>JAQPPZ010000992.1:5903333-8855000 GCA_028583015.1 Wollemia nobilis
CTAATCTATTTCATTTCTACCATTTGTTGCTTTTAATGGAAAATCCCACATCCAAGTGTGATTCCAATTGTTTATGATAATCATCCATACTTATCCCGAGGAGTAGTCTAGCTATCAATAGCTTTCTTAGGGAGTTAGGATGAGTGATTCTATTTATGTTTAAATTGTATCACTTTGACTTAATATTTTTTATTTCATAGGGGAATTAAGATGATCCTTTCGCACTCGTGGAGCAGTATGACCATCTTGGTCTTCTTTGGGATTGAAGGGTGGCACATCATAATTCCAAAAATGTGTTGTTTTTGCCCCAAGTGGCCTTATGGTTATCTACTCATCTCATCGAAATACATGGAGTGTGAATCGCTGCAATCGTCGAGTTGATAAAGTAACTGGATACGAGGCCTACTTGAGATAGTGCTTTTATGTGATTTTTTTGTTATTTTGATCATTCTAACGACCTCAAATCATCAAAATGTGTTTATTTGCTATTTTTGTTGGATCCCTCAAGGAGAAAATCCCTTGTTTTGATCTATGGATTTGGCTGCTGTCAGGTCTAGCAGCCTCTGAGTTCCTGCTTGTGGTCGTTGTCACCTTGAGCGGCCATGAATTTTGGGTCATTGACATTAGTAGTGGCCAAGGCGTTATTAAAAGATATGAAAATTATGTTTTCTAGGGTTTGACCTTTCATTTTAACTATTGAAGATTTGCTTTGGGAGCTCTGGTGTGACAGCGATGGTTTCGACTTTGGAGTTTGTTTGCGTTGATGACATGGCTACATAGAGTGAAACATCAGCTGCTGGGGGAGCTGAAGCTTCTCGGGTATTTCTCTTTTCTAAACCCTAACCCTCTTTTCTCTTATTTGAGTAAGACTAAACCTCACTAAGTAATGGTCAAAATGAACTTCACTAAACCTGTTGGTAATGAATAAAATATGTAGTTAGGCTTAGCTTACCTTTTGCTATGGTGGGTTAGTCCCCATTTTTTTTCTCATTACTTTGCCTTGGTAGTTTCTAGCCTAGGGTTCCCAAGTTTTATGTTGTTCACCTACTGCTACCATGTTAACCATTTTTGAACTTAGCTTAGTTTTTGATGCCTGAGTGGGAATTTGCTTTAAAAAAAATTGTTTTTCCTTCCCTTTTGTGTTTTTTATGTTATTTCGCAATTTTTTTTATTTTTTATTTTTTTTGGCCAAGGGTTCATGGGTTTTTCATGTTACCCCTTGGTCGCTCTCGCTCAGAGCGGCCGGTTATGAGTCGTTGTCACTCAGAGCAGCCAGGTTTGGGTCTTGGCCACTCCAGCCTCCAGCGGCCAGGTTTTGGTCATTGTATGCGATAACAACTAAACCCTTAGCCATATTTTTTTGCATTTTTATGACATATTTGATTTTTTTTTATTTTTTTTTATTTTTGATTTGTTTTATTAGGTGCAATCTTGTCCTTTTGCTTAGACTTAGAATAACCCATACTCTTTTGCACCATTTTCAAATTAATTGTGAATTATACCTTAGATGCATTGTAGTTATGTTTTGTCTTTCTTCTGATTTGCTTAGATAATTACTACTCGGGCTCGAGACCTGAAGCTCCTGCTTGACATACTTCCTAGATTTGATGATACGGACTGGAAATGGTTCAAATCCCATGGGTTACAGTATGTCATTAGGCTACCTTACATCATGGTAGATCAAGCTTACATTACGGTTCTGGCCCATCGCTGGGACCCACAGACTAATACCTTCCACCTCCTGATCGGTGAGATGACCATTACATTGGAGGATGTATATAGGATATTTTGGATTCCATTTGATGGGGTGGCCATTGTCTCTTCAGCAACTACTGATTAGGTGGTTGTATTCACTCAGGTGTTTAGAGGGCACTCTGTGGATTCTCTCAAGGACACCAAGTCTGGAGAAGTGTCCATTAGTCGTTGGCATGAGGAGAGTGTCTTTACGATGAGGTATATCATATTGTTGATGGTTATCAGCAATGTTCTTATCCTAGACTACTCGGGTTTGAGATTCCCATGGAACCTTTTGGCGATGGTGCAGGATCTATTGGATAGCGAGGAACCTATCATCTATGCATAGGGTATATTGTTATTAGCTCAGTGTTATGATGAGTTGTACCACATCCATCGATGAGGATGTGTCAGCATTACTTGCAGCTTGCTCCTATAGGTTTGGGTATGGGAGCATATTAGGATAGATCATCCTAAGGGGCTCCCGACCGAGATTACAGTGATCTACACTCGGACACAGTGCTATGCTGCTAGATGGGCTTGAGAGCACAAGGAGTGCAAGAGTCGCACTTTCATAGGGGAGCTATCCCATTACACTGATGATTTTACTAGAATTTTGGTCGAAGATGTCATATGGCACCCTTACCATGAATATCCTACTTGGGATGATCCAGCTAGCTTTACTGCCAGGACACGGTGTGAGCGATGGCTCATTGGTCATAATATTACCATTCGGGAGTATTTATTCTACTTATGGGTTCTTTATCAGTATGGGTTGTAGCAGAATGTACCCTTGGTACCGTTCTTGTACAGGTGCCTCATAGTAGAGGACCTACCTCCATGGTAGATTATAGAGCTTTCATATGAGGAGGATGCCCTAGATGTTGACCCTAGAGTGGCTAGGGGAGTTATAGAGGCATACACTCAATGGTGGGGTGATCGGATGTGGCATGGTGTCAGTATCCTAGGGCACGAGGATGATGGCAGAGGTGGTGGTGTAGATCCAACAGGATGTAGAGTTCGAGCTAGGACCGAGGTATGGGGCCAGCTAGCAGAGCAGGTGGCAGTGAAGGATCCTGATGTTCCTAAGGTGAAGGAGGAGTTATAGCCCAAGGAGAGAGACTCTCCTCTGAGAGCACAGCTACATGAGATTGATGTTGATCTTTAGGCAACTAAGATCTAGGTACAGCAGTGATATTCTACCATTGAGCAACTCACAACACAAATACAAGCTTTGCAGGCTACTATTGGGGGTGGTGACGCTAGAATGCAGTTTGTTGTTCCTCCTTCTACACCATAGGAGGTTCCAATGGCAGGTTCAGAAGTAGGTGTGGGATAGCCTCAATATTTGTTGGATGAGCATGAGGAGCGAATATGGGGACTTGTGAATCACGTCACCATTATTCATATGTAGCTCATGAGGCATGGGATTGTCCTTAAGGAACCACCTAGTGTAGGTGGTTCGCAGGTCAGTGGGCACTCTACCTCGAGGTAGTCTTTCACCCATCCTAGCTAGAGGACCTAAACTCGAATAGAGAGACTGATAGGTTCATATCATTCAACTCATGACATCACCATAGGGGGAGGTGGCACTAGAGTAGGTGATGTAGGGGGCTCATGCCTGGTATTTGATTGATGCTTCATTTGGTCCTTGATTCATTTTTTAGGTCAATTGACCTATATGACTGTAGCCCATGGGTATTTTTGTACATCCATTGGACTTGACACACATACTTTTATGATATCTTTACATTATGAATTTTTATGTCTATCGTTTATTGCTCATGTTTTTGTTTATTTGGTTTTATGATGTGATGCGATGATGGTATTATGATGATTTGATGTATATGTTAGATGATAGATTATATTGAAGATACTTATATTATTTGATGATATGATTGTAAACCTAAGACTAAGGTGAACTTAGATTAAATTAGGCCAATGTAGATTTAACACAAAAGTAATAATAGGCGATTAATATTCATTAAAATAACCAGCTTAAACATTACAATAATTTAAACCTTATATAGGCTTAATACAAGTGGAATAGTAGGGAAGGGAGGTTGGAGGAATATCGAGAGTATTAGAGGGAACGAAGGAGCAGGAAGTGTAGATGGAGGTGGCAGTGGGTTTGGGGAGAGGAAGGAAGTGGAGTGATAAGGGAAAATGGACGAAAAGAAAGGAGGAAGGACACTGGAGGGATAAGGAGAAAATAGAGGCGAGGGATAAATAAAAATTATGTCGACCATCAGACAAATGTAGCCAACAAAAGGTAAGAGAGTTCACACTTGCTTAGAAAAAATAGATTTTTCTAAGCCGTTTAAAGATAAACCCTATTCACACTTGCTACATTCTCCCCTTTAAAGTTGATAGGACTGACTATACAGTCTCTCAGCTTTACAAATTGAGCTTTGGCCAGTGCCTTGGTGAAGATGTCCGCGACATTATCCAAAGTGTTGCAATAGTGAATCTCAATAGTATCCATTTCCACCATATCTCTGATGAAGTGGTACTTCATATCAAAATGCTTTGATCTACTATGGTGGACAGGATTGTATGCCAACTGAATGGCACTGATGTTGTCACAGAATATTCTAGTTGGACCACTTTGGTGCTCTCCAATCTCTTCTAATACCTTTCGTAGCCATAGAGCTTGAGTACTAGCATGAGTGATCGCTATATACTCATCTTCTGTTGAGGATAGCGCAACTATTGTCTATTTCTTGGAACTCCAAGTTATTAGGCCTAAACCAAGACTAAAATAGTTACCCGATGTGGATTTTCTATCATCAACATTGTTGCCCCAATCACTATCACTAAAGCCTTCAAGCTTGATAGGATCACTTTTTTAGTACTGGATTCCAAAATCCAATGTACCCTTCACATATCTCAAAATTCTTTTAGCTGCCTGCAAATGCAGCTCAGATGGATTAGTCATAAATCTAGAAACAAGAGATACAGCATATTGAATGTCTAGTCTGGTGTTGGTGAGAAACATCAAACTCCCAACAATGCTTCTGAAAGTGGTCACATCAACTTTCGGTGCTCCATCATCCTTTCTTAATTGGATCCCATGTCCAATTGGAGTTGCAACTGATTTGTATTGCTCCATAGCAAACTTCTTAATCATATCTCAAGCATACTTAAGTTGACAAATGAAGATCCCTGAATCTGTTTGATGGACTTCCATTCCAAGAAAGTATTTCATTAAGCCAAGATCCTTCATCTCAAATTCTTGCATCATGGAGTGCTTGAACTCCATGTTAACTTTTTCATTACTACCCATAAAAATAAGATCATCCACATACAAACAAACTATGAGGATGTCATTTCCTTGATTCATTTAGTAGAGCGTGGGTTCATTTTTACTTTTGATAAACCTATAATTTTTAAAATACCCATCAATGCGTGAGTACCAAGCTCTTGGTGCCTGCTTGAGGCCATAAAGAGCCTTCTTCAATTTTTAAACAATATGTTCCTTGTCTTTCTCTTCAAATCCCTATGGTTGCTTAACATACACTTCTTCTGTCAAGTAACCATTGAGAAATGCACTCTTTACATCCATGTGTTGGACTTTCCATCCCTTATGTGCAGCTAAGGCAAGAACTATTCTGATAGTCTCATGTCTGTCTACAAGAGTAAAAGTCTCTTCATAATCAATTCCATATTTTTGAGTGAATCCCTTTGCAACTAATCTCGCCTTATGCCTCTCGATGCTACCATCAGCATTAAACTTGGTCTTGTAGACCCACTTACATCCAACACGTTTCTTTCCTTTAGGAAGCTTCACCAGCTCCCAAGTGTCGTTGTTTTTTATATAGGTGATCTCCTCTTTCATGGCATCTTGCCAAATATTTTGAGTACAAGCCTTCTCATAACTAGAAGGTTCAAGCTGTGAATTAGTTAACAAAGCATAGTTAACTAGATCTCCCCTAGGTTCCTGCTAGGAGACATCATCACCATACAAGTGCATATTTTCTAATCTTTGTAGAACAAAATTCATTTCACTAGCTTGACTCCTAGTGTATCATTTTAAAAAAAAATTATCCAACATCTGATATGATGGATGATTTTGTAGAGTTCTCTTACCTCTGGGTGGAGAATCGATGTCCATTGGTGAGGAACTTACTGATCTCTACGGAGAAGGACTTGGTGAAGAAGTTGAATTAGAATATGAACTTGGGTTTGTGGGAGGAGACTTCTTACCTTTCTATGGTGTCTGTTTTTGCACCTACTTAGAAACTACATCATTGGATTCATCATCACTGAATATTTGGGGCTTACCCCATTCTCCCCCTTCACCAAAAATCACATCCCTGGAAAGCACAAAATTTCTAGTCCTGGTATTATAGAGTCTGTAAGCTTTTGTATTCTCACAGTATCCTACAAAGATACAGGCCTGACTTGTTGAGCAAGGTGCAGCAAAAGTATTGTCATTGTTGTCAACACAGACAGATAGATCAGTTGATGTAGTTGATTCAGTGGACAGGAGTTCAGAGGTTAGTCAGAGCATGTACAAGTGAATTTCCAAGAAGACAGAAGTGGCCCGGATTCAAAAAATCAAAGAAAAAGACAAGTAAGAAAACCGTCACGATATCGCGACATGTTTTCTGTCATGATTTCGCGACATCTCGGAGGAGAGAGAAAATGCTATCAAAATTGTCGCGATTTCGTGACATCTCGGAGGAGAGAGAAAATGTTGGCAAAATTGTCGTGATTTCGCGACATCTCGGAGGAGAGAGAAGAATGTCTGGAAAACTGTCACGATTTCGTGACATGTTGGAGGCAAAGAAGCCAAGTGGAAAAACTGTCACGATTTCATGACATGTTGGCAGAGAAGAAGGCAAGTGAGAAAACTGTCGTGATTTCATGACATGTTTGGAGAGAAGGCGCAAGCAAAGAAAATTGTCGCGATTTCGCGACATGTTTGGAGAGAAGGCGCAGACAAAGAAAACTGTCGTGATTTCATGACATGTTTGGAGAGGATGGCGCAAACAAAGAAATATGTCATGATTTCGTGACATGTTTGAGAGAAAAAGCTTGAAAAGAAAAGTGTCACGATTTCGTGACAATTTGCAAGAGGAAGCGCTAAGGAGAAAAAGTGTCACGATTTCATGACATGTCAGGTTTTCGCGATCCGATGAGAAGAAAAGCGCTAAGGAGGAAAAGTGTCGCGATTTCATGACATAATGTAGGAGAGAGAGTCCGATAGAAAAAGGTGTCACGATTTCATGACATGCTTCATTTTTGCGGTCCAAAGTGAAGAGAAAGAGGAGAAGGATGAAGTGTCGTGATTTTGTGACAGAAGCAAAACGAAGGAGCATGGAAGCAGAAGCATCATGATTTCATGAAAAATTCAAGGAGGAAGAGCTCAAAGGCAAAAGTGTCATGATTTCGTGACATGTTCCGTTTTCATGGGCCAAAGACAGAAAAGGCACAAGGCAGCGAAAGTGTTGCAATTTCGTGACATGTTTCATTTTCGCGGGCCAAAGACAGAAAAGGCACAAGGCAGCGAAAGTGTCACGATTTCGTGACATGTTCCATTTTCACGGGCCAAAGATAGAAAAGGAACAAGGCAACAAAGATGTCATGATTTCGTGACATGTTCCATTTTCAGGGCCAAAGACAGAAAAGGCACAAGGCAGCGAAAGTGTCACGATTTCGCGACATGTTTCATTTTCGCGGGCCAAAGACAGAAAAGGCACAAGGCAGCGAAAGTGTCACGATTTCGTGACATGTTCCGTTTTCACGGGCAAAAGGCAAGGAAGTGCAAGGAGGCAAAAAATGTCGCGATATCACGACATGTCATGTTTTCGCGGGTAAAAGGCGAGAAGAGCACAAAGAGACAGAAGTGTCACGATTTCGTGATAGGTCGAAATAGCACGATTACGGACAGTTAACTACAGATAGAACGATAGTTAAAGGGGCAGTTGTAGAGGAAAAGCATGCAGCCAAAATAAGAAGAGGTAACTGGAGTCAGTGCGATAGTTATAGGTGCAGTTACAGATAGAGTTCATGCAAGCTATTTTAAGAACGGTCGAAGAAGGAGAAATCGAACAGTCGCATAAATAGAATCAAAAAATGCATGCATGCACAGAAAAGAAGACGAATAGTCATGGTAGAGGTATATGTTGCATGTAACGTGTTCAACGAAATGCCCACTCTATATATACAAAAGGAGTTACATAAAAAAGCAGTTATAGTTGACAAGTGGCAGAAGAGAATGTTAATAGACTGCATGCGGGTTTACAAAAGTGACAGAAGACGAAGAGTCTCAATGAGAAATAGGGTTATAAAAGGACAGTCGTGCAGAGAATTAGGTTGCTGCTGTAAGTGAGAAATTGCTGCGTAAAGAGGGTTAGAAGAGGGCCGAGAGAGAGATAAGCAGAGCCGTGAGAGCATGCAGAGTTTGATTAATTATAGACCAGTCAGGGTCGTGTAAACAGCGAAGGCATTTTTATGTCATTGAAATAATTTAGAATTGCAGTCCAAGTTGGTGCTTGGCATTAGGGGTTGGTGCTCCTATCTGTTGCAGCAGAAAAATAAGGGGTTGGTGCTCCTTCCAGTGGGTGCTGGTAAAGTGTTTGTAAAATTGGTGTTTTGCAAAGGCCGGATTTGGATTGGAGTCCAAGCAATCATTTTTGAGGAGTAGCCAAATTGGTGAACCTCGTTACATTGTGTGTTGTGGTGTGCTCTCTTGTGAAAATTGCTTTACCTATTTTTAAGTTCTCTTTGCTTCAGCTTTAAGTGTTGTAGATTTGAATTTTAATAGCTACACTGATTCACCCCCCCCTCTCAGTGTCATTGTGAGAATATCAATTGGTATCAGAGCAAAGGTTCCTGAACAAGCTTAATCAGCTAAGGTGATCTTGGAAGGAACACAATGGCAGGTGGTGAAGGATTCTCATCCAACAAAGCTCCTTTGTTCGATGGAACTAATTACTCATTCTGGAAACTCAGGATGCAGACATATCTGAGTGCGTTGGGATACGACATTTGGGAGTCAGTAGAAAGTGGATACACAATACCCGCTACTCCTCCAACAGATACTACCGAGAAGAAAAAGTTTGAGAATAACTCCAAAGCAAAGAATGCCATAATGTGTGGGCTAGTAGACAAGTGAACTGATAAGGGTCATGAGTCAGTAAATCGGCAAAAGACATGTGGGACAAACCGAAGAGCATCCATGAAGGAGACAACAAGATCAAGGAAGCCAAGCTGCAAACGCATCGAGCTCGGCTCGAAGCATTACAAATGAATGATGATGAGAACATAGAGGCCTATATGCCGAGAGTCAATGGAATCATTAATGCAATCGGAGGACTCGACGAAGAAATCAAAGATGTGGTTGTCGTGAAAAAGGTACTTAGAACTCTTCACAAAAGATTTAATTCTAAAGTTTCTGCAATAGAAGAGGCTAAAGATCTAAATAATTTTAGCATGGATGAGATGCATGGTTCTTTGACTGCATACGAAATGAGAATAGGACAAACTAAGCCCATAGACAGAGAAGCTGCTTTTAAAGCACACAAAAATATAAAAGCTGAACAAGAATCTGAGGATGAAGAGACATCGGATGAAACGGAAGCTAACTTTGTTCGAAAACTTACAAAGGGAAAAGGAAAATATAGAGGAAAGTTACCGTTTAAGTGCTTCAATTGTGGAGGGGTCGGTCACTTTGCAGCTAAGTGTCCAATGAATGAGAAAACCAAAAGTGATGAAGGGTCACACCAAGAAAGAAGTGACTGGAAGAAGAAACCAAATTTTAGAAAAAGCAACTTCAAAAAGAAAAGTTTCATATCCAAGAATGTCAACTCTTCTGAAGATAGCTCAGGTGAAGATTCTGAAGAAGAAACAGGTGAAGCTCTGTTCATGGCATTTGAAGAAGAAAAAATAGAAGAAAAATAGGAAGGTGACACAAACATTAAGGATGAGGCTGAAGTATATCCGGAAGGTGAGTTGGTTGCTGCACTTAAAGAGTTGAGTACAGAAAGGAAAAAGAATAAAAAGGTCTCAAGAAAGCTTGAGGATGCGAATGACATAATAAACACTTTGAAAGTACAGACAAAAGAATTTAAGAAAATGTCTGAAGAACTCGAAGTACAGTTAACCATGAAAATAGATGAGTGCAGCAAACTGGAAGAAGAGATTGTTGTCTTAAGAATGCGGCTAGAAGAAAAGAATCAAAAATTGAGTTGCTATCACAAACTTGAAGGAAGTTCTCACGAAGCTTGAAAAGATTATAAATAGTCAGAGGTCTACAGGCATCAAATTTGGCTTGGGCTTTGTCGAAGGAGAATCGTCAAGTGGATCAAAGGCCATAACTATAGAACAAGTAAAGAAAGAAGATAAGATCAAGGTTGATCAAGGAAAAATGAATCAGGCAAAAGAAAGCAACAGTGCCAGGCATGAGAAGAGTGCTGACAATGAGGGATTCATAAAAGTTACACATCAAAGGAGAAGAAAATTTGTGGCTCCCACCACAAAATGGCAAAGACCAACTCCCAGGTTTAATCATTCATTTTTTTGTTATTGTTTTAAATGCAATGCTTACGGTCATAAGATTTTAGACTGCATTTATAATATAGGACAAAGAAATTTCACCAATAGAAATGTCTTTTCACCCTTGATGGATTATGCAGTAGAATGCTATAACTGTCATAACTTTGGACACATTGCAAGAAACTCGTAGAAGCACATATGCAGCAAACAAATATCGGGGAAGAAGATCTCAACCAAACAGTTTAAGGCAAAACAGAAAATTCCTAGAAAAACATGCACAAAGCTACCGACAAAGAAAAGTCTAAACAAGTGACCAAAACTCGTAGCCAAACCAGAGTGGAAGGAAAAGGAGCGACCCAAGGAAGAAAAGGAATCCTTGATTGTTCGGACAACATTCAAAGCACAGAACAAATCGGCACCATGGATATTGGATAGTGGATGCTCCAGTCACATGACAGGAGATAAACAAAAATTTGAAAAATTACAGAAATATGAAGGCGGCTCAGAAAGTTTGGAAATAATGATGGAGCCAAGATAGTTGGCAAAGGATCGATCAAGATAAGTTATGGAAAGATCAATTCCAAAGAAGTTCTGTTTGTGATTGGGTTGAAGCACAACTTACTGAGCGTAAGTCAAATCTGTGACAGAGGTCATGAAGTCATCTTTAAGAAGTAGGGCTGTGAAGTCAGAAAAGCACATAGTGGGAAGTTGATAGCTACTGGATCGAGGACTTCTAGAAATCTATATACTCTCTCGAAACTTCAGAAGGAGCATGCTTGATTGGATAGGAAGATGAAAATTGGTTGTGGCACAAGAGGCTCGGTCATATTAGCTTTGACAATCTGGTAAAAATAAGTTCAAAAAGGGTAGTAAGAGATATACCCACCATTGGCAAACCAAGAAATAGCATCTCGTGCTTCATGCCAAAAAGGAAAGCAAACTAGATCCACATTTAAATCAAAGGAATACTTCACCAAAAAACCTTTAGAGCTAATACATACTAATTTGTGTGGACCCATGAGAACACAAAGCATAAATGGTGACAAATACTTTATGTTGTTCATAGATGACTACTCCAAGATGACATGGGTACTATTTTTAAAGCTTAAATCAGATGCCTTTGAGATGTTCAAGATTTTTAAAAAATAGGTTGAGAATCAAACTGGAAAAAGAATTAAATGCCTAAGATCAGATAGAGGAGGAGAGTTTATCTCAGAAGAGTTTGTAGAGTACTATCAAAAATATGGGATCAGAAGATAGTTTTTAGTAGCAAGGACACCTCAGCAGAATGGTGTTGTAGAAAGGAAGAACAGGACAGTGCAAGAAATGGCACGGACAATGTTGGTTGAGAACAAAATAGCTGATAGATTTTGGAAAGAGGCAGTCCATACTGCGGTTTACATCCAAAACAGGTGCATGCTAAGGACGCATGAAAGCAAAACACCTTATGAGCTATGGTTCGGCAAAAAGGCAACAACAAGATATTTCAAAGTGTTCGGCATCAAGTGCTACATCAAACGAACTGAAGATAATCTCGGTAAGTTTGAAGATAGAGCCGACGAAGGTATTTTTCTTGGTTACTCGACAAAAAGCAAAGCCTACACATGTTACAACAAGAGGCTAAAGAAAATTGTGGAGAGTGCCGATGTTAAAGTTGATGAAGGTAGAGAACGAGAAATTACTTATCAAGAAAACTACCCTATTTATGAAGAAGTCATTGAAGGAGATGAAGAAAAGGAAACAGAAGAGAATCAAAAAATTGACCCAGATGATTTAAGAATTGACTCAGAAGAAGAAGAAAACAAGAAATTCAAAACAGGCAGCTGGCAGAAAAATCATCCCAGAGAACAGATTATTGGGGACCCCACAGTTGGTATTCAGACAAGAAGAGCAAGAGTACGGAACTACTCTCTATTATCCAAGATTGAGCCCAAAAATGTTGCTGAAGCAAGCACAGATGAAAGTTGGATGAAGGCAATTAATGAAGAACTAGATCAGATTGAGAAAAACAAAACCTGGGAGTTAGTACCAAGGCCAAAAAATAAAAATATAATCGGTACTAAATGGATTTTTTGAAACAAATTGAACGAAGATGGACAGGTTGTAAGGAATAAAGCAAGATTGGTCTGTAAAGGCTATGCACAGGTTGAAGGTATTGATTTTGAGGAGACCTTTGCACCAGTAGCTAGACTAGAGGCAATCAGAATGTTTCTAGCTTTAGCAGTTCATAAAAATTTCAAAGTATATCAAATGGACGTAAAATCAGCATTTCTGAATGGAAAACCGGAAGAAGAGGTTTACATTGAGCAACCAGATGGTTTCCAACTTGGTGATAATCCCAACTTTGTTTGCAAGTTGAGGAAAGCTTTGTATGGTTTGAAACAGGCACCCAGAGCATGGTATGCAAGGCTGGATAACTATCTTATTCAACAGGGGTTCAAGAAAGGTTTGGTGGACAACAATCTATATGTCAAAACAGAGAATGGCCATCTTATTGTCCTTGTTGTTTATGTAGATGATATCATTTTTGGCAACAGTCATGATAAGTCTTGTAGAGACATAGCAAATAAAATGAAGAAAGAATTTGAGATGTCTATGATTGGTGAACTTTCTTATTTCCTCGGACTGCAAGTCAATCAAAGTGAAAAGGGCATTTTTATCTCTCAAGTTAAATATGTGAAAGAAATGCTGAAAAAGTTCACAATGGAGGATAGTAAACCTGTTAGCACTCCCATGACAATAGGTTGCAAGTTGAGCAAGGATGACAAATCTCCAGATGTAGATCAAACCATGTACAGGTCTATGATTGGAAGCCTGCTGTATTTGACAGCTACCAGACCAGATATCTTACAGGCAGTATGCATGGTGGCAAGATTTCAGGCTAGTCCCAAAGAGACTCATGTGACAACCGTGAAGAGGATTTTTAGGTACCTCAAGGGTACTATGGAGTATGGGTTATGGTACCCAAAAGGTAAGGACTTCACTCTTATTGCATATTCTGATGCAGATTGGGCAGGATGTATAGATGACAGAAAGAGTACCAAGTGGAGGAGCATTTTATCTTGGAGACAAAGCTAGTAGCATGGCACAACAAGAAACAAGAATCAGCTCTCTATCCACAAGCAGAGGCAGAATACATTGCACCAACAACATGTTGTACACAGATATTATGGATGAGACAAACCCTAAAAGATCTTGGTATTCACTTCAAAGAGCCAATTTCAATTAAATGTGACAACACCAGTGCTATAAACATATCAAAGAATCCAGTTATGCATTCTCGAACCAAACATATTGCAATCCGGTATCACTTCTTGAAGGATAAAGTTGCAGAAGGTGAGGTCAAATTGGATTTTGTTCCGACTACGGAGCAAGTAGCAGGATATATTCACAAAACCATTGCCCAAGGAAGTTTTTGAGTACCTTCGGAGTAAGTTGGGAGTGGTCACATTTCCCAAGAACCGACTATCAATTGGGATCACATTCTCAGGGGGAGCATTTATGCCTATGCTTATAGTTTTGCTCATATTCATGATTTTTGCTAACTATAACAATGTTTGTCCGAGAATGTTGTGCATAGACTCGTGGGGAGTCTGCAGCAGACCCTTTGGTATTATTGTCAAAGGGGGAGAAGAATTACAGGAGAGTGCATGAGTGTTGCCAACAATTCCAAAGGGGGAGATTGTTGAGCAAGGTGCAGCAAAAGTATTGTCATTGTTGTCAACACGGACAGATAGATCGCTTGATGCAGTTGATTCAAGTGGACAGGAGTTCAGAGGTCAGTCGAACATGTACAAGTGAATTTCCAAGAAGACAGAAGTGGCCCAGATTCAAAAAATCAAAGAAAAAGACAAGTAAGAAAACTGTCGCGATATCGCGACATGTTTTCTATCGCGATTTCGCGACATATCGAAGGAGAGAGAAAATGCTGTCAAAATTGTCACGATTTCGTGACATCTCGGAGGAGAGAGAAAATGCTGTCAAAATTGTCACGATTTCATGACATCTCGAAGGAGAGAGAAAATGCTAGAAAAATTGTCACGATTTCGTGACATGTTGGAGGCAAAGAAGCCAAGTGGAAAAACTGTCATGATTTCATGACATGTTGGCAAAGAAGAAGGCAAGTAGAAAAACTGTCGTGATTTCATGACATGTTCGAAAAGAAGGCGCAAGCAAAGAAAACTGTCACGATTTCATGACATGTTTGGAGAGAAGGCGTAGGCAAAGAAAACTATCATGATTTCATGACATGTTTGGAGAGGAGGCGCAAGCAAAGAAATATGTCATGATTTGTGACATGTTTGAGAGAAAGAGCTTAAAAAGAAAAGTGTCATGATTTCATGACAATTTGCAAGAGGAAGCGCTAAGGAGAAAAAGTGTCACGATTTTGTGACATGTCGAGTTTTCACGATCCGATGAGAAGAAAAGCGCTAAGGAGGAAAAGTGTCATGATTTCGTGACATAATGTAGGAGAGAGAGTCGATAGAAAAAGGTGTCACGATTTCATGACATGCTTCATTTTCATGGTCCAAAGCGAAGAGAAAGAGGAGAAGGATGAAGTGTCACGATTTCGCGACATCTTCTTTTCTGAGAGAGAAGAGAAGGAAAAGTGTCATGATTTCATGACATGTTCATTTCATGGCCAAAGAAGAAAAAGGAGAAGGTAAAAGTGTCACGATTTCGCGACATGTTTTATTTTCGTGGGCAAAAGACAGAAAAGGCACAAGGCAGCGAAAGTGTCACGATTTCGCGACATGTTCCGTTTTCGCGGGCCAAAGACAGAAAAAGCACAAGGCAGCGAAAGTGTCATGATTTCGTGACATGTTCCATTTTCGCGGGCCAAAGACAGAAAAGGCACAAGGCAGCGAAAGTGTCATGATTTCGTGACATGTTCCATTTTTGCGGGCCAAAGATAGAAAAGGCACAAGGCAGGGAAAGTGTCACGATTTCGCGACATGTTCTGTTTTCGCGGGTGAAAGGCAGGGAAGTGCAAGGAGGCAAAAAATGTCACGATATCATGACATGTCATGTTTTCATGCAGGTAAAAGGCGAGAAGAGCACAAAGAGACAGAAGTGTCACGATTTCGCGATAGGTCGAAACAACACGATTACGGATAGTTAACTGCAGATAGAATGATAGTTAAAGGGGCAGTTGTAGAGGAAAAGCATGCAGCCAAAATAAGAAGAGGTAACTGGAGTCAGTGCGATAGTTACAGGTGCAGTTACAGATAGAGATCATGCAAGCTATTTTAAGAATGGTCGAAGAAGGAGAAATCGAACAGTTGCATAAATAGAATCAAAAAATGCATGCATGCACATAAAAGAAGATGAACAATCATGGTAGAGGTATATGTTGCATGTAACGTGTTCAACGAAATGCCCACTCTATATATACAAAAGGAGTTACATAAAGAAGCAGTTACAGTTGACAAGTGGCAGAAGAGAATGTTAATAGACTGCATGCGGGTTTACAGAAGTGACAGAAGACGAAGAGTCTCAATGAGAAATAGGGTTATAAAAGGACAGTCGCGCAGAGAATTAGGTTGCTGTTGTAAGTGAGAAATTGTTGCGTAAAGAGGGTTAGAAGAGGGTCGAGAGAGAGATAAGCAGAGCCGTGAGAGCGTGCAGAGTTTGATTAATTGCAGACTCACCAGTGGTCGTGTAAACAACGAAGGCATTTTTATGTCATTGAAATAATTCAGAATTGCAGTCCAAGTTGGTGCTTGGCATTAGGGGTTGGTGCTCCTATCTGTTGCAGCAAAAAAATAAGGGGTTGGTGCTCCTTCCAAGTGGGTGCTGGTAAAGTGTTTGTAAAATTGGTGTTTTGCAAAGGCTGGATTTGGATTGGAGTCCAAGCAGTCATTTTTGAGGAGTAGCCAAATTGGTGAACCTCGTTACATTGTGTGTTGTGGTGTGCTCTCTTGTGAAAATTGCTTTACCTATTTTTAAGTTCTCTTTGCTTCAGCTTTAAGTGTTGTAGATTTGAATTTTAATAGCTACACTGATTCACCCCCCCCTCTCAGTGTCATTGTGAGAATATCATGACTCTTTGGATCGAGCTTCTTTCTCAGCTCATCAAGAATGTGAGAATATGCCAGTGAGCCAAACACTTTGAAATACTTAACATTTGGCTTTTTACCATACCAAGCTTGGTAAGGTGTTTGCCCTTCCAAACTTGAAGTAGGACTTTTGTTCAAGATATGCACGCTAGTCCTGGCTGCATCTACCCAATATGAACTAGTCAAATGCTTCTTCTGAAGCATAGACCTTGCCATCTCCAAAATGGTACGATTCTTCCTCTCTGCGACACCATTCTAATGTGGAGTGTAGGCAGCGGTGAACTGCCTCTTAATGCCATGTTGCTTACATAAATTCAAGAACTCATTAGAGGAGTATTCTCCTCCCCTATCTGATCTATGACATTTTATAAAATATCTACTCTCACTTTCAATTCTTGTTTTGAAATAGGCAAAGCATTCAAATGCTTCATCCTTATGTTTCAAAAAATATATCCAGCACATTCTAGTAAAATCATCAATTAAGAGTAGGAAGTAAGAGTTGTTACCAAGACTCTTGGTCTGCATCGGACCACGTATGTCTGTATGCACTAGCTGGAGTGGATAGCTAGCCCGCCATGCTTGTCCATGAGGAAATTTTGATCTGGCATGTTTCCCCAGAGCACACCCTTCATAGACTTCCTTACTATCCTGAACTTTAGGAATTCCGGTTACCATCGCATGTGAAGTTAGCATTTTCAAACTAGCTAAATTCAAATGACCATATCTCAAGTTCCATAGGACACTTGGATTGGAAATAGCAACATTTGCTAACTTATCTCCCCTTGGTTGGCCAAACTTTAAAGGAAACAATCTATTCTTTGACATTGGCACTTGTGTAATGATTCTATTACTATTATTTTTATCAAAAATAGTGCATTTACCCTCATCAAAAAGCAACTTGTAGTTCTTTTCTAACATTTGACCAACACTTAAAATATTTTGTTGAAGATGGGGTGTGTAATAGGTATCACTTACTTGTTTGACACCTTCTTTAGTTGGAACTGCCATGGCTCCAATGCCTTCAACTGCCAATGATTTATTATCTCCAAATTTTATGTTGGATTTGTATGAGGAGTTTAGAGTAGCAAAGAGTTCTTCTTTGCCACTCATATGGTTTGAACACCCAGTGTCCAATATCCATGTATTATTCATGTTATGATATGCCTGACCATAAGAGAAAAAGAGATTTGTGGCCTCTTCCTCTTCTCCAAAATTACCAAACTGACTACTCTGGCTGCTACTGCTTCCTTGTGAAGGCTTTTTCCAATAGTCACGAGCATAATGGCCAAGTTTTCCACAATTGTAACAAGTTTGTTTTGATTTATCTCCTCCTTTACCTCTGCCTGATTGTTTCCCTTTGTTTTGTTGTCCTCCTCTATTCTATTGTTCCCATCTGTTTGAGAATCCTCCTATGTTCTGATTTCCTCCTCTGTTAGGATTTCCACCTCTCTGATTATTTTTGCCTCTACCTCTATATTGTCCTCTACCATGGCATCTACCTCTGCCTTCATGAGAAGCAAAGGCTTTATCATCTCCTCTATAACTTGTTGAAGGAGTTTTTTGTAACCTCTCTTCATGTGAGAGAAGTGAGCCAATGATGGTTTCAGAAGACAGAGAAGTTAGGTCTTTGGATTCTTCTATAATTATGGCAACTGAATTCCACTTAGGAAGAAGTGTCCCTAACACTTTCTTCACTATAACTTCAGGATTTACATCTTCTCCTAAAGTTACCATCTTATCTACTATGGCTTTCACACACACGTAGTAATCACCAACCTTTTCACTCTCTTGCATTTTAAGAGTCTCAAACTCTCATTTCAAGGTTTGTAGTTTAACTTGTTTGACTTGGTCACTACCCCTATAACTTTATTTTAAAGCATTCCAAGCAGATTTAGCAGTTATAAAAGAAGCTATTCTAGGAAACATACTTCTGTCAAGGGTGGCTTGGATGTGATAAAGGGCGGAAGAATTATTCTTTTGAGCTTTCTTTTTAGCCCTTTTATTAGCAACATTCAAAACTGCCCAATCAGCAGCAGTAGGTTCAATATATCCCTCTTCAATCACATCCCAAAGACCTTTGCCTATCAAAAGAGTTTTCATTTTAATTGACCAATACTCATAATCACCACCATTAAACTCAGGGATTGGTAGACTAGTATTGGATGTCATTTCATAAAGAAAACTTTATTTCAACTTCAAACAAGTAGTACAAAGAAGTACAAAATAGATCACTGATTTAAATCAAATCTAGCTTTCTTAATATGCTCACTGATTTTGCGTTCTTCTTCTTGAGGATCACCCAAAATTGGAAAGGTGAAATTGTTTGCTTCGTTGTCACTAATTATAATGACTTCTTGTGTTGTTGCTGGCTCATAACGTCTTTTGAGAACATATCGTTCTTCAGTTGTAGGTTTCACCTCCACTGGTTCTTCTTCCTCTTCTTCTTCTTCTTCTTCTTCTTCTTCTCGTTCTGAATCAGGAGAGCATGGTGTATAGCTCTCACTTGTTTCTACTTCAGGCACTGTAGGTGTATAACTGTCACTTGATTGTCCTTCATGTACTATTTCAACCATCTCAAATTCAATTATCCTTTGCCCGAAGATATTATCTTTAGAATCCGCCTCGTATCCAAAGTCTGGTTTCCTCAGGTGAGCAATCACTTGGTTTTCTAATTGGCAAAATACTGTATGAAGTCTATACCGTTGGACTTTCTCGTCAAAGAAATCAGGTGTCTCTCTTCTCAACAGAGAGAGTAATGCATTATAGCATCAGGCTGATGGATCATCTACCCAAAATCACACCGTATGAACTGTGTTACAACTTAATATGATGCCAAAAAAAACTTTTTACCTCAAAATATCTTTTCACCCTTTTATTTTTATAAAAAAAATTCCCAAATTTGTTTTAATAAAGACCCTTTTTTTTTTTTTAATTTAAACATTTTCCTATATATATATATATATATATATATATATATATATTTAATTATTTTTTAAATAAATGGATATTTAAAAAACATAATAAAAATATACATAGAAATGAAAAAAAAAAATTAAAACATTTTTTTAAAAAACAAATAATAAAAATAAACCTTTTTTTTTGTGAAATCCCCGATGAGATTCGAACCGCTGACCTCCGCCGTCTACCCAGAAGGCTTAGTCGCTGCACCACGCGGCTGCTATGGTAGAACAGTGGCAGAAAATGTTCATAAACTCTTGCTTTTTCGATGATTCCAAAAAAATAAAAAAAAACTATGTATTTTGACCCCGACGGGATTTGGCCCCGGGTCTCTTCTCTGCAAGCGAGTTTCTTGACCGCTAAACCAAGCTAGCCAGACGGGTAGAAAAAGAAAGCAGGGTATATATCTACTCGACGGCTAAAACAATTTAAAAAAAAAATGTTTAGTCCCACATGCAGTGGGAGGTGGGTGTGTTCAGGCTTTATCAAAGCCTACAAACACATAGTAAGTCGATTGCCTTTGGGCAATCAACCAGTCAAACCTTTTGCCCTTTCCTCGACTAGTTAAGCTTTGCCATGTGGCACACCCTACTCGCTTCTACCATGTCAGCACCCTGCTCGCTTCTGCCATGTTAGCACTCTGCTCGTCCACATCAGCACCTTGCTCACCTATGCCACGTCAGCACTCATGTCAACCTTGATCCACATGCTGCCCAGTCAGCATTCTGCCAGCTCCGTTCCATGTCAGCACCTGCCATGTCAGCTGTCGCCTAGCTCTACCTCCAGTTTGACACCGCCATGTCAGCTTTCTTTATGCATCCAGTTAGATCCTCAAGATCTATGTGTTCCTCAGGATCCATGTCGTGTGCTCCTCAAGATCTATGTGCTCCTCAAGATCTATGTCATGTGCTCCTTGAGATCTGTGCACCAGTCGTTGACTAGTCTGCTATGCTCAAATTTTGTGCCTCACCTCGGCCCTCGACTTTCGTGCCTCACCTTGGCCCTCGAGATCCATCCCCCCCTGAGCTCTGATACCAGTGTAAACCTAAGACTAAGGTGAACTTAGATTAAAGTAGGCCGAGGTAAAATTAACACAGAAGTAATAATAGGTGATAATATTCATTAAAATAACCAGCTTAAACATTACAATAATTTAAACCTTATATAGGCTTAATACAAGCGAAATAGTAGGGAAGGGAGGTTGGAGGAAGATCGGGAGGATTAGAGAGAACGAAGGAGTAGGAAGTGGAGAGGGATGTGGCAGCGGGCGTGGGGAGAGGAAGGAAGTGGAGTGATAAGGGAAAATGGACGGCAGGAAAGGAGGAAGGACAATGGAGGGATAAGGAGAAAATAGAGGTGAGGGATAAATAAAAATCATGTCGACCATCAGACAAATGCAGCCTACAAAATGTAAGAGAGTTCACACTTGCTTAGAAAAACTAGATTTTTCTAAGTCGTTTAAAAATAAACCCTGTTCACACTTGCTACAATGATGCAATGTATTTTGATGATGAATGATAAATTTATGATTGTATGCAAATGGATATTGCTTATATGTTTTATGATGCGGTTTATGGATGACTAATGACTAATGAATTGTGTTTGTAGATATGATGTTATTGCTAAATGCATGTTTTAACTTTGCTTTAATTGTATGCATCTAACTTATGTGGTGGAATGGTATAAACGAACTTGTATGCTCTAATCACTTAAAACATATGGAATGCATATGACATTGACAATATTAATGGGTGATACCACAAAAAGTAAAAAAATAATCATGAATTTAAATAATCACTCTTATCATAAGAATTGATTAAGTATTCATATATGATATGTAATGGTGTGTAATGTATTTTCTTAATAAGTTTCTATAAATTAAAAGATATAAAGTAGTCAATGGTCGTCTATATACTATTTCTAATATATATGCGGTATCTGTCTTACTATGTTGATACCCCCTAATTTATAGAATCTTATAAAGAAAGTTATGGTGTTAATAATGTTATGATTTGTTGCTATGTAAGAATTTTGGGGCTTTCTAGAGATTCAAACACTCTAGTTACCCTATCAATAGTTGTCTACTGACCACTTAGATTTTTGAAAAGTAAGGCTTTTACCATAGACCTAGTTTTTCATGATCTCTATGTGTTCATGTGATTGTATATTTTGAGGTAGAACTCAAGCATTTCCTCCAATGTCAGGCGGGATTCTTTCAGCCCATTTCTAAGATCAAAGATCCTCAAGTGTTCATCTCATCCTTATGTTGGACTTAGTTGGACTATACCACTAGGCAATATTGGGTTACCTAAGCTAGTTCATCCACATTCAAACATTGGTCTACACAAATGCATGAAGCAATTGCGGTAGACATATCGTCATGCATAAGGATTTATCCTTCCAGATTTGTACAATGCTGATAATTCCAGGTATTCAAGCTTTATTCCCTTTTTTTGGCTTCTTCTTGGCTTTGGATGTTCGCTCATATGTAGTGATGAAAATCACTGTTTATTTTGATTGATTTTTTCTTTGAGCTAGGACTTTTGTAGTGATGATAATCATTGTTTATTTTTCTCATATGTAGTAATGAAAATCACTATTTATTTTGATTGATTTTTTTGAGCTATGTTTCTTTGAATTTATGATTTGTGTATCGGATTATTGCTTTGAAATCTGGACTGTATGCTTGGCCTTTTGAATATGTACTTTGCTTTGGGATTTTGCTTATTTTGATGTAAGCAAGGGATTTGGATAGGGTAAATCTTGTCCTTTTGCCAATTCTCAGCACCTTTAAACTGGTTGCATAGGGGGATAAGCAAGGAAAATCCTTTTCGCTTAAGGTTACCTAGACCACTTTGCAGCTTTCATCTTTTCCTTGTACCAGCTAGGAATTTAGTGTTTCAATTAGTGATGGGATCTTGAATATCCAAGGCATTATCACGGCTAGACCTTACCTTCTACTAATCAAAGTTGTTTTCCTCAAAATTTGAAAAGATCATTAGGTGTGGTTGATTAACCGAAAAACCTTTGTATATTATGTATAGCAACAAATAATGGTTGTGTTGAAAACACAATTACACACTGGTGTTGATAGAGTTATGGATTTGAATTATTTGTGTGACAAACTATGGTATCACTTTTAAGACTCTCATGACATATGCAATTGTAGTGGATATGAAAATGCAATGCAATGATGTGGATGCAAAATGTGAAATGCAATTGTTTTTGTATTTTTAATTTTTATGTTGTTTTTGTATTTTTGCTTAATTTGACCAAAGGGCTTATTATGCCTTTGGGGATTTTTGATTTTTTACCAAGTAGCATGAAGTACCCTTGGAGATTTTTGATTGAAGTTGACCAAGTGGTTTCAATTACCCTTGAAGCCTTTGAATTAATGTTTGACCAAGCGGTTTGAATTACCCTTGGAGAATTTTGAATTGATTTTTACCAAACGACTTGGATGCCCTTGGAGCCTTTGATTTGATTTTGACCAAGCGATTTGAATACCCTTGCAGCTTTTTGAATTGAATTTTATTTGACCAAGTAGTTTGAATACCCTTGGAGCATTTTGAATTGATGTTTGGCCAAGCAGTATGAATTACCCTTGGAGCGGTTGAATTGATGTAATCGTCTTCCTCAAAATGGAGACTATTGTTTTGTTTGAGGCTTATGCTTGCCTGTTTGCTTACGGATAATAAGGCATTGAAAAACTATGTTGAATATGGTATTTGTTCATTAAATCATGCACATTTTTGTTCTTAAAATATGGCCCATTATCTGATATTATCTTAGAAGAGATCCCAAAATGACTTATGATATTGTGGAGTATAAACTCTGCAATCCTTGGTTCAGTTGTTGATGTTAAGGGGATCGCTTCCATCCATTTAGTGAAGTATTCTATATATTTTATGATGAATTTGTATCATCCTAAGTACAGGGGTGACATCTTCCCAATAAAGTCTAGTCCCCATTGCAAGAATGGCCATGCTACCTAGATTGGTTGCAAAGCTTGCGATGGTAAGTGCATTAGATTTGCATGATGCTAGCACTTACTACATTTTTTGACGTACTCACAGTAGTCCCTTTCCATGGTGAGCCAATAGTAACCCATTCTCAAGATGCGCTTAACGATGGCCATGCCACTGAAATGGCCTCCACATGTTCCATTGTGAGCTTGTGAAATTTCCCAAGATGCTTCCTGGGGCTCAAGATAACGGAGTAATACTCCATCATATCCTCGTCTGTAGAGTATTTCTCCTAGAAATATGTATCTTGTTGCTCTCTATTTGAACATTCACCTTTCAATATGCGACAAACCTTGAGGTACTATTCCAAGCTTCAGGAAGTCCCACAGTTGGGAAAGCCAATCCTAATAAGCCATGGCTTCTATAGAAAATACAGCTTGATTTTCTTGTATGTTCGAGCTAGTGAACATGGATTGAGGAACAACTCTATGGTGTATGGTTGCACCACACTCCACAGGTCCTTGGGAAATCAAAGACCCTCAAGGTGTTGTTTGCAATAAATCTCTAGCTATGAAGGACCAATCTTGATTTGTCTCAATGTTGATCATGTTGATTGATTCTTGATTGTTAAAAGCTTCACGATGTATTTCTGAGTGTGAAAGCACTTTCACATGAATGGTTGTAAAATCAGCAGATGGATTCTGAGGGATTAAGGATCCCAAAGAGGCCATAGTGTCTACAAATCTATTTGATGTACGAGGGATTGCCTTGATGTCATACCATTCTAGCCAGGCTAGGTATGTGTCAACAAGTTCCTTGTAAGTCTTTCGGAGTGGGCATCTGCATTGGAATAGTCCTTTGACCTAGTTTACTATGAGCAAGGAGTCACCAAAGATATTCAATATTTTAATGCCCATTGCTATGGTTGTTTGGAGTCCCAGGATCAATGCTTTATATTTTGTATTATTATTTGTGCACGGGAAGTCTAATTTGAATTATAAGGGCAATGGAGCACCCTGTGGTGTGATAAAGATAATTCCTGCTCTGCCCCCTTGTTCACACTTTAAACTGTTGAATAATAATGACATGTCTCTTTATTTCTTAGGTTATTTGAGTTATGGCAGATCTAATAATGCAAAGACCCCATCATCAGGCAATTCTATGGTGAGAGGCTTGTTATCCTTAAGAGGTGCCTCTGCTAATTGATCTACTATGACTTTTCACTTGATGGACTTTTGGCTTATGAACTCTAGATCAAATTCTATCAATAGCATGATCCACTTTGTGGTACGTGTATTGTGATATGTCTTGCTCATCATGTGCTACAAAGGATTTTGTTTTTATATGACATAGGTTGTATGGCTCAATATATAGTATCGCAACTTTCGAGTAGCAAAGACCATTGCTAAACACAACTTTTTGACATACGCATATCCTAGCTCATAACTAACCAAGATGTGACTAATGTAATATATGGCTTGCTCTTTATCTTGTTTATTTTTTTGTACTAACATGGTGCCCAATACAAAATCAGTATCTGATATATATAGTAAAAATAGTATGTCTGGACTTGGTGGAGCCAATACTGGCGGTGTGGCCAGATAAGTCTTGATCTCTGCAAAGGCTTAATGGCATTCTTCATCCCAATGAAAGGGGACCTCCTTGCATAGCAACCAATTCATAGGTCAGCATTTGTCTGATAATTATGCAATGAATCTTCTGATGGATGCTATCTTACCTTGTAGGATCCTTGATTCCCTAATTTTGGTAGGGGCGGCCATTTCTAATATAGCCTTTACCTTTGCAGGATTGACTTCAATGCCTCTCTTGGATACGATGAATCCCAAAAGCTTGTCGAAAGTTATGCCAAAAACGCACTTCTTAGGATTCAATCGGACGTTGTGTTCTATGAGGCGATTAAAGACTTGTCTAAGGACTTCAGCATGCTCTTACCACAATAGGGACTTGGCCAGTAAGTCATCCATGTAATCTTCTAATATATTATGCATATAGTTGATTTCATGACATGTCACATTTTCATGACCAAAAGTGAAGAGAATGAGCAAGAGGGAAAAAGTGTCGCGATATCGCGACATGTCGTATTTTCACGACCAAAAGAGAAGAGAAAGAGCAGGAAGGAAAAGTGTCGCGATTTCGCGACATGACGCATTTTCGCGGCCAAAAGAGAAGAGAAAGAGGAGGAAGGAAAACGTGTCACGATATCGAGACATGTCGCATTATTGTGACCAAAAGAGAAGAGAAAGTGTTAGGAGGTGAAAGTGCCACGATTTCGTGACATGTTGGTTTTTCGTAGGCAAAAGCCAAGAAAAGGAGAGTGGAGGCAAAAGTGTTGCGATTTCGTGACATGTTGCTCCTTCATGTCCAAAAGCAACAAAAGAGGTCAAAGGTGCAGAAGCACCGTGATTTTGTGACATGTCATTTTATCGACACATCACAGTTTCGCGATGATCCAGAGCAAATGAAGAAAAAGACTCAAGGTCATCGCGATTTCGTGACATGCCGATTCTTCGCGGATGGAAGTGGCAAGAGAACAAAATGGGCAACGAATGTCATGATTTCGTGACATGCCTCAATTTTGTGATAGGTAGTAGCAAAGGAGCTGATTGTAGGCAGTGCGTCATGATTTCATGAAATTTGGTCATGACACGCTATAGTTTTGCGACTTCCCAGAACAAAATGATGGAAAAGATGTGAGGGCATTACGATTTTGCGACATGTCTCACGGTCGTAGATGAAAGCGGCAAGCATGCAGAATGGGAGACAAATATCATGATTTCACGACATGTATCATGGGCGTGACATGTCGCATTTTCGTGACATACAACGGCAAAGGAGCTGAACGAAGGCAGAATGTCACAATTTCGTGACATGTCTCCTTTTTGCGACAGGTCACATTTTTGCGAATCTCCAAAGTAAAATATGGAAACGACTTAAGGATGTCACAATTTCATGACATGTCACATATTCGCGGCTGGAAGCAGATAGAGTGCAAATTGGAAGATGACTGCCACGATTTCACGACATGTCTCATTTTCACGACATGTTATCGTTTTGTGACTGTTCAGAGCAAGTGAAGGAGAATACTTAAGGATGTCATGATTTCATGACAAGTCACATTTTTATGGTTGGGGCAGCAAGAGAGCAATGTGGTGGGCCACTGCTTATGTTCTAAGGTATTTGTATTATTATGTAAGGGATGGTGCTCTTTTTTGGCAGTGTAGCATCAGTAGGGGGCTAGTAGCAAAGGACAGACTATCCCTATTGAAGTGTTGCTCCGCATCAGCATTGTGCTGTTTTTGTAAAATGTTTTGGGTCAACCTGTAAAACCCAGCTGTAATGAAATTGTACCTTAATTACCAAAAAAAAAAGATATGTGGCACCAGCATTTTTGAAACTGAATGGTATCATTTTGTAACAGAATGTTCCCCATGGAGTAATGAAAGCAATTTTATGTTGATCTTCAGGCTTAATCCAGATCTGGTTGTATCCGAAAAAATCATCCATTAGGGAGAGCATCTCATGACCTGTGGTTGCATCCACAAGATAATCTATGTTTGGCAACGGTAATGAATCCTTTGGTGTTGCCCTATTTAAATCTCTGAAGTCTATGCAAATACAGACTCTTCCGTAAGGTTTCCCCATGGGTACAATTTTTGACACCCACTCAGGGTAGTCTATAGGAACTATGAAACTACTTCCAGTAGTTTTTGCAATTCATTCTTCACCATCAAATTGATGTTTGGATGCATTTTCCTTAGCTTTTGCTTGACTGGCTTCTTCATGTGATCCAATGAAAGGTTGTGAATGAATAACTTTGGATCTATCCCTAGCATTTCTTTGTAAGTCCAAGAAAAAATATTTGACCTCTCTTTGAGGAGAGGAATTAGGATGGCTTGTTCTTCTGGAGATAGACTTTATCCGAACTTGAATTTCCTTGGTTGGGTAGATCATCGTTGATGTCCAACTCAAACGTCACTTCTATAGTCATATGTGACCTATACTCTATCTGATGAGGCATGGGTATCAAATGAATGTCATCAATAAGATTTACAAGACCTAGTGACTCAAGTTCCAAACCAACATGGAAGACTTCATACATACAACCTGATGCAAAATGGAATGGCTGTAACATCTCTTTGTTTGGGAAGAGGTCTTCAGGCTCTATGGGCGAATTAGCACGATCCCAATAAATAGCCTCTACATCAAGATGCAATGATTTTGTAGGATCTTTTGGATTATGAAGTGGATTGATAAAATCAATGGAGACCATGTTGATGGATGGAATGAAGTCTCCAGGACCATATGGGTGTAATCTTATTTCAAGGGTTTCCCTTCTATACTCGCGATGAGGTTCTGGAGGAATGGGAATTTTTGGATCTGGCCCATGAGCAGGGCAGACAATAGGATCATTGGGCTCTAATAACTCTCTAAATGTAGGTGGAGGGGGATTGACCATTCGATGAATGGCAGCTAGGTCAATAGATATCCCCAAAAATCATAGATGGGGGTCTATGGCATGGAGTGTCGCCTCTCTCTCTACTAACTCGTTGACTTATTGTAAATGGTGATGCCCTAGATAAGCCATATCGGTCTCATCCTCAAAGTCATCATAACTTATCCAAAAACCATTAGCATTGGTATGCGGCCCTAAGACAAGGGGATCATGTCTTGGCCCTAAGTAGGCCATCTCTAGTTCATCTTCATATTCTTCGTCACTTATGAAGAATCCATTTGCATTTTTCTCTTGCCCCAAAGTCAGGGGTTGATGGCTTAAGCCTAAGTAGGCTCTTTATGTTGAGTCTTCTGATTCATAGTCACTTTCATCTGATGTATGTCCACTCTCATCATAAATGGACCATGTGAATATTTATAAATAGCGAGGCCCCTGGTAGGCTAAACCAAGTTGCGCCTCATCATCACTTTCTTCATATCCATTTTCCTCATCCCATAAGTTGTACCCTATTGGGGTGGAATCAATTGAGACATTTGGATGATAAATTTCTGGTGGCGGTATGTTTACCATGGCCACTTATCTGTTGCTCAAATTTCTTGTTCTTAGGGGGTGATAAGGAATGAAATCAATGTCTTCTCCTAACCCTAAGCTTAATCTTTCCAATGCCGCTATAAGAGAGTCATCTTGACCTTTGATATAATATCCTAAGCCAAATATTTTAGAGGGAAGTTGATATTGTGGCCCGTATGGCCGTCTACGCCCATGCTCATATATGCCAAGGCCATAGCCATGCCAGTGGAAACGGTCAAAGTAGCTTAGAGAAAACTTAGGGTTAGAGAGATAATGAACATTAACCATGAATAATTCATCACTATCCTCTTCTATATCTGAAGACTTATGGGCTCAGTCCAGGTCGGCATAGACAAAATTGGTTTAGCTGGGAGGGATTCCAAGTGGAACCACTATTCCCACTGGCGGCCTCAAGTCCTTAGGCCTTCCCATGTCTTGTGCAAACTCAATGATAGGCGTAAAGGTGATGTTCTGCATAAGGTACTCCCCTATGCCTATGTTTTCCAAGTGTATTGATGCATATGATGTGGATGACCCTATGGATGATACTGGAGAAGTAGGGTGATAATCACTATCTTCATCTTGATCTTGAAGATCTTCCTCTTCCATAGGACTTGGCATTTCATCAATGGCTATAGTTGGAACTTTCTTGGGCCTTTCTTTCTTAACTAAGGGCACCTTTAGCTTCTAATTATCTTTTGGTTTTGACATTGATGGTACTTTAGAAGCACTGACTACTTTGAGTGCACCAGGAGGTGTTGAAGTGCATGGGTCTTTTCTTACCCCTTTGTCTTCGTTATCCACTTGTGTGGTTGGGGATGAAGGTGCTACGTACAGGTGGGTAGAAGGGATTACAAATTCTCCCAAAAATTCCACATGATTGACGTATTTAAAAGGTTCTTCACCGGCCAGAACCACATAGACTTTGTTCTCGTGCACATACTTGACACACTGGTGCAAGATCGAACGTACACACTTCATGGCCCTTATCCAAGGATGCTCTAAGAGGATGTTGTGTTGCATAGCTCCTTCCAATACATGACACATCACGGGGATGGTCGTGTGCCCCACCTTGATGGGTATGACTATCATTCCCACAGTATTGCATAAAGCATCATTAAAATCTCTCAATGTGTAAGCTCTTGGAACGATATTGGACTTGGGGATCTTGAGGTACTCTATTGTAGTTGTTGTGATAATGTTTATCGATGAACCTATATCGACAAAAACCCTCTTGAAAGGTAAGTTTTTGATTGTTGCCACAATGTTTAGCGAAGGGTCTAGTAAGGCAATAGGAATTGTCTTAATATCATGGTCATAGAATTGGATTACAGGTTCCTGGTATTCTTGTACTTGTCCCACAAACTGAGTGAATTCATTCGCATCTTGCAGTTGGAGCTCAATTGTCCTTAAAATCTCCATTAGAGTCTCCCTATTCTTTGAGGACTGTTGTATGATCTCATATATGGATAACTTAGCTAGAGTCATCTGTAGGTTTTGCTCCAATATACTTCGAATAGTCACCACAGGTCACGTTGGTGGACCTGGAAGGTTGTCTTACCTTTTCCAAGGAGTGGTTGGGATGTTCAAGGGAGCTACAAGTGGTTGTGATTGATCATACCACCTATTCCTTGTTGCTATGTTAACAATCTCAACCATCCCAACACATCCATGGGTAGGTATATCAGCTTGAACCTGATTGACTTGGACCCCTTGCTCTCGAGGGGCCTCATGATTAGGAATTGGGTTTTTGTATATGCCCTTGTCTCTATTATCAAGAGCCAGTGGGTTGTCAACTTTGAGTTCTCCTGCCTCAATCATGTTTTGGACTTGATGCTTAAACCCAACGTAAGCCTCAATGTCATGCCCTGGTATCCTATGGTAAGGGAAAAAATGATCTTCCCTATATCCTTTTGGCTTAGGATGGTTGGGATCTATAAGAGGTATATCAAGAAATCTGATCCTCCTAGCCTCGCTCAACTAATTAAATATTGATTGCATTCATTCTGTCAGAGGCATGAAATAATGATGTGGCTTGCATTCTTAGTTTCTTCCCTGATTGTTCTTTTGGTCGTAATTGGCTGGAGAGGGATGTGCTTGATAGTTCTGAGGTTGTTGTGCCCTCCTATCCTTGGGCATAGCCAATACGACTTGATTGACTAGATCAGGGTTTCCCTGCTTCTGTTTATACTTGTCATTCTTACAATTCTTGTTCCACTTCTTTTTTTCAGAGTTTAATGGTTTCCTCATCTACTTTTATTTCTTCGATGAGCTTGGCCTGTGCCAAAGTTTCCTCAAACGAAGGATACTGTTGGATTTGTAGCAAGAGGGAGATGTTTTTAGAGCAACTTTTTGTGAACATGCGAATGATCTCTTCTATGAGAACGAAGAATGATAATTTTGCCATGAATTTTCTCCATCTATTCCCATAATCCATTACTGGCTCATCATCATACTGTTTCAAGTTGGCCAGGTCTAACAGTTTCACCTTATTCTTAGCACCAAAGGAGAAATTCTTTAGGAATGTGTTTACTAGTTGTTCAAATTTGGTTATGTTGTGCTTAGGTAGTTGATTGAACCATTGAGTGGCAGCACTTGAAAATGTCATTATGAATGTTCTTAGCATGAGAGTGTCATTGTCTTCAAGATGAAAATAGGCATTGATAAAATTGGTGATATGCTCTTATGCATCCTCTTCACCCTTAAAATTTTCTAACCTAGGCATATCAAAGTGCTTAGGATATGGAGGTCTAGGGATTGATGGGCACAATGGTTGGTTGTGTATCTTGCTTAATGTTGGTGAGTTCCTAGCTGCCTCTTGTTTCTCAAAAGTTTTCATCTTTTTAGCAAGCTCTTGAAATGCCTTTGATGCATGAATTTTCTCCTCTTGTAAGCGTACTCGCAATGGCAATGGAGGTAACTCTCTATCCATTTGATTTGTTCCATTTTTCTCCCTTATACAAGGGGACTTAGGATTGTAATATTTGTTTGTTGTGTTTGCCCTTCCCCCATTAGTTGGATTTTGTTCATGATTTGGTGGGGGATTTCATTTTGGGCTATCTTGTCTAGTGCGCCTCCCCTTAGGTGAGTCGGTGCATCTAGTTCTTTGGTGGTAACCACAATTTGTCTATAATTTTTTAAGATCTAACCACTCGGTCTGCTCTCTTAACCATTGCTTATGTTGGTGCAAGAGTCTTTCTCTTTGTTTATCTTGTTTGAGAGCTTCCACTAGCTCTTGCTCCTTACGTAATGCATTTTTTAACCGCATCATTCGGTTAGTTTGTGTTGTCATAGAAGACTCATGTTTATCTTACTTTGTTCTTGTTGTCTTGACTTGTAGATTCCTCAAGGAGGTTTTTTTTGTACCTATACTCTTGCTAGTTAATATGACTTGTTCAATGTACTATTGAGTATCCCTATGATAAGACTCCATGTGTCTACTGTGGGGTGGCTCTGAGGTACCCCTAGATTGGGAGACCTATTTAGAATTCACAATTCATGAGCTTCCAAATGCATAGTTCTCAGTAGTTATAGTTCTTCGATTTGGTCATGTAGGAAATTGATCCAGCCCATCTAGTTGTCTTGCTTTCCATGGTTGGTCCTATGGGGTGCCATTCACTCCTATGAGGTCATAGTCTACAGGAATATTTCCTTTTGTGTGAAGGGTTTCTTCTATATGATTCCCATGACTAGATGTAGCTCTAGTTTCTTGCCCTTCAGTGGGTAGACCTGTTTCATATGTTTCTTGTGAGTCTTGAGGTGTTGCAATTCTTGTTTGCCTTCTTGATGAAGAGGTCTTTGTGGTAACATGTTTTCTCCATGTGGATGGAGATGTAGCTGTCTCATCATCCTTATGTGAAGAAATAGTCTTAGAACCTTCTTTATATCTATGTGAGGAGGAAGCCCTTGAAGCTTCCTCATGTCTTTGAGATGTTTCTGTGTGTTTAGATGGGGCCCTTGAGGTCTCCTCATGTCTCCTTGATGAGGATGGCTGTGAAGCCTCTTTTTGTTTATGTGAATTTTTTCCATGATGTGGTTCCTTTCTTGGGGTTTCTCGAGGAGATCCCCCAAGGATTGAGTTATCACCCCTTAGGCTCACGGAGCTACATCTCACGGTCTTATGGGTAGGTCATTCAATGTTACTATGACTCTGCCTATGGGTATGAGTTGCTTCTATCTCTCCCTAGGTATCATACCGAGGGTGCTTACTTCTTGTTTTGACCATGTTTTCTATGAATTGATCTTTGCAATTTAGGAATAGCCACACAATACCAAACAAATTTTTATCTTGATTATTGATTTAAGTGTGCCATAAACTGTTTGGTGTGTTTTGATGTGTTGTTCTTTTGATTTGTTTGCTCTTGTTCTTGGATTAAGAATGAGAAGACTCATCCATATGGACAATCAAGTACACCCATGCCAAACATGATTTTCTCAAAAGAATCTAGGGTACACCCTTGAAGACCCAGTGGCAGGTTCACCTAACTCTTCCACTCTGAACCAATGATTATTCCAATAGTGGGAGACAATTTGAGCACAAGTAACTTAGTGTCACTATAAGTAAGTTTCTCAATCTGTTTCTAGGAATCTCTAAGGGGTAAACCAGTGGAAGGAGATGAATTCCAACCTCACTGGACTGAATTGAGGGTAGATGATGAAATATAACTCCCCAATGTTTAAATGAGACGTGTGTGTGCGGTGTTCATTTTAATCTTACGTAACATAAAGTGCATCATATAGCAGTAATGAATCTTTCCTATATGCCCAAGTTCAAAAATACGTTTCAATATTTAGAATTATGCATGAACTACTATGATTTGTATGAGCACACTTTATTTCGTGCAGCTATGGCCTCTAGCAGGGCCTCAAAGCAAGCAAACAACATACAATGTCTAGCACGTTGGATTCTAGGGTGAACTTTTTAGGAATAAGTCATTGTTCCTATCAATGCCTAGTGGAAAATTTAAAAGAAGATCTAAGATATGAGAAATGCTTAATTCTTTTTCCTTTTATTCTTTCAATTTCCAAACATAAATGTGCATTAAGTTTTCTATTTTAGATACATAGAAGCAAACATATAACTATAAAATATCAGATAAGCTATACCAACCTTTGATCCAGCTCAGAGTCGGTGTTTTGACCTCTGCTGCACTCTAGTTATAGTCATTGTTGACCAGAGCATCTGGTTCTTGGTCGCTATAGCTCAGAGCGGCTAAAGCTCTATTGGCCATTGTCGCTCAGAGCAGCTAATTTTTGGTCGTTGTAGCTCATAGCGGCTAGACTTGCACACAAAATTAAGTTAGTATTCCAATATAAAATGAAAAATTAGTGGTGGTCCCACCATGATCGCCATGTATAGCGACCCTGGGGTGCATGAACCGCCCTTTTACTCTACTTGCAGTGTTATTAAAAATCCAAGATGAAATGGAAAACAATGAAAAAGCATATAACATGGAAATAACAAAGATGGATCTCTTTATTTATATTGAAACTCGATTACATGTCGGTCCCTCTTAGGGATACCCATTTCGATACAATAAGGTTACAAATAGGCAAAGAGTGCCCCTTTCATGAAGATATGGTGCGCTTATAAAGGCTTCCTGGTTTCGCACATGGAAATGTATGAGGGCTTACAGATGTCTCCTTCTCCAGGTTTGTTTCCTAGAGGGATCCCTTTTGCTCTTGTATGTTGTAGATTCCATTCGATGAACCTGTGGCCCTGTAAGCAATGAAATAACAACATACACTTAGATGTCCGAGATTGCCTCCCCATATGAGGTTGTTAGTAATAAAATAATGTAACAAAAATATGATGAAACTATGTCATGAAATCATGTAAATCTATGCTAATGATATGAAAACATGAAGAAGCAGAATAAAAGAAGCTATGTCTAAAACCTAAGCTAAGCCTGCAGGCCACTATCTAAGACAATGGTCGCTAAGGTAAACCTTGCTCTCTTTACCCCAAAGCTATGGGTCAAATCCTGTATCTGATGTTGAAATAATAGGTGTTATGCTCTTAAATTCATCAGGGCTTTGTCGTACATGTGATCTCCAAGGGAATTCTCCAAGTCTCAAAAACTCTCCTCAATAAAATAGGTCTTGATGATAGAAGATGATTTTTTAATGCTCTTAGGCTTGTACCTTTTATAGTGTGAAACCCTAGGTCTATGTCCAAGCCCTAGGAATGAATTTCTCATGCATAGTGCAAGTTAGCATGAGAATATTTTGTCCTTTGTCTATGTTTGAAGGCCAGTTAACTAAAATCTAACTTCCCAATTGAGTCTCCTATGCGAACTGATCATTAGCATGAGAATTTTTTGTCCTTTGTTTATGCTTGGAGGTCAGTTAACTAAATTTTAAATGCAAACTCAAGCCTCCTATGTGAATTGTTCATGAAAATGAATGCAAAGTTACTCATGCTCACCTTTATTGCATGTAGACTATCACTTCCACCTGTGATTAGGCTTATTTGTCAACAAAATTGCTTCTTATGGCTTAGCCGTTGTCGTCTACAGTGGCTAAGATCTAGCTATTATCGTCTATAGTGGCTAAGGTTTGGTCACTCTAGGCTTGAGTGGATAGGCTTGGATGGCTTGAAAAGGCCCCAAATGAGTGGTGATAACCATTGTTGATGCTTGGAAAGTCCAATATTATGTCTTATGATCTTATGAATATGTCTATGTAAACCGCTCCCCTAAACATGACATGATTTAGGTGTCTATAATAACATGTCAAGGATAGGAGTTATGCATCCACTCTCTAGGTGTTATGGGTCTTAATGGATAACCCAAGCTGTGATTCTGGATTCATTGAAGTAGAGGGTGATATGTATAGAATCACTAAAGGTACCTCCTATGAGATTTGGCCAATATTGTCCACTTGGGAGGCTGACTACAACCATATTCCCAAAAGTGGTATTCAATGCTATGTACTGATTACTAATGGGTGCAAAATTAAACTTTGAAAAACAAAAAAAATTATCCTCGTCAATCCCCTTCCTTTGTGTTTCAAGCCTATAAGTGTATTTAGATCGTTACAACTAGTGTGTTTTTACTGGATTGTTATAGTTGGTATTAGAGCCTAGGTAGTAAGATTCCTAGGTCATAGGATCCAAAGAACTCTTGTAAATGAACTCTAACCCTATACCTTCAATAAACTATGAATCTTTTAAACTGACATAGCTCTTTTATTCCCAGGATAAAATGGCTCCAATGCTTCGAGGTGGATCTTCTAAGAAACCTACATCTTCTAGTCAAGAAGAATCTCCCATTCATTCATGAAGTGAAAGGTAGTTTAATGAGATAAATGAACCTAACAGAGAAGAAGGAAACTTAACTATGTTAGTTCAACTATTGCAAAAATAGATGCAACAAAAAAAGAAAGAAATGGATCAACAATGTGAGCTAATGAACAAGCAACAAAAAATGATAGAAACCTTGGTTAAACAATTTAAGGGCAAAAATCCTAAAACTAGACATGAGAGGAATCCTAAAAGATAAATAAAAATTAGTAGGACTCAAGTAGGGGTAAAATTGGCCAAAGATATAAAAAATGTAAAAACTTTAAAATCTGATGGGAAAGAATATGGGGATGTTACAAAGATATGTTTATGTGATATAGAGACTTACTTTTCTATGAAGGACTTATCATATAAGTCTTAAATTTCTTGGGCTACCTTACACTTGGTTGATGTAGCTTTAGAATGGTGGAATACCTTACACTTGGTTGATAGGCTACCTTACACTTGGTTGCTTTTCTATGAAGATGGGGATGTTGCAAAGAGATGGTCAGGTGATATAGAGACTTACTTTTCTATGAAGGACTTATCATCTGAGTCTTAAATTTCTTGGGCTACCTTACACTTGGTTGATGTAGCTTTAGATGTTGAGCAAGGTGCAACAACAGTATTGTCATTGTTGTCAATGCACTCAGATGGATAGATTGATGCAGTGGATAATTTTTCGAAGGTTATTCAAAGTATGTATAGTGGTTTTCAATGCTTATAAGGATGTTTTTGATGTTTGGGTGAAGTTGTTATAGGTTATTCATGCAAATTTGCAAAAGTTGCAAAAATTGTTAGGAAGTTGTCAAAGTTGCAAAAATTGTCAAAGTTTCAACAACATCAATGGAATGTGTTGGATAGCCCAATATACTATTTAGAGGTTTTCTGATCATTAGCAAGTGTGGTTGCAGTGTTGGAAGTGCATTTTTGGTCAGTTTCATGCTTTATGTGACAAGTGTAAAATTTGCGTCAGAGGTCACTTTACGAGAGGAATATTAAGCAATCTATGAGGAATTGTACCTCAAATATTTTACTGGAGGTATCTGGATACACTGAGAGCTTAAGTTTTAAATTTCAAACCAAACAGAGTATGGAAGAAGAAACAGTGAGCATTGCAAAATGGCTCTGGAGCACTTTTTCCAATTTATGTGATAGGTGTAAAATCAGCATCAGAGACCACTTTATCGGAGGTACTACGAATAATCCGTGAAGAGTTAAAATCCAAAATTTAAACTAAAGGTATTCGGTTTATCTAAAAATGTATGTTTCAATTTTTAGCCCGTTTGGAAATTTGAGGAAGTTATGACTGTTACAAAAAACCCTGTCAACTCTTTTTGGTAATTTTGGCAGTTTCTAAGAATATAACGGTTGAGTGGTACTTTTGTGTAACTGAAAATAAAGAGCTGCATTTTTTAATTTGAAGCATATATATGTTTTAAAATAAAATATAGAAGGGGATTTTTTGGAGAAAGGATTGTCGGTGCATGTTGTGAAGAAATTTTTTCTTTGGCATTTTGATTGAAAAAATGTGCAAGGTGTGAGATAATCAATGTGTAGAGTTGAGAAGATTGAAAAGGTTGGATAGAATATTTTAAAGGAGAATATTTTAAAGGAGAATATTTGTGATCTAGACCACTCAGGGTATTTTGATGAGATTTACAACTTTTATCAGAGCTTTTTAAAATTGTCAAGTTGGTGCTTGGCAACAGGGGTCGGTGCTCCTTGTAGTTGGTGCTGCTAAAGTCCGGGTTGGTTGGTGTCATTCCCTATAGTTGGAGCTACAAAAATATTGTAAAGAAAAAAAAATTTCAAGGTTGGATTTGGATGGGAGTATAAACAGTCCATGGGCACAGTGGTTTTCCCACATCGAGTTTCCACTATAAATTTGGTGTTATGTGATGTATGTTTGTGTGATTGCTTTTTTTTATTTGATTTCATAGTTGGATTAAATTTTTAATACACACTAATTCACCCCCCTCTCAGTTTCATGCTTAGTTCAACAATTGGTATCAGAGCCAAGTTCATGAATAGGCTTAACCGGCTAGGGTGATCTTGGAAGTGACACAATGGCAAGTGGTGAAGGCTTCTCATCAAACAAAGCACCATTGTTTGACGGAACTAATTACACATTTTGGAGACTTAGGATGCAAAAATATATTTGTGCTTTGGGATACGACATTTGGAATTCAGTAAAAAATGGATACACAATACCCACCACTTCTCCAATCGATGTTACTAGTAAGAAATTGTTTGAGAATGACTCAAAATAAAAGAATGTTATCATGTGTGGATTAGTGGACAGCGAACTGGTAAATATTATGGGTTGTAAAATGGTAAAGAAAATATGGGAAAAATTGAAGAGCATTCATGAAGGAGACATTAAGATCAAGGAGGTCAAGTTACAAATACATCGAGCTTAGTTTGAAGGATTAAATATTAATGAGGATAAGAATATAGAGGCATATATGTTGAGATTTAATGAAGTCATTAATGCGATTAGAGGACTTGGCGAGGAAATCAAAGATTTTGTCATCATGAAAAAGGTATTAAGATCCCTTCCCCAAATATTTGATTCTAAAGTTTTAGCTATAGAAGAAGCTAAATATCTGAATTCTTTTAGTATGGATGAGATGCATGGTTCTTTGACTGCATATGAGATGAGAATAGGAAAATCTAAACCCATAGATAGAGAACCTGCTTTTAAAGCCCATAAAAATATGAAATCAAAACAAGAATCCGAGGAAGAAGAGACATTAGATGAAATGGAAGCAAACTTTGTTCAAAAACTTAAAAGGGGAAAAGGAAAATACAGAGGAAAGTTACCATTTAAATATTTCAACTATAGAGGCATTGGGTATTTCACAGCTAAATGTCCACTTAATGAGAAGAATAGAAGTGATGAAGGATCACACGGAGAAAGAAGTGACTTAAAGAAAAAATCAAATTTTAGAAAAGGCAACTTCAAGAAGAAAAGTTTCATCTCCAAGAAGGTCAGTTCATCAGAAGACAACTCCAGTGAGGATTCTAAAAAAGAAACAGGTGAAGCTCTTTTCATGGCATTCAAATAAGAAAAACCAAAAAAAGAACAGGAATGTGATGAAGAAGAAATTGATGCAGAAGTGAATTTGGAAGAGGAACTAATTGCAACTCTAGATGAATTGAAGACAGAAAGAAAAAGGAATAAGAAAATTTCAAGAAAGCTTGAGGATGCAAATGAAATCATAACAAGTTTTAAAATACAGATAGAAGAATCCAAGAAGACCTCGAAGTGTAAATAACCATGAAAATAGATTATTGCAGCAAGTTAGAAGAAGAGATTGTTGGTTTAAGGATGTAGCTAGAAGAGATGAATCAGAAAATTAGCTTTTATCACAAACGTGAAGAGAGTTCTATGAAGCTCTTTAAGATCATAAATAACCAGAAGACTACAGGCATAAAATTTGGTTTGGGTTCTGACGAAGGAGAATCATCAAATGGATCAAATGCCACAAATGACGAATCCACAAAGAATGAAGAAAAGAAATAGGTTAATAAAGCAAAAATGAATCATGCAAAGGAAAACAATAATGCAAGGCACGAAAGAAGAATTGACAATGATGGTTTCACCAATGTCACACATCAAAGAAGAAGAAGATTTATGGCTCCTACAACAACATGGCAAAGACCATCACCTAAATTCAATCATCCCTTTTTTGGTTACTATTTTAAATGCAATGGTTTTGGACATAAGATTTCAGATTGCAAGTATAATGTAGGACCAAGAAATTTTACCAATAGAAATGTTTTTTTTACCTTTGATGGATTATGCAATAGAATGTTATAACTATCATAACTTTGGGCATATTGTAAGAAATTGTAGAAGTACATTTGCATCAAATCAATTTTAGGGAAGAAAATTTCAGCCAAATGGAATAAAGACAAAATAGAAAATTTCTCGAAAAACATGCACAAGCTACTAAAAAATAAAAGCTAAAACAAGAGCCCAAAACTGTAATCAAACCAGAGTGAAAAGAAAAAGAGCAACCTAAGGAATAAATGAATCCTTGATCGTATAGATAGTATTTAAAGTGTAGAATAAATTTGCACCATGGATACTTGATAGTGGATGCTCCAATCATATGATAGGTGACAAACAAAAATTTGAGAAGTTGCAGCAATATGAAGGTGGTTCAGTGAAATTCAAAAACAATGATGGAGCTAAGATAGTTGGTAGAGGTTCAGTTAAGATTAGTGATGGAAAAATTAGGTTAGAAGAAGTTTTGTTTGTGGTTGGTATGAAGCATAACTTGTTGAGCATAAGTCAGATTTGTGACAGAGGTCATGATGTGATCTTTAAGAAGTAGGGCTATGAAATCAAAAATGCAAAGAGTGGGAAGTTGATAGCAGCTGGATCAAGGAAATCTAGAAACCTGTACACTCTCTCGAAGACTTCAAAAATATCTTGCTTGATTAGACAAGAATAAAAGAATTGGTTATGGCACAAGAGGCTCGATAATATTAGTTTTGACAACATAGTAAAAATTAGTTCAAAGAAAGCAGTGATATATATTCCCACCATTGGCAAACCATCAAATAGCATTTGCGCTTCATGTCAAAAATGGAAGCAAACTAGAGTCTCATTTAAAACAAAAGAGTACTACATGAGCAAACATTTGGAACTAGTACATACTTATTTATGTGGACCCATGAGAACGCAAAGCATAAATGGTGATAAATATTTTATGTTGTGTATAGATGACTATTCCAGGATGACATGGGTATTGTTTTTGAAGCATAAATCAAAAGCTTTTGAGATGTTCAAGGTTTGCAAAAACCAAGTTGAGGATCAATAGGAAAAATGATTAAATTTTTAAGGTTAGATAGAGGAGGACAGTTCATTTCAGAGGATTTCACAAAGTATTGTGAAAAATATGGTATCAGGAGACAGTTTTCAGCATCCAGGACACCTCAGCAGAATGGTGTGGTAGAAAGAAAGAACAAGACAGTGCAGGAAATGGCATAGTTTATGTTGACTGAGAGCACAGTAGTAGATAGATTTTAGAAAGAGATAGTCCATATGGTAGTATATATCTAAAATAGGTGCATGTTGAGGACGCATGAAAGCAAAACTCCTTACGATTTGTGGTTCGGTAAAAAGGCAACAACAAGATATTTTAAAGTTTTTTGCAGCAAGTGTTACATCAAAAGAACTAAATAAAACCTTGGTAAGTTTGAAGATAGAGCGGATGAAGGTATTTTTCTTGGCTATTCGTCAAAAAGCAAAGCTTACAAATGTTACAACAAGAGGCTAAAAAAAATTGTGGAAAGTGTCGATGTTAAAGTTGATGAAGGAAGGGAACGAGTAATTAGCTATGAAGAGAACTATCCAATTTATGAAGAGGTCATTGAAGGAGATGAGGAAGAGGAAATGAAAAAGAAACCAAGAATTGACTCAGAGGATTCTAAAAGTGATTTAGAATTGGAAGAAAACAAGAAATTCAAAACAGGTAGTTGGCATAAAGATCATCCTAGAGAGAAAATAATTGGAGACCCCATAGTTGGTGTTTAGATAAGAAGAATATTAGTAAATAACTACTCTTTACTATCCAGCATTGATCCCAAAAATGTTTTCGAAGTAAGCCAAGATGAAAGTTGGGTAAAGGTAATAAATGAATAATTCGATCAGATCGAGAAAAATAAGACTTGGGAGTTAGTACCAAGACCCGTAAATAAAAATGTAATCGGTACTAAATGGGTCTTTTGGAAGAAATTGAATGAATACGGACAGGTATTCAGGAACAAAGTAATATTGGTATGCAAAGGGTATGCGCAAGTTGAAGGTATTGACTTTGAGGAAACCTTTGCACCTATGGCCAGACTAGAGACAATTAGAATGTTTCTTGCTTTAGCAGTTTACAAGAATTTCAAATTTTATCAAATGGATGTGAAATCAGTATTTTTTAATGGGAAACTTGAAGAAGAGGTTTATATTGAGCAACCAGATGGTTTTCAACTTGGTGATGATCCCAACTTGGTTTTCAAGTTGAAGAAAGTGTTATATGGCTTAAAACAGGCACCCCTGGCATGGTATGCAAGGCTAGACAGTTATCTTACTCAGCAAGGGTTCAAGAAAGGTATGGTGGATAGTAATTTGTATGTCAAAATATAAAATGGTCATCGTATTTTTGTTGTTGTGCATGTAGATGATATCATATTTGGCAGCAGCAAATATGAGTTGTGTAAATATTTAGCAAATAAGATGCAGAAAGAGTTTGAAATGTCAATGATTGGTGAACTTTCATATTTTCTCAAATTGCAAGTTAATAAAAAGGAGAAGGGCATATTTATTTCTCAAATTAAATATGTGAAATATATGCTGAAAAAGTTCACAATGGAGGATTGCAAGCCAGTTAGCACTTCCATTACGATAGGTTGTAAGTTGAGCAAGGATGAAAAATCTCCACTTGTTGATCAAACTATGTATAGATCCATGATTGGGAGCTTATTGCACTTGACAGGATACTAGATTGAACATTTTGTAGGTAGTATGCATGGTAGCACTATTTTATGCTAGTCCCAAGGAGACTCATGTGATAGCAGTGAAGAGGATTTTTTGGTACCTCAAGGGTACTATGGAGTATGGGTTATGGTATTCGAAAGGTAAGGACTTCACCCTTATTGCGTATTCAGATGTAGATTGGGTAGGATGTGTAGATGAAAGGAAGAGTACCAGTGGAGGTGCATTCTATCTTGGTGATAATAATGGTGCATGGCATAGCAAAATGCAGGAGTCAATCTCTTTATCCACAATAGAGGTAGAGTATATTATAGCGACATCATGTTGTACACAGGTACTTTGGATGAAATAAACTTTGAAGAATCTTGGAATAAATTTCAATGAGCCCATATCAATTATGTGTGACAATACAAGTACAATCAATATCTCAAAGAATATGATTATGCATTCTTGCACAAAACATATTACTATCCGGTACCATTTTTTGAAGGAGAGTTGCAGAAAGTGAGGTTAAGTTGGATTTTGTTCCAACAACAGAGCAAGTAGCGGATATCTTCACTAAACCATTGCCCAAGGAATTCTTTGAGTACCTTTGCAAGAAATTGGGAGTGGTCACACTTCCCAAGCATTGACTAGCTATCGGGGCCACATTCTCAAGGGGAGCATTTGTGTCTTTGTTTATCTTTTTGCTCATGTTTGTGATTCTTGCTAAGTGTAATAGTTTTTGCCTGAGAATGTTGTGCATGGACTCAGGGGGAGTTTGCAGCAGCCCTTTGGTCTTGTTGTCAAATGGGGAGAATAGTTACAGGAAATTGTGCGTGTGTTGCCAACAATTCCAAAGGGGGATATTGTTGAGCAAGGTGTAGCGATAGTATTGTCATTGTTGTCAACACACTTAGATGGACAGGTTGATGTAGTGGACAGTTTTTCGGAGGTTGTTTAGAGTATGTACAGTGGTGTTCAATTCTTATAAGGATTTTTTTGATGTTTGGGTGAATTTGTTACAGGTTGTTTGTGCAAATTTGCAAAAGTTGCAAAAATCGTCAGGAAGTTGTCAAAGTAGCAAAATTGTCAAAGTTGCAAAAATTGTCAAAGTTGCAACGTCAATGGAATGTGTAAGACAACCCAAGATACTATTTGGAGGTTTTTTGATCATTATCAAGTGTGTTTGCAGTGTTGGAATGGTCGGTTGCTTCGTCGGTGCATTGTTGGTCAGTTTCATGCTTATGTGACAGGTGTAAAATTTGTGTCGAAGGTCACTTTACGAGAGGAAAATTAAGCAATCTGTGAGTAATTGGATGTCAATTTTTTTACTGGAGGTATCTAGATACATTGAGAGCTTAATTTTTAAATTTCAACCCAAACAGAGTTCGTAATAAGAAACGGTGAGCGTTGCAAAATGGCTCTGGAGCACTTTTTCTAGTTTATGTGACAGGTGTAAAATCAGCGTCAGAGGCCACTTTGTCGAAGGTACTGCAAATAATACGTGAAGATTTAAAATATGAAATTTGAACTGAAGGTATTAGGTTTATCCAATAATATATGTTTTAATTTTTAGCCCGTTTGGAAATTTTACGAGGAAGTTATGATTGTTACAAAAATCTCTGTCAGCTTTTTTGGTAATTTTGGCAATTTTTAATAATATAACGGTTGAGTGGTACTTTTGTGTAACTAAAAAGAAAGAGCTGCATTTTTTAATGTGAAGCATATATATGTTTTAAAATAAAAGGGAGAAGGGGATTTTTTGGAGAAAGGACTATCGGTGCATGTTGTGAAGAATTTTTTTTCTTTGGCATTTTGATTGAAAAATGTGCAAGGTGTGAGATAATCAATGTGCAGAGTTGAGAAGATTGAAAAGGTTAGACAGAAGATTTTAGAGGAGAATATTTGTGAGCTATACCACTCAGGTTCTTTTTATGATATTTAAAACTTTTATCAGAGCTTTTTAAATTTGTCGGGTCAATGCTTGGCAATAGGGGTCGGTGCTCCTTGTAGTTGGTGTTGCTAAATTCCGGGTTGGTTGGTGCCATTCCCTATAGTTGGTGCTGCAAAAATATTGTAAAGACCAAAAATTTTGAGGTTGGATTTGTATGGGAGTCCAAATAGTCCATTGGCACAGTGGTTTTCCCACATCGGATTTCCACTATAAATTTGGTGTTATGTGATGCATGTTTGTGTGATTGCTTGTTTTGATTTGATTTCGTAGTTGGATTAAATTTTTAATACACACCGATTCACCCCCCTCTCAATGTCATGCTTAGTTCAACATTAGAATGGTGGAATACCTATAAAAAGGGAAGAAAATTCAAGCTTATAATTTAAAATATGATAAGTTTGTAGAATAATTTAAGAAGAGATTCCTAACTAAATAGTTCTATGTTTAAAATTTTGAAAAAATTTCCACTCTACAACTAGAATCTATATCTATCGAGAAATATTATTAAAAGTTTGTTAAGTTACTCAAATACATCTTAGAGTACAAAAATAATGAGCAGTTAAAGGTGTAGAAATTCATTCTAGGGGTTCATTGTAGAGTCAGAACTATCATAAATTTACTTAATCCAAAAAAATTGTAAAAGGCTTATGACTTGGAACGACAAGAAGAAACTAATCGTAAAATAAAAAGGGCTTACTTTAATCACCAAAATATGTATGAAAAGAATAAGGATGATCTCAAGAAAAGAAAGAGTGTTGGCTTTATGAGATGGAAGAGGCATCAAAACAAGAATTTCAAAGGCGAAAATAAGGAAAAACCCAAGGTTGAAAACAAAAATAATGATAGAACTTACATAGATAAGTATAGGAGGGGACATCCAAGAAAGAATATTCAAAGACCCACATTTTATAATACAAATGTTAGACCTACACCAAAGAATAAGGATGTAGAAAACAAATCAGAAACTAAGGCTCCTAAATTATGGTGTTTTGTTTGTGAAGGACCACATTATGCAAATAAATGTTCTCATAGAGTCGATCGAAAGAAAACCTCAGATGATCAGCCACACCAAATTTATGCTAAAATAGGTAATTCCAACATAGATGGTCAAGCTATACCTTTACTTCTAAAAGGTAAACTATTTGATAAAAATATGAATATTTTGGTTGATAGTGGTGCAACAGATAGTTTTATTTCTTTAAATTTAACCAAGGATATACCGGTAAGACCTAGATTTTTGGCAAATGGGTGGAAGGTAGAGTATGTATTAGGACAAACCTATTTAGTCAATCAATGTCTATTAGATGCTTACATATCTCTACCTAGTACTACAACATATTGGCATCTGTATGTAGCTCCCTTACATTCATTTGATATTATCCTTGGAATGGATTGGCTAAAAGCCCATAAAGCCCTCATTGATTTTCAAGAAATATGGATGGAATTCACTGAAGAACCTAATCAACAAATAAGAATCCACTATGATCGGGGTACCTTTCGACCACATCTATTATCTACATTACAACTTAAGAAAGCAATCAAAAGACATGGGGTAGTTTATGTAGTCAAAATAAACAAACATGAAGAGAATGAATCCAATTTAAAAAAAAATTAAGAAATTTCTTATGTTGAAATATTTCAAGGATGTTTTTCCTAAAGACTTATATGGACTTCCTCCACAGTGAGAGTTTGAATTTTCTATTGAATTCATGCCTAAAGCTAAATCTATTGCTAGATCACCCTATCGGATGACTTCGATTTAGGTGTAAGAATTAAAAGTACAACTTCAAGATTTTCTTGAAAATGGTTTAATTAAGCCAAGTGTGTCACCTTAGGGAGCCCCTGTGTTGTTCATGAAGAATAAGTATGGATATTTAAGGTTGTGTATTGATTATAGAATGCTCAATAAGGTAACTATCAAGAATAGATACCCCTTGTCTAGAATTGATGATCTATTTGATCAACTAAAGGGAGCTACTATCTTCTCAAAAATTGACCTTAGATCTTGCTACCATTAGTTAAGGATCAAGGAAGAAAACACCCACAAAACAAATTTTAAGACAAGGTATGGGTATTATGAATTTACAGTTTTACCCTTTGGGTTAACAAATACCTCGATAACATTTATGAATCTTATGAATAGTGTCTTCTGAGAACAGCTAGACCATTTCATGCTCATATTTTTGGATGATATCTTGATCTACTCACACACTAAGGAAGAGCATGATTAGCATATGAGATTTGTATTAGAGATATTGAGAAATAATTGGCTTTATGGAAAACTTTCTAAATGTGAATTTTACACCCCATAAGTCCAATACTTAGGGCATGTCATATCTGCTAATGGAATTGTTGTTGATCCTAATAATATTGAAGATATAGTCAATTGGCCTATACCCACCAATGTGGTAGAAGTATACAGTTTTATGAGAATGACAGGATATTATAGATGTTTTGTAAAGAATTTCTCAAATATTGTCTATCCAATCACTAATTTACAAATAAAAGGAAAGGTTTTCAAATGGACATAACGATGTGAAGAAACCTTAAAAATACTTAAGGAAATGTTGAAAACTACCCTAGTTTTAAAAATACTTGACCCCTTATACAAGTTCACAATTTGTATCGATACCTCTATTGAAGGATTAGGGAGGATTCTGACCCAAAAAAAAGCAATCATAGCATACGAGTCTCAAAAGCTTAAAAATTATGAGCTCAACTATGCTACTGATGATCTAGAGTTAGTAGTTATGATTCATGCACTAAAAATTGGAGGTATTATCTACTGGGAAAACCTTTTGAATTAAATCCAGATCATCAAAGTTTGAAGTACATTTTCACCCAACCTCTTTTAAATGCAAAACAACAACAGTGGATAGAACTCCTAACCGAATATAACTTCAAAATTAAATATATTAAGGGGAAGGAGAATAATATATTTGATTCTTTAAGTCAAAGGAGACACATAGCTACTATGTCCAAATATCATGTCAATTTTTTTGATAGGGTTAGGGAACAATAATAAGGTGATAGCTATTGTGGCAAATGTCATGGGTTGAGTTGGAACCCGAGAAAGGTAAGGAATTTAGTATTAAAAATGATCTATTGTTCTTTAGAGATAGGCTTGTTATCTCTAAAATAGGAGGGTTAAGAAACCTTATTTTACAAGAAACCCATTGTACTCCTTATTCTACACATCTTAGAGAAGCTAAAATGAGGGAAAACATGAGGAAAAATTTTTACTGACCAAGAATGAAATGGGATATTAACAACTTTATGGCTAGATGTCTCGAGTGCCAAAAAGTAAAAGTTGAACACCTACATCCAACAGGATCACTTTACCCTCAAAATATTCTAAAGTAGAAATGGCAAATCATCTCTATGGATTTCATTATAGGTCTACCCAAGACCAAGTTTCAACATGATGCAATTTTGGTTGTGGTTGATAAATTGACCAAGGTATCTCACTTTATTCTAGGAAATATCAGGGATGATGCACCCGCCATAGCTAGAAAATTTTCTAGGGATATTGTGCAACTGCATGGATTCCCTAAAGTCATAATTTTAGATAGAGATCCTAAATTTACCTTAAAATTTTGGCAAACCTTACATCGAGCCTTGGGTATAAAATTAAATATTAGTTTTACATATCATCCAGAGACAAATGGTCAAACAAAAAGAGTTAATCAGGTCTTGAAGATATGCTACACATGTATTGCATGGACTATAAGACTAAGTGGGAGGAATATCTATCATGCTTCCTTAGGGATGGCATATTTTGAGGCCCAGTATAGAGACGATGCAAAACTCCTCTATCTTAGGATAATTTGGAGGATCTAGTAGTGATCAGATCGAATACTGTAAGGGAGATAAAAGAAGAATTAAAGATTAACAATGACTCAAAGAAGCCATGGATTGAAAAAAGAGTTATGCTAATTTAAAAATATCACCAAGAGAATTCTCTATGGGATACAAAGTCTTTCTAAGGATGAGACCCAACAAAAGCTCCATCAAATCAACCAAACTTGATCCTAGATTTGTTGGTCCTTTCAAAATCATAGAAAATATCAGTCCAATGGCCTATAGACTTGTCCTTCCACCTAATCTATCAAAAATCCATGATGTCTTCCATATATCCTTTCTCAGGAATATACTACTGACTCATAACATATCTAGAATATGTCTAATTTGTAGATGGTAGATCCCCTCACCAGTAAAGTTTTTTTCAATTCAAATTTTAGCTTATCGTACCAAGTGTTTATAAAAAAATATAAGTCAATGTAAGATCCAATGGGATCAATTTTTAGAGAGGAATGCTACATGGGAGGATGTGGATTCCATGAAAGAATAATTTCCACATCTTTTTATTTTAAATGAATTTGAAACACACAAAACTATTTTTAAAAACTAGGGGGGAGAATTTCATGACCCTTCCCAAAACATATTTTATAATGTTGCTAAATGTATATATATATTAAGCACCTCTTTATAATTATTATTATTATGCTTTACCATCCTTGAGATGTGGTATTGTTGATGGTCTCTATTTTGCAAGTACAAGTCCTTGATGAAAGAAATAGCAAATAATGGCGGTGAAATTTCTCACCATGGTGGGGTATTCGCTTTGACAAGGGTAGACTAGCCCTAGAAGCAAAACACTCACCAACAGCTTAAGGGTACATGGAAGCCCTAGTAGATGCATCTGTTTAGGTGTATTATGAAGCATATTTTATTCCATTTAAAATGAATGTTTGCTTAACTTTAATCCTCCAATGGCAAGGAAAGTGCCATAGGTATGGGAGTTTTTCTTATCCGGTAGATGGTAACATTGAATTGCTGGTATAAGAAAATTTATTGGAGGTATAATCGCATGATTTTTTTTATTGTTTGTCTGCATATTTATTTATTTATTTATGTGTTTATTTATTTTTTCAAATAAAAAAAAAATTCATAAAATTTATATTATTATTGCTGTATATATATATAATATATGCATTAGCAGGTTCTATGTAAAAAGAAGCTTATGTTTAATATTTTGTTATTAATCTTACCAAATACCACTTGGTCAAAGGATAAAGTGTTACAATGGCCTCTTGCATGGCCAAACAATTGTGAATTAATCTTCGTTCTAAAATCCCTAATCTCCATTCTTAAAAAGAGATGATAGGAAGTTGAGAAAGGGAGGTGAAAATTTTCTAGAAGAAAAGGGAGGAGAAGGGAATATAGGAACTACAAGAGAGAGGGACTGCATACTCATTTTGGAATCCTTTGAATTGAATTAAGTGGAAATTATATGTGTTTATGATGTTTGTTTCTAAATAGATAGTCTAAATAGATAGTAGAATTTTATTGAATGATATTACCTTCGGTAAAAGAGAAAGAATTATTTTTACTATGCAATTAGAAACTTCAGTTATTCTTTTTATTATTAATAATTTTGTTTGCCTATGTTCAATCCTTGAGACTGCCTCTAAAAATATGGGAAGGGAAATTAGCATAGTAACTATGTTTTGTATCGGCTTCATAGATCTATTTGGTTCACTATTTTATTTTTATATCTTATTTCTTGTGCGTCATATAGCTTTACTGAGGTAAAATATCTTCTCCATGTTGAATGTTCTTTGTTACTAATCCACTGTTATACTGATAATTATTCTTTTGTTGTTGAGGTCTTATTATTCTCTTATTTCATTTTATATATGTACATAATTTTACTAGTTCTCTCTCTCTCTCTCTCTCTCTCTCTCTCTCTATATATATATATATATATATATATATATATATATATATATATATAGAGAGAGAGAGAGAGAGAGAGAGAGAGTCAGCCATGAATGCTACAATTTTATACAACACCTTACTTCTATGTTTGGCAGATGTGAATCCATCTTTATGTACCTTCCCATGTTTGGATGAGCCAATCCATCAGAATAGACTTTCATCACTTTTCTATTATTCAACTAATACGATTTTTCTTTATGATTTATCTTGACATCATATATTATCCTTATAAAATTAGACATATTAGAACTTGAATTATTTTAATGCTCTGTATTCTACCTCCTCTGTGTTATTGTTGAAGATTATTTATAATCTCTTTTGCATATAAGAATTTAGAATGGGAGACGTGTCTACTTGAATTTAAAATGTTTAAAAGTATTAGGCATATACTATTTTCAGGAATGGTGTAATTACCTCAAATTTAAAATTTTTGTAATCTATCTTCGAGAATGGCATGTTTTCCCTACTGCTTGAAATATTGAAATGCATTGCTTGAAAAATTGAAACGTATAAAAATGATTGCTTGAAATATTAAAATTCTTGGTAATGATAGACAAAGGAAGATGTTCAATAGTTGTATTTAGATACTTTCCAAGATATTTTTATCCCTAAGCTCTTCCTCAATTTATCATGGAGTTGTGAAGATAGTTTGTTAGACCCTTATTGGTTAGAATATCAAAGTGATTCTATTTTTTGAAAAATTAAGTACCCTTTTGTAGTGCCCAAAATGGAACAACAGCATTCACAATTGGTTTAAATATGATATGCTGGTGTAGAGGGGGAAACTGCCCTACCACGTATAATTCTCAAAAATGCTAGATCTGCAAAGGTAGAAAGCCTTATGGGGTGAACCATGGGGGTATGTTGTACTCTACACTCGATGCTAGGGGGAGGGGTTCACCAGGAATAATTTAAGGACTCACTCCAAGTCCTCAGGATATTTAGGGACAGTTTGATGTATTCAAGGATAGTTTGATGTATTTAGTTTAAAGAAAACACCTAAGTTTGGGTTATCTAATTCTAAACTAGGAAAGATAAATGACAATGCAGAAAATAGAGTATAATAGCTGAAAATAGAGTGCAAGCATACAAGAGCTAGTCTAATATAATTTTATTTTATTTTGGATGCTCACTAACCTAGGGTTTATAATAGATAACATTTTAAGCAAGGGCTCAAGAGAGAATGCACAAACAGAATAAACCCTAAGTGCACACTATATGTTGTTTATCTTTCAATGCCTAAAAATTAATCAAATATATTTCTTTTAAATTAGATCTAGGGTTTACAATAAAAACATAAAGCACTCAGCACACAACCTAAATATTAATCAGAACACTTAGCTTATCCGGTGGTTGATCCTTACTTTTATCCTTTGATCTAATGTTATCAACAATTCCTTTTCTTGCAAGATAACTTGACAAACACTTGAAAAATATGATTAGCATTAGGGGGCCTACTTAGGCTACTGTACAATAATGCTTGGAGGTGTAGCATTCAAGCCCCCAAGGTCCCTTAGATGACCTTTCAACACAAAATTAAAAATTGACCTTTGGAGAATTAATCATAAAATAGATATACTGAAATAGTAAAAACAGAAGCAGAATATGCCAGTATGCTTAGTATGCAATAATGAAGCTAACCAAACTATCAAAAAGAAGAACTTACCCTTAGATTGATCTCAATAAAAATCATGCCTTACAAATAGCAAGAGCGATAACGCTTCGACAAAGTCGTACGCTGTCAGAATGAGGCGTGATTTCACTTTTGCAAACTAAAACCCTAAATTAGGGTTAGCGAAGTCACACCTCGATATAATCGGGCTCAATTTCACTTCAAACACATGAAAAATAAAAGTGCATGCATAGAACGTAAATTAAATGTAAAATCATAGAGAGAAAAACCTAAATAGAGAACACTAAAGCAACAGATGAAAGCTAAGTATTCGAACTAGCACTCTTTCCCTTTGAGCCACAACACGCATCCACCAAGTTAAGCAACAATCCAATCCACGCAATAGGAAATCAAAATCCAAAATTTGCACTTCGGGTTAGCTTGTAGAAGACACAAAAAGCAGAGAAAAATAAAAGTAGTAAGCGAGTGTTGGAAGACAAATATTGCATGAGCATTAGTAAGTTCGTGATCGTGATATTGAGATATTGATTGATTGCCAAAATAGTGAGATTGCTCTTCCTTTTATAGACGATCAAGGCAGGCACAAATAAACTCACAACTGATGTTAAAACAAGCTGGAGGATTTAAACCTAGGTCTAAATAGGTCAAAAGAAAATAAAATTAAATAAAAACAACAAAATCATGCCCCATTAATACGGGATGCGACATCACACCAGATAGACCCTCATGCAGTTTTAATGCATTTTGGAGGGTCAAACAAAGTCAAAATGGTTCATATCATATACCGTTGAAAGCTCTTTTTGAGACCAATACAATGGTGTAGGATTTAGAAATAATGGATAATATTTTATAGGGAAAAATGGGCTCAAATATGACCCTACTTTTCTAATGATAAAACAAGGGATCTAGGGAAAATTACTCGCCTTAGTGGGTCAATTTTTCGTATCTATATTTTACCCCCTCTTTGATGTATTTAAGGCCAAGTAAATGCATCAAATAAAAATGTAGATTCCTATGGTCAAAAACACAACAAACACGATTCTAGGAGTGGCTTCTTGAAGAAAAAATGAGCGAGAGGACAATGGATAGCGGGAAAGCGGTGGTGAGCGGAAGGTCTGGCAGCCCGCTTCGGGGATCTGGTCCCCTGGTTTTTGGTTTAGGCGATCCAGATTCTGAACCCCCTGAGGAAGGAGATATTCCTTCCCGTCATGAAAAACCCCCTGATAGAGGGTCTTTCCCTCCGATCCAGGGCTCGTACGCCCATGCGGTCTCGAAAGGGTCACCTTCCCCGACCCTTTCCCAACCCCTGATCCCTTCAGGTTCTGACCTGGTGATCCCAGGCAGTTTGTTGAATAGCTACGTTGATCAAGAAAAGTTCACCCTCATTGGCAAGTTCATCGGGGGCAGACCTGACATGGAGATGATCTAAAAATGGGCTTGCGGAAAATGGTGAACGAGTGGCAACATGCAATTACTGGCCCTATCCCAGGGGTTTTTTGTGATCATACTAAATAATGTAGAAGATTCCTACAACATCCTTTTTGGCAGACCCTGGTTCCTAGGAAGATGAAGCATCTTCATCCACAGATGGGGTGAGGACTTTGACCCGAAAACGTAGAACATCAATGTTGCGCCAATTTGGGTTCATCTCCCAAACTTGCCCTTCCAATGCTAGCATGAGGAAATTCTAAGAGGGATTTCTCGCACCATTGGTGACCTCATCGCTTTCAATTCCTCCACCAAGGTATGCTTTTGTATGGTCCATGCACGTATTTGTGTGAATGCCAATCTAGAATCTGAACTTCCCTCCTATGTCAATCTCTTCAAAGATTCAACCCTCATTAAAAAACAACCTCTCGAATATGAGAACAAACCTTCCTTTTGCTCCATCTGCAACACTCAAGGCCACCTAAATCACCAATTTCCCCAATCTAGGGCCTTGAAACACACCTCGCATGTCTTAGGAAGAAAAGGTGGGAAAACTAATGAGCCAAGGCAAAAATGCGAAACTTCTACCCCTATAGAGGATCTCCCTAAAGCTTCCCCAGAAACCCAAGGTTTTGAATAAGTGAGTCAAGAAGGAATCCCGTCTATAGATCCCCATCCCCTTGAAATGATCCCTATCACTGCCTCAATGGAACCTTCCCTTACTCCTTTTGAAGTTGGGGCTGCTAGTGAAGAAGCCCTAAAACCCATCCTCCAGGAGATCAAGAACTTCCAAACCCGCCAGTGTCCATCCGGGAACTTCAGCCCAAAGAATACTAGGAGCAAGGCTCAGGCTATGGACATCAGAAGTGATAAAAGGAGAGGGTGACCTTCTGCCAATGACCAACATATCAGGGCAACTGAGGAAGACATAGCAAATGGCTCCCAACGGACCTTATTCATTGACAATGATGATCCTCTAAAGGAAGTTTTCAAAAGCTCCAAACCCCCCTTCCAATAGGTGAAGGGAGGCAAAAAGCCTCTCAAATCTACCAAATGAAGATGCTCTCATAGAACGTGAGAGGTCTCAATAGTGCAGCTAAGGTCAGACTTACTGCTAATATTCTAAAGGAATCCAAACCCTCTATTTTCATCATGCAAGAAACCAAATGTGATGAGAGCTCCTCCAAGAAAGCCGCTAAAGTCATCTGGCATCACGGTGAAGCTTTGTACAGCCCTACTCAAGGTTCCTGCGGAGGCCTGATGTGCCTATGGGATCCGTCTCAAGTGGAAGGTAGAATTCTCTCTTCTTCCAACAGAGTTCTCAATATTCTATTTCACTGCATTTCTAGCAATCTTTCTTGGATCATGTCCAACCTGTATGCCCCAAATTCTCCCCTTGAGAGAGCTAATTTTTGGAAAACCCTCACTCTGATGAGGGATTATTTTAGCACCATACCATGGATTTTTGGAGGGGACTTCAACATCCCTCTATTCCCTTCAAAGAAAAAATGTGGATTGGTTGCCACCCATCGCACCACTGAATATCTCAGGGACTTCGTTGATTCCAATGAACTCATTGATATCCCACTCAAGGGGACTCTCTATACGTGGAGCAATAGAAGAACTGGAGGCAGACTGATCTAGGTCAAACTGGATAGATTCCTAATGTCCTATGAAGCCATTCCTTTTTTTGGTGATGCGTCCCTCTTAGCTCTTACCAAAATTGGATCGGATCACAATCCCATTCTTCTTGAGGTGGGTAAAATCCCTTCCTTTCAAACCCCCTTCTGGTTTGAATCCATGTGGCTCAATCACAAGGACATCCGTGACGAGATGGCGCATTGGTGGAATCAACAATTTAGAGGGTCACCTATGTTTCGGGTGACTCAGAAACTCAAGTTCATCAAAGATAAATTGCGAATTTGGAACAAAGAAGTTTTTGGTAACATTTTTGTTCACAAGAAAGCGTTGTTAGATCATCTTCAAGCTATTGAGAGTAGGATCAAAGTAGGAGACTCTAGGGATACAGTCAGAGAAGAGTAAAGGAACCTGCTTACTGAATTTCACAATACATTAGCCAGGGAGGAAACCTTCTGGAGACAGAAATCCAGGGATCTGTGGATCAAAGAAGGTGATTCTAACACCAAATTTTTCCACGCTTCGACCATGAGCCACAGGGGATCCAGTAATATTAGCAAGATAAACCACAGTGATGGATCAACCACTAAAGATATTTTCGGAATCAAAGATGAGGTTGTCTCCTTTTTCCAAAACCTCCTCGGATCCCCCTTGAAAAGCTCTGCCCAGGCCAAGTTTGCCCTTCGGGGTAACATTCCTAGCCTTGTTTTCAAAGAGGCCAATTCCTCCCTTCTAAAACCCTTCTCTAATGAGGAAATAAAAGACTCGGTGTTCTCCATGCAGGCGGATAAAGCCCCCGAGCCAGATGGGTTCCCTCCTCGTTTCTACCAAGCCTTCTGGGAAATTGTTGGATTGGATGTCTATGCTGCCATCCGGGATATGCAATCCCGACCCATTCCCTAGACTGTCAACTCTACTTTCATTGCTTTGATCCCAAAATCCCCTGACTACCGATCCATGGTTCTCACCAAATCAATGGTGTCCATATTGAAACCCATCCTCCCCTCCATCATTGACCCTTGCCAGGGGAGATTGGTCAAAGGTAGAAACATTATGGATGGATTCATTACGGTTCATGAAACCCTTCATTCTGCTTTCCACAGCAAAAAATCAAGCTTCCTCCTCAAGCTCGACATGACCAAAGATTTCGATCGGGTTGATTGGGACTTTCTCAAGGAGATCCTTCTAAAATTTAGTTTCCACCCCAAGTGGGTTTAGCTAATTCACAATTACTTCTCCTCTGCTTGGTTTTCGATGCTGGTCAATGGGGCCCCCACTAGTTTCTTCTCTATTGTTAGAGGCCTCTGCCAAGGGGATCCTCTATCCCCTCTTCTGTTCATCATTTTGGCAAATTTCCTTGGCAGATCCTTGTCTGCAGCCAGAGTAGCAGGGAAATTTTTAGGTATTCAAGTGGTTTCTAACTCCACTCCCATCACTCACCAGTAATTCGTTGATGACACCATCCTCTCAACTCAGGCATCCGTCATCCAAGCTAAAACCATCAAGTTCATTATCTCCCTCTATGATAAAGCGGCAGGGCAGCAGGTAAATTTCTCCAAAAGCAAGCTTTTCTTTTTGCACACCCCCCCCAAGCGCAAGGGCCGAATTTGGCATATCTTGGGCTACTTTGAAGGATCCCTCCCATCCTCCTACCTGGGACTCCCCTTATTCTGGGGAAGGGTGAAAGAGAGCATGTGGAACAATGTTTTAGAAAGATTCCAATGAAATCTAGCAGCATGGAAAGGCAAACTTTTGTCCCAAGCGACGAAAGCTAGGCTTTCAATATCCACCCTTCAAAGCATTCCCATTTACTTCATGTCAATTTTCACTCTCCCCAAGTCAGTGTGCAAGCAAATTGAACATATCCAAAAAAGATTCCTCTGGTCGAGATTCGAAGACAAATCCAGGATTCCCCTCGTGGCGTGGGACATAGTCTGTAGAAGCAAGCAGTAGGGGGGCCTTGGCTATAGGAATTTGTCCGACATGAATGTTGCCCTATTGGGAAAACATGCTTCAAGGATTATCTCTAAAGACCCAGCTGAATGGATCCAAATGGTGTCTAAAAAATATATGGGCAATTGCTCCTTCCTCGAATCAAGTAACCACCCCAATGGCTCTGCCTTTTGGAAAGTTGTGTTTCACTCCAAAACGCTAATTCAAAAAGGTCTCCGATGGATTCTCGGGGATGGCCGCAGCATCAATTTTTGGAATGACATATGGCTAACGGACGAACCCCTGAGTGACAGGGGCAATCTTGTGGGGCTTCAAATAGTCTTTGATACCAGCAGGGAACGAAAGGTGTCTAATTTCATTGTCTAGGAGGAGGGCCAACCCCAGTGGAGGACCCTCGATGGCAATAGCCCTAATATTTATGGCCTTAACCTTATGCTTCAAGCAGTCACTATCCCCTCTGAGCAAAGGGATGATAAACCCACCTGGGCTGGGTCGAACAAGGGCTCCTACTCTGTTAAGTCTGCTTTCTCCCTTCTTAAAACACACCCTATGTCGCCCTCCCATAATGTCTGGAAGAAACACCTCATCCCTAAAATTGCCTTCTTTTCTTGGCTAGCCTTCCAAAACAAAGCTCTCACTACTGATAATCTCATCAAAAGGGGCATCCCCCTTCCCAACAGGTGCTTTCTATGTCAAGCAAATTGGGAATCCACTGATCACCTGTTCCTCCACTGCGACTTCACCTCGACTGCACTTGGTTTCATTTTTTCCACCTTTCGAATCCAATAGGCTCCTCCCAAGTCTTTGTGCGAAGTTTTCTTCAAATGGCCCCAACCCTTTGCTAACCATAAACTCTAGTTCCTTTGGGACATATGCCTTCACCACCTGGTCTGGCAAGTGTGGCTAGATCATAATAGAAGGGTCTTTGGTTCTTCTGTCTAGGATCCTCCCTCTGTCGCCTCTAGAGCCCTCACATTTGCCTCTAAAAATGCTAATCTTATTCACTGTCCCAGTCCTCGTTCGTCCTCCCGGGAAGACCTCATCCTCAAGTCTCTCAATATCTCGGTCGATTCCCCCATGGAGAACCCTTTACCTCACCCCCGAACCCTTGCCCGGTGGATTCCTCCCCCCCATGGTTGGATCAAGCTAATTTTTATGGGGCATCCAAAGGGAACCCTGGAGCAGCTAGTGCTGGCGGTGTGGTCAAGGATCACTGAGGAAAGGTCCTACTTGCTTTTTCTGAAGACTTGGGCCACCAAACCAACCATGTTGCAGAAGCTAGGGCCCTGTGGAGGGGCCTAGTTCTCATCAAAGAGGATCCCCAGGTAGTCATCATAGAAGGCGACTCCATGAACATCATCAACTATCTGACTAAGGATGAGATTCCTGCGTGGCAAGTTTTCAACACCATCCAAGAATCCTGATGAATCCTTCGAAGCAGGAACCATAGATGCCAACACATCTACCAGGAAGGGAATGCCCTGGCCAACCTCTTGGCCAACAGAGGATCCTCCTTCGACAGTCTCACCATCTAGGATCATGGGTTTCCACAAGACATCTCTGACGTGGCATCTCAATAAATCAAAGGTGAAAGTCAATGCTGGTCCTCTGCTCCATCTGAGCTCGAACTTGGACTCGAAGCAGAATAAGGTGCCACGAAACTTGCTTATTGATTTAGCCATTGATGCCATGGGAAACATCACCAAGGGAGCTTAATCGGTGATCCATTGCCTCCGCAACATCAAGGAGCACTCGGGTGGACCCTCTGGCGGTCAGGAGGACCCCAAGAAGATCTAATATGGTCGACATTTCCTACTCTCTTTGCCCGGTTCCAAGATTTTGTTGCTGGAAATTTTTTTGTTTTTCTTGTGGGGATCAACTGTTATGTTTAAATTTGTTGTAATTTGGTATGAGACTTGCTTTCCGGTCTCAACCTTGAAGCCTTAAAGGTGTTTTCATTTTTTCTGTTATAAGGTTTTGGGATCCTCTTAAAAAACCCGCTATGTATATACTGTTACTTAACCAAAAAAAAAAATACAACAAACACAGAAAATGGGTGGCCAAACTTGGGCAAAAGGATGAGATATTACTACCATTAATGCCTCTATGGCTAGGGTGCCCCCTCGAGTTTAGAAAGGAATGAAAATTCCTTAAGAAACTTGAAAAAGGCAAAGAAAAAAAAAGAAAAACATAAAAACATAGAGAAAAAAGCAAGCAAACAAATAACAGAGCAAAGAGCACTGGGTACAACATGAACCTAATGCAGCTAGCATGAAATGCATGGATGAATAGAAGAAAGAGAAAGAAAGAATAAGGGAAGAGGAGAGAAGAAGAAATAGAAAGCTATGAAGTGAAAGAAGAAGAAGAAGAAGACAAAGATAAAACTCCAAAGGTCAACCATCTAAAATCGAGAAGGAAGCTAAATCAGAACCCTGACTAGAGGGTGTTATGCTCAAAATATGGTCCATATGTGGAGTGAAGAACCCGCTATGGGTGTAGTACTCGCTAAGTATATATGAAAAAATATGGAACCCAATAGTGTGATTGCTCAAATGATATATGAGTGTAACCGCTATGGGTGATTGCTCACTAGTGACTATTGTGGGGTGATTACCCGCTAGGATGTATGTCGAGGCCTACTAAAAATGGCCAAGGAGCTTATCCTGTAATGGGGTGTTGAGCCCATTGAGTCAAAGAGAGGCATAACCCGATAGGGAGAATATGTTATATGCTGATGTAGAATGATGTATTAATATATATGCAAGTACTACCTGATAAGGGTGTGTAAAAATGTATGTATGGACCAACTCATATGAGCATAACACGATGTGAGTGTGTGCATGTGCTAGAAGAAATAAGAGGAAGAAAATGAGGAGCAAAGAACTATGTGTGTGTACCCCCAGCTTGAAGTTTCAACTAGTGAAAAGTCAAGAGGGAGGAAATGTGTAATCAAAGAAGAGAAGAATGTATATCCTTATCTAAACAAAGAAGACAAAGGAGAAATAAGAATCATGCAAAAATACAAGGACATACCAAAATAGGATTGCATTCCTTGACTTGGAGGAGAAATGATGATCATTGTAAAACTTTCAAAGTCAAGGAATACAAGAAGAAGAGAGAAGAGAAGAAAGAGCAAAGGAAGAAAAGAAGGGAAGAAGGGATGAAAATGCATGGGCCCTAGGTTGGGGCTTCTCTAGGCATCAGAACCCTAGTGAAAGTGCAATGCATGTGAGCTATGACCTAACTAGGTATCATCACATGCCATTGTCATGAATCCTCGAAAAGCTATATGATCAAGCAGTCATGAGCAAGCAACAATGCAATTATGACAAGCAAAAGTGCAAGAAAATAGAATATCAGGCAATCATGCAAAGTATGACAGGAAATCATGCAATATGAGCAAGCAAATAGGTATGATGGAATGAGAATGCAAATGCATACCTAATTAATGATGGATTAACAAGCAATCAGAATGATAGTCAACACACATTTTAATTGTGCCTCCTATCTTAACAAAAAGAACAGGTATTCAAGGGACTACTTCATCAAAGAAAAATCTAGAAGGCAAGCCATATCGATGATTATAATCACGGAGAGGCTCCTTCATAGCTCTTTCTTTGGCAGTCATAACATGATAATCAATACATTCTTGAACAAAACCATCATTCTTAACATAGGGAGGAGAAATTCCTAACATTGCAAGATCTTTATGAGAAGCAAAATATTTATCATTAGAACACATAGAATTTATCATATTACAAAATAAGATGTTAGAGGGATAAGGGGGATCCTTATCCTCATTAATCTGCTCCAAAATTTGATGAGATATATCCAGAAGAGGTTCTTGAAGAAACTGATTGTCTTGATCCCATGATGAATTGATTAGAGGTTCCTCACTCACTTTTAGATTATTGGATTGTTCATATTTTTGAGATGAGGAACTTGGAGAAACAAATGATGAAACTGAAGGACAAGCATTGAGACCAAACTGAGCTTGTTCAACCATTGAACAATATTCGAATGGATGAAGGTCGCCTGGAATGGTGACAAGTTGATCCTTAAATTTAAACTTCAAACATTGATGAAGAGTAGAAGGGACAACCTTCATTGCATGGATCCAAGGATGTCCAAGAAGTAAATTAAAATATGCAGGGCAAGGTACCACATAGAACAATGTATCTAAAGTTTTAGGTCCAACTTTGAGGGGAAGTGATATGGTGCCACAAGCTTCTTGGGACTCATTGTTGAATGTTTTGATGATTGCATCAGATTTAGTTAAATCTTCCTCTTTTAATCCAAACTTTTGGATAAATTGATATGTGCATAAATTGAGAGAAGAACCATTATCAATCATAACCCTTTTGATAAGGGTTTCCCCAATAAATGTAGTAATGTAGAGAGAAGAATCCCTACATAGGTCTGAGGAAGAAATATCATCATCCAAGAATGTGATGTGATGTGTCCCAAGAAAGCTTACAACATTGGCCATATCACTAGGGGAAATATCTAGAGGGACAGATTGTTATTTTAGAACATTTATTAAGGCTTCTCCATGAGTAGGAGAATTTTGCAAAAGTTCTAAGAGGAAAATATTTGCTAAAAAACTCATCTCCTATTGAGATCATTGGATCTATCGACTCTGCACCTATTGTTTTGAAGTAGTTGTTACCATACCAACCATTTGGTTATCATAATGATGTGGTACATTTTTACAAGATACTTGATTAACTACTTGTTGTCCTTGCTTAGGTATATTCTGGTTGGTAGTGGACTTTTGTTGACTATTTGAAGATTGAGAATTTCTTACATCAAGACATCCTGCATCAATTAAATCTTGAACCACATGTTTCAACTTCTTACAAGAATTTGTCCAATGTCCTTCTACTCTATGATATGCACAATGTTGTCCTGCCTTATACCAACTAGTTGTAGTATCTGGTTGCCTTATAGGAGGTAACTCAATTGCATTGGCTTCTAAAAGTTGCTTTAGGACTTCTTCCATAGGTATGCCAAGTCTTGTAAAATTCCTTTGTGGAGGTTTTTGAAGTATTATCTTTTGTAGGTTGTTAGCAATATTATTAATAGGCCTACTATCCATTACACCATCACCTACCACATCCTTATTCTTATACTATGATTGAATGGTTTTATCTTCTTTCACCTTGAGTTTTCCTCTTTTGATAAGAGCTTGTTCTACTTTTCTTGCTAACTCAATTGCTTGATCAAAAGATGTGATGATTGTAGTCTCTAGTGCATAAGATAATTGTTCTTGTAAATTACCAATAAATATGTCAAGCATATCTTTCTGAGGTACAGGATGTCTTAACCGACCAACTAAACTTCTCCAACGAGCTAAAAATTTTGAAAAAATTTCTTCTTTACTTTGTTTTAAATCATATAAATCTCTCATAGTCACTTCCTTTTCAATATAAGCACTAAATTGATGAACAAATATAAATCTCTCATAGTCTTCTCAAATCTCTTTAAAGAATAGTTGGGCAACCGATAATACCATTCTAATGCAATGCCAACAAGACTCTTAGGAAACATCTTTAGTAATAATATATCATCATAGATGAGATCATGGCAAGTTGTTCTAAATCTTCTTAGATGCTCAATCAGATCTTATGTTCCCTTATATATAGGCAAAACCGACATGGAAAAATGCTTAGGATAAGGTCTAGTAGCAACCATAGGGTCTAGGGGTTGATTGCACATCTCTTTATAATTGTAAGTGAAACCTAAAGGCTGAATCATATCCATTTTTGAAGCCAACTATTTTACCACATTTGCCAAATTTTGAACTTCTAGATTACTATTGTGCAATACCCCTAGATTCCCTAAGGGAGGGGTATAGGCAGGTTGTTGAAAAGGCACTTGGCTTAAGTTGGAGGTATTGATACTATTGTGATATGTGATACCTTTTTGGAGAGGATAACTAACATTTGGTGGAATAGAGGAAAAAGTGTTGAGATTAGCAGATTGAGGAGGAAATTGAAAATAATTTTGAGTGACACTACTGGTTGGATGAACTTGTGGACTTCTTCCAACATTGGTGGTTACAGTAGTGGCATAGGTTGGTTTATGGGCATGATTACCATGATTCAAAGATTCAAACAAAGGGTTATCATGAACATGCCTAGGAGAGATGACTGGAGGAGGAAGAAGAGTCTCACCTCTTTTGAGTTGAGCTTTCTATTCCATAGCCTTAAGTAAAGCCTCCTTATGGTGTTCCATGAAATCTAAAATATGATCAAAATATTTAAAGGTAAGGTTCCCATTGGGTCCCTTAGTAGGATCAAGGCTATTATCAATATCCTCATTTTTCTCTTCTTCTAGATTATGATTTTCTCTATCAATTTGATCATTCTCTTGGAAAATCTCATCAAACCTCAAAGGCCTTCGCTCACTCCCAAGGTTGAAATCCATTAGGAGAAGAGAAAAAGACTAGGGCAAAAGGAAGGAACTAAAACCAATGAAGACAAAGCACAAGAAATTATGTTTTTAATGTTTTCTGATCTAACACACAAAATTAATGATCTTAATTAAAGCTTTAAAAGAAAAGGAGGTTTAGAAAGACAACCAGTGACTATAGTTTAGAAATAAATATATTAATTAATTAACTCACTCTTGATTTGAATAGGGCCAAAATTTTAACAGCAAATAAGAAATGAAATTTTAATATAAAACATAAAATAGAAAAAAAAAATTAAGAAAACAAAATTCTAACAAAATATAAAAGTCAAAAACTAAACTTTTAAATCTTTAATTAATGGTCTGATCTACACAAACAAATTTAAATTGTCTTATTTGAATTTTAAAAACAAAAACTTAAAGATAAAAAGCAAAATTCTAACAGAATATAAAATTAAATTAAATTAAATTGTTAAATCCGTACAAACAAATTTAAATTATCTCTTTTTAATTTTAAAAACAAGAACTAGAGGAAAAGGTTTCCTAATGGCCACTAAGGAGGTGTTCACATCGGGTTCACCAAATATGTAGAGGGGGAAAACTGCCCTACCGCGTACAATTCCCAAAAAGGCTGGATCCACAAAGGTAGAAAGCCTTATGGGGTGAACCGCGGGGGTATGTTGTACTCTACACTCGGTGCTAGGGGGAGGGGTTCACCAGGAATGGTTTAAGGACTCACTCCAAGTCCTCAGGATATTTAGGATATTTCTCAGGATATTCAGGGATAGTTTGATGTATTCAGTTTTAAGAAAAACACCTAAGTTTGGCTTTTCTAATTCTAAACTAGGAAAGATAAAGGACAATGCAAAAAATAGAGTATGACAGCTGAAAATAGAGTGCAAGCATACAAGAGCTAGCCTAATATGATTCTTTTATTTTGGATGCTCACTAACCTAGGGTTTAAAATAGATAACCTTTTAAGCAAGGGCTCAAGAGAGAATGCACAAACATAATAAACCCTAAGTGCACACTATATGTTGTTTATCTTTCAATGCCTAAAAATTAATTAAATATATTTCTTTTAAATCAGATCTAGGGTTTACAACAGAAATATAAAGCACTCAACACACAACCTAAATATTAATCAGAACACTTAGCTTATCCGGTGGTTGATCCTTACTTTTATCCTTTGATCCAATGCTATCAACAATTCATGTTCCTGCAAGATAACTTGACAAACACTTGAAAAATATGATTAGCGTTAGGGGGCCTGCTTAGGCCGATGTACAATAATGCTTGGAGGCACAACAATCAAGCCCCCTAGGTCCCTTAGATGACCTTTCAACACAAAATCAAAAATTGACCTTTGGAGAATTAATCATAAAACAAATATGCTAAAATAGTAAAAATAGAAACAAAATATGCCAGTATGCTCAGTATGCAGTAATGAAGCTAACCAAACTGTTAGAAAGTAGAACTTGCCCCTAGATTGATCTTAGGAAAAATCATGCCTCACAAATAGTAGGTGCGATAACACTTTGGAAAAGTCACGCTCCGTCAGAACGGGGCACGATTTCACTTCTATGGACTAAAACCCTAAATTAGGGTTAGCGAAGTCGTGCCTCGACAGAACCAGGCATGATTTTGCTTCAAACACACAAAAAATAAAAGTGCATGCACAGAACATAAATTAAATGCGAAATCATAGAGAGTGAAACCTAAATGGAGAACGTCGAAGCAACAGAAGAAGGCTAAGTATCCGAACTGGCACTCTTTCCCTTTGAGCCACAATGCACATCCACCAAGTTAAGCAACAATCCAATCCACGCAATAGGAAATCAAAATCCAAAATTTGCACTTCGGGTTAGCTTGTAGAAGACACAGAAAGTAGAGCAAAATAAAAGTAGTAAGCGAGTGTTAGAAGACAAAGATCGCATGAGCATTAGTAAGTCCGTGATCGTGATATTGAGATATTGATTGATTGCCAAAAGAGTGAGATTGCTCTTCCTTTTATAGACGATCAAGGTGGGCACAAATAAACTCACAGCCAATGCTAAAACATGTTGGAGGGTTTAAACCTAGGTCTAAGTGGGCCAAAAGAAAATAAAAAAATTAAATAAAAACGGTGAAATCGTGCCCCATTAAGACGGGATGCGACATCGCACCAACTAGACCCTCGTATAATTTTAATGCATTTTGGAGGGTCAAACAGAGTCAAAACGGGTCATATCATATACCTTTGGAAAGCTCTTTTGGAGCCCAATCCAATGGTATAGGATTTAGGAGGAATGGATAAGATTTGATAGGGGAAATAGGCTCAAATATGACCCTACTTTTCCAAGGAGAAAACAAGGGATCTAGGGAAAATTACTCACCTTAGTGGGTCAATTTTCCGTGTCTACAGTTGGTTGAAATAAAGATACAACCGATTATTTTCCACATATAATGATATGGAGATAAGTTTTTAAACTATTACAGTTTAGTCTCTAAACAGACATTTAGAAGCATTACAATTTACAAGTTTAAGAGAAGCTCTTCTTTGACCATGCCCGAATATAAGATCTTGTTTGATTATTTAATATCTTTATTTTATAATAAAAAAATTGCATCGTTTTCATTTATTCCATAGTGTTTGATAGTGGAATATAATGGAATACTTTTTATTTATGTTTTATTTTAAAAAAATTTAGTGAAAACAAAGTAAATATAATATTACCTTGAGGCTGAACTTTTCTCTATATTTTAAATAGGAATCTTTTGTTTATTAGGGCAAAAAAAAAAGAATAGTTAGATTTCTTTTAATTTGTGTTAAATACTTCCCTTTACTTTAAGGAAAGAAAAATACAATGTTACAAATGAGAAATAATAGAAACATTGTTAGTAGATGTATTAAATAGAATATTTAATTTTTGAATCATTTATTTCAAATTTATAGATGAGTTAATAAGTAGATTGTTTATTTTTAATTTTTAAATCATTTATTTCAAATTAATAGATGAGTTAATTATTTTGAATATGTAGATTTTTAATACCATATATGGATTATTTCAAAATATTAGTTTAATAGATGGTTGTTTATTTAAAATATTTTATGAACTTTTCTTAAGTAATCAAAAAAAGTTATTCTAGATCAACCTAGTGTTATCTTACATAAGAAAAAAAAATAGAAGAATTGATCAAAATAAAACACCCTTTATTTATTAAACCCTTGAGAAGGATGATACCATAACCTTGATTTTACCTAAAATATCAAAGAATTTGAATAATTAAAAGTCACCCAATACCATTAGATTGTGTGTATGCAATCAATGGAAATTTGTGAATGACTGCAAGGATGGGCGGTATGGAATGTCCATGTAGGTCATTGTATGAGCAGTACATGGTGGTACTTGTATGAAGTTGAAAAATAGGAAATCTTGGTGAGATAAATATGACTCTAAGATAATATTTCATGCTTGTTTGGTATGGGATAAACCATCGTATTATTTGAAAATTTTTCAAGAAACCATGATTAGTGTCGAGTGAATGGCATGACCTTAATTGCCCATGATGCTAGAAATCAATCTAGATGCATGGTCACCAATTAATCACTATAGCACTAAGCTAAAATCCTTGTATGTTTGGAAATATATAAGTTAATATAAACTCAGGGTTCCACATAACATGTCAAGGATGGGATTTATTCATCCACCCTCTAGGTGTTATGGGCCCTAGAGGATAATCTAAGTTGTGATTCTAGATTCATTAGAGTAGAGGGTGAGATGGATAGAATCACTAAAAGCACCTCTTAGAGTATTTGATCAATCTCATCTACTTGGGAGGCCGACTATAGTGGTCACATTCCCAAAAGTGGTATTCAATGCTATATATTGATTATTAATGGGTGCAAAATTAAACTTTGAAAAATAAAAATAAAAATTATCCTCATTAATCCCCTTCCTTTGTGTGTCAAACCTATAAGTGTATTTAGATCATTACAACCAGTGTGTGTTTGATTGGATTGTTACATTAATAATATTCATACCAAAATTAAACAATTGTAGAATGATTATTGAATAAAGTAAGAATTTGAAGAAGTTGGAGCTTGATGATTTGATAGTATCACTTATGTCCTATGAAGAAAGAATTAAAAATAGTGAATATTACTTTAAACTAATTAATACTTGTTGAGCAAATTAGTACTTTTCTTGAACTAATTACATTCTTATAAAACATTCACTAAAACAATAGAAATATTCTTTTTGTTTTTAGGTACAATTCCTAGGGATTATGTAAATTTGGCTTAACACATTTTAGCTTCAATTGAATTTGTATAATTCTAAAGAAATTTCATTCTTAAATAAAATTTGGGTTTCAAAATAAATAAAAAACTTATAGGTTTTAAAAATTCAAGTTGTAGCGTTTTGTAATCCATATTAAAAATATTTTATATAAAGTTGATATTTGCATAAGTATTGTAAAATAATTTGTAATGTGAATTAAATTTAGCAAGAGTTTAAGTCTATTTTACTTTTAATATTTTTAACTTTTCAATTGGCCAAAGCTTTATTAAATGTGTAATGGTTTTACATTTTGAAATTTTCAAGGAAGTACATATTTAGATGAAAAAACTATGAAACTTTTAGAAAAGAAACCTTATCTTGTAAAATAATTATGCTAAATATTTTTGGAAACCTTGTTCTAAGATGTTTCTAAGATGATAATGATTATCTAGTAGAACAAATCACATACCTAGTTTCCTTTGTCATTTCTCTTCTTCTGATAGGTCTCCTTCCTCCAGTCACTTGCAGTTACATAATTAACCCTGAGATTGACCCATGTCAGCCTCTACTCAATATTATTTATCTTCTTGATATTCATATATTTCTCTTTTTTCCACTCATCCATATTATTATTTGCATTTATTGTATAGATACATATAATCCCTTACTCAACATCGATTGAGATTACTTCCCATGATTCAATTAGATCTAAATATTCTTAGTGTCTAAAATTATATGGATCACGAAGTTTATCAAGATATAGATAAGATACATGATTTCAAGAAACCAATGATACATATTATGATATAGGACTCATTCAACCTCTCTCTTTAAGGGATAAATATGATGAGATCTTACCTACATGTTTGGTATTAATGCAATATAATCACAATTTTTTTGACACAATGAGTGTTGTCTCATCATCTATGGGACAACCATTATACTCAAGTCAACAAGTAAGAATGAATTCACCTATCATCATATGAACATTAACACAAAGGGTTGGAAATTTTAAATATTACTTTTAAAATTTTAATATTTCTTATGTCATGTTTTCCTCTATAGAGTCACAAAAGTATACAATTACATTTGAAAACATCCTTTGTTATGGTAGTTAAGTGTACCTCTAATAGTCTATATGTATCCAATTTTGATTAAGTGTTATATTTCTATAAACGCAAAGATGGGTTTTCCCAAACTAAGCTTTTAACTTCTAGTAGGCTGAATATCTAATTTTAAATGAGATATTTTTGTATCCTCTATAAATATAGAATTTTTTATGAATATATGCTTAACCATTATTCTTTTCTTGAATATATTCAAATAATACTCATAAATATTTTTTTTTTGTGGCATGATCCTTATTTAGTTCCCTAATAAAATCCTCACTATCAAAACCTTATTTACATGTCATACTTCACTTTTTATTGTAAAATTATTTTGATTGATGATAAATTTACCTATGTTTCCCAAAATTCCATGGGGTAAAATTGTAAATAACATATTTATTGGTGTAATATACTTTTGCTAGGTATTATTATGATATATTCCACCCTTAATAAAGTTATTGCAATTATAAATTTGTTCTATAACATGTTTTCATTTACCCTCTAAAATGAGCTTGAAATATAATAAAATTAATATTTTTACTCCAACTTCAATTGATTAAATATAATATTAAGATAGCCAATACAATATATCATATGATTTCTCTTTATATTATTTATTTTCAAGAGGAGATATAAATTGTAAGAGGTGGATAATTGGTGGCTTGACTGATCGTGTATTTTGGATAATAATTGGTGTGGCCATAGTGGTGATTTTGCATGCTTGCATTTTTCTATATCGTCCTTCCTATCTCTTTAAACATCATGGTCATGCTAGTCATAGTTTTTTATAACATTATATTAAAACAAATAGTTCAGAAATAAACAAACATGGTTTTCATAGTCCTCCAACTTCACCTGAAATTTGCAACTTTTGGCCTTCAACATTGGATGATTTTAAACGTTTGTGAGGATATAGTTCATTTTATTATTAACTAAATGATGTGATAATATGTAATGAGTAAATCAACTTTTATATATTATTCAATTTACTATAATAAATTTTATTGGATAATTTAAATTATTTAAAATAAATTTATTTTTTGATATTTGTAAAAGAATGTTTTAAAAGGGCTTAAATATTTTTACAATTTTAAATTGGTTTATTTAGTCTTATCTTTTGGTCTTTCTTTTATCCAAAACTTCAATACAAATTGAAATCTTTATATACATTCTTACAACATATTTCAATAATTATTCTTTTTAATTCTACTATATCAAAACTATCAATTCTTTGAAAATAAAATTATTAGGTCTAAACTATCAATTATTCTTTTTAATTCTACTATATCAAAACTATCAATTTTGATAGTATGAGATCTTCAATTTCTTCTACCACATAAACATACAACATACTCTATCACAATAACAAAATCCGATCTCATTTTGTTCATAAGATCCAAAATATGGAATCCTCGGTAGACATGTCCATAGATCTTTAGATAATGGTTCCCTTAGCACACAAATCCATAGATATTCATAAAATAGAACCTAAGTACCTGAGCAGACAAATTTTTTGATCTCCAAAAAATGGAACCCTTCTTACTAGGAGCCTCATAATGCTTCTAGAAAGTCACAAGTCTGCACATCTATAAAAAAATGAGACCTTCAATATATAGGTCCATATATCTTTAGAATATTGAACCTTAACTAGGCAAGTCTATATATCTCCATAAGATGGAGACTATAAACAAATCCACAACTCCTCATAAAAGGATACCTTAGAAAATGAATATGTAGATCTCAATAAAATGGTTTCTTCTATAGACGTAGAGCTAAAAGTTGGCACATCATAGAAATCTCCAAAGGAAATGGCCCTGCAACATGCAATTCCCCAAATCTCCCAAAAAAATAATTTAAAACAAATTACTATAGACATTCTGAACATTAGAACTTTCACCTATTGATTTGATTTTATAAATGTTCCCCCTCATTTTCCACTAAATGAAGTACATCCATATGTATCCCATATGATGGTATACATCTTTTATCTTCCTCTCTATGATCTCCCACCCCATTTCCTTCTCTATAGATATGTACCACTTCTAATACATTTAGGTATCTTAGTATTTCTATTACTATGTCCAAATTTCCATGCAATTAACAACATTCAATGAGTCTTCCTCAATTATTAATATTTTTCCCCTATTTGAATCACCATATTTACTCTTGCCAACACTACTCTAGCAAGCAAGAAGGCAGACACATCAAGATTTTCCTAGATATATTTTTTAGCCATAGATTTTAGGTTTTATAAGACATACTTCTAGGTATCTTAGACTCTTGAAACCTTGTCATTAGTGTGAATTGCATATATTTTCCTTTTATTGTGTAGTTACAGGGTCAACCAAGCTTCAAATATTCTTCAACAACTTTACAAAACATAGATATGACATTTCAGATCTATACAACACACTAAAAAAGGAATAATACCAACTGCAAAATGAAACCTCATGCATAGATACCTCTTCTCTCTTCCTACACTCAAAAAATCAAACCATACTTAATGTACCATTGCAAAAACACATGTAACATCATTGCACAACACCTATAATAAATAAAGTCTAAATTAGGTCACCATTGCATGCATAAGTTTTCCAACTACACTAGCATATGGTACACTTATCATTTCCTCCTCTTCTTGCTTGTTCTTTGGACTCATTTCATTTGACAATGCCACTCCCACTTGAGATGGAGTGTTCATAGGAGTGCACTTGTCCATTCTAAAGAGTTCAAGGAGATCTGCTATGTATTTTATTTGGCTTATCCAAAGTCTTCTTGTCATGTGGTATCTTTTAACTTCAATTCCCAAAAAATAATGCAATGGACCCAAGTCTTTCATGTCAAATTCTCTTGAAAATTCAGACTTTTTATTTTTACCAACTCCTTTGAGTCACTAAGTAAAAAATTTCATCAACATACAAGACCAAAATAATGAAGTGATTTATCTTTTTCATGAAGTAGATGCAATGATATCCATCACTTCTTGTAAAACCATACCCAATCACATGTTTTTCAAACTTGTGGTACCATTTTCTTGGGGATTGCTTCAAGACATAGAGTGATTTCTTCAACTTGCACATAAAATTACCATGCCCACTTGCAACAAACCCTTTTGGTTGTTGCATATAAATATTTTTATTGATATCTCATGAACAAAAGTTGTCTTCACATCTATTTGATCAATTTCTCAATCATAAGCTACTAACATTAATAATAATAATCTAACTGAAGCAAGTTTTCCACAAGAGAGAAGGTTTCATTAAAGTCTATACCATCTACTTGAGTATAGCCTTTGCCACTAGCCTTACCTTTTATCTTTCTATTGAATGATCAGATTTATACTTCCTCTTAAAAATTCATTTATAACCAACTACTTTCCTATCCTTAGGCAATGGTTGCAAATCCCAAGTCTAATTTTGTTCAAGTGACCTCATTTCTTCTTTTGTAGCATTTTTCCAATGAAGTGCTTCATCACTATTAAGATCCTCTTTCATACTTCATGGCTCATCACACATGGAAGACAATGCCAAAAAACTAAAATCACTTGGTTCATATCCATACCTATTAGGTGCTCTTCTTTTCTGAAGGCTCCTCCTTGTCACTTGATCACTTTGTTCAACTTATGATCCTTTGATTTTTGTCTCATTTCTCAGCTTTAATTCATCACGAATAGGTTGATTACTCTCCATAGTAGTCTCTTCTTGTTTTTGTACTTGCCTTTCATCATTAGACTCACTTACAAGTGGTTGCACCTCACATAATGGAGTTGAAATAGGAGTGACACTTGTATTTGGAAAAATCTACTAATAATTTCTAGTCTGCTTATTTTTTATTTTAGAAATTATTCCTCGATGTTCCTCATTTCCTTGAGTATCCATATTTTCTTGTTTTCCACCAAAAAACTCTTCCTTGAATATGACATCTTGGCTATATGCATGGTAGTGTTCTAAAAATACATTTCTCTAACTTGTTATCAAGTTTTCTTCTATTATCCTTAGGAACATGCATATAGGCTTCACATCCAAAGATTCTTAGATGTGTTATTATGGGATTTTTGCCACTCCAAGCCTCCTCTAGTGTCTTTCCATTCAAAACATGGCTAGAAGACAAATTGTTCACAAAATTTTTTGTATTTAAAGCTTTAACCAAAACATTTTGATTAAGTGTGTATCCTCTCTCATGCTCCTTGCCTTCTCTACTAAGGTTCTATTTAAATTTTTTACAACACCATTTTGTTACGGGGATTATGGTGTAGTTCTATACCTTGACATATGATACAACCTATAAAATGCATCAAACTCTTTGGAGCAATACTCACCTCCATTATCGATCCTTAGTGCTTTTACCTTCTTTCAAGTTTATCTTTCAACTTCAACCACAAAGACTTTGAACATATCCAAATCACTACTCTTATGTTTCATGAAGTATACCCATGAATTCCTTGAGAAGTCATCAATGAAGGTGATAAAATATTTGGACCCTCCTATGGAAGCCACTTCCATTGATCCACATATATCAAAATGTATTAATTCAATAATTTCTTTACTCATATATTAACTTGAGTTAAATGAAACTCTTTTTGTTTTCCCATCACACATGCTTCATAAGACTCAAATGAACCAAAATTCATACCCTCCAAACCTCAAAAATTTTGCTTGTTGCACATCTCACATAGGTTCTTTTCTTCAAGATGTATCATCCTTCTATACCATAACATCATTTTTGACATCTTTGTTATTTTTATGGATTTTCCACTCTCCATTGAGCTTGTATTTGCACTACCAATGTCAACAAGTATTGCATATAACTTGTACAAGGTTCTATGTCATATTACCTCTAACCAAGACCATGGTTCCACAAACTAACTTACACTCATATTTTCCAAAGAGAGTCTCAACACCAGTCTTTTCAAGTTGACTTACTAAGATTAAGTTTTGTGTCAAGCTTTAAATATGTCTTACATATGGTATGATCTTATTTTTCCATCATTAAGATTAACTGTTACACTATATTTTCTAATCACTTCATAGTAATAATTGTGACTAAGGAATACTTTGCCATAGTATCTTGCTTCATAGTCCTCGAACCACTCTCTATGTGGTGTCATGTGAAAGGATGATTTAGAGTCTATTAACCATGCTTTATCTTGGATATTCACTGTCAAACATGTAGTAATATACAATCCCCCTTCACTGGTTGATGGAGATGCTAAATATTCTTCTTTTTTCTTGGAAATATCAATGTTGCTCTCACTTTTCTTGTGTCCCTTTTGCTTGCATTTCCAACAAACAATCTCTTGCTTCTTTTCTTTTCTTGGGAATATTCTTCTTCATTTGGACCTATGGCCTTTGTCGTTGAATCTATCTCTCTTTATTTCTTTACATCATCTTTTATCCCTAACAACCAAATATTTTGAGTTCTTAGTAGGTCCAGAGGTCCTTCTTCTAGTTTCTTCTTGGAGCAACTAACTAGTAGTCTCATCCTTTTTTATATTTTCCACTTTTATGCTCCCATTGATTGCTACAATCTGATTTTCCCATGAGTTTGGTAAGTTAAAGAGAAAAAAAATACATTTTTCCCCTACTTTGATATCACCACCAGTTGATTTCAATTGATTTATAATAGTATTAAATATGTTTAAATATCCAGCCACATTTCCTCCATCAACCATTTTTAGTGCATACAATTTCTTTTTGAGAAATATTAAATTCATGAATGACTTTGATTCATAGAGCTTACCAAGATTAGCCCAAATCTCTTTTGTTGACTTGGCTCTAATAACATTCATTAATATTGAATCTGTAAGGTTTAAAACAATAAAGGCAATAGTTTTGTTATTTATCTTATCCCAATCATCTTGACTAATTACAGTTGGTTTTGTATCCATCATGATAGTCTCATTTAGATATCTTTCTACAAGAAGATATTATAGTTTTAGCTTCCACAAGTTGAAATTTTGGTCACTAAACTTTTCAATGGTATACTTGCTATTGGTTACCACAGAATACCTAGGAAATATTCCAAATCAGTCCCTCACACTTCAAGCTTTCCTCAATAAAGCAACAATTTTAATGTTGCCTTAGCTCTTATAAAAATTATGAATCACGTGTGTTTTTCTTTTATTGTGCAGGTACAGGGTTAGCCAGGCTTCAAATATTCTTCAATGACTTTTTTGAAGTTTTAAATCTACACAACACACTAAAATAGGAAGAATACTCTCTACAAAATGAAACCTCATGCACAAACAACTCTTATCTCCTCTTGCACACAAAAAATAAGACCATATTTGTTGTACCATTACAAAAACACCTATAACATCATTGAACAACACCTATAATAATCTTCAACAACTAAAGAAACCATAGATCTACTTCAAGAAAGAAAAAATAATTACAACTATACTCAAATCTGCAACAAGATGTCTAAATTAGATTTTCATTCATGGTATTTTTCAGAAACCCAAAAATAACTATAGCCTATTTTTCCATTTACAAGTCAAAATATGTATATATTTGTGTATAGAGGGAGAACTAAAAAGTATAGAACATGCTTTTCAAAGAATAAAAAAATTAGCAGTTTCCTTATCTTCTACTGCTGGTAAATCAACTCATTTTTTTAAATCTTATCTTTCCATTCCTAGCGGTCGGCCTTGCTACTACTTTTTAGCATGTCTATCCCACCATCAATTTATTCATGTTTTTTTCTTTTTCAATTTCTATGCAAAGTAGTTGTCATCAACCAAACAATGAGAAGCGATCCCACATCTCTAGAAAATAAAAGTGCTTGCATTTATAAAGTGCAACACTACATATGCCAAAGAAACCTTCAAATTCTTGAACCATTCTAGATTTTTATTCTCGGTGCTTAATAATAACCTACATTAGGCTAATAATCTATTGTAATATTTTATGCAAGTCCTATCTACTTAATTGGGGAAGTACCTAGGCTATTTTCCCTAAAATACATTCTAAGGAGTATCCTTGGAACCCTGGAGTAACTAGTTTAAGTGTATTACTAGTGAAAAGAGTTAAAAGTAAATTAGATGATCATTGTAAGTTTTTTCTTTATTTAAGATCACATTATTGTTCTTCAAATGGAATTGAAGAAATTATACATTAGTCTTTTTGTTTATATTACCTAATAAAATGATTTCTTATTGAATATTTTTAATTTATGGAATGCAGATATAGCAAAAATTGTGAGAAGCATTAAAATATATTACATTTATATTGATTATTATTTTCTTCTTTAAATTGGTTATATGGGATTGAAACGGGCCCCACCCGTATTACATCATCACCACAGAGTGGTATTACAACAAATCTTGGATAGTATCCATGTATCGCTTGGCAAGATTTGAACCTTGGTCTCCTCTTTAAATATTGAGTAATCTAACGAGTTGAGCTAATGCCACTTGATTCATTTGGATTCATTATTATCAAACATTTATAATAAATTTTATTTATTGTTATTTATGCACTTTTTAATGTAAAATCAGCATTGTCCTTGCTATTGATTAGCTTCAAATAATTGATTTTAGTTTTTTAAGTTTCAATGTACACCTAACATCTTAGCCATGGTGTGCTTCTTTCATTCAATCATACTATTCTCATATGAATCTATTTAAAAATCCAGATTTGTTTAATGTCATAACCAATGTAAACATACATCTTAAATATTCTTAAGTATTAATTTATGGATGTTGTTAGTTCTTAAAAATATTTTGACTTAGAATTTAAAGGGCACATCCAAATAGCCATGAATAAAATTGAGAATGTAAAGAGATTTAATTCATGAAAGTGTTTGCATAGGTTCAAAAATATTAACACAAATAGCTAGAAAACTTTAAGTGGGAATATTTCTTTAATTTTTTCTTTAAGGAAAACTTTTCTTAAGGTGTCTTTCCCAAATGCATTTATCATACACTTTATCACTTTGTTCAAGTTTAGAAAAACTAACAATATTGTATATTTCTTACACAACAATGTTATAAAACTTTATCTTCATTAAATTCACTATTATACAAAAATATCAAATTGTTCATCCACAAATAAAATTTTATAATGATAATCCTCTTAATGAGACAAGGATAGATAATATCTATAATCTAGGAAAACATGAACTCCTTAAGGAAGGAATAATTGCACAATATCTTTCAATATGAGAGGACAATCTATTGGAAAAGGTGTTACAAGACATTACTCAACATAAATGATAATCACTATTGAGGAAGATACAACCCTGTGAAGCAACCATCCAGAACAAGGGCAGTGATAATTTTTCAAGTCGTAAAAACTAAAATTGCAAATCTTTATCAGCTAGGGTTTGGATGATAGGAAAATAAATGAAGGGTTAGGACTTCAGTGAGGTAAGACATTCTATCTTGACATAAAAAAATTCAACTAAGTTTTTTTTCCCTTATTTATCTTAGAAATTTTACATGCAAATTATTATAATTTTTTTATCAAATATTATATTTGTTATAGGATATTCTAATAATTTCAATAGATTTTGAGTTTTAGTTTCCCTTCCATGGACTAATTTATAGTTAAATCCTTAGAATCATCTTTAGTGGTAGAGGTTAGTGAGTGTACCTTAGAGATATCCTCATTACTCCAAGATAGGGTGGTCTATGGTAAATTTTATGGGTATTGGCTAGGGACTTTAGCCTTGAGAAAATACATTGATAGGATTCGGAAGTATCTAGGAGTAATTCTATCCTTTATTCCCAAAGGTTTATTCCTAGATATTTTTTGTTTGATGGAAGAAAGAGAAAAAGTCCAAAAAGGGGGTCCTTAGTTTATGGGAAGAGGACTCTTCCTTACCTGTTGGTATAAAGGCTTTTCACTTGAAAATGTAAATCTATCCCTAGTACCAATCTTGGTTAGGATGTTTGGGTTACCCATTAAATTTTAGGAAATAGATACCTTCAAGGCAATAGGCAACACTCTAGGATAATTCCTTGAGATTTCAGATACTATGAAAGATGGATTTTTGGCTATTTATGCTTGGATATTGGTCATGATTAATATAAGCAAAGCTTTACCATAATTAATCATTCTTAAGTATGGGGATAAGTTGTGGACTCAACCCATATATTATGAAAACATATCTTTTATATGTATAATATGTCATGAGGTGCAGCATATTGAGAGATCATGCTCTAAGATGAGCCCAGCAAAATCATATGTAGAAAATCGTAAAAGAAACTTACAAATGGTTATGGATGAAGATTGTTTTCAACTTCCAAAAAATAGATCTAGAAAAATTAAATAAAATAAACAGTTGATACCAATAAGGAATGTTGGAAGAAATACCAAATCTTTTGAGGCTTTAGCATATGAAGAAAAAGTAAATCAAAACTTAGAGAACATAGTACAATAGGTTCAACATATTAACAAGGAATCATCTATTCAATATGATCCTGATTTAAGGAAGAACATTCTCGATGAACCTAAGGAATGTGTCTCATCAAATTTTTAAGACTCTCTTGAATTACCATGCACCATTCAGGAGAAAAAAATTGGTAAATAAAATGCAATTTTAGAAGTTAATACCTCTGCCATTAATAAGGAAATACCAAAAAATGAGCAAGACAAGTCAAAAGCTTCTTTAGTAGAGCCAAGAGAGGATAAATATGATGAAAAACAAAATTGTGAAAGAATATTGAAGAATAGAATAATAAGACCTACTCCTGATATAGGTAAGGTAAAAAGAGGAAAACCCTAAAATTATCAAGCAAGATCCAGGGAAGCAAGAGAAAATATAGATAAAGGAACACAAACTAAGTTGGTTGAACTTCTCTTTACCAAACAACAAAATTATATTGGTAATATGCATGTGGGGCCAATAGCCCCTAATGAGACATGATTATCATATCATGGAATATAAAGGATGTTAATGCCCCCTCAAAGCAAAGGTGTATCAGGATCCTATGTTTAAGTAATATGCCTAATATTCTTTGTATCCAAGAAATTAAAATAACAAAAGAAGAAATTTCAAAAACTATGAAAGCAATATGGAAAAGATGTGAATGGGATGCTATGGATTCTAAAGGAGTGGTAAGGGAAATTCTATCTTGATGGAATACTTCTAGAACCTCCTATGTAACCATTCATAAAAATAGTCATTGGATAACCTCTTTAGGCACATGCTACTTTACAAATATTCATTTCATCCTTATAAATATCTATGGATCTACAACTCAAACAGGTAGATTAGAAGTTTGGAGTGAGAATAATTTTTTTAAGTTCCAATTATACTTGGTCTTGGTTCACATCTTTATGGTCTAATTATTTCTATAGAAATCTAGGCAAAAAGTGATGCAGACTTCTCTCTTTCTCTAAAATTTCTCTATAGAAGCAAAACTAAGGGAAGGGCTTCGATGAGGACATATCACTAGGCTTAGGATTATTTTATGCTTAGGTATTAATAATTTATCTTAAGCTTGTATCCTTTCTATGTACAACATGAAGCTTCTAAAATCTCATGTTAAATTTATTTTGTTAGCTTTTTAAGTGGTTAGCTCAAGTCTCCTTAGGATAAACTAGTTGTTATCAATTAGTTATGTCTTTTCCTAGTTAGCTAGTAGTTGCAAATTGAAACTCTCTACTTGCCCTTCCATTGTGATTTGTTTCTATTGTTATAACTATAAGCAATGAAAAAAACATCAAATAAATACAATAAATAAACACAAGCAATTGTAATGAAATGACTTTATATTTAACTTTATGGAGTCTTTATCTCCTTTTTACAGTGCTTTACCTTGAATGCGTAGCGGTATGATTGCAATGTTTTTTGCTTGCTTCTCTAGATTACAATGGGCAAAAGGGGAAAGATATCCCTTTTGCAATTACAAATGAATGATGGTGCCATATATCTTCTTTGCTCCAATTGGTTTCATGAGTGGGCTTGTGTATCTTTGGCAGATCACTCTTTGCCTTAACAAATTTCAATAACTTGTCACTTGTACCTATAAGAATACAAACAATACAAAAGGGTTAGTAGCATATGAGAGACATCCACTGTGTGAGACCCTCTTTGATATGAAAAAAAATTTACAAACCCTAATATGAATACTTGTAAAGAGTATAACAAGATGCAGAATACTTAAAATAAATAAACCAAACTACCTTGCTTATACCTTATTTTCATTTGTATCTTTCAAGGTTGCAAATGTTGTCAAGCAGGCACGGTATCACACCTAGAAACTGGCTAGGTGCACTCCTGCATCTCTCCAAGTGTAGAGTTGTATCTGAAACTGTATAGGTGCCCTACCACATCTGGATCTAATTAAAAAATGGATGTGAATCGATTTTGACCTTTGGTAGTTCAACCTCCAAACTTTGGTTAGGGTTACTCTTACGAATTCGACAGGATATCGTTATAAATTTTCAACACTTCTTTTTTTATCCCCATTCACAAAAGTGAATGGTATTATATAGAATTTTTGAAAGGTTAGGATTAGGGTTTTGATGGTGCAAGCTAGCGTTACCAATTGTTAAGTTAGGGTTAGGGTATGATGAGTATCTAGGATTAGAATATGATGAGCGACTAAGATTAGATTATGATGAGTGGCTAGGATTTATCTATATATACAAATATAAATATATAAATAATGAATGGCTAGGTTTTGGTGTCTACAAATACCCCTTTTTGTATATAATTGTGTAAAAACACAATACGATACAAAAACAAGAGACACCTAGCTTTATTAGACGAAGAGATAGACTCTTTCCTCAACACGCAAGAAGAATAATGAAAGTGAATTTGATTTTAGCTTACCCCCTCAAATGATGAATGGGTGAAGAATGAAACCCATGAGTCAATTGATCGATTATTAATGATGAAAAGGGGTAGATTTTATGGATGCAAATATTTAAAATCAAGATCAAGGTAGTTGTCCCAATTTTGGTTTGGGCATGTGTTGTCGAAACTTTACTTTTGGCATAATGTTGAGCAACTTTGTTATCATAAATGAACTAGCCATTAAGGGTATACGTATGATACTAAAATAGTTTGGAGGTTATTTTACCTTGATTGCAGCCATCACATCTTCAACCCATATCAAAATGGCAAATAGCATACAAATTTGTAATTTTGTAAAAGGTTTCCATTTTTGCAACCCCGTGAAGAGGGTTTTATGATAGCCTTAAGCAATTTTTTCTTGAATACAAGCATTTGCCAAAATTGAGTTACTAAATTGATTTTATTTTAAGCGTGATGATATGAACTATTGTTTTGGATGCATTTATGGGCTGATTTGATGATTTTGTGAAATTTTGAATCGTTTTTGTAATGTTTTGAAGCATTTTGGGCATTTTACGACTTTTGGTCGCATTTGAAAATTAAGTGCCCAAATCAATCCATGTTACCAAAAATTAGATATAATAATGTAATTGATGCTTGGATGAGCTAATGTAACAATTTTGTGGGATTTTGCACTATTTTGTATCCTTTTGAAACCTTCTACAGCATTTTGAAAGCACACGTCGAATTGTGTCTATATCTTTTCAGACGTAGAGGTGTGTCTAGTCATCTACAAACCCAGAGGTGCATTTGCATGCATCCTATAGATGCTAGGTTAAGTTTGGGCATGCCTACCAGATGTGGAGGTGCATTTTTAGGTGCAATTTTAGCTATAAAAGGGTTGCAAATATCATTTTCATGTCATTCTTGTGTTTGAGAGCTTGTGAGTCGACATCTAGGAGAGGAGAGTGAAGGAGCTTGGCAATGGAGATGGAAGGAGCTGGTGTGGTGGCTAGAGCTTGTGGGTGGATGTCGAACGTAGTTTCCTCTAGCATTCTTGTTTATTTTTGTAGTTGTTTTTGTTTTTTTGTTTTTTTATGATAGAAAGGGGAGGGCAAAAAAGTTTTTTTGAATGTATGAAATGTAAAAACATTATTTACACATGTATGGTATATTTATGTACATTTGTTTTCGTTTTATGTTGTAATTGAAAATTTTGGAGGTGCAACATCGATTTTCACTTATCCTACCTAGGGTGAAGAAGGCATTGATAGAGGCTAGCTAGGAATGGCTAGGGAAGGTGGTATTGGATGGGTGTGCACGGATTGAGGTGGTCAAGGTGAATGAGAGGTACCTATCTACCTTGGTAGAGAGGTGGTATCCAGATAGGGGTACTTTCTAGCTCCCAACAAGGGGGATAACAATGACACTCAAGGATGTCTACCACATATTTTTTGTACCTATGGGGGGATTACATATCTAGGTTAGGCAGAATAAGGGGCATGATTTGAGTCAATTTTATAGCAACGCCTGGGATGATGTGGATATTGGTAGTGGCATCGAGTATTTGGTGATGTAAGTAAAGTATTTGGAGGCTTTACCAACCTATGTGATGTTCATTCTAGCCAATATATTGTTACCAAATAGCACAGGATGTAGATTTCCTTGGAACCTAATTAGGTTGGTGTGTGACATGATTGATGAGTCTCAGGTGTATGCTTGGGTGCCTATCTTACTAGCTCAGGTGTAGACATATTTGTATGAGGTGAAGAGGTAGAGGTCAAAGGATACAATCTACTCCTTCAAATATAGGGTTGGTAGCACTTTAGTGTACCTCATCTTGTAGGATTACCTTATGAGTGGGATAGGGTACATCCCTATGCCCTCAGGTGGTGATCATCCAAGGAGATACAACTGAGCCATCCTAGTCATAACGATCAGAAGTACATAGACTTATGTGTGAGGTTAACACCTGATCAGGTGTGTTGGTGATCATGGTGAGGGGCTATATAGGGTATGGATGGGTAGCAACTACAATAAACTAGATAGATCATATGGATTATCGAGCACCATGCCAACGAGATAGATTTGATTCAGTTCTCACAAGTTCTATAATAGTTTGGGGTACCATAGGGGGTTCCTAATGCTCCTATGATATTTAGGCACTATTACAATGAGCTTGGATTACCTTACACTAATTCATAGGAGGTGGAGTCAAATAATGATGCCTACATTACTATATCGGATGTGGATGATGTTAGGAGTACGACTGATTATGATGGTTGGTTTTTTTCTTATCCTCCATGGGCACCAAATTAGTTGGTGAATGAGGTTAGTCATGATGATGGAGAGACTATGAGGAGACTCCTTGATGATAAATATGTCATCCAACTAGTGGTGGGGGGAGACAGTCGAGGTTTGATGTAGATCAGCCTCCTAAGGTTGGAGGTGATGGTGAGGGAGCTACAGGGAAGGTTTCAAAGATACCTCTAGCACGTAGTGAGGAGGATTAGGTTGTGCTCTAGGTTGTGTGAGATAGCCTTAATGAGGAGTAGGATCGACTCTTATAGGTTATTATGACTTAGGATGTAGATTTAGAAGCTCAATATGCTAAGATAGCTCGACTGCGAAGTGAGGTGGAGGAGCTTCAAAGTATCCCATATGTAGGTTGTGATGGAGTTTAAATTGCTCCTCAAGATTGCATAGAGGGATGCTCATCAACGATAGGACTTGACTCATCTACAATAATGAGATGGCTACATTAAGTTTCTTGAGGATTGCCTTGTTCAACATTGCATCCCATTTCTTGTATGGCCCTCTTCATTTGTATCTAGCTCTAGTAGACAAAGATATTTGAGGCACAATAGTTCTTGCTTGAGGGTTCCTCTATTCTATAATCCTTCAGGATCATAGGGATCTACCTTAGATCCTATTAGGGATTAGAGTGGCACTAGCTAGTAGCATGTATTACCTTTTTTTGTATTTTTTGTATATGAGCCTTAGTGTTATGATGTATACATCCTTCGGGTGAACTTTGTACTTATGATTCATATATATATATATATATGGCTTTTGTTTTGTGAATTTTTTTGTGTTATCTTTTTGTGGTTCTTCTATTTTGAATGTATGTATGGATGAATATGTATGTAATGGAATTATGAATGATATGCATAAAAATATTATGGCAATGTATGCAATGAACTAATGGAATGATGCTCTAATGATCATTCATAGAGGTTTTAGACTCTTGTTTGACCAACTTTATCTATGTTGCTTAATCAGGGACACCAATATGTAATGGTGAAATATGAAGTGAATTATGAACTTTGTGTAATGATGTGGTGATGATATGGAATGTAAGCTTGTTTTTACATAATTTTTTTATAGAGACTCAAACACCCTAGTGATTTCGAACAAACTTATATATGAATCTAGAAAATCCATAATAATGGAGTCAAATTTTTCAAGGACCAATTGTGTGCAATGGATGTTCATTTACCAATAAAGAACCATTGTGTGTGCTAGTGAATTCATTTACCCATATTGAATAAGGGTATATTAAACCAGACATGGAAAGAACTAGAAATTTATATTGTCCTTATGTGCATTTAGAGATCTCCTAAAGAGAGACATGTCACCACACATGAGCATAGTCCAATATTTAGGTCTTCAAGTTTTTGGGAATCATATTCTCAACCACTTAAATAGAGTCTTGATGATAATTAAACCCTATACTTATGACTTGAAGGTCTTTTAATATTTACTTTATGTTTATCAAGAGAGAGCTTTGGAGAATCAGATTCTCAACCACTCAAATCAAGTCCTGATGAGAATTTTATCCTATCCTTACTACTCACTCTACAATGAGATTGTTGTTGTGATAAGAATTAGAGCTTTGGGGAATCAGATTCTCAACCACTCGAATCGATTCCTAATGAGAATTTTACCCTTATCCTTACTACTCTTTTTGTCACTTAAGATGTATGTTTTAAAGTGGTGAAAACCACTATTTTCATTGTTTTTTTTTTGGACTATGTGCATAATGGAACAAGAAGGAAGAACTTTTCACTTCAATGTTCAACCCAATCATGGTGTCATACTTCTCTAACAAAATACTTTATTAATAAGTGTGATATGTGTTTGGTTCAAGAATGGTAAAGTCAACTCCCAGAACTCAATATTTTCTTAGTGAAAAAGTGTTCTTTTGGTCCAAGAGAAAACTTGAAATTCAATGGAGGTTGCTTGAAACACTAGGAGTGGTTGAGTGACCAAAAACACCTAGAGGTGGAGCTTGAGTTGTGAAATGGTACTAATGCAGAACCAAAGGTGCCCTTGATTAAGGTGACAAGACTTGTTGGACTAACAATTATCCAAATTGAGCAAATGATAACTAGTATGGAAGGTGACATGAATGGATGCAAATGATATAAATGTGTGTATGCAATGTAGGTGGAATGCATGAATGGATGCATGAAATACAATGTGTATGATTTTGTGGTAATGAAGATGTGTTTTTTTAAACCATGTATATATGTATATATATAATTCACATTAAGCATGGAACACTCTCAAGTGGATAATATTTAGTGGCTTGGGATCTTCTATTCCCTCAATATTGGCAAGCCTATATGTTCTTGGACCCAATTTTTGTTTGATAATATATGGACCCAACCAATTAGCTACATCTTATCATGAATATGTGGTAATGTATTAGTATTTTTTTATTCTCTTTAAGTACAAGATCTCCTACTTCAAATTCATGTGGATGGACTTTTACGTTATAAGCACGCATGATCTGGATACACTTATAGGTGCTCCAAAGCATTGATTTACCTTTCTTTGAGGAGAGTGAGTTGGTAAAAACATGCTTGTCTAGTAGTGTTGTCATCCATAAATTCTTATAATGAAATAAGTAGTAAGGGGATATCAAGCTCAAGAGGTTTTATTGCCTCGACACCATAGACCAATGAGAATGGATTTACCCCTATAGGTGTATGAATGCTTGTTTGATAAGCCCATAATGCCAAGGGGATTTGAGTATACCAATCTTAATGATTTTCTTTGACTAGTTTCTTTAGAATGGCTATCAATATCTTATTGGTTGCCTCAACTTATCCATTTTCTTGTGGGTAGTAAGGAGTCGAGAAACTTTATTGGATGTTATGTTTCTTACATAGTGCTTGAAAATCCTTATTTTTAAATACTTACCATTATCAGCTATTATCTTCAAAGGAATGCCAAAATGATAGATAATATGTTGAAGTATGAACTCTACAATTCGATGTCCTATCGTACTAGTCATAGTTTTTACCTCGACCCACTTCATGAAGTACTCAGTGGTAGTGATGATAAATGTGTGTTACCCCAAAGAGGGAGGTGAGGTTTTTCCAATCAAATCAAGTCCCCATTATGAAAAGGGCCAAAGAATTTGAATTGGTTGCAACACCTATGATGGCACATGAGTTAAATCAGCATGTTGTTGATATTTTTTATATTTCTTGATGTAATTGGAATAGTCAATTTCCATTGTTGGCCAATAGTAACCCATATGCAAGATGTATTTTTTGATGTCTATTCCACTAAAATGACCAACACAAGTACCATCATGAGCCTCAGATATGGCTCATTGTATTTTTTTAGGTTTGATATAGCGAAGTAAGCCTCCATCATAACCATGTTTGTACAACACATCTTCCAAGATAGTGAAACGAGCTACATTTTATTTGAAAGTTTGTTTGGTAGTTCATAATAAATCTATTGGAAGCATACCAAACTTGAGAAAGCATTTAACCTAATTAATTCAAGGATCATATGGTTCAGCTTGAATAAAGCAAATATCCTTCTCATCTCTAGACTTAGCTTGTGAGATTACAAATTTAGAGATTGTCATGATAAGTAGTGGTTGGACTTCCCCTACGGAGTTCTTTAGAATCAATGATCCTAGGGAGGCCATCGTATTTGCAAATCTATTCATTGAACAAGGCAAGTTGTCAATCTCGTACTAGTCTAATTTTGCTAGCAATTTCATTGCTACTTCATTGTAAAGTTTAAGACTAGTTATCTACATTGGTATGATCCTTTCACTTGATTAACAATTTGATAATTGCCAAATATTCTTATATGCTTTATGCCCATAGATATAGGTGCCAAAAATACTAAGATTAGGGCTTCATATTTTGCATTATTGTTTGTGCATAGGAAGTCAAGTTTGAATGATAAAGGAATGGGTATCCATTGAGGTGTATGAAACATGACTCATGTACCTTATCCTTTCTTACACTTAGAACCATCGAATAATAAGGTGATATCAACATCATCTTTAGGGAGGACATGTTTCTCTTGTGCAATGATACTAAATACCGAATCATCTGGTAGCTTAGTAAACAAAGGTTGATCATTAGGAAGCAAAGCTTTCTTGAGTTGATCGGCTATCACTTGATCTTTATTGGATTTTTAGGTAATGAATTCAAGGTTAAATTCTATTAAAAGCATTATCCATTTTGTAATACGGGTATTGTCGTATGTGTGAGTCATCATATAGCACAGAGAATTTTCTTAAGCTATGACATAAGTGGTGTGACTTAGCATATAATGTCTAAGTTTCTTAGTGGTGAAAACCATTGCTAAACATAAATTTTCCATATATGTGTATTTGGTTTCATAACTTACCAATGTTCAACTAATATAATAAATGGCTTGTTATCGATTGTTTTCATTCTTTTGTGCAAGCATTGTTCCTAATGTAAAAGTTGTTGCTAAGATGTAAATATGAAAAGGGACCCCCAAGCAAGGTGATGTTAGGACTGTTGGAGAGGCTAAATATTATTTGATGTTGTCAAAAGCCTCCTAACATTCCTTGGGCATAAAAATGTGACCCCCTTTTTGAAGAACACAAGCTTATACTAAGAGGGGGGTGAACAGTATAAGACCTCTTTTTACTTTTTCCTTTATATTTCAAAACAGTAAAGAAATATACCCAAAGCAATATCAAAGCAATGCACAAAATCATCCACAAAGTGACATCAATTTTAACGTGGTTCACCCAGAATGGCTGGGCTATGTCCACAAAACTTTTCTCTAAAAGTTATCTCAAAGTTCTTTGGGAATCCTTCCCAATTACAATGTTTATGAGCCTCGGCTCAAAGGAGATACCTTCCCCTCTGCTCTGGAAATGATCCCTCAGAAGATCAACTGCCTCTACCTCTTGCCGGCATGTGGAACTCCTTTCCACCTAAGACCTCCTGTCCTCAATGCTTAGCCTAAGAGACCTCCGCCTTCTATGATCACGTCCACGACAGCTCAAGCAACTCTGTACCAAACACAGTCAATTGGTCTAGTACAAGTCTTCCTCTGTCTGTCAGAACTGTCCAACTTTGAACAAATCAATCCTCTACACACAAGCCTTCTTAGAGACTTTCCAAATCTATCCTCAGGTTCTTCTCAAAGAACCAATGCACCTCTATCCTCAAGCAGTAGCACTTCGCATTCGACTTTGCCCTTTGTGCTCTCTACGCCCTCTGCTCTCTTTTCGCAATCACTACCACACTTGATCGAACTTCAACCTTTGCACCTCTATGCAATCACAGCAGCACCATCTTTGCACACTCTGCTTCCTTTACGATCTTTCACACTTAGAAATTCGACGAAATGCACTCTGCACACTATGATCGAATTTTGCACTCTGCTCTCGGCGATCAAACTTCTTGCTCTATGCACTATCTACGAATGTCACACTTCCACCATGCATTCATCGACCCTTCAACTCTCCAAACAGCCCTCCTTTTATAACAAAATTTTCATGATGAAAACTTTAATCTTAGTCGGTTGTTATAACAAAAACAAACCCTAATATTTGTTAGCTGCAAGCCCTAATCTTCGTCGGCTAAAATTTGACTTTGTCGGCTTCACTGCCTCTGTAACTCTTCTGTAGCTTCTGTCGTGAAACTACAACATGTCGCGATATCGTGACACCTTTGCAACCGTACACTTTCTTTTGGCTTTTGTCGTGATATCACGACACTTCAGCCTTTAATGACTTCAACTAAGCTCTTGTCATGATATCATGACACTTTTGTCTTTGTCAGCATCAACTTTGCTTTTGTCACGAAATCGTGACACTTCTGCCTTTGTAGACTTCGACTTCACTTCTGTCATGATATCGTGACACTTCTGTCTTCATAGCCTTCCTCTCTGCTTTTGTCATGAAATCGCGACACTTTTTCTTCCTTAAACTTCCTTTTTGTTTTTGTCACGAAATCGTGACACTTTCTCCAACCGAACGCTGCCATCTCGATCTGTCGCAAAATCATGACACTTTATGCATCAGTTTGCTTTCTCTTCAACCTTTTGCGAAATTGTGACGCTATCAACTTTTCGTACGCTTTCTTTGTAACCTGTCGCAAAATCGTGACGCTCTCAGCTTTTGTACATCTTCTTTGCAACCTGTCGTGAAATCGTAACGCTTCTCATTTTAGACTCTTCCCTTTGCTGCATGTCACAAAATCGTGACAGTTCTTACTTGGAACATTTTCATCTACAGCATGTCGTGAAATCATGACACTTTTCGTGTTATTTTCTCTCTCTTTGAACTTGTCGTGAAATCATGACAATTCACACTACGGACTCTCTTCTGCATTATGTCGCAAAATTGCGACACTTTTTCTTTCGGAATCTCTCTCCTGCAACATGTCGCGGAATCGTGACACTTTTTTGTCCGTTCAACCTTCCTTGCAATATGTCACGAAATCATGACACTTTTCCTTCTTTGCCTTCCTACACTTTTCGAGTCGTGAAATTGCGACACTTTTCTAACTTGCTTTCTCTCTCCTACTTAAGTCGTGAAAATGCGACATGTCACGATATCATGACACTTTTCCAACTTACTTTCTTTCGAACCTGTCATGCCGTAACCTTCATCAAAACAAATTATTTTACATCAAATCAAATTCCTTCAAAAGCTTCTTGACATCAATGACAAATTATACACTTGAGCAAAGGCAATGTACCCAAGGTACCCAAAATTGCCAACACTTTTATAGTAGGTGATTGAATGGCCTACATTTATATGAGAATTGTGCGATGAAGCATCAGATCGATTGAATTTTTCCTTGTAACCTATGCAACTTCTTCGAGTTTATTGGGGGAGGCATTTCCATAATGGTATTGACTTTGCTTGGGTCCACTTCAATGCCATGCTAGGACATAATGAACCCTAAAATTTAACCTGATGTAATTCTAAAAATGTATTTCTTAGGGTTCAACCTCACATTATACTCGAGAAGTCGGTCAAAAAAAATTTCCAATACATCAATGTGATCCAAACGTGTTTTAGATTTAGCTATAAAATCATCTACATAGTCTTCCACGATCTTATGTATATGATCATGGAAGATTTATGTCATGGCATGTTGGTATTTAGCTCCTAAGTTTTTTAGGCCAAATAGCATTATCTTGTAGCAAAAATTCCCCTAATATGTTGTGAATGTTGTTTTGTATTAGTCATCAGGATTAATTCAAATTTGGTTATATCCTAAAAAACCATCCATTAAAAAAAGCATTTCATAGCTCATAGTAGATTCTATGAGAGTTTTGATGTTTGGTATAAAAAAATTCATCCTTAGGATATGCTTTATTGAGATCTTAAAAGTCTTTACGAATGTGAATCACCCCATTAGGCTTACAAACGGGTACCATATTTGAAATCCACTCAAGGTAGTCTATGGGTTGAATGAAACCCATGTCTAATAACTTCTAAAGTTCTTCTTTGACCATGAGGGCTATGGTAGGATGTAACTTTCTTAAATTTTTCTTAACCGACTTATCAATACCAAATGTGAGGTTGTGAACTACTACATTAGGATCAATGCTAGGCATGTCTTTAAAGGACCATGCAAATATGCCCTTATTTATCATGAGTAATTCTATGAATTGCTCTTTATCTTTGGTAGATATACTTTCTCTGAGTTTTACAATTTGTGAGTTATTTGTATTTGTGCTTAGGTTCACATTTATAGTACCTTCAATTACCATGTGTGAACCCTCTTCTAATTGATGAGGCATAGGGATTAAATTAATGTCATAAGTAATATTTTTGAACTTTGCTTGCACCATCTCTTCCATTTCAGCATGAACGGGAGAAGCAGAGGTTGAAGGCTATGGAGGAATGTAAGTGGTAGAAGATCTTAACAATTCCTTGAAAGGATGAATTCAAAAATGGATGAAAGTGATGTGATTTGATCCATATTGATGAGGATAATTTCAATAGGAATTGGTTTTTTCAATTTGTATGGATTGCGGAGGGGTGTCATAAAGTCAACAAAATTCATGTTAACTTGGTAAAAAATGGATGACTACGATGTGAATGGTTGGTTTTCTCATTCCTGATCTTAAGATAACAGCAAACATAGAATTGGTGAATTATCATTATGTCCCTGAGGTCCCCAAGGTGGATCTGGTGGGTCAACGAGTGCATCGAGCTATTCAACTGATGTATCGATTCACTCATGTAGGAGAAGGATACGAAAGATGGGTTAATATATAGGAAACATACGAAGGTAAAACTCATCATCATTGGTGAATGGTGCAATGGGTACCGACTCTTCTTTAGAGCTATCAAAGGTAATTGATACTAGTTCATCTTCCTCATAAGAGTCTTCTTCAAAGTCATCATCAAAAATGGTGCTTATCATAGCAATGTATGGTCTCATTTTTAGAAATTCCTCATCATCCTCCTCACTATCCTCTTCAATATCTATAGTGAGTTATTCAAATTTCTACTCAATGGGGAGAATAGAGGATAATGGTCTAAAACCTAAACCAAAGCAGTCATGTGCTTCATGATAGTGGAGCTCAATAATGTTAGGATTTCCTAGTTCATATCATCCTAAGCCATATCCCTACCAGTTAACCCACTGAAAGTATCTCATTAGAAAATCTAGGTTGGATAGATATTCTATATTGGTAGAAACTTGTTATCTGGGTTCATCAGGAGGGAGTGGATCGAACGAATAATCGACTCCCCCATATACGAAGTTAATTCTATTTGAAGTTGAATCCATGTTATAAACTGTACCTATGGCTAGGGGTGGGTCACATGGGTGATCGTAATTCTTAACAGTCTTAATAATAGATGGGTTTATTTCAACATTCTTAACAATGTACTCACCAATGATGGGATTGGTGAGATAGATTACAACTTGGATTGGAATGGATTCGAATGAAGTGGGTGTAGAGATGGAGGCTTTTGGGATGCTCTATGGTTTTTGTATAGAAAAATGTGCATTCTGTAATGGTGCCTCATAAACTAATAGATCGATTTGTGCAACATTAGATGATTGATATGGAGATGAATCTTGTTGGATAGAGTGCCTAAAGGCTAGAGGTTGAGGGTAAGATGAGATGATGGGAATTACTTATGAAATTGGGGGTATGGATGATGAAGGATGATTGATGATTGGTGATGTGGATGATGTTGAGGCTTTTCCCCTTTGTATGGATGTTGATGTGATGATTGGACATGATTAAATGTGAAAAATACAGGTTGTAATGATGGTTGAGATGTGGAAAGAATGTGATGAGATGTTGAAGTAGAAGCCTGATTTGAATTGGTGATTGGGAGTGCTTCCAAAATGGGTGATTTAGATTATGTGTTTGTATTTGAGGTGGAATATATGGCTAGTAGAGCTAAAGATATATGAGTAGATGGAAGTGATGGCTCATATGGATTTGATATGAAGTTACAATACTTAAAGGGTTCATTATCAGTTGGAATACAGTGGATTTATCCCTCATGCACATATTTCAAATATTGATGCAATGTTGAGGGAACACACCTCATGTCTTGTATCCAAGGATGTCCAAGAAGTATGTTATAATCCATGGATCCTTCTAGGATATTAAACAAGGTGTAAATTATTTTAATGCCCACTCTTACAAGTGGGACCACGGTTCCTACTATAGAACACAGAGCATCATTGAATACCCACAAGGTAAAATTTTATTTTGTGATGTGGGATAATGGTAGATTGACGTGTTGTATTGCTACGATAGTGATAATGTTGATTGAGGAACCAGTTTCAATTAGAACTCGCTTGAATTATTTCTGATCAATATGAGAAATAATATGCAATGGAGGATCTTGTGACTCCAATGGCACTATCTTGATTTCAAAGTCAAAAATATGATCGAGGGCTCCGTGCACATTTGGACACTCCCTACAATGTTGTTAAAGGTATTGGGATATTTAGTCTGAATTTCAATGGATTTTAAGATATCCATTAATACCTCTCTATGTAGGGGATATTGATGTATGGGCTCATAAATTGATAACTTGACTGAGGCTAACTTGAGATTGTGTGTTAACCGGATCTTCAATGTGATAGGTAGTTTTGGTGGCTGAATTGAAATATGAATGGGTGAAATTGGGTTGGTTTTTTTAGATTGTAGAGGTACAGTAGGCATTGGTACTGTTTGTGGGAATACCACTTGATTTGGTTCACTTCATTGTTGTGTTTGATTTATGTTCATTTGACCGTAGGTGACTACATGAATAGCACCTACAAAATCTTAACATTGTTATGCATTGTATATGTAGTTTACTTGATTAGGGACTATAGAAGTGGAAGCCCACATTGCTTATTTTTGAGTCTCGTGATGAGGTAGCGATGTTTGATAGATACCAATTTTTTAATTTTGTTGTGCTAAAGGATTTTCAATCTTGAGAGTCCCATTCTCGATCAAGTCTTGCACAATATCTTTGAATAAATAACAATAATTTATATCATGATATTTTTGTTGATGATATATACAATAGTAGTATTCTTTGTATTTTCTACCACGAGGTTAGTTGGGATCCTTGGGTTTGATCTCAAGTAATGTAATATATTATCCCTCATACAACCTTTGGAAGATACTAGACAATGGCTCCAAGAGTGGTGTATAATTACAGGGTGGTTTATTGTATCATTAGCATTGATTGTTATCTATAGTTGGAGCTTGGTTAGGCAACTGTTGTGGAACTCTCTTATAAACATTTTGTTGTGGTTGTTGTTGTTGTGAGGGGGTTGAAGTTGTACTTGAGCTTGTGGATTTTGCATTGGTGGTTGGCTCAAGACTACTTGATTTACTTGGCCAACTTTGGACTAACCATGGTTGTTCCCCCTTTGGTTCTTGTTTTGCCATTCTTTCTTTTTAGGTTTTATCTCACCCTCTTGAATTTTGATTTCTTCAATGACACAAGCTTGGGCAAGTGCTTCCTTGAATATTTGATATTGTTGTAATTGTAGCAACAAAGCGATGGGTTTTGAACAACTTCTGGTGAACATTATCGTAAGTTCCACCATGGGGAGGGTGAATGACAATTTAGTAATAACTACCCTCCAGTGGTTTCCAAAATCATACACTGACTCCTCTTCAAATTGTTGTAAGTTGAATAAGTCAATGAGTGTAGTTTTTTTCTTGATATTTAGAGAGAAATGCTCTAGGAATTGGTCTACCAATTGCTCAAAAGTATAGATGTTATGGTGTGGCAAATGGTTGTACCAGTCTAAAGCATCCCCTCCAAATGTTTGAGGGAAATTTTAGAGCATTAAGGGGTCATTCTCCTGTATTCTAAAACATGCATGGATGAACCTGCTTACATGCTCTTTGGGGTCTTTGTCCCCTTTAAATTTATCAAACTTTAGCAATGTGAAATTTGTAGGATAGGTTAGTGACGGTATCGAAGGATGAATAGGGTGATTGACCAACTATCGTAATGTGGGTTTCTAATATAACATTCTCAAAGCTTGCATAGCTACCCTATCAATGTGATTTTACAAAAATTGAAATTTGGGATCCTCCAATAGTTTTTGGGAGCCTTGGTTTTCTTGGTAAGTGTAAGTGGATGGGGTTTTTTGAATGGTGAATTATTATGGTGAAATGAGATTCTAGTTGGCTAAGGAATTGATGTGAGTGGGTAATTGATGATGTTGGTTGTTATATTGGAATTGATTGTGGAATAATTGATGTGGATGAAGTGGATGTTGATGATAATGTGGAATTTGAGAAATGGTTATGTGTTGGGTTGGTGAGGTGATTATGTTGTTAAGCGGATGGGTGGGTATGGTTATTTTGGGTTTCAAGACACCTAGGATGAAGTTTGAGCAAAAAAGGTGCCTTGGTTCAAGGTGGGCTGATGATTGATATCTGCCACCTATAATTGGTGCTATGATGTGGGATGCATACTTTGATTGGTACTACTTTCAAGTAATTGTTGTAAATGTTACAATGTTTTTTGAATGGCAATTGCAGATGGATGTTCCATGATCAACATGGGAAGCAAAGGTTTGTACATGATGCATGATAGCAACATGGGTTGATGTGGGTGAAGGATAAATTATGAATGGTATCACAATCAAATGAGGAATGGTATGCTAGATAGGATCAAAGGATACAAATTATGTAGGTGGAATGGAGGTTGGTACTTGCAAAACACCATTGGTCTATGTCTTGAAGAGCGGGTTAGAATAGATGGTGGTGTGGGTGGATGGAATTAAGATATATTGGTTGAATGACGATGGTGGACTTTGGCTCAAGTATGTGGATTAAAAAAGGGGGCTAATGAAGAGATGGATAGCATTGTTAAGGTTTGAATGGTTGGGTTCCTACTAAAAAGTAGGAATAGGTGGGATGGTAAGGGATGGAAAATATGAGAAGGTCAAGCTCACATAGGTTGTAAAGGTATTAGGATTTATGTAGGTGATGTGGTGACTAGTAGGTGTGGATGGTTACGTGCAAGGAGTATCAGGTATGGGGGTATGGATAGCCCTCTACATCATATTGATGTTTGAAGTAGATATTGGATTTTAAGGTCCAACGGACAAGTCAATAGACATAGTCCATGACACCTTGGCTTAGGCTAACCATAGAGGTGATTGGAGAATGGAAAACCTGAGTGGAATGCTCCATGGATGCAGGTGGTTGGATTTGGGTATTGGTTAAAGCTTTATCTTGACTCAGGGTCATTACCATAAGCTAGGGGAACAACGAATGTATAAATTATGTGTGTGTGAAAATGTGAAATCTACACTAAGCAAACAATTACACCAAGCAAACAAAAGTTTTTTTCAATTTTTGCAATGTTTTGAATTTGATTTTTTTAAGTTTTTATTTGGTTTTTGTGTGTTTTATGTAAAACCCTAGGCCTAGAAAATTTTGCAAGGTGGGTTATGGAATGAATCTAAAAAGTTGTGTTTTCACCCATCGTTTTGACGAAGAGTGAATTATGAATGGCTAAAAAAAAGCTTCTTATATGAAGGCTTGGTGATAGGTGTAACCTAGGGGAACAAAATACCTCTAGAAGAGGTTGTGTTGTCTAGTGCCTTGCTACCAACCCATCTAGAATTTTGCTTCACCCTCGTGCAAGCTTGGACATGAATGATAGCTACAATTCTACAAATTATTAAGCTCTAGCAATGAAGGGCATCTAACCTTGATTACCTTGAGCTAGCCTCAAAATTAACCAGTTTCTTGGTGATGAAGTCCAAGAAACTATTATAACTAAATATGGCTGAACTAAGGGCTCTCTGATGTTTCGTTATGAAATCTAACTTATTCAGGAGGCTTTCCTCACACTTATCATGTAGGGGTGTGGAATATTTGAGATGTGAAAAGTGTGTGATATTTTAATTTTTGTTTACTAGGGTTTTGTAAAAATAAATTACAAGATTACCCTAAGATGCAAATCTATTATACAATTTAGTTTTATTACCTACACATGCAATCAAGAAACACACAAAAGTAGATAGAAAGGTAAAAAAAAGGAAAACCCTAACTTAAATGCAACAAACAAACTCCAAATAGGCCCTAGAATAATTTTGAAACACAAATCCAGACATAGAGGTGTGCTTGGGATTGTGTAGGTGCAAAGTTGCATCTACACAGATGTAGGATCACATCTAGAGTTAACCAAACATAGATCTACATCTTTAATTGTATGTCATAAACCAAAATAAGGCATATCTAAAAACCCTAATTTGACTAATTATACTCTCTAGAATGCAAATTTATCCCTAGATGCAATTAGTGTGATTTTTGCAACTTAAAATGACAAAGAAATGCCCTAAAATGTCATTTTATTTCAAATCTTTGAAAAACACTTAAAATATCTACAAAAACTCTAAAATGCTTTTAGAATTCTTGATCTATTGCCTACACTGAAAATAAAGACAAAACAACAGATATTTCTCTTTCTTTGTATTTTACAAGTATAAAAATAGAGCTAGGGTTTCAAAAATCTTACCTGGAAGCCTTCCACTTTCTTCCTCTAGCTCTTCAAACACAGTGCTACATCTGTTCAAGATAACATATGCAGAGGGGTATCTGATCAAGACTCTAGATGTAGAGGTGTATCTACTCAGATCTCCCAGTCGTAGATTTACGTCTGGTCAGGCTCAGAATAGACCTGAACAAGCTCCATAACCCTCGAATCAAATTTTTTGACTTTTCGTGCGATGGAACTCCAAAACCTACAACAAAACACACATAGATCAATAAATCAAAAATAACAAGGCAGATCCAAAATAGAACCCTTTGGGGATCCCATCGTGATCACCATTTTGTAAGTAATGAAAATGACACCAAATAAATACAATAAAGAAACACAAGCAATTGTAATGAAATGACTTTGTATTGAACTTTGTGGAGCCTTGATCTCCTTTTTACAATGCTTTACCCTGAGTGTGTATGGGTATGATTACAATACTTTTTGCTTGCTTCTCTAGATTACAATGGGAAAAAGGGGGAAGATACCCCTTTTACAATTATAAATGAATGATGGTGCCAAATATCTTCTTTGCTCCAATTTATTTCATGAGTGGGCTTGTGTATCCTTGGTGGACGACTCTTTCCCTCAACAACTTCCAATAACTTATCACCTGCACTAGCAAGAATACAAACAACACAAAAGGATCAATAGAAAATGAGAGACCTCCACTGTGTGAGGCTCTCTTTGATATGAATAGAAATATATAAACCCTAATCTGAATGCTTGTAAAGAGTATAACAAGATGCAAAAAATGTAAAATAAACAAACCAAATTGCCTTGCTTATACCTGATTTTGATCTGTCTTTCAGGGTTGAAAATGTTATCACGCAGGTGTGGTGCCATGCCTGGGAACTATCTAGGCATACTCCTACATCTTTGTAGGCATAGAGTTGCATCTAGAACTATGTAGGAACCCCACCATGTCTATTTTTGATTACAGAATGGATGTGAATCGATTCATACCTTCGGTAATTCAATATCTAAACTTTGATTAGGGTTACTCTTACAAATTCAATAGGATATCATTACAGATTTTTTATGCTTCTTTTTTTATCCCCATTCACAAAAGTGAATGGTATTTTATAACCTTTTGAAAGGTTAGGATTAGGGTTTTGACAATGCGAGCTAGTGTTGCCAAGTGGCAAGCTAGGGTTAGGGTATGATGAGCGGCTAGGATTAGAATATGATGAGCGACTAGGATTAGAATATGATGAGTAGCTAGAATTTATCTATATATAAATATAAATATATAAAATATTTATATATTTATATATAAATATATAAAAATAATGAATGGCTAGGATTTACTATCTACAATAAATTTCATGCGTATTTAAGCACCTCATTTGCAATGCAATTTCAATTAGGTTTTTAAACCTTAACACTGGTATCAGAGTAGGTTCTGAGAAGAGCATGTTTAGTCTTCCATGGTTTAAGCTTATTCTATCATTGGGTAAGCTTAGTGTCAATTTTGCACTCTTGAAATAGGAGTTGAGCTTAATCTGCATGGGTGAATAGCTTTAGCTATTGTAGACACCAAATTCTAGCCATATATATATAATGAATGGCTAGGATTTATATATAAATAAATAAATCCATATATATATATATATATATATATATATATATATATATATATATATAATGAATGGCTAGGATTTATATATATATAAATAAATCCTAGCCATTCATTATTTATATATATATATATGTGTGTGTGTATAAATAAATCTAGGTCGTTCATCAAAACTCCATCTTAGCGGGCCATGTGGCAATCCTTACCACTCATTAAATGCAATTTGTGTCATTTACCAAGTCACAATCTCAGTCGTTGATCATGATTTAATCCTGGTCACCTATTGTCATCATTGAAACCCCAACATTAAATAAAGTAATTATAAAAATGTTATTCACTTTTGGTGAATAAAAGGGGATCACGAAAATATAGTTCAAAAACACTTGCAAAGAAAACATCGTTCTCACTTTTGCACAAACCCTAGTCATCACCACCACTATCATTTGTTCGTTGCAGCACATGCGAACCAGTCCTCAGATACTACCAAGCGTTTGTGCATTCACAGTTTGAGCTCCTCAACCACAAGGATTGCAAATCAAGTATTTTGACAAGGCATTTGATTTTATTATTTCACTTATGTTTTCTTGTATTCTATTATACATTATGCTAGTATTTCAACTAGGGTTTGTAGGTTGCACTTTCATCTTTTAGAGGGCCTCACACTATGGAGGCCCCATAGGTGTTACTGACTCTTTGTTGTGGCTTATTTTTATGCAAGAACAAGAAGTATTTTTATTGATGAGTTGTTGCAGTTGGAGTGGCCCATAAGGATAGTCAAAGAAGACCACTCAACCTCTATTTATAGCAGGAAGATCAGGGAACATTGTTGTTGCTTAGTTGAGCAAAAGGGTTTTATCCCTTTTGTAGTATTCATTTGTATACTTAGAAATAAAACATTGCTCTCTAACCCTGTGATACGGGACACATTGATGTACTAGAGTGGATATCAAGGCTCCTCATTTAATTATATATAACATCTTTTGTTTATGTGCAACATTGATTGTCCTTGAGTTACTATTATTTTTTATGTTGATCTTTTTTGTTCACAAAATGGCGATCATGGTGGGACCCCCAAAGGGTTCTTTATTTTGATTTTCTTAGTTAATTTTTGATTTGCTAATCTCTATTTTTTTTTTTTTGTAGGTTTCATAAATTTATGCAGACGCTCGACCGTATCCACAGAGTCAAAGGAAGGCTTCCAGGTAAGCCAATTTTGACATTTTGACTCTATTTTTGTTGTTTAAGGAAAGTAAACAATATAAGTGTTTGTTTGCATTGTTTTCATTGTAAAAAGTAAATAAGTTAATCATTTCATAAGCATTCTAGGGCTTTAGTGGCATTCTAGGGTTTACCTACATTTTTATGAGAAAATTTTAGAATTTTTACTTGTATTTTGTAAGGAAATTTTAAAAAGTTTTACTTGCATTTTACAATAAAATTTTAAGGTTTTACTTATATCTGTAGGCATTTTAGAATCGCACTTGCAAAAAAAAATCTTAGGGTTTTAGGATTTTTATCTGCATTTTGTAAAATCTTAGGTTTTTTCAAAATAATAGTGCATTTTTGTTTTTGCATAAAATCATGTCAGTTGCATCCAAAAGATAAATCTGCACTATAGAATACATTCTGTATTGCATTTTAATTTCATAATAGTTGCATTTAAATAAAATAAAATAAAAAGTGCATTTTAGGATAGTGATTTATCTGCACTTGCAAATACATTTTTAGTTGCATTAGGGTTTCAAATTCATCTTATTATATTTTTGAATCTATATGTTAGAAATATTCTAAGGTTTATTTGGAATTCACTTATTGCATTTGGCATCTTAGGTGTTAAAAAATAGTATTTTAGATCTGCATTGTTTGTTGTTTGCTTTGTGTGTTTTGCATCCGTAGGTAAGGAATCAAAATTGCATTGTAGCATAATCTTACATTTTATTTTTAATAAAAGGAATCTCACACACTGTATAGTCCACATTAAACATCAATGATTTGGATTTCATCACCAACCATTGATCGAGACCAAGGACGATGGGCTTCATCTCCATCCGTTGGCTCATCCCTAGAAACCGTAGTAGTCCATAACAAGTGGCTTTTCGGATTTCATCACCAAAAAGTCCCCTACTTTTGGGTGCACCTAGAGTAGTAAGTATTAGTAATGTTCTTTTACCACTAGGCTCAATAATAAGTGGAATGCGATCTTCTCCTCTTGGTAATTGAAATTGCATTTCAATGGAGCAGCAAGGAGGAGGAGCGAGAGGTCTAGGGGCATCAAACCCTAGGTGTGGGACTTCAAAGGGCAGATCAGCAGACGCGGCAGGTGGGGGCTCTGGCGAGATAGCAGGCCCCCCAGGCGGAGGATGTGGACAAGGAAGTTCTATTGGAACCGGTCCAAGGGCGTTGGGCGGATGCGGTTGAAGATTTCTCTGAGGGGGACCAGGACTCTATGCATCAGGATCAAAGGAAGACCCAAGAAGGAGACAAAGAGAAACCTGGCAACTGGAGACCTTCATATCTTAATGCTCTTCGCGGTAAGCAAAAATTATCCGACTCTTGTTTTAATCTAAAATCTGTCAATGGTAGGTTGCACGTCCCAGATTCCTTAGCTCAGCATGTGGCTATGGAGGGCTGAACATCTTTGGTGGCTAAATTTATGGGGGTGAGGCCAGACATGGAAGTCATAAGGAGATGGGCCATCCAAAAATGGCAGCCAAGGGCCGGTATGATGATTAAGGCTTTACCCAAGAGTTTTCTTTTGGTGACATTTCAATGTGAACGGGACATGGAAAGGACTCTCCAAGGAGGTCCTTGGTTTTTTGGGAAAAGGGGCTTGTATCTGAAGCGTTGGTCCCCCGATTTCAACCCCCAGACTCAGGTGTTGGATTTGGCTCCTATTTGGGTTAAGATGCCAGGATTACCTCTGCTTTTTTGGAACGAACAAATATTGGTTGGGATAGCTACAGAGATTGGAGAACTAATAGCTATTGATCCTGCAACCTTGAGCAAAACAAGACTCCTGTCTGCTCGCATGTGTGTATTGGCGGACCTGAGTAAAGAGCTCCCTAAATCCATTATTTTGTCGTCTATGTTTGGCCTTCATACTCAGGTATTTGAATATGAAAATATGTCTTTTAAGTGTAGTGTTTGTGGGAAGGTAGGGCACCGGGGTATCCACTCGCATTTCCAAGAACCGACCCCCACTCCAAAATACTGATCCTCAAACCCGGAATAATATCCCTCCCCGCGAGATCTCCATTCCTACCCAACCCGGGCCTCAAGGACGTGGAGCTCGAAATCCGAATATCGGAGACCCTGTTTGCCCTATTGTAAGCAAGAGGCAACGTTTTAACCCTCCTCCCAAAAATTCCTATGCCCCAAAACCCTCTCACGGGGGAGCTGGTCCCTTTGATGGGAACCCTCAAGCTCAACCTGCTCCTAAGATGTTACAGCAAGCCTCAGAGCCAAATCACAAAGGAAAGAACCCCATAGATCAACGCCCTAGGGCAAGTAAGTTTGATTGGGTGATACGGGAGGCCTATGGAGGCTCGGTGGAAGTGGTCCCATGTACTGCAGAGGAATTTATGGGAAGAAATTCCAAGGAGATCAACATCCCGGTGGAGAACAGTTTTGATGCATTAAATCATTTGAAGGGAGATCAGATGGACAGCCAAGAAGTGGAATCTGAGGTAGAGGAGACTCAAGAGAAGGATTTAGAGGAGAAAAATCAGATGAAGGAGCGAGGAAACTAATAATACGAGGCAAGGATACTCAGGAGGAAGAGGTGAACCACCAAGATCAGTGTAACCCCAAAGCGGGGAAAAAGAATCTACTAATCAAGAAGCTAAGAGCACGGAATCATCTCCACTGTCAAAAAGACCAGTTAACCTGGAAAGCCAGATTGTTACCCCAAATACCAAGACTGACCTACCCAAGATGGTTACTAGAAGCCAAGTGAATCCCAAGGAACTTCAACCTAGAGCGGATGTATGGGGATATGGTTCGGTAGGAAGAGGGAAACCTAGCAATGCTGCCTTAAGGCATAAAGAAGCAGAGCGAGGAGTGGATGATGGCACTCAGCGATGATTGCTCTTTGGGGCGAAGGCTCGAGGATCCAAAGCCCATAAATGAAGATCCTTTCATGGAATATTCGTGGGAGTAATCCTACAAAAATAAGAGCTTTGTATGCTCTTAGACAAGAACACAAACCGGATATGATTTAAGAAACTAAAATGGAGGAGAGTAGAGTTATTCCTTTTAAGAATAGGACTTGGCGAGAAGTTGAAGTAGTAGGCCAAGAGGCCACCTGGAACAGCGAGGAGGGTTACTCGAGTTATGTGGAACAAAAATGTGATTGATAGTAGAGTGATTCCGATGTCTAGTTGGTTTATTTGTCTCTTATGTGTGGATAAAACCACACGGGAAGAGTGGATCTTAACGAATGTATATGCTCCGGTTAGACAAGGACTGAGAAGGGTTTTTTGGGGTCAACTAGCTGAACTGAGGGAGACGGTCCCCAACTACCCTTGGATTGTGGCAGGGGATTTCAATTGCTACCTTAATCCTGTAGATAAATTTGGGGCTCTCAAAGAATAACTGTTGATATCTACGAGTTTAGATATTTTGTTGAGCAACATGAGCTGATGGATGTGGACTTGCGTAGATTCTCCTATACATGGTCTAACAAAAGATTGAAGGAAAACCAAATTCAGATAAGATTAGATAGGTTTCTTCTTTCTCAAGAATGCCTGGAGAGGTTTGGGGACTCTTCATTAACGGCACTCCCAAGAATCGGGTCTGATCACAACCCAATTCTGTGGGAAACAGGGGAGGACTCTAAGAAAAGATACATCAGACCCTTTCGATTCGAACTTATGTGGTTCCAACATCAGGATCTCAAGGATCTGGTTGCCCAATGGTGGGACAAAAAGTATAATGGTTCGAAACTGGCCCAAGTGGCATGTAAACTAAGGAATGTGAAGGCTAACATTAGAGAGTGGAACAAAACTTCCTTTGGAAATATTTTTTGTTAAAAAGGCAGAACTAAAAGACAAGATCAATGAACTACAGGAGAAGTTGAAGTCAGAGAAGCTTACAGAGGATCTGAGAAACCAGGAGAGGGAGTCGTTAGCCGAATACCACACGATGCTAGGATTTGAAGAAACCTTTTGGAGGCGAAATCCAGATTGCGTTGGTTAAAGGAGGGTGACAGAAATACAAAGTTCTTCCATGTCTCTACTCTTCGCCACAGGAGTACTAACAAAATTAAGGAGATCAAGATGGCCGATGGGTCTAATACCAAAGATATGGAAGACATAAGGAGGGAAGCGGTTGAGTACTTTAAATCGTTGCTAGAAGATGTAAATCCGACTATTGAAGAAGAGGACTCTCTGTTGGCAACCATTCCACCCCTCATAACTGATAATCTTAATGGATTCTTACTTAGTCCTTTCACAAAGGAGGAAATCAAGAAGGTCGTTTTTGACATGGATGGTAACGACTCCCCGAGACCGGATGGCTTCCCTGCAGCTTTCTTCCAGAAGTTTTGGGATATCCTAGGCAATGATGTAGTGGAAGCTATAATTGAGGCTCAAAAGGACATGGAAATCCCAGAAGGAGTTAATGCTACTTTTTTAGTTCTCATCCCTAAACTAGTGGGAGCAATGGAATTTTCCGAGTTTCGCCCTATCGGTTTATGTAACACTCGATGAAGATTCTCACAAAAACAATCGCCAATAGGTGAAGGTTATCCTTCCTTTCATCATTGATATGAACCAAGGTGGCTTTGTGAAAGGGCGACAAATATTGGATGGTATCATCACAATTCATGAGGTTATTCATTCAATGGTGACTAGTAAGGAAGCAGGTATGTTACTAAAGCTTGATATGAATAAAGCCTACGACCGGGTCTCATGGCGGTTCCTCACCAAGATTTTGGGTAAGTTTGGTTTCTGTCCCCAGTGGATTAAGTTGATTTTTAGTTGTATCTCTACTACAAGATTTTCTCTCATGGTGAATGGGTCACCCTCCGGTTACTTTAAGAGTGAAAGGGGGCTGCGACAAGGAGATCCTTTGTCTCCATACTTGTTTATTATTTTAGCGGAAGCATTGGGTAGGAACATTTCAGCAGCGGTGGCAGATGGTCAATTGGAAGGTTTTAAACCAGCCTCAACAGCAGGGCCAGTGTCTCACCAACAGTTTGTGGATGATACAATCATTGTGTCCAAAGCCTCGGTGCCTCAAGCTAGGAAGTTGAAGAGAATTCTAACCAAGTATGAGACAGAAGCAGGACAGTACATAAACTATAAGAAGAGTAGCATCTATTTCTTTAACACGCCTGGTGGGAGGGAGGAAAGAATAGCTAACCTCTTCGGTTGTGGAAAGGAGCTTCTACCAGCAACTTATCTAGGTATGCCTATGTTCGAAGGAAGAATGAAGGCTACTTTGTGGAACTCAGTCATTGACAGGATCTCCAAAAAGTTAGCAGGGTGGAAGGGCAGCCTTCTCAGCTCCGCAGGAAAAGCCTTATTAGTTCAAACTACTTTACGGAGCATTCCAATTCATCGCATGTCTCTATTTAGAATGCCTGCAAAGGTCCGAGCTACATTGGAGCTAATTCAACGCAACTTCTTGTGGTCAGGTTCAGAGGAGAGAAAGAGAATTTCGTTGGTAGCATGGAATCAGGTGTGTGCAAGCAAGGATCAGGGAGGCCTGGGGTTAAAGAGAATGAAAGAATTGAATCAAGCTCTGATTGGCAAACAGGTATGGAGATTTATCAATAATGATCAATTGGGATGGGTAAAACTTCTTAAGGCAAAATATATCGAAATAATCGGGACTTCCTGAAAGTCGATAATCTCCCTAGAGGATCCTATTTTTGGAATTGTTTGCTTGAATGTCGGGAGGTAGTCAGGAAAGGCATCAGATGGAGAATTGGTAATGGAAGACAAGTGGACTTTTGGAAAGACCCGTGGTTGGAAGAGGCCCCTCTGAAAGATAACTTAGACCTTCAGGTCCTCCAACATAAACTTTCGAAGGAAATGGGAGGAAAAGTAGGGGATTTTATTGCTCGTAGCACAGAAACTTCTTCTTGGAAGAAAATCACAGTTCATAATCCGTCAGAGCAAGAGAAGGTGGCCCTAACCAAACTCAATGATGCTTTAAGGGTGTTCCCGATCATTCCTAGGGGAGGAAGAGACAAGGCAATTTGGGGCAAAACTACAAGTGGGATCTATTCAATAAAAACTGCCTATAAGTTAATCCACTCAGGATTCAATGGCTGGACTCCGACTTCAGTTATTTGGTTAAATAATTTAACCCCAAAAATAGCTTTCTTCTTTTGGTTGGCAGTTCAAAATAAGATCCTGACAACAGATAATCTGCAAAGGAGAGGTTTCCAATTCATCAATCGATGTATCTTGTGTGAGAAAGCAATAGAATCTGTAAGTCATATATTTCTAACTTGTGATTTTTCTTGTACGAGTCTTCCAAATGATCCTGTCCAAATTTCATATAGATTGGGTCCGTCCAAATAGCATGTCCGACTTACGCATACGATGGGCTTCCCCCTTCCGGCAAAGCTTTTGACTTGGCTCGGAAGCTCGGCTTACCCCATTTTTTATGGGGGATATGGAATGAGAGAAATAAGAGAGTATTTAAAGGACGTAAGAAAGATCCCGGGTTATGTGGTAATAAAATAATCGGAGCTTTGAAAGAAAACTGGAAAACTTTCTTCTTCAAAAATGAGACCATGTCTCTAAGGGAAAGGAGGATTTTGCGAACCGGGGAGAGGAACTTCCGGACCTAGACATTACAACCAACCCACGGGATGGTGTCAAGTGGATACCCCCACACAAAAGTGGGTTAAGTTTAATTTTGACTGGGCAGCTAAAGGAAATCCGGGAGTCGCAGGAGCGAGGAGGAGTTTTGAGAAATGAGGAAGGAAAAGTGGTCCTTGCCTTTGCAGAGCCTTTGGGAACTCAAACAAATCATTTTGCGAAGCCCGAGCTCGCATGCAGGCAATGAGAATTGCCAGACTTGAGGGTTATAAGGAAGTTATCTTTGAAGGGGATTCACTTAATATAATCAAGGCAATTAAGGAGGATAAAGACCCCAATTGGACCATATTGGAGCTTATCCTAGAAGCAAAGATTCATAAATCTCATTTGGTTAATGCCCGAATCCAACACACCTTCGAGAGAAGGGAACCAGAGCGGCGGATCTAATGGCAAATATTGCGGTTTCTGTTGGGGAGATGCAAATTTGGAAGGATAACTTCCCTCAAGAACTATTGGTGTTGGTTGCTAGAGAAGAGCTAAGATCAAACCTCGTTAGAGCATCGAGAGATCGAGAGGGTTGATGATGAGTAATCCGACGGATGGAATTAGGCGGAAAAGGCATCCCATTTGTTGGGGCCTGGGAGGTGACAAGTGTACGATACAGACAACCTAGTGTTAGTAAGTGCTAGGTGTTGTTTGGTTTTTGTTTTATCCTGAATAGTCAAGCGACAAGTATAGGACTGTGGACTCTAAGTATGGCTTAATGTGAGTCTTAGAAAGATCCATTTTGTATTTTGATTATACGGGCTTGATGCTAGAACCAGCCCATTTTGACTTTGTAAAAGGTTTGTGGACCTTATAACCACCTCTACCTTATACCCAAAAAAAAAAAAAATAAGTGGAATGCAACTATTTTTCTTATTTGAGCATGCCCGAGTGTGAATTAAAATCTCGATTAGGCAAGTAGCATGACTCAAATAGTGTGGCCCCTTTAGGGATTACTTGCTTCCTTAGGTTATACCTCAAACCACATCTAGTGTAGGAAGCCATATTTTGTCGCTTGGGTTATACTTCTTGATAGGGGGTGTGCTTGAGTTACTTGCAGTAGTTTTTTATTCCTTTTACCCTTAGTTGGCCAACCATGGTTTAATCGAGGAATCCTTAAGAATTTGTAAAGGGGAGTTCCCCCAGTACCTATTGGACACGTGTTTTCCCAATGAATCTCCCTCGTCCAACTAGTGTTTATGAGTCCTACCCTTGGCCAATTTTTTGCAACCCATGTCGTTTCCCTATGCCCCATGTTGATTTTCTCAATATAGCCTTCCATTATCATGCCTTGTGGACCTTTTCAAATTTTTGTGTCATCCTTGGAATTATAGCCTCTTTATCTTCCTTGACACTAGTTTTCATTCAAATTTGGCTGATGCCCATAGATATTGTCTTGGTTTGGTGTGCCCCTCATCAACTTCTTCTTGGAATGTTTGTTTTCAATGGAGTGTTTCTTATCCCAAGACCCATTTTCTTTGGCTCACCTTTCTAACTCATGAGCGATAGTTTTTTCTTTGTAATCCATGCCAACCGTTGAGTTCCAATGATTGTTTGTGGAGGCTCAACATGCCTTTTTTTCATCATTCTTTCCTTTTTCTAGAGATTTCCTTCTTGATTATGATTTGGCACATGTGATGAGGTTTTCCCAGATTGAATCTTCTCATAAATGGCTTAGTTTGATTGCCCTTCCCAACTACATAAGCATATCCCTCTTCAACTATGCAAGCAACTCAAATTTAAATTGTAGGTGTTCATAAATTTTGGTGCTCTTGCTCGAAGTCCTGGTGAAGGTTTGGGAGGGAGGTTATTGTCTGGTTTTGGGAGTAGTTTGGGCTCTATGGCAGTTGGCTGGGAGTGGTTAAGGATGGAGCTTATGGAGCCCAATTCTCTCCAGCTTGATCCTGTGGTAGAGGACATTCTTGGATCCCATGGTTTTGAGGAAATTTTAAGGTTATCACCCAAAATTGTCTTTGGAATTTGTTCAAAATCTAGAATAATGGCACCGTCAGCCTTTGTGGCCTCACTTTCACTATCACAATTGATCTTTTGGATGAAATCATTGGTACTGTAAATGATGGCAAAATAATTAGATGCGATAAGCACTCCATGGTAGGCGAGTTAATGCATTTTAGAAACAAAGGAAAATTTATTGCTAAGAAGGACAATGGATTTATTAGGGGGGATCTCTTATCCCCATGGAATAGAGTTCTTGTTTTGGTTATGCAATATTTTATAATTGATGAGTCATCCTCACCTTTTCACAGCTTTCACATGGCATTTCTCAACTTTATAAGATGTCAAAGTGATTAACAGCCCAAAATACTTGTTTCGCTTGATGGATGTCTTTGTGGATAGTGTGAGGAAGGGGAAGTCAACTCACCCTAAGAATTAGGGTTTGCATTTAATAATTTTTAATTATATTAGCCAAAACCAAATTCAAGGAGCTGCTCCTCCTGCTAGGGGTATTGTGGAGGTTTAGCTCCTAGATCCCATCCTAGGCTCACCCTTGGCTACTCAAGAGGATGTGCCTAGTGACCAGATGGTTGATGTGGAGACAATCTCACCTAGAAAAGGTGGCAAGAAGAAGTTATTGTTGGGATCATATGCATCTACACTGACACCCAATCGATTATTGTCATGTGTGAAGTCTTCTACGAAGAAAGGTAAAGGCATTACACTATCTTATCCTATGAAAGCCACTTCTATCCATTTTTTGTCTCTAACTCGCAAGATGCAAAAGACCACTTTGGCTCCTTCCCCTAGTGCTTTTCTACTTAGTCCTTTGAGGATATTGATCCTATAGTTGACTTGTATGACATTGTGTCCCTGGTGACCTCAATGCTCCTTCGAGATAGAAAACTCATAAATCAGATCAAGAATCATAAGATGGTCGCTATGGGTGAAGAGGTTTTGAAGGTGAATGGTGATTTCCAGGACCATCCTCCTCTCTCTGACTAGTTGGGATGTTCTTGGTCTATTGCATTTTGATTTCCTTGTTTTATTGGCTCTAGGCATTTATCTTCTTAGATGGTTTTGTTTTCATTTAAGTTCTATCTTGTTGTGTTGTTTCAATGATGTGAGGTTTCCATTGGGATCCTCCATTTTGATTTTTGTTAGTTTGGAGTGAGGTTCCTCCTGGGATCCTCCCTTTTTGGATTTTAAAAGGTTTAGGGATCCTTTTAAAACCCTTTTATCAATAAAAAATAATCATAGGGATAGGAGTTGTTAAAATCAAAACACACAAAACCACAAACACAAAAAAAATATTGCAAAGACACATAAAACATTTGTTTGATTGAGTGATCTGCTTGTTGTTTGTTTTATTTACTATTGCATCACATTCTTCACACACATCCCCACATGTGCATTACCCCAGCTTGCTTTAAGCTTATTATTTTGACCAAAAATCAAGCCAGAGCTATGAACCAGCCATTTACCAGCCAACCACTCCCATCTATGGAGTGTTCCACTTCTTTCCTAGCCACTTCTATGGCTAACCTAGTTTGTGTGGCATAAATAAGACATTTTGACTTATCTACTAGACCCTCTCATATTGCATCCACTTCAGATATAATGCAGAGGGTAATCCACACTTCCATACCAAAAATAGAACCATCCACACCAACCGACCATCACATCACTTACATAGATTTTGACAAAATCAGAGCCTATTTAAGACCAACCAATCCAGTTCTAGAACCACTTAACATCCCACCCAAACATGTTCCTTCTTCTTAGTAGGAACTTGCTCACTCATACCCCAATAGTTTTAACCAAGTCATCACCAATCCTCTTTTTGAGGCAACATCCACACCTTCACACCAAACCCTTCCCCAACCATTTAGCCAATGTACCTCCATTCCATCCACCTACACCACCACTCATTCCAACCCTCTCTATGAAGCACAAGTTAATATTGCTTCATAGATTCCATCGATAATTCCATCAACATCATCTGGGTTTGTTGACCCAACCCAACACACCATCCCTCATTCAGTTGTGATTCCTTTCGCAACTTACCCTCCACCTACATCAACCAACATTGCCAACATTCACACCATCACAACATCCACCCCCAACACAACCACACAATCAACATCTATAATTGCCATACAACAAGCATGGCAACATTTAAACCAATTGCTTATGGGTAATCAAAACACTTAGTCATACCCACAACAACAATCATAGGTGGTATATTTTAACCATCCCTCCACATCCACACAAAATACATTTTTCACTCCTGACCAATCTTGGGTATCACCCATGATCATGTACCTACACTTCCATTTCACCACATCCATGCCATTTCCACCATCCAAAGCACCACTATCCCTCAGATCCCACATCATCAACCTCCACCCCATCAACACAAAACATTCCACAACCAACTCCAACAAAACAACCAACATCACCACATACCCACCTCCATCAATCCACTAGCCAATCAAAACCTCATCTCCTCACAATAGTTTATCACTCAACATACGTCACCATTCACTCATCACATAAATCAGGGCTTCCACACACCAATGGAAGACCCCAAAATTTTGTCTATGCAAAAATAGATTGATAGCTTGATCTTACATACACCTGGTATGGCATACCAAAAACCAACATTAAGACAATTGGTTAATCATCCCATCCATCCTTCGGTACCATCACCACCTTATCCGATAGATTTCATGTTACCAAAGTTTGATAAGTTCAAAGGGGTTGAGGACCCTAGAGAGCACATAAGTGCATTCATCTATTCATGTTTCAGAATCCAAGAGAATGATGCATTGATGCTCCACACATTTTCTCAGACACTTGGGGGAGATGCCTTAGAATGGTACAACCACTTGCCACATCACAAAATTTATACATTCAAACAGTTGGTAGACCAATTCTTAGAAAGGTTCTCCCTCAATGTAAAAAAGAAAACCACACTCACCGACTTATATAACTTATGATAATTTGAAGAAGAGTCGATGTATGATTTTGAAAATCGTTGGAGGGAAATAATTACCAAATTTTCATTCTCCCTCCCAATGGAAGAATTAACCTGAATTTTCATGAGGAGTTGTCTCAAACCTATCTCCTTGTTATTGCAACTACAAAAATATAGGACATTCGAGGAGGCTCTTGCCCAAGCCTAGGTCATTGAGGAAATCAAGATCCAAGAGGGTGAAATAAAGCCCAAAAATAAAGAATGGTAGAACAAGGGCTAGAATAAAGGAAATAATAATGGCCAAACCAAACCTAGTCAGGTTAACCAAGTGGTCTTGAGCCAACCTACCATGCAACACCAACAATCTCAAGTCCACATCCAACAATCACCACCGTAGCAACAACAAATATCATATCAAGTGGTGCCACCCCCACAACAAATACATAATCAAGCACCAACTGTAGATAATCACCAATGCTCATAGTCTACCTAATAACCTCGCAATTACACACCATTACCTAAATTATATGCCTCCATATTTTGAAGGTTGTATGATACATATGCAATTACCTTGCCAGTAGTTAAACTTGATGACCCAACTAAATGAGGTAAGGGCTATAAGGAGCATTTGTTTTATCCCTTTCATCGATGGTAGGGCCATGAAATTAACAATTTATATGCATTCAAGGACATCGTGCAAGACATGATAGACTTAGGGGCCATTAGGTTGGATAACCCCTTAGCACAACAAAACCAAAATCTTGGTATTTTCTAGACACCACTTCCTCATCGAGAGGAAGCACAACAAACAATAGAGGTGTCAACTACTAGAACTCCTCCAAATCAAGTCAACCATGTACAACAATACCAAGGTTTTATAGGGGCTATCCATGTGGTAACCTGAGGTCAAAGAGGCATGAACCGCTAGTAGCAATTGGATGAGCAACCTCAAATGACACCACCAACAAATGTGTATTCATAGTCGAATCCCATCAATCCATATCCAAACTATTCATCTCTCAAGTCATCCATCTCAACCCATCCATCTTCCAAGCCATCCAACATGACCAATCATTACCCTGAGCAGTCGACTAACAACTAGCTTGAAAATGGCTTTGGCTAAATTATCAATCTATGAGCTCATACAACAATCCCCTCCACACCGTGAGGCATTTATGGAGATCCTAAAATCCATCGAACTACAAACACAATATGCTAATGCCTTTAACAACTTTGTGGAGAATATCCAAACATGCGTGGAGCCTTCAATCATATTCTATGATTTTGAAATTAAGTCAATATCATCAGAATCCCCAGATCCTCCATTGCATATTATGGCTCAGGTTTATCAAAAGCCTTTTAAACGAGTATTAATTGATACCGACTCATCGATCAACATCATCACCACTTTTACACTCCACCACCTCAATATTCCACCTTCCCATATCACCAAATCCACCTTTACACTAAGGGCATTCAATGATGTGTTATGCTCTACAGTTGGCACTACCATCTTACCCATCAAAGTGGGGGTTAAGACATTACATACAATGTTTCATATCCTAGAAGGGGATATGGCTTACAACATACTCCTTGGGCATCCTTGGATTAGGGAGATGAAATGTGTTCCCTCTACACTACATCAATGCTTGAAATATGTCCATGAGGGAAAGATACATTGTATACCAACAAACATTGAACCATTCAAGTACTACAACTTCATTTCCAATCCTTACGAATCATCATTACCATCCACCCACCTATCACTAATTCCATCATTCACACAATCCACTCCACAACAAAATCATTTATCCAAAGCTCCCATCCTTGAAGAACTCCCCATTATCGACCCTAATCAGGCTTCCTCCTCCACATCTAGCCATATGGTTTCCACATCCCAACCTCCATCTCAACCAACACCATGCACCTGTGGTCAAACACAATCATCCATATCACCCATCATCAGTAATTCATCATCATCCACACAATCAACTCCATTAGCACCTTTCATCACCTCTTCCAAGCTTGATTCACCTCCACCCCAATCAACCAACATCTCACAAGTTGATTTGTTAGATCGTGAGATGCCACCTCAACATACACCTTTTTTGGAGCCACAGAATACTCTTGTACCCCACACTTCCATACACAATCCATCCACATCATCCCCTACACAAGTTGTAGTACATCTCACTAATCCTAGCATTGGTGAGTATGTGGTTCAAAATATTGCCATTACACCACTATCCATTGAAACTATAAAGGATTACGGTCACCCACGTGACCCACCCTTAGCCATAGGAGCGATTTACAATATGGGTTCCTTACCAAATAGGATTAACTTTATATATGGGGGGTTGATTCATTATTCGATCCACTCCCTCTAGATGAACCTAGGCAACTAGTCATTGCCAATATTGAGCACATGTCTAACCCTGATTTCCCATCATGATATTTTCATCGGGTTAATTGGCAAGGATATGGGCTAGGACGACATGAACATGGCATGCGTGACATTGTCGAACCTCAATATCGAGAAGTGCATGATCATTCTAGCATAGGATATAGTCCATAATCTTCCTCTTCTTCTTTAGAATGAGCTTTTCAATGACTTACTTTAGACCCTAAAGAAGAAGAGGATAATGATAATGATGATTCTATGGATGGATTGTATGAGGAATGTATCATATTGATAGCGTCAAATGAATCTAAAGAAGAATCAATTCTAGACACACCATTCACTGAACATGATGAGTACTACCTTAGAATGTTCCCCATACACTAGCCCATCTTTCATTTTCTCCTCATGTGGAGCGAGCTGAGCCAATTGGTGAACCACCATCACCACCTTGACCACCTCATTGAAAACATGATGTAAATATGTACAAAAAAAAATCACCTTAGCCATTCACATCTCAATTTGTACATCCATTAATGCATCCATAATTCATACACATTCCATGATCATTTCCTTGTACATTGCATTCACGCATCCCTATCATTTGCATTCATTCATGTCGCTTGTCATATTGGTCATCATTCGATTAGATTTGGATAATCATTAGTCCAATGAGTCTTGTTGCCTTAATCAGGGGCACTTTCGATCTCGCATTAGTTCCATCTGGCCATCCATCGAGCATTAATTCACATCTTGCCATCCATCAAAAAAAAATTGTAATAAAACACCATAGCACCATCCATGTTTTCAATCACTCAACCATTCCTAGTGTCTCATGCAATATCAATTGAACATCAAGTTTCTACTTGGACCAAAGCACACTTTTTCACTAAGAAAATCTTGAGTTTTGGGACTTGACTTTACCAATTCTGAACCAAAACACATTTCACATGTATTAATGACATCTTGCATCAAAGAGGGATGACACCATCATTAGGCTGAACTTTGAAAGCGAAAAGTTTTCTTGCTTGTCCCATCATGCACATAGTCCAAAATAATAATAAAAATAATGGTTTTCACCACTTCCAACACTTCAAAATAAAAGAGTGAGTAGTAAGGATAGGGTAAAATTCTCATCACACCTCGATTGAGAATCCGATTCCCCAAAGCTTTAACTCTTTTACAAACCATAAAACAGGTCCCCAAGTAGTAAGGATAGGATTACACTTCCATCTAGATGGTTATGTAGTCTAATTCCCCAAAGCTTAGAGATCATACAATTGGACTATGGAGCTAATATCCATCGGGGCTATAGATGCTTGACTGGTAGTGGAGTATGTTCATGTGTGGTGACATGTCTCTCTTGAAGAGACCTCTGACCGCACATAAGGATAAGCTAGCTTTCTGGTTCTCTTCATGATTGGTCTAATCTCACTTTACTCAAGATGGGTAAATGAACTCACTATTCACACACACAATGGTTCTTAATTGGTTTGAGTCATTACCATGCTCATGATTGGTAAATGAATTTTCATTGCACACATATTTGGTCCTTGAGAAATTTAGATTTGGGGAGATCAGTTGCTTGAGGTCACTAGGATGTTTGAGTCTTTCGAAAACAATCCTAGATTTCCATCCCATATTACCATTGTATCCTAGGTCAACTTCATATGTTTACCATTATATATTGGTGCCCCTAATTAGGCTATAAATATAAAGTTGGTCAAACAAGAGTCTAAAACCTCTACAAATGATCATTAGAGCATCAACACCATTCCTTCATTTGCACACATCATCACCAATTGCATTCATTTCAAAACATGCATACCAAAATTCCAAAAGGCTCCAAAGGAACCAAACTCCTTTGGTCACATGCAATCTAAAAAGCTCCAAAGGCACCTAACACCTTTGGTCACATTTCAATTCAAAAAGCTCCAAAGGCACCTAACACCTTTGGTCACATTTTAGTTCAAAAATCTCCAAAGGCACCTAACACCTTTGGTCACATTTTAGTTCAAAAGCTCCAGAGGGCCTAACCCCTTTGGTCAAATGATCTTCAAGTGAACCTCGTATCTAGTGATCTACTCTAGTCACCTGGTGGTTGTAGCGACTGGTTATCCATGCAATCCGGTAGGATGGGTAGATCACTATAAGGATGCTTGTGCAAAAAAAAATCCATTTCATTCCAATCATTTTCACCTTCATCATTTGCTTCGTCACTTTCATCATTTCATATCTTCTCATGCGCTCCCCTTCAAAAACCCCCAAACAATCAAACACTCCACAAAAACATCAAATCACCACAAATACATTCAAATCATTATCTTGCATCATCATCATCAGTGAACCTTGTATCTAGTGATTTACTCTAGTCACTTGATGGTTGCAGTGATTGGTTATCCATGTAATCCGGTAGGATGGGTAACTCACCATAAGGACACTTGTTCAAAAATCATCAAGTCAATGCACCATTGCATCCAAATCATTATTCCACATCATCCACATCAAAACAAAATCAATTTGGTACCTTAATTCTTGAAGTGTGATTGCACTCAAGCAACTTTACCCAAGACTATCATTGATGCCCTCTCCATGGGGTTATAAACACAAAAAATTCCTACTTCATCATTTTACATTCAGGAATTGCACCAGTCACTAGGACATCCACTCCTAGTAGTCACCCGATCCTAGGGTGATTGGTTCCTTTTAAATTTTCATTCAAGAATTGCACCAGTCACTAGGACATCCACTCCTAGTAGTCACCCGATCTAAGGGTGATTGGTTCCTTCTACATCTTCATCATTTTGCATTTCAATGATACCAAAAGGTAAATTTTTGATAGCATAGAAACACCCCAAAACTTGGGGTAACTTACTTGATCTTGATTTCCAACACTTGCATCCATCACATTCACCACTTTTTCACCATTCACATTCAGTCAATTGGCTCGTGGGTTTCATTCTTCACCCATTCACCAATTGAGGGGGTAAGCCAACATAAAAAATTTCCAAAAATCATTCTCCTTGTGCATTGAGGAAATATTCCATTGCTCCATTCTAGGTGTCTCTTATTTTTGCACTGCATCACACTTCACACAATGCAATACAAAAAGGGGCATCTGTAGACACCAAATTCTAGCTATTTATTATATATATTTATATATACTTATATATATATATATATATACCCATTCACAAATTGAGGTAAGACATCAAAATTTTAAAATCATTCTTGCGTATTGAGGAAAGAGTATTTTAATTAAGGTCTTATTTTTGCATTGCATTGCACTTCACACAATGCAATACACAAAGGGGAATCTGTAGACACCAAATTCTAGATATTTATTATATATAAATCCTAGCCATTCATAATCCATTCATCATCATCAAATCTTAGCCATTCATTATTATTTATTATATATATATATAATATATATATATATATATATATATATTATATATATATTTATATATATATGTATATATGTGTGTGTATAAATAAATCTGGGTCGTTCATAAAAACTCCATCCTAGCGGGCCATGTGGTAATCCTTGCCACTCATTAAATGCAATATGTGTCATTTACCAAGTCACAATATCAATCGTTGATCATGATTTAATCCTGGTTGTCTATTGACGTCGTTGAAACCCCAACATTAAATAAAGCAATTATAAAAATGTTATTCACTTTTGGTGAATAAAATAGGGTCGGGAAAATATAGTTCAAAAATACTTGCAAAGAAAACATCATTTGCACTTTCGCACAAACTCTAGCTGTCATTGCCATCGTTATTTGTTTGTTGTAGCACCTGCGAACTAGTCCTCGAACGTTGTCAAGCGTTCATGCATTCATAGTTCAAGCTCCTCAACCATAGGGATTGCAAATCAGGTATTTTGACAAGGCATTTGATTTTATTATTTCACTTACATTTTCTTGTATTTTGTTATACATTCTGCTAGTATTTCAACTAGGGTTTGTAGGTTGCACTTTCATATTTTAGAGGACCTCACACTGTGGAGGCCCCACAGGTGTTATTGACTCTTTGTTGTGGCTTGTTTTTATGCAGGAACAAGAAGTATTTTTATTGATGAGTTATTGCAGCTGGAGTGGCCTGTAAGGATAGTCAAAGAATCCCACTCAACCTCTATTTGTAGTAGGAATATCGAAGAACACCACTGTTGCTTGGTTGAGCAAAAGGGTTTTATCCCTTTTGCAGTATTCATTTGTATACTCAAAAATAAAGCATTGTTTTGTAACCCCATGATATGGGGTACATTGATGTACCAGAGTGGAGATCAAGGCTCCTCATTTAATAATATATAACATCTTTTGTTTATGTGCAACATTGCTTGTCTTTGAGTTACTGTTATTTTTTGGTGTTGATATTTTTTTGTTCACAAAATGGGGATTGTAAATCAGGTATTTTGAGAAGGCATTTGATTTTATTATTCAAATTATATTTTTTTGTATTTTGCTCTATATTATGCAAGTATTTCAACTAGGGTTTTTAGGTTGCACTTTTATGTTTTAAAGGGCCTCACACTATGGAGGCCCCACATGTGTTACTAACTCTTTTGTGTGTAGGTACAGGAAACTCTTTCATTGATGGTTTTTGCAGCTGGAGTGGCCCCATAGGGATATTCACGAAGCCCACTCAACCTCTTATTTAGATTGAAGAAGATTTGAAGACACCACATTTTGTTGATTGAGGGTTTTACCCCCTTATATAATCATTGTATAAAAACAAGCAATATTTTTGTAACCCCTTATTTGGGGCATATTGATGTATACGAGTGGACATCAAGGCTCCTCATTTAATAATATATAACATCTTTTGTTATGTGCAACATTGCTTGTCTTTGAGTTACTATTATTTTTTGATGTTGATATTTTTTTCTCATGGCTATGTCTCTTCATTTGGCTTCTTATGACACAGTGTTGATCCGACCATGCAACTAGAAGCTACATCAATTTAATAAGTTGCCTACATTGATGCTATTATGGGATATTTCTACATGACTATTCTATGATGTTAAATAATTACAAGAATTTATCCTATTGTTTAATTGGAATATTTTCTCAAGGGAAAGGAATTCAAAATAGTGTATGATGTGCATATATCTCCATCGCATCCTTCTCTCCTAGCTTCTACATTTTGTAGAGGATTATGACTTCATAAAGTTGCCTTCTTACCTAGTTTATGGCCAATTTGGTTTGACTGGATGACTTGGTTGATGTTCAATTTTTATGACATAAGCCTTTGTAGCAGGGTATCTATTACCATTTTTGAAGTGTTTGAGCAACCAACTAGAGAACGTCCTTGTAAATATCTAGAACCAAAGTCAAGTTGACATGAAGAATAATTGTGTGGTAATTTTCTCACTACATGTTAAGGTCTCCTTCGATAGGAGACTACACATATCTCCAGTAGAACATAAACACAAAATATTTTTTTCAGTGCCATGAAACCCTCTTTTAACTTCCTACCTTTCTTCGTGTAGGTCATTGAAGGATCTCAATTCCTCATTTTTTCTAAGATGTCACACTTCCACATTGACATCATGGGTCTACATATTATCTTCAACTCATAACTATATTGCTCTTCTTATGACATTTAAAAGCTTTGCATTCCTCTCCCATTACAAGCCACTGCTTATAGATCATGCATTGACCATTCTATAAATGTGAAAATTTTATAGAACACATCAAAAACCTACTACCACAAGCATACAATAGATCCCTCAAATAGTTTATTATTTTCACTAACAAGTAGCATTTGATCAAAGCTCCAAAAATAGCATAGATCAAGGTTATTATCATCAAATATGAAATCCATCATTGCTCAACTCAAAAAAATACATCAGTGTTGTGATAGGATAAGGACAAAGATAACAATTGCTTATGGTGAATTAATCTATGAGCATGCACATAGACATTTTGGTCTATTTGTATAGACTAAAGTGTGACCTAAATAATCTGAGTTGGTAGTTTTTTTGCATACATCCAGGGGATACATTATGACACGAGGAAGGAATTGTCAATTTACTTGGTTTTCTTGAATGTCACAACTTTAGAAGAGATCTGCATAGCAATTGAAATTTGATTCTCTGCTTTGTGTGAACCATGAAGTAATACTTCAACAACGGATTGTTGACATGGATGGAAGCTACCCTAAGGAGCTTGACATAGAAGCTTTCCATAGATGTAACAAGGACAAGAAAACCAAAAAATATTTTATGTACTCAAGCATGAATTTTGGTTCAAACCCTGGTTTGAGCAACTAAAATCCCCACAAAAAATACAAGTTAATTATTGCATGCTATTAGAGCCTCCTTTGACATATCTAACTTGGATAGTGACCCTATGCAATCCAACTGGGCATGTTTAAAAAAAAAACAACACCGTGCGATATTTGGCACGATCTAAAACCATGTGAAAAATTGCTCTTGGAACTAATGTGGAAGGAGAAACTTTTTCATCCATTTATCCATATTCGTGTAAAATTGAGTTAGGTTGGTTTAAATAATATTTTCCCTAAAAAGGCAAGTGACCATCCAAGCAAACGGTCACCATGGGTGGTTGAGAAAGGTGATTGATATTCTACACCTTGATGGAGACTAGGGGTGTTTGACTTGAACATTAGCACCTTTGTGACAATTGGTACTTTACTACATTTTTGGTAAACATGTTTTCTAGCAAACATCAGCATTTTGGCTTAAGTGGCTATGGACCATGAAAATTCTAATAGTTGGGTCCATAAGATAAATAAATTGGCATTGTTGCAATTTAAAAATTGCGCAAAGGTATAAAAAATTGTAACCAAGTTTAATTATTTTTATCCTTGTAAAATTAACTAATTATCAAAAGTAATTAATTAATTCATACCCCTATAAAATCCACATAATTTTGTAAAAGTATCAAGTGCACATTAATTTTATTAAATCAATTAATCAATTTAATTAATTAATTTTTTATAAAGGTGAACTTAAAAGTGAATATATGCACTTATTAGTCAAAGGATTCACTTCTTTTATTAGCACCAAATTTGGTAAACTTTAGTCACATCTAGTTTTCACCCATTCAACCATGGCTCCAACTTTGGCTAAAAATATGGCCAAATTAGCCCATGTTGTAAGTGCCTTGAATGATAAGGAAAATGATATAGTGGTCCAAAGTGACCCAAATGATGTAAAAATTTACAATAATGACTTTTGGTCCAAGGCCAGGTGTGAAGTTAAGATATATGATGGCTCAAGAGATCCAGACATCTTGAGTCGGTGGATCCTAGATGTGGAGACATGGTTCTCCTACACTCAAATTCCAAATGAGGAGAGAGTCCCTTTTTCTAAACTCGAGATTTTTGGGTTAGAAAATATTTTAGTGACGGAGCATCTAGAGGGCCAAAACCCACTTCACACTTGGAATGACCTCATCATATCCTTGAAGGAAACTTTCTATCCTTCAAATTATGAGCAAGATCTAATTGTAAAATGGTTTTGCTTAAGGTAGAGTAACAACATGTCTATGTAGAATTATATTTTCCAATTCAAAAGGTTACAAATTTTTCTTGGTGTGGAAATGTGGCTGAAGCACTCATCATCAAGTTCAATATTAGCTTATAGGAGCACTTATACAAGGAGTTGTATTACACTCCCCTTTCCATGTTATATGTTGCCTACAATCATGCATAGCTAGCCGAATAGAAGTTTACTACTCGATAGAGATGTTCACAATTTTTATGGACTTCCAACTCACACCAGCAATCATTCAAGGCAAAAAGTTATTTCTCTTCTTCATCGTCTTCTCTTTTTTCTCCTCAAAAACCTTCTTCTTTCAAAAGCAAAAAAAATGTATTTGTTGTAATAGGAGAGGTCATGAGGAATTAGTATGCTTTAGGAAGAAAAAGCATTTGAGTGTAAAACCTCATAATGAGAAACCACCACCAAATGGTCCCATTGTGGTTATAGGAGAATATAGGGAGTATGATCTCAAGGTTAAACTCAATAATATAACCCTAATTCCTCATAATTTATTGAAGGTGACCATGATAATTTTTTCATCATGAGAGCTCTCTTGACTCATAATTTTTCTATGGATTGTATAATTGATAATGACTCATAAAAGAATTTGATTGCAAGATCTATTGTTGATAAGTTACTACTACCATTGGAACAACATCCTCATCCATACTTACTTGTATGGAAGGATAATTATTCTACCTCGCACATCACATAGAATTGCATGGTGTCCTTTGCCCTTGATCCACATTTTGTGGATCGAGTCACCTGTGATGTGACTTCGATGGACTATTGTGGTCTACTTCTTGGCAAACCCTATCAATACGATAGGAAGGCTCAATATGATGCTTTTCACAATAATTACACATTACATAATGAGCACAAGATATTTCTCATTTTTTGCATCAAGAACACCACACTTTAATCCTTTATTATCAACCACAAAATATTGCTCTCATCTTCAACAGGCCACAAGACACACCAACAATAGTTGCACCTCCTCCTCCTCGCATGGAGTTGATCTCTACTTAACCACCAATACTTCCTCCTACTCCTTCTACTATGCTTCCTCCTGGCATGGACTATACATATTCTTTGCAACCTCCTTCAGCTAGACAGGTTCTTGTTTTGCAAAAGACTAAGTAGCAAGCCATTGGTCCTCGTCGACTTCCTCCTCCTTCCTAGGTTGGTAATAAATTTTTGACCAAGTGTTGTCTTATAGATAAGGTACCTCTTGGCATCCTAGACATCATCAATTCTCCTATCCACTTAGTACCCAATTTGTAGCTTTTGTTTGATCCTGATAAAGTTCTTCTATATCATATCGATTATTCTATTGTAAAAAATATTAGAGTCCATTACTTCTATTATGGGGAGGTATGATAAGAACATATCTATAGGCTTAGGATTATTTTATGCTTAGGTATTAATAATTTATCTTGAGTTTGTATCCTTTCTACGTACTATGTGAAGCTTCTAAAATATCACATTATATTTAGTTCATTAGCTTTTTAAGTGGTTAGCTCAAGTCTCCTTAGGATATACTATTTGTTAGCAATTATTTATATGTCCTTTCCTAGTTAGCTAGTAGTTGCAGATTGAAACTCTCTACTTGCTCTTCTATTGTGATTTGTTTTTGTTGTTGTAACTTTCATGCTTGTTTAAGAACCTTGATTGTAATGTAATATTTAGTTGGGTTTTTTAACCTTAATAGGATTTTCCCTCAAGGATTTATCCTTATATTCTTTACTATCCTCTTTGTGGGCTCCTCCTTGTTGATATTCCTCTCACTCTTAATGTCAAACTAGTTTTGTGTACATATATGGTTTTGTAACTTCTTTCCTCGGAGTATCTATGTGAACCAAGTATCATGATCATAGGCTAACTTATCTCGTATTGTCACTCATTCACACTTTCTCAACCTCTTTAATATTTCCTCTACACACCCCTTTGCCAATGGGGTGACTATAAAATAGCTTCACTCATGATTGAAAAAACTAGTCTTTTTTATCCTATCTAAAATGTTTATCAATTAGGTCCAATTTCTTGATTACCATGAGGGAAAATGTAATGAGGTACATAAGTGGTCAATAAGAAACCTTCCTTGGAAAACTCATAGAGGTAACATAGGTTAAATATTTAACCAAATAAATTGTCCTCTCTTCTCATCCTCTTTTTTCACTAGTGTTTTGCATGTCAAGTATACACTTGAAAGACTACCCTTGGATCTAGGTTTATGGTATGCTCAATGATATACCTATCATACACCTTTAGATATTTATAGCTCCAGTGGTCACATCATTGAATTGACCACACAACTCCTTAAACATGTAAATATCTTCTGCTATACATTTTTTTCCATTAAGGTATTCTTCCCTTTGATGATTTGGATGGGTTGATAAGAATATGGATTCCCTTTAATGCTAGATTTCTAGGCACTGTCATTTGGGCTAAATAGAATTTCTAATATAATCAATCCCTTAGGAAAATTATTAGCCTTAAATAGAATCACTCCATATTTAATGTCATCTCCATGCTCATTTTTCCCTTCAGTATACTATGCTTCTTTGATTAGGAATTTAATAATTTGCTTATCATTGTTAAAAACTTGCAAGTGATATGTGTTATCTATGACAATAGGCCTAAACACCACTTGTAACTCCTTGGGCCTATCCCACATGACTAAATAAGGATCAAACTTTCTAACTAATGTAGTTAGCTCATCTACTTTAGTGTTTATTTCTCTTCGTATTATGATGATCTCATTAGTGTCAAAAAAATTCAAGAGGCCCCAAAATCAATACCTGTAGGATTTAAACTATCTAGTCTTGATGGCATAAGCTAAATTCACTTGATTTATCATCAATTGTAAATCACCAAAAATTATTAGGTTCTTAACATCCATTTTTTTTCTTTTCTCAAACTAGTACATAGATCTTCATACTCGGCTACATTGTTAGTACAATTGAATAGAAGCCAATATGCATAATTCATCGATTCACTTGGAATATTGATAATTTGAATGCCAAAACTTGCCCCATTTCTTATCCTTGCATTGCCAAAGTACACAATTAATCTTAGATTAGACTTTTGGAATTATGGCTTCTCAATGCTAGGACTTTGGTGGGCTCTTCCAACACCAAGTGATTACCCAATTCAGTTTCTTGATATACCTCATTTACCTTTTGATCATTTTCCCCTTGTACTATGCCAATAATCATATATATTTCATAAATGGGGTCACCTTTGACTAACTCATCATCAATAAAGTTAGGGAGCTTATTCTAGTTGACTAGACATCATTTCCCAATATATGCAAAAGATAGTTACATGGGGTTCATTCTCTATTTGGATGTTTTTCTATCTTAGGGAACCTTCGTGTGAGTATAATCCATTGCTAAATATTCACTCTTAAAAAAATTTAGTTCACTCTATGGATAAAAACATCCTGAAATAGGGTAGGAGATCAACTACAATAACCTCTTGGACCACCACTAATTTTGATTGCTTGGATATGATCATTATTATATCTTTTGATATACCACGACCTTGGCATGTATCACATCCATATGAATTGGTCGCTAGTTGTTTTTGAGTATGATAGTTTTATTTCTTCACAAATAGCATTTGGCATTATTATTATGACTACTCCTAAACCAACAATGCAAATCCACATAAGGTAATTATCAATTTTGAGAGTGATGTAGAAAGTAGGTGGCTTCATCATATTTGACTTAGAAGTCTTTAAGACATCAATAACATTCACTTGTATGTTTGATGGATCTTGTGCTATGATACTTTTTGCCCGTATGTGTTAGCTAAAGTGTCAAGGGTTGGAGCTTTAGTTTTAGTGTAGTCTCATTCCTACTCCCTTAAAGCTTCTTGTAACAAATAACTTTATCCAAGTAACAATAATGCATCCAAAATGCTTACTTTGGCCGATATTTTCTTCAATTATTGTGATGTTGAATCTTGTACTAGCTAAATTACTTCATTACATGACAAAATCTACTAAATTACCTTGTGATTGTTATCCTACCTTTGTTGATTAATGTAGGGTACTTCAAATTCCTCTGTCTCATTTCATAGTCTATCTTGCTCATTTTGTTCCTTGGTAATATTACTCTCATTTTCAATCATCGATGTATTTGTTTTCTATTATTTTACTATAAAGCCTAAGGAGTGGTATTTCCATGTCCTTTCTTAGGTTTAACCTCTTGATTGGCTACCATAGGACCCTTATCCTTATCATGCAAGGGATATTGTCCTCTCTTAATAATAATGGTCTTCACATTAGGATTGGGTGGCTTTGCTTGTTCGGTTATATCATATAAATGTCTAGGTTATTCTTCCACCACTTTCCTTTTATTCTAGTTGTAACCTCTTTTGTTGATAAACAGGGCTACTTGATCCTCAAACATTGCATCCCCTTATTTATCACAATCACCAAATTTTTCATTAATAGCATTCTTTGGATTAGGTTTGCAATCAATTATTGAACCATTCTTTATGGGTCTTTTTGTCCTCTCTAATTATCTCGATTGAAATAATTATACCTCACACAGAGCAACACAGTAGGGCCTTAGCCAAGTGCATAGGGTTCAGCTCAATTAAGGGCCTTTGGGAGTTTTTTACAAGGTTAGATCCTTGTTATGATGTGATCTTTAGGTGCACTTGAAATCAAGGGGAAAAGTGATGTGAGGAAAAATAAAACAACTCAAAGAAAATAAAAACCTAAACTAATAAAGATGGAGATGCACCAAAAGACCCGCTAAGATCTCCCTACACAACAAGCCTAATGATATGTGCCAATGGTGAACACTTACTCTCCTTGACACAAATTAAGCCCAAAAGAGAGTTATCAACATATGTGTGCATAAAGAAACGGGTCAGCATGACAACCACAAATGGCTAGTTAAAAAAACTGATGCAGGCCTCCCACTCACATATGTAAATAAAACCTAAGATTCAAATAAAAATTACAGGCACATACACACAAAAAAATAGGTCAACATGAGATCCATAGATGGCTATTCAAAAAATTGATGTAGGCCTCCATATATATATATATATATATATATATATATATATATGCAAATAATTTTTACAAGGATTGTGCCAAAAGCGAGGGTTTGATTTTTCCACAAGCCACTCAAGAGTCGACTGTTGTACAGAAATAAATGAAAGGAAAGCTTAAAAAAGATTACAAATGTAAACTTGTCGATGCTTTTATAGTTGTGAACTATTGTTATTTATAGATACAATAGAAAGATTTTTCATTGAAATTTATTTGTAAGTGGGTCTAACAATTTCATCTACCTCTTTTAGGGATCTTAAAAATTTAGTCATGGCCATATTGACTATCAGATATAGAACTATCATCACCATGCTTTACCTTAAATAAACCTTTGGATCATTTAATTGAAATGACATTTGGTAGGTGGTCCTTATTATTTTTTTGGTAGGTTAAGTTAAAATTAAAGTGGGTTTTTATCAAGGATCCCAAAACCTGATTACAACAAACATCAAAAGGAACAGTCCAAGGATGGACATCAGGAAAGGCTTGAGGAAAGCCTTCAGGAACACCTTCAAGAAAGCCTTCAGGAAGGTAGTGAGGAAAAATGTATGGAACAAAATTTGAAATGCCCACCATATGGGAAAGGAAAAGGCGATAAAGGAAACGAAAAACTTACCTAATAAATAAATTTAAATCACCCCAAAGGTGAGAAAAGGAACCAGGTGCCTAAAATCAAATTTAAAACATCCCAAGGGCAAGAAAAGGAAATAAGCACCAAACCACTTAGGGAAAATTAGAAACCAGGAAAGAAACAACATCCCACGTAGGGGAAAACCAGTCATATGTAGAAAAACAACCCTACACCAAAGGGTGGAGTAGAGAGACTAAAATTATAGTAGATCTCACCTAAACAAGGACTGAAAACAAACAAGGATGCCATAATATCACTCAAACTAAGAAGAATCCAAATCCCTCATGATCTTGAAAGGTGGAACAACAATATGAGGATTTACTCATTCCACGAAATCCTCATGCAATGAAAATAAACATGGATGCCTAAAGATCAAACAAACTGAGAAGAATTTGCATCACTCACAAGCTTGGAAAGTGGGTCAGCAATCTAAGGGTCTCCAGGCCAAGAGATCCTCTTGCAAAAAATACAAGAACCTCGAAAGACACCATCTGAGTAGAGGAAACAACAAACATAGAACAACGAATCGCAGGAAAGACGAGAAATTTTTTACGGAACCCAAAAGGAATGAGTCACTAGAAAACCAATTTTGGACGTTAAAAATAGGTCATCCCAAATAGAGAGGATGTAGTCAGAAGTCCTAGACAACCTTCAGCACCACCAAAAAATAGCTTCAGATAAATAGGTAAGGAAGTCCTGCAAGAACACAACATCAAGCAAACCAAAGACCACATCCCAAGGCCACAAAAAACACTAAAATTCCACAGAACCTACAACACCAAACCCAAAGAGTAGAGTCATGGTAGAAAGTACAAGGTCCCCCTCAAGACCAAAAGGATGTTGTGCAAAATTGCTCATGAAGCCACACTCCTACAACCACAACTATCTGCATTTGAAGAACCAAAGAAGGCTAGCAACAAGGAGAAACGTGTAAAAGCTTGGGAAAAACTAGGAAATCCAAGGAAATAAATCCCTAAACAACCTATAAAACCAATGGAAAGTCCCAAGGAAGAACCCAAAACCATCCTAGAACCAAGGCATCGGAGGAAAACCCCACCAAAGGGTAAGGAAATGGGTAGATCATTGGATCAGTGATCTCCTACCCCAAGGAGATCATCTACAACACCATCCTGCCAAGGAAGTGCTAGGGAAGTTGGGACAGGATCAAGGACCTAGGATAGGGCCAATGAAGGGATGTAGGGAATTGGAATAGGACTTCTTAAGGAATTCACCAACAGAGCCTCTCACGCAAATGTAAAAGTTTTAATTGACCTCCAGGTGGTCCTTATTATTTTTAGGTTAGAGCATATTAATTTAATTCACCTACCCCTCCTTTGGTTCTACACATTTCAACTAGTTTGAAATGTTGATAATAACTTCAAAAAATTTGGCACATCCCAAGTCCTTTTCAAAATCAATGCATTCTTGCAAATTGGTCAGGACTTTTTATCACTAGCCTTAGTCGAAGATTACAAAACTTTCAACATCAAAGTTATATAAGAGAAAACTTCTTTAGTTTCTTTATTATCATGTTTGTCAAAACTTCTCTTTCCTTCTTTTCATAAGCTTCCTTTTACTTTTGATTATCGAGAATCATCTTGACCTCTCGCTTTCAAAATGAATCAGGTGGTTTGGGGTTCTAATGCTTTCTCCTTTGCTTATTGTCTTCAAAATTGTGATCCTCTCAAATCAAAACTTTTGCCTCCCTTGAGAGTTTGCCTTAGGTACAAACTTAGTAGAGAGAAGTCAATACAAGTCTATTACATTTAGATTTTACATTGTAGCTTGATCAACTACTAGTGTTAGAGGGATTGCTACCTAACTCATCATATTTTATTGTTGTTCCTAGCATTATTGGTTATACATCTTAGTTTAAGTAATACTTATTACATCAACACATTCTAGTGGATTATGCCCAGCATTGCATGCAACTCACTAGAGAGCATTAATATCTACATCGGTGTTCACCATGTTGTTTTGCACCTAGTTCCCTAACACATTAGTAGTTATTTGAGGATTTTGATCCTTCACAAGATAAGGATTTCTCCTTTGTTGTCAATTTCCTTATCGTTGCCACCCACTTCCTTACTATACATTTTGATTTTACCTATTTTCCAAGATAGTTTGGTTATAAAAACCTTCTTGAATCCTCTAAGTTTGTTTACTTGGGTTTGAATTCCACCCATTATGATCCTAAGACATAATATCAGTGTCTAGAAAATATGTTTGAGGAGGGACAAGTAAGGTCAACATTTGGATTAAAAAACTATAATATTTGGTGCATTTTGGCCTATAAAGGTTACAATATATGAGTTATTGGTTTAAGGATATGTGGGCACATTAGTTTACATTGATGTAAGCTAGGTTTGAGCATTAGGAATGGTACTAATAGTAAGTGGCACTCCTAGTACTAGTCAACTAAATATCGGATTCACATATACAACCTAAGCTATGGGTGGAGTAAGAAGTAATTTTGTAACTTGAATCAACACATCTTCTACTTGGGAAACATCCTTAAAGGCTTCAAATAAAGTATAAGTATTATCATTGCAAATAATTAGACCAAATTGGATTGTAGACCCTTGATGTAATAAGGCAAGGCTTGCTTATTTAAAGGTTTAATGTTAAGAGGTATCAAATACAAGGTTCTTATAAACCAAATGTTATATTCATGGATATTATCCTAGGGTTTTGGAGTGTATTACATTATTTTGTACATGTTAATGTATCCCCATGGTACCTTCATGGTACATCTTGTAAATATTAGATTAGGGTTGAGTCTTAGTTTAGAGTGTGAATAATATTTTATGTAATATTACAATGTGCAGGAAATGCACAAGTGTCATGTGAGTATGTGCACAAGTGTAATGTGAGTCTATGTGCACAAGTGTCTTATATGTAAGAGTGCACAAGTATCTTTAGATTAGAGTGTGCAAAGTGAAGAGTCATGTCTAGGTGTGCATACAATATAGAGGCCTGTGTATGCAAGTGTTAAGTAGAGAAGCCAAGAGTCATGAGACTTGGCATATGGAAAGGAATAGTCAAGTATCCAAAGAGTCATTATACTATGGCTATATAATACTCCATAGAGAAGGAACAAAGAATCATCAACCATATCATCTATATTATCATCTATCTTATTATCAATCTTATCAACTATCTTGTCAAAGGATCTTAATGTCATATTTGTAAGAGGGAGAGGAGTAATAAAGATTGTATGCATTTGAGAAATAAATATTGTAAGTTGTGCTACATGCTTTGTACATGTATGATTCAAGCTATTTACATGCATATTATTGTTTATTAATTAATTTTATCTAATATATTATAAGCCTTAGTTTACATATTAATTGGATTATATTATTCTACTTACATCATCATCTTGATATTACTATTTGGCTATATTATATTTGATCTTGAGAAATTTATCTTGTGAGTTTTATGTTAGTATTAAGGCTTAAAAATCCATCATAGGGATGTCTTTTCTTGGAATTTAAGTGAAAAAGGATAGGATATCCATTCTTAAAGTTACTAAAAGTCCTCATGAAAGGTTGAATTATAGAAGCCCAATTGGTGATTAATTTATCTAGTAGGGTTTCATATCATATGGAGCCCTTGTCCCTTAATAAATAGATCAATAAGTAGACCTAATATCCTCCTCCTAGATCTCATATATTGAATTCAAAGTGGATAGTTCATTCAATGATCTAGAGAAGTTTTGTTCCCATTATAATCAAAGGTATGAGATGATTTTGTGGTAGCTACAAGTATGGGAGAGTAAAATATTCAACTTAGGGGTCCTTGATAAATCTAGTCAAACAGTTGTTATGATTTAGGTGATTCCTAAGTATGATAGTTTTGAGGAGGATAACTATAGGGAATTTATAGATAATATGGCATTTGATGTTGAGGGGGAATCACATACACTTGTATTTGTTGAGCAAATGGTACTTTTTGTTGATTGGAGATTGCTTGTTGATTTTGACAAGGGATTTGTTGTTAGTTAGGGTTAACTATGGGGGACAATTTGGTATTGCTAGATTAGGAACATTATTGTTTGATACAAAATTTGTCAATGCATGTTGATTCAAACCTCTTAGAGGTTATTGAAAACACTAAGGATTGAAGGGTGAAGATTGAAAATATTTAGGATAACCTTCAAAAAGGGTGTTAGGTTTTGGGCTTTTATTTATAAATGGGGATCATATTTATTCTATGCATCATTTGAATTTGACATTTAATTGGGAATGAACTAATTTAACACACCTTAGAAAACATTAGGGCTCGATGGATTCTATAAGCTTGCTAGTGAAAAATATTGAGTAACCCTTGAGAGCCTTGGTTTGGAGGAATGTATATTGGTTGTTGATTCACTCATATAAGGAATTAGTATGAGACAATAGGAGGGGTTGGCATTTGATCTGAGCTAAACATCTTTTGGCTTATTACTAGTACCATCTAGTGATTGGTTAGTAGTTGTTTGATTGCTTGATCTAGATCATAATCCTTGATTTGATTGGGATACTAATGTATTTATCTATTGTATAATGGGGTGATATATATGGTACTTATTTGATAAACCATACAATGGGATCAAAAATTTGAAGCATTAGAGAGGTCTAAAAGAGATTAATTTGAACAAGTAATTGGTGATAAGGTTTGGAATTGTGGATAAGGTAGTGGCCTAAGTCTAATAGACACCTGATATAGTGTATTGATGAGCCACTGGTGGATGATCAGGCAAGTTCACTTCTATCTAGGACATAGGTGGAAACTTCATTTCAAGAGTGGTGGGTTTGGCCATAATGGCTTATTCATTGTGAGTTGGAAGGCTTTCATTTGAGTCTCGTATTCAAACAACAATAGATGGCTTCTTCCCCTTATTTACTTTCTAATTATATTCAATAAACTTCACTTGCTCTAAGTATTCACCATTGTCACATGGTTTGGACCTTGTATTCGTAAGAAGGATCAATGTTTTCAATCAATACCTAGGGCCCTATCTACTTGTAAAAACATAAAATGAATGTGAGATTAATTGGCAATCAAAACCAAGTTGTTTTCAACAAATTGCTAGATTTTTTAATGAATCAAAACACTTCAAGTGAATCATAACAATTGAGCCCTTACCTTGATAGAATTTGAACAACGATGATATCACTACGTGTCAACAACTTGTTCCAGCAAATCATTGAAATTGACTTAGCTAAAAAAATGAGTTAAGAAAAAAAGTGACAAACAACCGACGTAAGCATAATTTTGATGAATCATTATTGATATTGACAAAATAGAAATTTGGAGACTTAAATGAATTTCTAGGTGTAACTTATCAATGGAGTCACCTTTTTCCTTGAACCATTGAATTTCTGCAATCTATTCTTAGACTCAAGGTAAAACATAAATGTTATATGTAGACCGATTAAGGCAATAATTTGTAGAATGATTTCTAAGTTTAGTATATCTTGAGGTCTAAAATAAACCCTTTAAAGGTTATGATAAGATTTTTAATAAAATATTATAGATATAAGTTTAAGCAAATCATGTTAGGATAGGATGGGTCCCATTAGGTATGCTAAAAAGAATTATAGATCCACAAGGATGGTTGATTTAGGATCATGCCCATGACCTTGTGCCCAATTCCTTGGAAAAGAAAGTTTTCAATCCCACTAACCTCGAAATTTAGGCTAACTCCCCACTAGCCAGTACTAATCTGACTACTCTAATGCAAAAAAAAAATGTAGAAAGGTAAGGGTGTGAGAGATTAAACAAAATACAAGAAACTAAGAATACAATCAATGATCATAATGATGCTAGTGTGTGATGAGTTGTGTCATTCAAAGGAGACCAAATAATAACAACTCAATTTCATCTAGCACATATATTCAAACACTGATCCTCTTTGCCAACCATAATTTTGATGAATCAGTAGGTTTCCATGGATTGCGAGTCTAACGAATTGCTAGTTCCTTGACTTGGGCTTTTCTTTATTTTTTTGGTGCATCATTGCTTGAATGTTGTAAAATTAATAAGGATTTATAAAATTGTTGACTCCTCCCTATATTTATCAAGGCTCCTTGTCACTCGTTGCTAGCTTCTTCTATCAAGCCACTTGTCATTCCTTCAAGGTAATACATCAAACTGCATTTATATAATTTAAATTTAACATAATAATTTATTTTAATTATGTTTTATAAACCTTAAACCTATCTTTAGTTTTAATTATTTAAATTTTAAATTTTTAAATTGATTATATAAGATTAAGTCTTGTTGTATTGCGTTGTGACCACATAGTGGTATTACAACAACATTTTTGCATAATTACATAAAATTTAAGGTAAAATAATTTTTAATATCCATGAGGTCATAAGCTAGATGGAACTACTTCATTTCAAATTCCTGTTACCAATGTTTATCTAAATAAATATAGAATTATTATAATTATCATTAATATTTTAATTGATTATATGATATTGAAATAGGTCCTTCATATTAAGTTATGACCGATTACAACAACATTTTTTATAATTATGCAAAAATAAAAATAAAGTATTTTCTAATGTGATGAGGTTATAGGCCATATGGAATGACTGATTCGAATTCATGTTAAGTTTTTATTAGATTTTGGATACCAAAACATGGTACACAACCTTATTCCCTTTTGAATTTGCACCTATACCTTCAATTTGGAGTTCCAAAGTATTTAACGTTAGACCCACTCAACTTATATCATTCAACAAGATTTGAATCTAAATCTTCTTTTTGAGAAACTTAAACTCATACCATTTAATTATCATTAATTCTTATAAATTATAAATTATATATTATATAAATATTACCATGTTTATATTTAATTCTAATTAATTATCATGTTATTTTTTAAATTGATTATGTGAGATTGAAATGGGACCATTCGTATTACATCATAACCACATAGTGGTATTACAATAGCTTGACTATTATGTATGTATTACTTAGAAAGATTTGAACTTGGGTCTCCTCCTTAAAATTTGAGGAATTGAGTCGGTCGAGCTAATACCATTTGATAATTAATTACTATATTATTTGATATAAATAATTATTTAATACATATTGATTTTTTATTAATAATTAATCTTTTTTTATGTAAAAAAGGCATTATATTAAAAAATTAACAGAATACATTTTTACAAACAAAAAAGAGGCGGATAAACACGCCACGTGGCTAACGCCATCAGCCAAAAAACCATCCCCATCAAAACAGAGTGGGAACCCAAGCAAACAATTTACAACTAATCAACACTACCTTACAGAACTGATGGACAACAAAACTAACTGATTACATAATGATGAGGCTCCATTATATGGGTTTAGCCACCCTTGGGACTGATTCCCACCCAACAGTAGCATCAAGAGACTTTGGCACTGAGTCCCTCCCCTATCCAGAAGTGTTGGGAACATCCTCCCAACTATAAACAAATGGCTCTTGGCTGGCAACAATCATCGAAGCTCCTAAATTATCCTAGGCATCAAGTCGAGGAGTTGGGGGAGAGAGGAATAGTCAAGTAGCCATGACCATCTCTGTAAGGACCTTGAGCTGGGATAGGAGTGTAGTTTGGGAGTGAGCGACACTGTTGTCTAGACCTGGATCGGCTTCGAGGAGTATCCTGCTCAAGAGGAACCTGATTGACTATGCACGATGTATTCCCCCACTGATCAATAAGCTCCTGAAGATGAGTGAGCTCCATGGCCACCTTATTGGCTTGAACTATAATATAAAAATACATAGAAGAAATAATATTAGACTTCTCAAAAGTAGAGATGTGCAAAGAGGAAGAACACTTACCAAAGATACAATCATTTCTAGCTCTCCATATGTTGAACATGGTCGCCATACGAAACAAGTGCCACACTTCAAAGAAAATAGTTGGCAAGGGTGGGGGGTCTCCCAAAATGATATGCTTCCACTCAAACGTGGTGAAGGAATAGGGTCTAAAAAAGGAAAAAGCCACTCCCAAAGGGAATGAGCATGAGCACAAACCCAAAAAATATGGACAAAGTCTTCAGATTGAAGATAAAAAGGGCAAGAAGGGTTAGGGATGCCTAAATGTTGGAGATGCTCCCCAATAGGAAGCCCTTGGTGCAAAAGACTCCAGGAAAAATAGGAAAGTTTGGGCTCCAAGAAAGGAGCCCAAGCAGTCTGGAACCTACGCTTCCAAATAGGTCGAGGGGAGGAGACCTTCCATCATTGATTGAGCTTATCAATCATGGGGAGGCAAGGAGAGAGCCATCCATACCCCAATCGAGCCTTATAGTTTCATAGTAGAGTGTCTAGATACCACTTCCAGTCCTTCCACCAAGGTCATTGCGAAAGCACAAAAATCTTGTGTAACATGGAGTCAGGGAGAGCAGCCTTGATAACCTCAAAAGTATCCCTGTCAGAGTGACTAAGCCCAAATTTGGCTCTGAAGTCATCCCAAGGGAGCCAATCCCTAGTAGGATGAGAAAAGAAATCAATGATGCATCACACACCTTTGCAAAAGAATCTAAGTGCATGAACCCAGGGAACATGTGCAAGCAGGAAACCCTGGTAGGTGATAATAGACGACCACCAAACATTCATCTGGTTGATGGAGAGGCCATGCCAGAAGCTCTAGCCATTCCATATAAGCCAAGGCTTAACACTCTCCCAGGATTTCCAAATGCTCCTAATGATGAAGGATCCTGACACTTTGATAGACACAGGGGCAACAAGGAGGGAAGGGAACCCCATGCCCCTCCAACTCTTACGACCAAAAGGGGAACCTTCACTGATATAGTGTCGAATGAGAATATTCTAAGCCTCATTACCTATGAGGGCTTTGATGACCCACTTAACATAGAGGGCCAAACCTTGATGTTGGGTATTGTGAATGCCAAGCCCACCATGGCTTCTAGGAAGACAACAATACTCCCAAGCAACATGGTGGAATCTCGAACCATTATTGGAAGAGGACCATAAAAAGTCTCATAAAAGCTTATCAAGCTTCTTATAGCAATTTTTGGATGGGACCCAATAGGAAGAATAATAAACATGGGTGGTCGCAAGGACTTTTGTGCAAATTTAGAATTTACCAGCAAGGGAGAGCTTCTTGGTGGACCAGTAGGTAAGTTTCTATTCCACCCTATTAATAACATACTTCCACAACTCTAGCAACGAACTATTAAAGGCAAAAGGAATACCTAAAAAATGAAATATTTCCCCCTCTTGGATGATCTTCCATTGATATTGACTAAGCCAGTGGGGCATCGGGTCAAGAGACTACCTATAACATTGAGTCTTTCTCCATTGAATGGAGGATCCAAAAGCTAGACAAAAAGTGTCTAGGAAGGCAAGCACCTGTTGAATGACACCTTCTTCCTCAATAAGAGTGAGGAAAGAGTCATCAACAAAATGACCATTGATCAATTGAGTCTCACCTCCGAGGAGAGAAATTCCTTAAATAGACCCTTGAGCGGCATGGTGAGCTATTAAATAGCCAAACCCTTCAGCAACGAGGACATAAAGGGATGGTACCAATGGATAGCCTTGTCTAATGGATCGAAAGAGCCCAATGGTTGAGGACTTGTGTCTGTTAATGGATAAAATAGTTGAAGCCTCAACAAACAATATTTCCATAGAACTAATGAAGTAGGGCCCAAAACCAAGAGCTTTAAGCATGGCTAGAATGAATGACCAATCGATCCTATCATAGGCTTTCTCAAAGTCAATTTTGATGAACAATGATCATTGGTTGGAATTGTGAGCCCACTCCATGCCTTCCTAGACAACAATAATATTGTCAAGGATGAACCTACCCTGAATGAAGCCAGTTTGCTTTGGGTGCATGATAATAGGAAGGAGATGGTGGATGCATAAAGCCAGGGCTTTGGCAATGATCTTATAGGAAATATTAAGGAGAGTAATAGGTCTCCAATTGGTGATGATTTTAGGATCACCAGCCTTGGGGATAAATTTAATAATCCCTTGATTAATACTAGGGCCCAAAGAACCCTTAGAGAAGGCCTCCTGATAGACTTTGAGAAGATCAGGCCCAACAGTGTCCCAAAGGGACTTGTAGAATTCATAGGGGAAGCCATCAAGACCAGGGGACTTATCATTGGCCATCTGAGAAAGAGCTTCCTCTAGATCCTTCAAAGAGAGGGTCTTTTCATAGGTAGCTCTTTGAGACTCAAAAAGCCACTCTGGGACAACAGAAAGGTAGGATTTAAGAGCCTGGTCACATTGCGAGGAGTGGGCCTGAGCTACAAACATAGTCTGGTAGTGCTCTTCAAAAGTAGAGAGAATACTAGGAAGTTTAGAAACATGCTCTCCATTAATGTTAAGGGCTTTAATGCCCAAAAATTGATTATGAGGATGCAAGCATTGAAAGAACTCCTTGGTCACCCTATCTCCAAATTTGAGCCAGTGCAACCTCACCTTGATTTGTGCCCCTTTGGCATCATAGTGCTCTACCATTAGAAGCTAGTGTTTAACCATAGCAAGGTGCCTCTAAAGCTCCTCATTGAAAGGATTGGACTGAAGTTGAGTTGAGGCCACTTCCAACTCTCGCTTAAGAGCAGCATTGGAGTGATGATGAAACTTAGCAATCTTACACCCAAGTGAGCATAGGAAGCTAGCAGTGCATTGGATAGCAACATTCCACCAATCAATCCAGCCTGAGGCCCCTTTCGATCTAGGGACTAGGTTCCAAATTTTGATAACATAGGCCCTCAACATGGGGTGGTGCAGAATAGAGGTATTAAGGTAAAATTGTGATCGAGAAAGAGGAGTGGGGGTAGAAGAAACCAGAATGGAAAAGGAAATGGGAGAATGGTCAGACAAGTAGAGCTCGGGGTGGACAGAGACAAAGGGAGAAGAAGATGAGGGTCGCTCAAAGGAGAAAATATCAAAATCTGAGAGCATGGCTCTATCCAATATTTTTAGAACATGACTCTCACCCTGTTGATTGTTAGACCACGTGAACCAAGCACTAGCAGGGAATGAAGAGGGTAAAAAGTAGCTATTGGGGTTAGAGAGCCCCAAATTTTCTTTCATGAAAAGCCATGCTTCTCTTTCCCTTGTGGCCCACCTCATGGGAAGAAGACCCACCTTGTCATGTGGGAATTTGATCATATTGAAGTCTCCATAGAGCAACCAGATAGTAGGGGGAGAGAGAGCATCACCCACCACCAAAGTGCACAATGATCATTGGTATCATTAGGTGCATAGATGTTGAGCACACCAAGAAGATGGCCATCAATCTCCATCACAACCTAGATGACATGATTAGAAGGGTCACAACCCCAAGAGATCAATCTAGAATGATAAGGTTCTAAAAGGTAGATGATTGCCCCTCCTTTACCTATGTCATGCATAGTATGAAAGGTGTGGCCTCGAGGCCAGAGAAAGGAGCAAGTACTAGATAAAATAAAGTTAGTGACTTTGACTTCTTGAAGGCAAAGAATATCAATACTACCAAATTTGGTCTTGAATTCATCCAAACCTTGATGCACTATGTACTTGCACATAGGATCTATCAAACCCCTGACATTCCAAGACATGCACTTCATGAGACATGATCGAGGAGCATATTTCCTTTGATGACCTCAGAGTCCTCAAAATCTACCAAAGATTCAAAGGTGTTTGTGAGAAACCTATTATGGTTTTCACAAAAAAAATTATCTATCATCGCTTCTCCAAAGGGATGCCTGAGGCCTCCCTAACTAGACTACGAGAGCGATGAGGGTTTCATGAGGGAACTTCACTAGGCATATTAGGTGGAGAGATAGGGCATCCGCTTGAGGGGATGGACTCTGGCATAGCTGATGGCTTAGCCGACTGGGAGGCTTGAAGAGTTGGGGAAACATTTTTGTTATTACCACTAGAGGTACCTACAGGAAGAGAAATAGAAGTTCCTTCTATAGAGGTTGCATGAGAGCTCCCTGATTGAGAGCTCGGTTGAGACTCCTTTTTACCAGCTCCCACAGAAGGTTGTGGTCGATTTCCTTTACCATTCTTCCTAGTGATAGATGTCCATTCCTCCCCTCCATTAGCGGGAGGGGTAGATTTAACTGTGTTTGAAGGTGTTGATGTCTCTACTGGAGCTCAATTTTTGAATCGACCCTCCATAAGAGGGTAGTATTTTATCTTGTGAGCTGTAGACTGACACCGATAATAGGTATTGGGGAGATTGATATAAACCACCCATTGTTGGAAATGGGTCTCACCAACCTGAATATCAATAGAATCCTTAAGGTCCTTTGAGAGATCAATTTCAACGTAGATGCATTTGTATGGCCGCACAACATAGAATTTATGTGGCTCCATGCACACAAACTTGCCAATGGGTGCGACAAGTTGTGGCAAGAATGACCAAAGGGGCAAAGGGAGACCCAAGAATTCCACCCAAACGGGGACACACAGGGAAACATCAACAGAAACTATAAAATTATGGTGCTAGGGCTAAAGAATTAAAAGGGTATTTCTAACATACCAAGGACCTTTGCTCATAACTGCAATGACATGCTACGGATCGACAAACTAAAAATGAAAAAACCTTTAGTAAGGTTTTGAATATGGTCAACTTTTATGCCATATGGATGCCAGACTTGTTGAATCCATTGACGGATTAGCGAGTCACTAGGAATCCTCCCCAGAAAGTACCCAACCAGGGTGTGACTCTCAAGCCAGTTGTAGGCTTTATCAAAATCCTGCATGGGTAGGACTATGTCCGGCACAGAGGAACTACCTTCAGGATAAACTTCCTGGGTTGTTTTACTAGTGCCATGGCTCTCCGTAGCTGCAACTTCACTAACTAGTGAAATGGTGGCCTGAGAGGCAACCATCGAAAGGGAAGGAGCCCCTCGCCCGAGGTGGAGTAGTTACACAGAATGGCATAGTGTGTGTAGATCCTGTAAGGGCACTAGCGGTATGGTGGTCGATGAAAGAGCAAACAGGCAGCAACAACATGCGAGCAAAAAACCCTAGCAGAGCCTCCACAAGAAACCCTAGCCACTATATCGGCTCTTTTTTTTGGATTTGGATAGTGTGAGAAACCCCTACAACCAATAATTAGGGTTGAGCATTCTCATCCCAACTATGATCCCTTATAAGTCCGGGAGCTAAGCTTATCAATAGGGTATTAACACACATACATGCTACAATTTGAACCTTGGACCTCTCGAAGAAGATCCAAAGCCCAAATCGTTGCATTGTCTCCCCCAAGACTTATTAATCATTAATCATCATTATCTTATATAAATATAAAGGGATGTCAACAAATCATACTTCCCAAATATTATTTTATGATATGTTTATTGATTTTTTCCCATAATAACATCTAAGAATATATTTTGTTTTTGAAAAAAACCATTATATTCATTAACATATGATACTTTTACAAGCAACAAAAAAAATGTATAAGCACACCCCCCAATTGTCAATAATTATTCATACAAAAGTAGAGGCTGAACATGCCTCAAATTATTAATTGATTTTATAACATCTACCAATATTGTGGAGGCTCGTCTTTGGTAGATTGCTCCTAGTCATCACATCCTACCTACAACATATGTTTCAACCTGATGTAGAAGATGAATCATATTGATGGCTAAACCTACCATAATTAATCCTAAGCTCTATGTATTTGGATAGAGAAATGGTCAATGCAAGAGTGCAGAAAGCATTTCCCCAGTGCAAAGAGCATTCCTCCAGTGCGCAAACAATTCCTACAAATGGGTCATAAACTTTCCAAAAAAAATAAAGGCCAAACATGCCTCAGACCACTAAATATTTTTACCACATCTACCAAGACTATAGAGGCTTGTCTTTGGTAGATTGTTCCTAGTCATCACATCCTATTCTTGCCTAACGTCGAGTATGAATCACCTAAATGGATTAACCTATCACATTTTGTCTCAAGTTATGTGTAATTGGCTAGAGAGATGGCCAGTGCAAGAAAACAAAGCGATAATCAATTTTTGCAAATGGACTAACTTTATCGCCACTTTTTTGGCCTGCACTGAAGTTTGTAGTAGCACAGAAGAGATCGCATTGACCCTATCAAAAACACTATAGAACAAAACAATAAAGGCTTGAGAGAACAAAGAATTATTTTTTGGCTTTCCATAAATAAAACAAAATGCTAATTTTGGAGAGGTTCCAAACTTGTAGAAACACTAAAGGGAGGAGAGGAGGGTCTCCAAGGAGAATTTGTTGCCATGTAAACCATTGTAGGAGAACATGTTGGAAAAGAGAAAAAATCCAAATTCACACATATTGAGCCTTATGACATCCAAAATAGGTGAAGAAGATCTTTAGGTTCATGGTAGAATTGACATAGTTGGTTGGTAACCCCAATGTAGATAAGTCATTTACCAAGCAGGAGATCTTGGTGAATTAAACTCCATATAAATACAACTTGTTTGGGTTCGATATCAGTAGACTAGGTTGTATGAGAACAATGGGCCTAAATATACTTGGGTGAAGAGAGGCTCCAATGAGCATTTAGTTTATCAACCATGTTTAAGTATGGTTATAGTCATTCGTAACCCAATCTAGCCTTATAATTAAATATGGGTGTCTTTGGATACTATTGCCAATCCTTCCACCAAGGATGCTAAGAGCATATTGTGATCTTGTGAATCGTAGAATCAATTATATTTGCTTTAACTACCTCAAAGGTTTCCTTATCGGTGGAGGTAAGTTTGAACCTAAACTTGATATAATCCCAAGGATTCCAACCCCTAGTTGATCAGGAAAACAAGTCAACCACTATAGAGATACCCCTTTTATAGAATTTGTGTGCATGCATCTAGGGGATTTGGGCAAAAGGAACTCCTTGGATAGTCAAGATAGGGGACCATAAGAGTTTCATAGAATTGATGGATAGTCCATCCCAAAAACCATTACCTTTCCATCAAATCCATGGTTTGATATTTTTCCAAGCCTGCCAAATTTTATGGATGATAAAAGAGCCTAAAATCTTGATGATATTGGATAAATGAGAAGGGAGGGGAAATCCATACCTCTTCATGCTTTACACCTATAAGGAGAACCTAAGGTAATGCAATGTCAAAGCACTTTTCAATATTCCTCATATTTAACGGATCTGATTATCCATTTAGCACATAAGGTCATGCCTTGGCATTTGCTATCAAGAAGACCCATTCCTCCATTCTTATTGGGTAAACAACAAAATTCCCATGCTACTTTGTGGAAACTAGAGCCCGAGGTAGAACTTGACCAAAGAAAATATCTAAGCAACTTCTCCAACTTCTAATAACAAGCCTTGGATGGAACCCAACTTGAGGAATAATACACATGGGTCCCAGTCAGGATCTTGGAGCAAATTTGAAACTTGCTAGCAAGGAAAAAAAAATTAGTGGTCCAATAGGCAAGCTTGGATTCAACTTTTGTATGATATTTTTCTAAATTTATGAAGGAGAACTGTGTAAGGCAAATGGGATACCTAATAACTAAACCACTTCCCCATCCTCTATCCATATCTAGGGAAACTGAGTCAACCAAGCTGGGAGGGGAGATGTGGATTTTTGAAAATAGAGAGTCTTTCATCATTGGATGTTGGAACCAAAGGCAATACAAAACGTATTCAAGTAGTGAATGGCCTGAGTAAAGGAATCTTCATCCTTATCTAAGGTGAGGAAAAAGTTATATACAAAGTTTCCATTGATCATTTGGGCTTGATTTTTGGTGTAACAACCACCAAAAACCAACCCAAGAGAGATATAATATTTTTAATCAAGGTTCAAAAAATGGAATCCCAATATATTTTTCAGCATTATCAAGGCTTCACCACATTTGAGTTCTATTTCACTACAGATGACACTTAGTGGGCAGGAGTGACCAACATCTTGTATTTTTTGGGGCTCACCTTACTAGATCCCATTGTTTTTAAGGATGCCAAAGTGGTCCCCCCACCTTTCCTATACCCTCATTGATAAAGGACAATTTGACCACAATTTAGGAATTATCCTTTAAGGTCCATAACACTTAAATGGGGATGTCTATTCCCTAACCTTATCTTAAATCCATCTAGTTAGTTTACTTAGGCATAAAGTCGTGGTTCTTAGTTACCACACCTTCGTGGGCTAATTAAGGTCATTACCACTCAATTGGCAATGTACATGATCACCCAAACCTACACATTCAAGGAACCACCACTATTGTCTTGTGAATGATTTCCATAACTTCCTAAATATGGAACACCTGATCCTCAATGTTCAAGGTGTATCATTTCACAAGAAAACTAGCTATTGCATCCATGCAACTCCTTCTAGATATGTGAAATCCTAGCTATTGCATTCTTGTAACTCGTTCTAGGAACCACATTCAGCTAGTTATTGCATCAATGCAACTCCTTCCAGGATTGGGCTATTTCAGAGACTTAGTTTCTTAAAGAAGAATTATAAATCCAACCCAAAATATATTCCCTAACCCGTGATAGCATTCAAGCATTAAAAGCAATCCTTTCTCTATAGATATAAATGCTTCAACATAATATTAAATTTTAACTTAATCTAGCATGAGCTTCAACATAATGCCATCACTATAAAGCAACATAACATCATAATTATATTGGTTCAAGAATTAAAGCATAACTATGTAAAATAAGCATTCCTCTCAAATTCATAATGCTTGCATCATCATAAAAATGCATACATAAAAATTTTCCATAAAAATATCCTCAGAGCTTTATTTCTTTTGCAACAAAGGAAAACATTGGCAAGACAAGTTTTCAGACCAAACATCCTTTGCATAATCTTAGTAAATCAACAATTCTCCTTCTTACAAAAGTTGTCATATTCTTAAAATAATTTTGGAAGTTAAACTAATATACCCAAAAAAACTTCTCATCTACATAACAACTTGTCAATCCAAGATACATCAGAGTCATTCCACCTAAGTGTTTTCTGCACCATCTCCCTTTCACGGTCATCTTCACAAATGGAATTTTCATGTGAACTTGAATAACACTTAGGGATCAGGACAACTCTTTATGCATTGCAATTTAACATGCTCTAACTAAGATGCAAGCAACCATGCATACAAAACATATCAAAGCAACAAGGAGATAATCCCATTATTCTCTCTATAATACCCCCCTTACCTACTCAAGTTTCAAGAGACCACTATATTTTTAAAGCATACTCCAAACAAGAATAAGCATACAACTTAAGATAACAAGGAGAGAATCTCATACTTCTCTCTATAATGGCCCCCTTACCTACTCAAGTCTCAGGAGACCACTATAGTTTCAAATCCAAAGTTAACATTCATAAATAAGTACTTTTTTATCTTATTTAACTATCATCCAAAAAAAAGTACAAAAGCACTAGATCTTTCACCAACCAAAGGTTTAATGAATTCTTTAACATACACACTTAAAACTATTCATAGGATTCCAAAAGAAACCTTATAAAACAACTACTTATCTTCCCCAATCATAACCCAAGCTCTTAATAATTTCCAATAAAGATAATGCAAGCTATGACACCCCTTTACTTTCTATTAACCATTATTCTTATCACAATAATGAATCCAATAGAACATTATATCTACAATATTTTCCTTTAAATAAAATAATACTTCCAATAAAGGACATTAAAAACTAAAGCATCTAAAATATTTAATATTTTCCTAGCACAATAATGATTTCAGAAGAGCATGGCATCTATAACATTTCAATTAATACAAATAAGAAACCAAGGAACATTGGATACAATCTACTCAAATGCACAAGCAACAAACCTTGGGTGAAGGTAAAATCTTCTCGACAAAGGTGCTTAACCAAGTTCTCACTACCTAACGTGGGGCCACCAACATGCACCACACAACAACCTTAAATAAAAAGCTCAAACCCCATTCATTCAAAATATAAGACAATAAAAAATGACCTCCATCTAAGCTATGCAATGTGATACAAACAACAATACCCCCACTATATAGGAGGATAATAAGGTCATTGATGACTCCTTATCATTGTTCGAGCCAACTCAAGGGTTGCACTAAACCTAGATAAGCATTAACAAAGTAGGAAGAGAGAAAAATAAAATGCAAAAATAAATCAATACAACACTGAGGGTGACCAACGACCTCCTGACAATAAAACTAACAACACTCAATGTTTGAGGAAACACAAAAATTTGCACAACCTCGCATCCAAATTCTTGATTAGGAGATAAAAAACACACTTGCACTACAGATAAAGATAACAAGGATGGATCACAACTCAAGGATTGATTGACATAACGCAATTCGATACTGCTCACAAAATAAACAACCAATGCAACTACAATGTCCACCAAGAGACTTGACTCAAACAATAGAAGACCCATCTAAACAAACAAGAAAAAAAGTATGCATATGTCCAACCAATAAAAGAGTTTAGCAATATAAAATATAAATAACACATTGCTTACAACATAGGTAGAAACCAGGCCTACCTCTTAACACGAAGCTTCCAAAATCGAACCTTACACCCTCCAAGCTCCCTACTTTCCTTTGCTTTCTAATGACCCTCAAAACCACCCATCAAGCCTCTCAAATAGCAATCCAAATCCTTGTAACAGGTGGGAGTCTCTTCCCATTCCTTCTTGGATTTGGTGGCCACCATTGCCATCATGCTCCAGCTCGGTGGGTAATGTTTTGGAGAGTATTGTCAAGACTCATCGAGGTCAAGCTAGGGAGTTATGGATCGTGCAACTTAATGAAGCCATAATAAATTCCTCATGCAAATATTATTATTAATTTTCCAACCTTAGGAACCCTTGGATTAATTTATCCTTTATCACCTTTTCTATAATTATTAAGCATGGCTATAAAAGCAAACCAAATAATTAATTACAACAATTAATCCAAGATAGAATTGCTCTTAACATTGTGGAAGGATCGATTACTTGCTAATTAATACCATATGTCAATATGAATTATCGACACTGGTATTAATATTAAGTATTAATAATATTATCCTTATTAATATCTTTTATTGACCAACCACTTAATCCAAAATCTCCAACACAATCAAGACAAGGATTTACCATTCAAAATTGTACAACATTGCTTTACCTTTAAGTAGATGGATTTTTAAGATAACTAAAACGTTATCCCCATCATATTAAAGATGACTTCTTCACTAAAGTGATCTCTTGGCCCAATGTTGTATTTATCAAATCAAACATAGATGCAATGCATCTATATAAAGGTAAATATTTACCTTAGAGTTGTTGATGAACAAGTCATCATCATCATTTCCCAAAATATCTATCAACTTAGGTGCTTCACCCATATATATACACTAGTAAGAGTACCTAGTCCTACACCCACAAATACATCAAGAGTACCATATTCCTAGAATATAAAAAGTGCAATTACTCAATCTTATTAACATCGTAAAATAAATCTATGCATTAAACATCCACACCAATACATAAGTCATTATCAATAATGAATCCTTCCAAGGAGGGTTGTTATAGTTACGAAGGAAAATACCTTTCACAAGATCCAAATTGGCTTGATAAGCCAAGAGATAATTGAAACCTTCAGGTGCAATGATATAGAGAGAGGGGGCAAGAGGGAAGCCTTGTTTGATTGAGTGAAAAAGGCCAATAGCCTCTAATTGAGTTTTGTTGACAATGAGGACAACAGAGGCATCTACAAAGAGCATCTTGATTGTAGAGATGAAACCATTACCAAAACCCAAGGCTTTGAGCATGGCAAGAATGAAGTGCCACTCAATGCAGTCATAGGCTTTCTCAAAGTTAATTTTGAGAAAAATGGCTGGTTGGTTGGATTTTTTGGCCCATTCCATTCCTTCCTAGACAACCAAGACATTATCTAAAATATATTTTCTTTTGATGAAATATGTTTGCTCCAATAAAAATGGCCTCTAATACTAATACAATGTCCCTCATAGGACTAGATGTTGACCTCTAATACTAATACAATATGCCTCATATGACTGCTTTTGATGAAACCCAAAGATATACCACTATGATATCCCTCATAGGACTGGATGTTAAAAACTATTTTACCTTTTATCTTTTTATCTTTATTCTTTACTTTTTCCTCTCCAAATAATTCTTGCAATGAAATTATTGTTAGTGTATCAATATAATTAACTCGAATATCACTATATGTCTTGCATTCTAAATTTAAATGATTCTGGAGATGGCAGGAGCAGGAGCAGGAGCAGCAGGAGGAGCGACAGCAGGTGCGGCAGCAGGAGCACAGTTTGGAGCAGAAGCGGATGCAGGGTTGGATTCGGATCCTTCGCAGAGCGCTGGATTCTGGGCGGGCCCGGATCCTGGGGGCTCAGGCACGCCCGGGCCCGGGCCGGGCCCAGGCGGATCCGCGACACGGTCGGACGAGGGTCTCGTGTGCGATGGGTTCGGTGGGGTCGGGATTCTGGGCCCGCGCCCCCTGCCTGGCACTGCAGCATCGGAAGGCCTTGGGAAGGCTCCCCCCGTTCCAGGGCAAGGGCGGGCCCCGGGCGGGCATAAACCCTCTTACCAACAGGTTTTAGCGGGCAACAGATCCCCTGCTCGGGCCCTGGGTGTCGGGCTTTCCCTCCAAGGTACCCACATTTCCATCCAGGAGGAGGTTTACTCATCCCTGGTTTCTGATTCTTCATCCTCCCTGGTTGGGAAGTTCCTGGGCGGGCGCCCAGACATGGAAACGATCCGCAAATGGGCGGCCACCAAATGGAAGGTCTCTGGCCATATCCAGCTGGTTGCCCTGTCTAGAGGCTTTTTTATTATCAAACTCAACAACATCGAGGATGCTGAGAAGATCCTGTCAGGCGGGCCCTGGTTCTTGGGCCGCAAAAGCCTTTTTCTCAGACGTTATGGTGCAGACTTTCACCCCAGCACCCAAAGCATCAACTTTGCCCCGATCTGGGTCCGCCTCCCGGACCTCCCCTTCCATCTGTGGCGCGAAGATGTCCTTAAGCTCATCGCCCAGTCGGTCGGAGATCTGGTGGCTTTTGATCCTGCGACCAAGGCCGGTTCTCGCATGGTGCATGCAAGGTTCTGTGCCAACGCCAACCTCGAATCTGAGCTCCCCTCCTCGGTGACCATCTCTTATGGGTCCTTCTTCGGCGCCAAACCCTTATCTACGAAAACAAACCTGCCTTCTGCACCTCTTGCAGCTCTCAAGGCCACCTCCCTCACCGGTGCCGGCTTCCGGGAAAGCGGCGAGGCCCTAATCCCAACCCCCGCCCGGTTCTGGTCGGGCCCCCTCCTAGGATCCTTCTCGTCCTAACCCTAGCTCTCCCCCCAAGGAGGTTTCCCCTTCGGGCCCCCAGGCCCTCGAGCCCAGTTCGGAGGGTGCCCCCCCTAGCGACCCCTCCGGGGCCCCGATCCCAGATCCTCCCCCGCAGGCCATTCTGGCCCCGCAAGCCCCGGCTCCTTTCGAGATCCAACCTTCCCCCCCCAACCCCTTCTGACCCCGGCCTCCCAGTCCTTCCCGGAACCTACCCCCTTGGTGTGTGGGTCCGAGCGATCTAATGAAGAGACCGAAGACAGCTCTCCTTCTGAGTCAGACGAAGTCAGCCCCAAAAGGACCCGGAGCAGATCCTTTGCCACAGATTTTGGCACCAAAGGTAAACGAGGGCGGCCCACCCTGTGCGAACAACGGTCAAAAATCATCGAGGATGATATTGCCAGCGGTTCCCAGACTACGTTACCTGATGTTGGTACGTACCTTCGCAAGGCGGACGACGCCCGATCCAAACCTCTCGCTCAGGTTGGAAAGGGGGGCAGGCGACCCCAAAAGGGTGCCAAATGAAGCTAATCTCCTGGAACATCGGGGGACTCAATGGAGTCCCCAAGAAAAGGATCCTCGGCCAACTCCGCGAGGGATCACCGCCCGTCCTTCATCCTCCTCCGGGAGACCAAGATTGATGACACCGCTGCCCGACGAATAGCCCATGCTACCTGGCGCAACTGCGAACTTCTCTCCACCCCCGTGGCTGGTTCAGTCGGGGGCCTCATGTGCATGTGGGACCCTCGATATTTTGAGGGAAGGCTCATTTCTTCCTCGCCCAGAATCATGAATATTCTGGTCCATTGCCTCAACACTAAGCGATCGTGGATCCTTTCCAACGTCTACGCTCCCAACAGTCCCGTCGAGAAAGCAAGGCTCTGGCAGGAGATCAGCTCGATGAGAGAAGCCTTCGCTCCCCTGCCCTGGATCCTGGCCGGGGATTTCAATAGCCCCCTATTTTCCTCTGACAAATGCGGGGGCTCTGAGGTCAGAACCAAAAGCATGGACGACTTTGGGGCCTTCACTGCCCACAACGAGCTCATGGATGTCAGCCTGAAGGGAGCCCGGTTTACGTGGTCCAACAAGAGAGCGGGCCCCAACCACATCCAGGTAAGGTTAGATAGAGTGTTCTTGTCCAAGGAAGCCCTCCCCTTTTTTGCTGATGCCTCCCTCTTGGCCCTCCCCAAAATCGGGTCCGATCCACAGCCCCCTCCTCCTTGAGACTGATCATCGCCCGCCCCCCAGAAGACCCTTCCGGTTTGAGTCCATGTGGCTCCACCATCCTGACCTCCGGGCCCAGGTCGGCTGCTGGTGGGCTCCCCCTGCCCCTGGCCGCCCCGTCGAGCAGGTCTTCCATAAGTTGAGACGCCTCAAGGAGCACCTCAAGACTTGGAACAAAGAAGTGTTCGGTAATATCTTTGAAAGCAAGGCGGTTATCAAAAATAAACTGGAGGACATTGAGTCCAGATTCCAAGCTGGCTCTCAAGAGCCCGGCCTCAGGGAAGAGGAACGCATTGCCCTCAGCGAGTACCACAATGTCCTAGCCAGGGAAGAAACCTTCTGGAGGCAGAAGTCGCGTGCTCTATGGATCCAAGATGGCGATGCAAACACCAAGTTCTTTCATGCCTCGACCCTCCGAAACAGGGGCTCTAACAGAATTGTCGAGCTGGTTGACAACAATGGCAGCACCATCAACAAGGAAGCGGACATCCAAGCCGAGGCAGTCCGCTTCTTTCAAGAGCTCCTGGGCGATGGACCTCCTATGTCCTCTGAGGCGGCCGACTCCCTTCTGGACCACATCCCGGCGTCCGTCCCGGCCATGGCTAATGCTAAACTGGTTCAGGCCCTGTCTGACTCAGAAATCCATGCTGCCACCTTTTCCATGAAGGCTGAGGCGGCTCCGGGCCCGGACGGGTTTCCTCCCCACTTTTTCTAGACTTTCTAGGACATCGTAGGCCTCGACGTTTGCGCTGCCATCCGGGACCTGCAGTTTGCCAGATCCATTCCCAGAGGCATCAATTCTACATTCATAGCCCTGATCCCGAAGACCCAGGCCGCCAGGTCCCTGTCAGACTTCCGCCCCATCAGCCTGTGCAATGTCCTCTATAAAATTTTGACTAAAGCCATGACAACCCGCCTCAAAGACATCCTTCCCCTGATCATTTCCCCCTGCCAGGGAAGCTCCGTCAAAGGCAGGTTGATCACTGACGGGGTCATCATCATGCATGAGGCCATTCACTCTGCTGTCCTATCCAGAAAGGCCCATTTCCTGCTCAAGCTCGATATGAATAAAGCCTTTGACAGGGTCGATTGGAGCTTCCTGTCCAAGGTCCTCCTCAAATTTGGGTTCCACCCCTCCTGGGTCCATCTCATCAACAAGTGCGTGTCCTCCCCCTGGTTCTCTATCCTGGTCAATGGTTCCCCGATCGGGTTCTTCCCCAGCTCCAGAGGTCTTCGCCAAGGTGATCCCCTATCCCCGATCCTCTTTATTATCCTGGCCGAGGCCCTGGGTCGCACCATTTCGAACGCTGTAACCCGCGGTCTTATCTCGGGCATCAGGCCTGCGCAGGATCTCCCCCCCGTGTCCCATCAGCAATTTGTGGATGACACCATTCTGGCCTCCTCGGCCTCGGTCCCTCAAGCTAAGGCCCTCAAGAGCATCCTTACCCTGTACGAGGAGGCGGCTGGGCAAAAGATTAATCTGCGCAAAAGCAAGATTTACTTCATCAACACCCTTGTGGCTAGGCAAATTAAAATCGGGCGGATCCTTGGCTGCTCCCCCGGCTCCCTCCCTTCCTCCTACCTCGGGCTTCCTCTGTTCACAGGGGCGTCTTCCAAGGCGTTGTGGAGTGGGATGATCGAGCGGATTCAAAGAAAACTCGCCCCCTGGAAAGGCCACCTTCTCTCTCAGGCCGGCAGAGCCACTCTCTTGGCGTCCGTTCTCCAAAGCATTCCAATATACTTCATGTCGGTCTTCAGAATTCCGGCCTCCATCGCTATTCTCATCGAGCAAATCCAGAAACGTTTTCTCTGGTCGGGAGGCGAAGACAAAAAAAGGATTCCCCTGGTCTCCTGGCCCCTAGTCTGCCGCCCCAAAGTTGAGGGAGGAATCGGGCTTAGACGGGTGGTTCCCATGAATAAGGCCCTTCTGTCCAAACATGCCTGGAAGGTTCATACCAATACCCCTGATGAATGGGTTGGCATTGTTCGGAGGAAATACTATCACAGTCACCCCTTCCTCGGGGATTCCCAGCCCCGCGACGGATCTGCTTTCTGGAAGGCTCTGCTCTCCACCAGAGACATCGTTCAGCAAGGGACCAGATGGCTCCTTGGAGACGGTGCCAAGATCGACTTTTGGGAGGACAGATGGATCCTCGACGAGGCCTTGAGCTCCGACAGAGATCTCCTTCTTCTCAAGCCTGGGCTAGCGGACCGAGGGCCCAGAGTGTCTGACTACATGACCCTGTGCCAGGGGCAGATCACCTGGAAACCCATCCTGAATCCCAGGCTCCCGCTTCAAGCTGCCAGACTTCAGCGCATCCTCAGTGCGACAGTCATTCCTTCTTTTGGCGCCAGTGACAGATGCGTGTGGCATGGCTCTCCCAGCGGCATCTTTTCTGTTAAGTCTGCTTACCATATCCAGAGAACCCCCGGGGCTACCACCTTCCCGACCCAGATGGTCTGGGCCAAGAAATTAATCCCCAAAATCAGCCATTTCGTTTGGGCGGCCGTCCAAAACAAAATCCTCACGATCGAGAACCTGATCAAGCGTGGCTTTCAAATCCCCAACAGATGTTTCCTATGTTGTGTTGCGTGGGAGTCTACCAACCACCTCTTCTTAAACTGTGCCTTTTCTTCCGAAGCTCTGGGCCTCATCCTTTCCCAGTTTTCCGTTCAGTGGGTGGCCCCCAATTCCATTTCTGACCTCCTGTCCCAGTGGCCCTCCCCCTTTGCCCATCCCTTCCTCCGCTTCCTCTGGAAGGCCTGTCTTCCCCACTTGCTCTGGCAGCTCTGGCTCGAGCGCAACCGGCGAGCCTTCTCCTCCCCGGCTTGCTCCCCCCAGAGGTTGGCGATCAAAGCAGTTTCCTTCGCCTCCGAGAATTCCCGCCTCATTTCCCTTTCTGCGGAGCCCAGGCTACCGGGCGAAGCCTCCCTCCTCTCCTCCCTCGGCTTCCAAATCACCCCCCCTGCTTCCCCTCCCGCCCCTTCCCCCCGATCCCTGGTCAGATGGACTCCCCCCCCCGGGTGGCTCAAGCTCAACTTCGACGGTGCTTCCAAAGGCAACCCCGGGCCCTCTGGGGCTGGCGGGGTTATCAGAGACGGTTTCGGGAATCTGGTCTCTGCCTTCGCGGTCCCGCTGGGCAGGCGAACTAACAACTTTGCTGAAGCTGCCGGCCTGCTCAGTGGCCTGTCGGCACTCAGGGGCCCCTTCCCGAAAATTGTTATCGAAGGGGACTCCCAAGTCATCATCAGAGGTGCCAGCAAGCCCGAGTCCTGCTCCTGGCGATTCCAGAACTCCATCCGAGAGGCCCTCTTTCTGCTCCATGACTTTCCCGACCACACCTTCCAGCATGTTCTCAGAGAAGGCAACAAGGCTGCCGACTTCATGGCGAACCTGGGCATCACCGCTGGAGAATTCACTACTTGGACCTCGCACTTCCCTGCAGGCCTAGTCCAAATAGTGTTGCAGGACCAGCCCGAGCATGTTGTTCGATCGGGTGTCTAGTCTTCCCCGTGGCTGGGCGACGACGTCCTCCCGATCCGTGCTCCCGCTGTCCAATGCTTCCCGCCCCCGTGTCAGACCTTCGACACGCTCCCCCGGCAGTGCAAGGATCAAGCTCTTCCCCGCAGCGGCCCACGTCCCCTGCCTTGTCAGCTACCCGCATCGGCCAGCTGGCAGCCCCGACAGCCTCACTTGTTTGCACATGACGGAATTCCCCGCTTTTCTCGTGATGATCTCTATGTCGCCCGCTCCCCGTGCCATGGCTATCCGTTCGAGGTTAACTCCGACTCAGCCCTTTCCCGGCGTTCCTCCGCTCAGCGTCCGCCAGCTGGCGCTTCGGCTGTGGGCCTGCCCCACCCTCGCGTGTCAGCTGCTTGGTACGCCCCCTCACCCCCCTCCCCGTCGTGTCGATCATAAACGCGTGTGCTACTTTCCAAAGTTGGCGGCGTTTCCCCTTCTCAAGCCCCCGCAAAGCCTTTTTAATCCCCTCGTTGTCCCATCCCGCTGTCGCATTCCCCTTCCCCTGTTCTTGCTTCCCCGGTCTGGCATTTTCTGCTCCCTGTGTCCCCACCCTGCCAGCTCATCCCCCATGGCGTTCAAAACTATTTTTTTGGAGCCCTCTGTCCTCGAGCTGAGCGGCCCTGCTTGCCTTTTCTCTGACGCCAAGAAATATACGCCTTTCTTCAGCAAATTCGTCGGCCACGACGATGAGATTACCCAGGGTTTCCTGGAGACTTGGAACGACGGAGAAGTCACTATTAAGGGCTTGCATTTTAAAATCTCTAAGGACTTCCTCACTGAAGTCACCGGGCTGCACCACGAGGAGAAGGGCCGCGTTGTTAGACGTGACAAGCATAACTGGGAAGAGGAGCTTTCCCGCTTCCCAGATCACCAGTGGGACAAGGGTAACTTGCTCCGATCTCACCTTCCGACGCCATTTGATGATGCCCTTGTCCCGGTTATGCAGTACATAACCTGTGACGATCCCGACCAGCGGCTCTTCAGCTTTCACCTCAGCTATTTTAATCACCTCCGCGGCGCCACCCTCATCAGCACCCCCCTTTTTTTCTCTCTCTTTTTGGGGTCGACCATCATGGGGGGGCCCGCAAGAACCACTCCCGGCCCTTGCACCAGGGGCTCATGGCTGTCCTTTACAGACATGCCCTGGCCAACCAGCCCCAGCTTCACCACATCCCCCCCCTTTCTTCGGTCCCGCCCTTCGAGTCAGGCGTTTCTCCCCCGGAGTCCCCTACAGCCAAAGATTCCCCCGCCCCCGATGTTTCCTCCTCCCTGAAGCGTCGCAGGCCCACGCGCAAGTGTAGGACGACGAGCAAAGGCCCGGACGGGGCCCTTCCTCCAAGCTCTGGCCGCAAAAGGGCCTCCCCCGGCCCCAGCCGGGCTGCAGCAAGTCCCAAGAACGTCAAAGCAGAGGACCCGGAGCCCACGGTGATAAGCTCCGAAATAGACGACGTGTTGCAGAAGACGGCGCTCCTCGGCCTCCTGGACACTGCGGTGAGCTCCCTCAATTCAGCTGCCCACGCCGCGACTCATGCCGCCAAGGCGCTGTCCGAGCTCCGGCGCATGTTGGAGAAAAACGCTGCCAAGGGGCAGCGGCAATCCGAACAGGCCGAGGACGGGCAGGGCCCAGACAGCTAGACCCCGGGCTTTCGCAGTTCCATTATGTTGTGCTTTTTGGATTTGGTCTTGTGGAGGTTCGCGGCTGCGTACGGTTTTGTTGGGCTTTTTGTTGTTTGTAGGTTCCGGGGCCCGCGGCGGGGCCCTTTTTCTGTTGTTTGTTTCCTGGGCCCCGAAACGGGGACGTTAAGTCTGTCTTTACGTTTTTCTGCTTCGGCTTATATTGTAATTAAGGTTTTGGGATCCTATTTAAAAAACCCACTGTAAATATTATGTTACCTATCAAAAAATATATTTAAATGATTCTTTATCTTAACTAGGGTGTATATCCTCTTTTCTTCAACAATTCTTATAATGAATTTATTGATAGTGTGTTAGTATAATTAACTTGAATTTCATTATCTATGTCTTGCATTTCAAATTGATATTTGTGTTTTGAAAAGTTTAAATAGACCATTTAAAGGTTAAAAACCATATGTTTTTCTTAAATCATAATCAATAATTAATTATCGACCTTCATATGCTTTTTTTTTTGTTGGAGAAAAAAGGGTTGTACTCAGGTCCCCCACCCATGATAAATCACAACTCTCTCCTTTAGAGCTTGAGATTTTACAAATAGATTTAATTTTAATATTAATTGATTTTCTATATTTATATACCTACATATTTTTGCATAATAAGTATGAATTCTTGATTTTAATTTTCTAGATCTTCTTCAAATTTTTTTGTAAATACAAATATTCCAAAATTCAGCATATTTCTTCTTGATATTTTCCCAGCAACAACCTTCACAATACCAAAACTCCACCTCTACTTTCTATGCACTACATCTTAGTAGAGTAATATTTCTAAAACTTTATGCTATCATAGTCTATTTTATCGAATCTAGACTATTAGTTTCCTTCATGAAGCATAAGTGCAACCATAAGAACTGTAATAAATAGTTTATATAAAAATACATTAATGTTATAAACTACAACAAATATTACCAATAAAAACATTAAAGTAAATCTTAATCATTATTTGATTTAACAATCAACATTTTTTTGTTAGCTTTAGCTAAACTTACTACTTCCTCTAACCATGGAAAAGAGAATTTAAATTCATGATCCTCTATTGGCTAGCCTATCTACATATTTATTCTCTTTCCCTAACATATGTGTAAAATTGATTTCTTCAAACTCTGTAGCAAGGTCTTGTATTTTCACAATAATCTCTTATATATTCCATGAAGCCTTTGCTTTTCTCAACATTGCATTTATTACTATTAATGAATAATCTTCCATCCATACTCTATTCCATTTCATTTGTATGCATGTTTCTAACCCTTTTAAATTTGCCCAAACTTCAACTTTATTATGTCTTAAATCCACTATTGAAAGCGTAATGTGATAAAATATCACCCCTGTTATTTCTAATTATTCCTTCTCCTCCTATTGGTCCTATATTTCCTTCAGATGCTCCATCAAAATTAAATTTGACCAACTCCACTTCCAGTGGTTTCCACTTTATAGTTTCTACCTTCCTTTTGTTTCTTCTATACCCAACATCATTATTCCATTTCATGACTTGATGCCATCTATCAAGGCTCTATGCTTCAATATTAGGGATTGGGTGAGTTGATAGGGTTAGTTTAGACTCCTCTATGACTAATAAACTACTTTTATTTCCTTTGAATATTATTTTATTCCTTTCTAGCCATACAATCCAAAGTATTATATCTTTTGATGTATCCCATATTTTCTGTAATGCCTCGCTTTTAAAAGTGCTTTGCCATTGCTTTAACCATTATTCAATTCTGCCATTCATCACCATGCATTTACCAAACATATTAAAAATCCATTGACATAATTCCCATATTATTGAGTAGTGTCCCAAGAGATGGTTTATACCCTCCTCCTTTTTAGATAGAACATATTATGAGGAGACATGAAAATCCCTTTTAGTTAGGTTATCCCAAGATAAAAAATTTGTAGGACCTACTAGCCATACAAACATTTTAACTTTTAAAATACTTGGTCTATCCCAAATATTTCTCCATATTCTTGTAGTATTCATATTTTTTTGGTGCTTTACATTATATCCGCTTCTTTTTGGGCATTCTCCTAATCTATTTAACTCCTAAATTAGCTTATCCTCGACTTCTCTTGGAATAATAATTGTTGTTATCTTTCTTCTCAACTACCTCCTAGCAACAATATTCAGTATACTTGTCAAAAAAATTGTTCCATTTGTATCTTCCTTCTTGAACCTTGCATATAATAATTGAAACCTTGTCACTGTATTTATCTTGAAGTAATCTCATCCATATTCTTACAATATTCTTATTTTGTTGGTGCTTTACATCATATCCACACCTTATTGGGTATTCTCTTGAGCTATTCACCTTCAAAATTAGCTTATCCTCGGCTTCCTTTAGAATAATTATTGTTGTTATCTTTCTACTCAACTACCTCCTAACAACAATATCTGGTATACTTGTAAAAAACTTCTTTCCATTTGTATCTTCCTTCCTGGTCCTTGTACATAATGTTTGAAACTCTATCATCACATTTATCTTTTAGTAATCTCATCCATGGTTTCAAAATTGTATCTAGATTGAGTGGTTTTTTATCACACCAACTATCCATCCAAATAGAATTTGTTCTCTAGTTTCCACCACCCATCTTAGATCTTTAATAACCAGATCAATTAGTTTTTTTAAATCCTTCCATAGTACAAAATAATCTAGTAGTGAGAGTGCAATAAATATTAAGCTTGGGTCATTGAGCTCAAAGTACTTAGAATAATTCTTGCCCATTGTCTTTGACTCTCTTTGTACAATCTCCAAATCATTTTTTCCCTTAGAGCTAGCTTTATATCCATAAGAAATCTTAAACCAAGATCTCCCCTAGTTTTTTTTTATTGGTTGAAAAGGGTTTTAAAAGGAACCCCAAACCTTTTACAAATGGATCTTTTACAAACATGAAAACCGACACCACTTCTGAAAAATCAAATAAAAATTACAATTTTGTCCAGGAAGGACTCGGGAACAGTAAACTTGAAAAGCACAAAATCACCCAAAAAGGGATCAGGAAGCACTTTAAAAAACACACAAGCCCACTTGGGAAGGCTCAAAAAGACAAATCCAGCAAACAAAATCCCACCTGGGAGTCTAGAAACTAGAAACGAACACCTATCATACTCCAATTTGAAACTAGAAAACCCATCGAAAAATGCATACCACTCAAATTTAAAATTGGATTCATCATCGAAAAGCATCCATCCCTCATGAAAATAAAATTGGATTTCCCACCAAAAAGAGCATCCTTCATTGAGGAAAGGGTACCCAGAGAAATCGCACCAACGAATAAAACTAAAGAAAATAACTTCATCCAAGGATTTGAAATTAGAACCACCACTAATAACTGGAACTGGAAAAAACCTAAAAAGTGGATTTACAGTAATCTAAGACCTTGATAGGCCATGAAGTCTATCTATAAAGAAGACTGATGACTGAAATGAGAACTAAACATAGGGACTATCATCAGGTTCTGACATCTGCAGCAAGAGATAAAGCCCAAGGTCACATCCCTAAAGACTTGGAAAAACTGTAGAGATGGTCCACCAAAAAACCACCAGTATCAGATCCACGTTCAATCCCACCAAATTTTTATTAGGGATAAACCCTTGGAAACCAAACAATTGCATAAGAAGCACATGGTCCCTGGCCAAGACCAAAAAATAGGTTGTAAAGATAGGTTTCTCTGAAAAACCCTAAAGCAAACAAGCATTGGATCTACTGAGAGATCTCATAGGTATCACTAAAAACAAGCTGAGGGGGAACCTCATCTGTAAATGCTAAACATGTGTCCCACCAAAGCCAATAAAAATGTAGATAGGGATCTAGGGCTAATGAATAGGTACACATGGTACCAAACCCTCTTTTGGAAGCCACAATCCTCCCCAAGCTGAGCCAATCGAAAGCCATCCAACTCCAACGAGCACCAAGGGTAAAATCTCAAAGATGGTCCAAATAGTTGTAAAATCCAGTCTGAGACGAGAAAACCCTTCTTGGAAGGCTCTAGGAAGATCCTGTGGGCCTAAAAAAGGACTTGGACCAGGAATAACCCTTCCTAGCCAAAGGAACGTAGGCCTAGAATAGGCAGAGAGGGCAAAATGGAATGGGGGCCATCTCGCCCAAAGTGGGAGCCTCTCGCTCTCCCCAATGCTTTATGATCTTCCCTAGTTTTATCATCACATGCCTTGCTTCATTTCACCAAAGGAAATTTCCTTTTATCATGTAATCTTGACCATAAAATGACCACATAATATAGATTAAAAAAATTTCTACCAATTTTGGGATAATATACAAGGATATATAATATGTCAGAATGGCCTATAATACTAAATTAATTAGTTGCACTCTACTTTCTAATGATAAACATCTACCTTTTCATATCGGTAGTTTATTATGAACTTTACTTATAACTAGATTTCACAATTCTATCCTCATTCTCCCCTCAAATAAGGGCATCCCTAGATATGTTGCTCGTAAATTTGCCTCCTCCATTTGAAGTGACCTGCACATCCTTGCTTTGATTCTAGTTGGAGTGTTTAGGATGTAAATTTTGAATTTTGTCCAGTTAAGTTTCTACCTTAACGCTATTTCACATTCCTTTAATAAGTTATTCAAAGCCCTAGCCTCATTTTTCCCTACCCTCCTAAAAAGGCTTGTATCATCTACAAATTGTTGATGGGTGATATTGTTGATGTTATTACTAGTCTTAAGTCCTCTTATTAACATATATTTGTATACCTTCTTCAAGTTCCTTCCCAATACCTCTACCATAATAATGAACAAAAATGGTGATAGAGGATCTCCCTGTCTAAGACCCCTCTTAGATTGAATTTTTTTTGTTACTAGCCCATTGAGAAACCCTAAATATGATAATGTAGAAACAAAAGCTTTAATCCATTTGACCCATTTCTTCTTAAATCCAAAATTTTTTGATATTGCAAAAAGAAAATCCCATTTAACCCTATCATAGGCTTTATTCATATCAAATTTTAAGATCATTGCTCTCTCTTTTCTAGAAGTTGTTGAATGCATTACTTCATGAGCTACTATAATCTCATCTAGATTTTGTGTCCCTTTAAAAATACTCCTTGCTCTTCTGAAATATTTTTTTTTAATAGTGGTCTTAACCATTTTGCCATCACTTTGGATATTATATTATATGCCATAATTTTTTTATTATTTGTGGAAAACATCCCAAAAGGGATGCCACTTTCGGGTAATACCCAAGGAAGCAGGGGCATCGATTCCATCAAAAACACCCAGGGCTCGAACCTGGCCTACCACCTTTGACATACTCAATGAGCAAACAAACACACAAAAAAAATAATAATAAATAAATAAATAAATAACAATAAAAATAATAAAATAAAATAAAAAACATGCTCCTTGAGTGTGTCAAAAAGAAAAGCACAACCAAACACACACAATAAGATAAAAAAAAAAAACCACAACACGAACCACATAGAAAAAACACAAGAACAACATAACAAAACACAAACATGACAAAAACAATAGAACACTACAAAGACATAACAAAAAAATATTTAAAAAATAAACACAACCAAAACCTAAAAAATTAAAAAAATAAAATAAAAATAAAAATAAAAAACAACCAACAACAGACAATAAACAAAAACAAAAAACATAGAAAACACACACACATAAAAACACTAATTAACACAAACAAACAAAAACACAAGAACAATAACAAAAAACATAAAAAAAAAACAACACAAAGAACACAAAAACAAAAATAAAAATAAAAAGAACACACACACGCCTTGAAAAACTAAACAAAAAGGTTAGCAAGAAGAAATATGTCGAAGCATGAGAGCTTACATGGATAGGTGAATATGGGGAGATGGCGATCGAAAAATTGGGTGACATCTCAAGCGAGAAGCAGAGTAAGGTAGATGATCGGGTGGAGAGTAGCACACAAATCGCTTGGCAAATCCACCCCTCACGCGATGACAAACCAAGTCGAAAGCACTTCACCCACCATGAGCGAAAATACTCAAAATGGACCTATCAAGGGGAAAGACCCCCCTGACAAACAAGACCATGGTGGGAAAATTCACGGCCAACCCTCCTACGCAGAGCTCCTACAGAGCAAATGCAGATAGCCTACAGCCGCTTCGAGTGGCTTCTTCACGCAGGGATACGATGTGCTATGCCCTAAGCAACTCATGGAAGGCTATGCGACACGAGATTCATTTTCCCTTGTGGGAAAATTTATCGGAGGACACCTAGATATGGACTCAATCCACCGTTGGGCATCAACAAAATGGAAAACCCTAGGGAGTCTAGAACTCTTCGCAATGTCCAAGGGGTTTTTCATGATCCAACTTAACACAAAGGAGGACACAAAACGCATATTATCCAGAGGTCCTTGGTTCTTCGGAAGGTGAAGCTTGTTCCTAAGGAAATGGGAGCCAAGTTTTGATCTAGAGACAAAGCATAAATTATGCTCCCATCTGGGTCCGGCTCCCTAATCTCCCTACGCACTTCTTCTACGAGGACACATTACAAGGTCTAGCTCGAGCATTCGAGGAGCTTGTGGCTATAGACCCAACCACCCATGCTAGGACTCGTCTAACTCAAGTGTGCATCTGTGTCAATGTGAACCTGGAATTGCAACTCCTAGATCACCTCAACCTGATCTATGAGGATTACAGATGAAGACAATCGCTTGTGTATGAAAACAAGCCCGCCTTCTGCTCGAAGTGCCAATATCAAGGGCACCTCCCATCCCAGTGCCCAAAGTGCAAAAACCCTAAAACTGACCACCATAATGCAGTGCATTCGGACCAAGCTGATAGCTAGAAGATTATCTCTAGAGCAGGATAGAGCCTGAACATCAAGAGCAGGCAACCAAACCGACCATCACCAATCGAAGCGATGAAAAAGGCAAGTACCCTAGTCTCTATCTCTAATAAATTTAATTTACTCAATGATTTTGGCTCCTTTGAGGAGATTGAGGAAGGAGAAATCCCTGCCAAGACTTCCCTTATTCCTAATCTCACTTCCCTTCTATGCCTGAATGCCAGTGCCACCTAGGAAATTCCCTTTCCCCCTCCCCCTCCGTGTCAGTCCCCCCACCCACTATTAGCACCGCTCTTCAAAGCCCTCCCTCAAAACCCCCATGTTCGCCTACCCCCTCATCCCCATTGCCCCTCCCCGTTGGGTCTGAATACCCTGCCTCCCTGGCTAACACAAACATCATCAATTTCTATAGCGATGAGTCTACCCATGAATCCCTAGAAACCTAGAGTCCCAAGCAAACCCGAAGCTTCAAAAAATCCCAGATGGATGTAGGTGGAGATAGAAATAAGGGTAGGCCTTCTGGTGTCGAACGAAGAAATCGGGACACTACTGAGGACATAGCCAATGGAACTCAGAAAACCCTGTTCCAAGAAATTGAAAATACCATCAAGGAAGAAATCCGAAGACCCAAACCCCCCACGCACCAAGGCAAAGGGGGAAAAAACCCTCCAAAAGTTCTAAATGAAAGTCCTCTCCTAGAATGCGAGAGGACTGAATGGGGTAGCTAAGCAAAGGTTGGTTGTTGTCATGAGGAAAGATTCCAACCCCACAATCTTCCTTATATAGGAAACCAAATTAGATGATCAGTGGTCACCAAGGGTTGCTAAAACCATTTGGAAAAATTGTGACTTCGTTTACTCCCCGACTACCGGCTCCTCAGGTGGCCTTCTATGCCTTTGGAACCCAACCAAAGTCGAAGGTAGATTCATCTCTGGTCAAGACAGACTGTCCAACATTCTTTTCCATGATCTCAGTTCCCAGACCTCATGGATCATGACTAATGTCTACACCCCCAACACTTCTCAAGGTAGAATGGTTTTGTGGGACACCATCACTCAGATGAGGCAAGCATTCATCAATATTCCATGGATCTTGGTAGGGGACTTCAACTCTCCCCTGCACTTTTTTGATAAAATAGGAGGGAATACCATCACTCATAGATCAACAAATAATTTAAGACAGTTTGTGGACTCCAATGCTCTTATGGACGTCCATTTGTGGGGATCCCATTTCACTTGGAGTAACAAAAGAAGGGGAAATAATCTCATCCAAGAGCATCTTGACCGGTTCCTGTTGTCCCAAGAAGCTCTCCCCCTCTTTGGAGATGCCACTCTTTAGGCTCTCCCGAAGATAGGGTCTGATCACAACCCGCTCCTATTCGAAATAACAAGCAGGCCCCAGTTTAAGACTTCATTTCGGTTTGAGTCAATGTGGACTCAACACCCTGATCTCAAAAATTAGATTACAGAGTGGTGGAAAAGAAAATTCCTTGGGACAGCCACCAATCAAGTAATGCAAAAACTTCGGCTGATCAAAGAAAATTTGAAATTTTGGAACAAGGAGACCTTCGGGAATATTTTTGAAACCAAGCATGATATCAAAACCAGGCTTGATCAAATTGAGGATAAATTTTAGAAAGGGCATGAGGACAACATGCTTTGAAATGAAGAGAGGGTTTTGTTGTCTGATTATCACAACACCTTACGCAAAGAAGAAACATTTTGGCACCAGAAATCAAGATAACTTTGGCTCAGGGAAGGTGATACCAACTCCAAGTTTTTCCACATCTCTACTCTCAAGCACAGGGGAGCCAACAAAATTAAAGGCCTCACCAGATAGGATGGGTCGTACACCTCTGACATTCACCAAATTAGGAACAAAGCCATCTGTCACTTTGAAGATCTCCTCACCCCTCCCCCTCCCCCTCCATCCCGGCCATGGAGTCTCTCCTCAAAAACATCCCCAAAACCATCTCCGAAGTTACGAATGAGTTTCTCCTCAACCCCCTATCCCACAAGGAAATTCACCAAGCCCTATTTTCTATGAATCCGGATAAAGCCCCTGGGCCCGATGGCTTCCCCCCAGATTCTTCCAAACCTACTAGGACATTGTGGGCCCTGATCTGTGCCTAGCCATCACTGAAATGTAGTTGTCCAACGTCATTCCCAGAGATGTCAATTCCACCTTCCTCGCCTTGATCCCCAAGGGGGTGAATTCCCAGTCCCTTTATGATTACCGTCCCATTATTCTGTGCAACGTCATTTACAAAGTTCTATCCAAATCCCTAGCCAATAGACTCATCGAGATCCTTCCCACCATCATCGATCCTTGCCAAGGCAACACTATAAAGGGGTGAAATATTCTTGATGACGTCATAACAATCCATGAGCTGATCCATTCTATGCACAACTCCAACTCCTCTGCCTTCTTCCTCAAGCTTGATATGAACAAGGCCTTTGACAGAGTTAACCAAGATTTCCTAACCAAAATCCTCCTCAAGTACGGTTTCCATGAATCTTGGGTAAATCTGATCTCCAACTATTTTTCCTCTTCTTGGTTCTCTATCCTGGTTAATGGGTCAGTCATTGGCTACTTCTCCAGCACTAGGGGACTAAGGCAGGGAGATCCCCTCTCCCCCATTCTCTTTATCATCTTGGTTGAGAGTTTGGGAAGAGCCATCAAAAGTGCTTGTTCCAAAAATTTGATCTCTAGTATCAAGGCAGCCTCTGGGCTCCCTCCTTCCACTCACCAATAGTTCGTGGATGACACTCTGTTAGCTACCAAATTTTTAGTCTCCGAAGCCAAAGTCATCAAGGCCATCCTCAACCTCTATGAGGAAGCTGCTGGCCAGAAGATCAACCTCATTAAGAGTAAGCTCTACTTCATCAACACCCCCATCAAAAGATAGAGTATGATTACAAGAATTCTGGGTTGCACCATAGCTGATCTCCCAACTACCTATCTAGGCCTTTCGATGTTCAGAGGAAGGCCACTCAAGGCCATGTGGAACAATGTCATAGAAAAGATCCACAAAAAGTTGGTAGGTTGGAAAGGGGCTCTCCTTTCCCAAGCAGGCAAAGCAACTTTGGTTAAATTTGTCCTTCAAAGTATTCCAACTTATTTTATTTCAGTTTTCAAAATCCCTGCTATGGTGGGAGAAGCTATCAAAAAAGTGCAGAAGCATTTCCTATGGGTTGGGAATGATACTCAGAGAAAATTCCACCTGGTTGCCTAGGATAAGGTTTGCACTCCCAAAAATAGAGGGGGATTGGGTTTTCACCATATAAGCATCACAAACAAGGCCCTCCTGGCCAAACAAGCTTGGAAGGTGGTCACCAATGCCAATTTGGAGTGGGTGTCCATCGTCAAAAGAAAGTATCTTCAACACCAATTGTTTTTGGATATGGAGACCCCCTGCATTGGTTCCCACTTCTGGAAATCCATAGCTCACACCAAGCAATTGCTGCATCAGGGGTCATGGTGGCAGTTGGGAAATGGTAAGGACATTGACTTTTGGAAGGATGCTTGGGCCAAATCAGATCCCCTCATCAATGATCCCGAAGTGGCCGCAATCAAACACCTCACAGATAATAAATTTGGTCCCAGAGTTGTTGATTTCATCACCATGGACCAGGGAAGCCGAAAGTGGAAGCAGGTCCAGTTCAGAATTAAGAATGATGCCATTGACAAAGCCATAGCAACTCTCCAGGACATCTTTCGGGTGAATTTCATCCCGCAGTCTCAGAGGAAAGATGAACATTGCTGGAAAGGATCCAACGATGGGCTCTTCACCATTAAATCTGCTTCCCAGATGATGGACACCCCACCCATGACTACCAAAAATAGAGACAGCTAGTTTGTAGCCAGGAGCATCTGGCTCAAGCTCCTGATCCCGAAGGTGGCCCACTTCTACTGGAATGCTTTCCATAACAAAATACTAACTACAGACAATTTGATCCGAAGGGGAGTCATTGTTCCCAATAGGTGTTACCTCTGCACCCAAGCTTGGGAGTCCACCCAACACATTCTTCTAGAATGCCCCTTCACTTGGGATGTTTTCTCCTTCTTGATCAGTAGATTCCAAGTCATTTGGGTTTGGCCCAAGTTTATCATAGACCTGTTTACCCAATGGCCTAGGGTCTTTAAAAATTCAAGACTTAGCTTTTTGTGGAACTCCTTGCTCCATCATGCGACTTGGCAAATTTGGTTGGAATGCAATAATCACATTTTCAATGAGAGCCCCAGAAACTCGAATGTTGTCACCATCAGAGCCCTATCCTTTGCCATTGAGAACAGTAGCCTCATTCCCTGCACTGATGTTCCAAAATTTGGGCTTGAATCTCACCTGTTCGTTTCTCTTGGGATTCCCTCAAACTGCAATAAAGTCCAAAATTCCCCCAACCCCAAGACCAATGCCAAATGGTTCCCTCCTCCCCTGGGATGGCTCAAAGCTAACTTTGATGGTGCATCCAAAGGCAACCCAGGTAGCACAGGGGTGGGAGGAGTCATCAGAGACCACAATGGTAGTATTATCAAGGCTTTCACAAAAAATTTGGGGACCCAAACTAACAATTATGCAGAGGCCAAAGTGTTGTGGAGAAGCATTGAGGTGAGTAAAGCCCTTTCCAAACCAATCATTTTCGAAGGGGATTCTACTGTTATAGTTGGCCACATCATCAATAAGAGCATAGGAGGAAGGAACATTCAGAACATTATCCAGGAGTCCCAAGTCTCCCTTAACTGCATTCCCCAATACAAGATCAACCACGTGTTCAGGGAAGCAAATAAGGTTGTTGACATCCTAGCCAACAAAGTTGTCAACCAATCCACTATCTCTGTCTAGGAAGAAGACTTCCCCCAGGATGTCATCACCATAGCCAATCAGGATGTGGAGAAAAGAATTGAAAGGTAGCTCTAGCTATGACAACGATATTTTTCATTATGAAAGGTGTTCATTTTCAACACCATCCAGGAGCTCAAGGATCTCTCTACTATGCTCAAGACTCTTTTGTCCCCTGATCATAACTCCAATGCAAAAGAGGAAAGGGATAAAGATTCCTAGTAGCCTAGGAAATTGTCTGTTAGGCAGCAAGGTTGCCTATTTTTGTAATGGTTTGATGAAGTCTATTTTTGTTGGTTTCGGTCTTTACTAGACCAGGTTGAAAGGGGCAGAACCCCTGATGGTTTTTGTATGGCTACCACTATTGGGCACTGATGTATCTACTTACACCTACTGTAATAGGGATGGGACCCTTTAACCCATGCAGTAAATAAAATACTTTTACCTACAAAAAAAAAAACTAAACAAAAAAAAAAGAACAAAACAATGACCTTTCTAGACCATAAGACTTTTAAGGCAAGAATCAATAGAGGAAACAAAAGAAATAAAATATTGAGCTAGGGAACTAAAATAACCTGAGCAAACCAAAGAGAAGCAAAAAAAAGCAAGAAGAAACTAGGTACCTTTAGAACTAGAGCCATCCAAAGAAATGATAGAAAGAAGAGCTTCCCTAATTTGCTAAGCCCACCATCTAGGAGGGTGGCCATAACAAGTAAGATTACCTTTATCCAAAGCCCAATTAGCTAAAGCATCAACACTCTGGTTTTGATCTCTGACCACATGATTGTAATCAACTTTCAAAAAATCCATTTGGATTAATTGAATCTTCTCAATAATTCTTTTTATTCTCTAATCAACCTTATGATTCTTAGGAGTCTTCAAAAAAATTAATCATGAGTTGAGAGTCAAACTCAACTAACACCTTTTCCCATCCAACCTTAGTAGCCTCTTGAAGGCCTCTGAGGATACCATACCCCTTAGCAAGATTATTGGAAAGAATACCCAAATTCTCAAAAAAAGTAAAATCCAGGGAGCCATCTGAAAGTCTACCAATTCCTCTCGCACTGGATTTTCCAGGGTTCCCTCTAGAGGCACCATCAGTATTGACTTTTCCAAAATCCTTAGGAGGAGGTTGCCAATTTCTTGTTCTATCCATCTTACAAATACTCACATTCCCTTTAAGTTGGTTGTCCTTAGAATATTTAATCTTCAATATTTGCATCACTTGATCCCATATTTGGTGGTATTTTTGGGGGTGATTAAGGAGTTGATGGACTGATTCAACTAAGTTGGATATGGTCTTTTTCCAAATATAATGAATATCCTTCCTATCTTGATTAAAAATTCTGATGTTCCTTTTAATTCAGATATTCCAAAGAAGAATGGTAGAACCCATCCAAACTAATTTCCTAATAAAATGATCAACACCCTCTTGCTTAGGCCAATCCCTCCAAAGTTGTTCAAAAGTAAAAGAATTGGACCACTGTAAGCCAAGTAAAGTGGTTATTCTCCTCCATAGCTCAGAGGCTAAAGTACACTCAATAAAAATATGGCTAAGATTTTCTACATTCTCTTCACACATTTCACATCTAAAAGGATCATGAAAACCACGCTTCATAAGTTGCTCACCAGTAAGCACCCTACAATGTAATAAAAACCAAGTAAAGAACCTCACCTTAGGTCAGAGGTTTTGAGCCCACAACTGAGAAAATATGTCAAAAGATTGGTTGGGATTATTATGGCATAAGGTCAAATAACCTTGAGCAACTAAATAATTACCCTTAGTAGTGTTGTTCCAACCAAAACAATCTTTTTCATGGGACCAAGAGAGAGATCTCATATGAAGGATGCCTTGGATATATTGTCTTTGCCTTTCTGGGATTTGAATAGTCCAGTCCTCAATAGGGATCCAATATCTACCAACCTTTGAATTACTAGTATGGTACCGATAGTAATTAGCCACCTTTATCCAGTTAGCTCGGTGAAGCTCCTCCATCCAAGGCCTCCAATCGAGAAACTGAGTTATCAAAGGCTTGTGACCATCCCAAGAATTTGTCCAAAAATTTACCTGTTGACCATTATGAATGATCCAAAATAATTTTTCTTTATCAAATCCTCACCAATCTTAAGAACTACTAAAATGGGAGAACCTTTGGTAGGAAGCTGACAGCGAACAAGGTATTCAGAACTTTTGTTCTCAGCATATCTAGCACGAAGATTATTGGCCCAAAGAGCATTGGGGTTATGCAACATCCTCCAATATAATTTAGCAACTAAAGCTTTGTTGTTATTAATAGAAGACCAGAATCCTAACCCCCCTTCATTCTTAGGAAGACATAAAGTGTCCCATTTCACCAAGGTTCATTTTCTTTTCTCCTTAGTACCACTCCAAAGGAATTGATGATTGATTTGATCTAGTTCTCGAAGAACAACCTTTGGGATATTCAACACGGAAGATACATAAATAGGAATAGATTGAAAGACTAATATTACCAAGGTAATTCTACCCCCAGAAGAAAGCCACATGTTGGTCCACTTTCCAATTTTCTTCTTGACTTTGTCCAACATTCAATTCCAATCTTTATTTTTTTGCCTTTGAATATTGATGGGAATACCTAAATAAGTGATCGAAAGGGAGGTCTTCTTATATCTTAATTTATCCAAGACCATGGATTCATGTCTAGCAGAGTAGTGAAAGAAAATAACTTTAGATTTGTCTTCATTGATCAACTGTCCAATAGCCTTAGAAAAATAGCTAATGATTTACTTAATATTAGAAGCTTACTTAACTGTAGCTTTACCTAAAAGAGTAGAGTCATCCACAAATTGAATATGAGAGATATGTCTAGCTCCATGAGAAATGGTAACTCCCTCAAGGCTTTTGTTTTCTCTATTTTTGGTTATAGTCCTACCCAAGCATTCAACAAGAATGATGAATAAAAAAGGGAATAGCGGGTCACCTTGCCTAATACCTTTGGAAGTTGGGAACTATTGAGAAGGCCTGCCATTGATAAGAACTAAGTAGGAAACTAAATAGATATATCCCATAATCCAATCCATCCAATCCTTAGAGAAACCAAATTGCCTCAAAACTTTGATAAGGAAGTGCCAATCCACTCTGTCATAAGCTTTGGATAAGTCTAACTGAATGAACATGGAAGGAGATTTTTGCATATCCATGGAATGGATGGCTTCCTGAGAAAGAACTATCTCATCTACTATTTGACGCCCTTCCATATAACCCCCTTGCTCAAGGAAAATAATCTTATGCAAAAGAGGCTTCAACCTTTCTGCCATGATCTTAGTAAATGATTTTGAGAAGAACATTACATAAAGCAATAGGCCTAAAAGCTGAGATATGATCAACCTCTTGAGCTTTTGGAACAAGAGTAATATAAGTTTTATTGATAACCTTAAAAATTTCTTTGGATTTCCTGGCTTATTCCACTACCTCTAATAAATCAGCATGAAGGATAACCCAAAAATATTGGTAGAACTCAATGGGAAAACCATCAGGACCTAGGGTTTTTCCTTTTTGCATTTTAAAAACTACCTGTTGAAGCTCATTGATAGTAACATGAGCAATAAAAATAGAGTTCTCCTCATAAGTGATAAGAGGAGGGATTGCTTGAAGAACATTTTGTTGAGAAGTTGAGTCAAGAGGAGTAGCAGCAAAAATATTGGAAAAGTAATCGACAATAATAGATTTCATGCCATCCCAAGTATAGACAACATCTCCAAAATCTGATTTTAGGGAAGAAATAATGTTGTGAGATCTTTGAGCTAGAAGAGATTTGCGAAATAAATTTGTGTTTCGATCTCCTTCTTTGAGCCATTGAATTCTAGGTTTTTGCTTCCATAAGATTTCTTCTCTTTTTTCCCATTCCTCTACCTGAGTTGTGAGTTTAATTTCATCTACACTTCTATTCTTTGTGAGGCCATCTAAACAGAATTTCTTATTTAAATTTTCAAGTTGAGCAATAACTTCATTTTTTTTTATGAACATCCCCAAACTCTTTCCAGTTCCAAGTCTTGATTTTGGATTTAATGTATTGCAATCTTTTGGCAAAATAGAACATCTTAGTCCCATGCCTAGGCTTACATTCCTTCCACCATTATTGCACACGAGGTTTAAGGGAACTGTCTCTGAGACACATTAATTGAAAACAAAAAGGAGAGAAACTCACATTGGTTTTCCACATTTCGACCATGACTAGCCAGTGATCCGAACCAACATTGTTAAGAGTCTTCACTTTAGGAATGTGACCATGGATTAAGAAATTTTTAGAGAGCAAAAACCTATCCAATCTCTCCATTATACAAGCTAATCCTTGTCTTCTATTAGACCAAGTAATAATGCCATTATCTGGATGGATGTCCACAAGATGGAGGTTTGCAATATATTCGCTCATGAGATCAGTGCTTTTGTCCAAATTTCTATTTCCCCCATTTTCTCATCCAAATAGAGGATGGTATTGAAATCTCCTTTGATAAATATCCAAGCTTTAGGAAAATGAGAGATAATATGAGTTATATCCTTCCACTATCTTCATTTTTCCTCCAAAGCAGTTGGAGCATAAACAGTAATGCAGAGCATAATTTGGTTGGAATATCTACTTTGAATAACTATAGCCAACAGACCCCAACTGCAAACCATATGGTGAAAAACTACCTCTTTTGGGTCCCAAAGACAAGCAATGCCACCAGAAGTCCCCTGGGAACTGAGGGAAACCACTTTTATAGCTGGCAAAATTTTATTGGCAATTGAGTCCATATCCTCTACTGACATCTTCGTTTCTTGAAGGAAAACAAGATGTGGATGATTTATCTGAATCATTCTTCTAATTTCATTTTGTTTTGAAAGACTCCCTTTGAGTCCTCTAATATTCCAAGTGATGATCTTCATTAATACCAGGGCTAACAAATTTGGGAAGGGCATTAATCTTACCTTCCTCTACAAGCTTTTCACCTTCTTTTACCATATGATATTGATTGGTCTTGCGACCTGCTTTTTTATTAGAATCCATCTTCATTTTTTTTACCTTGTTTCTTGACTTACTCTAATTGAATATGAGATGGCTTCCAACCTTGAAGAATGCTCGTACACAGCCAAAATTTTACTAGAGGGTTTAACAGAGTCTATATTGGGACTTGTATTATTTGAAGTTTTGACATTTAAGAGATTGTTTTTATTGTGTAAATTTTCTCCCTTTTTATGGAAAACCTTTGATTTGTTGGTTTGTCTCTAAGTTCTTCCCTTCATCTTTAAATTTTGTTTCTAAGATTTTTATTTTCATTATTTCCTCTTCCTCACTTGGGACATCATTTGTGGAAAGGATTTCAAACATATTAGAAGATGACTTTGATTGATCCTTCATAACTGGTTATTTTAGAGCGTTCTTCTTCTTAGGCATTTGGAAACCTGCTGAGTTTATATCTTCTTTCTTTTGATCAGGAATTTTATTTGGGCAAGCACTAGCCAAATGACCATATTCATGGCAAATTCTACAACAAAAAGGAATATTCTCATAGTCCACTACTTGCTCCCAAGTGTCTTCCTCAAATTTTAATGTGATCTTTTTAGGTAGGGTTTGTCAAAATCCATTAAAACACAAATCCAAGCATAAATAATATGTTCAAAATTTTGAGTATAGTCAACAGTCATCATAAAAGTTCCTAAAGAGTTTCCAATTGAAGAAAATAGTAGGATTCCAAAATTCAATAGGGAGGCTAGAGAATCTAACCCACACGGGAGCTATAGAAGGCATCTCTTCTTCGGCTTTAAATTTAGTATGCCAAGGCTTCATGAAAAGCCCTGCACTTCCAAAAAACCAAGGACCCCCTTGAAAAGTTTTATCTCTATCTTCATTATTATAAATAAAACAAGAAAATAACCATTTGGATAAATAGAGATTTGTAACTCACCTTTAGTTTTCTAGCTTTTTTTAGCCCAGACTTTGAAAGTAGATAGGCTCGAATGAAAACCCACGAACCAAAAAATTAGTCCTCTTTTTTCCAAATCTTCAATGCCAGTCTGAATGTTACCCATATCAAGCTTAACAATAGGAGTTCCATCAACTGCTTTTAGAAATTCTGACTCCATTTTCTTGGGATCAATCTTAGGCATTCTTAGAGGTTTATGGGAGGCCCTAAGATTAATATTAGCATTGGACTAAGGCTATCCACCATGGAGGGCATCCCTAAAATTTATTTTTGGGGTTGAGTCTTCGAAATTCTTATCCTTGATAGGGATTTTCACGATAGAATTACTTTGTGGGTGAACCTTAGCACCAGATTCACTTGAGATCTGAGCCATTTTTTGATCAATTTCTCAAAACTTGTTTCATGATCTCTTTAATATTTTCCCTAGACATCGTGGAAAGGTATGGTTTTCACTTTTTTTTGTAGTAAATTGGAAGTTGTTGTCACTCAAGTTCACAATATGATCTATTAAAAGATAGATTTCTAACCCATCTTGGATCCCCTGCAACATATCCTACTAAAATATTGAGCATAAACCACAAAAATATTGTTCGCTAGGTCCCGAAGGCCCTAAAAACAACCTATGGAGCTTCTTGCACTCAACCCAGATGAAACCCTTGCACAACCACTTGCTAAAAATCTTGTTTACACATAGGGATGTACTAGGATCTGTGTTGCTCCAAATGATCTAAAAATTGATGGAGATGTTCTAGGGTTTTTCAGGCATCTACCCTCAAAATTTTAGCTCAATCCGAGTCCATATGAGTGATATATGGCTGACACAGGTTCCATAATTTGGGCAGTCCTACGAAAAATGTCCCTCCCCAAAAGAGAACAGAGTTGAACAAAATTATTCTAGAGTAATATGATCTATTAGTTTGTTATTGTCTTCATTTGTTATAATTGAAGGCACTTTTTTCAAACTATAACTTAACATCTACTAAATTGATCATTATATCCTATAGTAATTATATTATTTGAAAATAAACCTGCAATAATCTGCATGTAGAACATATGAAACATAGCTAAAATATTATATGCCTAGATAGAATGTCCACCTCACTAATGCCCTATCCCTCCATTTCTCCTCTCATCATTCAAACCTTAGCTAAGTATTTGTAATTTCATTTCCTACAACTTGAAAAATCATCACTGCCCTTGTTCTAGATGGTTGACTTCATAGGATCGTATGTTGCTCAATACTACTTAGATTCTTTCATATGCCAATGCATTTTAAAGCTGTTCAAATTTTGCATAAATTGGTCCAAGAATCATTTGGTTCAAAAAACTCTTTGCAAATATATAGCTCTTAAAAATGAGATTTTTTTCTAAAAAAAATGTCCTAACATTGCCCTTATTCTAGAAAACTATCTTCACATTGTTGTATCTCCCATAATATTGCTTCGATTCTTTTGTATGACCACTTATTTCAAAGCTATTCAAATTCCACATAAAATGATGTAAGAATTATTCGAATGATAGGCTTTATTCAAATCAAATTTTAAGATCATTGGTCTCTCTTTTCTAGAAGTTGTTGAATGCATTACTTCATGAGCTACTATAATCCCGTCCAAAATTTGTGTCCCTTTAAAAATCCTCCTTGCTCTTTTGAAATAATTTTGTTTAATAGTGGTCTTAACCATTTTTCCATAATTTTGGATATTATATTATATGTCACATTACATAAGCTTATGGGCCTAAATGAATCAAACAATTATGTATCTTTCTTTTTTAGAATTGGGGTAAGATATCTTGCATTTATTTTTTATGTACAATTTTACACTAGACTATTCCACTTCCACCAATAAAGAATCCTTCATTATCTCCTAGTTGTGATGATAGAATGTTGTAGAGTCCATTCACAGCTAGGTATTTATTCTCGTCAAAATATAATAGAGCTGAATGAACTTCTTCCAGAGTAATATGCTCCATTAGTTTGTTATTGTCTTCATCTATTATAATTGAAGACACTTTTTGCAGTAATATATCATTAAGAACTTTAATCTCTTATGATCCTAGAATATTCTGGTAAAAAAGTTTTGCTTCCTTTTTTATTTCGCTCTGGTATTTAATCCAAACCCCTTCTACTAATTCTAGATGATGATCTTTATACTATTGTCATCATATGAAAAAAATGTGTTTTTATCTCATTCTTTTAACCAAGTTCATCTCAATTTTAATCTTCAAAATTTCTCTTCCTTACTCAAAATGTTATGATATTCACTAAGCAACTCCCTTTCCTTCGAGTTTGGATTATTTTGCTAAACTTTTTGGAGTTATAAAAGTTTCTCTTTTAGTTCTTCTTTCTTCTCAAAATTATTTCTAAAAGTATTCTTATTCCATTCTTTTAATCTGAATGTCATTGATTTAATTTGCTTTAGAAGTGTATTCAGCCCACCAATTCTTGAATAATTCCATGTTTGCACTATCATATTAACAAATTGAGGATGGTCTTCCTACATCTACTCATATTTAAAATATGATCCTTTTTTTCAAATTAACTTACCACCATTTTAACTCTTATTGGCTAGTTATCTAAACCAAATCTTATAAATGGATTAATTTTAGTACAAGCACCTTCATCTAGCCAATGATTTAAGAGTATGCATATCTATTTCTTTCGCTTTTAGGTTATGGCCTATCCTATTTTTGGTCTATCTATAGTTGTCCTCTTCAAACTCAACCTCCCATAAATTATTGTTTTGAATAAAAGTTGAGAAATATCTCAAACTTTGGGTTATTTTCTTAATTCCCCCAAAATTTTCATCCAGCTTGGTTATGACATTAAAATATCCTATGATCAAGAATTTGATTTCTTGGTCTTTACCTCTCATAAAGGTTTAAATCCCACTCCATACTTGTGATCTACCTGATCGAGTTGTAGGTCCATAAACATTGAAAAGGATGAAATAAATATCTGCAAAGTAGCATACGAGTAATGAGGCTATCCAATACCTATTTTTATGAATGACTTCATAGGAGGTTCTAATTGGATTCCAACATGTTAGACTTCCCCTTGCCACTTTTTTTTTAGTAGGTAAAAATGATTAAGTGTGGGGTTTAAATGGGCCCCAAACCCAAGTACATAAACTGGTAGCTAAACCAATAGCATAAGATAACATATTTTTAGAAACTTCCATTTCCACTTCTTCTGAACCAACAACATCCCGTTCCCATCTTGCTTGTATTTCTTTCATATTTTTAGAAACTTCTTCCTTTGTCATTTTAGTTTCCTGGATACAAAGAATATCAAGCTTATTACTTAAATAGAGGTCCTTGATACACCTTTGTTTTTAGGGGGTATTAACACCCTTTATATTCCATAAGATGGTAATCATGTCTATCATTTTGTTGTTTGGTAAAGATAAGTTTAACCAACTTATATTGTGTTCCTTTATCTCTGTTTGCTCTTGCTTCCTTGGCTCTCACTGGATAACTATAAGATTTTTATATTTTTGTCTTGCCAATATTCATAGTAGGTCTAAATATTATATTTCTCAATATTCTTTCACAACTTTCCTTTTCATTAGATTAATCCTTTCTTGGCCTTGATAAGGAAACTTTTGACTTATCTTACTCATTTTTTGGTAATTCCTTGTTAATGGTAAAGGTATTAACATCTAATATTGTGTTTTTTCTACCAATTTCATTCTCTTGAATGGTGTATTGGTACTTTAAGAGAGTCTTCAAAATATGATGAGATATGTTCCTTAGGTTCAACATGAATTTTCATCCTTAAATCAATGATCATATCGAGTAGACAATTCCTTGTTAAAATTCTAATCCTATTATACCATGTCTTTTAAGCTCTAATTTGTTTTTTCTTCATAGGCTAAAGCCTCAAAATAATTGGTATTTATTCCAATATGTAAGGAACCTACTATTGAAATAAAGCTCACACATACAAAATACTAAAAGATAACTGAAATACATGCAATAACAGAATAACACTATGCAGAAAGTAATTGCAGAATTGAAACAATCTCACAAATAACTCAGAATCACAGGCCTCTTCGAGGGGGCAACCTCCTTCAATATTTCATTAGCTTGCAAAAAGATACATTCGTATATGGCTTCATGCCTTTTAAAGAGAAAGCTACATGCAATCCTACCTAAAGGCTCAAGAGTTGGCTTACATGCAAAATGCCACTCGAGCTAGAATCTTCTACCAAACATCGGTTACAATCTTGATAACAGTTATATGCAATGGCACCATCGGTTACAATCTTGATAATGGTTACATGCGATGGCACCACTTGGCTAGGTGCCTTATTTGCCACATACATTACGAGGTATTACAAAATAACATTATAATAGAATTCCCCCACGTTGGAAGTGGGTCATTACATAATAATGAGAATTACAAAGTAACGTTAGGATGGGATCCTAACATGTCCTTCCCCTTCAAAAAGCTTTGTCCTCAAAGCTGAAGGTGAGGAAACTGGTTCTGGAGCTGATGGAGAGACTCCCATGTAGCATCTTCTGGCTGGAGTCCATGCCACTAAACAAGGACTTCAGTAATGGTGCGGTTGCGGAGAGTGCGAGTTCGATGATCCAACAACTATTCGGGTTCAAGCAAGATAGAACCTTCTTCATCTAACTTTGGAAGTGCAGATTGAACCTGTACATGATTGCCCACCACATTTTTGAGAGAGGAAACATGAAAAATAGGATGGAGCTTGGATGTAGGTGGAAGGGCCAACTTGTAGGTTATGGCACCAATCCGTTGTAACACCTGGTAGGGCCCATAGTATTTTATGGTAAGTTTTTGGCATCTACAAAGCTAGAGGGACAACTATTTGTATGATTGCAAGTGAAGGAAAACCATATCACCCACATCAAAACTACACTCAGAATGGTGTTGGTCAACTTGTTGGTGCATCCGATTCTAGGTCGCATCCAAATTCATCTTCAATTGATGGAGGACATCAACATGTTGATTGAGAGTAGTGTCGATTGCATGGACCTTGGAGCTACCTAGAATGTAGGAGGAAGGCATGGGTGGAGGGCACCCATAAACTACCTCAAAAGGGGTAACCTTGGTTGTGGTGTGATAGGAAGTGTTGTACCACCACTCGACCAAGGGAAGCCATTTCTCCCAGTGCGTAGGATGATCCGAGGTAAAGCAACGAAGGTAGGTTTCCAAACATTTATTGACAATCTCCATCTAGCCATCCATTTGTGGATGATAAGCTAAACTCATTTTGAGCTGAGTTCCCTGCAACTTAAACAATTCTTGCCAGAAGTGACTAGTAAAGGTTGGGTCACGATCGGACACAATGGAGGAGGGTAGACCATGAAGGCAAAATATAGAATCAAGGAAAATTTGGGCAATGGTGGATGTTGTGTAAGGATGGGATAGGGAACAAAAGTGAGCATATTTTGAAAGATGATCCACTACCATGAAGATAACATATTTGCCTCCAGACTTAGGTAATCCTTCAATAAAATCCATAGAAATATCCATCCAAACCTGGTCAAGAATGGGCAAGGGTTGAAGAGTGCCTGGAGAATGCACCGTTTCACCTTTCATCCATTGAAAGGTATCACAAGCTGCCACAAAATCTTGAATGTCCTTTTTCATACCCTTCCAAAAAAAGTGCACTTAATTCATTCATATGTTTTGAGAAATCTTGAATGGCCAGTAGATGGGGCAGCATGCAGTTCTTTCATGAGAAGTTCCCATAGTGGGGACTTGTGGGGAACAACAAGGCATTGGTGGTAACGCAAATCCTGGCCATCCCAAGTGTAGCCTGGACATGAAGTAGGCTCAGTGTGTAGGGAAGCAACCAAAGTCTACAATTCAGAATCTTGAAGTACCTCCTGGCGTAAGGAATCGATCCATTGGGGAACCGACAATGAAATGGCACACAACATACTGAGAGCCTCAAATTGATGAGAGAGAGCATCGACCACAATATTCTCCTTGCCCTTATTATAGGTGATATCATAATCATAGCCCATGAGTTTAGAGACCCATTTTTGTTGTTCAGGGGTGGCAACCCATTGCTCCAAAAAGTATTTGAGACTTTGATGGTCTATTTTAATGGAGAAATGATGCCCGATGAGATACGATCGCCAATGGGTTACGGCATGCAAAATTGCCATCATCTCCTTGGCATAAGTGGATTTTCCCAAATTATGGTTGGAGAGAGCTTTACTAGTGAAGGCCAAGGGTCTCCCTTCTTGCATCAACACTGCACCAATACCATGACCTGAAGCATCACTTTCAATGACAAATGGTTTGGAGAAATCTGGCATGGCCAAAATAGGCGTAGTGGTCATAGCATGCTTCAATTCTAGGAAAGCCTATTCAATGGGTCCCATCCAAGTAAAAGAGTCCTTCTTTAACATGGAAGTGAGAGGAGCTGCAATTTTACCATAGTTACGAATAAATTTATGGTAATAACTTGTAAGCCCTAAAAATCCCCTAAGACCTTTGAGAGTGTGAGGTTTTGGCCATTCCTGAACCGCTTGGATCTTCTTGGGGTCAACTTTGATGCCCTCCTTAGTGATAATGTGTCCCAAATATTCCACTTCTATCAACCCAAAAGAACACTTGGAACGCTTAGCATAGAGTTGATGTTGTGCCAACAACTGGAGAGTCTGATTCACATGAATAAGATGCTCTTCCCATGAGCGACTATACACCAGAATGTCATCAAAGAAGACTAGGATGAAATTTCGAAGGAATGGATGAAAAATGTTGTTCATGAGGCTTTGGAAAGTGGAAGGGGCATTAGTCAAGCCGAATGGCATTACCAAAAACTCATAGTGACCTTCATGAGTACGAAAAGTAGTCTTGGGAATATCCTCATCCTTGAGCCGGATTTGATGGTACCCCGAGCGAAGGTCAAGTTTGGAAAAATACATAGTCCCATGAAGTTCATCCAGTAATTCATCCACCACTAGAATAGGAAACTTATCCTTGATGGTGAGTTTATTGAGCTCTCGATAATCGATACACAACTGCTAGGACCCATATTTCTTATGCACCAGTAAAATTGGAGAAGAGTAAGGATTATTGCTTGGTCGAATGACATCGAATTTTAACAATTCTTGTACTAACTTCTCGATTTTTGACTTAAGAGCATGAGGATACTGGTATGGTCGAATGTTGGGTGGTGCATTGCTAGGTAATAAGGGAATAGCATGGTCATGAGAGTGATGAGGTGGTAATTCTATTGGCTCAGCAAAAATAGAGTTGTGCTTGGTCAAAATGAGTTGCAAATCTTTAGGAATAGCATCCTCCTCTGAAGGATGAGGTTGGATCATAAAAATCTGAGCTATGACACCTCGAGATGATTTTTTTAACAACTTCTCCATCCGACTAGAACTGATAATCTGTGAAGGCCCTACTTTTAAGCCATGGAGAGTGTAGGACTATCCATTCTATGAAAATTGCATCCAAAGCTTGGCAAAGTGCCATGAGATTACTCCTAATGTGCCCAACCATTGAGCTCCCAACACGATATCACATCCCCCTAGTTGAAGTGTAAACATATCCTGTTTGAGCTCATAGTCCCCAATATTGACCTTAACATTATGACATTTACCTTTGCAAGGTAAGGTCCCACCATTTGCTACCATAACCTCAAAGGAATTACATGAATGTACATAACAATTTGCCTACTGGGCAATGCGGGGATCAATAAAATTATGTGTACTACCAGAATCAATCAAGATGGTAAGATGCAAGCCCTTGAAATACCCCACAACTTTCATGGTTTGGGGAGTAGTAATGCCAGCAAGAGCATGAACAAAAATCTCAGCCTGTGGTTCATCTTGGTTGTCTTTCACTAGATTGGATGGTTCCTCGACTGATTCTGTGTCATCATCACTGTGGTCACTGGTGTCAGGCTCATCAACATCTATGAGGAACAACTTCTTTTGGGTGCACCTATGCCCACGAGAAAAATTTTCATCACAATTGTAACACAACCCCTAGGCGCATCACGCATCCATTTCAGTAGTGGTTAGACATTTGGGTGCAACAGTGGTTGCAACAGGTTTTTGTTCATTCTGATTTTGGAATCTAGGAGTAAAAGAGGTTTTAGCTTGTGGAAATTTAGATATCCACCTTTGAGCTACAAATTTGGATTCGGCCAAATGAGCCAACTTGATAGCCTCCATCATGGATTGTGGTTTGAACATAGTAACCTCAGCTTGGAGATCCTCCCTCAAACCACTAACAAAACAACTCATAAAGAACCCTTCATTCATTCCCATGGTTTTGTTGGCCAATTTCTCAAATTGTATTTGATAATCTCTAACTATCAAAGTTTGTTTCAACTTTGTCAACTATCCTGTAAAATCATCATACTCACTAGGGCCAAAGCGAGTGAGTAATTGAGACTCAAATTCTTCCCATGAAGGATTAGGGTGAGTTTTTTGCAACCATTGGTACCACTACAAAGCTTCAGATTCCAAGTTGAAAGAAGCCATTTGAACTCGGTGATATATGGGTACATCATGGAGGCTAAAGTATTGAGCAACACGACATAACCACCCATCCACATCCTTTCCATTAAACTTAGGAAAGTCTAATTTGGGCATCTTATAGGTAGGATCATGATCATAGGGAAAATGAGAGTCATCTATTGTCCTTCCTTTACCTCTATTATAATACGAGTGTTCAGTATGGTGCTCAGTCTTGCTAGGACCACCGACCAATTTGGACTCAACTTCTGCAAGTTTTTCTTCTAGGCGGGCTCTGGAGTTAGCATGATCAGTTCTAAGATTTTGAAGCTCTATCATCACATCTTGACTTGATTTTTTCATGTCAGCAATGGTGCTTTCAAATTTTTCAATCATTGAGGTGATCGAATCTACCTCTTTCTGTTGTCCTCGAGTGCCACTAGCCATTTTGGATAGTCTTGAACCTCTGTAACTGAATTACTAAAAATAGAAGTGTGGGTTTTAGGGGTTACTATTTTTAGTAAGGAGGCCAAAAAAGTGCTTGGGTGTGATATATCAAAATGATCAGTGTGACGAGCTGAACACAATGGGCTAGGACTCAAAAAAATTATTTTCGAGATCAAATTTTGTATTTGTGGAATATTTGGCCAAAGAGGAGTCGTGGAAAATGATAAATTTGAGGAATTTTGAGAAAAAAGGAGTTAAGACTCAAAAATTCTGTGAGAGGTGCAAGAGGGGCTAACTAAGATAACAAAACAAATTTGAGGATTTTTGGGGGTGTCTAGGGCTTTTTATGACTATTTTAGGGCTATTTTTCCCCATTTTTGGTTTTAAAAATACTCAAAATAGAGTAAAGATAAAACCACTATAACTTCTTCATTATAGCTCCGATTTGCATGATTTTTTATTTTTTGAGTGCAAATCAAAAGTAGCAAAATACTTTTTTTATTTGGAGCTACAGTTCAAAGTTGGAAACTGGATCAACTATCTCTGATCTGTGCGTTCTATCAACTGACCACCCTATCACTGTCCTGTCACCTATACTATAGTTACTGACACTGACGGTTCTATTTTTGACCTTGACCACCTATATTTTTTAATTGTTACAGCTGATTGTTATTGTTACTATTGTTGACCTGGCTGTTATTGTCATTGACTTGACTGGTACTAGAATATTTTAGACTACTATAGACACTTGCAGACTCTGTCCTCATTGTTGGTGCATGCAAAGTGTGTTCTTCTATGATAGGGAAGTCTTTCTCCGTATGCTCACTTTTTGGGATCGTGAAAGCAGGTTCAGTAGAACAGGGATAGGTGAGTATTTTGTAGGTTGAAGTTTTTAACAGAACTAGGGTATGCTAGGTAGAGGAGTATGTAACACCCATAGGCCCTCTGTTATACCGTAGTGATGAACAATAGTGCTCGGACCAATATTTTAGGCCACTACTCAAGGAGGATTCCACACATACCCTTGAGCACACTATCTACCTCTCTAACAGTACGGGAGGGTAATCATCTGGGATGTTGTGTCCCATGGACTATGGATGATACAAGGCCAAAAAGATTCCTATTGGATAAAATTTTGTTCACCCTAGAATGGTCTCCCGATACACCCGAAGATGCGTGGGAGCTCGATTCCGTGCATGAGTGTTGTTTGAGGCCTAGGTATTGGAGCCTGATCGCCCCTCACTTCACTAGATGCTTTATGGGCTATCTAGCTTAGCCAATAATGATAGCTCCTTCATGATATTTTAAAACCCTCGGTACAGGGTTTCTAGCCTACTCAACTACGAAAAAAAGATTGTATTTTTTTGGGTTTTTGTAGATTTTTTTTTGGCTTTTGAATAAAGGAAAATAGAATGAAAACACACAGGAAAATTATACCTAACAAGTGAAAATGGTTGAGCAAGAATTATCGCAGTCATAGTAGAACTCGACCCTGGAAAGCGCTCTGATACCACTTGTAAGGAACCTACTATTGAAATAAAGCTCACACATACAAAATACTAAAAGATAACTGAAATACATGCAATAACAGAATAACACTATGCAGAAAGTAATTGTAGAATTGAAACAATCTCACAAATAACTCAGAATCGTAGGCCTCTTCGAGGGGGCAACCTCCTTCAATATTTCATTAGCTTGCAAAAAGATACATTCGTATATGGCTTCATGCCTTTTAAAGAGAAAGCTACATGCAATCCTACCTAAAGGCTCAAGAGTTGGCTTACATGCAAAATGCCACTTGGCTTACATGAAATGCCACTTGAGCTAGAATCTTCTACCAAACATCGGTTACAATCTTGATAATGGTTATATGCAATGGCACCATCGGTTACAATCTTGATAATGGTTACATGCGATGGCACCACTTGGCTAGGTGCCTTATTTGCCACATACATTACGAGGTATTACAAAATAACATTATAATAGAATCCCCCCACGTTGGAAGTGGGTCATTACATAATAATGAGAATTACAAAGTAACGTTAGGATGGGATCCTAACACAATATCCTTACTTATTGGTCTCAATTATTTATTTACTTTTATCTATTTGGACCTATTTTTTGGAAGTTGAAAACCATCCTCATCCATATCCATTTGTAAGTTTCTCTTACAATTTTCTACAATTTGCTCAATTCGTTTTAGGGCATGATCTCTCAATATGCCCCACCTCATGACATATTCTACATTTGAATGATATGTTTTCATAATCCATGGTTTGTGTCCACAACTTACCCCCATACTTAAGAATGATTGATTATGATAAAGGTTTATTGATATCAATCATGACCAATATTTGAGCATAAATAGCCAAGACTCCATCTTTTGTAGTTTCTAAAATTTCAAGGAATTCTCCTAGAGTGTTACCAATTGCCTTAAAGGTATCCAGTTTGTAGAATCTAATGGTTAATCCATACATCTTGACCTAGACTAGTACTATGGATAGATTTATATTTTTAGGTGCAAAGCTTTCATACCAACGGGTAAGAAGGAGTCCTACTCTTCCCATAAACCAAGGACCTCATTTTAGGATTCTATTTATTTCAACCATAGAATAAAAAGTGGCTATGAAAAAACCTTTAGAAAAAAAGGATAGGCTCACTCATAGAGACTTCCATCTCCTACCAATCCATTTTCTTAGAGCTAAATCCCCTAGCCAAGACCTATTAAAATATACCAATGACTACCTTATCTTTGAGCAACGAGGATCACTACTTTGTGAGGTCCTCCTTAACCTCTACTCTTATGGATGACTACGAATTTAGCTATAAATCGGTCCATGGAAAGGAAACTATAACTTAACATCTACTAAATTGACCATTATATCCTATAGTAATTATATTATTTGAAAATAAACTTGCAATGATTTGCATGTAGAGTTTCTAAGATAATAAAGAAATAAATGAAACTTACCTAAAATATTATATGCCCAGATAGAATGTCCACCTCATCGATGCCCTAGCCCTCCATTGCTTCTCCCATCATCCAAACCCCAGCTGACAAATATATGCAATTTCATTTCCTACAACTTGAAAAATCATCAATGCCCTTGTTCTATATGGTTGACTTCATAGGCTTGTATCTCGCTCAATATTTGCTCAAATTCTTTCATATGATAATGCATTTTAAAGCTTTTCAAATTTTACATAAATTGATCCAAGAATAATTTGAATTGAACAACTCTTTGCAAATGTATGACTCTTAAAAATAAGACGTTTTTCTAAAAGAAATTGTCCTAACATTGCCCTTATTCTAGACAACTATCTTCATATAGTCATGTCTCCCTTAATATTGCTTGGATTCTTTTGTATGACCACTCATTTCAAAGCTCTTCAAATTCTACATAAAATGATGCAGGAATCGTTTGAATCATACAAATCTATGCAAAGATATAACTCTTAAAAGATAAGTCATTTTTTTTTGGAGAAGAATTTACCCTAACTCTACCAAATGAAAAAAATCTTGATATATTTTTAATAAAATATTTATAAATTACAATAAATTTTTTTCCTTAAATTTTTTATATAAAATAAGTCAAAAGCAGTCGTCTACTAGATAATAATTACATTATCCTAAAATGCAATAAAAAGTTATGTTTTTTAATTGGTTATATGGAATTGAAGCAAGTCCTACCCATCAAATTACATTATTTTACCCACGTGTTGTAGGTGAGTTGGAAAGGGTAGGGCAACCCTCCAAGGAAGGTCCCTGGTTCGAATCTCCACTCTACCAAATGCACATCGGATACCCAAAATCTAGTTGATAATGTTGGTGCGGTCAAGGCCGAGCATGACTCCCAGGTGATTTTGACAGTGTAGAACCCCCTGGTAGTGGTTTCTCAGACCAAAGTGGCCTTGTAAAAAGTGATTTTGACAGTGTAGAACCCCTTGGTCGTGGTTTCTCAAACCAAAGTGGCCTTGTAAAAAGTTTTTCGCTAAATTAAAAAAAAAAATTCCATTATTTTTATATTTTAATTAATTTTTTTAAATACATAGAGGAATCAATTACATCCACAATCCTTGATTTTGACGGTGTAGAACTCCCTGGTTGTGGTTTCTCAGACTAAAGTGGTTCTGCAAAAAGTTGTTCACTAAATTAAAAAAAAAAATTACATTATTTTTATATTTTGATTATTTTTTTTTTAATACATAGAGGAATCAATTACATCCATAGTCCTTTTCTACTTTTAATCTGCTAAGCAGGGTTCAAATATTGGAGTTGTCTCTTATAACCCCTCTTCCACCTTATTGTTAACCCCATATTTAACCATATATCAATATAATAATTTTTTTTTTTAAGTAATGCGATGTATAATGGGTAGCATAATTGAGCCACACTTCATAAAAGCATAGCAACAAGAAACCTTCCTCCCCATGATAAAACTGCATTGAAATGAAATGAAAGATTTTAATTACATCCACGAGACCCAAATATGGTCTATGGGACCTCAAATATAGAAGTACAACTGCTCAAATCATATCATATAATCTTTAATATCTTTGAGAAGGTTGTTCCTTCTCCTGCTGATTTGGGTTAGCAATTCCCCAACTTTTTTTATTTTACAGTCTTCAAATAACTCTATCATAAACTTGTTTCCAAGTGTTTCTTTGTATTTGCCACGGATGTCTGAAAAACTTGGGCACTTATAGATGAAGTGTTCCTCTGTCTCTACTGCCCCGTCTTTGCATAAAGTACATATCCTTTCTTCCCATTGTTCTTTGGGTGTTGTCCATCTCCTTGTTTCACATCTAAGCCTATGAGAGCTAGTCCTTATCTGAGCAATGAAGATTTTTTCCTTCCACTTGATTTCAACGCCTATATATGCTTTTTCCTTGTGATCATACGTTCGGTTAAAATTTGCAATATAATATTATCTTTTCTTGCTTGCATTTTTCTACATTCCACTTCTAAACTTTTCGTTCACATAGCTTGTGATGTCTTTGTTGAAATTTGGGCATTCATTTATGTTGATTTCCCAACGTTTCATCCATTTCTAATTTTGTTTCATCCATGTGTTCTTCCACCTATGCAACTCTTCGTCCTTAGTTGCCCTTGGCCATCTGTCGTTTTCATGTTTTCTGTTCTTTTCAAGTAACATAATGGCTTGGTCATAGCAATTGCTTCTAAAGGAAACATTTCAGTTTCAGCTAGAATAATTTTGTAAGGGGTTGTGGCCTTAATTTTGAGAAAATTTATGGTTAGATATTTTTGAATCCTTTCTATTTGCCTTCATTTTGCCTTTTTTGTGCCACTAGCCCACACCTTGCAACCATACAACAAAATCGGTGTAACAAGTAGGCCAAATAAAATCCTAGTGGTCTTCTAGTCCCACAACTCGACATTCCTACACCTATTTTGAAGTGCATACAATGCTCTCCAATCGCTTTGAGTTCTTTTCATCCTACATGTATTCCAATTGAGTATGTCATGAAATTCTATGCCCAGGTATTTGTATTCTACTACTACCTCAAGTGGTTCTCCTGCAAACTAAAATTTGAGCTGTTGCTTCTTCTTTTTTGCTGAAAAAATCATGATTTTTGTTTTGCTTGTGTTTACCTGCATCCCAACTTCCTTACAAAAGAGTTCTAGAACTCGAAGGTGATCTCCTAGATCTTTGGCTATTTTAGCCACAAGAATTACATCGTCTGCATACATGAGGATTTTTACCACATATTTGGCTAAGTGCACACCCTCTCCCCCAAATTTGTTTATCCATTCTTCTAACTTGTCAATCTACAACCCAAATAAGGTAGGAGATAAAGGGTAACCTTGTTTGACACCTATGTCACTACCAAAACATTCAGATAACCCTTCATGTGTTCTGATTCTAGCTTTTACATGCTCATATAATTTGTGAACTGTTGCCCTGTAGTGAATTGGAACCTCTAGCTCTTCCATTACTGCTCCATAATGTTTTCCTTGGCACTGTGTCAAATGCCTTTCTAAAGTCTACAAAACAACAGAAAGCCTCCTCTTTTTTATCCCATATTTTTTCCACTGTGTCTGAGTGTGATACATTGATCAATAGTTGAGTGCTTAGGCCTAAAACCTGCTTGTCCCTTTGCTCTCTTTCCCTTTTATTCTACCCATATACTCATTCTACGCTCTATCATACTCCCAAACAACTTTGCAAAGAGATGGTTGATCATTATAGTTTGATAGTTTGAGGGATTATTTACATTTCCACTTTTAAACAAAGGAATGGTCAAGCTAGTTGTCCACTTGGTAGGGAAACCATTTTGTATGACCTCATTGAAAATTTCTTTGATCTACGATGTCATAATATCTACCCCCATTTTATATGCTCTGCTTGAAGATTGTATATGTCACGGGCTTTACTAGTTGCTAACTTTTTTATCCCTTGAATAATGTCTTCATTTGTGAAAAGTTCTTTCTTGACAGTGATAATAGGGGGTGTCTCCTTCTGGTTATTACGCTGACACAATTGTTTTGAATACTTCAACCACTGATTAACTGTTATGCTATTTTCAGCTTGCATCCTTTTTATGCTTAGCTCCTTCCAAAATTTCTTTGGTTCATGCTTCCCTAAGTAAATCAGTTCTTTCCTCCTTGTTCTAGTGTATTTTTCTTTTTTTGCCCTTACCAGTTTCTCATATGCTTTTATGTTTTCTCTTGTTTTACCTGTCGGTTCCTTTAGTAATCTTCGCGCTTCTTTGTAATCTTCATCGAACCATGGGTTGGTTGGGAAGCTATTCCTTTCTTTCTTTTGAGGTTTAGCTCTCTTGTAATTGTTTAGAGCTTCTAAGATAATGTGCATTAACCATTCACTCTTACTGTAATCCTTGCTACTATGAGGTAGTTTCTCCCTTTCCTGTAACTTGTTATTTAATATTGCCTTAAAATTCTGTTGATTTTCATATGTTACGAGAATGTTTCCCTTGTGAGGATATTTGTTTTGATTGCTTTGCAAGTGTTTTTCCCTTGGTTTGTCTCATAACAATTGGGTTGTGATCTGACTTAAGTTCCATCGGAGAATCTTCCACTTCTAGCTCCTCTATTTTTGGTATGTAATTTTGTGAGCATATTACATAGTCTATTACACTTTGTCCCTTATATGTTTTGCATGTATACCTTACTGATTTTTTCCATTTGTTCATCCCATTGCAAATAATCAAGTTATGTATGCTGCATAGGCCTAACAACTCTTCTCCATATTGCGTGATAGCCCCATACTCATCTTCTAAAGTCCTGGTCCTGGTCCACTGCTAATTTTCCTCTTCTGGTATCCAAAGAGGATTCATCTCAATATCTTCACTTCCTTCTAGAATGTTAGCTTTCTTATTTTTTGTCCTTGCATTGAAATCTCCAATTAATATAATCTCCCCCAGCTTACTATATATTGAAATATCTCTTTTTAGGGAGGAGTATGGATCTTCTCTGTTAAGGTCATGTTTCTTATAGAATTTAGAATTCTTGGGAGCAAAATAACATGCTGCTATGCTAATAATTGAATTATTTTGTAGGATCTTTATTTAGATGTATTGTTTGTTTTCATCGTGTTTTTCAATTTTAATGACCCTATCCCATTCATCTTTTATTAAAACCACAATACCCCCATTGATATACCCTTAAGGTGTCTACACCAAACATAGGAACATATTATAAGTATTATAATAACTTAGTTATTGTGCATTTGATGTTTCCAATGATAGACTTTAAAGTTGAGGAATTCCACATTTAAATTAATACCTCAAAAGTTTAATTTTTTTTTAAATCCACAACATTGATTAAATTAGGTTAACCAAACATTACGAAAATTTTGAAACTCTAAAGACAAATGTAAAAATAAGATTATATCATACTTCAATAACTAAAATATAAAAAATATGATTAAAAATACAATATATAATTAATAATAATAATAATCTTATTTAAGATAATAACATGCTATTGTTTTTTTTTTTTGAAAAAATTGAAAAAACTTGTATTAAAACAAAGATCAGTTACAATTGGGAGTAGACACATCCCAGCCGAAAACACAGAAAGCACATGATTACAAGGCGCGAAAACGCGACACTTTTCACCTCAGACCGCAAAAAGTCAACAAGCCGCGAAATCGTGACATGTCGCGATATCGCTACAACAATCCATCCTTGGCCGCGCCAGAGCAACAAGTCGCGAAATCGTGACATGTCGCGAAATCGCGACAACTAACCATCCTTGGCCGCGATGGAGCAACAAGCCACGAAATCGCGACATGTCGCGATATCGCTACAACAATCCATCCTTGGCCGCGCTAGAGCAACATGTCGCGAAATCGCGACAACAAACCATCCTTGGGCGCGACGGAGCAACATGTCACGAAATCGCGACATGTCGCGATATCGCGACAACAATCTTCCCTTGGCCACGATGGAGCAACATGTCGCGAAATCGTGACAACTTTCCTCCCTTGGCCGCGACGGCGCAACATGTCGCGATATCGCGACAACTTTTCTCCAGGGGCCGCGACGGCGCAACAAGTCGCGATATCGTGACAACTTTCCACCAGGGGTCGCGACGACGCAACATGTCACGAAATCGTGACAACTTTCCTCCAGGGGCCGCGACGGCGCAACATGTCGCGATATCGCGACAACTTTCCAACGACGGTCGTGACGGTGCAACATGTCGCGATATCGCGACAACTTTCCTCCAACGGTCACGACGGCGCAACATGTCGCGATATCGCGACAACTTTCCTCCAGCACCCGCGACCTCGCAACATGTCGCGATATCACTTTCCTCCAGCGGCCGCGACGGCGACATGTCGCGATATCGCGACAACTTTCCCCCCGCTCCCGCCGCACGATATCGCGACAACTTTCCTCCAGCGCCCGCGACGTCCCAACATGTCGCGATATCGCGACAGCTTTCCTCCAGCGCCCGCGACGTCCCAACATGTCGCGATATCGCGACAAAAACAGGTCGCAATATCGCGACAAAAACCACCCTTAGCTTTTTCATTGATCATTGGTTCAAGGATCTTTCAAGACCCTGCCTAATCACCTCATCCTCAATAGGCATGTCACTATGCAGCTGCACCCCTACCTCTTTCTCAGCACCCATCTTAGCCAGGAAATCTGCCGCTTTGTTTAAATTTCTACTCACATAAACTGGAATCACATCATCTAATTCCCTCCATAATTCCTTGATTTGAGAGACCAGAATCCTCAACCTCCATGCTTTCAAAGCAAAGTTCCTCATGCGATCAAGAGCTCCAACCGAGTATTTGAGAGTCGGATTCAAGAATTATCCTCCTGTGGCCCCGATTAATCGCCCAAATAGAAGCGGATTTGATAGCAATGGCTTCAGCTTCATTGTTTGTGGCTCTTCCCAAGCCTTGCAGTTCCCAATAGAGCACGGATCCCTCGTGATTCCGGCAGACCACACCAATTTCGGCACTACCCGGATTGCCCTTTGCAGCTCCATCAGTATTGATTTTAATCCAACCTTCTGGGGGAGGTTTCCAACTAGCTCTGTCCTGTCCCTCTTGCTTTTCAACTCCCTCTTCCATTGGCCCAGGACCAACCTGAGTTTCCTCATTAGCATGGACGACAACTGTTTCTGTGACTTTGCTCCAGATGACCTGCCAAACTCCATCAAGCGTGGAAAACGTTTCTCAAAAAATTCTAGCATTTCTCTCCAACCACACTTGCCACCAAATGAAGTTTAAGCCAAGCTCCCAACCAATTCGAAGAGCTTTAGATTTAAATCTACCCCTCTTCCATCTTTCCAAAATATTAATCCGATTCAAATCACCATTAATCTGGATTTTATAGTGAGAGAACCAACGCTTCCAAATCTGACGCGTGAAAGGGCAGTCAAACATCAGGTGATCAGCTGTTTCCTCGTTCTTATGGCATAAAACACATTGAGATGGACCGATGATTCCTCTACACCTGAGATTGTCAAAAGTGAGAATTCCATTGTGCATAAACTACCAGGCAAAAAAGTTCACTTTCGGCCAGCCCTTGGAGTGCCAAATCTTTCTCCAATCCTCAACCGGATAAGCAAGGGGGGGAGGCTCAGGGAGGATCTTATCATATCCATCTTTTACTGTATATACGCCAAGGCTCCCATAGCCCCAAGCTAATTCATCCTCCTCGTCTCTCCCTATGAGAAACCTTTCTGTCAAGATTTTGGTCAAGATGGGTGCCAACTCCGGAGGGATTGAAATTGGCCACTCCTCCAACCTCTTAAACTTCTTAAACTTATACCCCCCCAGCTGAGTAGTATTGAAATAACTTTCAATTTGGACCCAACCCTTGGTTTCTATGGCAGATTTTATTGGGAGTAACTCGGGGAATTCAACCATGATGGGTGGAAACTGATCCCATGAATCTGTCCAGAAACGGGCCTTCTCCCCTCTCCCCACTTTCCAAAACAGCTGGTCTTTAATAACCTGAGATCCTAGCTTGAGAGCCTGCCACACTAAGGATCCAGAACCATCCAAAGGGAAACGGCCCACCTCATTGGGGTTGACATGACCCAAGTATTTACTAGTGAGGATTCTACTGAATAAGGAAGTTGGTTGGGAAATCCACCTCCAATACAACTTTCCAGCCAAAGCTTTATTATTTAACCTGGATCCTCTCAGTCCCAGCCCACCTTTTACCTTGGGCTGGGTAACTTTATCCCAGCCCACTAAGGCCCACTTTCTCTCTCCCTTTGCTCCTTCCCACAAAAACTTTCTAGCCATCCTGTCCAACTCTTTCCAGATTGTAAGCGGGGCAGCCAAGATAGAGAATTTGTAGATAGGCATGGCTTGAATGACTGACTGTAAGAAAGTTACTCTGCCACCATAGCTTAACCACTTGTGAGACCAGTGATTAATTCTGTCCTTGATACACTCAAGCAAATTCCTCCATGTGTCTAATTTCAGCTTCTTAAAGTGCAAGGGGATCCCCAAGTAAACCACAGGGAGAGAAGTCCTAGTGAATCCCAGGATTTCTAAAATTCTGTTCTGAAGCCTTTGCTCCAGATTAAAAAAGACCACTTTGGATTTCTTGTCATTAATGACCTGTTGAGTAGCCCTGAGATAGACATTAAGAGTATCCCTAATCGATCTTGCTTCCCTGAAGCTGGCCACTCCCATCAAACCAGTGTCATCCACAAACTGCAGGTGCGATAAAACTTCGTCCCCCACCCTAACACCCAATAATCTGCCTTGCTGTCTTCTCCTCAAGAAAAGTCTGCCAAGACCTTCAGCCATAATGAGAAACAGATAAGGAGAACAAGGATCCCCCTGGCGAAGACCCCGAGAGGCTCCAAAAGGTTGCGAAGGAAGGCCCTTGATTAGAACAGAGTAAGTCGGGGAAGAGACACAGCTCATGACCCACTCTATCCAGTCCTGAGAGAAACCAAAGGCAGCCATCATTTTGGCCAGGAAACTCCATTCAACCCTGTCATAAGCCTTAGACATGTCCAATTTTATGAACATCCCTTTATTCCCAGAAGTGTGCATTGAATGTATTGCTTCCTGGGCCAGAACCACCCCATCCGGAATCTGTCGACCCTCAACAAAACCCCCTTGCTCAGAGGAGATAATGCTGTGAAGAAGGGGTTTTAGTCGCTCAGCCATTACCTTTGTGATTATTTTATACAACACATTACATAAGGCAATAGGCCTATAATCTGAAATATGAACCCCCTCCTCCCCTTTTGGAATTAAGGTAATGAAAGTGTGGTTTATAGCTTTAAGCATTCTCTTATTTTCTCTGGATTCTTCAACAACAACTCTAACATCTTCCTCTAAGTAATCCCAGAAGGCCTGAAAAAACTCAATGGGGAAACCGTCTGGACCTGGAGTTTTACCAGTACTCATTCCAAAGACCACAACTTTCAGTTCATCTCTATCAATGGGTTTGAGGAGGGCCTGATTTTCATCCTCAGAAATGATAGCAGGAATGACAGAAATAACTTCATTTTGGGCCTCAACATCTTGAACCACACTTTCCTTAAAAAGCTTTGAGAAATAGTCCATAGCATGGGAATGTATAGCTGGAAGAGTATCAAAGGAATGACCATTCTCATCTTGAAGGGCCTCCATCTTATTCATCTGTCTTCGAGCACAAGCAGTCCGATGAAAGAATTTTGTATTTCTGTCCCCTTCCAATAACCAGGTGGTTCTTGCTCTCTGCCGCCAATAGGTCTCCTCCTGGTTGTCAATGTCCTCCACCGTCGTACGCAAGGCATCATCCTCAGCTTTGAGCTGGTCTGTAATTACTCCTTCTCTGAACTATTTTTGGACCTCATCCCATCGGGCCACCAACGGAGCTCTTTGGGCCTGGAAGTCAGATTTATTAGAACGCCTCCAATATTTCAACTGAGTTTTGACATATTGAAGTTGTTTGTGGATTCTGAACATTGCTCTCCCATAAGCTGGGCGGCCTTCTTCCCACCACTGTGGGATTTTCTCCCGAAGTTCTTCTTTCTGAAGCCAGAAATTCTCAAATCTGAAGGGTTTGTGATGGTGTCCCCTCCTAGTCCCACCTTCCAACAGAATAGGACAGTGATCAGAAACAGGGCCTGCTAAAATCTAAAAATTGATATTCCATTTTACAAACGTCTCCTCTGAAAGCAGAAAGCGGTCTAGCTTCACCTTCCTACTATGTGGCTCCCGCCTTTTATTAGTCCAAGTGAAGTTATTGCCAGGACATTTGATGTCCACTAGGTGCAAAGCCTGGACTTGAGCAATCATGAAACGGTCCCCTGGATCCAAAAGAGGTGTTCCCCCTTCCTGGTCTCTAGAAGATAATTTAGCGTTAAAGTCCCCCGCTATAATCCAGTCTAGATCTTCCCTGGATGCTCGCATATCATGCACAACCTTCCACTGCCGCCTCTGACCCTCCAGGTTTTGAGATCCATAAAAGTTAGTGATTAGAACGACTTCCGCCGAGACATTATTCCTAAAAAGAGAAGTGAGAACACCCCTCCAGGCAAGGTGATCTATTGCGGACCATTCCGGAGAGTTCCACGGAGTAACAATCCCCCCGAGGCACCTTGGGCAGCCACATCCATATGACCAGACACCCCTCCAAATTCTCGTTGACTGTTTTAGACATAAGATCCAAAGACATCTTAGTCTCTTGTAAAAGCAAAAAATCAGTATTGCTATTCTCTAATAGCCTTTGAACAACAGATTGATGGGTTCTGCTGTTTAAACCCCTCACATTCCAAGATTGTATAATCATGGGTTACCCTGGGAGCAATAAGATTCAATTGTCCTCATCGATCCTCCCATGATCAATTTGTCTCCTTGGGCTGCTAGCAGCTCCTTATTGGATCTTCTACCTGCTCCCTGAGAATTGCTATTTTTTGGTCTTTTTTCTACCTGGGTTATCCCCAAAGATGGCCTTTCCCTGTTCTTCTCTGCTATCCCCATGTGAACATCCTGAGATACTGTCTGCTCCTGGTTATGGACTACTAAGGCACCAGAAGACACTGGCTGTGATACCTCACAGAGATCAACTACCTGTTGTATGACAGGAGAAGATGAGAGGGGGAGTTGCCCAGGAATATTAGAAGTTTCCTTGAAACCCTCCAAGCCCTCCATAGAGTGATCCTCTTCATCAACCAATGACTTAAAAATCTCATACCTATTGGCAAGCCTGAGATGAGATTGCTCCTTTCCCTCCTTTTTCTTTGTCCGTCTTCTTCTTCTGGGCTGTTCAAAACCCTCTCTCTGAGCTTCCTGGCCCTGACCGGTGCTATTAGGATCTTTATTAGGAGCAGCCTTATCCTCTTTAGGCAGGTTTGGCATTCCTGAAGGGGCCTCCATTTTGGCATTCATATTAATAGGACAGAAACGGGCCAGATGTCCATGCTTGTGGCAAACCCTACATCTGAAGGGTAGGGCCTCATAGTCCAGCTGTTGAATCCAGGTGAGACCTGCTAGTTCAATATCCAACTCAGCCGACAAAGGCTGGCTGAGATCCATCTCCACACATATTCGAGCGTACACCGCCATGCTCCCTTCAATAGTGTCTCTGGCAACACCCAGATGTCTACCAATCGAGTTGCCAATCATTGCCAATACCTGCTCACCCCAAAATTCCATTGGAAGGGCATATAATCGAATCCATACTGGTACAGCAGTAGGTTCAACACGAGGATCGAAACCCACCCTCCATGGTTGAACAAATAGCCCTGTCGGGCCATGGTTTTTCTTCTCCGACTCGAAAGCCTTATTTCTATCGGCCAGAGCCGAGAAGTTGACAATAAAATAACCATTACTAATAAACCACAATGAGTACTCACCGTGGGGCTCCCAGTTTTGACGGATCCAAGAATGCAGAAAGTTCAGGGAAGGGCGAATACCCATGAACTTGCAGATTAAATCATGGTTAGCTCTGTAGAGGACTGATTCTTCAACCATGTTGGGCTCAATGACGATTTTTGGCCTGGATTCGGCCTGCGGCAAACAACCATTCACCCGATGTGCTGACGACCTATTCCCAGCAGTCGTGAAGAGCTTTTTATATGCCATATTTTGGGCTTCGGCGGTCTTCGGAGGAGAATCTTCTTTAAACAGATCAGCGTAAGAGCTGGTGCTTCCTGGGAAAGGAGCCGGAGAAGTCCCCATTGGACCCTCCTGGGGCACCGATCTGACCTTCAGATCCACCGTACCCCAAAGGCACTTCAGCAAATCAGCAGAAGCCAGAGATTTTTCGAGGATGCAGAAACCCTAGTTCAGAGGAAAAAATCGCCAGAGCTCATTTTCCCCCTCAGTTATCTTTGGATTGTTGCTAGTTGCATTTTGGATATTCAATAACCTGTTATTGTTAAAAACTATATGTATTGTATTTTATTTTGAAATGAAATGAAAGATTTTAATTACGTCCACAAGACCCAAATATGGTCTATGGGACCTCAAATATAGACCCAAATATGGTCTATGGGACCTCAAATATAGAAGTACAATTACTCAAATCATATCATATGATCTTTAATATCTTTGAGAAGGTTGTTCCTTCTCCTGCTGATTTGTGTTAGCAATTCCCCAACTTTTTTTATTTTAGTGTCTTCAAATAAATCTGCCATACACTCGTTTCTAAATGTTTCTTTGTATTTGTCATGAATATCTGAAAAACTCGAGCATTTATAGATGAAGTGTTTCTCTGTCTCTACTGCCCCTGTGCTGCATAGAGTACATATCCTTCTTCCCATTGTTCTTTGGGCGTTGTCCATCTGCACTGTTTCACATCTAAGCCTATGAGAGCTAGTCCTTATCTCGAGCAATGAGTATTTTTTCCTTCCACTTGATTTCAACGCCTATATACGCTTTTTCCTTGTGGTCATACTTTGGGTTAAAATTTGCAATATAATATTGTCTTTTCCTGCTTGCATTTTTCCACATTCCACTTCTGAACTTTTCATTCATATAATTTTTTATGTCTTTGTTGTCATTTGGACATTCATTTATGTTGATTTCCCAACATGTCATCCATTTGTGATTTTTTACCATGAAAAGATCGAAGCTGATATATCCCCACCTTCAAATTGGAAACAATCGCTACAAAATTACTTAGTTGCTTACAGCCGAACAAAGTTAACATCAAGAGGCCTCAAAATATCAAGGGGTCGGGGTTAAAAGAGTACGCCGAAAATATTGCATTGTGAATTCTTTGCCCTTAATAGCACCGGGTAATAATTAAAAGAAAAGTTTCCGCATGGTAGAGCACTACACTTTTTCATGTTAGCCCATGCCTGCCCACCCCTTGACTCGGGGTACCAGGCATTGTAAGGTCCTAAAGGGTGTACTAGGCGTCCTAGGATTACCGTTCCATACCCTGTGTGTGAGCGGGAGAGGACACACCACACCCACACCCACACCCACATATGATATGCATATGCCTGAATACTTGGCGGTTTCCACACGCGCAGGCACAGAAGAGAAACAGACGCCCATACCCAGATACACATATTTACCTGGGTGCCTAAAAATTGCTGCTTTTCTGCAATGGTAATGCGGTTTGGGTCGGGCGATGGGGGAGGAGGAGGAAAAAATAAGACCCAACTTTTTTTTCTTCATGCCCACTTGGTGATGGTGATGTTGATGTTGATGGGCGTGGCGGCAGATGGAGAGACAGAGATCAACGCAGGTTCGAATCACTCCGGAAGCAATCCACGCAGGTTCTTCTTCGTCGTCGCTTAGAAACTACTTCGGCCCTCGGGAGAGAGAGCAGGTCTCCGTTAATAATAATAGTAATAGTAATAATAATAATAATATTAGCAGGGACGGCGGTGGTGGATTGGGGATGGAGCGGAGCAGCAGCGGAGGCAGGGGGGCGGCGGCGGCCGCGCCGTCGCCACCGGAGAGCGGGGTGCAGAGGGGTGGGCCTCTTTTGGAGAGGTTTAGGGCTATTTTAAGGGAGAGGGAAAGAGAAAGGGAAGATGATTTGGAGAGGCCCGCCAGGCTGAGGGAGGACCAGATTATTTCTCTGTACAAGAATGCACTTTCGGAGCTGACCTTCAATTCGAAGCCCATCATCACCGATTTGACCATCATTGCCGGGGAGCAGTCCCATGCTGCCAAGGGCATTGCTGCCACCGTTTGCAACCACATCTTGGAGGTAGGTCATTTCATAGCCCTCTCTCTCTTTTTCTAAAGGTGTTTGCGGCGATATAAATTCGTTGCATCGGTTATGGTAGCGGGGATGGGGTTAGACAGTGCAAGGCATGCTTTGTCTGTGGCTGAGAACACCCAGATGGGCAATATCAAATTTTAACTTTTTTTTTTTTTTGGGCTGAGAGGAAACCTGCATCTTTAAATCCCTTTGACTTTATGTGGATTCATGCTGGGTTAAATCCTTTTTTTTCTGTTCATACCCGCTTCCTTGCAACCAGGTCTTTGACTTGCCCTAAAGCCTGTGTAAATAAATCCGCTTTGTGCGTACTTGCATGATAAATTTTTCTTTAGGAAAAAAAAAGAAAAAATCCAGGGCTTAAATAAGCACTCGCCGATTAGGTGAGTAATACTAACTTGGTTGCAACCAGTCTCTAGGACCTGCACTAAAATCCACCAAATATAGAGTGTTGTCACATGGAGCCACTCCGTTGGAAACCCGCTCAGTTAACTTAGGAAGCCTTTCATGACTTTTCGTAGTAGATGTCACACAGAAAATTTAAGAAGCATATTTTATTTTTTCATTTTTTTAATATTGTGGCAGATCAAAGGAAAACTTGACCATTGATTTTTATTTCTTGCCACGGAGGACAAAAAATTCACTTCTAAGAAGTGCTCCATATTTTCGGCACTCTCAAAATTTTATTCCGAAGTAGTTGCCGCTCCTCATTACTGGCAAAGATTCTAAAACATGTGGGTACAGGATTAAATTTGTTTTCATGGGATCGCCTCCTCTCTAAAATTAGCAGCATTAGTTGGCATGGGACCATGTTCTACTCTTAAATCCTCTTGTTGATTCTATGTGGGGTACTTACTGGATCAAGTACCTTCCTGTAGGTTTAGGCAAGTTGGTCAAGCGCTGTTGAACCTGCTGAGTAGGGTGGGTGTGGCCTTTCCTGGGTTTTCTCGTACTCCAACGTTGGAGTGCTGGGCTAAGGCTATGTCCTAAAACAAGATACTTTACCCTTTTAAATGCATACCAAATCTTTGTAACAAGGTTTATGGACCTGCATGGAAACCCCCTGAATCAAATCCTCTGATTATGTGTGTTTACTTACCGGAGTACATCCTTTTCTTTGTTCATTTACACCAACTTCCTTTTAACCGTGTTTTTGGACCTTCTCTTGTGGCTTGGTAGGCTACTTTGGCAGACCAGCATTGGTTGTTGTGTACTGAACCCATTTCATTAGTTTCAATTCAGACTAAAACAAAAGTTTTGATTGGCAAGTTTGAGCTCACACATTGGGAAAATATTAACTGATGGAACAAGCAAGGCGATTGAGGGATTTAAGGAGCAAAGTCAACAAGAGTAGCAACTTTGATTCTAGACCTAAAAAAGGGACTAGGTGTTACTTCCCAACTTTGGCAGACCAGCATTGGTTGTTGTGTACTGAACCCATTTCATTAGTTTCAATTCAGACTCAATTAAAAATTTTGATTGGCAAGTTTGAGCTTGTACATCGGGAAAATATTAACTGATGGACAAGTGAGGTGTTTGAGGGATTTAGGGAGCAAAGGCAACAAGAGTAGCAACTTTTGATTCTAGACCTGGATAAAGGAATTGGTGTTGCTTCCCAACTTTGGCAGACCAGCATTGGTTGTTGTGTACTGAACCCATTTCATTTGTTTCATTTCAGACTCAAACTAAAATTTTGATTGGCAAGTTTGAACTTGTACATTGGGAAAATATTAACTGATGGACAAGCAAGGTGTTTGAGGGATTTAGGGAGCAAAGGCAACAAGAGTAGCAACTTTTGATTCTAGACCTAGAAAAAGGAATCGGTGTTACTTTCCAACAAAGTCCAGGAAATATTAGTTTTCAAGGCCTGCACTTCATTCCAAACACTTCAAAGAGCAAGGCCAAACAAAGTTTTTAATTACATTGTTTTCAGTTTTCATTCACCAATGCTTCTAAGTACATGACTTCACTATATAGGTTCGTGTTATTATGAATATTGGTGCAAAACAGCAGTGATGCTTATAAGAAATGTTTTGGATAGGAGGGGTGAAACCGTGGGGCATTTATGTTATTTTGTTTCCTCAGGCTTCATTATCTTTTGGATGTTACCTGTTTTGGCAGCACTGGAGCAAAATTCTGCTAAATCAGTAGTAGAAGAGAGCATTGATTTACTGGTACAGTTGATTGTACTATGCAGGGAAGTTCGTAATTGTTACACGCCAAAATCACACTATGTTGTATCAGCATAATATTTGGAAAGGAATCCTCATGATCATTACAACTGAATCAAACTGTTTAAAATTTCGTTACACGAAATCAGGTGCAGGTCTCCTTTTTCAGTTTTCTAGTGGCACAAGTAACAAGATTCAGAGTTACCTTCCTGTTGCCTAGATACCTGTATCCTCATACCAGATAATGGATACCATATTAGTCATATACCTTGTCTAGACATAGCAAGATGCATGGGTATCATATCCAAATACACACCTCTATCTGATACATATCTAATACATCTGGATAAGGCCAAGGGACATTTAGTGTTGTATTCATGACATGAGATTAAAATAAGATAATATAAAGTTTAAAAAAATGAATAAAGTTTAAAAAGCAAGTGACAATCCTCTTTTTAATTAATGAAAATATCCTATTTAAACCTTAAATTTGTGAAAACAATTTGTGTATGCTTTTCCTTTTCATATATAAAATTTGTATCCTTTTTTAATTCCATATTCAGCCATATCCATAGTGGGGGTTTTTAAATTTGTGGTATCTGCATCTGTCAGTCTGTCCCCATTGAGTACTGTGTCCATTTTCATGCAACATATGCAAGACTTTGTGTCCTTTTGAAATGCTAAAAAAATAGTCACGTCAGAGACGCACGTCCTGGCATCTTAAACATTTTTGGGGGGGTCTTGAAGATTTTATGTATACATATCCATCACTTTGTCCTTGTTGGATATTGTGACCGTTTCTATGCAACATATGCAAGACCTCTTTCCATCTGCCTGGAAAGCTTGAAAACATTATTTGTCGCATCAGAGACACATGTTCTTGCATCATAAGCATTTTTGGACAGTGAATAATCTACTCTTTATTTATAGAGGATGTCCTTGGAAAAGTCCTGAAAATAAAGTGAAAAATCTAAAACTCTGGGCATCTATGAATGATACCGTGTAGAGCAATTTGAGATGCATCAATTCATTTATGGATCTGCATTATTATTACTATTATTTTCCTCAATGATAATTTTTTTAATTTTACTGTGCTTTATGCATATCTTTTACATTCAGGGAACAGAGATGGCAAGCATGGTACTGATAAATAAATAGAAATTTCCCTGAGGAAGAGGATCCAAAGTGAACGCATCCGAGAGTCCAAGAGAGGGCCCAAAGGATTGAGGGGGATTGAAAGGCCCAAAATGTATGGGCTGAATCCAAACTACCATCACTATTTGGCCTATTTCCAGTAAAAGCTTTTTGCTAGATTTATTACGAACAGCTTCATATTGAAGTGTGCTAGTTTCTTTATCCCACACTCTTCTTTGCAAAAATTGGTCTCCCATGGGAATGGCCTCCTGTACTTTTTTTTTTTTTTTCGGGAACTGAGCTTTGAGCTTCCTACTAATCCAAACATCATGAATACTGGATGTAGCCTTTCTCATAAATAAAATTGTTGGCGATGCTTCCATTGTTTGTAAAACAATGAATTTATGATGAAAATCCACTGATTAGTTATGTCTCATTGTTGCCTATCAAAGATAAATTAAAAGCAGTTAAATAATGCATTTTCCTTGAGTGCAAAAATATTGGGATTAATTTCAGTTGTAAAATACTTTGGCAACCATGAGGGTTTCAAACTTTATCGTTTAGAAGTAATACTTGTTGTTTAGTTGGATGGACTTATATTAATTCTATCATCTTCAGGTGCTGCATCTTTCATATCCTTGTTGCATTGCTAAATAGACGTGACTGTGTCTCATCATGTTTCTTTGACTCATTTGCAGGTTCCTATTGAGCAGAAACTGCCTTCTCTTTATCTTCTAGATAGTATTGTAAAGAATATTGGTGGGGACTATGTTAAATATTTTGCAGCTCGACTTCCTGAGGTGAGAACATTGTGTCTAAACGATATTGTACATGCAACTCTATCCTATTTAACATATTGGAAGGTTCATATTGCAGTTTTTGATATGAGAACCGGAGCTATTGTTTTCCAATTTCTATGTTGTTATTCACTTTTGTGGAGCTTTAAATATCCATTATCTTTTATCTATTGATGTTTCTGGTTTGCATCTTTGAAGGTTTTTTGCAAGTCATACAGGCAAGTTGATCCTAGTTCATATCATGCAATGCAACATCTTTTCCGTACGTGGAGTGGAGTTTTCCATTCTGCACCTCTCCGTCACATTGAGGCAGACCTTGAGTTTCCTCCAGCAGCAAATGGTCCGCCATCTGGCACCACATCTTCAAGGCCACCTGAGTCTCAGGCTCAGCGTCCAGGACATAGCATCCATGTAAATCCAAAGTACTTGGAGGCAAGGCAACAGTTTGAGCAGTCAAGCATGGTGAGCAGGTTTATGCTATACTGATTTTTGATTGGGGTCTACAAGTCCATTGGAAATGAATGTTTGTGTTGTAACGCATGCTCTAAGAATGTTATCTTTGCTTCCTAGTGCATAAATGGAGGGATTGTGTTAGATTTTAATTTTTGGTGTATATCAAATGAACATTGCTTTTAGAAGTTAAATCTGTACAACGACCACATTTTCAGGCTGAAGGGTCGAATTCAGAAAATAATGAGGATTCATCAAGTCCAGAACCTGAAAGATCTGGAAGATCTGTGCAGGAAAGTCCAAAAGGGTGGTCTGAAGCTCCTCGTAGACTACATGTATGCTATCCTTCTACTCTTTTCTGGTATGAACAGCATGTAGATGTTAACAAATTTGTCTGTATCTTAGGTGTTTTCTAGTTCAAATTTTCTCTTAGTTTAAGTAGTTTAAGCATGCATCTTGTAAGTTTCTTTGGCAACTTCATCTCCAAGCAGCCTCCATATCACTCAATAGTCGTTTGTCCAGTGGTGGAGTTTGTGGATTTGAAGCTGGCATATTGTCCGGATCAATATTTGTAGAGTTTTTAATGATAGTTATTTTGTTGATGTGCATTCTAGAAACTTTCTGTTTTGAGTGTTATCTATCTGAAGTCCAACCGTCTGAAATTTCTATCATTTGTTCTAATCAAGCTCTTAGATTGTCAATGCATATAGTATAATTTGATGTTATTGATATTGTCAACTCTTCATATAGTATAATTTGATGTTATTGATATTGTCAACTCTTTTACTTTTTTCAAGACACTCTTCTTTGAATTGTTGTCTTAATTACTTGTTTTATGAAAATACTGCAAAGGACAAGCTTTTCGAAGGAATTAAATCTTGAACAAATTATGGATTGATCCTTGTTCAATGTGTGTCTTGCTTTTGATGCAATTATACAATATAATTGGTCTCTTATTTGCTTTTTAACGTTTTACTATTTTCTGCTGTCATTATTGCTTTAAATAATATTCATGTAAAATTTGCTTGGTATCTTTATTGTTGCCTCATCTTTTGCACTATGCATGTGTGCTGATTTCAGCATGTGGGTTTTCCAGCTTTGTATATCAATCCTAATTCTATTTCCTCTTTCCAGAATGCTCATCGATCAGAAAGGGGAGATGCTTTTCTTCAACCTGGTTATGGACAGAAACCTGCTACGCGCTATATTGACTATGATTTCGGTCTTGATGAAACTTTGTCTCCATCAAGGGTTGGAGTTGGGAGACCTCCATCACCCTTTCCACGGTTGGCGGTTGGAAGGCCTTCTTCTCCCCCATCCAGGTTAAGAGGTGGAAGAGCTCCATCTCCACCAAGGTTAGGGATTGGAAGTGACACATCACCATCGAAGTTTGGAGCCAGGAATGTCCCTGCTCCCTCTACATCAAGAATTGGAATTGGAAGAATTCCATCTCCATCCAGGATTGGTGTTGGAAGACTGAATGATAAAATTGTAGACCAGGATAATGGATGGGAAAGGCCTTGGTATAAGAAAGGTGATGGAGATAATCTCCGGCCACTTGACAGTACCAATGCAAGTGTATCATATGGTCAAAGGAATGGCTATGATTGGCGACAGCAGCCGCCAATGCATGATGCTCTCATTGATGCCTATGGAAATTACAGGGGTCAAAGATCTTTACGGGGACCACTTTCACATTTACAGCCACCTCAGGAAATTGACATGATGAATTTCAGAGTAGTGTCTAGAAACTGGCAAAATTCAGAGGAAGAGGAGTACATGTGGGAGGATATGAGTCCCAGATTGGGAAATCATGGAAGAGGAAGTGAGAATGTGAGGAAAGATGAGTTTTCTGTTGGAGAGCTAAATAAGTGGCCAGGTTTGGGGAGGGGCAAAAGAATGGGTCCAGAATCTCCTCTGCCTGACAGTGATTGGCGCATGCATGGATCTGTGTCCCACATGGATCGGCCTATGATAAGTGGGAAGGACAGGTTACCTCTTCGGAGGGTATGCTTCTTATATTCCTGTTATGTCTATTTTCTTCTAATGTTCCATGAGAAACAATTTACTTCTAGTTTTTCATTTTTCATTGTATTCTTGCTCTATTGATGATTTTCTTGGATACATAAAGGATGCCTAATAAAGTGATATTTCTTCTGTGTTTAATGCAAATCATTTTCTATATCCCCCCCTTCCTTCTTCCTTACTATTCTCTCTGTATTACTGATCTTATTTAATTGAATGAAATTAAGGGAATCTAATAAGATGACATTTTACAAAATTTAGGAGTCAGAAGAGCGCCATCCATCTTCTCTTTCGCAACCGCCTATTATGCCTCGGAATGCTAGAGATCCTGCTATTGAGACATCAGCCCTCCTGAAAAGTAGTCAAGGTGCACTAGGGCATAGACCTGGACCAGTTCGGCCTCATTTGACACATCAAAATCTTACCACAAATTCACAAGCAAGGCTGAGAGGACTGCAAGTGTCTGTTCCAGGTCGCAGCAGTTCAAGTACGGGCATGGCTTCTTTCAATTTAGCTCATTCTGGTGGTCATCCTGTGGCTCCAGTGAATGATTTCAGAGTAGTGGGTACAGATCTGCAATCAGGAATGTTATCAAAGTCTCCAACAAATGTTGGATCCTCACTTGGTGCTGATCCTTTGAACTTTGAATTTTTATCACCCGTGACACCGGCCTCTAATAACATGTCTTTTCCAAGGAGGCAGCAACCTCAGAGGCATGTTTCACCATCTGCTATTCAACAATCTGCAAGGCCTTCTACGCAGCCAATGCCTCCAATGCCTTCATCTGCCTTGCCACCTCAACAGCCACATTTTCCATCTGTACATCAACAGCATCAAAACAATTTCATGAAGCCTGGTCAACTGCACGGTCAAGTTCCTCCTCTGCACTCTCAAGGTTTGTCTTCCCAGTCCTTTCAACAGTCACCAAATCGGTCCCAACCTGTTGAACAAGTTCCTCAGCAGCTTCCCCTATCTCAGCAGATGCCAGTGTCTCAAGCTGCTCCAGAGTTGTTGAATCAACTTGCATATAGTCTTCCACCAGGCAACCATATGCTGCAACAGTTACCAATACCACAAGAAGTACAACAAATGCCCCCTGCCACATTTGCACAGATGACTCAGTCACAACCATTGATGCAATCCCAACCTTTGCCACAGTCACAATTAAATTATGGACCTTCCCAGACTTTGGGATCTGTTGTGAGTGGTAGCATGACAAATCCTAATTCAGGATTCAACCCTGGCCCTTCATTGATTCCACCTGTGATCGGTAAATTATCTTCACAAGTTCTAGGAAGAGTACAGCCACCTCTTCCCCCTGGCCCTCCACCAGCATCGTCATTGGTAGCACCAATGTCACAGGTGTCAAGTTCCGCTACCACTCCGCCAACCACAGGGATTGCTCTCTCGAGTATTCTTAGTTCACTCATGGCAAAGGGTGTAATTTCTGTGACAGCTTCAACTGCAGCTTCCTCGGCTTCTCTTCCTTCTTTACCTACAGATTCAACTACAATACCAAATAAACTCCTGGATATCAATGCAAATGTGGCTGCAGTTTCCTCCACAACGTCCTTACTTCCTTTCCCTTCTGTCAATGCAACTCTTCCAAAACCTGCGCTAGCTGAAGTGCAGGGTGTTCAGGATCCAATTGGAACTCAGTTTAGTTCAGAAATTCTCAGAGTTCGTCATGAATCTGTTCTCAATGCATTGTATGATGATTTGCCAAGGCAGTGCACATCATGTGGTCTACGCTTCAAACAACAAGAAGAACACAGCAATCATATGGACTGGCATGTATCTAGAAATAGAACCATATCCAAAAATCGCAAACAAAAGTCTATGCAATCAACATCTCGGAAATGGTTTCTAAGTGCTAAGGAATGGCTGAATGGGACAGAAAATTCGGCAACTGAGGTTGTTCCTGCCTTTTCTCCTGTGGAAACAACTTTGGATAAAAAGGATGATGAGGAAATTGCAGTCCCTGTAGATGATAATCAGAGTGTTTGTATACTCTGTGGAGAATTGTTCGAATTTTTCTACAGTGATGAAACAGATGAATGGATGTTTAAGGGAGCAGTTTACATGAATACCCCTGATGGAATCACTGAAGGCATGGATGGGTCTCAGTTGGGTCCTATTGTCCACGCTAAGTGCAGGTCGAAATCTGCAGGAGTTGGGCTTGCAGATTCTGAGGAGGAGGAAGTGGTAAGCAGATTCAGATGCCCTTCTGATTTCTTTGTTTGTCTCCTTATCTTGTGCTAGGACTTTGTGGAATGATTTAGTTGTGTCTTGTAGACAATGTTGTTCTAGGTCTCTTTTATCTTGGATTTTTGGAGGCTCAGTTTTTGGGAACATGAAACTTATATCTAGAGGGTTGTATTTTCGGGGCAATTTTGGCATGTATAGGTGGGACTTGATGAGATGGCTTCACTTAGATACTTTAAATACTGTTGGGTGATAGGTGGACTTAGTGCCTTCCACGTCCTAAATGACATGGTTTGAACCAATCTTATGTACTCTATTGATATATTTCTGCTACAGGCAATGCTTTGTTTTATTTAAATGGTCTGTTGTGTCTTTCAGTCTGTATGGTATTAGATTGTCAAGCTTTTTTAAAGCCTATGTACAAATTAATTCAATTTAAATTGACATCTGACAGTTCTCACACCAACTTTTCATCTCTTCAGAGAAATACAAGGGAATAAAGAGAACCATTTTACTTTGAATGGAGGAGTGCAATTAAGTCAAGTTAAATCCTCTAGCTGTAGTTGCTTGTATACTGTGTTTCGTATACCATAATTTATGAAATGTTATATTCTCTTTATTTAGGTGGGATGGCTAATTTAGACCCAACACGGTCTGTAATATTCACTATTTTATATGGATTGATCTAGGGAATTTGCCATAAATATAGAAATTGGCACTCTCTCCAACAGCATGAGGGTATTGTTAACTGTTTGATGTTAATCCAGCACAGCCTGGTAACCTGCATCTTGACTTATTTGTCCAAACTCTTTTTCAAGCATATATTCAGTTTAATTCAATTTATGAATTTAGCATCCTGCGGTTGTTATGATACCCCTCCTGTCTTTTCATATAAGTTCAAGGTCTGAGACACATCACATCAAGTTTGAGTCAAGATGTCTAATTAGGTAGAGTTGAGTCACCTGACGGTAGTTGCTAGTATATGCCATTGAAATTTATGAAATGCTATATTTTCTTCCTTTAGATGGGATGGCTAATTAAGGTATAGACATTATGGGGCATACTTGCTTAAATGGATTAGTGTTTGGAATGAGACTGGATAATTTGTATCTTGTCTCATCTGTAAACTCCTTTTAACTATGTATTCAATTTTGGTTGATTTATCTATTTGGCATCCTGCAGTTGTCATGTGCACAATCTGTCTTTCTAGAGAAATCAGAGGGCATATATAGAACCATCACATTAATTTGAATGGGATGCATATAGGTTTGAGTCTTTTTTCCCTAGAAGGTTTGAATCATCTTATTGTAGTTGCTAGTATGTGCTAGACTACAATGTATAAAATGCTACCTTTTTTCCTTATCACTTCAGGTAGTTGATTCTGATTCAAGTATCAGCAACGTTGTCATCGAGTGAATGATCAGAATGCTGTCTGTGGATTGTTTGTCCTTTGCTGCATGCATGAAGATATTCTACTTGGAAGTGGAGCATGTTTTTACTGTCATTGCATTTTAACTAAAATATTATTTGTAGTGTTATGGAATGTGTATCTGGAGATTTGGTGGTTGTCTTTATAAAGCATATTGTTTGTTGTCCTCTGGACTTAAATGAGACTCATGATGTGTTCCCTGTGAGAGATCGTCTTCAACTATTTGCACAAGCTTATTCAATAGGTTTGTCTCCATATTTTGAATCATGTTTATGTGTGTATTTTATTGTCGTTGTATGTCTTCTATAACAACGTGGAAGTTTACCAATATTTATTTAAAAAAAATCTGAGTCCATATCCTTTTGGTTTGTGTCCCTTGCAGGAAGGTAATGACGAGGCTGAGAATAGAAGGAAAAGGGTACGGTGTTAGTTCTACTGCAGATGTAACTTTGAGGTGTAAATGTAGTGAAATTGATGATGAATCTCAAAGCTGATGATCTTGTTAAAAGTTAAAAATCTGCATTCTAACACATCAAATTATTCTTGTATCTATAAATGGAGGGTGTGTGAGGTTCTCAGTGGTCTTTTGTATCAAAGCTATGGATATCCGAGCATTGTCATTTATGTGAGCCTCCTAACGTGCTTGATGACCATATTGTGTTTTGCGTTTTGGTTTTGTTTAATCTTACAACTGAGCTATGAGAATTAGGCTAATATAGGCAGGCATTGACCACTTTTTTCTTGTAAAATTAAAGTTTCAGTATGGTATCACATATTTCATAACGATAACTTCAACGATTATGATCATGCACACAAATATGTCATTTGCTATAAAGATCCAGTATGGTACCTCTTCTTCCTACAAGTTGGACATTTTTTTTTATCGTTGCCACGTTGACATATTTTAATTATGTTCAGGTTGGAGATATTTAATTTTATAATTCGTGGTATGTTCAAAACAAATCTGCTTGTCAAATTGGTAAGAGGCTAATTACTTACAATAAGAAATTAAATATCCCAAGATGTTAATTTGCTTTTGTCTTCTGCGATATAATTATCACATCGGTCTCATTGGTGATGAGTGGAATTCATGTTGATATTAGAATTATAATCGTGTATTTCCAACTTTTATTTATCCTGTTACACAGCTATAATTATTGTATCTGCAGCTTTTAGAGACATTGTAAAGACGTGTTATGTTGGTATCATTTATTTTTTCAAGTTTGGCAGAGCATTTCTCACAAAATCCACGATTTTTCCTAACAAGTTGACATGAATAATGAAGGGATAATTATTGCAAAAGTGTGTATTTTTCAAATTTCACGAGGTTCCTTTTCACAGTGACATTGGAATTGGCTACTAAATTACTGATAGAAATGGGTTGAATTTACCCTGCAAATTTTCTGTTATTGAGATTAAAGTGCATTTGATGACTATGCAAATGTTATACTCCATTAAAACAGATTCGGGACATATCTGCAATGTTATGTGTTGTACCCAACATTATTGGGGATGTTATAATTACATTTATTGTGAACACCTGAGATGGTTTGTCTTGTTGGTTCAGATAGGCAGTCTAAATGCACATTATACCAACTCTCAAACAATATGTTTTGAATTAATGTGCATTTTATGCCACTGACATCCTAATTATGTTCCATTATAATGAGCTTGCGGTGGTTAGGAAGCATATTTTGAAGTGTCTGATGGGCAAGCAGAGAGTTGCTAATGGTTGTTTATAAAATGCCTACCATGGGTAGCATTACAGGACATAATCCAGAATGAGGATGCAATATTTACTTGATAGCTGGATCACATGCCTATATATTACTGCTATTTTTAATATGAAATGATGTTTTAGTGTGCTGCATCATAGGCATGACTTTCTAAATATTTGATTGGGCTCGTGAATAGATGTTGTGCTTTCCATGCTTTACCTATGCCCTGTGTACCTTGTACTGTGTAAACAGACTGGGTTTCCTGCCCTTTATAATAGGTTGGTTACAGAATGGATTCAACTGTAAATGTGTTATCAGCATTATAAAATAGTGTTTACAGTATGGATTCAGCACTTATTATGTCTGTAGTAGGTCAGATGTCAAGGATGTGTGAGGTTCTCGTGATAAGAAGTATAACCATTGTGCTATGATTTTCTTTGAATTTATAACCTTTTTGGTTGATAGGAATATTCTCTCAAAAACGCTAACGTGAGCATGGTGTCACAATAACATTTTTTTAATAATCTTTAATATTGTTCCAAGTACTTTAAGGGAGTCGATTGGAAAAGTTAATTGTAAGATACTTTTGCATAAACTTTGCATATAGTTCAATAATTGTTTTTGACAAGGGTCATCACAATTAATGCTGTCAATCTCCACAGGATATGGCCAACCACACACTTGTAAGTTTGTATGAGATTAATGGTTTTGCCATCCACAGCACTTAATTATTGTGATCTAGCTCCTGGATTATAAATCTCATTTGACATGTCTGGCTCGTGATCCAGCCCCTGGACTATAAATCTCATTTGACATGCCTGGCTCTTGTGATCTAGTCCTGGAATTATACATCTTATTTGACATGGCTGGTTCTCTGGTGCGTAAAATACATTCAATAAAGTGACGAAGCCAGCAAAACTGTTTCTGGATGGGTTGTTCCCTATCACAACCTTTCGTTATAAATCAAAAAGCTCGAATTTTTGAAGGGCATTATCGACTGTTATTAAAGAGAGCATTCACTGAAGTGTTTGTTCCTTGGGGATCTGCTCTTAAGGAAAGGGGGCTGATGAGAGTTCTTCTTATGACTCCGCAGCTTAAGCATCATACTACATAGGCGGTTGAGCTGAACCAACACGTTAAAAGCTTTGCTCTCTATTTATAACCCCGAGGAGTATCATGAATCGAGATGTTCCCATGAACTGGGTGATTTCTGTTTACTAGCTACTTGATTCGACCCGAAATAGCCACCATTTATATATGGCTGCTTGTAGGTGTATGTACATATGTGCACAAAATTCTGCTGCCATTCTCTATGAGACAACTCTTAGAGCAATTTTTAGTTATGTTAAGATTATAATAACACTGGCCATATAGTATTTACATATTGAGGGAGCAATAATGTTGAATTTGTATACACCTCTTTTTGAATGACACAAAAAATTGATGGATGGATGGGTGGATGAACAAATTTTGGTTTATTATGATGGCCATCAATTCCAGCCCTGTGGTGATCTTGGGAGGATATCAACTTAGGATTACTATTAGTTTTTTTGAGTTTGGTGTATAGGCTGGTCTAAGAAGTGTTTTTGATAGGAAAGTTATTTGGGCCTGTTTTCTTTATACACTCATATTGTGGGTGGACTGATGGTCCTTTTACATGGACTGGATTGTTTGGTTATTCTGAACTAGGTTTATGGAAAGGCTTGATTGGTCCTTTTATCTTACTATTATTTTATATGCTAGCGGTTGATTCATATTTTGTTTCTTTGTTATCTGCCCTGTGGTAATTTCATTTTGATATAGTTTTATAGGATTGTAACTTCATGTAGTAGTAGTTCTAACAAAGGCAGCCATGTAGATATAGGCAAAATCTAAAACTGGAAGACAACCTCAGCAAAAAGAGGAAACAAAATGCAACTTCAAATTTTGACCAAGGCATTGTAAGTGCTATTTGTTCTAGAAAGTGCAATTAATTTACAAAGTTAGACAAATCTAAGAACCAATTCACTCAAAGGGAATTGCTGCCACTTAGAGTGAATCATTGTTTGCCCAAGTAAATCGCCTTCCTAACAAGGGTTGAATCACTCCTAACAAGTAGTGAATCACTTGTAAGACAAAATCTTGAAAAATGGAGGGATCGAGCTCATGAAATTTTAATTAATTGCTTGGAAAGTGATCCTCTTGTCTTCAAGTGGTGCTAGTGGAGGAATTGGAGTAACTTCGCTTTCCTTACAAGGAGTGAATCACTTTGTAAGGCAAAATCTTGAAAAATGCAGTGATCTAGCTCATGAAATTTTAATTAATAACTTGGAAAGTGATATTTTTGCCTTCAAGTGGTGCTAGTGGAGGATTTGGAGTTACTAAATACATTTGAAATGAATTTAGAGGCAATTTTGGTTGGCTAAGCATCAATTTTTTAAAAAGGTGTTATCAAATTGTCATTTATTAGTGGTAGAATTATTTTACATTGCATTAGTTAAAAGTTAGGTTAAACTTTTGCTATAAATAAAAGCTCAGAGTTCATTTATAACGATCCTTTTGTCATTATAGAATCCTAAATGTACTTTTTGCTAACTGTAACTAATGAAATATTGTGCATGGCTTTTGTGAATCAATTATGCCCATTGACCTTGAATATGTGGTATTAGTGTTTGTATGCTTTTATCCCTCTATTAGTCCTCTCGATCATTTTATTATAGGTTACTTAGAGATCTAATTACGTAAGTTGTTTGATCGCTGCTTTATGTTCAACTAGATGTACACTACTCTTAGTACAATTATCTTATCATATTTGTTTTATTTTACTTACTTTTTTTGGTTCGATTTTTCTTAATTGCTTAGATTGGTTTAGATTAGCTAGATTAGTTGGGAGTTGGCCTAAATCTGAAGGTTGAAAGAGATTAAACCCCCTTTCTTCTAGCATTGAAATTGTGATCTTATAGGCACTTAATGTTGGACAATTTTGTAGATCACTAGTTTCTAGTACGCTCAATGGGATCCATAGGTATGATTTCTATGTGGAATCAAACTTATCCCACTTGCACCTACGTTTTAAATCTACATAAATCTACTTTAAATTTCCTTAAATTTATTAAAGGGATTGTTTGTAACTTTAAATTAGACAACCCAAAAATACCGTCAGATGTGCTTGCTTTGGCTTTAGATCTGATTATTAATTCTTCTTGCTTATATTTTCAAAACTACGTGAAATGGGGATTTGTTGTAAATAACTCAATAATTCACCTTTAATTTAGAATTTTACATCAAATCTTTGAATAAATCTTTATGATTGTTGGTTACATCTATTATTTTCATGTCTTTTGAATGATCGAAGCTTGCAGGCGTTTGTAGGAGGAATTTGTCCTTTTTTTGGGTTGAAAATACACAAACTCTTTCTAAAAGTGATTCCTTCATTTAGGCAAGGAAAGATTTTTCCTACCATTTCAAAGGATATACCTTGAAAGAGGGATTGGCTTCCCACCATCTCATAGTGATATGCTCTCTATTTATGAGATTCTCCTCCAATTTGTCAAAATACTCCAAAGACACCGAATCCTTTAAAGAACATTTCACCCACCCATTTGGAAAGTGATTCGCTCTATGCAAGAGCTCTATTTTGTAATTATAATTCATTTTGCAAAGTAGTTTGTTCATTTTCTAAGATTTTTAAATATGTAGGTAACTTCAAAAATCCATTAACTTTGTAAGAGTGTAGTTTGTTCTCAAGTTATTAGAGCAATTTGCCCTTGCTTGTGAGCTGCCCAAAGTTATCTTGAAATCATCCCAAAATCAACCGAACTCCCTAAAAGAGTGATTCACTCCCAAGGCTAAAGAGTGATTGTCTCTACCTTTGAGATCAAGAGTTTTTCCAAAACAATTCATACCCCTTCAAGGAGTGATTTTCTCCATATCTTCCGAAAGGATCCCAAAACTGAGCATGTGCCGTGAAGAGTGATTTGCTCTAAGACTAAATCTATTTTTTAAGATTTTGAAGTGAACTTTGATTATCCATACCTACCACAAGATCATACCTTGAAAAAACAGAACTCAAGTTAATCAAAGATCCCATATTGAGTTTATGAATACAAGATAAAAATCTCACTGATCAGGGAAAGGAATCAAACTAGTTTGATTTCTTAATTATCAAAGAAAAAGTATCAAAGGTGACAAACACATAAATGTAGTTTAGATTTGAAAATCAGAGGTGCCCAAGACCCTATCAATAAGTAATACTAATAAAGGGAAAATGACAATGTCCACCTCTACTAATTGTTAGCATTTAAGCTATATTCTCTAAATCAATATTGAAGTTTTCACACAATTAAACACACAAGTATTCAAAGTAGATAAACTTACTATATTAACATAAAATCAATATTCTAGTACTAATGAAGCACTATAAATTTTCATTACATAAATCTCACATGCTTCTACATATAGCATTTACAAAGACTCCTGATATTTCAACTTCAACGAACTATTCATCTCCTCAAACATCCGGAGATATGACTCTTCATATTTCTCATTAGAGACATTTGATCTACTCTCTAATAAAGACAAACTTCTAATGATTACTAAATGACAAACACAAAATGACCAATTCTTACATGATTCTTTCACATCACATTTACAAAGTAATTACATAATAATTACAAGGTTATTGCAAGGTACCAAATAATGTAATAGATTCTAACACTCCCCATATTACATTATTTGGTATACTTTCAATCTTTCATTTGGGTCTTGGTCTTCCTCCTCTGACTTTGGTGGTGAATTTTGCTCTTGCATTTTTCTAGTTCTTGTTTGAGTATTGATTCTATCCTGATTTTGACTTGTATTTTGTTCTTGGATCAATTGTATATTCTTTCTTTTCTGCATGTTTAAATGTTGGTTTCTATTCAAGCACAATCACTATATGATCATTTATGGATGAATTTGTGCTTATCAAGCTCTTTTTTTTTTGTAGAAACACTTTAGCATTTCCATAATTCTATTCCATTATGTTCTATTTATCCATCCATAGTGCACATCGATTTTGTTTTTCTTTTCTTGACAAAACTTTTGAGATTGATTGTTTTCTCTACAAATTTTACAACTCTAGAGGATCCAATGTTTCTTTTTTTGTCCAAGTTCCTTGTTTCCTTTTTAATGAAATTTTTTCTTCTTGTCAATATTACATGTGCCACCATTTCCTATTACAAAATTGGTGTCACTGTTTCCTATCATAAAACCATTCTCATTAGCTTGTCTTGTTTTATTATATATTTGTATGGTTCCAACCATTGTTGTGTGCCTTTTAAGTTTATTACTGTCTTGACTTGAATGCAATGAATCATTACTAGAATAGTTAACAAACTTAGATCATTATTGACAATTTCTGAGTGACTTATGCCATTACTATCCTTGTCACAAATGGAAGACTTCAATTCATCGACACAATGTCAATTTGGCCCACACATTCTATACAATCAAAGCATATATTTCTTGTACTAGCGCTCTTATGAACATCTCTAGACCTGTCATTATCAAAGATGGATAGATTGATAATTATTTTTTCCAAAAGTGCTTTGTGAGTTGGTTCATGTTCTTCCTCATACTTTGTTTCTTGTACTTGAACCATATGCTTTCTTTGATTTTTTATTTTGGATAATGTTGTGTTCGTGTATATCATCCCTAATTTGATGGATATTGTCTTTGTTGATATCTTTGAAGAGGTCTGTATATTTGATTCCATTGATTGAGCGAATTATATTTGCAAAACCTTGTAATGTATCGTTCTTTGTTACATATATGACAATATCTTTCTCTCCATTCAAATTGATTTTATGATGATGAGGTATATGAGTTTCTTAGTGATCATTTTTCCGAAATAAAACCATTGCATGTCATTTCATCACTTACTTGGTTTTCTATTTCATATTCTTGAAGAATATTAACCATTTCATTAAATAACACATTTTTGTTTAATATTTGAAGAGATGTGACCAATATTTTGAAAGATTATAGAAGTTGTTTGAGTGAAACTTAGACAAGAAAGTTTTCTTCCACTTTCTCTCCCATAGTTTGTAGCTTTGATTTTAATTCTGCTACCCTTCTAAGAAAATGTTATATGTTTTAGTGACTACAGTTGTGATTGCAAGTGTAAAATAGTAGCTTCATTATTTCCCTCAAATATGGTGCATAGTTTATCCCAAGCATTTTTTGAAGTTTCAACCTCACTTATGTGTGCTTGAATCTCATATGATATACCAAATGTTATTAGCATGAGTGCTTTTGCATCTTCTTCTTTATATTTTTGTTTACCTATGACATCTTCTAGAATGGTTTTGTCTCCAGTTACTATTTCCCAAAGCTTTTCAACAATAAGTATTGATTTCATCTTAATTTTCCACACAGGTTAAATTTTGATTTTGAAAGAAAAATCTTTGTATTTGCAATGGTGTTTTTAAAAAGTTTCTCAAAGTAGAATATGATTTCTTTAGATGATGACAAGTATGAAAAAATTTCTCTTAATTATCAAATAGAAAGCCTTTTAACCCCCTAAAAAAAAATTTCAAGGTTCATTTTTCTTTTAATTAAATATTCTCCTTCAATTACCTTTCTTTCTCTTTGAACAAATCTTTGAACAAATCTCTTTTAATGTTTTCTTCCTTTTAATTTTCTTCTTTTCACTTTAAATTCTTTTATCTCTTTTCTCAACGTATTTTCCTTTCAATTATTTCTTTCCAAATATTTCACTCACTTCAAAATAGATTTCTTCAATCTTTAATTATTCTTAGAATATTCCTTTCTTCACCTTGTAAAATCAAATCTTTAATATTTTCTTTTTTAAATAAATCAAATTTGATGTGCATCGTCTAATTAAATATTCACTATCATTTGAAAAGGAAAGCTCTAAGGCAAATTAAAATATACTTTAGGCAATTAATTTTGTAGTTTAGGCAAAAATTTCCCTCCAATTCTCTAGACTAGGGAACCTCTTTGCTTTGCACATTCTCTATCTTTCGGTGTTTGATTTTTTGCCTGCTCCTTTTAGTTGGTTCTCTAAAAATGGTACATCATTGGTTTGCAATTGCCCATTTCAAAAACCTCCTCCATGTTTGACTTCTTTTCTAAAGCAAATGATTTGACACTCAAGCATTTCTCTTCCTCTGTTCCCTGGTTATCTTGTCTCCTTTGTTCTTTGGTTGCACTTTTTCACAAGCAACGTTCTCTATTGCAGGTTCATGTCACTTATTTTCCCTAGTTAATTTGGCCCATTTAATAGGCCATAAAAAATGGAATGGGCACATTCCTCTTGACCCTCTCACTAAAAAATGTGCTTTCAATATTGCTCTTCTCACGATGCTTATCTCATAAGCATAATAGCTCTGCCTCAACCAAATATTTTCAATAGTGAACTTCACCTTTGTCTTATTTCACAACTTTTGGTTCCTCTTTCAATAGTGGTACATCTTCAACCATGCATTTTATCAACCTCTTATCAACTTGGACGTTTTATTCAACCCTAAACTTGAAATTGGTTGCACTTTTCAACCCAATTTTTCTCAAACTTCTCTTCTCTCAAATGTGGGTTTTCAACCTATTTTCCCTCAAATATCTCTCATGCGACTTTGATACCATTGTTAGCATTCAAGTAACATTATCCCAGTACATCAATATTGAAGTTTTCAATCAATGAAATACACAAGTATTTAAAGTAGATAAACTTACTATATTCACATAAACTCAATATCCTAGTACTAATGAAGTACTATAATTTTTCATAACATAAATCTCACATGCTTCTTCTATATATAGGCTTTACAACTACTCTTGACATTTCAACTTCATCAAACTATTCATCTCCTCAAACATCCGAGAGATATGAATCTTCAGATATGGATACATCTCATATGAAAACTTTATAGCCATCTCTAATTCCTATTAAATAGAGCAACTCGTAGTTACCAATGGTACAAACTAGTTGGCTAGGAAACCCTAACTATAATAAAATAGGCCAAAATATGAACCATCCCTAGTCTGTTTTATTATCCCATGGCAACAAAACTATTATACGATAGGCTAGTTGATCCAACACTTCACCCGACCATGGTCACCACACAATATGCCATAATGGATCATACTGACCAACATATTTACTCAACAAGAAACCTTACAACAACTAGTTGGGTGAAACTAGCTAGTTGGGTTGAGTCAACGAAGTATCCTCCATCAATAAGAAGGTTTGACTAATCAACAAAGTGGGTTGATTCAACTATTTGGTCCTAGCCAATAACAAGTTAGACACAACCAACAAATTAGCCTTGATCAACAAGCATACAAAAATCAACTTGGCAAGGTCATCCTAATGAAGAACACAAGCTTATACTGAGAGGGGGGTGAACAATATAAGACCACTTTTTACTTTTCTTTCCTAATCAATATTATGCAATGTATAGATAGCAATATCAATAGTAGTAATCAAAGCAATGCACAAATCACCACACACACAATAGAGACACCAATTTAACGTGGTTCATCCAATGTGGGCTACTCCACGGAGAAAATATTTCACTAAAATTTTCTCAATTAATCTCTTGGGAATCCTTTCCCTATTACAATATTTATGGACCTTTGTCCAAAGGAGACACCAATCCCCTAATAAAGTTCGTGGATATCTATCCATAGGAGAACTCCTTTCTCCTTAGCTATGGCTGATGATCTTATAGAAGAACTGCTGACTCCATTACACTAGCTAATGGATCTCTATCCATTGAAGACTCCAATACTCATTGACCTGGCTAATGGATCTCTATCCATAGGAGACTTTCATCCTCTATACTCTATCACCTCCAAAGCTTGCTCTTTGCTCTGTCTTAAATTTACACTTAACACAGTCCTTCAGTCTAACACAAATCTACTCAATCTCTGTCTCTGGTTTGACACAAACCTGTCCTCAAATATGCACCAAATTCTGTCCTCAAATCTACACTAAACACAGTCCTTCGATCTAGCACAAATATGTCCTCAATATCTATCCTCAAATATGTACTAAACATAGTCCTTCTGTCTAGCACAAATCTATCCTCAATCTCTGTCCTCAAGCCTTAACACAAAGCTTGACTCGATCACAAATCAACTCTGTTGGATTTGCCCCAAACCTTAACTCAAGGTTTGAGCAAATTAATCAATCAACTCTGCTCATAAGTCTTCTCAAGGACGTGTCTCAAATCTGCCTTGTAAGCTTCCACAAAATCTCACACTGATCTGTCCATAAGTTCTCTCTAGAATTTATCTAATCTGCTCAACAAGTCCTCACTAGAACTTGTCCAATCTGCTCAACAAGTCCTCACTAGAACTTGTCCAATCTGCTCAACAATCTCCGTCCTCAAACTCTGTATTGTAAGCTTTCACAAAAGTTCACACAAACCTGTTCACAAGTCTTCTCAAAGACTTACCTCAAATCTTCTCAACAAGTCCTTACTAGAACTTGTCCAATCTCATAGAAACATATAGAGAATTGTTAGAGACTCAATATGCTTCACATTCACCACAATGCTCAATTAATTTCAAGTTCTCTTTTTACCATAGAAACATGCAAAGAATTATTAGAGACTCAATATGCTTCACACTCACAAAATCTCAATCACTTTCAATCTCTCTTTTGTTATAGAAACATATAGAGAATTGTTAGAGACTCAATATGTTTCACATTCATCAATACTCAACTTGTTTATCAAATCAATTCAGAATATATAACAATTTGTTTCATAGAACTTGAACTATCACATCAACACATCCACTTGACTAGGCTCAACCAACTCTACTCAACCAATCACTCAATGAAATAATCCTTGCTCACAAACCCTAGTCCAAACTTATGAACTTTCACTCAAATGTTTCCAACAATGCTTAACAACCAATCTCACATAATAATGATACTCATGATCTTTGCAAACCCTAGTTCAAGTTCCTCACTCAACTAATTGCTTCAACAACAATGCTAATCTCACATAACAATGATACTCATGATCTTTGACAACTTCACATAACAATGATACTCATGATCTTTGACAACTTCACATAACAATGATACTCATGATATTTGCACAAACTCTAGTTCAAGTTCCTTACTCAACTTAACAATGCTTATCAAACAAGGTTTTATCAATAACTCTTATTCCAAAAAAACCCTTTTCACTCCAACTTAGCATTCACAACATTCAACAATAATTCACTAGGAAGATGTGCCCATACCTTTTGTTTGATGTAGAAGTGCCCTTAAAAACCTGTCTCAATCACAATTTTCTTCTTTGCCAATTTCAATGGTTAGATGACAAAATATCACACTAACACTCTCACAATATTCCTTAATTACAAAAATAATCAAACTCAAATACACATTATTACTCCTTGAAATTAGCAATCATCAAATCACACATAAAAATTACTCACTCAAATGCCCCTTATAATTTCCAATTTTAATAAATCAATCTCCAAAAATTTATCTCTCAAAATAATATTTGCCTAAACCTTATAACTCCCCTTAAAACCTTATAAACTAAATAAATTAGGAAAAAATTAAACTTTAGGGCTTAAATTAATTCCTTCGAAAAATTCGGTGCCAAACTAAATGCATACATTGTCCTTTATCCCAAAAGGGGGGTTCGACGGGTTTCGAACCATTGTCTCCCAAGTTCCAAGCGCCTTAGCGCTTTGGTGCCCACTACATGGGCTATAGGCACCCACAAGAAGGAAGGTAAGCTTCCTTCCTCTTGTAACTTCGTTCATTGTCGACTTCACACAATAAAATATATTGTTGTGGATTTGAACCTCCGCCACTCGCTGCCCCTAACGCTTTGCTTCCGTTGCGGTTGCCAACTGTGCTACCTGCGCTTGGTGACCAAGGCACCTTCCTTGGTGGGTGAAGTCCCTTTGCCTCCTCTTTGGCACTTTAACAAAAATGAAATCCTCTTGATTGCACAGAACGATTCACACAAGCTCACATAACACAAGGATTAATTCAAATGCATATTATTTCTTTGGCTAAGGTGGAGGAGTCCCTTTTTATACACGTTTTGATATTTGACTCCCACGTCGATGCTCGATGGTCGAATTCAAAATTTGAATTTCTACTTTAATAACCCACCTTAGGGTTATTTAAAATAACCATAAATTAATATATAATTAATATTAAAATTAATTAATAATTAATTTAAATAACTTATAAGTTAAGTAAATTAATTAATAAATTAATTTAAAATAAAATTATATTAATTAATTTATAATTAATTTTAAACTTCCTTGTATAATATTATAAAGGAATATTATAATATTATTCACTTGGGCTTCTTCTTTGCACTTTGGACCACATCTGACTACCTGGAACCGGGTTTTGACCAACTGGAAGTGGACTCTCCTTTCTGCATTGATTGCGGAACTACTTCTCCTTGCACTGCACACTAAATCTGACTATCGACATTAATGACCATTCACACTTGACATCAATGATAACTCATTTACTCAAAATGTCCAATACCTGACCAACAAAAACCTAAGTCTTAGCAGGGTCTACAAAATCAACATAACCTAAGTGTTGTCCCAAATGAGTCAATTTCTCCTAATCAATATTAGATGCCTCAAAATCAACAATAAGTTTCATAAAATACATAGATTATGATCCCTCCAAACCAACTAACTTTTTCAGTATTAGAATCAACAGTTTCCAAATCCCCAACATTAAAATTAGCAAATTTCTCAAGATAAGCAAACACTTCAATATCAACTAATGTTGTAGAATCAACCAATTTCATAGTACCTTGATCAAGTTATCCAAAACCAATTCAATGTGCAACAACAACAAATGGTTCCAAATCCTTAGCAATAGTGGGGATAAAACCTCGTGGTACAACCAATATACCAAATTCCATATGTGTAAATACAAATTGTTCAATAGGGACCATACTAGAAATCACCCTCATCTAGTTAGATGTAAATGCAAATCAAGCCCCAAAACAACCTATCTAATTGGAAGTACAAAGGGTTGTTGAATTACTAGTTTATTTATCGATTCTCATTATGACAACGAAGTCTTTGCCAATATTTTATGACAATAACAATAACCATATTAGATCACCTCAATAAGCTATCAAGTCTCAAATCTATTCATCGAATACACCAAGAGGGTGTGATAGTGCAATTGTTGGTTTTCTCACTAAGAGATAAATCTACAATGTAGTATAGAAATTTGAGGGATAACTTAGTCACAAATTATGCCTTGATAGTATAACCTTTCATGAAGAGATTTGAGAGTTGAGGAAGAAAATACTCAATGTTGCTCCAATTACTAATCAAAGGCATCCTAATGATAACATTCCTAAATTTAGCATTCGATTTATGTGCACATTAAATATGATACCATTGAATATTTGACCTTAAGATAAACAAGCATTAATTTATTACATAAGGGGCCAACAATCAAATTCGACAATGATGGTTGCAAATGCTATTTATGTGATATTGCCAGGAGCATTTGAAGAAGCTACTCACACAAAAGATGTTTTAATTTAAGTGAAAAAATTACTTCCAATTCCACATATGGCATAATCCACTCATGTAGCCCAAACTCCCACAATAGAATCCAGGAGTCCTATCCTCCATAAATCACCCAAATCCTAAATATTTCATATCAAAATACCTAAAACCTATCAAAAATTGCAAGCTACACATCCATCCTATTAGGTCACTCAATTGACACTAAATGCATTTGTTTACTCATTCGAATACACTTTACATAGTGACTTCCCTAGGACAATCCATACCAAATACTGTTGCATTTCAACCTTTGTTGCTCGCATTGTCTTCACCACAACACACACAAGCCACATATTCCCCCAAAACCAAATAAACCAACAATGCATGGATGAAATAATTTTTCTAATGAGAAGTTTGATTAATGAAATGATTATTAACCAATGTCATGGTCGAGGATGGCAATAAAACATAACTTGGAAACAGAGAAAGACACCTTATCTCACTAAGGGTCAGGTTCTTTGGCAAGTCATTAGATAATAAATAAACCAAATTTTGAATAATATGGTTAATATGAATTCATAAATGAATAACCTATGATGCTACACTTGGAATACAAGACATTATCTATTAAATTGTGCAATAACCACTCATTATATATAGACATTTATGTATAATAAACAATGCCAAGCTTTGAAGCAACAAGGGCCAATTGGCCAATAGTGCCTCAGGTCATCATGGTCAATCAAACCATTGTAAATCAATATGTTGCCAATCAATTAATGGTAAATCAATCAACAACGAATCAATAATCCATATCCTTAGTGCCAAACACCAATAACATGATCTTTATAAATTTTGGATTATCTAAAGATGATGAGAATCTCTCTTTTGAAGATAAGATACTTTCACAAATCAAGAAAGCGTTGTGACCCAAAATAAAAAAAATATGATGGATGACTTGTTGCAATAAAAAACATCTCAACCAACAATGCAATATCATGCTTAATAGAATATTGGTTCTATAATATTAAAAAGAGAGGGGCTTGTAATTAACGTTAAAGATATCACCGGACTGAACACTTGTCCCTTTCTTGGTGCTTTCGACGACGTAAAAGGTTTAAAATGATTGTGGCATGGTGGTTATAGGGGCAGAATGCACAAAGATCTGTGTGGCGGATTTCGGGGCAGACAACGTAGAATAATGTGGCGTCCATAAAAGTTGGACAACTTGCCCAGATTAGTGGCGGCTATCGATTCCACCATGTAAATACAAAAAAAAAAAGTTAATGTTAAAGATAAAATCCCAATACCATCAACTCAACCTACCCCTCAAAACAATAAGCATGTACTAATATAGGTGGAACAATTTGAGAGAAAAGGGCTAATAAGACCATCAAAGAGAAATAAAATAATAGTGGATAAGATAAACCTAGGCAAATTCAACAATTAAAATAACCGAGACTAGTTGCATAATACAACAAAAAAGAATCTAAAATACCCCACTTACTAGTGAGAGTTCAATGGTTATCACAAGATAATCTAGGAAGTTCACAACATGCAATGAAGTGAGTGGCATTGAGTCAAAGTTTGATATAGTAGAACTCAAGAAAACACCTAATATGGTAAATATGTTGGAAGCATTGTCATTGTGAGGACAAAGAATTTTTTTGCAAGAGGCATTAAAAGAATAATAACTTATACTAAAATCAAATTGACTCATCAAAATCATTTCATAATGTAATCTAACCTAGTGGAATATCAAAAACTGATAGCTAAAGATCCCTTAGATATCCAAGTAAATGCAATCAATATTTTAAATGCACCCAAGCCTAAAACAATGAAGCCATTGTTGTTTTATATTATGCTTAAATCAATGATAACTTATTACAAAGTTGCGTAATGGACTTACAAACAATCCTCGCGGTTATGCTAAAAGCATTGTGTGAAGAGATGAACCTCTCATAAACCAATTTTACTAGAGAATCAATTCATGTGAATGACACATGAGTCAATGTTATTGGTACTTTCAAAGACCTATTCATGACTTTTACTAAATATTCTAAACTGATTGTAGTATAGGAGGTCATTATGGTTAATTTACCTTCTTATTTTGACATGTTATTATCATAGGAGTGGACCAATAAAATATTTGGAAAAAAATGTCTTGCCATGGATTGCGAAAACATTAAAGGATCGAAATATAGAAATATCATAAATGTCAATAACAAACCACCTTGTAACTACCTCTATAATTTGGACGATGATGGGGTCATTTGAAATGATTTTCCATAATTTATAGATAAGCAACTAGAGGAGGGAAAATTCATATGTGAAAGGAATATGATCATAAGGATCTTATTGGAAGATGACCAAGAAGATTTGGAAGAATCATTAAAGATAAACAAATTGGGAAACTAACTAGTTTTTGAAGTGAGGGGTTGATCAAATTCCAAAGTTAAACTCCAATACCCAAGCCTTAGACAATAACCATACATAGGTGTGAGATCCCAAAAACTCTTGAGTATTTATAGAGATCCCATAGAAATGGAATAAGGCTTTTAACTGTAACAAAGAACCAATTATTTGCATTTTGTAGAACCCTGATAAGAAATTACCCTAGGAAGTTATATAGTACCTCAAAGATGAGGAGTGTGGCTATGCAAATGATGGAATCCTTCATAGTTAATTCTATAGAATATCAAATCAAAAATTTTCTATGAATGAGATAAATATATCTACAATATTATAAATGGGATAAACCCCAACCTAGCACACACAATAACCCTCGTAAATACTTCTAGGCATTTTGAGAGAGTGATTCAGAGACTGCCAGATTCTGATCTAGCTCAAATACTTTAGGAACCAAACATAATTATTTTGATAGAGAAGATTTTTTAGAAGTCAATGTAGGAATAGAAAACAAAGTTACAAAAAAGAGAGGGAAAAATAATTTCTATAGACAATACAATACTTGAGGAGGGTACAAATTAGTGACAATAGTATACAGGAAAAAATGACAAAGCAATATATAGAGTATTTAGGGACTTGCATGGGTTTATGGAAGTGCACAAAGTAAAACGTTAAAAATTTTGAGGTTAATATCTCACAAACCATGATGAATATAGTTATTTTGATGAAGTGGACCCCATTGAAGGGTGTTGTAATTGAGGCCCAAATCTATGCATGAAAAATAGATAAATAAAAATGTCAATTTAAGACCTAGCTCATTGCAATTGTATCATCATATTGATTATTTTGATACGTCACCAATAACCTTTTTTTGACTGCCCAAAAGGACAATTTTTGGCTTGGTGCATTACAATAATCTTGAAGAGCTGATCATTTTCATATGGCACCCAAATCACTTTATAGACAAATGGTAGTAGGACATAGATCATAGGATATTAGCTTAGAAAAAATATTATATGAGGTGAAGGAAATACAATAATAGATGTTTCGACTTGATCAATTTGACTAGAAAACACTACATACAAGAATTAAAAAGCTTAAAATAATTGATTAACTAGAACAAAACATAGACACCCATTAGTCAATCACCTCCAATATATACACAACTGTAAGTCAACTATAATAGATAATGCAATAGGGTAATTTATAGCTTAACCCCACTAAAGCCATAGGAAATCCACCAAATATTATGGGAGGATAGCATACTTTAGCCAATCCATCTCATACCACAAAATTGAATTTTTGAAAGTTTGATGAAGAAGACCCTCTAGCTACATATATCACGCAGATCAATATTTTGATTCACATCAAACTTTATATACTTAACACGTACTTATAGCCTTCTTCAACTTGGAAGATAAAGCAATCTTGTGGTATCAATGGTTCCAAATATTGAAGGGGAGACTTTCATGGAATGAATTCTACACAAACTTGTTTATTTTGGATTTGGTACTTATAAGAGCTTTATAGGAGCTTTGACTAATCTTAGACAAACTCATTCGACTCAAGAATACCATAAGGAATTTGAAAATTTGTAAATCAAGACAAAAGGGTTAATTGATTTATTTTTCATTAGTGAATTACAAGATGAAATCAATATGGAGGTAAAAATGTTCAACCTAAAGAATATGATAGAAACAATTGAGTAAACAAGGCTGTTTAAAGAAAAAATGATAGCACAACACCGAACATATAAGCCATCCTTTTCAATTTTTTTAAAGCTTCCAGTATCCCCTACTGCAAGAAACAAAACTATTCCTATTAAATGATTGAGGAAGAGTTGAAATCTCATTAATAGAACATCTACTACAATTATGTTGAAAAAATAGTCTAAGTCATAAATGAACTAAACATAAATTATACATGCTGGATTTTGAGTCAACCACTATCATGCCCGAGCCTAATACAACAAATGACAATTCAAATAGTGAATAACAAGAGGAAATTAATGATTTCAAAGAACCCATTCCTAAGATATCCTTGTAGGTCTTAGTATCTATAACTACACCTTACGCTATGAGGATATAGGTGTATTTCAAAAAACATCCTCCAACCATTCTCATCTACATAGGGAGCACTCATAATTTTATTGATCCTAGGGTGGCTAAATGAGCAAATTGCTACTTGTTCCTATGTAGTAAATTGGACATCATGATAGCCAATAAATGCACTCTTCCTTGTAGATATAAACGATACGATGTTCACTTTATTGTTGAAGGCTACAACTTAAAATTTAACATGTTTGTGCTTCTATTACAAAGATGTGATATAGTTTTGGGAGCTTAGTGGTTGTGTATATTGGGCCCTATCTTGAGTGATATTTTAGAAATGTGGATGCAATTAATAGCAGATGACTAAAAATACACCCTCAAGGGATTGGCAATTGGTTGAAATAAGGTAATAAGTTATCATCACGTGGAGAAATTGCTTAAAATGGGGTCTCATGGAGTCATGATTCAACTTTTTACAATGCAATCTATAGAAGTTGACGAGCCCAATCAGTCCCTAGAATTACAAGTACTCTTGAATAAGTATTCTTGTATATTTGAGAAACCCTGTGGACATCCCTCAAAATACACACATGATCATGCAATCCCAATAATTTTAAAAAACTTGCCACCCAAAATATGCCAAACTATTATAGAAATTACACATATCAGCTTTAGCTAAATTTTCCATATTTTTAAAGACTTATCAATGCACAAAAAGAAACTTTTATTGGGATGGAATAAAATAGGATATTAAATGGTTTGTTTAAGAATATTGTTTTTGTTAAGGCCACAAAAGGGAACTGGTTCCAATTCTAGATAGGCTCCAACCATTAGCTATTCTAGTGGCAATATGGGCTGATATTTCTTTGGATTTTATTTGGGATTGTCAAAATAAAAAAGCAAGTCAATTATTTTGGTTGTTGTAGATTGTCTCTTGAAGTATACCCATTTTGATGCTCTTGCACATCCTTACACAACCTCCACCATTGCCCAAACATTCATTGACTATATTTTTTAACTCTCACGGAATTCTTGTCATGACTCTCCCTTGGCAAACATTTTCAAATGATAAACTTATGATTTATTATGTTGTTTTAATGATAGATTAATATGGCTATATGATGATCAATTGTCATAAGTGTTTGATTTATTTTTATGAAGATGCTAATGGATGAGCGTATTGCACAAAAGGGTAACCTCATGGGTGGGCAATGGATTGACCACCAAGAGCGTAGTGTTTTGCAAAGGAAAGAAAAATGTGGATAGAATGGTCTTAGACTATTTGATATATGATAGTTGCATTTAGGCCTAATTCATGTCTTTCACATCTTACATTTATCATTCCTTCATTTGAGTGTTTGTCATCATTCTTAAATCTTCATGAGGTTTAAATTACTCTAGATTGATATAAAGTAATATAGAATGTTTGATGTTGCCTTCAAAGAATGAAAGTAGTGAGGAATGATTAATATGTTATGTTAATGACTCTTCTTGCAAAAATTAGTTTGCCTATGGAAAACTATATTTACTAATATAATATCATATGCCTTTGAATTTTAAAAAAGTTTCAAATATTTTATTAATAAAAAAATTATTTATAACAATAACTAATGTTTTAAACATTAAAAAAAATTATTTAAAAAAAAATATAAAGGAGAAAAGCAAATAATGTAATGATTTTGCAATATTAAAAATCAAACATGCTTTGTTTTCTCTTGTGGTAGGGCCACGTGGTGATTGACGCGCATCCCTAGCCGTTGTTAACAAAAGATGCACATTGGAACTTACGTTAAAGTATGAAGCCTTAGCACCATGCATTAATTCTTTCGTTTTTTTTAAAACCCGGGTATGCCTGTCTTAATGAGTTTATGTAAAAAAAATAAAAATAAAAAAATATATAGCTTACAACTTTGCCAGACAGAGATTATTAACTGCGAGAGATAGTTAACTAAACCTAGGTGCCACGTCATCCGTGTTCGTCATGGAGTGTGGAGCGCTCTTCCTTATGAGATGATATGTGTTTGTTTTAGTTTTTAAATTATTATTATTATTTTTTTGATTTGGTTAGTGTGAGATCAATAAGTATAGGTTATGACTTCTTTTAAAGTTAAGAGCTGTGTTTATTAATAGGAAATTTAACACACAACTACCACAAATCCACCGTCACACACTTGCCCACGCTTCCTACGCCTCGGTTTGAACCTTGGATCTTCGAGGAAGAGCCAAAGGCGTTCTGCTGTTCCCATGGGACTAAACCTTAATTAAGGAAAGCTAGTAGGGGGATTTTTAGTCGGGGGATTTTTGTATCTAATGCGACCACCAAGCTTAAATCCCGAAAACATTAAGTAAGGGTTTTTAGTTTCTTTTAAACCTTTGTGTTTTGATTTAAATAGGGGCCTTGGTATTTGCTCAATATATTCTGTTTATGGGACCCGACAACCATTGAAGGGAGAGTTCTTTCAGTCTCAGACAGAACCATCAACATCCTATTTACTAATAAAGTCACTCACCTCTAGTGGATCGCCACCAATGTTTATGGGCCAAACAGTCCTCTTAACAGAAGATTGCTATGGGATAACATTTATGCAATGCGTAATAACTTTGAAGACTTTCCATGGATGTTATGTGGTGATTTTAATTCTCCCCTTCATTTGTTTGATAAACAAAGAGGCAATCCGATCACCAGCAGTTGCATAGAAGATTTCAGTGACTTTGTCAACCACAACGAGCTAATGGACATGGCGCTCCAAGGATCCAACTACACATGGAGCAACAGACGAGCGAGAATCCAACACATCCAAATCTGGCTTGATAGATTTCTCTTATCCAAAGAACTCATTCCTGTTTTTGGCAATACCAGGCTTCATAGCCACCCAAAAATCGGCTCCGACCACAATTCCTTAATTCTGGATTGTACACGGCCCCAACAAATATTCAAAACCCCTTTCAGGTTTGAAAAGATGTGGCTCACTCATCTAGATATAGGCCGGTGCATTCGCCAATGGTGGCAGCAAGATTTTTGTCCAAACCCTCTCACAAATCTGTTCCTCAAACTGAAAGCAGTCAAACTCAAGCTGAAATGCTGGAACAGGGATGTCTTCGGCAACCTCTTTAGCGAGAAAAAGCATCTAATGGATGAGCTGAAAAAAGTGGAAAATATGATTCAGGGAGGAGATTTGAGGGCCGAAACTTTCCTTGAAGAAAAGAGCCTCCTCTCAAATTTTCACAATGCCTTGGCTAAGGAAGAGACTTATTGGAGGCATAAATCCAGAAACCTCTGGCTCAAAGAAGGAGACACCAACACGAAGTTTTTTCATGCATCCACCATGCGTCACAGAGGCTCTAATAAAATCTCTGAGCTGACCAAGGCCGATGGATCCATTGTCTCTGACATCCAAACAATTAGACAGGAAGCTGTTTGCCACTTCCAAGAAATCTTAGGACCAAGCATTGGTTGCCATCCCATCACCTCAAGTTCTCTGCTATAGAACATCCCAAAGTTGGTGTCTAACAATGATAATGGAAAATTGCTTGAAAGCTTCACTGAAGATGAGATCAAAAAAGCTCTATTCGTAATGGAACCTGATAAGGCCCCTGGACCCGATGGCTTCCCACCCCGGTTTTTTCAACACTTTTGGGAAATCGTGGGCCAAGATGTCGTTGCTACAGTCAAATTCTTCCAGAGAGCCAAAAAGATGCCGAGAGAGGCCAATTCCACTTTCATTGTTTTAATCCCAAAGTCCAACGATTGCGCTTCCCTTTCTGATTTCAGGCCGATCAGCCTTTGCAGTGTCATTTACAAACTTATCACCAAAGTTATGGCAAATAGGTTGAAAGCCATCCTTCCCTCCATCATCGACTAGTGCCAAGGGAGCTCGGTCAAAGGCAGACTCATCTCGGATGGAGTGCTAACCGTCCATGAATTGGCCCACTCAGCATCTAAAAATAAAAAACCCAACATGTTCCTCAAGCTTGACATGAACAAGGCTTTTGACCGTGTTTCCTAGAATTTTCTGTTCGAAGTCCTGGAAAAGTTTGGGTTTCACAAAGAATGGATCAAGATGGTTCGTGAATGTATTTCGACTGCTTGGTTCTCTGTTCTAGTCAATGGCTCCCCTGCGGGTTTCTTCCAAAGTTTCAAAGGCATCCGGCAAGGAGACCCCCTGTCTCCCTTTCTCTTCATTATTTTGGCCGAAACCCTTGGAAGAACCCTCTCAGATGCCTGTAACAGGGGCCTTATTTCCGGGATCAAACCAGCCTCAACATCCAAAGCCATATCCCATCAACAGTTTGTTGATGACACTATTCTAACCTCTTATGCTTCCGTTCCCGAAGCAAAAATCATTAAGAACATTCTTGATTCTTATGAAGAGGCGGCTGGTCAGAAAGTCAACTACCGTAAAAGCAAGCTATACTTTCTCAATACCCCCACTCATAGACAAAATAGGATTGCTGAGATCCTTGGGTGCAACATCGGGAGTCTTCCAACTACTTATCTTGGATTACCGCTTTTCCACGACAAATCTGTCTCGGCTTTGTGGAACCCTATTTTAGATCGCCTCAACAAGAAACTAGCGGGGTGGAAAAGCTCAATGCTCAGCCAAGTAGCCAAAGCCACTCTGGTCCAAGCTTGCCTTCAAAGTATCCCCGTTTTTTTCTTATCTATCTTCAAAGATCCAACTACCATCTGCCAAAAAATTGAACAAATTCAACGCAGATTCCTTTGGGCTGGAAACGAAAACAAGAATAAATTTTCGCTAGTCGCCTGGGACAGGGTCTGTTCTAAGAAAAAGGACGGACTCGGATTCAGACACATCAACCGGATGAACATGGCCCTCATTGCCAAGCAGGCTTGGAGACTTACCATCAATGAAAAAGCCACTTGGATTGATATCATTAAAGCTAAGTACCTTCAACAACTTTCTTTTCTTGGAGAGCACAACCTACCTATCGGATCCCATTTTTGGAATGGCGTAATCAAAACAAGGAAAATCATCATGGAAGGCCTAAGGTGGTGTCTAGGAACGGGAACGACCATCCGTTTCTAGGACGACCTGTGGATCCGTGATAAACCTCTCAGCCAAGATCCGCATCTTGTAGTGCTCAAGGCGACTATTGAAGCCACCTTTGGAGATAAGGTGTGTCACTTCATTACCCAAGGTCCTACAAGACGTAAATGAAAACACTTGGCTCTTAACGGGCCCAGGCATATCATCGAGGCTCTCAGGCTCTTACAAAACTTATTGAGGACTTGCATCATCCTGAGCTCATACAAAGATGATTCCATGGTCTAGAACCTTGAAGAATATGGAAATTTCACTGTCAAATCAGCTTACTACAGTCAAGAAACTCCCATAGATGGATGGGACCTATCAAATCAGGTCTGGGTTCCCAATATCACTCCAAGGTCAAATTCTTTTGTTGGTTGACCACCCAAAATAGAATCCTCACCATAGACAACTTGATAATCAGAGGATTACTCATTCCCAATTGGTGTATCCTGTGCAAAAACGCCTAAGTCAATCTCGGATGTTTTTTTGGAATGTCCCTTCTCTTTAGCAGTTCTCAACTAGGTCCATAACACCTTGGGCATTTCCACAGCCCTCCCACCTTCCATTCCCCTCCTTATAAAGCAATGGCCCCGACCTTTCAAGAGAAACCAACTAAAATTCATGTGGCAAGCTTGCTTTCACCTTTACCTGTGGCAGATATGGCTCAAGAGAAACGCCAAAATTTTCAAAAATCAAGCCACTGATAAGAAGATTATCATTGCCAAAATCTTGGCCATATCTGCGGAGAATGCCTCTCTTGTTTCTTCTCCAAACCCCCCCTCCTGGCTTAGAATCGAATCTAGCCAAACTTTTCAATCTGTCTAACATCTCTGTTATGCTTCGTAATTCTATTGACAGGTCTATCATCAAGTGGGTCTTACCACCTACTGGGTGGCACAAGCTCAATTTCGATGGTGTGGCTAAAGGCAACCCAGGAGCGGCTGGCGGAGGAGGAATTCTCAGAAACCATAGGGGAGAAATAATTTTGGCCTTCGCACAGAACCTGGGATTTCAATCCAACAATATGGCAGAGGCTCGTGCTCTGCTCCAAAGTTTGATCCTCATGGAAGGGTTGACCATCAATAAAATTATCATCGAAGGAGACTCGTTGCACTGTATCAACTACCTCAAAGGTACAACTATGCCTCCTTGGTCCCTAGCTTCGATCTTCCAAGAATGCAAGGCTCTAGTTGGCAGTTACCCAGAATTAGTCATTAAGCATCAGTACCGGGAAGGAAACAAAGCTGCGGATTGGCTAGCTAACAGGGGAGTCAGCAAAACTGACATTCAAGTGTGGAGAGACTCCTCCCCATTGGCCTAAGGAACAACACTACAAGTTTCAATGTTTGCACAATGTGAGCTATTGCCAGGAGGTTTGGTTTGGTCTGTTGATGATCTAAGTACAACATGTCGCGATATCGCGACACTTTTTCTTTCTTCTCCTTTGGCCGCAAAAATGCAACATGTCGCGATATCGCGACACTTTTCTCCTTTGGTCATGAAAATGCAACATGTCGTGATATCGCGACACTTTTTCCTCCTTTGGCCGTGACAATGCAACATGTCGCGATATCGCGACACTTTTCCCTCCTTTGGCCGCGCCGATGCAACCTGTCGCGATATCGCGACACTTTCTTTCTTGGCCGCAACGATGCAACATGTCACGATATCGTGACACTTTTTCTTTCTTGGCCACGATGATGCAACATGTCGCGATATCGCAACACCTTTTCTCTTTGGCCGCGCCGATGCAACATGTCGCGATATCGCGACACTTTTTCTCCGTTGGCCGCGACGATGCCACATGTCGCGATATTGCGACACTTTTTCTTTCTTCTCTTCTAGCTGCAAAAATGCATCATGTCGCGATATCGCGACACTTTTTCTTTCTTCTCCTTTGGCCGTGAAAATGCAACATGTCGCGATATCGCGACTCTTTTTCTCCTTTGGTGAAAATGCAACTTGTCGTGATATCGCGACACTTTTTCTCCTGTGGCCGCGACGATGCAACATGTCGCGATATCGCAACACTTTTTCTCCTGTGGTCGCGACGATGCAACATGTCGTGATATCGCGACACTTTTTTCTTTCTTCTCCTTTGGCCACGAAAATGCAACATTTCATGATATCGCGACACTTTTTTATTTTGGATGCGAAAATGCAAAACGTCGCGATATCGCGACACTTTTTCCTCCTTTGACCGCGCCAATGCAACTTTTCGCGATATCACAACACTTTTTCTCCTTTGGCCGCGATAATACAACTTGCTGTGATATCGCGACACTTTTTCTCTTTTGGGCATGACATTGCAACATGTCGCGATATCGCGACACTTTTTCTTTCTTTGGCCGCGACGATGCAACATGTCGCGATATCGCGACACTTCTTCTCCTTTGGCCTTGATGATGCAACATGTCGGGATATTGTGACACTTTTTCTATTTTGGCCTCGACGATGCAACATGTCGCAATATCGCGACACTTTTTCTCTTTTGGCCGCGACGATGCAACATGTCGCGATATTGCGACATTTTTTTCCTTTGGTCGTGATGATGCAACTTGTCGCGATATCGCGAAACTTTTTCTCTGTTGACCGCGACTTTGCAACATGTCACGATATCGCGACACTTTCCCCTTTGGCCGCGACGATGCAACATGTCGCGATATCGCGACACCTTTTCCTCCTTGCTTTCTCCCTGTGCTTTGGACCGCAAAAATGTAACATGTTGCGATATCGCGACATTTTTTCTCCTTGTGGTGTTTTGCTTTTTCTTTGATCTTTAGCATATGGGCCTCTTCGGTCTTCTTGGAAAGCATGCAAAAAGGTAGTTTTTCTAGTTGTTTCCTCTGGGCGCCTCTTCCTTAGGTAGCCCCTGCTGTTTTCTATCCTTCTCGTTCTGTTGCCGCCATTATTCCCCTTTGCCTCCCTCTTCAAAGGCCCATGACTGGTTTGTATAAGGTTCAGGGACCTTTCAACACCCTTTCAACCAATCAAAAAAATAGTCGATGAAAGCCGCACTACTTACCGTGGAAAACTGGAAGACCGCCCTTATTAAAATGGAATGGGCTACATTCCATTGGGACGTGTATAAGCTAATACTAGTGGCTTATTATAACATAGGGAAATTAGAAAATAATTAAAGGTTTTTTTTGTCCTTTATGCCATGGGTGGAAATAATGTAAGGGGTTAGTTGACCTTTAATTTTATATTGTGGAAAAGGGGTTTGATATTGCTTTAAAATAACTTCTTTAAAAGAAAAATTTATGCTTGCTAATGATAGGTAGTTTAAAATAAAATAAAAAAAATCTTTTATTTGTGAATTAAATATTATAATGAAAAATATTTTAAGTGATTTTTTTAATGTTAAAGATGGAGTGAAAAATTATTGTAGACAAATGAAGTTTTCTTATTATTCCAAATATTTACTCTTTGAAAAAAAAAATGGTTTAATATTAAGCAAAGTAGTTTATGATTATTAGAATGAAATAAATTATTGTTAGCTGTTGAATTTATAATTTCATATATATTAGAATAAACTATTGAAGAATTTATTTATTTAGTAAAAAAATTAATGTTATATGTTTTATTATGGTTAAAAAAAGAATTGTTTCTTTGTATGGATTATGAAAGTTTTTGTTGGAATATTAGAGATATACATGATGCATTATTTTGTCTCAATGGAAATCTAACCTATCTTTGGATTAGTGATGCAGGAGCATCTGGCAGCATCAGATACAGAGGCATCATGTTGCGGGAAAGACAGTGCTGAGGAGTCGGCCAAAGAAGAAAAAGCGGCAAAGGAAGATACCTGTCGCGATTTCGCGACATGTCGCGAAATCGCGACAAAAATTGGCAAGGAGAAAGTCCAGCAGAAGGGGCCGCGATTTCGCGACATGTCGCGAAATCACGACAGTTTGCAGGAGAGAGACGAAGGCGCAGAAGGGGCCGCGATTTCACGACATGTCGCAAAATCGCGACCGTCGCAAAATCACGACGAAAATTCAGAGGCAGAGGTGAAGGCAGGAAAGTGTAGCGAAATCGCGACGTCACGAAATCGCGACCGTCGCAAAATCGCGACGAAAAGTCAGAGGCAGAGGTGAAGGCAGGAAAGTGTAGCGAAATCGCGACGTCGTGAAATCGCGATGTCTTGGCGAGGCAAAGGCAGAAGGAAGGAAGCGTAGTGAAATCGCGACGTCGCGAAATCGCGACGAAGAAGTTCAGCGGACTAGGAAAGCAGGTGGGATGTCACGATGTCGCGACATGTCGCGAAATCGCGATTGTCATGAAATCGTGACCTCGAAGCGAAGGCAGAGTGGATGCAGCAGGAGTGTCGCGATTTTGTGACACGTCGCGAAATCGCGACCAGAACGAGGCAGACGGGGGAAGCAGCGGAGACGTCGCGATATCGCGACAAGAATTAGAAAAGCAAGTGTGGAGGCAAAATGGTCGCGATATCGTGACCAAAATGAGAAAGAAGCGCAGGGAGGCCAGAACGTCGCGATATCGCGACATGTCGCGATATCGCGACGGAGAGAGAAAATGGCATGGGAGGAGAAAGAGATGGTGGGAACGACATTTACGAGGACCGTTCAAAGGCGACACGTGGCAGAAGCAGAAGTTAAAGCGGGGGATGACCAAGAAGCACGAAAGACGAGAAGGATGGGCGCGCAGGATTTTCTGACGGATTCAGAGATGACAGGGACCGTGCGGAGAGGGGTCTTTAATCGGGTTGGTGTCCCGATTCTCGTGTTTTCTTTTATATGTTTAGGAGGGAAAATTAAATTGGGGTTGGTGAATCCTTTAGGCGGGAGTTCATGCGTGAGAGGGTCGGGGCCTCTATAAAAACCCATTTTATTGTATTAGTCGGGACGGTGGATCGGGGATTGCACGTAGAGGATAGGAGTGAGTAAACCCAGCCGGAGCTGCTGGTTAATGTAAAAGCCTGCGGGCTATGTTTGTAGAGATTTTCAGATTTAATAGATGAAATTTCTGAATTTGCGTGAGTGTGAGGTCGTGTGATTTCCTAGTGCCCCGTCAATTAGAAACAAATCATCTGCTTTTATGGTTCTAGTTTTTGGAATCAAAAGAGGAATTAAGTTATTATGTATTTTTTTTATTAATCTTTAGAAGGACTAAGGAAGTTGGTTGTAATGCCATTTGATAAAGTTTAATAGTAGGCTAAACCCTTGGGAAACTGATTTGATGGTTGATGATTTACTAATCCAAGATAATGGGGTATAATTTTTTAGCTTTAAATTAATTGGTGATTTATTATTTCTGTTATAATATTATGCTAACATTCTTTGAAAGATGGACATGTTTAGGTAATTGGGCATAAAGTCCAATAGTGAGATTGGGACTTATGGGGGTTCCAATATTATACTTTAGAAAATGCTTGAGGAGTTCTTAAGTATTTATGATTGGGAGAATAAATGTGGAATTCATTCAAGGGAATTATAGGGTTTTCTTATTGTCTTTGTAAAGTGGATTATTGATATTCATGATTACGGACATAATAATTATAGGGTTCTTATGCAATGACTTGAAATATTGAAAAAAAAAATAAAGGATTCCTTTATGTAGTTGCATAAATATAGGCTAGGCTTAAGCAATAAAAATGGATATTTTGACGTTAGGTTTTTCCTATAAGGGTTTCTTAGGATATATGATGTGTTATATGTGTATATTTTATGGATCTTGCTATGGAATTATTCTATGCATCTAACTGATTACTTGAGTTGCTATGAATAGTTAATAAAAAAGAAATGGATATGTATATATAATCTTGTTATTCTTATAATCCAATTTCATGTGCTTTGGTAGAATAAGATGAATGGCTAAGTATTTCTTTTATACTTGGAAAAGAGTAAGGTTTATGCAAAGGTAATAAACAAAAGTAAGAGAGGAGCCTACACTTAGTTACTTTAGGATTTGACGTTCTTCCTTAGGAGGGATTATCCATAAGAAGATCGACTTAGCTAGACCCTAGAGGATGGTACCAGAACTAAGGGTGTTGTGGTGTAGCAATCCCTTAGGGTTATGATGGACACATCGGTGATAGACTATCAAAATGTGATATAAAGGCAGGATAAGCCTAGATCCCATTATAACTAGATTTGTGTGATAGAATCCCGATGGACGATGAGGTATCCATGTGAGAGATGTCATGCAAATGTTAATAATAGGAACCTGATGGACTATGGGAGACCTATGAAGGATATCATTTGGTGTGATTATCACTAGAAACTATGATTGACTACTGGGTGACCAAGTGAGAGATGTCACACAGGTTATAGTCGCCTCAATTAAACTATTAAGGGAATGGTTTAATTGAGCACAATAGTTTTACACATGGTGTAGTGGGTATAACTATAAGAAGCTTTATGCCTAGGTACTATAAGAGATTGAATGAGACTAGTAAAGGAATTGACATCCCTTCTTAAAAATATGAGATATGGTTAATCTTGATGTCGTGGTCAAAATGTCCTTCAAAGGAAAGTAAGGAAATGAGGAGACCATGTGAATGAGTCTTTATGCTATATAGGCAGTGTACAAATTGAACCCTAGAGTCGATGCGAAAGTTTGGCCACTCCTATCGACTCGAGGGATGATGTAACATATGGAAATTTGAATGTGGTTAGAAGCTTCTATTGAATCTATCTGGAATATTTTTGGTGAACCTTTCTTGTGATAAAAAACTTTTCCTCTCTTGGGTTGGTTGAATTTGGGTTGTTACAATTCTTTCCTATATAGTTTGTGACTATAACCTAATATTCACTACTAATTTTTAGAACTCTTCAACTACATGAGACCTAACTGAGGAAGAGCTCGACATACCATCTGTAAACAAATGGTTAGTCTAAAATTTTCAATAAGTGCTTAGAGGATTACTTATGCTACTTTTCTTCAAAGTATTAGATGCATTGGACAAAATGGGTACCACTAGCGGAATGGTGGTATAAAACCACTTATCATACAAAAATTAAGATGACCCTATATTAAACTGTATATGTCTAGTCACCACCATCTCTCACTTCATATATCTAAATAGTTCCCATGTACAAGTTGATTTGACTCTTAACAATTAAGAGGCCCTATTTTGATCCTTTAAGAAATGAAACAATAGAAATATCAAAATAGACCTAAATAATATTTTTTTGATTAAGACTTGGTATGTCCTAGATTAAAATCGTATAAAAATATATTTTTAAGGATAAAAGGTAGTCACAAATTTGTATCCAAGTTCTCTGGGCCCTACCAAGTCTTAAAAAGAGTTGACACTATTGCATATAGGTTAAACCTTGCACCATTTTCAAAAGATATTCTATCTTCCATGTATTAAGCTTAAAGAAATCTCTAGGATAACACATTCAAGTTTAGTTTGTACTAGATAAACTAGATGATGAAGCATCAATCATTCTAGAACTAAAGATCATTTTAGAATGATGATCATGATATTTTATGTAACAGAACCATTATAGATCTCTTGGTATAATTGTGTGGATTATACCTTGAACATACTATTTGGAAACCACTATATCAACTTTAGCAATAATTTTATCTTCAGCCTCAAAAATAAAGTTTTTGCCTAAGGAGGTAGTGTTAGGACCTTATGTTCTAATCCTTTTTATTTATTTATTGTAATAATTTAGTTACTAGTTAGTGGACAACTCTTTTGAATGTAAAGATGATCCTTTTTTTTTTATTAGTTGGATGAAAGGAGTTTTGAAAGGACCTCCAAACCTTATAATAAAAAGAAGCTAATCTATATCCACTAGGATACTGAGGATACTTCAAACATTAAATACAACCAACCATTGGATACAACTACCTACATCTAGACCAACATATACTAGCTGAACAAACCTAGATACATAAGCCAAACTGAGACAAAAGCTGGGTATGCAGGCCTGCATGGATAAACAAAGATAAAATCTGGGCATGCACGCTCGACCAAAACATTAAAAAAGCAACATCCAATGGGGAGGGTTCCAGCCACCCGCCCTAAGTATTCTGACTTGAGTTTGACCTTTGCTGAATTCATTATCCAATGATCGAAGGCCATCTCAAAAATTACCTCTCTAAATATGAAGATATTGTTGCGTAAGATCTTGATTAGCCAGGAAGTCCATAGCTTTGTTACCTTCCCTGAATCGATGCTTGAGTTGGAATTCTTCTAAATTTTGAATCATTCTCCTCGCTTAAATTATAAAATTTGCAATAGTCCAGGAGAGATTTTGGTTACCATTAATCATGTTGATAACATTGAGTGAATCTCCTTCTATGATTAGTTTCCTGCAATTCACCAAGTTTAGTTGGAAAACACCCTAAAATAATGCTCAAGATTTAGTGAAATGGATGGTTTGGTGACACAAGTTTTTAGCAAAGGCAAGAAGTATTTTTCCCTCTAATTTTCTAAATAAGCCCCTTGCACTAGCCGAACCCAAGTTCCCTTTAGAAGCTCTGTAAAAGTTGAATTTCAACCAACTTGATGGAGGAAATTCCTAAATTATGCTAGCCTTATCCTGAATCCCCCTACTCATTGTATTTTAAGGCTAAGTTAAAAACCCAACGATCTCTCCTTCACAAGTTATCGATTCCAGTTTTAAAGCTTTCATATTTTCCACTGTATCTACAATGGACTTTGAGGAGACCGACAACTCAAGATGGCAAATATTTTTAAAGGTGCAGTGATTCCTTTCCTTCCAAACCTACCACCAAATATGGGGTAAGTTGAATTTCCAAAAATGGTGTAGGTGGGGAGAGGAGAAGGGGGAGACCCATTGAACAACTAGGTCCTCCAACGAGTTGGGAAGAACCCAAGAAACACCCAACTCCAAAAAGAACTGATGGGAGACTTCAAGGGTATAGGCACAATGGGAAAATAAGTGGAAAGGTGATTCAAAAGACATGTCATATAGGAAGCACCTATTAGGGAAAATCATTTCTCGTTTTTGAAGATTATCAAGAGTAAGACACTTTTATTTAATTGCCAACCATAAGAACACATTGAATTTAGGCATCAAGCCTTTAATCTAGACTTGATTCATCAGGAACCAGGGATTCGAATCATAGTCCAAGTAGCCATAAGCAGACTTAACTAAAAACTGGCCATCTTTCTTAGGCTCCTAAACCATCATATCGTGAAGACCAATACCCAAGATTAAGAACCATTTTATGGAATTTTTTAAATTTATAAAAGCAAGTTTCTCCTCCTGAGAAATATTTGGGAAGTCAAAGGACTTCCACCAAAGATGACCATTGAATAATTCTAAAAATTTAGAAACTTTGGGACCAAATAACCTATCTGTGATTGAATTAAGACAGACAAAGGTTGTTACACACCAAACCTAGCCGTCGGCTAGGTATTCCAAGAGTATAATAATTCATATATATTGTAGTTAGATTATTCCAAATGTTATCATCACTTTTATTAATTAATCTCTGCATTTCGGCATTGCCTTCACGGCGGGATCTGCCCTCCTAGTGGCAATATAAATTTATTGTTTCCGTTTCTTCGCATTTACCTTGTTCGATCGATTTACTGTTCTTTGCATGGTTGAATATTAAATATTAATTTATTTTTAGAGAATCCCGAAGGCGTAGCCTTCCAAGTGATATCAGTATTCAGGTTCGGTTACCCCCGCAAGCTGCTAAGAGCTCTTCTAATGCAAATCCGACGGATCTGGTTCTTCGGCGTACTCCTTGCGCCTCGATTCGTTGGCCATCCCAGCACGCGCTCCGCTTCCTCACAGCCAAATAAACGCTGTGAGTATTCCACGCAGTTGTGTCATTCGGTTCCTTGCAAAACGTTGTCCTGTCGCATATCCGGTTATCGCCTGAGCCGCAGTCACGACGTTCCGACTTACAGGCTAAATCGTAGGCTTTCGCACAGAAAAATCATCGTAGAACCAGCGCATAAACACCGAGCATTTTCGACCAATCACAACATGCGGTTAACGATTAATTAAATGCCCACCTAAGGTACAATTTTTTTTAAAATTTTTGTTTCAGGATATATATCCCACATCTGCTGTGGGAAAGCAAGTCAGGTGCTTATATTGGATTAGTCGCACCTTCAATATTGTGACTTCAGTTGCCATCCCACGTGCATGTTGTTTGGAGCGTGTCCGTCCGTGTCGTCGTTTGGTCTTTCGTTCGTTTGGTGTCGTTTGGTCTTCCATTCGTGTGGTGTCGTTTGGTCTTCCGTTCGTTTGGTGTCATTTGGTCTTCCATTCGTGTGGTGTCGTTTGGTCTTCCATCTGTGTTGTCGCGTCCGTCACATGTCGTTTGGTTCTCCATTCATGTCGTCACATCCGTGTCTGCGTTGGTCTTTCGTTCGTGTCGTCGCGTCCATGTCTTCCAGCTATCACCAGCGTGTCGTGTCCTAGCGTCCAGCTGTCATGTCCTCGCGTTCGTGTCCACTTTGTGTTTCGTGTCCTCGTTGTCCATCATCGTCGGGCAGTTAGTGGTTAGCTGGTGTCGTGTCTTAAAAGTGTTGTCAAGAAAAGTTGTCAAAATTGCAGTCAAAGTGGTCAAAAGCTGTCACAAAGAAGGAGCCCAAATCCAAATTCAAATCCGCGTCGTAGTTGGAGCGACAGTTGTAGCGAAAACCAAATTTTTGATTAAAATTCCATCACATTCTGTGACAGTCCAAGTTCAAGGGTTCCTAAGTAGGTTATGTTAACAAGTGCATGAGCAAACAGTGGATCAAGGGATCTGACAGTCGATTATCAAGCTCGAAAATGACCAATAACAATACAAGAAGACCTAATCGCAGTCCAGGTACAAAAAATTCTCTTTCTCATTTTAAAATTTGTAGTTATAATCCACATCATCCACTAGTAGATCCTATGGCTACTAATCCTCCCCCAACTCACGAAAACATCACACAAGGAAACTCAAGTAACTCAGCTCGTTTCCAACGATGATTCTCTTCGACTCTTACTAGAGGGTATGAACGAAATTAGTCTCCACCTAAAAAACCTAGTGCAAGCACAAAACCAGCTTAATCCCAATACTAATCCCCAAAATCACTCCCATGCCCAAAGGAATGAAGAAAATGTGGATCATAATGATGATTGGGAACAACAATGAGGTGATTCGGATAATTATAGGGATCGCTATCAGAGACAGTGGTATAACCAAAATCAAGAAAGGGACACGGGTTATCACCAACCGAGAGGCCCTAATAATAATTTTCCATGAATTGATATGCCCACTTTTGAAGGTCATGATCCTCGTGGTTGGATAGCCAAAATGGAAGGCATTCTTGACTTATATCAAATTAAGGAAATTGATAAAGTCCCTTTTGCTGCATCAAAACTAGGCACTGAGGCCTACCAATGGTTCGTATGGCTTAAACGAGATAAAGGAGCTACTATTAGTTGGAGAAAATTCACTACCTCTTTTTTAGAAAGATTTGATGAAGGAGCTACATCATCATACACGATAAGACTCGTTATCTCTTAAACAAGAAGGGTCAGTTAGCGAATTCGTTTCGAATTTTACCAGTTTACTACCATACACTTTAGACCTCAGTCCCGACACAGTGGTAGGAGCCTTTCACAATGGCTTGAAAGAAAATATTCGAGTGGAGGTAGACATGCACAATCCAACCTTGCTAAACGATTGTATAAGAATAGCCAAGCTGGCCGAGAAGAGACATCAGTTGTCTGCACGGTGTGAAACTTATAGTCGTCCTTTGTTTCGCAACAATTCCATTCATATAAATGATCAACCATCAAGATATTTTTGCTATAACTGTTGCACTCATCACCCCAAGGAACAAGCATGTGCCCAAAAACAAAAATTTCATATTGAAGGTGATCAATGTGAAGGAGAAGAGGAAGAACCTTACCAACCAGAAGAACCTATGCCAGAAGACCTACCATGTACTATAGAAGAAAAAGAAGAGGATACAATGGCGATCTCCATGCATGCTCTCATGGGTTTAACCGCCCACCATACCATCAAGGTACCAGGATTTCTCCGCCAGAAAAAGGTGAATGTGCTAATTGATTCTGGTAGTACCCACAATTTTATCGACATCAAAACCGCAAAAGCTTTGAATTTATTCATTAACTCTTCCAACAAAGACAAATTCCAGGTTCTAGTGGCCAATGGGGTGAACGCACAATGTGTTGGTCGCACATCTCAAGTTTCCATAAAAATGGGAACTTATACTTGGTTTGGATCCCTTTTCGTCATGAATTTGGGGAACTCGGATGTCATATTGGGAGTTGAATGGTTGGAAACATTAGACACGGTTAGCTTCAACTTCAAAAAATTATTTGTGGAATGGAAGAAAAACGGACGAGTCATTCACTTACAAGGCATTACTACTCCTCCATCACAAATGGTGAGCTCTCATAGTATGGAGAAGATGTTAAAAAAGGGTGGATATGGGTTTATAGCTCAAATTAATTGTTTGGAAAAACAATCTCCAGCAACTTCGGATATTATTGCTCCAGAGTTACAAGACATCATAACACATTACGAAGAGGTTTTCCAAGAACCTCAAGGATTACCACCTAAACTATCTCATGACCATGCCATCCATTTGATTCCAGGGAGTGTTCCACCTAACAATCATCCTTATCGCTATCCTCAACCACAAAAGACAGAAATCGAACAGATCGTTCAGGATTTGTTGGATCATGGAGTCATTCGTCACAGCACTAGTCCTTATTCCTCACCTGTAGTCCTGGCTAGACGAAAAGATAACTCTTGGCGTATGTGTCTTGACTTTCGTTCTCTCAATAAACTCACTATCAAGGACAAATTTCCTATCCATGTCATCGATGACCTATTAGATGAGTTGCATGGTGCAAAATTTTTTACAAAATTAGACCTTCGCTCCGGATTTCACCAAATCCGTGTTAGAGAAGAAGATATTCCCAAAATTGCTTTTCGTACTCATGAAGGTCATTACGAATTTTTGGTCATGCCTTTTGGTCTCACTAATGCACCATCCACATTCCAAAGTCTCATGATCCAAGTGTTTCGTCCACTCCTCCGTAAGTTTGTGTTAGTTTTTTTTTATGATATTCTCATATACAACAAAACATGGACGGACCATTTACATCATGTGGATAAAGCCCTTCACATTTTACACAGAGAAAAGCTATTTGTCAAACATTCCAAATGTTCCTTTGGTGTCCAAGAAGTGGAATATCTGGGTCATATAGTTTCACATGAGGGTGTCAAAGTCGATCCCAATAAGATTAAGGCAATTCAAGAGTGGCCCTTACCTAAAACCATCAAGAAACTTCGTGGTTTTTTGGGTCTCACGGGCTACTATCACAAGTTTGTACGAAATTATGGTAAGATTGCAACACCTCTCACCGCACTCACAAAGAAGGATGCCTTTCGTTGGTCGAAAGAGGCCACTCAAGCCTTTGAAGCTCTTAAGAAAGCCATGTGTACAACTCCAGTATTAGCAACTCCCAATTTTCACAAACCATTTATTATCGAATGTGATGCATCAGGAACAGGAATTGGGGCTATATTAATGCAAGAAGGTCATCCGTTGGCATTTGAAAGTAAACAACTTTTCGAGAAAAATTTGGGAAGATCAACATACGAAAAAGAAATGTTGGCTATTCTTCATGCAGTAGAAAAATGGAGACACTACCTAATCAGTAGTCGTTTCATTATAAAAACAGATCATAGTAGCCTTAAACATTTTCTTGAGCAAAGGTTTTCATATCCGGAACAAAATAAGTGGTTAACCAAACTGTTGGGCTATGATTTTGTTATCGAATACAAGAAAGGGAAGGAAAATATAGCCGTCGATGCGCTGTCCAGGAAATATGAAGATGAAGTAGTCATTAACGCTATTTCAGGTCCTTGCTCCCAATGGGTGAATCAATTACAAGATGAATGGTTGTCCAATAGCGAAGCTACTCAGATACTTCAAGAATTATCTATAGGGTCCTCTAAACACCCTTTGTTCTCTTATGAAGATAAAATCCTCCGGAAGAAGAACCGCATTTACATTCCACACAATTCGGAACTCAAATCGAAGATCCTCGACGAATCACACGCTTCTCCATCAGCAGGACATTCAGGATTTTTGAAAACATATTTAAGGGTCAAACAATCATTTTGTTAGAAAGGATTAAAAGTAGAAGTCAAACAATGGGTAGCAGAATGTGAAGTTTGCCAGCGCAATAAAGGAGAAACAGTCAAATCACCAGGATTGTTACAACCATTACCCATCCCTGAATGACAGTGGGAACATATATCCATGGATTTTATTGAAGGTCTTCCAAATTCAGAAGGCAGGACAATAATCTTTGTCGTCGTATACCGGTTATCCAAATACGCTCACTTTCAGGCTTTACAACATCCATTTTCCGCAAGCAAGGTGGCAAAGGTATTTATGGATTCAATTTTCAAATTACATGGTATGCCAAAAACTATTGTAAGTGATAGAGACCCCATCTTCACTAGTAAATTTTGGCGAGAATTATTTCGACTTAGTGGTACCAAATTGAACATGTCTTCAGCCTACCATCCACAGACAGATGGTCAAACAGAAGTAGTTAATAAATGTTTGGGTACGTACTTAAGATGTTTCGCTCAAGATAAAAAATACCAATGGAGCCATTGGTTAGCATTGGTAGAATGGTGGTACAACACTTCTTACCATTACTCAATTAAGATGTCTCCATTTGAAGCATTGTATGGCACCAAACCTCCAACAGTCGTAGATTACGTACATGGATCATCCAAAGTAGCCAAAGTGGATGATTGGTTCCAACAAAGGCAGTCTACACTCACCATCCTCAAAGAAAATTTAGTCCAAGCACAAAATCGTATGAAACAACAAGACTTGCACCGATCAGAGAGAACTTTTAATATAGGTGATTGGGTTTTCCTAAAGTTGCAACCTTACAAACAATCATCGTTAAGGATAAAATCTAGCCAAAAGTTGGCTCCATGATTCTATGGTCCCTACAAAATTGTGCACCGCATTGGAGAAGTAGCCTATCAATTAGAGCTACCTACATCATCACGAATACACCCGGTATTTCATGTTTCATGTCTAAAAAAAGTAATTGGTCAGAAAGTACAAATTCAATTAGAATTACCAATGCTCGATGAGGAAGGACGCATACATCTCCAACCTGAAGATATACAACATAGAATCCGAAGACTAAGATCACGTCAGATTCAAGAATTTCTCATTAAATGGCAAGATTTACCAGAGGAGGATGCCACATGGGAACCTGAAAGTATCTTCCAAATGTTGAGCAAGGTGTTAAAAGAGTTTTGTCATTGTTGTCAACTCAGGCAGTTAGATCTAATAATGTAGTGGACAGACAGTTCAAAAGTCATTCAATGCAAGCTAACAGATTTTAGGGTTTTGCAATTGACCACATTTAGGGTTTGCAGCCGACCATGTTTAGGGTTTGCAGCTGACCAAGATTAGGGTTTGCATTTGCATAATCAGCTGACTACTATTAGGGTTTTCATCTCAAAATCTCAAGTATATAAGCGGGGTTGTTTGGAGATTTAGGGATCCATCGGGTGAATGTTGAAGTGCGAGATGCGACCGTAAAAGTGCAAATAGCATAGAATTTGCGAGATGATAGCGAAGTGCATAATGTGAATGCACACAGAGAGCAGAGTGTGGAATGACACAGAGTGTGCGAAGCATGTGAGCAGAGAAAGCAGAATGTGCAGAGAGCGCAAAGGGCAAAGTTGATTGCAAAGTTTGGCTGTAGCAATGCAGTAGATTGTGTGAAGAGATTGCCCAAGAAAGAGCAGAGAGATTGCAAAGGTGACGTAGATCAGTTAGAGTATTGCAATAACAAAGGTATTTGTCAAACATTTTTATTCAAAATTGAAGTCCAGTTGGTGCTGGCAAATTAGGGGTTGGTGCTCCTTTCTGTTGGTGTAGATAAATAAGGGGTTGGTGCTCCTTCTAGTTGGTGCTGGTAAACAAATTGTAAAGTTGGTGCTTTGCAAGAGGCTGGATTTGGATGGTAGTCCAAGCAGCTGTTCTTTTTGAGGAGTAGCCATTTTGGTGAACCTCGTTAAAAATCTATGTTATGTGATGTTCTCTTGCTGTACTTATTATATTTGTTTATAAGTTTTAATTGCTATGGTTTTTAGAGCTGTTAATTCATGTTTTGGAATGCCACACTGATTCACCCCCCCTCTCAGTGCCATACTAAGTACAACAATTGGTATCAGAGCCAAGTTCCCTTTAAAGGATAAATCAGCTAGGGTTGATCTTGGATTAATACTCTAATGGCAAAGAAAGGCAAGAATGGAACCATGAGACACAAGAAGAAAAGATCACACAAGGTCATAAAAGAAAATAAAGATAAATTCATTATTGTTGTAGATTCAAGAGATGAATCAAACAATGGAGAAAAGGCCAAGAGTCAACTTGGTCATAATGCAGGTTCTCATGGTTCAGAATGTTTTGATCAACTTCGGCATAATGAACGTCAGTGTTATGGGTTTAGTAGCAGTGAAGATGAAGAAGAAATAGAATCAGAACAAGAATGTAATAAAGAAGAAATGAATGTAGAAGCAAATTGGAATGAAGATCAAATTACAGCTCCAAGTAAGAAGAATAGAACCTCCTTCAAAAGGACATCTCAGCCAGTTTCAGTTTCTATGGTAGAGGAAATTGAACCAAAAAATGCAGAAGGGGTGAACACTGAAGCAGATAATAAAAACCTCAATGCTGAAGTAGACTGGGAAGGTGAGTTGATCTCTCGCTCTTGAAGAGTTTAGTATAGAAAAGAAAAAGAACAAAAGACTCTCCAAGAAATTGGAAGAATATGGGGATGAGATTGAAAATCTGTTCTTACAATTCCATAGGCCAAGAAAATAGAAGAAGACTTGAAGTCACAGCTGAATGATAAAGTCAATGTGTGTAACAAAAATGAAGAGGATTCTAACAAAGTAGTTAGTAATCTAAAGCTGCAAGTAGAAGAGTCTAAAATGATTGAGGAAAATCTCAGGTCGCAGATCAATGAGAAAGAGATTATTTTCCGCAAACAAGAAGAAGAGATTGTTTCATTGAAGAAACAACTAGAAGAGGCCAATACAAATCTTAAATTCGAGAAGAGCACAAAATTGCTAGATAAAATGATAAGTCATCAGAGAAGCTCCACGATTAAGCATGGTCTTGGATATGAAGTCGAACAACCCGTATCTTCCAATTCTGCAGAGAAGAAGAAGTTCACTGTTGAAGGGTCCGAGCAAGAAAAGGTTAAAGCTGTATCTTCAAAAGAAATAAAATATCAAAGGAGATTTACAGAAAAGTAGCCACAACAAAAGAGGTTCTACCACTCTCACTTTTTTCATACTAACACTTTTAATGGCTATTGTTTTAGATGTAACCAGTATGGTCACAAGGCAACTTATTGTGGATTAAATAATAAATCAAAGAGTTATGTTGGTCGAAATACATCTGCATATCTGAGTGAACACTTTGTACAATGTTTTCAATGCAATGGTCATGGGCACATAGCAAGGTTTTGTCCAAGCGCTTATGTATCAAATCTAAGGCAAAACAGTAGATTTCATAAGACACAAAGAACACAACACAGACAAGAAATAAATCAGGTTCATAGAAGAAAGGAAAATAATCATTCATCATGGATGCATAAGAGACAACCACACCAGAGAGATATTCAAGTTCATGCAATGATGCAAAATAGGGACGCAGTGAAAAATCCAAGCCCGAGGTCAAGAAACAAAACGCGAACAAAGGAGACCGCTTCTTCTACTGCACTAAGCAACTCCAGGTAACACATCCTCAGGGGGAGCATTTTGAAAAAGGTTTTATTTTAATGCTTCTGTATATTTGTCTAGGAAATATGAGGATGAAAGACCAGCAGTTGGGATTTTGTGGTATAATTGTCAAGTGTGTTGGCTATTCATTTAGTTGTGTGTGGAAGTGCCATGAAGGGTAGTGTTTGCATTGAGAATCTTCACCATTGGTAGTATTGCTTATGTCATTGTTGTTTTGTTGATGGTTCTTACTGCCACTGATTATAGCTATGGATTATAACAATTTAGATTGTTTTTGTTTATTGAAAGAATGCTTGCCCCAACTACGTATTTGTGTTTCGATAATAGCAGTGTGTTTTTGTTCGACGCTTGATGTGAAGATTGTTAGATCTTTCATTACACCTTGGTGAATATATTTAATTCATAGACAGTTTTGTTTTAACTTTTAATATAATGCCAATTCAAGGATAAGAAGTTTGAGGCTGAGTAAGGTGCACTACGGTTGGCCATAAAGTGTTTGACAAAATGTCTTCTTTCGACATGCACAGTTGAAAGTAAGAGTTGGTAGTAAAATTGCAAGTCTGGACAAAAATTGGTACAGATGTGAGTCACTTGTCAATTCTGTTGATAGAAGTGAAATCAGCATGTTGAATGGGAAGATTGAAGAAAAAGTTTATAATGTGCAGCCAGATGATTTCCAGCCTGGTGATGAATGTTTGAGGTGCTTTTATAAAGAATTGAGGTAGGCTACTGGATTCTCACTGCAGAGAAAGACAAACAATTGTCAATAGGTTCAAGTCTGTTGAGAATATTCAAGATGTATATGCAGATGTTGTTTGCATTACAGAGCAAAATGTTGGATAGTTAAACGATCAGTGTATGCTTTCACTAAAATCAGTGGACAAGTTTGAGATTGCAGAGCAACAGAGGGTTGAGGCTCAGAAGACAACGTGAATTGAAGTGGCCACATATTCCCAAGAATAGTCTAAAATTTGACTAGCCATTGGGATCAAATTCTCAAGGGGGGCATTTGTGCATTTGTTCATCTTATTGATCATATCCATGATTTTTGCTAACTATTTCAATGTGGTTCTGAGAATGGTGTGTATGGACTCAGGGGGAGTTCACAGTAGCCCTTTGGTATTATTGACAAAGGGGGAGAAGAGTTACAGGAATGTACATAGGTGTTGCCAAAAATTCCAAAGGGGGAGATTGTTGAGCAAGGTGTTGCAAGAGTTTTGTCATTGTTGTCAACTTAGGCAGTTAGATCTAATAATGCAATGGACAGGCAGTTCAGAAGTCATTCAATACAGTCTGACAGATTTTAGGGTTTGCAGTCGACCATGTTTAGGGTTTGCAGCCGACCAAGATTAGGGTTTGCATTTGCATAATCAACTGACTACTATTAGGGTTTTCATCTCAAAATCTCAAGTATATAAGCGGGGTTGTTTGGAGATTTAGGGATCCATCGGGTGAATGTTGAAGTGCGAGATGCGGCCGTAAAAGCGTAGATAGCATAGAATCGGTGAGATGATAGCGAAGTGCATAATGTGAATGCACACAGAGAGCAGAGTGTGGAACGACACAGAGTGTGCGAAGCATGTGAGCAAAGAAAGCAGAATGTGCAGAGAGCGCAAAGGGCAAAGTTGATTACAAAGTTTGGCTGTAGCAGTGCAGCAGATTGTGTGAAGAGATTGCACAAGAAAGAGCAGAGTGTGCAGAGATTGCAAAGGTGAAGTAGATCAGTTAGAGTCTTGCAATAACAAAGGTATTTGTCAAACATTTTCATTCAAAATTGAAGTCCAGTTGGTGCTGGTAAACAAATTTTAAAGTTGGTGCTTTGCAAGAGGCTAGATTTGGATGGTAGTCCAAGCAACTGTTCTTTTTGAGGAGTAGCCATTTTGGTGAACCTCGTTAAAAATCTATGTTGTGTGATGTTCTCTTGCTGTACTTATTATATTTTTTTATAAGTTTTAATTGCTATGGTTTTTAGAGCTGTTAATTCATGTTTTGGAATGCCACACTGATTCACCCCCCCTCTCAGTGCCATACTAAGTACAACACCAAAAATTTCCAGCTTTGAGGACAAAGCTTTCCGAGGAGGGGAGTCATGTTACACACCAAACCTAGCCGTCGGCTAGGTATTCCAAGAGTATAATAATTCATATATATTGTAGTTAGATTATTCCAAATGTTATCATCACTTTTTTTAATTAATCTCTGCATTTCGGCATTGCCTTCACGACGAGATCTGCCCTCCTAGTGGCAATATAAATTTATTGTTTTCGTTTCTTCGCATTTACCTTATTCGATCGATTTACTGTTCTTTGCATGGTTGAATATTAAATATTAATTTATTTTTAGACAAACCCGAAGGCGTAGCCTTCCAAGTGGTATCAGTATTTAGGTTCGGTTACCCCCGCAAGCTGCTAAGAGCTCTTCTAATGCAAAAAATCTTCAAGAAGGGATGGAGAGACCCAAGAATTTCCCCAAAAATTAATGGAATGACCATTCTCCACCACCCAAAGAAGACCTTTATGCACATCCAACCGACTATCAATTATGCTGGATCAAAAAGAAGACCCCACTGAGAGAGCTTGGAATTTTAAGGAATTGCTACCACCGCTAAGATACTTAGCCTTCACAATCTTAACACAACTGACATTGTCATACTGAACTAATTTCCAAGATTGTTTGGAAATCAAGGCTCTATTCAACGTTCTCCACCTTCTCAAACCTAAGCCTCCTTCATCTCTCCTACTACAGACTTGATCTCATGCCACCAGGTGGAATCTCTTCTTCTCTTCAGCCCTTGATCACAAGAAGGACTGCTGGATTTGCTGTATCTTATCGATAACTTTCCTCGAAATCTTGAACAAGAAGAGGAAGTCCACTAGGATTCTTTGTAAAGTGGCTTTGAGCAATAAAATCTTTCCTGATTGAATTAAAAGGGCACCTTTCCACCCCACTAACTTCTTCTAAACTATTTCAACTATTGAATCCCACAACGATGGTTTCAGTGCACCTTTGAATAGTGGCATCCCAAGGTAAAGTGAGGGAAGGGAACCAATATTGCACCCCAAAATATCTGCTCTATTTATCTACCTATCAATCGAGGTGTGAAAGAAAAAAGTAATTTTTTTTTGAAATTCATCTTCTGACCTGCCGCATTCTCAAAATTCATCAAAATTGATTTAACCGCTTTAGCTTGAGGGATTGACACCACGAAGGAAATAATAGTGTCATCAATGAATTGGTGATGGGATATGGGATCTATCGATTGGGATGGCTTCAAACCTTGAATAATCTAATTATCTTTGATGGACCTACCCAATGCCTCAACCATAAGAATAAAAAGGTAGGGCGATAAAGGGTCTCCCTGATGCAGACCTCTATTGCTATGAAAGTAGACCACTAGATTTCCATTAATAATTATTGAAAACATGGCTAAATATATATAGGATTTAATCAATATCAACCAGTACTGGGCAAAGCCAAACCTGTCAAGGACCCTAAGAAGAAAATACCAAGCCACTCTATCATACGCCTTGTTCATGTCCAACTTGAGAAGAAACCTACACCTCCCACTTTTGTTAGCAGAGTGGATGATCTCATGAACAACAATATTACCATCCAAAATATGCCGCTGGGGCATGAAACCACTATGCAGAGCATCAATGATTGAAGGGAGCAAAAATTTAAGTCTATTGGCCATGGATTTAGTTAGAATTTTGAAAATTGTATTACATAGGCTAATTGACCTGAAATCTGTAAATCCTTTGGCACCCGAAAATTTAGGTAGTAAAACCAAAAAGGTGGAATTTACATCAATCGGGATAAAATTAGATCTTTGGACCTCTCTGATTGCATTAGAAATATCAAGATCTAGAATACGCCAAAACCTCTTAATAATTGGGATTAGGTTGAATTACATTTATATATTGCATTATAAGGAAGGAACATGCATCCTAACGAATTATATTTTATTGAGATTTTCTAATAAGGGGGTTATCCCCTTGAAGTGACCTATGATACAATGTAAACTCTTTAATGTTATCAATAATTTTTCTACTTATTGTATTCATTATGAAGAATTGTGTTTCTTTTGTGGATTTTATTGTAGATTCTATTAATTATTACAAGTCGGACCATTTCATTAGATGATAAAAACCTTGGATCTAATACTAGATGTTAAGAATATTTAATTATTATTAAAAAATCATTCATAATCTACACAAGGGCGAAGTTGTGATAAAAACATTCAAGTAGAAAAATGCCAAGATTATACCTTATGGAATGAACCACTCAAAAATATCTCCTAAGGTGAGAGCCACTTAATGAGTAAAGGTAATTATAATAACAATTGACTTGGATTAGATGATTTATAATTACCATCTCCCTTGTTTATATAATCATCATCTAATGTTACTTTGGAAAATATATTCCTAACCTTATCCCACTTAGTATTATAATATAACTTTTTAAAAATAGACCTTGAGTTATTTTTAGTCCATGCTAATTACATAATACAATTGGATTTTTTATGGCTCATACAAAATCTAAACTATATTTGGGTTATTTATAGCTCATGACAACTAAAATAAAATATTATATTATTAGGCACCTTATCATAGGTACCCTAGCCATCCACCCCCCTTAAGAATGTTTCATATTCAAAAAATGAGATGAAACTAGATAGTGAATCATGGCAGAGAACTTGTACCATTCATGATTACCCAACCACCCAAGGGAAATATTGATTGATGGTGGCCTTCTATGATACCATACTTCTCTTGTACTACTGTTATATCCATTAGTGCTCCTTTGCTTGCATGTGATCACCATGCTATGTTGGTATTCCTAACACCCATAAATATCAAATTTTAAATCCAAACTAGCTTGTAGTTTCCATTGGTTATATATCAATAGATTTTTATCCTATGTTTCTATGTATGTCCATCAACTTCTATTGCTCAATGCCTCCTCTCTGATTATTTTTTCTCATGGTGGTGTGGATGGTGATGTGCTACAACCATGTGCTTTGCTTCCCTTGACTCTTTCATAATTTTTCTTCTATTTTAAATGTATCCTTATAATATTCATCGACATGTATTTAATAATGATAAATAAATTATATAGTTCATGATCTAGGAAGTGCAATATGTTGAGAAGCATAATGAATATGGGTATGGCATATAATATGGAATCATACAATTAAATTTAGCCATTTTCCTAGGCATATCATCAACCTGGTGAGTATTTCAACACTAATGAAAATGCCAAGAAACCTATCATGAAGATAAAACTCTTTTCCTATTAACCTATTATAAATCTTGATGGTGAATGTTTATTTCTAGGGAAATATTACACTGTGGAAGAGATGACTAGGTTTAGAAAACTCTATTTAAAATACAAATAACATGATTACTTAGAGTTAATGAAGATATTAAGGTGTATAATATGAGTTTAATAGAACATACTATCAACCTGGAATATGAGGAAAAATATTTTAGGCAAAAGCAGAGGTCACTTAATCCTAAAATTAAAATGGTCATGAAGAAATAATTGCTTAAGTTTCTTTAGTACTAGATTATATTTTCAATCAAACATTCAATCTAGGTGGTAAACCTAGTATTGGTGCGGAAAATGGGAATATTCATATTTATGCTGATTTTAGGAACTTAAATAGGAAATTAATTAAAAATCACTATCCATTACCTCCTATGGAGAAAATATTGTAGGTCACTAGGTCATAGATAATGTCATTGCTAGATGGTTTTTTAAGGTACAACCAAATTTAGGTTAGGGATGAGGACCAACATAAAATAATGTTCATAGCCAAATGGGGTAAGTTTGCATATCAAGGGATGCAACTTGGGTTATCAAATGTAGGGGTAAATTTTTAAAGAGCCATGGACATTACACTTTTAATATTGATTAATGAGAATATATTGATATATTTGTATGATTTAATAGTCTTATCCCAAGGTTAGAGGTGTAGACCAATTGGTTCGACCAAACCCCGTAAGGGGGTGGAGGTCCAAGGTTCAAATCTCAATCCTCATAGGATTGAACGCTTGTCCCTTTCCTGGTGCTTTTAGTGGCATAAAAGGTTTAAAATTATTGTGGCATGGTGGTTATAGGGGTGGACTATACGAAGATCTGTGTGGCAAATTTCAAGGCAGACAACACAGAATACTGTGGTGGCCATAAAAGCTGTACAATCTACCCGAATTTGTGGACCCTACCAATTCCACCATGTAAATTAAAAAAAAAAGTCTTATCCCAGGACTAGAGTAAGCACATTGAAAATCTTGAAGTAATTTTTGAATGGTGTTTTGAATACAAGACTTCCCTAAAACCTAAGAAATTGATTTTGTTGTATAAGAAAGTAAATTAATAAGACATAAACTTTTAAAATATGGATTATGATTGATCATAATGGAATTAAGGCTATTCAAGACTTGAATATATGTTTTTTTTGATTGGTAAGAGGGGTTTTGAAAGGTTCCCATAACCTTTTACAAAAAATTTCTAGTTAGGAAAAATGCTCCCAACCATCTAAATAAAAAAGGAAACATCTTCTTCAAAATAAACAAGAAGAAAGACAAAATCAGATAGAGAAGCCCTCGTAGGGGTAAAAGAGGAAGCCTCAAAGGGCAATAAGAGAAGCCCTCATAAGGGAATTTGAGCCAAAAACCATTAGAACCCATAAAGAGACACACAATTACTTGTTGAGGTGGTCTGTATCAAGACACCCTTCGTCACCCACTAGATTCTTGAACTCAGTTAGAATTTCAAACTGGTACTTGAGCCAGGTTTCTTGTAAGCTCACATGCAAATAGAAGGTTGAAACAAAAAGTTGCCTTGGGAACTCATAGTCATCCCTCATCCGTCAAAAGAGACCAGTAACAATGATTTCCAAATTTGGTCTAGAGTAAAGCCTCCTCACATATCTAGGGAAGACAACAAATGACTCCATTGTGTTAGTCATCATGCAACAAAAAACCTGCAAGTGGTATTCATTGAAGATGATGCGATTACACTATCTCCATGTATGGATCATAAAAATATTCTCCATGTTGAGCCACAAGGCCCACATACCCGGAGAAATAATTTTGTCAAGGTGAAGCCACTCATGAGAGTATATGTTGAAAATAGATCCAGTGAACTTAGAAAAATTCCATGGATTGATGAAACCTTTGATGATGTGTCTTGGAGATGCTATCCAATATGAGGTGGATTCCTTGGATTGGGATACCATAACATTGAGAAGATGTAGATACCCAAGAAACTCAAATTTTGAGAAAAATCGCAAAAGAGATACAAGCGTGGGATTGCCATTGACTAGGCAGGGAGGAGAAATTTCATTCCAAATGGTGAGGTTAGGAATAGATACCCCCAGGTTATATAGGAAATCAGTGGCTTGGTTTCCTTCCCTAAATACATGTTGAATGGTGACATTGGGGAAAGAGCTCAAAAAATATTTGCCTCAGAGATTAAGTTGGAGATGATCTAGGATGCTGACTGGGTGCCTACAATACTTCTAATAATATTCATAGAGTTACCTTCAATAATAAGGTTAGGGTAGTTAGTTCTAGATAGGAGAGACAAATATTAGAAGAGAGCTTGAGCTTTAGTAAATTTTTTGGTTTAGAAACCGGTATTTTTTGCAAAGGTCAACAAGATCTTCCTTGTATGATCTCTAAAGATACCTCCTGCTCCAACCGACCTCGGGTTGCCCTTGGAAGCACCATAAAAATTAAACTTGATCCATCCCAAGGGTGGAGGAACCCACTTGATAAGTGAGTGATCAACCATATAAGTGGGAGAGGAAATATTATAGGAAGGGAGTTGGAGGGACTTGGCTAACCGAGCTTCACTCGGGGATTTGACCACCTAGTGCCCTGAGTAACAAAGATATTTTTAGCTATCACATGGATAAATATGGAAATAACATATTTGGAATCATTTATGGAGTTATTTAAGGCTCTAGAATTTTATTCATGCCAAAATTTCCATAGGAAATGGGGGAGATAGAAGGTCCAAAAGGTTTTTATACAATTTTTTTTAAAGGGATTAGGCCATTGTAAACAGAGGTCATTCAGAGAACATGGAGGAACCCAAGTGATACCCATAGTAGAAAATAAGGAGAAAATACCTTTGAGGGATAAAGGATAGGAGAGGAAAATATGTTGGGTAGATTCAAACTCTTACTTGCAAAGGTACAACAGTTAGGAATGAGGAGCCCTCGAATCTAGAGATTTGGAATGGATAGGATTTTATCTTGAACAAAAAACTAAAATAAAAAATAGATTTTGGGAATGAGGTGCTTGTTACAAATGATCTTAGAAAGGAACCATGGTTTACTGGGGTTTACAGTAAGGAAATATATGGATTTGATAGAGAAAAACCCATTCTCACTGGGTACCTACAGGAGCTTACCTTCAATCGAACAACTGGGAATAACACAAAGATGCAACATGTTAGACAAAATAAGATTAGCTCTTTTTTGGTCTTCATTCAGATTACCATGAGGAATGGTTTTCCAACACTTTTTATTAGCATCAATGAAATTGCACATTTGTATACCAAATAGTATGTCAGTCATAGGTTTGAGGTAGATCAAATCAAGGTTATTCTGAAGAGGATTGTTTCCCAACCACTTGTATCCCAAAAGCTTATCTTCTGGCGATCACCAAGTTTCCAATGGATTTATGTGTTGATGATATCTATCATACACAATATGAAAGTTTAGGTGGTAGAACCTTGAATAGGTGAAGGATCATCCAAAAAAATTGGTTGATGCTAGAGGTATTTGACCTTTATGATATCAATCCATAGTGATTGTTCATTTTGAAGGATACTCCAACCTTGCTTGGTAATGAGGTATAGGTTCATATTTTTGACCTTATTGAACCTGATACCACCATATTATTTCTTGGAACAGACTTGGTCCCATGCAACTAAATGAAATCTTTGTTTGTGTTTTGATTCTGATCATAGAAAATTTCTCTAGATCTATTCGATCTTGTTATAAAATTTAACTGAAATGTGGGAGATGGACAAAAAGAAAACATGTATACTCTAGAGAATGGATTTGACTAAGATGTCCTTTATTGTGTAACTAAGTAGTCCTCCTTTCCATCCTACCATTTTTTTGTGAATTCTATCAATGAGTGGAAACCATAGAGATTTTTTGGCAGACCCATCAAAAAGGGATTAATTAGTAAAGTAAAAGGGATTAAGTTTTCTATGGATCAAATTTAATTTATGGTAAATTTCAAAACTTTTTGTGGAATTAGTCAGGCCCATTGCAAAAATTTTAAAAAGAGATAGGAATTTTACTTGGACTAAAGAAGGTAAAAAAACCTTCTAGAATGTCAAATATACCATCACTAAGGTCCCAATCCTAATCAATCCAAATTTTACCAACTACTGTAGACTATATTTTTGGGGATGTTATAAATACTACTACAATGTTCACTCAGAAGAATGATAAAATGAGGAACATCCAAAATATTTTAGAATCTAGATGCTAGATAATCATGAGGAAAGTCACACCATTGAAAAGCAAGCCTACACCACCATGATGTTAGTAAGTAAATTTAGGTATTATATATCATAAAATAAAACTATAGTCTTTATGGTGCATCTAGATGTAAAGTATATTATATTATACAATAAATTAATGAAAAATAGCTAGATGCTCAACAAGATCCAAGAATTAGATATTTCCATCTAACCTACTGCACTAATGAGAGGAAAGCTTCTATATAGAAGCTTAGCAATACCTCATACAAATGATCAAGTAGGGTGCCTAGATGAAAATAAATTACCTAACCAAGAAATAGAAATCCAAAGGCAATCTAGATAGATCGGAGACATCAAGGAATACATACAAACCAATGGCTATACCAAATTAGCTAACACCAAAATATAAAAGATAGTTTAGACATAAGATGGTGAATTACACCTTGCTTGATATGGCTTTGTATCGTAAAGGGTATGATGGTGTTTTTATAAGGAGTATTGGGAAAGAAAAAGTGAATGATTTATTACATGAATACCATGATGAAGGTGACCATTTTTATCCTAAAAGAAAACACATAAATTGTGAGAGTTGGATATTATTATCCAACCATCATGTCAAACTCTTTTTATTAGGTCAATAAGTGCAAGTCATGTTGCTTATTTATTGAAAAATAAAGAAATCATTGATACTATTATAAATTATAATGATCATAGATCCCTTTTAGAAATGTGGGTTAGATTATATCAATAAGATCAAGCCTCTATCAAGTGTAGATCATGGATATATCTTGACAATGATGGATTAATATACTATATGGGTTGACGCTATAGTATAACTATTTGAAGATATAATCACTAGATATGAAATACCTTTCATGGTTGTCTCAAATAGTGTTAAAGTATTTGTAGATGACAAGTTGAATTAGTTTCCAATAGAGTATGATTTTGTGTTGAAGACCTCATCAAACACTCTCTCAAGAGAATGGTCTTGCAAAATCAATAAGAACATGATTCATATTTTAAATAGGACCATTATCAATTCCTAGAGAAATTGACATACCTAGATAAAATGATCTCTATAGGAATATAGTATTAGCTTTTGATGGGAGGTAGTACAACCATAGGATGAGAGATAACTAATCTAAGATAACTATAAAGCTAATGGCACAATAATATGAAAATAAATAAATGAACATCTGCAAATAACTCAAAAATATGCCATTAATGAGAGTGAAAAAAATAGTATAATTTTATATAATGGAGGACATGAACACTCCATGAAAGTATATGAAAGAACTACATTGTACCACACTACATCTACTACACACTGTATACTTACTAGATCACTCTCCCTCTCTCTCTATATATCTCTATGTATAAGGCATTTATATAGAAAGATAGATTTCTTGGACTTTACTCTATCTAGGACTCATGTACATGTGGACTACATGCACATTTACAACATGCACATTGAAACTTATGTATTTATTATAATACTTGAAGCAACTAACTGACTTTACTCTGAAGTAAAGTCCTACTCTAGATATGTATCAAAGGTGGTACATTTACATGACCCAAATATTGTAATATACTCTAACACCCCCCATATTACATTATTTGGGTATTGAAGACTTTAGTCTTCAATATGGATCTTTCATCTAGTACTAGAATTGGTATCCTCCTTCAGTGTTGTCTGTGTCCTGTTCAAGCAAGTAATTAGTGTCTTCACAAAAGAACTATCTTTTTTGAAAGATATTTGACTTTATTATAGGTAGGATCTTATAGTTCTTCAATTTATTGAATCCTTTGATCTAAGTTTCCCTTCTGATTTCCTCCTTGATATTCCAATTGAGGTAGCTAAAACTGTTGTTGTCGAGGATTATTCTGAGCTTGATATTACCTTGGTTGGAATGCCCTGTTTGGTTGGTTTCCATAGTTTATTTGACTCCCTTGATTTTGGTTCCTTGGATTAAATTTGAAATAATTATTACTATGACATTTTATCCTGCATACATGACAATATCTGTTATTCCAAGGCTTTTATCCTTTTGAATATGAGGTTATATTTCTTTGTGGAGTATATTTTGTAACTAATGTAGTGTTAGTCATATCATATTTCACTATAATTTCTACCTCATACTATTTAAGAATGATGATTAGCTCATAAAATAATGTATCTTTACTTAGGATTTATAAATATGTAACTAGATGCTTGTAGTTGTTTGGAAGTGCTCTCATGGTTACTTGGACACAAAATTAATCTTCAACCTTTTCTCCTAAGGTTAATAATTTTCCCTTAATGTTTGCTACCTTTCTTAGGAATAGTTCTATATTTTATCCACTATTCATTTTCAGAGAATGTAATTGAGTTTGAATATTTAGATTAGCAGTTTTAATTTTCCCTTCAAATATTTTTTCTAGGGTTTTCCAAGATTTTGTAGATGTTCCTTCTCAATTTATGTAAGGTTGTATTTTATTTGTAAACGCAAAAATTATTATCGTTAATGCTTTTGCATCATTCTCTTCAAACTTTTGAATATATGTTTCACCTAAATTAGGTTTAGTAATTATTTCTTTGACAATTTCCCAAATCTTCTCAACTATTAAAATTGCCCTCACTTTGTATTTCCATGAGAAATAATTTGTACCTTTAAGTAGCTAAGATTCTGTAAGGATGAATTTAGTTGTTGTCATGATAATCCTTATACCTCCCAAATTTATGAATTTAGCTTGATAGAGACATTTTTAGACTTAGGTTTCATAGAATTCATTGTCTCCCTAGTGACTAGAGTAAGCCATAAGCTTAATAAAGTGCTTAGTAAATAATAGTTCACTTTGGAGTTGATTTTGTAATATTTTGTAAATCAAATTCTATTTCACCTTATCTCTCCTAATGAACTATGCACTTAAATTTGAAGTTCTATATGGTTGGATTTTTTTACCTCTTTAGTATGAATATGAGACAAGTGTAAGTATATAATTCCAACTTCTTTAAGTAAATGAAGAACTTCCTTTTATATCCCTTGATATTAATAGTTTAATGTTTCTAAATTCCAATAATATATTTTTGGTGTAGTAAACCTTATAACTCCCTAAGTTGGAATATTAGAAAACAATAATAGTATTTGTAAATTTAATATTTTTGATTTACTAAGGTTGACAACCATATATCTCCTACTTGGTGATTTACAGATATCTATAATTTCTTCTACCTTTGTAAGGATAGGTTCCTTGCTTTCTCTGGTTGTGATTTTAATAATTATAATCACACTTATTCTTAACACCTTATAACTCCAATTTTTAGAAAGCAAATAATTAAATAATATACTTATCTTCCTTCAATGTAGGCGGCTTGGCTGGCAGTGAGTATTTTGAGATAGGATGCTCTCACTGGAGATGGTATTGTAACCGATTTTTTTCTCCCTTAAAAACTATGATATAGACAATTTTTCTCTTCCTTGACTGCAGTGATTTGAATGGTTTACATCTATCTTGATGATTGTGTTGTAAGTTTTCACTGGATATTGGTATTATATTTTCCACCCAAACATTAAAAACCTGATGGAAAATAGAATTATTGATCGATGATAGACTTTTAGTGGATGTCCTTTGACTCCTTGACTTTGGTATTTCTATGCATCTTCATTGTAATGCAACAAACTTCAATATTCTCTCCTCAAACTTTGCTTACAATTTTTTACACTTGCTTGGACTTCATCGTAATTGCTTGGACTTGGGTGCTTATGTATCTTCTATTCTCATTAGAATTGCACCCACATGTTACTACAAGCTTGTGAGGAATTATAGTAATGCTTTGGTCTTTGAGTAACACTCATTTCTTATTTAATCGGTTGGCAATGATGATTATTCTCACAATAATGTATTTCAACGTCTGAACCTTAGACGTTATCTTGAGTGTTTTTATTTGTGAAAGTTATTGAACTTCTATTATATGTGACAAGTGGTGGCCTTCTCAATTGCATGTATGATATATTCCAATGTCTATCGAGCTTTAGAAAAATCCTTTGACAGTGAGAACACAACTATTTTTTCTTACTCTCAACACCTTCTTTAGGTGAAAGAAATGTGCTTTCCTTCACAACATTGGCTCTGGTTTGATGAGGTCAGTTCTATGGTGCTACTCTTAGTTGATGAATCTCCCTTGGTAATGCATCTCTTATATTAGCTATACACCCTCTTCTCTTTGCTGTATCATGCTGTAATAACTAAACTAATATACTATCCTCTCATGGTTTCGATGCTTGTAGATGTTCATTGTTGTAGATGTCAATGTTGTGGATGATAGGACACCATAATACATGCTAGATGTTGAGCCTTGGAATTGCTCTTTGCTATAGCACTCTTGAGCCCTTATTTGGCTCATCTCTTACATGCTATATAACTAGTACTTGCTCCTTGCAGATGATAGAATTTGAATCCTTTTTGTAGGGTTTCACTTTAGGCACTTTTGATAGTGCTCATGGTCAATGTTGAGATTTTTTTGAATGGGTCTTTGATATTGATGATATGGCTGCTTATAGAATAATATGCTACATTGAGTGTCTTTAAGACACTTGTATTTTTGTCTCCCTTTGATAGAGATAAATTTGGTGCTCTCATACAAATCTTGGTGTAAACTCAGCTACAAGAGACCAACAAAATGGACTCCAATCACATAACACAAATGCAATAATGGAAGAAAATTGCCAATTGATATTCTTCTCATTCCTGAATTACCCCCTTCTACAAAATATTACAATCCATCATATAGCAACCTAAAACCAAAGAAACCCTAAAAATGTCTTTTTTTAAAAAATTGCTAAAAATAGATCTTTTTTCTAAAAACTGCAAAAAATAGAAATGAGTCGGATTGCGTCCAAATTTGGTGCACACATCCCTATTACAATAATGAACCTTAATTTAAAATATTAGGTCTCAAATTATGGTATAACAAAATATAATAAACTTCTAACAGCCAAAAAAACCCAAAAAACTCGGGAACCTATTCTAAAAGCTAATTTTGGGGCACTAGATGTCGGAGTTAGGTCCTGAAAACATGATTTTTGGAGGGTTAGGTGCATCAAAGATAAGCCTAATGCAAAACATGCATGTGGAACCACCTGTTAAATTTCAAGGCAAACGGGCGTACGGTTCACAAGTTATGGCTTCGACAAGGTGCATCAAAGGCTCTCCAAGCCTTCTCCTTATTTCTCCTTTAATGAGGCTCACCAAGCCTCCTCCTTATTTCTCCTTGAGACCTCACCAAGGTATTCAATATCGAAACTATTGTAGTCTTTCAAATGAGACATTTCCTTCAACCTTCTACTAAGGAAGTGTTAGTAATAAGATCTTCTTCTCAGATCTCTAAAATTTGCTACTTCTAAATTTTGGAACAGGACCTTATTGGTCATTCTATTTTGCAATTTGTAAGATTTATTGGAGATCACTAACCTCAAATATTCTCGAACTAGGAGTTGTAATTGGGTCTTCTAAGGGTCTCCTCAACTTATTCATGGTGAAGTCTTCAATATACACTGGAGATCAGTAATATCCTATATTCATCGAGGCTCTTCATCCAAGTCTTCTTCTCTCCCCTGAGTTTATCACAAGGATCATATGGTATTTTTTGCTTCTGCACTCTACATATTTTGATCTTAAATGGATATCACCAATCTTATATCTCCTCCTTGACTTATCTATAGAGTCTCTTCTTCCTTGAGTCTGCAATGAGGCTACTGCGATCTTTTCTTTACTTTTGCAATCTGTAGGTTTGCAACTCTTGTAATTGGGACCTTTTTCCAGGTCTATTAAATCTTTAGTTTTTTCTAAGAAGATATTCTTCCTAGCTCTCTTGTAGGAAGCTTCCCAATATTTTTTTGAATCTTCTTTTCTTGCAACAAGATGTTAGAAACTGGAATGGAAGAATTTATAAATATGGAGATAATAACCTTCACTAGTTGATTTGTCAATCTAGTGGAATGAATGCTAAGTCCTAGTCTTGATGAGTTTTTTTGCAACTTTATGAAAAGACTAGCCAAATTCAATATTATAATTTTTGGCACTGAGAATTGCTTCTCTCTTCTCAACCTCTCTTGTGGCTCTCCCCATTCCTATTGACCTACCATATGCTCTAATACCACTATTAGAATTTGATAGGAAGTAGTACAACCACAAGATGAGAGATAACTAATATAAGATAATTATAAAGCTAATGGCATAATAATATGCAAGAAAATAAAGAAATGAACATCTACAAATAACTCAGAAATATACCATTAATGAGAGTGATGAAAATAGTACAATGCTATATAATGGAGGACATGAACACTCCATTAAAAGTATATGAAAGAACTACATTGCACAACACTATATATACTACACATTGTATACTTACTAGATCACTCTTCCTCTCTCTTTCTCTATGTCTCTATGTATAAGGTATTTATATAGAAAGATAGATTGCTTGACCTTTACTCTATCTAGGACTCATGTAAATGTGGACTGCATGCACATTGAAATTTGTGCATTTATTATAATAATTGAAGCAACTAACCGAATTTACTCTAAAGTAAACACCTACTCTATATATATACTAAAGGTGGTACATTTACATAACCCAAATGATGTAATATACACTAACCGATAGATTAGCCCCTAAGGAATTCAAAGTTAGTTCACCATACAAACTAATACTTGGAATGAAGGTAGTAATATTGATGAAACTAAATTTTCCTTCACTCCAAATTAAAAAGCAACTATAATTCAAAGACACAAACAACATACCAATATAGTCTAGGTTGAATTCCTTATTATTCCTTGAGGAGAAACATGAATACATATGTTATAGGCTCAATAAACATCAAGCCATGGTAAAGCATTGGTTTGATAAGAGGGAAATTGACTTTAGATTCAAGGAGGAAGACTTGGTATGAAATTTACATGCAAATAAGATAAAGTATGTAAACATGGAAAATTTTATTTCCTTGTGAGCAACACATATCATATTTCTAAGGCTAATGGAATTATTCTTATAAATTATCCACATTTGAATGAGTATTATTGTCCTTCTTGATAAATGAAAAACATATAAGGCATATCTAATTTTCTTAAGGTGACTTCCAAATTTATACATATGTATATTAGTCTCCTCTTTATTTTTGCCATTTTTTTATTTTTATTCTTTTCTAAAAAATAAGAAAAATAGGATGCATTCAAACATCCCTCTCCCTCTTGTTGCTTTCTCATAAAATCAATTTTGTTCCTCTCATTTTAGTAGAAAAACAAAAGGAGTTTGAATCTTTTTGAAAATTTATCCTACGAGAAAGAGCAATTCACTCCCTCTAAAAATATTTATTCTCTATATTGAATAAAAATACATGAAAGGCTTTCCAAAGAGGAAACAAAGTGATACAATTTATTCTATTATAGCAAATTGCTCCCTTAGACCTTGATAAAAAAATAAAAATAAAGAATTTGTTAAACTATCTAGTAGAGTGATTCACTCTTAAATAATGGAGTGAGTCATTCTCTAAGTAGAATAAATACAAAGAATAATATGGTTGGCTATATGTTAAGGCATGAGGTGGTATGATTTTCACCCCTTGTGTGGGTTTTTTACCTTTAATTTTTAATAAAAACCTTTCAAGAAATCCTCAAAACCTATTGAACCTATTTCAAACCAACCAAGTAGACTATCAAAAAGCAAAATAAATAGAGGTCCACCTTGTATGTTTAGTGATGGATATAAAAATGGTTGTCATTTTTTCAAACATACCATCTACCACTATTTTGGCTATCACTTCGATAGACTAAGTCATGAAGGGTAAGCTTGGATGGTGAATATTCTAGCATTGCTATGAAGATTTGTTCATCATTTTTTCCTATTAGGATTGAAAACACAACCCACACTAAATATTAATGAGTCACACTATTTAGATGATTCATGACCAATATGAAGTTAATAGGAAAAAATATACATCTTTGACTAAGACCAATTTGCTCTTTGAGTGGGAGACACTCATTAAGGCCAAAGGAAGAAAAAACACCTAATTGATCCATAGAACAAATTTTCTCTGTCTAAAAAGTGAACCTTAAGGAATAAATCATTCTCCTAAAGAATTAGCAAAAATATCTTCAAGTTCTCAATAGAGAGAATAACCCTCTTTGCTATAAAAGTAAATTACTCATTTTTTAAAGTGAGATTATCCTAAATATTTAAACTTATCACTCTTTTAATACTATCAACCTAAGAGTGAATCAATCTTCATAGGATTTAGAAATTTTTTGATATAAATTAATAGTAAAAAAATTAGGATAAGAAGATGGACACAACAAGAGTGTCAACCAACAATATAATGTTGAAATTAGTCCTAGTGAACCCACTAATGACAACCAATATGGCTTAAGTTGGGATGGAACCATGTAAAAATGAAACTATATAAGAAAAGATAGGGACCTTAGGGACTCAAACTCCTAGAAAGAGAAAGATATCTACTAAGAGAATACATAAAGACCCATATAACAAAGTTGTTAGCAAAAATATAAACATGTACCTATCACCATGAGGAAGGAGGAAGTTAGAAGATTTTGAAAGGATCCTCACATTGACTGTTGGATTATTAGCTAGATCTTGACCTTAGGGCTAGGCATATTATTGGTGCTACAAGTGTTGGAATACCCCAATATTGTGGAACTATATGATAGTGTTATGATATAATACACCCATGATCAAAGTGTACTCATGGGAAGAGGATATAATTATTCTAACTATCAAAGAAATTAGGGCAATTATGTGCTTTGAGGATGATGCACTCAATGCATTTCCTACCTACCTCAAGAAAAACTGAACTATTACAAAAGCTTTGATGAAAACAAATGGGTAGATATTTTTGATGGAGTACAATACATTATTTGGTATATGTTAATGTATCCCCATGGTACCTTCATGGTACATTTATAAATAATAGATTAGGATTGAGTCTATCATTTAGAGTGTGATTTATATTTCCCTCTTTATGTAAGTGTGAATATGAAGGAAATACACAAGTGCCAAGTGAGTTAGAGTGCAAGTGTAGGGATTTTTGTTTTATGTTTGATAAAAGGTTAAAATTAAAATGTAAACTTAATTTCATGACATGGAGGACATTAGAATATTATGATCTTGAAAGATCCCAGTACCCCAACCAATACAATATCTAAAGAGGCATGGTCAAAGTCCTTTAAAAAATGAAAAATTCTCAAAAATGGATGGAAAATATTTTGATAATGATCATTCAAGGTCCTTTGATCTAGGGAAACTTCTTGGAAGAAGATTGTTGAGGGAAAAATCTTGATTTCTTTGGGAAGTTTAAGATTTTAGTAGTTTTGGAGAATGATAACTTTGTGGTTTGGGTTCCAAAAGCCCTAGCAGATAAGATTATTGTTGAGAGGGAGAATTCATTGGTAGGTAAATTTGTTGGAAATGTTCACCCAGATCTAGATTCTATTTGAAAGTGGATGCTTTTTAGATGGAATCTAAAGGGTTCTTTGCAAGTTGTAGCTCTCCCTCATGGTTTTATCCTTTTTAATTTTACTTGCAATGAAGATTTGGTTAGGGTCTTGATGGGAGGACCATGGTTTTTTGGTAGGAGGGGATTATGTTTAAAGAAATGGTTTTTGGGTTTCAATCCATTAATAGATAATATGGAAGTTACTCCTATCTAGGTGAGTTTGCTAGGTTTGCTAGTGGATTTCTGGCATGAAGATATTTTAGCAAGAATTGCAAGCTCTATTGGAACTCTCCTAGCTTTTGATCATTCAACTAAAGTGAAGTCAAGGCTTCTAGTAACTAGAATATGTGTTAATGTAGACCTAAGTAAACCCTTACCTCAATCAATGAAAATCATGTCAGATTATCAAGAATGGGTTCAAAAGGTGGAATATGAAAATTCTCCTACTCTTTGTGGGGTATGCAATCGAGCTGGGCATTTTGCTAGAAACTACCCTCAAAAGAAGGAGTGAGAGGTTGAGGCAAGCAAACCCATTACTAAGGTTTGGAGGAGGAAATTGGGAAAATAAGATAAGGGGTTAGGGCAAGAAGCAAACGTAGATAATAATTTCAAAAATAGCAATAAGTTTCAAATTTTGGAACAATTGGAAGAGGAATTTGTGCTTGAAACCCAATGCCCTACCTCCGAAGGGATTTCCAAGACTGAAGCAAAAATTGTAGAGAATACCCAACTAGGTTTCATTGGTGAAAAAGGAATTAGGGAGTTGACTTGGAAAAAACTCCACAGATGATAAAAGGATGAAGCTAGATGGTTCATTACCTTTAACAATAGAAATACAAATTGAGGGACCTAAAAAAACTTTGGAACATATGGATATAGATACTCAAAGGTCATTACAAAAACTATAGTAGTCTTGGGAGGAGATGCAACTTCAAGAAGAAATAGCACAACAACCATCGAAGTAGATGCTCCAAAAACTACAATAGAGTGTAGGATATGTGCAACAAATAGAAATAAGAACATGATAGTCTGAGGATGAGAATCAACAACAAATGATAGGTGTGAGGGTGCAAACTAAGAATCAACAATCAAGGGATAAATTGAAGCTAGATGAAGAGGATAGTGTTGAGGAATGGGATTCTTTAGATGATTCAAAGGTAGATAAATCAAAGGAGCTTCTAAGGAATTTGATCCTAACTAGACATTCAAAGAAGAAAGCTGATGTTGGTGTGTCAGCTCCAAGGGGAAGACCAAAAACAAGAGATGTAAGATCTAGAGAGACAACTAAACAAGTGGTTGATGGTTCTCAGAAGACTTTATTAAGTGGGGGTAAGAACCCACCAAAATAAAAAAATGAATTTGCTTTCTTGGAACATTAGGGGTATGAATACCCCAACAAAGCAAAGGGTGATTAGAGAAATGAGGAAAGTGCATAAACCAGGTATTTTTTAATTCAAGAAACCAAGATTGATGAACCAAATTTTTAGTTAGTTAAGAATGCTATTTGGAAGGAAGCAAAATTTGTTGGCAGTTCAACTTCAGGAGTTTTTGATGGAATTTGGATGCTTTGGGATCCTGCAAAGTTTGATGGTCAATGTATTCATAGAAATGAAAGGTGTGTTTCTGTTCTTTTTACTTGCAAAGCTTCAAAATTTTCTTGGATTATTTCCAATATTTATGCTCCCAACACTTTGGTTGGGAGAAGAGGACTATGGGATTTTCTTAGTAAGTTTAGGGAGGTATCCCAATGGCCTTGGATAGTTTGTGGATATTTTAATACCCCTTTATTCCCTAGAGATAAGAAAGGAGGTAATCAAGGTTATTCAGTTAGCATGGAGGAATTTAATGAGTTTTTGTCTAAGTGTGACCTAGTGGATTTAGACTTGAAGGGGGAAAATTTTACATGGACCAATAGGAGGTTAGGTAGTAATCTGATCCAAATTAGACTTGATAGAGTTCTTGTTTCTTAGGATTGGTTGTTGCATTTCAACAATTCATCTCTTAAATCTTTTCCAAAGGTTACCTCAAACCACTCCCCTTTATTGTTAGAAATTTGTGAGGGTTGAAATTTTAAGGGTAGACCTTTCAAATTTGAACTGATGTGGGTTTCCCATCCTACTTTGGCTCAAAAAATTGATGAATGGTGGAATGTTGATGTCAGGGGATCTAAAATATTTAGAATTTCTCAAAAATTGAAGAATGTTAAGAGAAATATAAAGATCTAGAACAAAGAGGTTTTTGGGCTCCTTAAAGATCGAAAAAGCAAGATTTTCTCTAGCTTGGAAGAGGTGGAAAGGCATATTCAGAATTGGGGTCGATATGAGGAGCTAGATAGACAGGAGAGGGACTTATTATGTGATCTTCATAATACTTTAGCCCAGGAGGAGATTCATTGGAAGCAAAAGTCTAGAGCTTTGTGGCTTAAGGAGGGAGACCACAACATGCAGTTCTTCCATCTTACTACTATCAAACATAGAGCAGTGAATAGAATTAGACTTATGAGATCAGACAATGGAAGGGAGTTTTTAGAAGAGGAAGATATTAAAAAATAAATAGTATCTTTTTATCAAAATATATTAAGTGTTGAAGATGAAGCAGTTGTTGATTCAGTTGACAAAATGCTAGCCAACATTCCCCAAGTAGTGAATAATGAGATGAATTAGGTCTTGAGCAACCCTTTTATAGAAGAGAAAGTCTGTAGTGTAGTATTTAGCATGTAGAAGGATAAGGCCCCTAGGCCAGATGGATTCCCAAATGGTTTTTTTTAGACTTATTGGGAAGTTGTAAAAAAGGATGTCTTGGATGCCTTATTAGAGTTCCAATGAGAAAAAACTATTCTTCAAGAGTGGAATTCTACCTTCCTGGTTTTAATACCAAAGAAGCAAGGAGCAGATATGTTAAAATATTTTCACCCTATTAGCTTATGTAATTCTATTTACAAGATCTTGACTAAATTTCTAGCTAATAGATTGAAGATTATTCTCCCCCACATTATTTCATTGCAACAAAGTGGTTTTGTGCAAAAGAGATAGATTTTGGATGGGATAGTAATGGTGCATGAAACCTTGCATTCTATGAAAGCTAGTGGTTCAGAGGGTATGTTGCTGAAATTGGACATGAACAAGGCTTATGACAGAGTCTCTTGGAGCTTCTTAGATAGGGTCTTGCAACATTTTGGTTTTGGGTAAGATTGGAGGAATTGGATCAGACTTTGTATTTCTACTCTGTGCTACTCTATTTTAGTTAATGGAGAACCAATGGGTTTCTTCCCTGGAAGAAGGGGTTGAGGCAAGGTGACCCTATTTCACCTTATTTGTTTATTATTGTTGTTGAAGCTCTAGGAAGAAGCCTAACAATAGCAAGGGATGACATTGTCATCAAAGAAATTAGACCTACTTCTCACTTAGAATCGATCACTCATCAACAATTTGTTGATGATACCATTATTATGTTTGAAGCATCAATTAGTGAGGCTGAGAATATTAAGCTTATCCTTCAAACCTATGAACAAGCTTCAGGTCAGTTAATTAAATTTTTGAAGAGTAGATTTTTTTTATCAATACACCTTTGGTTAGGTAGGAAAGAATTACCAAAATATTTGGTTGTAGAGTGGATAATCTTCCCACTATTTACCTTGGAATACCTCTTTTTGTTGGAAGAATGAGGAGTGATCTTTGGGATATGGTAATTGAAATATTCAATAGAAATTTGATGGGTTGGAAAGGTTCTATTTTAACTCAAGTAGGTAAACTTCAACTATTACAATCTACTCTTCAAAATATCCCTATTTATATGATGTCTTTGTTTAAAGTTCCAACAATGGTGGCTAAAAAATTAGAGCAAATTCAAAGAAACTTTTTATGGACAGGTGTGGAAGAAAAACAACGGATGAGTTTGGTGGCTTGGGATAAAGTTTGCAGGCCTAAGAAGGAAGGAGGTCTAGGAATTAGAAAGGTGAAGTAGATGAATCGAGCTCTTATGGCCAAGGTGGGATGGAGACAAATGCTTGAAAAATATCACTTTTGGGCCCAAATCCTATCTGCTAAATATCTCCAAAATAGAGTATCCTTTGCCTATAGTCTTAATCCTCCAATGGGATCTTCCTTGTGGAATGGATTGATGAAAACTAGAAATATTTTATGGAAAGGATTGAGGTGGAAGGTTGGAAAGGGAGATAAAATTCATTTTTGGGAGGATGCCTGGTTGTCAGAGAAACCCTTGATTTTAGATGAGTAGTGGCACTATGTAATGCAACCCCTAAAAAGAAGATATGGTTACCTGGTTCAGGATTATATTGCAATAGAAGATAACTTCAGAATGTGGAAGCAACTATAGTTGGAGGGGATGATGCTATTATGCAAAGTAGATTGAATTCTCTAATTTTTTGTTTACAACAATATTACCTCCCCATTTATCCTAAAGAAGATAAGTTTGTTTGGGGACCAAATTCTAAAGGAGTTTTCACTATTAGTTCTACTTTTGACTATGATAGAGGAAAGGATAATTAAACTTTTCTAGTTTAGAAAGTTTGGATTAAGGACCTTATTCCAAAAGTCTCCTTTTTCTATGGTTAGCACTCCAAAATCATATTTTAACAATAGATAATCTCATAAAAAGAGGGATGATTGTTCCTAATAGATGCTCTTTATGTTGCTTGGATGAAGAATCAGTGGATCACTTGTTTATTCATTGCCCTTTTACTCTTGAAGTGTGGTATGGAATGTTAAATATTCTTAAAATTTAGTGGGTTTAGGTGGACTCTTTGGTGAATCTTTGGGAGTGTTGGAGTAATCCTTTTCATAGTTCTCACTTGAGGAAGATTTGGAATTTTGTGCTTCCTCATTTTATTTGGCATATTTGGAGGGAAAGGAATTATAGGGTCTTCCAAAATAAGTCTAGTAATTCTAGTTTCATTATTAACAGTATTAAAGTTGTAGTTATAGAGAATGCTTTAGTGAATCTAAAAATCCAAAGCCCTGAGAATGGGTGGGAAGCAACACTTGCTGAGGAATGGGGTCTTAAAAAAGATTTAGGTTTTGTCCCAGATAATCAGAGAGATAAGATAAAATGGAAACCTCTAGCCCTTAGATGGGTAAAACTAAATTTTGATGGAGCAACTAAGGGTAATCCAGGTAAGGCTGGAGGAGGGGGAGTGTTGAGGAATAGCCAAGGTGTGGTGATTACCTACTATGCAGAGAACTATGGGATAAGTTCTAATCATATGGCAGAGGCAAGAGCGATGATTGCAAGGTTGAGATTAGCTAAGAAGTTGAAGTTTAATAGTTTGGTGGTTGAAGGAGATTCTATGAACATCATTAATAGCTTACAAAACCAAAAAAATCCAAGCTAGAACATTGAAAATATTATCCAAGATGCAGTTTCTATCCTATCTAGTTTGGATAATTTTGTTGTTCAACACACCTATAGGGAAGGTAACTCTATTGCTGGAGTAATGGAAAATATGGGAGTTCTTTTGAAGGGAAGCAAGGTTTGGAAAAATGCCTTTCCAGAAGCTCTTTTAAAGGTCACTAATTTGGAAGGAAATATTAGCAGTTGTTGATGTTTGATAACCTTTGTATTTTGTTTTTCTCCTTTGTTTCAACCCTCTCGAATATTTTGTTGATTCCAATGTCTTTTGGGTATGCTTGGTTGAATTGTAGTGGTGGAGAGTTGGTGTGCTAGGTTGGTCTGTGCAATGGGAAGTTAGAGTTTTTTCCTCATAAAAATTTGATTTTGAAAAGGGAGAGTAAGAAGCCTATATTTACAATCATTGGGACCTTTCAACACCCATTCTTTTAAAAATGTAGCAGTTACAGTAGAGTGTAGAATGTGTAGCAGAGCATGATAGTCTATATTTGAGGGACCAAATGTGCTCAAAATTTGATGAAATTTTATGAGTGAATTCTCCAATGGTGTATCACACATGAAAAATAGATCTATAAAACAAAAGTTTTGAGCTTTGAAAGTTGACTACAGTTTTTCAAAAAATAGAGACAACAAGCTTGTCTCTATTGTTATTGTTGTTCTTTGGTTATCTTTTGTTGCTATAGTTTTGATTTAGATATGTTGTAAGGTTTTTGTAACTCTTGAGGAGTGTGTTTGTTGTTCATTCTAGTTTTTTGAGCTTAATTGCTTATCTTTTATTAGTCTTGTATATAAGGGTTGGGGCCCTTTCAAAAACCCCTATGATTTACCATAATAAAAAAAGAGAGTGCAAGTGTAGGTTAAGTAAATGTGCACAAGTGTTTTTTATGCAAGAGTGCAAATATGTAATGTAAAGATGTGCACAATTGTCCTAGATTAGAGAGTGCAAGTACAAGTGTAAGAGTCATGTAAATGTCAGCAATTATTGTAAAGTCAAGTGTTCATCAAGTATGCAAGTGGTAAGTAGATAGGCCAAGAGTTATGAGACATGGCACATGGATATCAATGATCAAGAACCAAAATATTCACACTACTATGGCTATATTATAGAGTAAATTCGCCATAGAATATATTATATCGAAGATATTTTAGAGTTTTGATAATCCGTTTATAAAAAATAGTGAAGTAATAAAACTTGTATACATTTTGTGCAATTAATATTGTAAGTTGTTATTCATGCATTGTACATGAATGATTCAAGCTTTTTACATTCATATTTTAGCATATAATTGAATGTTATTATAATCCTTGATATACATATTAATTTGCTCATATCATTCTACTCTTATTATTATCCTTATCTTTACATATGGTGACGATTTTATATTGGGTGCTATGTGATATAACCTATGATATTATATGATAGTATAAGGCTTAAAAATCCATCAGTGGTATCAAAGCTACCACCTGACTCTATCCAGATTGATAGAGTTTGTTTTAGCCACTATTATAAATTGATCGTGTCCATATTTTACAAGGTTGATTAAGAGTCTATCTACTTTAAAGGCAGTGATCCTTGAACTCTAAAGATCATATTGAGTAGAAATTCTAGGGTCTTTCCATAGTTGAAGAATAATAATCCAATCGTATGACTTAGCTATATTGATTGAAAGGTGAATCAAATTTGAGATATTTGATCATTCAGGGACATAACCAACCCTTGACATTGAATTTTTTAAAGAAAGTTTAATATTTAAGGATATTCAAAGTCGTCTTGAAATTATATTGGATTCTTTAGTAAGAAGGATAATCATATTGAGTTCTTATGTGCAACCTAAGATATTATATATTTCAAAGAAAAAGTTGCAATAGAGATCAAGATATAGAAGTGTGAGAAGTTTCCTACAAAGGATAGAGAAGAATTTTAGATTCTAAGTGCAAAGTACAAAAGAATTAAAAGTTGCAATGGATTGAGAAGAATTTAAATATTCCTAAAAAAAATGGTAAAGAGAAAGAATATTCAGGTCATATTGACCTTGATATAGTCTTAAAAGGCCATTATAGAAAGGAGTTGATAAGAAAGAGATTTAGGTCATAAAGTCATATAGACCTTGATATTAGTCCAAGAGGTCATTATAGGAAGAAATTAGAAGAAAGAAAAATATATAGATCATATAGACCTTGATATTGGCCACAAAAGTCAATAGGGAGAAAGAAGACATTATAGTGAAAGAAATGGAGCTCTTATAAAGATTTAGCTCAAGAATCCAAGAAGAGTTTAATAGATATTATTACAAAAAAAAAAAAAAAAAAGAGAATATAGAGCAAGAAAAAAGAAATAAGTTCAATATACTAAAGCACATAATAGTTCTATGTGTAAATAAGAAGAGCCGCACATTAAGTGGTCTATGAGATACATAAAATCCTAAGTATCTTCTTTCCAATAGTATTCTATCTTCATTTGGATTGCACACCTATGTGTTAGCAGCAAAGGACAAGCAAAGCTCAATAGTAAGATAAAGGAGATTAAAGATAACTAACTAGAGCCTAACAATGTTTTAGAAGTGGTGAATAATGTATTACCTTATCCTTACAACAAAAAATAAGCTATATGAGCCTTATAATGAGCTAGCCAAGCCTCATAGGGCCATATAAACATCTAACAATGGGATAAAGGAATATAACATAGGCATAGAAACATTAAAATAGGATAAAGGAATACAACAGAGATTGAGTAATGTCTAACATTAGTCTAGAGAAGCACAAAAACATCTAACAATAGGCTAGAAGAGTAAAATAGAGATAGACTTGTGTTTAACAGTGAACTAAGGAGCTAAGTCAAATGGAATCAGAGCACTCAAGGAAGAGTGGAAGTAAAGAGACATATACAACACCAAGGAGTTCAAGAGTAGAGCAATTTCATTAGAGAAGAATAATATAGTAGTGTGAGCAAAAATTATGGATAACATCAACAAAGAAGCAATACAGAACAATCAAGATAATCAGGAAGAATCTCAAGTGTCTCAAGAGTCAAGCAATCCCAAGAGACAAGGAATAACACAAGGAGTAACATACATGATTGGAGTGATGGAAACACAAGGATTAACATCCATGATTGGAGTAACAAAAATTCTTGGAGTAACAAATGTGCTTGGTGAAATGGAATGAGCATCCAAAGGTAGCCAAAGTAAAATCCACCAAAGTAGCACTTGGTGTTTAACATTTTATAGTGAGCATATTACAGGTAGACATTGGTGTATATGAATATTAGGGTTATAAAGAGTATTGATTAATCCACTTAAAGAGGATTTTAAGAGAAAATATTAGTCAAAGAGGAGTTTAAGAGTAAGTATCAATTAATCCTCTCAAGAAGGAGTTTGAGATGAACGTTGATTAAAATTATCTTTGGAGGAATTTTAAAATTGCATTAATTTGAAGTACCTAATGTGGAGATAAAGGTATGAAATTATATTATATTTATTTACTTTTTAGGAGTTATAAGGAGGTATTATAGTAACAATAAGAATTAGTGAAGTTATTTGATAAATTAGAAGCCTAAAAGTTAAAGGTATAGTTTAAAGTTTTTTGAAAATTTATTGAAGCTTGTTATTTTTAAAAGTGTGGAGTGATAAGGATTTCTAATTTAGTTATTTTGTTTATTTATTTCAAGTTTTTAAAATTTTAAAGTAATTTTTGATAGAAGGTTTCATTTTAAAGTATTTTCAATTTTTGAGAAAAATTGAAATTGAAAAGTTATAAAAAGTTTTTGAAATTTTGTAAATTCAATTTTGGAGTTAAAAGGTTTTAAACATCAAAGGTTAGGAAATAAAAAAATTACATTATTTTATTTATTTATTTTTTGAATTTGGAAGTCATAAGGTTTTCTACTTGAAAGGAATCAAATTAGAAAATTTCATAGTTGACTTATTTGAATCTAGGATATATACATTTATTCAACTTGAAGATAAACATGGATAAATGGTCAAGAGAAACTTTTCAATATAGGAGATATTATAAAAATACAAAACCATACTTTATGAAAGGAAAAGTTCAGAAAAAAATATATGTCAAAGGCACTTTTTTGAATTCAATGGGCAAAATCATAGAAGAGTTTTACAAAAATATTATCAAAGATATAAGAAAATATCAATTGAGTCTAATCAAAAGGTTCAAATGGAAAAATATATTTGGTATGTAGACTTAGGATCTAGTCATAATATGACTGGTACTTACATTGGTTTGAATCTTTAGAAATCAAGGATAATTTCACTCTAAATATTGCAAATGATAAGAGATATCTACTCCATGGAATTGGTAGGGTAATACCTAGCATACCTTTCTCAATTTTTGTTCTAGAGAATGTCTTATATGTTTTTGGATTAATAATCAATCTTATTTACTTACTCAATTGATTGAAAATGGACAATCAATTGAATTCAAATACGTAAATGAACATAGCAAATGTATCATCAGGAATCAAAGCATAATAGAAGCTACAAACTCAATAAAAAAAGAAAATATACTTTAGATTTAACTATTTTTTCTCATGAAATTGTTGAATGTATATCTCAAGATGAAGTTGATGATAAATTGCATGAGTGTTCATAAATATAGGATATAGGGAATTGGATCCAACATAGTCCAAATTTTTCCTATAAACATAAGCATTGGGTGAACCCAAGGTTCAAGATGATGAAGCAGATTCAAGAGAAGTAGAGGTTCGTGAACAATGCAAGGTCATATGAATATTGAAGATAAATATGAATACCATGATTTAATACTAGAGTATTGAATAACCAAATAATGTAATACAGGGGGGTGTTGGAGTATATTACATTATTTGGTTCATGATAATGTACCCCCATGGTACCTTCATGGTACTTTTGTAAATAATATATTAGGATTGAATTTATAGTTTAGAGTGTGATTTATATTTCCATTTTTATGTAAGTGTGAATTTTCAAGAAATGCACAAGTGTCATGTGAGTTAGAGTGCAAGTGTAGGTTGAGTAAATTTGCACAAATGTCTTGTATGCAAGAGTGCAAATATTTAATATAAATATAGTGTCCTATAATATAGAGTGTAAGTAGAAGTGTAAGATTCATGTATAGGTGTGCAATTATTATTGAGTCAAGTGTTCATCAAGTATGCAAGTGGTAAGAAGATAAGCCAAGAGTCACGAGACTTGGCATATGGAGAGAAATAGTCAAGTATCCAAAGAGTCACTTAAATGGAGGTAATGCTCCATAAGATTATATCACATTCAATACATTTCAGAGATATGATCATCTGTTTGTAAGAGAAAGTGAAGTAATAAAGCTTGTATACATTTTGAACAATTAGTATTGTAAGTTGTTCTTCATTCATAGTACATGAACGATTCAAGATATTTACATTCATATTTCATTATATTATTGAATGTTATTTGATTTAATATAAGCCTTGATATACATATTGATTTGTTCATATTATTCTACTCATATTATTAACTTGATCTTTATATATTATGGCTATTTTATATTAAGACCTATGTGATATAATGTGTGATATTTTGTTGTAGTATAAGGCTTAAAAAAGCCATCAATTTTAGCCCAACAATTTGAGAAACCTGAGGAGGCATGAGGCTCTTGATTACTTCTAAAAATTGAATAATTAAAATATGATACCTAGTAAGCATTGTTTGGTCTAAGCATCAATTATGAAGAAGTGACTAATGAATGGGTGTAGAAGCACATAACAATGTTGTATACAATGGAAAATTATCCTGCATAGAATATAGAGTGTAAGTAGAAGTGTAATATTTATGTATAGGTATGCAAGTATTATTGAGTCAAGTGTTCATCAAGTATGCAAGTGGCAAGAATATAAGCCAAGAGTCATGAGACTTGGCATATGGAGAGCAATAGTCAAGTATCCAAAGAGTCACTTAAATGGAGATAATGCTCCATAGGATTATATCACATTGAATATATTTTAGAGATCTGATCATATGTTTGTAAGAGAAAGTGGAGTAATAAATATTGTATGCATTTTGAACAATTAATATTATAACTTGTTCTTCATGCATAGTATATGAATGATTCAAGCTATTTACATTCATATTTCATCATATTATTAAATGTTATTTGATTTATTATAAGACTTGATATACATATTGATTTTTTCATATTTTTCTACTCATATTATTATATTGATATTTATTTATTATGACTATTTTATATTAGGACCTATGTGATATAAGCCATGATATTATGTGGTAGTATAAGGCTTAAAAAAGCCATCAATTTTAGCCCAAAAATTGGAGAAACCTAAGGAGGTATGAGGCTGTTGATTACCTCTAAAAATTGAATAATTCAAATATGGTGCCTAGTAAGCCTTATTTTGTCTAAGCATCAATTATGAGGAAGTGACTAATGAATGGGTGTAGAAGCACAAAATGCTTCATACAATGGCAAATTCTCTAATGGTGTATCACACATGAAAAATAGATCTATAGAACAAAAGTTTTAAGCTTTGAAAGTTAACTACAATTGTTTAAAAAATAGAGACAAGCTTGTCTCTATTGTTGTTGTTGTTCTTTGGTTATATTTTGTTGCTACAATTTTGATTTAGATATGTTGTAAGATTTTTGTAACTCTTAAGAAGTGTGTTTGTTGTTTGTTCTAGTCTTTTGATCTTAATTGCTTATCTTTTGTTAGTCTTGTATATAAGGGTTGGGGACCCTTCAAAAACCCTTATGATTTACTATAATAATAAAATAAAGTGCAAATGTAGGTTGAGTAAATGTGCACAAGTATATTGTATGCAAGAGTGAAAATATTTAATGTAAATATATGAACAAATGCCCTAGAATAGAGAGTTCAAGATGTGTAAGAGTCATGTATAGTTGTGCAAGTATTCTTTAGTCAAGTGTTCATCAAGTATACAAGTGGCAAGAAGATAAGTCAATATTCATGAGACTTGGAATATGGAGAGCAATAATCAAGTATTGAAAGAGTCACTTACTATGGCTATATTATGGAGGCAATGATCCATAGGATTATATCACATTGAATACATTTTAAAAATCTTATAATTTGTTTGTAATAGGAATTGGAGTAATAAATATTATATGAATTTTGAGCAATTAATATTGTAAGTTGTTCTTCATGCATAGTACATGAATGATTCATTATATTTACATTTATATTTCATCATATTATGGAATTTTATTTAATTTATTATAAGCCTTGATATACATATTAATTTATTCATATTATTCTACTCATATTATTATCTTGATCTTTATATATTGTGGCTATTTTATATTGGGACCTATGTGATATAACCTATGATATTTTATGGTAGTATAAGGCTTAAAAAACCATCAATGGTATCATAGTTACCACTAAACTCTATCCAAATTGATAGAGTTCATTTTAGTCACTATTATAAATTGACTTTGTCCATATTTAACAAGGTTGATTAAGAGTCTATCTACTTTAAAGGTAGTGAGATTTGAACTCTAAATATTATATTGATTAGAAATTCTAGGATCTTTCCATGATTGAAGAATAACTAGTGACGACTAGGACTCAACTATATTGATTGAAAGGTGAATAAAATTTGAGATAGTTGATCATTCAGGGACATAGCCAAACCTTGAAATTAATTTTTTGAATAAAGTTAGAGATTCATGGACATTCAAAATCACATTGAAATTATATTGGATTATATAGTAAGGAGGAGAATCATATTGAGATCTTAGGTGTGACCTAAGACATTATCGATTTTAGAGAAAAAGTTGCAGTAGAGATCAAGTTACATAAGTGTGAGAAGCTTCCTATAGAATATAGAGAAGAATTTTGGTTTCTACATGCAAAGTATAGAAGAATTTAAAGTTGCAATGGATTGAGAAGCATTTAAAGCTTCCTAAGAGATATTGAAAAAGAGAAAAAATAGTAAGGTCATACTGATCTTGACATAGGATCAAAATGCCATTATATAAAGGAATTAAAATATAAGAAAGAAAATTCAGGTCATCCTACCCTTGACATAGGTTCAAAAGGCTATTACAAAAAGGAGATAAAATATAAAAAAGAGATTCAAGTTATATAGACCTTGACATTGGTCCAAGAGATCATTATGGAAGTAAAGTAAAAGAGAAAGATATATAGGTCATATAGACCTTGATATTTGTCCAAGAGACCATTATAGGAAGAAATTAAAATAAGAAAAAATATTCAAGTCATATAGACCTTGACATTTGCCAAAGAAGTCAATATAGATAAAGAAGACATTATAGTAAAAGAGAAGGAGATCTTATAAATATTTGGCTCAAGAAGTCAAGAAGAGCATAAAAGTAAAAGAAGTAGGTAGAGTTCAATAAATATTGTTGCATAAAGAAATAAGAAAAGAGAATATAGAGCATAAAAGAGGAAAAACATTTAGTTTACTAAAGAACACAATAGATCCACATGCAAATGAGAAGATCCACATATTAGGTGGTCTCTGAGATACGTAAACATCTAAGTATTTTCTCACCAATAGTATTCTATCATCATTCGAATTGCACACTAGTGTGTTAGCAACAAAGTACAAATAGTAGGCTAAAGGAGTTTAAAGAGAGCTAGCCAAGCCTAACAATTATATAGTAGTGGTGAACAATGTGTTAGCTAAGGCTTACAATGAACAACAAGCTTTTTGAGCCTTACAACTACCTAGCCAAGCCTAATAGGGCCCTAAAAATGTATAACAATGGGATAAAGGAATATAACATAGGCCTAGAAACATTAACAATAGGATAAAGGAATACAACAGAGGCTGAGCAATGTATAACATTCGTCTAGAGAACCATAACAACATCTAACAATAGGCTAGAAGAGTAAAATAGATATTGACTTGTGTTTAACAGTGAACTAAGGAGCAAAGTCAAGTGGAACCAAAGTACTCAATGAAGAGTGGAAGTAAAGAGACATACAATACCAAGGAGTTCAAGAGTAGAGTAACATCATTTGAGAATAATAAGCTAGTAGTTTGAGCAACAATGGAGGATAGAATCAACTAAGGAGTAATACACAACAATCAGGATACTCAAGAAGAAGCTCAAGTGTCTCAAGAGTCAAGCAAGCCCAAGAGACAAGGAATAGCACAAGGAGTAATGTACATACTTGGAGTAATAGAATCACATGTATTAAAATCCATGCTTGGAGTAATAAAAGTACTTGGAGTAATGAACATGCTTGGTGAAATGGACTAAGCATTCAAAGGTAGCTAGAGAAAAAGCCACCAAAGTAACACTTGGTGTTTCACATTTGATAGTGAGCATATTACATGTAGACATTGATGTAGATGAATATTAGTGTTATGAAGAGCATTGATTAATAAACTTAAAGAGGAGTTTAAGAGAAATAATTGATCAGTCAAGTAGGATTTTAAGAGCAAGTGTCGATTAATCCTCTCAAGGAGGATTTGAGATGAACATTGATTAAAATTATATTTGAAGGAATTTTAAAATTGCATTGATTTGAAGTGCCTAATATGGAGATAAAGGTATGCAATTATATTATATTTATTTAATTTTTAGGAGTTATAAGGAGATATTATATTAACACTAAGAATTATTGAAGTTATTTGATAAATTAGAAGCCTAGGAGTTATAAGGTATAGTTTAAAGTTTTTTGAAAAACTATTGAAGCTTGTTATTTTGAAAAGTGTGGAGTGATAAGGATTTATAATTTAGTTATTTTGTTTGGTTATTTAATTTTTTTGAAATTTTAAAGTTATTTTTGATATAAGGTTTTATTTTAAAATATATTTTTTAAAAGTATTTGAAATTTTGCAAAATTAATTTTGGAGTTAAAATATTTTCAACATCAAAGGTTAGGAAATAAAAATTTAAAATATTTGATTTACTTATTTTTTGAATTTGGGAGTTATTAGGATTTCTACTTCAAAGGAATCAAATTAGAAAAATTCATAGTTGACTTATTTGAATCTAGGAGATATAAGTTTATTCAACTTGAATATAAAAATGGATAAATGGTCAAGAGGAACTTTTCAATATAGGAGACATTATAAAAATACAAAACCATACTTTATGAAAGGAAAATTTCAGAAAAAAAATCTATGTCAAAGGCACTTTTTTGAATTCAATGGGAAAGATTATAGAAGAGTTTTACAAAAATATTATCAAAGATATAAGAAAATATCAATTGAGTCTAATTAAAAGGTTCAAATGGAAAAATATATTTGGTATGTAGACTTAGGAGCTAGTCATCATATGATTGGTACTTACATTGGTTTGAATCTTTATAAGTCAAGGATAATTTCACTCTAAAGATTGCAAATGATAAGAGATATCTACTCCATGGAGCTGGAAAGGTAATACCTAGCATACCTTTCTCAATTTTTGTTCTAGAGAATGTCTTACATGTTGTGGGATTAACCATCAATCTTATTTTAGTTACTCAATTGGTTGAAAATGGACAATCAATTGAATTCAAATATGTAAATAAACATAGAAAATGCATCATCAGGAATAAAAACATAATAGAAGCTATAGGCTCAATAAAAATAGAAAATATGCTTTAGATTCAACTATTTTTTCTCATGAAATTGTTGAATATATATCTCAATATGAAGTTGATGATAAATTGCCTGGGTGTTCATAAAGATAGAATATAGGGAATTGGATCCAACATAGTCCAAAGTTTTCCTATAAACATAAGCATTGGGTGAACCCAAGGTTCAAGATGATGAAGTAGATTCAAGAGAAGCAAAGGTTTGTGAACAATGCAAGGTCACTTGAAGATTGAAGATAAATATGAGATTTAAGACTAGAGACTTTAATAACCAGATAATGTAATACAGGGGGGTGTTGGAGTATATTACAATATTTTGTTCATGCTAATGTTTCCCCATGGTATGGTACATTTGTAAATAATATATTAGTATTGAATCTATAGTTTAGAGTGTGATTTATATTTCCATTTTTATGTAAGTGTGAATGTTTAAGAAATGCACAAGTGTCATGTGAGTTAGAGTGCAAGTGTAGGTTGAGTAAATTTGCACAAGTGTCTTGTATGCAAGAGTGCAAATATGTAATATAAATATGCACACAAGTGTCTGAGAATATAGAGTGTAAGTAGAATTGTAAGATTCATGTATAGGTGTGCAATTATTATTGAGTCAAGTGTTCATAAAGTATGCAAGTGGTAAGAAGATAAGCCAAGAGTCACGAGACTTGGCATATGGAGAGCAATAGTCAAGTATCCAAAGAGTCACTTAAATGAAGGTAATGATCCATAGGATTATATCACATTGAATACATTTCAGAGATCTGGTCATATTTTTGTAAGAGAAAGTGGAGTAATAAAGTTTGTATATATTTTGAATAATTAATATTGTAAGTTGTTCTTCATGCATAGTACACGAATAATTCAAGCTATTTACATTCATATTTCATCATATTATTGAATGTTATTTGATTTATTATAAGCCTTGATATACATATTGATTTGTTCATATTATTATATTCATATTTTTATCTTGATCTTTATATATTATGGCTATTTTATATTAGGACCTATGTGATATAACCCGTGATATTCTATGGTAGTATAAGGTTTAAAAAAACCTTCAATTTTAGCCCAATAATTGGTGAAACCCGAGGAGGCGTGAGGCTCTTGATTACCTCTAAAAATTGAACAATTCAAATATCATGCCTCTTGTTTGGTCTAAGCATAAATTATGGGAAAGTGACTAATAAATGGGTATAGAAGCACATAACAATGATGCATACAATGAAAATTATCCTGCATAGAATATAGAGTGTAAGTAGAAGTGTAAGAGTCATGTATAGGTGTGCAAGTATTATGAAGTCAAGTGTTCATCAAGTATGCAAGTGGCAAGAAGATAATCCAAGAGTCACAAGACTTGGCATATGGAAAGCAATAGTCAAGTATCCAAAGAGTCACTTAAATGGAGATAATGCTCCATAGGATTATATCACATTGAATATATTTTAGAGATTTGATCATCTGTTTGTAAGAGAAAGTGGAGTAATAAAGCTTGTATGCATTTTGAACAATTAATATTGTAAGTTGTTCTTCATGCATAGTACATGAACGATTCAAGCTATTTACATTCATATTTAATTAAATTATTGAATGTTATTTGATTTATTATAGGAATTGATATACATATTAATTTTCTCATATTATTCTACTCATATTATTATCCTATATATATATATATATATATATATATATATATATATATATATATTATGGCTATTTTATATTAGGATCTATGTGATATAACCCATGATATTTTGTGGTAGTATAAGGCTTAAAAAAACCATAAATTTTAGCCCCAAAACTGGATAAACCTGAAGAGGCATGAGGCTCTTGGTTACCTCTAAAAAATGAACAATTTAAATATGATGCCTAGTAAGCCTTGTTTGGTCTAAGCATAAATTATGGGGAAGTGACTAATGAATGGGTGTAGAAGAACATAAAAATTATGCATACAATGGTAAATTATCTAATGGTGTATCACCCATGAAAAATAAATCTATAAAACAAAAGTTTTTAGCTTTGAAAGTTAACTACAGTTTTTCAAAAAATAGAGACAACAAGTTTGTCTCTATTGCTGTTATTTTCTTTGGTTATCTTTTGTTGCTATAATTTTTTTTTGGTAAGTAGTGTTTGTATTTACAGCGGGTTTTAACAAGGATCCCAAAACCTGATTACATAAGAAATGGGCCTAGGGCATCAATCCCTTGAACCGAACACCAAAACAAAAATCTCGCCCAACGGTAACAGTAAGTATGAAACAATCCCTCTCAGCGGGAAACAAACAAATGAGAAAGAAAGTAGTTTTGGAGATCCCGCCCAGCGGGGAGTAGCCAAAAACCACCATCGAGAATATCTCGCCCAACAGAAAGCAAAGAAAAACCGTTACAATAAAATCCCGCCTCGCAGGAAGCAGTCAAAACCACCACAAACAGTCCCGCCTAGCAGGAAGCAATAGGGAAATCTCACCATCCAGGAAACCAGCAGAAAAGAAAGGATCCCACCTCGCAAGAAAACCGACGGATTTGGCAGATCCCGCCTTATGGAGAAGCCAACCCACCCACCGGGAAAACATTCCGTTCAGCGAGAGCCATCCTGTAGGAAGTCGACAGCCAGCACAGAGAGGATCCAGCCCATCAGGAAGTGACCAGAGAGTTGCACCACAAGGAACCCACCCCGGGAAAATAGAAGAGGATCCCAGCAGCAGGGAGCAAGAATCCTGTCCAAGCACAGAGCTTGTTGAGGATTCACAAGAAAAAGGGGGGAAGCTGTCCAAACCCTAAACCGTCACCTCCACCGCACCAAGAAATGCAGGGGACCAGATCCACGCGAATAACCTGCAAAAAACCCCAGGGGGAAGCCTGAAGAAAAAATGGAAGGGATCCCCAACCAAACGAGGATCCCCGGGAAGCACCAGTCCGAAAAAACAACCAAGGAAACCCTAGCCTACCGGGAGGGGTGCAGATAGTGGAGAAGGATCTCCCCCCAGGAGATCATCTGCAAACAACCACTCTCCGGGAGGGATGACCTGAGTTGAACCAAAGACTGAGCAGGAACCAGGAGCCATGGGAGGGGGAGCAGAAGAGGGACCAGAGCCCTCCCCTCTCTACTTTCTTCCCTCTCCATCCATAACCATGACATTTTGATTCCCACTATCTTTTCATAAATACATCCTTTCCATTACATCAATTCAAATATTCTAAAATCTTTACATAAAGGAATATAATGCATGTCCTTTCTACCTTTGTTGCTATAATTTTAATTTAGATATGATGTAAGGTTTGTGTAACTCTTGAGGAGTATTTTGTTGTTTTTTCTAGTCTTTTGATCTTAATTGCTTATATTTTGTTAGTCTTGTATATAAGGGTTGGGGAACCTTCAAAAACCCCTATGATTTACAATAATAAAAAAGAGAGTGCAAGTGTAGGTTGAGTAAATATGCACAAGTGTTTTGTATGCAAGAGTACAAATATGTACTATAAAGATATGCACAAGATCCCTAGCATAGAGAGTGCAATAAGTGTAAGAGTCATGTGTAGGTGTGCAAGTATTCTTTAGTCAAGTGTTCATCAAGTATACAAGTGGCAAGAAGATAAGTCAAGAGTCACGAAACTTGGAATTTTGAGAGCAATAATCAAGTATCCAAAGATTCACTTACTATGGCTATATTATGGAGGAAATGCTCCATAGGATTATATCACATTGAATACATTTTAGAAACATGATAATTTGTTTGTAATAGGAACTGGAGTAATAAATCTTATTTTCATTTTGAGTAATTAATATTGTAAGTTGTTCTTCATGCATAGTACATGAATAATTTAGGCTATTTACATTTATATTTCATCATATTATGGAATGTTATTTGATTTATTATAAGCCTTGATATACATATTAATTTGTTCATATCATTCTACTCATATTATTATCTTAATTTTTATATATTGTGGCTATTTTATATTGTGATCTATGTGATATAACCTAGGATATTTTGTGGTAGTATAAAGCTTAAAATAACCACCAGTGGTATCAAAGTTACCACCAAAATCTATCCAAATTGATAGATCTCATTTTAGTCACTATTGAAAATTGAATTGATCCATATTTTACAAGGTTGATTAAGAGTCTATCTACTTTAAAGGCAATGAGACTTGAAATATAAACATCATATTGAGTAGAAAGGTTACGGTATTTCTGTGGTTGAAGAATAAATAGTGAAGCCTAGTACTCAACTATATTTATTGAAAGGTGAATCGAATTTGAGATAGTTTATCATTCAGGGACATAGCCAACCCTTGAAATTAAATTTTTGAAGAATTTTAGAGATTCATGGACATTCAAAGTCACCTTGATATTATATTAAATTCTCTAGTAAGGAGGAGAATCATATTGAGATCTTAGGTGCGACCTAAGATATTATAGATTTTAGAGAAAAAGTTGCAACATAGATCAAGTTATAGAAGTGTGAGAAGCTTCCTAGAGAAGATAGAGAAGAATTTTAGCTTCTACATGCAAAGTATAGAAGAATTAAAAATTACAATGGGTTGAGAAGCATTTAAAGCTTCCTAAGATATATTGAAAATGAGAAAGAAGATTAAGATCATACTGATCTTGACATAGGCTCAAAAGGCTATTATAGAAATGAATTAAAAGATAAGAAAGAAGATTCAGGTCATACTAAACTTGAAATAGGCTCAAAAGGCCATTAGATAAATGATTTAAAAGATAAAAAAGAGATTCAAGTTATATAGACCTTGAATTTGTTCCAAGAGATCATTATAGGAAGAAAGTAAAAGAGAAAGATATTCAGGTCATATAGACCTTGACATTTGTTCAAAATACCATTATAGGAAGAAATTAAAAGAAGGAAAAATATTCAGGTCATATAGACCTTGACATGGCCAAAGAATTCATTATATAGAAATAAGACATTATAGTAAAAGAGAAGGAGCTCTTATAAATATTTAGCTCAAGAAGCCAAGAAGAGCATGCAAGTAAAAGAAGTATAGTTCAATAAATATTGTTGCAGAAAGAAAGAAGAAAAGAGCATATAGAGCATAAAAGAGGAAATATATTTAGTCTACTAAAACACACAACAAAGCCACATGCAAATGAGAAGATCCACACATTAGGTGGTCTGTGAGATACATAAACATTTAAGTATTTTCTCACTAGTAGTCTTCCATCTTCATTCAAATTCTACACCAATGTGTTAGCAATAAAGTACAAATAGTAAGATAAAGGAGTTTAAAGAGAGATAGCCAAGCCTAACAATGATTTAGTAGTGGTGAAAAAGCTAAGCCTTACAATGAGCAACAAGTTTTTTAAGCCTTACAACGAGCTAGCCAAGCCTAATAGGGTCCTAGAAACGTCTAACAATGGAATAAAGGAATATAACATAGGCCTAGAAACATTAAAAATAGGATAAAGGAATACAACAAAGACTGAGTAATATCTAAAATCCATCTAGAGAATCACAATAACATCTAAAATAGGCTAGAAGAGTAAAATAGAGATCAACTTGTGTTTAATAGTGAACTAAGGAGTTAAGTCAAGTGGAAGCGGAGCGCTCAAGGAAGAGTAGAAGTAAAGAGACATATACAACACCAAGGAGTTCAAGAGTAGAGAAAAATAATTAGAGAAGAATAATATAGTAGTGTGAGCAACAATGGATGATAACATCAACTAAGGATCAATACACAACAATTAGGATACTCAAGAAGAAGCTCAAGTGTCTCAAGAGTCAAGCAAGCCCAAGAGACAAGGAATAGCACAAGGAGTAACGTACATGCTTGGAGTAGCGGAAGCAGAAGGATTAACATCCATGCTTGGAGTAACAAAAGTACTTGGAGTAACAAAAGTACTTGGAGTAACGAATGTGCTTGGTGAAATGGACTAAGCATCCAAAGTTAGCCAGAGAAAAATCCACCAAAATAAACTTGGTGTTTAACATTTTATAGTGAGCATATTACATGTAGACAATGGTGCAAATTAATGTTAGGGTTATTAATAGAATTGATTAATCCACTTAAATAGGAGTTTAAGAGAAATAATTGATCAATCAAAAAGGATATTAAGAGCAAGTGTCAATTAATCCTCTCAAGGAGGAGTTTGAGATGAACGTTGATTAAAATTATCTTTGGAGGAATTTTAAAATTGCATTGATTTGAAGTGCCTAATGTGGAGATAAAGGTATGAAATTATATTAAATTTTATTACTTTTTAGGAGTTATAAGGAGGTATTATATTAATAGTAAGAATTATTGAAGTTATTTTATGAATTAGAAGCCTAGGAGTTATAAGGTATAGTTTAAAGTTTTTGAAAAGTTATTGAAGCTTGTTATTTTGAAAATTGTGGAGTGATAAGGATTTATAATTTAGTTATTTTTTTTTGGTTATTTAAATTTTTTGAAATTTTAAAGTTATTTTTGATAGAAGGTTTTATTTTAAAGTATTTTCAATCTTTGAGAAAAATTGAAATTAAAAATTTATTAAAAGTTTTTGAAATTTTGTAAATTTAATTTTGGAGTTAAAAGGTTTTAAACATCAAAGGTTAGGAAATAAAAATTTACATTATCTAATTATTTAATTTTTTATTTTTTGAGTCATAAGGTTTTCTACTTCAAAGGAATCAAATTAGAAAACTTCATAGTTGACTTATTTGAATCTAGGAGATATAAGTTTATTCAAATTGAAGATAAAAATGGATAAATGGTCAAGAGGAACTTTCCAATATAGGAGATATTATAAAAATACAAAACCATACTTTATGAAAGGAAAAGTTTAGAAATAAATCTGTTAAAGGCACTTTTTTGAATTCAATGGGCAAGATCATAGAAGAGTTTTACAAAAATATTATCAAATATATAAGAAAATATCAATTAATTATAATCACAAGGTTCAAATGGAAAATATATTTGGTATGTAGACTTAGGAGCTAGTCATCATATGACTCGTACTTACATTGGTTTGAATCTTTAGAAGTCAATGACAATTTCACTTTAAATATTGCAAATGATAAGAGATATCTACTCCATGGAATTGGTAGGGTAATACCTAGCATACCTTTCTCAATTTTTGTTCTAGACAATGTCTTATATGTTATAGGATTAAAAATCAATATTATTTTAGTTGCTCAATTGGTTGAAAATGGACAATCAATTGAATTTAAATGCACAAATGAACATAGCAAATGCATCATTAGGAATCAAAACATAATAGAAGCTACAAACTCAATAAAAATAGAAAATATACTTTAGATTCAACTATTTTTTCTCATGAACTTGTTGAATATATATCTCAAGATGAAGTTGATAAATTGCCTGGGTGTTCATAAAGATAGAATACAAGGAATTGGATCCAACATAGTCTAAAGTTTTCCTATAGACATAAGCATTGGGTGAACCCAAGGTTCAAGATGATGAAGTAGATTCAAGAGAAGCAGAGGTTCGTGAACAATGCAAGGTCATTTGAAGATTGAAGATAACTATGAAGACCATGATTGAATACTAGAGTCTTCAATAACAAAATAATGTAGTAAAATGGGGTATTGGAGTATATTACATTATTTAGTTCATGCTAATGTACCCCCATGGTACCTTCATGGTATATTTTTAAATAATAGATTAGGATTGAATCTATAGTTTAGAGTGTGATTTATATTTCCCTTTTTATTTAAGTGTGAATGTGTAAGAAATGCACAAGTGTCATGTGAGTTAGAGTGCAAGTGTAGGTTGAGTAAATGTGCATAAGTGTCTTGTATGCAAGAGTGAAAATATGTAATATAAATATGCACACAAGTGTATGAGAATATAGAGTGTAAGTAGAAGTGTAAGATTTATGTATAGGTGTGCAAGTATTATTGAGTCAAGTTTTAATCAAGTATGCAAGGGGTAATAAGAATAGCCAAGAGTCATGAAACTTGGCATATGGAGAGCAATAGTCAAGTATCCAAAGAGTCACTTAAATGGAGGTAATGCTACATAGAATTATATCACATTGAATACATTTCAAAGATTTGATCATCTTTTTGTAAGAGAAAGTGGAGTAGTAAAGCTTTTATACATTTTGAACAATTAATACTGTAAGTTGTTCTTCATGCATAGTACATGTACGGTTCAAGCTATTTACATTCATATTTCATCATATTATTGAATGTTATTTGATTATAAGCCTTGATATACATATTGATTTGTTCATATTATTCTACTCACATTATTATCTTGATCTTTATATATTATGGCTATTTTATATTAGGACCTATGTGATATAACTCATGATATTCTGTGGTAGTATAAGGCTTAAAAAAACCATCAATTTAAGCCCAACAATTGGAGAAACCTGAGGAGGCACGAGGCTCTTGATTACCTCTAAAAATTGAACAATTCAAATATGATGTCTAGTAAGCCTTATTTTGTCTACGCATCAATTATGGGGAAGTGACTAATGAATGGGTGTAGAAGCACATAAAAATGCTGCATACAATGGAAAATTATCCTACATAGAATATAGAGTGTAAGTAGAAGTGTAAGACATGTATATGTGTGCAATTATTGTTGAGTCAAGTGTTCATAAATTATGCAAGTGGCAAGAAGATAAGCCAAGAGTCATGAGACTTGGCATATGGAGAGCAATAGTCAAGCATCCAAAGAATAACTTAAATGGAGGTAATGCTCTATAGGATTATATCACATTGAATATATTTTAGAGATCTGATCATATGTTTGTAAGAGAAAGTGGAGTAATAAAGCTTGTATACATTTTGAACAATTAATATTGTAAGTTGTTCTTCATGCATAGTACATGAATGATTCAAACTATTTACATTAATATTTCATCATATATATATATTTTTAAGAGAGAAACCCATTTCAGGGCCACCTTGGTCTAAGATACCACAAAAAGGGGGTTCTACACCATCAAAGTCACCCGGGAGTCGCACCCGACCCTGCATGCACCAACATTATCAATTGGATTCTGGATACCCAATTTAGCTTTTTGGTAGGGTGGATATTTGAACCTGGGACCTCTCTTGGAGGATTTCCCTCTCCTCTCCAACTCACCTACAACACTGGGTACATATTTCATCATATTATTGAATGTTATTTGATTTATTATAAGCCTTGATATACATATTAATTTATTCATATTATTCTACTCGTATTATTATCTTGATTTTTATATATTATGGCTATTTTATATTAGGACCTATGTGATATAACTCGTGATATTATGTGGTAGTATAAGGCTTAAAAAACCATCAATTTTAGCCCAAAAATTGGAGAAACCTGAGGAGGTATGAGGCTCTTGATTACCTCTAAAATTAAACAATTCAAATACGATGCCTGGAAAGCCTTGTTTGGTCTAAGCATTGATTATGGGGAAGTGACTAATGAATGGGTGTAGAAGCACATAATAATGTTGCATACAATGGAAAATTATCCTTCATAGAATATAGAGTGTAAGTAGAAGTGTAAGAGTTATGTATAGGTGTGCAAGTATTATTGAGTCAAGTGTTCATCAAGTATGCAAGTGGAAAGAAGATAAGCCAAGAGTCACAAGACTTGGCATATGGATAGCAATAGTCAAGTATTCAAAGAGTCACTTAAATGGAGGTAATTCTCCATAGGATTATATAACATTGAATATATTTCAGAAATCTGATCATCTATTTGTAAGAGAAAGTGGAGTAATGATGCAGGAGCATCCGGTAACAGTGTCGGCAATCTTGCATCCTTCAAAATTTTCTTTAAGTTCTTGTATTTTGATGTATTTTGGTTCCTTTTCGGAGGAGGGAAGATGTTGCAAAGCAGAAGGGGAAGTTGGTAGAAGAGCTAAGGCAAAAGTTGGGGAGGTCACAAAATCGTGACATGTCACGATTTCGCGACATGTCGCGAAATCGCGACCTCCGAAGCGGTGGCAAAGGCAGGGACCAGTTCTGTCGTGATATCGCGACGTCGCGATATCGTGACATTTGTTTGCAGTTGGAGCGTAGGGAGGGTTCCGTCGTGATATCGCGACGTCGCGATGTCGTGACGGTTGTTGAGAAGCTAATGCAAGGGGTGATCTCCGTCGCGATATCGCAATGTCACGATATCGCGACGTCGCGATATCGCGACGTCGCGATATCACGACGTCGCGATATCGCGACGTCGCGATATCACGATGATGTTGAAAGAGCAAGGCACGATAGTGGTTGGGTCGCAATATCGCGACATCGTGATATCGCGACGGTATTAAATGGACAGTGACAAGGCAGTGTTTGGGTCGCGATATCGCGACATGTCGCAATATCGCGACATGTCGCGATATCGCGACCAATGAGAAGATAGGACCAAGCTTAGAGGCGAACGGCCAGACAAGGCCAAAAATTGACACGTGGACAGCCACGTGTATCAAAAAGGTTGAGAAGGGCACGTGTATTGGAGATGGTGCGATAAGAAGAGGGCAAAGCCAAATTTACACGCGGTTAGCTACGTGTATCAAGAGGAAGATGAAGGCCACGTATCATAAAATTAAAGTTGACAGCCGCGTGCATTCAAGGGGGTTAACCACCGTATGGAAGAATTTTGACAAAACAACTGTTGCAGGGCATGGCCAGTATGGAGGAGACGACGGTGCAGAGTACAGTCTGAGCAAAGCGGCCAGTGCAGGGTATGGGAAGCCATTAATGCCAGCTGCTGGGCGGATCGGGCAGTTGCCCATTTATGGCAGAAAACCAAAATTTGAAAATTCAACCGGGGGAAAATAGAATTTGAATTTGTTGTTGGGCGGGAGCATTAATTGCTTAGAGGACCGGGACCTCATTAAAAACCCAAAAATTGGTAATGAAAAATGGGGGACCGGAGAACAGGGAAGGGACAGAAGGTCAAAAATACCAGAGCACCTCTGGTTAATGTATGCCTACGGGCTGTTTTATTTTGGAATGCATGTAAATATTTTCCAAAATTTTAATGAAAAGTTGAATTTGTAAGGTGTTGGTTTTCCCGTCCCCGTCAGTGGTATCAGAGCCGTGGTTCCTGAGCGTACAGCAGATCGCCGAAGGAGAGGCAGTTGTAGAAGAACCTGTGGGAGGGCTTGATATCAGGTGAAGATGCCTCCGAGAAGAAACATCGTGGGTGGAAGAGGCATGGCAGCGGAAGATTTCCGGGCATTACAGTGGCAAGTTCTGGCCCTGCAAGAAGAACTACGTAGAGGACATGAGCCGAGAAGAGATGCAGACAGTGAAGATGAAGTTGATGAAGAGGAGAATCAGTTTGAAGAAGAGGAAGAAGATGTAGATCCGGCACAAGCCAGACTTTACAAGGCCATATCTCAGATCGGGAAGAGGCCGAAGTTAGAAGTATCTACGTATTTCGGGAACTTGAATCTAGAGGAATTAACAGATTGGATAAATGATTTAGAAGAGTATTTCGAATATGAGGAGGTTGAAGACCCTAACCGGGTCAGATTTGCTAAGACCAAGTTAAAGGGCCATGCCAGCATTTGGTGGAGAGGAATACAGTTGGAGCGGAACCGAAGAGGAAAAGAGCGGATAACAAGATGGGACAGAATGGTGGAGAAATTAAAGAGGCAGTTTATTCCCGTGGATTATGAACTAGACCTGCTACATAAAATGCAGAGTTTGAGACAGATGAATAAAACGGTTCAAGAATACACGGAGGAATTTTACAAAATCTCCATCAGAACCGGGCACTTAGAAGCCAGCAAAGAAAAAGTGGCCCGTTACATTAATGGGTTGAGACCCAGTGTTCAGGAGGAGTTGAGTTTGGTTCGGGTAAGCACCATTGAAGATGCTTACCAATTTGCTTTAAAGGTGGAAGAAAAATTGAACCGAAAGTTTGAGAGCAAGCAAAGAGTAAAAGGACCGGGAGGAAAGAACGGTGGAAAGAAAGAAGGAAAGGAAGAGAAGAAAGAAGAGGAGAGCAGCAGCCGGGATCAGAAAGAAGATGAAGAATCCAAACCGCAAGTTCAGAATGATGGCTACCCGAGAGGAAGAGGTAGATCTGGATGCGGGTATGGAAGAGGAGTGTTTCGAGGAACATGTTTCCACTACGGAGAAGAGGGGCATCGAGCATTTGAGTGTCCACAACACCGAGAAAGAGTAAACAAGAAACAAGTGGGTCCTGCCAGAGCAGTTGTGGCAGTTGAAGATGCTGACTCAGAACATTTTGAAGAAGCTAAAAAAGGAGAAGCAATGATTGTGAGGAGGACCATGCTGGTGGAGGAAGACAAATCTGAACAGAGGAGAAGCCTGTTTCGCACCCGATGCAAAAGTGCAGGCAAAGTCTGTAATGTTATTATAGACAATGGGAGTATAGACAACTTAGTTTTCGAGGAGATGGTTTCTAAGTTGCAGTTGGAGAGGAGGAGGCACCCGCATCCATACCGGATTGCATGGTTGCGGAAGGACCATAGAGCATGGGTCCGGGAACAGTGTTTAGTCACGTTCCAGATTGGGAGATACCAGGATGAAGTCCTGTGTGATGTATTCCCCATGGATGCTTGCCATTTGCTATTGGGAAGGCCATGGCAGTTTGATCGGAGTGTAGTGCATGATGGTCATGCAAATACTTACACCTTGAAGAAAGATGGAGTGTGGCACAAGTTGAAGCCATTGCAGACCGAAGATGAGAAAGTGTGCAGTAATGCCAGAATTTGTCTGGTAGAAGGCAGAAATTCTTGCCAAGAAACGGGATTGGAACAGGTTGCAACGGTTGATGAATGTTCGAAGATATTACAAAGGACGCGGGTCGAACAACAAAGAAGTGAAGGTCACTTCTCTTGTTACCCCGGGTGTCTGATGCAGGAGCATCCGGTAACAGTGTCGGCAATCTTGCATCCTTCAAAATTTTCTTTAAGTTCTTGTATTTTGATGTATTTTGGTTCCTTTTCGGAGGAGGGAAGATGTTGCAAAGCAGAAGGGGAAGTTGGTAGAAGAGCTAAGGCAAAATTTGGGGAGGTCACGAAATCGTGACATGTCACGAAATCGCGACCTCCGAAGCGGTGGCAAAGGCAGGGACCAGTTCTGTCGCGATATCGCGACGTCGCGATATCATGACATTTGTTTGCAGTTGGAGCGTAGGGAGGGTTCCGTCGCGATATCGCGATGTCGCGATGTCGTGACGGTTGTTGAGAAGCTAATGCAAGGGGTGATCTCCGTCGCGATATCGCGACGTCGCGATATCACGACGATGTTGAAAGAGCAAGGCACGGCGGTGGTTGGGTCGTGATATCGTGACGGTATTAAATGGACAGTGACAAGGCAGTGTTTGGGTCACGATATCACGACATGTCGCGATATCGCGGCCAATGAGAAGACAGGACCAAGCTTAGAGGCGGACGGCCAGACAAGGCCAAAAATTGACACGTGGACAGCCACGTGTATCAAAAAGGTTGAGAAGGGCACGTGTATTGGAGATGGTGCGATAAGAAGAGGGCAAAGCCAAATTTACACGCGGTTAGCTACGTGTATCAAGAGGAAGATGAAGGCCACGTATCATAAAATTAAAGTTGACAGCCGCGTGCATTCAAGGGGGTTAACCACCGTATGGAAGAATTTCGACAAAACAACTATTGCAGGGCATGGCCAGTATGGAGGAGACGGCGGTGCAGAGTACAGTCTGAGCAAAGCGGCCAGTGCAGGGTATGGGAAGCCATTAATGCCAGCTGCTGGGCGGATCGGGCAGTTGCCCATTTATGGCAGAAAACCAAAATTTGAAAATTCAACCGGGGGAAAATAGAATTTGAATTTGTTGTTGGGCGGGAGCATTAATTTCTTAGAGGACCGGGACCTCATTAAAAACCCAAAAATTGGTAATGAAAAATGGGGGACCGGAGAACAGGGAAGGGACAGAAGGTCGAAAATACCAGAGCACCTCTGGTTAATGTATGCCTGCGGGCTGTTTTATTTTGGAATGCATGTAAATATTTTCTGAAATTTTAATGAAAAGTTGAATTTGTAAGGTGCTGGTTTTCCCGTCCCCGTCAAGTAATAAAGCTTGTATACATTTTGAACAATTAATATTGTAAGTTGTTCTTCATGCATAGTACATGAATGATTCAAGCTATTTACATTCATATTTCATCATATTATTGAATGTTATTTGATTTATTATAAGCCTTGACATGCATATTAATTTGTTCATATTATTCTACTCATATTATTATCTTGATATTTATATATTATGGCTATTTTATATTAGGGCCTATGTGATATAACCCGTGATATTCTGTGCTAGTATAAGGATTAAAAAAGCCATCAATTTTAGCCCAAAATTTGGAGAAACCTGAGGAGGCATGAGGCTCTTGATTACCTCTAAAAAATGAATAATTAAAATATGATGCCTAGTAAGCCTTATTTGGTCTAAGCATCAATTATGAGGTAGTGACTAATGCATGGGTGTAGAAGCACATAACCATACTGCATACAATGTAAATTTTTCCTGAATACACCTAGATGCTAGAATATGCTTCTTATATTATATGCTATATAGATAACCAACTAAAGAATACTTGGAACTCTAAGAAATTTAACTTCTCACTATATCTTATATGAATTATCATACACTAAAAGAATTACTAGTTTTTGATGTTGTATCTAGACAATGTAAGGTTACATGGGAAGTTGATGCAATATATGACTATATAAAATTACCTTGCAAGGGTAAAGAAAGAAAAACTATAGTTTTTATATAATGATAAATGATCCCTTGATTAGGGGGTAAAAGGTGCAATACCAAAGTTTTCTAAGAGTGTAGGATATTTATTAAACTATTAGAACAACCATAATGATACTTCTACTTAGAAATAAATAGATATTTCTTAGGTCTATATGGCTTTTTTGGACTACCATTTTAATTACCAACATACATGCCAAACTATATTTTCGAACTTAGAATTTGTTTAACAATTGTATTATATTCACTATAAGTGTTTTAAAGGGTATAAGAAGTCAAATTTATACAAGTTCAAGGATAATTACATGATGATTAATACTTTTAGAAGGGGTGTCATATTTAGTTGGAAAGTATGTTGGAAAGGCTTGGGATGATATTACTACAAGATTACTAGACCTATGATCCCAAGCCATCACTTTGAGCACTCTATTAGAGAAAGTGCCATGACCCTCCCTTGGTAGAATTTTACGTGGATAGATCTATGTTGTGTTATGCTATTTTTTTGTTGGGTTGATTGGTTATATCATGATTTAATGAAAATGTGTTATATCATTTAGTGAAATGATTGATTATTTCATGTGCAATGATTCTCAAAATCTATGTTTAATAGAAGAATGTGATGCCGTTGACAAGTTTGCACTTTTGTAGGAGCATGTTTCCTTTATATGGAGGAGGATCTAACCACTATGTATGATATGTTGCAATGAGAATGATAAAATGATTCAATTCACTGACAACTCAAGCAACATGAATAATTGATTTCTCTTCATGAAGTTGCATGGAATGATTTGCATATTGATTTGGATATTAGTTCTTGCTACTTGATAACTCCTATAAATAATTCCATGGGTTATAGATTAATGGAGATGAGTCCCATGTAATATAACATGGTTATTTGTAAATGAAATAGGAGTATGTGGGTCATTAAGTTGGTAATGTGAGCTTAGTAGTGGCTAAGATTATTTTTTTTCTAACATTGCTTATGGCTAGCACTTGAATTTACTCAAGGGATGGAAACAAGTTGAACATAAACTTGTCACACCGGGCCTTGGAAATAGCTGAGTCATATATTACATAAGGGAGAGTAAATTTTTGTTCAAATTATTAAAAGATAAAAATACAAAATAAGTGGTAGAACGACAGGGGACAATGATTGGAAATCCTCACCAATGCCAGAATGGAAGTGGCTTCATGCATAGAAGAAGGATATCATGTGTATGATTATAGGGAATAATGTATGACCTATAAGGACATCAGGGATAATGGTGAATGGGGGACATCATGAGAAGGGGGAAATAATGGTTTGGAGGAAGTTCAACAGAATTAGGAAGGAGACATTGCTCGAGGTTGGAGAGAGGGAGTTTTGCAAAATTGGAGGTGACATCACTCAAGGTTGGATAGACTATGATCTTGAGGTAATTCTAAGGAATGATTTTGGTTTCCAATGTGTTCTAGTGATGATATATTCTGTTGTTAAAATAATGTATTACTACAATGATGTTATGTTCCTATGGTTCAAATATTGTAGAATTACAATGATGATTAAGCATACATTATAATATTGTTGTTTAGTTGATGATGAGAACTATAGTTAATGAAGGACACTAATTGCTTCTAAATAGCTTAGCTACATATAGATAAGTAGGAGTTAACTTCCTTACTGTTTGGTCTATGAGAAGAAAGAGTGAAGAAATATGAATGGTAGAACTGTGTTACACCTTGTTAGAGAGAAAGTTTCAATGAGAGTTGGACTTAAGTCTAAAGGAGAAGGTTGGTAGGAATTAATTGAAGAGTTCTCTTTAGTTTAAGAAAATATGGAGTATGTTTTAATCTAGCTATAGAATAGAGAGTTGTCATTTGCTAGTTGCTTCTGTAAGTATCAATATAATTGGTCAAAGAGAGAGGTTTTTGTTTTGATAACTTATATAGTCTCCAAAATGATGCCAAGACATGGTACAAACATTGAAATTCTCCTTGGATTTTGAATGTTTTCCATTGTCACCATAGTAAGGTTAGTGTTAGAGTATGAGCTTATGGAGTCTAAGGGAGTAACATGAAATAAAACTATGTAGATACCACTACAAAATAGGTATGGGTGGGTCTTATGTTCGCATATTTTTTCCTTCCAACAAATGATCATAATGGACTCATCAGGGAAACCTTATTTGAGACGTTCCATGCGGTGTAGATGTTCTATGAGATATAATGTTGTAGTATAGATTTGCTATCTTTGTTGGTAGTATACATGAATTAATCCACCTTATGTTATATGATTGGTTATACTTTTTGAGGATCATTATTATAGTAAATTATTTAGCAGCGAAGTAATTAAGGCTTCCTGATAGAATAACAAAATATGTAAGGTAATATTGTACTATGGGTGCAAATGATGTATACCTAGAAAGAAGCATTATGTTACCGTGTAGTAATGGATCCGATGAGCTTTGGACTTATTCAATAGTTTTATGGAATTCTATGTATAGGTAGATAGTAATCGCTTACTAAATGAAATACATAGTTAGTTTGAAGGAAAGAGTAGTATGGATGTTTACCATAGATATTTAGGAGATAAAATATGTTGTTGAATTAGTATCTAGGATCTATTGTATTTGTTTATTATGAAACATATGTGTGTTGAATCCTTGTGAGAAATGCAAGATTCAATTGTGAGGAAGAGATACTGGAATATCTCAGCTCCAATATCATTGAACCAAAATATCACTATTGAATTATTCAATAAGTGTAGTGATGTAGGAGCATCCGACGACAGCAAGGCAATCTTGCATCAGCCAAATTTTTCTAAGTGTTTAGCAGGGACAAGGCAGAAGTTGGAGTGTCATGAAATCGCGATGTCACGATAGCGCGACATCGCAAAATCACGATGCAAAAAGAAAAGCAAGGCACGACGGGAGTTTTGTCGTGATATCGTGACGTTGCAATGTCGCGACATCGAAAGAAAAGCAAGGCACGGCGGGAGTTTTGTCATGACGTCGTGATGTCGCGACATTGAAAGAAAAGCAAGGCACGATGGGAGTTTTGTCACGATGTCACGACATCGAAAGAAAAGCAAGGCACAGAGGGAGTTTTGTCATGATATCACGACGTCGCAATGTCGCGACATCGAAAGAAAAGCAAGGCACGACAAGAGTTTAGTCGTGATGTCGCGACATTGAAAGAAAAGTAAGGCACGACATGAGTTATGTCACGAGTTTGCAACACCAAAGGGAGACGAAGGCAAGGCGGAGGTTGTGTCATGATATCGCGACATGTCACGATATCGCGGCCAAGAAGAACGTAAATAAGAAATAAACACGTGGACGACCAAGCACGCGGGAAAAGAGGCAACAGTCAACATTCTGACAAAGTGGCAGTTGTAGGTCCAGGGCCTATTAAATGCGTGCTTTCATGGCGGATCAGGGAGTTGGCCAAATTACGAAAGGAAAATTGAAGACTCGACAGGGAAATCCGATTTTGCAGGTTTTGATTAATATTTTTGTGCAGGTGGGTCATTAATGGCCTAGAGGGTCGAGACCTCGATAAAAACTTAGGATTGTAAGAGAAGTGGGTGGTGGATTGGAGAACGCACACAGAGATAGGGTTAGTAAAAACCAAGCCGAGTGTTGGTTAATGAAAATCCTGCAAGCTGTTTATGTAAAGAAAATTTTAGTTAATGAACGATTTTTTTTGGAATCGTGTATTGCGTTTTCCCGTCCCCCATTAGTGGTATCAGAGCCGAAAGTTCCTGAGTGTGTAACAGATCGTCGGACGTGAGGCAGTTACACCAGGATCTATGGAAAGGCTCGTGAGAAAGTGAGTAGAATGCCTCCAAGAAGAAACCTTGTTGGTGGGAGAGGCATGACGACAGTAGCAGATTTTTTATTTTTGCAAAGGCAAGTGCAAGCCCTGTAAGAAGAGTGGAATAGAAGATCGGAGCCAAGAAGAAATGAAGGCAGTGAAGACGAAGTGGATGAAGAAGAAAACCAGTTTGAAGAAGAAGAAGAGGCTATAGATCCTGCACAAGCCAGACTATACAAAGCCATATCCCAGATTGGGAAGAGGCTGAAGATGGAGGTTTCCACGTATTCCAAGAACCTAGATTCGGAGGAATTGATCGATTGGATCAACGATCTGGAAGAGTACTTTGAGTATGAAGAAGTTGAAGATCCTGAGAGGGTCAGATTTTCCAAGACCAAGCTGAAGGGTCATGCCAGCATATGGTGGAAGGGAGTATAGCTGGAGCGGAACAGAAGAGGAAAAGAACAGATAACAAAATGGGCACGAATGGTGGAGAAGCTGAAAAGACAGTTTATTCGGCAGATTACGAGTTGGATCTGCTAAGGAAAATGTAGAGTTTGAGACAGATGAACAAAATTGTCCAAGAATACATCGAGGAGTTTTACAAGATCTCCATCAGAACTGGCCATTTAGAAGCAAGCAAGGAGAAGGTGGCCCGTTATATCAATGGGTTGAGACCTAGTATCCAGGAAGAGTTGAGCCTAGTTCGGGTGAGCACCATTGAAGATGCTTACCAGTTTTCTTTGAAGGTTGAAGAAAAGTTGAACCGAAGGTTTGAGAGCAAGCAAAGAGGAAAAGGGCATGGAGGAAAGACTGGTGGAAGAAAATATGAAGGAAAAGAGGAGAAGAAAGAAGAAGTTAGCAGCAGCCGGGATCAGAAGGAAGATGAGGAACCCAGATCCAGTGGCCAGAATAACTACCCAAGAGGAAGAGGTAGATCTGGACGAGGAAACAGAGGAGGAGTGTTTCGTGGAACCTGTTTCCACTGTGGAGAAGAGGGACATCGGGCATATGAGTGTCCCCAGCACCACGAGAGGGTGAACAAGAGACCTGTGGGTCCTGCCAGAGCTGCTGTGGTAGAGGAAGATGCTGAGTTAGAACATTTTGAGGAGGCAGAGAGAGGAGAAGTCATGGTCACAAGGAGAGCCATGCTAATTGAGGAAGACAAACCAGAGCAAAGGAGAAGCCTATTCCACACGAGGTGCAAAATTTTAGGTAAAGTCTGTAATGTTATTATAGACAATGGAAGTACTGATAACTTAGTCTCCGAAGAGATGGTTGCTAAGTTACAGTTGGAAAGGAGGAGACACCCGCATCCATACCGGATTGCGTGGTTGTGGAAGGACCACAGAGCATGGGTCCGTGAATAGTGCTTAGTCACGTTCAATATTGGGAACTACTAGGACAAGGTCCTGTGTGATGTTTTCCCCATGCATGCTTGCCATTTTTTGTTAGGAAGGCCATGGCAGTTTGATCGAAGTGCAGTGCATGATGGTCGTGCAAATACATACTCCTTGACGAAGGATGGAGTACGCCATAAGTTAAAGCCATTACAGGCAGTGGACAAGAAGGTGTGCAACAGTGCCAAAATTTGTCTAGTAGAAGGCAAATTTTTTTTGGCCAAGAGACGGGGTTTAAGCAGGCTGCAGAGGCAGGTGCATGTTTGGAGATGTTACAAAAGACGTAGACCAAAGAACACAGAAGTGAAGGTCACTTCTCCATTTACCTCGGGTGTCTGATGCAGGAGCATCCGATGACAACAAGGCAATCTTGCATCAGCCAAATTTTTCTAAGTGTTTCCAATTTTTTTTTTGTTTCTCAGTGTTTAGCAGGGACAAGGCAGAAGTTGGAGGGTCATGAAATCACAAAATCGCGATATCGCGACATCACAAAATTGTGACACAGAAAGAAAAGCAAGACATGGCAGGAGTTTTGTCGCGATATCATGATGTCATGACATCGAAAGAAAAGCAAGGCACGATAGGAGTTTTGTCACGATATCGCGACGTCGCGATATCGTGACATCAAAAGAAAAGCAAGGCACGGTGGGAGTTTTGTCATGATATTATGATGTCGTGATATCGCGACGTCGCGATGTCGCAACGTCGCGATGTCGCGACATTGAAAGAAAAGCAAGGCACGACGGGAGTTTTGTCGCGATGTCGTGACATCAAAATAAAAGCAAGGCACGGTGGGAGTTATGTCGCGAGGTCGCGACACCAAAGGGAGACGAAGGCAAGGCGTAGGTTGTGTCGCGATATCGCGGCCAAGAAGAACGCAAATAAGAAATAAACACATGGATGGCCAAGCACACAGGAAAAGAGGCAATAGTCAACATTCTGACAAAGCGATAGTTGTAGGTCCAGGGCCTATTAAATGCGTGCTTTCATGGCGGATCAGGGAGTTGGCCAAATTACGAAAGGAAAATTGAAGACTCGACGGGGAAAGCCGATTTTGCAGGTTTTGATTAATATTTTCGTGCAGGTGGGTCATTAATGGCCTAGAGGGTCGAGACCTTGATAAAAACTCAGGATGGTAAGAGAAGTGGGTGGTGGATTGGAGAACGCACGCAGAGATAGGGTTAGTAAAAACCAAGCCAAGCGCTAGTTAATGAAAAGCCTGCGGGCTGTTTATGTAAAGAAAATTTCAGTTAATGAACGAATTTTTTTGGAATCATGTATTGCGTTTTTCCGTCCCCCATCATGTAGCTAGGGAGTATAAAATGACCTTAGAGGATGAAAGTTATGTGGAAGTTGGTATCAATGTAACAACATTTTTACTGGATATGATTAATAAAGATATTATTTTAAGGTTGGGTTTTCCCTTTGAGATTTTTTCTAGGGTAAATTGTTTGTTGTGCAATTCTTATAGAGAATTTCATTATGGAGATGTTTTCTTTATGTAATAATGGAAATCGGTTTAGTTCTTAAATGCTTGACTAAATATTCATGGAATTCTTGTTTATATTATTGTACTAGAAGTCTGAATGGAATTATGTTTGATTATCTGTTTTGTAAGTTATATCTTACTAAATTATGTGAACTTAATAAGTTATGGATGTAACATAAAAGAAAGAAGAGTTTAAGAAACTAACTATACTCTTATGTGCATTGGTTCCCTAATAGAATCCTTTTAGCATGGATAATCAATAATGTCATGTAAATGATCCTTAGGATAGAGGAAGATGTGAAAGATATTTACCAATTAGCAATTGGAATGTATATCATGTATTTAATGTGATAGAGGATAAAATAAAGGTTACACTATATCATCTCTACGTAACATGATGGGTGTAACATCTAGATCAAGAAATAATTAATTTAACATTTGGTTAATTAATGGTAAGAACTACATGAGTAAGATTTGGAAGAGACCTAGTAATGGAATGACTAGTTTATCATAAATATGGAAAATATAGTTGATTCCTTTTTTACACCAGGCACCTACATATAGACTTATGTAGTGTGCAAGGATGGTGCACTTCTTTCGACATAATGAAAGAATTCTAGCTAGCTCATGGGGTAAATGAGATGGATAGCTGGTAAGCTAAAGACTTAAACCTAGTACACCTACATATATGAAATTATGTAGGATGTAGATATGAATGTACCTTGAGGGAGATGAAGTGTAAATACATTTAGGGAAGAAACTCATCTTGACTAGGTTTTTTCGTAGAGTGATGTGAACTTGGATTGAACCTTGATTAATGAGTAGAGTCATTTTGAAAAAAAACTCCCTAGTAGATTATGAAAATTGGGTTATGATATTTGGTATCAAAGCATTAGGTTTGTAGGGATACAAGTTTTCTTGCACAAGACTAGATGGGGTGCGATAGGATGAGAACAATGTAAAGATAAAACCTACAAGAAGAGTGGGTCTACTAAAGATAGACCTCAATTTCTAAGTTAGGATAACTAGGGAAATAGTTTCTAGTAGGAGAAAACAATTCAAAGATGTAATTGTGAACTTATCCCTACTATCTCTCTTGTGTGTGTCTAGATACAATGCTACCCAAGAGAAGGAGAGGAAGTGCTACCCCATCGACCAGGAAGACATGGCAAAATAATATAGATGTTGAAACCCTAAATATAGGTACGGATACCCCTAATAATGAGAGAGAGGATATTACTATAAAATTTGCCTTACTAAGAGAACAAATAGAAACATAGAAACAATTGTTAGAAGTTATAGTGAATCAATATTTACAAGCTAGAAATTATAGAATGGGACGAGAGAATAAAATTCACTCGAAGACTCAATAGGTTAGAATTCAACTAGAGGTAGAATTGGGAAAGAATATGAAACATATACGATCTTACAAGTTCAATGGAGAAGAAGATGGTGATAAAGCTGAAGCTTGGTTGAAAGAGATAAAGACCTTATATAACATGAAGAACTATACCACCAACAACCAAACATCCAATGCCACTTTGCATTTATAGGGGGTTGGTTTGGATTGATGGAAAAAATATAGTGGGGAACAAGAGATTAAGGCTGTAGTTGATTTGAAATGGTAGAACTTTAGACAAATTTGAAAGAAAGATATCTCATTGAACACTTCTACACTAAGATGTTTGAGGAATTCACCAACATTAGACAAAGGACTAGGATTGTGGAGGTATATTATCATAAATTTAGTAAGCTACTGAAGTATGTGCTCGTGTATAACAAGAAAATGAAGGTACATAAGTTTATACTAGGAGCGGATCCCATAGTAGGGTATAAAGTGAATTTGTAGGAACCTAGTACTCTTTAGAAGGCCTATTATGTAGCCAAGAAAGTTGAAACTTACCTCAAGCCTTACTTTTATTATGAAAGGGTATCTAAGTTGGACAAAGACGCACTAAGAAAAAGAAATAGTGCAGGGTTCATGAAATGGGAAAGTGAACACATAAACAAGAGTTTCCCTATGTAGAATAGAAGAAATTATAGGAAGCAAGGAAACTTTAAAAAAAGGTTCAAAGGGAAGAATCAAAATCCTAACAATTGCAATAACGGTGATAACCGACCACTAGCACAAGGTTAGGCCAATCCCTCACTAGCAATGAAAATAAAATATGGACAAAAGAAAAAAATACATCTAAGATGAAAAGTAGGATGTTATTAATGTGGTTGTATATATTATGCCAACAAATGTTGACTTAAAGCAGGGTAGAGTTCGAAGGAAAAAGAACCTACTTATAAAGAACCAACACACAAGACTTATGCAATAATAGGGAGTCAGAACCTAGAAGGAAAAGCCACTCCACTATTGATAAAAGGTAAGATATTTGGTAGGAATGTTAGATATTTGATTGATAGTGGTACCACAGATAATTTTATTTCCACTAGCTTAATTAAAAATATACTAGAAAGGTTAGGAATTTTGGCACATTGGTGTAATATTGAGTATGGATCAAGAAAAACCTACTTTGTAGATCAATGTTACCCTATGACTGAAATCATATTACCTAGTGGTACAATTGTAGGTTGTCTTTATGTAGCATCACTACATTCTTTTGATGTAGTGCTAGGAATGGATTGGTTGCAAGCACATAAGGCTATAATCAATTTCCAAGATATATGGATTGAGTACTCAAAATATGGTAGGAAAGTACAAAGGGTGTGCAACCTGTAGGGGGCTTTTCAACTCTAGATCCTTTATGCAATGTATCCTAAGAAGGCAATGAAGAGAGGAGGAATAGTTTATGTAGTTAAGTTAAATGATATAGAAGATGAAAATAAGGAAGAGGTGTTTGAGAAACACCCAGTACTTCAAAATTTTAGAGATGTATTTCTAGAGGATTTACCTAGATTACCCCCAAAATGTGAATTTGATTTCACAATTGAACTTCAAAATGGAATAGAACCTATTCATAGAGATTCTTATAGAATGAATCCAATTGAGATGCAAGAACTGAAAGTGCAGTTACAAGGATTTTTGAAAAAGGGATTGATTAGACCAATCATGTCACCATGGGGTGCACCAGTGCTATTTGTCAAGAAAAAGGATGATTCCTTGCGACTATATATGGACTATAGGATGTTAAACAAGGCAACCATTAAAAAAAAATATCCTCTACTAAAAATTGAAGATCTCTTTGACTAGCTCAAATATGCCACTGTATTTTCAAATATTGATATAAAGTCAGGATACCACCAATTGAAGATTCAATAAGAGGATACTGTAGAGGGGGAAAACTGCCCTACCGCATACAATTCCTAAAAATTTTGGATCAGTGAAAGATAAAAAACCTTATGGGGTGACCGCGGAGGTATGTTTTTCTCTACACTCAGTGCTAGGAGGAAGGGTTCACGAGGAACGGTTTTAGGACTCGCTCCAAGTCCTCAGGAGTTTCAAAATAGTTTGATGTATTCATTTTTCAAGAAATCACCTAATTTTGGCCTTTCTATATCTATGCTATGAAATATAAAGGACAATGCAAAAATTAAAATGTAATAATACAAGAGCTAGCCTAATATGATTATTTATTTGAATGCTTGCTAACCTAGGGTTTTAACTAGAAAACCTTTAAATCAAGGACACAAGATAAATGCACAACATTAACCCTAGATGCACACTATATGCTTTCACTTTTAGATACCTAATAATCAATAATCATATTAGATATCCAACCAATAAAATAATTAGTGCACTTATCTAGACCGCTGGTTGACTTATCTTTTTTTTGCCTCTTGTCCAATGATATCAAAAATATCTATTTTCACAAGACAACTTATGAAACACTTGAAAATAGAATTAGCATTAGGGGGCCTCCTTAGGCCATTGTACAAAAATGCTTGGAGGTGCAACAGTCAAGCCCCCTAGGTCCTTTTAGATGACCTTTGGAAATAAAATTAGAAATTAAACTTTGGAGAATTAATCATAAAACAACAATACAACAGTAGAGAAACAAAAAATAGATCATGCTACCATGCCCTAAATGCAATTTAGAAAATACTCCTGCAATCAAAATCTGACAGATACCTCTAGTTTAGTCTTGGGAAAAATTGTACCTCATAGATGGTGGGTGTGATAATGCTACAAGAAATGTTGCACTCTATTAGAGTGAGGTGTGATCTCACTTCTATGATCAAAAACCATAAATTAGGATTAGAGAAGTCACACCTCATCAGGAGAGGGCACTATTTTGCTTCAGATACACAAAAAATAAAAGATAAATGTAGAGCATAAATAAATGCAAGAAAAAAGTATGCACAACCTGATGGATGATGTATAAGTAAGAAGAAGAGATCAAGGTATCCAAACGGTCACTCTCTTTCCTTACAAAATACAACACAAATACACCAAACCACACAATAATCCAAATCAAAGTAGTAGAAGATCAAATCTAAAATTGTACTTCGGGGTTAGCTTGTAGAAGAAAATAGGAAGCAAAGTGAAAGTAAGAAAGTGAGCACCAATTAATCATAAGAAATTTAAGCTTAATTATTTTAAATATCGAGCGCATGTCCTCTTAGGAGTGGGATTAACCCCTCATTTTTATAGATAAAAATTAGGGTGAAAGAAGTGGGAAAACAAACACAATTTGATGCTAAGCATGATAAAAATATTAAACCCGAATCTTAAAAAATTAAAATCCTAAAATAGCGAAATCGTACCCCATGCCGATGGGGTGTGATATCGATTCTATGAAGTTGCGTTTCATCGTAACCGGGCACGATTTCACTAAAAGAATAAAGAAAGGCAAGGTAGGGGGAAAAGAAGCTTACCCTTGCCTAGGGCAAGGGTTAGGGACCTCTTAGAGGCTCTAAGGAAGATTACCCACTAAAAGCGGGTCAATTTTTTGTGTCTACATTTTACCCCCTCTTTGATGCATTTAAGGCCAAGTAAATGTGTCAAAGAAAGGTGTAGAATCCTATGGGAAAAAAAGAAAAAAAACACACAAAAGAAAAGGAGAATCCAGGTTTGGACAAAGGGGTGGTGCAAGATGGGTACCCTAGAAGGATGCCCTAGACTCTTGCACACTAGGCAAGGCATTACTACCACTAATGCCTCTATATATAGGGTGCCCCCTTGAGTTTTGAAAGGAAATGAGCCTCCTTAAGAAACTCAAAAAGGTAAATAAAGAAAGAAAAAGAAAAACAAAAAAACATGGAGAATAAAACAAGCAAGACAGAAAGCAAATATTACTAGGTACAACATGAATCTAATGCAACTAGCATGAAATGGATAGAAGAAAGGAAAATATAGAATAAGGGAAGAGAATAATAATGAGAAGAAGAAGAAAAATAAGATCCAAATATCAATTGTTTGAAATCAAGAAGAAGGCTAAAATCAGAACCTTGACTAGAGGGTGTTATGCTCAAAATATGGTCCATGTATGGAGTGAAAAACCTACTATGAAGTGTAACCCACTATGGGTGATTACCCAAATTATTAAATGAAAGAGCATAACCTGATATGGATGATTGCTCACTAGTGACTGCTATGGGGTGATTACCCATTCAGATTTATACTGAGGCCTACTAAAATGGCCAAGGAACTTATCCTGTAACGGGGTGTTGAGCCTGTTGAGTGAAAATAAGCGTAACCTGATAGGGGGAATATGCTATTTCTAATATGAATGATGCATTAGCAAGTACTACCCGATAAGGGTGTAAAAAAATATATAGACCAAGTCACATGAGCATAAAAAAATGTGAGTGTGTGCATGTACTAGAAGAAATAAGAGGAAGAAAATAAGAAGCAACAAACTATGCATGTGTACCCCCAGCTTGAAGTTTCAACTAGTGAAAAGTCAAGAGAGGAAATGTGTAATAAAAGAAGAGAAGAATGTATATCCTTATCTAAAAAAAGAAGACAAAGGAGAAATAAGAATCATGCAAAAAGACAAGGACATACCAAAATAGGATTGCATTCCTTGACTTGGAGGAGAAATGATGATCAATGTAAAACTTTCAAATTCAAGGAATACTAGAAGAAGAGAGAAGAGAAGAAAGAGAAAAGTAAGCAAATAGGAGAATAATAGATGAAAATTCATGGGACCTAGGTTAGGGCTTCGCTAGGCATCAGAATCCTAGTGAAAGTACAATGCATGTGAGCCATGACCTAACTAGGTATCATCAACTTCCATTATTGTGAAACCCTAGAAGCTATATGAAAAAGTAGTCATGAGCAAGAAATAATAAAATTATGACAAGCAAAATTGCAAGAAAATAGAATGTCAAGCAACCATGCAAAGTATGATAAGAAATCATGTAGTATGAGCAAGAAAATAGGTATGATGGAATGAGAATGCAACTGCATACCTAATTAATGATGGATTTTATTGTATTTTATGTTAAAAAAGAAATAAAAATGATAGTCAACACATATTCTAATTGTACCTCCTATATTAAAAAAAAGAAAAAATATTCAAGGGACTGCTTCATCAAAGAAAAATTTAGAAGGCAAGCCATCTCGATGATTATAATCATGGAGAGGCTTCTTCATAGATCTTTCTTTGGCAGCCATAACATGATAATCTATACATTCTTGAACAAAACCATCATTCTTAACATAGGGAGGAGCAATCCCTAACTTTGCAATATCTCTATGAGAAGCAAAATATTTATCATTAGAACACACAAAATTTATCATATTACAAAATAAGATATTAGAGGATAAAGGGGATCCTTATCCTCATTAATCTGCTCCAAACCTTGATGAGATATATCCAGAAGAGGTTCTTGAAGAAATTGATTGCCTTGATCCCATAATTAATTGATTAGAAGTTCCTCACTCAATTTTATATTGTTGAATTTATTAGATTGTTGAGATGAGGAACTTGGAGAAATAGATGATGAAATTGAAGGACAAGCATTGAGACGAAATTGAGCTTGTTCAACCATTGAACAATATTCAAATAGATGAAGGTCACCTGGAATGGTAATAACTTGTTCTTTAAATTTAAATTTTAAACATTGATGAAGAGTAGAAGGGATGGCCTTCATTGCATGGATCCAAGGACATCCAAGAAGTAGATTAAAAAATGTAGGGCAAGGTATCACATAGAACAAAGTATCTAAAGTTTTTGGTTCAACTTTGAGGGGAAGTGATATGGTGCCACAAGCTTCTTGGTACTCATTGCTGAATGTTTTGATGATTGCATTAGATTTAGTTAAATCTTCCTCTTTTAATCTAAAATTTTGGAAAATTTGATATGTACATAAATTGAGGGAAGAACCATTATCAATTATAATCCTTTTGATAAAGGTTTCCCCAATAAATGTAGTAATGTATATGATGTGATGTGTCCCAAGAAAGCTTACAACATTGGACATATCACTAGGGGAAATATCTAGAGGGATAGATTGCTATTTTAGAACATTTATTAAGGCTTCTCCATGAGTAGGAGAATTTTGCAAAAGTTTTAAGAGGGAAATATTTGTTGAAAAACTCATCTCTTGTTGATACCGCTAGATCTATCAATTCTAAAGATGCTTTTTTGAAGTAGTTGTTACCATACCGATCGTTTGGTTATCATAATAATGTGGTACATTTTTACAAGATACTTGATTACCTACCTGTTGTCCTTTCTTAGGTATATTCTAGTTGGTAGTGGACTTTTGTTGACTATTTGAAGATTGAGAATTTCTTACATCAAGATGTCTTGCATCAATTAAATATTGAACCACATGTTTCAACTTCTTACAAGAATTTGTCCAATGTCCTTCTACTCTATGATATACATAATGTTGTCCTACCTTGTACCAACTAGCTGTAGTATTTGGTTACCTTATAGGAGGTAACTCAATTGAGTTAGCTTCCAAATTTTTCTTTAGGACTTCTTCCATAGGTATGCCAAGTCTTGTAAAATTCCTTTGTGGAGGTTTTTGAAGTATTATCTTTTGTAGGTTGTTAAAAAAATTATTAATAGGTCTACTATCCATTACACCATCACCAAACACATCCTTATTCTTATACTGTGACTGAATGGTTTTATCTTCTTTCACCTTGAGTTGTCCTCTTCTGATAAGAGCATGTTCTACTTTTCTTGCTAACTCAATTGCTTGATCAAAAGATGTGATGATTGTAGTTTCTAATGCATAAGATATTTGTTCTTGTAAGTTACTAATAAATATATCAAGCATATATTTTTGAGACATAATATGTCTTAATCGACCAACTAAACTTCTACAATGAGCTAAGAATTCTGAAAAAATTTCTTCTTTACTTTGCTTTAAATCATATAAGTGTCTCATTGTCATTTCCTTTTCAATGTAAGCACTAAATTGATGAACAAAAATCTCTGTATTATTCTCAAAGCTCTTTAAAGAATAGTTAGGCAATCAATAATACCATTATAATGCAATGCCAACAAGACTTTTAGAAAAATATTTAGTAATAACATATCATCATAGATGAGATCATGAAAAGCTATTCTAAATCTTCTTAGATGCTCAATCGGATCTTCTATCACAGTAAGCAATATATTATTCAGCTCGTAAAAGGATTAAATACATAATACTATGCCGAGATTAGTCCGTGGAATACAGAGCTAATCGTACCCAACTAAAAATATGTGCTAACAATATATGCAATAACAATAGTTGTTAGCATAACTAACCTAGGGTAGGAAGTAATTACCAAATGAGGTAATACTCTAGTTACTATGAAATAGTAACTCTAACATCCCCCCTTATTACATTATTTGGGTAATTGAATAACTACTAGCTAGACTAAAATCCCCCCATACAATAATATTTGGGTAAAGTATATAACCGCCCCAATACAGTGAAAAAGAAGAAGAGAAATGAAAGAATGGTGGCTCATGCTTTATCTTCGGCTATGGATCTAGCTCATGGCTCTGGCTCTGGCTCTAAGCGTACCTTTGGATTTGTACCTCTGGGTCTATCTCGAGATCTACCTGTGAATCTACCTCTAGATCATTGCCTCTGGATCTACCTATAGATCTGCCTCTAGAAATTTATCTCTAGGTATGTCTTTAGGTCTGTCTCTAGGTCATTATCTTTGGGACTGCCACTCGGTTTGTCATTGGATTTTCCTCGGGGTCTACCATAGGTTTTACCTTTTTGCTAGAAGCCATACAACATTTCTTTGATCATGGTCCATTGTGTGAGATCTGTCCATCCACAATCAATATGAACCTTGTTGGCCATTTTCACTTTGTACCAACATCATGAAGAAGAGTGATTCGTACATCCACATGAATCACAAGGATGTAATTTCCAAAATTTAGCTACAACATGTACTACCTTTCTACAATGACTACAACCATATTTTTTAGGAGATGTAGGAGATTTAGGTTTTATAAACATGGAACTACTGATACTTGCATGTCCAGTATAGCCAAGGCCTTTATGCTTTACCCTGACATTTAGCATTATAGGAGTTTTAATGCCTTGTTCATATTTACCTAATATCTCACCATTGAATACCATTTTCTTCATAATTTTGGATCCATATCCTTTGATGTGTTTTTTAAAACACCCAATTTCATCATCTTCCTCAATATTTTTAACAATATGTCATTTGTCATTATTGATGAGATTATGATGTTCATTTTTAGGAGGTTCAGTTTTTAAGTCAATATTATCACAAGTAAAATATGCTGATGTGATGAGATCACCTGTGCTCCAACTGATATCTTCCATCATAGGAATGAGGTCGCTTGTATCACAACAAGCATTGGCCATCATGGGCTCAAGGTCACATGTGTCACTACAAGCATTCGCCACCATGGACTGAAGGTCACTTGTGTCACTACAAGCATCGACCATTAGGGGTTTGACCTTTTTTTCCTCACTAATGTCCCTTTTCACTTTACTTTGAGCAATGTCAAGAGCAATAAATGACATGTATATGCCCATTATAGTGCCAATAGGGATTAGAACACCATTTTTTTGCATGTCTTCACAATACGCAGAATCATTGATTATGGCATCTACACCATTTCGTAGTGTGAGAAATGTGCCATCTTCATGATAATCTATCCCATCCATGAATGGGAACAATTATGGACCTTTAACTAATTTAGAAACATTAGTTTGTTTTGGGATAGATTTCTTCTTTGATATGCCCATCTTGTAAGGTTTCGGTCTCGATCGAAAATGCACCTTTTACTATAAAATTTTGTAAAAATAATCTGACTAAGGTGTCGATCACTACCGAAAATGCACCATTATAAGTCTTCCCCCCTTGTTTTTGCAAAATTATATCTCCCCTATGTGCAAGATAGGAGATGGTGGAGAAATTTTTTATCCCCCTTTTAGTGCAAAAAATGCAACTATGAAGCCTCAAAAGGCTCTTACAAAGCTTACCTCTCAGGCATATTAGCACATTGTGTGACCCAAAAAAAAAAACCCCTGTGTGAAGTACTTCAAACAAAAGATGTTTGCTATTTATGAAGCCTAAAAAAATAGGTTTTGAGGTTTGATGATTGTATGCCTTATTGATAGCTTTTGAAGTTTTGCTCCCTTTTCACTTTTGTAGAAAAAAATGCCCCCTTTTTAAGTTTGAAAACTTTTAATTTCTAATGTTTTAAAAAATAATAATTAAAGTTTAATTAAATAATTTTTTTTTCCAAAAGGAATATTTTTAAAAAATAATTATTTTTAAGAAAAATAATTAAAAATATTTAATTAAACTAATTTTTTTAAGAAACATTAAAAAGAAAAACAAACTAAAAAGTTATTACCTGGGGGTCAAAGGGGTTTGAACCCCCGAAATTTCTCGTGGTAGTGCCTGGGCACTCAACGTTCAACCAACCGAGCTATATGCTTCGGTGTGTAGTAAAGGAGAAAAGGTCTCCTTTATTGCATCCACGATACTCCTCCTATGAACGACACTAGTGTCTATCTCCGAGCGGCACTGTGCTCCAGGTAGTGTTGCGCTCTCTATAGGCTTTTCTCCTAACAATCACCGTTGACCTTATGATTTAGAAACCATAGGCTAGAGAACACAATTTAAAAACAATGATTATTTTCCTTTTATGGCGATGCCTCCTCACTGCAAGGCTACCCGAATCATCCCATGCGCAGAACGACTTGCTGGTTGTCTGTGCAGTCTCATGCACTCCTCCATCAGGAGCTTGTCTTTGCAATTAATCAAACGATCCACTTGTCTATGTAATGTTGATTTATTAATCTTTGTGGGCATCAATAATTTACCAATCATCGAGAAAAATAATTTAGGCTTTCTGTGACTATGGAAGATGCGTTACTGGCAAGCGATATGCTACAGTGCAATGATCACCAGCTATGTGTGATGCTTCTTTTCGATGACTATAAAAAAAGTTTGAATATCCTTTTGCAATTTTTTGCAATCTCCATAGATCTACAATAGTAGTTCTCCTTATCCTCCAAAATTGTTTTCCATGATTTACAGATCACGGTTCTTTGTGCCAAAAAATATCTTCTTCATGTTTGGTAGCTGTGAGGGCTAAGCTGTGACCGAATCATCGCTATGTCTATGCAATCGAGTTTTATATTTTCATGAGGGTTGTCGTTATGGCTTTGCAAGATCGTCCCGTTAGTGGGCATCATCTTCTCTCAGAAAAAGAACACTTGCAAATGTAGCTTTGTCGAGAAGGATGTCTGTAATCCACTTTTAGGAAACATTTAATCTGCCCGGTGCTGGTATATCACTAGGAGACACAGGCAAATCACTGATTATGCTATTGGGAAATGAGGTTGTTTGCAAAATGTGTCAACAAAATTTATCTTCTCTACTACGCTCTGTAAATTTCATGTGGCCAGACTAGTAGTCAGTTTGCAACGTCTGCTACAATTTGTCATAGTCGCCAATCACTACAATCAGAAAACATCTATGCTTCGATGAGAATGATTTGCTATTTACAACCTTCAGTTAGACCTGAAATAGAGGAATATGGTTCTTCTATGCAATGAGATTAATTATACTTTTTTTATGCGTAAAACACATGGAATTATATCCCACATTCGAGACACCGAGAGTATAGTAGGGTGTACAAATAAAATAACGCACACTATGTTATGACTGCCTTCGGGCAGTTGGACCTTAAGTCAATTTTTGTTCCCCGTTACCCCACTCGCCCAGTCAGTGTTCATCCCCTCACGTCAGTCCACGTGTCGAGTAGGGCACCTTTGGTTTATCTAGGTCTCAAGACCCACATTGTCTTGACTCAATCTTGAGTTAGTTCGCCACGTCCTTGGTCAACATAGGAGATGCTATCAGGGAGGTTCCATATAGGTTGGTCTAGATCTTGCTTAGTTTTAGGTGTCCAGGTTAGTCAACATGGGTATAGATCCCACATGTTGTTAGAAGACACTGAAACACCACCTGTGTCCATGCATTATCAGTCAGTACATTCACCAAACCTAGGTATTAGGTGTCTAGAATCACCCACAAGCGTCCAGTGCATCCATGCACTATCAGTCAGTACATATACCAAATCTAGGTATTAGGTGTCTAGAATCACCCACAAGCGTCCATCGGGGTCTAAGTCAGATCGCTCATCAGAATCGGTCCATAAGCGTCCCAGGTCTAAGCCTACCAACAAGTCAGCCAAATGGCAAAAATAGATCAAAGAACTTCAAATTAAAAAATTCTCCTTCAAGCCGAGGGTAGAGAACCTCTTGGCTCTGATACCATGTCAGAGTAAGCAATATATTATTCAGCTCATCAAAGTATTAAATACATAATACTATGTCCAGATTAGTCCATGGAATATGGAGCTAATCATACCCAACTAACAACATGTGCTAACAATATATGCACTAACAATAGTTGTTAGCATAATTAACCTATGCACTAACAATAGTTGTTAGCATAACTAACCTAGGATAGGAAATAATTAGACAGCGCATCCACCAAACCTAGGTATTAGGTGTCTAGAATCACCCACAAGAGTCCATCGAGGTCTATAGTTGTTAGCATAACTAACATAGGATAGGAAATAATTAGATAGCACATCCACAAAACCTAGGTATTAGGTGTCTAGAATCACCCACAAGCATCCATCGGGGTATGAGTCAGATCGCTCATCAGAATCGGTCCACAAGCGTCTGGGGTCTAAGCCTACCAGCAAGTCAGCCAAATGGCAAAAATAGATCAAATAACTTCAAATTAAAAAATTCTCCTTCAAGCCGAGGGCAGAGAACCTCTTGGCTCTTGGCACTAACAAGGAACCTCTTGGCTTTGATACCATGTCAAAGTAAGCAATATATTATTCAGCTCATCAAAGGATTAAATACATAATACTATGTCTAGATTAGTCCATGGAATATGGAGCTAATCATACCCAACTAACAATATGTGCTAACAATATATGCACTAACAATAGTTGTTAGCATAATTAACCTATGCACTAACAATAGTTGTTAGCATAACTAACCTAGGATAGGAAATAATTACCAAATGAGGTAATACTCTAGGTACTATGAAATAGTAACTCTAACATCTTTTGTACCCTTATCTATAGGTAAAATTGGTATGGAAAAATGCTTAGATTAAGGCCTAACAACAACCATAGGGTCTAGGGGTTGATTGCACATCTCTTTATAACTGTAAGTAAAACTAGAAGGCTAAATCATCTCCACTTTTGAAACTAATTGTTTTACCATATTTTCCAAATTCTAAACTTCTAGATTACTATTGTGCAATTCCCCTAGATTCCCTAAGGTAGGGGTATAATTAGGTTGTTGAAAAGACACTTGGCTTAAGTTAGAGGTATTGATACTATTATGATATATGATATCTTGCTGGAGAGGATACCTAACATTTGGTGGAAAAGAGACAAAAATTTTGAGATTAGCAGATTGAGAAGGAAATTAAAAATAGTTTTGAGTGACACTACTGGTTGTATGAACTTGTGGACTTCTTCCAACATTGGTGGTTATAGTAGTGGCATAGTTTAGTTTATTGGAATGATTACCATGATTCAAAGATTCAAATAAAGGGTTGTCATGAACACGCCTAGGAGATATGATTGGAGGAGGAAGAGGAGGCTCACCTCTTTCGAGTTGAGGTTCATGTTCTATAGCCTTAAGTAAAGCCTCCTTATGGTGTTTCATGAAACCCAAAACATGATCAAATGATGTAAAGGTAAGGTTCCTATTGGGTCCCTTAGTAGGATAAAGGCTATTATCAATCTCCTCATTTTCCTCTTCTTCTAGATTATGATTTTCTCTATCAATTTGATCATTCTCTTGGAAAATCTCATCAAACCTCAAAGGCCTTTGCTCACTCCCAAGGTTGAAAGCCATTAGGAGAAGAGAAAAATATTAGGGCAAAAAGGAGGGAACTAAAACAAATGAAGACAAAGCACAATAAATTATGTTTTTAATGTTTTCTGATCTAACACACAAAATTAATGATCTTGATTAAAGTTTTAAAAGAAAAGGAGGTGTTCATGTCGGGTTCACCAAATATGTAGAGGGGGAAAACTATCCTACCACATACAATTCCCAAAAATTCTAGATTCATGAAATATAGAAAGCCTTATAGGGTGAACCACAAGGGTATGTTGTTATCTACACTCAGTGCAAGGGGGAAGGGTTCACCAAGAACAGTTTTAGGACTTGCTCCAAGTCCTCAAGAATTTTAGGATAGTTTGATGTATTCAGTTTTCAATCAATCACCTATGTTTGGCCTTTCTATATCTATGCTATGAAAGATAAAGGATAATACATAAATTAGAATGCAATAATACAAGAGCTAGCCTAATATGATTCTTTCTTTGAATGCTTGCTAACCTAGGGTTTTATATAGAAAACCTTTAAATCAAGGACACAAGATAATGCACAACATTAAATCTAGATGCACACTATATGCTTTCACTTTCATAAGCCTAAGAATCAATAATCAAATCAGATCTTCAACCAATAAAATAATTAGAGCACTTATCTAGACTGGTGGTTGACTTAGTTTTTTCTACCTCTTGTTCAGTGAATGTTTTTTTTCTGTAAGACAACTTATGAAACACTTGAAAATAGAATTAGCATTAGGGGGCCTGCTTAGGCCATTGTACAACAATACTTGGAGGTGCAACAGTCAAGCCCTCTAGGTCCTTTTAGATGACCTTTGGAGAATTAATCATAAAAAAACAATGCAACAACAAAGAAATATGAAATAAATTATGCTACCATGCCCTAAATGTAATTTAGAAAATACTCATGCAATCAAAATTTGATAGATGCCCCCAATTCAGTCCCAGGTAAAATTGCAACTCATAGATGGTAGGTGCGATAACACTATAGACAAAGTTGTGCTTTGTTAGAGCGGGGCACAATCTCACTTTTGTGAGCAAAAACCCTAAATTAGAGTTAGTGAAGTCACACCTCATTGGGATAGGGTACGATTTCGCTTCAGAAATACAAAAAATAAAATGTAAACGTAAGAAACAAAGTGCGCACAACCTGATGGACAACATAGAAGTAGGCATAAGATATTGAGGTATCCAAAAATGCACTTTCTTTCCTTCTGAACTACAACATGAATCTACAAAACCACACAACAATCTATATCAATGTAGTAGAAGATCAAATTCAAAATGTGCACTTTGAGGTTAGCTTATAGAAGAAAATAGGAAGTAGAGTGAAAGTAAGAATACGAGCACCAATTAATCATAAGAATTTTGAGCTTAAATATTTCTAAGATCAAGCGCATGTCCTCTTAGGAGTGGGATTAACCCCTCCTTTTATAAAAAAAAATCAAGGTGAAAGAAGTGGGAAAACAAACACAAGCCGATGCCAAGCACGCTACAAATATTAAACATGAGTCTTAATAAATTAAAACCCTAAAATAGAGAAATCATGCCCCATGTCAACGAGGTGCAATATCACTTCCACGAAGTCGATCCCCATCGTAACTGGGCATGATTTTACTAAAAATCTAAAGAAAGGTAAGGTAGGGGGAAAATAAGCTTACCCTTGCATAGGGCAAGGGTTAAGGACTTCTTAGGGGCTATAAGGAAGATTACCCACTAAAAGCAAGCCATTTTTCCATGTCTAAAAATACCCATAAGATAGCCTTAAAAACTTGTTATGAAAATTATGAGTTTACTGTCTTACCTTTTATTCTATCGAATTCTCCAACAATGTTTATGAATTTGATGACCAAAATTTTTAAGAAGCTTTTGGGCCGATTCATTCTTGTATTCTTGGATGATATTTTGATATATTTCTGAAATAATACTGAGCATGATATATACTTTGAGATCATTTTGGATTTGCTAAGGAAGAATCAATTTAATAGGAATTTGTCGAAATGTGAATTTTATGTGTCAAAAGTGCAATATTTAGGGCATATTATATCAGTAGAAGGGATCACAGTGGATCCTAAAAAATAGAAGCTATACTGAATTGGCCACCACCAACAAGTGTGATAGAAGTCCAAATTTTCATGGGTTTTACTGGATATTACAGATGTTATGTGAAGGACTACATCCAAATAATCGCTCCATTAACTAACCTTAAGAGGAAGGGAAAAAAATTCAAGTGGATGAATAAATGTGAGGAAGCTTTTGATCTACTCAAAAAAAGACACTACATATCCCATACTAAAGATACTAGGCTCTCAAGGTAGATTTTCTATGTGTGCAAATGCATCATTGGAAGGTTTGGGAGGAGTACTCTCACAAGATGAAGCAGTAATAACTTATAAATTTAGGAAACTGAAATGACATGAGATCAATTATGCAACCCATGATCTAGAATTGGTAGTAGTGGTTTTTGCTCTCAAAAGTTGGTTATACTATTTTATTGGAAGACCCTTTGAGTTGATAAAATTCTAAAGTACATATTTATTCAACCTTTGCTAAATGCTAGGTAGGTAAGATGGATGGAATTTCTCGTTGAATATGATTTTGGTATTGAGTACATCAAAGGGAAGGAAAATATGGTTGTTGATGCACTCAATAGGAGAAGAAACATAACTATATTATCTCGCACCCATGTGGACTTGATGGAATGGGTTAAGCAAATGCAACAACAAGATGTGTTTTGCAATCAAATCCAAGAAAGGATGGAAAGAAAATCTGATGATAGTAAAGATTTTAGCATCAAGGATGGTTTCTTGTTCTTTAAGGATAGGGTAGTAGTTTTAGAGGTCAATTATTTGAAGAAAATGATCATGAATGAAGCACATAAATCTCCATATTTTGGTCATCTAGGGAGAGCAAAAATGAGAGAGAATATGAAGAAAACCTTCTATTGGCTAGGAATGAAGAGGAACATAATTGAATTTGTCACTCAGTATATTGAATACCAGAAATTAAAGGTAGAAAATAGACATCCTATAGGACTATTGTACCCTCATGATGTACCAATGTAAAAATATTAGGTGATTTTGATTGATTTTAATGTAGGGTTGTCAAAGACTATATTATAACATGATGCAATCCTAGTTGTGGTCGATATACTGATCAAGGTCACACACTTTATTATCAGAAATACCAAGGATGATGCCATGGTTGTGGCTAATAATTTTTCCAAGAAAATATTCAAGATTCATGGTGTTTTGAAAGTGATCATTTTAGATAAGGACTCGAGATACACATCTGAGTTTTGGTAAGCTTTGCATCAAGCCATTGACACAAAGTTAAATATTAGTTTTGCATATCACCCATAAATAAATGGGAAAATTGAAAGGGTAAATTGTGTTTTAGAGGACATACTTCCATGTATTGTATGGATCAAAAAACCTGATGGGAATATTACCTGCACTTGGTAGAATTTACCTACAACAACGATCACAATTCGACCTTAGGTATGAAACCATTTGAATCTCTATATTGTAGGAGGTGCATGACACCATTATCTTGGGATAATCTATAGGACATGGTTATGCGTGGACTATATATGGTCAAAGAAATGGAGCAACATTTAAGGACAATTGAGAAAGACTTAAAAAAGCTACAAATCATCACAAAAGTTATGCCAAACTTAAGAGGTCACCAAGGGAGTTCGTTGTGGGTGAAAAAGTATTTTTGAGGGTGAGACCACATAAGAGTGTTATTAAATCTACCAAACTGGATCCTTGTTTTGTGGGACCCTTTGAAATTATAGAAAATATCAGTCTAGTGGCATATCAACTTTTCTTACCACCTAATTTGTCCAAGATTCATGACACCTTTCACATTTCTTTGCTTAGAAAGTACATTACTAATATTGAACATGTGTGGGACTTTTCAAACTTGCAAATGACAAATCCGAAGGCTATAGAGTTTCGACTAGTAAGAATCCTTGATTTTTGTTCCAAATCGATAAGGAAAGGGAATCTAGAGCAATGCAAGGTCTAGTGGGACCACTATTCTGAGAGAAATGCTACTTGGGAGAAAGTTGCAGATATGAAGAAACACTTTCCATTTATATTTGAAAACAATATGTGATTATTATTTTACGTTGAACTACTTTAAACATAAAGGACTGTGTTAAGCCTAAGGGGGTAGGATGTCATGATCCTCCATTGGTAGACTTTTGCATGGATAGATCTATATTATGTTATGTTGTTTTACTATTGGGTTGATTGGCTATGTCATGATTTAACAAAAATGTGTTATATCATTTAGTGAAATGATTGATTGTTTCATGTGCAACAGTTCTCAAAATATATGTTCAATGGAAGAATGTGATGCTGCTAATAATTTTACACTTTTGAAAGAATAGGATTCCTTTATTTGGAGGAGGAACTAACCACTAGGAATTTGCATGGCATGATTTACAGTTTGATATGGATATTAGTGCTTGTTGCTTGATAACTCCTATAAATAATTCCATGGGTTATAGATTAATGGATATGACTTCCACAAAATATAACATGGTTCTTTGTAAATGAAATAGGAGTATGTGGGTTGTTAAATTAGTAATGTTAGATTAGTAGTGGCTAAAGTTATGTTTTTGCTAATATTTCTTATGGATAGCACTTGAATTTACTCAAGGGAGGGAAACAAGTTGAGCAGAAACTTGTCACCCTGAGTCTTGGAAATAGTTGAGTTATCTCTTACATAAGGGAGAGTTTATTCTAGATCAAATGATTAATATATATATAAAATACAAAATAAGTGGTATAATGGTGGGGGAAAACGGTTGGAAATCCTCACCAATGCTAGAATGGAAGTGGCCTCATGCGTAGAAGGATATCGTACATATGATTATGAGGAATAACATATGACCTAGAAGGACATCGAGGATAATGGTGAATGGGAAACATCATGAGAAGGGAGGAGGCTAGTTTGGATGAAGTTCAATAGAATTGGGAAGGAGACATCGCTCAAGGTTGGAGAGAGGGATTTATGCAAAATTGAAGGTGACATCACTCGAGGTTGGATAGACTACGATATTGAGGTAATTCTGAAGAACGAGCTTGGTTTCAATGTGTTCTAGTGATGATATGTTCTATTGTTCAAATAATGTATTACTGTAGTGATGTTATGTTCCTCTGGTTCAAATATTGTATAAATATAGTGATGATTAATCTTCTGTTATAATATTGTTGTTTAGTTGATGATGAGAACAATAGTTAATGCAAGGTAGTAACTGCTTCTAAATAGCTTAGCTACGTATTATTAAGTAGGTGTTAACTTCTTCACTATTCAGTTTGTGAGAAGAAAGAGTGAGAAATATGAATGGTAGAACTGTGTTACTTCTTGTTAGAGAGAAAGTTTCAATGAGAGCTAGAATTAAGTCTAAAGGAGAGGGTTGGTAGGAATAAATTAAAGAGTTCTCTTCAGTTTAAGCGAATATGGAGTATGTTTCAGTCTAGCTATAGAACAAAGAGTTGTCATTTGCTGGTTACTTCTATGAGTATCAATATCATTGGCCAAAGAGAGAGGATTTTATTTTAATAACTTATATAGTCTTTAAAATGATGCCAAGACATGGTACAAATGTTGAAATGTTCCCTAGAGTTTACATGTTTTCCATTGTCATCATAGTAAGGTCATTCTTGGAGTATGAGCTTGTGGAGTTTAAGGGAGTAATGTGAAAGACTACTATGTAGATATAATCACCAGATAGGTATGGATGGGTCTTATGTTCACATATTTTTTACTTCCAAAAAATAATTAGAATGGACTAATCAGGAAAATGTTATTTGAGATGATCCATGTGGTGCAGATGTTCTTTGAGAGTTGAATAATGTTGTAGTATAGAATTACTATCCTTGTGGGTGATATACGTGAATTAATCTACATTATATTATAGGATTGGTTATACTTTATGAGGATCATTATTATAGTAAATTGTTTAGCACTGAAGTAATAAAGGCTTCTTGATCGAATAACAAAATATGTAAGGTAGTATTGTACTACGGGTGTAAAAAACACATACTCAAAAAGAAACATTGTGTTACTGCATAGTAATGGATCCTCTGAGCTTTGGCTTTATTCAATACTTTTATGTAGGTATATAGGAATCACTTTCTAAATGAAATCCTTAGTTAGTTTGAAGGAAAGAGTAGTCGTGGATGTTTACCATAGATATTGAAGAGAAAATATGTTGTTGAATTAGTGTTCGGGATCTATTGTATTTGTTTATTTTGAAATATATCTCACCGAACACTTATACACTAAGATGTTTGAGGAATTCACCAACCTTAGATAAGGGACTAGGACTTTGGAGGTATATTATCATAAATTTAGTAAGCTACTGAAGTATGTGCCTGTGTATAATGAGAAAATGAAGGTACATAAGTTTATACTAGGATCAGATCCCAGAGTAGGACATGAAGTAAATATGCAAGAACCTAGTACTCTTCAGAAGGTGTATGATCTAGCAAGGAAAGCTAAAACTTACCTCAAGATTTACTTTGATTATGAAGGGGCATCTAAGTAGGACAAAGAGGCATTGATAAAAATAAATAATGTAGGGTTTATGAAATGTAAAAGTGAACAAAAAAATAAGATTTCCCCTAGGCAAGATAGAAGAAATAATAGGTTTTAAGGAAAGTTTAGAAAAATGTTCAAAGTGAAGAACTGAAATCCTAACAATCATAATAACGGAGATAATCGACCACCAACACAAGGTCAGACCAATCCCTCACTAGCAGTGAAAATAGAATATAGACAAAAGCATAAAATACATCCAAGACCTAAAGCAGGATGTTATGAATGTGGTAATATGCATTACACCAACAAGTATCCACTCAAAGCAGGACTGATTTTGAAGGGAAAAGAACCTGCTTATAAAGAACTAGCACATGTTGAGTGAATCTTTTGCCCTATAGCAAAATGATAACCACAACTAGAGTATCAAACAAGAAACTCTCTCTTGCAAAGAAATTAAGTAGCATTAGTCATTTCTCCAAGGTTCTTGTGAATAAATATTCATGTGCATGTAATCAATCAAGACTAAAGCAAATAAATGAATGTATACCAGAATAACCTAAACCATGCAAGTAACAGTTAACAAGGGGCCTTTAATGATTCAAACAAGTACTTTGCAACCATAATCCATTAAATCAACCAAATGTGAAGATAGCTTCTTTTAATATTCTTGAGATTAAAGTGATCTACCCGAAACCCAATTAATAACCTCTTTTATCTTCAGCTTAAAATATTCCAAATGAGAAAGTGCGTGGTATAAGCAACTTTATTTTAAGCTTCGTGTCTATAACATGAGGTTCATTTTTTAGAGTTAGTGGATTCGTTTTATCTTCATTTAAAAGTGTTCCACTATCCCTATGTTAGCATTTGGTGTTAGTAAAGTTAGCAATGTTAGCAAAAATTAGTAAGTTAGAAAGTTAGGATTCATTCACTTGATCTGACTTAATGTGCATTTGGAATTAGTAGCCCTCCTAAACCCATATTTTGTCTAAAAATTAGATGAAGGTGTTAGGAGATGCAAGAATGAAAATCTAAATTAGAGAAGTGGATCTAGAAGCAACTTTCTCTTCTCCACTATTAATCCCTAGTTTTCTTTGGGAATCACTAGATCTGTAAACAAACCCTCCAATTTCTGGTGTGAGCAGATTGCTTTCTCAAGCGCAGATGCAAAGCATACTCTTGGCAAATTTATTTACCTTCTTTATAGCTTAGATTATTCATGGCAATAAAAGAACTATTTATGAACATAAATTTTGGAATGGACTAAAATCAAGAAATCAACTACCTACATAAATTCTGGAATGGACCAGAATCAAGGAACAATTAGCAAAATTTTTGGAATGGACCAGAATCAAGAAACAATTAGCAAAAATTCTGGAATGGACCAGAATCAAGGAACAATTAGTAGAAATTCTGGAATGGACCAAAATAGAATGAACACAAATGCAAAAATTCTAGAATGGACCAGAATCAGAAAAGTATATTTTAAGGTAAGATTAATCTAAATATCAAAAAAAAAAATAGGAACATTATTTACAAAATTTAGCTAGAAAAACCAAAACAGAACATTAATTTGGTTAGCAATCTCCTCCCTGTAAAACCCCAAGTTATGAGATGAAATTCTAAAACAACCTAACCTAACAAACCTGCAACATAAACACAGTCATATTAGATCAGATGCAAGACTCTAAGGAAACACATGATTGCATCATTCTATCATTCACCTATCGTAACCCACTTTATGGCATAAACAAATAGATACAAGAAGCAATAATGCAAAGGAAATATTTATAGAAATAACAACAGTCTTAGTTTCAGTCTCCTTTTGATTTCACACACAAAAGTTGCTCTTGCCAAATAAAAGCTCCTTTATTCCGAAAGATAGTCTTTTTTTTCTACAATTTCCAACCCCCTCTCAAATGGCTTCCTTGGGCTTTTAAAGGATGCAAAAATCCCTCCGTTTCAACTTCCCATGTTCAATGATGCTAAAATAAATACAAATAAAACAAGAAATAAATCATCTTGTTTATATTTACCTATTACTTCTCTTTTAACATTATAAATAGAAAACAAAATAAACATTCATTCGTGCCCTTATAACTCCCATGTGGCCTTTATTATAATATATAACAAAATAAAATATAAAGACCACTTTATAGTTCCCTTTATCTTTATATTATAATATAAAGAATACAAATAAAAAATTGACCTTCAATAAACACCTTACCCCTCAAATACAATATACATAACATAATAAAAATAACAATTTCGATACCTCAAACCTCATGATTTCTTGTACAACCCTGGATGCCACATTTCTACGTCTTTCGACGCTTGATGGACACCTTCGTAGCCTCGGTATAACCTCCCTGCTTCGCTTTGACCTCAGCCTCGATGTCCTTGATAGCCTTTCAATCTGCGTCGTCCATTCCTACAACATGCGGCTTCTCGACGAATGCTATTACGTTTAACCCAACGGATCAATCGTACTTTTGTTGTGTGCTTAAGGATATATAGGTTATTGATGGTATTTTAGGTTTTTGATTAGGCCGACCCTTAGCCCTAATGGCTCTGTTGTTTCTCTGTGTATGTAGTCAGAATAGTTTTATCCTTACTGACTGTTGCTGACCACTGTCAGACCTATCGGGTGTGAAACCGTCGTGAATAGGTAGACCATATTATGACTTTCAAGATCATTGTTTGATTATTACCTTCATAGCATCTGATCCCATGCATTTCAGACATGCAACGTTGTCTAAAACAGTGTTATCCACCTAACTGCCACTATTGTTGACCACCTAGTCCAGCTGTCTTCCCTAGGATCTGATTTTAACCTCATAGTCAACTTCGTAAACCATTGACGTTGCCATAATGTTAGCCTGAATTACCTCCGTGTTTGCGCCCATCTGGCCGCGGTCTAGGTTCCATGTAGACCATTTGCCTTGCTGGGCGATTTTTCTCACCCATATATCACGATCTGCATTGCTATGGTGGCAAATATCCACCTCAAACCCTGGCTTCATTTCACCCGCTACGGTTGACTACATCTGCCCTTTCAATGAAATTGTCGTTGCTGATGATGTATCTTTGTCGTCGATGTTGACGATGATGCCAATAACCTACTACCTCACTTATACGTTGAGACTCCATGCCGAACGTTTGAGAAACTGGCCATGTCATCAACTACGTCAACACCTCCGAGTGGTTCGTTCGTCATGCATTTATGTAGTAAATATTCTTCTTACCTCTACGTATCACCCAATGTTTGCACTCTGACTCTTCCCCCACTGTCGTTATGTACTATCAAAGGTCTCTGTCCTGCCTTCGCTATCTCTAGTTTTATTTAAGAATGCCTGTGCATAAAATAAATCAAAAATTAAATTAGAATTAGCTTTATAAAACCCTTTTTATTGCTTTTAAGTATTATATATACAAATATAGATTTATATATATTATTTTTTTATTTTTATTTTTTTTAATATTGAGTAAATACTTCTTATACATATACATGTCCATCGTGGGATTGAACTTCATTTTTTATTTTAAACATTTATATGTACAAAAAGCTTACTTGAAACACTCAAATGAAGAAAACATAAAATGTAACCATAACAAAAAAGCTAACAGTAAAATTGATGACAAAGAGTCGTCGACAGAAAAAAAACAAAAAAATCATCGACAACAAAGAAAAGTCGTCGACAATAAAATATCGTCGACAAGAAAAAGTCGTCGACAATAAAATATCATCGACAAGAAAAAGTCATCGACAATAAAATATCATCGACAACAAAAAGTCATCGACAATAAAATATCATCGACAATAAAATATCATCGACAACAAAATATTACTGACAAAAACTAATGATAAATGCAAATTCAAAACAAACCGAGCATTAGACACTTGAAACCAACATGCAAACACCCAAATACCGAAAATAAAAAGGGGGGTCCCCAATTTTGGGGTACGTTGTGGAGAAGCCACAACAAATGGTGACTCTGTTGGGAAATGCTCCTGAGCATTTCGGTGAGAACCCAACCTGAAAACCTACAACTCAACTGCAAGCATTAGCAAATATCCAAAGAATGTAAATAGACCTGAAATACATGAAACATTAGAATCATTCAACATCAGCTCAATGTGTGCATAGTGATTCATTCTTTATCGTTTGAAATAGTTCCACATTCTATTTCCAGTTTCACATGAATGCATATAATGAATCATGGAGGGTCTATGCAAGATTGAATGTATTTCCAGAATAATAAACTATGACTGGCCTGCTTTGCAAGGACTCAAACTTTTAGTAGCATAAGCAGAAACATTAAAACTATCAAACCCTCTTAGGACCAATCATGCATGAATTGAGTTCATATACCCAATCTCAAGGTTGGTTATGCGCCACTACCATATTGAATCAATGTGCATGTGTAAGTGAAATCAAAGCTTTGGGGAATCAGATTCTCAACCTAAACATGATGAGAATTTAACCCTATCCTTACTACTCTGATTTGAATTTATTACCTCATCTTAAGCAAAATGATTAAACCTGTTATGGATAAAACTACCAGGCTAGCCTGTCCTTGTGAGTGGTCAGAGGTCTTGCTTTAAAATGAGACATGTCACCATGCATGAGCCTACTCCACTGTCAGTCAGGTGTCTATAGCCTTGGTGGAGATCAGCCCCATAGTCCGGTTTTTGGCTTTGGCTTGCTTGAATTTTAGGGATGACTACCCATCCTTGTGAGGGACACGTAGTATGATCCTTCCAACTCAATGGTGAGTGGTATGATGTAAGAGGAGTAGAAATGTTTGCTTTAGGTTCCTTGAATTTTATGGATGACTGCCCATCCTTGCAAGGGACATGTAGTACGATCCTTCCAATCCAAATGATGTGATGGAGGTGGAGTAATGATGGATTCCTTGAATCTTAGGGATGACTACTCATCCTTATGAGGGACATGTAGTACGATCCTTCCAATCCAAATGATATGATGGAGGTGGAGTAATGATGGATTCCTTGAATCTTAGGGATGACTACTCATCCTTATGAGGGACATGTAGTATGATCCTTCCAATCCAAATGGGTTTCAAGTATTGTGGGAGTGGTGAAAACCACTATTTCATGGACTATGTTTTGCATGATGGGACAGACAAGAAAAATTCTTTTTGCCTCACTTTTTCTTATAATTATGGTTTCAACCATTTTTCCCAAGATGTTCTTTATATGTACAAAACGTGTCTAATTCAAGACAATGCGGCATTAGTTTCCAATCTCAAGACCTTACTTAATGTTTATTGTGCAATGATACTAAGAGGGTCTGACATGCTTTTGGTGGTTGTCTTTGAAATATGGAATGGAATGAGACTCAAATTTATTATGCAATGTATCCTGAAAACAAATGAGTAAGATGGACTATACAAAAAAAAAAACTTCACCCTATCTTGAAAAATTGACAACCTTCATGTATCCCAAATTTCAAACGATATTCTTTAATGTGTTTGCAATACTCGTGGAGATTTCTGTAATACAATTCTGTTGTTTCATATACTTCTAGTCTTAAAACATTGATAAGGATACAAACTAACATCTTTGCTATCCCATTTTTTTTTTTATATCAAGCCCAAAACTAGTTTAATGACCAACACACCAAGCTAAGAAAAAGAACAATGCAATTAAAATGCCTCAAAACCTTATTCAGAACAACCTCATCATGCTAAAATAAAGGTTGAAGGCAAAAGCCTAAAACACACCAAAAAAATCAAATCTGCACACACAAAAGCAAATCATGACACATTTACATATAATACAAGGCCTTGCCATTTCAGGCCTAGAAATAGTGTTTTAAATGCAGCCCATTGACGGGTAAAGCCAAATATTTTCCGTCCAAGGTTTTTAATCTAAAGTTGTTTTCACCTAGGACTTTTGAAATTTGGTAAGGACCCAACCATAAGTAATCAAATTTATCATGATCTCCTTTCCTCTCATGTCTCTTATCCCACAACAACACTAAATTTGAAACTTTAAATATTTTGACTCTAGAATTTTTATCAAACCGCATTTTTACTACATCTTGGTGTTTACTAAAGTGAAGCATAGCCTCATATCTCTTTTCATCCAAATGCATCAATTGTGTTAGTCTAGTTTCAAGTTTATTATCAGTTCCAAGGTAATATTTCATGAAATGTAATGTTTGTAGCTTAATATTTGTGGGAAAAATATGATCTTGTCCATAAACTAAGTGGTAAGGAGATGTCCCTAATGATTCTTTGATTCTGATTCTATCAGCCCAAAGAGCCAACTTAAGTTTGTTATGCCAATCTCTAGGATTTATTTCAAGCAAATTTTTAATGACACATAACAAATTCTTATTAGAAGACTCAGCCAAGCCATTACCTTATGGATAATAATTGGAAGAAAACTTCAAACTCACCATGTTGTCGAATGCCCAATTTGCTAATTCCAGAGAGGAGAAAGCACTTTTAGAAACCCTAGATCCAACGAAAGATGTGTGATTCACACTTCTAAAAATTTGTAAAATAATACAATAAACAACAATTTAGATTGCAAGATAAATCATAGCATGAAACCCTTAGGGGGTCCCACCGTGATCACCATTTGTAGAGCTCAAATCATGATACCAAGCAATGCTAAAAACAAAATTCAAATAAACTAGATATTGCATAACAAATGAGATTTATATTAAATGGGGGGAACCCTAAAAACTCCATTGTTACAATAGTGGGTGTAATAATCCCTTGTGATATGATTATTATAATTTTTTCTAGGGTTCTCTGCAACCCTAGCTACAACAAATGGTGGTGTCTTCAATTGTGTTTCACTCTCAATAGAGTTGAGTGGTCAGATATTCGTTGAGCTAGGACACTCCAGCTTAAATAGCTATCCAATGCTGATGAATCTCTAGATCTACACATAGAAGATGAAAGAAAAGAGTTAGTAATAACTAAGAGGGCTCCACTGCATGAGACCCTTAGAAATCAATAAAACCCTAACTATCATGCAACACTTATATAAGCAAATAAAGAGATATTGAAATTAACAAAATAGAAAATGATTTACCTTGCTCCTTGCTAGTTGTTTGTAAATAAGTATATCTATTGTAGGTCGATGGCGAAGGTGTGCCCTAGCATCGCTCAAAGGCTAGGGGTCTCATAAGGGCTTACATAAAATACCTGTGGGCACTTGGAAGCTACAAAAAATACCTATGGGTGCTAGGGACGGGTAGGGAGGTGCCCATAGATGCCTGGTGGTGATAGAAAGCACCCGAAGGCACTTGGTGGATGAGGGAGGATTCTATAGAAGTGGATATGGTGATGACACAGGATGCAATGACGATGATGGCGAGTGAGGGAACAACAAATACGAAGGATGGAATAGGGGTTAGGGCACATTGGTTGGGTTGGAAATCTCAATAACTTAGAGAACTCAGGATCTTAGGAACTTAAAAAACTCAAGCACTTAGGGAACTTAATTACTTAGGGATTCCAGAAACTCAGATAACTCAGGGGTTGAGCCATAAAAATGACTTCTATTTATAATCCAACCTAGGGCATGCCAAGATTTCAACGACACTAATCGTGTGGCTAAGATTAAAGCACATCTAAGGGTAGATATTAAATTTAGGGTGTGGCATGGATTTATGTGGATGGATGAGATAAGATTAAATGAAATCGGTTGGTTGGGATTGATTTATTTATATAAATATATATTTATTAAATATATATAAAATATTATTATTTAAATATATATAATAAATATATATAAATAATAGGTAAAAATGGCGGGAAAGCTAGGATGGAGGGCAAGTGGCTATGTTTTTATGGTGGAAATGGTGGGAAAGCATGGACGGAGGACAATTGGCTAGATTTTTGTTTCTACATATGGTTTAATCCCAAATGAAATAGGTTAGGGTTTATCCCAAATAAAATAGAGTAATGTCTAACCAAAAAGAGATAGTAAACTTTATCCATATACAACAAACTAGGGTTTATCCAAAATATTACAAATGCTAAAGCAAAGAGGTAAGATCTAGGATAGTGTCCTTCCATTATTCCCTTATCCAATATCTAAAACAATAAACAAGCAACTTCCAAGAAACCTAGTTACTTCATATAGTGGAAAAGATTCAACAACATGCAATATATTTCTAGAGACAATAATTAATGAGGAACAATAAAACTTGTATGTTTATTTATTGATAATCGAACATATTTATAGGTGATTTATTCACCCTTATAGATATTAATGCATTAATGGGCATGTCAAAAGCCCTCGTAGGATAAGGTAAAATGGGCATGTCAAAACCCCTTGCAAGATAAGATAGATAGGCAAAATAAAGTAAGCCTACCTCTTTAATTATAAATATTACATTATTTAATTATTTTTTATTCCTCACCACAATAGAAGCATTGGACTCATGCTTACAAAAAACAACCCAAATCTTCATATTGAAACGAGGATTGTAGTAGCTAGAAGTCAGGAACTTTGATATCATTAGTCATATTTGTTGGTTATTCAGCCAAATTATCATGGGTTCCATGTTCATGATCAAAATATATTATTCACTATTTGAGCATTCAATATATGTGGTCAATATTAATAAACAAACATTCATATAATAATAATAATAATAATATGAAGTAAAATAGCCAATATCATCCATGCAATAACATGAAGAAAACTTAAATTAGAATTGGTCAAGTTGTATACAAGATTCTCTATTTTGATGCTTAAAATATATGTATTCTTTGATACATTACATGAAGCTTTATCTCCATAATATAGCCTTATAAATGTGACTCTTCAATACTTGACTATTGCACTCCTCACATATCTAGGAGATGCATCCTTTCATATTCCACACATAAGAAATATCTCATATATTTTGGCTTCTCATATTGCCACTTGTATACATGACTCTTGACTCTCTATTTGTACACTTTACTCTATGATACTTTGCACACTTCTACATATATACACATGCAAATTATTACATGACACTTGTACACTTTCTCACTCCTCACACTTGCCCACATAATTACATGACACATGTGCATATCCTACATATAGAACATACATAAAGGGAAATATAAATCACACTCCTAAGCTATAGACTCAGATCCTAATATAATATTTACATTTATACCATAAGGTACCATGGGGGTACATTAACATGTATCAAATAATGTAATATTCTCCAATAGTATTAAAACTTCACAAAATGTAAGAATTTTGCAGCCTCAAAAAATTATCTCCAACAAGTATATATAAGCCTATACTCAAAAATGGATTGAGGTATCAAATTGTGAGAAACTAATGTCTTATTGGGAAAAAATAAAGATGGAGATAATTCTCCCTCCAATAAAATCTTCAAGGAATATTCTTCAAACTATTTGGTTGGTACATGGCTCATCTCCTTTTCACTTGTATTCATTATTGGAAAATGATAAAAAAATAAAGGATTCAAGTGCCTTTCCATTGTGAATGTGGGATAAGTGATTAACAATGCTTGTTGAGGTTGTGGTTGAAGTTTCTCATTGGGGATGAAGAGATTATTTATGAATAAAATGGTCAAAATAGGAGGCAGCAGGATTCCAATGGTGGTCACCTAGGCTAAAACAAACTTGCGACCAAAATCCTACACAACATCTTCTAGTACTCCCTCCCCTAGGACATTGTGATGCTGGAATACATGGAGGCCATAAGGAGGAGAGTTCAAGGAGGAGAGACCATGGGTTGTGGATGCACAAGTCCTTATGCACCATCATACCAAGTAACTCTTACAGCTACAAAGTGTGTCCCAATAGGAAGTAGATACATTAGTATTTGAAAACATATGTGACCTTCAACCATTGAATCAACTTCAACAACGTTGTGATTTCAAATTTTAGAATGACAAAAATAGCAATAATTACTCAAAGCAATCATAACACCATATCATTGGGGCTTAGGTACAAATTTATAGGTAGAGGAGGAGAGGGACCTATGTCTCCTCCACTTTGATAGCAAAATATAGGTATGCCATGGAGCTGAAGGTCAACAATATTAATATAATATGAGTAGGTTATAAAAGGTAGGGACATTAGGTAATTGTATGTGCGGTGTGATTTTTTTCTCTATAAATGTGAAAGGAACCAAAAGTGAGTTGTGATGGTACCCATTGTTGTGGAGGTTTGTTAGAAAAAACCTGATAGCACACATAATTACTATAAGAAACATGCACCAATCAAATGGGGAGAAAATAGAAGGTCCAAACTAGAGTTCCATGGGCATTTTGACAAAAGAAAATCATGTGGATAGGTTTAGTAGGCCATAGGAAATCAATGGCATTGGCATTGATTTAGTAGAGCATACCAAGGTGAAGCATGCAATGAGGAGGCCATAGGGGAGGCTTGTAGAAGTAAGTTGAATGGCCTCCAATAGGTCTTCGGCCTATAGCACATCTTGTTGCTTGGAATTCTCCATGTCCTTAAGCCACACATATGAAGAGGATGTGTCATATCATAAGACAATTTGAGAATACAAAATAAATCGACAATGTGGAAAGGATGAGTGACCCATTAGAAATGATGAAGTAGCTTGGACACCTAGATACTAATTATGGAAAGAATGGAGGCCTTTCTTGGGGAGATTGGAAAGCCACCATATAGGTGGTGCTGGAAAAAATGCATAGAGGCAAGCAAGGTAAAGGCTACTTGTGATGACTAATAGGTGGAGGGGATGTGTAAATGGTCACCTTATCTAGCACATTTATGCATATGATTGGAGTGAGTGTGATTTTGATACCCTTCACCACATAAGAGGGATCATCAGTTACCAGGTTGGTAGGGTTGGAATTGTCATCTTCAATGATAGGCTTAGGGTCCTCAACACCAAGGATCGTATCCAAGTTTATCTCATATGACATGATCAAAATAATATATGCACTAAATTGTTTGGCTAGTTACATTAGCTTCTAGATAGAGAATTTGTTGAGGTCCTCTAGGTTAAGTACCATGTTGCCTTATTTGCAAATCTCATAAGAAGGTTGTAATAGAGAGAAAATCTCTCAATTAAAAATACTCAAGAGGTATAATAGACTCAATCCATAGACATATTAGAATACTTTGATACTAACTAATGAGAAATAAAAAAACTTTTCTAATTATTCATTGATAATCAAGCATATTTATAGGAGATTCATCTACCCTTATAGATAACAATGCAATAAAAATCATGTTAGAAGCCCTTATAGGATAAGATAGAACGGGCATGTCAAAAGCCCTTGAAATATAAGGTGGATGGGTAAAATAAAATAAACCTACCAAAAATTAAAAATATTACATGATTTAATTCCTCATCAATAATGGAGATGGAGAACTTCAATCACAAATTTTAAAAGAATCAATAATTTTATTTATTTTCTTTCTTCATGTAAACCATGAAAAAGTATATCTAAATTTTCATAGCAATAAATCCATAGAAGAGATGCAATTAAAGAAACAATTTTTGTAAACACATTCTTTTCTAAAAAATATAAAGGAAAACTTAACCTAAAAATGCAATACCCTCCTACTAGTTTGTTCCAAGTTATGTTCTCTTTTGCTCCATGCCTTGATGTCAATTCCATATCAAGGTTCCTTATAAATAAGGCTTTTTCATGCATGCAATATGGCTCTCTAATTTTAAATTCCTCATGAATTCAAATTTGGTAGCCATGCTGGTGGTTGAACAGGAGCAAGCAAGGGAGAAAAATATTTGATAGAATTTTTCCCATATTCTCTCCAAGATCCTCGTCACTCTCCTTCCAAAAAGGTTACCCTCTCAAAAAATCAAGTCATCTTAATGATTATAAATAATGGAGTAACATATTTTCCTTTTTGATGCCCTCAACACTTTCATGCTTTATACATGATTTTAGCTTTTTGTAATTTTAAATTTATTTATGACATGAAATATTATCAATGCAAGCTGAGAGGGGGAATCCCTTAAAAAGGTGACTTATCATACCACCTCCTCTTTTTACAATCAAGGTCTCAAAATGCAACCATCAATCAATCATTTAATTCACAATGGAAAAGCCACCTTACATTAAAAAAAATGTGCTTTTGAAACTTAACAATTGTGCAAAGTATATGCTATGCAACTATGCATTTCCTTCTGTTTTAGCAAGCATCAACCTATGTGCATAAACAAACAACTATGCATTTCCTTTCATTTTAGAAAGTATCAACTATGTGCATAAACAAACAACTATGTGTTTCAAAGTAAAATTTTATTATTTTCATGTGTGTGCAAGTGGTGTACGAAGTCTTTTTTGGCTAAATACTTCTTCTAGATCTTTCACCTTCTCCAATATACCTCTTGGAGGATAACCTATCAAAATTTGTAGCAGATTTTCAAGTTATTCATTTTTATTTACAAAAAATGATATTTGAAATAAAAATTAAATAATTAATGGTTACTAACATGATATATCATTAATTTTCAAAATCAATAGTTCTAGGTGATTTTTGGTTGACATACTTTCCCATTAAAAACTCATCATCACAATGACTTAACTAAAAATGGCTATTAGAAATTTCATCATTTCATATAAGATTACAAAAATAGAAAATTAAAAATATGATTGATAATATACTAAAAATTATCTTGCCCCTATCTAGTACCTAACTACAAAAAAGGAAAGCAAATAGGGATAAAGTTCTTAGATTTTCTCTATGTTCTCTCAAGTGGCACTATCCTAAGAGTGTTGGTCCTATAGGACCTTATGTTGTGACACATGTTTATTTCTCAATTGTAGATTGTGTCTCTTTAGTATTATGATTGGCTCAACTAGAAATATTCATAGGTCCTAAACCTTTAGTGATTTCAAAAAATATGAAACTTCAACATGATAATATTTTAATAGAAATACATGAAAAACATCATGAATTTGGTAAAGGGCATGTGCGATCCAAAACTTAGAATTTTGACTATTTTGAAACTCATAATTTTGTAATTTTGAGTTAAGGAATATTAATAAAGAATGCAATTTAGAAATAATAGAGTATAACAAACTCGAATACAATAGTATAGAAGCAAAATAGAAGAATAATTTTATTGCTCAAAAATAAAGTATAATGCAATAAACCTCTAATCTCTCATGCCTTTTGAAGTTAGGGGTGCATCTCTCTTTATACAAGAATCGGTGTGTTAGAAATCGACCATATTGAATATGGAAGATCATCCATTATGAAAATATGGTGGTTCATCTTTCAAGAGTTAGAAGGTCACCCATATGGAAATGTGGTGATTCATCTTCCATAAGTTACAAAGTGCATATTAAATAAAAATTACATATATGTGACTTGTCCTTTTGTATTTTGTCTTCTACTAATATCTCAACATAGCTAGATATGCATTTTGGCTACAAAAATCTAAAAATAGAAAATTACTATTTTTAGTAACTATTTTATTTTACATTTTTTATGGACTTCAAAGCATTTTTTCCATGTAGTTGGTCTAGGAAAAGCTATAGATATTCCTCCAAGATTTCCAACACATTTTGAATTTATCAAATTAGAGTCCTCAACACAAATTTTTGCCCTTAACAATGTGGTGAGGATAAAAAAATAGATTTTTGGGTATTTTTGAGCAAAAACCCATGGCACAAAAAGGTCACGTTCATGGATCAATGAGGTAGAGTAAGTCGATATGCAACTAGGTTTACCAATTTAACTATATCAAATAGTCCCATAAAATTAGGGGCTTAGTTGGTTTTCTTAATTTAACAAAACTTTTCATAGGTTTGATTCCTTGGGGTTCTATTTCTATCAACATAACTTTTTCATTTGTCAATTGCCTCTTTTAATGGTTGTTTTATTTATTTAATATATTCTTCCATTTCTTTTAACATATCATATCTCATAATAAATTTGTCCTCCACCAAATCCTAATTGGAGAGGTGTTATGTATTTCTTATCATATTATGATTGCTTCAAATGGGGTTATTCATATGCTAGAGTGGTAGGAATTATTATTGAAAATTTCTACCAATGGTAGATATTCCTCCCACAAGTAAAATTTTTCCATGCAATACATATTTTTTAAATATCCCAGAACTTGGTTTACTTGTTCAATTTGCCCATTCATCTCTAGGTGATATGAAGAGTTGATATTAATCTTGGTTCCCAATGATACAGTCAAAGTTTACCAGGATTTAGAGGTTATTTTAATATCTCTATATGAGATTAACACCTTTGGTAATTTATGTAATTTAAAATATTTTGAACAAATAATTTGGCCATCATGACAGCATCACTCTTGAGGTACCCTAATATAAAATGTTTTATCTTTTTTAATTTATCAAGAACTGGTTATATAATATTATGTTGGTTCTTGGACAAAGGTAGTCTCTATAAAAAAATCTATGCTAATTATCTAACATTTATGTTCATGAATATCATGAGGATAAATCATCCATGTTGGATAATGTGTTTAACCTTGACTCATTGACACTCAAGGTATTTGGCTATAAAAGTCATTATATCCTTCTTTAGTCTAGGCAAAAATAAATATTTTTTAGTTCATCCACCCACTTTCCCACATTTGGGTACCTTGAATACATGGCACAATGTACTTATTTTAACATTGTGTCTCTTATATCTTCTTCCTTAGGCACATACATGTAACCTATAAATTCGAGTAACCCATATAAATCAAACTAATACTCCTCAAACTTGTGGTGCTCCACATTAGATAGTAAAATAACCTTTACTAGCTTATAATAAGAATTAGTTCTTTATTAATTTATTATTTGAACCTTGAAGGTGGCCCTCATAGTGGTAAGAGTTGATATGTCTTCTTTAGTTCAATGCATTTGCCTCTATATTTTCCTTCCTATTAATATAATTGATAGTGAAATCATACTCAGAGAAATTTTAGCTATCTAGAATTTAAATTAGGTTGAGAAAAAATGTATCACAACCCTTGGTGATCTATTTTTATTTCAAAAGGTTCACCCATCAAATAGATCCTCTAGATCTAAAGAGCATGTATTATTGTTGCTAGTTCTAAATCACGAGGGGTCAGACCATAGGTCTTGATCTTGTGGGAATTTTATGCTATTAAAATTATTACACCAATTATACTTTCTTTGTAGGCATCTCTAGTCACTATAAATTCACCATTGGGGCTAAGCACCTTTAATACTAGAGATGTTGTCAACTTTTTCTTGAGGAGTTGAAAAGCTTTCTTACAATATTTATTTAAATGTTTTTATTTTATGCTAAATAAAAGTAATAGTGTTTGGAAAATCCTTCCACAAATTCCCTATAATATCCTACTAGCCCAATAATATTGTGCAACTCATGAATAGTTTTTAAAGTTATCCATTCTAAAATGGATTTGATCTTTGCTAAATGTATTGTTATTTCCTCAATAGATATTGTGTCCTAGATAGTGTCTTTTAAAATTTACATTTGGATAACTTTCCATAAAGTTGGTGTTCCTTTATTGTTTTCATAACCATTCAAATGTATTCAAATATTTCCTCTCATTTGGAGAGTAGATCATAATGTCATGTAGAAATATCATAGTGAACTTTTCTAAAAAATCCTGAATACATTACTAAATTCATAAAATTTGTGGGTACATTTGTAAGACAAGAAGGTACCATTATAAAATCAAAATTTGTGTACCTAGTATTGGAAGTGTAATATAATCCATGGCCAAGGCTGACATTGTATGATGTAATATTGGATAGGGCTAAAGGCATTCACTATATAGTGTATTAAATTTATTGTACTATATTATTATGTAAGACCTATGGGCCTTTGTTAACTTTGTTATAATTAGACCCACCTTATAAACTTGTGAGTAATCTTAAAGTCTCTCATGTTATGTTAGCTTAAGTTATTTTATATATATGGGATTTGGGTATTGGTATAAATTTTCCCTATGACTCTTCATTTGATCATCAGAGTGTTGTGAATATTATCTATAGATAATACAATGATTATTTATGGTGCCTATGGGTGCCCCCAAATCTCTATCTCTTTTCCTTTCTTTTGTCCTTTTATGCTTTTTGTATAAGATTTGAGTGGATGGATTGCTTCTATTCATTTATTGTGAATTTTGACATGGTATTAGAGCAGTTATGAAGCAACATTACTTGGTCAGACAAAAATATTATTCATTGCCTCTCCCTTTGGTTTTAGGATGGATTAATTTTTGAAAATTTAATAATCATTTTTTCTCAAGAATTCTTTAAAAATTTGCTCAAGAATTCTTTCTATCTTTTTTCTATCTTTTTTCTCAAGAATTCTTTAAAAATTTGCTCAATTTATTTTTATCAAGGTAATTTTTTATCTATTGTTTACAAAATCAATCTGTTTTTGGTGTCATTTTCCTTCATTTGAACATGAAAAAAATAAGGATAGTTTTAAAATGAAAATTATCACCAATTAGTTTGAATTAAAAACCTATGATTTATCGTGTATGCTTTTCATTAGACATGCTCTCTCATCACACAATTTCAGCATTTTTCTAAGCACATGTCTCTATTAAGATGGAGAAAGGCCAACATGCTCAAATAATGATGGCACTAAGATGGTTAGGTAAGGGAATTTTATGGCATTTAAAATGGTGGATCTCAAGTTCAAAGCCCGATGGAAATTTTTTTCTAGCAATTGAAGAAAAGGCATTAAGAAAATATGTCAATGAACTATGGACAACATGGTTTTCACTTTGGGTATCATAACTAGTGTACTTCAAGGATGCATTGGTTTATTCATTAAATTCAAAATTGTGTAGATGGTTACCTCATTGTTGTTAAGGCATTGACAGTCTAGTGGTATGATGTTCAAGTCTAGGCAAGAAACAATGTTTTTGATGCCTTTTCATTTTCTTGACAGCATAGGAGTTTTTGCTCTAAATTATGAGCCTACCTATTATATCTATGTGGTAGGCACATTGGTTTGGAAAATTCTCATAGAATACATGAGACCAAATATTGAATTTCAATTCTTCTTTTTTCAAATATTCTTGGCAAGACTCCTATTTTGGATGATGTGGTAATCAACGTGACACCTATGAGTTACACATAATATTTCTTTTATGCTATATATACCTTGAACAAATCAAGAGAAAGCAAGTGGTAGGATTTCATCCAATTAGAGATAAATATGTGATAAAAATGAGTGGTTGTCACCAATTAATGAGCACATGCCAAATGACAAGGTGAGACTAGTTGTTGAAATTCAAAGGTTTGAGTTATTAATATTTTCATATTTGATGGCTATTTGGGCAAAAACTCCAAAGGCCATAAATTTTGCATATGAAAGCATTTTGAGCCCATGTTTTTTAAATCGCATGATTTTTCGAGTTTTGCAAATTGGTGATATTAGTTTACAGACATATTCCAGTGTTAAGAGTCAAATATGTGGAATAGTTCTCAAGTCATATTACCCTATTTTGAAAGGGTAAATTTATTATGTTTTATATAATCAAAAGTTGTGGCCTTGTTATTTTGGAGATATAGATGGATTGGTGATAGTTGTAGTATATTTTGATTATTTTGTAGGTTTGTAGGAAAAGATTTAGGATGTATTTTATTCAATTCCTCTTCCTCCTTGGATGAATTATTCAGCTTATTCATGAAGATCTAATATTTCATGATATATTTCATTCTATTTCTTGTCTAGTTACTCTTGGATGTTTTTTACAACTCTTATTTTAAGTATGTTCATGCAAATACTCTTTTTGTGACTAAAATAAGATAATCCAGGAGCAAGAGGAAATATTCGAATAGGATGATATGTCATAAGAGGAAAAGTTGTGCCTTCAAGTCGTACCTTATGCACCTATGGAAGATTTAAAGAGCTTATCTTTAAAGGACATGGTGATCTTGATTTATCTTACTTTTTGAATTCCTATAAAAAGTGTTTTGGATGTGTGCAAAATTTTCTAATAGTGGCAATGATAACTATAGTCCAGCCTAAGGAGACTCTTATGTAGAAATCATTTTTTGTAGCAATATATTTTAGATAATGAGTAAAATTTATATGATTCTACCTCAAAATGCAAAGACCCCCTAAAGCATCCATTATGACGAGGAGATATTGTCATTACCAAAGTTTTAAAACTCGTTAAGAAATCATGAGCTCTTGTGAAACTTGTGAGGATTCATGTCTAGTGAGTTTTTTTATTTTCTTAATGCCAAGAAACTTGTTGACTTGTGGATAGATTTTTGCCAAAATTTCTCATGAGAAAAATGGCTATAATCATAAGAACAAAAAAAATGTTAGCACTATTTGTGTAGTTTTTAGTTATGATTGCAAGTCTAGTACTTGCTAGTTGCATCCGTAATTGACACATTGTGCCTATGCAACCACAAAAAAGTCACAGAATCACATTGTTCAAGTGTTTTTTATTAGGATAATGTATCGTATCTTAAATCAAAGGATTCAAAATATGTTGCTTGATCCAAATACAATATGAGATATTAAGAACCTCTTCGTATTGTCTGGTGTTAAATAGAGAGAAAGTACCCATTTCTCATCGTATTTTCATCGTAATGTTTGGCTAGATCCACACAAAACTACAACCCTGATCACACTTATTATTTTCTTGCCCATATATTACTCAATAGAAACTTACAATGAGTTTACCTATTGATAGTAGCACGTAATAAAACATAAGTGAACAAATGATTCTTAAACTCCTAATCTGTTAAAGCTTACCTTATCTAAGATTGTAGCATCTAAGATAAATGTTGGAGAAGATGTTGATATATGTAATTTGATTTAAGATGGATAGTTTAAACTTTATATTATAAATATTATATATAATATTTTATATAAGCTAGAATCTATAATATTTTATATTAATAATATTATATAATCTATAATTATGTTATATGATATTATATATAAAATAAATAATATTATATATGATTTTTTATTTTATATAATATATGTTTTTTTTTTAATAATAAGCTATGTGGCTGCTATTGGGGGCCACTTCAATTACAAAAACAAAACATTGCATTGCTCTCATTACATTTCTAACAAGTTAATTAAAGCATACCCAAATTTGCCTTTCTATCAAAGATATTCTTCATTTACCTTTCTATCAAAGATATTCTTCATTTGACTTTCTATCAAATATATTCTCCATCTTCCTCAAACTACTAAATTTTCATAATCAACTCCTTTTATATAAAATGTCTTCCAAAATTTAAATTCTATAAAGATAAAATTCAACATCGTGAGTGGTTAAAATATTTTTTTCCTAGCTTCTATATCTATAAATATTTTGTCTATAACAACCTTACAATTTATTAATACCTTTTTTTAGGGTTCTTATTCATTTCCCTAATATTCCAAAATATTATTTTCATTGTTATATGGGTTTTTATGTGTGGGATTAGCCCCACTTATTGTTAGCACTTGTGATATTTGCTTTTGTTTTCCCATATCAATATCCCTTTGGGTTTTATTTTCTCTTTGTTTTTGCTTCTTGGGTCTTCCTATATTTTTTTCATTCATAGAAATACTTTCATATTCATCAATCTCTTCAATCTTCTCACATTGTTGATAGTAAGACTTATTATCTTTAGGTTTACCTTGTTCTAAATGATCTAAAGTGCAAGAAATAACCTCAAAAGCACAAAATTCTTTATGTTGCCCTAGAAACCCTATAGTGCAAGGATGTTCTTTGGTAGCAATTACCTTTTTATTTTACCCTAAAATAACCTAGATTGTTATGGGTTTCTTCCATACTCATTTATTTATTATGATGCTCTTGAAACCTTAAAGTGAAAGGAATAACATCTTCACCCCTTTCACTTTTATTACCTAGAGAGGATTTTAAACTACTTGAGGAGAATGAAGATGATTTACCTAGAATAAAATTGACCTCTTTTTTTGTATTTGTTTTAGTATTTCTCTCCACATCTTCTTTTGCACCTTTAATTCCTTCTAAACTTGCCAAATGATATTGTAGATAGGATTTATTTGCCTCTTCTTTCAAAGTGGAATATCCTTGATCTGATCTAGCTTATATTATTGTATTGTTTCCTTGTTTTATCTTGAAGTTTATCTCATTGCTAAAAAAATTTATCTCTTTCTTCATAGTTTTCACTTTGTAAACTCTTGCCATGTGTCCAATCTCATAACAATTGTGGCAACAAAATGCAATATTTTCATAATCTACTTGTTGATCCCATTATCTTGATTCATATTTAATCTTAATGTATTGTGGAAAATATTTTGAAATATCTATAGCAACACATATTTGAGTATATATAGCATGCTTTCACTCCTTAGTAGTTAGTCCTTCCTTGATGAATTCCCCTAGGGTATTTCCAATATTATTTAAAACATCCTTATTTATAACTTGATATGGAAGTCTAAAAATCCTAACCCATACTAGAAGCTTCTTAATAGTTTATGTCTCAGTAGAAAAATTTCATTCCATGGTCTCAAATAAAGTGCATCTCTTTGCTTAAACCATGGGCCACCAACCATTATTTTATTTCTAATTTCTAAATAAAAAAAGGTTATGAAGAAGGAAGAAAAGTCACAGAGTAATTTGAATTTAATCCTCACTTCCACTTGATCCAATTTTGAATCTCCAAAAACCACGACCATAATCTATCAAACTTACATATTAACCTTCTACTTTTAAAAACCATTATATCATGCTCAATCATCTCATCCTTGATACTTACTTCTAGTGTAACATCTTCTACCTGGATCAAACTTGCCATGTATTCACTCTTCTTATCTCCAACTTGGGCCTCCGTACTTCCAAATAGGGCATCCAAACTTTTCATTATGGATTTCAATTATGATTTTCCTTCTATACTATCTAATGGGGCTCACTCTTGGCTTGCATTGCATCTTGGCTCACACTCCTTCTTGGTTTGTATTCCCTCTTGGCTCACACTCCCTCTTGGCTTGCACTCCCTCTTGGCTCACACTCCCTCTTGGATTGCACTCACTCCAAGCTTGCACTCTCTCCTACCTTGCTCTCACTCTTGACTTGCACTCCCTCTTAGCTCGCAATAGCCCCTATCTCTTCTTTTTCTCAATATTCCTTTAGCAATTTTTTGGAAATAATGTTCCACACATTTATGGTAAGGGTTTGAAGCATTGATGCACTCCAAATGAAGTCACCACTATTATTCCATGACTGAATCTTGACTTGCACTCCCTCTTAGCTCACACTTCCTCCTGGATCACACTCCCTCTTGGCTCACAATTCCTCTCGAATATTTATAATATAGGAATATTATAATATATTATATTATAAATATAATATAAAATAATACTATCATTAATAATATAAAATTATTTTTTTGGCTTTCCAATTGTTGTTTAAAATATGTTTTAATTGAAAGACTTTCTATGTTTTTTTGCCAATATTTTGATGATTTTTCATGAGTTGCCAATAAAATGTCCTGTTACACACCAAACCTAGCCGTCGGCTAGGTATTCCAAGAGTTCAATAATTCATATATATATAGTAGTTAGACTATTCATAAGGATCATCATTTTATTTTTATATTTTCTCTGCATTTGTTATTGCCTTCACGACGGGGACGTGCCCTCCCTGAGTGGCGAAAGAATTCTATTCGATTTATACTATTTACTGTTGTTGTATCTTTACTGTTCATCTTATTGCATTTAAGGAGTTCGTTCCGTAATTACTTAACAAACGAAGAAAAACTCTTCCAAGTGGTATCAGTCTAGCAATTCAGGGGATTTCATCGGGCTCACACCGCCGCATTTCGGTCGTGCAACAATAACCGGTTACAATTCGGCGAAGCTTACCAGCATTTACAAGTACGTACAGGCAGCGATTACAGGCAATTTGTTTTAAATTTTCTGTCACTGTTTGTGCCGGGTCTTCTCCCAAGACTACCGCAACGGAATCCAGGGGCTCAGGCCTTCCTTCGCGGTCACATATCCGAACGCCAGGACGTCAAAATACGCATAGTTCCTCACAACCGTTCACAAACAGCGTCGTCCAATCATAATTCATGAAATTTTTCAATTAATCGGTTAGACTAAGGCAGTTTGATTAAAATCGCTTACTGACGTCAGATAAATTTATTTTCGAGTGTTGGGCTCAAATGTTTATCCCACATTCAGCGTATTAAGTGGGTTTAAAGGTTTAAAAGGAATTCATCACACCTTCTCAAGTGTGACTGCGATCACACGTTGGAGCTCCTCCACACATAGTATTCTTCGTGCTGTCATTTGTTCGTGTCCCTCGCGTATTGGTCATTCCTTGTCCTTCGTGTCCTTCGCGTATTGGTCATTGCCTATCCTTTGTGTCCCTCTTGCATCGCTTTGTCATTGGCTCGTGTGTCGTTTCTTCTGTTCTGTCTCAGTCTCGCATGTTGGGTCTTCCATTCTGTCTCGGTCTCGGTCTTGCGTGTCATGTCTTTGTTTCATTCTATCTCGGTCTCACGTGTCGTGTCTTCCATTCTGTCTCGATCTCAGTCTCGCGTGTCGTGTCTCTATTTTGTCTCAGTCTTGGTCTCGCGTGTCATGTCTTCGTTTTGTTCTGTCTCGATCCGCATGTCGTGTCTTTCGTTCTATCTCGATCTCGCGTGTCGTGTCTTTGTTTCATTCTATCTCAGTCCATGCATCATGTCCGCGTGTCTGCTCATGTCTCACGTGTCGTGTCTTCCACATCGTGTCTTGATCTAGTTGCTGTCAGTCCTGTCTTTGTGTCAAGTCGTCAAAATCTATCTAGTCATGTCACGTCGTGTATTGTTGAAAGTCGTCAAAAGTTGCTGAAAGTCGTCAAAAGTTGTTGTTAAGGAGGTGAGCCAGCAAAATTCAAATCCGCGTCGCAGTTGGAGTGATAGTTGAAGCGGAATCCTAAGCAGGTTATGTTAACAAGTGCATGAGCAAACAGTGGATCAAAGGATCTGACGGTCGATTATCAAGCTCGAAAATGACCAATCACAACGCAAGAAGACCTAATCGAAGCCCAGGTACAAAAAATTCTCCTTCTCCTTTCAAAATTGGTAGTTATAATCCACATCATCCACTAGTAGATCCTATGGCGACTAACCCTCCCCCAACTCACGAAACCATCACACAAGGAGACTCAAGTAACTCAGCCGTTTCCAACGATGAATCTCTTCGACTCTTACTAGAGGGTATGAACCAAATTAGTCTCAACCTAAAAGCCCTAGTGCGAGCACAAAACCAGCTTAATCCCAATACTAATTCCCAAAATCACTCCCATGCCCAAAGGAATGAAGAAAATGTCGATCAAGATGATGATTGGGAACAGCAAAGAGGCGATTCGGATAATTACAGGGATCGTTCTCATAGACAGAGGTATAACCAAAATCAAGAAAGGGATACGGGTTATCACCAACCAAGAGGCCCTAATAATTTTCCACGCATTGATATGCCCACTTTTGACGGTCATGATCCTCGTGGTTGGATAGCCAAAATGGAAGGCATTCTCGACTTATATCAAATTAAGGAAATTGATAAAGTCCCTTTCGTTGCATCAAAATTAGGCATTGAGGCCTACCAATGGTTCGTATGGCTTAAACGAGAGAAAGGTGCTACTATTAACTGGAGAAAATTCACTACCTCTTTTTTAGAAAGATTCGATGAAGGAGCTACATCGTCATACACAGTAAGACTGTTATCTCTTAAACAAGAAGGATCAGTTAGCGAATTTGTTTCAGAATTCACCAGTTTACTACCATATACTTTAGACCTCAGTCCCGACACAGTGGTAGGAGCTTTTCGCAATGGATTGAAAGAAAATATTCGAGTGGAGGTAGACATGCACAATCCAACCTTGCTGAACGATTGTATAAGAATAGCTAAGCTGGCCGAGAAGAGAAATCAGTTGTCTGCACGACGTGAAAACTATAGTCGTCCTCCATATCGCAACAATTCCTTTCGTAGAAATGATCAACCCTCATGATACTTTTGCTATAAATGTCGCAATCATCATCCCAAGGAACAAGCTTGTGCCCAAAAACAAAACTTTCATATTGAGTGTGATCAATATGAAGGAGAAGAGGACGAAACTTACCAACAAGAAGAACCTATGCAAGAAGACCTACCAATTACTCTAGAAGAGAAGGAAGAGGATACAATGGCGATCTCTGTACACGCTCTCATGGGGTTAACCGCCCACCATACCATCAAGGTACCAGGATTTCTCCGCCAGAAAAAAGTGAATGTGCTAATTGATTCTGGCAGTACCCACAATTTTATCGACATCAAAACAGCAAAAGCTTTGAATTTATTCATTAACTCTTCCAACAAAGACAAATTTCAGGTTCTAGTGGCCAACGGGGTGAACGCACAATGTGTTGGTCGCACATCTCAAGTTTCCATAAAAATGGGAACTTATACCTGGTTTGGGTCCCTTTTCGTCATGAATTTGGGGAACTCTGATGTCATTTTGGGAGTTGAATGGTTGGAAACATTAGACACGGTTAGCTTCAACTTCAAAAAATTATTTGTGGAATGGAAGGAAAACGGACGAGTCATTCGCTTACAAGGCATTACTACTCCTCCATCACAAATGGTGAGCTCTCATAGTATGGAGAAGATGTTAAAAAAGGGTGGATATGGGTTTATAGCTCAAATTAATTGTTTGGAAAAACAATCTCCAGCAACTTCGGATATTACTGCTCCAGAGTTACAAGACATCATAACACATTATGAAGAGGTTTTCCAAGAACCTACAGGATTACCACCTAAACGATCTCATGACCATGCCATCCATTTGATTCCAGGGAGTGTCCCACCTAACAATCGTCCTTACCGCTATCCTCAACCACAAAAGACAGAAATCGAACAGATCGTTCAGGATTTGTTGGATCATGGAGTCATTCGTCACAGCACTAGTCCTTATTCCTCACCTGTAGTCCTGGCTAGACGAAAAGATAACTCTTGGCGTATGTGTCCTGACTTTCAGTTCTCTCAATAAACTCACTATCAAGGACAAATTTCCTATCCCTGTCATAGATGACCTACTAGATGAGTTGCATGGTGCCAAATTTTTTACAAAATTAGACCTTCGCTCCGGATTTCACCAAATCCGTGTCAGAGAAGAAGATATCCCCAAAACTGCTTTTCGTACTCATGAAGGTCATTACGAATTTTTGGTCATGCCTTTTGGTCTCACCAATGCACCCTCCACATTCCAAAGTCTCATGAACCAAGTGTTTCGTCCACTCCTCCGTAAGTTTGTGTTAGTTTTTTTTGATGATATTCTCATATACAACAAAACATGGATGGACCATTTACATCATGTGGATAAAGCCCTTCACATTTTACACAGAGAAAAGCTATTTGTCAAACGTTCCAAATGTTCATTTGGTGTCCAAGAAGTCGAGTATCTTGGTCATATAGTTTCACACGAGGGTGTCAAAGTCGATCCCAATAAGATTAAGGCAATTCGAGAGTGGCCCTTACCTAAAACCATCAAGAAACTTCGTGGTTTTTTGGGTCTCACGGGCTACTATCGCAAGTTTGTACGGAATTATGGTAAGATTGCAGCCCCTCTCACAGCACTCACAAAGAAGGATGCTTTTCGTTGGTCGGAAGAAGCCACTCAAGCCTTCGAAGCTCTTAAGAAGGTCATGTGTACAACTCCAGTATTAGCAACTCCCAATTTTCACAAACCATTTATTATCGAATGTGATGCCTCTGGAACAGGAATTGGGGCTATATTAATGCAAGAAGGTCATCCGTTGGCATTTGAAAGTAAACAACTCTCGGGGAAGAATTTGGGAAGATCAACATATGAAAAAGAAATGTTGGCTATTCTTCATGCAGTGGAAAAATGGAGACACTACCTAATCAGTAGCCGCTTCATTATCAAAACAGATCATAGTAGTCTCAAACATTTTCTTGAGCAGAGGTTTTCTTATCCAGAACAAAATAAGTGGTTAACCAAACTATTGGGTTATGATTTTGTTATCGAATACAAGAAAGGGAAGGAAAATGTAGCCATCGATGCACTGTCCCGAAAATATGAAGACGAAGTAGTCATTAACGCTATTTCAGGTCCTTGCTCCCAATGGGTGACTCAATTACAAGATGACTGGTTAGCCAATAGCGAAACTGCTAAGATAATTCAAGACTTGTCTATCGGTTCCTCTAAACACCCTTTGTTCTCTTATGAAGATAAAATCCTCAGAAAGAAGAATCGCATTTACATTCCACATAATTCAGAACTCAAATCAAAGATCCTCGACGAATCACACGCTTCTCCATCGGCAGGACATTCAGGATTTTTGAAGACATATTTAAGGGTCAAACAATCATTTTGTTGGAAAGGATTAAAAGCAGAGGTCAAACAATGGGTAGCAGAATGTGAAGTTTGCCGGCGCAATAAAGGAGAAACAGTCAAATCCCTAGGGTTGTTACAACCACTACCCATCCCTGAACGGTAGTGGGAACATATATCCATGGATTTTATTGAAGGTCTTCCAAAGTCAGAAGGCAGGACAGTAATCTTCGTAGTCGTAGACCGGTTATCCAAATACGCTCACTTTCAGGCTTTACAACATCCATTTTCCGCAAGCAAGGTGGCCAAGGTATTTATGGATTCAATTTTCAAATTACATGGTATGCCAAAAAATATAGTAAGTGATAGAGACCCCATCTTCACTAGTAATTTTTGGCGGGAATTATTTCGACTTAGTGGTACCAAATTAAACATGTCCTCAGCCTACCATCCACAAACAGATGGTCAAACAGAAGTGGTTAACAAATGTTTGGGTACATACTTAAGATGTTTCGCTCAAGATAAACAACATCAATGGAGCCAGTGGTTAGCATTGGCAGAATGGTGGTACAACACTTCTTACCATTACTCAATTAAGATGTCTCCATTTGAAGCATTGTATGGCACCAAGCCTCCAACCGTCGCAGATTACGTGCAAGGATCATCCAAAGTAGCCAAAGTGGATGATTGGTTCCAACAAAGGCAGTCTACACTCACCATCCTCAAAGAAAATTTAGTCCAAGCACAAAATCGTATGAAACAACAGCAAGACTTGCACCGATCAGAGAGAACTTTTAATATAGGTGATTGGGTTTTCCTAAGGTTGCAACCTTACAAACAATCATCGTTAAAGATAAAGTCCAGCCAAAAGTTGGCTCCACGATTCTATGGTCCTTACAAAATTGTGCGCCGCATTGGAGAAGTCGCCTATCAGTTAGAGCTACCTTCATCATCACGAATACACCCGGTATTTCATGTTTCATGTCTCAAAAAAGTAATTGGCCAGAAAGTGCAAGGTCAATCAGAATTACCAGTGCTCGATGAGGAAGGACGCATACATCTCCAACCTGAAGATATACTACAACATAGAATACGAAGACTGAGATCACGTCAGATTCAAGAATTTCTCATCAAATGGCAAGATTTACCAGAGGAGGATGCCACATGGGAACCTGACAGTATTTTCCAGACATTTCCAGCTTTGAGGACAAAGCTTTCCGAGGAGGGGAGTCATGTTACACACCAAACCTAGCCGTCGGCTAGGTATTCCAAGAGTTCAATAATTCATATATATATAGTAGTTAGACTATTCATAAGGATCATCATTTTATTTTTATATTTTCTCTACATTCGTTATTGCCTTCACGGCGGGGACGTGCCCTCCCTGAGTGGCGAAAGAATTCTATTTGATTTATACTATTTACTGTTGTTGTATCTTTACTGTTCATCTTATTGCATTTGAGGAGTTCGTTCCGTAATTACTTAACAAACGAAGAAAAACTCTTCCATGTCCAAAACTAGGATATCGATTTTATTGCGAGTAGTGATTTTTTGAATAATTTGTTGCTAATGTTTTCTCTCCTTGGCCCCTCAGTTCATATTATGAGAAGTTTTTGAAAGTGTAATCTTATTCATGGCCAAGGTTGACATTTTATGATGTAATATTGGATATGCCTAAGGGCATTCATTGTACAATGTATTAAACTTATTGTAATATTTTATTATGTAAGCCTTATGGGCCATGGTTAAACTTGTTATAGTTAAACCCATATTATAAACGTATAACTAAACTTTAAACCACTTTTATTATGTCAACTTAAGGTTAAGTTCTAAATATATTTGGGGTTTTGATATTGGTATAAGTACCCTCACCACTCCTCAGTTGATCATCGAATTGTTGTGATGGATAATACAGTGATTATTTATGGTAGTCATAATTTATGGTGCCTTACACTATAGTTTAGATCCTGGTAATATATATACAAAAAAATCAAGCTTGTTTTAGGGAGGTAATCTCAAGACTTCCTCTTGAAAAACATCCAAATATTCATTAAAAAAAGAAAATTTCTCATCGGTAGGAGATTTCTCCTCTTCTATATAATCTATATGTACTTTATACATAAGACATCCCTTATTCTAAGATTTCTTAAGTTGTATTACTAAGGTTTGCCTAATATTTTCTTAAAAATGATAGACTTGTTAACCCCTTATATGATGGTATTATAACCCTCATCATCAAGACTCTCTACTATATTATCAAAGAATTGACTTTGGCCCTATGCTACAAAATCCAATTGATACATATGATGACATCATAGGATCTTAGAGAAGCCACTTAAAGATATATATTTCTAGGGAAGTAAGTTAGTTTCAATTAGTCATAAAAAGGATTTGCTCCAATCCCATTTTTTTCAATTCCCATATTGTACATTCCATGATTCTAACATATATGTAACTTTTCTATTTATATTTGCTATAATATATGGTGAAATGAAACTTTTAGGTGCTTTTGTATCAATAAATATAGAAATAAGAGTACCATAAAGCATACATGATGTTTGTATGGGTACATTTTGATATTTTTCCTATTAGTTATCCACTACCGTGTGAATTTGGTGGTGTTGTTACTGAGTTTGGGATGGTAATTTTACACTTGATCCATTACTTATTTGTGAACATTACTTTGCATAATGTTCCCCACTATGGATATAATTCCTACCTTTGAGCCCCTTATTATTTTCATATCTACCATATTGATAGTCTCAGGTTCTCTTATACTAACTCTATTGTTGATAGTATTTCACATTTTAAAAATTATTTTTTCTACATTTCCCTTATTACCATTAAATGGTTTACCTTTTAGTAATTTTTCTTGAAGAATGGGGTAGGCTACTACTAAGTTGTCTTTTTTTTTTCTTTTGATTCCTTATAATAAACATAGATAGATTGGATTTTTTGCTCTTGCTTGATGGCCTTATCAAAGACCTAATCCATAGTCAAAGGGTTATGTAAGTCCACATCAGCCCCTATCTAAGGGTTTAACCCCATAAATAACTTTTGAATATTGAACTTTCCACTTGTTGATACTATGGAATATACTTTAAGAGTTTGATTAAGTTTTCCCAATATTAGGTTATCTTAAAATTTTCTTGACTTAAATTTTGAAACTCTATCATTTTTTTATCAAAATATAAATAGGGTAACCACCTCTGCCTCAACAAGGTAGTGAATTATTTCCAAGTAATGATATCAAACTTTAATCCTTTATCAACCTTTAAGTTATCTCACCAAGATGCTACCTCATCTATTAATTAGTATGTTGCCCGTATCAACTTAGTTTTTCTTGAAAAAACTCATAGTTTAAACTATTTTCTCATCTCAATAATCCATTCAATCTCTAATGGTTTTTCTATCATAATTTAGAGGAGTGATATTTTGATGTCCTTGGAGAGTTCAATTTCAAATCAGGTATTTTTGGGGATTTGATAATCATCTTCGCCCTTCTCTACTTGTGTAGATACATTTTTATCCCTTCTTCCATTTCAATGTTTGGAAGATCCCAAATTTTTAAAATAAGATTTTCCTTCCTTCTATGTTCCATTTGGATCCTTGTTTTCTAATGTGGTTATCATATCTTGCACTTTTTGCATTAGGTTCAATGACTAATCTATCCTCTTAGTCCCCTTCTCAATTCTAATGAATAGATTTACCTTGGTTATTTTCCTATAAAACATATGAACCTATTAGGCCTTGGTTTTTAAAATTGGACTCTCCTACCAAATATAGAAATACAAATAATCATATATCACAAAATATTTATAAACAAAATATGTTTTCAATCTATTTAAGAATATAAAACGTCCTAATCAATTTCAAACATAAATTTTGAAATTAATTATATTATGTTGGAAATTTTCCAAAAGACCTTATTATTATATGTTCAATAATGATAAAGGAATTCCACCATCATCAATCCATGAAATCCCCTCTTTTTGGATCTAATAATATTACCTTCTGTTTCTCTATGACCATACTTGTCCTCCCAAAGATAACATTTTGATATCTTTACCCATGACACAAAATCAATGAATTATTTTGCCGCATCATTTGAATACGTATCATTTTAAGCTAAGATATTCAATTTGTAAAACATGGTATTTGGCTAGCTTTTATTGAAGTAAATTTTATTCCTAATAAAAGGCCCTATTCAAGAATACTTTTATTGAAGTAAAATGAAATAGTAACCTAAACTTAGAAATAAACATCTACTTATAATTAGTTAAATATAAGTGGGATTTTATTTATCTAGCTCTTTAGATAATTGATTCTAAAAATAGGTGATACATACAATCAGTAATTTTGATAAGTTTGTAAAAGATTAAAAATAGAGAATTCTAGCTTGATAGGTCTATCAAAATTACTATCCTCATTTAGCTCTCTAATGGAAACAGACACATGAACATAAGGTTCCATCTATTCCCATTACTAAGATGAATTTGTCATCATAATTTTAACAAGTATGTACTATAAAATCAAATAAATTTAATATATTACTTTAGTTAATTGAACTTAACAAGGCTATGAAGCATATATCTTATCTAGATCGGTTTAAACATATAGCCCTTGTACAACTTGTCCTATGATGCCTATGGTGGAATTTTGTTAAAAGAAATGATAACAATAGTATATATTTATATCAAATCAAAAGATTGAATCTCCACAAAATTATAGTTATACCTCATCTTAAGGTAACAATAATAATGGGAGTATGCATTTATGTCAATTGGGAATAAAATGATATGTACAAAATTGTAAACGCTCAACATCTAAAAGTTTAAAAACTAAAAAGTATACATAATTATAATCATTCATATTCTAATAGTCATGATCAAGTATAATCACCAACACATGCTATCATTGTGATTAATCATTAGCATAAATTTCATAATTTTGACTTATGTAGCAATTACAAAGAATAGTTGTCCTTTAGCTTGTATTTACAAGTACAAATGGCTAAACCAATAATTGTAATACATTTATTCCTCCTCAATACATTTATATTTTTTATTTGTTTGAGCCATTACTTGAATGATAGAACATACCATTTGAGCACTTTATTGCTCAACCAAATGACACCTAACTAAATGTTCCCATCTCAACTTCACCTAATGAATTTTTGACCCTTCACAAAGGGATAAATATGGAAAACCAACCCAACTAGAGAAAGCATTATGTGCAATGCATTAATGCATGTTTTTCATGAATCCTATGAGCATATACTCATAGCTAGATTCAATTTCTAGTGTAATTATCAACTTGCACAATAGGTGATGTAACTAGTATGCATATAAATAATAACCTTTCTATTATTGTATAACCTCATAGAATTCCTAAATGCAATCCATATGTGCAATCCAACATCTTATATTTATATTCATAGTGGACACATTTGGTTTTCCAAACCTTTTTTTTTTGCTTCTAAGATGAGTTTTTATAATGTTTATGTTAATAATCATATTGAATATGATAAATCAAATGAATCATGCACTAGTTCTTGACATTCCATGCAATACATTTTAATTCACTATATAATAATCAATCAATGTTTTTCTTTTCTAAATTAAAGTACTTAGTTCATTCAAACAATTAAATAGATCCACTAGCTAGAACCCTTTCGTGAATGATACAATTGTCCCTATAACAGTCATACAATGCATTTCACTCATCATGAAATAGATATCAACATATAAACTATGAATTGTAGTCACGCTTGATCATCTAGTCATTTTGACAATCCCTTTTTCCTAAGTGAAATACTTAGCACTTTTGACTAGGAACCATATTTTCTAGAGTGGTTAGTAGATATCATGAAGGTATTTCATACTATTAAAAGAGGAAGATGACACTTGCATCCACATAGAATAGTAACTTTGATCAGTCATATTTAAAGGTATTAAGGTGATTCATACTACCATGTAGGAAAGTTTTACTTTATGACAACAATCATTATTCCTACATAAAAAATGAACAATCCCTACGTACAACTAGGAAAGCAATTGTCATTACAATAATAAATTTTATATATGTATAATAGGATATTCATACATATAACCATTAAGGAATCATCAATACAATCATGAATTACAATCCATTTAAAACATCAGTCATAGTGTATACATGCATTTTCTATTTTATGAATGCATCAAGGTAGAGGGGAGAAATTGCTTTTATGAAAATAATACTTCTATGATGCATGAATTAGTGATATATTTTCTCCAAGGATTTTTATTTATTTAATAAATATAAATTACTACAACATCATGATGAAAATAAGGTTGTGCATCAAAAATACTCTAGTAATAAATCCAACTGTTTTCTAAAGGGCTTCCTTAATAAAATAGAAAATTGTAGTCCTTTCTTTTTTATCAAACCCTTCGTTGTTTTCTCTTATATACTAAGATCAAAGGAGTAGGTTTTATCCCAATTTGAAATAGGGTTGGATTTATTCTAAATGAAATAAATTAGGGTTTATCCATATACAACATGGTAGGGTTTTATCCCAATCAAAATAGAATAGATTTATCTCGAATGAAAAGAGTATTGTTTATCCAAAAATAAACAATGTAGAGTCTATCCACATATAATAAAGTAGGATTTATCACAAATGATACAAAGGTTAAATTAGATAGATAACCTCTAGGATAACATCCTTTCATTAATATCCTAACCAAGCTTTAAAACAATAAACAAGCAACTAAAACCTTCAAGAAACTGAGTTACTTCACATAGTGGAGAAGGTTCAACAACATGATTTTATTTATAGAGAAAATAATAAAGGCTTAGACTTCAATTATAAATTTTAGAAGAACATATGATTTTATTTATTTTCTTTGTTTATTTCAAGCAAGAAAAATCATACCTAATTTATTATAGCAACAAAATCCATATCACAGATAAAATTAAAAATTCAACTGCTCTAAAAGAATTCTTTTCCAAACAACAGGAAATCTTGACCTAGAAACATAATGCCCTCCTATTGGTTTATTCCAAGCTCTATTCTCATATGCTTTAAGTGATAATGTCTATTCCATGGAAGGGTTTCTAATAAATAAAGCTTTTTCATGAATGCAAGATTTATCTAGTTTTAAAACCCTCAAGAATCTGGAGTCAATAGTCATGTAAGCAGTTGAATTAGAGCATGTAAGGTATAAGAAGACAACTATCAAAACTTCAGCCCCCTTTATTTCCAAGGTCCTCACCACTCTTCTTCCAAAAAAATTTCCCTTCCAAGCAAACAAGTCATGCCCTAATTACAACAGATAATGAAAATACATATTTCTCTTTTTGGTGTCCTTAACACTTTGATTTTTTAAATATTATTTGATTTTTTAATTTTAATTTTTTTGCAACATGAAAGAATATCAATGCAAGGTGAGAGAGGAACTCCCTTTCTAAGGAGACTTATCATATCACCCCCATTTTACAAACAAGGTCACAAAGTGAAACCATCAATTAATCATTTAATTCGCAATGACAAAGCCACCCAAATATAATAAAAATTCTACCCTTTTGGATTAACATTTGTGCAAAGCACACACTATGGAACTATGCATTTTCTTTCATTTCAATAAGCATCAAAATATGTGCATAAACAAACAACTATGCAACTCGGTAAAATTTTATTATTTTCATGCATGTGCAAGTGGTGTGTGAGGTTTCTCTAGGCTTAGCTCTTTTGAATCTATCACATTCTCCTATATGTTACCTTATTTCTTCTACCTCCTAGAGGGTGACCTATCAACACTTGCAATAAATTTACAAGTTAATCAGTTTTGTTTACAAAATAAAAACTTAAATAATTAATAGTTACTAAACATGATATATCATTAATTTTCCAAAATTAATAATTCCAAATAATTTTTGGGATGTGACAATCCTTCAAATGAATTCAATGTCTACAATGGTTATAAATGAAAGTATAATTTTCTCTTCAGCCAATATCTTCCTAATTGGTTATTGAAATGATCATATTGATTTTAAGATAATATATAGATAAATATACTACAAATTATTTCCATGTTGTACAATGAACATGAAAATGGTTATAATTTACTTGAAAAATATCTCTTTATGTATATATAACAATGATGCAAAAATTTTAACAAGGTTGCTATTATTAATGAATTTTCTTCTTTCTTAAGGTTATAAGAATGCAAGAATTTAATTACTTCATAAAGTTATAATAATTCAATACATGACCTCTTCTTGCTTATAAATGAGAATAAGTCACCTAATATACCTCAAGGTTGCTTTTTCTTTCCACTTGGATTTCTATGTGGTAAAAATATAGAATTTCTTAAACAAATTCATCCTTTCGAAACTTGCACAAGACTTGAGAAGTGTAAAAAATAAATTCTTTCCTTATCCTTCAAAATAGAACATGGACAACTAAATAAGCTCAAAAGGAGATAACCCAAAGCGAGTATTATTATTGGGAGTTGAATGGTAGAGACGTTTTTCGCAGGACTGCCCAAACTTCCGAACTCGTTTCGGCCATATCTCACTCATCCGAACTCGGATTGAGCTGAAATTTTGAGGGTAGATGCCTGAAAAACCCTAGAACGTCTCCACCAATTTTCATATCATTTGGAGCAACACAGATCCTAGCGCATCCCTATGTGTGAACGATATATTTGGCAAGCGGCTATGCGAGGGTTTCATCTCGGGTTGAGTGCAAGCAGCTCCGGAGGTTGGTTTTTAGGGGCCTTCGGGCCCTAGCGGCCAATATTTTTGTGGTTTATGCTCAATATTTTAGCAAGAAATGTTGCAGGGGATACAAGATGGGTTAGAAATTTGTCTTTCAATAGATCATACTGTGAACTTGAGTGACAACGGCTTCCAATTTGCTGCACAAAAGAAAAGTGAAAACCATACCTTTCCACGGCGTCTAGGGCAAGGATTAAAGAGACCACGAAATAAGTTTCAAGTAGTTGATCAAAAAATGGCTCATATCTCAAGTGAATCTGGTGCTAAGGTGCACCCACAAAATAATTCTACCGTGAAAACCCCTCGTCAAGGGTAAGAATTTTGAAGACTCAGTCCCAAAAATGAATTTTAGGGATGCCCTTCGTGGTGGACAGCCTCAGCCCAATGCTAATATCAATATTAGGGCTTCTCATAAACCTCTAAGAATGCCTAAGATTGATCCCAGGAAAACGGAGTCAGGATGTCTTAAAGCAGCTGATGGAACTCCTATTGTTAAGCTTGATATGGGTAACATTCAGACCGGCATTGAAGATTTGGAAAAAAGAGGACTAATTTGTCGGTTCGTGGGTTTTCGTCCGAGTCTATCTCCTTTCAAAGTCTGGGCTGCAAAAAGCTGGAAAACTAAAGGTGAGTTACAAATCTCTATTTATCCAAATGGTTATTTTCTTGTTTTATTTGCTAATAATGAAGATAGAGAGAAAACTTTTCAAGGGGGTCCTTGGTTTTTTGGAAGGGCAGTGGCTTTTCATGAAGCCCCGACATACTAAATTTAAAGCCGAAGAAGAGATGCCTTCTATAGCTCCCGTGTGGGTTAGACTCTTTGGCCTCCCTATTGAATTTTGGAATCCTACTATTTTTTCTTCAATTGGAAACTCTTTAGGAACTTTTATGATGACTCGCTGATTGTACTCAAAATTTTGAACATATTATTTATGCTCGAATTTGTGTTTTAATGGATTTTGACAAACCCCTACCTAAAAAGATCACATTACAATTTGGGGAAGACACTTGGGAGCAAGTAGTGGACTATGAGAACATTCCTTTTCGTTGTAGAATTTGCCATGAATATGGTCATTTGGCCAGTGCTTGCCCAAATAAAATTCCCGATCAAAAGAAAGAAGATATAAACTCAATAGGTTTCCAAATACCTAAGAAGAAGAACACTAAAAAAAAACAAGTAATGAAGGATCAATCAAAGTCATTTGCTAATATGTTTGAAATCCTTTCCACAAATGATGTCCCAAGTGAGGAAGAGGAAATAATGGAAACTGAAATCTTAGAAACACAATTTAAATATGAAGGAAAGAACTCAGAGACAAACCAACAAATCAAAGGTTTTCAACAAAAAAAAAGGAGAAAATTTACACAAGAAAAACAATATTTCAAATGTCAAAACTTCAAATAATGCAGGTCCCAATATAGACTCCATTGAACCATCTAGTAAAATTTTGGCCGTGTATGAGCATTCTTCAAGGTTAGAAGCCATCTCGGATTCAATTGGAATAAGTCAAGAAACAGGGAAAAAAAATTGAAGATGGATTCTAATCAAAAAGTAGGTCGCAAGACCAATCAATATCATATGGTAAAAGAAGGTGAAAAGCTTGTAGAGGAAGGTAAGATTAATGCCCTTCCCAACATTTTTAGCCCCGGTATTAATGAAGATCATCACTTGGAATATTAGAGGACTCAAAGGGAGTCTTTCAAAACAAAATGAAATTAGAAGAATGATTCAGATAAATCATCCACATCTTGTTTTCCTTCAAGAAACAAAGATGTCAATGGAGGATATGGACTTAATTGCCAACAAAATTTGGCCAACTGGAAAGTGGTTTCCCTCGCTCCCAAGGGACTTCGGGTGGCATTGCTTGTCTTTGGGACCCAAAAGAGGTAGTTATTCACCATATGGTTGGCAGTTGGGGTTTGTTGGCTATAGCTATTCAAAGTAGACATTCCAACCAGATTATGCTCTGCATTACATCGTTTATGCCCCGACTTCTTTGGAGGAAAAAAGAAGACAAGTGGAAGGATATTACTCATATTATCTCTCATTTTCCTAAAGCTTGGATCTTGATCGAAGGAGATTTCAATACCATCCTCTCTCTGGATGAGAAAAGGGGGGAAATAGAAATTTGGACAAAAGTACCGACCTCATGAGCGAATATATTGCAAACCTCCATCTTGTGGATATCCAACCGGATAATGGCCTTATGACTTGGTCTAACAGAAGGCAAGGCTTAGCTTGTATAATGGAGAGATTGGATAGGTTTTTGCTCTCTGAAAATTTCTTAATCCATGGTCACATTCCTAAAGTGAAGACTCTTAATAATGCTGGTTCGGATCATTGGCCACCATGGTGGAAATGTGGAAAACCAATGTGAGTTTCTCTCCTTTTCATTTTCAATTAATGTGGCTTAGAGACATTTCCTTCAGACCTCGTGTGCAACAATGGTGGAAGGAAGGTAAACCTAGGCATGGGACTAAGATGTTCTGTTTTGCCAAAAGACCGCAATACATTAAATCCAAAATCAAGACTTGGAACTCGGAAAGAGTTTGGTGATGTTCATAAAAAAAACATGAAGTTATTGCTCATCTTGAAAATTTGAATAAGAAAATCCATTTAGATGGCCTCACAGAGAAGAGAAGTGCAGATGAAATTAAACTCACAACTCAGCTTGAGGAATGGGAAAAAAGAGAAGAAATCTTATGGAAGCAAAAATCTAGAATTCAATGGCTCAAAGAAGGAGATCGAAACACAAATTTCTTCCACAAATCTCTTCTAGCTCGAAGATCTCACAACTTTATTTCTTCCTTAAAATCAGATTCTGGAGATGTTGTTTATACTTGGGATGGCATGAACTCTATTGTTGTTGATTACTTTTCCAATATTTTTGCCGCTACTCCTCTTGACTCACCTTCACAACAAAATGTTCTTCAAGCAATCCCTTCTCTTATCACTTCCGAGGAGAACTCTATTTTGACTGCTCCTGTTACTATCAATGAGCTTCAACAAGTAGTTTTTAAAATGCAAAAAGGAAAAACCCCAGTGTCCCGATGGTTTTCCTATTGAGTTCTACCAAGAGTTCTCGGGATATCCTTCATGTTGATTTATTAGAGGTGGTGGAAGAAGCCAGGAAATCCAAAGAAATTTTGAAGGTTATCAATAAAACTTATATTACTCTTGTTCCAAAAGCTCAAGAGGTTGATCATATCTCAGCTTTTAGACCTATTGCTTTATGTAATGTTCTTCTCAAAATTATTACTAAAATCATGGCGTAAAGGTTGAAGCCTCTTTTGCATAAGATTATTTCCCGCAGAGCAAGGGGGATATGTGGAAGGACGTCAAATAGTAGATGAGATAGTTCTTGCTCAGGAAGCCATCCATTCCATGGATATGCAAAATTCTCCTTCTATGTTCATCCGGTTAGACTTATCCAAAGCTTATGACAGAGTGGATTGGCACTTCCTTATCAAAGTTTTGAGGCAATTTGGTTTCTCTAAGGATTGGATGGATTGGATTATGGGATGTATCTCTTCAGTTTCCTACTTAGTTCTTATCAATGGCAGGCCTTCTCAGTCTTTCCCATCTTCCAGAGGTATTAGGCAAGGTGACCCGCTATCCCCTTATTTATTCATCATTCTTGCTGAATGCTTGGGTAGGACTATAACCAAAAAGAGGGAAAACAAAACCCTTGAGGGAGTTACCATTGCTCATGGAGCTAGACCTATCTCTCATCTTCAATTTGTGGATGACTCTACCCTTTTAGGTAAAGCTACAGTTAAGGAAGCTTCTAATATTAAGCAAATCATTAGCTATTTTTCTAAGGCTATTGGGCAGCTTGATCAATGAAGACAAATCTAAAGTTATTTTCTTTCACCGCTCTGCTAGAAAGGAATCCATGGTCTTGGATAAATTAAGATATAAGAAGACCTCTCTTCCAATCACTTATTTAGGTATTCCCATAAATATTCAAAGGCAAAAAAATAAAGATTGGAATTGGTTGTTGGACAAAGTCAAGAAGAAAATTGGAAAGTGGACCAACAAGTGGCTTTCTTCCGGGGGTAGAATCACCTTGGTAAAATCAGTCCTTCAAGCTATTCCTATTTATGTTTCTTCCGTTTTGAATATCCCAAAGGTCGTTCTTCGAGAATTGGATCAAATCAGTCATCGTTTCCTTTGGAGTGGTACTAAGGAGAAAAGAAAATGGGCCTTGGTGAAATGGGATACTTTATGTCTTCCTAAGAGTGAAGGGGGGTTAGGATTCCGGTCTTCAATTAATAACAACAAAGCTTTAGCCGCTAAATTATATTGGAGGATGTTGCATAACCCCAATGCTCTTTGGGCCAATAATCTCCGTGCTAAATATGCCGAGAACAAAAGTCCCGAAGACCTTGTTCGCTATCAACTTCCTACCAAAGGTTCTCCCATTTTAGCAGTTCTTAAGACTGGTGAGGATTTGATAAAGAAAAAATTATTTTGGATCATTCATAATGGTCAACATGCAAATTTTTGGACAGATTCTTGGGATGGTCACAAGCCTTTGATAACTCCGTTTCCTGATTGGAGGCCTTGGATGGAGGAGCTTCACCGAGCTAATTGGATAAAGGTGGCTAATTACTCGTCGGTACCATACCGGTAATTCAAAGGTTGGTAGATATTGGATCCCTATTGAGGACTCGGCCTATTCAAATCCCAGAAAGGCAAAGACAAGATATCCAAGGCATCCTTCATATGAGATCCCTCTCTTGGTCCCATGAAAAAGATTGTTTTGGATGGAACAACACTACTAAGGGTGAGTATTCAGCTTGCTCAAGGTTATTTGACCTTATGCCATAATAATCCCAACCATTCTTCTCGACATATTTTCTCAATTGTGGGCTCAAAAGCTCTGGCCTAAGGTGAGGTTCTTTAATTGGCTTTTATTGCATCGTAGGGTGCTTACTCGGTGAGCAACTTATGAAGCGTGGTTTTCATGGCCCTTTTAGATGTGAAATGTGTGAAGAGAATGTAGAAAATATCAACCATATTTTTATTGAGTGTACTTTAGCCTCTGAGCTATGGAGGAGAATGGCAACTTTACTTGGCTTACAAGTGGTCCAATTTTTTCACTTTTGAACAACTTTGGAGGGATTGGCCTAATCAAGAGGGTGTTGATCATTTTATTAGGCAGTTAGTTTGGATGGGTTCTACCATTCTTCTTTGGAATATTTGGAATGAAAGGAACAACCAAATTTTTAATCAAGATAGGAAGGATATTCACTATATTTGGCAAAAGACCATAGCCAACTTAGTTGAATCAGCCCATCAACTCCTTAATCACCCCCAAAACTCCCACCAAAGATGGGATCAAGTGATGCAAAGATTGAAGATTAAACCTTCTAAGGGCAACCAACTTAAAGGGAATGTGAGTATTAGTAAGATGGATAGGACTAGAAATTGGCAACCTCCTCCTAAGGATTTTGGAAAAGTCAATACCGATGGAGCCTCTAGAGGGAACCCTGGAAAAGCCAGTGTGGGAGGAATTGGTAGACTTTCGGATGGCTCCCTGGTTTTTACTTTTGTCTGAGAATTTGGGTATTCTTTCCAATAACCTTGCCGAGGGGTATGGTATCCTTAGAGGCCTTCAGGAGGCTACTAAGGTTGGATGGGAAAAGGTGTTAGTTGAGTCCGACTCTCAACTTATGATTAATCTCTTGAAGACTCCTTCTAAGAATCATAAGGTGGATTGGAGAATAAAAAGAATTATTGAGAAGATTCAGTTAATCCGGATGGGATTTTTGAAAGTTGATTACAATCATGTGGTCGGAGATCAAAACAAGAGTGCTGATGCTTTAGCTAATTGGGCTTTGGACAAAGGTGATCTTACTTGTTATGGCCACCCTCCTATATGGTGGGCTTCTCAAATTAGGGAAGCTCTTCTTTCTATCATTTCTTTGGATGGCTCCAGCTCGAAGGTACCTAGTTTCTTCTTGTTTTTTTTTTGTTTCTCTTTGGTTCATTCAGTTTTTTTAGTTCCCTAGCTCATTCTATTCTTTATTTTGTTTCCTCTCGTTGATTCTTGCATTAATAGTCTTCTCGGTCTAGATAGGTCATTGTTTTGTTCATTTTTTTTTCTTTTGTCTTCTTTGTTTTTTTGTTTAGTTTTTTAAGGTGGGTGGGTTCTTTTGTTTTGTTTTGTTTTTGTGTTCTTTGTGTTGTTTTTTGTTGTTCTTGTGTTTTTGTTGTTTTGTTTTTTTTTTATGTTTTTTGTTATTGTTCTTGTGTTTTTTTCGTTCTTGTTCTTGGGTTTCTCTTTGTTTGTGTTATTTCATTTTTTTATGTGTGAGTGTTTTCTATGTTTTTTGTTTTTGTTTATTGTCTCGTTGTTGGTTGTTTTTATTTTTATTTTATTTATTTTATTTTTTAGGTTTTGGTTGTGTTTATTTTTCATGTTTTTTTGGGTTATGTCTTTGTAGTGTTTCGTTGTTTTTGTCTTGTTTGTGTTTTGTTATGTGGTTCTTGTGTTTTTCTATGTGGTTTGTGTTGTGGTTTCTTTTATCTTATTGTGCGTGTTTGGTTGTGCTTTTGGTTTTGACACACTCAAGGAGCATGTTTTTTATTTTATTTTATTATTTTTGTTGTTATTTACTTTTTTTAATTTGGTTTTGTGTGTTTGTTTGCTCCTTGAGTATGTCAAAGGTGGTAGGCCAGGTCCGAGTCCTGGGCATTTTTTGCGGAATGGATACCCCCGCCTCCTTGGGTCTTACCCGAAAGTGGCATCCCTTTTGGGATGTTTTCCACAAAAAAAAAAAAATAGAACATTAAACTCTCTTTCATGTATTTGCATTTCAAGTGCTTAAATAATGGATTGATGAAGATGCCAAAATTATCCTTTTGGAGCTTGCACAAGACTTGAGAAGTGTAAAAAATAAATTCCTCCCTTCTCATTTAAAATAGAACATTAAACTCTCTTTCATGTATTTGCATTTCAAGTGCTTAAATAATGGATTGATGAAGATGCCAAAATTATCCTTTTGAATTTTTCACAAGAGTTGAGAAGTGTAAAAAAAAAATCCTTCCTTCTCCTTCAAAATAGAACACTAAACTCTCTTTCATGTATTTGAATTTCAAGTGCTTAAATAATGGATTGATGAAGATGCCAAAATTATCCTTCATCAACAATATTGCAAGGTTGCATTCTTTATTGGAGTTGCATAATGACATACACTTACTCCATTATATGCTTATATAAAATAATAGAAATATCCGGTATCCAAAAATATAATTGATACATATTTTCATAATTGAGTTACTCTTTGCTTTTTCTTAAATTTGCTCAACAATTCATCTTTATCTCCTTCTTGGTTAATCCCATGTTTTACAAAGACCAAATTATTGCTCTATTGTTGTGTGAGTTGAAATTTCTTAGAATAAGAAGGTGATATATTTTTTCTTATTCATTGGATAAAAAAATACCCCCATGATTCAAGTAGATATTGAATATTTTTTGTAATAACAATATGCTCCCACTATTTAAACTCATCACCATCATCAATTTTCATTATTAAAAAATAATATATACTTGGAGTGAGAATCATTGCTCGATGAATGGATAACTCTCTTTTATCAACTAAATTTTTTTCTTAATGGATGACAAGCTCTCTTTCATGGACGATAAACTTTCTCATTCATGGATGCCAAGCCTACAACATAAAAGGTGTCACACAATTTTTGATTATAAAGTATTTGAATGAAAACATAGCTTTAATATCTGTAGTGGTTCCAACCCTATGGGACATGCAAAAATATCATAAGCAGCTCCTACAAAACCTTTTCTTTCCCTTTATAGACATATTCCTACATTTAGAAATGAAAATCTTACTAGACATGTTTTTTTTTTATTATGGAAAATGAAGGGGTTTTGAAAGGGTCCCATACCTTTTACATTTGTCGAAGAGAAAAATCACGTCCAACACCTACATATTACAAAATGTGGTCTAAAAATGAGCATGATGCTTAGATACAATAATTTTTATTTAACTTTATCCCATGGGGATTCAATATTTCTTAAACTCAATCCATATGGTTTCCTTATAATTATCAGGATTTTTAATCAATTCTTTATTAGCTTCCTAGACATGTTACTATCAAGATTTTTTTGCTATAATATTTACATTGGTGAAGTTCATAGCAATACATGAATTTGTATTACATAATAATCACAAGAGAATGAGGAATTAGAAGGGTATTGTTTACTACTCTTTCCATGGATGCATTGTTAGTTATTTTTGCCTTATTTAGAGCTTGCATTACACATGTCTAATGTTGTAGTTGTTGTCAATCACTATATATTTTTTGGAATTTCATTGTACCTTTTTTCGACTCCTTATTTGATGGTTTAACTTCTTTACTTGTATATAATGGGGTATAATTGGTCTCTTGCCCTTTTTACTACTAATAGACACCTTCATTCTTTATGGAAAAATACCTGTTTTAAAATTATACAAGATCTCATATATTAAGGTCTTGAGGGAATCCCAATAATATATCTCATACCTTGACCATGGTTTGCAAGTCCTTGCGTTAATAGCCCATCTTCTTTAAAATTTGTTAATTTATGTCTTTAGTATGCATCTCAAAACTTGTAAATAAAGCATTATACTTTTTCATATATGTGAAATTAGAATCAAATTCACTCTTATACTTATTTTGATCATGGTATTAGCTTCCTTAGTGGAAATAATTAATAATATTATTTCTTTCTACATATCTTCATGTTTGGTTCAGAGTTGAGCTAATAAAGTATTTTTTGACACTATCTCTAATTGCAACTTATTTTATTGGTTGCAAAGATTTATTTTTTACTTATATAACTAATTAATGGATAATGCTAGTAATGTTAATTCAATGGTCCTTAATATCAAGAAACATATTTGTCTCCATAGAAAATAGCTATTCCTTCTCTTGGAAATTTAGCTTCAACTATCTATTCTTATCTCTAAAGTTGGTAGCTAGTCTTCTAGAATTATTGTTGATAGGCTTCTATCTATTCCTTCTCTTTCACTTATCTTCTTGAAATGTGTTGCATTCAAACTTGTTTACACGGAAAGATAATTAAGAGTTATAAACTTTACACAAACCACAAGAAACTTGCTACTTTGGTATTAATATCATAGTTCATGGAACCTTAGATGACTCACTTTAATACAATTTTACTCAATGGCTCACAAGAATATTGAACATAGTAGAATCTTTCTCATTAAAAAATAGCAAAGTGAGGAAATATTTGGAACAAGAATAAGAATTACAAGATAATAGGAAAAGGAATATTTACATGGAAAACCTATATATATATATATATATATATATATATATATATATATATATATATGTCACTCTTATATTGCTTACCTACGATAAAAAATACAACATTCACAAATTAAAATGAAGAATTTCTAGGAAAATTAGAGTATTACACAACCATCACAATCCAAATTTATCAAACCAATAACAAAAAGTATAATATCATCCATAGTTTTTTTCTAAAAAAGAATGTAAAGAGAGAATGGCATGAAATGCAAAATGTCATACCCTTCATTTTAAATTTCTTATCTAATTACCCTATAATTTTCAATGTTTATTCAAATAAATAAAGTCTCATCTATTTAAGTTTCATATTATTTTTTCAAGCACATTCAAAGCAAGTTAAATTCTACTAAGTGACTAACAACTTTCAAATTTATTGAGATTTTTTGCTAGTTACCACTAATTATCTCCAAATCCTAATGATGGATTATGAATTTTTATATGGTCCTTATGCAATGAGTCAACTATTTTTTAGTTATGTAATCTTTCACTTTTGATCCCTAGGTAGTCACAAGATAAAATTAAAATTCACCTATATTTCCTAACACTAACAAAAGAAAATCCAACATCCAAGGATCTTCCTAAGAAGATATTTATCCTTTCTAACCAACCCACCCTAACTTATTTGATAATACCTAAATAAAATATTCAAATCAACGATCCTTCTATCTTCCCTTCAATAATAAATATTGTATTATATTTATAACATGCCTAGATACTTCTATCTCAATATTTAGCTCCAAAAACTACAAGTTTTGAATATTATCTAGAAAATATTTTCTCCCATGCCTTCAATACCTTCAAAATCTTGATTTTAACAAATTATACCTTCTATGGGACCATTGGAAGGATATAATTATATTATTTATATCTTATAATAAAAATCATTAATTTTGATTGAAATATGAAGAATTAAGAGTAGGTACATTGTACTCTTTTAAACTAGATTTTACCAATTAAAGCTTCCTATTTGAAGGTTCCAACTTCATGAATCAACCCTCTAATATCCTTCTAAATCTACCAAGAAATTCATTCTAGATATCCTTATGATATCTTCTAATAATAAGAGTAATACCAAGATGTTTACCTATAAGAAAAAAACATAAAACTTAGAATATATACCCCATCCATTTTCTATGTCTAGCATTCAACAGTGGTTGAGTAAAAATATGCCTTAAACTCTGGTGATCGGTTCTCAATTCAAAAGGTCTACCCACTAGATAATGCCACCATATTTTTAGGGCATGCACAACCACAACAATTTCGATATCATGATTATCATAATTAACTTTGTGCTTTTTGAGTTTCCTAGACTCATATGCTACTACGAAATCATCTTGAGATAGGACTCCTCCAAGTCCTTCTAATGAAGCATCAGTGCAAACTAAAAAACTACCAGATGGATCTGTAATTTTCAAAATAGGAGATGTGGTGAGCTTTTGCTTAAGCAAATTAAATTTTCCTTCGCATTTGTTAGTCCACTTAAACTCATTTTCCTTCCTTTGTAGGTTGGTTATAGGATAATCAATTTTGGAGTAATCTTTTACAAATATCCTGTAATAACCTAATAAACCCATGAAGCTTCTAACTTCTGAATTTTTTCCTGATCCCATTTTATTTTCTTCAAAAAATTTTGTCCTTTGTGAAACCATTTTGAGGGATTGTTTTGGGCTTCCCTAGCATCCAGATTAGCCTCTGCTTTGCAAGCCCTATCATAGGCTTTCCGCATAGTTTTTTGAACATGCATGTTCACACTTTCTCTAACCGCAAGCCTCAGTCCATGGACAAATTTTTCTATCTTCAACTCATTGTTTTGATTGTAAGATGGTACATACTTGAGGAGTCTCACATATTGCTCATAATATTCTTCCACGATGAGCGATCCTTGTTGAAGGGCAAAGAATTCCTGATACCTGTTTGTATAGAATTGCTTTGTAAGGAACCTATCCTTAAAAGCTTCCACGAACACTTCCCACTTCAATTTGTTAGGTGAGACGTCATGTGCTCTACTATAAGCATTCCACCAATCCACTCCTCTTTCTCCCAGATGGGAAAGAGCAAATGTCGTCTTAGTAGTGGAGGAATAACCTCTTATGGCAAAGTGAAGCTCAAGTTCTTCAATCCAAGCTTCGACTACATTTTCTCCTTCCTTTTCGGTGAACTTAGTACTCTGATATGTTTTAAGTTATTGCCAATTTACTTTTTTGTACGGATCCTATTTGTACGCTCTTCAGGGTCTTCATCCACTCTAGTCTCATCATCTGAGATGTTCATCTCATGGTTGTTGTTGGGATTTTGTTGAGAATTTATGGCCTGTAGGATCTGTTGAATCTGGTCTTGTATAACAGATACCATAGCAGTAATATTTTCAACTTCCTTGTTTGAGTTCCCTGAACTCTCCCCTATTTTTTTGACTTTAGGAGTGTCAAGACTAGCTTGTTGTGAGGTCATTGGCCTCTTGCCTCTTCCTCTAGTTGCCATATTAACCTAGGATAAATAATTGTATTAATACTTGCTCATTCCTAAGATCCAAAATTCTAAATAACTAGAATAGTTCACAAATAGTTTATGTGGCTAAGTTGGATCCTAGTTTTCTTCCTCTAACTTTGATTGAGATTTATACATCCTTGACATAAGGAATAAGTAGATATTAAGACAGAGATACCGAGAAATTTCCCAAAAGAGTCTAGGGTACACTGCTCAAGTCCCATTAAGGGGGGTTCACCTAGCTCTTCCACTTTTCGAACGATTGTGGATCTACTTCGTGGGAGAAAGGAGCTCGGACATCAGTGATCTTAATAACTGACATAATTCTTAACAAGTATGTATCTTTGAGAGTTAGGAATTTCATGTTTTAAATCATGCCCTAAATTTTTTCACTAACCTAGATTTATCTAAAATCTATCAGTTAGCAAGCTCTGATACCAACTGTAACGATCCTATATTATCCACTAATTATATATATATACTCTCATCTTCCACCATTGATAGGTCACCACTATAATAATGAATAAAGACATAGTTATCCCATTAGAAAAGGTAATCCTATTTGCAATAGATTGAACATATAGAAGCACCCACTTCTATAGTTCGTTTAAAGCCCAATGCTAGTAGGAACACCCATTCCCACCTTACCATCTCACCATCCCATACTGGTAGACGGATGAAATCATTTAAAGGCTTTAAATTTCCCTTAAGTTATTGCTATATAACAAGGGACATCTTATGGTTTTATCAACCAAATAGGATAGGGATCCTCACCCAAGGATTACCCTTCCCAAATCTCCATACTACCAATGAGGTTAGTATTTTAGAAGAATTACTCATCTATTGCATCTATGACTACTAGCATGTTTCATGGGATTATATGCTTTAATCATTATTATAAGAATTACTCATCATTGAGGTGTTGACAAGTTTATTAGTAGTAGTTCTAGTTTGTGAGTTTTGAGACCATAATGAGCCCTTTGTATTCGGGTTTTTCATGAATTAATCATCTCCTACTATATTTCGGATATTCAATTCTCAAGCATACATTCTTTAAAGGAAGAAGATACATAAGCAATTAGACAACATTTTTTTTCTATGCAATAAGGCTTCCATTTGAAATTCCTTTCAAACCTTACATCATCTACACCTAAGGATATAAAATACATCATTTTCATTGCTTCCATTGCTATCTTATGGAAGTATTTACATAAATGAAACTTCCTTTCTATTCTACAAGCAGGAATAAATATTACATCACTTGGCTTTTCTTTTTAGCCATTAAAAATTACATTAAATATGAAATACATGAATGTAATCAAATACAAATCAAAGTCTTCAATAGTGACTTCATGAATCTTCCCTAAGATCCTTGCATCTTCTTGAGATGTGAGATGAGTGGAAAGGGATCAGGACAACTCGAGTGCAAGAGTATGCCAATGCAACGCAAGCAACCATGCATATGTTATGCAATTATGCAACAGTCATTTGCAAAATGTATATTTCATTTCAATTAATCACCAAACATGAATTTCTACAAATTCATCCATCTTTTTCAAGATTTATTTCATAATATCATTCGCAAATTATGTACTTCATAATAGATATCAATTTATAATCTCATCCATCAAGTGTTTGGGTCATCTCCAATCATAGGAAGAGTCCCATACCTCTTCCAAGGGTTGGACACCAATCCATCCTCATAATACTAGAAAGTTTCATATAATTTAAAAAGTTCATCCCAAAAATTAACATATAATTTGGGATAAACTCATGAACTAGAATATATAATAATTCTCAAACTAAATTACCCAAAACATTCACTTTATGGAGACAAAACCAAAGATCAAAATTATTACCTTTCCATCTTTGATCGACATTCATATTAAGCAATTTTTTCTCAATATTAATTCAAAAGTTTTCTATACCATAAAGAAACCTCTATTAAATTGGTTGAACAACAAAATACCCTCAAATTACCAATATGACATCCTCTTGAACATATTTGATAGTTCTTCCTTATATTAGTTATAGAAAATTATATATAAATATATAAAAATTCTCTTTATACTAGGAAGGTCCATAGAACTTATTCTAACATAAACTAATCAACTTCCATTCTTATTCACTAATTAATCTATGATTCATTAAATTCTTTCTTTCTCCAACAAACTAATTCGATAGAACAATTATTTCTATTACAAAATCTAAAACTCCTTATTTTTGTATTCATTCCAATCAACCAAACATATCAATATACATCATAAAACATAACCCAACCCAACCCAAGCCCTTCAATGAAACTCTCTATATAAACTTTATTCAACATGAATCTCATACTGATCGGTTACGCACCTTATAAACTATCTCCTCATTCTATTCTTTCAATACTGTGATTATGACCAAGATAAGGTTTAAACCCTACGGTGAGTATTACAAAGTAATCAGTGCCTTAATTTTGTATATAGAATACGTATTTGTTAATTGGATGAGTCTCCAGGCGATGACACCTCTCGGTCTTAGGAACAATATTCGTGAGGTTTTCTAACATGGTTTAGCACGAAACCGAAGATATGCTTGCAAAACATAACCACACCTCATTTAGCTGAGAGTGTATCCTCTATAGGGTACATACGGCTTGGTTTATTTGGACAAGCTAGCATTTGAGTGGCAGACCAACAGGGATCATCAGTATCATAGCTTGAGAATGTCGGGTAGCAGCATTTTTGTAATGTAAATCCTTCTATACAGAGGTATTTTATGTCGCCCAACTGCTATGTCAGACATAGGTGATCTGGAAGAAATTATTACCGGGCACCAAATTTTTATATTTGTCGACACATCGTCAGTGACATGGGGTCTGAAAGAACCTTAGGTTCTCCTATCCCTATTTACTTCAATTATTAAATATACTACTCTTATTCTAGAGTACCTTCGAAATGAATGGTGAAGTCGCGATGTTCGAAGCTCACAAATTAGATCGGAGCACAGGGAAGAACCATTTTACTCATCAATAAATTGTGTGTCATCAATAAATTTTGGAGTTTCAATGATTTCATTGATAGCGAAGAGTGTGATTAGTAGTAGAACCCTATGGTGAACAGACAATCAGAGAGAGATTTTGAATAGGGATAGTCAAAACTCCTCAATTAATTTGATGGCCATTGTTATGCACAGGGTGTAGCTCTAATAGAAGCTTAACAAAACATGCGTAAATTTAACATGAGTCTGACTAATAGATTGGAGAATCTGACTTCATAGAATCTGAGCTGCAATAGAAAAAAAATGAGATATAACAACGATTGATTGTGGAGTCTATCAACCCATGCCACCAATCTAGTTGAAGGTCCGGGCTAGAGAGGCCTCTAATGGGTTACTTTGAAACTGACGCCTCTAGCAGGCCACCTATCCACACACTAAATCCTATAAGGCCATACAAGATATGTTATCCAAAGCAAAGTCAAAATATAATGGGAAATAAGTTCCATGTATGTAGAAAAATTCCCAAGTCACACCCTCATGGCTACTACACCGTGGACAAAGGCTTTAGAGTGGTGAAGCAATTTCACTCACTTCCTAAGGCCACTATGGCTTGTTATAGATTTAATTTATTTAAAATAAAACATTAAAATTAAAGATAGCAACAACACATCAATCATGTGATTATGGCTAAAATAGACACCCGTATTACATATATTTAAAGAAAACCCTTTCTCGTATATCAACGTATAAAAGTAAAGAGAAATATTGCAGCATATTGGAAAACAACAAGTCAAGCATATGATTTTAGTGGAGAGAAAGAAATTTATAAAGTACATGTAATAAGGTAAGAGAGGAAACTCTCACACCTGGAGTTTTTGCACAGCCTTAAAGAAAACAAGGTGTCTGAAAGGCTTCTCTTATTTCGTTCCAACCTTCTTCAAAGCTTCACCACGCATAGCATACATAGCATACCTTCAACTTTCAACCCTCATCTTAATTTATAGGCCCATTTCCTCTAGGTGGGAAGGATATTTTCTATTATTTTATTATCTTCCAGATTTTCATTCACATGCAAGTTTCTAATATCATATATATTATTTTATTGCATTTGATATTTCCTAGGGATATGGTGTGTAGGTTTCTTGTCCATTGTTCCTTACCCAAGGGTACTAACACTGTTAAGAGTATGGGCAGCAACTATTTGGACTATTAGAGATAAGGAGAGAATCTCATCTCCCAAAACACTTATCCCAAAAACTGCCATGTGTAAGAAAAATGCAATATTAAATTTATAGAGTGGTCTTTTCATAATTTGACCCAATAAAATTTTGACAAGCTCATAAAAGACAATGCACCTGATTTCTTTTCAAAAATAAGGTTAATCAAATTAAATAATTGAGCTCTAAAAAAATAATCTCTACTCTAGAGAATACTTTAAATTATATTCATAAAACATATATTCCAAAATATTGAAATATCAATCACCAATAAATATGCATTTCTAAGGTGGAATTCCTTTATGCAAATTTAATTATGCAACCTTTTAAATTCATATTAATGGCATGCAAGCACTCCACAGAGTTAAACTTAAGTGCACCGCTCTTAGGGAGGTAACTAGTGATGGTTGAGGTGAGAGCCTTACCTGTTGAGTTGTCTATGTCATCATTTCTCTTCTCATCTCTCGTGGTCAATATCTTCCACTTAAGAGAATACATGTTCCTGCACATCAGTCAATCTACGCAGCATCATTTTCTTTTGATAAAAATCATCATAATGCAAACATAACAGGCATTAGATTTAGTTGTCCAAATACAAATAGCATATTAATAAGGTTCTTCCAAGGTGGGTTGTGACAAAAAGTAAACAACATAAGTCCCAGGGGAGACAACGAAGTGGTTTGGGCTTTGGCTCTTCTTTAGGAGGTCCAAGGTTCAAACCACAATGTGGGCCAGTGTATGAGGGGATGGGTGTGGTGGTTATGTGTTAAATTCCCTATTGATAAGCATAGCTCTCGGTTTTACAAGGGATCATGGTTGGGAGGAGACTTCTCAAACCTGTGCATTGGTTGTAGGGGTTTATAATACTAACCAAGTAAAAAAATAAAAATTATAAAATAACATTCATTTCATTATTTAATTAAAAATATATATCATTTCATTATTTTAAAAAATAAATTCAAAATATATCATGTTTTACCCTAAAAAATTAGTCCCCTTTTCAAAAAAATCATGCTTTGCTCTAAAAATTTAGGATCGTGAGAGATACCATAATGGTATACCTTTGAGTTTTTATATAAAAGATCCAAGTTCAAACCTTTTCAAAAAAAGCATGCTTTACCCTACAATTTAGGATCGCGAGAGATACCATAATGGTATACCTTTGAGTTTTTATCTAAAAGATCCAAGTTCAAACCTTTTCAAAAAAATCATGCTTTACCCTAAAGATCTAAATTTAGTCCCCTTTTCAAAACAATCATGCTTTACCCTAAAAATTTAGGATTGTGAGAGATACCATAATGGTATATCTTTGAGTTTTTATCTAAAATATCCAAGTTCAAACCCTAATATACCATAGTGGTATGTCTTTGAATTTTATTCAAAGGGTCCAAGTTCAAACCCGATATAAAAGAACTAAGACCCCTTTCAAAAACTCATGCTATACCTTAAAATTAAAAAAATAAAATAGATAGGTTGATAATGGCCCCTCATATAAAAGAACTAAAACCCCTTTCAAAAACTCATGCTTTACCCTAAAATTAAAAATAAATAAATAGGTAGGTTGGTAACGGCCTAATTCTCATTGGTTGACTGTCCCAATTTAACTCCTTAAATGATCAAGTCCTATTGACTTTATCTTTACCCAATAAGTTAGAATTAATCCATAAGCAATATATATATATATGAAAAATCACATCATTTGTCTTGAGTTTTTATCTAAAATATTCAAGTTCAAACCCCAGTATACCATATTGGTATGTCTTTAAGTTTTTATTCAAAAGTTCCAATTACAAACCTCGGTATAAAAGGACTAGAATCCCTTTCAAAAACTCATGCTTTGCCCTAATTGTTTTTTAATAGGTAAGTTTTTAGCGACCAAGTTCTTGGTCGTTGACTGTTCTCATTCAATTTATTGAATGGTCAGATCCCGTTGACTTTGTCTTTACCCAATAGTCTAAGATTAATCCCTAAGAAAATAATATATATATATATGAACAATCACACCATTTATCTTTAGTTTTGTGTAACTTGAGACATCATTTTCCTTCTCTATTATTGACTTCTTATTTTTATCCAATGTAATAGGTAAATATTTATATTATTTTTTGATACATAAGAGTGTTGGTTACAACCATACTATTTTTAGTAACTATCAAGCATAGGGTTCAAACCACATGGTTTGATTCCACCAAACCTATTCCACCTCATTGTTGTTGACCCGGTGTGAGGGGGACCATCGGTCACTCAGGATTTATACCATCGATCTAACATTCACTCAAAGGATTCAAATTAGACTACTACCTTTGCAAATAGATTGCCCCTGAGGTTTGAACCTGGATGTCTTCTTGGTAAGGTCCTAGCCAAACAAGCAACTACAAATCCACCTAGCCCTTGGGGAAATAGGTAAATATATAAATTATAATATAATAAAATTATATGAATTTGTTTTCTCATCTATGAGGACTCAATGATGGGATATGTGGCGATAGTGTGTCAAAAAAAAATTAATATATTTTTTTTTTATTTAGCTAGTGTGATAAATCCCTACGACCAAGGGAAAAAATTATAATATAATAAATGTATATTATAAAAAAACTATTTTTATTTATTATTTTTTGTAGAAAATATCCCAAAAGGGATGCCACTTTCGGGTAAGACCCAAGTAGGTATGGGTATCTCTTCCGGCCAAATCGACCAGGGCTTACACCTGGCCTACCACCTTTGACATACTCAAGGAACAAACCTGAAACAATAAAAAACAAGAACACACAAACACAAACACACAAAAATATTAAAAAACATGCTCCTTGAGTGTGTCAAAAAGATAAAGCATAACCAAACACACACGCAATAAGATAAATAAAAAAAACATGAACCACACAGAAAAAACACAAGAACAACATAACAAAACACAAACATAAAAAACAACAGAATGCTACAAAGACACAACCGACAAAAACATGAAAAACAAAAACAACCAAAACCTACAAAATAAAATAAAATAAAATAAAAAACAACCAACAACGGACAACAAAGAAAAATAAAAACATAGAAAACACTCACACACCAAAACACAAAAACACCAATTAACACAAACATATAGAAACACAAGCACAAGAACAACAACAAAAAACACAAAATAATAAAAACACAAGAACAACAAAAAACAACACAAAAACAAAACAAAACAAAAAAACACACACATAAATAGAAAAGAAAAAAGAAAAAAATAGAACACAATAATGACCTTTCTAGACCAAAATACTTTTAAGGCAAGAATCAACGAAGAAAACCAAAGAAAAATTAGTTTGAGCTAGGGAACTAAAATACCCTGACCGAACCAAAAAGAAGCAAAAATAAAGCAAGAAGAAACTAGGTACCTCCAAAACTAGAGCCATCTAAAGAAATGATAGAAATAAGAGCTTCCCTTATTTGTGAAGCCCACCATCTAGAAGGATGGCCATAGCAAGTAAGATCACCTTTGTCCAAAGCCCAATTAGCTAAAGCATAAAAAATCGTGTTTTGATTTTTGACCCCATGATTGTAATCAACTTTCAAAAATCCCATCTGGATTAACTAAATCTTCTCAATAATTCTTTTTATTCTTCAATCAACCTTATGATTCTTAGGAGTCTTCAAAAGATAAATCATGAGTTGAGAGTCAGACTCAACTAGCACCTTTTCCCATCCAACATTAGTAGCCTCTTGAAGACCTCTAAGGATACCATATCCCTCATCAAGGTTATTGGATAGAATACCCAAATTCTTAGAAAAAGTAAAAAGTAGGGAGCCATCTGAAAGTCTACATTTTCCTCCCGCACTAGCTTTTCCAAGGTTCCCTCTAGAGGCTCCATCGGTATTGACTTTTCTAAAATCCTTAGGAGGAGGTTGCCAATTCCTTGTTCTATCCATATTGCAATTACTCACATTCCCTTTAAATTGGTTGCTATTAGAAGAGTTAATCTTCAATATTTGCATCACTTGATCCCATATTTGGTGGGAGTTTTGGGGGTGATTAAGGAGCTGATAGACTGATTCAACTAATTTAGCAATGGTATTTTTCCAGATATAGTGAATATTCTTCCTTTCTTTATTAAAAATTTGGTTGTTCCTTTCATTCCATATATTCCAAAGAAGAATTGTAGAACCCATCCAAACTAACTGCCTAATAAAATGATCAACACCCTCTTGATTAGGCCAATCCTTCCGAAGTTGTTCAAAAGAAAAAAAATTGGACCACTGTAAGCCAAGTAAAGTGGTAATTCTCCTCCATAGCTCAAATGCTAAAGTACACTCAATAAAAAATTACTAAGAGTTTCCACATTCTCTCCACATATTTCACATCTAAAAGGGCCATGAAAACCATGCTTCATAATATGATCCCTAGTAAGCACCCTACGATGCAATAAAAGCCAAGTAAAGAACCTTACCTTAGGCCAGAGCTTTTGAGCCCACAACTGAGAAACTATATCTAATGAATGGTTGGGATTATTATGGCATAATATCAAATAACCTTGAGCAATTGAATACTCACCCTTAGTAGTGTTTTTCCATACAAAACAATCTTTATCATGGGACCAAGAGAGAGATCTTATATGAAGAATGCATTGGATATCTTGTCTTTGTCTTTCTGGGATTTGAATAGGCTAATCATCAATAGGGATTAAATATCTACCAACCTTTGAATTACTAGTATGGTACCGACAATTATTAGCCATCTTTACCCAGTTAGCTTGGTGAATCTCCTCCATCCAAGGCCTCCAATCGAGAAATTGAGTTATCAAAGGCTTGTGACCATCCCAATAATATGTCCAAAAATTTACCTGTTGACCATTACGAATGATCTAAAATAATTTTTTCTTTATCAAATCCTCACCAGTTTTAAGAACTGCTAAAATGGGAGAACCTTTGGAAGGCAATTAATAGCGAACAAGGTCTTTAGGACTTTTGTTCTTAGCATATTTAACACAAATATTTTTAGTCCAAATAGCATTGGGGTTATGTAAAATCCTTCAATATAATATAGAAGCTAAAGCTTTGTTGTTATTAATAGCAGACCAAAAACCTAACCCTACTTCATTCTTAGGAAGATATAAAGTGTCTCATTTCACCAAGGCCCATTTTATTTTCTCCTTAGTACCACTCTAGAGGAATCAATGATTGATTTGATCTAGTTCTCGAGTAATAGTATTTGGGATATTCAACATGTTAGAAACATAAATAGGAATAGCTTGAAGGACTGATTTTACCAAGGTGATTCTACCCCTAGAATAAAGCCACCTATTGGTCCACTTTCCAATTTTCTTCTTGACTTTGTCCAACAACCAATTCCAATATTTTTTTTGTCTTTGAATATTGATGGGAATACCTAAATAAATGATTGGAAGGGAGGTCTTCTTATATCTTAACTTATCCAAGACCATGGATTCCTATATAGCAGAGTAGTGAAAGAAAATAACTAGATTTGTCTTCATTGATCAATTGCCCGATAGCCTTAGAAAAACAACTAATGATTTGCTTAATATTAGAAGCTTCCTTAACTGTAGCTTTACGTAAAAGAGTAGAGTCATCAAAAAATTGAATATGAGAGATAGGTCTAGATCCATGAGCAATGTTAACTCCCTCAAGGGTTTTTTTTTCTCTATTTTTGGATATAGTCCTACCTAAGCATTCAAAAATAATGATGAATAAATAAGGGGATAAGGGGTCACCTTGCCTAATACCTCTAGAAGCTAGGAACAACTGAGAAGGCCTGCCACTGATAAGAACTAAGTAGGAAACTGAAGAGATACATTCCATAATCCAATTCATCCAATCTTAAGAGAAATCAAATTGCCTCAAAACTTTGATAAGGAAGTGTCAATCCACTTTCTAATAAGCTTTGGATAAGTTTAACTGAATGAACATAGAAGGAGATTTTTGCATATCCATGGAATGGATGACTTCCTGAGCAAGAACTATATCATCTAATATTTGACACCCTTCCACATAACCCCCTTGTTCAGGGGAAATAATCTTATTTAAAAGAGGCTTCAACCTTTCTGCCATGATATTAGTAATAATTTTGAGAACATTACATAAAGCAATAGGTCTAAAAGCTGAGATATGTTCAGCCTCTTGAGCTTTTGGAACAAGAGTAATATAAGTTTTATTGATAACCTTAAAATTTATTTGGCTTTCTTGGCTTCTTACACCACCTCTAATAAATCAGCATGAAGGATATCCCAAAAATATTGGTAGAACTCAATGGGAAAACCATCAGGACCTGGGGTTTTTCCTTTTTGTATTTTAAAAACTACCTTTTGAAGCTCATTGATAGTAACACAAGTAGTCAAAATAGAGTTCTCCTCAAAACTGATAAGAGAAGGTATTGCTTGAAGAACATTTTTTTGATAATCCGAGTCAAGAGGAGTAGCAGCAAAAATATTGGAAAATTAATTGACAACAATAGATTTCATGCCATCCCAAGTGTAGACAACATCTCCAAAATCTTATTTCAAGAAATAAATAAAGTTGTGAGATCTTTGAGCTAGAAGATATTTATGTAAGAAATTTATGTTTTGATCACCTTCTTTGAGCCATTGAATTCTAGATTTTTGCTTCCATAATATTTCTTCCCTTTTTTTCCATTTCTCTAATTGAGATGTGAGTTTAATTTCGTCTACACTTGTACTCTCTGTGAGGCCATCTAAACGGAATTTCTTATTCAAATTTTCAAGCTGAGAAATAAATTCATGTTTTTTTATGAACATCCCCAAACTCTTTCCAATTTCAAGTCTTGATTCTCGATTTAATGTATTGCAATATTTTGGCAAAACATAACATGTAGTTCCATACCTAGGTTTACCTTCCTTCCATCATTGTTGCACTTGAGGTTTAAAGGAACCATCTCTAAGCCACATTAATTGAAATTGAAAAGGAGAGAAACTCACATTGGTTTTCCATATTTCCACCATAGTTGGCCAGTGATCCAAACCAACATTGTTAAGAGTCTTCACTTTAGGAATGTGACCATAGATTAAGAAATTGTCAAAGAGCAATAACCTATCCAATCTCTCCATTATACAATCTAAGCCTTGCCTTCTGTTAGACCAATTCATAAGACCATTATCTGGTTGGATATCCACAAGATGGAAGTTTTTAATATATTCACTCATGAGGTCAGTGCTCCTATCCAAATTTTTATTTCCCCCCATTTTATCATCTAGAGATAGGATGGTATTGAAATCTCCTCCGATCAAGATCCAAGCTTCAGGAAAATGAGAGATAATATAAGTTATATTCTTCCATTGTCTTCTTTTTTCCTCCAAATTAGTTGAAGCATAAACAATAATGTAAAGCATAATTTGGTTGAAATGTCTGCTTTGAATAGCTATAGCCAGAAGACCCCAACTACCAACCATATGGTGAATAACTACCTCTTTTGGGTCCTAAAGGCAAGCAATGCCATCAAAAGTTCCCTAGGAACTGAGGGAAACCATTTTTCTAGCTAGCTAGATTTTACTACCAATTGATTCCATATCCTCTATTAACATCTTCATTTCTTGAAGGAAAACAAGATGTGGATGATTTATCAGAATCATTATTCTCATTTCATTTTGTTTTGAAATACTTCCTTTGAGTCCTCTAATATTCCAAGTGATGATATTCATTAATACCAAGCCTAAAAATTTTGGGAAGGGCATTAATCTTACCTTCCTCTACAAGATTTTCACCTTATTTTACCATATGATATTGATTAGTCTTGCGACCTACCTTTTGATTAGAATCCATATTCAGTTTTTTTTCTTGTTTCTTGACTTACTCCAATTGAATCTGAGATGGCTTCTAACATTGAAGAATGTTTGTACACAGCAAAAATGTTACCAGAAGGCTCAAAAAAGTCTATATTGGGACCCGTATTATTTAAAGTTTTAACATTTAAAATATTATTTTTCTTGTGTATGTTTTCTCCCCTTTTTCTATTGAAAACCTTTGATTTGTTGGTTTACATCTGAGTTCTTCCCTTTATATTTAAATTGTGTTTCTAAGATTTTTATTTCCATTATTTCCTCTTCCTCACTTGGGACATCATTTATGGACAAAAATTTAAATATATTAGCAGATAACTTTGATTGATCCTTCATAATTGGATTTTTTTAGTGTTCTTCTTAGGCATTTGGAAACCTCTTTGAGTTTATATCTTCTTCCTTTTGATCTAGAATTTTTTTGGGCAAACACTAGCCAAATGACCATATTCATGGTAAATTCTACAGCAAAAGGAATGTTCTCATAGTCCACTACTTGCTCCCAAGTGTCCTCCCCAAATTGTAATGTGATCTTTTTAGGTAGGGCTTGTCAAATCCATTAGAACACAAATCCGAGCATAAATAATATGTTCAAATTTTTTAGTACAATCAGCAATCATCTTAAATTTTTCTAAAGAGTTTCCAATTGAATAAAAAAATTCGGATTCCAGAATTCAATTAGAAGGCCAAAGAGTCTAACCCACATGAGACTTGTAGAAGGCATCTCTTCTTCTGCTTTAAATTTAGTATGTCAAGGCTTCATGGAAAGCCCTACCCTTCCAAAGAACCAAGGAACCCCTTGAAAATTTCTCTCTATCTTCATTATTAGCAAATAAAACAAGAAAATAACCATTTAGATAAATAGAGATTTGTAACTCAGATGAAAACCCATGAAATGACAAATTAGTTCTCTTTTTTCCAGATCTTCAATACCAGTCTGAATGTTGCCCATGTCAAGATTAACAATAAGAGTTCCATCATCTGATTTAAGATATCCTGAATCTGTTTTCCTAAGATCAATCTTAGGCATTCTTAGAGGTTTACAAGAAGCCCTAATATTAATATTAGCATTAAGCTGAGGTTGTCCACCATGAAGGGCATCTCTAAAATTCATTTTTGGGGTTGAGTCTTCAAAATTCTTTCCCTTGACAGGGGTTTCCATAGTAGATTTATTTTGTGGGTGCACCTTAGCACCAAATTCACTTGAGATCTGAGCCTATTTTTTATCAAATTTTTGAAACTTGTTACGTGATCTCTTTAATCCATACCCTAAACATCGTGGAAAGGTACGATTTTCATTTTTCTTTTGTGCAACAAATTGAATGTTGTTGTCACTCAAGTTCACTGCATGAAGATCTATAGAAAGATAGATTTCTAACCCATCTTGGATCTCCTGCAACATATATTGATAAAATCTTGAGCATAAACCACAAAATTATTGGTCGTTAGGGCTTGAAGACCCCAAAAACCAACCTTTGGAGCTACTTGAACTTAGCCCAGATGAAACCCTCGCACAGTCGCTTGCCAAAAATTGCGTTCACATATATGGATGCACTAAGATCTTTTTTGCTCCAAATGATCTAAAAATTGGTTGAGACGTTCTAGGGTTTATCAGACATCTACCCTCAATATTTCAACTCAATCTGAGTCCATATGAGAGAAATATAACCGAAACAAGTTCAAAAATTTGGGCAGTCCTACGAAAAACGCCCCCCACCCATACATTTACCTGGTGGAAGAAAAGCAATACGTTGCAAATAGATCTTCAAGAAGAAGCAGAATATTGAAGGTAAAGTGGACAAATATAAAGCTCGCCCGGTTGCTAAAGGCTATTCTCAGGGAGAGGTAATTGATTATGGTGAAGCATTTTCTCCTGTTGCAAAGCTAACATGCCTTTTCGACCTGCTTTTTCAATGAACTCCTAGAATGCATGATGTTTTGCCCGTAAAAGCAGTAAAATTATTTAAATTTGCTTTAAATAATTATATATTATATATAAAATAAATTATATATAATTTTAAGTAAAAATAAAATTATTATAATTTTATAATATAAAATTATAATAATTTATAATTTTATATTATAAATTATTATAATTTAAAATTTTATTATATATAATATTTTATTTATTATATAATTAATTTAAAGTAAAAATAACTAATGTTAAAATAATTAATTTGAAGTTATTTTCCAATAATTATTATTTTGTTTTGTTAAAATACGGCAAAGATACAACTTATAAAAACTACAATATTATCCATATGTGACTTTTAAGATTACCAATCGATAAGGCTTGACTGTCGTTACCTAAACAATCAGTTCCTATTTGTTTCTAGAACAATCACACCATTTTCCTTTAGCTTTGTGTAATTTGAGACGTATCATTTTCCTTCCCTATTATTATTGACTCTTTTTTTTTTAATCTAATGTAATAGGCAAATAAATCAATTATAATATAATAAATGTATATGGTTTTGGTTTCACATCTAAGAAATTAAGTTCAATCTACTATAGGATGTGTTGTGAGAGTGTTAAAAAATATATAATAAATGTATATTATAAAACATATTTGTATTTATTAATTTTAAGTCATTTAACATATTATATATAAAAAATGTTATGTACAATCATACACACTCACCCACAACACTTTTAAAGAAGAGTCAAACCCAAAACTATTGTGCTATCCCTTTGGGACATTATATATATAATATAATTTATTGTATAATTTAATTTGGAGTAAAAAATAATATTAAAATGATTAATTTGAAGCTATTTTCAATAGTTGTTATTTTTTTGTTAGAAAGGTAAATTCTTAATCATGGTGGTAAGACTACAACTTATAAATACTACATTGCTATTCGTCTCTATTTATATTATTGCACTTTCAAGATTACCAATAGGTAAAATATTATAAGTTGATAAAATTTAAAGAAACTTTCTTTGAAAAAGATACAAGGAAAAATTTAGGTTTTCTCTTTGTAACTGACATAGGGTTTGATAAAGAAAAAATATTGGAAGAACAAGGTTGCAAACTTGTGAGTTTGGTCTTATGGGAAAAACTTGAATGGAGATTATTTAGAGATTAATGAAATAATTGGAAAAAAAAATATTATTTCAAAAATATACAAGTTTTCTTGATACACTGAAGTTATTTAGGAAAAGAACCCTACCCAAAGGATTTCCAATATTGAACTTCATATCTGGTGGTTTGCAATTGATTAAGAAACATATTAAATGGTTAAGAAACATATTAAATGGTTAATCAATTAGGGGAATTATACAAATTTTTGGTTTGATGCTTGGTTGAAGCCTAATCATTTTATATCTAATTCCAAATGGTAATTATTGGCTTGGGCATGCCTAGCTTGTAAATATCCAAAGGTCAAAGATTATATTAATGTAAGCAATAACGCCAAATCATGGATTTCTATTAATAACCTAAATGAAGGAGAGGAACTCAAAAAAATTATAAATGAACTTCAAAAGATGCTTTAAGAGTTTTTTTCGTCAAATTTTCTATGAAAGGATGATTTGGTTTAAAATCTATCAAAAGATGGTGGATACTTGTCAAGTTGGAATATGAAGATTTAGAGCAATTGAAATTTGCTACTCCCAAATATTTTCCTTGGAAGAATGTTTAATGACTAGGGGCTCTCCATAAGACCTCAACATTTCTTTGGTTAGCTAATCAAAGTAAGATTCTTATAAGAGAAAGTCTACAAAGAAGAAGATATCATGGACCTTTCAAATGGATACTTGTCAAGTTAGAATATGAGGATTTAGAGCAATTGAAATTTGCTACTCCCAAAGATTATCCTTGAAAGAATGTTTTATGACTAGAGGTTCTTCCTAAGGCCTCAACATTCCTTTGGTTAGCTATTCAAAGTAAGATTCTTATAGGATAAAGTCTACAAAGAAGAGGATATCATGGACCTTTCAAATGTGCCTTGTGTATTAAGGATTTAGAAACACTAGACTATTTACTTCTTCATTGTCTTTTTAATCACACCATTTGGGGTTACTTTGTTTAAAATATGAAAATAGATTGGATAGCTCCATCAACATTGAAAGAGTTGATGAAATATTGGATTAATTATTTTAGCGCTAAATTATTATGTATTCTATGGAAGATTGGTCCTATCATTATGCTTGAAAGATATAGTAGAATTTTTAAAAATAAATCTCATAATCATGTCAAGTTTGGAATCGTATTATTGCCTCGTTTGCAAAATGTTTACAAACACGATGCTCATTAGGGGAAGTCTCAAGTGTAGAAAAGGAGGTAGTAACAACTTGATTATAGGATTTGAACATACGTGGAAGAGTCATTTGTGATAATGATATTAAAACAAAGAATATGCTTCAATCTAGGGTAAAATAGAAATGATCAAAAATTGGGTTTATGAAAATTAATTTGGTGGTGCTTCCAAAGGAAATTTAAAAAATGTTAGTGGAGGTGGTATTTTTCAAAATAATGAAGGCAAAATTCTCCTTACTTAGAATCACATGTAAATTCAACTAACAACAATGCAAAGTTAATTTTGATGATGCTTTTAAGAAAATTTGGAAGACATCGGTGGAGGTGATATTTTTCCATTTAATGATGGCAAAATTCTTCTCACTTAGAATCATATAGAACTTCAACTAACAACTATGTAGATGCTAAGGCACTTATTTTGAGGATTAAAATTGCAATTGAAAAAGGATGAAATTATATTTCAATTGAAGGGTATTTGCAAATTATTATTAATATTGTCCACACAAATTGATATGGAGATTGGATAAAAAATAATATTATTACTAATATTTATCTATTATTGGAGTAAATTTATTGGAAATGTAAACATATCTATAGAGAAGGAAATAAGGTAGTAGATAGTTTAGCCAATCATAGTGTTGATCTTCATCTTAGTGAAATTTAAATTTTAGAAGGAAATTGGTCGAGTGAGATTTTATCTCTTAATGAAAATGATGTCAAGGAGCTAATTGTGAAAACATAGCACTTTGAGAAAGATGAAGAATATATTTGATAAAAAAATAAAAATATATTTGATAAAAACACATGTTGAATATGGTTTAATTAACCTAACAATAAATGTGATATTTTGGTATTTTTCATTGTAAAATATTCTATTTTGATAAACAGTTATTTGTCTGTTACTTCAAGTCATCTAGACTTTATTAAGATGATCCACTATCTCCTTAGCTATTCATTAATTCTTGAAGCATTAGAGAGCACTTTCTTAAATGTAAAAATGGAAGGAGAAATCAAAGTTATTCAAGTTGCAAAAAATGGTCCCTTCGAATCTCATCTCCAATTTGTTGATGAAACTCTTCTTCAAGCCATCCCTCAGTAAAAGAGGCCATGGAGTTTAAATCAATATTATCATGTTAGGAGAAGGCTACTAAACAGTTGGCTAATAGTACAAAATCCAAGATTTTTTCATTAAAATTGTCATAGATTTACAACAAATTATTATGAATATTTTAGGGTTTAAAATTGAAAATTTTCCATCAACCTACTTGGGTATTTCTTTGTCTCATAAAGGAAATAAAAGGAGCTTTGGGCCTCTCTTTTTTGGATAGAATGAAAGCTTGTTTGGTAAGTTGGAAAGTTAAGTTCTTAACCATGGTGGGAATGCTACAACTCATAAACACTACATTGCAATCCATCCGTATTTATATGATGTCACTTTCAAGATTTTCAAACATTGTAAATTGATAAAATTCAAAAAGAATTTCTTTGGAAGGGTTGTGAAGAAAAAATTAGGTTTCCACTTTGTAAGTGGGATAGGGTTTGTAAATAAAATAATATTGAAGGAGCAGGTTTTTAGAATTACAACTTATGAGTTTGGCATTGAGACAAAGCTTGGATGAATATTATTAGGAGATCAAAGAAAGAATTGAAAAAAATATTATATAGGTTCTCTTGATGCAATGAAATTATTTAAGATAAGAACCCTATCCAACAAATTTTTAACATTGAACTTCATATCAAATAATTTGCAATTGATAAATAAACATATTAGATGGTTAGTCAATAAGAGGAATATGAAAAAAAAAAAAAACAAAACAAAACAAAAACAAAAAAATTTGTGATAAAAAAATCTTAGATATGGTAAAACTTTACATGAGATAGTTTACAATTGATAAAAAAAAATTATTGATAAAGAAACATATTAGATGGTTAGTCAATGAAAAAATTATATTAAAAAAAAAAGATTTGTGATAAAAAAACATGATATAATAAAACTAGTAAAACTGACTTAATAAAAAATATATTATTTTGATGAAAGTAACATCTAATAACCTCTAAGGGTTAGGTGGATTGGTAAGTGCAGGTGTGACTATGCACTTACTGAGAAGAGACCTAGGTTCAAAACTTGGAGGGAAGTCAACCCTTTGCAAAGGTAGTAGTTTGCTTTGAATCCTCTAAGTGTGCGCCAGACCAATGACAATGGTGCAAACTTTGAGCGATCAGTGGTCCCCATATCACACCAAGTTAACAAGAATGAGACGAATAGTTTTATTAAGAGCAATCCCTATGGTTTGAACCCTATGCTGACCAATTACTAAAGATAGTGGTTGTGACCAACTTTCTTATGTAATAAAAAAAATAACATCTAATAAAAATCATATATAACTTATTTTTTTTTAATATTTTGATATTTTAATAAAAAAGCCAATAAAAATCACATATAACTATTTAAAAATAATTGTTAATTTTTTTAAATTTCAATCTATCTTAAAATATGAAGTATTGTTTTTTCACTATTACACAAAAATATGAAGTACACTATCTAGGAATTCAAGTTCCTTAACTTCCTTGTATCCAGTGCCCATTGCTCTCAAATGAACAAAGGTTTCGTGGTCGTCTTAAAATATATTTATTGCTTGACTTCAAAGTGGATGGAGCATAGGATTAGTTCAAAATTTAATTTTGGGATTTGAACAGTTGATATCTAGCCTACAATACATCTTAGGGTTATTGAGCAAACGACCAAACTACCATGTCTCGAATTTCGAATGGATTCTTATTGAACCCTCTTTAGGTATGTCTTTTCGATTTAGCCCAAGGGTGTGTGTAGAAGTTGACCTACAAAGGAAGTTGCCAAAATGTTTTAAAATCGTCACACAGGAAGGGGTAATCTAATGCTTGTTTTTTTTGCCAGTCTCAGGATCACTTAATCCTTGAATGTCCTTTGAGAAAAATTTAGAAGGTAAAAAATGAGAAGGGTGTGACATGACCTGACTCTTCTATAGCCAGTGGGAAGGTTTAGCCCAGCAAGGATACTAATAAGGAGACTCAAGAATTGGAGATGGATGCAAGGAATCAAAAAATGGGCAACAAATAAGACATTGGTTGGAAGTTGGTTCAGAAGAGGCGAGAGGTAAAGGATTCACCAGATAGGCCCTCTAACTTTAAGAAGGGATCTTCTTCCTATAGGGGGAGATCTAGAGAGGTTAATGTTGGTTCCAAGGATACTCCTTGGGCTAACAAAATTTTAGAGATTGTTAGGAACCTCAATGAAAACTTGGAGGCTATGGAGGGTAGAAAGAATAGTAGAAGCTCGGCTTTAGAAAGAAGTAGATCTCCAGCTGGTAGGTCTACATAGGTTAGCAATCGATTTGAAACCCTTAATACTGAGGTTTCTCAATGAAAGTGGAATTTAGTTCATGGAATGTCTATTCCTACTAGGATAAGTTTGGTTAGTATTTTTTTGTGTTCTGTTAGTGTTGATGTAGTTTATCTTTAGGAGGTTAAGGTGGATGGATTTTCTCTTCATAGCTGTATGGATAACAGTTGGTCTGGGGCCTGGTGGGCTTCTTCTCATGACAAAGGTTCTAGGGAGGTGGTCCTTGTTATCAGGTATTGGCTGGCTGCGTTGTTGATTGATCAGGGAGAGGGCCCATTTGGTAGGATTTTTTGAGCTACTTTCATGATTACTGGCCAGGTAATTGGTATTTGTTCTATTTATGCTCCTAATTCATCTAGTGAGAGGACTACCTTGTGGGATTGGATGCAGATAAATGTACCCGATGCTAATTCTATCATAGGGGGAGATTTTAATATGGTGGAATAAGATGGAGATTGTGAAGGAATGCATGGTGGTTGTATTGCAGGTGTTGAGAATGACTCTTGGTGCAACTTGAAGGCTTCTTTACAAATATTTGATGCTCTATGGGCGAGTGTGTGAGGGGGTGGGTGTGTGATGGCTTTGTGTTAAATTATGTATTGATAAGTATAGCTCTCGGTAATTTACAAGGGGTTATGGTTGGGAGGAGACTATAATTTACAAGGGGTTATGGTTGGGAGGAGACTACTCAACCCTGTGCATCGGTCATAAAAAATTTTCACAATAACCAAATCAAAAAAAAAGTTTTATCTTAACTTATTTTATTTTTAATATAATTTATTTAAAAAGTTTAAAATTTAAATTCATAAAAATATTATATATCATATTTTAAATTATTAAAAAATAATATAATACTACAAATAAAATTCATTTAATTTTTAAATATTATAAAAAATTAGATTTCAAATATCATATTTTTCCCATAAAACATAAAGTGGTACATTATAAAATTAACATATAAAATATTATATAAAACATTATGGCTGAAAGTAAAGTTCAAATATTGAAATACACCCTACTACATGGGATTTGTTAAAATATTTTTTTATTATAATTTACAATGGGAGGTTGGATTTAGTTTATATAATTAATATATAAACATGATATACAATATAAATATGAAATTATTTATATTTTTTTTTTATATAAAGAAGTTTTATAAACTTTAGTCTTGAGAGCAAGATGAAATCAACCAGTACTTGACAACTGCAAATCGACCTATTTATTTGAGTAAAAAATTTAGGGAAGCACATGTTTTTGAAAGGGGTCATGATTCCTTTATTCTCAGGTTTGAACTTGGGTTTCTAGATAAAAACCCAAGGCATACTACTACGGTATCTTTCATGGGATATTAATATAAACTAATATTATATAAAATAAATATATTAAAAAATAAAAGGATTTTATCTAATGATATTTTTATTGTGAATACGTATAACAACAAGACTTTAAGACTTTGAATAAGAGGTTTAAGATTTGAACTTAATAGGATAGAGTTGCACATCATACTTTGGTAATAAAATTTTAGTTAGATAAAGATAAATAATATTTTCTATATGATTTATGGTTTAGCAAATATTTTTTTTGGTAGGTGGTAAAACTTATATTAAATGGGTTTTAACTGGTCCCCAAAACCAGGAGCATAAACAAAGAAAGTGAAGTAGCAAGCTAAGCTAAGCAAGGGCCCGTTTAGGGACATCAAGGAAGCATGAAACAACCAAGAAACACGTATAGAAAGCACAAATAGAGTGTCCGCACCCGGATAACTTCACGCAAAAGACTAGAACCAAATAAAACCCACACAGGACCTACTAAAAAGAAACACTAGAGCTAAGAACACAAGAGCTGAAAAAATACCCATGTAGGGGCTATAGAAGAAATAAAACAAAACCAAAATAGGGCCCGTGTAGGGGAATCCCACGCAAGGGATCAAATCCCAAGAAACAAAATAGACCATCTGCACAGGGACACTAGCTAAGACTTTTGGGACTAAGCATTGACGATCTCTTCATTTTCAGAGTCTTTTTTGTCCTGGTTCTTGATCAACAGATTTAGGGCTTAACTAATATTTTCCATGGCATTAATGATGTTGTTAAGGATGGTGTTGTGGACCTTGCTGAGAATAGCTTCAGGTTCGGATCTATCACTTCCATCATCAGAAATATGTTGAGGGGAATTCTAGCTTGTTTAAAAAAAAAACTTTTGTAGGTAGGCAGGCCTCCTAATATGAGTGAAGTGCTCTTCTAGATTGGATTTTCATTTTGAATGCAAAGAATGACCTAGATTAGAGGCAGGAAACTAGGTTCCAAAGGCAGCATCTCCGCTAGTCTCTTTAGGAAGGGACCAGGAGGGACTGAGGGTAGACGGGGAAGGGGCAAGTTGGAATGGAGCTGAGAGGAGAAAAAGGTAGGTGGAAGGGTGGCTTCAGCATGACGGTAAATGATGGAAAAAAATACCTTGATGGGTTGGTAGGGTTTGGGACTTTCTCTTTTTGGCATTGTGGATTGAATACCTGATCGAACGAAAGAGAAATTTTGGGATGTTAACCGGATTGAAACCTCTAAGGTGATTTACAAGGGCAACATAAAAAATAAAAAATAGTTTTTAAGGATCATCAATAGTGAGGTATTGGAGGATAGGGACAGTTACCATTGGCCACGAAATAGGGAGAGACTCACGCTCGACTGTGATGCATTTCCATTTGAAAGTCTTGGAATAGTTTGAAAAACCTTTGAGCTCTGGATCCCAATTATGGCGGTCTCTTCGCACCACGTGCCTAGCTGTAGGTAGCTCCATAACTTCGACCAGCATATTAACAGTAACTCAAAAATGATGGTTTTGAACAATGACATAGCCATTATTACATGTATTAACAAAAATGTCTATGATGTCTTGCTCGACTCCCTTAAACTTGTTGAGGAAAGGAATAAGGACTTGGGCTTCCAAAAAGTACCGAGACAGGGGGTCAAGTTGCATATTGAAAGGTTCAAGCAAATCCATGGGGGTAGGGTTAAATATGTAGGTAAACCAACAACTCTGGACTAAACTATCACCACCTCCAGGGTTACTCAATGGAAAATACCACCAGAAGATGAAGAGACTTAGATGGTGATGGAATTTAAAAGACTCCTTTACACAAAATGAGGTAAACACAAAATGTATGAAAGGAACATTGATGATAACAGGTCATTGGGTGATAGGCCATCGGGAAGTGGCAACAAAAAACCTTAATGCAGCACAAGAAATTCATGCATCAAATCTAGGAAAGTTTCCTACGTGATCCAATCATCGTGGATTCTAAAATGGATAAAAACTTATAAGCTTTGATGAATTCACATAGAAACAACTTTGGAACTTGGTATAATTTGCATAATTAAGCAAAAAATATTGATAAAAAGGTGATACAGAAAGAAGAGGGGGATAATGATCACATGATAAGTAGGGGATACCAATCCTTTCGAGGAAAAAACTATGCCACCATAAGATAGAAACATACCTCTTAGGACCGATTGTGCAGCTCCAAGTTATCAACAACAATATTTAGACCCTTTTGAGGGGTATTTTAGCGCCAAATAGATAGAGTTTTGTGACTAACTTCAATATTGATGAGCAGATCAGTAGACTTGTTAGCTTCTCGAAACACATGACTGGTTATAGAATTACTAAAATTTTGCATGAAAATCTTGGCTTCCTGGATCATAGTTCTCACGTTCCATGAAGAAATTTAGTTATTGTTGATAGAATTTGTAATATTCATGGAATCACCTTTGATTTATAAAATGCCTTTGTAGTATCTGAGAGTTTCTAAGCCTCTCCACAAGGCACGAGCTTTAGCATAGTGGTTAGTTTGAAGGCCCAAATACTTAGCACAGGCCATTAAGATTCGCCCAGTGTGATCTCTGACCAATATTCCAACTCCAGTTGCTCTCGAATTTCCTTTAGAAGCATCATCATAGTTTAGCTTAAACCACCCTACAGGAAGAGGTGTCCAGTGAGCACCAAATCTGGGATGGGGGTTTGAAGGAATGGAACTAGAGTTATGGAGAATTTTGAGAGATAGGAAAAGAGTAGACTCAAGTCTAGATTCGGGGGGCTTGAAATAAGGGAAAATCTTAGAATTTTTATCTACAAAGGTGATGGATTTATTGACAATAATGATAGAGTCCCTTAAGGTATTTGAAAAGAATATTGTTTCTTTCGAGTGAGATCTACCATATGAGATGATGGAGATAAACTTTCCATAAAGAAGATAGCCTAGAATTTTTGAACGACATGGGCCACTGAGTGAAGAGATGTGCCAGGGAATTGGGTTGGACCTGGGAGATGTGAAAAGTGGACATGAGATGATCTATGACAGTGTGGGAGAAAGAAAATTTTGTAAAGATATGGTTGACAGATTCCTAGATCGCCTTACAAAGATGACATCTGTTACGAACAACTGTACCTCTCTTCATGATATTATCAGTTGTGATGATTTTTTTTTGGATGGCCAACCAAGAAAAAATGGTAATTTTAGGAATAAGGTGTTTATGCCAAACCAGATTGAAAGGAATGTGGACAATTTGGGGAGTGAGATTCAAATTATGTGCAAATTTTGTAACAACTCCAGTTGTCACTACATGTCTACTAATAATTTTTTTTTCTAAGTTCATCATTGTCCACCTTGTGATAAGTTAAAGTCATAATAATGATTTAAGACGAGATCTTCCCATCAGAAGTAAATATTATGAATTGCAATAGATTAATTATATATAAGCATCAACTTCTATGATTCATTTTAATCCAATTGTGAGTAGGAGCACCAACCCCTGCAGCACCATCCTACCATCCCATAATGGTAGATGAATAATAGCATACAATGGCTATGTCTCCTCCATGCATTTGTCACATGGTAAGGGACGTCATCTTGGTTTAATCAACCATTTAGGATAACAATCCCTCACCAAAGGAATTCCTTTCTTCATTTATTTATATTGACATTAAATGCTAGTATATTAGGAGAAACCAATAATCTATTGCTTATTACGAAAACTTACATGCAGTTTGGGTTATTCGTCTTAAGTGTTATTATAAGAATTTCTTATCATAAAGGTGTTGGCAGTTTAGGTGGTGGTGGGTATATGTTTTAAGTCTTTGGTTTGATTCCATTACTAGGTATATTTGTTGTAAATTACCCTCTACACTACTATATTCATAAGATATGGTTCCTATAATTAACCAAATATCACTAAACATACATTACCATAACTTGAATTAAGAAAATATATACGCAATATCGATTTACAAATATGATTTCTAGCATTCATATCCAATTGCTAACAAGCTTATCTCATGATACTTTCATTTGATCATTCTTCCAAAAACCATACATCTTCTACCATCCAATTGATGTGATTACATCATTTAAAAGACTTCCTTATAGATTTACAAAAGCAAGTAGAGAAATACATCAAATATTACATAGCTTGGCTCTATCCATTCAACCCTTCAAGATTACAATAATAATGTCTCAAGACTAAAATAATGTATAGCAAATAATCTTCAACAATGGTTGCCCGGATTTCAACGGCGTAAAAGGTTTAAAATGATTGTGGCATGGTGGTTATAGGGGTGGACTGCGCAAAGATCTATGTGGCGGCTTTCCAGGGTGGACAGCGCAGAATACTGCGACGGCCTTAAAAACTGGATAGCTTGCCCGGATTCGTGGCGGCTACCGATTCCACCATGTAAATACAAAAAAAAAAACAATGGTTGCCCGGTTTCTCTCTGGTTCTCTTGCATCTTCATGGAGTGAAAGAGATGTGTTTGTAAGGGATCAGTACAACTCGAATGCAAAGTGTGTCAATGCAGCACAAGAAAGCCATGCCTTTTATATTTAAATGCATCTAAGCACCATTAACTTTGTTTATGCATTTTTTTAAAGTTAATGAACATCCTTAGCAATAGATCCACCATCTTATGCAAAATAAAGATTAATACGCAATCCAAATCATCTTAAGTTTGGTTTATCTCCAAACAAAGGAAGAGTCCCATACCTCTTCCCAAAGAAAAAGACACCAATATTTTCCTTCAATACTAGAATTTTACCATACTTATGATGATAAACAAAACATATAACTTCATTTTATTACCAAACATAACATTTAAATTAAAATATATTTCCTTAATCAAATATCTGAACTATATAAATTTAAGGCTTACAAAAAAAAAAAGGTAGAATGATCATTTAGCAAATTTCCAAGCATAAATGCGAAACTTTCTTTTTGATTTTTCATAAAATCATACAACAATGCAAAACCAATAAGGCACTTATCTGCATATATATTAGCCACTCTAACCTTAATTACAACATAGGCCTCTATCCTATATTAGCCACTCTAACCTTAATTACAACATAGGCCTCTATCCTATGTTTTCAACTATTATAGTATACTTTAAGAATATCAATAATATCATTTAACTAGATATAAAATTTCATTAACCAAAGTATACGACACGCTTTGAATCACTACAACTCCACCCAAATGTCACAAACAGACCAACACTTACAAATATTGTACAAGCCTTCCACCAAGACTAAGAGTAGCTCATCCAATATAATTAATTTCATTCAACACCCTAAGACTTTGGCCAAACTCTATATGAGTGCATTCCATAAAATTAAGCATCGAAAATGTCATAGCTATGTGCTAAGCCTCTACGGACAGGTTACTAACCAGCGGCAATCCATCATCCGTGCCATACATTTATCACAACTAAACATGGTGTCTTCGGGAGTTCTTTTATGTTTAACACCGAAAATAATAACAATGATCGTAACGGGTGACACTAAGAGTTATCACAATCTGACATATGCTTGGGAGTACATAGAAGATTGTTGGATGCGTACTTTAACAATCTCCAAAGGAGTCTCCATTAATCGAAGCTCTCCACCCTTGGCTTCAAACAGATATTACCCAGGCAGTATACCACTTCAATGGGTGGGACGATTCATAGAACAATGCAAGTCAAGAGATGGAAGACACCAGTAGGGATGGTTTTTGATGGCAGCATAAAATGGTTTTTATGCTACATACTAGTCCAACTTAACCGGCGATAATGATATACATCGGAGATTCGACTGTACTACGCACTTTGGACGTAGTATGCTACTAACGAGATCTTATAGAGGTATGGTTTTGTCGAAGTGTCAGGTTTTAATCTGCTTGGTGGGGGATCACCGTGATTAGCTGTCGAGTTATCCTAATCACATACTAGCAACTTCGAAAGAAGTGCCTATAGCTAAGTGACGACTTTCTTATTGCCTAGGAGCTAGCAGGATTAACCTACATATTCACCAAGCATAGTTTGGAGGTCGACACGCTAATCGTTCCAAAAGTAAAACATCATGCAGTCTAGAGTCATACGACGGAATAGCAGAAATGCATCAGCATATACGAACAACAATTCATCGAGACGGTGTTCGAAATATGACTGAACTTCGAAAGATATAATCCAATGGTCATAACATATCCAGCAAATATTGAAATCATTAAACTACTTGTTACAACATGGATATCAATACAAATTATATTCAAAAGGCGACGATGGCCTTGTAGCTCACATCTACCTAGCCATCGGAACTTAGACATTATTGGATCGTTTGAATAAATAGAGAACGAAATAATATTAAGGTTATGCGAGGATTAGTATCTCTACGGATATGTAACTAATAAATAGGCATTATTATTTTATTTTTAACCTGTATTCACCCATCAGCTATGTCTTGATATATATTCAAAATAACTTTAGTCAAAGAAACATTACAACTAAAGACTGCATTAATGCAAAAATCCTAATACAACAAAGAGAAAGCATACAAAATTCATGCAGTAAGAGAAAAGTGGACACTCTTACACCTGGAACTCTCGCAAAGCCACACGCCAAAGTTTTTGAAGCACCTTTATCGTTCTTGGCTTCACTCCTCTTAACCAAGCATAGCATACCTCCCCTTTTTCTCAACCCTCATGGCTATTTATAACACTTTATTTTTCCTGAAAAGAATATGCTTTATATTATTTTATTTATTTTCTTTCTTTTCCCTTCACATGCAAGTTTCTTCAGTATATATTATTTTAATATAAAAAAGATTCCCTGTAGATAAGGTATAGGCTGCTTATATGTCCTATGTCCCCTACTGTAAGGGCACTAAAACTATTGAGAGAATGGACAATAAGTACTAGACTATTAAAGATAAGAGGAGAGTCTCATCTCTTAGTACAACCATCCCAAAGTTACCATGTGTAGGAAAGATGTAATATTTAATTTATAAGGTAGTCTTTCCATTTTTTAGTCCAATAAAATTTGAATAGATTCATAAAAGACAAACCACCTAATTTCTTCAAGAATGGGGTCAATAAAATCAAATAATTATGCTCAAATCAATTAATCTCTACTCTAGAGAATGCTTAAATAATATGCATAAAACATATATTTCAAATATTAAAATATCAATCATCAATAAATATGCATTTCCAACGTAGAGTTCTTTTATGCAAATTAAGTATGCAACCAATCATATTTCACATAAATGGCATACAAGCACTCTATGAATGTGCTCAATATCTCCCATCATCGTTTTTCCTTCAATTGGGCGGGACTTTTCAGAGTTAGACTCAAGTACACTATCCTCAGGGAGGTAACTAGTGATGGTTGAGATAAGAGCTTTACCTGATGAGTTGTATTTGTCATCATTTCCCTTTTTCATCTCTTGTCGGTCAGTCTTCGACTTAAGAGAATGCTTGTTCCTACAATCAACCAATGCACACATCATCATTTTCTTTTGATAGAAACTAATATAATGCAAATACATTAAGCATTACAAATCAGCTATCATAATACAAATAGCATATTAATAGAGTTCCTCCAAGGTGGGTCATGGCATACTCCCCCTCTTAGAATAAACACAGTCCTCCATGTTTTCCTGTAATATTACATAACAGTCATTACAACATAAGGTTTGTATAGATTTCCACTTACATAAGTGGTAAATGGTCCAACTTGTATTATTACATAACATCATCAAATAAATAAAGAAAATATCTTTTCATGTCCTCCACTTTTTTCCAAGTGGAATTCTTCTCAAAAAACTGGTCCCCTTAGACCTTACACTGATCGGTATTATACTTCCTCCTAGTTTTGGAGTGAATCTCTAAAATCTTGGTTGATCCCATTGTAATGACTAAGGGTTTCACCATAACTCATGAGCACAAGAGTGGCTTCTTGCATGACCAAGTTATCTAACAGTTGGCCCTGTTGGACTAGTTGTTCCTTAAAGTCATTTACTTGTTATTTCAACTCAAAAATCATTGCAAATAGGTCCTTCAACATTCTACCTAATATTTTCAACTTTCATCCAGGGCTTTTAGTTTGCTTCATCTTGCGAGAGAATGTGCCCTCTCCAATTCCTACTTTAAGGGCCATTTCCTGATATATATAAAGAACAATGTTAGATTACAATCTTTCCTCAAGTTGTAATCCTAACTTCTATCTCATATCATTAATGTTTAAATTGATAAATAATCATTCCATTTGGATTGTAAGTATGGAAGAAGATGTTACCACTTCTTATCCATAAAAAAAATTATATACATCCATCTTTCATGAGGCAAGGGCATAATCATGTTCCAAGGTAGGACCATTCCCAACAAGATTGTAAGTTATCAAGACAAATATTATCAAGAGATATTAAGACTTTATTAGAGTCACTCTTGAGTAGAAGTGATCAGCTTCTATGAAACCCTCACACCACTCGGATATGAGAACATTGATTAAAGCATTAGGTTTCATCCCTCATAAAAGGGAAAACACCATTAATCATACTGTCCACCAAGATCAATATGTAGGTGAATACCTTGAATATGGAAACCCATATTACATTATATAACCTAAGTAATGGTTAGTCATGAATCTTAGATCCCTCCCACATATTTTCAATGGGTCACTAAGACAATAAAATCACTATACATGATTTAAACTTACATAATCCCTTGGAATAGCATCTTAAGCATGATTATACTTCCTTATTCCTCTTAAGGCTTATTTGATTACCTTTTTATTTAGGCACCCCTTTTGTTATATATGAATCAATTAAGTTCATTACATAAGGGCATTATCTAGCCATCATGGGGGTACATACTCCTCATGTCCAATCATTTATCAACTCAAAATGTAAGGCCTGACTTGATTTATAACTCAAGTCCCAATTACCTTTTTTTTGTGGAATTCAACCCACTCCGAGTTTCGACTCAAATCAATCCATAATTTGTTATCATAATATTTCGGGTTACACCAACCACAAATGTTTATAAGATGGATATAATTCAATTAGTTCTTAAGGAATAGAATCCATTACTTTATGATTCTTGAGATTGTAACACTCATGAAATATCCAAGTGAGAGAGAGTTACATACCATTATATTCCATTTTGTCTTGTCCTTTATTTGGCCATTTTGTGGAATTTTTGAGTTTCTTTAGTAGTCTAAGTAGGCTCTATCCTTCAAGTCATATTGTAAGCTTCTTGAACATGTACGCTTATCCTATCTCTAATCCAAGGCTTCATTCCTAGGATAAATTTATGTATTTTCATCTTATTATTCTGATTATAAGATGGTACATACTTAAGGAGTCTCACAAATTGTTCATAATATTCCTCCACGAAGCTCGATCCTTGATGAAATATGTAAAATTCCTTGTACTTATTCAAATAAAATTGCTTTGTAAGGAATCTCTTCTTAAAAGCTTCTACAAACACTTCCCACTTCAACTTGTTGGGTGAGATCTTATGTTTTTCTCTATAAGTATTCCACTAGTCTATTCCTCTTTCTCCCAGATGAGAAAGAGCAAATCCCATTTTAGTTGTAGAGGATTAGTTTCTTATGCAAAAATAAAGTTCTAGTTTATCCAACCATGCCTCAGCTATATTTTCACCTCCTTTTTCGGTGAACTTAGTCACCTTAATATACTTTAGATCATTACCGGTCTCTTTCTTCATACAGATCTTGTTTTCACACTCTTCAAGATCTTCATCTTCTCTAACTTCAACATCTAGAATTTTCATCTCCTGATTGTTGTTGGGGTTATACGGAGAACTTATGGCTTCCAAAATATGTTGAATTTGTATAACAGAAACTGTAGCAACAAGGTTTTCTACTTCTTTATTCGAATTTCCAAAACTTTCTCCTATCTGTCTGGCTTCAAGAATAGGGCTAGCTTGTTGCAAGGTCACTTTATTCTTGCATATCATTCTTGTTGCCATGTTAACCTAGGATTTAGAGTTGTATTAATATTTGCTCCTTTCAAGGTCAAAATGCTAAATAAATAGAATGGTTTTTCCAACTAGCTTATTATTGCTAGATCTATTCCTAGTTTCTTCCTCTAACTTTGGTTGAAGGTCGTACACACTTGAAATAAGGAATAAGTAAGTCAAAGGACACATATGCTGAGCAATTTCCCAAAAGAGTCTAAGGTAAACTGCTTAAAACCCATACATGAGGGTTTGCTTAGCTCTTCCATTTTCAAACGACTGTGGATCTATTCATGGGAGAAAGGAACTCAGACACCAATGATCTCAAGACAAACCTAATCCTTACCAAGCATGCATCGTCAAGATTTAGGGAGTTCTTGTTTTGATCCATGCTCCAAATATTTTGCTAACCTAGATTTATCTAGAATCTATCAGTTAGCCTAGGCTCTGATACCAACTATTACAACCCCATTTGTCACTACACATCTACTAATAATTTTTTTATAAGTTCATCATTGTCCACCTTCTGATAAGTTAAAGTCATAATAATAATTTAAGATGAGATCTTTCCATCAAAAGTAAATAGTCTGAATTACAACAGATTAATTAGATAGAAGCACCAACTTCTATGATTCATTTTAATCCAATTGTGAGTAGGAGCACCAACCCCTACAACACCATCCTACCATCCCATAATGGTAGATGAATAATAGCATACAATGGCTATGTCTCCTCCATACATTTACCACATGGTAAGGGACATCATTTTGGTTTAATCAACCATTTAGGAGAACAATCCCTCACCAAAGTAATTCCTTTCTCCATTTCTTCATATTGCCTTTAAATGCTAGTATATTAGGAGAAACCAATAATCTATTGCTCATTACGAAAACTTACATACAGTTTGGGTTATTCATATTAAGTGTTATTATAAGAATTTATTTTCATAAAGGTGTTGACAGTTTAGGTGGTGGTGGGTATATGTTTTAAGTCTTTGGTTTGATTCCATTGCTGGGTATATTTCTTGTAAATTACCCTCTACACTACTATATTCAAAAGATATGGTTCCTATAATTAACCAAAGATCACTAAACATATATTACCATAACTTGAAATAAGCAAATATGTACACAATGTCAATTTACAAATATCATTTCTAGCATTCATATCCAATTGCTAACAAGCTTATCTCAGGATACTTTCATTTGATCATTCTTCCCAAAACCATACATCTTCTACCATCCAATTGAGGTGATTACATCATTTAAAAGACTTCCTTACATATTTACAAAAGCAAGTAGAGAAATACATCAAATATTATATAGCTTGGCTCTATCAATTCAGCCCTTCAATATTACAATAATAATTTCTCAAGACTAAAATAATGTATAGCAAAGAATCTTCAACAATGGTTACCCGATTTCTCTTTGGTTATCTTGCATCTTCATGGTGTGAAAGAGATGTGTTTGTACGGGATCAAGACAACTCGAATGTAAAGTGTGTCAATGCAGCACAAGCAAGCCATGCCTTTTATATTTAAATTCATCCATACACCATTAACTTTTTTTATGCATTTTTTTTAAGTTAATGAACATCCTTAACAATAGATACACCATGTTATGCAAAATAAATATTAATACCCAATCCAAATCATCTTATGTTTGGTTTATCTCCAAACAAATGAAGAGTCCCATACCTCTTCCCAAAGAAAAAGACACCAATATTTTCCTTCAATACTAGAAGTTTACCATACTTATGATGATAAACAAAACATATAACTTCATTTTATTACCAAACATAACATTTAAATTGAAATAAATTTCTTTAATCAAATATCCAAACTATATAAATTTAAGGCTTACCAAAAAGAGCTAAAATGATAACTTAGCAATTTTCCAAGCATAAATGCTAAACTTTATTTTTGATTTTCTCATAAAATTATACAACAATGCAAAACCAATAAGGCACTTATCCGCATATATATTACCCACTCTAACCTTAATTACAACATAGGCCTTTGTCCTATGTTTTCAACTATTATAGTATACTTTAAGAATATTAATAATATCATTTAACTAGTATACTACACGCTTTGAATCACTACAACTCCACCCGAATGTCACAAATAGACCAACACTTACAAATATTGTACAAGCCTTCCACCAAGACTAAGAGTAGCTCATATATAATTAAGTCCATTCAACACCCTAATACTTTGACCAAACTCTATATAAGTGCATTCCATAAAATTTAGCATCTAAAAGGTCATAGCTATGTGCTAAGCCTCTACGGATAGGCTACTAACCAGCGGTAATCCATCATCCGTGTCATACACTTATCACAAGTAAACATGGTGTCTTTGAAAGTTCTTAATTGTTTAACACCGAAAATAATAACAATGATCATGACGGGTGACACTAAGAGTTATCACAATCTGGCATATGCTTGGGAGTACATAAAAGGCTGCTAGACACGTGGTTTAACAATCTTCGAAGGAGTCTCCATTAATCGAAGCTATCCACCCTTGGCTTCAAACAGATACTATGCTACATACAACGGTTTCTATGATACATACTAGTCCAACTTAATCGATAAAAATGATATACATCGAATATTTGATTGCGCTATGTTCTTTGGATGCAGTATGCTACCAACAATATCTGATAAAGGTATGGTTTCGTTGAAGTGTCAATTTTTAGTCTGCTTGGTGGGGATCATCGTGATTAGCTATTGAGTTCTCGTTACATACTGGTGACTTCGAAGGAAGCGCCTATAGCTAAGTGATGACTTTATTATAGCAGGCTTAACCTATGTCTTCCCCATGCATAGTTTGGAGGTCGACACGCTAATCGTTCCAAATGTAAAACATCATGCAGTCTAGAGTCATACGATGGAATGGCAAAAATGCATCAGCATCTACGAACAAAAATTCATCGAGATGATGTTCAAAATATGACTGGCCTTCGAAATATATAATACAATGGTTATAACATATCCAAAAAATATTAAAATCATTAAACTAGTTGTTACAACATGGATATCAATACAAATTGTATTCAGAAGGCGACGACGGCCTTGTAGCTCACATCTACCTAGCCGTCAAAACTTAGACATTATTGGGTCTTTTGAATAAATAGAGAATGGAAGAATATTAAGGTTATGCAAGGATTAGTATCTCTACGGAGATGTAACTAATAGATAGGCATTATTATATTATTTTTAACCTTTATTCACCCATAATCTATGTCTCGATATATATTAAAAATAACTTTAGTCAAAGAAACATTACAGCTAAAGACTACATTAATGCAACAATCCTAATACAGCAAAGAGAAAGCATACATAATTCATGTAGTAAGAGAAAAGTGGACACTCTCATACCTAGAACTCTCGCAAAGCCACACACCAAAGTGCTTGAAGGACCTTCCTCTATTCTCGTTTTAGGCTTCACTCCTCTTAACCAAGCATAGCATACCTACCATTTTTCTCAACCCTCATGGCTATTTATAACACTTTCTTTTTCCTTATAAGAAGATGCTCTACATTATTTTATTATTTTTCTTTATTTTCCCTTCACATGCAAGTTTTTTCAGTATATATTATTTTAATACATAAGGTATAGACTGGTTATATGTCCTATGTCCCCTACTTTAAGGGCACTAAAACTATTGAGAGCATGGGCAATAAGTACTGAGACTATTAAAGATAAGAGGAGAGTCCCATATCTTAGTACAACCATCCCAAAGTTGCCATGTGTAGGAAAGATGTAATATTTAATTTATAAGGTAGTATTTTTTTTTGGTCCAATAAAATTTAGACAGATTCAAAGAAGATAAACCACCTAATTTTTTCAAGAATGGGGGTCAATCAAATTAAATAATTATGCTCAAATCAACTAATCTCTACTCTATATAATGCTTAAATAATATGCATAAAACATATATTTCAAATATTAAAATGTCAATCATCAATAATATGAATTTCCAAGGTAGAGTTCCTTTATGCAAATTAATTATGCAACCAATCATATTTCACATAAATGGCATACAAGCACTCTATGAATGTGCTTAATATATCCCATCACCATTTTTTCTTTGATTGGGCGAGAATTTTCAAAGTTAGACCCAAGTACACTACCCTCAAGGAGGTAACTAGTGATGGTTGAGATAAGAGCTTTACCTGATGAGTTGTGTTTATCATCATTTCCCTTTTTCATCTCTTGTCGGTTAGTCTTCCACTTAAGAGAATGCTTGTTCCTGCAATCAATCAATGCACGCAACATCATTTTCTTTTGATAAAAACCAATATAATACAAATACATTAAGCATTACAAATCAGCTATCATAATACAAATAACATATTAATAGAGTTCCTCCAAGGTGGGTCGTGACATACTTCCCCCTTAGAATAAACACAGTCCTTTGTGTTTTCCTACAATATTACATAACAATCATTACAACATAAGGTTTGCATAGTTTTCCACTTTCATAAGTGGTAAATGGTTCAACCTGTATTATTACATAACATCATCAAATAAATAAGGAAAATGTCTTTTCATGTCCTCCAATTTTTCCCAAGTGGAATTCTTCTCAAAATACTGGTCCCCTTGGACCTTACGCTGATCGATATTATGCTTCCTCCTAGTTTTGGAGTGAATCTCTAAAATCTTGGTTGATCTCATTGTAACGACTAAGGGCTTCACCATCACTCATGAGCACAAGAGTGGCTTGTCCTCCCAAATATGGGATTTTGGTGGCAACGTGGATTTTGTGATTCATCACAATTTTACTTGTTTCTACACGTTGTGGGATTTTTTTCATAGTGTTGTCCTTTACAAGTAAAGCATCCCCCCAAAGGTCCTACTTGTTTCATTCTCTTTTCTTGCATAATGGAAGATGATTCTTGTAACGTATTAGTCTTGAGATTCTGGAGTCCCTTCTTGAAGCAAACATGCTTCTTTTTTCTATTTTGTTCTTGCTTCTACTTCATAAAACCAACACTCTTTCTCTTCCTTAAGATTTGTCGTTAGGGTTCTATCAAAATGGCATAGTTGAAAATAGGCCTCTTTTCAGGTAAATTGGACTCGTCTTGCAATGCATTAGATTTGCACTTTTGAGCTTCTTGTTTGACCAAGTTATCTAACAGTTGGCCCTATTGGACCAGTTGTTCCTTAAAGTCATTTACTTGTTATTTCAACTCAAAAATCATTGCAAATAGGTCCTCCACCATTCTGCCTAATATTTTCAACTTTCCTCCAGGGCTTTTAGTTTGCTTCATCTTGCGAGAGAATGTGCCCTCTCCACTTCCTACTTTAAGGGCCATTTCCTGATATATATAAAGAACAATGTTAGATTACAATCTTTCCTCAAGTTGTAATCCTAACTTATATCTTATATCATTAATGTTTAAATTGATAAATAATAATTCCATTTGGATTGTAAGTATGGAAGAACATGTTACCACTTCTTATCCATAAAAATTTTTATATACATCCATCTTTCATGAGGCAAGGGCATAACCATTCCTACTGGTGTCTTTCGTCTCTTGACATAGATTGTTTTACAAATCGTCCCACCCACTAAAGTGGTAAAGAAGTGGTATAACAAAAATTGTAGCAACAAGGTTTTCTACTTTTTTATTCGAATTTCCAGAACTTTCTCCTATCTATCTGGCTTCAGGAATATCAGGGCTAGCTTGTTGTGAGGTCACTTTCTTATTGCCTCTCATTCTTGTTGCCACGTTAACCTAGGATTTAGAGTTGTATTAATATTTGTTCCTTTCAAGGTCAAAATGCTAATAACTAGAATAGTTTTTCCAACTAGCTTATTATCGCTAGATCTATTCCTAGTTTCTTCCTCTAACTCTAGTTGAATGTCATGCACACTTGAAATAAGAAATCAGTAAGTCAAAGAACATAGATGTTGAGCAATTTCCCAAAATAGTCTAAGGTACACTACTTAAAACTCATATAGGAGGGTTCGCTTAGCTCTTCCAATTTTGATCGACTGTGGATATATTCATGGGAGAAAGGAACTTAGACACTAGTGATCTCAATATAGACCTAATCCTTACCAAGTATGCATCGTCAATATTTAGGGAGTTCTTGTTTTGATCCATGCCCCAAATATTTTGCTAACCTAGATTTATCTAGAATCTATCAGTTAGCCTGGGCTCTGATACCAACTATAACAACCCCAGTTGTCACTACACGTATACTAATAATTTTTTTTTTAAGTTCATCATTGTCCACCTTGTGATAAGTTAAATTCATAATAATGATTTAAGATAAGATCTTTCCATCAGAAGTAAATAGTCTGAATTGCAACAAATTAATTAGATAGAAGCACCAACTTCTATGATTCATTTTAAGCCAATTGTGAGTAGGAGAACCAACCCCTACAACACCATCCTACCATCCCATAATGGTAGATGAATAATATCATACAATGGATATATCCTCCATACATTTTTCACATGGTAAGGGACATCATATTGGTTTAATCAACCATTTAGGAGAACAATCCCTCACCAAAGGAATTCCTTTCTCCATTTCTTCATACTACCATTAAATGCTAGTATATTAGGAGAAACCAATAATCTATTGCTCATTATGAAAACTTACATACAGTTTGGGTTATTCGTCTTAAACGTTATTATAAGAATTTCTTATCATAAAGGTTTTGATAGTTTAGGTGGTGGTGGGTATATGTTTTAAGTCTTTGGTTTGATTCCATTGTTGGGTAGATTTCTTGTAAATTACCCTCTACACTACTATATTCAAAAGAGATGGTTCCTATAATTAACCAAAGATCACTAAACATATATTACCATAACTTGAAATAAGCAAATATATACGCAATATCGATTTACAAATATGATTTCTAGCATTCATATCCAATTGATACACAATATCTCAGGATACTTTCATTTGATCATTATTCTCAAAACCATACATCTTCTACCATCCAATTGAGGTGATTACATCATTTAAAATAAATCCTTACAGATTTACAAAATCAAGTAGAGAAATACATCAAATATTACATAGTTTGGCTCTATCCATTCAACCCTTCAAGATTACAATAATAATGTCTCAAGACTAAAGTAATGTATAGCAAAGAATCTTCAACAATGGTTGTTTTGTTTCTCTCTGGTTCCCTTGCATATTCATGGTGTGAAAGAGATGTGTTTGTAAGGAATCAAGACAACTCGAATGCGGAGTGTGTCAATGCAGCACAAGCAAGTCATGCCTTTTATATTTAAATGCATCCATGCACCATTAACTTTGTGTATGCATTTTTTTTAAGTTAATGAACATCCTTAGAAATAGATCCACCATATTATGCAAAATAAAGATTTATACGCAATCCAAATAATCTTATGTTTAGTTTGTCTCAAAACAAAGGAAGAGTCGCATACCTCTTCCCAAAGAAAAAGACACCAATATTTTCCTTTAATACTAGAAGTTTATCATACTTATGATGATAAATGAAACATATAACTTCATTTTGTTACCATACATAACATTTAAATTGAAATAGATTTCCTTAATCAAATATCCGAACTATATAAATTTAAGGCTTACAAAAAAGAGCTAGAATGATCACTTAGCAATTTTCCAAGCATAAATACTAAACTTTATTTTTTATTTTCTCATAAAATCATACAACAATGCAAAACCAATAAGGCACTTATCCGCATATATATTACCCACTCTAACCTTAATTACAACATAGGACTTTGTCCTATGTTTTCAACTATTATAGTATACTTTAAGAATATCAATAATATCATTTAACTAGATATAAAATTTCATTAACCAAAGTATACTACACGCTTTGAATCACTACAACTCCACTCAAATGTCACAAATAGACCAACACTTACAAATACTGTACAAGACTTCCACCAAGACTAAGAGTATCTTATCCAATATAATTAAGTCCATTCAACACCCTAAGACTTTGGCCAAACTCTATATGAGCGCAAAAGTTCATAGCTATGTGCTAAACCTCTACGGACATGATAATAACCAATGGTAATCCATCATTCGTGCCATACACTTATCACAAGTAAACATGGTGTCTTCAGGAGTTCTTAATTGTTTAACATTGAAAATAATAACAATGATCATGACGGGTGACACTAAGAGTTATCACAATCTGGCATATGCTTGGGAGTACATAGTAGGTCGTTGGATGCGTGGTTTAACAATCTCCTAAGGTGTCTCCATTAGTCGAAACTATCCATCCTTGGCTTCAAACAGATACTACCTAGGTAGTTTACCACTTCAGTGGGTGGGACGATTCGTAGAACAATGTAAGTTAAGAGACGGAAGACACCAGTAGGGATGGTTTTCAATGGTAGCGTACAGTGGTTTCTATGCAAAAATACTAGGCCAACTTAATCGACGATAACGATATATGTCGAATATTTTACTATGCTACGTGGTTTTCATGCAGTATGCTACCAACAGGATCTGATAGAGGTATGGTTTTATCAAAGTGTCAGGTTTTAGTCTACTTGGTGGGGATCATCGTGATTAGCTACTGAGTTCTCCTCATTACATACTGGTGACTTTAAAGGAAGCACCTATAGCTAAGTGACGACTTTCTTATTACCTAGGAGCTAACAGGCTTAACCTACGTCTTCTCTAGGTATAGTTTGGATGTCGACACGCTAATCATTCCAAAAGTAAAATATCATGCAGTCTAGAGTCATACTATCGAATAGCAAAAATGTGTCAACATCTACGAACAATAATTCATCGAGATGGTGTTCGAAATATGACTGGCCTTCAAAATATATAATCCAATGGTCATAACATATCCAAAAAATATTGAAATCATTAAACTAGTTGTTACAACATGGATATCAATACGAATTGTATTCAGAAGGCGACAATGGCCTTGTAGCTCACACCAACCTAACCATCGAAACTTAGACATTATTGGGTCGTTTGAATAAATAGAGAACAAAATAATATTAAGGTTATGCAAGGATTAGTATCTCTACGGAGATGTAACTAATAGATAGGCATTATTATATTATTTTTAGCCTTTATTCACCCATTAGCTATGTCTCGATATATATTCAAAATAACTTTAGTCAAATAAACATTCAACTAAAGACCGCATTAATGCAACAATCCTAATACAACAAAGATAAATCATACAAAATTCATGCAGTAAGAGAAAAGTGGACACTCTCACACCTGGAACTCTCGCAAAGCCACACGCCAAAGTGCTTGAAGGACCTTCCTCTATTATCATTCTAGGATCCACTCCTCTTAACCAAAGCATAGCATACCTCCCATTTTTCTCAACCCTCGTGGCTATTTATAACACTTTATTTTTTCTTATAAGAATATGCTTTGCATTATTTTATTATTTTTCTTTCTTTTCCCTTCACATGCAAGTTTCTACCGTACATATTATTTTAATACAAAAAGGATTCCCTAGAGATAAGGTATAGGATGGTTATATGTCCTATGTCCCCCACTCTAAGGGCACTAAAACTATTGAGAGCATGGGCAATAAGTACTGAGACTATTAAAGATAAGAGGAGAGTCTCATATCTTAGTACAACCATCCCAAAGTTGCCATGTGTAGGAAAGATGTAATATTTAATTTATACAGTAGTATTTTCATTTTTTGGTCCAATAATTTTTTGATAGATTCATAAAAGACAAACCACCTAATTTTTTTCAAGAATGGGGTCAATCAAATTAAATAATTATGTTGAAATCAATTATCTCTACTCTAGAGAATGCTTAAATAATATGCATAAAATATATATTTCAAATATTAAAATGTCAATCATCAATAAATATGCATTTCCAAGGTAGAGTTCCTTTCTGCAAATTAATTATGCAACCAATCATATTTCACATAAATGGCATACAGGTACTCTATGAATGTGCTCAATATCTTCCATCACCATTTTTCCTTCGATTGGGTGGGACTTTTCAGAGATAGACTCAAGTACACCGTCCTTAGGGAGGTAACTAGTGATGGTTGAGATAAGAGTTTTACCTAATGAGTTGTCTTTGTCATCATTTCCCTTTTTCATCTCTTGTAGGTCAGTCTTCCACTTAAGAGAATGCTTGTTCCTGCAATCAGTTAATGCACGTAGCATCATTTTATTTTAACATAAACTAATATAATGCAAATACATTAAGCATTACAAATCATCTATCATAATACAAATAGCATATTAATAGAGTTCCTCGAAGGTGGGTCATGACAGATTTGATTAAGAAAAGACCAGAGTCGATTTCTTTCCAAATAGGGGTATCATGAGATATGTCAAATGGGATTACAGTTGACCTTAGCAAAGTTGACAATTATGTTGTGGTATTTATAATTTGAGCATCAATATTGGCAATATAAAGCTCTTTTTATATTTTAGGTTTGACAAAGGAGTCTATGAAATCTGCCACATTTCTGCCTGTTAGAATATCTAACAAGGGTTGCAACACTGAGACCACATTATCCTCAATAAGTGGTTGATTAGAGAACCACCTGTTTGTCCAAAAATTGATTTTATTCCCTGATCCAAGCTACCATCTGGTCCCCTTTTGGATAAGAGATATTGTTTGGAGGATCAATTTCTAGAAAGAGGACCCATCTTTAGGAATATTTTCAGCCATGAAATTCTAGTTTTGAATGTATTTCTTATTTATAATTGAAAACCATTCGAGGTTACAATTTGTAAACACTTTCTAGGCTTATTTGGCCAATAATGCCATGTTCATACTATTAACTCTTCAAATTCCAAGGCCTCCCTCAATTTTGGGAGAATAGACCTTTTCCTAGCTTACCAAATGAAACTTTTTCTTGTCTTCTAAACCTGCCCAAAGGACTTTCTTATGAATCTGTTCAATTTTGGTATAAATAAAAACTAGGACCTTAAAAACTGACATAAAATAAACTGGTATACTTTGAAGACAGGCCATAGTGAGGGTTTCTTTGGCTGCTTGAGATAGGAGGGTCCCTTTCCAACCTACAAGTTTTTTGTTGATTCTTTCAATAACATTGCTTCACATAGACTCTTTGGGATAGCTAGTGAAAAGAGGAAGGCCCAAATAGAGAGTGGGAAAATCAGATATGACACACTAAGAAATACAAGCTATCTTGAACTGTCTAGATAGGGGTATTGATAAAGAAAATTTTACTTTTGGCATAGTTAATTGTTTGCCCCGCAACCTCCTCATAGAGATCTAAAATACCTTTAATAGATTTTGCTTCCCAAATTGATGCATGGGTGGCTAAGATAGTGTCATCTAAAAACTGTTGGTGTGAGAGGGATCTCATAGTGAATGCAGCTTTAATACATGAGATCATGCCATTAGAGTAGGTAGCTTTGAGAGCTCATCCAAGATATTCTACAAGAATGTTAAAGAGAATATGGGACAGGGGATTCCCCTGCCTAAGACCTATGTTGCTTGGAAAATACCCTACTGTAGACTCGTTCACCAGAACTAAAAACCAGGGCCTAGAAATGCATCCTTGGATTAGCTCAACCCATTCTATGTGGAATACAAATTTGAGAAGAACAACAAGAAGGAAATATATATTAACCCTATCAAAAGATTTATTCATATCAATCTTAAGGAATAGGGCAACTTTTTTGTTGTTGGAGACAGAATAGAGGACTTCATGTAAAGTTATGATGCCATTAGTTATGGATCTTCCTTTGACAGAAGTGCCTTGACAAGGACCTATGATTTGGGGAAGAATTTCTTTTACTCTTGTTGCCATAGCTTTGGTTAGGATTTTATAAATCACATTGCATAAAATGATGGGTCTAAAATCTTCCATGGATTTGCACACAGGCCCTTTGGGAGCAAGAGCTATAAATATAGAATTGACACATCTAGGAATGGATTTGGAATGTTGGAGTTCTATTATGGCCTTGCATATATCTTGGCCAATAATATCCCAAAAGGTCTAGAAAAATAGGGAGAGAATCCATCAGGCCCAGGGGATTTGTCAGGGTGCATAGTGAATAAAGCTTGCTTGATCTCATCAGAAGAAAGAGGCTTAATAAGCGAATAATTCATTTCTGTAGTGACCAAGTCAAGAATGTGGTTGAGTAATTGTATTTTGGCTTGGTCATAATTAAGGGGGTTGGCTCCCAATAGGTCTTCAAAAAATGAAGAAGCCTCATCTCAAATTTCAAAAATATCCCTGGTAATGGAGTCGTTGCCTTTGGTCAATTCTTTGATTTTATTTGAACTTTCGTGCCTGAGGGTGGAAGCATGAAAAGTTTTTGTATTTGAGTCACCTTCCTTGAGTCAAAGGGCTCTAGATTTTTGTCTCCAAAATATCTCTTCTTTGGCTAAAATATTATGGTAATTAGCTAGAATTTGTTTCTCTTCCATTCTGATTTGATCATGAAGAACACAAGCTTATACTGAGAGGGGGGGTGAACAGTATAAGACAACTTTTATCTATTATTTCCCAATCAATATTATGCAATGTATAGATAACAATATCAATAGTAGTAATCAAAGCAATGCACAAATCACCACACACAATAGAGACACCAAAATTTACGTGGTTCACCCAATTTGGGCTACTCCATGGAGAAAATAGTTCACTAAATTTTTTTTCAATCAATCTCTTGGGAATCCTTTCCCTGTTACATTTTTTTATGGATATCTATCCAAAGGATACACCAATCCCCTAATCAAAGTTTATGGATCTCTATCCATAGGAGACACCAATCTCCTAACTTTGCTCTAGCTCGTGATCCTCTAGAAGACCTCTACCTCCACTACCCTTAGTAAATGGAACTCTATCCATAGAAGACACATGTCTTTCCTGCTCTGGCTATAGATATTTATACTCAACTCTGTCACCTCCAAATTCTATCTTAAATATGTACTAAACATAGTCCTTCAATCTAGCACAAATTTATCCTCAATCTCTATCTCTGGTCTGGCACAAACCTGTCCTCAAATTTGCACCAAAATCTGTACTCGAATCTATACTAAACATAGTCCTTCGGTCTAGCACAAATTTGTCCTCACTCTCTGTCCTCAAGCCATAACTCAAGACTTGAATCAATCTCCAATCAACTTTGCTTTCAAGTCTTCTCAAATACTTGTCTCAAATCTACCTTGTAAGCTTCCACAAAAGCTCACACCAATATATCCTCAAGTCCTCTCTAGAACTTGTCCAATCTACTCAATAAGTTTTCATAAGAACTTATCCAAATCTATTCTTAATCAGTATTGTAAGATTCCACAAAAGCTTACCCAAATCTGTCGACAAGTCTTCTCAAATACTTGCCTCAAATTTGCTCAACAAGTCCACACTAGAACTTGTCAAATATCATATAAACATAAAGAGAACTATTAGAGACTCAATATGCTCTATACTCATAACAATGCTTAATTACTCTTAATGAATCTTTTAGAAACATACAAATAATTATTAGAGACTCAATATGCTCCACATTCACCTCAATGCTCAATCACTTTCAATCACTCTTTCAGAAACATACAGAGAATTGTTAGAGACTCAATATGCTTCACAATCACCTCAATGCTCAATCACTTTCAATCACTCTTTCAAATCAATTCAGAATATAAAATAATTTGTTTTATAGAACTTGAACAATCACTTCACACATCGACTTGACTAGGATCAACCAACTCTACTCACCAATCACTCAATGAAACAATCCTTGCTTACAAACCCTAGTCCAAGCATATGAACCTTCACTCAAAATGTTTCCAGCAATGCTTATCAACCAATCTCACATAACAATGATACTCATGTTCTTTTCAAACCCTAGTTCAAGTTCTTCACACAACCAATGGCTTCAACAATAATGCTTATAAAACAATCTCACATAACAATGATACTCATTTTTTTTCAAACCCTAGTTCAAGTTCTTCACTCAACCAATGGCTTCAACAACAATGCTTATAAAACAAGGTTTTAAAAATAAATCTTTATTCCAGAAAACCTAGAAGCATTAACTCAACACACTCAATAAGGAGACCTACTTAAGTCATTTTCACTCCAAACTTGTTTTCCAAAAAACCAACCAATCAAATCAACTATGGAAGAATGTGCCTATACCTTTTTCTTGATGATGAAGTAACCTCAAAATTCTGCCACAACCACAAACACTTCTTTGCCAAGCTCAAAGAAGTTATAAGGTGATAAACTCTCTCAAAGATACAACGTAAATATCAAAACTTATAGACACCTTATCACTCCATCTTAAAGAAATCATTCATCAACAATAATTGACCAAACACACCTTACTCTTCTCAATATTGCAATAATTGATTAAGTCACTTTACCAAATATATGTAATAAATCAATTTTTAATTCCCTAAGGTAAAAACAATATTACCCTAGTAAATTTCCATTTACCACTTAGGTAAATATCATAACCAATTTACCCCTTATCTCTCCACAACCTTAGAAACTTAATTAAAAAGTAAAACAAAAATATAAAAACCTTTTTATATCTCTCGCTCTGCATTTCGTGGGATTCAATCTTGCACTCTCTCCCTTGCTAGCGCCTTGGCTGCGACTTGCTAGCTATGTTATCCAAGCGTTCATGTGCCCACTAAAAGCGTAGAAGGTGCTTTAATATTTTACCGAATCCTTTAGATCCCTTGGCTCCCTTTTCCTATTTCCACGTAGAGTGTTCGATGCATTCCTTTCTCACTGAATGCACAAGCCTTTTATTCGCTACTCCTTAGCACTTTCTCCATGAATCTTAGCACGATTTTTGACGTAGAAATAATCAGAGGAAATTCGAATTTCTTTGTTTTGAACTCAGGTAAAGGTTTAAATACCTTTTGCCTTCCAACTCTTGCACGTCGACGGTGTATTAAACTTGGACGTCGATGCCTTTGTAATATGCATAATTAATTTATAAATCATTTCAATTCTATTTAGAGTTTAAATTTTATAAATTAACTTTGTAACCTTTGGCTTTATAAAAATTAAAGCCTCCTTGGGGGTTAAATAATTTTTTTTTGTTGCTCATAATGATTTAATAAAAAATCATTTTTCCACCATGGTTTTAATAAAAACCCTTTATCTTGCCACCATGGTTTTAACAAAAACCCTTTATTTTTACCTCACATAATATAAAAATAATATTATGACATCTTTTCAATCAACCTCTTGCATTATTCCTTTTGACCTTTTGATATCAACTGTAGCTTATTCCTTGACATCGATGACAACTTTGTTCCTTGACATCAATGACAACTTTGACTCAAAATATCCAACAAATCACTCAACTGACCATTTTGAATTTGTTGTTCAATGCTTTTTAGCTTATCCAAAAATTTGATTGTTACTTTAAAAAATGTTGCTAAAAAATTTCCTATTCCAAATTTCGAGGTTTTCCTTAATAGCCTTAAGATTTACCCAGGTGTTGTAGGTGAGTTGGAGAGGAGAGGGAAATCCTCCAAGGGAGGTCCCAGGGTTCAAATCTCCACCCTACCAAAAAGTTGAATTGGGTATCCAAAATCCAATTGATAATGTTGGTGCGGGCAGGGTCGGGTGCGACTCTCGGGTGACTTTGACGGTGTAGAACTCCCTGTTTGTGGTCTTTCATACCAAGGCGGCCCCGCAAGGGGTTTTTTGATTAAAAAAAATAGCCTTAAGATTTTGGGAAATTTGAGAAATAAATGATCCAGGAAAATCTTGTTGCCACCAATAAGAGATTCGATCACACAAATCAGGATGCTGCGTCCACATGGCTTCGAATATAAAAGGAATCTTGAAATTGGGGCTCCTATCAGCTTAAAACAAAATGGGACATTGATCTAAACCAACTCTCGGGAGACATATGACAGTAGCATCACCCATTGGGAAAGGAAAACTCTATCAAGCTTGACTTGGATATGTTGGTCCCCAATTCTCCTATTGCTCCATGTGTACTTTACCCCTTTTATTTGGACGTCCATTTGTTCACTGTCAATTACAAAAATGTGAAAATCTTCAATACTTTTGGATGGAATGATATTTCCCCCTTTCTTGTTTGAGGGGAAAAGAGGAGAATTAAAATCTCTAGCAAGAATCCACGAAAAGTTTTTGAAAGCATTTCTCATATGACTCAAAATATCCCATAAGGTATTTTTGTTGTTTGGATTGTTAGGGGCATAGATATTTGATAAGACCCAGGAGTAATTGTTGTCTTTGCAATAGAACATCATGTTGAGAACTCTGTCAGACAAAGAAATTATTCTGCCTTCGACTTTATCGGGATCCTAAAGGCAGAGTAATCCCCCCGAAGTGCCTTGAGCGGGGCTAAAGGTGAAATCACCATTCTTCCAAATAGATTTAGCAATTTTCTAAATTTTATTTTGATCAATATTTGTTTCTTGCAAAATCATGATAGTGGGCCTGTACTCATTCCTCAAAGTGCTTGCAAGTCTCTGTTGGCAGCACTCTTGAGTCCTCTCACATTCCATAAGAGGATCATCATTTAGAAATTTTGGAAACTTTTTTACCTCCCTTTGACTATTGTAAGGGAGGTTTGGATCTTTTTGAGTCATCCTTCTTGTGACTGAATAAGTCCTAGAATAGAGTCTTTTGAATACCATTGGCAATTTCATTGTCTATTTTTCTTTTTTTTGATCATTTATGGAAGGTCTTCCCTTTTTTTATCACTGTCGACGTCCACAGAGGCTTTCTTGTAACTTATGGTATTGATAGGACTGAAGTTAGGTTTAGTTGATTTAGAATTACAGACTTCATCCTCAGCATTGTCTGGAATGGGACTGCAAATTTTGATTTGACCTTTGAGAGTAGGCTAAGGTTAAAAGGGAGGATGAGAAGGCCCAGATCTGGACAGATATTGGGGTTCCTCTTGGGTAGAAAAGATAGGTCTGAGGGGTGTAGAATCGTGAACAAGTTTAACATCACAGGGATCAGACTCAGGAATAAGATTTTTAGCTAAAACACCAAATTGGTTATGGAAGGTAAAAAGAGAGATTACCTTAGCTTGGTCATCCATCGAATCTGAGATTACAACCTGCTTCCCTTTGAGCACAACAGAGCTTGGGTTCTTTTTTTGGTAATGACCAGAGTGAGTTTGTTTCTCTTGAAATCTATCGCCTGGATACCCAGCATGAGGCTCACTTCGAAGATAATTGGGAAACTTAGAACTCAACATCTCCTTAGAGGGTTTGAGTGAAGGGCACTAAGATTTGAGGTGACCTTGAGTCTTACACTCAATGCAAAACGTGAGCTTATTTTTGTATTTAATAACCTGACATCTACGATAGGATCCGTAAAGCAGGTTGATATGGGTAGGAAGTTGAGAATCCAGATTAGCATTAATGCATATTCTTGCATGAATCGTACAAGTCCAAGCATGGATAATAGGGTCGTTTGCTACTAATTCTTCGATAGACTTTGCAATGCCCTACAAAATATCTTCGTGTCAAAACTAGTTAGGCAAATTTGGTAGATGAACCCAGATTGGAGCGTAGTTGATACTTTGAGAATATGGATTGAAATATTCTTCCTACTTTCGTAAAAAAAGGCTCTTTTGACTATAGAACCAAGGGCTACCTATAAGAATCCAGGAGGAGTCATCTTGGTTGTTGAGATAGATAAAAAAAACCTTGTGATAGGGCAACAAACTCCATGTTACCTAGGCTTCTCCACTCGAAAAATCCCCACCAACGTATGGACTCCATGTCAGGACTGCCTGTAATAAATTTTCCAATCAGAGTGTGGGACTCAAGAGAAATGTAATCAACCATGATGTTTTCGAGGAATACCAGCTCATCACCTTTACGGAATAATGTATTACCTTTTTAGAAAAATATTGCTCTCATCCTTTCACTTTATCAACAAATGGAAATAGTACCTTTGGGGGGCCCGCTCTGTTTGAGAAGCTCATTCGATATGTCCAAAGGGTATTTTTTCCAAAATGGTTCTACATTCCCATAACTTTTATCATGACCATAAGGGTCTAGGTCGGGGCCACTGGCTCTCCACCACATGCCTCACCTGTTTCTGAAGTGCTCTAAGGAATAGTTCCTCCTAAGGAAATTTGAAAAATTATGTTCCTGCCTGAAATTGTTCGCTCACCATAAGTCGCTTGCCCGCCTAAAGTCACTCTCTCACCTGAGGTCACCATCGTCGCTTACCCATAACACATTAGACATCCTAGTTTAGCATATATTAATAATTACTTTTACCTTTTATTTAATATAAAATAATATTTTATAATTTTTTTTATTATTTTAGTTGGTATGTTAGTTAATTACCAAGTATGAAGCATGTTTAAGAACTTGTTAGTTAATATATGTTGTATTTTATAACATTAATGTGATTTCATATAACCTATTTATCATAGTTCTTGCGGTTGCACTTTTTGTTTTTGGATTTGGTTATTGTGAGAAACCCTTATGACCGACGTACAGGGTTGAGCAGTCTCCTCCCAACCATGACCCCTCTTAAATTTGAGAGCTATACTTATCAATAGAGAATTTAACACAAAGCCACCACACACCCACCCCCTCACACACTCGCCCACACCGCGGTTTGAACCTTGGACCTCCGAAGAAGAGCCAAAGCCCGAACCGTTGCGCTACACCCCCAGGTGTCTTGTGGTTGCACTTTTACTTTAAGAAATAAACTAACAATCCAAGTCTAGTAAAGTAGACTATGATAGTGCAAGTTTTGGAAATATTTCTCTACTAAGATGTAGTGCTTAGACAACAAAAGTGGAGCTATTGTATCCTGAAGGATGCTACAAGAAAATATCTAGAAAAAAGATGTTGAGTTTTGAAATATTTGTATTTACAAAGAAAATTAAAGAAGATTGAGAAAATGAAAATAAAAAATCTAAATTTATCATGAAAAAATATGCAGGTATATAATTATAACAACTCAATTGAGATGAAAATTAAATTTGTTTGCAAACTCTCAAGATTAAAATGAGATAGTTATGATTTGTTAAGGGTAGAAGATTCGAGTACAACCCTTTTTTTTCTCTTAAAAAAAAAAAAGTTATTAGATATCTAGTTGTCTTTTTAAGTTACAATCATTTCATCAAATGACCTTCTCCTCCACAATTAATATAATTAATGTCACGATAGGGACACCACAATGACAAAAGTCGTTGAACTCTCTTAATCAAGACCCAAGTTCAATTTATTAAAAAAGTGGGAGAAAAATTACCGGTAATATACCCTCTTTTCAACCTTCTTCAAAATATATATAATTAATTATTTTATTAAATAATATTTTAATTAGTAAAAAATATATTATTATTTTATTTTATTATATTAATATTAATAATTTCCTAACATGCATTTTAATTTAAATTAAATTAATAATTTCGCATAATTATTGTGTCTTTGCAATTGACTAGGTGAGAATCATAAGCAATGCTATTTTTCATACGAATGACAACATGTTAAGTTTATGTTATAAAAAATATGTATATTTTTTAATTGGGTATCACTATTTTTCCTCATTAAGTTTTTATTATTAAAAAAGCATGATATTTTAAAACGGATCACCACGAATTTTCCTTACAGGAGAGCTCATTTAGTCAAAAGCCCACCAATCAATCATAAAACCGCGAACCTCTTCTCGCTGTTTGAAAGGGGCAAGATATGCATATGGTAAACTTAAGTACGAGGGATAAAGATTTTGAAGCTTAAAAAGTTATTTAGTAAAACTTTTTGAGTTTTTTTTTTTTTTAAATATAATTTGGTGGATAGGTAAGAGGTTGGGCACTTAGCAAGAGGAGACTTAGGTTCAAACCTCGGAGGCATGTTCAATTTGGGCAAAGGTAGTAGCCTGACCTGAGTCTACTAAGGGTGCGCTACCTTGATGACGACGATATCAACCTCGAGCCACCAGAGGTCTCCCTTACTTCAAGTTGTGTTTGCCGAAGCGAGATAGGGGTTATAGTGGTAGCACCATCTACAATCGAAGGCAATGCAACTTGACCCTTGTTCAAAAAGGAAAGGTAGTTGTCGAAATAGGGGTTATAGTGGTAGCACAATGATTTGACTCTACTATCGGAGGTAATGCAACTTGACCCTATGACCAGTTTTTCAAAAATAAAAGGTAGTTAGATTTTTCTGTGTATCATTTTTTTTTTTTTATTGTAATACTATTATATAGTTTATATAACCGATTAAAAATAATCATAATTAATTTAATAAGAAAAATAGATCAATAAAAAAATTTAGTTAAAAATTATTAAATTTTAATTAATTTAATTTTTAAAATAATTTATGTGATTTTATGAAACATTTTATAAAATTTTAATTTGAATTAATATTTAGTTTAATACTATGCAATTATAAAATTTATAAAATATATTTGAAAAAAAACTTTAGAATTATAATTTATAAAAGTAATCACATCATAATGCAATCTTTTTTTTGTTTGGTTATTGTGAGAAACATCTATGAACGACGTACAGGGCTAAGCAGTCTCCTCCCAACCATGACCCTTGTTAAAGCCGAGAGCTATACTTATAAATAGAGAATTTAACACAAAGCCACCACACACCCACCCCTTCACACACTCACCCATGACACGGTTTGAACCTTGGACCTCCCCAAGAAGAACTAAATCCATAACCATTGTGTTGCACCCACCAAGTGCTAAATAATACAATTTACTTCTATATTCAGCTAACAATTATGTAATATTAGGTATAAATGGATTAAAATTTAGTTGAAAAAGGACGAAAATATAATTGAATGGAGGGATTTACAAATTATACAAAAATATATGTGGAAATGGATTAAAATAATATTATTGCCTATGTTCTCTCAAAAATTTAAGTATATATATAGATAAGGAAACTAGGTAGCAAATAAGGTATTGTTCTTGATGTTAGTGAAATTTAAATTTTAAAAGATGAACTTTTTTTTTTCTTGAGGAGAAAGTTTACAAATTGCATCAACAACTACCTTTAAGGGGTTTGAACACAAGACCACTTAAGAAACAACCACTATCTTTAGCCACTAGGGCAACTGCCTAATGTTAGTGAAATTTAAATTTAAAAAAAAAAAGATGAACCTTGTTGATCATACGATGTAAATTTTGTTAGAAAAATACACTCCCTTAATGTATCTCAATATGAGATCTCAACAATACAACATTCTTCTCCTTGTTTTATGAGTCTATATAATGTTCACTTACCTACTATTACTTATAATAAATGTGAGATAGTTACATTTATTATAATATTAATTTTTTATCTTGGGTACATAATGAGTTTGGCCTCTCTTTCAAAGGTCAAAGGATCAAACCCACTATAAAAACCTATGTAAACTCATTGAAAAAATAGATTTTAACATTTAATGAAAATGAACCTAAGAGTTGGATGTAACCACTACCACTTATCTATATATATTTGAGATAATTACATTTATTATAATATATATACACACACGCATACTAAAGGAATTGATAGCGTTTTTTTACTGATTTTTATTATAATATTAAAATTATATCTTGGGTATTTAATATATTTTATCTTTGAGTGAAAATGATCTAAGAGTTGGTTGTAAAACCATAAAACTTTTAAAGAAGAATATATTTGATAGAAAAAGAAACATGCATGAGATATGCTTTAATTAGCCTAACAACAAATGTAATATTTTAATATGTTGATGAAGGAAATTCTCTAAGGAGGTCGAATGACATTTGGTGTAATCGCAGTTGCCTAGTTATTATCATCCATGTGGTTGTGGGGTCGATTCCTTGTGTTTGCTCGAACGAATGTTGATATTTGTAAACAATGTTCAGATTTTAACTCTTAATGAAACCACTACAACTTATTTATATATATTTGATATAATAATATTTATTTATTTATTTATTTTGCTTGAATTGATAGAGTTTTTTTGACAGATTGTTATTAATATTAAATTTCTATCTTGGATATTTAATAGATTTTAACTTTTAATAAAAATGAGCTAAGAGTTCCTTGTAAAACCATAACACCTTTTTTTTTATTGAGTAAATACTTCGTATGCCAAAACAGACCGATCTGAAAGGGTATACCAATTTTAAAACCATAACACTTTTAAAGAAGATGAATAATATATTTGATAGAAAAATAAATGAAAAGCATGTCATAAAAACATGTGAGATATGATTTAATTAACTTAACAACAAATGTAATATTCTAATATGTTGATAAAGGAAATTCTCTAAAGGAGATTTTAACTCTTAATGAAAATAATTTTAATGAATTGATGTTAAAATCATAACAGTTTGTGTTGGGGGACAAGGCAACTGTTAGGACATTGGTTCTTATTCGGGAGGTCCAAGGTTCAAACCGCAATGTGGGCGAGTGTGTAAGAGGGAGTGTGTATGGTTTTGTGTTTGGCCCCTATTGATAGGATCAACTCTCACCCTTATGAGAGGTTATGGTTGGGATGGGATTCCCAGCATTCAATGTCGTTGTAGGGGTTTCTCAACATTAACCTAATAAATAAATCATAACACTTTGAAGAAGATAAAAAATATATTTGATAGAAAAAAAATAAAAAATATGGTTTGATTCACCTAACAACAAATATAATATTTTGGTGGGTTAATGAAATAACTTTGATTGAGGCAATGCAACTTGACCCTTGTTCAAAAAGGAAAGGTAGTTGTCGAGATAGAGGTTATAGTGGTAGCACCATGATTTGACTCTACTAGTAATGCAACTTGACCCTATGACCAATTTTTCAAAAATGAAAGGTAGTTGTTGATTCCTCTATGTATCAATTTTATTTATTTATTGTAATACTATTATATAGTTTATATAACTGATTAAAAATAATCATAATTAATTTAATAAGAAAAAAGAGATCAATAAAAAAATTTAGTTAAAAATTTATTAAATTTTAATTAATTTAATTTTTTTAAATAATTTATATGATTTTATGAAACATTTTATAAAATTTTAATTTGCATTAATATTTAGTTTAATACTATGCAATTATAAAATTTATAAAATATATTTGAAAAAAAATAGAATTATAATTTATAAAAGTAATCACATCTAAAAATAATTTATAAAAATAATATAATAATACAATTTACTTCTATATTCACATAACAATTATGTAAGATTAGGTATAGATGGATTAAAATTACAATTGAAAAAATACAGATATATTTGAATGGAGGTATTTACAAATTATACAAAAATATATGTGGAAATGGATTAAAAGTAATATTATTGCCTATGTTGTCTCAAAAATATAAGTATATACATATATAAGGAAATTAGGTAGGGATTGATCTTGATGTTAGTGAAATTTAAATTTTAAAAGATGAACTTTCTTGATCATCGATGTAAATTTTGTTGGAAAAAATACACTCCTTAATGTATCTCAATATGAAATCTCAACAATACAACATTCTTCTCCTTCTTTTATGAGTCTATATAATGTTCACCTACCTACTACTACTTATAATAAATGTGAGATAGTTACATTTATTATAATATTAAATATATTATTATAATAATAAATTTGTACCTTGAGTATATAATGGATTTTAACTTTTAAGATGCAAGTTTATTACAATGGTAAGGGATTTGGCCTCTCTTTCAAAGGTCAAAGGTTCAAACCCACTCAGTATAAAAACCTATATAAATTCATTAAAAAAATAGATTTTAACATTTAATAAAAATGACGTTAAGAGTTGGATGTAACCACTACCACTTATCTATATATTTGAGATAATTACATTTATTATAATATATATATACACACTTATACTAGAGGAATTGATAGCGTTTTTAACCTACTATTATTATAATATTAAAATTTTAGGGTATTTAATAGATTTTAACTTTGATATATGCTTTAATTAACCTATCAACAAATGCAATATTTTAATATGTTGATGAAGAAAATTCTCTAACGAATTAATTCTTAATGAAATCATTACCACTTATTTATATATTTGAGATAATTATAATTATATATATATTTATATATTTATTTATTTATTTATTGCATATATTAGAGGAATTAATAGCGTATTTTAATATGTTGATGAAGGAAATTCTCTAACGAATTAATTCTTAATGAAATCATTACCACTTATTTATATATTTGAGATAATTATAATTATATATGTATATATATTTATTGCGTATACTAGAGAAATTAATAGCGTTTTTGAGAGATTGTTATTATAATATTAAATTTTTATCTTGGGTATTTAATAGATTTTAATTTTTAATAAAAATGACCTAAGAGTTGGTTGTAAAACCATAACACTTTTAAAGAAGACCAAGAATATATTTGATAGAAAAGGAAATGAAAAGCATGTCATAAAAAAACATGTGAGATATGTTTTAATTAACCTAACAACAAATGTAATATTCTAATATGTTGACGAAGGAAATTTTCTAAGGGAATGAAAATAATTTCAATGAATTGATGTTAAAATCGTAACAATTTGTCTTGGGGGACAAGGCAATTGTTTCGGGCTTTGGTTTTTATTGAGAAGGTTCAAGGTTCAAACCGCAGTGTGGGTGAATGTGTAAGAGGGTGTGTAAGGTTGGTTCTTATTCAGAAGGTTCAAGGTTCAAACCGCAACGTGGGTGAATGTGTAAGAGGACGTGTGTAAGGTTTTGTATTTGGCCCCTATTGATAGGCTCAACTCTCACCCTTATGAGAGATTATGGTTGGGATGGGATGCCCAACCCTCACGTCGGTTGGAGGGGTTTCTCACATTAACTTAATAAATAAATCATAACACTTTGAAGGAGATAAAAAATATATTTAATAAAAAAAATAAAAACATATTAAATATGATTTGATTCACCTAACAACCAATATAATATTTTAATGAGTTTAATAAAATAAATCTCATAAAAACCTCATATATCCTAACCTCTATAATCCTTAAAAAATCTAAGGACAAACCAACGGACAAAAAAATTACCGTTATAGAAAATATTTAGACCCTAAACTTCTAGGTTTTGGTCCCAGCTACAAGGGAGCACACTTTCTATGAAAAGTCAAGGCTTTTTTAGGTTCCTAGTCCTAATTATGAGCGGAACAAACTTTCTATGAAGAGTAGGGTTTTTTAAGTGTGTCTTTCAGATTGTGTAAGGAAATTTTTATTGGGTGATGAAGAAGTTAATAAGATTTACATTTTTTAAAAATTTGAACCTAAAAAATTTTAGGCATAGGTTTTTGAAAGTGTTTACTTCTTTACAAAGTTAAATGAAACTTGAAAAAGTTAATGGAACTTCAATCTCCTAAAAAATTGAACCTAGAAAATTTTAGACATAGGTTTTTGAAAGGGCTCCTGTCCTTACAAACTTAACAAGATCTTCCTTGAAATTAAACAAAGGAAATATTAAAATAAAGAATAGGTTTTTGAAAGGGTTCGTGATGAAGTCAACAAGACAGGATATTCCAAGAAATTGAATCAAGGAAAGTTTGAACTTGGGCTTGATAGATGAAAATATAAAGTCATGTCATTATGTTTTTTTAAAGTAATACTTCTTATACACATCTACCATGGGGATTGAACCTGGGTCACATCACCAATAATGTAAGTGGCGTAGACCACACTCATGGGGATGACATGTCATTATGGTATCCTTCATATCTTTCATGGAACTAAATTTTTTTAAGGTAAAATATGGGTTTTTGGGATTAAATATAACACTACAATATCAAATTTGATAATAAGATGGGACGCAATTCAACTTGACCCTTGTTAAAAGAGGAAAGGTAGTTGTCGAGATAGGGGTTATAGTGATAGCACCATGATTTGACTCTACTAATAATGCAACTTGACCCTATGACCAATTGTTCAAAAATGAAAGGTAGTTGTTGATTCCTCTATGTATCATTTTTTATTTATTTATTGTAACACTATTATATAGTTTATATATCTGATTAAAAATAATCGTAATTAATTTAATAAGAAAAAATAAATCAATAAAAAAATTTAGTTAAAAATTTATTAAATTTTAATTAATTTAATTTTTAAAAATAATTTATGTGAATTTATGAAACATTTTACAAAATTTTAATTTGCATTAATATTTAGTTTAATACTATGCAATTATAAAATTTATAAAATACATTTGAAAAAAAATTAGAATTATAATTTATAAAAGTAATCACATCAAAAAATAATTTATAAAAATAATATAATAATACAATTTACTTATATATTCAGCTAACAATTATGTAAGATTATGTATAGATGGATTAAAATTGCAATTGAAAAAGGACAGATATATATTTGAATGGAGGGATTTTCAAATTATAAAAAAATATGTGTGGAAATGGATTAAAAATAATATTATTGCCTATGTTCTCTCCAAAATATAAGTATATACATAGATAAGAAAATTAGGTAGCAAATAAGGGATTGATCTTGATGTTAGTGAAATTTAAATTTTAAAAGATGAACCTTCCTATGTAAATTTTGTAAGAAAAAATACACTCCTTAATGTATCTCAATATGAGATATCAACAATACAACATTCTCTCAACAATACAACAGTCTTCTCCTTCTTTTATGAGTTTATATAATGTTTACCAACCTACTACTTACAATAAATGTAAGATAGGTACATTTATTATAATATTATTTTTTTTTATCTTGGGTATATAATGGATTTTAACTTTTAAGATGCAAACTTATTACAATGGTAAGGGATTTGGCCTCTCTTTCAAAGGTCAAAGGTTCAAACCCACTCAATATAAAAACCTATGTAAACTCATTGAAAAAATAGATTTTAACATTTAATGAAAATGATCCTAAGGGTTGGATGTAACCACTACCACTTATTTATATATTCGAGATAATTACATTTATTATAATATATACACATATATTAGAGGAAATGATAGCGTTTTTGACCGACTATTATTATAATATTAAATTTCTATCTTGAGTATTTAATAGATTTTAGCTTTGAGTGAAAATGAGCTAAGAGTTGGTTGTAGTTTTGAGAAATATTTCTTATATGCATCCGCCTAGGGAATTGAACCCGGGTCACATCACAATACCATAACACTTTTAAAGAAGATGAAGAATATATATATATATATTTTTTTTTTTTTTTGAAAAAAAACTATATTATATTATATCATTAACCGAAATATTACAATATTTTGGTGTTAGCACTATCCACCAGTTAAAAAACAAAATGAGGTGGATTATGAGTAAAGCATCCATAACTGAATATACATAAGAATAGAAGCTAATATCAACAAAAAAACTATAGCTATATCTTGTTGCAATACACCAGATATCAACATTCATCTGTGGGAGAGTCTGTTATATGAAAAATTCTAGGTATGTCTTCCGTGCTATCTTCTGCAGTCTTCAGAGAAGAAAAAGAAATAATCAAACCCTGAACCTGCTTATCATTGTTATATGTCTTCTTCTTAATTTCATTTTGGACTTTTTGAAGATCTTGAATCATATGAGAAAGTTGATGAAGTATGTCAATAACATCTCGAGGCATGTTGGAAGGTCCATAGACTTGGGAATGAATGTGTCCCACATGTAGCAAAAGATCAAAGGTCAAATCTATCAAAACTATATCCCATGGAGGATCAGATCCAGTAAACACATTTTTGCATCTATACTTCCAAATGTGCTTGAGAAAAATATATTTTTAAAGAAGATTAAGAATATTTATTTATTTATTTTTTTGAAAAAAAAGCTAGATTATATTATATCATTAATCGGAACATTACAATATTTTGGTGTTAGCACTGTCCACCAGCTAAAAAACAAAATGAGGTGGATCAGGAGTAAAGCATCCATAACTGAATATACATAAGAATAGAAGCTAATATCAACAAAAAGCCTATAGCTATATCTTGCTGCAATACACCAGATATCAACATTCATCTATGGGAGAGTTTGTTATATGAAAAAATTCTAGGCATGTCTTTCGTGCTATCTTCTAAAGTCTTCAGAGAAGAAAAAGAAGTAATCAAACCCTGAACCTGCTTATCATTGTTAATTGTCTTCTTCTTAGTTTCCTGTTGGACTTTTTGAAGATCTTGAATCATATGAGAAAGTTGATGAAGTCTGTCAATAACATCTCGAGGCGTGTTGGAAGGTCCATAGACTTGGGAATGAATGTGTCCCACATGTAGCAAAAGATCAAAGGTCAAGTCTGCCAAAACTATATCCCATGGAGGAGCAGATCCAGTAAACACCTTTTTGCATCTGTACTTCCAAATGTGCTTGAGAAGGATGAGTCTACAAACATCCCAGAGTTTGGGGCATTGATCCAGCTGAGAAAAACCAAGCAGAGAAAGCTTCCAAGATCTAGCAAAAGAGGGAAAAAGAAAAGAGTAGAAGATATCCCAAAACTGTTTAGCCATGCCACAAAACCAAAACAAGTGAATAAGAGTTTCTAAAGCATTACAAAAATTGCATTGAGGGGGAATGTGTAAAATCACAGCCAAACTTTCAGTTGTTGGCAATTTTTGATGCAAAATCCGCCAACCAAGAAGTTGAGTTTTTGATTCAACAAGAGCTTTCCAAATTTGAGTAGCAAGAAACTGCCATTGGGCATTGGTAAAATTCACTTGCCACTTGACATTGAGCTTAGAGTCTAAAGAAGGTGGACACAGAAGATTTTTGTATAACCAACTAGAAGTAATGGAAGAGATTCTATGACCATTAAGCCATCTCCAGTCATTCCAAATATTATGGGCAGTTGTTCCCAACTTCATAAGGACCTCACAAGGGATGGAAGCCACAATTAAACCATAAGACTCTTTGAACCTAGAGGGAAGGGAGCAATTATTGTAGATCTGGTTCCAGGTAAGAATTGAGCAACTACCCGGATCCCAGATATCTCTAATTCTATTAATTCCTTTCTTCAAAAAAGCTAGCCCATGAATAGCATTGCATAAAGCTAAAGGTTTATCATTATGGAGTATAAGTTTATTCCACCAAAGACTGTTTAGACCGATGCTCAGACCATGTCTCAAGGAGTCAGACTTCCAAGCCAATAAATGAGAAACTGATTGCCAAGCTTTCCAGTTTTGGGTAACTGGAATAGAACCTTTAACTCGTAAAATAAGGTGCATTAAGGACCTTATCCTCCCAAGGGGTTTCTTTCCATTTACCTTTGTGAGTAGCTAGAGAGATTTTGTACCGAAATAGGTGTTTCCAATTTTCATCACCAATAATGGCTCTAGCAACCCATTTTGCAGCCAAAATTTTGCTCTGGGTAAGAGGATCAATGATGCCTAGACCTCCTAAAGCCTTAGGTTGAGTACAAAGTTTCCAAGATATGGGTGTCATACCAACCTCTCCATCCCATTTAGTCCATAAAAATTTACGAATGGCTTGAGTTAATTTATTATAGGCTACCTTGGGGGCCATCCAACAAGAGGAGTAATAAACATGAGAGGCTGCCATTATTTTATTCGCAACTTGAATTCTTCCTGCTAAGGAAAGAAACCGAGTTGGCCAAGCATTAATTTTTTTTGAAGTCTTTCCATAACCCAGTTCCACATATCCTTAGGAGAGATATTAATCCCAAAGGGAATTCCCAAATAATGCACAATCATACCATGAGGGATGATCTTCCACTCAATTAAGGAGTTGCATCCACGAGGAGAGGAAGAGGTATAGAAGACTTCAGTTTTAGAATCGTTAATACGAGAACCAGAGACATCACAAAATAATTGAACAATCTCTTTAGCCGTTTCCACCTCTTGTTGGGTATTTTGAAGAAAAAGAAGGGAATCATCAACAAAATGAGAGTTAAGAGCATGCTTATCCCCAGGAAGCTTAATACCCTGAAGGAGGCCATCAAAATGAGCCTTATGAAGAAGATAACCAAGAGCATCGACAACCAAAACATACAAAAAAGGAGCAAGGGGGCAACCTTGTCTGATAGACCGTTGAAGAGGGAAGGAGGGGGAAAGAGCTCCATTAACCTGAACACAAGCTGAAGCATCACCAAAGAGCATACCAATTTGATTACAAAATTTTGGACCAAAACCAAGCCAAGAAAGCATACTTAGAATAAAATCCCATCTGATTCTATCATAAGCTTTGTCAAAATCTAACTTAACCAAGAGGGCATCTTGATTAGAATCGATAGCCCATTGCGAAGTTTCCCAAGCCATCATAAGATTATCTAAAATATAACGACCTTTAAGAAAAGCAGATTGTTCAAGGTGAATAATCTCTTGAGCAACAATTTTGATTTTTAAAGCTATAACTTTAGCTATGATCTTGTAAGAAACATTGAGGAGGGTAATAGGTCTCCAATTGGAGATTTGGTTACGAGTCGTACCTTTAGGAATAAGCTTGATAAGCCTTGCATTGATATAAGCTCCAAGGGAACTATTATGAAGAGCTTCCAGGTAAACGTGATGAAGATCAGAGGAAAGAATATGCCAAATTTTTTTATAAAACTCCACTGGAAGCCCATCCAAGCCAGGAGCTTTGTCATTCTTCATAGAAAAAAGAGCAGGTTTGTAGATCATTCACAGAAAGAGGATATTCAAGTTGATCTCGAATAATGGGATCAACTAAGGTGGGAATATGTTCTTGCACGTATTCCATTAAGATACATTGGATTTCATCCCTTGGCTCCACTGTAAAAAGTTGAGAGAAATGAACTACAAAATGAAATGAAAAACATGAAATAAAAAAAACATGTGAGATATGCTTTAATTAACCTAAAATCAAATGTAATATTTTAATATGTTGATGAAGGAAATTCTCTAAGGAGATTTTAACTCTTAATGAAACCACTACCACTTTTTTTTTTTTTTCAGACGTTTACAAATTACATCAACAACCACCCTCAAGGGGTTTGAACACAAGACCACTTAAGAAACAACCACCATCTTTAGCCACCAGGGCAACTGCATGTCTATATATATATATTAGAGGAATTAATAGCATTTTTGATAGATTGTTATTATAATATTAAATTTCTATCTTGGGTATTTAATAGATTTTATTTTTGATACATAGGGGAATTGGCAACTACCTTTCCTTTTTGAACAATTGGTCACAAGGTCAAATAACATTGCCTTCGGTCATAGAATCAAATGATGGAGCTACCACTATAACCCCTACCTCACCTCGGTAAGCACGACCTAGAGTGAGGAAGACTCTAGAGTGAGGAAGACTCCTAGTGGCTCGGGGTTGATACTGCCGTCATCAAGCTAGGGCACACTCAGCAAATTTTAGTTAGACTACTACCTTTGCCCTAGAGTGGGCATGCTGGCGAGGTTTGAACCTAGGTATCCTCCTGGTAAGTGCCCAACATCTTACCAATCCACCTAGCCCTCAGACAATATTTAATAGATTTTAACTTTTAATAAAAATGACCTAACAGTTGGTTGTAAAACCATAACACTTTTAAAAAAGATGAAGAATATATTTGATAGAAAAAGAAATGAAAAGCATGCAAGATATGATTTAATTAAATTAACAATAAATGTAATATTATAATATGTTGACGATGGAAATTCTCTTTTAACTCTTAATGAAAATAATTTCAATGAATTGATGTTAAAATCATAACAGTTCCCCTCCCCTATTCTGAAGGTCCAAGGTTCAAACCGCAATGTGGGCGAGTGTGCAAGAGGGTGCGTGTATGGTTTTGTGTTTGACCCCTATTGATAAGCTCAACTCTTACCCTTATGAGAGGTTATGGTTGGGATGAGATGCCCAACCCTTAACTATGGTTGTAAGGATTTCTCACATTTACTTAATAAAAAAATTATAACACTTTGAATAAAATACAGAATATATTTAATAAAAATAAAATAAAAAACATATTAAATATGGTTTAATTCATCTAACAACAAATATAATATTTTGGTGGGGTAATGAAATAGCTTTGATAAAAACTACATATATAAAAACCTCTATAATATTTAATCCTGTAAATAAAAACAAAATCAATAAAATCTCAATCCTTTAAAAATCTAACCACAAACCAATAGCCAAAAGAATTACTATGATAGAAAATATTTAGACCGTGGACTTTTTGGTTTTGGTCCCAGCTACAAGTGGAGCACACTTTCTATGAAAAGTCAAAGGGTTTGTGTGAAAACATATTACAATTTAATATAATAGAAAATATTTTTTTAGACCCTAGACCTCTAGGTTTTAGTCTAAAACAATTTTTTCTCGAAGAGTTCTAGGTTTTAGTCTAAAACAAATTTTTATTGAAGAGTTAAAGGGTTTTTTTAGTGTATTTTTCAGATTAAATTGTGTAGGGAAATTTTTTTTAGGTGATGAAGAAGTCAATGAGACTTCAATCTTCTAAAAATTTAAACCTAAAAAAATTTAGGCATAGGTTTTTGAAAGAGTTTCCTTCCTTACAAAGTTAATGAGACGCAAAGAAGTCAATGGGACTTCAATCTCCTAAAAAGTTCTCCTAAAAAGTTGAACCTAGAAAATTTTAGGCATAGGTTTTTGAAAGGGTTCTTGTTCTTACAAAGTCAACGAGATCTTCCTAGAAAATTAAACAGAGGAGCATAGGTTTTTGAAAGGGTTCTTGTTCTTACAAAGTCAACGAGATCTTCCTAGAAAATTAAACAGAGGAGCATAGGTTTTTGAAAGGGTTCCTCGTGAAGTCAACAAGACACGATTTTCCAAAAAATTCATTCAAGAAAAGTTTGAACTTGATAGATGAAAATCTAAAGCCACGTCATTATGGTATCCTTCATATCTTGTATGGAACTTAAATTTTTAGGGTAAATTATGGGTTTTTGGGTTTTCTCTTTATATTGGATTGTGAACTTAAGTTTTTTAGATGAAAATTCAAAGACTTCAATTTTCTAGATGAAAATTCAAAGACATATCATTATGGTATTTTTTATAGAACAAAATTTTAAGGCAAAACACAATTTTTTTTTAGAGGATCATGGTCTTCTTATATCAAGGTTTGAACTTAAATTTCTTAAAAAACCAAAAACATACCACTACAATAAAAACCCAAAAACATACCATTACAATATTCCACCGTGAAATGACTTAAAAGTTTATATTATGCACCACACTTTAATATCACAAAGTATATTAAACACATAAAAAAAAATTGTATAAATTACTAACTTAATAAAATGACATTAATTTAATTGTAAAAAGTTCAAGTTTCAATTTCATTATAATACCATCATAACCTGTATATAAATTGTTATAATACCATTCTATAATTATAAAGTAACTAAAGTAACTATAATCATAGATCTATATCAATTTATATAACCATTCAAAATAAAAAATATAGACCTAACATTAAAACAATATACACTAACATTAAATTGTCAGTTTTGGAGAATCCTTCTGACGAACAGCCGGAACCCCCTCTATTCTTGCTTGCAGTTAGATTTCCCACGGGTTTTACCAACCTTTAATTTCTAAACTACATTTTAGATGGACCAACACTGGTACAAAACAAAGCTCCTCATCTTCCGAAACCACTTCCTCTGTTTTTATTATTGGAATACCATGCACGTGGACACTTATCCATTAATAGCAGCTAAATTACTCCGAGACTTGACCAGAGAACGGTAACATAATTTGAATAGCAACAACGCGAAATGGGAAACGAGCTGAGTTGTTGAGAAGAATCATTTAATTCGGGTACCCACATCAATGAAGAAAAGCTCAAAGAATGAAACAGCAGTCAACGCAGAGGGGCTCGGCGCGAGACGAGAGAGGAGGAGCCTCTTTTCCCTTTGGCCATGGCATTTAATGAATGAAAGAGAATCCTATGAATTTACAAGTAGAATAGCAACGTAATTAACTCTTAACTCTGGGTTGTTGACGCCTCCGCTTCTTAATGCTATTCCATTGCGGTTATTGTTGTTGCACCATAGCCACGCCAATTTGTGCGTTAAAATTTGTGCGTATTTAGTTCGGTAGCCGTCATTTGCTGGCCCAAGAGACAGATTTCCACCGCAACTCTTCAAAAAGATCTGATCCGCTGATTTCATTCAATAAATGCTCTACCCCTACGCAATTACTCCCCCTATCGCCACTGACACCAACCCTTACTGCATCTGTCCCCGCCCTTCAATTCTCGTCTCCTGCCCTGGTAAATGCCTTTTTTTTTTTTTTCCCCTCCCTATTTTGTATTTCATTCTCATCTGGTTTTAGGTTTAGATTTTTTTTTTGGTTTGGGTTTGATATGCTTCATTCCATCGCCTGGTAAATTAAGGGTGTGTGCTTGTTTCTCTTCTGGTTTCATAGGTTGAGGCGGCGGGAAAAGAGGAGAGACGAGATTTAGCGGTGGGTGTGGGTTTCGGCCGCTCCCTCTCCCTTGTTGGTCTTGACATATAGACTTGACGTTCCCTTCATCTCAGATCTGCTGTGTTACTTTTATCTGTGCTTGTACTTGTGTGGGTCACACGGATATATGGGGTCTAATCAGCTTTAGGCTTTTTTGGTTTTTTTTTTTTGGTCTGGTTTTTGGAGGGAGTTCCTGAGAATTTTGCCAGAGATTTTATATTGGTGGCAAAGTAGGGTTTGTGGGGACTGCGATGATGATTATGGTGGTCAAGAGGTGAGGTGATAAAAGGGTGGTTTGTTGCAGAATCAGAATCAGGATCAGAATCTGAATCAGAATAATCACTGGATTTGACTTTGGCATCATGCCAGCCGGGTTGATGGTTCCGGCCAGACATGTGCCCCCTTTGATGGCTCGTCACACTAAGGCTGCCTATACTGCCCCCGGCCTCTCCCTCGCACAGGTCAGTGTTAACATATTTGTAAGTTATGTTGCAGGTCTAAGGTTTAGGTCTATTCTATAAATGAGGTGCTTTTTTTTTTTTTTTTTATTCTTTTTTGATTTGTGGGGGAGTAAGTTTTTTGTTTTGTAGGATAGATATGTGCTTTTGTGGGTTTAGGTTTTTAGGTGTGGGAGTTTTATGTGTTTGTTTGGTATGGTCGAGTTCCTTGGAGAGATGTATGAAGAATGATGAAGGTTTGACTGTGTGTGGTTTTTTTCAGCCCAACATGAATATAAACATGGCGGAAGGACAGTTTGATGTGAGCGCAACTGCAGAGAGTGAAGGAGCAAAAATGAGAGAGGATGAGTTTGAGAGCAAATCCGGGAGTGATAATATTGAGGGTGCGTCGGGAGAAGACCAAGATGGTGATCGCAGGCCTCGTAAGAAACGATACCATAGGCACACCCAGCATCAAATTCAAGAGATGGAAATGTAAGTTTGACATTGGCGTTGAGATATATCATGTGTGTTTTTGTACGGGCTGATTGTCTTAATCATTGGGCTTTGACCTATAAGGGTTTTTGTGTATATAGAGCAGGACCAGCCGTTTTATACTGTAGTGGGTTTAACAGTTCTTGTCTAACAGTACTTGTTTTGTTTTGAATTAGGTTTTTTAAGGAGTGTCCGCACCCGGATGACAAACAGAGAAAAGAACTCAGCAGAGAACTTGGCCTGGAACCACTTCAAGTAAAATTTTGGTTCCAAAATAAACGCACGCAAATGAAGGTAACCTTGCGCGTTTCATTTCACACGTAAGACAACGACATGAGGGTTTTCATTGTATAGTCATATACTAATAAATACCGTCTTAATAACAATACCAGCTTGCACTTGCACTAATTGTTGAGACTTTTTTTTTTTGGTAAATAATCTATGTCGGAATTTTAATTTTGTTGGGTTTTTTTGCTTTGGTTTATAGTTATGTACGTAAGCTTTGTCACTGGAGAATTTCTTTGTTGGGTTAAGATCTGTGTTAAAATGCAAAAAAAAGGGTGTATTTATTTGGGTTTAATACTTGCAAAGAATTGAAGTGCGTAATTTTTTTTTTCTTGTTATCCAGACCCAACACGAGCGCCATGAAAACACTCAGCTTAGATCAGAGAATGAGAAACTCCGTGCAGAAAGTATGCGTTATAGAGAAGCTCTTAACAACGCCTCCTGCCCAAACTGTGGTGGCCCTGCAGCGTTGGGTGAAATGTCCTTCGACGAACAACAACTTCGGATAGAGAACGCCAGGCTTAGAGAGGAGGTGAGCTATTTCTAGGGTTAGGGTTAGGGTTAGGGTTTCCATTTGGATTTGTGTAGCTGTGAGAAATATCTGCGCTCATATATGTAATATTGTTGTTCAGATCGATCGGATTTCTGGTATAGCTGCCAAATACGTTGGGAAGCCGTTGCTTTCAATTGCACCAGCACCCTTGAGTAACCTTCCACGTTCGAATCTTGATCTGGCCGTAGGAAGTTATGGGCTGCAGCCGAATATGGGGACAGAACTTTATGGATCATCTTCAATCGGAGAATTAAGCAATAATAGTAAGTCTATAGTTGGACCTAGTGAAGTTGAAAAACCTATGGTGGTGGAATTTGCTGTTGCAGCAATGGAGGAATTGGTGAGGATGGCACAAATGGGTGAGCCTCTATGGACCTCACATCCCGAGGATGGCACCGAAATGCTAAACGAGGACGAATATAACCGAACCTTTCTTCGAGGGATAGGCCCAAGGCCCTTTGGAATGAAGGCCGAAGCATCTAGAGAGAGTGTGCTTGTAATCATGAATGCAATAAATCTCGTCGAGACTCTAATGGATGCGGTATTCCATCAACCTGCACCTTGTTTATGTTTTAACTTATGTTAAGAGCGAGTGACTTTTTCTTTTTCTTTTTTGAAGTTTTGATTTTGACTTGCGGTGTTTGATGAATATCTCTACCTGGTTCCTTCCTTTCAGAACCAATGGTCGAGCATGTTTCCTGGCATCATTTCAAGGGCATTTACAGTTGATGTGTTTTCAACAGGCGTGGCGGGCAACTATAACGGTGCCTTGCAAGTGGTAAGGACATTAAAACGGATGGAATTGGGCGTTTCAGTTAATTTTGCTGCAATTAAAGCAGCAGCGTTATGCAAAATAGCATGTCTTTGTCAAATGGTTAATAAATTTTTTTTTTTTTGGTATACAATGATAGATGTATGCAGAGTTTCAACTGCCTTCTCCGCTGGTGCCTACCCGTGAGAATTACTTTGTGAGGTATTGCAAGCAACATTCGGAGGGAATATGGGCTGTTGCGGACGTGTCATTAGATAACTTACGTGGGAACCCTTCTCCTTCCATGTCAAGATGCAGAAGGCGACCTTCTGGTTGTGTCATTCAAGAGATGCCCAACGGCTATTCCAAGGCACGCACATCTTCAAATATAATTTAAATTTTGTTGGACCTCTTTAATTCTATTTGTAATGTTGATGACTGCAATTTATACATCATTAATGTGATGTTGGGTGGTGGGTGGGGTTGATCAATGGAACAGGTGACATGGGTAGAGCATGTTGAAGTTGATGACAGGGCGGTACACCATATTTATCGTCAGCTGGTGAATACAGGTCTGGCATTCGGCGCCAAACGTTGGGTGGCAAATATGCAGAGACAATGCGAACGTCTGGCTAGTGTTTTGGCTACCAATATCCCTTCAAAGGATCTGGGGGGTAAACACCTTCCATCGATAGAGAGGGAGAATGAATCAATCCATTTATTGGTATTAATATCTATGCCTGTGTGTTTTGTTTAACTAAATAATTGCCGCAATTTTGCCTTCATTCGTTGCAGTCATACCGAATCCGGAGGGACGAAAGAGTATGCTAAAATTAGCTAAGTGCATGGCCATAAGCTTCTGCTCTGGTGTAAGCGCATCAAGTTCTCACACATGGACAAGTCTGTCAGGAAGTACAAGTGGTGCCGAAGACGTTCGCGTTATGATTAGAAAGAGCATAGATGATCCAGGCAGGCCTCCCGGCATTGTTTTAAGTGCTGCCACATCGTTCTGGCTTCCTGTTGCCTCTAAGAGAGTCTTTGATTTCCTAAGAGATGAAAATTCTAGAAATGAGGTATGTATTACTTTGAAAAAAAAATTAATAATGGGAAATTTGGATTATCTATAGTCCGGTTTTGATGATATGAAGTTGAAAGTTTTACACTAAACTTAAGCAATCAGAATATGGGAGTTTGGATGGCTGAACATATATTAAATAAACAAGTCCCAAAGATGTTAAAAAATTAAGGCTCATATTGAACTTTAGAATGATCGTCCATCTTATAAATCGCATGTTTTGAATTTACAGTGGGATATCCTGTCCAACGGTGGATTAGTCCAAGAGATGGCTCACATTGCCAACGGCCAAGATCCTGGAAACTGCGTTTCTCTTTTGCGTGTTAATGTAAGGAATGATCGTCTATAAATCTTTGGACTGCAAATATTGGATACTGGTTATTTCTTCTTTGATTAAAATTTGTGGGTGTTGTGTTCAGAGCGTGAATTCGAACCAGAGCAATATGCTCATTCTCCAGGAGAGCTGCACCGATGCATCGGGTTCATTTGTAATATATGCTCCAGTAGATATTGTTGCCATGAACGCCGTTTTGAATGGAGGCGATCCGGACTATGTGGCTATTCTACCCTCGGGTTTCGCCATTTTACCTGACGGTGCAAAGTCGTGCAATTCTTCTCTAAGCAATGGCAGTGGCAACAGCAATGCAGGAGGCGCCATTAGCGACCTGGGGACAGGTTCTGCGCAAGGTTCAGGATCTGGAGGATCTCTACTGACCGTGGCCTTTCAAATTTTAGTGGACTCGGTTCCAACGGCCAAGCTATCCTTAGGTTCTGTTGCCACAGTAAACAGTCTCATTTCATGTACAGTCGACAGAATTAAGGCTGCTGTCAGCTGTGAAAATCCCTGAAAAGCTGTGGGCAAACTAAGGTAACCCACTTGTAAATAAGTCTGGTCCCTTTTGATCATGCAGTAACCAACTCTAGAAAGCCTATGTAGAACTAGTCTATTAGAGGAAAACACAACACAAATGCCTCCTTCCAAAAAAAAAAAAATGATCAGAAGAGTAAGAAAAGGTCTGATATCCATAATCATGACCGTTTTTTTAATGATGCAGCATAGCTTTTGTACTCGGAAAGTCAAGAGCGCACCACAGAGAAGACGCACCATGCCTAGCCCTTGCCATGTGGTATAGTAAGAAGTGTGATAATTCAAGGATGCATCTGCTTCACCACTATGCAAGGGTGGTGGTTCGGGTATTGACTTTCGATAATGATGTTAAGATATCTACGGATAAATATTATATTATGATCGTGTGCAAGTTTTGAGGATCACCGCCTGCCTGTTCTGCATTCCAGTGAAGGTTCTATTACCATCAGCACTTTTTTTCTGGTTCTCGTAAATGAAAACCATTAATAGGCTCCTCTATTTTGTATGTCGTTATGGTACGTAAACCTGCACATAGTATTATGTTGTAGTAGCTATTTTCTGCCCAAGACTTTCAGTGTGAAGTTCATTATTATTCTAATATTATGCAACTGTGAACTTACTATTGCGTTTGGTGGGTAGACAATAGTTGATAGATTGATTGCCTCTGGCTCTTGGAATTGGGTTGTAAATCAGCAATCTTATTCCATAATAATTGGCCTTGCTATTAACTTAAAAAATGAAATGGAATATTGCTTAATTTCTTCAGCAGGACGTTATTGGATTGAATCAGTAGTTTAGTGTTTGGCACTGATTTCTATTGCCGTCTGCCGTCTCAGGGAACAATTGGTTAAAGGACCGGCTGTTTACCTGCCCCCATGAATGAGGGTGTAAATTTGTTAACATAGTAATTAGGTTTGTGGCTGTTTTTCATTTTGTAATTATTGTTTCGAGTTTCACCTTAAGTTCAATATATTTCTCGTTTTAAAGGGTAGCAGAATTTGTTAAATGTTGTGCCTATCTCATTCTTCAAGCAGCCATTATAGTAATTCGTTTTATTAAATATAATTTATTCCTTGTAGTTTCTCTGACAAACCTGTTAAATGAATAATTTATTTATTACTGTAAGATCTTATAACATGAAAAATATATCTACAGGGCTGGCCTGGGTAAGAATACGTGATGACTCAGTACATGCATAGACTATGTAATGTTCGTATGTACACACTTCTAATGAGATATTTTAGTTGTGTGAAGTTCAATTATAATTTTATGCAGTCGAAATTTGAACCTTGAGCTATGTCACTCGTGTCTCAATTATTATTGAACCAAAGGTCGGATTAGCAATACATTCTATTATAATACTTCAATGGATGCAGTTTTTTTTTAATACATTCTATTGTAATACTTCAATGGATGTAGTTTTTGTTTCATGGGATTTCATTTTGTATGGTCTCGATTTTCATTCACATTTTAAAAAACTAAATTTTATATGTTAATATTTTCAAATTGTTTCATTTCGTACGTTCTAAGTTATCATTTTGGGTTAAAAACTAGATTTTATCTGAACATTTATTTGAATCTTGATTTTAACTATGTTATTTATGTTTTAACTATTAAACCAAAGTCTCTTTAGTAACACATTTTATTATAATTGCTTAAAGGAATGGATACAGTTTATTTTTCTTTATTGGACCGGGAGAATTTTAAAGCCAAGGCCGGGTCCCCTTCAAAAGAAATAGAGAGTTTATCTTGGGTTTGAGAGGAAAGGCACACCTTTCTTGTGTTGTTATAAAAATGGCTTGTGTTGGAAGGGAGGGCATTTCTCAAGCTAATATTAAACCCAAGATATTTTAATCCTTCAATGAATTGATACAGTTTATTTTTCATTATTGGGCCGGCAGTATTTTAAAGCCAAGGCCGGGGTCCCCTTCAAAAGAAATAGAGTTTATCTTGGGGTTGAGAGGAGAGCCCCACCCTTCTTTTCTTGTGTTGTTTAAAAAAGGGCTTGTGTTGGAAGAGAGGGCTTTTCTCAAACTGCTGTAAGTTTGTGATAATTTTTGGAAAATTGTCTTGATTCCCTTTTCTAAACTAAAAATGATACAGTTTTTTATGGGATTGTGTATGATTTAAATTTTTGTTCATATTTTAAAAATAGTAAATTTTAATTGGTTGGAGCATTTCATTTTGTATGGTTTAAGTCATAATTCACATTTTAAAAACTAAGTTTTATATATTAATATTTTTCAATTGTTTGCAGCATAAAAATCAAACTTGGTTTTTTAATGCATATGCAGACTCTAATAGAATTTAAAAAAAAAATGAAACTTCCTGAATGATTATAATTTTTAATTTTGGTTATAAATAATTTAAAAATTATATTATTATTTTTAATTAATTACAAAGGATTGAAATCCAATTTATTATTCTAATGATTGTACATAGGATTTTATTTTATATTATTTATTTTATTGTGACAATTTTATATGACTGACGCACAGGGCTGAGCAGTCTCTTCCCAACCATGACCCCTCGTAAAGTCGAGAGCTATACTTATCAATAGAGAATCTAACATAAACCCACCACACACCCACCATTTACACTCCATGCAGCGGTTTGAACCTTGAACCTAGAGCTAAAGCCCGGAACGGAAAGTTGCGCTGCATCCCATGTGTATAACTATTTTATATATCATTATTGTTTCTAATTGGTTATATGAGATTGAAATCAAACTAATTGGTTATATGAGATTGAAATCAAACTATCTTCGTCCAAGAAGGTTTAGTGAACTAATGCTATCTAGTCAACTAATATTATTTTAATATTTAAATTCAATTTTTTTAAGTAAATACTTCTTATACACATCTGCCGTGGGGATTGAACCTGGGTCACATCATTAATAATATGCAAGTAAACCACACTGACGTGAATTAAATTCAATTTTAATTATGTTGATACAAAGCTTTTTTAAATTGTTTTAAAAAATATTTTTTAATATTTAATACTTTTTCAATTTATAAGATAATATATTTTTATGTTTTAGGGAAAAGGCAATTATGCATGTATCTAAAGTTGAAGAATATCAAATGCTTATTAATTTATATAAGTCCTTCCCTTATCATGATTACTGTTCAATTATGTGCATATCATTTAATAAAATTTAAATTAATTTATATGAGTTTTGATTATTGTTTAATTATGTATTGATTACTGATTAATTATGCATGTCATCTGACAAAATTACAAAATTTGAATTATGGTTTTCTGGATTAAGAATACTAATATTAATATTTTTGAAAATTTAGTTAAATTCATCTCATCTGATGAGAATATTAATATTTTTTTTAATAGGTATGGATTGAAATGAGTTATAACAATATTACATCATGATTGCATAATGTTAGTACAATTGTTTGGCAATTAAGTATATCTTCAAGTAAGAGTTGAACTTGGGTCTCTATTAAGTATATCTTCAAGTAAGAGTTGAACTTGGGTCTCTTTTTAATGCCATTTGATGAGAATACTACTATGATTATTAGGGATTTTATATGTTCATCTGCTTTTATAATGTTTTTTTTTTTTTTTGATAAGTAGCCATTGTATTTACAGCGACGGGTTTTAACTAGGATCCCAAAACCTGATTACATAAGAGTTGGAAATAACATGTCGAGAATAAGCCATTACAACAAAATTCTGGGCCCAAGGTACCAATACCCTGATAATGAAAAACAAACAAAAATCCCGCCCAGCGGGAATAGGTAAATTTGAGCAATCCCGCCCGTCGAGAATATCAAATGCTTATTAATTTATATAAGTCCTTCTCTTATCATGATTACTGTTCAATTATGTGCATATCATTTAATAAAATTTAAATTAATTTATATGAGTTTTGATTATTGTTTAATTATGTATTGATTACTGTTTAATTATGCATGTCATCTGACAAAATTACAAAATTTGAATTATGGTTTTCTGGATTAAGAATACTAATATTAATATTTTTGAAAATTTAGTTAAATTCATCTCATCTGCTGAGAATATTAATATTTTTTTTAATAGGTATGGATTGAAATGAGTTATAACAATATTATATCATGATTGCATAATGTTAGTACAATTGTTTGGCAATTAAGTATATCTTCAAGTAAGAGTTGAACTTGGGTCTCTTTTTAATGCCATTTGATGAGAATACTACTATGATTATTAAGGATTTTATATGTTCATCTGCTTTTATAATGTTTTTTTTTTGTTTTGATAAGTAGCTATTGTATTTACAGCGACGGGTTTTAACTAAGATCCCAAAACCTGATTACATAAGAGTTGGAAATAACATGTCGAGAATAAGCCATTACAACAAAATTCTGGGCCCAAGGTACCAATACCCTAAAAATGAAAAACAAACAAAAATCCCGCCTAGTGGGAATAGGTAAATTTGAGCAATCCCGCCCGTCGAGAATATCAAATGCTTATTAATTTATATAAGTCCTTCCCTTATCATGATTACTGTTCAATTATGCGCATATTATTTAATAAAATTTAAATTAATTTATTTGAGTTTTGATTATTGTTTAATTATGTATTGATTACTGTTTAATTATGCATGTCATCTGACAAAATTACAAAATTTGAATTATGGTTTTCTGGATTAAGAATACTAATATTAATATTTTTGAAAATTTAGTTAAATTCGTCTCATCTGCTGAGAATATTAATATTTTTTTTAATAGGTATGGATTGAAATGAGTTATAACAATATTACATCATGATTGCATAATGTTAGTACAATTGTTTGGTAATTAAGTATATCTTCAAGTAAGAGTTGAACTTGGGTCTCTTTTTAATGCCATTTGATGAGAATACTACTATGATTATTAGGGATTTTATATGTTCATCTACTTTTATAATGTTTTTTTTTTTTTTTTGATAAGTAGCTATTGTATTTACAGCGACGGGTTTTAACTAGGATCCCAAAACCTGATTACATAAGAGTTGGAAATAACATGTCGAGAATAAGCCATTACAACAAAATTCTGGGCCCAAGGTACCAATACCCTAACAATGAAAAACAAACAGAAATCCCGCCCAGCGGGAACAGGTAAATTTGAACAATCCCGCCCAGCGGGAAACCACCAATTTTGAAGGAAGGTAAGTTTGAAGATCCCGCCCAGCAGGGAGCAGTTGAAAACCGCCATCATGTAAATCTCACCCAGCAGGAAGCAGCAAAAAACCATTATAATATAAATCCCGCCTAGCGGGAAGCAGTCGAAAAACCACCAAAGAGTGAATCCCGCCCAGCGGGAAGTAGCTGAAATCCATCCCAGTGTAGATCCCGCCCAGCGGGAAGCAGCAAAAACCTCTACCAAGTGAATCCCGCCTCCCGAGAAAACCAGCAGGAAATGAGAAAAACCCGCCCAGTGGGAAACCCAGCGGTTTTGAAGAATCCCGCCCCGCGGGAAACCATCTTGCCCAGAAAAAAGGGGGATCCTTCCCAGTAGGAAGCAGCTAAAAACCAACAAAGAGGAGATCCCACCCATCGGGAAGCAGCCAGAAAGCACCACCAAGAGAATCCTGCCCCCAGGACAACCAACAGGAAAAGACAACAGGTTAAGGGACCAAGGATACAGGGACTGGGGATCCTAGGCGGGAAGAGGTAACAACCACAAAGATGGGATCCCTAGGAGCCTAGCCTGGGGGATCCAGGGTCTGCATGCATAGATCAGATCCCCCAAGATTTGAAAAATGCAACAGAACCCAGAGAACCCCAACAGCAGGGGCCAAGAATCCCATCCTTGCACAGGAGAAACTTCGGGGAACTGGGACTCGAGGTCGGGAACAACCCGAGCGAGAGAAAAAGTCCCCTCCAAGGCCAAAAAAATGCCCAGGTTGTCCACCAAGGAGCAGAACCAGCACGAAGAAGCCTCCAAGCGGGGAAATCGAAGAGGGCCCTCCCCACAGGGACGGGACCAACAACAGCCACAGGATCCCAGAGAGGATTCACTAGCAAAATGGGGAAAGAGGCCCCCCCAGACCGCCCCCAAAGCAGTAAGGACCTCAAAGGAAACCCCAGGAAGCCGTCAAAAACCCAACCAATCACCCCCACCACCCAGAGAACCGCAGGGAACCAGATCCACGCCAAAAACCTGCAGAAAACCCCAGGGGGAAACCTGAGGGAAAAAAAAAGGAAGGGATCCCGAAAACAGCAAGGAACCCCCGGGAAGCACCAGGCCAAAAACTCAAACAAGGGAACCCCGACCGACCGGGGAGAGGTGCAGAAAGAGGAGAAGGATCTCCCTCAAGGAGATCATCTGCAACAAACAATCCCAGGGAGGGATGACCTGGGATGATCCAAGGACTGGGCAGGAACCAGGGGAGGGGGAGCAGGGAAGGGATCGAGACTCTCCCCTCTCTACTTTTTTTCCTCCTTGCATTTCGTCCTATAGGAAAATAATGATATGACTTTATAATGTTCTTTTTAGTCACATTTCATTTTGTTATTTGTTATTTTCGAAAAAGGTTGGCTTAGAGATTTTGAGCTTATAAAGGTAAAAAGCTTACACACTTTTTAATGTTCATAATATCTTATTTTATGAGACAATTCTTCTAAATAAACCTTTTATTATATTTTAATGGATTTTAATGTTTTTATCTAATGTATGTTTATTTAACCAAACTGCCAGGGAATATAACTCTATTACCTATTGGTTTCCAATCTTGAACCTTTATTATAATAAAATATTTTAATGAACTTGATCTAATAGCCAAGTTAACATATATCATAATCAATTAACTTAAGTAGATTTAATTTATTTTTCATTAAAATAGGCATGAATTTTTTATTAAAATTTTCTCTTCGTTATGTTTTAAGTGATGTTTGTGAATCAAAACTCATGATTATTATTATTTTCAAAATAAAAATATATTAATATTTTGAATAAATATTAATAATAAAAAATTATAAATATTTAGAAGATTTCTTGTACAAGGTGATTTCTTGAACATCATTTGGGATTTGCGACTAGAAAGATTGACAATTTTTTCATCTTTTTTTTTGGTAGGTAAAAGCTGAGGGTTTTGAAAGGATCCAACAACCTTGTACATAGAACTCCAAAAAGAGTCAGTCAATCGTCAAAACTTACAATCTTCAATCTAGCACAAAGGCAGGCTCAATAGAAAAGTTGTTGGAAAAAATAATAATCAAACTTACATTCTTGTCCAATGGCAGCACACAAATTTGAACACAAAATCGAAATCAAAATTATCCTTATTCCACCTAGCAAGGGACCAACCAATCGACCAACAGTTCCATTAAACACTGACAACCAGGACTCAAGGTATCAACGATTCATCTTCGAGGCATAAAAACTTAGGGCCCCTATATTTCCACAACAACGAAAAATGTTCTTCACTGAGAACACCACTGGGACCTGAGCGCAAAAGAAGGATTTGAACTTTGGATCACCTGCTCAACCAACTCAATAGAAACCACTCGTTAAAAATGGAGATCTGCAACATATTGTCCCAGCGACAGTAAAACCCATCTCAAAAATCTATGAAGACTAAAATCCCATAGATCCTGTTGGATTCCAACCATCCTTCGAACTCCAGAGAACAACTCATACCAAACCTCCATCTCAGAACAAAAACAGGGGCCATAGAGCAAGGTTTTGGAAAGGACCCAGAACCTTAGGAATTGTGGGTTCAAACCCCACAGACAACCGATGAGAAAAAAACCCCACCCTTGTGGGTTCTAATCCTACTAGTATGTAGAAGAATAGAAGACCCCCCAATGAAGGAACCCAACAACAAAAAAGTAGCCAAACACTGCCCTTGGACCGAAAAAGCTCCCGTCCACTGCCCAACCAAAATAACAATAGCATTTTGGAAAAAGCTGGACCAAGGGATTGGTACTAACATCAGGTCGAAGTACGAGGCACAAAATATGTTTCACCATCGCCTAGCAAGTTGCACAATAGTGGATTGGAAAAAACTGGAACAGGGGACTCTAGCACCACCATAGAGTCCCCGCCAGGCACGAGAAAAGCTTCGCCACCAGCAACGATTGGACCAACGAACACAAAATTCTCTTGCAAAGACTCCAAGAGATCCAAACATGGTCCTACCCCTATGATCTCCCCTTCCATTGGCTCCTCTACCATTCCACTCTACACCCAAAATCCATAAGGGTCAAATATTCCCAACCTAGAATGCAATCTGGATCTTGCTATCTTCATCTGCACTAGTTGGGCTCCTTCGAAACCCTAACTCCCTCCCAAAAAAAAATCTAATACACTAAAACGTGAGATCTAAGCCCTCTCTCCTCGGATGCGGCGGACCAACTAGACAATATTTTCATATTGAGTATTATTAATAACACTTTGAATATTCTAGAAGGTATGTTAGAAATTGAAATTGAGCATATTTATAGGGAAGGTAACCAAGCTGCTGATGTTATGGCCAATTTGGGGGTGGATAGTGGCCAATTCAGAATTTGGAAAGAGAATTTCCCTTCGTAGATATTGACAATTGTTGCTTTGGAAGCATTGGGCCTAACTATCAAGTAGGTATTTTTATTGTCTTTCTGCTTGGAAGAGGTCTCATTTGTGTTATGGTGATCCTCTCTCTAGGCGGTTTTTTTTGGGGGGTTGGTCCTTTTGCTCCTTGGTGGTTTTCATTCTCATGGAATATGTTTGGTGTTTTGTCCTTACCCTTGCTCTCTAGGATTAGGGTTTTTTATCTGCATATTGATGTATTTGATGTCCTTTTAGTCTTATGCAAAAATAGAGTAGGATCGTTGGTGCCTCTAAAAGAAAGTTGAACAAAAAATTCTTCCGTATACAGTGTTGGGGTTGGGTTGGTCTATGCTCTTGGGTGGTTGTTGGGTTTAATTTTTGTTCTTTTGGCCTTGGGAGGCTAGACTTTGCTTAATTTGCCTTTTCCTTCTCTACCTTCTCTAATCTAAAAGGTTCTTGAACCTTTCAAAACCTTGTTTTTTCACCATTAATTAAAAAAAAAAACTATAAATATTTGTTAAGATGATATATGTTAATATTATTTTTAAAACAAATTTTAATACTAAATTTATATATCTTAAAAATATTGTATTAAATGGTATTAAAAAAATATAGATCTAGGTTGATATGTCTCGGGGCAGTGCAACACTATGGGCTTTGGCTTTTTTTTGGAGGTCCAAGGTTCAAAGTACGGTGTGTGTTAATCCCCTATTAATAAGCTTATCTCTCAGACTTAAGAGGGGTCACAGTTGGGATGGGAATGCCAACCCTAAATGTTGGATTGTTTTAATGCCATATAATTAATGTAAAATATATTCTGGTCATATGGAATTAAAACAAATCTCACTCTTATTATATCATCATCACACAATGACATTACAACAATTTGACTACTATACATGTATCATTTGGTAAGATTTGAACCTTGGTTCCCTTCTTGAAACCTGAGGATTTGAACCAATTAAGCTAATGTCATTTGTTACTATTACTATTAATATTAAAAATTGACATAAGATCAACATTACAAGTAGGAGATCTAGGTTCAAATATTGTTAAACATGATACATGTATAATCGTCAAGAAATAGGGAATATAACTCTATTACCTATTGGTTTCAAATTTTGAACCTTTACTAAAACAAAATATTTTAATGGGTTAAACATGATATATGTGTAATTTTTCAAGAAATAGGGAATATAACTCTATTACCTATTGGTTTCAAATCTTGAACCTTTATTATAATAAAATATTTTAAAGGACTCGATCTAATAGCCAAGTTAACTTATATCATAATAAATTAAAATTAGTTAGATTTAATTTAATTTTCATTATAATATGCATGTTCTTATAAAATTGATTTTTTTATTATGTTTTAAGTGATGTTTGTGAATCATTTAAAATTATTATTATTTTTAAAATAAAATTTTTAATATATATATTTTTTTACGTTGAGAGGCATTCCTACAATGGCAAACAAGGGGTGGGAGGCAAAGAGGTCATACATGTCACGCCGTAAACAATTTTTTTTTTTATTAAAAAAACCGACATTAACAAAAACATTTAAAATATTTAAATATTTTAAATGTTTTTGTTAATGTCGGCTTTTATAATAAAGGATATATAAATGATTGATATATAAAGTATTGATATCTCTCAGCATTTTTAGATATATATCCTTTATATCTAAGCTAGTGTTATGTACAATCATACTCACACCCCCTCACACACTCACCCATGTCGTTAGGGATTTGGGATTTCTTTTAGGAGACCCAGGTTCAAGCCACTTGGGAGCGTGGTGTGGTGTGTGTGAATGAGCTTGTAAAAAATAAAAAAAATTAATATTTTGAATAAATATTAATAATAAAATAAAACTATATATATTTGTTAAGATGAGATATGCTAATATTATTTTAAAAATAAATTTTAGTATTAAATTAATATATCTTAAAAATATTGTATTAAATGGTATTAGCTTAATTATTTAAATATTTTGACTTTTACGGAGGATATCTAGGTTCAAATATTTTCAAATAATACATATATAATCAACCAAATTGTTATGTCCTGGGGACAATGCAAATAATACATATATAATCAACCAAGTTGTTATGCTTCGAGGGGACAGTGCAATGTTATGGGCTTTGGTTTTTCTTTGGGAGGTCCAAGGTTCAAACCATGGTGTGTGTGTTAATCCCCTATTGATAAGCTTATCTCTTAGACTTACGAGGGATCATGGTTGGGATGGGAATGTCCAACCCTAAACATAAACATTGGCCGTAGGGGTTTCTCACACTAAAAAACCAAGTTGTTATAATAGTAGTTTTTCAAGATTGTTTTAATTCAATATAATTAATGTAATATATATATGGGATTGAAACAAGTCTCATGCATGTTATAAAATTACCACACAATTACATTACAACAACTTTAATATTATACATGTATCACTTTACAAGATTTGAACCTTGGTTCCCTCCTTGAAAGTTGAGGATTTGAACCAATTGAGCTAATACCATTTGTTACTATTGTTATTATTAAAAAATGACATAAGATTAACATTACAAGTAGGAGATCTAGGTTCAAATATTGTTAAACATGATACATGTATAATTTTCAAGTTATTATAATACTATTATATGGTTATGATGTAACATAGGGTGAGATTCATTTCAATCTCATATTACTATCAAGTTTATACCTCCAATAAGTAAAAATATGTTTTGGTTTTCCATTTATGTAATATAATGTGACATTTTTGAGTTCATGTATTTCTAAGATACAAATAATTCAACCAAGATGGTGTGTAAACATGCAATTGTTTAATTAGTGATTTTGGTATATGTTTATAAATGGTTTATAAACAAAAAATAAATATATGTTTTATATCCATTCTTTTTCAAGTACACAAATTACATGCCATGGTCTTGATGTAGGTTTTAGTTATAAAAGAGTTGAATCTTATCTAAATTGAAAGGTTAATGTCAAGTGAAAAATAAAATTTGATACAATGTAGAGTGAACACAATGTAAAGGAAGGAGAGACTATGTTGTTACTTATCAAAACCTTTAACTATTATAAGAATGATTTTTAAGCATTGATATGATTATTTTTAATCATATTTTATAATGCATGACTTTATATAATATTAGATTTCTTGGATTATCACCAAGTTTGGTATTATTATTGGATCTTTTTCTTTGTCATTGGTATAGCGAGAACATGTTTCATTGAAGGACAAGCAATGAAGAACCCAATAGTTAAGGATCTCATAGTTACAAAACTTGGATACCCATTGTGAGAACAATGGGGAAAAATTGCAAAGAGCTTCATGAAGAATCCATCATGATGCTTCTCCTCTTTATCACCTCAAATATAAGGGTAGTTTACGAGCTTAAGTCTAGGGTTTTATGGATTGATTTGGAGAACACCTACGTTTCTCCTAAGATTTTCCTTTGACAAGCTTACCTTAATCTAGTCCCATACTAGCTACAAATGCATTAAGCAACTCAATGAATGAGTCCTAATAAACTAAAATACTTTTGTTCTTTGATGATGAATGAAAAAATATTTTTTTTCTTTGAGAGAAAGGGTTCAAGAGGGTAGTGTAACAAGCAATTCCTACTGCAACTATATGAAATTTTATTGAATGATATGCAAGATTAAATATGGTCCCCTAATAAAATTAATGTTAACTAGTTCCTTATTTCCTTTTTACCTTTAATGGATAAAACAAAAAAATACCAAAATAAAAGCATATGAATAGATAGAAGATAAATTTATGTTATAAAATGTTAAAATAAAATTTTCGAATTTGAAACCTAGTTTTTCTGCCTTAGTGGTGGAAGTGTTATTATTCTATGAAAGCATTGATAGAAGCATTGCTAGTACTACAAAAGTGTTGTCGACGCTACTGCTTCTTGGTGGTGCTTTTGCTAACCTACAAAATAGACAAAAAATGGATGTGTTACCAACATAAGGGTTTGCCTAGATTAGAAGGGATTGTATGGTTTCATTGACCAACATAAAAACCTTGTTCAAATATGATATAAACAACGTTAAATGATAAAATACTGATAATATGCTCATTGGCGAAAGCACTATTAGATGAGAAATAGTGTTGTCGATATTTTTTTCAAGTTGATAGCACTTTCACTTTCTATGACTGTGAGCTTTGTTTTTGTTGTATTAAAAACAAAGAGCAATAGCATCATCGAACCTATAATTTGATAGCACTTTCACCTATGGATACAATGGAATGTACTTAGATGGGAGATTTACGATTTTATAAATGATACAAAAAGGATCTTTGACCAAGAGATGTAGGGGTCTTGATAGGGACAATATGATAATATGATTACTTATAGAAGATGTAAACTAAGTATGTGATAAAACATGATAACAAGTAAATGAAAATATGATGAATAAAACAAAGTGTACAATGATCAAATATTATAAAACTTACAAAAAAGATAATGATAGAAGCTAAGAAGTAGGATTATGCATAAGGGGTTGGACTCAAAATGTACTTGTAAAAAAATGGTGAATCTTAATAAAAATCAAGGCGAATGAAGGTGAATCCTAAGAAAATCAAATCAATCATTTTCACACCAAAATTTGGGGCATTTGAAGCCCTGAAAACTAAGGTAATCTTTGAGGATAATTTTGACCTAATAAATCACCTTATAACTTCATAAAAACACCACCATTAGATCACTCTTGAAAATAGGTTTCCAACGAGTACAAATATGCCTATGTTTGGATATATATTGTGGCGAATTGACCCTAAGAAAAAATTGGTTTAAAAAATTTTAGGCGAATGGGCCGACATCGAGGGTCCTCATATTCGCCAATTTTTAATTTTGGAAATCCTAATATTCACCCAATTTGAAAATATTCGCGACTGTGCATAACCCTGTTAAGAAGGGAGAGAGCACAACCAAACAAGCTAATAGTATCAAGATGTCTTGGTATCCCCTTGTGATGAAGTAGATGAACTTGCTTGTTGCTTGAGATGATTGAGAGCTTCACAATTGCATGAGATTCACATCCAAATTGGCAAAGTTTTTCTTCTTCCAAAATCTCATGATGTAATTTTGATAGAGTTTTGCTATGCTCAAAGATTGATCTCCATTAGAATCCCCAAGTGTTGGATTTATAGGAAGCCATGGCTCCTTGGGGGGATGGTTGCATTGAAGTTTATAGGAGTATTCAAGGTAAGATTTAAAAGATGGTTTAAGTGTAATTAATGGATGGAAGGATGACAATTTTGGGCTTTGAATTCCTGTTGGAGTTGCAAATTAGATGAATGTGATTAGGTCCATATTTGGTGGGCAACTTGGAAGGTATTAACTGTCAATATTTTAATTTTTGGTGTTTAACAGATAGTAGCGTTGGTGGTGCTAATGATCTCAATGCTAGTGCTAATATGACCATTGATAATCAATTTGAGTGAAAATGATAAAAAAATTAATGTTTGGAAAAATTGTTACTAAGGACTAGAAGCATTATTAACGCTATCGCTCAAGACATAGTTATTTTGGTTTTAGAGCAATAAATGCTTCTTATTTGATCTTGGAGATAATAAATTTGGTTTGGATTCTTGATTAGCTAACTGATGTAGATGTTCATAAGTTTGGATATTTTGATGATATGCTAAAAATTGGGTGTTTATGCCTATCACTATATATTTGTGATTAGCTCTTTTATGGATAAAAGGCATTGTCCTTACACTTGAAGAACCCAACATTGATAATCAACTACATTGAGTGTTGAGCTCTATGTTTGAGGATATCTAGAAAATTACTTGTAATTCATGCTTAGGGCTAGAGTGGACATTAATTGATTATTGGTGGAAATCCATAGGTTGGATTATGTTTCCCATGGGGATTAGCTCTTTTATGGATAAAAGGCATTGTCCTTACACTTGAAGAACACAACATTGATAATCAAATACATTGAGTGTTGAGCTCTATGTTTGAGGATATCTAGAAAATAACCTGTAATTCTTGTTTAGGGCTAAAGTGGGAATTAATTGATTATTGGTGGAAATCCATAGGGTGGATTATGCTTCCCATGGGGATGGTGTTGGTCTCCTTTGGTAGCAAATGCACGTTGATTATAGATGAAATTGTTGCTTTAGATCTAGGACTTGAAGACAACTTCATGTCGTTTTTGTGTTTTGTTGGGACATCATGGTAGATTTTATTTTCCTCAAGGTTTTTAGGATTGCATTCATGAGAGGGGACTCATGATAGAGTGGGTTCCCTAGTTGCACATCTTGAACCATCCATTCATGGGAGCATGAGTCACCTATTGTTGATGGAATTCTATAATGATAGCATTGAGGTTTTAAGTGCCTCTTGTAACTCCGCCAATGTAGTACAAACAACTTCTTAGTATAAAATTAGTTATTAATATACTAAAGGTCTTGAAATATTAGTAAAGTATTGTCACTAAATGATTGTAATGTATAACCAATAGAGCCATGGTTCAATGGTTGAGATATATAAGTGATGTAGCTCACATAAAAATTCAAATCCCGATGTCACCAAATAGGTTATATAGCTTGATGTGACTAAGTTGATATAAGAGTGAAAGAACTTTTCAAAACTCTACTTTTATTTAAAAAATTCAATAATAAAAAATATAAAAAAAATCATTTAAAATAGGTTATATAGCTTGATGTGACTAAGTTGACATAAAAGTGAAAGAACTTTTTCAAAACTCTACTTTTCTTTTAAAAAATCAATAATAAAATATAAAATATAATTTTCATACTTTTTTAATCAAATAAAGGATAAATTTGAATTGAATTTTATGGTTCTTTGTGAAATTAGAGGATAAAGTATCTTTCTTAATTTTTGTATATTACTTGGTCACAATTATAAAAAAAAAATATTATGGTTGATGAGTGTTGAAAATAACCAAATATCACAAATGATTAATAATATTTTAATTTTTTCATAAAATAATTTAATAAATATTAGCAATTGTCACACTATCCAATAATAAAATAGATAAATTATTTATTCATTTATTGTATGGTTCTTTCCAATTGAGGGGACTCTAAAAGTATATAAAGATATCAATACTAGGCAAACAAAAGGCTTATACCAAATAGTTTTTTCATTTTGGATTTATTGGGATTTTTTTTCTAAGTTTTATAGAAAATACAAATATTTAAATATATTCACCATTGGGATAAGGAATTTTGGAAAATATTTTTTAATATTTTGAGTGGGAATATTAGGGACATAGCATTAAGATATATCAAACTTAATTTATATTCAATTGGTGAGGAAAAGGGATTTCAATTAAATTTTGTCAATGTTTTCAAAAATAAATAATTGAAATGCAATACATGGACAATAGATATTTCTATTTTTTTTTTGAAAAAATTGAAAAAAGCTTGCATTAAAACAAATTACAGTTACAAGAGGGAGAAAGGGCATCCCAACCAAGAGCAAAGAGACCAGAAGAACAAAGGGCGCGAAAACGCGACAAGTCGCGAAAACGCGACAAGTCGCGAAAACGCGACAAGTCGCGAAAACGCGACAAGTCGCGAAATCGCGACACCAAACCTAACAACCGCCGCGCCACGACAACCGATCGCGAAATCGCGACATGTCGCGACATCGCGACAAAACAGCGCCGAGGCCACACCACTCAAAAAATGTCGCGAAATCGCGACAGCACAGCACCAAAGCACCCAAACGCCAAAAACGTCGCGAAATCGCGACGAGAAAGCCAGAAGGCACCTGCTCCCCAAAATTGTCGCGAAATCGCGACGAGTTCTCCTTTAAACAACAACTTTGAGAAAGTGTCGCGATATCGCGACGACTTTTCCTTAAAGCCCCAGTTGGCCGGAAGTGTAGCGAAATCGCGACAAGAATTCCAATGGGCGCCCCTTCCACAAAAGTGTCGCGAAATCGCGACATGTTCTCCCCCATGGTGCCCTTTTCTTAAACTAGTCGCGAAATCGCGACGTTTATCCTTCATGCAGTTTGTTCTCCAGAACTGTCACGAAATCGCTACAAGTTTGCCCCTTTGCTTCCTTTCCTTAAAAATGTCGCGAAATCGCGACAGATTATCCTTTGAGAAGCTTTTCACAAAAAATGTCGCGATATCGCGACGGTTTTTCCACTTAACGCAATTTTGCTCAAAGCGTCGCGAAATCGCGACAACTTTCCTCCAACAGCGGAACCGACAAAAAAGGTCGCGAAATCGCGACATGTTCTCCCCATGGTGCCCTTTTCTCAAACTAGTCGCGAAATCACGACGTTTATCCTTCATGAAGCTTGTTCTCCAAATTTTCGCGAAATCGCTACAGGTTTGCCCCTTTGCGTCCTTTCCTCAAAAAAGGCACGAAATCGCGACAAATTTTCCTTTGAGTAGCTTTTCACAAAAAATGTCGCGATATCGCGACGGTTTTTCCCCTTCACGCAATTTTTCTCAAAGCGTCGCGATATCGCGACGCTTTTCCTCCAGCAGCAGAACCAACAAAAAAGGTCGCGAAATCGCGACACCTTCTCATCAAAGACCGCGACGACGCAACAAGTCGCGAAATCGCTACAATTTTCCTCCCAAGGCCGCGGCAACAAAAAGGGTAGCGAAATCGCTACAGTTGTCCAGGAAAGGTCGCGACAGAGCAACATGTCGCGAAATCGCGACAGATTTCCAAACAAGGTCGCGACGGCGCAATATGTCGCGATATCGCGACAAAAACTAACCTTAGCCATTTTTGAGCTCATGGATGCAGGGATCGTTCCAGACCACTCCGAATCTCTTCATCTATCATAGGCATATCACTATGCAGCTGAACACCTACCTCTTTCTCAGCACCCATCTTCGCAAGGAAGTCAGCTACCGTGTTCAAATTTCTACTCACATACACGGGGATAACATCATCTAACTCCCTCCATAACTCCTTGATTTGGGATATCAAAATCCGCGAGTCTCCGAGGCTTTTAATGAGAAATTCTGCAAGCAATCCGGAGCGCCGATCGGGACTTGAGAATCGATTCAAGAATTATCCTCCGGTAACCACGCTTACGACCCGGATAGACGCCGACTTAATGGCAAAGGCTTCGGCTTCATTGTTCGTGGCTCTGCCCAATCCCTGCAATTCCCAGTAAAGAACCGCACTCGAGTGATCCCGACAAACAACACCAATTCTTGCGCTGCCGGGTTGCCTTTTGCAGCCCCATCAGTATTGATCTTGATCCAACCAACAGGGGGAGGTTTCCAGCATGCTCTGCCTTGCCTCTCATGTCCCTCAACCCCCTCTTCAAGATGCCCAAGAGCAGCCTGATTCTCTTCATCAACATAAATAGCAACAGTTTCTGTGACTTTGCTCCAGATGACCTGCCAAACGCCGTCAATCGAGGAGAAAGTGTTTCTAAAGATCCGGGCGTTTCTCTCCAACCAAACTTGCCACCAAATGAAGAGAAAGCCTAACTGCCGACCAGTTCGGAGAGCTATGGAATTGAACCTGCCCCTTTTCCATTTTTCCCAAATATTGGTACGATTGAAAACACCATTAGCATGGAGTTTAAATTGAGAGAACCGGCGTTCCCAAATCTGATGAGTAAAAGGGCACTCAAAAAACAAATGATCTGCAGTTTCCTCATGTTGGAGGCATAAAGCACATTGAGAGGGGCCATTGAAACCCCTACGTCTGAGATTGTCAAAGGTGAGAAGACCATTATGCATAAGTTGCCAAGCAAAGAAATTCACTTTCGGCCAACCCTTTGAATGCCAAATCCTTCTCCAATCTTTGAACCGAAAAAGAGTGTGGGGGAGGCTCGGGGAGGATCTCTTCATATCCGGCCTTAAGCCGAGTAGACCCCAAGGCTTCCATAGCCCCGGGCTAATTCATCTTCCTCATCCCTCCCCGTGAGGAACCTTTACGACAAGATTTTTTTTGCGGGATGGGCGCCAACTCCGGAGAGACGGTAATTGGCCACTCCTCCCACCGCTTAAACTTTTTAAATTTATACCCCCCAATTGACTGGTAAGTAGATAATTATCAATATGGATCCAGCCACGGGCTTCTAAGGCGGTCATGATTGGTTGTAGCTCAGGGAACATGACAATAATGGGTGGATGTTGGTCCCAAGAGTCAGTCCAAAAGCGAGCCTTGTCTCCTCTCCCCACTTTCCAGAATAATTGATCTTTGATAATCCGGGACCCAATCTTGAGAGTCTGCCACACTAAGGATCCAGTACCTTCCAAGGGAAAGCGACCCACCTCATTGGGATGAACATGCCCCAAATATTTCTTGGAAAGAATTCTGTGAAGAGGGAGGTTGGCTGAGAAATCCACCTCCAATACAGTTTTCCAGCCAAGGCTCTGTTATTAAGCTTAGAACTTCTCAAGCCCGACCCTCCTTTGTCCTTAGGCTGGGTAACTTTGTCCCACCCAACCAAAGCCCATATTTTCTTCCCTTTTGCGCCTTCCCATAAAAATCTTCTAGCCATTTTGTCCAGCTCTTTCCAGATGGTATGAGGGGCAGCCAGTATTGAGAATTTATAGATCGGCAAAGCCCTGTATAACCGACTTCGGGAAGGTTAATCTACCCACATAGCTTAGCCATTTATGGGCCCAATGATTCATTCTGTCTTTGATGCCTACCAACAGATTCTTCCAGATGTCAATTTTTAACTTTTTGAAATGAAGGGGAACGCCCAGGTAAACAATTGGAAGAGAAGTCCTTGTGAAGCCCGGGATCTCAATAACACGCTCCTGTAGTCGTTGGTCAAGATTGAAAAAGACCACTTTGGACTTCCTGTCATTTAGAACCTGATTTGAAGCCCTTAGGTAGAAATTCAAAGTATCTCTGATTCCTCTAGCTTCCCGAAGAGTGGCCGCACCAACCAGGCCAGTATCGTCCACAAATTGCAAGTGAGTCAGAGTTTCCTCCCCAACCTTGATACCGGATAGCAGACCTTGTTGCCTTCTCCTCAGAAACAGTCTGCCCAAACCTTCAGCCAAGAGAAGGAAGAGATAGGGAGAACAAGGGTCTCCCTGGCGGAGACCACGAGTGGCACCGAAAGGATGCGAGGGAAGGCCCTTGATGAGAAAAAAAAAAAGAGGGAGAAGAAACACAACTCATAACCCAATCAATCCATTCTTGAGAAAAGCCAAAGGCAGCCATCATTTTCGACAAGAAGCACCACTCCACCCGGTCATAAGCCTTGGACATATCCGAGTTTAATGAACATTCCTTTGTTGCCCGAAGTTTGCATTGAATGGATGGCCTCCTGGGCCAAAACCACCCCATCCAAGATTTGTCTTCCCTCAACAAAGCCCCCTTGTTCAGGAGAAATGATGTTGTGAAGAAGGGGTTTAAGCCTCTCAGCCATTATCTTAGTGATGATTTTGTAAATCACATTGCATAAAGCAATAGGCATGAAATCAGAGATATGAGTCCCCGCTTCCCCTTTTGGAATTAAAGCTATGAAGGTGTGATTGATCGCCTTGAGCATTCTTCGATTGGATCTGGATTCCTCAGTAACAGCCAAAACATCCTCCCCCAAGGTGTCCCAGAAAGCCTGAAAAAATTCAATAGGAAAGCCATTTGGACCAGGAGATTTTCCAGTACTCATACCAAAGACCACATTTCTCAGTTCATCCCTTTCAATGGGTCTAAGCAGGGCCTGATTGTCTTCTTCAGAGATAATAGAAGGAATAACATTAAGAACTTCGTTATGAGCCTCAACATCTTGCTGCATACTTTCCTTAAAAAGTTTAGAAAAGTAATCGATAGCATGGGAATGCATGCCAGGAAGAGTATCGAAGACATTTCCATGTTCATCTTTAAGAACTTCCATATTGTTCATCTGTCTCCTAGCACAAGCTGACCGATGAAAAAATTTGGTATTTCTGTCCCCCTCTAATAACCAAGTATTCCTAGCCCTCTGTTTCCAGTATATCTCCTCTTGGTTGTCAATGTCCTCAACCGCTTTACGCAGTTCATCATCTTCAAATTTGAGTTGCTCAGTAATTGATCCTTCCCTAAAAAGTTTATGAACCTCCTCCCATCTAGCCACCAAGGGGGCCCTTTGGGACCTGGAAATCCGACTTGTTTTCTTTCCTCCATTGTTTCAATTGAATTTTGACAAATTGAAGTCTGTTTATGAAATTTGAACATTCCTTGTCCCAAAAGGTGGACGGCCTTACATCCACCATTGAGTAATTTTCTATCGAAGGTCCTCCTTTTGTAACCAAAAATTCTCAAATTTAAAAGGCCTATGGTGCTGCCCTCTCGAAGTCCCTCCCTCTAGCAAAATGGGAAAATGATCCGAAATAGGGCCCTCCAAAATCCGGAACTTAAAAGTCCATTTAACAAAAGCCTCCTCAGAGACCAAAAAGCGATCTAACTTGACCTTCCTGCTATGTGGCTCCTTTCTCTTGTTTGTCCAAGTGAAAAAAACACCGGGGCCTTGAACGTCCACTAAATGAAAGGCACGAACTTGGGCAATCGGAAGCCGGTCCCCTGGATCCAAAACAGGGGTGCCACCTTCACAGTCACGAACAGATAATTTTGCATTAAAATCCCCTGCAATAATCCGGTCATAACACTCCCTGTATGCCCTCATGTTGTGAACGACTTCCCATTGGAGCCTCCGGCCATCAAGGTCTTGGGCCCCATAAAAGTTGGTGATTAGGACCTGCTCGAAATTGAAGTTATTTTTGAAGAGAGAAGTAAGAACACCCCTGCAAGCTATATGTTCTAAAGCGAGTCCAGGACCGAGAGGGTTCCAAAGGGTAACAATTCCACTTGAAGCTCCTTGGGCAGCCACATCCATATGCCCAGCTCCCTGCAAAATTTTAGTAGCAGTTTTACTCATAATATCTAAAGACATTTTGGTCTCCTGAAGAAGCAAAAAGTCTGTTTTACGGTTTTCTAAGAGTCTTTGAACAACAGATTGATGGGTTCTCTTTGTTTAAACCCCTAACATTCCAAGATTGAATAATCATTGAAAACCTTGAGAGCAGTAAGAATCAATGGTCCTCACCAATCCTCCATTGATTAGCTTATCTCCTTGCGCTGTTAGTAGTTCCTTATTGGATTTTCTTCCCGCTCCTTGAGAGTTATTGTTTCTAGATCTCTTCTCCACCTGGGTAATCCCTAAAGCAGGCCTTTCTCTATTTTTATCTGCATTTCCCATGGTGACATCTTTGATAGCCGAGTTGTCTTTGGGGAGTGTATAACCAATGCCCCTGGATTCTCTGACTGCAGATTCTCAGGTGGCACAGCCACCTGTTCTACTAAAGGAGTGAAGGAAGGAGAAACAAGAGGTGGAGTGTTGTCATTCACACCATTCCCATCCACTCCCTCCATAGATTGGTCCTCCTGATCCACTAATGACTTAAAAATTTCATATCGATTGTTTGGCTTGAGCTGCACCTGCTCCTTGCCATTTTTCTTTTTGTTTCTCTTTCGTTTCACCTGTTCAAAGCCATCCTGCTGAGCATCAGGACCTGGAGAATTGCTAGAAGGTTCATTGACCAGACTGGACTTACCCTCTCTAGGGCGGTTTGACATTCCGCTCGGAGCCTCCGTTTTTGTGCTCAATATGTTTGGGCAGAACCTTGCCAAATGTCCATGCTTATGGCATACTCGGCACCTGAAAGGTAGGGCCTCATAGTCTAGCTGCTTGGATCCAGGGTACTCCTGCTAGCTCAAGTTCCGCCTCAGCTGGTAGAGGCTGACTAATGTCCATCTCTACACAGATTCTGGCAAAGACAACGATATTTCCCTCTATGGTATCTTTGGAGACTCCCAAAAATCTGCCTAGGGAATTACCTATTAGTTCCAACACTGCTCACCCCAAAACTCCATCGGGAGAGCGTACAGCTGAATCCAGACCGGGACAGCCGTGGGTTCGATGCGGGGAGTCGAAACCCACTCTCCGGGGGTTGGACAAATAACCCTGTTGGTCCGTGGTTTCTCTTTTACGATTCAAATGCTCTGTTTCTATCTGCTAAAGAAGAGAAACTAATGATGAAATACCCATTGCTTATAGGCCATAAAGAGTACTCACCGTGTGGCTCCCAGTTCTGGCGAACCCAGGTATGCAAAAAATTTAGTGTGGGCCGGATGCCCATGAATTTGCAGATCAAGTCGTGATTAGCTCGGTAGACGATTGTATCTTCGACCAGCATTGGTTCTATAACAATCTTAGGCCTGGAAGTGGATTGCGGGAGGCATCCATTAACGCGGTGAGCATTTGGGCCATTGCCAACATTCTTGAGTATCGTTTGAAAAGCATTCAGTCGAGCTCCATCAGTGGAAGGTGAGGGGTTATCTTTCAACTTCTCAGCATATGAAGTCTTTCTCCCAGCAGGAGAAACTGGAGGAGACCCCATCGGGCCCTCCCGGGACCACGAATGAACCTTCAGATGAATTCAAAATCAACCCCCCAAAGCCCCAGGCAAGATCTTCGGGCCAGAATCCCTCGAGCAACACCAGACGCCGTCACAGAAATTTTCCCGCCAAATCGCCGAGCCCTTAGCTTAAAAATCTATCCTTTAGAAGTATATATTAGTTTCAATAGATATTTCTATTTACATGTGGGAACCTTGTAAGATATCCATGGTTCATCATATCATACCTATAAATTTCAAACAAGAAATCTTAATTATCTGTCATAAAATAAGGCTTGATCCAAATGTGCCTTTTGTAACTCCGCTAATGCACCTTTGTTAATGATATCATTGAGGTTTCAAGTGCCTCTTGTAACTCCACAAATGTAGTACAAACAACTTCTTAGTGTAAAATTAGTTATTAATATACTAAAGGTATTGAAATATTAGTAAAGTTTTGTCACTAAATGATTGTAATGTATAGCCAATAGAGCCATGGTTCAATGGTTGAGACATATAAGTGATGTAGCTCACATAAAATTTCAAATCCCGATGTCACCAAATAGGTTATATAACTTGATGTGACTAAGTTGATATAAAAGTAAAAAAAACTTTTTCAAAACTATACTTTTCTTTAGTAATTAAGATATATATAAAATAATTGTCAAAAACTTTAAGTTTATTCTTAAAAATTATAACCTCCAACAAATACATAATATTTAACACAAGTTACCTTAATGATTTATTCACTTATTAAATTAAGTAGTTTTGATATTTTTAAAATTAAAATCCTGGATTTGTACTATTAAACATCCCTAATATAATGATTAAAAGCTATGATGTTTTCTTTTATTTTCAATTAACATATTTGTTGTCCGCGTCCACTCGTTACAAAGATAAATACAAATTATGATAAAACTAGAAACATTATAAATAATGTATGTCCACTCATTACATAGATAAATACAAATTATGATAAAACCAGAAACATTATAAATAATGTATGAAACACATATGTTTCATATCTTGTGACTTTGGTCTTAGTTTAAAAGCATTAGTCTAGAACCCATACTTTGCACACCATATAAGAAGATTATTAACAAGCAGAAAGGAACCAACTCATAATAGTCATAATACACCTAAAAAATACAAGAATATTTATTTAATGAAATATATTAATTAATTTTATTAAATCCAGAAAATTTGCTTCTAAGTGCTCATTTAGTGACAATCCCTACCTTAAAATGAACTAAAATATGAAGTGATTTCTTATTTGTTGTTTTCAATGTATGCTTAGGAACTAGAGATGAACAAATTATTAAGTAGGGTTAAAATTTAAACTAGTTTTATGAAAGGAATGTTATAAATAGATTTGAATTTAATGTGACTTTTCGACAAACCACTTAACACTTAATATAATAAACTATAAATCATAAAATTTTATTAGTCAAATAAAAAATGTAAAGTAGTTTGTTTCAAATTATATAAACTCATGTAAATTTATTTGCTTACTTTTTATTTATATTGTACAACTACAATAAAATTTAGTAAAAATATAATATACAATTACATCAAGGACTATCCATTATATGACCTTTGTTTAGTTAAAAGTTTATCAAATAAATAATAAATTTCAATAGTATGATTATTTTATTTATTATTATGATGATTTAATAATGATGTTAATTTATTTTAATTGTTGTTTAATTATATTAAATTTTATTATTTATATGGTGTTGAGATTAAACCATATATTTTTACAATTTATTTTATTGGTTTTGTTAATTAGTTTCAATTATGTAAATTTGTTATTATTATTATTTTTATGTTATTAATAAACAATAGCATTTAGAATTGATAACATTTTTTACAAGAACTTTAATCACAATCATTAAAAACTAAAATTTATTGTTTAAAGCACTCACAACTATGAAAAAAGAGTTTCAACAAAAAAATTGTTTTTGAAAAAAACAAAAAAATTGTTAAGTGCATTATACAACAGAAAAATGAAGGACTATACTAAGAATTAGCTATATACTTGAGATTTTTTTGTGTTTTTATCTATAAGAAAATGGCCATAAAGCCTTTATAATTAAATTAAGTGCATTACACTATGCAACTATGTATTATAAAGAGATATTATTAGATAAAAAATGTTTAATTAATGAGTCTATGGTTGTCATCCTCTTCAATATCATCATCAATGTCAAAGGAGGGAGGAGTGGAGGAATTGGGGGAGGATAAGAGATAAGGAAGAGAGTGGAATCCTAGCATGATGATATTTAGAATCAAATAGTATTTGTGTCTAGGAAGTTAGAAGTAAAATGAAAGGGGAAAAATCCTATGAGGGAAAGGATGCTTCCAAGAAGGCTAGAAATAATTTGTCTTGTTCTTCAATGAGTTCATTTTGTAGGAGCATAGTTATTGATTTGAAACTGATTAATTGTTTTTTGCCTTCAGTTTCAAAGGAAGGGTCGTGTTCCATCGAGTAAATGGTAAAAAAGATGGCTCATTAGATCCCTGAGTGGAATATATTTATCTAATATGAATTAGACTTGTCAATTGTAATTGGTAGGTTAATCCACTATCACCAAATGCAACCTAAAATTCCTTTTGTCTAAAAGAGTCAAATATGATATATGGTTTATGCACCATCATTCTTAGCACACCCATTTATGTCTAACCTAAAAGTGCCCTTATGATACCAAAGTAATACAAGTTATTACTTTATACCTTATGGACCACATTGGGTGCTTGAACAACTTATGGAGACTACTCAAAGCCTCTTGGTAGGTCTCGCCTAGAAACATCCCAAACTAATATGGATCCTTGACCACAAGTGTATTGTCAAGTTGTGTGATTACCTTCCCTCTCTAAAGAATACCTTGACCTTGTCATCAAATTCAATAGAATCACCCACATCATGGGGTGCTCATTAAGCTTGTAGATGGGCATCATAAAAAATAATTGCTTAATCACCTAATATACATACATCAACTTGAATATTGATATAATTATATGGGATAACACCTCCTTTGCCTATGCCTTTCTACTCATCACCTCCCACATGTCATCCACAATAAACTATTATTTTAAGTCAAGCCACCTCTCCTTGAACAAATCCATGCCCTTCATCTTTCTATTTTTTAGCATCACTTGACTCCTCTAGTAGTCCTCAATTTTTGGGTATGCCTCTATTGGCTTGAACTTACCTATCAAATCCTTCGAAAGGCTATCCAAATTGATACCAATGGTCATGGACATGGTGATAACTACATTGGCTATCACACTCATATTCTTTTCCTGCATAATAACCACATTAGAAATGTGAAAGAAGAGGTAGGAAACTATATTTCAAATTCTTTTTATAAAGTATGGTATACACCATGCTTTTCTATTTTTTTCCACCCATTCTATAGCACCATCTCACTAGTGTACTCTAAATTATATACCACCAGCATGTCCAAAGAGGTTGTCCTATCAAAATTGATTTTGAGCCCTTTAACGATGTTAATGACCTTGATAGTGGCACCATATTAATAAGATTATAGTATATATTCAATGCTTTACTCATGTCGTTGTTGATAATACTAAAGGAAGGGGTCTATGACCCGATGTAGAAATGAAATAGTTATGGAAAATACAACATCCCTATCTTTTATAGCTTCATTATGGTAATCATAATCTTGATGCTCATAGGCTTGAATTTTCCCTTCTTGTTGAAGGTGTCATTGAAGTGGCTTATGTGCTTGATCCTCAACTTGGCCTAGACCCTTATCATGAGCCTCACCAATAAGCCAACTACATGTGATCACAATGTCCAACTTCTCTTTATTTAGCATAATAATTTGATTGAAATCCATATCCCATGTTAGAAGAGAAAGCAAAATATATTTCTTATCTTTATAGTCATTGCAAACCTAAAATATCTCGAGACTATCCTTTTATAGGCAAGCCATGGTTAGTAGCTACTTTAACTATTAGTCAACCTTTGGGCCAAAGCAATATATTTGTTGAACTCCTCCACATTATCCATTATAAAAAAATGAGCACTTATCAAGGCCTATAAAAAATTTCATAGTTTCTACCCTTACATTCACATTATTATAGTAAAATGGATGCCCTATAAAATTGATCATGTGGAGATTAACCTCATTATTTGTAAAAGGTACAAATTAGGTCCATCCCTCACTTGGACATGAGAAGGTAAATTTTCAACATGTGGCTTTGTATTTTGTTGATGTAATTATCCTACCCCTATTAGCAATCCTTCTTCTTGCATAGAAAATAGTTGTAGTCTTGGCTTGACTGTGTGTAAATTGCAATGGTATTTGCAATCTAATGATGCAAAGGAGCTTTGTTTGTCACTTTCTTGGGACTAGAAAATCCTTGATCTAATTTAGCTTTTACTAAGGTATTTTCTCCTTGATTCATCTTGATATTTGTCGCATGGCAATTTTTATTGTCTCTTCCTCCATAATTTTCACTTTGCAAACTCTTACCATGTGTCCATGACATTTGTGGCATTGGAATGCAATATTTTCCTAATTCACTTGTTGATCCCATTCTCTTCATTCATATTTAATCTTAAAAAATTGTGGTAAAGGTTTTGGAATATTCATGGCAACACATACCTAGGTATACACAACATGCCTTCACTCCTCAATACTTGATCCCTCTTGGATAAATTTCCCTAGAGTATTAGAACCTTGTTATTGATAAGTTGACATGGAAGTCTAAAAAACCTATCCTACACTAGAATCCTTTTGATAGTTTTTCTCTCCATAGAAAATTTCTCACTCCATCACCTTAAATACAATACAAATATCCACTTAAACCATGGGCCACGACCCATTATTTTATACATGATTTCTAAACTAGAAAATATGATGAGGAAAAATTATTTCAAAAGAAAAATCATGGAGTAATTTGAATTTTTAATTTCCACTTCGACTCAATCCAATTTGAATCTCCAAAAAACTTGGTTAGTATTCTAGAACTTACATATTAACCCTCTACTTTTAAGAATTATTATGTTATGCTTGATCATCTTATCCTTAATAATCACTTTTGGTGTAATATCTACTACTTAGATAGTATTTTCCATATATTTGTTCTTCCTCTTACCCTCTAACAAGGACATCCATGCTTTCATCTAGGTCGTCCTTCTAGTTAAAAATTTCAAAAATAATTTTTTTTATCATTCTAACAATTTTTTTTTCATAAGAGTCCTTTATTTTTTGAAATTTTCTAAATATTTAGAATAAGAATAGATGAAGCCTACTCTTACTCCCGATTTGCACTTTATATTAGGTATAATAATACCATTATTATTATCATATATAAGGAATTAATAGTTAAATCTAAAGTATCAAGTAACTTTAGTTCAAGTGATTAGATTCCTCAATATTTAAAGAGGGGACCAAAGTTCAAATCTTGTACATGAATAATATCCAAGCTTTATTATAATACCATTACTATATGATAATGATGTAATACTAGCAAACCTCTTTCAATCCCATATAAACAATTAAAAAAATAATTAAATTTTAATCTAAATTTAAATAAATTATATATAATTTATCATGAGCACATCTATTTAATTTGTCTACTTCCCGTTGCATAAAAAGTCTTATCATGCACCCTCTTTTTAATTAGTACTTAATCTAGTAAAACAAATAGAGAGAATGCCAAATTAATCTAGTAAAACACGGAGAGAATGCCAAACATCTTTTGATTTAATGCATATACACATATGTTGAGAGGAATTGTTGGAAAATGTGCCAATCACTTTAGTGTACAATAAGGCATCATGGATATATGTTAATATCCAATAAGGATCGTGTCGCAGGTGTATCTTAGAGACCTTTTATTCCAAAAGACCGTGTCTGGATGGATACTAGGTTGGCATGTTTGTCTCGTTAAAAATGCAGATTGATAGGTTGGTAGCATATGGTATAGGCATCATTCACTATGAAGTGGTATATTATGCTTAACAATCGAAAATGTGTGATTGATGGAAAACCAATTGGAAGGAGTTAGAGTGTTATTGTTTAACAATTGTTCGAGTCCTCAAGAGGTCAATGGTCCATAAATGTGTGATTGATGGGAAAACCAATTGGAAGGAGTTAGAGTGTTATTGTTTAACAATTGTTCGAGTCCTCAAGATGTCAATGGTCCATCGTATGTGCATGTGGCGGCTAGTCTGAGTCATCATGGTCAACCAAGAGTGATGAGAGTTATAGTGATAACATCAACAATTAAACATTATAAGAATAATAATATACAGTTATTAATTTTTAAATTAGGGGTAAAATAAAACGGAAGAATGTTTGTGGATGTGAGATATCATTTTTAATAAATGTTTTAAAACATTTATTAAAATTTTATTTTTTAACGAAGAAATTGTATATATATAATTTATTAGGTTAGTGAGAGAAATTTTTATAACTAATAATCAAGGTTTGACATCCTCTCAACCATGATCTTTATCTCAATCTAAAGGTGAGAGTTACCCTGTCTCATAAAAAAAGAGTATATAATAATTTAAAATTATTAACCTAATGATTATAGTTTGTTAGTTGTATATAATAATTGGTGTGAAATATTTAGAAGAACTTATTTTATAATAATATTATATAATTAAAAATTTTGTTCTTTAAACATTTTTCTTAGTAGAATTATAAAATTGGAAGTCACTGTTGTCATGAGAAAAGATACTATCCATAAAGAAGATAAAGATCAATGGTCAAGCTAAGGTTTAGAAAAAAACCTGAGTTTATTTGCCTTCACAATATATTTTATGTTGTTAAATATATTGGTTATTATTTTTTTATGGTTAAGAGGTGCATTGCAAGCCATATATTTTTAAAAATTTAGAATATTTTTTTATAGATTAAAAAATTATTTTAAGTAAATTATTATATTATGGAAATATAAAATTTATAATAATGTTTTTTAAAAGATAGAAATGGAATTAATATGTTTACATATTATAAGGTTTAGTGTGTGAGGGGTAGGTGTGTGTTAAATTCTTTATTGATAGCTCTTGATTATAGGAGGGGTCATGATTGGGGAAGCCTACTCAACCCTGTGCGTTAGTTGTAGGGGTTTCTCACATTAACCAAATAAAAATATATATTTTAAATATTTTAAATCTTATTTTTAATATATAAAATTTATTTTAAATTTTTACAAAATAAATATTTAATAAAAAATATATATATATAAAATTACAAAACTTGTATCGTTGAATTATTATTAAATTGAGTGTGGTCCACCGGCAAGGACGCCACTTGCATTATCGGTGGGTTCAATCTCCATGGTGGATATGTATAAGAAGTATTACTCAACCAAACAAAATAAAAATTATATAATAAAAAATTATTTTTATAACTTTATCCTTATTGTTTATAAATATGAAAGAGAAAAAAGGTTTAATTTTAAATTTTTACAAAATAAATATTTAATTATTATTTTTTAATTTTGTTTGGTTGAGTAATACTTCTTATACATATCCACCATGGAGATTGAACCCGGGTCACATCACCGATAATGCAATTGGCATCCTTGCTGATAGACCACACTCACAAGTTTTTTAATCATATTATTTTACACATATTTGTAATTATTATATTTAATAAATTTTATTTATATATATATATATATATATATATATATATATATATATATATATATATATATATATCTTTAAAGATATATATTGTTTTTTATATGAACACACACCCACCCCCTCACACACTCTCCCATGCCTTGGTTTGAACCTTGGACCTTCAAAGAAGAGCCAAAACCCAAACCGTTGCACTATCCCCAAGACAAAGATACATATTGTTAATAAATTACTTTACATTTTTTTGTAAATATTTTATTTAGTAAATCCTATATATATATATATATATATATATCTTTATTTTTAAAATATTTTTTAATAATAATCAAATGATACAAGCTTTTTAATCAAATCACTTTACACATATTTATAATTACTTTTTTTTTAGTAAATATTATTTAAATATACATACATATCTCTTTAAATATACATATTGTTAGTATATATTCTTTTAATATATCTTAAAACTTATAAAATAAAATGAAATTATATATTTAATTAATTATATTATTATTATTATTATTATTTGATTTGGTTATTGTCAGAAACCTCTATAACAAAATACCTTCAAACAAAAATAAGAGGGAGCACCTTATCAACCAGGAATAAAAAGAGACCAGAATTCAAAACTAGAAAACACTAAGTCAAAAAAGTAAGGAAATCCTTCATCCAGTTTTGAAGAGCATTTTGATTGATCCCTTGGTTCGCCAACAAGTCAACTTCCTTATTTTCTTCTCTAAATGTATGCCTGAATTCAACACCTAAATTCTCAGTGCAATGGTAAATATCTTCTATTAAATTTGCAATGGACTAGTGGGAGGAATGTTTTCCTTTAGAAATATTAATGATGGAAAGAAATTCGTCTTTGATCATTACCTTCTTTGCATTCAACTTTTCCAGGATCATAACCCCTTGATAAAGTGCCTAAGCTTCGATAAAAAAATTGGACTGAACACCGAAAAAATTAGCAAACACCAAAATAATAACCCCTTTGTCATCTGTGATGATTCCTCTAGCTCTTGGGGTGCTTGGGTTGCCTTGGGGGTGGGAAGATTGCAAATACCTTCCAAATTTAGGATACCTAGTTGGCTGACAAGCTTACATTCGCAATGGGACCATTTCATCTTTGATAGGAATTATGAAAACATTTTCCTTCAGGGAATTGAAAATTTTAGCTTCCACATGCAAGGAATCCTTTTTAACATTCCTGAAGGCTTTGTTGTTTCTTTCATTCCAAATACCCCCCCAAAAATAAGGTAAATAGAAAGACTAGTAAATTCTCAGCAAAAGATTCTATAAAGGGGCAACCTACTACAAACACAGGTCTATAATGTTAGTAGGCATGACCTAGAAAAATTTGAATTTGATGAGAAGGTGGATAATTTCTAAGGAGAAGGGACACTCGAGAAATAAATGATTAGCATTCTCCCAAGAAGCTTCACATAGATAACACCTATTCAAAATGGGTAGGCCTCTTTTATGAAGGTTTTCAATAGTAAATATTTTGATTTAGGTGGCCAGTCAAAAGAAGAAATTAAATTTATGTATGAGGTGTTTAAACCATATCTTACTGGTTGGAAACTAGTCCTCTTCCTTATCAAACTAAAAAAAGCAAGCAAATTTAACTATGAAGGAGATGAAATTTTGATAATATTGGATAAAGAACTTAGAGAATGAATTTGCCTGGGGAGGGGTTAACAAGAGATAGAGTCTTCCGAGCCCTTTTCCATCCCTTACCTCAAGAAAGTTGGCAACTCTAGATCCATAGAATTGTGCAGGAAAGGGCTCTAAGAAATTTTGAAGATGGTCTCTAATAAAAGGTAAGAAATTTTGAAGTTGGTCTCTAATAAAAGGCTCATTATGAATCCAACTATCTTCCAAAAATTTAACTTTCCTACCATCATTGATCTTCCATCTCAAGCCTTTTTGAATAATAAACCTGGAATCAAGAAGGTGTTTCCAAAAAATAGAGCTCTTTGGATTGGCCTGAATATCAAGGAAATTACCATCTCTGCCAAGATATTTAGCTATTAAAATCTCTACCCATCCAACTTCATCCATTTTGAAAAATTTCCAACCCTATTTTGCAATAGGAGTCAAATTCATTTGTTTTAGTTTTCTAAGACCTAATCCATCCTTGCTCTTTCTGGAACAAACCTGCTTCCAATACACTAGGGAAATTATGTGTTTTTCTTCCATGCCTATCCAAAGATAGACCTTTTGAATACTATCAATATTTTGGTGAATTTTCTATGACATCTTGAACACTAACAAAAAGAAGACCAAGATACTTTGGAGGGTGGCTTGAGTGAGATGTGCCTTACTAGCTTGGCTAATAAGGGTACCTTAATACCTTTCTAGCTTTTCAACTTTCTCCTAACCCTCTTCATCATAGGAAGGCAAGAAGAATATTGTAACCTGCCATTGAAAAGGGGTAAACCCAAATAAATGAAAGGGAACTACCCAATGGAACATTCAAATATTTTTGTGATTTTTACCTGCCTTTGAAGGGGGATATTAAAAAAAATACCTTTCTCTTGTTGAAATTTATCTTTTGTTTAGAGGCAGCCTCATAAGAAGATAGAATAAACTTAATCTCTTTCGCTTTCAGAACAGAGGATCTTGAAGCAAGAAGAGTATCATCTGCAAATTGTTGGTGGGTTATATGATTGTAGGGGAGGTAGGATTTATATCTAAAATTAACCCCTTAGATTGGACTTCGTGCATAGATCTGTCCAAGGTTTCATTCACAATAAGAAACAAATAAAGAGAAAAAGAGTCCCCTTGTCTTAGGCCTCGGAGGCTTCTGAAATAACCTGTTAGAGAACCATAATTAGGAAAAAATTCATAACTGACCACAAACATTCATTGATGAGGTCTATCCAAGCAAGGTGAAATCCGAGTTTACCAATAACTTTAAAACAAAAATTACCATGATACTCTATCATATGCCTTGTCCATGTCTAATTTTAACAAAAGTCCATCTTTACCACTTTTACCTATAGAGTGAAGAACTTCATGAATAGTAATCATGCCATCCAAGATTTGCCATCCTTTAAAAAAAATGCCTTCGCAGGGATCAATAATCTGAGGAGTAATGTACTTCATTCTATTGGCTATGAATTTAGCCAATATTTTATAAAGAGTGTTATATAGACTTATGGACCTGAAATTATTGAAGGAATTAGCTCCTGAAAATTTAGGAATTAGAACTAGAAAGGTGGAATTGATGTCACTGGAAATATGAGGGGTGTTTTGAATTTCACCCATAGTATTATATCTATCCTTCCCTATAATTCCCAAAAAAATTTGGTAAAAAATTGCAAGAAAACCATAAGGTCCAGGGGCTTTCTCATCGACCATGGAAAACATTATCTCTTTGATTTCAAACTCTTTGAATAGAGCAATAAGACTAGAGTTCATTGTTTAGAAATTAGAGAAGGAATAAAATTCAAATAATAATTGGAGGCCTTCTCATATATAGGTTTTGCCACTCCTAAGAGATTTTTATAAAATTGTACAACATCCTCACAAATTTTTAAAATATTTCTAGTTTTAGTACTATCCTCAACAATTTTAATAATCTTATTGAAACTCTTGTGTCTTAAGGTTGTGGCATGAAAAAACCTGATATTTCTATCTCCATATTTCAACCATAGAGCCTTGGATTTCTGTCTCCAATAGGATTCCTTGTAGGCCAAAATATTATGGAAATACATCAATAAACTCCTTTCAAAATCTCTATTAGCCTCTAATGGGGGGAACTATTCCGTAACAACTTCAATGACTGAAAGTTGTAGTCTTACGGATTTCTTCTTTTGGAAAATGTTACCAAATATATTTTTATTCCATTCTTTTAAATTGTTCTTCACAAATCTTAACTTATTGGTAACTTGAGCTATCAGGAGACCTAGAAAATCCTTCTTCCACAAATCAGCTATTAGGGCCTCAAGGGTATCATTTTTCAGCCACATAACCTAAAAATGGAAGGGAAACTTAGAACTTTTATCCCTAACTGAAACATACAGTACCAAGAAATTATGATTCGATCCTATTCTTAGAAGAGAAAAGAGACCATAGTCGCTAGAATGATGAAGTCCTTATTTGAAAACAAAAAAATATGTCTAACTTTGATTGGATAAGATGTTCCCCCAACCTTTGATTGCTCCAAGTGAATTTACTTCCTTTTAGCTTGAAGTCCATCATCTCATTAGTATTGACAAAAAATTCAAAGTCCTCCATAAACAATAATTTATTAATCTCTTTAAATTAAAATAAAACTTATCATTTTTCAATGATAATTTTAATCTTTGTAAGAATTATAATATTTTTTATAATTATTTTTTAAAAATTTTAAATACTTTTTAATTTTACATTTTCACATCAAATGACATTAAATCAACACATTAAATTCCTCTAGATTCCTCAACTTTGAAGGAAGAAAATGAGCTTGGATTCTTGTCAAGCGATACATGCATAGAAGCCTAGCTATTGTAATCTAATTAAGTAATAATTATATACTATAAGTGAAACTCATTTTAATCCATATAATCAAATTATTAGAAAAATAAAATTTCATTCTTTATTGTTTTTCCAAATTTTCTTGCAATTTTCTTTTTTTTTTAAATTTTTTTTTAGTAAAATACTTTCTTTTAATTAATTAAAAGTAAGTAAGAAGGTTACATTTTCATAGCAAACAAGGCTCTCATTCATAGTTTTACAAAGGATTGGCTTCAATGCTTTAATTGCACTAATCTATTGCAAAGAAAAATGAATCTAATCATTTTTTTTAAGTCATGAGACACATAAAACAACGTTACTATCATTAAGATGTAAGATTGGTAGAGGTATTCCTTGATTTGTTGCGTCCACCATCTGGGGAGGTCTCCATAACAAATTAGATTTCCTCGATCCAAGACCCAGTTTGTCATAGCATATGCTATCTCATTTTGCTTATAGGGGACATGAAAAATTTAGTTGTCTTGAATCTATTTTGAAGTCTCCAAATATTTTCGAGCACTCTCTACAACTGTCAGTCTTAAGAAGGGGCCTTAGTGGGATCTTTCAACCAATTAATGAGAATTAGGGAGTTTGAATCTACCTGTGCCAAACTCTAGCCAATCTTAGTAGTCTTTTGAAGACCTCAAATGATAGCATAAGCTTATGTTAAATTATTAGAGATAACACCTAATGTTTCACAAAAATGAAGACATGTTTGTTGTCTGAAAACCTTCCTATACTCTCATAATTCTTCTTCCTAGATTACTTCTCGAAGCTCCATCCGTGTTAATATTCCCAACACCATTAGGAAGGGCTTGCCAATGACCATCCAAACAAATAGGATACTTGTGTTTTTGAAAATTTATTTGTCTTCATTCATCTAAAGAAAGCTTCCTATTATCAAGAATACTACTCCATTGCTAGGATGGGGAGGAGGGGGATTCATTACATGTTGGATTGTTTCCTTGATATTAGATAAGACCCTCCACCAGATATAGTGAATATCCCTTTGAAAGTCTTTGAAGATCATGTTGTTTCTTCCTTTCCAAAGATTCTAGAGCATTAAAAAAATGATGACCCATATCATCTCATTCATAGAACTATCCATACCATCAATCCTAGTCTAGGTATGAGAAGCCTACTCAAAGGAAGTGAACATGTGAGGTCTAAAATTCAATATGAAGGTCAATATTTTCCATAATTAGGTATTTGAGGAATAAGAAAAAATATGATCTAGAGTCTATCTATCTTTGCAACACATCACACATTTTTTTTTTATTTGTGGAAAACATCCCAAAAGGGATGCCACTTTCGGGTAAGACCCAAGGAGGCGGGGGTATCCATTCCACCAAAAACGCCCAGGACTCGGACCTGGCCTACCACCTTTGACATACTCAAGGAGCAAACAAACACACAAAACCAATTTAAAAATAAGTAAATAACAACAAAAATAATAAAATAAAATAAAAAACATGCTCCTTGAGTGTGTCAAAAACAAAAGCACAACCAAACACGCACAATAAGATAAAAGAAACCACAACACAAACCACATAGAAAAACACAAGAACCACATAACAAAACACAAACAAGACAAAAACAACATAACACTACAAAGACATAACCCAAAAAAAAACATGAAAAATAAACACAACCAAAACCTAAAAAATAAAAAATAAAAAATAAAAAACAACCAACAACAGACAATAAACAAAAACAAAAAACATAGAAAACACTCACACATAAAAACATGAATTAACACAAACAAAGAGAAACCCAAGAACAAGAACGAAAAAAACACAAGAACAATAACAAAAAACATAAAAAAAAAACACAAAACAACAAAAACACATGAACAACAAAAAACAACACAAAGAACACAAAAACAAAACAAAACAAAAGAACCCACCCACCTTAAAAAACTAAAAAAAAAAAAAAGAAAAAAAAAATTGAACATAACAATGACCTATCTAGACCAGAAGACTATTAAGGCAAGAATCAACAGAGGAAACAAAATAAAGAATAGAATGAGCTAGGGAACTAAAAAAAACTGAATGAACCAAAGAGAAGCAAAAAAAAAAAAAGCAAGAAGAAACTAGGTACCTTCGAAGCTGGAGCCATCCAAAGAAATGATAGAAAGAAGAGCTTCCCTAATTTGAGAAGCCCACCATATAGGAGGGTGGCCATAACAAGTAAGATCACCTTTGTCCAAAGCCCAATTAGCTAAAGCATCAACACTCTTGTTTTGATCTTTGACCACATGATTGTAATCAACTTTCAAAAATCCCATCTGGATTAATTGAATCTTCTCAATAATTCTTTTTATTCTCCAATCCACCTTATGATTCTTAGAAGGAGTCTTCAAGAGATTAATCATAAGTTGAGAGTCAGACTCAACTAACACATTTTCCCATCCAACCTTAGTAGCCTCTTGAAGGCCTCTGAGGATACCATACCCCTCAGCAAGGTTATTGGAAAGAATACCCAAATTCTCAGCAAAAGTAAAAACCAGGGAGCCATCTGAAAGTCTACCAATTCCTCCCACACTGGCTTTTCCAGGGTTCCCTCTAGAGGCTCCATCGGTATTGAATTTTCCAAAATCCTTAGGAGGAGGTTGCCAATTTCTAGTCCTATCCATCTTACTAATACTCACATTCCCTTTAAGTTGGTTGCCCTTAGAAGATTTAATCTTCAATCTTTGCATCACTTGATCCCATCTTTGGTGGGAGTTTTGGGGGTGATTAAGGAGTTGATGGACTGATTCAACTAAGTTGGCTATGGTCTTTTGCCAAATATAGTGAATATCCTTCCTATCTTGATTAAAAATTTGGCTTTTCCTTTCATTCCAAATATTCCAAAGAAGAATGGTAGAACCCATCCAAACTAACTACCTAATAAAATGATCAACACCCTCTTGATTAGGCCAATCCCTCCAAAGCTGTTCAAAAGTAAAAAAAATGGACCACTATAAGCCAAGTAAAGTGGCCATTCTCCTCCATAGCTCAGAGGCTAAAGTACACTCAATAAAAATATGGTTGAGAGTTTCTACATTCTCTTCACACATTTCACATCTAAAAGGGCCATGAAAACCACGCTTCATAAGTTGCTCACCAAGAAGCACCCTACGATGCAATAAAAGCCAATTAAAGAACCTCACCTTAGGCCAAAGATTTTGAGCCCACAATCGAGAAAATATGTGAGAAGAATGGTTGGGATTATTATGGCATAAGGTCAAATAACCTTGAGCAACTGAATACTCACCCTTAGTAGTGTTGTTCCATCCAAAACAATCTTTTTCATGGGACCAAGAGAGGGATCTCATATGAAGGATGCCTTGGATATCTTGTCTTTGCCTTTCTAGGATTTGAATAGGCCAGTCCTCAATAGGGATCCAATATCTACCAACCTTTGAATTACCGAGTATGGTACCGATAGTAATTAGCCACCTTTATCCAATTAGCTCGATGAAGCTCCTCCATCCAAGGCCTCCAATCGGAAACCGAGTTATCAAAGGCTTGTGACCATCCCAAGAATCTGTCCAAAAATTTGCCTGTTGACCATTATGAATGATCCAAAATAATTTTTTCTTTATCAAATCCTCACCAGTCTTAAGAACTGCTAAAATGGGAGAACCTTTGGTAGGAAGTTGATAGCGAACAAGGTCTTCGGGACTTTTGTTCTCAGCATATTTAGCATGGAGATTATTGGCCCAAAGAGCATTGGGGTTATGCAACATCCTCCAATATAATTTAGCAGCTAAAGCTTTGTTGTTATTAATAGAAGACCGGAATCCTAACCCCCCTTCACTCTTAGGAAGACATAAAGTATCCCATTTCACCAAGGCCCATTTTCTTTTCTCCTTAGTACCACTCCAAAGGAAACGATGACTGATTTGATCCAATTCTCGAAGAACAACCTTTGGGATATTCAAAATGAAAGAAACATAAATAGGAATAGCTTGAAGGACTGATTTTACCAAGGTGATTCTACCCCCAGAAGAAAGCCACTTGTTGGTCCACTTTCCAATTTTCTTCTTGACTTTGTCCAACAACCAATTTCAATATTTATTTTTCTGCCTTTGAATATTTATGGGAATACCTAAATAAGTGATTGGAAGGGAGGTCTTCTTATATCTTAATTTATCCAAGACCATGGATTCCTGTCTAGCAAAGCAGTGAAAGAAAATAACTTTAGATTTGTCTTCATTGATCAACTGCCTGAGTAGCCTTAGAAAAATAGCTAATGATTTGCTTAATATTAGAAGCTTCCTTAACTGTGGCTTTACCTAAAAGAGTAGAGTCATCCACAAATTGAAGATGAGAGATAGGTCTAGCTCCATGAGCAATGGTAACTCCCTCAAGGGTTTTGTTTTCCCTCTTTTTGGTTATAGTCCTACCCAAGCATTCAACAAGAATGATGAATAAATAAGGGGATAGCGGGTCACCTTGCCTAATACCTCTGGAAGATGGGAATGACTGAGAAGGCCTGCCATTGATAAGAACTAAGTAGGAAACTGAAGAGATACATCCCATAATCCAATCCTTAGAGAAACCAAATTGCCTCAAAAATTTGATAAGGAAGTGCCAATCCACTCTGTCATAAGCTTTGGATAAGTCTAACCGAATGAACATGGAAGGAGATTTTTGCATATCCATGGAATGGATGGCTTTCTGAGAAAGAACTATCTCATATACTATTTGACGTCCTTCCACATAACCCCCTTGCTCCGGGGAAATAATCTTATGCAAAGGAGGCTTCAACCTTTCTGCCATGATTTTAGTAATGATTTTGAGAAGAACATTACATAAAGCAATAGGTCTAAAAGCTGAGATATGATCAACCTCTTGAGCTTTTGGAACAAGAGTAATATAAGTTTTATTGATAACCTTCAAAATTTCTTTGGCTTTCCTGGCTTCTTCCACCACCTCTAATAAATCAACATGAAGGATATCCCAGAACTCTTGGTAGAACTCAATGGGAAAACCATCGGGACACGGGGTTTTCCATTTTTGCATTTTAAAAACTACTTGTTGAAGCTCATTGATAGTAACAGGAGCGAGTCAAAATAGAGTTCTCCTCAGAAGTGATAAGAGAAGGGATTGCTTGAAGAACATTTTGTTGTGAAGTTGAGTCAAGAGGAGTAGCAGCAAAAATATTGGAAAAGTAATCAACAACAATAGAGTTCATGCCATCCCAAGTATAAACAACATCTCCAGAATCTGATTTTAAGGAAGAAATAAAGTTGTGAGATCTTCGAGCTAGAAGAGATTTGTGGAAGAAATTTGTGTTTCGATCTCCTTCTTTGAGCCATTGAATTCTAGATTTTTGCTTCCATAAGATTTCTTCTCTTTTTCCCATTCCTCTAACTGAGTTGTGAGTTTAATTTCATCTGCACTTCTCTTCTCTGTGAGGCCATCTAAATGGATTTTCTTATTCAAATTTTCAAGATGAGCAATAACTTCATGTTTTTTTATGAACATCCCCAAACTCTTTCCAGTTCCAAGTCTTGATTTTGGATTTAATGTATTGTAGTATTTTGGCAAAACAGAACATCTTAGTCCCATGCCTAGGTTTACCTTCCTTCCACCATTGTTGCACACGAGGTCTAAAGGAAATGTCTCTAAGCCACATTAATTGAAAACGAAAAGGAGAGAAACTCACATTGGTTTTCCACATTTCCACCATGACTGGCCAATGATCCAAACCAACATTATTAAGAGTCTTCACTTTAGGAATGTGACCATGGATTAAGAAATTTTCAGAGAGCAAAAACCTATCCAATCTCTCCATTATACAAGCTAAGCCTTGACTTCCGTTAGACCAAGTCATAAGGCCATTATCTGGTTGGATATCCACAAGATGGAGGTTTGCAATATATTCGCTCATGAGGTCAGTGCTTTTGTCCAAATTTCTATTTCCCCCCATTTTTCTCATCTAGAGAGAGGATGGTATTGAAATCTCCTTCGATCAAGATCCAAGCTTCTAGAAAATGAGAGATAATATGAGTAATATCCTTCCATTGTCTTCTTTTTTCCTCCAAAGAAGTCGGAGCATAAACAATAATGTAGAGCATAATATGGTTGGAATGTCTACTTTGAATAGCTATAGCCAACAAACCCCAACTGCCAACCATATGGTGAATAACTACCTCTTTTGGGTCCCAAAGACAAGCAATGCCACCAGAAGTCCCTTGGGAACTGAGGGAAACCACTTTTCCAGTTGGCCAAATTTTATTGGCAATTGAGTCCATATCCTCCATTGACATCTTTGTTTCTTGAAGGAAAACAAGATGTGGATGATTTATATGAATCATTCTTCTAATTTCATTTTGTTTTGAAAGACTCCCTTTGAGTCCTCTAATATTCCAAGTGATGATCTTCATTAATACCAGGGCTAAAAAAGTTGGGAAGGGCATTAATCTTACCTTCCTCTACAAGCTTTTCACCTTCTTTTACCATATGATATTGATTGGTCTTGTGACTTGCTTTTTGATTAGAATCCATCTTCAATTTTTTTTCCCTGTTTCTTGACTTATTCCAATTGAATTTGAGATGGCTTCTAACCTTGAAGAATGCTTGTACACAGCCAAAATTTTACTAGATGGTTCAACGGAGTCTATATTGGGACCTGCATTATTTGAAGTTTTGACATTTGAAAGATTGTTTTTCTTGTGTAAATTTTCTCCCTTTTTTCTGTTGAAAACCTTTGATTTGTTGGTTTGTCTCTAAGTTCTTCCCTTCATATTTAAATTGTGTTTCTAAGATTTTAGTTTCCATTATTTCCTCTTCCTCACTTGGGACATCATTTGTGGAAAGGATTTCAAACATATTAGCAGATGACTTTGATTGATCCTTCATAATTGGTTTTTTACGAGTGTTCTTCTTCTTAGGTATTTGGAAACCTGCTGAGTTTATATCTTCTTTATTTTGATAAGGAATTTTATTTGGGCAAGCACTGGCCAAATGACCATATTCATGGCAAATTCTACAACGAAAAGGAATGTTCTCATAGTCCACTACTTGCTCCCAAGTGTCTTCCCCAAATTGTAATGTGATATTTTTAGGTAGGGGTTTGTCAAAATCCATTAAAACACAAATCCGAGCATAAATAATATGTTCAAAATTTTGAGTACAATCAGCAGTCATCATAAAAGTTCCTAAAGAGTTTCCAATTGAAGAAAAAATAGTAGGATTCCAAAATTCAATAGGGAGGCCAAAGAGTCTAACCCACACGGGAGCTATAGAAGGCATCTCTTCTTTGGCTTTAAATTTAGTATGCCAGGGCTTCATGAAAAGCCCTGCCCTTCCAAAAAACCAAGGACCCCCTTGAAAATTTTTCTCTCTATCTTCATTATTAGCAAATAAAACAAGAAAATAACCATTTGGATAAATAGATATTTGTAACTCACCTTTAGTTTTCCAGCTTTTTGCAGCCCAAACTTTGAAAGCAGATAGACTTGGACGAAAACCCACGAACCGACAAATTAGTCCTCTTTTTTCCAAATCTTCAATGCCAATCTGAATGTTACCCATATCAAGCTTAACAATAGGAGTTCCATCAGCTGCTTTAAGACATCCTGACTTCGTTTTCCTGGGATCAATCTTAGGCATTCTTAGAGGTTTATGGGAAGCCCTAAGATTGATATTAGCATTGGGCTAAGGCTATCCACCACGAAGGGCATCCTTGCCCTAGATGTCGTGGAAAGGTATGGTTTTCAATTTTCTTTTGTGTAGCAAATTGGAAGCCGTTGTCACTCAAGTTCACAGTATGATCTATTGAAAGACAAATTTCTAACCCATATTGGATCCCCTACAACATTTCCTTCTAAAATATTGAGCATAAACCAAAAAAATATTGGCCGCTAGGGCCCGAAGGCCCTAAAAACCAACCTCTGGAGCTACTTGCACTCAACCCAGATGAAACCCTCGCATAGCCACTTGCCAAATATCTCGTTCACACATCCCACACATCACACATTTATAGGGGTCAAAAAAACCTCATTTTTATCAACTAATCTCCCATAAGGATCCACTTCTGGAAAATAAGATAGATAAAAATCCTCACTTTCTTCCATAACGATAATTGCCAAATTTGATTGAATATATAACTAAGGGGGTTGACAACATACTGACATGATGAGGAATATACCAAGGCTACTGTATAAACAACCTTGGAGTGAGGGTCTTAGCCAAAATATTCATATTCTTAAGACCAAGAAAGAGATTGAGCTCTAAGAACTGTCTGAATGGCTTCCTTCTAAGCCTCTAGTGTCATCAAATATATAGTTGGGATCCACACTCTTTCATTCCAAAAACCATCCACAATGTTCCTATAATAGTAGAAAATTTGACCCACATTTTCCTATGAAGTTGTTCCACTCATCTCCTTCTCTGATTCAAATATGATGATAAAGACTCTACAAATCAATACTTTTAAAGTACTTCCATCCACTCAAAAAATCCATAACATCATCCATACAAGGTAATGTAAACCTATATTTTATCATAATATTATTGATAGCCTCAGATTCCATACACACACCATTCTCCTCCTTTCTTGGGTGCTAGTACAATTGGTACTGCACATGGGTGCAAGCTTTATTTTAATCAATCTCTTAGCACATAGATCTTAGACTTATCTCTTAACCTATTCATTTTCCATAGGTGTCATCCTATAGGATGCCTTATTTGGTACACTTGCTTAGGGTATGACGTCTATGTTATGACTAGTACTCCTCATAGGTGGTAATCCATTTAAAACTCAAAAAATATATTAGAAAACTCCTCTATCATATCATCTACTTCATGATAAATTTCATCAATTTCATTTGCTGCCCCAACATTCACAGACTTGTCAATGAGGGTAAAGTACACTTCCCCCTTCTTAAGGTCCTTCATGAATTACTTTCTTGAGATTAGGTAAACTTTAGAGCTACTACCCACCTCTTTTCCTTTGTCATTCAATGAAATTAATGCATAAAGTTTTTCATCCTTGACAATTAAATAAGTGCTTAGTCTACCATCATGTACTACTTCCCTATCAAATTACCATGGTTTCCCCAACAAAATATAACATGCATCCATTGACATGATGTCACATAGAATTCTATCTTTAAAAGAACCAATCTAAAAATTTACCATACATTATTTAGTTACCAAAATTTGGTGTTCATTTCACAACCATGACACTTTGTGAGGGTTTGGATGCTCAATTATTAAATCAAGTTTTTTTACTATCTCTATTGATACTAAGTTGTGTGTACTTTTGCTATCCACAAATCATCTTACAACATTTACCCTCTGACTTACACATTGTAATTAATAGGTTCCTTCTTTGTTTAGGTTCATGTACCTCCTTGGCTAGTTTTAATAATACCCTTTTCATTATAAGGGATTATACTTATTCTAGTTCCTCTATCTGCTTAGGTGAGGTGATGCTTTCTCATCTGCTTATGTATTATAGTTACGAGATTTCTTTCCATGCCCACTGGTCTGTTGCACTTGAGCAAACTCATATGCTCTAGGTATTTCTTCCAAGAACATATATCACTTGCTAGTAAAACCATGCCCTCTACCTCTACCAAATCCACCTCGTCCTCTTAATGATTCACCTTTTTCTTGAGCAATTTGATTGAAAATATTTGTTTGTGAGAAATTTTCTCTTGCATCATGAGGCTTTTTATCTCTTTCTCCATGAAAATATCCTCTTCCTCTTGAAGACCATCCTCTACCTTTAGAGTTGATTTTTTGCATGCATGCCAACTTCTATTCTACCTTGAGTGCATATTGATATGTTTCTTCAATGGTTCTGACTTGAATCATACCCAATTCATTTTATATAGATAACCTTAGTCAATTTATGTATCTTGTCACCTTCTCCTCGTCATCTTCAATATGACTTGCTCTTATGGTCAAACTAGAATTCTTTTGTATACTCCATTATTCCCAACTCCTTTTGCTTAAGGTTTTGGAGTCCTCTAAACAACACAATTTGATAATCACTAGGTAGAAATTTATATTCCAACTTGGAAACAAACATTTCCCAAGTTTAGAATTTATCCTTACCCTTTTGTTGTCTCTCTATTTGGACATGATCTCACCAAATCGAAGCATATCCCTTCAATATTGTATATGCAAATTTAACCCATTTTAGATCCTCCATAGATTCATAATCAAATAATTTCTCCATGTTCATTATTGAGTCAATCAAATCTTCTAGGTTTAAGATTTCATTATAATTCGTAGTATCCATATTTGGCTTATTTCCCATGCTTGAGATCACTTGAATCAACCATTTCTTTGGTTCTTATCCTTGCTCTTCATCTTGAGATTTTAAGTGACCAACCTCTCCCTCTTCATTGTCACTAACCTCCTCAAGATGAATACATCTTCTTTGGAAAAACTCAATTGCAACGAATATGGTTGTGATCCTTATGAATATTTTAGCTATGTTCGATGACCAAGGTGCAAGATCATGCGGTCTTCCTCTTCATTATTGTGATATATATTCACATACTGCAAACATTTGAAATAAAAATTTGGTTTTGATAACAAATGATATAGTCATAAGGGAGGGGGTTTAGCAAATAACTACTTCCCCAAGTAGTTGAAATTGCATGGTAATGGATTTAAATGGTAAGACAATACTTAGTTGAATGAGACTCACATTCGAATGATGGCCTGCTTAGATGGTGCTTGCAATTTACTTTAACATCCTATATTTTGAATGATAGTTCTAACTTGAACATTGGTTGACTTGAGTGACAACATTCAATTTTATGGTAGGTTTATTTGATCATTGAGTACTTTGAATTACAATTGCTTTGAATGGAGTAATATCCTTCACTTGAATGACACTTTTCTTGAATGACAATGTTCCTTTGCTTAAATGATGCTTTGATTCTTCACTCGAATGACACTTGGGTCTTCACAGTGCTATGACTTCAATTTGAATGATGAATTTATTTTATATGAATGATAATCATATATTCATGATTGAATGTCTTCTAACTTGTCAACACTCTATATTTCTTGTTCGAAATTTGATGTCCAAGCTCCCATTTGAACAACCATGCCCTCCCTTTACTAGTACAAGACTATTTTTCTCTCTAAATTCCAGAATTATTCAAATGATATTCAACACACTAGAATTATTCCCTTGCTTGAGTTGCAACCATACTTTGTCTTATCTTGCAACTATGTCTAAAACTTGTACAATACAAACATATGCAACATACAATTACAACAATATAATATTTCCACTGTTCACATATCACACAAAATAGATTGAAGAGATGTATTTATATTATTATTTTTTCTAAATGGCTAACTATAAAATAGCATTAAATTCTTGTTGATCCACATGCCTGTCAACACCTATTCATTCTCTCTTCCTTATCTCCTACATACCATCCACTCTCTCAATGCAAGACAAAAAATTCTTTTTTGCACATGGTTGATCATTCCCATAATGATTTTGTGCATAAATATATTTCGTTAACTCTAATACAATTTATTTATTTGGATGCTCTCACATCATAAAATGTCTCCACTTAGGAATTGTTAAATTAGTTGGGGATACCCATCCTAGGCCTTAGTCCAAAAATTTTGCTTGAAAGTTGTTAATAATCCAACATATTTATGTCTTGATCAATGTTTCCCCATCCTAAACACTGCTAGGATCGTATATCTTCAATTAGGTAGCTAATATCAGGTAAATTATTTTGATAATATATTTTATACATATTTAGCTCTCAAATTTTAGGCCCACAACACGAGGGATGTTGATTAATCGTCAATATGGTTTAGTTGTCAGTGCCTCATTATTATTGATCATTGATCTAAGGCCTAGTCCACTTTTTTTTAAATGTATAACTTCTTCTACTTTACAAGTATAACTTCTTCCACTTCACAAGTACCCATTTGTATTCTAATTTTCTCTACTCAATAAGAATATTTGATTGATTTTATCTAGCTCCGTTAGGACAACTTTAAGGATATCCAAATAAAAGAGACATAGATAAGAATAGATTGAATAACCAATTTTACCAAAGTGATTTTACCTTCAAAAGAGAGCCATCGATTTATCCATTTATCTGGTCAACTATGTATCCTCTCTATCATCCAATCCATTCTTCGTTTTTCTACCTAGCAATTTTTAGGACTCCCAAATAGGAAATTGGAAGAGAAGCTCGTCTGAATCCCAGGACGTTCAAAATCATAGTTTCCATTTGGTCAGAGTAATAAAAGAATACGATCTTCAATTTTTCTCATTAATCAATTATCCTATGGTTGTCAAAAAGAGATTCAAAATATTCTTGAACCTAGACACCTATCCCAAATATGCACGACCCAACAAGGTTGAATCATACACAAAATATAAGTGGGATAGCAGAGGGGCTCCATAGGTCATTATAATTGCCTGAAGAGATTGGTTGGTTTTATCTTTAGAGATAAGAGAACCCAAATATTTTTTCAATATTATGAATAGGTAAGGATAAAGGGGATCCTCTTTACGAAGACCCATGGAAGACATAAAAAAAGAATATGGATTGTCATTGATAAGCACTGTGTATGATATAAATTAAATACTACCTCCAATCCATTCTATCTAATCTTCAAAAAAAACCAAACTATCTCAAAATCCAAAGAAGAAACATCGGTCTACCTTGTCATAAGTCTTGGAAAGATTCAAATGAATAAGCATGGAAGGGGATAGTTGGGATTGCATAGAGTGTAAGACATCATAGGCCAACACTATCTCATATGCAATCTATCTCCCTTCCACAAAACCTTCTTGCTTAGGGAAAATTATCTTGGGGAGAAGAGGTTTCAATATATCAGCCATCACCTTCATAATTATTTTGAGGACATTACATAATGTTATTAACCTAAAACTAGAAATTTGTTCAACCTCTTGAGATTTAGGAATGAGTGCAATATAAGTTTTGTTGATTTTTTTAAAGTATTAACTTAGCCCTCCTTGTTTCCTCTAGCACATCAGGTAGATCATCCTTAAGCAAATTTAAAAATTCTTGGAAAAAATCAATGGGAAAGCCATCTATACCTTAAATTTATCTTTTTCCATCTTGAATAGGACATGCAATTCCTCCATGGATATTTCACGTATCAAAGCAACATTGCTTTTTTTTGTGATAAGGGAATTTCCTAAAGAACTTTATGTTGGGCCCTTGGATCCAAAGGAGTTGCTGAGTGGAGTTTTGTAAAATAGTTAAAAGCAATATTCTTCATTCTCTCCCATGAATAAATTGAGTCACTAGTGTCTTTCTTCAAGTATGATATAAAATTATAAGCTCTTCTTGAAAGAAGGGATTTATGGAAGAAAGTAAGATTCCTATGTCTTTTTAGCCATTAAATCCTGGATTTGTATTTCCACATAAGCTCCTCCCTTTTCCCCATTTCTTAAAATCAGAAAATAATTATATTTATTGCTTACTAAGATCCTCTGAGAGGTCCACAAAATTGTTTTTCTCATTCACTTGTTCAAGTTGAAGAGCCAAATCCATATTTTTTCCTAACATCATCAAACTCCTTCCACTTCCATTCTTTAATTTTGGATTTAAGGAACTATAATATCTTCACAAAATAATACATTTTAGTTTCAAATATTCGCTTGTATTTCCTCCACCACCGCTAGACCAAGGGTCTAAAAGTGTTGTCCTAGAGCCACATGAGCTAGAATTTGAAAGGAGTGTAGTTGCAAGTGGGCTTCCAAAGATCTAACAAAATAGGCCAATGATCCAAACCAACATTATTGAGGATGAGAGATTTCAAAATTGTCCCAACTAAAAGGAGCTCATCCAAAATCATAAACTTGTCTAGACATTCCAAAATGTATGTTGATCCTTGCCTCTTATTAGACCATGTCATCATACCATTCTTAGGTTTGACAAAAATCAATTTAATATGCCTTTAATGCTTATGCAATAGATTTGATGCAACATCCAATGCTCTAATCCCTCCCATTTTCTCATCCAAAGAAAGAAAAGTATTAAAATCCCCTCAAAAAATGAGTTGTGCTATAGGAAATTGGAGTCAGAGGTATCAAATATAGCTCTACTACTTCTGTTTCTCCACTACATAGATGGCCACATAGATATTTATAAATACAAATTTATGATCCGATTGCCTCCATTGGCCAAGATAACCAAAGATACCCCTACTACCCATAGTTGTATGCACCCCAAATTCCTTCAGTTCCCAAAGACAGTAAATGTCCCCCAATGCATCTTAGGAGCTAAGAGAGTCCACCCTACCTATAGGCCAAATTTTTCTTACCATTATCTCCATCTCTTCCACTAATAGCTTAGTCTCCTGAAGGAAGACTAGATGTGGTTTATTTGCATGTATCATCCTTTTAATTTCATTATGTTTGGAGGGCTACCTTTAAGCCCCCTTACATTCCATGAAATGAGTCTCATGAGGAGAGAGGGGTGAGAAATTCATAAAAGGATTAAACTTACCTTCAATAATAATATTTTCCCCTTGGCAATATAGTGTTGATTGGTTCTATGCTCAATCTTCTAATTGGTGTCCAATTTTTTTTTTGAGTTTTTCCTAGTTTATGCCAAATGAATCCTATATGGACTCTAGGCCTACAGTGCATGTGTAAACTAATAGGGAATTGTGGACTACTTATGGATCCTAATAAAGATAATTTTCTACCAAGGTGTTGTAGGTGAGTTGGAGAGGAGAGGACAATCCTCCAAAGGAGGTCCTAGGTTCAAATCTCCACCCTACCAAAAAGCTGAATTGGGTATCCAAAATCCAATTGATAATGTTGGTGTGGGCAGGGTTGGGTGCGACTCCCGGGTGACTTTGACGGTGTAGAACCCCCATGTTCATGGTCTCTCAGACCAAGGCGGCCCTGCAAGGGGTTTTTCGCTTAAAAATAAAAAAAAATAAAGATAATTTTCTTCAATCAAGAGGCTCTTCTCTTTTGCATTATCATCCCTTTTGTTCTTCCTTTGGGAGCCTCTAGGTTTTTTTGTGATATCTATTTTCTCGACATTATCTAGGCTATATTTCACTATTTCATCTAGTTTGGTCCTCCAATACCAATAGGAGTTTGCTCTACCGTAGTTTTTGTTTCTATTTGGTTATATTCTTCAATATTCGTATTTAATGAGAAGGTGAGTAAATATGTTGTTTGTATGTATTTTGGATCAATTTTCTTTTTGGTTCTTAGAAGCCATTTGTATTAGTTCGTTCCTTTTCTTGCTTTAGGATTTTGTAAGGGTATTCTCTTACCAGATATCCATAGTTGTGGTAGATACAACATCTAAAAGGAAAATTCACATAGTCTACTTATTATTTTTAAAATTCATCATCCGCTTATAATACGATCTTCTTTGAGAGAGGTTTATAAAAATCCATTAGGATACAAATTTTGACATAAACCATCTATTCAAAACTACATGTGCTCTCATCCACCATCATACAAGTCCCAAATCATTTCCAATAGCTTCAAAGTACTTGGGGTTCCAATAGTATGTAGGTAATCCAAACAACCTAACCCATACTAGACCCACCGACCCACCGATGTCATTTCCTCCTTTGCTTTGAATTTTGTGTGCTAGAGTTTCATTAAATGTCTACTCTTCTAAAAAAACCATGGCCCTCCTTGGAACACTCACACTCAATCCTCCTCACTAGTAAAGAGACATGAAATATCAATTAGGGTAAAGTGCTATCTAGAAATATCCCTTTTTACACTAATGTTTTTTTGACCAGTTCTTGAAATGCTGCTAGTTGGGGTCTAAACCCAATGAATTTTACATATCAATCCTCTCATTTCCATACTATCATTATCTTCCTAAAAATACTCTTTTTCCAACCTTAATATTAGAGATCTATTTACAGCATTCATACTTCCTAGGGTCCACCTTTGGCATTCAAAAGGGTTTCCATATAAATTTAATGCTATGCCAATATTTCTTCCTAGACTCATCTTGACTATATCTCAAAAAAATAGTTTTGAGGAAAGGGATCTCTCCCATTATCTTTACCCAAAAGGAATATTAAACTCTCAAAATAAAGATTATACAAGTGAAATTCCTCTAATGTGACTCTTATTAAACTTTTATTTTTACAACATACTATAGTAGAAAAATTACTATATATAATAATTTTCTACATATAAAAAGAAAATTTCTTATTAAAATCTTACATGAAAGAAATTTATAATTAAATAACCGTATTTTAAATAAACATCTTTCATGCCAATTTAATTAAAAAACTAATGCATAGATATTTTCTCTTAGGAATTCTCTATATGAAAAAAATGTATCCAACGCATATATTCATTTCGAGATTGACCACGGATTAACCGTAGCTGTGAATAATTGGCCATTTCTCTTTATCGAAAAAAAATCATGGGTTTAAAGCATTATCATCGACTTTTAACCTTTAGGTGTCACATAAATTTTAGTTTAAAATTCATGGTTTAAGGCAAAACAAAGAAAAGTAAAAAAAATGCACGTTAAATGTTACTCTAGAATTCTTAATTTGTGATTGAAATTTTCTTAAACCAAAGTGTGAAAGATAGACAAAAAATGTAATCACCTTGATCAAAGGGTAAAGAATTTTTTAACAATGCATAATTAATATTTTGAACTAATGTGAAGTACACTAGGTGATATAAGTAGGGACCATACTTACCTAGGGTATAACAACAAGGATCCTCCCTTCACGTGATTCAAATTCAGGTTGCCAAGATGAAATGCCAATGACCTATCGTTGGAGTGTACTCTAGGGAAAACAATGTGTCATTTAAACCAACAATACTTATGAAATTCTTGTGTATTGGGGTGTCCTACAGGGACAACAATATATCATTTAAACCAACAATACTTATGAAAGTCTTGTAGTTGCAAATGAAAGCTCCCTTGAAATTACATGCACATATAAAATATATAAAATATGTTGCATAGATATAATGAGTCTTAAGTTATATAAGAACATGTGGTTTTGAATAAGAATATAATGAGTCTTAAGCCTTGAGGATTAATATTTATGGAGTTCCTTATCAACTCATCAATAAGAAGGTTTTGAAGAATATTGGAAATACTCTAGGGAAGTTCATCCAAGAGGGACCAACTATTAAAGAGAGAAGGCATGTTGTATACACTCGAATATATATTGCCATGGATAATTCAAAATATTTATTGTAGTCCATTAAAATAAAATATGAATCAAAAGAATGGGATCAACAAGTGAATTATGATAACATTGTATTTCAATATCATAAATATCATGAAACTGAACACATGGAAAGAGATTGCAAAATGAAAACAATAGAGAAAGATATGGAAAATTTTGGGCATGAGATGAACTTCAATATGAAACAAGAAGATCATATCAGAAGATAATATGGGTCAAATAAAATATTTTCCACTATTAAGAAATTGGTAAGAAACATCCCTTGACATCATCAAATGGCAAAGGCCATTATAGTTCACTTGAATCAACCATTAGAGGAAACAAATGACACAAGGGATGAGGAAGTAGAATGCGTAAGTTCAAATACAAAAGGAGCTATAAATGTGAAAGAATATGGAGAGGCAATTTAAGGTTAATCTAGATAAATCATCTTCCTTTTCCTCCAATAGCATAAACTATTCTTCTTGTAATAAAGAAATGCATATAGAGGATATCCATGGATATTTAGGGTTTTGAAGGTAACACAAGAAAGTAATAATTACTATAAAGGATCATCCTTGCACTTTAGGGAACTTGGGAAAATATAAAGAAGAAAGTGTTTATGAGGCTATTCCTTGCATTTCTAATTCTTCAGGGTAACATAAATATTTAGAAATTAAGTCTCATTATGAAAAATATGGAAAAATAGAAGAGGTTGATGACTATGAAAATATTGGTGGGAATGGAACAAGGAGAGGAATACCATCAAAGCATGAACAAAGAGGAAAAAAACTCAATTTATTTGGGAAGCCAAATAAAAATGTCACCAATGTTAGCAAGAAGTGGGATTAAGTCCACTAATAAAAATAAACAGTGACGATGAAAATGATATCATGGAATACTAGGGATATGAATAAGACCCCCCAAAAAAGAGTTATTCAAGAATAATAGGTTGTTATAGTCCTAAGTTTATTTTAATACAAGAAATAAAATTAAGTAATGAGAAATATAACATTTCTTTTAAAAGGATTTGGAATATGGGTGATTGTCTAGCAGTTTTGTTGTGAACCTCTTTTCTCAATACCATAAATCATTCACCAATATGTAAAAATATTCAACATGCATCCATAAATAAATTAATTGCACAATAAATTGCTCAATAAAATAGAGATTGATTATACCCTTGAAATAGGGGAACACCATACAATGCTCCTTTTGGAAGGAAGCCACTCCACAAGATCTTTAGCTCCACGAGCCAATACTTCTCCAAGAATACATCATAGATACCTTTAAAATGGGGGTACATATCTCTTTATACAAGAGTGTGATGGTTCACCTTCCATGAGGTACAATATCACCCATGTGGTGGTTCACCTTCCAGGAGTTACAAAGTCCATAATAATATGATACTATTCCTTGCAGTTACATATGATAATATTTCCTAATGGTTACATATATAATTCTATGACATACCTATATCTAATTTGACATGTGGTTACATATGATAATATTCCCCAATAATTACATATATGATTCTATGACATACCTATTTCTAATTTGACATGTGGCCTTCCTTAATAATTAATTTATGGCTCATACCATTATACAATACAATATTAAATTATTAAGTACCTATCTTGGTACCTAACATTCCATCTCCTTTACAAAATGTTTCATCCTCGAAACATTAGAAGAGGCTAAATAATAAGATATTTTGAGCCATCCTGAATACTGATACCAATCTTGATCATCCATCCATCCTAGTGAAACTATGATTGGTGGTGGTCTTTGTTGATGCCAATGCCATGTGTTGGAAGCATAAATTTCATTTTTTTTCATCCATACTTGCTTGAATTTATGACCTGGAGCATATCCAAAGTTTTGGATCCATTGGTTCCCTCTATGTCCCTCATTGTTTTGTTGCTACCTCAAGCCCTGTCTCCATGATTGTTGCCTCTCATGGTGGTGTGGATGGCAATATACTCCAACCTTAGCCTTTTGTTCTACCTGTTTTCACTCTTCCTTCTTTTCTTCATTTGTTTTATCTCTTTCTTTTACTTCTTCCTCGTTCTTCTATTGATATTTTATTTCATATTCGTTTGCTTGTGCTTCATTGTGTTTTGTTGCAATAGCTACATGTTTTTCTTTACATTGAGAAATGTCCTGTAATTTTATCTTATTCTTTCGGTAACATAATTTCATGAATTTCTTTTGCATGTTAATGTTAATAGTACCCAAATAATGCAACCAAGGATAACCAAGAGCAATAATTACATCATTCATCTCAATTGCATGAAAATATGAATGTAAAACATATTTATCCATGGTAAATTTTAAATATTAAAAAATTTAAACATTGTGACCCTCAAGCTATATGCCTTTGATTTTTTTTGCTTGGACTTGCAACCTCTAAGTCAAATACATATTGGCAAAATTATATTTGTTGTAAGGGTTGATGGAAACAATAATTTTTTGATTTTGAATGCAACCATGAACTTGCAAAATATAATTTTTGAATTCAAACAAATCTATTTTACCACTATTTGGCCCTAACTCATAAGGTGTAGTTTCCATAACTTGCACATTAGTATCATTTTATTTTGATGCTCATTTGCTTAAAAATTCAACTTCAAGTTCTTCTTGTGTATATGTGTATTTATGGGTAATTGTAAAGTTTAAATACCAAAAAAAGCAAGTCCATCCAAGTAATTCTTCACTTTGTTTAAAAATGCAACTTCAAATTCTTCCTGTGTATATGTGTATTTATGAGTAATTGCAAAGTTTAAATACCAAAAAAAACAAGCCCATCCAAGTAATTCTTCACTTTGTTTAAAAATGCAACTTCAAATTCTTCCTGTGTATATGTGTATTTATGAGTAATTGTAAAGTTTAAATACCAAAAAAAGTAATCCCATCCAAGTAATTCTTCACTTTCCTTTCTCTCTCTGAAATATTTGAAGAAAATGTTTTCCACTTCATGAACCATTCCTTAGAATCAATATTATCATCTCCAGTGAACATTGCCAATTTCATGAATTGTTTGTTTGTTTTTTTTTTTAAAGCAGTTAGGGTTTAAATATACGAAAACTCAAAAATTAAATTTTTTGGAATCTCATCAATTTCCTTCTTCAACAATTAAATCTATAATTTATCTTCAAAATAAAACAAACAACTGATTTGCTTACCTAGTTTGAAAGTTATAATTTTTTTCCCTTTTTCGTGCAACCCAAAAACAACACCAAAAACCCAACTTGCAACAACTATAACTCCCTCAATACTTATTTGAATTTAACAAGTGAATAGTAATTTATGTAATAATTAAAATAACCTACAAGTTGAAGCAAAAATATTCTGTAAATGACTGTTAAAAATTTGAATATAAATTGTTTCTTTTTAAAAATAAATTATGCAGCTAAAAACAACCTCAATAGCCCAAATTCAAAGAGTTGTAACTCTTTCAATATATATCACAATTTTACAAGTGAGCAATCGTTTTTATATTACTCAGAATAATATACATGCTGGTGCAAAAATATTCTGAAAGTGATTGATAAAAAAATAATACGAATTTTTTCTTTTTGAAAAAATTGTGTAGCCCAAAAACAGTCTCATCAATCCAACTTCAAACAACTGTAACTCTTTCAATATGTATTATAATTTCACAAATGAGTAGTCATTTTTATAGTACTTAGAAAAATCTATATGCTAGTGAAAAAATATTCTGAAAATGTCTGCTAAACAATTTAATACAATTTTTTTTTTTTTAATTTTGAAAAAAACATTCACGTGGCCAAAATACAACACAAATATCCAACTTCAAATAGCCATAAATTTCTCAATACTGATCATAATTTAACAAAGGAGCAATCATTTTTATAGTATTCAAAAATATCTAGACAATGGTACAAACACCTTCTAAAAATGACTGTTGGAATAAAAATATGGCCTCCACAAAATGTAATGTTTTTATAAAAAATGTGCCCTAACTTTGCAAAAACAAACCCACTTTGCCCAAATCGTTGCTTTGATACCAAATGTTGTGAACCTCTCTTCTCAATACCATAAATCATTCACCAATATATAAAAATATTCAACATGCATCCACAAATAAATTAATTGCACAATAAATTGCTCAATAAAATAGAGATTGATTATACCCTTGAGGTAGGGGAACACCATACAATACTCCTTTTGAAAGAAAACCACTCCACAAGATCTCTAGTTCCACAATCCAAGACTTCTCCAAGAATACATCATAGATACCTTTACAATGGGGGTACATCTATCTTTATACAAGAGTGTAATGGTTCACCTTCCATGAGTTACAAGATCACTCATGCGGTGGTTCATCTTCCATGAGTTACAAAGTGCATAATGATATGACAATATTCCTTGCAATTACATATGACAATATTCCCCAATGGTTACATATAGATTCAATGACAACTAATTCTAATTTGACATGTGGTTACATACGATAATATTCCCCAATGGTTACATATATGATTCTTTGACATACCTATTTCTAATTTGACATGTGGCCTTCCTTAACAATTAACTTATGGCTCATACCATTATACAATACAATATTAAATTATTAAGTACCTATCTTGGTACCTAACAAGTTTCTTCTATAGGAGCTTTAGATAGTATTTTAACAACATTGAACAAATGCAAATGGGATGGACAATTGTTGAAAGCAAAAAATAGCTGGGCTGCTAGACTATTTTGCAAGAAAGAGAAAATCATCAAATTTGGGATTATAAAAGTATATGCTCTAACTATAGTTAATCCTTGTGAAAGATATTGAAAGGACCTTAGCATATTTTTGTTAAACACAATGATGATTCATAATTGTGATCTACAGATTCTTGAAGGTGACTTCAACATTGTTTTATATCCTTCTAAATTAAGGGTGGTACTCCAATATGGTCTAAGTCAATGCAATATTTTGCTTTATTTGTCAATTCAAATGGCCTTTGGGTTGTTAGTACTTCAAATTTTAATATACATGAGATAATAGATGCATTGTACAAACCCATATGGCAAAAATATTGAAAATATTTACGCTATCTAATACATGGTTGAAAATAGAGTATACAATATCTTCATTAATCTTATTAAGAGTGAGATTGAATTACAAACCCATTATTTTGACTTGTTATTTACCTAATAATGGTCATCCAAAGCCTTTTGTCTTTCAATCTATGTGGCTCCAAGACCATTATTTCTTCTAGATGGTTATGTTATGGTTGGATAAAGAAAAAATGAAGGATAATATATGTACAAGTTTGTTCAAAAGTTGAAAAATTTAAAGGAGCAAATGAAGATCTAGATTGTCAAATATTTTGTTAACTTTAATAAAAAAAGAAGGAAATTGAATCCAAGCTCAAAAATTTACAAGAGATAGTAGAAATAAAAGGAATGAACTAAGATTCTTATGTGCAAGAAAGACAATTATTTTTTTATTATCATAATGTATTGAAAAGGGAGTCATATTGGTTCCAAAAATCTAGGGAGATATGGCTCAAAGGAGATAGAAAAAAAAAAATCATGCTATAGTAAAACAATTTTTTCTTTTCATTGCATTAGAAATATTTTAACTCCAAATAAAAGAGATATTGAAGAAGAAGAAGATATAAGGAAGGAAGCAAATGATTATTTAAAAAAAACAAATTGTCAGATACTATGTAAGATAAGGAGGCACAAAATAAGATTTTGCAAAATATTTAATCAATCATCACACAGTGACAAAATGAAAAATGAAGAATATATCTATGGAGGATATACATGAAGCAATTTTATCTTTTCATTCTAACAAGGAACCTAGACCTAATGATTTCCTATAATTTTCTTTCAAAAATCATGGGATTTACAAAAGAGTGATATGTTGGTTGGCTCAAAAAAGGAAGGCTATAATAAGTGAGATCAATGCCAATTATAGTACATTGATTCCCAAGAAAGGTAAGCCAAAATATATTGATAATTTTGATCTAGTAAGCCTTTATAATATAATTTATAATATCATTTAAAAAATTATGGCAAAAATGTTGAAATCATTTCAAAATTAGGGGAACAAGGTGGTTTTATTCATGGTAAACAAATTCTTGATTGTGTAATAATTTCACAAGAGGCCATACATTCTCCTAATTCCACGAAAAAACTAGGTATACATATGGAATTAGGTATGAATAAAGCATAAGATAGGGTTTCTTGGAGTTTTCTACGTGATATTCTCAAAAGGTGTGGCTTTAATTACAATTGGTGTTAACGGATTAAATGTTGTTATAACACTTAATTTATTCTATTTTGATCAATAGTTCTCCTATTGGTAACTTTAAGTCATATGATGGACTTTGCCAATGTGATCTAGTATCTCCTTGTTTATTCATTATTCTTGTAGAGCATTAGGGAGAGCTTTCTCAAAGGTAAAAATGGAAGAAAAAATAAAAGGTCTTTAGGTTACAAAAATTGACCCCATCAAAGCTCATCTTCATATTGTTGATGGCATTTATTTTGGGCCACTATTCAGATAGTGACGCCATGGAGTTTAAATTAATATTATCAACCTATGAGAAGGTTACTAGACAATATGTTAATATTATAAAATTCAATTTTTTTTATTAACATTGCCTGAGATTTATAACAAATTATTGTTGGAAATTTGAGCATGTTTTATTGTCATTGATGTCAAGAGGTTTGATATCCTAATTTGATGGAATTAATGTCAAGAGGTTTGATATCCTAATTTGAAGGAATTAATGTCAAGAGGTTTGATTAATATCAAAAGGTTTAATGTCCTAAGTTTATGGAAATATTTGTAATAATATTCCTCATGGTGGCACATGAGGTATAAGGCATCAAGAAGAAAGGAATACCTCTCCATGATGTTTGATGAAGAATTTATAAATTACCCTGGTGGTAATTTTGTAAAGGTTAAAATATTCATTAATGATGGTAAGGTTATCCTTAAAGAATTTACCTTGTTGGTAATTTTGCAAAGGTTAAAATATTCACTAATGATGGCAAGGTCATCCTTAAAGATTTTACCTTGGTGGTAATTTTGCAAAGGTTAAAATATTCATTAATAGTGACAAGGTTATACTTAAAATAAAAGGCCCAAAAAGGATTTTAATATTTAAATTATAATACTTAAATCCCTTGGATTTAAATTAATATAATTAAATATAATAATTAAATTCGAAGCGCAAAATTCATATTGCAAGTGAGCCAAGGTCAAATGTATAAGAGAACATGTGTATTTATAGGATAAGGTTTAGCCTAAGACATGGTGGGTGCTCGATTAATTTGCCCCCGAATTAATTACCTTGCTCGTTCGATGCGATAGAGAAAATAGACAGGACTTTTTCACACTTTTTGGAGCAGTCGTTGGTCAAATGTCGAAAGGGGTTTGTCCCCACTCAAAGTGAGGTGGCAGCCAAGATGGAAATCAAGGCTTGCATAGCGCATAGAGGGTAGAAGGTGCAGTGTTCGAATCACACGAAGGCCTTTTAGTTTGTAAGGTTGGATTTGTTTTTAGCACCGTCGATAAAGGATAACAAGGAGATCGTGCTCCTTTGGTTTTGTGTGGGTTGGATAGCCCACGTAGTGGCCTAGTTTCAGCTAGGGTGCGAGACCAACAGGTAGCGCGGGTTTGATTCCTGGTGGTAGGCGATAGTGAAAGGATTAATTTTTATTAAAATTAATTTATGCCCTAAGGTTCAAAGTTGCTAAGGTATGTGCTAGCTAGGGAGATATAAGGAGTTTTGCATTGATTTTATTTTTGCAATAAAAGGGGTTATGAAATGATTTCTTTTTCTTGAGCAAAAATTAAGGTGGTTTGTTTGCTAGCGCATTGGGGAATTGGGGTAAAATTGAAGTGGTGATTTATTTATCTTTTGAAATGCATTAATGACAAGTAGGAGATATAAGGTGTACATGAAATATTTTGCCTATGTAATTTGTGATCTTTGTTGATGAAATTTTATTTTCAAAGTTACGAGTAATAAGGTGTAAAAGTGGTTTGACAGTTTATTAAATCTTCGTATGGTGAAATATTTGTTGAGGTGGAATATTCATTTTAAGGTTTTGAAATAGATTATTGCACAAGAAGGATTGGTTTTGTGAGACAGGTTTTGAAGACATATCTCCAAAAGAGCAATTAAGAGGTATGGGCACATCATCCTTTGTTTAAAGTGTTTGTTGGAATGAATGTTATGAAACATAAGGTGGAGTGAAAAGGATTGTTTCATAAGCATTTTTGGAAATATTTGAGTGAGTCTTATGTGCTTCATTGTTGAATATTTTGAGAACATTTGAGATAGAGATTATGTATAATTTGAGTTAGGGTTTGAGACTTACATTGTGCTATTTGTTGGAAGAAGTGTGAAAACACTTGTTTAGGGTTTGTGAGCAAGTTGTGCTTCATTGGTTGAATGATTGTGTGAAACTCTTGAGCATTGGTTTTGAGTGATATTGAAAGTGAATGTGCAAACATTAGAAATCAGATTTGTGAAAGCAAGAGTGTAGATCAAAAATATAGGTGTCATGTGCTAGACTGGATTTATCTTTAAAAGAGAAATAAAAGTAAGACATGTGAAAGCGACATACTTAATGATTGAGTAGAACATATTGAGCTATTTGCAAGTGCATATTATTCTCTATATTTTCTAGAGGTTAAACAAATTTTGGATAGAATATGTCTAAACTGCTTCAAGTTAAAGAAATTACTTTGAATATTAGACAAAGCATTTGATAGCATTGTGTGCAAGATTTGAGATTGATTGAGCATATTTTGTGAGCTATTTTGAGTATGTGTTAGAGCAGGTTTGAGCATATGTTGAGGTAGATTTGAGAAATTATTTGTGAAGGCTTGAGAGCAAAATTGAGCAAGTCCTTGAGAGGGCTTGGAGGTAGATTTGGGTAAGTATTTGTGAAGACTTGAAGGGGTATTTGAGCAAGTCTTTGAGAATACTTGAAGGTAAATTTGATCAAGTATTTATGAAGGATTGAGAGTAGATTTGAGCAAGTATTTGAGAAGACTTGAGAGCAGAATTGAGCAAATACTTGAGAGGGCTTGAAGGCATATTTGAGAAAGTCTTTGAGAAGACTTGCAGGTATATTTGAGCAAGTATTTGTGAAGACTTGAAGGTAGGTTTGAGAAAGCCTTGTGAAGACTTAAACCAACATTAAGAGCAGGTGATTTGTTCAAGTTTGGTGTTAAGGCTTGGGGTAGATCTAAGCAGAGTTGATTGGTGATTTGTTAAAGATTTGTGTTAAGGCTTAGGGCATATCTAAGCAGAGTTGGTTGGTGATTTAATCAAGCTTTGTGTTAAGGCTTGGGGACATATTTGAGATAGATTTTAGTGAATATTTATGATCAAATTTAGAGCAAATTTGTACTAGACTTGGGATAAATTTTGGTGCAGATTTGAGACAGAGTTGAGAGCAAGATTTGGAGGTGATAGAGCAAAGGGGACAATTGTCTCCAGTAGATAGAGATCCATCAGCCAGTGTAGTGGGAATAGAGGTCCCCTGTGGAGAGAGATCCACAAGCCAGAGCAGTGGGGATAAAAGTCTTTTAGAGGATCACCAGCCAGAGCAAAGGGGATATAGTTCTCTTGTGGATAGATATCCATGAACCAGAGCAAGGGGAAAGAGTTCTCCTATGGAGTGTGATCTATGAACCAACTGGGAGGATAGAGTTCTTATGTGGAGAGAGATCCACAAACCAGTTGAGGATATAGAGTTCTCCTGGATAAAATTCCATGAACCAAAGAAAATGGGAAAGAGTTCTCCTGTGGAGAGAGATCCACAAGTCAGAGCTTAGGGGATTGGTATCTCCTTTGGATAGAGATCCATAAGCATTGTAATAGGGAATTTATTCCCAAGAAGATTTGTTGAGAAAATTTAGTAGAAACATTTTCTCTGTGGAGTGGCCCACATTGGGTGAACCACGTTAAATTGGTATCTCTCTTGTGTTTGATGATTTGTGCATTGCTTTGATTATTGCTATTGATATTGCCATTTATAATATTGGATAATATTGTTTGAGAAAGAAAAGTAAAAACTGATCTTATACTATTTCCCCCTCTCAGTATAATCTTATGTTTTTCAAATATTATGGATATTTTAGGGTTTAAAATTAAAAATAATCTATCAACTTTCTTGGGTACTCCTTTGTCCCATAAAGGAAATATGAACAATATTTGGGTCTATTGTTTAGATAAAATGATAGCTTGTTTGGCAAGATGGAAAGGTAAGTTATTAACCATTGCAAAAAGGCTACAATTAAGAAAGACTACATTGTAATCCCTCCCTATTTATATGATGTCACTTTCAATATTGCTAATAGGTATAGCTTAAAAAATTGATGAAATTCAAAGATATTTTATTTCAAAAGGATGCAAAAAAAGTTTGATTTTCTCTTCGTATGTGGAAGAGAGTTTGCAAAGGAAATAATATTGGAGGAGCATATTGGCAAAATTGGAGACTTATGAGTTTGGATTTAGGGGTAAATATTGCATGGAGATCAAGGAAATAATTATGAAAAAATGTTACTTCAAAATTATATAGGCTCTCTTGATGCAATGAAATTATTTAGGAAAGGAACCCTACCCAAAGGATCGCCAACATGGAATTGTATATCAGATAATTTACAATTGATTAAGAAACATATTAGATGGTCAATCAATTAAGGTAATTATGTAGTTTTTTGTTTGATGCTTGGTTGAAGACTTATCCTCTTATCTATAATTTAAAATGATAAACATTGGCCTGTGCACACTTAGATTGTAAAGGTCCAAATGTCAAAGATTATATTAATATAAGCAAAAACTAAAAATCATGGATTTTTATTAGTAACTTGGTTGAAGGAGAGGAACTCAAACAAATTGTAGGTGAACTTATTTGTCAATTTTTATGAAAGGATGAGTTGGTTTGGAATTTATTAAAAATGGTGTATACTCGATCAAGTTGGGATATGAGGATTTAGAGCAATCAAAATTTCTTACTCCCAAAGATTTTCCTTGGAAGAATGTTTTATCACTAGAGGCTTTCCCTAAGGTCTCAACATTCCTTTGGTTAGAAATTCAAAGTAATATATTTTTGGAGAGAATCTACAAATAAGAGGATATCATAAAACTTTCAAATGTGCCTTGTGTGAGGAGGATTTAGAAACATCAAACCATTTACTTCTTTATTGTCTCTTTGCTCACACCATTTGGGGTTAGTTTTTTAAAACATGAAAATATATTGGGTAGCTTCATCAACATTAAAAGAATTGATGAAGTGTTGGATTAATTATTTTAAAGCTAAAGCATTATGTTTTCTATGGAGGATTGGTCCTACCATTATTTGTTGGAATTTACAGCCTAAAAGGAATAATATAATTAAAAATAATAAATTTCATGATCATGCCCAAGCTTGGAACCGTATTATTGCCTTTCTTGCATAATGTTCATAGATATGGTGCTCATCATGCAAAGTCTCTAATGTAAAAAAAGGTGGTAACAACTTGGTTATAGGATTTGAACATACATGGAAGAGTCCTTTGCACTTCAATCTAAGGTAAAGTAAAAATGTCTAAAATTTAGGTTTATCAATATAAATTTTGATGGTGCTTTTAAAGGAAATATGAGAAAAGCTAGTGGAGGTGGTGTTTTTTGAAATAACGAAGGCAAGATTCTCCTCACTTAGAATCATATGGAACTTCAACTGATAACTATGCAGAGACTAGGACACTTCTTATAAGGATTAAAATTGCTACTTAAAATTGCAACTAAAATAGGATGAAAATATGTATCAATTTAGGGGGATTCACATATTATCATTAATACTATCAACAAAAAGTGGTTAGTTCTTAGGATCTTGGACTTTAAAGTTATGAAAGTTTATTTGAAAAGTTAAAAGGAGGAAACAAGTGCTTTTGATGGCTAAGGTTGGAAGGAGTCTCGTTCTAACTTGTAAATAATCTTTGTTCTAATATGATTTTTTCAAATTCTTTAATAAAAATATTACAAAATACATAAACATAATATCTATCATAAAATGATATTATGTCAAGCGCAACGGTTCAGGCTTTGGCTCTTCTTCGAGAGGTCCAAGGTTCAAACCGCAACATGGGCGAGTGTGTAAGTAAAATGATATTATGTCAAACGTAGCGGTTCGAGCTTTGACTCTTCTTCGAGAGGTCCAAGGTTCAAACCATAGTGTGGGACAGTGTGTGATAAGGTGGGTGTGTGTTAAGTTCTTTATTGATAAGCATAGCTTTCGGCTTTACAAAAGATGATGGTTGGGAGGAGATTGCTCAACCTTATATATTGATTGTAGGAGTTTCTCACACTAACCAAATAAAAAAAATCTATCATAAAATATTTATAAATTATATTTAATAATATTTATTAAATTTAATGTCATCACAATATATCACAAAATACAGAGGAATAAAATATTCATTAATAAATATATCACATACATTTTAGACAAACTTGTCTCAAATACTACTTACCATCTATGAAATTGCCTTTATATTCGTTGCCTAATTCCACCGCCATCTATGAAATTGCCTTTATATTCGTTTCCTAATTCCACCATTCTAAATTAGGGTTGGCCATTATAAACTAATGTAACTATCTATTTGTATGGAGTGTCTAATATTATTACCAATCTGGTTACGTTTATTTAAAAAATAATAATAATCTAGTCTGGACAATAATAATTAAATTATAATGGATGATAAATTAAATAAAAGTGTCATGTATTTTTAAATAATAATATTATTTTTATAAGGGTTTGTGTGCACCATTAGGTAGCTATTAGCAATAAAATAATTAAATTACAATCGACAAGTTACATAAAGATCAAAAGGACCGTGCAAGTCCTTTTTTCTCTCTATATAATTAAAAAATATATATATATATATATAAAAGAGATGAATTTTTAAACTATTCAAAAATATTTAAATTATTATGTTCTAATTTATTATTATGGTTAAAAACTCATTTATGCTTGATATTGGTTTAGTGTGTTACAAAGTCTCGTGTACATAGATAACGAAAACAAATGAGTAAATTATTTATATAATAAATAATGATTAATCAAAATAAGATGTAATTATTTACAAGATATATTTTATAATTATAATAATCAAATTAAATATAAAAGTAAAATTTTAAAATAAAAATATGATTAATTTTTAAACTATTAAAAAAAAAAAATTAAAAAATCATTTATTCTTCATGTGTTAAAAAATCCTTAATACCTGTCTGCCTTGAGTGCAAACAAAGGAAACATATGAATCAAATTTAAGAGTGAGAAAATGCAATGGAACAAGTTGCAGAAGAATCAGTTGGCACGGGAATTTGAGCTTTTGTTGATGGAAGATGCATCATCAACTCCAATAACACTTGCTTTCCATTTTCCAACCATATCATTTCCAACAAATTTCGTGTAACATTAAACTCACATTGTATTGCCGCGGTAAAGCCCACGGAATCGCACCTTACGCAGACAGGCAAAACAGAAAACTATATCCATATAACTAGACCACATTATTGTAAATCAACGTCAAGCAGGTCCAAAGCTGTGCAGTTGGTGACATGGAATCGATATGGGTTCAGATTTTTTTAAGTGTTTTAGTATTTGTTGTTGTTTTTTTTTAGCGAAAAACCCCCTTACAGGCCGCCTTGGTCTTAGAGACCACGAACAGGGGTTCTATACCATCAAAGTCACTCAGAGTCGCACCGACCCTGCCCACACCAACATTATCAATGAATACCCAATTCAGCTTTTTGGTAGGGTGGAGATTTGAACCTGGGACCTCTCTTGGAGGATTTCCCTCTCGTCTCCAACTCACCTACAACACCTGGATAGTGTTTGTTGCTTTTATTCTTAAATAATAAAATTTTCTTAATTATATATAAAATAAAATTAAAAATTAAATTATAATTATAAATTGATATATAATAATATTATAACAATTTAATAATTATGTGTATAAAGAATTTTATAACTTAATAAACTACAAGAAGTTCTATTAATTTTATATATAAAAAATAAAATAAAAAAATAAATTATAATTATAATTTTAGATTAATATATAATAATATTATAATAATTTAATAATTATATGTATATAAAGAATTTTATAACTTAATAATCTTCAAGTTAAGCTTGTTTTTGGTTGCAAATTTTATTGTTTTTAATATGAAGTTCGAGATGAAGCGCTCTGCCTTTTTTGATTGAATAACTTAAGAGAACTGTACGTTCATTTCTTTCTGGAAGAGAATTCGATCGACCAATATTGTATCCGAATTATGCTTGATTTCTATGCAGGAATGTAGAGAATAATAACTTCAGTGCAGTCCTCCCTGAAAGACTTTAAGCAATCCTTTGTTGGATTTCAGGTAATGTAAAACCTGCTCTATGTGTAATGTCAATTTAAAGAAATAGGGTTGGATGAGAAGTGGTATTAGCTTAATTTTATATATATATATTTTTCGATTAAATAAGAATTGGTCACAATCACATTATTTTTAGTAATTGATAAATGGAGGGTCGAAACTACAGGGTTGCTTCCACCAAAAATATTTTTAGTAAGTGACAAGTGCAGGGTTAGTGGAGCGGCTGCTTTCAACAAACCTATTTCGCTTCGTTATTGTTGACCCGACAGGTTGAATTCAGCTTCATTATTGTTGCCCCGACTTGAAGGGGACCACCACAGGGGCTGCTTCCACCAAACCTAGGACCACTGGTCTCTCCAGATTCATATTATCATTGTTAGTTTGACAAAGTTTGAACCTAGGTGTCTTCTTGATAAATGTTTGATTAGACAAGCACTTACCAATCCACCTAACCCCGAGGGGTTAATTTTATTCTTAATAAAATAGACTAGTTTCTAAGTTTGCAAAACAAGCACTTACCAATCCAAGGGGGGTTAATTTTATTCTTAATAAAATAGACTAGACCAGATTCATATTATCATTGTTAGTTTGACAAAGTTTGAACCTAGGTGTCTTCTTGATAAATGTTTGATTAGACAAGCACTTACCAATCCACCTAACCCCGAGGGGTTAATTTTATTCTTAATAAAATAGACTAGTTTCTAAGTTTGCAAAACAAGCACTTACCAATCCAAGGGGGGTTAATTTTATTCTTAATAAAATAGACTAGTTTGCAGACCAGACTACTACATTTGCTAAAAAAAATAAGCTGTCCATAAGATTTGAACTTGGATGTCTTCTTAATAAATGCTTAACCAAACAAACATTTACCAATCTACCTAACTTTTAAGATTAATTTTTTAAGATTAATTTTTTAAGTTAATTTTATTCTTCATAAGATAGAAACTTAACTTATGTGATTCGGGGTTCCATTGCGAACTGTTGTAAACTAGTTTGCATAACAAGGCTTAGGATAGCTCTCGATGCAGTACAAGATAATTTTCTTGTATATACGCTAACATAGATGTTCCTTGGCTTCTTACGCTAAGAAAATTGACTAACAGCTAAATATTTATTATTTTTTGCCACTCTGTGTCGGACTGGGATACTTGCGTGTAAACTGCACTAAAAAAAAAACATTCTTAGAGACGTTAAGAGCTCCAGCATCTTTCTAGACACCAATATGCGGGCAAAACTGTCAGATTTTGGCCTTCCAAAAACAGTTGGGGATGAATGAATGCCATACGTGACCACCACCATAAAAGGAACCCTGGGATACTTGAACCCTGGGATACTTGGATCCAACAAGGGAAAGGAAAGTTGAAAGAGAATTAGGTATTAAAGTGGAAGGCCTGCGACTTTAAGACCGTTATTTAATTGGTAAAAGGTTTAGTAGATCAACTTATCAACCCCACAACCGAATTGATGTGTCATTATTAAGTATTAAAGCGACACAGAATTTCATTATAGAAATAGACGATAGAAATAGACTACTATAAACAATATAAACAATACAAGGAAAACATCATTAAAAATTGAAAGGGTCAATTATTCTACATATATGTCATGATTCAATGTTAATAGGGTTAGGAATCTCACTGATCAAAAATCAAAAGAGCCAACTACTTCTCATACAAGGGGGCCAATTATCCTCACACCATGAATTGATTGATGTTAATAGGGTGAGGAATTCTACAACAACAAGATTGGTTAGAAATTAAGAAAGCCACCTACCCTAAAGTGGAATATAATTCCATGATAGGAATAGGTCACTAGAAACAACAAATTGTGGAAAGAATAACATCATAATGATCGGTTAGAAATCTAAAAGGTCAACTATCCCATAATTGGGACTAATTAAAAATCAAAAGGGCCAACTACTCTCACAAAAGATGGTCAAGTACCCCATGTACATGTCATGGTTTGATGTTAAACACGGTGAAGAATTCTACATAAGCGAGATTTGTTAGAAATTAAAAAGGCCAACTATCCTCCACATACATAGTGTGATTTGATGTTAATAGGGGTAAGTAATTTCATATAGAAAGGTCCTCCACATAAACGAGAGACCTCTAAACCTATTACCCCATTGGCAAAGAGTTTGACAAGTGTTGGGACCCATAAACCACTCAAGTCCACAACTTGATCAATGTGGAATTTAGTTAGAAATTAAGAGGGCCAACTCCCCTCTCACATGTGTCACGATTTGATGTTAATAAGGGTGAGGAATCCCACTTAATTTGAATTGAGAACTTACACATCTAAGCCTACTATCCCATTGACAACAAGTTTGAAAAGGGGTGGGGCTCATAAACTAGTCAAGTCCCACAAGCATATCAATGTGGGATTATTAACTCATACACACACTATAGTAAATAAAGAGAGCTAGATATTAAAGTGGAACAAAATTTTATCATAAGAATATGTCACTAGAAACAATAACATGTAGAAAAAATATGTCATTGGAAACAAAAACAAAACATAATTCCATCATAAAATATGCCACTAGAAACAACTTGTAGGAAGAAAAGCATCATAATATTTGGTTAGAAATCAAGAGGGTCAACTACCCCACACTTTTTGTGATTCTATGTTAATAGAAGTGAGGAACCCCATATAAACAAGATGGTATGCTTGCACCTCTAAGCCTGCTACCCCATTGATAAAGAGTTTGGCATGTAGTGGAAATCATAAACCACTCAAATCCCACAACTCGATCAATTGGGATTATTAACACACTACACTAACTAAAGAGAACTAAGTATTAAAGTAGAACATAACTCCATATTAGGAATATACCTTTGCAATATTTTATTTTTTAGTTTGTAATAAATTATATGCATTATTTGTTTTGGCCACTTCCATTAAAAAAATAAAATATTATATTTCTAGTTAGATCAATTTAACTATATGTAGTTTACATTTTTATCAAAGATATTTTAATCTATTTTTTAATCAAAGATATTCCTCATCTTCTTCAAATTGTTATGTTTCCATAACCAGCTTCTTAATATCATTTCCATTAGGAGATAAAATCTTCTTCAACAAGTTGCCTTTTAAAATTTTTCTTCAACAAGTTGCCTTTTAAAATTTAAGTTTTGCTAGGATAAAAACCAACACCTGCTTGACTAAATTACCTACTATCATATTTAATTTTCTATCTCTATCTTTATATATATATATATATATATATATATATATATATATATATATATATATATATGTGTGTGTGTGTGTGTGTGTGTGTGTGTGTGATATTTCCAATATATTTACTTCCAAAAAAATGATTGAGCAATGTTTACTATCCACAAGGCCATAGACCATATGGGACAATGTGGTTATCTAAGTGTCTATCCACCCATACTAGAGTATGGTATACAATCCTACCCTCTTTGAAATTTAAACCTTGGACCTCCTATTCAAAGTTCCAAAGTCTTAAATGTAGGCCCACTCAATTTTTTTATCTAATCCCACATCCATTTTACTTGATAACATTCATAATAATTTTTGAGTCCCCCTTAATTTGAATATCTTTCCATCATTTTTCGATGATAATTTTGATCCTTGTAAAAGGTGCCCTAGCATATGCATAGTTATTAGTTGAAGTTCCATATAATTATGAATAAGTGAGGAGAAGTTTACCTTCGCTATTACAAAAAAAACACCACATTTACCATATTTTGCTAATTATCTTTGATAGCACCATTAAAATTAATTTTTGGACATTTCCATTTTACTATAGATTGACATAATTTCTTTGTGTTAACACCATTGTCACATATGACCCTTTCATGTACACTCAAATCTTGTATCTAGGATACTAGTGATCCTTTTTCTCACTTGAGACTTCCCATGATGACTAACAAGCGTGAATGTTTTTTTGCAAGAGAGACAATAATATAATTCAAAACTTAGGCATGATTCTAAGATTTGTTTTATAAAGTTCTATTATTCCTTTCAAGCCATATATTGCAACAAATAATGACAATATCAATCCTCCATAAAATGTATACTGATTTAAATTCTACACATTAATTTGATATTCCATTAACTCTTTCAGTATTGATGGAACTACACAATATACTCTCACATTTTAAGAAAATACCCCTAAATTGTGTAAGCAAAGAGAGAACAAAAAAGTAAATGATCTAGATGTTTCTAGATCCTTTTTATGCAGACATACTTAAAAGGTCTATAATATCCTATTTTAATAGAAGTTTTAATTTCATTAATTATATTTTTAATAGTAAGTTATGCATGATTTATATTAGAGCCTCTCTTCAAAGCATTACTTGTTAGATTGTAGTTAGCTTTGTATCTTCAATGAATATTTTTATCTTCTTTAAATTGCAAAAAAAAAAAGCGAAAAAAAAAGCAAAAAAAAAACAAAATAAAAGCAAAAACAATATTTTTTTGGCTAACATCTTTCACCATCATTCTTGCTTCGATTAAGTTGCATTTTAATCTTAGGATCATTCTAGGCATAATATTTGTTTGCATTGCATCTTCAGCTTTAGTTTTGCATTACAAATAAGCATCAAAACCAACCAAAATAATAAAAACATAAAAATAAAATAAAAGAAAAGTAAAAATCTACACACACTTGCACATTATTTCCTGCAAATATTTTACAAGGATAAAAAATTGATGATGTCAGATTTCATCACTGATCGTCAGTTGTAATCAACGATATTGGCTTTCATTTCCAACTGTTGATTGACTCCTAGACACCATAAAATCCCCCATGAGCGAGACTCTAGACTTCATCATTGAAAAATCCTATATATACCCCAAATCCTATAAATACCCCCCTCTCCTCCCTCATTTGAGATGAACATGTTTTGAGATAGTAAAAAAATTGCCAAAATTTCTCTAAGATCTACTTATGCATTGTGAGTAAAATGCTTTAGTGTGCTTTTTAACTTGTTTTTAAGTTTCATTTAATGCATTAGCTTAACTTTTTGTTATTGCACTTTTTTTTGTAAAATAGGTGCTACTAACTAGTTTGTTGTTGGTTGTGTGTAGGGTTCTTGGAGGCACATACAACCAAGGGTGGTCCATCAAGCTATCGAAGCTTCAAAACCCACCTGCAATTCGAGGTGGCAATAGAAGACATGGAGTGCCATGAAACTTGATTGAAAAAGGGATTCATTCTTGGAAGACCCTCATTTGTAGCTCAAAGGAGCATTTGTTAATCATTTTTGTAATAATGATTTTATTTCAATAAATAGCACGATTTCTATTACTACACCTTTATCAGATGCTTGATATTATTTTTATGAAGAGACCAAATCTTCATTGTCCAATTTCCCTCTAAAGTTTAAATTTTCATAAGACAAGTATTAACATCATATTTAGCTAAATTATGTGCCATCATATTTATTTTTTCACAAATATGGTGCATTTACAAGATATTGTGTTGATTATTAATTGATGGATATTCAAAATAGCATTATTATTTATTCGATCCTTACATCCATTTTAACAACATTAGTAATAATAAGTGAATCCTTTTTAATTGAAATATGCCTCCATACTTTTCCCATGGCTATATTGATCCCTTTAAGATATATTCTAGTCTCTACATGGTTATTTGTTGAAGTTCTATATGATTCTAAGTAGGTGAAGGGAATTTTACCTTCATATAAAAAACACTTCCATCAACTCCTCCATAGTTTTCTTTAGAAGCATAATCAAAATTATATTTGATGAACCCAAATTTTTAACATTTTTATTTTACCATAAATTGTCATAAATACATTTTATGAACTCCATTTTCACAAATCACCCCCTACACATATATTTAAATCTTGTAACCAAGACACTAGCACATTCTTTCTCCACACCTAAGACTTTCCTAATGAGTACTATGCCTATAAGCATTCTATAAGAGAAAAAATAATAATAATCCAAACTTGGATATGATTTTGAGATTTATTTCTAAATTTATATTATATATTTAAAGCCATAAATTCCAACAAAAAATGACATATAAAATCCTCTACATAATACTTAATGTTTTAGATTTAAAATAATTTATCCAATCTACCATAAACTCTTCTAATGCTGATGAATAGACCTAATAGATTTTTTATTGTAAGTATCATCAAATGGTGGAAGAAAATAAAAAATTAAGAAGTAAATGATTTGATGTTTTTATATCTTTAAAAAAGGTACACTTAAAAGGTCCATGATAACCCCTTCTTTATATTTAACTATCACTTGTAATAATTTTACTTTGGAGTTCTATCTAAAGTAATGTTGAGGCCTAAAGGAGGGCCTTAAGTTACCAAATATCTTTTAAGGGAAGTACTTGGGAGAAGGAAATTTTTATTGCTCCAAATCCTTATATCACAACTTGACAAAGTATCCACTAGTTTTGATAAATTCCATACCAACTCAATCTTTCATGGAAAATTAAGCACATAGAGCTCTTAAAACATCTTTGGAGTTTATTCATTACTTATTTGAGGTACCTTTCCTCAACCAAATTGCTAACAAAAATCTAGGAATTGGAATTATATTTCATATTAATATATATTTTTTGTTTTTGAACCATTATATGCTAAATAGATTCAAGCTAATAGTTGTCATTTCAAATTAAAAATAGAAGGATAAAACTTGAACCAAGTATCAGACCAAAGTTTTTTAGAACCCTCCTAAGTGATTGACCATATAATATGTTTTTTTATTAATTGCAAACTCTTCTATGTGGATTTCCATGTCATTGAATCTCTAGGCAAGGTTCAATTTCTTAACAATTTTGTTGCACCCAAAAACTTGTATTTTTAAAATATATTTTTTTCCAATTATTTTGTTAACTTAAAATAGTCTCTAACTAAATTTTGATTCTAATTTCAAACTTTTAAATTTGCAATTTCACAAGTCTATTCATCCAATAATCTTTCCTCTATAAATCCTATCCCCTTTCTAAAGAGGAACCTAAATTTCTTCTCAAATAATTTTTAATAAAATTCTCTTTGAATTTTATAAAATTTAGATACTATATTTGTTGATAATATTCAAAGTGACAATATATATGGATAGATTGTATTGTAGCCTTTATGAATTATAGTCTTCCAACCATGGTTAAGAACTTACCTTTCCAAAAAATCAAACAAGATTTCATTCTATCCAAACTTCGGTCCCAAAGCTCCATCTTTATTATTTTTTCAAGCAAGGGAATACCTACATATATTGATGAATATTTTCCAAATTTAAATCCTAGAATGTTTATAATAACTTGTTTTAAAGCAAGGACAGTTCTATAAAATGACATTAGCTCAAATGGTTATATTCCTCAACTTTCAAGGAGACCCAAGTTTAAATAATGCCAAGTGATATATGCTTAAGATCTAAGCTATTGTAATACCACTATGTGGTCATGATGTAATATGAACGGGGCCTATTTCAATCCCATATAACCAATTTGAAAAAATCAGGGGTAGTGTTGTTTAGGACCTTTCTCATATCATGAAAATATTGATTTAAATTTCATGGCATCACTTACTAAGGGATGACTTGAAAGAATAACACTGTCAACAAATTGGAGTTGACATCCAAAGGTACCACTCAATTTTTCAATGCATTATATGGGATTGAAAGGTACTTATATTATATCATGACCACATAGTGGTACTAAAATAGCTTGACAACTTTGCATATTATTTCACATGATTTGAATCTTGGTATCCTCCTTGAAATTTAATGAAACTAACCAATTGAGCTAATGTCATTTCATTCAAAGGAACCATTCATTATAAATTAAATACCTTTAATTTTATCATTCACTTTTACCTTTAAAAAAGCTCTTCCAAAATCCTCATTAAGAACAATAAAGATACAAAGATATAGTGTTTTACCTTATTAAAGTACACAATATAACTCAAAGTATCCAATTATGGATCCATCAATAAAAATAGAATACTATGAAGTGATGTGACAACATCTAATCCATGTATACCAACCTTGATTAAAATCAATTTTGTTTTATAGTGTCATGTAGAAAACTCCAACAAATTCCATGATATGCTTTATTCATATCTAATTTTATAAGCATGCATGATTTTTCATGTACTAAAGAGAATGTATATCTTCTTATATATTTATACAATCAAGGATTTGCTTGCCATGAGAAAACTTATTCACATAAGATAGCATAGTCTAGAATGTTTTTCAATCTATTTGCCATAAATTTAAAATTATCTTATAAATAACTATACAAAGACTGAATGGATGGAAATAATAAAAAAAATTTATCTCAAGTTTTTTAGGAACTAACACAATAAGGTGGCATTATTATTACTTATTATAGCCTTTCTTCCTAACTTCTTCAACTACAACCAACAATATCTCATTCTTCATTACATTCAAAATTTTCTAAAATAGTAGAGAATCTATTAGTATGAGGTTCCTTGTTAGGTTGAAAATATAAAATTACCTCATGTAACTCCTCCATCAATATCTTTATTTTCAAGATTTCATTCTATCTTTGTGCGGTAATTGATGGAATATTTTTTCTAGCATTAACATAGACCCTAAATGTGCAGAAAAGCAAATCCAATGCCAAATATCCACAGATGACACCCATCACATGTTTAGTGCTTAGTGCTTATTTATGGGATTTATTAAGGTATGACTCCTTATGTGGCTCTAGGGATTATAGGTTTCTTCAAAATGGAGCTACTTTGCGCATCTCTCAAAGAAGTTTATGTCTTGCTTGACTAGCCTAATTAATGGTTTACAAATTGAGAAATTTTAAGTTTGAATCTTAGTGCTTATCTCCCATTATAAATTGACCTTCTAATTATCTTATCACATGTGGTAACATTATGATCCCAAAATGACATGACAAGCCCTTGTTGACATGTAGTGATATAATAACCATCTAGGCTAACACAAAAGGATGTAAAGTTGATGTGGTATATATTAGAAAACATTTATCACCTTTACACACCATATTTATATTGCGTTATTATGCCAACATAGCACTAAAAGATATCAAATGGTGATAACCCAACTAGTTGTATTCCTTAATACTTAAGGAGGAGATCCATTTTTGAATATTGCCAAGAAATACATGAATAATATCCAAGTTGTTATAATACCATTGTGTGGTGATGATGTAATATGAGTGAGAGCCATTTCAATTCCATATAACCAATTGAAAAATAAACATAGCACTAAAATATGTATCATATTAAGATCAATATAAAAGTGGTATTAAGGTGGCCTAAATCCAATGCAAAACTTAAGTCATATTTGTGTTATACTTTTCTTAGATTACAGTACAAATAAGCCTTGAAAAATAAATTGAAAACACTTTTTGTTAGTAAGTGTTAAAATATTTAGAGAAAAATCATATTTACATATCTTATTCTTATGCACATGATCTTAGCAAATACAAAAATAAAATTTATTTATTGTTTTATTTAATTTTTATTGGTTGTATAGGATTAAAATGAGTCCCACTTATGTTACATCATGACTATATTATCGTGATATTTCTTGAATCATAAAGTGGTATTGGAAAAAATTGTAGTATCATAGTATCCATGGGAATTGAACCTTGTTGGGCTTTGTGTGAAATAAACATTGTCACAAATAAGACTTCAACTATATGGATAGAAAAAAATGATTAATTTCTTATTAACTAGCTATAGATCCTAGTAAATATTATTTTAACAAAAAGGTATGACTAATTACTAGATCATTATTAAATATTAAAGGTCTCTAAATATGACTAAAGTTGATTGTACTATCTCTGTTGAGATTACTTGGATAGTTTAAAATTTCTACCTAACTTCTTTAAGTTTCTCATCATTTAGTGGCTCTTAATTCAAATGATATTTACGTCCTTCACCTTGATGTTATGACTTAGATTCAATTATTCTTAAGTTCTTATATTCTTATAATTATCCATGATTATCATAATATTGGACACTTATATTCTCAATGTAAGACTTAACATAACCTTGACATGAGATGAGGTATACCCAATTTTATTTTGGGAATCCACTTTCTTGTTTATTAATTTTATGATAGTTGTCACCTTATTATGAGGATAAAGTGCCATATTTATATTATGTGTCCTTAGAATTTTGTTATTCTACTCTAACCCTTTCTATGTAAGGTAGTAGGAACATAAAAGGATTTCTCTAAATCATCACCTTTGTTCCTATTGTTTTCTCTCTTTGTATTTTTCAATGCCTTCAATATTTACCTTCATTTATAACCTCTAAGATTGAAAAATATTCTAAGGTGTATTAGCTCCTTATTTGGTATCATCTATTGTTATTAATACTCTAGTATCAAGTGTGGAGAGGACCCCTTTCATATTTGAATAATGATGTAAATCTAGCATGAAAAAGTCAAATATTTGTATTACTAGTAAATTATAATCTTGCACCAATAAAATAATGATGTTAATAATTCAATACATCAAGGAAATGTCTCCATAAAACTAACATTTACTCTTATGTGGAAAAAATATTAACAAAGCACCAAAATTATCCAAATTTTAGATCTCATTAAAAAATATACATGAAGTGTCATGTACTTTAAATAATCATATTAGAACTATATCATACAACTTGTTATCAAAGTACACCAAAGACCATAACTATGAGGCTTACTCTAGGATATGGTGATCTCCTCAAAAACCCCTTCTCTATTATTCAAACTGATGATGAATACAATCTAACACATCATAACCACATTTTATGATGTTGTGATCCCATTTTATAAGGGAATTGGTAGCTTTTTCTTGTCTTATATTCTCAACCCTTAAATTAAAGTATCAATGGCTATTATCATATAAAGCTTTATGTTCTTACATATTTCTCCTTATTGTGCTCACATATATTGGAGTGTTATGTTATGTACTCAAATTTCATTGTCATAAAAGTTTCTATAAGCCAAAAAATACATGGTATTTCTAATAAACATATTCCTCTCCTCTTACTCCTAGGATGGTTCCTTATATATCCTATAATCAAGAATTACTTCTTAAATCAACATAAGGTTTTGTCTTCCAAGTGAGTTACAATAAAATAAATCAATTATACATATGGATGATACTCTATATTTTCATCTATAGATCCTTCTACAAGACTTCTATATATTTTCAACGATTATATATTTTCCAATGTATTTTTTTTGTACAAAAGTAGCTAACAAAAAGAAACCTAAAAAACAAAAAGTGTAGTATAGAGGCAGCAAAGGATCATAAGTCCTTACCCCTATTGCATCGACCTATATAAATAATTGGATATGTTAAACATCACAAAAAATACTTCTAAGTCACTTCATCATTGTATTTGTTCATCTTTATATGCACGATGTGATAAGGAGGTTTAACTACTTTTTGAATCAAGGAATTGTCATGACTTCTAATTAATATTTGCATTCCAATTATAGTTTCAACAAATTTGGAGGGGTTTCCAAAAGCTTCTCCCAACCTCTATATTTAGATTGACTCCCTACTATTCCTTAGAGAATACTCCAATGCTAACCTACAATAACTTACATTGAAAGTAACACAGGAAAAATAAAATGTGGAAAAGTAAAGTGCTAAAATAAAAATACATAAAAATTTAGGGCTTTGAGTGATTCAAAGCAAATATAGGTTTAAATTGTAGTGAGTAATGTGACTGATCAATTGGCGTATGATAACTTAAATAACATTAATATCCATCCATTCATTAGATTATGAATTTATAAGTGAATGACAAGATGGGCTAAAAGGTCTATGTCATAATCATCAAACACTTAGCAAACCAAGAGGGTGGTGCCAAAAATGGAATGCCTAATTACTTGCCAATTTATTACAATATCCTAAGGTCAAAGCACAATATGGGTTTCATAGAGTGTAAGTCTTAATTCTCACAGCCAAAATATGAATACAGTGGGGTCCTAGGCCCTATTTATATTAAGTGTTGGTAATTTTTCCAGATTATCTCACAAGTTAATTTATCCATGATAAAATATCAATCACAATATCATATTAACAAATAACTCCAATATTTATCACAATACAAAACACAATTTATTACATTCAAAAGATATTACATAGATTCTAAAGTTCTCCAAGATTTAAATAAATTACATAGCATAGAGCTTTGTCTCAAATATATAGATTTACATAAAACCTTCAATATTATTGACTATTTCTCTCCTCAAACTCCTTGAGAGATGCAACCTTTCATGTGCCTCACATTATAAAAACTCTCATGACTACATAACATTTCACTTTATATCTTGGCGCATCTTAAATGAATCTTCACTTCTATACTTGATACCTAACACCTATGACTCTTTACTTTCTCACTTGACACTTTACACTTTCACACCTCACACTTGCACACCTCACACTTGCACACCTTACACTTGCACTCTTGACACCTTACACACTTTATTACATAACACAAACATTTCTCACATTTTACCATATATATTAGACAAATATTTAACACATTCTTAAACTAATATTTACAATAATACTCCATGGTGTTTTAATGTTACCCAATAATGTAATATCTTCAACACCCCCTGTATTACATTATTTGGTGTAAAAAAATTATCTTCAATCTCTAGCTCTCGTCTTTATCCTTTAGGTTTATCTCTTACACTACTTAAAGTTTTATAACTAATCTATTAATTTATTTCCTACAATGTTTATTAGACTTTGTGTCCATAAACACATTGCAACATTTCCATGATCTTGTTCCAATTTGATTTATTGATCCATCCATAGTGTACTTCAATTTCTTTGTATGATTTTTTTTTGGTTTGTTTCTTTCACAAATTTTATAATTTTGAATTGATATTGATTTTAATCCATGCCTTTCATATTTTTTTTGTTGTCCTATTTTCAGCTACTTTATTTCTTCTTCTAAAACATATGTACCTTTATAAATTTCTAAATTATTTGCATTATCATTCTTATCACACTCATCCTCAATTTGGTCTTCATATTCAATGTCTATAATCCTTCTTGTAAGGGATCTTATTTCATTTTCATCTTCAATTTCTATCTCTTGAACTTCTTGAACTAAATTTTCTTTTTTATTTTCTTCTTTTGGTCATTGTTGTTGCACATGTTGATATCGAGGTTGATATTGCCTCAACTAGAACATTTGAAAAGGTCTATTCATTTTATTTCTTTGATTCAAAGAATTATATCTATAATAACCTGTAGTATAACCTTCTATATTACATAGGTGACAATATATCCATCTCCATTCAAGTTGAGATTTTGATGATATTGCAATATTATTTGATGTATTTTTCTTTTATATCAGAGCATTACTAGTCATTCATATTTAACTAGATTTTCCTCTTCATGTTATTGGAGAACATTAACTAATTCATCAAAGGTTATAGTTTTATTTAGAACTTGAAATGAAGTGACTTAGTTCTTGAAAGTATTTTGGAGTTCTCATAATGTAACTTGGACAAGAAATTTATCTTCTACTTTTTCTCCCAAAGTTAGTAAATCAGCTTTTCATTTTTCTATCCTTCAAAGAAAGAGTTCTATATTTTCTCCACTAGGAATCTTTAGTGAATATAGTTGTGATTGCAAATGAAAGATAGTTGCTTCATTATTTCCTTAAAATATTTTGTGTATTTTTTCTAAGAAAAATTTGGAGTCTCTGCTTCACTTATAGAAGGTCGAATTTTATCTGTTACGCCAAATGTGATTAGCATAAGGAATTTTGCATCATCTTTCTCAAATTTGTGTTTTCCCCTTTCATCTTTTGGCATGTTCTTTGTTCCATTCACTATTTTCAACAATGAGAATTGATTTTATTTAATTTTCCATGATGCAAATTTTGGTCCTTTCAAAACTTTACTATTTTCCATAATAGAACTCATTCAATATTCTTCAAATTCAATTCATTTCAAATTATTTTAATCTTATTTTATCTCCAAAATTTAAAATTTAATTTCACAAATTCCTTCTTTCAATATCAATCAATTTATCTTCAAATTTCAATTCACCATTCATTCATTCATTTCATTCCATCTTCATTCATTTAATTCACTTTCACAATTTCACCTTTAAATTTCAATTTAATCAACACTCTACTTAATTCAAACTTTAATGCAAATTTCAAATGTTTTATTTCCTTATATCTCTCATTCATCAATTTATTCCTTCCAATTAATTCTTTAATAAAAAACTAAATGATTATTTCCCTTATGTCTCCAAATTAATAATGTTTTTCCTTTTAACTCCCCAAAGTTAACCTTATAAATATCAAACTCCAAATTTAGCATCAGACCTTATAACTCCAAATTTAATATGCATGGCCAAAATAAATCAAATATATGCTCAATCTTGAAATATGTATCAAATATTTAGATTATACTCACTACATTCACCTTTTATCTTGCTCACACATGGAAAGTAACTTGGACGATGTTTCACTTCAACATTTCTGCTATCATATTTGAAATTACCTCCTCTACAGGTGCTAGCTAATGAATGTTGTGTTCCAAATGAGCTTTACACTTTCCACTATGGCTCAAGTATTCCTCTATGATTTAAGCACTCATAATATAGGTGCTCATAGTGCTAGGCACTTCTATATTTCATATATCCCTCTAGGTTCAAACACTCAATATTTCTCATCTGATATGCACCAATATGTACCTCCTTTTTGTGTTCAATTTACTCCAATGCTACTATCTTCTCCAAAACATATTCCTCACTTTTTTAAATATCAATGAAAGCAATCCATATCATAATAATTTGTGTTCCTATTTCTTTACAATCTTAACGTCTCCTCATGGGTCACACTCTTCACTCTTCATAGACTGCAATCTTCACTCTTCACAAGATCTCTTCTTTATAGTAGCAAAAAACAACACATTTCTCTTTCTTCCAATAAATCATCCATCTATTCTTCTCCAATGTATTCTTTACCTCTATTTTGTTCTTAATGTTCTAATCATCCAACCCTTAATAATCTTGTAACTTCTTCAACATTCATCCAATCACAATATTCTCTATAAATCATCTAATATATCTCCTTCTTCAACAACTTCTCTTTCTTATTTGATGCAGGAGCATCTGGAGGTGACAGAGCAATCTTGCATCATCCCAAAAATATTTTTTTCTCTAAGTGCTGGCGAGGGAATAAGCTGTCACGATATCGTTACACTTTTGGAGAATAGGCGCCAAGGGGCAAAGTCGTCGCGATATCGCGACACTTTTGGAGAATGGGCACCAAGGGGAAAAGTCGTCGCGATATCGTGACACTTTTGGAGGATAGGCGCCAAGGGGAAAGGCTATCGTGAAATCGTGACACATTTTGAAAAGAAGCGCCAAGGCGAGCAGCTGTCGTGAAATCGTGACACATTTTGAAAAGAAGCACCAAGGGGAGCAGTTGTCGCGAAATCGTGACACATTTTAAAAAGAAGCGCCAAGGCGAGCAACTGTCGCGAAATCGTGACACATTTTGAAAAGAAGCACCAAGGGGAGTAGGCTGTCGCGAAATCATGACACATTTTGAAAAGAAGCGCCAAGGCGACCAGCTATCACGAAATCGTGACACATTTTGAAAAGAAGCGCCAAGGCGAGCAGCTGTCGTGAAATCATGACACATTTTGAAAAGAAGCACCAAGGGGAGTAGCTGTTGCGAAATCACGACACATTTTGAAAAGAAGTGCCAAGGTGAGCAGCTGTCACGAAATCATGACACATTTTGAAAAGAAGCACCAAGGGGAGCAGTTGTCGTGAAATCGTGACACACTTTGAAAAGAAGCGCCAAGGGGAGCAGCTGTCACGATATCGCGACACATTTTGAGCATAGGCGCTGAGGAGAAAAGTTGTCACGATTTCATGACACATTTTGAGGATGGGCACCAAGGAGAAAAGCTGTCGCAATTTCGTGACACATTTTGCGGATGGGTGCTAAAGGGAAAGGTTGTCACGATTTCGCGACATGTCGCGGTTTCGCGACCCGAAGGTGGAAAACGAGTGCTGAAGGCAGAGACGTCACGATTTTGTGACATGTCACGTTTCGTGGCCCGAAGATAGAAGGAGAGTACGGAGGGCCAGGATGTCACGATTTCGTGACATGTCACAGTTTCACGACCCGAAGGAGAGAATAGAGGCCGAGCACCAAAACGTCATGATATCACAACCGAAGAGGAGAGAGAGAGCAAGGAAGCGAAAATGTCATGATATCATGGTAGGTCGTTCACGACTCCACATGGGCAGGCAACTGCAGAGGTCGGTGCAGAAGGGCACGTGGTAGCAAAATACAGGTGTCTATAGAGCACTCTTGGGAATGATGATTCAGAGGGTCGATGGATAGAGGGTTACAGAGCACTCCGCCATTACATGCCATGATGATTCGAGGCACCTGGCAGCAATATGCAGGCGACGACAGAACATTCATGTGGGTGGTTACAAAAAAACTCCGTAGTCTGTGTAATGATGTCCGAAGGGGGTCGGGCCCGATATAAGAAGCAGCTCATGTATTGTAAGGGGGTTGGCCATTTTATAACTTCTGTAATTTATATTTTAAGAACATTGAATGAAATTATCCTAGTTTTTCTACGTGTAATCTCAGTCCTACGTCAAGTGGTATCAGAGCCAGAAGGTTCTGAGTGCGCAAACAGATCGCCTGTCGTGAGGCAGTTTACGCCAGGACTTGTGGTTGGGGTTTGTGAGGAAGTGAGTAGGATGCCTCCATGAAGGAACCGTGGTGGTGCGAGGAATAGGGGAGTAGAGGTCGATCTTAGAGCCTTGCAGAGGCAAGTGCAAGCCCTGCAGGAGGAACTGAGAAGAGGAGTTGAGCCAAGAAGAGAGGACCACAGTGAAGATGAAGTTTGGGAAGACGAGGGTCCATCTGATGAAGAAGAAGCATTGGATCCAGCAGAAGCTAGGCTGTATAGGGCTATATCCCAGATAAAAAAGAAGTCAAATTTTGACGTCTCCACCTATTCTGGTAATCTCAATCCCGAGGAGTTGATAGATTGGATCAACAACATGGAGGAATATTTCAAGTATGAAGAGATCTCAGATCCAAATCGTATCAGGTTCACAAAAATAAAGTTGAAGGGACATGCTAGCATCTGGTGGAAAGGAGTACAGCTGAAAAGGAATAAGAGGGGAAAAGAAAAGATCACCAGGTGGGATCGGATGGTTGAGAAATTGAAGAGGTAATTCATCCCCGCCGACTATGAGTTGGATCTGTTGAGAAGGATGCAGAGTCTAAGATAGGCAAGTAAATCTGTCAAGGAGTACATGAAGGAGTTCTACCAGATCTCGATTAGAACCAGCCATTCTGAGGCAAATAAGGAGAAGGTCGCCCGCTACATCAATGGATTAAGAACCACTATTCAAGAAGAGCTGAGTCTAGTTCGGATGAGCACGATTGAGGATGCATACCAGTTTGCCTTAAAAGTGGAAGGGAAACTGAATAGGAGATTTGAAGGTAAGCAGAGAGGAATTTCACAAGATGCAAGTGCTCAGGCAAGGTCTGTAACATCATTATCGACAATGGTAGCACTGATAACTTGGTCTCTGAGGAGATGGTTGCCAAGTTGCAGCTGGAGAGAAGAAGACACCCGCATCCATATCGAATTGCATGGTTACAAAAGGACCATAGGGTGCTGGTCAGTGAGAAATGCCTGGTGAAGTTTAACATTGGAACTTACCGAGATGAGGTCCTGTGTGACATCCTGCCTATGGATGCATGCCACATGTTGCTTGGGAGACCATGGCAGTTTGATCGGAGTGCAGTACATGATGGTTGAGCCAATACGTATTCCTTGTTGAAGGATGGAGTTTGCCATAAGTTGAAACCCCTGAAGGAGGCGGACAAGAAGGTATGTAGCAGTGCTCGAGTCTGTCTAGTTGATGGAAGAAGATTTTTAGATGGCCTAAAGCCAGATCATATGTGCTATGCAATAATCCCTAGGGTTAGGGAAGAAGAATGCAAGGAGACCCTAGTGGAAGTCATGGGTCTGTTAGAGGAATTTCCAGATATCATTTCTAATAATGTTCCTGAGGGTTTACCACCTGTAAGGAAGATCAGTCACCACATAGACTTGGTTCCAGGGTCTAGCTTGCCCAATAAGGCCACACACATAATGACTCCTATGGAAACTAAGGAGCTAAATAGAAAAATTCAAGAGCTACTAAATAAGGGGTTGATTAGGGAGAGTCTTAGCCTATGTGCAGTACCTACAGTACTAGCACCCAAGAAGGATGGAGAGTGGAGAATGTGCACAGAATCTCAGGCAATTAACAAGATCACTATAAAATATCGATTCCCATTGCCAAGGATGGATGATATCATGGACTGTTTGAGTGGAGCTGAGTACTTCATGAAGATTGATCTAAAGAGTGGCTATCATCAGATCCGTATCAGAGAAGGGGATGAGTGGAAGACAGCCTTCAAAACCAGAGAGGGTTTGTATGAGTGGTTGGTCATGCCATTTGGGCTAACCAATGCACCGAGTACATTCATGCGGCTGATGAATGAAGTCTTGAAGGAATTCTTAGGCAAATTTGTTATTGTCTACTTGGATGATATCTTGATATTTAGCAGAACCTTGGAGGAACACCTGACGCACATCAAGAGGGTTTTTGAGAAGCTGTGGGAGGAGCAGTTGCTGATAAATCTGAAGAAGTGTAACTTTGTAAAGAGGGAGTTAGTATACCTGGGATTTGTCATCTCAGCAGACGGTCTAAAAATGGACCCAAAAAATGTGAGGGCTATCATAGAATGGCCTGCTCCAAGAAGCGTGACTGACGTAAAATTGTTTCATGGTATAGCCAGTTTTTACAGAAAGTTCATTAGAAATTTTAGTAGTATTTGCGCGTCCCTTACGGAGACAATGAGGAGAAACAAGAAGGAATTTAAGTGGACAACCGGAGCAAACAAAAGCTTTGCTATGTTGAAGAAGAAGGTCATAGAGCAACCTGTCTTAGCACTTCCAAATTTCAATAAGGTATTTCAGGTAGACTGTGATGCTAGTGGTAGTGCCATAGGGGCTGTATTGAGTCAAGAGGGTAAGCCTGTCGCTTATTTTAGTGAGAAACTCAATGATGCCCAAAAGAAGTATTCGATGTATGATCAGGAGTTCTATGCCATAGTTCAGGCTTTGAAGAAATGGAGGCATTATTTGTTGCCAAAGGAGTTTGTTCTGTATACTGATCATCAGGCACTACAATATATTAATAGTCAAGGAAAGTTAAATCAGAGGCACCTGAAATGGGTTGAGTTCCTGCAAAGCTATACCTTTGTGCTGAAGCATCGGAGCGGAAGGTCCAATAGAGTGGTGGATGCCTTAAGTAGGAGGTAATGTTTATTGATGGAAATGAAGGTGGAAGTTGTAGGGTTTGCTAAGCTTAAGGGTTTGTACCCTGCAGATCTCGACTTCACAGAAGCTTGGAAGGCCTGCACTGCGCCTGTTACTTTGGACAGGACTAAGTGGCTAAACTTTTTGATCCAATATGGAATGCTGTTCAGGGGAAACCAATTATGCATTCCACGGAGTTCAATGAGGGAGAATATGATCAAGGAAAAGTAGAGTGGAGGTTTGGTTGGACACTTTTGTCAAGACAAGACCATTTCCCTTGTTAATGAAAACTACTACTGGTTGCAGTTGCAACAGGATGTGACAAAATTCGTGCAAAGTTGCAGGATATGCCAAATGGCAAAAGGTGTGAGGTAGCATACTGGTTTATATCAACCACTACCTGTACCCGAAAGACCATGGGAGGATATTAGTATGGATTTTGTTCTTGGTTTACCCAGGACACAGAGGGGAAATGACTCCATACTTGTGGTGGTTGACAGGTTTTCAAAAATGGCTCACTTTATCCCCTGTCAGAAGACTAGTGGTGCGGTCCATGTGGCAGGTTTATTTTTCAAGGAAGTGGTACGAATTCATGGGCTGCCAAAGAGTATTGTGTCGAATAGGGATTCCAAGTTCGTGGGGTATTTTTGGAGAACCCTTTGGAAGAAGTTGAAGACGGATTTAAAATTCAGTTCTGCGTACCACCCACAGATAGATGGCCAAACAGAGGTGGTAAATAGAAGTTTGGGCAATCTATTACGATGCCTAGTCGAAGACAAGCCCAAGGGATGGGATTTAGTTTTGCCGCAGGTGAAATTCGCTTACAACAACTCTATCAACAAGAGTACCAATAAATCGCCATTCCAGATAATTTATGGGAGCAGCCCAAGAAACGCTTCTGAGTTGAGAAGGATGGATACAAGAGAAAAATGTAGTGCTGAGGCTGAAGACTTTGTTGAACACCTGAAAGGCTTGCATGAGGAGGTGACAAGGCACATCACTAAGATGAATACTCAGTATAAGGCCAGGGCAGACCAGAAGCACCGGGCTAAGGAGTTTGAAGTAGGAGATGCCGTCATGGTCCATCTAAGAAAAGAAAGGTTTCCTACCAAGACCTATAACAAGCTGAAGATGAAGAAGTTTGGGCCATGCAGAATCATTGGAAAATGATATTCGGGTAATGCATACGAGGTGGAGTTGCCGAGTGAACTTAACATCTCATCGATTTTTAACATTTCGGATTTGGTTGAGTATCATGAAGGAGATAGCAGTGCAACACCAAGCCCAAATTTGTGGAGCATTCCAGCAGCCACCCCAGTCGCAGACGAGATAGAAGAAGTCCTTGATACGCGTGAGGGCCGAAGTACTCGAAATAGGTGCTATTCTAAATATTTGTTCAAGTGGAAGGGCAGACCCATAGAAGATGCGACCTGGTTGTTGAAGGCAGAGGTTGACTGCTTGGGTCTACCTCATACAGAACAGAAGTGAAGGTCACTTCTCAATTCACCCTAGGTGTCTGATGCAGGAGCATCCGGAGGTGACAGAGCAATCTTGCATCATCCCAAAAATATTTTTTTCTCTAAGTGCTGGCGAGGGAATAAGCTGTCATGATATCGTGACACTTTTGGAGAATAGGCGCCAAGGGGCAAAGTCGTCGCAATATCGCGACACTTTTGGAGAATGGGCGCCAAGGGGAAAAGTCGTCGCGATATCGCGACACTTTTGGAGGATAGGCGCCAAGGGGAAAGGCTGTCGTGAAATCGTGACACATTTTGAAAAGAAGCACCAAGGTGAGTAGCTGTCGTGAAATCATGACACATTTTGAAAAGAAGCACCAAGGGGAGCAGATGTCACGAAATCGTGACACATTTTGAAAAGAAGCGCCAAGGCGAGCAACTATCACGAAATCGTGACACATTTTGAAAAGAAGCACCAAGGGGAGCAGGCTGTCACGAAATCGTGACACATTTTGAAAAGAAGCGCCAAGGTGAGCAGCTGTCACAAAATCGTGACACATTTTGAAAAGAAGCGCCAAGGTGAGCAGCTGTCATGAAATCATGACACATTTTGAAAGAAGCACCAAGGGGAGCAGCTGTCGCGAAATCGTGACACATTTTGAAAAGAAGCGCCAAGGCGAGCAGCTGTCGCGAAATCGTGACACATTTTGAAAAGAAGCACCAAGGGGAGCAGCTATCACAAAATCGTGACACACTTTGAAAAGAAGCGCCAAGGGGAGTAGCTGTCACGATATCGCGACACATTTTGAGCATAGGCACTGAGGAGAAAAGTTGTCACGATTTTGTGACACATTTTGCGGATGGGCGCCAAGGAGAAACGCTGTCACGATTTCGTGACACATTTTGCGGATGGGCGCCAAGGGGAAAGGTTGTCGTGATTTCATGACATGTCACGGTTTCGTGACCCGAAGGCAAAAAACGAGTGCTAAAGGCAGAGACGTCGTGATTTCGTGACATGTCACGTTTCGCAGCTTGAAGACAGAAGGAGAGTACGGAGGGCCAGGATGTCACGATTTCGTGGCCCGAAGGAGAGAATAGAGGCCGAGCACCAAAACGTCACGATATCACGACCGAAGAGGAGAGAGAGAGCAAGGAAGCGGAAATGTCACGATATCATGACAGGTCGTTCATGACTCCACACGGGCAGGCGGCTGCAGAGGTCGGTGTAGAAGGGCACGTGGCAGCAAAATATAGGTGTCTATAGAGCACTCCTGGGAATGATGATTCAGAGGGTCGATGGACAGAGGGTTGCAGAGCACTTTGCCATTACATGCCATGATGATTCGAGGCACCTGGCAGCAATATGCAGGCGACGACAGAACATTTGTGTGGGCGGTTACAAACAAACTCCACAGTCTGTGTAATGATGTCCGAAGGGGGTCGGGCCCGATATAAGAAGCAGCTCATGTATTGTAAGGGGGTTGGCCATTTTATAACTTTTGTAATTCGGATTTTAAGAACATTGAATGAAATTCTCTTGGTTTTTCTACGTGTAATCTCAGTCCTGTGTCATTATTCCTCCTTTCCCACATTATCACAAGCATAACTTTGAGCCAAGAAAATATTTGATACCACTATTGGCAATTTTTCTATATTATCTCACAGGTTAATTTCTCCAAGATCAAATATCAATCACAATATCACATTCACAAATAATTTCAATATCTCACAATACAAAACACACTTTATTACATTTAAAAGAGATTACATGTACTCAAGACTTCTCAATGATTCAAATTGATCACATAACATAGATATTTATCTCCACTATAGAGCTTTACATAAGACCTTAAATATTATTGATAATTGTTGTCCTTAAACCCCTTAAGAGATGCAAACTTTCACATGCCTCATATTATGACAAAACTCTTATGATTACATAACCTTTCACTTTACATATTGATACATCTTAAATGACTCTTCACTTCCATACTTGACACCTAACATCTATGACTCTTCATTTGCTCACTTGATATATTGCACTCTCACAACTCACTTTTACAAACCTCACACTTGCACACCTTACACTTGCACTCTTGACACCTTGCACATTTCATTACATAGCACATAAACATTCTTCACACTTTGATACATACATTAGACTAATATTTAACACACTCATAATCTAATAATTACAACATATTTAACAAAATTATGCACTACCAAAAGTACATGCCTCTAATAGTCTTAGAAGGCTTCCAAAATGACTTAGTGCACCACTATATACTAGAATACTACCTTCCAAGAGATTTATCTTGGTATTTGTACCTTCAAATTTACTTTGCAACCATTTGAGTGATTTACTCCAATTAATGAGTGAATCACTCACTTTTATGAGTGAATCATTTAGTCATTATGTGGATGCAATCGCAATAATATTTTTCATTCTACATTACTCTGCAAAAAAGTAAGGCAAGTTCCTCCACTTTCCTTGTTAGGACTTCAAAAGGATTTTCTAATGGTTCCTCCTATTTTCCAACTAGCTCTTGTAGTTTGACATATATTAGCTCCAATTTCTTATAGGTTTCAACTGCATCCCCTTAAAGAATTATATATTTTCTTCTTCAAATATAGCATCTATGATGTCATCATCCAAGATATGATTCTATTGATCAAATTTATGAAGTATTATAGTAGCATCCAATCCCCAAATATCTTTGTATATTTTCTATGCTTGGGTTTTAGTAATGCCAAAATATCCTTGTAATCTTAGAGGTTCTTCTAGAGATCTAGGGTTTTCCTTAATATCCCGACTAGGTCCTTACAACCCATATTGAGTTATTGTCATTGGGATGCTATCATTAATATGAGGTGTTTAAGGACCTCTTGGTATCCATCCCTTGTAAATAGTTGTCTTTTCACATACTTCAATATTTTAGCTACTTTTTCCAACCTTTATTTTGCAAAGGAGGTCAATCAAATGTACTCATATTTATTTTTCACTTCTTACTTGATCTTGTACTAAAGGGAATTGACTCTTTGGATATATTATGCCACCTTATGATCTATAGTTATCTCCATTTGTATTAATATCATCAAATCTAAAATCTATTGATCCTTTGACTGTAGGACCTTCTACAGTTGAATTTTCTCCTATGTGAGCTATTATATGAGATATTTGAGTTTTTTTTGGTTATTCTTAGCTTTAGCAAGTCAATATTTAAGGCCCTTAACTTTCTAATTCAGCTGGTCCCTTTCAAAACTTTATCCTCTAATAAATTCATTATCTTATTGAAGCTAATCCATTTGTTTCTTTATTTGAGCCACTTCTACCTCAAGTTTTCTATTCCTTCTCTAAGTTGCTTAATCCTCAAATACTAAGTAGCCAAAATTTATGGTTGCACCAAGTGTGAGATTATTTGCTAGTTGCACCATTTGGTAAGAGTTCGTGTTATTTAGGTCTAGCTGAAGGACTTTGGTAGTCAAGTTAATAGGAGTTGTTGCTACCCTATATGGGTCAAACTCAATAGCCTAAACAATATATATTTTATTCCCTTTTCTTGAAAAATATGACTATATAAGGATAGAGGTCTTAGACATCCTTTTGCTAAGCCATTTGTACTCTTTCTTCCATTTTTTCTTTTTTATAGTGAGGACATCTAATATATTTGTGACGTTTGTCTCTTCAAGGTCACATATTGTCTTCCATACAAAGGCTATGCTTGGCCTAGTAGTCATATTGCTGAGGGTGAACTCATGTAAATACAGTCCCTTGATATGGGGGAGTGGGAATTGTTACCTGCAAGAGATATTTATTTACTTAGGATGATGGGCATACTAGGTGTGTGGAAGTGGAAAGTAGAAAAAATGGAGTGAATTGCATCGTGATGATGGAAAATAGAGTGGAAATGGTTGGAGTATGTAGTGATACCAACTATACTAGAGTATGTATCTATAAAAAATATCACTAAAAACTAACTTTGTAGGTGGTGGAGAGTTTCATCCTCCTATATATGGTACAAGGATAGAATAAATTTATGAGTCCTTGGGTAGGACACTATAATCCATGTTGATCGATGGTTTTGTTTCCCTTTCTTCACCTAATTGTTATTTTTCTACCATATTTTTTGGTTATTTTTGGTTGTTAATTTTATCAAAACCCTAAAATAAGGATAGATTCACAATTAAGGGACATGTTTATACATTTTTATGAAGACCATATTTTGAAAATCAATAGTGCCAAGATCACCACTTTAAGTAGGGATTGTGGTCGTTGATTGAATTTTAAGGTTTTTTACTTGTTTTTGTTTGTTAACTTTCTAAAAATCCCAAATAATGATAGAGCCATTATTAAGGAGCATTTTTACATGTGTCCCCTAGAGTATACATCCTAAAAATCTATGGTGTCAAGATCGTAACTTTATATGGGGATCATAGTCATCAGCTGAATTATGGATTTTTTATGTGTGATCATTATTCTAGCATGTTTTTACACCTAAGGTGAAGGTGGTGCATATTTAGACCAATAATTTCCATTTACAGCTCAAAAATGATGTAAATTTACTTGTAATCATTAAATGATAGCTATTATTTTCATCCATTTTAAATATTAAATTTACCTCATCATTTATTCACCGTACATTAACTTATCAATGATTGTTGTTGCTAACTTTGCTCTTAATATTTTTACCTTTGTTGCTTCTATGATACACGATATTTTTGCATTATCATTTACTTGTAGGTACAACCAAAGTCATTGACCATTGGTTTGCTACCTTCAATAGAGTAGGATGAGACACTCTATTAGGACTCATAACCAAAGATCAAGAATTATCACTTGAGGACCAGTTTTCAAGGCATCTCATGCACTCTATACATATTCTAGGTGTGATATCTCCTTATTATTGTGGTGATATTGCAAGCAATATTGAATAGAAATGAGAATTTTATCATGATTATTTTATAAACAATATGGTCCTTGATGTCCTAGCTGTCAAGTAATTTATTTTGCTATAGTATGATTAGCCATAGCTTTTGTTTTTTGTGTATGATATTAGTGTAGTATACTCTTGAATGTGCTACTTCCATTTTTGTTTGGTTTAGGATATTTTTAGCTTTGGTTATTAAATTATTGCTTTACTATCTTAGTTTGAGCATTTTTGGTATATATTGTATTAATTCATATAATTGTATGAGATATCCCATTTTTCTCATAAACATTTTGATGAAGTCAATATGAAATCTACCTTCTAAGTCTATTTATTCTATATTTTATATTTTTCAATTGGTTATATGGGGTTTAAACGGACCCCACTCTATGACATCAACATCACATAGTGGTATTGCAACAAATATTGGATAGTATTCATATATAACTTGGCATGATTGGTCCTCTTGTATCAAGGTTTGAACTTGGGTGTCCTAGATGAAAACCCAAAGATATACCACTATGTATCCCTCATGGGACTATTTTTTTTATTTTCATCCTTTAGGATTTAATAGGTTTTTTGTTGTAGGTTTTAGGACGGTGGCTACTATTACTTGAAAGTTGAATAATATTGTCATATATTTTCTCTTTATATTAGGGTTGCCTTGAAAATATAATTTTATTTTGATGTAAGGGCTTTTGTTTTTTGGCTTGTTTAGGGATAAAATCTTTGATAAAATTCTAATTACCCTTGACTAATTTCTAGAAATACTAGAAGTAGAAAAAGGATCTCACTTAATCCATTGATCATGGAAATTATATTGTTCACCCTCTAGAACTCAATCATGATCATGAACTCCAAATTAGAGATTGGACGTATAGATATTCTAATTCTAACAAAGAAAAATATCCCAATATTGATATTGAAAAGCTTTATAGGTTTTTAATTTGTTCCCAAAAGGATTTAGAAACATTTATATTGGGCAACAATGATGAACAACATGATGAACTATGATCATTACTTAATATGGTGATCATGGAATAATAGTTATGACTATGAACAATATACATAGAATTTACCTCCCCAAAGTCCCATACCCATTTTGAGCCTCATGATGATAAACTAGTTGTGTATATGACAACCCTTAAAGAATATTTGTTCTATTAGGTAGACAATCTTAGGCATGGTACTAAAAAGCAAATGGAGACCTCTAAGAGAGAAAAAACCAATTAAATGTAGGATGCACTGACCAATATTACTCAAATTTATGAGTGTTAGTAGAAACCTCATGGTACAAGTTGTTATCCCTTCAATATTGAATCCCAATTATCCTCCTCCTCCTCCTCCACCTCCATCTAACCCTAGGAGAATTTACCTACATCAATTGATCCTACTTTGTAGAATTACTAAAGCCAATATCTATCCCCTAATGTGGAAGCTATAGACTTGTCTAGGCATGTGCCTAAATTCTTTATAATGGCATAAAGCCCAGATATTTATTGATAGGTTCATTGTATGTTATAGGGATTGCTTATATAATGAAAAAGCTTTACAAAATTGATGACTAGGAATTTGGTAGGAAATGATCTTAATTGATTTTAATTCTTACCAAATCACTCTATGGACTCCCCATATACTTTAATCAAATAGTTAAAATAAGAATTTAATAATGACTTGACTATGATGGAGGTAATGGATATATTCGTAAACACTAAACAAGGCCCTAATTAATTTATTGCTGATTTTTACTCAATATGGGATAGACTTAAAGGTCATGCTAACATAAAATTAACAAAAGAGGCCACAATGATAATATTTGTAAATAATATTAGGTCATATTTCTAGGAACACAACCATTATGAATTGCCCTTGCTTGACAAGGTTATACACTTTCTTAAAAATTTAAACATTGGAAAAAGAAAGAAGGCTAAAAATCCTTGAAACCTAAAAATATGATGTGGGAAACACTCTTAAAAGGCAACACAAAATGACACAAATGAAAAATGAGAATTGCATTAATCAAAAATATATTTATAGGCATGTCTACCTTTATAAGTCGACATTTAATATGCACGATCCATATGAGTATTAAATGCAATACATCATGATCCATGTGAAAAGGGATAATATTAGAAAATATAATATTAATCTCTATCATTCCTCCTCATCGTAGAAGCATTGGACTCCAATGTGCTCAAAAAGATATGGAAGTTGGGGAGAAACTTGGATGTTGTGGGGATGCTCCATAATGAGGCTCCATGTAGATGCAATATGGACTGCCAATATGAAGAGGATGAGTGTGTATGAAGGGTAGTTTCTGACATACCAACGAACATTGAAAGTCCTACAATGTAAAGAAGGTAGGATGCGAAATGGTGTGAACCAAATGAGGAACTGTAGGTGAAGCTACAACTCGAGTAGGAGCAAGACCAACAAGAAGAGATGTTTGTACAATAAGAGTAGGTGATAGTGCAATAGAAATAACTACTAGGGCAACATGAACAATTGTTGGTGCAACAAGAACTATTGGTACAACGAGAACAAATTTTGGTGCAATAGGAATTGTTGGTACAACAGGAACAACTACTGGTGCAACAATAAGTGTTGGTAAACTGTTGGTGTAACAAGAACTGTTGGTACAACGGGAATAACTGTTGGTGCAACAAGAACTATTGGTACAATAAGAATAAATGTTGGTGCAATAGAAAAAATTATTGGTACAATAGGAAAAACCATAAGTACAACAAGAACATGAACCTGATGAATGTGATCTGAAGTAAAAAAAAGTGCTCTTGGTCGGGTGTCCTATTATGGTATGCTAAAAATTAAAGTAATGGATCATACCTGATGCAACTTAGTGCAAGCCCGATGTGTAGTGGGTGGAACACTACAGACAAAAAAGGATTTGTTATTATGTTGAAAAGTATATGTATTGTTATAAGCATCATATGTGACATGCCTATCATATTGGTAAGGTTTATCCAAAAGTAATCCACAACAATCCATGGGTGTGACATCACACATGACCTTATCCTGAAACATGGGACTAAATGCAAATGCAATGGTGCACGTGTGTGTGAGTTTTGATGTGTTGGTGCTATCCTTCAACCCAAGAGAGTAGGGGTGAGGATGTTTGGATGTAGGAAGATTGAGCCTATCGACAATGAACTATGTAATCATATTCTTTTGTGAGTCATTGTTGACTATACAATCTACTACAAAGTTATGGAGCAAGTGAGCACAAGTGATAAATAGATGGTCACGATCATCTGCTCTGGAATGGTGATTCATAAGTGTTACATTATTGATTTGCCCTCTCAACTCCTCATAAATTTCTTCTTCTCTAGTAGTCTTGATGGGGTTATCATAAAAATGTATAAACAATATTCTTCTTCTTTTGTAATTGTGGACATTAATTTTTATCACGGCCTTACCTCTTATAATAGTTACAAAATTTAGTAGTTTTATCATGAGATAATGAAGAAGAAGAGGAATAATAAAATTAATTTTTAGGAGCAGGGGATGAGTAAGAAGTAGGAGTAACAAAAGAAGAAAAGTGGGAAGGTCTCTTTCGTCCTTGTTGATGCTTCTATACATCTTTTGTCAAACCACTTAAAGAGTAGCAAGGCTCCCATCATTGTGCCATGAACTTCTTCTCAGCTAGTTATGCATGTTTGAATGCATCATCCAATGTTGTGTAAGTAGTATATTTAATATTTCCATACAAGTGTGTGAGAATACCACTTTTAAACTTGGCAATCAAGATAGCATAAAAAATTAAAATGCTAAGTAAAAATCGAAGGCGGTTAAAATGATGAATGAAATCTTGTATAGATTACCTCTTGCCTTGATGGAGGTGTAATCATTGATTCAGTATGTCCTCCTAATAATTTGATGGATAAAATGAGGCCTTCAAAACTTATACCATCTCCTACCATGCACAAATTGGATTGTGGCAATTGGCAATGATAACTTTGGTGATGTTGGAAATTTTAAGCTTTGTGAATGGAACATTTTCATCATCAGGAGTGTGAGTATATTCAAAATAGGTCTCCATGTCAAGGATACAACTATTGAGTACCTCAGGGTCTCAGGAGCCTTCATATAGTTTTACTTCACACCATGGATGAGGAGGATGGGAGGAACATTGAAGTTTTTGCAACATGGCAGCCATTTCTGCCATTTTTCATTTTGTGCTGCAGTGATTTTAGAAATGTTTTCAACAATGGCCATATTAATAGCCATGGGTTTACTAGGAGTGGCCAAAGGTTTACTAGGTGTCATTTTGGGTAGTAAAATGAGAATATGCGATAAAAATTTGTGGTGAAATTTTAGTGGGCCCTCCATCTCTGATTGGACCAAGGAAGTTGATTTTGAAATTTGTCAAACTCAACAGCTAACGGTCAACAAGTAGAATGTGGAACCAACACAAGGTACAATAAGCAACCAACGATCACAATTTACAACAGTCAACATTGATCCAATGGTCACAATGTACAACAATAAATAGTGATCCAATGGTCACAATTTACAACAGTTAATAGTGATCCAATAGTCATGGTGCACAACAAACAATAGTCCACCAACAACCGACTATGGAACTTGTGGTAGGTGGGCAAGACAACGGGAAGTCTACAAAATTACAATAGAGGGAGGGTATCCAACGTAAGCTAGCTACCAACTAATGTGAGACATATTGTAGATAAAGGTGGTTGATGATGATACTATGTGTAATTTGGGATAAAACCCATGGAAGTTTTTCTTTTTTAAAAAAATTCAACTGAAATTTGCCTGATCGAAATGTTAACACAACATCGGTAAATAAAATTTGCTAAAAAATTAAAATAACCTTAGGGTGTGTAATTTATTATCGTCAAAAATTTATAAGCTCACTGGAAATTCATCGTCGTTGCACAAGAGTTCTTCATGATTGTTGGTAAACGTGAAATTACTTTGAAGCTGAGTGTTTTGGACACCAAGAATTATAGATTAGCATCGAGAAGTAGTGAAATCATCCAGGATATTATGGTAACACAATAGATAATGGATCTATGCACTAGCTCAACAAGAATGATTGAAAATATTACTAAAAATCACATGAGTGTTTACAACGTTCCTCGAAGGTCACCAAAAATTATTGAAATTTTCTTGAGTGATGGTGTTGTATGGTAGAGTGTTACCATAAGGAAAGTGGTGTTGTTAAGTGCTTGAGGTTTCCAGAAGAAATGGATAACATGCAAAGAAATGATGACAATGAGAGGCCACTATATCAATACCAATGAGTATTGGAAAGCCACTAAAATGATGGTGAAATTCAATATGTTTCTGACTAACAGGATCACATTGCTATAGAAGAAAATAGATATCACCCTATGTACGACAACAATGAGGAATCCACCAGATCAACGTATGATTGCATGATTGTGATTGTAAATGTCAAAAAATAAAAATCCAAGGGCAAGGCTTAGATCAAAAGCTAAAGGTCAAAGTCAGAGGGAACCTAGCTAGCTAAGGATTGGAGTCAGAGGGACCCAAGTCAAGATATTTCAAGATCATAAGTACATGAAGGTTTTCATAGAAGGAAAATAATGTTCACCACTCAAGATCCATGGGTTGGTTTTCTCATTCCTTTATGAACTAATCTGGTCTCAGGAAGAGGATACTCTCCAAACCCTTGCACCTTGCTCTAATACCAATGATGTGGGAAACACTCTTAAAAGGCAACACAAAATGGTACAAATGAAAACTAAGAATTGCATTAATCAAAAAATATATTTATAGGCATGTCTGCCTTTACAAGTTGGCATTTAATACGCATGATCCGTGTGAGTATGAAATGCAATACATCATGATCCATGTGAAAAGGGATAATATTAGAGAATACAATATCAATCCCTGTCAAAATCCTAACAAGAAGGTTATAGGGGGTGGAATTTTCAATGTAGATATCCAAGATACCTTGCTTAAATTATAGATAGTTGGAACTCCCATACATATATTAACCAAATCTAGGGGTGACCTAAGATCTAAGAATATGATACCTTAATAGAACCATGAATATGTTCTCAAAGTGTGTCCACCACCTAAGCTTAAAAACTACCATGTTAATGATAGGTTTGAAGCACTTGTATGACATGATTCTAACAAATTTTTATTTTGGCATGGATATTATGGATATGATAATTCTACTTGTGTGAATTGCATAGATTTTTCTCAAGCACATTTTTGGTCCTAATTTTAATATTGATCATGTCAATAATGATAGGATTAATTTATTTTATGAGAAGAAAAGTCTCCAAAAAATCATAATCACCCTCATAATAAAAAAAAAAGTAGATATCTAAGATACCTCCTTCCTTGACCAAAACTCCTAATTAACAATAGGAAGTAAATCAAAATTAAGGTCAGGGTCTAATCATGGTGGCCATAATAATTATTAAAATAAATAATACAATTCCAAATAGGGCAACCAAGGTGGGGTCAAAATAATCAAAATTAGAATGGTAACTATCCCTAAAATCGAAATCCTAGAGCTATTACTTTCCCAAATGCCTCACAAGTTAACCAAGTCTTTGCTCAACCTAGACCAAATGGATTATACATTTATAGTAATCCAAATATGGCTCATTATGTCAATATTTTGGAGTGCAAATATAAACTATTTCATCCTTGGAATAGCAAATTGTTGCAGCTACTAGGAGTGCATCTCAATACAAAAAGAACCAAATTTCTAGAGAATATAAAGAAAATAATAAGGAAATAATTGTTGAGGTATAATTTCACCCAGTTGCAAAATCACCCTCATAGTTAGGATTTTAGGATTAAAATCCCCTCTTGCAAAGAAATTTAAATTTATCCAAGGTTTCTTTCACTTAATATATTTGTATGTCGTGAAAATGCATCAAAATAAATGCTTAGAATAATTTAATGATTTGCAATCAACTGTTAACAAGGGGCCTATGTGGTAATATTTTGATTTAAAATCATTTTATATGCACTCTTCAATAAAATTCACTTAATTCACTTTCTCAAAAATGAATAAATTTACCTTTAGATTTAACATTAAACAATGCAAATTTATTTTAAAACTTTCAAAAAAAATAATTTTAATTAAAATGCTTCAAAATAACTTTATATTAAAATAAATTCAATTCAGCATTTTAAGTAAAATCAGAATTTAATTCATCAATGAAACTTTAAGTAAAATTAAATTTTACATAATTTCCAACAGAATCATTGAATATAAACCTTAATTATAAAGTTTGAACTTTATAATATTTAAAATTAAGGTTTTTATTTGATTTAAATATTTGTTCATCCCAATATAAAATTGAAATTTAAATATTTGAATAATGAACAAATATAAGAGGGGTCTTTGATCTAAAAAAGGATCCCAAAAAGATAAATTTGTGGAGGGACGTTTTTCGCAGGACTGCCCAAACTATCGAACTCGTTTTGGCCATATCTCACTCATCCGGACTCGGATTGAGCTGAAATTTTGAGGGTAGATGCCTGAAAAACCCTAGAACGTCTCCACCAATTTTCATATCATTTGGAGCAACACAGATCCTAGCGCATCCCTATGTGTGAACGAGATATTTGGCAAGCGGCTATGCGAGGGTTTCATCTGGGTTGAGTGCAAGCAGCTCCAGAGGTTGGTTTTTAGGGCCTTCGGGCCCTAGCGGCCAATATTTTTGTGGTTTATGCTCAATATTTTAGCAGGAAATGTTGCAGGGGATCCAATATGGGTTAGAAATTTATCTTTCAACAGATCATACTGTGAACTTGAGTGACAACGACTTCCAATTTGTTGCACAAAAGAAAAGTGAAAACCATACCTTTCCACGACGTCTAGGGCAAGGATTAAAGAGATCACAAAACAAGTTTCAAGTAGTTGATCAAAAAATGGCTCATATCTCAAGTGAATCTGGTGCTAAGGTGCACCCACAAAATAATTCTACTGTGAAAACCCCTGTCAAGGGTAAGAATTTCGAAGACTCAGCCCCAAAAATGAATTTTAGGGATGCCCTCCATGGTGGACAGCCTCAACCCAATGCTAATATCAATCTTAGGGCTTCCCATAAACCTCTAAGAATGCCTAAGATTGATCCCAGGAAAATGGAGTCAGGATGTCTTAAAGCAGCTGATGGAACTCCTATTGTTAAGCTTGATATGGGTAACATTCAGATTGGCATTGAAGATTTGGAAAAAAGAGGACTAATTTTTCGGTTCGTGGGTTTTCGTCCGAGTCTATCTGCTTTCAAAGTCTGGGCTGCAAAAAGCTGGAAAACTAAAGGTGAGTTACAAATCTCTATTTATCCAAATGGTTATTTTCTTGTTTTATTTGCTAATAATGAAGATAGAGAGAAAAATTTTCAAGGGGGTCCTTGGTTTTTTGGAAGGGCAGGGCTTTTCATGAAGCCCTCACATACTAAATTTAAAGTCGAAGAAGAGATGCCTTCTATAGCTCCCGTGTGGGTTAGACTCTTTGGCCTCCCTATTGAATTTTGGAATCCTACTATTTTTTCTTCAATTGGAAACTCTTTAGGAACTTTTATGATGACTGCTGATTGTACTCAAAATTTTGAACATATTATTTATGCTCGAATTTGTGTTTTAATGGATTTTGACAAACCCCTACCTAAAAATATCACATTACAATTTGGGGAAGACACTTGGGAGCAAGTAGTGGACTATGAGAACATTCCTTTTCATTGTAGAATTTGCCATGAATATGGTCATTTGGCCAGTGCTTGCCCAAATAAAATTCCTGATCAAAAGAAAGAAGATATAAACTCAACAAGTTTCCAAATACCTAAGAAGAAGAACACTTAAAAAAAACAGTTATGAAGGATCAATCAAAGTCATCTCGCTAATATGTTTGAAATCCTTTCCACAAATGATGTCCCAAGTGAGGAAGAGGAAATAATGGAAACCGAAATCTTAGAAACACAATTTAAATATGAAGGGAAGAACTCGAGAGACAAACCAACAAATCAAAGGTTTTCAACAGAAAAAAGGGAGAAAATTTACACAAGAAAAACAATCTTTCAAATGTCAAAACTTTAAATAATGCAGGTCCCAATATAGACTCCGTTGAACCATCTAGTAAAATTTTGGTTGTGTACGAGCATTCTTCAAGGTTAGAAGCCATCTCAGATTCAATTGGAATAAGTCAAGAAACAGGGAAAAAAATTGAAGATGGATTCTAATCAAAAAGCAAGTCGCAAGACCAATCAATATCATATGGTAAAAGAAGGTGAAAAGCTTGTAGAGGAAGGTAATATTAATGCCCTTCCCAACTTTTTTAGCCCCGGTATTAATGAAGATCATCACTTGGAATATTAGAGGACTCAAAGGGAGTCTTTCAAAACAAAATGAAATTAGAAGAATGATTCAGATAAATCATCCACATCTTGTTTTCCTTCAAGAAACAAAGATGTCAATGGAGGATATGGACTCAATTGCCAGTAAAATTTGGCCAACTGGAAAAGTGGTTTCCCTCAGTTCCCAAGGGACTTCTGGTGGCATTGCTTGTCTTTGGGACCCAAAAGAGGTAGTTATTCACCATATGGTTGGCAGTTGGGGTTTGTTGGCTATAGCTATTCAAAGTAGACATTCCAACCAAATTATGCTCTGCATTACTGTTTATGCTCCGACTTCTTTGGAGGAAAAAAGAAGACAATGGAAGGATATTACTCATATTATCTCTCATTTTCCTGAAGCTTGGATCTTGATCGGAGGAGATTTCAATACCATCCTCTCTCTGGATGAGAAAAGGGGGGAAATAGAAATTTGGACAAAAGCACTGACCTCATGAGCGAATATATTGCAAACCTCCATCTTGTGGATATCCAACCGGATAATGGCCTTATGACTTGGTCTAACAGAAGGCAAGGCTTAGCTTGTATAATGGAGAGATTGGATAGGTTTTTGCTCTCTGAAAATTTCTTAATCCATGGTCACATTCCTAAAGTGAAGACTCTTAATAATGTTGGTTCGGATCATTGGCCAGTCATGGTGGAAATGTGGAAAACCAATGTGAGTTTCTCTCCTTTTCGTTTTCAATTAATGTGGCTTAGAGACATTTCCTTCAGACCTCATGTGCAACAATGGTGGAAGGAAGGTAAACCTAGGCATGGGACTAAGATGTTCTATTTTGCCAAAATACTGCAATACATTAAATCCAAAATCAAGACTTGGAACTGGAAAGAGTTTGGGGATGTTCATAAAAAAAACATGAAGTTATTGCTCATCTTGAAAATTTGAATAAGAAAATCCGTTTAGATGGCCTCACAGAGAAGAGAAGTGCAGATGAAATTAAACTCACAACTCAGCTTGAGGAATGGGAAAAAAGAGAAGAAATCTTATGGAAGCAAAAATCTAGAATTCAATGGCTCAAAGAAGGAGATCGAAACACAAATTTCTTCCACAAATCTCTTCTAGCTCGAAGATCTCACAACTTTATTTCTTCCTTAAAATCAGATTCTGGAGATGTTGTTTATACTTGGGATGGCATGAACTCTATTGTTGTTGATTACTTTTCCAATATTTTTGCTGCTACTCCTCTTGACTCAGCTTCACAACAAAATGTTCTTCAAGCAATCCCTTCTCTTATCACTTTCGAGGAGAACTCTATTTTGACTGCTCCTGTTACTATCAATGAGCTTCAACAAGTAGTTTTTAAAATGCAAAAAGGGAAAACCCCAGGTCCCGATGGTTTTCCCATTGAGTTCTACCAAGAGTTCTGGGATATCCTTCATGTTGATTTATTAGAGGTGGTGGAAGAAGCCAGGAAAGCCAAAGAAATTTTGAAGGTTATCAATAAAACTTATATTACTCTTGTTCCAAAAGCTCAAGAGGTTGATCATATCTCAGCTTTTAGACCTATTGCTTTATGTAATGTTCTTCTCAAAATCATTACTAAAATCATGGCAGAAAGGTTGAAGCCTCTTTTGCATAAGATTATTTCCCCAGAGCAAGGGGGTTATGTGGAAGGACGTCAAATAGTAGATGAGATAGTTCTTGCTCAGGAAGCCATCCATTCCATGGATATGCAAAAATCTCCTTCCATGTTCATTCGGTTAGACTTATCCAAAGCTTATGACAGAGTGGATTGGCACTTCCTTATCAAAGTTTTGAGGCAATTTGGTTTCTCTAAGGATTGGATGGATTGGATTATGGGATGTATCTCTTCAGTTTCCTACTTAGTTCTTATCAATGGCAGGCCTTCTCAGTCATTCCCAGCTTCCAGAGGTATTAGGCAAGGTGACCCGCTATCCCCTTATTTATTCATCATTCTTGCTGAATGCTTGGGTAGGACTATAACCAAAAAGAGGGAAAACAAAACCCTTGAGGGAGTTACCATTGCTCATGGAGCTAGACCTATCTCTCATCTTCAATTTGTGGATGACTCTACTCTTTTAGGTAAAGCTACAGTTAAGGAAGCTTCTAATATTAAGCAAATCATTAGCTATTTTTCTAAGGCTACTGGGCAGTTGATCAATGAAGACAAATCTAAAGTTATTTTCTTTCACCGCTCTGCTAGACAGGAATCCATGGTCTTGGATAAATTAAGATATAAGAAGACCTCCCTTCCAATCACTTATTTAGGTATTCCCATAAATATTCAAAGGCAAAAAAATAAATATTGGAATTGGTTGTTGGACAAAGTCAAGAAGAAAATTGGAAAGTGGACCAACAAGTGGCTTTCTTCTGGGGGTAGAATCACCTTGGTAAAATCAGTCCTTCAAGCTATTCCTATTTATGTTTCTTCCATTTTGAATATCCCAAAGGTTGTTCTTCGAGAATTGGATCAAATCAGTCATCGTTTCCTTTGGAGTGGTACTAAGGAGAAAAGAAAATGGGCCTTGGTGAAATGGGATACTTTATGTCTTCCTAAGAATGAAGGGGGGTTAGGATTCCGGTCTTCTATTAATAACAACAAAGCTTTAGCTGCTAAATTATATTGGAGGATGTTGCATAACCCCAATGCTCTTTGGGCCAATAATCTTCGTGCTAAATATGCCGAGAACAAAAGTCCCGAAGACCTTGTTCGCTATCAACTTCCTACCAAAGGTTCTCCCATTTTAGCAGTTCTTAAGACCGGTGAGGATTTGATAAAGAAAAAATTATTTTGGATCATTCATAATGGTCAACAGGCAAATTTTTGGACAGATTCTTGGGATGGTCACAAGCCTTTGATAACTCAGTTTCCCGATTGGAGGCCTTGGATGGAGGAGCTTCACCGAGCTAATTGGATAAAGGTGGCTAATTACTGTCGGTACCATACTGGTAATTCAAAGGTTGGTAGATATTGGATCCCTATTGAGGACTGGCCTATTCAAATCCTAGAAAGGCAAAGACAAGATATCCAAGGCATCCTTCATATGAGATCCCTCTCTTGGTCCCATGAAAAAGATTGTTTTGGATGGAACAACACTACTAAGGGTGAGTATTCAGTTGCTCAAGGTTATTTGACCTTATGCCATAATAATCCCAACCATTCTTCTCGCATATTTTCTCGATTGTGGGCTCAAAAGCTCTGGCCTAAGGTGAGGTTCTTTAATTGGCTTTTATTGCATCGTAGGGTGCTTACCGGTGAGCAACTTATGAAGCGTGGTTTTCATGGCCCTTTTAGATGTGAAATGTGTGAAGAGAATGTAGAAACTCTCAACCATATTTTTATTGAGTGTACTTTAGCCTCCGAGCTATGGAGGAGAATGGCCACTTTACTTGGCTTACAGTGGTCCAATTTTTTTACTTTTGAACAACTTTGGAGGGATTGGCCTAATCAAGAGGGTGTTGATCATTTTATTAGGCAGCTAGTTTGGATGGGTTCTACCATTCTTCTTTGGAATATTTGGAATGAAAGGAACAACCAAATTTTTAATCAAGATAGGAAGGATATTCACTATATTTGGCAAAAGACCATAGCCAACTTAGTTGAATCAGTCCATCAACTCCTTAATCACCCCCAAAACTCCCACCAAAGATGGGATCAAGTGATGCAAATATTGAAGATTAAATCTTCTAAGGGCAACCAACTTAAAGGGAATGTGAGTATTAGTAAGATGGATAGGACAAGAAATTGGCAACCTCCTCCTAAGGATTTTGGAAAAGTCAATACCGATGGAGCCTCTAGAGGGAACCCTGGAAAAGCCAATGTGGGAGGAATTGGTAGACTTTCAGATGGCTCCCTGGTTTTTACTTTTGCTGAGAATTTGGGTATTCTTTCCAATAACCTTGCCGAGGGGTATGGTATCCTCAGAGGCCTTCAAGAGGCTACTAAGGTTGGATGGGAAAAGGTGTTAGTTGAGTCTGACTCTCAACTTATGATTAATCTCTTGAAGACTCCTAAGAATCATAAGGTGGATTGGAGAATAAAAAGAATTATTGAGAAGATTCAATTAATCCAGATGGGATTTTTGAAAGTTGATTACAATCATGTGGTCAGAGATCAAAACAAGAGTGTTGATGCTTTAGCTAATTGGGCTTTGGACAAAGGTGATCTTACTTGTTATGGCCACCCTCCTAGATGGTGGGCTTCTCAAATTAGGGAAGCTCTTCTTTCTATCATTTCTTTGGATGGCTCCAGTTTTGAAGGTACCTAGTTTCTTCTTGTTTTTTTTTTTTTGCTTCTCTTTGGTTCATTCAGTTTTTTTAGTTCCCTAGCTCATTCTATTCTTTATTTTGTTTCCTCTGTTGATTCTTGCCTTAATAGTCTTCTGGTCTAGATAGGTCATTGTTATGTTCAATTTTTTTTTCTTTTTTTTTTTTTTGTTTAGTTTTTTAAGGTGGGTGGGTTCTTTTGTTTTGTTTTGTTTTTGTGTTCTTTGTGTTGTTTTTTGTTGTTCTTGTGTTTTTGTTGTTTTGTGTTTTTTTTTTATGTTTTTTGTTATTGTTCTTGTGTTTTTTTCGTTCTTGTTCTTGGGTTTCTCTTTGTTTGTGTTAATTCGTGTTTTTATGTGTGAGTGTTTTCTATGTTTTTTGTTTTTGTTTATTGTCTGTTGTTGGTTGTTTTTTATTTTTATTTTATTTTTTTAATTTTTTAGGTTTTGGTTGTGTTTATTTTTCATGTTTTTTTTTGGGTTATGTCTTTGTAGTGTTTTGTTGTTTTTGTCTTGTTTGTGTTTTGTTATGTGGTTCTTGTGTTTTTCTATGTGGTTCGTGTTGTGGTTTCTTTTATCTTATTGTGCGTGTTTGGTTGTGCTTTTGTTTTTGACACACTCAAGGAGCATGTTTTTTATTTTATTTTATTATTTTTGTTGTTATTTACTTATTTATTTACTTATTTTTAAATTGGTTTTGTGTGTTTGTTTGCTCCTTGAGTATGTCAAAGGTGGTAGGCCAGGTCCGAGTCCTGGGCATTTTTGGCGGAATGGATACCCCGCCTCCTTGGGTCTTACCCGAAAGTGGCATCCCTTTTGGGATGTTTTCCACAAATAAAAAAAAATGAACAAATATAAAAGTTTAAACCCTAATTATAAGGCTTTGAACATTTATAATTATGAAATAGGATTTATATGACAGAAAATTAACCCTAATTATAAGGTTTTGCATCTTATAATATGACACTTAAGGTATATATCCTCCTCTGTAAATGTAATATTTATTCGTTCAAATATTAATTAATATAATATTTGGATGATGAACAAATATAAAACCTAGTTATAAAGTTGAAACTTTATAATGCTTAACTAGGTTTTAATTCCAAAATTAAATTTTGAAATAAATAACAAAATATTTAAGTAAAAAGAATAAAATGAACTTGGGAAAACAATCTACAGAGTAAATTTTAACAGAACCTTTTGGAAAACTAAATTTATACGGACCAGAATTAACACAATCCTACAATAAACCTAGTGCTATCTTTTATGGAACATCAGATAAAAAGAACTATATCAAATTATTAATTAAATTAAAACACCATATTCATGCTTGTCTTAATAAAATAACTTGATATAAAATTTGTAGATCTTACAATAAATATTTTTCCAAAAATCTCTGTGCTTTTCAAAACTTGTAGCTCTCTATGCAATTTGATTTTGTTTCCTCGCTTCCTTCAATGCATCCTCTCCTCTTTCACCTGTCCGACCCTCATTATGATTTTCCATCTCCTCGAAAAATTTTGTTCTTCAACTTTCAAAATCCTGTTGTGCCGAATCACATAATGACAACCTCTCCCCTTCATGTATTCAGAAATAATAAGACTTTTATTAATATTATGGTGAGGAACCAACTCATAATGTTTATTGCATCTTTTGTCTTTGATTAAAAATTCATTACATATATATGCATTCGTGTTGGTGAATTTATCGCTATCGAGGGAGGCTCGAGTGATGATGAGGATGGGCATATCTCCATTGCCCTTACTAGGCATGCGTTATACTGCTGCTCAATCCAATACCGTCTTCTCTTGAACCAAAACAATTTTAAGTGCCCTTCGCTTTGTCCTAGCCATTGTCAATAAAACTACCAAGATATGTATTACTTGAATGCGAACCACAAATCCTTGAGCCACTCATCATCCAAAATATTAAGATGCAATTTATTCAACGTCTTTAACACTGGAATCAAGCTCAAATGATTTTTGGAGTTAAATTAGATGTAATGATCATTTTGACAACTTCTTATTACACATTCTCTGCACACCATGAAGAGCATTAATAGCAAAACATGACATAAATAGTTTCCACTTCGGAAATCATTGTACTATGAGTTGCTGGCAGGTTTCATCATGTATTTCAACTGCTCACCTATGTCTTTGACAATGAAAACAACTCAGCTAATTATGAATATAGTAACGCCACGCTAGACTTTTTTTTCACAAACCTGTTACTACTGTATACTGTTGCTGTTGTGATCATCTCAATAACAGTATTTAAATCTTTCATAACTACCTCAGTGACGTGTTTAAAATCATACCCAGCAATAATTTTTCTACATGGGTTGTTTTGAAATCATTTGGTGGCTCCTTAATATATTTATTTTCTTGAGATACATGGATATCCCAATGCTATATGTGAATCCTTCTGACTTGTGCTATCTTTTAAAAAAAACACGAGGTTCAAATATCCATCTCACTAGCCTATTGCCAACCGTCAACCACGTCGTCTTCCTCATTGCTTGCTGATGCCCAATAATCATGCGGTCGTTGTAATCCAGGATATTCACTGCAATCATATGTAGTCTACGTCTGTTGTATCTCAAATAAATAATACAGAGCAGAAAGATCTTTCATTAGCATAGCTAATCTGACCATTTCCTATCGATGAGCTAGCTTTGTCATACGACCATATCTATCTATCCTCGTGCAAGATCACATCCACATCGGATGTCACTTCTATCTATTAAAAGCAAAGAATTTGTCTCCTCTCGTTCAAGACCTATGAAAAATTGAAATTTAATGGTTGTTAAATGCCAATTTTATGGGACATATTGACTATTTAGGTTGGGTACGCAACATTGTACCTATAAAAAAAATAAAGAAAAGAATGTCATCTAGATTTGCTATGATTGTAGAAATATCAACCTAGCATGTCCTAAGGATAATTATACTTTTCCCTCTATTGATGCCATTGTCAATTTTATCTCAAGATATAAAATTTTACCCCATATTTCAAGGTATAATTAAATCCAAATCACCTCTAAGAATCAAACTAAAACGACTTTTACTATGCCTTGCATTCTATCATATTGTCATACCCTTTGGATTAAAAAATATTGATGTTACTCATTAATAGGCCATGCCAATCGTATTTCATGACTTGATTGGAAATATAGTAGAATCTTATATGGATGATCTCTTAGGCAAGTCTAAAAAGTGATCCGACCACCTAGTTGACCTATGCATCATATTTGAGCAGTTACATCACTATAAGGTTATACTTAACGCCAATAAATGTATTTGGTGTTTGTAGTGGTAAGTTATTAGGATTTATTCTCTCATAGGGTCATAGATATCAACCATCATAAAATTAATGCCATTGACACAATACCGTTAAATATATCAAATCCTTCTTAGGGAAGCTCAAAGCAATTAGGAAGCTTATACCTAAGTCAAATTTCAAAGTTTATCCACTAAATAATTTTCTTAAGAAATATGTTGAATTCCAATGGGATGAAATTAGTAACAAGACCTCTCTTTAAATCAAGAAAATTCTTTTCTAACCCTTAACTCTTCACCCAACTAGCCTAGACAAACCATTTACTTTATATACAATGGCTACTCATATTTCTTTAGTAGTCATTGCTCAAAAATATGATAATAATAAAAGATTATATCGTCTATAATATTAGTTATTCAATGATTCTAGCAAAAACTCGATACACGCCCATAGAGAAATACTAGCTAGCTATCTACTTTACATGTTGAAAAATAAGGCATTACATGTTGTATCAAACAACTTATATAGTCTCTAAAACTGACCCTCTGAGACACTTGGTACAAAAACCTTATGTTCTTAGTGACACTCAATATGACAAATATATCACTATGATGAAGGAATTTGGTCTACATATTATCACATAAAAAGTTGTAAAAGCTCAAGTAAAATTTGATCAATTAGTGACAACTCTTGACTCAACACAACAACTCTTAAAGGAGGCATTTTATGATGAGGATATAATGGTTATATCATGTGATTCTCATGAATTTGTCATATTTCCTTCTTTCATTACCTCCATCCACATTCAAGAGTTTATTTTGTATGGTCTTACTAAGCAGGAAAATGCTTACTTGTGGTCTTGTGAAGTTGCTAAGAGGAGTTATGAAACTAAAGCTAAAGCTAATTTGGACACACCTAGTTCCCAAGAGTTTGATTAAGACCTTCATCCTAACACTTGGATCCTTCCCTTTTATGGAGGAAAGAATGAATATAGGGTTGGAGTTGGTATCTTTCTCAAGTATTCAACTGGCCTAGTTATTCCTTTGAATTTTCACCTAGTTTTTTTGGCATTACTAATAATATTGTAAATTATGAGGCTTTAATTTTAGGGCTCCTGACCACCCAACGTATGAATATTAAACACATTAGTGTTAGGACATTTCAAAATTATGGTCGATTAGATATCTGGTAAGTATGTTATCAAAGATCCCCAATTGATCCCTTACCATCAAGTGACAACAAAATCAATGTTGTTTTGACAATACCACATGAAAACATTACAAAAAATAGTTTCATGGTAAAATATCATAATGAACCTATGATTTCTATCACTAAAGTCCTACTAGATGTGCACATAATCAAGGTCAACGCCATTGACTACCAAATCCTTCATGATGATACTTCATATGTGATATTTTATGCTACCTTGATAATCATACCTATCCATCTACGACTATTACTAAGTAGAAAAGTTGCATCTAGAAGAGAGCATTTTGAGATATTCTCGATAAGGTATTATGTTATCATAATTTTGATGGCATTATCTTACAATGTATTATAGAAGCCAAGGTGTCTGAATCCCTATTTTATATCCATGGTGGAAACTATGGAAGACACATTAGTGGTCATTCTACAACTCGTAAATTATTAAGAATGGATTACTTATGTTCAACAATGGAAGTTGATGCTAATAATTATGTCAAATCATGCGATAAATATCAATTCCATAACTATCAATTTCATGCCCTTGTCCAATTTATTTATCCAATTAAGTGTCCTTGGCCCTTTTCCACTTGGGGCCTTAATCTTGAAGGACCTATATCTCTATTGTCCTCGGATGGGCAATTTTTTATCACAACCACATATTATTTTACCAAGTGGGTGGAATCTATGCCACTTGTAAACTACACAACCCTCACCATATTCAAACTTATATTTAATTAAATTGTGTCACTTTGGTGTCTTATCTACCCCCATATTTAATAATGGAACTACTTTTAAAACAAAAAATATAAGAATTAACTTCTCAGTTAGAGATTCAACACCATTTTTTCATATCTTATTATCCAAAAGGGAATGATAAAGTTGAATCTAGCAATAAAATTTTGGTAAACATTTAGAAAAGATAGTTAAAGAATCAAAGAAATATTGGCACTTAAATTTATATCCTACATTGTGGGTGTACCACACTAGTATTTAAACGTCTATAAGGGTAACCCCTTTTTATTTAGTCTATGGTACTAAAATTATTTTTCTACTTAAAATTGAATTGCCTTCTTTGCATGTTTCTTTGAAGAAATTGTTGAGTCATGATGAGTACCATCAGGAGTATCAAAAAGCTCATTTTTCTAAAATTACTACTCTTGATGAGAGGTGTCTACATGCTCTTAGGCATAATCGAGTCTAGAAGAGTCTTGTTTCCAATAAATATAATAAGAAAGTCCATCATCACAATTTCAAAGTTAGGGATCTTGTCCTCAAATTCAATAATGTGCATAAGAAGCACAAGGAAAAATTTATATAGAAATATCTTGGTTCATATACTATCAAAGAGTTTCTTGGGCTAAGGAAATAAAATTATAAACAATGGATGAAGTTGAGTTGCAAGAACCCATCAATTCCATGCATGTCAAACATATTTATATGTAATCCCATTTTGATCCATTTGTATTGTCTTTGTACTTTTCTTGGTATCCTTGTTGACTTTGGTAGCTTATTTTTACATGAACTATTTTGATTATTTATTTATTAGTCCAAAAAATCCTTTAGTTTAGGAACATATTGGTATTGTTGTGGCTGATCCACAACACACCCCAAAATTGGGGACCCACCTTTTTTGCATGCTTTCAAAGAAGACCACAGTGACCTAGATGCTAAAAAATCAAGAAAAAAACAAAATTTCACAAAAGAGAAAAAGTGTCGCAATATCGCGACATGTTGCTCCGTCACGGCTAGAAATGAAAAGTTTTCGCGATATCGCGACATGTTGCTCCGTTGCGGCTAGAAATGAAAAGTTGTCGCGATATCGCGACATGTTGCTCCGTCGCGGCTAGAAATGAAAAGTTGTCGTGATATCGCGACATGTTGCTCCGTCGCGGCTAGAAATGAAAAGTTATTGCGATATTGCGACATGTTGCTCCGTCACGGCTAGAAATGAAAAGTTGTTGCGATATCGCGACATGTTGCTCCGTCATGGCTAGAAATGAAAAGTTGTCGCGATATTGCGACATGTTGCTCCGTCGCGGCTAGAAATGAAAAGTTGTCACGATATCGCGACATGTTGCTCCGTCGTGGCCGAAAATGAAAATGTGTCACGATATCGTGACATGTCACGTTTTCGCGATTCAAAATAGCAAAAGTACAGCCAAATGAAAAATGTCGCGATATCGTGACATGTCGCGTTTTCGCAGCTCAAACAAGTGAAATGTAGTTGAACGAAAAAGGTGTCACGATTTCGTGACATGTCGCATTTTCGCGGCCAGGGTAACAAAATGCAGCAAAATGGAGAATTGTCGCGATTTCGCGACATGTCAAGTTTTCGCGGCTAGGAGTAGCAAAATGCATCATGAATTGAAAATTGTCGCGATATCGTGACATGTCATGAAATCACGATGTCTAGTAGGTAAAAAAGCTAAATGCAGAAATTGTCATGATATTGTGACTTGTCATTGAATCACAGTCGAAAGCAGCAAGAGAAGAGTCAATGCAAAAGTTGTCACGATATCGCGACATGTCGCCATTTCACGACTTGAAGACGAGATGAAGGGTGAAAGATGAAAAGCGTCACGATTTCACAACAATAAACAGTGAGATGGTACAAGATAGAAAAGCGTCACGATTTTGCGACAGGAAACTGCGAGATGATGCCAAATGAAAAAGGTGTCGCGATTTCGTGACATGTCACGTTTTTGCGGCCAGGTATAGCAAAACACAACAAAATGAAAAGGCATCATGATTTCACGATAGGTTGCATCCTCGAGGCCCGAAAGAGAAAAACATCACGATTTCGTGACAGGTTGCATCCTCGAGGCCCGAAAGAGAAAAACGTCATGATTTCATGACAAGTTGCATTTGCACGGCCGGTTGACAAAAAATTATCGTGATTTTGCGACATGTCTTATTTTCACTGTGCATGAATGCTGACAAGGCTGCATACAGGAAAATGTCGCGATTTCACGACATGTCTCATTTTTGCTATGCATGGTGGCGAACAAGGCTGTTGGCCAAAAAACATCACGATTTCGTGACATGTCTTGTTTTTGCAGTGCAGGTAGAGGAACAAAGCTGCAGTTAGAAAGTGTCACGATATCGCGACATGTCTCATTTTTGCGATACAGGTAGAAGAGCAAAGCTGCATGCAGAAAAACGTTGCGATATCGCGACATGCTATTTTTGGTCACGATTTATAGGGGGCAGTTATGGAACATGCAAATAAGCACGAAACACGTGGCATAAAAGTGTAAGGGTTATAGAAGCGTTACAATTCATAGAGAAGATCAAGCGTCTCGATGTCGAGCATAAAGTCAAAAACAAAGAAAAGGCGGGGAAGGTGAAACGAAGCGATCTAGGAGATGAAGTGAAGTGTCACAGGGCAAAGCAGAGAGCATTACCAGAAAGTACAAAAGTAGAAGCACAGATTGGTACAAGGGTCGAAAACCGCTACGAGCAGAGTTGTAGTGCCGAAGGCGAGAAGCCATTCTAGGCCTGCTTTGGAGTGTTTTTCTTCCCCTTTTTTTGGTTTTGAGAAAACTAGAGATTCTGTTATTGTAAAATGATCAATTTTTAATACAAAAAATTTAGAAAGTTGCACCTCATTGACAAGAAAGAAGGAGTTATTTTATGTATGCAGGATTAAATGTTTATCTTTCCCCTTTTCAGATTTCTAGGCTTATAGGTGAAGTTTAATGCAAGTTCTCTTGGTTGCTTCATGCAAATGTCTAAATCTGAAATCACAGTTAAAACCCCAGAGACCAACACTTGACTTATCTAGATTGTGCATGTTTGCAGGTTCAATAGGTTAGGTTGCATGCATGGAAACCTCATTAGCTTCAGTTTTGTCAGAATAGGATTGCATCACCCTGAATGCATTTCATTTTTATTTTTGCATTTTATTTCCATTTTTTCTGCACTTTATTTTCATTTACAGGCATTAAAATAAAAAAATAAAAAACTAAAAATTCCAAAGTTTGAAAATAGAAAATTTCCATTTCAAGGCTAGAATTTCATTTTTCAGTTTTGTTTTTCATTCATGAGCAGACGATGATATTCCCTTCATAAAATTCCAATTTCATTGAAGGGGTTGTGTTTTATGACATTTCATAAATTTCCATTTTGAAGTTACAGCGTGGTCATACGAAGATCAAATCACATTTGCTTTATTCGGGTTCAACGAACAATCATTTACAGTTTCACAGTAAAATAAACCACAGTGCCCTTTGTTAACAGTTACTTGCAATCACTAAGGTGTTCCAAGCATTTTAATTGAATATCTTTATTTGAGATTATTGATACACATATACCAAATGCTAACATAGCGGAACCTTGGAGAAATTGTTTATTAAATTTCTTTGCAAGAGAGGATTTAGAACCCAAATCCTATCGGAGAGTGTGTTTTCACAATCGGGTGAAAATACCACTCAACAGATTGGCGCTAGAAGGAGGGCCTGATGGGTTTATTTTAGTGAGATTTAAAATTTTTGTATATTTCATGCCCTACTAATTGTTATCTTTAGTCCTCTAACAACACTCAACATTTTGGCGCAAGAAGGAGGGCCTGAATGGGTTTATTTCAGCATGATTTAAATGCTATAGGGATTTAAATTTTGAATATTTCATGCCCTATTGGTTATTATCTTTAAACCTCTTTTAACAATACAACATTGTACTATTAAAAGGAGGACATGAATTGCTATGCATTGTTCTAATGCTTTGATTGTTCATACAAGAATAATGTGATTTAATTTAATTTAAAAAAAAAAAAATTGATATTAAAGTTGTATTCTTTAAGATACACTAATGGCTATGTTTTCACCATGGATGCCAGGTAGCCCATTGAACATACCGGGAGTTCAACATTATTTGCCCGTTGGTTTTGAGAGATGTCTTCCTCGATTTTCGTCTAACGGGAAAAATACTGCAGAATAACACATTCAAGCATTCAAATTCTGTGCCAATCACTTAACAAGTTGGTATGATGATGTTGCTTGTAAAATGTTCTTGTACACCTTGGAAAAAGTGGCATATGATTGGTTTACAAGTCTACCTTTAGGGTCTATCACTTCTTGGGCTCAACTAGAGGCAACATTTCTTAATCAATTCAACAAAAAGCAAGTTGACTCAATCCGCATGTATGAGCAGTTTTTCACTATTAAAAAAGGACCAAGTGAAAATGTGAAGTCATTTTCTGAAAGGTTCTTTGGATTATATACTCAATTAGTGACATTTTATGTTCTCCAAGAAGAAGTGGCTCTCCAAATATATTTCAATGCTCTTGACCCACTCACTTCCACATATTTGCGAGGGATGCCTCTAATCACATCTTTGTCACAAGCCTATACTCAAGCAATGGCAATTGAGCAACAATTGAGTTGTCAAAATTATGGTGTGGGTTTTGGATCATATAATTTTCAATCATTTAATACCTCCTTTACCCACCCAATGATTTATCCACCTCAACCAAGTTCAAGTGTGAATCAATTTCAGAATCAACAATCACTCCCAAGCTTCAATCAATTTCAAAATCCTCAACCTGCTATGCAAGATCAACCATATTTCTTAAGTATAAATCAAATTCAAAATACTCATCTTGATTCAAAATATGTTTCTAAAATAAATTTCACTGATTTTCATAATAATGTGATTTTAGGCAAGGGAGGAGTACTAGATCCAACTAGTATTGAAACATGTGATGGATTGGGAACCCTTGACTCACCAAAAGATGAATTCTACGAGGATGAATCTGTTTCGGATGACATGTTGGATGACATTGTTGAAGATAATGGTCAAGAAAATTCACACCTTCCAAATTATGTTAAACTTGAATCATGGGTTACACGTGGATTATGATGGCCTTATCAATTTGAATACAAGCAATAACCCAATTTTGGAAGTAATTGAACCATCTAAGGAAGGTGAAGATAAATTTGATAAGAAACATGTTGATGAATTAAAGGATGATGAAGAAATAGTTGAGCATCACAATTTGATTTTGAAAGATGATCATCATGATTCTTGGGAAGAGTATACTCACTGCAAAACTGCTAATGAAATTTGTGTGCCTATTGATATGCAAGATAATACAATTGCCCTTTCATATGAGGATATTACAAGTCCTATACAATCTAATAATGTTTTGGAAAAAGGGTTGGAATCTCATCAAAGGTTGGAGAAGGATCATGATTCTACTACCATGGATAAAGAAGGAGAATCAATTGATTTTGTTCCCCTTGAGGGGCAAGAAATCAAAAATCTTGATCCACCTATTGTTTCTACAATGTCTATGCCATCTCAAAATGATGAAATTACAAAGCCTAAGTGGTGTGGGTTTGATACTATTGATGACCCTAATGAAAATATGGATTTTGAGGCAACTCAAGCCATTGATCATGGAAAGGTGCCACGCGACACATATCTTGAAAAACTAGGATCTTGTTTTGAAAAATATGGATGCATGTTTGATTGGGTGCCTAACTTTGGTGTTTTTGAACAGGTGTTGGATGATGAAGAAGACAATGAAAAAAATAAAAAGCTACTAACACTCATCAAGTTGTTGTAAATTCTAATTATGATGGGTTGAGTATGGGTGACAAGGTGAAATCTTTACCTTTGGTAGTAGCTACAAAAATTTTAAGTGATGGGTTACATGATGTCCCTTTGGATGCTAATGTCATTAAGGATGAAATGTCAAATCTTGGTGATGTTTGTCAAGTTTTGATTGATTTTGATTGCTTTAAAATCTCAAAAAATAATTTGAATTCAAGACTTTTAGAAATAGGCTCTTGTTTGCAACATCTCACATTTGAAAAAGAAGGCCTAATTTTAAATCAAGAATCGAATTATGAAATGGATACTTTCAAGAATAGACAAGATAAAATTGAATATCATTTATGGTCTAATCATTTTAGTAAACGGACGCTCACCTGTGAGAGTACTAATGGAATTAAATCTAATTGGTGGGGTGAGCAAGGTAAGTTAAAAGTCCGTTGCATGGTGTGGTATAATATTGTTTTTTTTGGATTCCTACATCATTTGGCATGCACATCACATTATATTTTTGTTGAAATGTTCTAATCATGTTTGGGATCCAGGAAAGTGATAATCCAAACTTTGCATCATCTTGTATTATTTTGTACATTTGTATATAGGTTTTGATTTTTGGTTTTGGTTTGTGTTTTCAAATTTTCATTTTTGGATTGCATTTTGGTTTTGGATTGAATAATTTTTGATTTAAAGTTGTGTTGGTCCTATGGACATGTTTGGTTTGTAAAAAAAAAATAATAATAATAATAATTCTGAGATGTCAACTTATGCCTAAAATCAAGAGAATATGAAACATTGGAGTTATATTGTAGAAAGCTCCACAAGTAACGCAAACACATTAAATAATATCGTTTGAAACTTGTGATGCATGAAGTTGTCAGTTTTACAAATTATGGCAACATAGGTGGTATACTCCATTCACAATTCAGAAAAGCAATGCATTCATATTACATTCCATTTTGCATATATATTCCATCTTAGTTGTATATCCATTTCCAATACAATCATTGAAAAATGTCAAATCCTCTTAGGGTTATGCTATAACATAAATAAGAAAAAATCCTAAGGTTGGGAACTGAGCCCCGAAATATCTAGAACCAAGCACATTTTATACACATTAAAAAGGATCTTGAGCAAAATGATCAAAACCTTGCTTGGAAGGAAAGGTCAGGCGAAAGAAGTATTTCATGTCTATCCTATTATGCAACATGATCCTGAAAACAATGGTTTTTACCACTTCCATAAAGCTTAAAGCCTAAAATCAGAGTAGTAAGGATAGGGTTTAATCCCCATCGAACTTAGGTTGAGGATCCAACTCCCCAAAGCTCTGATTTGACCCACATGGAGTAGTAAGGATAGGGCATAATTCTCATCTTGCCTAGGTTGAGAATCTGATTCCCCAAAGCTCCTATGTCTCATTTCATCATAAATCTTGGATTGGAAGGATCGTACTACATGTCCTCTGCAAAGGATGGGTAGTCATCCCCAAGGTCTAAGAAATAAAAACTAAATATTTCCCATGTCATAAATCTTGGATTAGAAGGATCGTACTACATGTCCTCTGCAAAGGATGGGTAGTCATCCCCAAGGTCCAAGAAATAAAAAACTAAATATTTCCCATTTCATCTTAATATTGGATTGGAAGGATCATACTACATGTCCTATGCAAAGGACGGGTAGTCATCCCCAAGGTCCAAGAAATAAAGGAATGAAGCTAAATCATGAATTAGGGGGTTAAGTATGCTCATGCGTGGCAGCATGTCTTGTCTAAAAACAAGACCACTAATTGTTCAAACGGATAGACTAGCATGACCATTTCATCCATAATTGGTTAAATTATTTTGTTGAAAGTGAGGTAATGAATTCCAAATCAGAGTAGTAAGGATAGGGTTAAACTCCCATATCGATTAGGTTGGGAGTCCGATTTCCCAAAGCTCTAATTTCACTTTCACTTGCATGTGGGTTCAAGATAGCAGTGACTCATAACCAGCTTTAGGATCTAATAAAGCAGTCCATTACACATATATCTGGTCCTAAGAGGGTTTGACAGTTTTAATATGTTTGTTCATGATATTAGAAGGTTTGAGCCTTTGTAAAGCAGGTTGTTATATCTCTAGTATCTTCATCATGCATCAAATCCTGTACAAATCATTCATAGCCTTGCATACAAATCATAAGTGACACTGACAATGGAATGCTGATCCAGTTCAAGCAATAGGGAATGAAAACACATTGCACACACCGAGCTGATACTTAATGATTTTGATGTTTCATATATTTTTGATCTATCGGTATTTGTTTATCTTTTATGTGCTGACGCCTATATCTAAGCTTGTATATTTCAGGTTGGGTTCTCACCAAAATGCTCAAGAGCATTTGACAGCAGAGTCGCCATTTGTTGTGGCTGATCCACAACACACCCCAAAATTGGGGACCCACCTTTTTTGCATGCTTTCAAAGAAGACCACAGTGACCCAGATGCTAAAAAATCAAGGAAAAAGCAAAATTTCACAAAAGAGAAAAAGTGTTGTGATATTGTGACATGTTGCTCAGTCGCGGCTAGAAATGAAAAGTTGTCGTGATATCGCGACATGTTGCTCGGTCGCGGCTAGAAATGAAAAGTTGTCGCGATATCGCGACATGTTGCTTTGTCGCGACTAGAAATGAAAAGTTGTCATGATATCGCGACATGTTGCTCCGTCGCGGCTAGAAATGAAAAGTTGTCATGATATCACGACATGTTGCTCCGTCGCGGCCGAAAATGAAAAGGTGTCACGATATCACGACATGTCATGTTTTTGCAATTCAAAATAGCAAAAGTACAACTGAATGAAAAATGTCGCGATATCACGACATGTCACGTTTTTGCGGCTCAAACAAGCGAAATGCAGTGGAACGAAAAAGGTGTCGCAATTTCACGACATGTCACATTTTCATGGCCAAGGTAACGAAATGCAGCAAAATGGAGAATTGTCACGATTTCATGACATGTTAAGTTTTCGTGGCCAGGAGCAATAGAATGCATCATGAATTAAAAATTGTCGCGATATCATGACATGTCATGAAATCGCGATGTTTGGCAGGTAAAAAAGCTAAATGTAGAAATTGTCGCGATATCGTGACTTGTCATTGAATCAGGGTCGAAAGCAGCAAGATAAGAGTCAATGCAAAAGCTGTCACGATATTGCGACATGTCACCATTTCACGACCTGAAGACGAGATGAAGGGTGAAAGATGAAAAGCATCATGATTTCACGACAGGAAATAGTGAGATGGTACAAGATAGAAAAGCATCGCAATTTCGCGACAGGAAACTGTGAGATGATGCCAAATGAAAAAGGTGTCACGATTTCGTGACATGTCGCATTTTCGCAGCCAGGTATAGCAAAACACAACAAAATGAAAAGGCGTCACGATTTCACGATAGGTTGCATCCTCGAGGCCCGAAAGAGAAAAACGTCATGATTTCACGATAGGTTGCATCCTCGAGGCCCAAAAGAGAAAAACGTCACGATTTCACGACAGGTTGCATTTGCACGGCCCGTTGACAAAAAATTATCACGATTTCACGACATGTCTTATTTTTGCTGTGCATGAAGGCTGACAAGGCTGCATACAGGAAAATGTCATGATTTCACGACATGTCTCATTTTCACTGTGCATGGTGGCAGACAAGGCTGTTGGCCGAAAAACATCATGATTTCACGACATGTCTTATTTTCGCAGTGTAGGTAGAGGAACAAAGCTGTAGTTAGAAAGTGTCACGATATCGCGACATGTCTCATTTTCACGATACAGGTAGAAGAGCAAAGCTGCATGCAAAAAAAAGTCATGATATCACATGCTATTTTTGGTCATGATTTACAGGGGGTAGTTACGAAACATGCAGAGAAGCACATAACACGTGGCATAAAAGTGTAAGGGTTATATAAGCATTATAATTCACAGAGAAGATCAAGCGTCTCGATGTCGAGCATAAAGTCAAAAACAACGAAAAGGCGGGGAAGGTGAAACGAAGCGATCTGGGAGATGAAGTGAAGCGTCACAGGGTGAAGCAGAGAGCATTACCAGAAAGTACAAAAGCAGAAGCACAAATTGGTACAAGGGTCAGAAACCGCTACGAGCAGAGTTGCAGTGCCGAAGGCGAGAAGCCATTCTAGGCCTACTTTGGAGTGTTTTTCTTCCCTTTTTTCTGGTTTTGAGAAAACTAGAGATTTTGTTATTGTAAAATGATCAATTTTTAATACAAAAAATTTAGAGAGTTGCACCTCATTGGCAAGAAAGGAGTTATTTTCTGCATGCAGGATTAAATGTTTATCTTTCCCCTTTTCAGATTTCTAGGCTTATAGGTGAAGTTTAATGCAAGTTCTCTTGGTTGCTTCATGCGAATGTCTATATCTGAAATCACAGTTAAAACCCCGAGACCAGCACTTGAATTATCTGGATTGTGCATGTTTGCGGGTTCAATAGGTTAGGTTGCATGCATGGAAACCTCATTAGCTTCGGTTTTGTTAGAATAGGATTGCATCACCCTGAATGCATTTCATTTTTCTTTTTGCATTTTATTTTCATTTTTTCTGCACTTTATTTTCATTTACAGGCATTAAAATAAAAAAATAAAAAAAACTAAAAATTCCAAAGTCTGAAAATAGAAAATTTTCATTTCAAGGCCAAAATTTCATTTTTCAGTTTTGTTTTTCATTCATGAGCAGACGATGATATTCCCTTCATAAAATTCCAATTTCATTGAAGGGGTTGTGTTTTATGACATTTCATAAATTTTCATTTTGAAGTTACAGCATGGTCATATGAAGATCAAATCACATTTGCTTTATTCGGGTTCAACAAACAATCATTTACAGTTTCACAGTAAAATAAACCACAGTGCCCTTTGTTAACAGTTACTTTCAATCACTAAGGTGTTCCAAGCATTTTAATTGAATATCTTTATTTGAGATTATTGATACACATATACCAAATGCTAACATAGCGGAACCTTGGAGAAATTGTTTATTAAATTTCTTTGCAAGAGAGGATTTAGAACCCAAATCCTCTTAGAGAATGTGTTTTCACAATCAGGTGAAAATACCACTCAACAGGTATTTTTTATGATATTTCTCTCCCTTGACCAAGATCACCACTTTAATCAATGATCCTATTTGTCTTGGATTTTTGGATCTTTTCTTCTTGATATTGGTTAATTTTGCCTTTATTTGCTTTAATTGCATGGTTTACATTCTATTTTGTTCATTACTTGGTGTTTTTATCTATTTTTACTAACATTTATTATTGTTGATAGTTTTTACACTATTTAAATTCCTTCATCATGGTATAATTCTTACCATGATGGCCTTTACTATTGTTCGTGTTAATACTATTGATCATGCAAATAACACACTTTGAATTCACCCTCAATGCCATTTTTATGAGGTATGAAGAGGCATAAACTAATTTTTTTGTGTCTCAAAGGCAAACCAACTTACTTGGAATAGAGTTTGGTTCCCTCTTAAAAGGTAATTTTATCTTCCCCCAAGTTCTGGTATGGCCAAGTCTTGGTCATTATGGATAAACTCAAAGGTTAATGGTAGTTGTTACTTCAAGAGGCCTTTGTTGATATGAATCTAAGAGATATATTTTCTAGGCAAAATGTCTTAACATTAAATATTTAATTTTCCAAAGAGTTCCATTGTAATGATAGTGCAACATAAAATGCCAATGATTGACTTTCTATAAAACACGGAATAAGCTTAAACAACAAACTCACAAGCATGTGGTATTTTAATCTACGCAAAAATAAAGGTTAGTTTTAAACTAAGAAAATTATAATTATCCAATAAACATTCATTCATTGTACTCATATTATTATCATAAATAACAACAATGACTAGCTTGCAACTATATAGAATTACTACATGACAAAAAACTAGTATTAGTATTTTAAACTAAAATTAATCTACATCTGATCTAAACAGGTTCCAAAGAAGAAGCAAAGGCTTAAGGGTAAGAGAAAAAAAAATAAAACAAACAAACCTATACTACCTTAAGTTCAATTTTGATTTGATAAAGTGACCATTTCATTTTGAAACCAATCCCAACCCGACCAATATTCAAACAACCTAAGGTCTAAGATGATGCAATATTCAGAGGGAAAATAGACTATGAAATAAATTGAGTAAAACCACCATCATCAACATAGATTGAACACAAAATTTTAAAAGCCTTGCATTATAAAGATAATCATGTAGTACACTTGATTTGGATTTACCCACTTTGGTGAATGACATAAACATAACTAAAAAACAGTACTAGACTTGGTTCAAAAAATCCCTCCAACTATAAATAGAAAAATAAACAAGGAATAACTAAGTCTAATTGGCCAACTAATGGATGGTTTCTGAACCCTCTGACTGTTTAGTGGGTTGACATTTATATTATTTTTTAGCTCTTCAAATAGTCTCACTTTTATAAATTTTGATTACTTTTATATTCCTTCCCATATGGCATATCAAATCTTGGATTTTATCTTTAGTTTATTTGCAATATAATCTTCTCAAGATCATCTTCGATTGTCTTTCGTTAAACTATAATTCAAACTAATTTTGGGGTCATTGGTGTCTAATTGGCTAAATGGATTGGCTTGATCTACCAATCTCGCAAGTGGGCTAGGTATTAACTTCATAGAATTTTAACACCTTACATATTCTAACATCATCTAAACATTGTTGATATCATCATATCTATTGTCTACAACAAGTGAGTTGAGCATTAGTTTCCACTGCTTTTGTGTTCTACAAATCAATGTCTATCTGATTAGCATTAAAAATCTGGTGTCTATTATCTTTAAATTTTGAGCAGCTATGTTAGATAACTTGCAAGAGAATATCTTGTATGAAGCAAATTCAAAAATTGTAGGCGCTACCATTTATTTTTTGTTTATTATTATTATTATTATTTTTAATTTTTTATTCATTTATTTATTTTCCTCTACTTTATCTCTCTTTTGATTTTTCTCTTTTTATGTCTCTCTAATGACATTAAATGTTTTTTTGTTAATTTTCTATGTTTCCTAGCAATTCTCTATATTTTTGATATTTTGTTTATGTTTTTTGACCATTCTCTACATATTCCAAGAAAACCTAGCATTTTTTGATAATATTTTGTGGCTTTTAGGTAACCCTTTGCATGTTCTAGCAATATTCTATACTTTATAACAACATATGACATTAATCTCCTCTTTTCAACATTTTTTTTGTGTTTTTTGGCCATTTTCTATATTTTTTGATCTTTTTTGTGTTTTCTGACCCTTCTCATAGTTTTTACCCATTTTATATGTTTTCAAGCTCTTCTCTTCATTTTTTAGTAATAATTTATATTTTTTGATAAATTTGTTGTTATTTTTTTGGTGATTTTCATTGGCTTTAATTTTATTGGTTACACTTAAATTTGCATTTCCATCCTAAGTTATTTATCTCTAAGATCATATAGTTGGAAAAGCATATTGAGATTTTAAATGATTTACCCTTTAAATATTTCTTCAAAACTCTATGAGTCATTGATATGACAAGATTAGACAATTGGCAAAGCTTGGCAGACTTTTAATACTTTTCCCTTTAAGTTCTCAAAATCTTCAAAACTCTATGAGTTGTTGGTCTACCAAGGTTAGATAATTGGCAAATCTTGTCAGAATTTGAAATGCTTTACCCCTTTATGTTATCCAAATATTTAACACTTAAGTTCTCCAAATATTTAACACTTTGTGAGCTATTGATCTATCAAGATCATATGGTTGGCAAAGTTTATCAAAATTTTAAATGCTTTACCATTTAAGTTATCTAAATCTAACACTTTGAGAGTCATTGATATTCTAAGATCATATGTTTGGTAAAGCTTATTAGACTTTTAAATGCTTTACCCATTTAAGTTATCCAAATATTTGACACTTTATGAGTCGTTAATCTGCCAAGATAAAAAAATTGGTAAAATTGTTCAAAATTTTAAATGCTTTATCCCTTTAAGTTTTTCAAAAATTTGATACCCCATGATTTGTTGATCTTATAATATCAGATTATTGGCAAAGCTTGTCAGAATTTTAAATGATTTACCCCTTTAAGTTCTCCAAATCTTTGACACTCTATAAACCATTGATTTTTAAAGATTAAACGATTGAAAAAGCTTGTAAGACTTTTAAATGCTTTACCCTTTAAGTTTTTCCTTTAGACCTCTAAATTTTTGTTAGACATTGAATTTTTAAGATCAGAGGGTTGGTAAAGCTTTTTAGACTCTTAAGATCTTTGCCTTTTAAGTTTTTTATTAAAACCTCCAAATATCTGTGAGCCATTGATTTTTCAAAATTGGATGGTCGTCGAAGCTTGTGGGACTTCTAAAAGATTTACCCTTTAATTTTTTCTTCAAACCATCAAATCTCCATGAGCCATTTATTTTTCAAGATTAGTTGGTTGGCAAATCTTGTCAAACTTTTAAATGCTTTACCCTTTAATGTTTTTCTTCAAACATTTGAATCTTTATGAGTTTTTTATTTTTCAAGACTAGAAGGATAGCAAAGCTTGTTGAACTTTTAATTGTTTCGCCCTTTGAGTTTTTCTCTAAGAATCCATGAGTCAATCTACCGAGATTAAACGTTGGTAAAGCTTAGGCACAATAACTTGGACAACATGCAAACAAGCAATTTTGGGAATCAAACCTCCTAAAACATAGGTAAAAATATATTTATTGGAAATATTATTTTGATCCACATCGAATGGAAGTAGTTTCATAAATTTTTATCAAATATTTCAAGATATATGGGCTTCAAAAGTGATGTTATGGCAAATTATTGACACCATGAAAACATGTTGAAAATAGGCCATTCGAGAGGTCAATTCTTCTCAAAATATAGGCAAGTTCTTATTTGTCAAAAATATTTTTTTGAGATATATCTAATTAAGATGGTTTTCTTGAATTTTTATTGAGATCTAAAGGAGATATAGGCATTGAAAGTGACACCATCCATATTACTAGGTTTGTAGAATCTAAATTTAAATATTTTAGGGTGCTATGGCTATGGAAAATAGGCATATTGTTACTTGTTGGAAAATATTTTTAAAGCCTGATCTAATGGGAGAGGTTATTCATAATTTGAAAATAGTTTACCATACACAACTATAGCAATAAGCATCATGAAAAACTCAAGGCATCCAAAAATTGGGCATCTACAACTAGAAAATTTCAATTGAGAACTTGAGTTTTTTATGGTTGACTATAATGCACAAGCCCAAGCAAAAAAATCACCAAAATAAAAAGAAAAGTGGGTCCCTAGTTAATGCAAACTAGGGTGTGTTGTGCAATAGCAATAAAAAATACCTTGTTTTAAGTGCCATAAAGCAATCACCCTAGTTCAACCTATATCAGCTTCCATATGGTATGTGGTTGAAACATCAAAGAATATAATAAAAATATTAAAAAAAATCCAATTCTATCAACTAATCAATCATTTTTGGTGTCCTACCATAATGGAAAACATGCCTTGTTGAATGAAATGCTTGATAGAATATTATAGTGTGCAAACCTAGACCATTGTAGTAGGGGCTTGGTGATTTTTCCTTTCATGGGATCTCCCTACTCTGGGTGCATTGTGTTGATTATCTAGCCTAGTTCAGTTTACTTCTTTATATCTACTCACACTATAGTAGTAATCATACCTTGTTGAACCATACATTTGACTAAATACTGTAGTGTGTGATCATGGATCGTTGTGGTAGGGCCATGGTGGTTTTCCCTTCCATGAGATCTCCCTAACTTAGGTGTGCTACAATATCTATGTAGCCCAATTTTATTTGCTTCTTTATTTCTTCTCCTCCTATTGTGGTAGTTGTACCTCATTGAAAAATGCACTTATCATCAATGATAGGGCATAAGATGACCTTAGAGATATATATTTACATTTATTTATGGCATAGGTTGACTTACCCTAGGCTACCCCACAACAATGGATGGACATGATTTCTAGGTCATAGTGTTTATTTGTGCCTATCTAGCAATTTATTTTAGGATTAAGGGATATATATTTGTGTCTATGTGGTATAAGTTGTATTATATTGATTTGTTTTGTTGTAGTGATGAGTGTGTTTGTTGGTATTCAATACTTACCAATACTACATACAAACTACCTACTATAATGGTGTCTTTGGTTGGATTATAGAATAAAATATGGCCAATGCTATAGGGAGGCAGTTTATGATGAGAATATCACTAAAAATTATCCATATCATTCATGCTTTAGAAAATCAAACTCATAAAGTGCATCACTGAATGCTATTCAAATCATACATATGGTAAGGAAACTAAAATTGGCATGTCATCGAATGCTATACAAATCAAATATTGCAATACAAAAATAATCTCATATATATATGAAATTTATGGTACATAGTGGTACAAAATGATACATTGGGCACTGAGTGCCATCATCCTAAGCTACCTTGGGACCCAAAAATAATTTTAAATATTTTATAATAAAAATGGTTTTTTGCATATTACTTGGTTGAGTTTTGTAGGGATATCAGTCCTTATAGATATTTTGGATCACTCTATATTTTCCTATGCACTCATTTTTTGCTCATTTCACAATCAATTAGTATTTTTAGTTCTTTGGGAATTTTTGTAGGTAAATTCCTTTCACGTCGCATGAGACAAATAAAATTCAATTTCTTCTAGACAATATTTCCAATGACACATATAGGTATGTATTATGTATGTTTCCTCCACTATTGCATTTTTAGCTATGTTTTTGCATATTTTTGTTATTTATTTCAAAAAAATACATTTTACATAGACAATAGAATCAAAACTAAAAAAAAAAAAAATTCTCTATAGCATAGAATTTTTTTTTTGTTGTTTTGGCTATCACATATTGCTCTTTTTTATTTTATTTTCCTAAGGACACATGACTAGATATTCCTTTGAATGTTTCCCATGGTTCTTAGGGAGGTGTATTATGTATTTGTAAAAAATAACACTAACAACTAACTTTGTAGGTAATGGAGAGTCCCATCCTCCTATATATGGGATAAATATGGACTAACTTTGTTAGTCCTTGGGAAGGACAATAGTGAACCATATTGGCCGATGATTTTGGTTCTCTTTCTTAACCCAGTTGCTTTTTTACCACTTTGTTTATGTTTTCACTTAACTTTCCCAAAACCTTGAAATAAGGATAGAGTCATGTTTAAGGAACATGTTTGCACGTGTCCCATAGATTTTGCTTCTTAAAAATCAATGATGCCAAGAGCACCACTTTGATTGGGGGTCATGGTCAATTACATTTAAGTTTTTTTATTTGTTAACTTTCCCAAAATCCCAAAGTAAGGATAGAGTTACGATTAAGGGACATGTTTACACATGTTTCCCAAAGCATGTGTCTTAAAAATTCATGGTGCTAATATTACCACTTTAATTTATGATTATGGTTATCATTTAATTTTTTTTATGATTTTCAATGGATGATTGCAATTATAGCATGTTTTTACACCTAAGATTAAGATGACATATTGTTTAGACCAAGGACTACAATTTTATGTCTCCAAAAAATGTGTAAGTTTAGTCTCAAAAGGGAAAGTTATTTTAATCCACTATAAATACCCATTTCATCTTTGCATTTATTCACCATACATTTACTTATCAATGATTATTATTTCTAACTCTACTCTCAAGATTTTTCCTTTGTTGATTATATAACACATGATCTTCTTGCTCTTTTTTTCTCACTTGTCCTTGCAAAGATAACCAAAGGCATTGACTATTGGTTCACTATCTTCCATAGATGATGGGATGCTCTACTAGGATTTGAAGCCAAAGGTCGAGAATTGTCACTTGAGGACTGGTTTCCAAGGCATGTTCTACCTTCTATATAGTATAGTTGTGATATTTCATTTCTTACTAAGGTGACATTGCAAGCAATATTGAATAGAAAGGAGCATTTTATCATAATTATTACATAAACAATATGTTCCTTGATGCCTTAGAGATCAAGTGAATTATTTTGCTATATTAAACCCCTAGCTTTCATTTTTTGTGTATAATATTAGTGTAGTATACTCTTGAATGTACTACTTCAATTTCTACTTGAATTAGGATACTACTCTAATCATGAAATTATTGCTTTATTGTCTTTGTTTGATCATTTTGTGTGTATCTTGTATTAATTCATGTAATTGTATGTGATATCCTATTTTTCCCATAGATAGAGTGTTAAAGAGTGATGACATGGTTGTAGTAGCATGCATGATGAAGGTAATATAATATACATAACCAATGCTTGTGGAATGGTGACCTAGGTGGTACATGATGTAAATGACAATATTAGTATGGTACCAACCATGATAGAAAATATTCAGTGTGGTGTGCTCATTGGAGAATCATGGGTTGCACTAGTGGAAGGTGAGATAAGTGCAATAGAATAATGGAAAGAGAGAAAAGAAGTAAAATTTGGAGAAGAATAGATAAATAAATAAGGTATAGAGTGGCGGATGGTGGAAGGGAAATTAAGTGGTAGTAGTAGTGGCTACAGATTTGGTCATTCCTAACTATAAACTTCTTGAGGGATTTCCTCCTCCTTAACTTTAGTTGTATGTAATAGAGATAGTGACTTTGGTCATTCCCAACTTAGAACTTCTTGAGGGATTTTCACCTACTTAAGTTGAGTTGTATGTAATAGAGATAGTGATTTTGGTCACTAATTGCTTCTTTTATCTCTAAGAGGATGAGGTATTTATCTCTATTTTAGTGATAAACTTAGCCCTCTTTGAACTTTTGGGGTGTTGTCTATCCCATATAGCAAAAAACTCGTCATTGAATGGGCCATCCCTAATAGTTTTATTTATCATACCTATATTGTACATCATCCCTTACCATACTATGATTTTTTGATTGGTGTACCTCAATTTACAAAGTATTCTTAGATTTTGATGATTCATTTTGATATCTAGTTCAAAATCATCTTTCACCTTAATGTATAATATGTGCCATTCTAGTGGGTTCACGTACTAGATTTGGATTTCATATTCATGTCCATAGTTTCTTACTAGAGTGGAAAGGTCCAATTATTTGCTTAGATTTCTTCTATATTATATATCTTCTCATGCATAAAGAAGGTATCCAAATTTTTGCTCCTCAATATTTTCTTGAAGACTACTTATATCATAAGACCAATATTATCTTAAATATTCTATGTACTTATATCTTAATATTACCTCTACCACTTGGTGGAAACCATGCAACTTTGGAGTGATCTTCATAATCAATTTATTGAGTGGGTAGAAGGTGATTTTATTCTACCCCCTAAAATATTTAAAATCCATGTAATCAAGTTGCCACACATACTCTACATTGAACATGTATTTGGGTATGTATGTAGGCAACACAAAGGGTATGGTTGAATATCCATAGAGGTAGATGAAGGATTGGATCTTCCCTAGGTAGAAGTATCTACTTGGCCATTCTCCAATGCTTATGAATTATCATATTTTTTCAAACAGTCTTGGTGCCTTTCCTCTAAAAATTTCCATGATTGTTTCATACACCTCATCATAGAAATAGTAGGTCTTATCCACTTCTTGATAGGGTACATCTATACATTATATAACTACGAGAGGTTTGCCCTCAACTCCTACTTGGTGTAATTGCAAGGTTAAAAATAGTAATTCTTTTGATATAGAATTATCCTAACCATATAGGAGGTATAGTTGTTGATTTGATTTGTATTTGGTATAGTCAATCATCTATGAATGGCTAGGTTTGTAACACATGAAGTATGATGGTGTGCTCATCATAGAGCTTTAGGTAATTTCTCTCCCCCAAAATTATGACTATACCAAAAAATACCATCTATACATCCTCCTTAAACAAGTCCAATGTTAATGAGATACTGAAGTTGTCTTATAACTTGGGTTTATTTATATATGGGGTTAGGAAATCCTTCTAGTAGGTGTGTGTATATTTATTAAAAATCCTTTTATAATTTCAAGAGACCCACATTTTTAGTTCATTGGCCACTTTAAGCATATTTTTTATAACTCCCTCTCTTATGTAGAAAGCATCCTCACTCTATTGTGGGAGTCTAAATCTTTTAGTCATGAGGTCATATCTTTCTATAATATTCTCTACTAACTTTGGGCAGCTCCAAACTTGTGACACTAGGATCATGGCTAGCCCTAATGTTGCTCTAGGAATCAACTTGTAGACCTAGGTTGAACCTCTTAAGTGTATCCTTCCTCACTTTCACAATCAAGTGTATGTAGTTACCCTCCTCTACCTTCAAGAGGGAACATCATAAAACTCCTTGGGTCTCTTGGGATAAAGGGAACCTTACCCTTTTCTCTTTCCCTTTCTCTTTATGTTGGATTCCTAATGGTTTTTCCTCCTTTGGTAGTACACGAATGGGTGAAGGTGAAGTGGATGTGGGTGGGGCAATGACAATGGAAGGTAGCAAAATGGGATGTGCTTCAAGGAAAGAAGGATTAACAGATACAAAAGTAGAATATGTGGGAATTCAAGATAAAAAATAGACAAATTGACCCTAATTATGCAAAGTGGAAAAAATTAAAAAAATATACGTTAAAAAAACAAAGTGATTCACTCATATTTGATGTGTTTTTAAAGTTAAAAAAATGGAGCAATTCACTCACAATTACGAGTTATTTGATTTCTAAAGGAAGCAATTCACTTGCTTGGTGGGTACTTGGAATTGTTTTGAACTTGGAGCCTTTTTCTTAATTTTGTAAGTGATTCACTTGAACAATCAAGTGATCACATGGCCTATGGGGGTTATAAAATTTTAAATTATGGGGTGATCCACTTGGATGTGAGTGAATTATTTATGAAATGAAACTTGGAGGTAAAATATTAAGCTTCACGTGATTTGCTTAGAGGATAAATTATTTGCTTGGTATATCCTTGCACATTAATAAATCACTTAAGAAGCTCATTGAGCTCAATCTAAAAATAATGTATTGTCTACTAGGATCTCTGCACATAATGCATGACAAATTTGAGTGAATCGAGTGCGATGGAGAATGAAATTTGATGATTTATTCAGCAATTTTTAGAGGTAAAGTAAGGGGTTGCAATGGTGTAAGGGGATTTATATCCTCCAACCATATAAAATTTAGTTTCCTGTAATTGCTTACACCATGCATAGAGTAACTCAAATAGGCGATTGACCAATGAAGGGCTATTTCACTCATATAACCATTTAGTTCATGATGAGTAAATGGTTATAAGTGCATCATTAACAATGTCAAGAAAGTTGCTCATATTTTTTATATATTAATATATTGTATCAACATGACATGATAACAAAAGGGATAAAGGGAAAAAAGGAAAAATGATGAGGAAAGATTTAGATAAAAAGGGATAATATAAGCAAGGTTTATATACGTAAATATAAGAATAGTGATTGGAATAATAATTATTATTTGTATAAGCTGCAAGCTTACTATAGTGGTAATGGCTTTGGCCTCTCTTTGAGAGGTCCAAGGTTCAAACCCCACTTAGTATGAGGGGACCAGGACCCCTCATAAAAACTGTGTAAATTCATTGAAAAAATAGTCATTATTTGTATATAATTACATATTGTTTTGGTCAAAATGATTATTTTCTAAATTAGATGAAAGTGTCACCCATTATTAGAAATAGGTATTGATTTTTCATCCATGGTGTCAAATTTTTAGGTGTTTTGGCCTACGATATTTAAAACTTGATAGGGCCCACTTCATAAGGAATCAAATTTTTGGTATTCCCTTAGCTTTGTCTAATATTTATCCCATTTAAATATGATATTTCCTTATTTATAGTCTATCTCTATTGCTTAATTTGTCAAATCATATTTTAATGGCATATTGGTGCTACATAATACTTTTAAAAGCCTTTTCTCTTCCTTCTTTTAGGGCTAATAATACATTTAACATTTATTGTATGAGTTCAATGTCAATATATTCTAGCTCAATTTGTTGTGATATTTGGTAGGAAGGGAGCTCCATATTTATTGGTAACATGGCCTCATTGTCATATACTAATTTGTAGGAAAATGATCTAGTGTATGCTTTTATTGTTACTTGGTCTACCTATAATTGTTTATGAAGCTTGGTATGCCATTCTCTTTATGGCTTAGAAATGGTTCTCTTCAAGATCCTTGTGATATTTTTGTTAGTTAATTCATCCATACCATTGCCTTATGGATAGTAATTGGAGGTTCTCTTGAGCAAGAATCTATATTATAGGGTAAAATTAATTACCTTAAATCCCTTCAAATAGATGGTATTATATATGACTATGATGACTAGTGCCTTGAATCTGGTGATGATATCTTCTAACAATTGGATCATTATTTCTTGATTAGTTGCTTGACTGGGACTACTTCAACCTATTTGGTGAAGCAATTTGTAGTGGTGAGTATCCACTCATGTCCTATGTTTGAGAATTGATTGATATTTCTTATGAATTCTAGGCTCCATTTTTGGAATAGTTCAGTCATGGTGATGGGCTTTAGGATCATTTGGAGCTTATATCTTTCTCCCTTTGAACATGCAATAAGATATATAATCTTTGACCCACTAGTAACAATCAATGAAGATGGTAGTCCAATAATATCTATATTAGGATATTATGAGCTGTGATGGGCATATATTAGTGTTCTTCTTAATGTGGTATTGTTCAATATAAGCCTTTGTTATTTCTTCTTCAATGCTGTCTAGTAAGATGGTATATCCTTCTCAAAATAGATCACCATAAAGTTAGTGGTAATGTGATATTTTTGCCTAAATTGATCTCTTTATTTAGCTATTAACTTTATTAGTGTCTTCTTGTGGTTGTATATTTACATATGTCATCCATCCAAAAAGTATTTTCATCTACATATATCTTCCCTTCCAGAGAAATTTTATTCTTAGGTATTTTCAATACTAGGCTTCCACATAAGGCACTTTCCCTAAATAGCTTAATGGGTTTGATATCTATGCCAAATTCCTAAATTTTATCAGTCCATCCAACCCTCTTTTCTCCTAATTCACCATGATATACAATAGATCAAACATATAGATGTACTACAAAGTCATTGATCTTACCTTATGATAGATAATATTTGAACATCTTAAGAGCTTTCATGATGATGAACACCTATTCTTTAATAACGGTTTATCTTTCCTCATAGTTATAGAGGGTTTGGATCATGAAGAATATGGAATTATCCTCATATTTATCATTCTTTTGCGTTAGGATGACAATGATGAATTCATATATACCAAACACATATAGTCTAAAATTTATAGAGAAGTCTAGGTTGATCAAGATAGGGGATTTATTGATAGCATATTTAACATTTTATAAGGCTTTCTTCTCCTCATTAATCCATTCTAGAGAGGTGTTCTTCATCATTTTGGTTTTAGGACTAACCATTTGGATAAACTTTATGATAAAATTTACATTGTGTTGTGAATTTGACCTAGAACTAACTTGATTTATTTGATGAGCAAGGGTAACAAGAGGTCTTGGATGGTTTTTATCTAGTCAAGGTCTATGGATAAACCTTATTTTGATACCATGTGACCTAAAACGTTTTCTTCATGAACCATAAAAATAGATTTCTTAGGATTAAATGAGATACCAAATTCTCTAAAACATTAGAAAACTAACTTGAGATGCTTAATGTGCTTAATCATATCTTTGGAAAATATAGTTAAATAATTAAGGTATATAAGAATTTCTCACTTTCAAGTCTAGTGAAATTTATGTCCATAGCCCTTTGGAAGGCTTCCCTTGAATTTGATAGACCAAAATGCATTCTTTGATATGTGAAAGTCTCCCACTTGGTGATGAAGGATTTATTATGTTGATTTTCATCCTTACCAAAATATGATTTTAATCTAAGAAACCATCAAGGAGAGACAACATCTATGACATAGCTACCCTCTATAAAATCTCATATATGGCAAGTAAAGGATAGTAATCCTTTAACAATGCTCAATTTAAGTTCCTAAAATTGATACATAGCTTTATATCACAACATTTCATGTGTATTAGGACCCAAATAGCAACCCAAGTGGAGTGCTTGATTGGAAATATTATCTAGTCCTATAGGAGTTTTAAGAGTTCGTTTTATTTTTTATTTTTTAAGAGTTTTTTTTATCGTTACCTTGCTTTTAGGGTTCATCGATCATGGCTAATATCTGAATGGTCCAGATTGAGGCTCCAATTCAATGGTATGCTCTATGATTTTCTATTAAAAGACCTTAATATCTTCATCTAACCATGTATTAAAGTCCCCATACTTACTACAAAGTTCTTTGAAAAATTCCATTTCTTCTTGATTGCAATTATTTCTAAGTATTAGGTTCTTCTCTTTGGATGATTCACTAGGATAATATAAGGAGAATTTTACTTTGAGGTTCATTTTCCTTGTACTATAATTTGGATAATATATACTCTCTAGAGTGATCAGACCCTTGCATAAATGATTTGAATTTAGTTGTATGAATCCATCCTTTATGTCATTATCATATTGTTCATCATTTTTAAAGAACTACCAATGTTTAGAATTATTAGGAATGATTGATCTTAAGACTACCTCTAGTTATGTAAGTTTTTCCCATATATATCTGGTGGGGTTAACTCTAGCTGGGATTCCTACCAACTCATTTGGTTTTGTGTTCAATTATCTATGCACTATTTTAATCTTGTATGTGTGAAATTTTTTCAAAAAATCTTGAACTTAATATTTATATAACTTTAGGTTCTTATTTTTTGTAGCACATTGGGAATTAATATAATATAAATTAAGTTTGGAGTCATCATATATTCTTTGGATCTTGATTCCCATCATATTAGATTTCCTCAAACCAGTACAAATTGTTTCATTCTCTATCATATTGTTGGTACAATTAAAGAACAATATACATGTCAAGTAAGTTTGTGCACCTTGTGGGTTGATGAATTGAATACCAACATCTATCCCATTCCTGGTTTTGGTGTCATTGAAGTATATCACCCATTTTATCTAATCCTTGACTTGTTAGGATCAAAATATTAAAAAATGATTCAACTATGAGATAGTTGATCAATTTAGTCTCCTCATATTTGAATTTGAATCTTCTTCATCTTGTAATACATTGATTATCATGTCCATTTTTGATTTCTGGCTATCTTCAAGGTACTCATCATCTTCTATGAATTTTAGGAGCTCATTCTAGTTTACCATGCTTTCATCATCCAATTTATGTAGTAGGTAGTAGCAAGGCGTCTCACTTTTAACCCTGACCATCTTTCTATCCTTAAGCATGATCATGTGGGTATAACACATTGTCAAATATCCATACCCTGATAACTTGAGTGTCCACTCTCTAGATAGCAACATATCTATGTACAAAGGGAGTTCATCCACTACTATCTCTTGTACTACTATAAACTTTAGGTTTCTAGTTATAGTCATGACCAGGTCTTTAAGTACCTCCATTGCACTAGTTTTAATCTAATAGAGGGTTAATGCTTAGCCATTTTGGTATAAGGTAGACCCATCTCTTCACAAGCAACTTTAGGTATAATAGTCATTGTCACCCCTAAATTAACTATGCAACTTTTGACCATGTAATTTTCAATTTTGAGGGTCATATTAAATGGTGGTGACTTCAATGTATTAATCTTTAGGAAATTTAATATATTAGTCACATTGACCTAGGTGTTTGTTGGATGTTTTACCATCAAAATATATCAATTAATTGTATTGATTATAGTGGGTTCTGACTACTCATCCCTAGCATAACTTATTTCTTACTCTTTCAAAACATTCCAAGGTAGATCTTGCTAACCTCATAGAGTTAATACTACTAGCATGCTAACTTTAACAAGTGTTCTTTTAATTTTATCTACAATGTTAAACTTAAATTTCATAGAGGGACTGCCACTTTACATTATTATTTTTGATATTGCCTTGTAGCTATTGTGCATCCTTCACATATGAGAGAGGGATATTTTAGTTGTTATTCGACCTCTTTTTGAAGCTGATATATTTCTTTATTGATCTCCATTTTGATATATTTATCTACTACTCCTCCATCCTCTTTATCCAATTTTAGCTCTTTTCTATTATCTATTTGTCTATCCTTATTGGTTTGTGCCTCTCTTTTATTTTAAGGTATGCTTGTGATCTCCTTTTTTGTACTTTCCTTATCCTTTTGTTTCTCTTTTTGTGCCATAATAATCCCCTTTATCTTTCAAATGTGGGTATGATCTCCCTCTCCTAAGTACTATTATACCTTTTCCAACTTCAATAAGCTTCTTAGTTGGTTGTTATTCAAAATATTTTCTCTTACCCCTAGTCTTAATCCCTTGTTCATTAGTGTATATGGCATCATATTCAAACATTGAATCTTCATATATTTCTATAGTACTTATTTAGGATGGCATTATTGGGGTTAGGTATAAAAAGCACTAATTGTTGGTTCTAGAATTATCGATATGTAGGTTGGTTATTTTAAATGACTAGTTGACCAATATGGTGTCCTATTGAGCCTAGTATTGTTGGTTATGTAACAAGAGAAAATGCACCATACATATATGTAAAAAATGATCTTTATTACACAAATTTTTCTTCCTTTTACAAACATGCCTTCTAAGAGGTTATAAATGATATCCTCAAAGTTTAGAATATCTCTCTTATGCAATCACATAAAGCAAATGGTGCCTTCATGAGTGTATTCTTATCACACTCAAGAGTAGATGAGTTTTTGGTAGCCTTAAGTAAGCTTCGACCATCCTAAGTTGTCTGTAACTCTGAAGTACCTATTTTACCTTGTTGCTTTTTTCTATTATCGAGGTCTTGGCTAGGTTTATCTCTAGCATGTGACCATCTGAGGGCTCGAAGGTAAGTTCTATAGATCATCTATGAGTCTAATGATGATGATTTTGGGTCATTTGGGGCTATATGACTAGGGTCTCTACTACTTCAATATTGACAAAACTTATTATAGAATTTTTAGGAGAAGTGTTGAGCCTCTGGTGATAATCTATTATCAAGATGATACTTTGTTTGCACGTAGGCTCAAAAGTGAGTTGGGAGCATGGAGAGGATTGGGTTAATTTTCATGGTTGATTGAAAATAGGAAAAGAGAGAGTTGGTTGTGGATGGTGGATGAGCAAACAAGGGAGGAATGAGGGAATTTTGGTAGAGTTTTGATTTGGTTGCTAAGGATTCTTGCAAATGAAGGAAAAGAGGAGGTTATTTATTGATTTTTAGAAAGGGAAGGAGATGGTGACATGGAGATAAGTTGTCATGATGTGGAACCAAGTGGGAGGTGTAAAGACCAATAAAAAATTGTAGGATTCTTCTTGGAGGGTTGTGCACCCTCCAAAATTAATGACCTTGGGTGAGGTGAATTCTCACCCACCCAAGTGTCATTAATTTGCATGGGGAGTGGGGACCTTGAATAGTGTGGAGGAATTTTTAATTCTTAAAAGTGCAAGGTGGAGGATGAGAAGGACTTGTGGATTTATGAGGGGTATTCATGAGAGGGGTTGACTTGGAATTTGGGGTAATTTAAAATTCATTAAAATTTGGAGGGAAGAATGTAGGAGGATTTGGATATTTAATGTGGAGAATTTCTAGGAGATTTTGTGGGGATTGCAAGGGCTGATTGGGATTTCTAGGGATTTGATTTAGATTTAATGGTTAGGGACTTGATTAGGGAATTTAGGGATTAAATAGGATTATGATAAACTTGAGGAGGATTTGGGAAATAAAGGAAGAATTAGGAGGAAATTAGAGGGCTTAGGAGAATTAAGAGAGGATTAGAGGAATTTATAAAGGGGAGTAGGAGGAATTTGGAAAGGTTAGAGGAGAATTAGGAGGAATTAAAGGAAATAGAGAGGCTTAGAAAGGAATTAGGAGAAATAAAATAAATTAAAGAGAAATTAGATAGATTAGGGATGAATTAGGAGAAATGAAGGAAATTGGAGGAGAATTAAAGGGAATTAAAGGGGATCAATAATATTTAGAATAAATGATGAGAATTTAGAGGGATTGGAGGGAAATTAGAGGGTTTTTGAAGAGTTTAGGGGATTTAAATAAATTAGAAGGGGGTTAAATAAATTGGAGAGGGACATTAGAGTAATTAGAGAAATTAGAGAAAATTGAAGTAAATTAGATGAATTTAGAGAGGGAATTAGAAATTTTAGAGAGATGTAGGGGAATTTGAGATGAGATAGATGAATTTAGAGAATTAAGAGAAAAATAGAGGATTTTAAGGAAATTGGAGGAATCAGAGAGAGAATAAAGGAGTTTAGAGGGAATTGGAGGAATTGGAGGAATTGGAGAGGAGATTGGGGAATTTAGAGGAACGTGGAGGAATTAGAGAGGGATTGAGGAATATAGAGAAGATTAGATGAATTTTAGGATTTTTATGAAATGACATGTTTTTGTTTTGGTAAGTTAAGGAATTTTCATTAAAAAATAGGGTATTTGAAAGGTGCCCCAATGCCTTATACAACAATGAATCAAAAATAACTAAAACTAAAACTAAGAAAAACATGAAAATGACAAGGAAGGATGCAGGAAAGGAACAAAATGCATCTACACAAGAGCAACAAAGAAGAAAACCAAAATTGACCCATGAAAAAGGTTAGAACACAGCAGGATACCAGAGAGTAGCTATCTGAGAGATAAAGCAAGCTAAAACATTAATTTGGTGCATTAGTCTGCATAGGAGAGGCAACCACGATCTCCAGATCAACATCCTTGGTAGCATCCTAGAGCACATACTTAGAAGCATCCTTAGATATTTCCTTCGCTATCTTGATGACTTCATCATCCTTGACATCAAAAACTCCAACAATAGCATAAAATGCAGGGCCCTCTTCGTAATTGTCACAAAAAAAAAGTAGGCTGAGAGCATTACACTGTTTCTTAAGCTAAGCAATTCCTTTCCCGAGCACAGCTTTTAGGTGTCTACATTTACCCCTTTTTAACTGTGTTGTGTGTGAACACATTATAATGCAAAATTAGACAATATAAGATTGGTTGGATGAAGGATTTTGTTTTTGTCCCAGTAGAGAGGGATTGTTGATGATTAGTTTGTTGGTTCTACTTTTTCCCTAGTAGAATAGGGATGTTGATGATTGGATGATTCTACTTTTTCCCTAGCAAAAGAGAGCTAGTTACGATTGGGTGATTAGTTTTGCTTTTACCCTAGAAAAATAGGGATGTTGATGGTTGGATGGTTCTACTTTTTTGCTAGCAGAATAAGGTTGATGATGATTGGATGGTTCTACTTTTTTCCCAGGAGAAGAGGGTTAGATATTATTGGATGATTGGTTTTACTTTTTTCCTAGCAGAAGAGGGATAAATTTGATGGATGTCAAAATTGATCATTTGGACTTTAGGTTGACTTAAAATAACAACTTTGTGGGTGTTTTTTGCCCCCTCAAGTGGTGAGTTGTTGGACGAGAGAAGAGAGGACAAGAACTAGATGCTTGATAAAAAGAGTGAATGAAGATGCTAACAAATAAATGGTGGAAAGAATTGAGGGACAATTGTTTTTTGAAAAATTTAGGACCATATGAAACGGTCAAACCTAGTGATCATCTAAGATGGTCGCACCAATGAAATATATAATGGGATTTCAAGGGCATGTCAAGTCATTTTTATTGCTCATGATTGGATAAAATGAGAGAGTGAGGGGTGTGAGAGAAAATTTGATACAGAGAGCTTATCAATTGATGAGTCAAGGGTGTGATATGGCGACCAAAGGATCAATGGTGGGAGTTGGAAGGAGTGTAAGAATGGTAAGTACAAAATTTGACCTTTTCTCCATGTTTTATGAAAAGGATAAATTGAACCTTAGGAATTTGTTTATTTTTTTAGACAAATAAAACCGTAGATAAAAGTAAGTTAGACTAGAAAAATATTTGGAGGTATGTACGGGGATTGGGGTTGGTTTGTATGGTTTTTCCTTTGATTTTTTAATTGTGTGTTGTTTTTTGTGTTAATTTATTGTTTTGTTTTTGTATTTTTATTTTGTATATTTTAAATTTATTTGGCACATGTGGGACAATCTTCAGGCTAGATGATTGTGTTTTATGACCGTTTAGGGGTTGTATGGGTAGGGATAGGGATTATCTAGGGGTAGGACGATGATTGAATAAGATCACCAAGAAGGGGGATAGTGAATGTTTCTTTTTTTTACTTTTTTTGTGAGGATGGAATACAAATTGTGTGTGTTTGTGGTTGTAGTGGAAGTTGTTCAGGTCAAGGCATAGGTTTAAAGATGTGTTTTATATGGTGATGAGAGAGTTGAAAACAATCAATTGGGATTGTCTATAGGATATTGGGTTGGTGGTAGTGGCTAGATTGGAGATGGTGTATGTAGACCGCATGTATATCACTGCATTAATGTACAAGTGGGTTCTTGACACCTACATGTTCCACATATCAATGGAAGATATAATGATCACATTAGAGGATGTGTATCATAATTTTTAGTTGCCTATGGAGGGGAAGAGGATTTAGATGATGATGACAATAGAGAGATATCTTGTTGCATAGATTTTATAGAGAGTAGTGGAGAAATATTGATGTGGATAATAATGGAGTCCTATTTGAGGTGCATTATGAGGAGGGACTCCTTATCACAAGGCAGGTTGTGCTGATGACCTTGATGTCTAATGCCATCTTGTCAAACTCTTAAGGTGTATGGTTACCTTAGAACTTGCTAGGTTTGATGATGGATTTGGTAGAGGATCCAAATATATATGCATGGGCCTTGGCATTACTAGCTTAGATGTATTAATAGCTATACGAGGTGTGATGATGAGGTTGATCGAGGTTGGGATGCAAATTTCTCCTATAGGTATGGGCATGGGAGCACTTTTAGGTGGAGTATCCTCAAGAGCTCCTATAGCAAGAACATAGAGATATGGGAGATGACATACCTATTCCATGAGATGGTGTAAATATAGGGATATGAGTAGGATCTAGCCATATTGGCTTACTATGAGGCTATGTGGGTGATATGGACACCACAAGATATCATTTGGAGGCCATGGAAGAGGGGTTTAACTTGGGTGGAGGATGGGGTGCATATACAATAGGTAAGATGGTGAGATTATTATTTGGCCAACATGGGATGAAGTATGAGTATTTTCAGTAATTGTGAGTGTTGAGGCAATTTGATCTCAAGCACAGTGTACCTATCACAAAAATATGGTATTGGTGATAGATTATGTGGAGGATGCAAGGATGATGACCTGAGTATAATGGATGGTGGGTATCCTAGAAATTTTAGCCAGGAATAGGGGAGAGGTAGCCAATGGTGGAGGTAAGTCAAAGGAGGAGTGGTAGGAGCCACTAGGGCAACATACTCATCGCTAGTTATATAGGGAGGTAGGACCATCATAGGTAGTGTCTAGGAGGAATGATGTGGAGGGTAGGGATGATGGGAGCAATGGAGGAGATGAGGGTGAGGATATGGCTACTATGGTTGATTGAGTTCACATTTTTTAGGGATAACAGATAGAGTGATAGATAACCTATGCTACAAAGCAAAGTTAGTAGGAGGTTGATAGGCAAAAGTGGTGGGATGTGAGGAGGATAGGGATATAATACATACATAGTTATAGAGCCTATAGGAAGAGAGAGATCAGGTGGTTGTAGAGTAGAACCAAGTGATGATAGAGCAAGATATCTTACATAGTCGAGTGATTGCTTTGATGGTCGAGAAAGGGTGGGGATAAACATTTGGATAGGGGGCTATGATGGTGATATTATGGGTAGAGATGGCCATAGGGTGAGTGAGAGAGGATAGGATCATGACATAGTTGTGATCGAATAGGGATTATATGGTTTTATTAAAGGATACTATGATTAGGGTAACGTTGGACATACCATCATGGTATTCTACCTCATAGTCATAGTAGAGCTAAAAGGGTGAAGAATTGAGAGTGCTACCCCATACTACCATAATTTAGAGAGCCACCAATTTCATAGGTATCAAGTGTGGGGGTATCTCGAGGGGAGAGATACAACATAAGAGTGGTAGTGGGTAGCTACATCAGGACAAGGTAGATGGGAGTGGGAAGATCGATGGGTGACAACAGTGATGATTTTTTGTTTTGTTTTGGTTTTTCTATATGAGCCATAATTTTGGATGTCTTAAAATGGTAGGCTAGAGGGTCAGATGGATGGAGCCCATGTGCATGATATTATGATGTATGATTATTTTGATGTATATATATGATAGTTTTTGTGGATTTGATGTCTTGTGTGTGATGATTTGATTTGTAATGAGTGACAAATATGCTATATATTTTAGATTATTGTTGATAGATATGGATGGTAGTGAATGTTATGGGTATAATATAATAGAGATATATGAATGCATGTGTCATAACCATTCGAGAAATATTTGTATGTGTATTACTATGCATGATTTAGTGGATTAATAAAGGGCATCAACACAACCATTATACCAACAATGAAATAATATAAGAGGTATTTGACATGAGGTATGGATGGGGTTAATGGTATTATGGGATGTGTGATACAAATATGAATGCAGGATCAAAAAAGACATATGGAGGAGATGAGGTTAACGATAATACTAGTTGCTTCAAATTTCCTAGGAAAGGAGATTTTAAAAGTAATTTTAGGGAACTAAAACACCCTAGTGATACCAATCAAGTTCATATAAGAGTCAATCAAGTGCTTTAAGATACTTGAACCATCCTAGGAAGTCTAGTCTATCAAGGAATTTTTGGAACGAAATATGCCTTAGATTATGATTTGCACCAAAGACTTCGTTAACATTGAAATACCAGGCTCAAACAAAGCTCGCTTGATTCAATCTCCAGAGAAGGTTGCTTCCTTGTTTTTATAGGAAAAGGTGAGAGAGAAAGGAATGCTTAAAGAAAGGTAAATATAGCCAAATTCTAGGAGATGGTAAGGTACAGATTAAGCAACAACATAGAACTACTTCAAGTTTTTGCAAAAAAATGTAACAAGAACCAAAGCATAGAAACTAAGATCGTTCAATGTATATCTCTACAATAATTTATTCATAAAGTAAATTGCAGATCTTATGGAACGTTTAACATAAAAATTCAGATTAAGAATTAATGTATGATGTGTTCAGCAAAGAGTAAATTAGCAAGACAAACACATACACACTTGCACACCAAATGAGCCCAAAAATAGGATGCATGATCTTTATTAATATTTCAAAAGTCTGAATGATAGTATTGTAAACACCTGACAGCCAATCTAGGAATCAAGTCGCTCATCCTATATATAGAATTTTACATAACAAAAATTGAAAGTCGTTACAACAAATCGCCCACAAGCTTGTTCTAGTAACAGAGTGGTTAGAGATCACAATATTTCTTGTTACAGAGATATTCCTCAGATCACGAAGCTCCAAACTGAAAATCTTAAGATATTCTTGTTACAAAGATCTTCTCCACTTCCTTTTAGAGATCATGGTTTGTTGGCTCTTCAAAATGTCGTGCAATCACAAATTTTCTTCTTGGCTTACTGTAGGATCTTCAAAATGTCGTGCAATCGTGACTCTTTCACCTTGTGTGTTCTTGGCTCCTCAAAATGTCACACAATCTCCTTGGCTCACCAAAATGTCATGCAATCACGACTCTTTCCCTTTGTCCACCCTTGGCTCACCAAAATATCCTGCAGTCGCTACTCTTTCCCTTTCTGCGCCCTTGGCTCACAAAAATGTTGTGTTGTCACAACTTTTCTCCTTTGCTTGATATTTTCTCTCCAAAATGTCGTGCTATCATGACTTTTCTCCTCGACTTGCAAAATTTGAAGAGAGTACCCTTTATTTCCCTGGGTGTTGTCATTTTGACCAATATTCTTGGTGCCTCCTAGGGTAATTATGTTAACTGAATGTTAGAACTTAGAGCCTTTATCCATTGGGAAACAGAGTCAAAAAAAGAGAATTAAAAATAAGTAAAATGAGGGGAAAGGAAGGGAATGATACCAAGCATAAAAAGCAACAAAAATATAAGGTTTGGGCGTGATCAATCTTCTAGGGATTCTTGATCAGATTTGTCAACCTGCTCTTGACCTGGAGGAGTTATACCACTTGATGTAGCCTTCTTAGTTTTTGCTTGTCTTTACTTATCCTATTATCCCCTAGATTGAACAACCTCATTATAGGTGATACAGGCCTTCTTCCAGGTCTCTTCATCAGTGTCTATATTTTCTTTGAAAGTAGCGTACAGGTACTTCAGTTCTTCTATTTTGTCATAAGATATATGCTTAGACTTGAAGTATAGCTCATTAATACTGGAGTTCATTTGGGTGATATATTGGGCCATGCTAAAAATACAGTATTCTTCTACCAAATCCTCCCATTTGTCAATTTCTGATGTGTTATCAAAGAAATTATACCAAGCAGCTTTTATCTCATCTTCTACTAAAAGTTTGGAATTTACGTCCCAAAAGCTGGGCATATCGTAGTCTTTAGCCATTTTAGTGTGCTTTGAAATTGATTTTACTTCTGACATTAACTCTTGTATAATTTTCACTGCTACCATTACCAACTTATGCTACTTGAAGAAGTTCCTAGTAAATGCTTTGGCTTGGGACTAGTTCTCATCTTGAGTTCTATAGTCGACTATTGCTTGTGTATTGTTCGCCAGGACTTGGATTTCATTGGCTGCATATACCCTTGGATTCAAGAGCTTAATTGAGGCTTCAAATTATTTTTCCATCTGACTTAGTGTACTGTTAACTTTGGAAAGGTAAGCCAAAGTAGGTCTAGCTTTCAGGACCAATTTGCTTATTCTTGCCAACTTTTCTTTTTGGACCACTATAACCTTTTCCTTAGAGAGCCCCTGAGTCTTATCGAGGACTATCAGCAACTTCTTCTTCAAATATTCTATTTTTTGCTACAGTATTTGGACTTGTTCCTCCACCTTTGCTACTTTTTCTTTGAAAGAAGCTGCTTCATCAAACTTTTGTTTCCATTGCTTGGCTTCATTTTTGAGAGCCCTTTTAGTGTTTTTCAGTTGATTGAAAGCTTCTTATAACCGTTGTTGGGCCCATTCTTATTTGAGGAATTTTTATTTATAGTTCTCCACGTTCAGATAAATTGTTCCCATGTGAGTTTGGGCTTTGTTCCACTCGTCATCCATAGGCAGTTGAGTAATATCTTCTATAATTATTTTAGCATGGTAGTCATCCAAAGTCATCTGTTTCTCTGACTTCTGTACCAGGGGAGTCATCTTCATGGTAGACTATTACATACTCATTAGGTCTAATACAGTTCATTCCCACATCAGGCCATATCAGTAGCACTTGGAGAACTCTGTGACTTTAGCCATGTTGTGGTATTCATCGTGGCTCTCTTTATTTTTGGAATTTGGCTACAGTGGGATTATTGGCAGAGGAGGAGCTTTGTAGGGATTGAAGACTCAATAGGTTGGTGGATAAGGGAAATGGAGTGGGTGGTAGGGAATATCCCATGCCTATTTGAGAGGGAGATCTAGTTGGGGTGTGATGGGGTGAAAACTATGGAAATCTAGGAGGTGATGATGGTTTCGAAACCTCTTTTTTATTTTGAATGGGAAAGGGAAGCTTTGTGGGAATGAGAGGAAGAAGAGGGAGTATCAAGATTAATTTGGGAATTTATACGTTCCTGTTGTAGATTGGAGCCTCCCATTTCCTATGATTTTTTTGCGTATGCTTCCGCTATATGTTTCAAACATAAAATATCTGCTCCATCAGTTATTAGCGGTGGGGTTTTTTCTCGATTCGGGGGCTATCTTTGGGGTGTCTTCTCTAATTATTCAGCCACTTGTTCTTCCTCTTGTGCTTCTTTAGTCACTTTTTCTTCCTCTTTAGCTTATTTAGTCACTTGTTCTTCCCCTTGTGCTTATTTTGCCACTCGTTCTTCTTTCGGTGCTTCTTTTGCCACTTTTTATTCTTCCTATGGGCGTTCAGATATCTCCTCAAAGCTTTTCCCTATTTCCTCTTCTCCTTCATATTCTTCTTCTCCTTCATATTCTTCAGAATAAGATTCCTGTATCTTTCTCTTTTTTTGGCCTCCTCTCTATTCTGGTTTTGCTTTCCTCTTCTTCAACTCCAATGACTTCTCAAGTTCATGGGGAGCACTGTTTTTAGACTCTATGTCTGATCTTAATTGTGGAAGTCGAAGTTTACACTTCTTTTTGGGGAATTTAGTCTGTTCGGCCGTGACTTCCTTCCCCTTTCCCTTTCTATATTTTTTCTTAGACAATTTTGGGGAAACACCACCTATTTCGAGTGGGATTTTATCAAACAGAGTCACATCCTAATTTTCATGGTGCTCATCATACTTGGTACATAATTTGTTATCCATTTTGAGCCCATACCTTGTGAAAGTATCAATATGGCACCGCATCTACCACCAGGTCAATATTTTGGCCTTATCCCAATCATCTCCTCTTTTCTTCATTCTATCGAATGTCTTGGTGTTGATTCTATGGGTTGGGTGAGAATCTGGGTTGTAATCCACCAGATGTTTGTAGAAATTGTGCCATGGAGCTAGTGGCTGCATTCCCTCAACATGCCATTCAAGAGGCTGATCCTTGCTATTATTTTGGCCTCGCTCAATGTCTCTGTTAGAGATGTGAAATTGTTGGAAAGGACTCTTATTCAGAGTGGCTTGCCTTTTTGCAAATATGTCATCAAGATCATATTTCCACCTCTATGGAAGCTCTACCAACTTCATGTTTCTCAACATTTGAGAAATTTTAGATGATCTCCCTTATTTGAAATAGTTACCCCTTCAAACTGGAAGGGCATGAGGCAAGTATGAGTCTTTTTTTTTTTGAAAAAATTGAAAATCTTGAATTAAAACAACGAGCATATACAAGAGGGAGCCAGAACATCCCTAACAGGAACCCATAGACAAGAAACCTCAGCAAAGAGCGAGAGGGGAGCACAACCCAACCCAAAGCACAAGAAGAAGGCAAGGCGCGAAATCGTGACATGTCGCGAAATCGCGACATGTCGCGAAATCGTGGCAGTCAAGCCGACCGAGGCCATAACCGCGCCACAGGTCACGAAATCGCGACGTGTCGCGAAATCGCGACGGACGAAGCCAGCAGCCCCCAACCGCAAAAGATGTCGCGATATCGCGACGGAAACCTTACAGAGCAGACAGTCCATAAAATTGTCACGAAATCGTGACACAAAATCCAATAGCCACCATTGCGCCAGAAGTGTCGCGATTTCGTGACATGTCACGATTTCGCGACATGTCGCGAAATCGCGACAACCAAATCCAGCGGCCCCCAACCACAAAAGATGTCACGATATCACGACGAAAACATCTCAAAGCAGTCAGTCCTCATAATTGTCGCGATATCGCGACGCATCCTCCAATTGTCACCTTTACGCCAAAAGTGTCACGATTTGGCGACATGTCGCGATTTCGCGACATGTCGCAAAATCGCGACAACCAAAGCCAACAACCACCGACCACAAAAAAAGTCGCGATATCGCGACAAAAACCTCACAAAGCGGTCAACCCTCAGAATTGTCGCGATATCGCGACGCATTTGCCACTTGCCACCATTGGGCCATAAGTGTCACGAAATCGCGACAAAAAGACCTTTCTGCATCAAAACATCCCAAGTGTCGCGAAAACTCGACAAAGTTGACCACTTGATGACCAATCTTCAAAAAAGTCTCAAAATCACTACTGTTGTCCTCTATGATGCCCCTGCAGCCAAAATGACGCGAAAATGTAGCAATTTCGAGCCAAAGGTCCCAACGACATAACATATCGCAAAAAATAGACATCTTCCAACCGTTAGTTGCAACCACAAAACCGGTCGCGATATCGCGACAAAGAACTAGCCAAAGAGCGCATCGGCTCGAGATGTCGCGATATCGCGACAGAAGTCTCCAAAGGCCGTGGCGACGGAACCTGTCGTGATATCGCGACAGGTTGCCACCAAGGGTCGCGACATCACAGAAGGTCGCGAAAACGCGACGAAAAACTCCCTTAACACAGAAGTGTCTCATTTTCTCAAAAAGTTAGCAAGCCCTTGTCGAATCACCGGATCTTCCACAGGCATATTACTGTGTAGTTGAACTCCAACCTCCTTCTCCGCACCCATCTTGGCGAGGAAATCAGCCGCCGAATTTGAGTCCCGATTCACATGGATAGGGATCACATCCTCTAATTCCCTCCAAAGGACTTTGATTTGAGAGACTAAGATCTGAATCTTCCACGCTTTCAGAGCAAAATTTCTCAAACAATCAAGCGCACCAACCAGAATTTGAGAATCGGTCTCCAAGATAATCTTTCTATATCCCTCGAGTGACATCCCGTAAGGAAGCAACTTTGATGGCAAAAGCTTCGGCTTCATTATTGGTGGCTCTTCCCGTGCCCTGCAACTCCCAGTAAAGCACAGTTCCAGTGTGATCACGGCACACAACACCGATTCCAGCATTTCCTGGATTTCCCTTTGCAGCTCCGTCCGTGTTAATTTTAATCCAGCCAACCGGAGGGGGTTTCCAACTAGCCACTTTTTCTCTACCTTGAGCCACAACTCTCTCTTCCTGAGGATCCAGCTCACCCATAATATCTTCTGAAGCATGTAATGCAACCGTCTCAGTGACTTTGCTCCAGATAACCTGCCAAACACCATCAAGGGAGGAGAAGGTCTCTCGGAAGAGACGGGCGTTTCTTTCCAACCACACTTGCCACCAGATGAAGAGAAGACCAAGCTCCCACCCCAATCGGAGGGCTTTTGATTTAAATCTAGCTTTCTTCCATCTTTGCCAAATATTATTTCGAGTCAGAGCACCATTACTCTTAAGTTTGAAATGAGAAAACCAACGATGCCAAATCGACCCGTGAAAGAACACTCGAACATTAAATGGTCAGCAGTCTCTTCATGCTTAAGACACAAAATACACTGAGAAGGACCATTAATTCCTCTGATTTTTATATTATCATAGGTGAGAATGCCATTATGCATAAGCCGCCAGTGCAAAGAAGTTCACTTTCGGCAAGCACTTGGAATGCCGATTTTCTTCCAGCCTTGAACCGGAAAAAAATGTGGAGGAGGTTCGGGAGAATCCGATCATAACCATCCTTCACAGAATAAACTCCAAGATTCCCATGACCCCAAGCTAATTCTTCCTCTTCGTCTCTGCCTGTGAGAAATCTAGCAGTCAAGATGGTGGAGAGAATGGTTGCCAGCTCCGGAGGGATAGTGACAATCCACTCCTCAAGACGCTTAAATTTCTTGAATTTGAACTCCCCCAATTGACTAGTGAGGAAATAGTTCTCAATAGTAACCCAACCCTTGGATTCTATGGCAGCTTTAATTGGAAGCAACTCAGGATGCTCAACAATGATGGGTGGAAACTAGTCCCAAGAGTCAGTCCAGAAGCGAGCTTTGTCCCCTCTCCCCACTTTCCAGAACAATTGGTCTTTAATAATTTGAGAACCCAACTTAAGAGCTTTCCAAACTAGGGAACCGTTGCCATCCGAGAGGAAACGGCTAACTTCGGAGGGATGGACTCTACCCAAATATTTGCTGGTCAAGATTCTATCGAATAAAGAAGATGGCCGAGAGATCCATCTCCAATACAATTTACCCACTAAGGCTCGTTGTTGAGTTTAGAGCTTCTCAGACCCAGTCCTCATTTTTCTTTAGGCCGAGTGACTTTATTCCAGCCAACCAAGGCCCATTTCCTACCACCTTTTGCTCCTTCCCATAAGAATCGTCTAGCCAGTTTGTCCAACTCTTTCCAAATAGAAAGTGGGGCAGCCAAGATTGAAAATTTATAGATAGGCATGGCCTGAATTACTGATTGTAAGAAAGTTAAACGGCCACCGTAGCTTAACCATTTGTGAGACCAATGGTTCATTCTATCTTTGATGCCATCCAAAAGATCTTTCCAAATATCCTTTTTCAATTTCTTGTAGTGCAAAGGAACTCCCAAGTAGACTATAGGAAGAGAAGCTCTAGTGAAACCCAAAATCTCTAAAATTCTGTCCTGCAACCTTTGGTCGAGGTTGAAAAAGACCACTTTAGATTTTTTGTCATTAATAACTTGATTAGAGGCCCTAAGGTAAACAGAAAGAGAGTCTCTGATTCCCCTGGCTTCCCTGAGACTAGCCACTCCAACCAAGCCAGTGTCATCCACAAATTGTAAATGAGTCAAGACTTCTTCACCAACCTTGATACCTGATATCATGCCTTGAAGTCTTCTTCGCACGAAGAGCCGACCTAATCCCTCAGCTAAGATAAGGAATAGATAAGGCGAGCAAGGGTCCCCTTGTCGGAGACCACGAGAGGCTCCAAAGGGGGGGAGGGAATCCCCTTGATGAGAACCGAGTAAGAAGGCATGGAAACACAACTCATAATCCAGTCTATCCATTCCTGGGAAAATCCAAAGGCAGCCAAAGATCCTTGACAGAAACCCCATTCCACTCGATCATAAGCCTTAGACATATCCAGCTTTGATGAACATTCCTTTGTTACCGTAAGTTTGCATTGAGTGAATAGCCTCCCGAGCAAGAACCACTCCATCCAAAATCCGTCTACCCTCAACAAAACCCCCTGTTCTGAGGAAATGATGTTGTGGAGGAGAGGTTTAAGACGTTCAGCTATAATTTTTGTGATAATTTTATAAATCACATTGCATAAGGCAATGGGCCTCGAAGTCGAAATGTGAACTCCTTCCTTCCCCTTTGGAATTAACGTGATGAAGGTGTGATTTAGAGCCTTGAGCATTCTCTTATTAGATCTGGATTCCTCAATAATAGCCAAAACATCTTCCTCCAAGATATCCCGTAAGGCCTGAAAAAAATCAATAGGAAAACCATCCGGACCCGGAGATTTGCCCGTGCTCATTCCAAAGACCACATTTTTCAATTCATCCCGGTCAATAGGTCCGAGGAGAGCCTCGATTTTCAGCTGGAGTGATAATAGAGGGAATAACAACAAGAACTTCATTTTGAGCCCCCACATCTTGGTCCCTATTTTCTGCAAAAAGCTTGGAGAAGTAATCCACCGAATGGGAGTGCATGCCCGGAAGAGTATCAAAGGAGTGCCCATTTTCATCTTTTAAAACTGCCATATTATTCATGTCTTCTAGCACATGCTGAACGATGAAAAAATTTAGTGTTTCTGTCTCCTTCCAATAGCCAAGAATTTCTAGCCCGCTGCCTCCATAAAATTTCCTCTTGGTTATCAATGGCCTCTACAGCTTTACGCAAGTCATCATCTTCAGTTTTGAGCTGTTCAAAAATTAAACCTTCCCTAAATTGTTTCTGCACCTCCTCCCAGCGGACCAACAAGGGAGCTCTTTGCAGCTGGAAATCCGATTTATTGGCATGCCTCCACTGTTTTAGTTTAATTTTGAAAAAAAGCTGTTTGTGAAATTTAAACATCGCAGTCCCAAAAGGAGGACGACCTTCTTCCCACCATTGCGGAAATAACTCGTGAAGGTCCTCCTTCTGGAGCCAGAAGTTCTCAAATCTAAAAGGTTTGTGGAACTGCCCTGTTTGAGTCCCACCCATCAGCATGATGGGAGAGTGATCGGAAACAGGGCCGTCCAAAATCTGTAATTGCACATTCCATTTAACAAAAGCCTCCTCTGAGACTAGGAAGCGATCCAATTTTACCTTGCAACAGTGTGGATCCCTCCGTTTATTAGTCCAAGTAAAAAAGGATCCAGGGCCCTTGAACATCAACTAGGTGAAAAGCCCGCACCTGGGCAATCAGAAGCCGATCCCTCGGGTCCAAAACAGGGGAGCCACCCTCCTGCTCCCGAGCAGATAATTTGGCGTTAAAATCTCAAGCAATGATCCAGTCAAAAGCTTGTCTTGAGGACCTCATGTTGTGAATTGCTTTCCATTGTAGCCTCTGGCCATCAAGGCTTTGAGCCCCATAAAAATTTGTAATTAAAACTTGCTCAGCTGTGATATTATTCCTAAAAAGAGATGTGAGAACACCCCTCCAAGCTATGTGTTCTAGAGCAGACCATTCCAAGTGGTTCCAAAAAGTAACAATTCCTCCTGAGGCACCTTGAGCTGCCACATCCATATATCCAGCTCCCCTCCAAATTTTACTAGCTGTTCTACACATCAGATCTAAAGACATTTTTGTCTCCTGAAGGAGCAAAAAGTCTATTTTACCCTTCCCTATGAGTCTTTGAACAACAGATTGATGGGTTCTCACTGTTTAAACCCCTAACATTCCAAGATTGAATAATCATTGGAAACCTTGAGAGCAATATGAATCTATTGTTCTCACTGATCCATCAGTGACCAACTTGTCTCCTTGCATTGCTATTAGGTCCCTGTTAGACTTCCTACCTGCTCCTTGAGAATTGTTATTCTTGGACCGTTTTTCCACCTGCGTAATCCCTAGGGCTGGCCTTTCTCTAATATTTTCTGTATTTCCCATGATGACATCCTTAGTAGCTGACTGGGTTGAGGAATGAATTACCAATGCCCCTGGGTTCTCTGTCTGCAAACTCTCAGAGGGTTCAGTCACCTGCTCGAGGACAGGAGTTGAGGAGGGGGAAGCGTGAGAGTGGATGTTAATAGCCTCAGTATTCCCATCCACGCCTTCCATGGTTTGATCTTCCTGATCCACAAGGGATTTAAAGATTTCATACCGGTTAGTTGTCTTGGGAGGAGCTTGGTCCTTGCCATTTCTCTTTTTGTTTCTCCTTCGTTTTTGCTGTTCAAAGCCATCTTTCTGGCCTTCAGAACCTTGGGGGGTGTTTTGTGATTCTTTGACCGGGGTAAACTTACCCTCTCTGGGGCTATTTGAGGTTCCAAGCGGGGCCTCCACTTTTGTGCTCAAGGTATTCGGACAAAACCTAGCCAAATGACCATGCTTATGGCAGACCCTGCATCTAAAGGGAAGAGCTTCGTAGTCTAACTGGTTGTATCCAAGATTGTCCTGCTAACTCCAGTTCCACCTCAACTGGTAGTGGCTGGTTGATGTCCATTTCAACACAAATTCTGGCAAAGACAACAAGAGTTTCCCTCTATGGTATCTTTGGAAACTCCCAAAAATCTACCTAGAGAATTACCAATCATCTCAAGAATCTGCTCGCCCCAAAACTCCATCGGGAGAGCATATAGCCGTATCCACACTGGAACAGCCGTGGGCTCAATGCGAGGATCGAAACCCACTCTCCACGGTTGGACAAATAACCCTGTCGGGCCGTGGGTCCTCTTCTCAGATTCAAAAGCTCTGTTTCTATCTACTAAAGAAGAGAAACTAATAATGAAATACCCATTGCTTATAGGCCATAAGGAATACTCACCGATAGGTTCCCAGTTCTGTCTAACCTAGGTGTGCAGAAAGTGCAACGTGGGTCGGATACCCATGAATTTGCAGATCAAGTCATGGTTAGCACGGTAGGTGATCGTGTCCTCAACCATATTTGGTTCTATGACTATCTTAGGTCTGGATGCAGATTGCGGGAGACATCCATTAACTTTGTTTGCAGAAGAACCCTTGCCAACATTCTTGAGAAGCGCATGGTAGGCACCCCGCTGGGCTTCATCGAAAGAAGGCGCAAAGTTCTCCTTTAGAATCTCAACATAAGAGCTCTTCTTCCCGTCTAAAGAACCTGGAGGAGACCCCATAGGGCCCTCCCGGGGCAACGAATAAGCCAACAGAGAGGAACAGAATCAAACCAACCGAGACACTGGTAGGAGCCGTCTACCAGAACCCTGGAGCTTCGGCCTCCGATAGTTCAGAAGGTTTCCCGCCAAATCGCCAGAGCTCGAACGCAAGTTTTTCCCTGGATGGAGCTTATTCGCAAGTATGAGTCTTTTGGGCACCTATCCCAAATGTATAGTTGATGAATTCTTGTTGCCTTACATACTCCAAGGCGAAGAGTCATTTGGTGACGTAGTAAGGCAACAAGAAAGGCTTCTCTGTGAAGCCGTAGAGCCTTATTATCACCCCTTGGGTCAGGACGAACCAGTCTCCTTCTTCTAAGTGAGGACGCCTCAAGGTCTCTTTCATTTTCTAGGGAATTCTCGACATGTGCCCTAACACAATCCGTAGAGCCGGGCCATAGAAATCCATGTTGAATTGATAATACAAACTCTCACTTGAGAGAAGCGGAGTCCACTCACATACACATAGATCTTCTCCTTTTGCATTCTTTTGAGTAACATAAATTGACTTTAAATTTTTTGATTGAAAAAATAAGAAGAGCCAAACCAAATAGGAGGAGTACTTGAAAGCATCTAGGGCTTCTATGTGCAATTTTGATAGTCTTGTATGTAGTTGTTGAGCTAAATAGGATGGCCAATCGAAGAAGATAGGAAATTTTTTTGGATCCATGCGAGCTTTATCATAAAACTTATAAATTGAAACACATTGTGCCACTGTAATTTGCCACCCATGAACCTGAGAGTCATCTTCCAACCCTGCTACCATAGCCAGCATAGAAAAGAGTTGCTTATTTTTGAACTTGGACAAGGGAATGGGAGATTGGGGAATGGAACCTTTAGGGAGCTCGCTTTCAAGATTCTACTGGAGGAAAGCTCTTATGTTTGGGGCATTGATATAATATTTTGCATAGGTGGATGGATAAAACTGAATGGGGGGACTGGAGGTTTACATACTTGGGAGAAAACTACTCTGATTGTGTCAGGATCTATTGTAAAAAGCATTTCTCCTTTGTAGTTTTTTACACTCCTACTCTTGACATCATATAATTTTGCCATTGCACTAATCAATTATGGGCAGGGGTGTACCTGAGGGCATACATACCAGTAGAGCATAGAGTAGTATGGGAAATTTCTCGGGTTCGAAGGAGAAGCATCTGCGGCCATCCTGGTAGCTATGTCTTTGTGGATTTGCCCTGGATCCCTCCATGTCAGCTTCGTGTCTGTAATATGGTAGTCGGTATCGACAAAGCTGTTCACTTTTACACTCGAACTCCTTTTTATTTTTGATGGTGCAGATGAAGAACCTAAAGCAAGGAAGGTAGCCATGGTGGTACCATTGCCTATAACTTGAGTACTCGAAACATAGAGATGTCAACTAAAAATTATAGAGTTTTCTGAGAGGCTATTAGAATATAGATAGCATGAAACAAAATATGAAAAGAGGGGAGGTGAAAAATTTACCCAATATAAAATACTGTGCATGCTCGTGCCAAAAGATATACAATTAAAACACCCAGGTGACATGGAGTAACTGTGATTGGTAGGACGCGTCTCAATGCAGATTTCAAACGTTGGCAGGAATTTTGGCTAGTGTGCTAGCTTTTAAGGATACCAACTACCTCGAGTTGCCATTTATGATATAGGCCAATGGAAAACCTCCATCATGGTACTGGGCCAATAAGGCAACGTCATCTTTGTATACAATCAACAAATATGATTTTATTTTGATAGTGGTTCTTTTTTACTCCCTAGACATCGACTTTCTTTATCATCACTTCTGACTACTCTAACATGATGCATAGCTATACAAAGTGTTAGGTTTGACGTGGCGTTCTTCTACCCAAGGTGCTAGGTCTGATGTGGCATCTTAATCTATTAGAACATGCATGAGCCTTCTATCCCAAAAGTCGTGAAATCATGACAATTTGCCTTGGAGATGAGCCTTCTATCCCAAAAGTCATGAAATCGCAATAATTTGCCTTGATATACACAAATTGGGCTAGACAATTTTCCTTGGAGATGAGCCTTCTATCCCAAAAATCGTGAAATCATGACAATTTATCTGAAAGTGGACCATTAGTGCCCAAAATTCATGCTATCATGACAATCTACCTTGGAGCATTATTCTTGTAACAAAAAGTCACGTCGCCATGACAAAAAAAACAGGAAAGCTTATGAAAGAAACATATTTACAAGGTTATGTACATACATGAAAAAATAAAATATATACAAGGATAGGTCAGAACCCATTACTTGTAGTATAGCTTTAGGTGAAAACCATTAACGGGAATGGGTAGCGTCTGGTCCTGCTCATATTTCAGTTAGAAAGAATTGTGCTGCTTTTCTTCAATGATTTTGAAAGGGCCATCCCAAAAAGTATCGAACTTATCATGATTTCCTGGTTTTGACCTCTTTTCATTCCACTTCAGGACTAGATCTCCTACCTTGAAGTTCCTTAGAGTCATTTTATTGTCAAACCATCCCTTCGTTGCAACTGCATATTTTTGATAGTGATCATAGGCTTGTTCCTTCTATTCTTCCAATTGTAAGAGTTGGATCAAATTTTCCCTGGTTTTCGCCCCCCAGTACCAGTTAGAAACAACAAATCAAAGGTATTTCTATGTGTATTGGGAACAAAACCTTTACCGTAAACTAGAGAATAAGAGGATGTGTTGATAGATTTTTTTATTGTGATCCTATCAGACCAAAGTGCCTGATTTACCAAGGTATGCCAACTCCTCTTATTATCTTTGAGTGTTCTTTTCAAAATCCTGAGCAGATTCTTATTCGTGGACTCAACTAACCCATTACCTTGAGGATAGTAGTTTGATGATATTTTTAAGTATATCCCATATTTACTGGAGAAGTCAACTACCTTGGCTCCCACAAAGTGTGAGCCATTATTTGTGACCAGGGCATTTGGAATGCCGAACCTTGTGATCAAGCTTTCTATAAATTCAATCACCACTTCTTGGTCATTATTTTTTGTGGGTATTGCTTCAGACCACTTTGTGAAATAGTCAGTGGCTGTAAGAATGTATTTATGGCCTACTAATGAATTTGGCTCTATGATGCCTATGAAATCTAAGCCCCATTGCTGGAATGGTTCTTCAACCTGAATGTTTTTTAGGGGTAATGGTGCATTCCTATTCCTTCCCACATATCTCTGACATTCTTCACAGTTCCTTGTGATTTTGAAGGCATCTACGAAAATTGTTGGCCAGTAGCACCCAATTCTGATTATTTTTAGTGCGGTGGTTCTCCTGGAGTAATGTCCTCCTGATAGACCTCCATGAAATTCTTTTAAAATATTCTACTTTTGTTCTTCTGATACACATCGAAGCAGTACTCCATCCAAGTTTTTCCTATATAACCCTTCAGGAAATAGAGTGTATTTTAGAGATTGAATCCTATATCTTCTTCTCTGGGAAGCGTTCAAGTTTATCAGGCATATTCCAGTCTAGAAAAACTTAATCAGCTCATCCACCCAATCAAGTTGTTCTAAAGATTGATCTTCCTCTGGTATTAATTCTTGAACTTGGCAAGCTACATGATCCATCGATGCTTATTTTGCAAGTTCCTGGCACAATGCTCTGCCTCTGACTAGTTTGGCCGGGTGTATTTCTACATCATACTCTTATATTTTGGTTACCCAACCAACTCTAGTATCACCGAGCTCACCTTACATAATGAAACTTCGCACATCCGGGTGAATTGTATAGACTATGATCTTGCTCTGTGATAAGAAGTTCTTGAAATTTTTTAGGGACTTCATGATAGCATAAATCTATTTTTCAATGAAATTATACTTTTCCTCATGTTCTTGCATGTTTTGACTTAGGAAAAGCAATAGGCCTTTCTTCATTGTCAGTTCCATTTTGAGTGAGTACCGCGACATAGCTTCCCTGTTCACCTATAGCATACAAGATAAAATCCTTGGAGAAGTTTGGGTTCACTAGGACAGGAGCTTGAGCTATTTGCTCTTTGATCTATTGAAAAGCTTATTTTCTTGTATCTGTCCATTTAAAAATGGTGTCCTTCTTCAATAGTTCAGTCATAGGTTTAACAATTTGTGCAAAATTTGCTATGAATTTACGTATGAAATTTATTTGACCAAAAAATGACTGCAAGCCCTTTTTTTTAAGGGGAGGGGAAGTTCTAACAAGGCTTTCACTCTATTGGGGTCTATGGCTAGACCAGATTTTGAAACTACATGACCAAGTAAGATTCCTTCTTCCACGATAAAAATAGATTTCTTGGGGTTTATGGATATACCAAACTCTTGGTATTTTTCTAGTACTCTCCTAAGGTGAGTAATGTGATCTTCTTTCCTGTGAGAGAAAATAGTCATATCATCTAGGTATATCACTATTATTTTATTCACAAGTTCTCCAAAGGCTATGTCCATGGCTCTTTGAAAAGTCGCTCCAACGTTTGATAACCCGAAATGCATCCTTTGGTAAGAAAATGTTCCCCATTTGGTTGTGAATGTCATTTTGAATTGGTCTTCATATTTGACCCATACTTGATTATACCCAAAGAAACCATCTAACAAAGAGAACCTTTCAGCTCTTGCAACTGTGTGTAAGATATGATCGATCTGCGGGAGGGGGTAATGATCCTTGAGCGAAGCTTTGTTCAGGTTGTGAAAGTCAACACATAGTCGAATATCTCCATTTTTATTTCTTATTGGTACCATATTAGCAACCCATGTCGAATGTTTGATTGGATACACAATATTTTCTTCTAGTAATTTCAACAATTCTTGTTTCATCAAAGCTTCTATTTTTGGATTTACTGGTTGTTGCTTTTGATGGAAGGGTTTAGCACCTTCTAGAAGTTCAATTGTATGTTGGATTGTTTCTTTTGAGTACACTTTCAAATCGCCATAGGTCCAAGCGATTATATCTAGAAATTCCTTACATAATTCTCTAATTTCATTCAATTCCTTGTCTGTAGTTTTTACCCCTACTTTGATGGCTTTGTCAGGTCCCAGTTCAACTTATTTATATCTGTGTTTGTCAACTTTCATCTTATGACCTGTTGACCTATCATTGTTATCAAATAGGGATTCAAGTGTGACCAACCCCTTGGGAATGTGATTATTTTTCAACTAGATGACATTTGCTTCTTCTTCATCTTCATTTACTCTGTCATTGGAACAATTCATCTCATGAACTAGGAAGTCTACTATATGCTGATCATTCTCAAAAACCTGCCAGAAGGTATCTTTATCAGGTACAGAAGGCATGTATATCAATCTGACTATTTTTTATTTCTGAATAACATTGCTTATAGGACAAAATTTTGCTCCTACTGAAGCCAACAAATCTGCATGCGTATTTTTCTCTCTGGGGATAACTTTCATGTTCAGGGATTCAAAATATTCTAGCAAATCCCATACTTTATTTCTGTAAGCCTTAAGATAATGTTGCTTGCTTACACATTTCTCTGTTACTTGATTTACTATTAGCTCAGAATCACCAAAAATCTATAGTTATTTAATGCCCATATTTTTTACCTTTTTTAGACCTAAATAGAGTGCCTCGTATTCTACTACGTTATTGGTGCAACTCCAGGTTAATCTGTAAGAGAAGACTTTCTCTTCACCAGTTGGAGCGATTAGGACAATGCTTCTACTCTCGCCCCATTCTTGAATCTGGCACCATCAAAGAAGAGTTTCCATAATTGATTAGTAGATATATCAGGTAATGGGGAAGAAGTAGATTTTCTTTTCTCGAGCTTTTGAATGGTGTAACTTCCCAGATCTATTTCGATCATGGTATTGAAATATAAGATGGAAAACTGGTCTTCCCCTTGCAACTCATTAAGAGCTTCTTCCATGAGACTCAAATCTATCAGTTCTTCAGTCATCATGTTCACAGTAGTAGAGCTTTTATCTTCTTCTCCAAGCTTCTCAACATGGAAGGTGGAGGGTTTCTCATTGAATATCTTCACCCTTCTACCTTTGAATGGGATTTCGAGGTGTGAAAAATCAAGAGATAGATATCCTCCTATTTTAGCAATAAATTCTCTAGATAGGCACATGCCAAAATAAGGTTCCAAATCAACTACTACCACTTCTTGTATAACTATAAGTTGAGGGAGCCTATGAAGAACAATAGGAATATCTTTGATCACACCTACTATTTTTACAGGAGTTCCATCAAGTTTTAAAACTCTCGAACCACTCCTAGTATATTCCATCCCCATAATATCACATACTACTTTAGGCATAATAGTAGTTGTGGCTCCAGAGTCGATCATACAATTATGGACTACCCATCCTTCCATTTGGAGAGACAAATAGAAGGGAGGAGGTCTATTCTTTCCTGAGGTGGAAGTGAGACTTGCTTGGGCAGAGTTCAGTTTAACTGGATCTTTATCCTTATTTTTCATAGATTTCAATGATTCCTGTAGTAGGTCTATCTGTCTCGAGATCCGTAGGGCTTCATACATAGTGGCTTTGGAAGGAGTCTTCTTCATTTCTTCAACAATATTGAATGGAAGAGAATCCACACTTTTTTCTTTTACCGTCGTATCAAACCTGTTCCTGTATCCCTGAGTAGCATCAACTCTCTGACATTTAGTTAATGAAGGGTACCTCAACTTTTCCCTAGCTTGCTCTTGAGTTTCTATTTCTTTAGTTGGAGGTGTTTCTTTTTGGATCTCTCCTCCCTTTTGATCTGGATTTTGTGGGGGTCTCTTCTCAATAGGACTCTTTGAAGGCATAGGTACCTTTAAAGGATTAAGGTCCTTAGGATCAACCTAAAAAGGTTTCTTTCTTGATCTAGTCAGAACTGAGACTTATTCTAGAGAAGGCATCATAAAATTATGATCATCCTCTCTGATTATGTTTACCTGACCTTTGAGAGATCTTTCTATCTTTTTTGTAGCCACCTTCTGGACCTGATGTTGATGAACCATGCAAGCAGTTTCACCATGAGGATCATTGCATGTGGAACACCAGTAGGATGATTCTGGTGAAGTATTACTAGGTCCACCTTCCTCATTGGCATAGACTGTATTTGTTTTTTCATAATTTCATCCACTGGTAGAGGCTTGATATCTGGTCACTTGTGGATAACGTCTCGGTTGAGAGTTTCTTTTCGCTTCTCTTCACTCCATAGAGATGAATTTATTTGATAGAGTCTTATAAGAGGCTTGCAAATCTTGCAAGATCGCCAGTTGGGCGTCTTGAGTAGACGTGTTTGTTGCTACTAGGGATGGTGCAGGGATAGGAGGGAGCATCGAAAGAGTAGGGGGTGTTGGTAGAAGTGGGATGCTCAATTGTCCATTCCATTTAGGAAGACCAGCATTAGGATCTACAGGGGGAACTGGGAAGTAGTACTTGAAACTTGAGGGAAATTTGGAAAAATAGGTGGAATCATCTTTGAAGGGAATCTTCCTATGGCGATCAAATATTTTTTTGCTTTTTGTGCTTCTTGATAGATTTTAGGAAAGGTTGTTACCCAAGATTGTCTGATAGCCATACTTATTTCTGAATTGAAAGCTCTCAAATAGAAGTATATAGCTCCTTCTGGTGCTGGTCTCAGACCGTCATGGACTCTCTGCCAGGTTTTATTGAACCTAATATTGAAATCTATGATATCTTCTTGAGGATTTTTTTGAATGGCATTGAACTGATTCAACAACGAAAAGGGATCTGCATGCTCATTAAATTCTTCCACCAATTTACTAGTAAGTTAGGCCCAGGTAGAGATAGCCTGATTATTAAGAGCTTTGTACTAGTAGAGCATTTTTCCTTTTAGGGAAATAATAAGAAGCCTAATCATCACGTCTTCTTCTATGATGTCATATATTGGTGCTAATGTGGCCACATCTAAGCAATGTTCATATGTTGTCTTTTTGGTACCATCATACTTGGGTAGCACTTTTAGAATCGCTGTCGGTATTGGGTGATGGACTGGAAGATTCAAATGGCCCGTATGATTCCACAGAGGGTAGGGTAGAACTGGAAGATTTCCTACCATTGTAGTAGTGTTAGTGACTAGATCTAAAGTTCCATTAGTAGCAGTGCTAAGGAAGACTGCATGGGAGGTGCATGCTTGTATTGTATTGTTATCTTGAATTGAAAGTGTTCTAGCAACCAAAACTGGGTTAGCTCGAAGGCTACCAAGATGTAGTTCAAAGAACTCTATGGGTTCTTCCAAATTTTTTTCTTTAGATATGGTTATCATAAAAATGGTTTATAACCAGATGCTAGTAAAGGATTTTTTTAGGGTTCCTTTCTAGTGCGGAGTCGTCAGGTGATAATAAAAAGGTTAATAGGGCAAAGGCTTCACCGAGACTTTGATCTGTATATATGCGTGGGATTTGTGTCCCACCGGGCATGCCAAAAATTATTGGAATGAAATCTACCTTAGATTATGATTTGCACCAAAGACTTCATTAACATTGAAAGACCAGGCTCAAACAGAGCTCACCTGATTCAATCTCCAGAGAAGGTTGGTTCCTTGTTTTTTATAGGAAAAGAGGAGAGAAAAAGGAATGCTTAAAGAAAGGGAAATATAGCCAATGCTAGGAGATAGTAAGGTATAGATTAAGAAACAACATAGAACTACTTCAAGTTTTTGCAAAAAAATGTAATGAGAACCAAAGCATAGAAACTAAGATCGTTCAATGTATATCTCTACAACAGTTTATTCATGAAGTAAATTACAGATCTTATGGAATGTTTAACACAAAAATTCAGATTAAGAATTAATGCATGATTCAACAAAGAGTATGTATTCAACAAAGAGTAAATTAGCAATAGACAAACACATACATACTTGCACACCAAATGAGCCCAAAAATAGAATGCATGATCTCTATTAATATTTCAAAAGTCTGAATGATAGTCTTGTAAACACCTAAGGGTCGACCTAGAAATCAGGTCGCTCATCCTATATATAGAATTTTACATAACAAAAACTGAAAGTCATTACAAAAAATCACCCACGGGCTTATTCTAGTAACAGAGTGGTTAGAGATCATGATCTTTCTTGTTACAAAGATATTCATCAGATCACGAAGCTCCTAACTAAAAAGGTTAAGATATTCCTGTTACAAAGATCTTCTCCACTTTCTTTTAGAGATCATGGTCTACTGGCTCTTCAAAATGTCATGCAATCATGAATTTTCTCCTTGGCTTGCTGTGGGCTCTTCAAAATGTCGTGCAATCATGACTCTTTCACCTTGTGTGTTCTTGGCTCCTCAAAATGTCGTGCAATCATGACTTTTCTCCTTGGCTCACTACGGGCTCTTCAAAATGTCGTGCAATCGCGACTCTTTCCCTTTGTGCACCCTTGGCTCACCAAAATGTCATGCAATCATGACTCTTTCCCTTTGTATGCCCTTGGCTCACCAAAATGTTGCGCAATTATGACTCTTTTCCTTTGTGCACCCTTGGCTCACAAAAATGTCACACCGTCGTGAATTTTCTCCTTCACTTGATCTTTTCTCTCCAAAATGTCGTGCTATCGCAAATTTTCTCCTCGGCTTATAAAATTTAAAGAGAGTACCCTTCATTTCCATGGGTGTCGTCATTTTGACCAATAGGACTAAAGTGTGTGTAATGAGATTCATTTTCAATTCTGAACAAGGTAGGACTGACCAATTGTAGCTCAATCTATTAGAAGCTAGCTCATCTATGAGCGGTTAGAGGTTTGTACAAAATAATGTTGCTAATGTAACATACATATCACCACACAGAGGGCATACTCCACTACCAATAAAGCATCTATAGCCCCTATGGAGATAGCTCCATAATCCTTCAATGTTGTTCCACTTCCAACCATGCATTTTTTCATGACTCGTTACCCTCCTACCTTATTTAAAGAATATTAATTGATCTTGGGGATAAATTAGTGTCTGATAGAAGGGGAATGACCCTAAATAATCCTACACAAATTCTAATAAAATAATTTTATGAAGGGTAGGAAAATATTAATTACCTTTTAGAGGAGATAAATTAATTAAGAACTATTTATGAGGTCTTGTGAAAGATAAACTTGAGGAATTATCTTTTACAAAATTATAACAATAGGTAAACAACCTAGTGGACCCAATGTATATGGGACTCAAAAGGACTATAGGAATTTTAAAATATTATATGAGTTATCCTATCTATTGGGAAAAACCCATATGGCTACCCTATATTGGTGGAAATTAAAAGGGAGATCCCCTACCCTATCAATAATAGTTCTAATTTTGTATCCATTCTTTGGCTTAATAGTATTAGTTTTGTATTTGTTTCCATGAGAGGGACACAAAACAAAAATAAGGACACTTACCTTATCCTTAGTGGACCCTTGTTCTACTCTTGGACCATATATCATATGTCATGATATGTCTTAGTGGGGACAAGACATCTTTTAAATATTATTATAATATGGCCAACTATTTGGCCCTTGAAGGGAGAAGTGTCCTATAAATAGAGGATATTTTATGAAGAAATGGGTCATCTAGGAAATCTTAATGGTCTAGGAAGTATGCTCTCCACCTTGGTGGATCAAAAACCATAAGACTTGAAGGATCTCCTAGTTAAAGTGAGGAACAAGCAAGGAAATCTTGTACTTAGGGAGTATGCTCTCTACCTTATTAGTAGATCAAAAAACAAAAGGTCTTGGGAGAGTACTAAGTCTTAAATCAAGGGTATTTGGCCAATATAAGTGGATTAAGGAGGTAAATTTGGAAGTAAGCATGAAAAAAAGCTCAAAAAAGAATTAGGAGACAAGCTTGGAATCTAGGCCTATCCAGGTTGTTTAAAACCATTATACTTCCTCCTAAAACTTGCGAATTTGTTAATATGGTAACCTTTTAGTAGGATATGTCCACTATTATAGTTAATTGCAGCCTTTTATTAATAGGATTCTATGGTCAATTTGGTCTTGATTGAAAAATTGTTACTAACCAATTTGATGTATATTTAATATGATCTCGAATGTTATCCGTATGTTATGTTTGACCAATTAAAGAATAATGAAAGGGGTATTCTATTTTATATATATGGATATAAAGGGGTATTCTATTTTATATATATGGATACAAAATATATAGTGCTCTCGACAAAAGTCGACCCCGTGACCTCATGCGAGAGTAGATGTTAGTACAAAACCAATGGCCATCGACCCATATGGTTGGATAAGATAAGAGAGCATCTAGGATAATTAATTCTTTCCCAAGCACAGACTATACCATAGGAGGATGCAATAATTATTCTTTTCAACAGGAGCATATTCCATGGAGATATAATGAGGGATTCCTATCACATTAGGTTATGTGCTATTTGGCTCCTAACTAAGTTTGGAATTTTCTAGTATAACTAATGCAATAACCAAAATGGCTTGTGCCCTTCGATATCTTCGTAAAACCCACATCGCCGAAAGGAGGTTGCGCGTCTATCAAGCTACCAGGCATTAACCTAGTCGAACAACCAGATAGGAAATCCTATGGATATCTACAAGATCACACGTTTATTCTCAAAACCTGTTTGCGGATATCCTTTAAGACTACAAACCTCTCGGATCAATCCTGGATTGATGAGCAGAATAGATGACCTGAAAGCTAAAATTTATGGGGTAATTTATCTTGTTCTCTAAGCGAATTTACTGATTGAGTATTTTATGACGTGTTTTAGAAATAATTCCATTCATTCGCTCTATGTGTGTGTAGTACAGATATTCTGGAGTAATAAATAATCTTTGTGCTAAGAATTTTGAGATAATTCCTTGACATAAAGATGGACCCCTTCCTCTCTGTCAAAATATGTTGCTGGGTATACTGGTCTTTTTTATAGTGGCAAGAGTATATGATGATTATTCTATAGAGATGTTTATTTTTTACCAAACCTAATATTGACCTTCGCATCTCCGCCGTAGGGTAAGAAGATCTAGGTTACCCAACGGTAGAATCGCCTATTGAAGTTTATCTTGTGACATACAAAGAGATCGATTCGAGATGAAGGTCGGACTGTGGACAGTGAGGGTTACTTTAGATTATTCATTTTTTGAATATGGATGTTGATTAGGCGGTATACTTTCATCAATAAACTCTAGTAGCCATCAAATTAACCCCTTTCTCGATAATAGAGGAATCACCATTATAATATCTGGTGGAAATAGAGTCGTGGTTACACATCGCTTAAATCAAAGTAACCAGTAGGTACACCGAGGAGCATGTCGCATAGGTGCGGTTAGAGTGACTATTGACGAAGAGTTATCTCAACATAAACCAAAAAACCAAAGGGTATGTAGTGATCAGGAATTGGTCAAGTCATAAGGTAAAATGGTCGATATGCAAATTGACTTGATTCGATATAAAGTAAAGCTTTAGTTAGGACTTGACTAAGATAAGTAAAGCTAATAAAAGTAGTAATGTTAAATATGAAAAAGTATTTTATATAAAAAGGTTTTAAGAATGTGATTCGTGTCATGCTAAGCCTTTAGGATGTATTTAAAATATTCAAGGATTTATCTTTATAAAAGATAGATAGATGATCATAAGAAATGTAATATACTTCACATTTAATCAGGGAATATGTAGACAACTTTGGTTATAGAATCAAAGTAAATTAAAGAGTATTCAGTTTAGTTTTGAGATAAAGCGGAAAATAATGGAAGCTTATATAAGTACATGTACTATTTTAGACAAGGCAGGGTAACTATTCTTCCCCCTAAAGAATGTTGAAACTTTTCTAGATAGGAATAAAGTAGGAGATATCACTTAAAGAAGATAGATGGTTAGATACATTTGTGGTATCAAGTAAATGCTAGTATATTCATTCCTTGATTTAAAGGTATGAGACTTTGATTCGTTGAATGAACTTGAATTAATCTCAAAGATCGAGTTTGAAAACTATTTTGAGAAAATTTATGGAATTTCCTCTATCACCAATAAGATTTCCCCAAAATATAATCTGAGGATTATCATAATCATATATGAGATATTATTACTCATTTAGTTGACTTAGTGATAGGAATCAATGAATTCCTTTATTGTATCATAAATTTTGAGGGAATGGTTGGTTTCCTTGTGGGTATGGGAAGTACCTTAATGTTAAAAGGATGACTTAACTAAAGGAATTGGAAAACTTCTTAATTGCATCATGAACCGAGAAAGAAACAAGTGATATCCTATGATTTGCATATTGATTAAGGAGATCCAATGATACCCTTCTCTATCTGTAATATTTTACATCTCAAGTTTATGAATATGAGGAAAGAATATATTTTGGAGGTTGGGTTTATTCCCCATGAGGGTTCCTAGGATAAATCTTTGTGTCACTCTATTTTGTGGTTTGCTTTATTATATCTTGTGGATGTTGCATTTATGTTCAAAATGAAAATGATATATGATGTAATGTTTATTTTATGCATGATAGAATGTATGCTAAATTTTTAGTAGGTTAATAATGTATGGATGTTAGAAATGTATGCTTAATTCTTAATATGATAATGCAATTGTGTCATTTACTTTTGGAATATGATGGGTAATGATGAATGATATAGTTAGGTAGAGTTGCTCAAATAATAATCTCATGTGAAGGATGTATGCTTACTTAAATGTGTTAATGAATCAATGGGATTTGTTTAACTTATTTCTATAATGTTGTGGGATAACTATTTATGAATGATGCACCTTTCCATATACATCACTGGTTATATTCATGTTGGTTATTCTATGTTGAATTCCAAGAACTATTATGTAATAGAGGCTAATGCTTAAGGGGATAATTGGATTTATGTTGATCTAAACATTATACACTTATTCTTGAATGGAATATAAACCTTGCTTAAGTAGAATTCTCATGTAATGCTTCAAACCTAAGGATATGATGTAAAGAATTTTACCATAAAAGGGCCTCATGGAGTTAAATTCACCTCAAAAACACTCAAGATGGTTTAATATAGAACACTATGTGGAATGAAACTCTCAAGATGGCAAAATGACCTTGATCTACAAACCAAGATAGACCCTACACTCTACACTAAAGAATTAAGTTTACATGTGGAGGAAAACACCCGTATGGGACAAGTAATGTCCATTTGTAATGAACTCAATGTGAACAACAAGAGGGTTGCCTAAACAAAGAGTGTACCAATATGCTCTAAGAGGTTTAAAGATAGGTAATCATGTTTAAGAGGACATTCCATGGATTCTTATCATGATAGTGATATTGTTGTCTTAGAACTCCCTTCTAGATGGAGTGGATTGGATCTAAGATCTATGAATAACCATTGGTGTGGTTATTTCATCTATGATGGTTTACCATTGGTGTGGTTCTCCATATTCAAGGCATTCACCTGGTCTTGGTGGACCATTTGGTGATTTCTCCTTTTATGGGGATGAAACCTAACGCTTGGCCAACGTACTCATACCAAGTGGGGTATGAGGGTTTCATAGAAGCTGATCACTTCTACTTAAAGAGACTCGATCAAGTCTCTATAGCTCTTGAAGCTATTTGCCTTGAAAGTTACAATCCAAATGGAATATGTCTATCCTAGGACATGATTAGGTCTTTTGCCATATGAAGATGAACATTTATATATGTAAAAAAAAAATTATGGATAAGAAGGGGTAACAATTGGGGTTGTTACAGTTGGTATCAGAGCCTAGGCTAACTGATAGGCTCTAGTTAAAGTCTAGGTTAGCAAAGACTTGGGACATGAAACTAAACTCGAGAGAAAATTCCACAATTTTAAAATACACACTTGGTAAGGACAAGGTCAGTGTATGAGATTATGATGTCTGAGTTCCTATCCCCCATGAGTAGATCCACAGTCGTTCAAAAGTGGAAGAGCTAAGAGAACCCTCCTATATGGGTTTTAAGTGGTGTACCTTAGACTCTTTTGGAAAATCACTCGACATCTATGTCTTTTGGTTGCCTACTCCTTATCTTCAAGTGTGTCTAACAACTTGAGTTAGTGGAATAATAAAAAGAATATTTTCTTTAATTAATTTTTATTACAATTTGGCCTTAGGCCATGAGACTAAACATATCAAATACAACGAACTCTGGTAGATTACTATTCCAAGTAGTAACAGTTCACCCAAAGATAGTCATGAACCTTTACCATGGTTAGAGATACCACTCTCCTTGTTGTAATATAATAGATGTGCTTCACACTATTTAAGCACTAAAATGAGAAATGAAGTAATGCATGTGGTATTAACCTCTACACATGAGAACCTGATGGTAAAAGCAAAAAGACAAAAACTCTTAACAAGAATGACTAAATTCAGTTTAGGAATTATCACCATGGGTGAATATAAGTTAGTCATTGAAAACTAACTACTAGAAAATTAAGAACAAGAAATAAACAAAACAATGTTTTCTTTATTTGATTTTTGATCAATGTTACAATACACTTTGGGGTTTTTCCAATTAGAGGTTGAGGTGTAGGAAATGGTAGAAGAAGCCATCCAGTAACACCAAAACCTAAAACCCCAATATGGTGAAAGAAAGCAAGGACACATTTAGGCATGGAAACCATCCCAAATTTCACCAAAAATTTCATACATTTCTTGACATGAAATTTTGGGGAGAACTATATCAGAACTCCACCAATCAACTCCAATAATCCGAGTATCCTAACTCAATAGTAAAGTATGCCACCCGACCACTCGGGTGGTGGTCAAATGTATGGAGGTGTACTACGCTATTTAAATATGAAACTACTCATTATACCATGCATGTGGTATTATTTTCCAAAGAAAATTGGAGCATAGAATAGTTGGACAAAACATAGAATATTATTAGACAGATTCTTTTTATTGCATACAAATATGCCAGAACTAGAAACTGGACATAATAGCAATGGTAAGATGAAAAGCAACATAGTCTTAGTCAGAATCTGAGCTATCATAATCTTCGACTGAAGATGAGCTATGATCGGAATAGATGATTGGAAGAGGAATATTGTAGTGAATTACAATATATCTATCAAACACATAATATGGCCAAGGAGTGCCACGATATCCACACAACACAAGATCCATTTTTGTCAGACATCGAGTCTGAGAGAGTCTATTCTGAATTTCCTAGAGTAAGTGAGATTGCACGTACCTCTGATACAAAAGACTCTGATAAAGCTCACTATCAAAAGCAACCTTTCCAGTGGGAACATATTTCTTGACCACATCCAAATAGCAGGCTGGTAGAAATTGAAATGGAATATTTAGAGGATCACCTATGGGAGGTAACCAGAAATCCCCAAATCGGACATGGAAAGTCTAGTTAGGCCAACTGAAGAATCGGTCGAACCACTCGAAATGACTTAAAGGACTTTCAAAAGCTAAATAATTATGGGAATTATTTCTTAGCCACACATCACAGAGTGCATCCTGGTAAAAGGTATTGCAATATATCTATTCCATGGATATAAGGGCATTACGAGCTTTGATAGCTTGACTTCGTAAAAAGCCCTGCAATCTTTCCCTTTGTTGAAGCAAATTTCGAGGAGCCCAAACAAAAGACTCATAAAATTCATGTTGCTCTTCCTCATAACAAAACATGGTGGCTAATTACTGAACCAGTTTTCTACCGAAAGGAAAGTTAAGAGAATTTTTCTCTCCCTTTTCGATAAGGTGTTTGATGTCAACAAATACTCATTACAGATTTGAAAAATAGTACCGATGATATGATTCACAAATAAGTGTGCACGAGATCAACCTTCGAAGCCATTGAAGGAACAATGATGTGACTAGGTGTAAAGTTAATAGTTATGATAAGAGGACACGTGTTACCTCAAAAAATTAAAGAGGAGCAATGAGCCTAACGAGTCAACACAAAAATCATCTATAGGACAATCAAGCCAAAGAAAAGGGTGTATCATGGAAGATGAATGATTCACCTTGGGATTGTCAGGATACGATCGGTAAATGTGTGGACAAAAATCGATATAGATGGACCTAACGATCATTTGAGTATTGGAGAAGTTTTATGCCCATGACATTCAATGCGATCATATTTATGGTGGGAGTCACCTGGATGATATTGGTTTTAAGTGGAATGAATCCCATTATATGCTTTATGATTCTTTTGCTTCTGATTACCGATCTATTGTTGCACATACCCTGAAGAGTAGAAGTTGATCTGAAGCAGCGCCAGATTTAGCAGGTGGAATAATCATGGTAAGAATTAGGAAACCCATCAATGCAACAAAGAGGAAATCTCCAGTGCAACATGCTCAGGAGGATGCTTGGGCACAGGAAATATTAAGGTTAATAATAGAGAGAGATGCTGCCATAGCAGAGTGGGATCGACTTAGATCTAAAAAGCTACAAAGAAATAATTGGAGAGCAACAACGATGGCAGCCATGCTCACAGAAAATCCTCAATTTTGTCAACTAAGGGAGGAATTTAATGTTGCATTTCTAGAATCTTGTTTGGTTGCCTTGTTAAATCACGGTATACTTCTTCCATCACAACCAATTGTTAATACACAACATGGGAGAAGGGGAGGTAGTGATCAAGTAGCTCTATGGAATAGTAGCTCCACCACCATCCCCAGCCGTAAGTACCAGCACAGTACGAGGAGAAGAACGGACCCAGGAGCATCAACCTTAAGGTCCATTGGACACCCACTCTATAGACCACCATTTTGTAGTAGTCTATTAATGCCAAGGATGAGGCATAAACATTAGCAACTTTTGAATTTTATATTTTTGTTTGAATGCTATATGAATATTATTGTTTATGATAGATTTAATTAGTTAATATGTGATACAAAAGAATGCATGAATATTGAATTTTGTTTGATTAAATGAATATGAGGAATGGATTGGTGTCCATTCTTGGAGAAGGTATGGGACTTCTCCATGATTTTATGATGATATAAACCAGGAGACATCTGGGTGGATGCTCTGGCATTAAAATGCATATTAGGATATATGTGAATATCCTGAATTGAGATTCTAAAATTATGTTGTATCTTTGTTAGCACTTGATTTTATCAAGTTAATTCATGTCAAAGGTTAACCAAATTATACTGTGATACTCCTTGGTGGGAGTTTTGATAAAATTAACAAGAATTTTTATGTCTAATAAGGTACAAATGCATAATTTCATGATATCTCTGTAACATCATTTTGCAAATTCTAATACTACAGTTCTCTAGATCAATTGTTTGTGCAATTTGAAATGAGTTGAAACTATAGTTTTGTGATAATATTGTGTATTGATGATGCTTTCAATACTTGTTGATATGCAAAATGGATGTTATATTGTTTATAAGGACATGGTACTGCTGATATTTTGCATTTTTGCAGGTCCAGGTACTCTCATGGATGGAATATGAAGCTTGCCATCGAGATTGAAGTGTTGGATGATAGAAGAATCTGATTGTAAAACAGCAGGATAAAGGCTAGCATTTGCTAGACAAATGTGCTTTTGTAAGGTAGATGTCCAAACACAGAGGACTATGTTTAATCTAAGGGGGGTGTATGTCATGACCCGTTACCCTCCTACCTTATTTAAAGAATATTAATTGATCTTGGGGATCAATTAATGCCTGATAGAAGGGGCATGACCCTAAAGAATCCTACAAAAATTCTAATAAAAGAATTTTATGAAGGGTAGGAAAATATTAATTATCTTTTAGAGAAGATAATTAATTAAGAACTATTTATGAGGTCTTGTGAAAGATAAATTTGAGGAATTATCTTTTACAAAATTATAACAATATGATAAATTAGGTGTAAATTTAGTGGACCCAACTTAGATGGGACTTAAAAAGGACTAGAGGATTTTTAAAATAGTATATGGGTTATCCTATCTATTGGGAAATACCCATATGGCTTCCCTATATTGGTGGAAATTAAAAGGGAGATCCCTTACCCTATCAATAATAGTTCTAACTTTGTACCCATTCTATGCCTTAATAGTATTAGTTTTGTATTTTTTTCCCATGAAGAGGGACACAAAAAAAAAATAAGGTCACTCACCTTATCCTTAGTGGACCCTTTTCTACTTTTGGTTTACACTCCACATGACATGATAAGTCATAATGGGTCCAAGGCATATTTTTAATATTATTATAATATGGCCACTATTTGGCCATGAGTGGAGAATTGTCCTATAAATAGAGGATATTTTGTGAAGAAATGGAGCTATCTAGGAAATCTTGATGGTCTAGGGAGTATGCTCTCCACCCTTGGGTGGATCAAAAACCAGAAGACTTGAAGGATCTCCTAGTTAGAGTGAGGAACAAGCAAGGAAATATTGGACTTAGGGAGTATGCTCTCTACCTTATTAGTAGATCAGAAACCAAAAGGTCTTGGGAGAGTACTAAGTCTTAAATCAAGGGCATTTGGCCAATATGAGTGGATTAAGGAGGTAAATTTGGAAGTAAGCATGAACGAAGCTCAAAAAGGAAGTAGGAGATAAGCGTGGAGTCTAGTCCTATCCAGGTTGTTTCGAACCATTATACTTCCTCCTAAAACTTGTAAATTTGTTAATATGGTAACCTTTTAGTGGGATATGTCCACTTTATAGTTAATTACAACCTTTTATTAATATGCTTCTATGGTCAATTTGGTCTTGATTGAAAATTTGTTACTAACCAATTTTATGTATATTTAATATGATCTCGAATGAGATCTGTATGTTATGTTTGACCAATTAAAGAATAATGAAAGGGGTATTCTATTTTATATATATGGATAGTATATATATATGGAGATGTTAGTACAAAGACTATGGCCACTGACCCATATGGTTGGATGAGATAAAAGAGCATCTAGGATAATTAATCCTTTCCTAAGCATAGACTATACCATAGGAGGATGCAATGATTGTTCTTTTCAATAGGTGCATATTTCATGGAGATATAATGAAGGATTACTGTCACATTAGAGTATGTGCTATTTGGCTCCTAATGAAGTCTGGAAGTATCTAGTATAGCTGATGCCATAACCAAAATGGCTTGTGCCCTTCAATATTTTCATAAAACCCACACCACCAGAAGGAGGTCACACGTCTATCAAGATACCAGGTATTAACCTAGTCTAACAACCAGATAGGAAATCCTATGGATATTTACAAGATCAAAAATTTATTCTCAAAACCTCTACGGGGATATCCTTTAACACTATAAACCTCTCAGATCAATCCTAGATTGATGAGTAGAATAGATGACCTGAAAGCTAAAATTTATGGGGTAATTTATCTTGTTGTCTCTAGGCGACTCGACTAATTGAGAATTTTAAGATGTGTTTTGGAAATCATTCCATTCCTTCCCTATGTGTGTGTAGTACAAATATTTTAGAGTAATAAATAATATTTGTGCTAAGAATTTTGAGACAATTCCTTGACATAAATATGGACCCCTTCCTCTCTGTCAAAAGATGTTGCCGAGTATACTAGTTTTTTTTATAGTGGCAACTTTATATGACGATTCTTCTATAGAGATGTTTTTTTTTTACCAGGTCTAAGACTGACCTTCGCATCTCCACCGTAGGGTAAGAAGAGCTAGGCGGCCTAGTGATAGAATCACCTATTGAAGTTCATCTCGTGACATACAAAGAGATTGATTCGAGACAAAGGTTGGACTATGTACAATGAGGGTTAATTTAGATTATGCATTTTTTGAAGATGAATGTCGATTAGGCGGTCCCCTAACATAAATAAACCCTAGTAGCCATCAAATTAATCCATTTCTTGGTAATAGAGGAATCATCATTACAATATTTGGTGGAGATAGAGCTCATGGTTACACACCCCTTAAATCAAAGTAACCAGTAGGTACACCGAGGAGCATATCGCATAGGTGCGGTTAGAGTACCTATAGACGAAGGGTTTATCTCAACATAAACCAATAAACCAAAGGGGCCATATGTAGTGATCAGGAATTGATCAAGTCATAAGGTAAAATGATCGAGATGCAAATCGACTTGATTCGATATAAAGTAAAGCTTTAGTTAGGACTTGACTAAGACAAGTAAAGCTCATAAAAGTAGTAATGTTAACTATGAAAAATTGTTTTATATAAAAGGGTGCTAAGAGTGTGATTCATGTCATGCTAAGCCTTTAGGATGTATTTTAAATATTCAAGGATTTATCTATTTAAAAGATAGATAGATGATCATAAGAAATGTAATATAATTCACATTTAATCAGGGAATATGTAGACAACTTTGGTTATAGAATCAAAGTAAATTAAAGAGTATTCAGTTTAGTTTTGAGATAAAGTGGAAAGTAATGGAATCTTTTTGGTATAAGTACATGTACTATTTTAGATAAGGTAGGGTAACTATCCTTCCCCCTAAATAATGTTGAAACTTTTCTATATAGGGAATAAAGTAGGAGAGGTCACTTAAAGAAGATAGATGGTTAGATAAAATTATGGTATCAAGAAAATGCTAGTATATTCATTCCTCGATTTAAAGGTATTGGAATTTGATTCATTGAATGAACTTGAATCAATCTCAAAGATCAAGTTTGAAAACTATTTTGAGGGAATTTATGGAATTTCCTCTATCACCAATATGACTTCTTTAAAATATAATTTTATGATTATCATAATCACATACGAGATTTTATTACTCATTAAGTTGACTTAGTGATAGGAATCAATGAATTCCTTTATTGTATCATAAATTTTGAGGGAATGGTTGGTTTCCTTGTGGGTACGGGAAGTACCTTAATGTTAAAAGGATGACTTAACAAAAGGAATTGGAAAAATCCTTAATTTCATCATGAATAAAGAAATAAACAAGTGATATCCTACAATTTGCATATTTATTAAAGGGATCCAATGATACCCTTCTCTATCTGTAACATTTTACATCTCAAGTTATGAATATGAGGAAAGAGAATATATTTTGGAGGCTGGGTTTCTTCCCCTTGAGGGTTCCTAGGATAAATATTTGTGTCATTTATTTGTAGTTTGCTTTATTATATCTTGTGGATGTTACATTTATGTTCAAAATAAAAATAATATATGATGTAATGTTTATTTTAAACATGATAGAATGTATGCTAAATTTTCAGCAGGTTAATGATGTATGGATGTTAGAAATATATGCTTAATTCTTAATACGTTAATGCATTTGTGTCATTTAATTTTGGAACATGATGAGTAATGATGAGTGATATAGTTAAATAGAGTTTCTCAAATAATCATATCATATGAAGGATGTATTCTTACTTGAATGTGTTAATGAATCAATGGGACTTATTTTACTTGTTTTATAATATTGTGGGATAACTATATATGAATGATGTATGTTTCCATATATAACATTGATTATACACATCTTGGCTATTCTATCTCGAATTCCAAGAACTATTATGTAATAGAGGTTAATTCTTAAGAGATAATTGGTTTTATGCTGATATAAACATTATACACTTATCCTTGAAGGGAATATAAACCTTGCTTAAGTAGAATTCTCATGTGATGCTTCAAACCTAAGGATGTGATGTAAATAATTTTACCATAAAAGGGTCTCATGGAGTTAAAATCACCTCAAAAACACTCAAGATAGTTTAATATAGAACACTATGTGGAATGAAACTCTCAAGATGGCAAAATGATCTTGATCTACAAACCAAGATAGACCCTACACTCTACATTAAAGAATTAAGTTTACATGTGGAGGAAAATACCCGTATAAGACAAGTAATGTCCATTTGTAATGAACTCAATGTGAGCAAAAAGAGGGTTGCATAAACAAAGAGTGTACCAATATGCTCTAAGAGGTTTAAAGATAGGATATTCCATGGGTTCTTATCACGATAGTGATATTGTTGTCTTAGAAGTACCTCCTAGATGGAGTGGATCGGATCTAAGATCTATGAATAACTATTGGTGTGGTTATTTCATCTATGATGGTTTACCATTGGTGTGGTTCTCCATATTCAAGACATTCACCTAGTCTTGGTGGACCATTTGGTGATTTTCATTTTATGGGGATGGAACCTAATGCTTGGCCAACGTACTCATACCAAGTGGGATATGAGGGTTTCGTAGAAGCTGATCACTTCTACTTAAAGAGACTCTGATCAAGTCTCTATAGCTCTTGAAGCTAATTGCCTTTAAAGTTACAATCCAAATGGATTATGTCTATCCTAGGACATGATTAAGTCTTTTGCCATATGAAGATGAACATTTATATATGTAAATAAAAAAAAAATTACGGATAAGAAGGGGTAACATTTGAGGTTGTTACACATTTATAGCCCTGATAGAGACATCTAAAACACCCAAGGATCCATAGTATTATCGATGTAGAATTTTTTTTGTCATATGGATCCTTAGGTTTGGATTATGTGCATGATAGGATGAGTAGGATAAATCATTCACTTTATGGATAGACGCATGGCTTTATATTCCCTAGAATCAAATATTATTAATGTGTAAAATATGTGTTTGATAAAGTACTAAAATACCAGATAACTTTTGATGAGTGTTGATTGGAGTCCTAGGTATGGTTGAATACCTAAAATAACTTAATGATTCCCTTAACTGAGGACAAGGAAGGTACCAGATGTTGTGTGGATGGACACAAGGAAGGAGGACTATGACTATAGTGGATAAAGAAGAAAGGTGCAGAGTATGATATAAATTGGGGGATGGATGGATGATGTGTAAGAGGGGCTTACTAAATACATATGACCATGTAGACACCCATGATTAAGATAGTGAATCATGATTGGCAAAGGGTACAAATAGATCTAAATGGTAATCAAAGTAGTAATTGGTAAAAATATGAGGAGAAAAGTAAATAATATGGATGGGATGTGTTGGGATGAAGAAGGAATGGGGGAAAATGAAGGAGAAAATAATATGAAAGAATAAAAGGGAATAAAAAATAAATATGGAGAAAAGAAAGGAATAAAGGAAAATAAAAATGAGGAAACCAATAAAAGGTATATAGACACTCAAAGTGTGATTGTACAACCAAGAGTGGTGGAAAAAAAAAAGAGAGTAGAAGGAAGAACATAGAGAAAGGGTAGAAACATCGATCCATGGTATGTAGTCACTCGAAGTGTAACCACACAACCAGGAGTGGTGTGGGAGATTTAAAGGAATTGAGGATAGAGATAGAAGAGGGGTAGAAAAAATAAGAAAATAAACGTGGGATGAGGTATCAATAGAAAATATGAGTAGATTGCATGGATGCAGTTGTGGTGATGTGTTGGTGATGATTTTTATGTTATTTTTTTGAATGAAGGGATATGTACAAGAAGACAAAGACAACAATATGTTAGGCATAAAAGGATCATAAGTGAAGGTAATTGATAGTTTCAAGTTTCTTGATCCCTTTGAGAGTGGTAAGTTTATAGGCCCAAGATCCAAAAAATTTCTTGATAATGAAGGGACCAAGCTAGTTGGTGGAAAACTTATCATACAAAATGAGGAGGAAGATTGGAATTATGTTGGTTTTATTTGAGGCCAAGATCATCTACTTAAAATTTATGAGGATGAACTTTGTTGTCATAGGTTCATTTTAATTTATCTTGATAAACATAAATATCCTCAAGATCATTGATTTGAATCTCATCAAGAATATTAAGTTGAAAAAGCTTTGCTTGGCATGCAATGTCATCATCCATGAATTCTTGCAATGATACATGTAGGAACATAATCTCGAGCTCAAGGGATATGATGGCTTTAACACCATAGACTAGAGAAAATGGGGTTACCCTAGTGGGTATGCAAATGATAGCATGATAAGACAAGAGTATCAAAGGGAGATAAAGGTACCAATTCATATGATTTTTTTTTATAGTGTTCTTGAGGATTGCACAAATAGTCTTATTGGGAGATTCAATATAGCAATTACCTTGGGGATAGTAAAGTGTCGAGAAGATACTGGATATGATATTTGTTACACAATTATTTGATATAATTATTTTTAAAAGGGAGACCATTGTTAGTAATAATCTTATAAGGGATGCCAAAGTGACAAATGGTATGGTGGATATTAACTCCACATGTGAGACCCAATCATTTTGGCAAGAGGAGTAGCCTCAACCCACTTGGTGAAGTACTTAGTGGTGATGATGATGAAGGTGTGCTACCTGGATGGAGGGGAGATTTTTACCACAGCATCAAGGCCCCATTGGGAGAAGGGCCAAAGGAATTGAATTGGTTGCAAGGATTGCAAAGACACATGGGATAAATTGGTGTGATGTTAGAATTTAAGGCATTTCTTGACATATGGATAGCAATCATGTTCCATGGGGGGCCAATAGTATCACATGCATAAAATGCACTTTATAATGTCCATCCCACTAAAATGACCACCATATGTGCCATCATGGGCTTGAGATATAACTTAGTTGGCTTATTAGAGTTCTAGGCAACGAATAAGAATTCCATCATAGCCACAACAATAAAGCATGTCCCCTAAGAGTGTGTACTAAGTTGATTTTTATTTAAATGTTTGTTTAATGGATAATGATAGATCTATACGGAGGGCACCAAGTTTTAGAAAATCCTTCTCTTGAGAAAACTAGTAATGATATAGCTCTACTTGGACAAAATGAATGTCCCACTTTTCCATAGAATATTCACAAGAAATAGCCGATAGGGAGAGATTGGTGACATGTACATTGGTGAATTGTTAAAGGGTTTTGAGGGATTAGGGACCTAAGATAAGCCATGGTGTCCAAAAAATGATTATATGACCTTGGTGAAGCTTTAATGTCATACCACTCAAAGTGCACTAGTAACTTGTCAATAATTTACTTATAAGACTTTAATACCGAGTATTTGCACTGATAGACACATTTGAATTGATTAACGATGGGTAGTGTAACACTCCTCCTTCACAAATATTATTATAGATACCAATATATGTGTTAATGTGTTTATATTATGGCATAGATGTATTTTTATGTTGAATTTTGATAATATGATTATAGTTTTTTGAGCTTGGAATATGGTACTACTAACATTCTGGTGGATGCAAGATCAGGTACTCTATTGCTATAGTGGGATCATATGGGTGAACCACCTACAGGAGATATAACTAGGGAGATGATGATGATGAATTGTTCATCAGAAAATTAGGGTAACATGGATGAATACCTTTCATGTAGATGCATTTCATTTAGGCATGACTGAATATTCACACCATTAGGCTAGGAAATTGCTTGTGCATGCCTCTTTGATAAGGCTAGTGGTAGCATTGGACTATCTTAAATACTAATAGCCACCTATGCAAGGATAAAATAATGGTGTGTAATATTATTGTTTGTTTGTTTTATAAGCTTATGTGGGATTATAATAGAACCAATATTTTATTTGTTTGGCTTTTATGGCTTATGGTAAGCTTAAAATCTAATTATTAGTCTACCCAAAATATTATTAATACTTTATATTAATTATTGATCTTTGATAAAATTAAAAAGAAAATATTTAATTTATCATTAAGGGAACCTTTGCCTTAGTTAAGAATCGGTTGGTATGGTGAGAACTCAACTTCATTTAGAAGTAACATTTTATGTACATTCTTGGGAACGTGCTTACATTACCAAGATTTGCATGCAAGGTAGCCATGCCCCAATTTTTTTGAAAAAGAGATGAGATGCATCGAGGGATAGTGGATTGTTGGCTAGAAATATTTTGGAGAAGGGTGCTTGGTAGCATGGGGGAAGAAATATGTAACAATAAGATCGAGAGAAAGAGGTATTGGTACATATAGATAAGGTAGGTTCATTGAATTAGGTTGTTTAGAAGAATACTTATCTTGATAAAGCCTATGTCTATCCTCTGTACTTCTGCTTGTTAATATTGCTTTGATTCTTGCTCTCATCCCTTATTTTCTTATTTTCATGATTTTTTGTTATGTGGGTTAATCATGTGCTTCATTATTTTGTTGTGCCTTCTCTAAATTATAGGTGTGCTCTATGTTGAATGGTAGGTAATTTATATTTTGCACTGCTCTATACCTTTTCTTTAGATCAAGTTTTGGTTTTGTGAGTTGACCATCATGTGAGGCATGAAGGTATCTCTAGATTGTTGAGAACTTAGCCTAGTTGGTTTTTGATGTCTTTTCCTTCCTTTTTGGACTCTATTGAGATATTTTTCCATCATTGGTTTATTTGTGACTGCATCAAATTATGAGTACTTCCTATAGTGTGCTTTCATTCCTATAGTGAACACTTGGTTGTATGCTCCTGTGAGGAGATGCTATGCTCTCTCTTTGAACCTATTGATAAAATGATAGGTTATTTTGTATAGTTTTATTTATTTCCATTTAGTTTTAAGTGGTTGGATTATAATGTAATGCTCTTGGAAAATTCTAGCTATGAGTAGATTGTAGCTAATGGCAAAATATTGGTTGTGCATGTGTTTTATCATCTACTTGAATAATAAGTTTGGTGTCATTGTTGAGGTGCTTCCTAAACCACTACATGTCTATCTCTTTAACCAATGTAGGATCACTGGCCATGGATCAAGAGTTGAGCTATGTGAGCTTGATGACTATAGATGACATTTATACTCAAATTGTGTGTTGTTCCTTGTAGCTTTTATTGGTCACCTATTTGTTTTAGCACACCTGCATATTACTTTGTGTTGACTTTAGGTTTTTAGGTGCATGGTTGACCCGTTTATGTGTGTGTGGCTAGGGCGTATTACCTTGGTTTTTTTATTTAAGACTTATTTCCTCTCAGGGTCTTAGTGTGAAGAGTTTTTGGTTGGGTATCTTCTACCTTTTTGAGTATGCACTGAAGACTTCAACGTTCTTTATTTTTTGTTTATTGTAATATTTTTTCAGTTAATATTTCTTTAGCTAGTTTCCTATGAAATCTAGAGGATGTCACTTTATGTCAAGAAAGTGATTGTATATTTTAAAATAGGTAAGTTAAAGCTTGCATTATGCTAAGATAAAGTATGTATCCTTATAATATGTAGCTTACTTTATGTTAAAGATAATGCATGCTTTATAATAGTTAAATTTAAGGAAATATTTATGTTAGATTAAGTGCTTTAATATTTCTTAGTTGTGGTAAAGAAAGTTAAAGTTAAAGAAAACTTTATGTTAGATTAAGTGCTTTAATATTTTTAGTTGTGGTAAAGAAAGTTAAATTTAAAGAAAGCTTTATGTTAGATTAAGTGCTTTAATATATCTTAGTTGTGGTAAATAAAGTTAAAGTTAAAGAAAGCTTTATGTTAGATTAAGTGCTTTAATATTTCTTAGTTGTGGTAACAAAAGTTAAAGTTAAAAGAAAGCTCTATGTTGATTACGTGCTTTAATATTTCTTAATTGTGGTAAAGAAAGTAAAAGTAAAAGAAAAATTTATGTTGATTAAGTGCTTTAATCTTTCTTAGTTGTGGTAAATAAAGTTAAAGTTAAAGAAAGATTTATGTTATATTAAGTTCTTTAATATTTCTTAGTTGTGGTAAAGGAATTTAAAGTTAAAGAAATATTTGTGTTAGATTAAGTGTTTTAATATTTCTTAGTTGTGGTAAAGGAAGTTAAAGTTAAAGAAAACTTTATGTTAGATTATGTGCTTTAACCTTTGGTAAAGGAAATTAAAGTTAAAAAAAACTTTATGTTAGATTAAGTGCTTTAATGCTTTCTTTAGTTGTTGTATAGAAAGTTAAAGTTAAAGCATGCTTTATGTTATAAAGAGAAGTATGGGTTTCTATTGTAATGTTTTTGAAATGTTGATTATGGTTTTGAAAGAGAAAATATTGTAATGATTTTCGAGACTCCTATGAGACAGGGAATTAGTATAAAGAGAAGTATGGGATTCTCTTGTAATGTTTTTAAATATTGATTATGGTTTTGAAAGAGAAACTAATGTAATAATTTCCAAGATTTTTGTGAGTTAGGAAATCATTATAAATAGAAGTATGAGATTCTATTGTATTGTTTTGAATGCTTGTTTTCGGTTTTGAAATATAAACTAATATAATGATCTTTGTGGATTGAGAATCAATGGATTATTGTTTGAGTTTGGTTTTGAAAGAGAAACTATTATTGATTCTTGAGACTTGTGATAGTTAAATAATCAATGGATTAATGCATATTGGTTATGAAATAGAAACTACGAAATGATTTTTGATACTTGAGATAGTTAAGATATCATTTTAAAGAGAAGTATGAGACTCTCTTACATGAAATTGTTATGTAATGTTTGAAAAGATATTATCATAGTGAATTCCCAAGATCTTGGGTAGACTAAGGATTCATTATTGAAGTGGAGTATGGGATTATCTTGTATTTATGTTGAATTTTTTATGTTGGCTTGAAAAGAGAAACCGTTTTAATGATTTTTGAGACAATTGTGGGTTAAGGGGTCATTATAAAAAGAAGGATTATCTTCTTATAGCTTGTTTATGTTATGTGCAAAGTTGTTTGTATATTATAACATGATATGATTTAAATTGCATTGCATAAAGAATTATTATGATTCTTAACTATACTTCATGAAATTGTGGGTGGTTTCCCCATCACGAAGAGCTTTGCTAAATTGCATTTGGATCAAGGATTTGAAATGGCTTCATTGAACTTCAAATGTTTAGAAGTTGTGAAAATTCAAGGCTTTCTAATGTTTGAATTGATCAATAAGTTTTGTATATTTTATTATTGTACAAAATAAAGGATTATGATGCTTGATAATATCTTGGATTGTGTATATTATGTGTTTTGAGTTATCTCTTTAGATAGTTATTATTGAGTTCTATCAACTGTGAAAATGCATATTATGTTAGAGATATAGATTATATTGTCTATGCATTTATGTTAGAAATTATTTGAATCAAGCACTTGATATATGCATAGTTTGGCTTATGGTTACGAAAATATTTGTTTTACGTATTTCTAACTGATGGATTATATCTTGATTTATTTTATGCTTAGTGCAATGCTTAATCTATGTTAAATGTTGTAATGTTTATCTATCCTTTGGTTTGGTAGGAATGTTCCTCTAGTAAATCATAAATTCTATACCTGGGAGTAGTTGTGAGAAGGCAATAACAAATATATTTTTGAATTGACGTACTTAGGCTAAGCAAGGTTGGATGTGCCCCATATAGTCAATGTGAAATTCAATCACAAGATAATAGTGGTGACCTCTTGGATCATGTAGGATTAAGTGGAAATGACCTTAGTCATACAATGAAGATGTGGTAACTAAGCACCAAGGCTCTATGCTAATTAACATGCCTAGATGGACTTAGAGTTAGGTTAGGGAATACGTATCCCCATTTAGGCATGTAGGTTCTAAAGAGAAATCCCTACATCATGGCCACATGGTCCTATATCATGAAGGGCATGAGAAAGGTGGGGAGAATTAATATGTGTGTCCTTCCTAAACGAGTAGGTTTAATAAGGGGAGCCCCAAAAAAACCCATGGGAGTTAGTCACTCCTATCCATTGAGTGTTGTCTATAGCAACTTGGAACTCAAATGTGATGAAGCCTTGTATTCTAAGATAGTTAAAATAAAGGGTGTGTACCTTATGATCCATTGGGTGTTAGTGCTCCCTTCAAATTTTTTTGGGTTTGTAGTTTTGGGTTGTTATAGTTGGTATCAGATCTCCAAGTCATAGGGCTTAAAGATCCTAGTAAGTGGACTTACAATAAGTCTTGAATTGATGTGCTACTTTGGTTAAGGCACCTTGAATGAAGGCAAGTGTGACCCTGATCATTATCAATTGAGTGATAATGATCCTATCAAAAATAATAACTTGTAGGCAGGAAAGTATAGTTATGACCTTTATCAAAAGGGTGATAATGAATTAAGTTAGTGCATGAGGGTGATGAAACTAACTAAAGTAGAAGAGTAAGTGGCACCTTGCAAAGAAGCAAGTATGGCCATGATCATTATCAAATGAGTTATTGTGTTCTTATCAAAGTGAATGGCACCTTACGAAGAGGTAAGCATAGCCATGATCATTATCAATGAGTGATAATGTTCTATCAAAATGAATGATATATTACAAAGAGGTAAGCATGACCATGACCATTATCAAATCAGTGATCATTTTCTTATTGAATATGGTACCTTATGGAAAAATAAGTGTGATCATAATAATTATCCAATAAATGAGGGGCTTCTTAGATATGACATCTTATGGCCATACAAGTATGGGTATGACCTTATCACGAGAGTGATAATAGTCTAAATTAGTTCATGGAGAGATAAAACCAATAGATGATAAGTGCAAAGTGGGAGAAATTATGACTTACCCAACTCCTTTTGTGGATAGGAGATAACATTTGATTTAGGAGAAGTATCTTCCATGAAGGTAAGGTCAACTACACAAGAGTAAATTGTAGTGTGTTCTCAAAAGAAGACAAGGAGAACAATGGACCCCAACAAGAGAAACTAGGAAAACAATGAGCCCCAATAGGAAGTCTGGAGGACAAAAAACTTCAATAAGTAAACCAAAGGAATAAGCAGGTTCTAGTGAGAGGATAGAAAACCTCTCTTACATAGTTAAGTTGATTCAAGCACAAATGAAGCAATGATGAGAGATAATAAAAAAATCTTCTTCACTAATGAATTAATGCCAATAGTTAAACCCACTTTCAATGGCACCTTATAGGTTGACCACAATAAAATTGCAAGATCAGTAGGTGCAACTACAAGGATTGATAGTGAAGAGGCTAATCAAACCTAGAGTGTCACTTTGAGGTTATTCAATATTTACTTTTTTTGTGTGAAAAAGGATGGTTCCTTGAGATTATATTTTTAAAGTACTAAATAAAGTAACCATTAAGGTTAAGTACTCTATTCTAAGGATAAATGATCTCTTCAATCTATTTTTTTCCACAGTGAGCATGCCTAAGAAGGCTTGAGACATCATTTGTTGAGTAGACCTTTTTGAGCTAATGATAGACCATCAAGGTCTAAGGTACATTATTACCCAGCCTATGCTAAATGCAAGACATAGAAGATGAGTAGAGTTCTTAGTAGAATAATACTTTGGTATTGATTATATAAAAGGTAAAGTAAATAAGGTTACAGATGCCTTGAGTAGGAGAAGGCAAAAAACTGCCTTAACTCGAAGCCATATAGATATAATGGATAGGATCAAGGAAATGCAACTGTAGGACCCATATTGCATAGAAATTCAAGATAAAACAAAAAGAATTTTTGAAGAAAACAAGGGTTTCAACATGAAATATGGGCTTAAGTAGAATGATAACTATTCCTAATCTACCCATATAAGAAGATCAAAAAATATAGATAACATGAAAAAGATATTCTCTTGGTCTGGGATGAAATAAGATAACACTAACTTTATTACAAAATGTTCAAAATCCTGGAATTGAAAGCAAAACATCATCATCCACCCAAGGAATTGTACCCACAAGAGGTGCCTATGTAGAAGTGGTAGGTAATCTCAATATTGGTAGTGGTGGACAAATTGATCAAGGTTGCAAATTTTATATCAAGGAACATCAAGGAGGATGCATCAGTGGTGGCAAATAAGTTTGCTAAGGAAATATTTAGGGTACACGAGTTACCTGAGGTAAACATATCAGAAATGGAATTTAGATCTATATATGAATATCAATAGGCTCAACAATGTGCAGGGGGTACTAAGTTGAATTTTAGTTCTACATATTATCCTAAAAATAGATGGTTAGACCTAAAAGGTAAACCAAGTTTTGGAAGATATGCTATGCATGTATTGCATGGATAAAGAGTCAAGTGTGAAGACTTATTACATATTGTGGATTTTGCATGTAATAATTTGATATCATGCATCATTGGGGATGGCCCATTTGAAGCTTTGTATTGTGAAAGATGTAGGACACCCCTATCATGGGATAATTTGGAGGATCGAATGAGGATCGAACCAAACATTGTCTAAGAGATGAAGCAACTTACAAAGATTTGGCTTAGGCTCAAGGAAGTGGTCAATCACTAGAGGAGCTATGATGATCCAAAAATATCACCAAGAGAATTCTCTATAGGAGATAAAGTCTTCTTAAGGGTAATATCCATGAAAAGTACCATCAAGTAAATAAAGTTGGATATTTTCTATGTTGGGACCTTGTGATATCATAGTTAATATCTATCTAGTAGCCTATAGGCTTACCTTGTCACCCAACCTATTAAAGATCCATGATGCCTTCCACATATTTCTATTTAGAAATTATGTTGCTAATCCTACTCATGTGTGGAATGTTTCTAATTTACAGATGGTAGATTCCTCCACTAGAGGTGAGACTAGTTAAGAATTTGGGGTTTAATTCCAAGATATTAAGAAAATAAACCCTAGATCTATGTAATATCTAGTGGGACCACTATTCTAAGAAATATGTTGAAGGAACATGACAATGATTTTTTGTTTTATTTGAATTAAAACTTTATTACTCACTTGCAAGAAACATAGAGGACTATCTTTAGCCCTAGATATATGTAATATCTAGTGGAATCAATATTATGAGAAATATGCTGAAGGAACATGACAATGATTTTCAGTTATATTTGAATTAAAACTTGAATCCTCACTTGCAAGAAACATAGAGGAATGTCTTTAGCCCAAGGGGGGGACTATGTGACACCCCTACTTAGAAAATATTATTATAGACAATAAGCTATGTGTTGATGTATTTATATTACGGTATAGCTGCATTTTATGATGACTTTGATAATATAATTATAGTCTTTTGAGCTTGGAATATGGTATTGCTAACATTTTGGTGGATGCATGATCATGTACTCTCTTGCTATAGTGGGATCATATGGGTGAACCACCTATAGGATATATAATTAGGGAAATTATGATGATGACTTGTTCATGGGAAAATTAGGGTAACATGGATGAATACCTTTCATGTAGATGCATTTCATTTAGGTATGACTAAATATTCACACCATTGAGGTAGGAAATTGCTTGTGCATGAGCCTCCTTGATAAGGTTGGTGGTAGCATTGGACTACCTTAAATAAGAATAGCCACCTATGCAAGGATAAAAAAATGGTGTGTAATATTATTGTTTGTTTGGTTTATATGTTTATGTAGGATTAGCATAGAACCAATGTTTTATTTGTTTGGATTTTATGGCTTATGGTAAGCTTAAAACCTAATTATTATTTTACCCAAAAAATTATCAATAATTTAGACTGGTTATTGAACTTTGATAATGTTAAAGAGTGAAGATTTAATTTATAATTAACTAAATCTTTACCTTAATTAAGCATCACTTGGCATGGTGAGCACTCGACTTCATTTAGAAGTGACGTTTTATGTACATTCTTGGGAATGTATTTACATTACCAAGGTTTGCATGCAAGGTATCCATGCCCCAAAGTTTTTAAAAAAGGGATGAGATGCATCAAGGAATAAGGGGTTATGGAATGGAGAAGTTTTTGGAGAAGGGTTCTCAATATCATGGGGGAAGAAAGAGGCAACAATAGGATTGAAAGCAAGAGGCATTGGTGCATATCGATAAGGTAGGTTTTTTGAATCTAGTTATTTAGAAGCAGACTTATCTTGATAAAGCCTTTGTTTATCCTTTGTACTTTTGCATGTTAATATTGCTTTGATTCTTGCTATCATCTCTTCTTTTCTTGTTTTATTAATTTTTTGTTATGTGGGTAAATTCCATGCTTAGAGGTGCACTCTGTGTTGAGCGGTTGGTAATTTATTTTTTGCACTGCTCTATAATTTTGCTTGATCTCAAGTTTTGGCTTTGCAAGTTGACCATCATGTGAGGTGTGATGGTATTGTAAAGTGAAATTGACCAACACCAATAAAGACAATAAATAAAAGTAGATAACAATGTATGCATAAAATAAAATATCTTATTTATTATAAACTTGGGGAGCCTGGATCTCCACTTTATACATAGATATGCCCCAGATTAGGGGTTGAAATATAATTCTTTGCTTTGATACAATTATTACATTCAAAGGGTTTTAAAACCCTCGTTCAAATGATGTTGGTATCTCTAGATCATATGTACTCTAAACAAGTGTGAGTGGGCTTGTGTATCCCTGCAGGGCCACTCGAAGCTACAACAATCATCAATAGAAAACACCTCCTATAACTTACACACAAAAAGATAAAAAAAAAGTTAGTAACACCTACAAGGCCTCCATAGTGTGAGGCCCACTAAAACATGAAAGTGTAAAATACTAACCCTAGCTAAAATACTTGTTAAATTAAGTGTAAAAAATAGAAAACGTAAGTAAATCAATAAAACTTGATACCTTGTTGAAATATTTTTGATTTGCTAGATATACGCTCTTGATGACTTGATTTGGTGATGCGTGAATGCTCGTGAGTATTAGAGGGTTTGGCGACTACAAACCAATCAATGATGAACACCCTAAAATGTTCACGTATGGTTGTGAATGCCCTACAATATTTTGAAAACACTCTACAACGTTTGAGGAATGCCCTAGAATATTTGAGAGTTGTGGGAGGACACTCTACAAAATTTGATTTGATTCATAGAGGTTTCGATGGTGGATATAGTAAATACAATGGTGATGATGATGGAATGTGTTAGTAGAGTACTAGGGTTTATGAGAATGATGGATAATCTATGCTTTCAGATCTTGATCTCTGGATGTTAATTTTTTTGACCAACCCTCATTTACAAAAGTGAATGATCTTTTATAATTTATCCTTGATCATGCTAGGGTTTTTATGACACCAACGGATGGTCAAGATTAAAACATGATGAAGGGCTGATATTGTGATTTGATAAGTGGCATGGATCATGTTAAATGAATGGTCAAGATTAAGACATGATGGTCGATTGAGATTTATTCATATATATTTATTTATATAAATATATAAATAAATATACATATATATATATATATATATATATATATATATATATATATATATATATATATATATATATATATATATATATATATATATATATATATATAAATTATGAATGGCTGGGATTTGATGATGAGTGGATGACAAGTGGCTAGGATTTGGTGTCTATAGGTACCCCTTTTTGTATTGCGTTGCATGAAACACAATGGGGTGCAAAAGCAAGAGACACCTAGTTTGGTGGAATGGATTCTCTCCTCAAGTGCACAAGAAGACTCTAAAAGCAAAAAATTGTAGTTGTAGCTTACCTCCTCAATTGGTGAATGAGTGAAGAATGAATCTCACAAGCCAATTGATAGAATTGTGGATATTACGAATGATGTAAGTGATGTAATGAATGATTCTACTTTTGCTGTAATAGAAAAGGGGTTTTTGGAAATGTGGATGATATGAATTATGAATGTGAATATGAATGATGCAATGATTGGTTTTTCTTTTTACCTAACAAAAAAGGGGTTTTTGATTGGATGATATGAATGATGTAAATTATGCAATGAATGATTTTGTTTTTACCCCAACAAAAAAGGGGTTTTTGGAAATGTGGATGATATGAATGATGTAAATGAATGTGAATGGTGTATCCTAATGTGGGAAAGCAAAATCAAATTTGGTTGCCCTAATTTTGGGGTGATTCTGTGCTGTTGAAAAATATGCATCATTGAAGTGAAAAATTATGAAGATGCAAAAAATGAAAAAGTAAAGAAATGAATCATCCTAGGGACTTTTTAGTGGTTGTAGAAATTCCTGAATGTAAGATGAGGAACCAATAATCCTATTGGGTTGCTATCCTAGGTGATTATTGCAATATAAATGAAATAATACGGTGAAAGCTATCTGTGTTTGTTACCCCACGTAAAAGGGCATCAATGATAACTTTTGAGCAAATTAGTCTGAGCACAGTCTCACTCAAAAAATGAGGGACCAAAAAGATGTTTTTGAACAAGAGGATATTACATGATGATATGGGCAAGTATCTTTATGGTGATCTACCCATCCTCCCGAATTGCATTGATAACCAATCACTATAATTGCCAGGGGAATAAAGTAAACCACTAGATATGAGGTTCACTTGAAAATGTAAGTGGATTTGACAATGTTGAATGTAAATGCATTAATGAGTGGAATTGGGAAATGCTGAATGATGTATGAATTTGAATGCATTGATGAGTGATTTTGATGATTTTGAGAAATTTAGAATTGTTTTGGGATATTTTGAAGCAATTTGAGTCATTTTCATAATTTTTAGTCGTAAACAATAATTAAATGCCCAAATCAATCCGTGTTATCACAAAATGTGATGAATGCTTGGAATAGCGAATGTGGATGTTTTGTGAAATTCTGGACCATTTTGAGATGTTTTGATGTGATTTAGGTGTTTTCACAACTTTCTGGTTGCAATTGTAAATTAAGCACCCAAATTAGTCCATGTTATCACAAAATGTGATGAAATGATGCGATGAATGCTTGGAATGGTGAATGTGGTAGTTTTGTGAAATTTTGGATTATTTTGAGATGTTTCGATGTGATTTAGATATTTTTGCAACTTTTTGATCATAATCATCAATTAAGCACCCAAATAAGTCCATGTTATTACAAAACATAATGGAATGATGTAATGAATGCATGGATGGAGTTTGAGGTGATTTTATGGGGTTTTACTATGTTTTGAGGCCCTTTGAGTCCTTTTGTAGCATTTTGGACCTAAACATAGGCCAACGTCCACATCATGCACAAATGCGAGAGAGCATATACCACTTGGAAGATGTAGGGAAGCATCTGGGTGTGCCTGGTAGATGCCCTAAGGCATTTGAGCATGCCAAAATTGGTTATAAAAGGGTTGTAGGGGTGAAATTTTATTTATTATTACATTTGAGATTTCGAGGAGTAGCATCTGAATAATATTGAGCAAGTGAGGCGATGTAAATGTAGGGAGTGGATGCAGCAGTAGGAGTTGAGGTGCAGGTGGTGAAGGTAAGTGCATTTAGCTCTCTTTTTAAGATTTTATAATATTTTTTTTTGTTTTTGATTATGTAATGGTAATGTACATTTGTTTTTATGTTGTGCTATAGTTGAGGATCTTGGAGGCTTGGTACCAATTCTCACCCATCATACCATGGGTGAGAAATTTACTTCAAAAATACAACTAGGATTGGTTGGAGTGGGTGGTATTTGCGAGGTGTGCCCAGATTGAGGTGGTGAGGGCTGATGAGGGGTACCTCTCTACCTTGGTAGAGATATGGAATCTAGATAGGGGGACCGTCCATTTCCCAACAAGAAATATGATGGTTACACTGGAGGATGTGTACCACATCTTCTAAGTACCAGTGGAGGGGTTACGTGTCCAAGTTGGACATAATAGGGAGTATGAGATGAGGTGGATTTTTGGTGATGGATGGAGGGATGTGAACATTTGAGGTAGAGGTATTAGGTACTTGGATATGTATGTGGAGAGGCAGTTGGAGGTATTGCCAAACTTAGTCATGTTCTTGCTGGTTAATGTGTTGGTACCCAACAACATCGATTGTCAATTCCCATGGAAAATAATTCAATTGGTGTTCGATATGATCGATGAGCCTTAGGTGTATGCATGGGTGCCTACGTTGTTAGCACAAACATACCAAGATTTGTATGAGGTGAAGAGGTGGGGGTAAAAGGGGTTGGGTTGCAATATGCTATCGTAGATCTAGGGTTGGGAGCATGTTAGTGTGGCTCATCCTATGGGTCTACCATATGAGTGGTATAAGGATCAAACCTATGCATTGATATGGTAGGTATATGAGGAGATACAATTGAGTCATCCTAGTCATAGTTTCCAAGAGTGCAGAGATATATGGGTAAGATTGACACCAAACTAGGTTTATTAGAGACCATGGCAAGATGCTAGGTGGCCTAGTGATGGAAAGCAATTACATCAGGTTAGGTAGGTTATATGGGTGGATGGGCGACATGGGAGTGAGGTGGAGTTGATCTAGTTCTCGTGAGTACTATAGTAGTTTGGGATACAGTAGGGGGTACTTGATGCTCCAGTGTTGTATAGGTGTTGCATTGATGAGTCGAGCCTACCTTATGTGGAGGAGTGGTAGGTGGAGTATGAGGATGATGAGGAGATAGATTTCCTAAATGTGGATAATGTCAGGACCACCACAAAATTTAATGCATGGTTCACTTCATAGTAACCATGGGTACTAAGTTAGGTGATTGATAATGATATTGGGAAGGATGGAGAGGTAGTATTAGAGGCTGAGGAGATTACTTGATGTCAAAGATATCATCAATCCCATAGCTGAGGGAGGTGAGCAATGGTGGCAATAGAGCAACCTCCAAAGAATGGGGATGATGGTGATGGTGGGGGTGGTATAGAGGAGGTTTTAGAGGGACCTTCTGGTTGGAGTGAGGAGGAGTGTATTGAGATCCATGTTGAGCGATATTAGCTCCAGTAGATAGTGGTAGAGTGAGATGCATTAATAGTTGTTCAGGATGCTGATAATGCTTGGTTGTAGGTAGAGCTAGAGGTATGGATGGTGGTAAGTGGAGGTAAGGATGTGATAGCAAGGATCCAGGAAGATCTAGCATAGAGTGATGCTTATCAGAGATAAGATGTGCTATACCTTCGATCTTGAGAAGGCTATATTCATGATATTGAGAATCTCCTTATGTAACATGACATTGGAATGCCAGTGCAACCTTCCTATTCTATATTTGGGACTATTAGGCATAGTGACTCTAGGTGTAGTGATTCTAGGTCTAGATCTCCATCAAGATCTTAGGGGTCTACCTATGTTTTCTAGCTAGTGCCTTGATGCACTTTTGTTTATGAGCCTTGGTGCTCCATTGTATATAGCCTTCGGGAATTCATTGTATATGTGATATATACATATATATACATGGATTTTATTTTGTGTTATGAATTTTGTGTGAATGTTTGTGTGAATGCATATATATGTGATGTGATGGATGATAATGTAATGATGATGTTTATGCTTTATTATAATAATGCAAGTGAATGAACACAATAATGATCATTTTTAGTAGTTTAAATTTTATTTAAACATATTTGTTATTGTTTCTTAATTAGGGGCACCAAAATAGTGGTATGTGAAATAGAATACTCATGTAATGATGTGATAATGACATGGATGTTGTTTTTGGATTATGGATGGCTAATTGAAATTTTTTTTGTAGAGACTCAAACATATTAGTGATTTCAAACAAACTCACTAAGTTCTATCTAATTTATCCAAGACCAAATGTGTGTGTTGTGAATGTTTATTTACCAATCATGAGCATGGTAATAACTCAAGTCAATCAAGAACCAATGTGTGTGCAAGTGAGTTAATTAACCTATCTTGGACAAACTGAGATGAAATCTATTCATGGAAGAGATCAAGAAGCTAGCTTGTCCTTATGTGTGGTCATAGGTATCTTCAAGAGAGACATGTTGCCACACATGAGTGTACTCCAATTTCAATCAAGCATCTATAGACCTAGTGGAGATTAGCTCCATAGTCCAATGATTTAATATATAAGCTTTGGGGAATCAAACTACCTAACCATATGGATGGAAATGTAGTTATATCCTTCCTACTTGAGGATCTGTGGTGTGTGATTTGTAAAAGAATTAGAGCTTTGGGGAATCAAATTATCAACCAAGGTGTGATGAAAATTTTATCCTATCCTTACTAATTATTTTATTTGGAAGTGTTGATAGTGGTGAAGACCACTATTTTGATTTTGAACTATGTGCATAATGGGACAAGCAAAGATAAACTTTTTATTTTGAGGTTCAACCCAATCATGGTGTTATACCTCTTTGAAATGATGTTTTTAATAGGTGTTTGATGTGGTTGGTTCAAGAATGTTAGAGTCAACTCCCAAAACCCAAGATTTTCTTTAGTGAAAATGTGCCTTGGTCCTAGAGAACTCAAAATATATTGGAGGTTTCTTGAAACACCATGAGTGGCTGAGTGATCGAAAACACCTAGGGATGATGGAATGATAGTGCAAATGATATGAATTATTGAATTGTGGAAATGGGGTGTATATTATCTTAAGGGTGCCCATGATTAAGGCAAAAAGACTTACTAGATCATTTTTTTAATCCAAACTAATCAAATGACCCCTAATATGGTGGATGAAATGCACTAAAATGATAATGAATGTGAGTATGCAGTGTGGATGTATGAAATGCAGTGTGTATGGATGATTTAATTTTTTTAGCCATGTATATATACACATATGTGAATCACATTAAGCATAGAACACTCAATTGGATGATGTTAAGTGGTTTGGGATCTTCTACACCCTCTATATTGGCAAGCCTATAAGTTCCTTGACCAACCTTTTGTGTGATAATATATGGACCTAACCAATTAGCCATGAATTTATCATGAAGATGTGATAATGCATTGGTATTTTATTGATTATCTTTAAGAACAATATATCCTACTTGGAATTCATGTAGATGGAATTTTGTGTTGTAAGCATGATTTAAATGATCCTGATATACTCATAGATGCTCCAGGGCATTGACTCACCTTTCATAAAGGATCATGAACTGGTGAATATGTGCTTGTCTAGCAGTATCATCATCTATGAACTCCTGCAATAAATTACAGAGTGAGGACATCTCAAGCTCAAGAGGCATGATAGCTTCAATACCATAGACCAATGAAAATGGTGTTGCCCTAGTAGGCATGTGAATGTTTATTTGATAAGCCCATAATGCCAAGGGAATTTGAGTATGCCAATATCGATGATTTTCTTTGATTAATTTATTGAGAATAGTGATCAAGGTCTTATTGGTTACCTCATATTATCTATTTTTCTGTGGGTAATAAGGAGTCAAGAAACTATGTTGGATAATATATTTCTTTCAAAGTGCTTGAACATCCTTGTTTTTGAAAGAATTTCCAATTTCAGATATTATTTTCAAGGGAATACAAAAGTGATAGATGATATACTAAAGTATAACTCCACAATTCAAGGTCCTATCATACTGTTAGAGGAATTACTTTGACCCACTTTGTGAAGTATTCAGTTGTAGTGATGATGAATGTGTGTTAACCTGAGGAAGGAGGTGAGATTTTACCAATCAAGTCCAAACCCCATTGTGAAAAGGTTCAAAAGATTTGAATAGACTATAATGTTTGTTATGGAACATGAGTTAGATTAGCATGTTGTTGACATTGTTGTCATTTCTTAACATAAGTGCAATAGTCACATTCCATGGTGGGCCAATAGTAACCCATGCTTAAGATAAGATTTGCGATGGATATTCCACTAAAGTGACCACCATAAGTACCATCATGAGCTTTGAATATTTCTCTTTGTGCCTCTACTGGATTGAGACAATGGAGGAGGACTCCATCATAACCATGTCTATACAAAACATCCCCCAAGAGAGTGAAAAGAGCTACCTTTTGTTTGAAAGTTCATTTGATAGTTCATGATATATCTGATTGGAGTATTCCAAAATTGAGGAAGTATTTTACTTGACTAGACCAAGGCTCATATGGTTCAGCATGGATAAATCAAACATTCTTCTCATCTTTATATTTAGCATGGAAAATTGTAGATTTACAGATTGTTGTGATAATTAAGGACTATACCTCTCCTACGAAGTTCTTTAGAATTAATGATCCTAGAGAGACCATCGCATCTGCAAATATATTAGTTGAATGAGGTAAACTATAAATCTCATACCATTCAAAGTTTACAAGCAACTTTATTGCTACCTCATTGTAAAGACTTAAGACTAGTTCTTTGCATTGGTATAATATGTTTACTTGATGAACAACAAGTTAAGAATTACCAAATATCCGGATACACTTCATGCCCATAGCTATGGTGGATTGAAGTCCTAATCTTAAGGCTTCATAATATGCATTATTGTTGGTGCATGGAAAATTGAGTTTGAATGATAAAGGAATAGGTATGCCTTGTGGTGTATGAAATACGACTCCTGCACCTTGTCCTTTTTGCACTTAAAACCATAAAATAAGAGTGTAATATCCAAATCCTATTTAGGAATGACATCTTCCTTCGATTCAATGATGGTAAATACTGAGTCATCTAGGATATTAATAATAAAGGGTTAATCACTAGGAAGTGGAGCTTCCACAAGCTGATATACTATCACTTGATCTTTAATGATTTTTTGACTAATTAACTCAGGATCAAATTCTATTAGGAGCATTATTAATTTTGTAGTGTAGGTATTATTGTAAGTTCAAGACATCATGTAATGCAAAGGATTTTTGTGAGGTATGACATAAGTGGTATGAATTAGCATGTAATGTATGAGTTTCTTAGTAGAAAAACCCACTGCTAGGCATAGTTTTTCTATATAAGTGTATCTGGTTTCATAGCTTACCAATGTTTTACTAATGTAGTGGAGTTTTCATTTTTTGTGCAAGCATTGTCCCAAATGCAAAATTCATTGTTGAAATATAAATATGAAAGGGGACCCCTAGGAAAGGTGGAGTTAAGACTAGAAAAGAAGCCAAGTATTGCTTGATATCATCAAAAGCCTTTTGACATTATTTTGTCCATTAAAATGTCACCCCATTTTGTAGCAGGTGATTGAATGGCCTACATTTGTTTGAGAGTTGTGCAATGAAATGATGGATCGATTGGATCTTTCCTTATAAGCTATGCAACTATTTCAGGTTTGTTGGATGAGGTATCTCTATAATGACCTTGATCTTGTTTAGGTCCACTTCAATGCCTCTATTAGAGACAATAAATCCTACTAGTTTGTCTGAGGTGACACCAAAGACACACTTCTTGGGGTTCAATCTTATATTATGATCTAGAAGTCGATCAAATTTTTTTTCTAAGACATCGATATGCTCTTGTTGGGTTTTAGATTTTTCCAATAGGTCATCCACATAGTCTTCAATGATATTATACATGTAATCATAGAAGATGTATATCATGGCACGTTGATAAGTGGCACCTATGTTTTTTACCTTGTAACAAGTCCCCCAAGGTGTTGTGAATGTTGTTTTGTGTTGGTCATCAAGATTGATTCAAATTTGGTTGTATCCTAAAAAAATATCCATTAAAGATAGCATTTCATGGCTAGCACAAGTGTCGACAAGAGTATCAATGTTTGATAGAGGAAATTCATCCTTAGGACACACTTTGTTAAGATATCAAAAATTCCTACAAATTCAAATTGCCTTGTTAGGCTTACGAACTAGTACCATATTTGATAGCCACTCAGGATATCCAATGGGTTGGATGAAACCCACGTCCAATAGATTTTGAAGCTCTTCTTTGACCATGAAGGAAATGGTAGGATGTAATTTTCATAGTTTTTGTTTGACCAAATTAGCATCAGGATGCAAGGTTAAGTTATGGATAAGCAAGTTAGGGTCAAGACCAGACATATCTTTATAGGACCATGCAAATATGCCCTTATTCCTGATGAGGAGAGTTGTCAATTGCTCTTATTCATTAGCGGATAAATTTTTTCCAAATTTAATAATTTATGGATTTTTTGTGTCTGTACTAAGGTTCACATCTATAGTATCTTCAATGGCCATGTGTGAACCTTCCTCAAGATTATGGGGCATTGGGATCATATGAATGTCATCAATGACATTGTCAAAATATTCTAGCATAGTCTCTTCCATTTCTACCTAGAAATCAATCAAATCCAAAGGCGAAGGCAAATATGAGGGTGAAGGTGATAGAGGAATGTAAGTAGTAGAAGCTCTTAACAATTCCTTGAAAAGGATGAATCTAGAAAATTATGGTGGTGATGAAATCCATTCCATATCGATGAGGCTTATGTCAATAGGAATTGGTTTTGCCAAATCATATGGATTATGGAGTGGTGTGAATAAGTTAATAGGATTTATAATAACTTAGTGGGAAATGGTGGTTGGAAATATGAAGGGTGGGTTGGCCTTGCCCCTTGGAATTGATGAATGAACATCAAGAACTTGGAGAGCAGCAAGCAAAACATATAAACACAAATGACAAGGATATGAAAATGCAAATGCAAATATCTTTGTGTTTTTTTATTTTTTATTTTATTTATTTATTTTTGATTATGTACATATATTACATCAAGTTGTTGTGAGATGATCAATGAAGTGGAGGTGGTGGTTCACTAGTTGGCTTAGTTTGCTCAATTGGTAGAAGAAAGTGAAATATGGATTGATGGATGGAGAACATCATGAGATAATACTCATAATGTTCAATGAATGGTGTGGTTGGGATTGATTCCTCTTCAAATTCATCTGAAGCTATTGATATGACATTGAATTATTCATATAATTCATCATTGTGATTGTTTTCGAGGCTTTGAAAAGCTTGTTCAAAAGATAAAGTGGAAGAATATGAATGGTAACCTAGTCCCGAATAGTTATGCACTTCTCTATATTGAGGTTCAACAAGGTCATGCATGCCTTGTTCATGTCATCCTAAACCATATTGTATGATAAAATATGGGTGGTAATGGATGATATAGATGATGTGGAATATGTGAAGGGATGTCTCTCTTGTATGTATGTTGGTGAGGATGATTGTGTTCAACCATATGTACATGTTGCCAATTGTAATGATGTGTGGGATGTAGAAGTGGAAACTTGATGTGGAATGGTTATGGGGAGTTCCTCTAGCATAGGTGTTTTGGATGAGGAATTGTGAAGTGAAGTGGATGGTGTGGTTGATGGGACTAAGGATAGGTGGGTGGATGTAAGTGTGGACTCATATGGGTTGGAGATGAAGTTGCAGTATTTAAATGGTTTGATTTTTATTGGTATGCAATGAAACTTCCCCTTGTGTACATATTTCAAACATTGATATAGTATTAAAAGGACACATTTCATCTCCCTTATCCAAGGATGTCCAAGGAGTACATTGTAATCCATGGACCCCTCCAAGATATGGAACATAGTGTGCAATGTCTTAATCCCCACTTCTATGGGTAAGACCATAGTGCCAACTATAGAACATAGAGCATCATTGAATGCTTGCAAGGTGAAAGTGGATTTGGTAATGTGTGAAGATGGAACATTGAGATGTTGAAGGCCTAAGGTGGTAATGATATTGATGGATGAGCCGGTGTCAATCAAAACTTGTTTGAAAGGCTTCCTATCATGTAGTGGCATTCTAAATATCATTGTTGATATCCATCCAGTATCTATCCTATGTATGCACACCCTTTAATAAAAAAAACCTCATAAAGAGTAATTTGATGATTGATTTATTGTTTTGATTTTTTGCTATAGGGTATTTTTGAGGTTTTTCATGAGACTCAAACACCCTAGTTAACTTATCAAAAGTTGTATAATGACTATACTAGACTCATGAAAGATAAAAGTAATTGTAATGTAGACAGAGATATTCATTATCCTTGTGTGTGCAAATGAATATATTAGATGAGACATAATACTACCTCATTTCCAGGTAGGATTCATTCAGCTCATTGTTGTAATGAGGATCACCAAATGTTTACCATGATCCTAAGTTTGGGTACTGTTGGACTAGACCACTAGGTAATATAGGCCACCTAAGGCTAGGTCATTTGTAAATTACTTAGACCTACCCCAATGCTAGGCAAGATTAATTCAGCCCATTGTTGTATTGGGGATCACTCTATGGTTTCAAGTAGTGACCATTCCAGATAGTCAAGCTATTCACCCCCTTATTTTCTTTTTATTTATTGGGATACTTGCTCATATATAGTGATAAAAATCACTGTTTATTTTTAAATTTTATTTTTCTTTTGCTTTGAGCAAGGGATTTGATTTGATTTTGGGATTTTGCTCATTTTGTATGAAAGTGAGGTATTTCTTTGGGTAGGGGGGATCTTGTCCTTTTTCCAATGATCAACACTCTATACCATGCACATCACAATATTAGCAAGTAAAAACCTTTCGCTTAAGGTGACTAGGACCACTTTGTAGTGTTCATGTTTCCTTGTCCTAATTAGGATTGTTAATGTGTTTGATTAATGATAGGATTTTGAAATATGCTAGGTGCTATAAAAACTTAGATCTCATATTCAAAATCAAAGCAATCTTTCTACAAGATTTGAGAAGATAAGTAGGTATGGAAGAATGACCAAAAAACCCTAGTATCTTCCTTATAACAACAGGAGGGGTTGTGTTGAAAAACACAATTACTCACAAGGGTGATGGATGATGATGATGAATAGATGCATGATCAAAATACAAACGTGGTGTCATTTAGAAGATTGTAAACACAACTTATCCTAATGCAAGTGCAAGTGCAATGGATATGCCTAATGCGATGCAATTACATGAATGCATATGCAAATTTAAAATGCCCAATGCAATTATTTTTGTATTTTTGATGTTTTGCAATGTTTTTGAAATTTAAGATTATTTTGAGTGTTTTTGAATTTTTGAATTTTATGTGTGGAATGCCTTAAGATGAAGAATATTGAGAGGTTCAGGCTCTTCAATACCTTCAAGTGATGTTAAGTGATATGTTCCATGTTCAATCTGCTTTGAGATGATATATTGACCTAACCAATTTACCATAAATTTATCTCGTAAGTGCGGAAATAGGTTTGTGCTCTATTGGTTTTATTTCAGTACAAGATCACCACCTTTAAAGTCTCTCCAATGGATTTTATTGTTATAAGCTCATTTTAGGTGTTCATGATAAACACAAATATTTTCAAGGGCATTCATGCAATATTCATCAAGAAGCATCAATTGGTCAAGGCAAGCTTACCGTGTAGTGTCATCATCGATGAACTATTTCAATACGACATGCAGGGTTGGAATTTCCAATTCTAAGGGCATAATAGCCTTAGTTCCATATACTGGTGAGAATGGGGTTGTCCCAATGGGTGTCCATACTAGTATTGTAAGCCCATAATGCAAGAGGCGGTTGGATATGCCAATATTTGTGGTTCTCTTGAATAGTCTTTTTCAAGATTGCTACCATTGTCTTATTAGAAGCTTCAGATTACCTGTTTGCTTATGGATAGTATGGAGTCATAAAATTGTGTTGTATATTGTACTTAAATGTTTAATCCCTTACAATTTTATTCTTGAATAATATTCTATTATCCGATATGATCTTGGATGGTATCCCAAAATAATATATGATATTATGGAGTATGAAATACATAATACATGCTCCTATTTTTATTGTTAAAGGGATTGCTTCCACCCATTTTTTAAAGTAATCAGTAGCCATTATAATGAATGTATGTTGGCCCGATGATGGGGGAGATATCTTACCAATTAGATCAAAACCCCACTGAGCAAATGGCCAAGCTACTTGAATGAGTTGTAAGGCCTGCAATGGCAAGTGTATAATATTAGCATGATGTTGACATTTAATACATTTATTGACATACGTGGTGCAATTCTTCTCCATAGCTGTTCAATAATAACTATTGGAAATTTGAGTTAATTTGACGCATTTTATGTTGTCATTGATGTCACATGGATCACATTTGGTTTTGGTGGCCAAAATATTTCATAAATATGCATTTATGATATTTTGGAAAGCATGGCTATTTACAGGGTTTTTATGAAAACCAAGGCAGACAAAATATAAGTTTTTATTTAAAACCATGGTGGGCTTATGTGGAAAGGGCTTTTCTTAAAAGCCAAGGTACAATTTTGTTTCATTGAAAAAGGACCTTCGATGATGAATACATTAAATTTTAAGTTTAAATTAATGGAGGGCCGACCTATGTGCAACTAATGGAGGGTGGCATATATATACAGGTAAAGGTTTCAATTTATTTTGGAATGGTGGCCTATTATATATCGTCGAAAATATTATTTCGAGGGCTATTTGACTAACACATTTAGAAGGAGAAATAAGGTGTGTGTAAAGAGATATTTCTGATTTTGCAAAGGGGTTTCAAAAGTGAAGTTTGCCTTGTTATTTTTCAAGAGGATTAATTCTTTCATGAGGTGACAAGGTATGCAATATTGTGATTTATTTTATTTTATGGTATAAGTGGTTTTGGGAGTGAAAAGGTTATGTAATATTTTGATTTATTTTATTTTATGGTACAAGTGGTTTTAGGAGATATAAGGAAGTTGTGCAATTAAAGGCCTTGGTGATGATTATTGAAAAGTGGAGTAATGTTTATTATTTTGTGATCTACTAACCCTTGTGAAGATTGGTAAAAGAATTTTGTGATTGTGGCAGATTTACAAAGAGTTTTTTTCATATTCATAAAAGGTATGGGCACATTCTCCTATTGATTGTTTATGGTGGTTGATTTTTGAAATATCATTGGAGGGAAAAGGATTGTTTGTGGTTTCCTTTTCAAAAGTGGTTGGTTGAATGCTTCAAGGTTTTCTAAATTGAGAGTTGTGTCTAAACCTTGTTTGATAAGCATAGTTGTTGAAGCCCATTGGTTGTGAAATAACTTGAGTTAGAAAAGAACATGATTATCATTGTTATGTGAGATTTATGGTTGAGAATTATTGGAAACATTTGAGTTGGTTGATACATACTTGGACTAGGGTTGTGTGAGAAAGAGTTTTCCCTTGTGATGATTGGTTGAGTTGAGTTGATTGAGCCTAGTCAAGTGATGTGTGAAGTGATTGTTCAAGTTCTATGAAATAAACTATTCCATAATTCTATGTTGAGTTGAGATTAAGGTTAGAACATATTGAGTCTCTAACAATTCTCTTTATGGTTCTATAATACTTGAGTTGAGTTGAGGTTGACTTGAATTGAGTTGAGGTTGATTTGAGTTGAGTTGAGATTGATTTGGGTTGAGAGTGAGTTTAGAACATATTGAGTCTCTAAAAATTCTCTTTATGCTTCTATGAGTTGATTTGAGATTGATTTGGGTTGAGAGTGAAATTAGAACATATTGAGTCTCTAAAAATTATCTTTATGCTTCTATGTTGAGTTGAGATTGCCATTCATTATTGAGTTCATTTTGAGTACTACTTGAGCATGATTGATTGAGAATTTGAGAAGGCCTTTGGGACATATTTTAGGACAATGTTGGGACAAATTTGAGGACAACGTTGGGATGGATTTGTGGAAAAATTTGGGCAAGTTCTTGGTGAGGTTGCTAGAGCATAATTGGGCAAGTTCTTGGTGATCTTGCTAGAGCAAATTTGGGCAAGTTCTTGGTGAGCTTGCTAGAGCAGATTTGGGAAAGTTCTTGGTGAGCTTGCTAGAGAAGTTTTGGGTAAGTTATTGGTGAGCTTGCTAGAGTAGATTTGGACAAGTTCCGTGTGAGCTTGTTATTCAAATCTGGACAAGTTTTGTGTGAGCTTGTTATTTAGTTTTGTACAAGTTATGTGTGGGCTTGTTATTCAATTCTGGATAGGTTTTGTGTGAGCTTGTTATTCAGCATTGGACAAGTTTTATGTGAGCTTGTTAAGAAGGTTCTGTATGAGCCTATTGAGCAGGTTCTTAGTGAGCCTATTGATAGATATTTGGAGGTGACAGAGTACAGAGGATAGAGTCTCAGTGGATAGAGATCCAGAAACTAGCATAGTTAAAGACAAATCTTATAGACACCTAAATCATATCATGCTCAAGGGAGCTGCTCATATAGACACACTCATAAGATCATAAGATATAATCTTGAACTTTCCAAATATCAATAGTGGTTCTCACCACTCATTTGGGGCCTTTTCAAGCCATCCAACCTTGGCCGCTCAAACCAAGAGTGACCAGATACTAGCCGCTCAAGCCTAGAGAGACCAAACCTTAGCCACTACAGATGATAGCAACCAAATCTTAGCCACTACAGATGACAGTGGATAAGACATAAGAAGTAGTTTACCAAAAAACAGGCCCAATCTCGGGTAGAAGTGGCAGTCTGCATGTAATAAAGGTGAGCAGGAGTGACTTTGCATTCCTTTTCATGACTAGTTCACATGGGAGGTTTGAGTTTACATTTAGAATTAAGTTAACTGACCTCCAAGCATAAACAAAGGACAAAAGTTTCTCATGCTAATGACCTGTTCGCATAGACGACTCAAGTGGGTAGTTAGATTTTAGTTAACTGGCCTTTGAATATAGACAATGGATAAAAGCTTCTCATGCTAACTTGCACTACGTATGAAAAATTCATTCCTAGGGCTTGGACATAGACCTAGGGTTTCACACTATAGAAGGTGCAAGCCTAAGAGCACCAAGAAAGGACAAAGGGGTATATTTTATCACATCAGGGGAGAGAGACATTATTTTGAGGAGAGCTTTCGAGACTCAGAGAGTTCTCTTTGAGATCATGTGTACGGTGAAGCTCTGATGAATTGAAGAGCATAACACCTACTATTTTAACGTCATATTATAGTATTTGACCCATAGCTTTGGGGCAAATAGGGTAAGGTTTACTTTAGCGACCACTATCTTGGACAGTAGCCCATAGGATTATATTAGATAGACATAGCTTCTTTTATTCTATTTCTTCATGTTTTCACGTCATTAGCATAGATTTACATGATATTATGGCATAGTTTTATCATATTTCTGTTACACTCTTTGATTACTAACAACCTCATTCGGGGAGGCAATATCGGACACCTAAATGTGCGTTGTCATTTTATTTATTGCAGGACCATAGGTACATTGGATGAAGATTGCAACATACGAGAGCAAAAAGGGATCCCTCTAGGAAATAGACCTGAAGAAGGAGGCATCTGTAAGCCCTCATACATTCCCATGTGCAGAACCGGGAAGCTTTTATAAGCGCACCACCTCTTCCCAGAAGGGGCACTCCTTGCCTATTTGTAATTTATAGTATCAAAATGGGTATCCCTAAGAGGGATTGACATGTAACCGAGTTTCAATATCAATCAAGAGATCTATCTTTTATTATTTCGTGTTATATGCTTTTTCCATTTCATCTTGGGTATTTTTTTTTTTTTGGTAATTAAGGTACAAATTCATTACAACCGGGTTTTACAGGTTGACCCAAAACCTATTACAAAATCAGCACAATGCTGAAACGGAACAAGACCTCAATAGGGACAGTCTGTCCTTAGCCCCCTACTGGGGCCACACAGCCAACAAAGAGCAACACCCTTACAAAATATGACACACACCTTAGAACACAGGCAGTCGACACTTTCGCCTCCTAACACTTTCTCTTCTCTTTTGGTCGCGAAACTGCGACATGTCGCGATATCGCGACACTTTTCCTTCCTCCTCTTTCTTTTCTCTTTTGGTCACGAAAAAGCGACATGTCGCGAAATCGTGACACTTTTCCTTCCCGCTCTTTCTCTTCTCTTTTGGTCATGAAAATATGACATGTCACGATATCGTGACACTTTTTCCCTCTTGCTTATTCTCTTCACTTTTGGTCACAAAAAGTGACATGTCGCGATATCGCTACACCCTTTCTTTCATTCTGAACATGTCATGAAATCGTGACACTTTTTCTTTCCTCCTCTTTCTCTTCTCTTTTGGTCACGAGAATGCGACATGTAGCGATATCGCGACACTTTTCCTTCTCGCTCTTTCTCTTCTCTTTTGGTCGTGAAAGGATGACATGTCGCGAAATCGTGACACTTTTTCCATCTTGCTCTTTCTCTTCTCTTTTGGTCGTGATAAACCGACATGTCACGATATCGTGACACTTTTTCCTTCTTGCTCTTTCTCTTCTCTTTTGGACGCGAAAATCTGACATGTCATGAAATCGTGACACTTTTTCATTCATGCTCAACACATCGCCAAAAAGCGACACTAATTCCTTCTTGCTCACCATGTCGCGATATCGCGACACTCTTTCTTTCTTGCTTAACATGTCGTGATATCGTGACACTTTTTCTTTCTTGCTCTTTCTCTTTTCTTTTGGTCATGAAAATGCGACATGTCGCGATATCACGACACTTTTTCCATGTCGCGATATCGCGACACTCTTTCTTTCATGCTCAACATGTCGCGACATCGTGACACTTTTTCCTTCCTCCTCTTTCACTTATTTTTTGGTCACGAGAATGCGACGTGTCACGATATCGTGCCACTTTTCCTTCTTGCTCTTAGTCTTCTCTTTTGGTCATGAAAAGATGACATGTCACGAAATCGTGACACTTTTTCTTTCTTGCTCTTTCTCTTCTCTTTTAGTCACGAAAAAACGACATGTCGCGATATCGCGACACTTTTTCCCACTTGCTCTTTCTCTTCTTTTTTGGTCATAAAAATGCGACATGTCGCGATATCGTGACACTTCTTCCTTCATGCTCAACATATCACTATCTTCAAAAAAATTACACTTTTTTTCCTTCTTGCTCAACATGTCATGATATCGCGACACTCTTTCATTCATGTCGCGATATCATGACACTTTTTCCCTCTTGCTTTTTCTCTTCTCTTTTGATCGCGAAAACGTGACATGTCGCGATATCGTGACACTTTTTCCTTCTTGCTCAACATGTCGTGATATCGCGACACTCTTTCTAGCATGTCGCGACATCGTGACACTTTTCCTTTCTTGCTCTACATGTCGTGAAATCGTGACACTCTTCCTTTCTTGCTCAACATGTCACGATATCGTGACCCTTTTTCCTTCTTGCTCAACATGTCGCGATATCATGACACTTTTTCTTTCTTGCTCAACCTGTTGTGAAATCGCTACACTTTTCCTTTCTTGCTGAAAATTGCTTTTCCTGAAACTCGAACAAGTCACGAAATCGTGACATCGGTCTTTGGCCTCAGCCATTGCCCCTAACCCCATAACATGAAGCCACCAAGCCACCTGGATCCTTCCCCTATTGCAAAGAAAACTAAAGCCATCACAATAAGGACCGAAGCAATACTGACAAAACCACATTGAAACTGCTCTCCCTTTTTCGATCCCCACAGTTTCACCATCATTGGCGATCATTTTGAATTATTTTATCCACTTCACTTGGGACCCCATGTTCCCAAGTGACCAACCCAATGGCTTCCACCCCTAAATTGGCCAAGATATCAACTATTTTATTTGCTTCCCTAAAAACGTGCTGGGCCTTTCGATCGTTCCTGGCATGGTAAAGGATCCTAGCCTCTTCGATGACAGTCTTAATCCACCATGGAGGATTTTTCCCATTGCTGAGAAGGTTTATGACCTGCATCGAATCTCCTTCGATAATTAGTTTACCTTCAATTTCCTGAGCCAACTGAAGACCCCTCCATAACGCTCTTGCTTCCGCCTCGTTGTTAGTCCTAGTTCCCAGCTGTTCAGAAAAGGCCATCACCAACTTGCCTTGATGATCTCTCACTGCTCCTCCAGCCCCTGCATTGCCAGGGTTACCTTTAGAGGCCCCATCGAAGTTGAGCTTGAACCAACCTACCGGGGCGGTTTCCACTTGACATCTAATCTGGGATTGACCTTGATAGACACAGGTTTCTCGCCCAGAGTAATATTTAAGGATTGAGCGATCCGCCTCTCCCAGGGGGAAGGATTTCGATCTTCATAAGGTATAAGGCTGACGTTTTCATGGGCAAAGGTAAGAATATTATTGGTAATGGAGGTGACATCATGGCTCGACTCATGGAATGCTCTATGGTTTCTTTCTAGCCACACCTGCCAAAGAAAATGATGGAGACAAATCTTCCAAAAAAACCTCAGCCTAAGGCTAACAAAGGGATTTGGCCATTGGTGGAAGAGGTCAAAGATGGTAGCTGGTCTGACCCAGCAAATGCTAAAGGCTTGAAACAACCCATTGAGGACACTCAGAGAGACCGGGCATTCAAGGAAAATATGGTGGGTGGACTCCCAATTACCCCTGCACAAAGAACATCGGTTAGCAATTATCATACCTTTCCTTAACAAGTTGTCAATCGTCAGAATCCTGCCTTGGATCACCAACCACGAGAACATAGCAACTTTAGGAATAAGGTTTTTGACCCACACCAACTGAGTCTGGAGTGTGGGGTCCTCGGTATCTAACATTAGCATATATGCAGATTTGACTGAGAACTGCCCATTTTCGATAGCTGCCCATATTACATGATCCTGCTTAGGTCTCATGGAAATGAATTGTTGATGCAGGATGCTTTGGAGTTCTTCTGATTCAGCTTCAAAGCCTTGAATCCTTATCTATTTCCAAATAAGCCTACCTCTGTCCTGTCTTATGAAATCAGCCACTTTCCTTCCTATGAGATCCTCTGTGATTCTTTTGATCCTTGCAAGGGTAGGAAACTGAGATAAAGCTTCATCCTTGGCCCACCTGTCATCCCATAACTTGATCTTCTGCCCATTACCAAGAACCCATCTTAGGCCTTTCTTTATGACCTCTCTACTTGTTAAGATTGCTTTCCAGAACGCCGACCCTCCACCGTGCATCGAATCATTTAGGAAATCGGTATCTTGAAGATATTTTCTTTTAATTATGGCAGTCCACTCATTCTCCTCATTGTTGATAAGACGCCAAGCTTGTTTGGCAAGCAAGGTAGTGTTTAGGTGAGCAACTCTTCTTAGTCCTAGCCCCCCATTTTCTTTCGGCCTGCAAACCTTGCCCCAACCCACAAGGTGGAACCTCTTTTTTTCCTTTGACCCAGACCAGAGAAAATTCTTTTGGAGCTATTCAATTTTTTGGTAAACTCTGGTTGGGGCCTTAAACACAGATAGAAAATAAACCGGGATGCTCTGTAAGGATGCCTTAGTGAGAGTAAGCTTCCCGACCTGAGATAAGAGATGACCTTTCCAACCAACCAGTTTCTTTTGAATTCTTTCAACCACTCTATCCCACATCGACTCTCTCGGAGAACCATAGAAAAGGGGAAGGCCTAAATAAGATGTAGGAAAAGTCGCTATCGAACATCCCAAAATCGTAGCTATTCTGGCTTGTCTCTGGATTGGGGTGTTGAGGAAGTAAAGCTTACTCTTGTTGAAATTCACCTTCTGTCCCATCGCATCCTCGTAGAGTTGGAGTATGAGCTTAATCCTTCTGGCTTCAACCACTGACGAGTGAGTCAACAACAAAGTGTCATCAACAAATTGTTGGTGAGAAACTGGGTTGGTGAGAGATGTGGCTTTAATCCCCGAGATTAATCCAGCAGTACAAGCAGCTTTTATGGTTCTACCTAATGCCTCTGCTACTAAAATGAACAACATTGGGCTAATCGGATCTCCTTGTCTAAGCCCCCTATGACTCTGGAAATACCCAGCTGTCGTGCCATTGACCAATACTGAGAACCAAGGTTCGGATATACATTCTTTTATCAGCCTGACCCACTGAGGATGAAAGCCAAACTTCAGAAGAACAGCCATCAAGAACTCCCAGTTAATGCGGTCAAAAGCTTTATTCATATCAAGCTTTAGAGCAAAGACCTCCTTGTTGGTTTGCCTTGCAGAGTGCAGAGCTTCATGGACAGTGATTGCACCATCCAGAATTGATCTCCCCTGAACAGAGCTTCCCTGACCAGGGTCAATAATGAGGGGCAATATTTCTTTCATTCTGTTAGCCATGGCTTTGGTTAAGATCTTGTAGGATACGTTACATAAACTAACCGGTCTGAAATCTGCCATTGTCTCCGGAGATGGGCCCTTCGAAATCAGGGCAATAAAGGTGGACTTGAACCCTCTCGGGATATGTTTTGAAGCCTGAAACTCTTGGATAGCAGAAATGACATCCTCTCTCACAATATCCCAAAAAACTTGGAAGAACCGAGGAGGGAACCCATCAGGGCCAGGGGCCTTCTCAGGTTCCATACTAAACAAAGCATTTCTGATTTCTTCATCGGTGAATGGAGCAAGAAGCTTACCATTCATGGCCTCATCAACCACGCTAGGAATGAACTGGAGGAGAGTGTCCTTGGCTTCCTCTATACACTGGGATTCATCTTCGAGAAGGGAGCTAAAATAAGCAATTGCTTCCTCTCCTGATCTCAATCAGATCCTGGGTTTTGGATCCATCAGCTTTGGTCAACTCTCCCGATCTTGTTATTACTTTTGTTCCTCAATGTTGTGACATGAAAAAACTTTGAGTTCAAGTCACCATCCTTTAGCCATAAAGCCCTTGATTTTTGTCTCCAGTATATCTCTTCACAAGCCAAAATATTGTGATATTCTGATAGCTTGGCTTGCTCCTCCTTCCTAGTAGCTTCATCACCTAAACCATTTTGTATGGAGTTGTCAATGACCTGCAACCTTTCTCCCACTTGTTTCTTGTTCTCAAACAGGTTCCCAAAAACCTCCTTATTCCAAGTTCTAAGATTATCCTTTACTAATTTCAGATTTTGAGCAAGTTTGAAACCTGAACTTCCCTGGAAGGGTTGCCGCCACCATCTGGAAATATTTTCTTTTAACTCCGGGTGCCCGATCCACATTGACTGGAATCGAAAAGGTTTTTTGAAGGAATTTGACTTTGGAACCTCCAAAAGGATGGGATTGTGATCAGAGGAAATTTTGGGAAGAGTTTGCAAAGTCGAGTCTCCAAACCCAGCAATTGCCTCCTTCGATAAGAAAAACCTGTCAAGTCTTTCCTGGATAAGTTGGCTTCCTGCTCGCCTGTTGCTCCAAGTATACTTGGCTCCTCTTAGTCTCACATCCATCAGTTGGTTCGAGTTAACGAAGTCATTGAAGTCTTCCATACTTTTGGTTGGGAGCCCAGAGCCACCCTTTTTGTCCGAGGGGTATAATGGCGTGTTGAAATCGCCAGCCACCACCCACGGGATGTCATGGAAAGCATCACCCAGTTTACCCAGATACTCCCACAAAGAAGCTCTTCCTTGAACAACATTGGGAGCATAGACATTTGAGAAAATCCATGACCTATTGTTGTCAATGTCATGGAAAAAAACACTCAGCACCCTGTCATCATCTTGGATGATGCTGCCTTCCACCACCCGAGGATCCCACAGAACCATGAGACCCCCTGAAGCTCCTCTAGCCGGTTTGAACACCATGTCCCCTTGGCTCCACATATTTTTTGCTATTGATTTTGACTGGGCTTCGCCTAGTTTTGTTTCTTGCAGCAACACAATTGTTGGATTGTACTGCCTTCTTAACGAGCTAACCACCCTTTGAGTGGGTTGGCCATTGAGGCCTCTCACATTCCATGAGAGAACCTTCATTTGGATTGTTTAGAGTTTTTCCCCTTCCCCCTCCCTTGAGGAGGCTTTCCTGATTTGTTATCTTCAAGCCCTGGGATAACTTGTTGTATCAGAGTTTTCTGTTTGCCACTGGCAATCTCATTGTCAGTCCTCATTCTATTGAGCTCTGCATTTGAAATCCTCCCCTTCTTTCTCTCATTGCCATAGTCAATAGGTGACTTAGTAGTACTCCTGGTCTGTTTGGGGCTAAAAGGTGGATGAACTCTCTGTTGTAGAACCGGACTAACACATTCCTCCAAAACATTCATTTCTACCACCTCAATCCTAGATTCTAACTCCTCCATCTGTTTCCTGTATTCTCCTGATGAACCTTCTAGATGGTTTGACGGGCTCCTGGCTATGATGGTGGGAAGGTCTAAATTCGAGGACTCAATCTCCTCCACCCATTTTTTGTATTCTCTAGGATTTTGCCTTGCCCCTCCCTGGGGGCTTGAGGGGTTCTTGGTTATGGGATTTGTAGGACCCGCCCTTGATGGGGAAACTAGGGATTCAGGGATTTCACCTTGCAGGTTTCCTCCTTCTAGCTCCTCGCTCTCCCCTTCTCCCATTAGATCCTCTAAAATTTTGAACTTATTTGAGCTTGGAATTTTAGGGCTTACCTTATTTTCCTGATCGTCGGAGAGAAGTTGCTTACCTTTGCTCTGACCTTGCCCTGCCCCCTGTTTTGTCTTCTCCTGATAAAAGTGGTTATTTTTAGATTGCCTAAACCCTCCTCTACCCACGGGGCCTCCATTTGGAGGGAGGTACCTAGGAAACCCTTTCTCATTTGCTCGTTTGCCTTCCATATTTTGGTTTTCTCTGCTATCTGCAAGTTTAGGGCACTGATTTTGCAAATGGCCTTGGGTTTTGCACTCAGGACAAAAAGCTGGCCTATTTTCATATTCCACCACCTATTTTCTTAGGTAGTTGTCGTACTCTAGCTCCACAAAATTTGGCAACTCAGAGTCTAAATTAGCGTTGACGCAAAATCTTGCATGTGTCATCCTTGTCCTAGCCAAGGTTGCATGATCTATGGACACCAGTTCTCCAATCGCTCTGGCGATGCCTTGCAGCCAATACTCATTGAAAAACTGAGTTGGTAGGTTAGGAAGATGAACCCAAATAGGGGCAGTATTGATACTCTATTTTTCAGGGTCGAAATCCTCCCCCCACTTCCTGAGGAAAAGGCTGTGTTTCCCTAAAAACCAGGGTCCTCCAGTTAGAACGTGGTTCGCATCCTCCTTGTTATTAAATCTTAAGATAAAAAAACCCCTGGACAGGGCAACAACTTCCAAACTCCCCACCGTTCTCCATTTGGACAGAGCCCAGGATCGAATAGTCTCAATATCCGGCCTTCCACCCAGAAACTTACCCACAAGCGAAAACTCTTCCATGGCTAAAAAAGAGCCCATCAAATCAGAAGGAGCCACTATCCTATTATTCACCGGAATGAGGGGTGGGAATGAAAGGAAATCACTCACCCGACCCTTAACAGTTTCCGCAAAATACCGGCCCCCTCTGGGACCCGCAACGCCCTTCTGGGTCCCTTTGTCCGGATCTTTTTGAGGAGGGTCGAGCCCACTAGGGACAACCCCACCTGACGCCGAAGGCCTCCCTTCCTCTGGATCCTCGCCTGATTCCATCTCGATGGTCCTTCCCAAACCCTCCGTGCCTTCTCTGCAGTTCCCGCCCAAAATTTTCAAAACTCCTCCGCTCCGCTCCCACTCCTTCATCTTGGGTATTTTAAATAGCATTGCAAGTAGGGTTTAGAAAAGGGACCGGTGCGTGCGTTCCCGGGGTTGCTATAGATGGCGATCATGGTGGGACCACCACTAATTTTTCATTTTTTGCCAGAATACTAACTTAATTTTGTGTGCAGGTCTAGCCTCTCTGAGCTACAGTGGCCAGAAACTAGCCTCTCTGAGCTACAAAGACCAATAGAGCTTAGCCGCTCTGAGCTACAACGACCAAGAATCAACCACTCTGGTCAACAATGGCCAGGACTGGAGTGCAACAGAGGTCAAAACATAGACTCTCTGAGCTGGATCAAAGGTTGGTATAGCTTCTCTAATATTTTACAGCTTTTTATCTACTTTTGTGTGTTTAAAATAGAGAACTTAAAGCACATTTATGTTTGGAAATTGAAGGAATAAAAGAAGAAAGAATTAAGTATTTCACATATCTTAGATCTCCTTTTAAATTTTCCACTAGGCATTGCTAGGAACAGTGGCTTATGCCTAAAAATTTCACCCTAGAATCCAATGTGCTAGACATTGTATGTTGTTTGCTTGCTTTGAGGCCCTGCTAGAGGCCATAGTTGCACGAGATAAAGTGTGCTCATACAAATCATAGTAGTTCATGCATATTTTTGAATATTGAAATATATTTTTGCACTTAGGCATATAGGAAAGATTCATTGCTGCTATATGATGCACTTTATGATACGCAAGCTTAAAATGAACACCACACATGCACGTCTCATTTAAAACATTGGAGAGTTGGATTTCATCACCAACCTTCAATTCAGTCCAGTGACATTGGAATTCATCTCCTTCCACTGGTTTTCCCCCTAGAGCTTCCTAGAAATGGATTGAGAAACTTACTTATAGTGACACTAAGTTACTTGTGTTCAAACTATCTCCCACTATTGGAACAATCATTGGTTCAGAGTGGAAGAGCTAGGCGAACCCTCCATTGGGTCTTCAGCGGTGTACCCTAGCTTCTTTTGAGAAAATCATGTTTGGCATGAGTGTACTTGATTGTCACTATGGATGAGTCTTCTCATTCTTAATCCAAGAACAAGAGCAAAGAAATCAAAAGAGCAACACATCAAAACACATCAAATAGTCTAGGGCACACTCAAATCGGTAATCAAGATAAAAATTTGTTTGGTATTGTGTGGTCATTCCTAATTTGCAACTCAAAAGATCAAGTCATAAAACAACATGGTCAAAACAAGAAGTAAGCACCCTCGGTCTGATACCGAGGGAGAGACAAAAGCAATTCATGCCCATAGGCGGAGTCATAGTAACATTGAATGACCTACCCGTAAGACCGTGAGACGTAGCTCCATGAGCCTAAGGGGTGATAACTCAACCCTTGGGGGATCTCCTCGAGAAACCCCAAGTAAGGAACCACATCATGGAACAAAGTCACATAAACAAAAAGAGGCTTCACAGCCATCCTCATCAAGGAGACATGAGGAGACCTCAAGGGCCTCCTCTAAACACATAGAAACATCTCAAAGACGTGAGGAAGCTTCAAGGGCTTCCTCCTCACATGGACATAAAGAAGGTTCTAAAACCCATTCTTCACATGGGGATGACGAGACTGCTACATCTCCATCCACATGGAGGAAACATGTTACCACCAAGCCCTCTTCATCAAGAAGGCAAACAAGAATTGCAACACCTCAAGACTCACAAGAAACATATGAAACAAGGTCTGCCTACTGAAGGGCAGGAAACTAGAGCTACATCTAGTCATGGGAATCATATAGAAGAAACCCTTCACACAAAAGGAAATATTCCCATAGACTATGACCTCATAGGAGTAAATGGCACCCCATGAGACCAACCATGGAAAACAAGATAACTAGATGGGTTGGATCGATTTCCTACTCAACCAACTCAAAGAACTGTAGCTACTGAGAACTCTGCATCTGGAAGCTCATGAACTATGACTTCTAAACATACCTCCCAGTCTAGGGGTACCTCAGAGTGACCCCATAGAAGATGCATGGAGTCTGATCATAGGGATACTCAATAATACACTAAACAAGTCACATTAACTAGCAAGAGTACAGATACAGTAGAAACCCCCTCGAGGAATCTACGAGTCAAGACAACAAGAACAAAGTCAGATAAACATGAGTCTTCTATGATAGCACAAACTGACCGAATGAGGCAGTTAGAAAATGCATTACGTAAGGAGCGAGAGCTAGTAGAAGCTCTCGAACAAGAGAAACAAAGAGAAAGACTCTTGCACCAACATGAGCAGCGCTTAAGAGAGCAAGTTGAGTGGCTAGCTCTTAACAATTTATAGGCAAATGGTGGTGACCAACAAAGAACAAGACACGCTGACTCACCTAAGGAGAGGCGCACTAGACAAGATAGCCCACAATGAAACCCCCCACCAAATCATGAACGAAATCCAACTAATGGGGGAAGGGCAAACATAGCAAACCAAGATCATAATCCTGGGTCCCCTCATAGGAGAGAGGAAAATGGAACAAATCAAATGGATAGAGAGTTACCTCCATTGCCAATGTGAATAGGCTTACAAGAGGAGGAAATCCATGCATCAAAGGCATTTCAAGAGCTTGCTAAAAATATGAAAACCTTTGAGAAACAAGAGGCAGCTGGGAACTCACCAACATTGAGCAAGATACACAATCAACCATTGTGCCCATCAATCCCTAGCCCTCCATATCCTAAGCACTTTGAGATGCCTAGGTTAGAAAATTTTAAAGGTGAAGAGGATGCACAAGAGCATGTCACCAATTTTATCAATGCCTATTTTCATCTTGAAGACAATGATGCTCTCATGCTAAGAACATTCATAATGACATTTTTAGGTGCTGCCACTCAATGGTTCAACCAACTACCTAAGCATAGCATAACCAACTTTGAACAACTAGTAAACGCATTCTTGAAGCATTTCTCCTTTGGTGCTAAGAAGAAGGTGAACCTTTCAGACCTGGCCAACTTGAAATAGTATGATGATGAGCCAGTAATGGATTATGGGAATAGATGGAGAAAAGTCATGGTAAAATTATCATTCTCCATTCCCATAGAAGAGATCATTCGCATGTTCACCAAAATTTGTTCTAAACATATCTCCCTCTTGCTACAACTCCAATAGTATCCTTCATTTGAAGAAGCTTTAGCACAGGCCAAGCTCATCGAAGAGATAAAAGTAGATGAGGGAACCATTAAGCTCTAAAACAAAAAGGAGTGGAACAAGAATGGTAAGAATGACAAGTATAAGCAGAAGTAGGGCAACCCTGCTCCAGTCAATCAAGTCATATTAGCTACACCCAAGGATGGGGGTGCACAACAACCATAGAACTATCAAGCACATCCCTCGCTAGCCAACTACGACCAAAAGAACAATCAAGGAAGAAACCGAGAATGCAAGCCGCCTCGTTATTTCATGCCTCTGATAGAATCAATGCAATCAATATTTAATCAGTTGAGCGAGGCCAGGAGGATCAGATTTCTTGATATACCTCTTATAGATCCCAACCATCCTAAGCCAAAAGGATATAGGGAAGATCAATTTTTCCCTTATCACAGGATACCGGGGCATGACATTGAGGCTTGCATCGGGTTTAAGCACCAAGTGCAAAACATGATTGAGGCGGGAGAACTCAAAGTTGACAATCCACTGGCTCCCGATAATAGAGACATGGGCATATACAGAAACCCATTGCCCAATCATGAGGCCCCTCGAGAGCAAGGGGCCCAAGTCAATCAGGTTCGAGCTGACATACCTACCCATGGATGCATGGGGATGGTTGAGATTGTTAACATAGCAACAAGGACTAGGCGGTATGGTCAACCACAACCACCTGCAGCTCCCATGAACATCCCAGCTACCCCTAGGCAAAGGCAAGACAACCTTCCAGGTCCACCAACATGACCTGTGGTAACTATTCGGAGTAGATTGGAGCAAAACCTACAGATGACTCCAGCTAAGTTATCCATCTATGAGCTCATACAATAGTCTCCAAAGCATAGGGAGACTCTAATGGAGATTTTAAGAACAATTGAGCTTCAACCGCAAGATGCGAATGCATTCACTCACTTTGTGGGACAAGTGCAAGAATGCCAGGAACCTGTAATCCGATTCTATGATCATGAGATTAAGATAGTTTCTGCTACCTTACCAGACCCTCCGCTAAACATTGTAGTGGCCATCAATGACTTACCTTTCAAGAGGGTTTTGGTCGATACAGGTTCATCGATTAACATCATTACAACAACTGCAATAGAGCACCTCAAGATACCCAAGACCAATATCATTCCAGGAGCTTACACATTGAGAGCTTTTAATGATGCTTTATGCAATACTGTGGGAACGATAGTCCTACCCATCAAGGTGGGGCACAAGACCATCCCCATGATGTGTCATGTCTTGGAAGGAGCTATGCAATATAACATCCTCTTAGGGCATCCTTGGATAAGGGCCATGAAGTGTGTGCCTTCGATCTTGCACCAGTGTGTCAAGTATGTGCATGAAAACAAAGTCTATGTGGTTTTGGCTGATGAAGAGCCTTTTAAATACGTCAATCAGGTGGACATTCTGGGAGAATTCATGATCCCTTCTACTCACCTATACGTGGCACCTTCATCCCCAACCACACAAGGGGATAACAAAGACAAAGGGGTAAGAAAAGACCCATGCACATCAACACCTCCTAATGGACTCAAGACAGTCAATGCTTCTACAGTACCATCAACGTCAAAACCAAAAGATAATCAGAAGCTAAAGGCACCCTTAGTTCAGGAAGAAAGACCCAAAGAAGTGCCAACTATAGCCATTGCTGAAATACCAAGTCCTATGGAAGAGGAAGATCCTCAAGATCAAGATGAAGATAGTGATTATCACCCTGCTTCACCAGTATCATCCGTGGGGTCATCCACGTCGCATGCATCAATACACTTGGCAAGTACAGGCATAGGAGAGTACCTTGTGCAGAACATTACCTTTACACCTATCATTGAGTCTGCACAAGACATAGGGAGGCCTAAAGACTTGAGGCCGCCAGTAGGAATAGTGGTTCCACTTGGAATCCCTCCCAACCAAACCAATTTTGTCTATGTCGACCTGGACTATGCTCATAAGTCTTCAGATATAGAAGAGGATGGTGATGAATTATTCATAGTCAATGTTCGTTACCTCTCTAATCCCGAGTTTGCTCTAAGCTACTTTGAGCATTGCCATTGGCATGGCTATGGCCTTGGCATATATGAGTAGGGGCGTAGGGCCCTACGAGCCACTATATCAGCTTCCCTCGATAGATTTGGCTTAGGTTATTATAGCGGAGGTCGAGATGACTCTCTTGCAGCAGCATTGGAAATATTAAGCATAGGGTTGGGAGAAGACATTGATTTCATTCCTTATCACCCCTTAAGAATAGCAAATTTGAGCAATAGACAAGTGGCCACGGTAAACATACCGCCTCCAAAAACTTATCATCCAAACACCTCAATTGATTCCACCCCAATAGGGTACAACTCATGGGATGAGGAGAATGGATATGAGGCAAGTGATGATGAGGCGCAACTTGGCTTAGCCTATCGAGGGCCTCGCTATTTGCAAAGATTCACATGGTCCATCCATGATGAGAGTGGATATACATCAGATGAAAGTGACTATGAATCAGAAGACTCAATAGAAAGAGCTTACTTAGGCCTAAGCCATCAACCCCTGACTTTGGGGCAAGAGACAAATGCAAATGGATTCTTCATAAGTGACGAAGAATATGAAGATGAAACAGAGATGGCCTACTTGGGGCCAAGACATGAGCCCCTTGTATTAGGGCTGCATACCAATGCTAACGGTTTCTGGATAAGTGATGATGACTTTGAGGATGAGACCGAGATGGCTTATCTTGGACCTCACCACTTGCGACAAGTCAACGAGCTAGTAGAGAGAGAGGTGGCACTTCATGCCATAGACCCTCATCTCCAATTTTTGGGGAGACCTATTGACCTAGCTGCCATTCATCGGATGGTCAACCCCCCTCTACCTACATTCAGAGAGCAGTTAGAGCCCAATGATCCTATTGTCCACCCTGCTCATGGGCCAGATCCAAAAATTCCCATTCCTCCAGAACCTCATCGCGAGTATGGAAGGGAAACCCCTGAGACAAGATCACACCCATGTGGTCCTAGAGATTTCATCCCATCCATCAACATGATCTCCATTGATTTGACCACTCCACTTCATAATCCAATAGATCCTACCAAATCATTGCATCTTGATGTAGAGGCTATTGATTGGGATCGTGCTAATTCACCCATAAATCCAGAAGACCTCTTCACCAATGAAGAGATGTTATAGCCATTCCATTTCGCATCAGGTTGTACGTATGACGTCTTCCATGTTGGTTTGGAACCTGAGTCACTAGGTCCTGTAAATCCCATCGATGACATTCATTTGATACCCATGCCTCATCAGCTAGAGGATGGGTCACATATGGCTATAGAAGTGACTTTCGAGGTGGACATCAGTGATGATCCTACCCAACCAAGGAGAGTCAAGTTTAGAGAAAGTCTATCTCCAGAGGAACAAGCCATCCTAATTCCTCTCCTCAAGGAGAGGCCAAATATTTTTGCTTGGACTTACAAAGACATGCCAGGGATAGATCCAAAGTTAGTCATTCACAACCTTTCATTGGATCCCATGAAGAAGCTAGTCAAGCAAAAACTGAGGAAAATGCATCCAACCATCGCTTTGATGGTGAAGAACGAATTGCAAAAACTACTGGATGCAGTATTCATAGTTCCTATCGACTACCCTGAGTGGGTGTCGAACATGGTACCCATAGGGAAACCTGATGGAAGAGTCCGTATCTGCATGGATTTTAGGGATTTAAATAGGGCAACACCAAAGGATTCATTCCCATTGCCAAACATAGATGCTCTTGTAGATGCAACCGCAGGTCATGAAATGCTCTCCCTAATGGATGGTTTTTCTGGATACAACCAAATCCAGATTAAGCCCGAAGATCAACATAAAACTGCTTTCATTACTCCATGGGGAACATTCTATTACAAAGTGATGCCATTCGGTCTCAAAAATGTTGGTGCCACATATCAATGGGCCATGACATACATATTCCATGACTATATGCATAAGATCTTGGAAGATTACATGGATGACTTACTAGCCAAGTCCCTGTTGCGGCAAGAGCATGTCGAAGTCCTTAGACAAGTCTTCGATCGCCTCATAGAACACAATGTCCGATTGAATCCTAAGAAGTGCGTATTTGGCATAACTTCTAGCAAGCTTTTGGGATTCATCGTATCCAAGAGAGGCATCGAAGTAGATCCTGCAAAGGTAAAGGCTATACTAGAAATGGCCACCCCTACCAACATTAGGGAGTTGAGGAGCCTACAAGGCAAGATAGCATCCATAAAAATATTCATCGTGCAATTATCAGACAAATGCAGACCTATGAACAGGTTGCTACACAAGGAAGTCCCCTTTCATTGGGATGAAGAATGCCATCAAGCCTTTGCAGAGATCAAAACTTATCTAGCAACACCACCAGTATTGGCTCCACCAAGGCCAGACATACCATTTTTACTATATATATCGGCTACTGATTTTGCACTGGGCACCATGTTAGCCCAAAAGAATGCACAAGACAAAGAGCAAGCCATATATTACATTAGTCGCACCTTGGTGAGTTATGAGCTAGGATATGCGTATGTCAAAAAGTTGTGTTTAGCAGTGGTCTTTGCAACTCGAAAGTTGTGACACTACATGTTGAGCCATACGACCTACATCATATCAAAACAAAATCCTTTGTAGTACATGATGAGCAAGACATATCACAATACACGTACCACAAAGTGGATCATGCTATTGATAGAATTTGATCTAGAGTTCGTAAGCCAAAATTCCATCAAGGGACAAGTCATAGCAGATCAATTAGCAGAGGTGCCTCTTCAGGATAACAAGCCTCTCACCATAGAATTGCCTGATGATGTGGTCTTTGCATTATCAGATCTGCTAGAACTCGAAGAACCTAAGAAAGAAAAAGACATGTCATTATTCTTTGATGGTTCAAAGTGTGAACAAGGAGGTGGAGTAGGGATTGTATTTATCACACCATAGGGCGCTCCATTACCCTTATCATTCAAACTAGACTTCCCATGCACAAACAACAATACAAAATATGAAGCATTGATCCTAGGACTCCAAACAGCCATAGCGATGGGCATTAAAATATTGAATATCTTTGGTGACTCCTTGCTCATAGTAAACCAGGTCAAAGGACTATTCCAATGCAGGTGCCCACTCCTGAAGACTTACAAGGAACTTGTTGACACCTACTTAGCCCAGCTGGAATGGTACGACATCGAGGCAATCCCTCATACATCGAATAGATTTGTAGACACCATGGCCTCTTTGGGATCCTTAATCCCTTAGAATCCATCCATTGATTTTACAACCATCCATGTGAAAGTGCTTTCGCACTCAACAATACGTCATGAGGCTTTTGACAATCAAGAATCAGTCAACATGATCAACATCGAACCAAATCAAGATTGGTCCTTCACAGCCAGATATTTCTTGCAAATAACACCTTGGGGGTCTTTGATCTCCCAAGGACCTGTAGAGTGTGGTGCAACCATATACCATAGAGTTGTTCCTCAATCCATGTTCACTACCTCAAAAATGCAGGAAGAGCAAGTTGTCTATTCTATAGAAGTTGTGGCCTATCAGGATTGGCTTTCCCAACTACGGGACTTCCTGAAGCTTGGAATAATACCTCAAGGTTTATCACATACTGAAAGGTGAACGTTCAAGCAGAGAGCAACAAGATACATTTTTCTAGGAGAAATCCTCTATAGACGAGGATATGATGGAGTATTGCTCCATTGTCTTGAGCCCCAGGAAACATCTTGGGTAGTTTCGCAAGCTCACGATGGAACATGTGGAGGCCATTTCAGTGGCATGGCCATCATTAAGCGCATCTTGAGAATGGGTTACTATTGGCCCACCATGGAAAAGGACTGCTGTGAGTATGTCAAGAAATGCAGTAAGTGCCAACATCATGCAAACCTAACGCACTTACCATCGCAAGCTTTGCAGCCCATCCAGACATGCCAATATCATAATGAAACTGATTGAAATCCCCCCCTCCTTCGACGACACACATTCATCTCATAACAGCCATAGAATACTTCACTAAATGGGTAGAAGTGATCCCCTTAACATCAACAAGTAGGACCAAGGATTGCGGAGTTTATACTCCATAATATCATAAGTCATTTTGGGGTCCCTTCTAAGATAATATCGGATAATGGGCCATATTTCAAGAACAAAAATGTGCATGCTTTAATGAACAAATACCATATTCAACATAGTTTTTCAATGCCTTATTATCCACAAGCAAACGGGCAAGCAGAAGCCTCAAACAAAATAATAGTCTCCATTTTAAGGAAGACAATGCAAGAAAATCACAAGGATTGGCACATGCAGTTGCCTCTTGCACTATGGGCATACAAGACTAGTATACGAATGCCCACTAGGGCAACACCATTTTCACTAGTATATGGCACTGAAGCCATCATGCCTCTAGAGTTGGAAATCCTGACTCTACGCGTAGCATTAAAGGACTTCATAGATGATGAAGCTGCGTGACAAGGCCGCCTTGATCAGTTGATGCTTCTTGATGAACGTCGAGTCAATGCTTTAGAGCATCTCCATGTTTACCAAGATCACCTTGCATGAGCTTACAATAGTAAAGTCCACCTAAGGGAATTCAAGGTTGGAGATCTAGTGCTCAAAGAAAACCAACAGAATTCAAATCTATCGACGCATCTATGAGATAAGTTCACAGCAAACTGGATAGGTCCATATATGATTTCAATGAGAGTTGGGCCTGGAGCATATCACCTTATATCATTAGATGGTGTTGAAGAGCCTGAACCTCTCAATATCATTCACTTAAAGGCATTTTACACATAAACACAAAAACATTCAAATATGTCATAAAACACAAAAACATTCAAATATGTCATAAAACACAAAAACATTCAAATATGTCATAAAACACAAAAACATTCAAATATGTCATAAAACACAAAAACATTCAAATATGTCATAAAACACAAAAAAATTCAAATATGTCAAAAACACAAACAAATCATAAAAACATAAAATTCCAAAAATACAAATCAAAGGCTCCAAGGGTAATTCATACCGCTTGGTCAAACATCAATTCAAAAGGCTCCAAGGGTAATTCATACCACTTGGTCAAAATAAATTCAAAATGCTCCAAGGGCATTCAAGCCGCTTGGTCAAAAATCAATTCAAAGGCTCCAAGGGTAATTCAAACCGCTTGGTCAAATCCAATCAATCAAAGGCTCCAAGGGTAATTCATACCACTTGGTCAAACATCAATTCAAAAGCCCCAAGGGTATTCAAACCGCTTGGTCAGAATCAATACCAAAAAATACAAAAACAACATAAAATCAAAAATACAAAAACAATTGCACTTCACATTTTGCATCCACATCATTGCATTACATTTTCACATACATTACAATTGTATATGTCATGAGAGCCTTAAAAGTGATACCACAGTTTGTCGCACAAGTCATTCATATCCATACCTCCATCCACATGTGTGTAATTGTGTTTTTCAACACAACCATTATTTGTTGCTATACATAATAAAATAAGGCTTTTTGGTTAGTCAACCACACCTAGTAATCTTATCAACTTTTGAGGAAAACAACTTTGATTAGTAGAAGGTAAGGCCTAGCTGTGATAAAGCCTTGGATATTCAAGATCCCATCACTAATTGAAACACTAAAATCCTAGCTGGTACAAGGAAAATATGAAAGCTACAAAGTGGTCTAGGTTACCTTAGGTGAAAAGGATCTTCCTTGCTTATCCCCCTGTGCAACCGGTTTAAAGGTGTTGAGAATTGGCAAAAGGACAAGCTTTACCCTATCAAAATCCCTTGCTTAAATCAAAATAAGAAAAAATCCCAAAGCAAAGTACATATTCAAAAGGCCAAGCATACAATCCAGATTTCAAAGCAAAAATCCGATACACAAATCAAAATCCAAAAAAAAAATCAAGCTCAAAAAAATCAATAAAAAATAAATAGTGATTTTCATCACTACGTATGAGCAAAATAAACAGTGATTATCATCACTACAAAAAATCCCCGCTCAAAGAAAAAAATCAAATCAAAATAAATAGTGATTTTCATCACTACATATGAGCAAAAATCCAAAGCCAAAAAGAAGCCAAAAAGAAGGGAATAAAGCTTGAATCCCTGGAATTCTCAGCATTGTACAAAATTGGAAGGAGAAATCCTTATGCATGATGATATGTCTACCACAACTGCTTCATGCATTTGTGTAGACCAATGTTTGAATGTGGATGAGCTAGCTTAGGTAACCCAATATTGCCTAGTGGTATAGTCCAACTAAGTCCAACATAAGGATGAGATGAACACTTGAGGATCCCTGATCTTAGCAATGGGCTGAAAGAATCCCGCCTGACATCGAAGGAAATGCTTGAGTTCTATCTCAAAATATACAATCACATGCACACACAGAGATCATGAAAAACCAGGTCCATGGTAAAAGCCTTACTTTTCAAAAGTCTAAGTGGTAAGTAGACAACTGTTGATAGGGGAACTAGAGTGATTGAATCTCCGAAAGCCCAAAAAATTCTTACATAGCAACAAATCATAACATCATTCACACCATCATATTATTTATAAGATCCTATAAATTAGGGGGTATCAACATAGTAGGACAGATACCGCATATATATTAGAAATAGTATATAGACGACCACTGACTACTTTATATCTTTTAATTTATAGAAACTTATTAAGAAAATACATTACACACCATTACATCTCATATATGAATACTTAATCAATTCTTATGATAGGAGTGATTATTTAAATTCATGATTATTTTTTTACTTTCTGTGGTATCACCCATTAAGATTGTCAATGTCATATGCATTCCGTATGTTTTAAGTGATTAGAGCATACAGGTTCATTTATACCATTCCATCACATAAGTTAGATGCATATAATTAAAGCAAAAATTAAACATGCATTTAACAATAACATTTGCATCCACAAAAACAAGTCATTAATCATCCATAAACCACATCATAAAACATATAGGCAATATCCATTTGCATACCAAATCATAAATTCATCATTCATCAGCAAAATACATCGCATCATATCATCAAAACATATAAGCATCTACACATCCATCTAAGCATCTTCAAATATCATCTATCATCTAGCATATTCATCAAATCATCATAATACCATCATCGCATCATATCATAAAATAAAATAATAACAAAAACATAAAGCAATAAATGATACACATAATGAGTCATAAAAAGCAAATCTATCATAAAAGTATGTGTGTCAAGTCCAATGGATATACAAAAATGCCCATGGGCTACAGTCATCTAGGTCAGTCGACCTCAAAAATGAATCAAGGACCAAGTAGAGCATCAGTCAAGTACCGGGCCTAAGCCCCCTGCATCACCTCCTCTAGTGCTACCTCCCCCTGTGGTGGTATCATGAGTCGAGTGATGTGAGCCTGTAGGTCTCTCTGTCCGAGTTTGGGTCCATTGGCTAGGATGGGTGGAAGACTACCCCGAGGTGGAGCGCCCATTGACCTACGAACCACCCACACCTACTGGATCCTTAGGGACAATCCCATGCCTCCTAAGCTACATCTGAAGAAGGGTAACATGATCCACAAGTCCCTGGATCCACTCCTCATGCTCATCCAATAGAGACTGGAGATGTCCCACATCTACCCCTAAACCTACCACTAGAGCCTCCTATGGTGTAGAAGGAGGAACAACAAACTGCATCCTGACATCGCCACCCCCAATAGTAGCCTATAGAGCCTGTATCTATGCTGAGAGCTGCTCAATGGTAGCATCTCACCATTGTACCTGGATCTTAGTGGCCTGAAGCTCAGCCTCGACCTCATGCAACTATGCTCTCAGAGGAGAGTCTCTCTCCTCGGGCTCTAACTCCTCCTCCTCCTCAAGAACATCAGGATCCTCTACTACCACCTACTCTACCGGTTGGCCCCATACCTCGGTCCTGGCTCGAACCCTACATCCTACTAGATCTGTACCATCACCCTCACCATCATCCTTGCACCCTAGGCTACCGATGCCATGCCACATCCGATCACCCCACCACTGAGAGTAGGCCTCTATAACTCCCCCAACCACTATAGGGTCTACGATTGGGGCATCCTCCTCATATAAAAGCTCTATGATCTATCATGGAGGTAGGTCCTTCTCTACTATGAGGTACCTATACAAGAATAGTATCAAGGGCACATCCTACTACAATTCATACTGACAAAGAACCCGAGAGTAGAAGAAATACTCTCAGATGGCAATATTACGACCAACGAGCCATCACTCACATCATGTCCTAGCAGTAAAACTAGCTAGATCATCCCAAGCAGGACACTCATAGTAAGGCCACCACATGACATCTCCAACCAACAATCTAGTGAAAGCATCAGTATAGTGGGACAGCTCCCCTACAAAAGTGTGGCTCTTACGCTCCTCGTGCTCTCAAGCCCATCTGGCAACATAGCACTGTGTCCGAGCATCAACCATTGTGATCATGACCAGGAGCCCCTTAGGGTGATCTACTATAATGTGCTCCCATCCCCAAACCTGTAGGAGCAAGCTACAGGTAATGCTGACATATCCCCACCGATGGATGTGGTACAACTCATCGTAGCACTAAGCCAATAGCGATCTACCCCATGCATAGATGATAGGCTCCTCGCTATCCAGTAGGTCCTACACCATCGCCAGGAGGTTCCAAGGGAACCTCAAACCCGAGCAATCTAGGATAAGAACGTTGTTGATCACCATCAGCAACACGACATGCCTCACTATGAAAACATGAGCATCATACCAAGCTTTGATAGATACTCCTCCGGACCTAATCTCTCGGAGGGCCTGTGCAGAGCGTGCTCCAAACACCCGAGCATAGACGGCCACCTGATCATTAGTGGTCGATGAAACAATGGGCACCCCATCAAATGGGATTCAAAAGATCCTATAAACATCCTCCGACATGATAGTCATCTCATCGAGTGGAAGGTGGAAGGTGTTGGTCCATGGGTCCCAATGGTGGGCTAAGGCCATAAGATAAGCCTAGTCGGCCATAATATGGGGTAACATGATGACGTACTATAGCCCACGGGCCTTAAACCACTCCCAGTCAATGTCATCAAATCTAGGAAGCAGGTCAAGTAGGAGCTTTGGGTCCCGAGCCCGAGCAATGAGGATCTAAGCAAAGCAGAAGAAAGACAAAATATAACTACAGTGCATCTAAGGCATAATTCACAATAAACATGAAAATGGTGCAAAAGAGTATGAGTTACTCTAAATATAAGAAAAAGAAGAATAAATTGCACCTAATCAAGCAAAGAAAAATTCAAAAAGTCATAAAAAATTCAACAAAATACGCAAAAAAAACAAAAAAACAAGGCTCAAGCTTTAGCCGTTGTCGCCTATAGTGGCCGAAACCTGGCCGCTGGAGGCAGCAGCGGCCAAGGCCCAATGATCAAATTTTTGACCATTGGGATTCAAGCTTGGCCGCTCTGAGCGACAGCGGCTCAGAGTCGACCGCTCTGAGCGACAACGGCCAAGGGGCGGCACGGCAAACCCGTGAACCCTTGGCCAAAAAATAAAAAAAAATTGCAAACTAACAAAATAATTCAAAAAATAATAACAGAGGGAGGGAAAACAAATAGAATGTAAAGCAAATTTCCCACCCAAGCATCAAAACTAGGCTAAGTTCAAAATGCCCAAAATGGCGGTAGCAGGTAAATAACTAAAAAAATTCAAAAAACCCTAGGTTGAAGCCACTGATAGAAAGCAAAATTGGGGACTAACCCACCGTAGCAAAAGGGAACCTAAGCCTAATTACGGAGTTTGTTCATTGCCAGCAGGTTTAGTGAGGTTCGTTTTGCTCATTACTTAGTGAGGTTCAGTTTTACTTAGACAAAGAAAAGAGAGCTAGGGTTTTGAAGAGAGAAATACCCGAGAAGCTCTAGCTCCTCCAATAGTTGATGTCTCGCCCTACGCAGCCATATCCTCAGCACCAGCAAGTTTCAAAGTCGCAACCATCGTCGTCGCACCAGAGCTCTAAAAATGAATCTTCAACAGTGAAAATGATAGGTCAAACCCTAGAAAAACAAATTTTTATATTTCCTTAATTACACCTTGGCCGTTGTTGACGTCAGTGGCCCAAAATTCTTGGCCGCCCAAGGCGACAGCGGCCACAGGCAGGAACTCATAGGCCGCTAGACCTGACAGCGGCCAGATCCACAGAGCAAAATAAGGGATTTTCTCCCTGAGGGATCCCACAAAAATAATAAATAAACACACTTTGGTGGTTTAGGATCATCAGAATGTTCAAAATAACAAAAAAAATCACATAAAATCACAATCTCAAGCAGGCCTCGTATCCAGTTACCTACTCTATCCACTCGGTGATTGCAGTGATTTGCACTCCATGTATTTTGGTGAGATGAGTAGATAACCATAAGGCCACTTGGGGCAAAAACAACTCATTTTGGAATTACGATATGTCACCCTTCAAACCCGAAGAAGATCAAGATGGTCGGACTGCTCCACGGGTGCGAAGGGGTCATTCTAATTCCCCTATGACATCAAAAACATTAAGTCAAAGTGATACAATCTAGGCATAAATAGAATCACTCATCCTAACTCCCTAAGAAGGCTATTGATAGTCGGACCGCTCCTCGGGATAGGGATGGATGATTATCATAAGCAATTGGAATCACACTTGGATGTGGGATTGCCCATTAAAAGCAACAAATGCTAGAAAGGAACCAGATTAGTCATATTGGTCAAGCGACTTGTCGCTTCATTCATTGTCATTTCTTCACCAACTCATTGTGTGAAGAGGTAGTTCAAAATTTCAACATAATCATAATCAAAATCAACAAAAGATCACTCGATCATAACAAAATCATGTTCATCCTATGAATCATTGCATACAACAATCACAAATTTCCCTTGTTTGTTGGGAACGTAAGCAGACATGACATCTTTAATTGTAGCTCTCCTACCGGTCGGAATTGTTGTAGCAGTTGAAGCTACCCGATTGAGTTTGAGGAATGAGTGCAATTTAACATGCAAAAGCCACTGAGCTAAGTCCTCCGAACATTGAGGCAATGATTCAAGGGATGCATGCCATCTTGCATGATTGGGCCATCCAATGTTGATCAGACCATTGATCACCATACACCCTACAAACAGATCAGTCTACATTTTTGCTCAGCATTGTGTTTTCCACACAACGCATCACAAAAAGGGGCATCTGTAGACACCTAAATCGTGTCATGCTTAGGGGAGCTGCTCACATAGACACACTCATAAGATCATAAGACATAATCTTGGACTTTCCAAACATCAACAGTGGTTCTCACCACTCATTTGGGGCCTTTTCAAGCCATCCAAGCTTGGCCGCTCAAACCAAGAGTGGCCAGATCCTAGCCGCTCAAGCCTAGAGCGGCCAGACCTTAGCCATTGCAGACGACAATGGCAAGATCTTAGCCATTGTAGATGATAGCAGCTAAGCCATAAGAAGAATTTTGCTGACAAACAGGCCCAATCTCGAGTGGAAGTGGCAGTCTGCATGCAATAAAGGTGAGCGGGAGTGACTTTGCATTCCTTTTCATGACCAGTTCACATGGGAGGTTTGAGTTTGCATTTAGACTTAAGTTAACTGACCTCCAAGCATAAACAAAGGACAAAAGCTTCTCATGCTAACGACCAGTTCGCATAGAAGACTCAAGTGGGCAGTTAGATTTTAGTTAACTGGCCTTCGAATATAGACAATGGACAAAATCTTCTCATGCTAACTTGCACTACGCATGAGAAATTCATTCCTAGGGCTTGGACATAGACCTAGGGTTTCACGCTATAAAAGGTGCAAGCCTAAGAGCACCAAAGGGGGATATTTTATCACATCAGGGGAGAGAGACATTCTTTTGAGGAGAGCTTTCGAGACTCAGAGAGTTCTCTTTGAGATCACGTGTACGACGAAGCTCTGATGAATTGAAGAGCATAACACCTACTATTTCAACATCATATTATAGTCTTTGACCCATAGCTTTGGGGCAAAGAGGGCAAGGTTTACTTTAGCGGTCGTTGTCTTGGACAGTGGCCCATAGGCTTAGCTTAGATAGACATAGCTTCTTTTATTCTGTTTCTTCATGTTTTCATGTCATTAGCATAGATTTACATGATCTTATGGCATAGTTTTATCATATTTCCATTACACTCTTTGATTACTAACAACCTCATCCGGGGAGGCAATCTCGGACACCTAAATGTGCATTGTCATTTCATTGCTTGCAGGGCCACAGGTACATCGGACGAAGATTGCAACATACGAGAGCAAAAAGGGATCCCTCTAGGAAATAGACCTGGAGAAGGAGGCATCTGTAAGCCCTCATACATTTTCGTGTGTGGAACCAGGAAGATTTTATAAGCGCACCACCTCTTCGCGGAAGGGGCACTCCTTGCCTATTTGTAATTTATAGTATCAAAATGGGTATCCCTAAGAGGGACCGACATGTAACCGAGCTTCAATATCAATAAAGAGATCCATATTTTGTTATTTCGTGTTGTATGCTTTTTCCTCTTGTCTTTCCATTTTATCTTTGGTATTTTAAATAGCATTGCAAGTAGGGTTTAGAAAAGGGACCGGTGCGTGCGTTCCCGGGGTCACTACAAGATCTAAGTGAGGAGTCTTCAAGTGGAGAGAGGTCCATCAATCAGTGTAGTAGAGATACAGAGTCTTCTAGAAGATCACATAGCCAGAGGAGAAGGGGAAAGAGTTATCTTATGGAAGAGATCCACGAACTTGAGATTAGGGGATCAACATATCCTTTGGACATATATCCATAACATTGTAATTGGGAGTGATTCTCAAAGAGAATGATTGAGAAAGTTTTAGTAAAATATTTTCTCCGTGGAGTAGCCCACATTGGATGAACCATGTAAATTATGGTGTCTCTATTGTGTATGGTTTCTATGCATTGCTTTGACTACTGCTATTGATACTGCTATCTTTACACAACATAATATTGAATTGGAAGAAAAAGTAAAAAGTGGTCTTATACTGTTCACCCCCCTCTCAGTATAAGCTTGTGTTCTTCAATTGGTATCAGAGTGGGTTCCTTCGAAAAGGCTAACAACTTGAGGGAATATTCTACAAGAACACACATGGCAAAGAAAGGTAAAATAAGAACCATGATATCTAAGAAGAAAAATGAATCCGATATTGAATCTCTAAGAAGGGAAGAAGAAAAATCAGTAAGATGTCTTGAGTGTGGTAAGCTTGGTCACATGGCATTTTATTGTCCACAAAATGGGTATAGCAACAATAGAGAGGAAATGGAACTTGAATGGATTTTGAAAGATATATTTTCTCAAAAGACAATATTTAAGGTTTCAAAAGAAGAATATTCTGCTTGTAGTCAACTCGATCATGTCTCAGGTTAATGCAATGGCTTCAGTGATAGTGAAGATGAAATGGAACTTAAGGAAGACAGGCACAATCAAAATAGTGAAGATGAATGCAAGAATAAAAAAGAAAAGGAAAACATGTATGAACAAGGTAGGCATGACAAGAAGAGCTTTTATATAGAAGAAGAAATCAGTGCTTCTAGCAGCAATCATGAAAGTCAATCAATCAGTGAAAAAGAAGAAGCTCCTACTGAAGATCAAAAGTAGGAATCTCAAGTAAGAATTTATCAAGAAGAGAAAAATAGGCACAATTATGATCATGAAGAAAAGAAAATGTTAGAACAAGCTTTTGAATGAATGAAAAAAAAGCTCAAGACTAAAGGCTCAAGCACAAGAGGATGAGAAGATAAAGGTAAAGCTCCTACAAGATCTCATTGATCTAAAAATCATGGTTGAAGAGGTAAAAAAAATTAAAGAAGATATGCTTGAACAATTAAAGGTAAGGAAACAAGAATGTGAAAGATTATAACATGAAGTTGTTTCCTTAAGTTTGGAAGTGAAAGACTCCAAGGATAAGTTGCACAAGTTTTGGAAAGGTTTCAAAGCATCAAAGGTTCCATATTTCAGGTTTGGGGAATCACACTCAAAATGAAAGGAAGTTCTAAAAGATGAAAGCAAGGAAGCACCTAATATTTGTGAGGAAAGTTCCAAAGTTCCTATGGCTCCAAATATTCAGTTTGGTTCTTGTTTTGAGATAGGTGAATCAAGTTCAAAGGGAAAATAAATTATTGAAGAGAAAGGCAAGGAAGAAACTAAGGAAGAGGTTTTAGATGCTACAAAGAAGGTTCAAGAATGCAATGCACAAGTTGAATATTATCATAAGGATAATGGTCAAGAAAGGTATGAGGAACCAAGGCATGAACAAAGGGCTTTTCAAACATATTGTTTTTCTTGTAATGGATTTGGACACAGGGCTATACATTGTAGGATCCATGGATCAAAGAAGTTTGATTTTGCTAGAAGGAACTTCAAAGGGAGAAGGTATTATTTTCAGGGACATTGCTTCTCATGTAACAGGATTGGTCATAAATCTTTTCAGTGCAAAGGAAATGAGCAACATGGTTTTGGTTTTAGAGCTACACAATTCAGAAGTCATGGTCATAATGGTCATAAAAATAGAGCTTCACAATACAGGGTTCAGGAAAGGAATGGATATGGAAATTATTTCAAGAATAATTTTAGGACATGGGCACCAACCAAAGGCTACAATATCAAGTGTTTTAATTGCAATAACTTTGGGCATATTGCAAGGTGGTGTAGGACTCAATTCCAAACAGGTTCAAGGCAAGAAATTCAAATAGGTTATAGACAAGAAGATCAAGTAATTCATCAAGATAAGGATATCGGAAAAACATGGAAGGAAGTTTATAGAGGAAAGAAACAAAGTGATATGGGAGTAAAAGTACTCCCACCCCAAAATTAATCACCTCAAAATAAAAAGGGGGTGAGGGGGGCTAAGCTTAAGAGTTATATCTTTTAGCCCCATAAGTGTCCCTTTTGCCATTGATGTCAAAGAGGGAGAGATTTGAGTAAGGGGTATATATTTGAGTTAGGGGAATCAGCCTCTAAAGAGAGTATTGAGTTAGGGGGAGCAGCCTCTATAGAGAGTATTGAGTCAGGGGGAGCAACTTTGATTCTTAGAGATGGTTTTTGTAGTGATTGTGGTGTTTGCATTAGAGGTGTTGCCATCAATGACAAAGGGGGAGATTGTTGGAAATTTGAGTTAATTTGAGGCATTTTATGTTTTCATTGATGTCACATGGATCACATTTGGTTTTGGTGGCCAAAATATTTCATAAATAAGCATTTATGATATTTTGGAAAGCATGGCTATTTATAGGGTTTTTATGAAAACCAAGGCAGGAAAAATAAAATATTTTATTTAAAACCATGGTGGGCTTATGTGGAAAGGGCTTTTATTAAAATCCAAGGTGGAATTTTGTTTCATCGAAAAAGGACCTCCGGTGATGAAGATATTAAAGTTTAAAGTTTAAGTTTAAATTAATGGAGGGCTGACCTATGTGCAATTAATGGAAGGTGGCATATATACATGTAAAGGTTTCAATTAATTTTGAAAAGGTGGCATATTATATATTGTCAGAAAGCTTATTTCGAGGGATATTTGAATAACTTATTTAGAAGAATAAATAAGGTGTGTATAAAGAGATATTTCTGATTTTGCAAAGGGGTTTCAAAAGTGAAGTTTGCCTTGTTCTTTTTCAAGAGGATTAATTATTTCATGAGGTGACAAGGTATGCAATATTGTGATTTATTTTATTTTATGGTATAAGTGGTTTTGGGAGTGAAAATTTTATGCAATGTTTTGATTTATTTTATTTTATGGTACAAGTGGTTTTAGGAGAGATAAGGAAGTTGTGCAATTAAAGGCCTTGGTGATGATTATTGAAAAGTGGAGTAATGTTGATTTTGTGAAGATTGGCAAAAGAATTTTATGATTGTGGTAGATTTAAAAAGAGGTTTTTTCATATTCATAAAATATATGGGCACATTATCCTATTGATTGTTTATGGTGGTTGATTTCTGAAATATCATTGGAGGGAAAAGGATTGTTTGTGGTTTTCTTTTCAAAAGTGGTTGGTTGAATGCTTCAAGGTTTTTTGAATTGAGAGTTGTGTCTAAACATTGTTTGATAAGCATAGTTTTTGAAGCCCATTGGTTGTGAAATAACTTGATTTAGAAAAGAACATGAGTATCATTGTTATGTGAGATTTGTGGTTGAGCATTATTGGAAACATTTGAGTTGGTTGATACATACTTGGACTAGGGTTGTGTGAGAAAGAGTTATCCCTTGTGATGATTGATTGAGTTGAGTTGATTGAGCCTATTCAAGTGATGTGTGAAGTGATTGTTCAAGTTCTATGAAATAAACTATTCCATCATTCTATGTTGAGTTGAGATTAAGGTTGGAACATATTGAGTCTCTAAAAATTCTCTTTGTGGTTCTATAAGACTTGAGTTGAGTTGGGGTTGACTTGAATTGAGTTGAGGTTGATTTGAGTTGAGAGTGAGATTAGAACATATCGAGTCTCTAACAATTCTCTTTATGCTTCTATGAGTTGATTTGAGTTGATTTGAGATTGATTTGGGTTGAGAGTGAGTTTAGAACATATTGAGTCTCTAAAAATTCTCTTTATGCTTCTATGAGTTGAGTTGAGATTGATTTGGGTTGAGAGTGATATTAGAACATATTGAGTCTCTAAAAATTCTATTTATTCTTCTATGAAGTTAATTTGAGTTGAGATTACCATTCATCGTTGAGTTCATTTTGAGTACTAATTGAGCATGATTGATTGAACCTTTGAGAAATCCTTTGGGACAAATTTAAGGATAGTGTTGGGACAGATTTGAGGACAATGTTGGAACATATTTGGGCAAGTTCTTGGTGAGTTTTCTAGAGCAGAATTGGGCAAGTTCTTGGTGAGCTTGCTAGAGCATATTTGGGCAAGTTCTTGGTGAGATTGCTAGAGCAGATTTGGGAAAGTTCTTGGTGAGCTTGCTAGAGTAGTTTTGGGCAAGTTCTTGGTGAGCTTGCTAGAGCAAATTTGGACAAGTTCTGTGTGAGCTTTTTATTCAGATTTGGACAAGTTCTGTGTGAGCTTGTTATTTAGTTTTGGATAAGTTCTGTGTGAGCTTGTTATTAAGTTTTGGACAGGTTCTGTGTGAGCTTGTTATTCAGCATTGTACAAGTTCTATGTGAGATTTTTAAGGAGGTTCTGTGTGAGCCTATTGAGAAGGTTCTTAGGTTATAGATCTTTGGAGGTGACAGAGTATAGAGGACAGAGTATTAGTGGATAGAGATCCAGTAGCCAACATAGTTGAAGATAGATCTAAGTGCGGAGTCTTCAAGTGGAGAGAGGTCCACCAGTCAGTACAGTAGAGAGACAGAGTCTTCTAGAAGATCACATAGCCAGAGCAGAAGGGGAAAGAGTTATACTATGGAAGAGATCCACGAACTTGAGATTAGGGGATCATCATCTCCTCTATAAAGAGATTCATAAACATTATAATTACGAGTGATTCCCAAAGAGATTGATTGAGAAAGTTTTAGTAAAATATTTTCTCTATGGAGTAGCCCACATTGGGTGAACCATGTAAATTGTGGTGTCTCTATTGTGTATGGTTTTTGTGCATTGCTTTGATTACTGCTATCTTTACACAACATAATATTGAATTGGAAGAAAAATTAAAAAGTGGTCTTATACTATTCACCCCCCTCTCAGTATAAGCTTGTGTTTTTCAATAACCCATTCGAAGGATACACTTGATGATGGCTATGTCTCTAAAATTACCACTACATGTACCGTTATGAGCTTATGATATTACCCAAGATGATTCTTGGTTCTCAAGACAATGAAGGAGAACTCCATTGTAGCTTCTACGATACAAGATGTCTCCTAGTAAGACATGGTTTATCACTTTCTATTTTAATGTGCATTTTGTAGCACATGATAATCCCTACAAGATTACACTAAGCTTAAGGAAGTTGTGCAATTGTGACATCCAATCTTGATAAGCTACAACCTTGATTGACAAGACAACTTATTCCCTTTACAATTTGGTATGTACGAATGCAGACTAGGACCCTATGAGATTAAATACCCCTAGGGTGACTTCTTAAGAAATTCTTTGGCTTTATAGAACCACTCATGGGTTGGTTCTATTTGAATCATGCAGACTAATTCTTGATTGTCAAAAGCCTCCTACTACATCGTGGACTGCAAAAGCATCTTCACATGAATGGTAGTAAAGTTAGCAAATGAATTTTGAGGGATAAAGATCCCAAAGATGTCATGGTTTCTGTAAATCTATTAGATGCACAAGGAATTGCCTCGATGTCATACCACTCTAGCTAGGTGTTGGAGCCAAATTTGACTCAAATTTTAAATCCCCAAATTTAAATTTTTGGTTTCAATCAAACTGGTAATACTGCTGGTCATTGCTTAAGTTGTTGTGAGTAATTCGATTTTTCATTGGTTGGTTTGATAAAGTCTAACCTTAGCCTTTTTAATAATGTGGGCTTAATTGTATAAATCAAAGTACCTCAAATGGTTAGGGAAGAATTTTTTAAATTAAAAACCTAAATCCAAAGTCCGACCTTCATAAATATTTCCTTGGGCTTAAAAGTGATTAATAAAGTCCTTAAATCATAAGTCGGTTAAGCATTCACCATGGTCTCAAAATCCGAAAGGTCTAAGGTTAAAGCAAATATTATTTAATCAAAACCTAAGGATATGCACCCCTCCAAGCTAACAATCGAACACCTTAGATTTAATCCAAGGGCCACGCTCAATCTGGAAGAAATCTAACGATAGCACTTTAATAAAATCGAACCAAAGGACAAGTCAAAAGTCAAGCCATTGTCAAAAAGTAAAAAGATCACACCTTAGGCTTAATCGGATGGTAGCGCGTCGTCATGAATAAATATAATGAAAGTTCATTCAAAAATAAGTCCGAAAGATAAGTCAAAGGGTCAATAAGGTTTAACCTAAGGTTTAAAATTGAGCATCTCTCATTAAATCATATGAAAACACATCGTCTTAAAAATTTGATGAACACGCTTTCACAATAAAACCCAAAGGTTAAGTCATGAACCAATAAACGAATGTGATTAAAGTCCTTGAACCTTCGACAAGATTGACAAACGCACCGACCCCAAGATCAAAGCAATAGCTGCACACTGTCCAAAAAGTCAAAGCATTAAACATGAGCAATAATGGTCAAAGGTTCTGATTAAATAGTGAGCAAGTCCAAAGAATTAGACAACAGTGCTCAATCATATTTAAAATCACTGGTTGCGCATCCTCTAAGAGCTCAAAGGTTTAAGAAAAATCATCATGGGTCAAGTTCAAGTTAAAATCAGAGCAAGTCTGACAGATCGGATGATTACGCCCATGCGATATCCAGATCAACCACTACGCATGTTCCAAATTAATCACCTATTAAAAGTCAATATTAAAAGAATGTGCCCCCTTGATTAATCATCGGGCAGGTTACCAAGATCAAATGGTTATGCTCGATTAGTTTTTATTCTAATGGTGCTGCGCTAATTGAAAATACATTAAGGAGTGTTAAGATTCAAAAAATATTAATTAATGATAATCATGTTATTAGCAAGGGTTTAATACATCAGCTAATTGCTCCCTTTCAGCTTAAACATGATTGATAGAAAATCAAAAGTTTTTACATTGATTATATGGTGGGAATCTTATTGGCAATCTAACGATAGCGCCCAAACTAATACGAAAAATGACGGTCATGAAGGCTTGTAGTGGCGGCAAAGGATTTAAAGCTAAATGAAGACGTTTTAATGATACACAAATCAGACAGCGGTTCTCATTTCTCCCTAGGTCCAATGGTGCACATACGAGAAGATAAACGAAGGTTAATCTAAGCATTATTACTTCAAAAGGTTTATTAATTGACCCAAGGTACGTACGGATTTTTCTCATTTATTAAAAACTATGTGCATCTGCATGATCCAACGATCGTGCCTTACCATAATAATATCTAACAGTGATCACAACAAAAAAATACTCGTATCATATGTTACCATCGATTAATATGAGTTGTTAAGGTTTGAAAATATAAGGATTAAACATTGGATATGTAGCAAGTGTGAACACTTAGTAGATTAAGTTGTCGGCTAAATTCTTTAAATAAGTTGGCATGATATTTTTGATGAATTTATCTTCTATCCTCCTTATCCCTCCATTCTCTCCTATATTCCCTCTTCTCCCTTATCACTCCACCTCCCTTCCATCTTATTCCTCCAACCTCCCTTCATCTTCTCCTTCGACTTCCTCCCTTCCTGCTTCTCCTCTAACCTCCTTTCCCTTCATATAAATTAGATGTATTTCCTATAGTTGGCGAATAATGTAATAGCTCTGCGAGATATTAAATAAAGGATTATTTAATCTATTAAATTTTCCTATTGCCACCTTGTCCTGGTTTTATATTTGGTATCAGAGCTAGGCCGGGCAAGCGTGCTAGGCACGAATATCGAGGACGCACAGTGAGTCAGCTGGGCGAGTGTGTTGGGCATGAATCCTGAGGGCGCATGATGATCGAGCTGGGCAAGCGGATCAAGGAGGTGGCAGAGCATAGATTTGGGCACAAATTTTGAGGTGACACATGGTAGGTAGAGCTGAGAGCTGACTCGAGCATGCAGCTTGAGGAGCTAAGATGGATGTTGATGTGGCAGGTGCTGGTAGAGTGTTGACTGGGCAAGCCGAGAGCTAACGTGGTAGAAGCCAAACACTGATGTGGCAGAGCAGGCACTGACATGGCAGAGTAGGTGCTGACGTGGTGATGTGGCAAAATTTGGTTTGTACACATGGCAAAAGCAGATTCATCAGAGTAAACATGTGGCAGAAGCAGATTCATCTAAGCAAGGATATAGTTGGGGATTGATTACCCGAAGGCAATCAAAATATAATGCACTCACGCACATATAAGAAGACCTCTACGTCTTCCTCCCAATGAATGTGGGATAAAACCAAGTTTTTTTTTTTTAAAAACTTGTCGCCCGTAGAAGGTATAAGGAACAGGCGGTTCCTTCCTCTACCCGTCGAAGCGCGTAGCGCAGTTGGGCGAGTCCTTTGCTCGTGGAAGTGAGATCTCGGGGTCGAGTCCCGCCGGGGTTAGAAACATTACAATTTTTTTTTATTTTGTTGTTTTGTAAATTGCCGCAGTTCAAGGATTTATTTATCCTTGTTGCCATACACCTACCACATCAGAGCCGCGGGGTGCAGCGACTAGACCCTCCGGGTAGAAGGCAGAGGTCTACAGGTCAAATCCCATCGAGGATTTCACAAAAGGAAAAAAGGGCAAATTTTTGGTATCACAAATATAAGCAACTCAGCTGGAGTTTTGTTGTCGTAAGTGGAGGAGTCTGATTCAGAACCAGAAGAAGCAGAAGCAGAAGCAGAGGAAAAAGAACCAGTGGAGGTGAAACCTGCAATTGAAGAATGAGTTGTTCTCAAAAGGCATTTTGAGCCAGCAGCAGCAACAAAAGAAGTCATTATAATCAGTGACAACGAAGCAGACAATTTCACCTTTTTCAGTCTTGGAAAATCATCAAGAAGAACTCCAAATTAGTAAGCATTTTAAGAAAGCTAGATTTTATTTAAATCAGTGATCTATTTTGTACTTCTTTGTATAACTTGTTTGAAGTTGAAATACAATTTGCTTTCTAAAATGGATTCCAATACTAGTTTACCAATCCCTGAGTTCAATGGTGGTGATTACGAGTATTGGTCAATTTGAAGAACACAAGCTTATACTGAGAGGGGGGGTGAACAGTATAAGACCACTTTTTATTTTTTCTTCAATTCAACTTTCAAAACAATATTATGCAGTGTAGAGATAGCAGTATCAATAGCAAGCAATTAAAACAATGCACAACACACCATCCACAAAGAGACACAACAATTTACGTGGTTCACCCAATGCGGGCTACTCCACGGATAAAATTTCTCACTAAATTTTATCACCTCAAATTCTGGGAAACCTTTCCCGATTACAAAGTTTATGGGCACCAACCCAAAGGAGATACCTTCCCCTAGCTCTGCTCTTTAATGGTGATCTTCTAGAAGACCTCTACCTCCTTTGCCCTTAGCAAGTGGAACTCTATCCACAGAAGACACCTGTCTTCCCTGCTCTGGCTGGAGACCTCTGTCCTCAACTCTATCACCTCCACGATCGGTCCTCTTATCTCGCACCAAACACAGTCCTTTGGTCTGGCACAAATTTGTCCTCTGAAATTGCACCTCGCGCAACTTACGTACTTGCTCGATCAAATATCCACTTATGCACATCTACGCAAACACAACAGCAATTGCTTCGCACACTCTGCTCTTCGACAATCAAACTTCTCCTCGCACTTTGCTTTTGCAAAAGTCGCACTTCGAACGCACACTTTGATCGATGCTCAAACTCTTCAAGCAACCCTCCTTTTATACTCATAATCTCAAGATTGAAACCTTGGTCTTAGTTGGCTGTTACCCTTCAACCGTGTTGGCTGCAAAACCCTACGCTGCGTTGGCCCAAAATTAACTCTATCGCTGCCTCCTTGTAGCTTCTGGCATGAAACTTCAACATGTCATGATATCGCGACACCTTTTCCTGCCGTACACCTTCTTTTGCCTGCTATCGCAAAATCGTGACACTTTTTGCCTTTGTCTGCCTTGACTACGTCCTTGTCGCGAAATCGTGACACTTCTATCTTTTGCTGACGTCATCTTCACTCCTGTCACAAAATCGTGACACTTTAGTCTTCATTGCCTTCTTCTCTTCTTTTGTCACGAAATCATGACACATCTGCTTCTGTTGATGTCATCTTTAACTCTGTTGTGAAATCGTGACCCTTATGACTTCATGGCCTTCTTCTCGCTTGCACACAAATAACATGTCATGAAATCGTGACACTTCGCTCGCCTTGAGCTTCTTTCTGCCTTACATCCGCAAAACTGGAACATGTCGCGAAATCATGACGCTTTTGTCTTCATAGCCTTCCTCTTTGCTTCTATCACGAAATCGTGACACTTCTCCTATAGAAGACTTGCTTCCAGTTTTTGTCATGAAATCATGACTCTTTCACCAACCGTATGCTTTTCTATCAGCCTGTCGCAAAATCGCTACAACTTCATCCACTGGCTTCTTCACTTCTGCCTATCACAAAATCATGACACTTCCTGCATCCATACGCTATCTTTTCTGCCTGTCACAAAATCACGACACTTTCAGCTTTCGAAAGCTTTCCTTGCAACCTATCACGAAATCGTGACGCTTCTCCTTTCAGACTCTTCCCTTTGCTGCATGTCACGAAATCACGATAGTTCTCACTTCGAGCTTTTCAGCATGTCGCAAAATCGCGACAATCCTCACCTCGACCTCTGCAGCATGTCGCGAAATCATGACATTTTACATGTAACTTTCTCTCTCTTCGATCTTGTCACGAAATCATGACAGCTCACCCTGCGGACTCTCTCTTCAGCATCATGTCGCGAAATCGTGACACTTTTTCGTCCGTACAACCTTCTTTGCAGAATGTCACGAAATCGTGACACTTTTCCTTCTCTGCCTTCCTGCACTTTTCGAGTCACGAAAATGCGACATGTCGCGAAATCGTGACACTTTCCATCTTTCTCTCCTTCTCTGCCAACATGTCACGAAATCATGACAGTTTTGCTAGCTTCGTCTCTGTCTTCCATTCATTTTCCTTCTCTCTCCTCAAGCATGTCACGAAATCGTGACAGTTTTGCCAGAACTTTCTCTCTCCTCAAACATGTCACGAAATCATGACAGTTTTGCCAGCACTTTCTCTCTCCTCAAACATGTCACGAAATCGCGACAGTTTTTCCAACCGCCTGCATACTTTTTCTTACTTGTCTTTTTCTTGATCTTTTGCAACTAGGCTTACTCGGATCTTCTTGGAAACTCACTGTCCAAGCTGAAACCTTCATCAAAACACATTCTTTGACATCAAATCAAATTGCTTCAAGAACTTCTTGACATCAATGACAACATCTACACTTTGAGCAAAGGCAATGTACCCAAGGTACCCAAAATTGCCAACAATCTCCCCCTTTGTCATTGATGGCAACCCTTTACTAAAAACACATCTTCAAGAGCCAAAACTGAAACCAACTGTGCCAACAACTGAGAATCTGCATTTGAAGTTTTTGCTCCCCCTGACTTGAAGCTCTCCTCTTCACTCATTGAAGCTCTCCCCCTTACTCATATCTCTCCCCCTTTGTCATCAATGGCAAAGGGTCACCTTTGGGGCTCGGGACTAAGAATGAGCCTCTTAGCTTAGTCCCTCCCCCACCTCCCGATGAGGTGATTAATTCTGGGGTGGGAGTACAACTCCCAATTTCTCCCTTAGATACTCAAACGTATCTCTTGGAAGAGGTTTTGTGAAGATATCTGCAATTTGCTCTTTAGTAGACACATATTCTACCTTGACCTCCTTATCTTGCACTTTCTCCCTTAGAAAGTGATACTTGATGGAAATATGCTTTGTCCTTGAGTGCATTACCGGATTTTTGGAAATACTTATGGCACTAGTATTATCACAAAATATGGAGATGGGTTGTTCATGCTTGACTTTGAAATCCTCCAAGGTGGTTTTCATCCATAGAACTTGTGTACACCCAGCCACTGCTGCTATGTATTCAGCTTCTGCCGTAGATAAGGAAACTGAAGGTTGTTTCTTACTTAGCCAAGAAACCAAACTCTTTCCCAGAAAGAATGCTCCACCACTGGTGCTTTTCCTGTCATCATTACTGCCTGCCCAATCTGCATCTAGTATAGGTCGTGAGAGTGAAATCATCACCTTTGGGATACCAAATCCCAAAGTCCATAGTGCCCTTCTGATATCCGAATATTATTTTAACCGCTATAACATGAGAATATTTCGAAGCTGCCTGAAATCTGGCTACTAATCCAACAACTCGCATGATATCCGGTCCGGTAGCTGTAACATATAATAAACTGCCAATCATTGATCTGTACAACCTCTGATCTGTCGCTGGAGATTCATCATCTTTACTCATCTTGCACCCTGTAGTCATTGGAGTACATACAGGTTTGTTGTCCATCATCCCGAATTTTTTTAACATTTCTTTGATATACTTTCCTTGAGAGAGAAATATACCGTCTTTTGATTGAGCAATCTGAAGACCCAAAAAGAATGACAGCTCTCCAATCATAGACATCTCAAATTCCTTTCGCATGGTGTTAGCAAAATCTTTGCACATCTGGGTATTATTTCCCCCAAAAATGATATCATCAACATAGACAACTACAATCAGCATATCATTACCTTTATCCTTAATATACAAATTGCTATCTGCCATACCTTTCCCGAAACCTTGCTCATGAAGGTACCTGTCAAGTCTTGAGTACCAAGCCCTAGGTGCTTGCTTTAACCCATACAAGGCCTTTTTCAGTTTACACACATAGTCCGATTGATCTGAGAGAGACACGCCTTCTGGCTGTTCTACGTAGACTTCTTCATCCAAAACTCCATTTAAAAAGGCTGATTTCACATCCATTTGATACACCTTGAATGCTTTGAAGCTTGAAAGGGCCAAAAACATTCTGATGGCTTCGAGACGAGCAACAGGAGCGAACGTCTCTTCGAAATCAACACCTTCTACTTGAGCATAACCTTTGCAAACCAACCCGGCTTTGTTTCTGACAATCTTTCCATCCTCATTGAGTTTATTTCTGAATATCCATTTTGTGCCAATGACATTCTTGTCCTTAGGTCTTGGAACTAAATCCCAAGTTTCACTTTTCTCTATTTGATTTAGCTCTTCATCCATTGCTTTTACCCAAAATTTATCTCGCACATGCATCACTGAAATTTTTTGGCTCAATCCGAGATAATAATGAAATATTTGTAGAATCGTGTGACGGAATGACTCTTCTTCTAGTTTGTCTATTGTTTGGATCACCAATGATCAAATATTTGGGATGATGTTTCTGAACATATCGTGACGGAGTTTTGGGAAGCAGCTGCTATTTTTCCTCTTCTTCATCTGAAACCTCTCTGAATTCTTCTTGACAGATTTCATCACTGATTTCCTTGATAGGTTCTCTTATCCCTGTCTTTTCATCAACTGTTACATTTATGCTCTCTACGATCGTATGCGTTCTTTTGTTGAAGCATCTGTAAGCCTTGCTTCTACTGGAATAACCAAGAAAAATTCCCTCATCACACCTAGGATCAAACTTACCCAAATTCTGATCTTCCCTTCTGATGAAGCACTTACTCCCAAACACTTTGAAATGTTTTACTAGTAGCTGGTCTTCCTTTCCACAACTCATAAGGAGTTTTATGATGATTTACTCTAAGTTGGGCCCCGGTGATAATGTAGACTCGCTGTATCGATCGCCTCTTTCCAGAAACCATCTAAAAGTTTCGACTCATTTAACATAGCTCTAGCCATATTTTCAATAGTTCTATTTTTTCTTTCAACTACTCCATTTTGTTGAGGAGTTCTTGCTGCTGAATATTCTCTTTTAATTCCCTGTTGCTCATAGTATTCCACAAATTCATTAGAGGTGAACTCTCCTCCTCTGTCCGATCTTAAGCATTTGATTCTCTTTTCAGTCTCATTTTCAATCATTTCTTTGAAAGCTTTAAATTTTTCAAAAGCTTCAGATTTTTCTTTGAGAAAGGTAACCCAAGTCATTCTAGAATAATCATCTATAAACAACATGAAGTAGCTTTCTCCCTGAATGCTCCGAGTTCGGTGGGGCCACATAAATCAGTATGAATGAGATCTAATGGTTTTGAAGAAGTATACCCTTTTGATTTAAAACTGGTTCTGGTCTGTTTTCCATGTTGACAAGGACCGCAAATGGTGTTATGGGGCCTTTTTATTTTGGGCAAGTCTCTAACTGCTTCCTTGTTACTAATGTTGACAAGATTATCAAAGCTCAAATGCCCCAATATTTTATGCCATAACCAACTCTCATCTTCTTGAGTTAGAAAACACTTTTCCTTTTTTATCTCACTTAGCATGTAAAGATTGTTTGGAGTCCTTGTAGCACTAGCAATGAGTTTTCCATTTTTTTCTTTACGAATCTCACATCTATCTCGAAAAGAAAGATACTATGTGTCCTTGATCACAAAGTTGACTCACACTTAGAAGATTATGTCTTAGACCTTCTACATAAAGCACATTTTCAGTTTTAGATTTCCCATCCAAGCTAAGAGTCCCTTTACCACAGATTTTAGCAGACTTGTTATCTCCAAAACTAACTGTTCCTCTGTTTGTGTTTTTTAAGACCAAAAACTTTTCCTTTTCACCAGACATATGTTTTGAACAACCACTATCAAGATACCATTTCTCTACTTTGTCTTGAGCATGAAAAGTAGTTTGAACTATCATTGACTTAGACTTGATCTCATTTCTCTTTTTAGTGAACTTACGGCTAGGTCTATCCAAACCGCACATCCTTGCTATATGCCCAACATTCTTGCATTTGTAACACATGACATTTTTATCCATAAGAGGTGCAAAAGAGTTAACATTTTCCTTACTATGGCTATTCACGGATTTAATGCAATGTATAGCTTTGTGACCAAATTTCTTGCAAGAAAAACAGTAGCCATGGAAAGTATTATGTAACCTGTTTTGATGCCTTGGATGATTGTTCTTCTTGTGACCAACTGGAATCCATCGTTCTTCAGTCTGAAGATTGATCTTGTTGTCTCTTCTTCCTATCATGATGCTTGAGAACAGAACTCTCTTCCCTAAAATTCTTAAAGCCCAGAAGAATTCACTTTAGAGATCGAACTTAACCTCTTCATCCTTTTCTCGAAACTGTATGTTCTTCTGATAGATCCTTCTCCAAGCTGTTAGGATTTTTCTGGAGAGACCCGCTCTGATACCAATTGAAGAACACAAGCTTATACTGAGAGGGGGGGTGAACAGTATAAGACCACTTTTTACTTTTGCTTTCAAATCAACTTTCAAAATCAGTATTAAGCAATGTATAGATAGCAGTATCAAAAGCAAGCAATTAAAACAATGCACAACACACCATCCACAAAGAGACACAACAATTTACGTGGTTCACCCAATGCGGGCTACTCCACGGATAAAATTTCTCACTAAATTTTATCACCTCAAATTCTGGGAAACCTTTCCCAATTACAATGTTTATGGGCACCAACCCAAAGGAGATACCTTCCCCTAGCTCTGCTCTTTAGTGGTGATCCTCTAGAAGACCTCTACCTCCTTTGCCCTTAGCAAGTGGAACTCTATCCATAGAAGACACCTGTCTTCCCTGCTCTGGCTGGAGATCTCTCGTCCTCAACTCTATCACCTCCCAAGCCGGTCCTCTTATCTCGCACCAAACACGAGTCCTTCGGTCCGGCACTAATTGTCCTCTTCCTCTTTCTCTTTACCCCCCCCCCGGGGGAACAAAATTGCACTCTCTCGCGCAATTACAGTGCTCGATCAAATATCCACTTATGCACCTCTGCACAAACACAGTAGTAATTGCTTCACACACTCTGCTCTTCGACGATCGAACTTCTCCCTGCACTCTACTTCTACGAAAGTCACACTTCGAATGCACACTTCGATCGATGCTCAAACTCTTCAAGTAGCCCTCCTTTTATACTCAAAATCTCAAGATCAAAAACCTCAATCTTAGTCGGCTCGTTACCCTTCAACTACGTCGCTTGCAAAACCCTATCGCTACGTCGGCCCGAAGGTTAACTCGTTGTGCTTCAACCGCCTCTAGCACTGTAGCTTTTGGCGTGAAACTTCAACATGTCATGATATCGTGACACCTTTGCCTGCCGTACACCTTCTTTTGCCTACTGTCGCAAAATCATGACACTTTTTGCCTTTGTCTGCCTTGACTGCGTCCTTGTCGTGAAATCGTGACACTTCTATCTTTTGCTGATGTCATCTTCACTCCTGTCGTAAAATCATGACACTTTAGTCTTCATTGCCTTCTTCTCTTCTTTTGTCATGAAATCGTGACACATCTGCTTCTGCTGACGTCATCTTTAACTCTATCACGAAATCATGACCCTTTTGTCTTCATGGCCTTCCTCTCAGCTTTTGTCACGAAATCGCGACACTTCTGTTGGCTTGAGCTTCTTTCTGCCTTACATCCGTGAAACTAGAACATGTCACGAAATCATGACACTTTTGTCTTCATAGCCTTCCTCTCTGCTTCTATCATGAAATCGTGACACTTCTCCTATAGAAGACCTACTTCCAGTTTCTGTCATGAAATCGTGACTCTTTCACCAACCGTACGCTTTTTTATCAGCCTATTGAGAAATCGCTACAACTTCATCCGCTGGCTTCTTCACTTCTGCCTATCGCGAAATCGTGACACTTCCTGCATCCGTACGCTATATTTTTTCTGTCATGAAATCGTGACGCTTTCGAAAGCTTTCCTTGCAACCTATCACAAAATCGTGATGCTTCTCCTTCTAGACTCTTCCCTTTGCTGCATGTCACGAAATCATGACAATTCTCACTTCAAGCTTTTTAGCATGTCACGAAATCATGACAGTCCTCAACTTGACCTTTGCAGCATGTCGCGAAATCATGACATTTTACATGTAACTTTCTCTCTCTTTGATCTTGTCACGAAATCACGACAGTTCACACTGCGGACTCTCTCTTCTACAACATGTCGCGAAATCGTGACACTTTTTCGTCCGTACAACTTTCTTTGCAGAATGTCACGAAATCGTGACACTTTTCCTTCTCTGCCTTCCTGCACTTTTCGAGTCGCGAAAATGTGACATGTCGTGAAATCGTGACACTTTCCATCTTGCTCTCCTTCTCTGCCAACATGTCGTGAAATCGCGACAGTTTTGCCAGCTTCGTCTCTATCTTCCAGCGTGTCGCGAAATCATGACAGTTTTGCTAGAAATTTCTCTCTCCTCAAACATGTCACGAAATCGTGACAGTTTTGCCAGTACTTTATCTCTCTTGAAACATGTCGTGAAATCATGACAGTTTTGCCAGCACTTTCTCTCTCCTCAAACATGTCGCGAAATCATGACAATTTTTCCAGCCGCCTGCATACTTTTTCTTACTTGTATTTTTCTTGATCTTTTGCAACTGGGCTACTCTGATCTTCTTGGAAACTCACTGTTCAAACTGAAACCTTCATCAAAACACATTCTTTGACAACAAATCAAATTGCTTCAAGAACTTCTTGACATCAATGACAACATCTAAACTTTGAGCAAAGGCAATGTACCCAAGGTACCCAAAATTGCCAACACAATTAAAATGAAAACTCTGTTGATTGGCAAAGGTATTTGGGATGTGATTGAAGAGGGATATATTGAACCTTCAGCTGCTGAGTGGGCAGTTTTGAGTGTTGCTGATAAAAGGGCTAAAAAGGAAGCTCAGAAGAATAATTCTTCTGCCCTTTATCACATTCAAGTTGCCCTTGATAGAAGTATTTTTCCTAGAATATCTTCTTTTACAACAGCTGAATCTGCTTGGAATGCTTTAAAAGAAAGTTATAGGGGTAGTGACAAAATCAAACAAGTTAAACTCCAAACCTTGAAAAGAGAGTTTGAAACTCTTAAAATGCAAGAAAATGAAAAGGTTGGTGATTACTGCATGTGAGTGAAAGCAGTAGTAGATAAGATGGTCACTTTAGGAGATGATGTAAAGCTTGAAGTTATAGTGAAGAAAGTGTTGAGGACACTTCTTCCTAAGTGGAATTCAGTTACAATAATTATAGAGGAATCTAAAGACCTAACTTCTCTATCTTTTGAAACCCTCATTGGCTCACTTCTCTCACATGAGGAGAGATTATAGCCAACTCCTTCCACAAGTTATGGAGGAGATGATAAAGCCTTTGCTTCTCAAGAAGGTAGAGGTAGAGGTCGTGGCAGAGGAAGGTATAGAGGAAGAGGCAAAAATAATCAGAGAGGTGGAACTCCTAACAGAGGAGGAAATCAGAATAGAGGAGGATTTTCAAACAATAGTGAACAGCATAATAGAGGAGGACAACAAAATAGAGGGAAACAATCAGGCAGAGGCAAAGGAGGAGATAAGTCAAAACAATCTTGCTACAATTGTGGCAAACTTGGCCATTATGCTCGTGACTATTGGACTAAGACTTCACAAGGAGCTAGTAGCAGCCAGATCAGTTAGTTTGGAAACTTTGGAGAAGAGGAAGAGGCCACAAATCTCTTTCTCTCATATGGTCAGGCAGATCAGAACATGAATGATACATGGATCTTGGACACTGGGTGTTCAAACCATATGAGTGGCAAAGAAGAGCTCTTTGCTACTCTAAACTCCTACAAATCCAGCATCAAATTGGGAGATGATAAATCATTGGTAGTTGAAGGCATTGGAGCTATGGCAGTTCCAACTAAAGAAGGAGTCAAACAAGTAAGTGATATCTATTATACACCCCATCTCCAACATAATATTTTAAGTGTTGGTCAAATGTTAGAAAAGAACTACAAGTTGCTTTTTGATGAGGGTAAATGCACTATTTTTGATAAAAATAACAATAATAGAATCATTACTCAAGTGCCAATGACAAAGAATAGATTGTTTCCTTTAAAGTTTGGCCAGCCAGGGGAGATAAGTTAGCAAGTGTTGCTATTTCCAATCCAAGTGTTCTATGGCACTTGAGATATGGCCATTTGAATTCTGCTAGTTTGAAAATGCTAACTTCCCAAGCCATGGTCACTGGACTTCCTAAAGTTCAGGATAGTAAAGAAGTCTGTGAAGGGTGTGCTCTTGGGAAGCATGCCAGATCAAAGTTTCCTCATGGACAAGCATGGCGGGCCAGCTATCCACTCCAACTAGTGCATACCGACATCTGTGGTCCGATGCAGACACAGAGTCTGGGTAACAACTCTTACTTTCTACTCTTTATTGATGATTATACTAGAATGTGTTGGATATATTTTTTGAAACATAAGGATGAAGCATATGAATGCTTTATCGATTTCAAAACAAGAGTTGAAAGTGAGAGTAGATATTTTGTAAAATGTCTTCGATCAGATAGGGGAGGAGAATACTCCTCTAATGAGTTTGTGAATTTCTGTAAGCAACATGGCATTAAGAGGCAGTTCACTGCTGCCTACACTCCATAGCAGAATGGTGTCACAGAGAGGAAGAATCGCACCATTGTGGAGATGGCAAGGTCTATGCTTCAGACGAAGCATTTGACTAATTCATATTGGGCGGATGCAGCCGGGACCAGCGTATATATCTTGAACAGAAGTCCTAATTCAAGTTTGGAAGGGCAGACACCTTACCAAGCTTGGTATGGTAAAAAGCCAAATGTTAAGCATTTCAGAGTGTTTGGCTCGCTGGCCTATTCTCACATTCTTGATGAGCTTAGGAAGAAGCTCGATCCAAAGAGTCAGGCATGTATCTTTGTAGGATACTGTGAGAATACAAAAGCTTACAGACTCTATAATCCCCGGACTAGAAAGTTTGTGATTTCCAAGGATGTGATTTTTGATGAAGGGGGAGAATGGGGTAAGCCCCAAATATTCAGTGATGTTGAATCCACTGATGTAGTTTCTAAGCAGGTGCAACAACAGACACCACAGAAAGGAAAGTAGTCTCCTCCCGATCCAAGTTCATCTTCTGATTCCACTTCTTCACCAAGTCCTTCTCCACAGCGATCCGTAAGTTCCTCACCAATGGACATTGATTCTCCATCCAGAGGTAAGAGAACTCTACAGTATCATCCATCATATCAGATGTTGGATAAAAAATTTTCAAGAAGATACACTAGGAGTCAAGCTAGTGAAATGGATTTTGTTTTACACAGATTAGAAAGTATGCACCTGTATGGTGATGATGTCTCCCAGCAGGAACCTAGGGGAGATCAAGTTAACTATGCTTTGTTAACTAGTGCACAACTTGAACCTTCTAGTTATGAGAAGGCATGTACTCAAAAAATTTGGCAAGATGCCATGAAAGAGGAGATAACCTCTATAAAAAACGACACTTGGGAGTTGGTAAAGCTTCCTAAAGGCAATAAATGTGTTGGATGTAAGTGGGTCTACAAGACCAAGTTTAATGCTGATGGTAGCATTGAAAGGCACAAGGTGAGACTAGTTGCAAAGGGATTCACTCAAAAATATGGAGTTGATTATGAAGAGACTTTTGCTCCTGTAGCCAGACAGGAGACTATTAGAACAGTTCTTGCCTTAGCTGCACATAAGGGATGGAAAGTCCAACACATGGATGTGAAAAGTGCATTTCTAAATGGTTACTTGACAGAAGAAGTGTATGTTGAGCAACCACAAGGATTTGAAGAGAAAGACAAGGAACATCTTGTTTACAAATTGAAGAAGGCACTTTATGGCCTCAAGCAGGCACCACGAGCTTGGTACTCATGCATTGATGGGTACTTCAAAGAATTTGGGTTCACCAAAAGTAGAAATGAACCCACCCTTTACTACCTACAGAAAGGAAATGACATCCTCATAGTTTGCTTGTATGTGAATGATCTCATATTCATGGGTAGTAATGAAAAAATGAATATGGAGTTCAAACACTCCATGATGAAGCGATTTGAGATGAAGGATCTTGGATTAATGCACTACTTCCTTGGAATGGAGGTTCATCGATCAGATACAGGGATCTTCATCTGTCAACATAAGTATGCTCGAGACATGCTTAAGAAGTTTGCTATGGAGCATTGCAAACCGATTGCAACTCCAGTTGGACATGGGATCCAATTAAGCAAAGATGATGGAGCATCAAAAGTTGACGTGACCACTTTCAGAAGCATGGTTGGGAGTTTGATGTTTCTCGCCAACACCAGACCTGATATTCAGTATGTTGTTTCTCTTGTCTCTCGATTTATGTCTAACCCTTTAGAATTGCATTTGCAGGCAACTAAGAGAATTCTCAGATATGTAAAGGGTACATGGGATTTTGGAATCCATTACCATAAATGTAACACTATCAAGCTTGTAGGCTTCAGTGATAGTGATTGGGGTAGCAACATTGATGACAAAAAATCAACCTCAAGGAACTGTTTTAGTCTGGGATCGGGACTAATAACTTGGAGTTCCAAGAAGTAGATAGTAGTAGCACTATCTTCAACAGAAGCTGAGTATATAGCGGTCACTCATGCTAGTACTCAAGCTTTATGGCTACGAAAGGTATTAGAAGAAATTGGAGAGCAGCAAAGTGGTCCAACAAGGATATTCTGTGACAACATTAGTGCCATTCAGTTGGCATACAATCCTGTCCACCATAGTAGATCAAAGCATTTTGATATGAAGTACCACTTCATCAGAGATATGGTGGAAACTGAAACTGTTGAGCTTCACTATTGCCACACTTTGGAGAATGTTGCGGACATCTTCACCAAGGCGCTGGCTAAAGCTCAATTTGTAAAGCTAAGAGACTGTCTTGTCAGTCCTCTCAACTTTAAGGGGGAGAATGTAGCAAGTGTGAACACTTAGTAGATTAAGTTGTCGGCTAGGTTAGAGTTGTCGGCTAAATTCTTTAAATAAGTCGGCATGATATTTTTGATGAATTTATCTTCTATCCTCCTTATCCCTCCATTCTCTCCTATATTCCCTCTTCTCCCTTATCACTCCACCTCCCTTCCCTCTTATTCCTCCAACCTCCCTTCATCTTCTCCTCCGACTTCCTCCCTTCCCGCTTCTCCTCTAACCTCCTTTCCCTTCATATAAATTAGATGTATTTCCTATAGTTGGTGAATAATGTAATAGCTCTGCGAGATATTAAATAAAGGATTATTTAATCTGTTAAATTTTCCTATTGCTACCTTGTCCTGGTTTTATAGGATAATCATGATTAATTAAAGATCATAAAACATGTTAAGTCAAGTGTTTATATGCAGCTAGGTACATTAACCATCATGCAGGTCTCAGGATATCAATGGTTGTGCTAGCATCCTATCCAGATCGGATGACAACACATCAATCGACATTTCAAGGGCAAAACCAATCACTTGTATCCAACGGTTGCAATTAATCACGATTGAATTAGTAAAAAGGGGCATCATAGGAAATATAAAAACCAACTCTCACACTAAGAATCAGATATCATAGAAATCCTGAAGGAGACATAATCAATCCCAAAGATCTAGTTATCACTCAGATTCGAGGTGGCACGAGGTTCAAAAAGGGACACTACCCTCATGGCACATACCGTTGCACGATAGATTAAATATCCCCATTGACAAATTAATAGAAATCATGAATGATTGCAGGCACATGAATCAAAGTGGCCCAAGGCATGTAAGTTAACAGAAATCGCCCGTCATAAAACATAAAATTCCAAAAATGGCTGAGTTGGCACAATTCCATTGGCCAATTTTGAACAACGGTTGGTGGCATCGGGTCGATAATGAAACATGTGAATTTATCAAGTTCACTCCACCACCCTTTATATGAACTTATGAAACCAGTCAAGGCCACTCCACTAGTACACCAAGAATTAGAATTGATACATCAGAAGCACAGAGGGAAGAGAGTATTCAAATTCTGAGAACTCAAAGAAGAACTTGACTAGCAATCACGAGAGCAATGGCATCGTGGGGAGATGTATTCATACTAGTAGATACACAAGAATCCATGAAGTTTATCATAGATAAATCATCCTATTTTGTGATTTTTGGACCGCCTGTTCCTGGGACCACTATGTATGATTTTACCTAGAAATATGGGGCAGATAAAATGCCCAACTCATCTCAACATACGAGATCGAAAATTCCTACATTACTGGGTAAAGATGTTGATATAGAAAAACTTGTCAAAATAGTGAATGCTCAGGCCATTGATCAATTTGTTGAAAAGATTGAAACACTCAAAAAATAATTGGACCAAGAAGAAAAGGAAAAGGCAGAATTAAAAGCTATGATAAGTAAGCAACAAGAAGAATTAAATAAGAAATATGCTTCAATTGCCCAACCCCCTATAGTGACCAAGGTTCAAGATCATGTATATTATTTGAATGTAATGAAAAAGGACATGTATAGAAGAATAAAAGCTCAGGCCAAAGGTTTTACTGAAATGTTCAGGAAAATAAGGGTGATTCAAATAACTGCTCAAGAAATCATGACCTTGATGTAGGAAAGAGAAAAATATTTTAAATTCATTCACCCAACCCTGGACTTCATAGGGGATCATTTTGAAGAACTACAAGGACAAGAAATAATGACACTTGATGATAATAAGATTCAAATCAATTTTGAATTTTTCAAAGCAACCTTGTTTGGATCAAACCAAGAGAAATGGACAAATTCTATGACTGAGATGAATGACCTGATAAAGGATGCTATAGATAAACTGGAAGATATTGGCCTATCCTTAGATCAATGCCTAGAAGCATCATACATAGAAGGAATATTCAAAGAAACCCTTGAGAGATTTGACTATGAACTAGGTGATGAGGAGGAAATGATTAAACAAACTACACTCATGGTGAATGCTGCAAAAGCTTTACTACTTTAGTATGACAGAAACATGCCTGTTATTGTTATACAGAAAAACAGAATTCTGCAAGAAATGAATATGCTCAGATTGCAGCCACTTTTGACACAAAAATATGGAGGTTGATTGATGAGCATATAAAAGGGTTGCAAAGGAGTTTAAAGGGGAAAAAGGTCAATACCTGCAAACAGCAAAAAGTAGATTCTGCACCATAGACAGCTGCAATAATAGGAGACATCTCTGGGGTAGTTAAAGGGTCAAAGTATCAAGGAAAGGCAACTCAAAAGAGGCTAGTTTGAAAAGCAGCAGCTAAACGCACCAAGAAGTAGCAGAATCAGATGAAAGTTCTCCTCATACTTAAATCACCAGTTTAGTGGGAATTTGTTTGAACAAGTCAAAGAAGGGAGCACAGTCAAAACCTCAAAGCCAGCTGGATAGCACCAATTTTGGAAATTCAATCAGATGATGCCAAGTGTACAACTAGAATTCAACCAAAAATAACAGAATCAAGAACCAACAAGCTATAAAAGGAAGCAAGTAGGTCTGGATTCTGCATCAAGCAATTAGAGAATAGCATTTTTGCTAAGAGGTATACTTGAGTGCCCTGTTAGTTGTGTTGTATTTCTTTGTGTCTATTTTCTTTTATTCATTCTTTCTTCCTCCCCTTGCTTTGCAGGATTGTGATAGGAAAGCGTTCAAGAAGCTGAGATCATTTCCTACCTTCTTGAGCCTAGGATTCAGAGACTCTACTATTACCAGATTGGAACAAGGAGAGTAGGAGAGACCTGTTACATTATTTGAATAGAGTCCTCTCCATTGTATTGATGTATTTATTTGAGAAAAATAGAGTTAAAAGGCATTCTGCCCACTCTGCATGTAATCTTTCATGAATCAATACAATTCTGAGTTTTATTCCCATCATTTCTTTGTCTTAGTACTGTGTGTATCTGTGTAATGGGTTACATGATTTGAATGCATTATACACGTTTCTTTCATTAGTTAACTCTTGGTTTTGTTACGATATTCGAATGAAATCAAGAATGCTAATTTCCTTTTCCCCTTCTCTCTATTCATAATTAAAATTGTTGTTAAATTGCTATAACAGCCCAATGAATCTAGGCACCGGTCTACATAAGGCATAACAATTGGTTGTTTTCATGCTTGGTCATTTTAATAAGAATACTTATAGTTTAATATAAATCTGGAGCGTGCAAATTAGAAGTTTAATTAAAGAATTGTCGTTGGGGTTTCCTTACCCATTCTACCGTCTTCTTTAGCAATATTTGGGTTTAGCAGAACATGAGGCAGGTCGACCAAAGCCTGTAATAGCTCGTTGGTTTCAAACGGATTCTTGTAGCATGACAATTGATTTCCTATGGATGCAAGAATCGGTTCCAACAGTTTTTTGGCATCGTTTCTGGGGAGGACTTCTTAGAAAGATTCAATTATCTTCTTAAAGTTTTCTTCAACGATTATTTTTAATTCAATGGATGACCAGTTAAAGTAAAGAACCAACGTTTTAATTTTCACTTTGTTAGAAGTTCTTTATTTTTCCTATGTCCGTAGTTTATGTTTTGAAGTAAGTTTTTATGTTCTTGATTTTCTTGAAAATTCTCGTTTCTTGATTTTCTTGAAATTTCTCTTTCTTGATTTTCTTGAATTTCCCCAAGAACCCACTCCTGTGAGGATGAGTGATAATATCAAGTATTCTTGATAAGAGTATACTTTCTTTCTGCACCTCGGTGTTGGCGACTCTACTGGACGAACCCAGAAGAAAAATATAAAAAGGAGAGGACAGAACATGTTGGCGAACACCAGGAGAAGTGGTAAGGAGCTATTTCCAGAACTCGAGAATCCAGAGGTATTCATACATACCCAAAAAACTCCAATTTTCAAAAGTACTGTGTATAATAGTAGATCAATTTCAAGCGGTAAAAGGTACATAAAGAAAAATCTAAATTCTGTTATTTTTGATATTATTGTAGAAGAAAATTTAAATTCTGCTATAGAGAGAAATTTAATTTCTGCTGTAGAAGATATACGTAATCATAATTCAAAGGTAGATAACCCATCGATTAATATTCAAGCTACCCAGACCCATACCACCATAAGTGCTACTACTGTAAAGTTGAATCCTACAGTAGCAATGGCCCAGGCTAATGTTCATTTATGGAGGACTAACAGATATAGGCCTTTTGCATTACCAGTAAATTTGAATGCCTTACCCAATAAAGCTCACAAATACCTCCCTAAATTCTTTGGAAATAGTGCAGTAACTGGAGAGGATCATATTAAGAGTTTCTTGTATGCAATGGATAGTCTGGAGGTTGAACATGAAGATGTAGTCTTAAGACTATTTTTATAGACTTTAGAGAAAGATGCTAGAGAATGGTTCAATTCCCTTCCTAACAATGATATACCAGACTTCACTAAAATGGAAGCTGTGTTTCTAAAGAAGTATGGTGAAAGGAAAAATGAACAATCATTGTTAACTGAGCTAGCCACTATGAAGAAGAAATAAAATGAAGTTGTTAGTGATTTTAACACAAGATTTTCAAAGACTAGGAACAAAATCCCTGCCAACCTCAGGCCTAATGATATTCAGTCTATTTGTTTTTATAAAAATGCTTTTCAAGGAGAGTTTAACTACGAATTAAGGCAAGAACAAGCCACTACCATTGATGGTTGTATGGAGAAAGCAATGGATATAGAAATAAATATGCTTGACAGTGGTAATATGAAACCTTATTCCCTAGAAGTTAACATGCCCGACAGAAAACCTAAGAGAGTGGCTTTTGATATACAAAGAAGAACTGAAATTGATCCTGTGGAGAAGTTGACTAGTCAGATGATAGAAATGTTTAACAATATGAGTAACAGGTTAGCAAGAATTGAAAGAAATGGAAGTAATGGTGAATCTTCATAGACCGAACGATCACACGTTGACAACCGCCCTCCCTTCAAGAAAAATTTCAACAAGAATTGGGGGAATAACAATGGTTTTGAAGAAGGAAATAGGAATAGGGGTAATGGAAATAATAACTAGAAAAATAGAGATTCTGATAGGGATCAGAATAATGTTCCTAACCCTATACCATCTGCTAATGTAGCAGAAGGGTTTCCCTATTTTTGCTCTACTTGTGATGCACCCCATAATCTTGATGCATGTGGAATCCACCTAAGTGATCAACGTAATGTAGACATGCATGCAAAATCAGAGGAAGATATAAGAATCAATGCATGTTGGTCGGTTGAAGATGAATCCAGGGAAAGGTTGTTTGAAGAAGATATGGATAAATATGCTTCTAATCATCATCCTCAAATCTTAATAACCAAAAAAACTAAAATCTTGTAGAAATCACATGAGTCAAGATATGATAAGATGAAGCAAGGAAAGTTGATTCCCACTGCTCAAGAGATTGAAGAATTAGAGGCAACTCATGTTTTAAATTTAAGGAACAGAACAGTCCCTGAAAAGATAGAGAAAGCATCTACAAGTGAAACAAGAAAATAAAATTTCCCCAATAAAGATATCACTAAAGAGAAAACTGATAGAAACCCTAATAAGATTACTCCTGAAGTAATAGAATCAGTAGAAGAGATTCCCAAAGAAGAAAGTAATAAACCATTGGATATAAAGAAGATAGAATTTGATGTTGGGTCAGAACTCAGTAAGCAAAAGGTTAATATCACATTTGGAGAACTTATGAAAGTTCAACAGTACAGAGAACAAGTCTGTAGAGCATTTGGATTAGTAGAACTAAAAGAAGACCCAACTTGCCATGCTGCTAGACAAAATCAACATGATACAAGATCACCATCCTCTGTCAGACCCTTCTATGTGTCATTAAGATATAATTCAGATGAAGGGGAAAGATATGTAATTCATAATTGCATGCTGGACAGTGGAGCTTCACACAATATCATGCCTAAACTAATAGCTGACCAAATGGGATTAATCTGTACTAGAGATTCTACCCCTATTTCTGTAATGGACAACAGACAAATTCCCTGTGTAGGGGTGATAACTGGATTGTTGGTTTTCTTAGATCAACACCCCAAAAAGGGAATAGTTATGGACGTAGCAGTAGTTGATGTTGACCCATTCTTCTCACTTTTGCTTAGTAGGCATTGGGAAGAACAACTAGGAGGTTCAATTCAATTGGATTGGTCCTATGCTACAATCCCAATATCAGATAAGGAGAATATAATTTTGAGAAGAGAACCATTCAAAAAACACTCCATAGAGTTAATTCAAACAGATGAAACCATGATTAACTTAGTAAACTCTATGGAAGAAAAAGGGATGGGAGTTTATTCAATTTGGCACAACCCATTCCTAGTGGAAGTACCAGAAGCAAAGAACATGGATCCAGAAGATATAAAAATAGTAGATGAAGAATCAGATAGAGTTTTGACTCAAGAAATGTGGACCATGTCTTTTGATGGAGCCAAATCCCAATCCGGAGCAGGTGCAGGTATAAATTTGACTGATATTAAGGGAAACTACCTTAGTATTCCTTACAGATTGCAATTTCCTTGCACAAACAATGTAGTTGAGTACGAAGCTTTACTACTAGGGCTAAGGAAAGAAAAAGAGCTAGGCATTAACTACTTAACTGTAATAGGAGATGCAGAGCTTATTATACTACAGGTCAAAGGTAAATACCAGACTAGACATCCTAGGCTTAAGCAATATAGAAATGCAGTATTGGAAGAAATTGATAAATTTTTAGCTTTCAATATCTCATATATTCCTAGAGAACAAAATCATGTTGCAGATATTTTAGCTGTAAATGCCTCAGGATTAGATCACCTAGAGATAACTACACAATACATGGACATATTCCCAACTATCTCAGTATATAAGCCATCTGTACCAGATAACATAGTCTATCTTCAAGTGTTTCAAGATGATATAGATATTAAGGATTTTATGACTTTGCAAAATCAGTATGCAGATGTAATCTATGATGAAAAAGATGAAGAAAAGCTAAAAGACCAAATAGGTGAGCCAGTAGAAGTAATCCAGTTGAAAACTAATAAGATACCTAAAGGATTAGTTTCTCTAGAAAGTCTATTTGATGATTTTGATAAAGCCTATAAACCTATATGCAGAGAAGTGATATCTGAAGATATAAACATTGGCTCAATGAAAGAACCCAGAATAGTGAAGATAGACATGGCATTACCTGCTAAAGAAAAGGCTGGATATATCAGTTTCTTGAAAAAGAACAAAGAAAATTTTGCTTGGACTTATGAAGACCTTAAAACTTTCAAAACAGATGTGATGACTCACATAATACCCCTGAAAGAGGATTCCAAACCATTCAGGAAAAAACAGAGGAAGTACAATCCAACCCTGCACCCAATAATGCAAAAAGAAGTACAAAAATTGTTGGATTCCAAAATAATCAAAAAGGTAAGATTTTCTTCTTGGATATCCAATTTAGTACCAGTCAGGAAAAAGAATGGAGATATTAGGCTCTGTGTAGATTTCAAAAACTTAAACAAGAGTTCATTAAAAGATAATTACCCATTGCCTAATATGGAACAACTGCTGCAAGCAGTGGTAGGTTCAACTAGATTGTCTCTGTTAGATGGATTTTTAGGGTACAATCAGATTCAGATAAATCCAGAGGATAGACACAAGGCTGCATTTACTACTCCTTGGGGCACATTTGAATATCTAAGGATGCCTTTTGGGTTAATGAATGCAGGTGCTACTTTTCAGAGAGCTATGGACTTTACCTTTAAAGGATTGATGTTTAAAATTGTAGTGGTATACCTAGATGATATCACTATTTTTTCTAAAAATCCAGAGGATCATTTAGAACATTTAACTACAGTCTTTGCTCGATGTAAGGAATTTGGAATTTCTTTGAATCCCAAGAAATGCATATTTGGGACTACTCAAGGAAAGTTGCTAGGACACATAGTTTTAGAAAAAGGGATAAGTATTGATCCAGAAAGAATAGAAGCTATTTCCAAAATTCCCCCTCCCAAAAATTTAAAAGCAGTTAGGTCATTCTTTGGCAAAATAAATTTCATCAGAATATTTGTCCCAAATTTTGCAGAGATGACTAAACCCATAAATGACATGGTCAAGAAAACAGGAGAAATAAAATGGACAATGGAAAATATGGAAGCATTTAACAAAATCAAAGAAGCCATATCAACCACACCAGCCCTAAGTTGCCTTGATTATACAAAGGATTTTAATATCTACTCCTATGCATCTAAACATTCTATTGTAGTAGTTCTTTCATAGAAATATGAAGAAAATAATGAAAGGCCAATAGCCTTTATGAGTTCAGGTCTAAAAGGAGCACATATCAAATACACCTTACTAGAGAAACATGCTTATGTAGTCATCCAATCTTTGGAACACTTTAAAGGTATATTTGGATCAAATAAAGTTTACTGTTGCATTCCTTTCATAGCAATAAAAGATATTTTTTCTCAATCAGAGCCATTAGGAAGACCAGCTAGATGGATGGTAAAACTTTTACAATATGATGTTGAGTTCAAAATAGTAAAAACTGTCAAAGGATAGGGTTTAGCAAAACTATTGGCCAAGAAAGAGGAAGAAGGATTTGAAAATGTGCTCACTATAAACGAGGCATATGATCTTAAAAGAATCAATAACATTGAGTGCAAATGGTATGAAGAAATTTTGTCTTATCTACAAACTCTGTCATTCCCCAAAAACATGTCAATAAACAGAATGAGATCAATCAAACTTCAAGCTCAAAAATATTATATACAGGATGGCGTGCTATACTGGAAACACCCTGATGGAATATTATTAGTCTGTTTATATGAAAGTGAAGTCCCAAAAATAATTAATGAATTTCATGATGGATTCTGTGGAGGACATTTTACCCCAAGGGCTACAACTAATAAAATTATGAGGGCAGGACATTATTGGCCTTCCATTTTTAAATATGTATATAAATATGTTAGGAATTGTCATAACTGCCAAGTTTTTGTAGGAAAGAAACATCTAGCAGCTATGCCCCTCAAGCCAGTAATCATTGAAGCACCATTCACCCAATGGGGCATTGACTTAATTGGAGAAATCAAGCCTAACTCATCTGGTCAGCATAAGTGGATCATAACAACAATAAATTACTTCACTAAGTGGGTAGAAGTTGCACCTTTGAGATCATCTACATCTGCCACAATCATCATATTCCTAGAGGAAAACATCTTAACCAGGTTTGGAGTTCCTCAAAAACTGGTTACTGATAATGCACAGTATTTTGTGTCATATGAAATGGTAGAATTTTGTGCTGAATATGGAATTGAATTATCTCATTCTGCTAATTATTATCCCCAAGGAAATGGCCTTGTTGAGTCATCAAATAAAAATGTAATAACCAGAATAAAAAGGTCATTAGGTAAGAATAAAAGAGGGTGGGACAGTGAACTTAAATTTGCTTTATGGGCTGATAGGTTGTCTATTAAAAGAAACACAGGAAGAACTCCCTACGAGATGGTTTATGGAGAGAAAGCATTATTACCTTCAAAAATAGAAAAATTGGCACTTTCCCTCTTGTTACAAGACCATGAAAACCCCAATCCCATACAGAGAAGGCTTGATCAAATTGTCCTGTTAGAAGAACAAAGAAGAGAGACCCTTAATAGAATGATAGAACAAACTCAGAAAACCATGAAATTGTTTAATAAGAAAGCCAAGGGTACTCCTTTTTCTCAGGGAGATATAGTCATCTATTGGGATCCTAAAAATGACAAACATGGTGAAAAAGGTAAATTTGAACCCAAATGGATTGGTCCATACCAAATAGCTCATGTTATCAAATAAGAATACACCTCCACCCCCGGGGGGAGAAAAACGCCACTCCTTATACCAACACCTCAAAATGTACAATCCCTATTGAAGGTGAATAAAAAAAAAGAGAAATAATTTTTTTTGAAAAAGAACAAAAATCCAAAAACAGAGTGTTTCAATTTTAGCTTTTCTTTTCTTATTCAGTTTTATTCTGATTTTACTGTACACATGATATTCTTAGCTTAGTGAGTATATATTACTATTGATTCCACCAAAAACAATAAAAAGAAAAAAGGAGACTTATTTTAGATTCTGATGAGGTTTACAATTTTCACAAAAAAATGAGTGTTTATGCAATAGTTGTTTGATATGAAATAAAACAGAAGGAAAACAAAGCTGACTGAAACATCATGACAAAAGCCTCACATTACAAATGATATTTAAGGTGACTTCAAAGGTCCTAAGAACTGAATTATCTTTGAGAGGGTAGTTGAGCCAAAAATCATTACACTCATCTTTATAGCCAGAAACTAATCCTTAACTCAGGCATACTTATTGCACAATTTACTTATATATTCAAGTACCTCTCTCACGAGAAGGAAAAATAAAAAATAAAGTAAAATTGAGTCACTGCCTGAGATATCTTGGAAAACCTCTACCGGGGCTATAGACGCTTGACTGGCAGTAGGGTAAAACCAAGATGGGATTAGAAGCAACTCTACCGGGGCTATAGATGCCTGACTGGCAGTGGAGCCCTATAGAATGGTGAAAATTTTGAAGAGTGAAATCACATATTAGGCTTGACTATTTTGCTCAGATATGACAAAGTTCTGAAATATTTAGAAATAAAAAAGAATGCACAAACACACACATGGCCAAAACATGATGAAGTAAAAAAGGCTTTGACAAATTTCTGTGTAATCATATCTTATGACTTAGCTAAAACAAGCATTACAATATATCAAAAACAAAACTCATTTGATTCTAAAAATCTGATCCTAGTTTCCAAATTGAATAAAAGGAATTACAATTTTCAAATACTCTATTTGCTCTAATATCATGTTGTTCATACAGTTTTTCAGTATATTATAAAAAAAAAAAAAAGAGGAAGGAAAATTTTCTATTAAGCATTTCAAGCTTTACTTAGAAGTCAAATTTTGTTGTTTTTTGTTCATTTTTTTTGTAAAATAAAACCAGGAGATTCTGTGGTTCTCAAGTGCTTCATGTTTTCAACACATTGTCCCAGTTGTTGGAGCCAAATTTGACTCAACTTTGAAACCCCCAAATTTAAATTTTTGGTTTCAATCAAACTACTAATACTGCTGGTCATTGCTTAAGTTGTTGTGAGTAATTCGATTTTTCATTGGTTGGTTTGATAAAGTCTAACCTTAGCCTTTTTAATAATGTGGGCTTCATTGTATAAATCAAAGTACCTCAAATGGTTAGGGAAGAAATTTTCAAAATTAAAAACCTAAAGCCAAAGTTCGACCTTCATAAATCTTTCCTTGGGCCTAAAAACTGATTAATAAAGTCCTTAAATCATAAGTCGGTTAAGCATTCACCATGGTCTCAAAATATGAAAGGTCTAAGGTTAAAGCAAATATTAATTAATCAAAACCTAAGGGTATGCACCCCACCAAGCTAACAATCGAGCACCTTAGATTTAATCCAAGGGCCATGCTCGATCTGAAAGAAATCGGATGACAACGCTTTAATAAAATCGAACCAAAGGACAAGTCAAAAGTCAAGCCATGGTCAAAAAGTAAAAATATCACACCTTAGGCTTAATCGGATGGTAGCACGTCATCATGAATAAATCTAACGGAAGCGCATTCAAAAATAAGTCCGAAAGATAAGTCAAAGGGTCAATAAGGTTTAACCTAAGGTTTAAAAATCGAGCATCTCTCATTAAATCGGATGAAAGCGCATCATCTTAAAAATCTGATGGATGCACTTTCACAATAAAACCCGAAGGTTAAGTCATGAACCAATAAATGAATGTGATTAAAGTCCTTGCACCTTCGACAAGATCGACAGATGCACTGACCCCAAGATCAAATCAATGGCTGCGCACTGTCCAAAAAGTTGAAGCATTAAACATGAGCCATAATGGTCAAAGGTTTCGATTAAATAGTAAGTCTAAATAATCGGATGACAGTGCTCAATCATCTTTAAAATCAATGGTTGCACGTCCTCTAAGAGGTCAAAGGTTTAAGAAAAGTCATCATGGGTCAAGGTCAAGTTAAAATTAGAGCAGGTCTGACAGATCAGACGATCATGCCCATGCGATATCCAGATCAACGACCACGCATGTTCCAAATTAATCACCTGTTAAAATTCAATATTAAAAGAATGTGCCCCCTTGATTAATCATCGGGCAGGTTACCAAGATCAAACGGTTGCACTTGATCGATTTTTAATCTAACGGTGACGCGCTAATTGAAAATACATTAAGGAGTGTTAAGATTCAAAAAATATTAATTAATGATAATCATGTTATTAGCAAGGGTTTAATACATCAGCTAATTCCCCCTTTCAACTTAAACATGATTAATAGAAAATCAAAAGTTTTTACATTGATTATATGGTGGGCATCTTATTGGAAATCTAACGATAGCACCCAAACTAATCAGAAAATAGATGGTTGCGAAGGCTTGTAGTGGCGGCAAAGGATTGAAAGCTAAATGAAGATATTTTAATGATACACAAATCAGATGATGATGCTCATTTCTCCCCAGATCCAATGGTGCACATATGGGAAGATAATCGAAGGTTAATATAAGCATTATTATTTCAAAAGGTTGATTAATTGACCCAAGGTACATAGGGATTTTTCTCATTTATTAAAAACTATGTGCATCTGCATGATCCAATGATCGTGCCTCACCACAGTAAGATCTAATGATGATCACAAAAAAAAATACCCGTATCATATGTTACCATCGATTAATACGAGTTGTTAAGGTTTGAAAATATAAGGATTAAACATTGGATAATCATGATTAATTGAAGACCATAAAACACGTTATGTCAAGTGTTTATATGTAGCTAGGTACATTAACCATCATGCAGGTCTCGGGATATCAACGGTCGTGCTAGCATCCTATCCAGATCGGACGATAGCACATCAATCGACATTTCAAGGGCAAAACCAATCACTTGTATCCAACGGTTGTGATTAATCATGGTTGACTTAGGGAAAAAGGGGCATCATAGGAAATATAAAAACCAACGCTCACACCAAGAATCGGATATCACAAAAATATCGAAGGAGACATAATCGATCCCAAAGATCTAGTTATCACTCGGATCTAAGGTGGCACGAGGTTCAAAAAGGGACACTACCCCCATGGCACATACTGTTCCACATTAGATTAAATATCCCCATTGATGAATGAATAGAAAGCATGAATGATTATAGGCACACGAATCAAAGGGGCCCAAGGCATGTAAGTTAATAGACATCACCCATCATAAAACACAAAATTCTAGAAATGGCTGAGTTGGCACGATTTCGTTGGCCAATTTTGAACAGCGATTGGTGGCATCGAGTCGATAACGAAACGTGCGAATTTATCAAGTTCACTCCACCACCCTATATATGAACTTATGAAACCATTCAAGGCCACTCCACTGGTATACCAAGAATTAGAATTGATACATCAGAAGCACAGAGGGAAGAGAGTATTCAAATTTTGAGAACTCAAAGAAGAACTTGACCAACAATCATGAGAGCAATGGCATCATGGGGAGATGTGTTCATACCAGTAGATACACGAGAAGTCATGAATTTTATCATAGATAAATCACCCTATTCTGTGATTTTTGGACCGCCTATTCCTGGTACCACTATGTATGATTTTTCCCAGAAATGTGGGGCAGATAAAAAGCCCAACTCAGCTCAACTGTACGAGATCGAAAATGCCTGCATTAAGAGTTTCTCCCAAGTGATGGAAGGCGATAATAGAACCCCATGGATAATGGTAGATTTATTCCATAAAGCTCAAAGGTGGCAATACAAGGGTTTCCCCAGAGACAACAGATGGAACAGTAACCTTGGGAAGTTGATATGCCCAAAAGTGCATTTCTCCTTAGACTTGATGGCTTGGCTAGCAGTGGCATATGATGAAAGAACGAGGACCTTTCGAGACCACAAGAATCGAAAGGTGTTCAACACCAAAGTCGAAGATATCCAGGAAGTGTTCAACCTGACGAAGTATACCACATTTCTGGTGGACCAGGTAATCGAACACCAATCTCGTATGTTCACTGATATGGAAATTTTTAAAAAATTGTTTGATACACATGCAACAATAGAGAAAATTTTCCCAATTAATAAAAATGCTTTTAAACCCTGGGTACAAGACTTCTGTGACATGATAAACATAGTATTGGGAGTATAGGATATGAGTAGAATAACAAAAAGGATTTTGTATTTAGCTGCACAATGTAATAGAGGACATAACACCCAAATCTACGCCTGGGAACTAGAATTGAGCTCACAAATACATAGAGAAATGGTAGAACTAAAGAAAGAAATTTTCAAACAGAGGCAGGAGATGCCTCGCTTTTCACAATATTATTTTCTCATTCACTTAATAACAGGCCAATTGGGGGAAGAAGCCCATAAGAGATTAAAAGCCATAGATAGCCCCTATGTACATAATAGCTTCTGGAGACTTCATGAAGGACGAACTCACATGGGATGGTTTTGTGATCATTTCCTGGTAGAAATCCATTGGGCCTTAACTGGGCTAATTCTAGAAAGATTAGGGCCAGGGGTAAGAGCATTCATTAAAGAAAAGGAGATAGGAGATTTCTTCTTCATAGAGGGTTTTACTTACATCATATTATATGGAGCTAAAATCCCTCCTAAGGTGTTACCCCAGTACTATCCATCATCCATAGTAGCCCTAGAATTATGTAGACAAGTGGCAGAAGAGGCTAAAATGAGACTGGTTAAGAAGCATGGAAAAGTCCCCTGGCTTGATGTTCCCTACCATTTTGGGGATTATGTATTTGTTGGATATCCTTCCCTACTCAAGGGAATGTTTGAATTGGACAATATGGGATTCGATGAAGTGTCATGGAGGTTTTATGACCCAAAAGGAACTTACAACAAGATGATGGAGAAGAGAGAGTATGCTCGAATCGAGCACCGAGAAGATGCTTTTGAAGAAAGCTTATTAGAAGCTATAGAGCAAGGATCAGATTTACAGACAGTATGGGATAATTTCCCTCCAGGAAAGAGAGGTAGCACACAGGTTTGTGAAGCCTATGACTACCCAACAGAACTAAGAAGGCTTCGGGAAATTTTAGTAGATGCAGTGGCACCTATTTTACCAAGGATAGGCCCAACAATTAAAGAAGACCCTTTGCTGGAATTGATAGAGGAGCAGGACATAGACTTAATGGAGGTCACTATTAGAGTTTTTGATGTAGTAGAACAACAGGTTAGACTCCCAGTGAATGACCAACTTAGAATAGAAGCAACACCAAAAGAAGTTCCTCAATAGACCTGTACAGACAAAGGCAAAGAAATAGTAACTTCATCTTCTCAGAAAGCATCACCTACAAAGCAAGTTGTAGTTCCCATATCTGATAATATGCTAGCTATAACCAGTGTGAAGAAATTGGCACCCATGGTCGTCCCTACCTCTATAACCATAAAGGGATAGGAGATCAAAATCCCATCAATGATACAAATGAATCCTAGGAAAACTGGTGGACTGGATGGCCTTTTTCAAAGTTACTTAGTGAAGAGTCAAGAAATAAGTCCAGTAGAAGAAAAGAAGCCCAGATTATCTTTACCAGTTGCCAAGGTTGTTTTGGAAAGAACATATGAGCAGGCTGCCTTCACTATTACAGATGAACAAGAGTTGCAGTTAGTAGCAGGGATGGGAAATACAGAAGAACAATCTTTAGAAAAAGCAGAGTTGAGGACAATTGTGTTAGATATTGCTGAGATTAATCTCCCTCCTCTGCAAGACCCACTAGTTCTCAGTACCAATGAGGAAATAGGAGGATCATCAGTACTGGGTAAAGACGCTGATATAGCAAAACTTGTCAAAACAGTGAATGCTCAGGCCATTGATCAATTTGTTGAAAATATTGAAACACTCAAAAAATGATTGGACCAAGAAGAAAAGGAAAAGGTAGAATTAAAATTTGTGATAAGTAAGAAACAAGAAGAATTAAATAAGAAATATGCTTCAATTTCCCAGCCCCCTGTAGTGACCAAGGTTCAAGATCATGTATATTATTTGAATGTAATGAAAAAGGACATGTACAGAAGAATAAAAGCTCAGACCAAAGGTTTTACTGAAATGTTCAAGCAAATAAGGGTGATTCAAATAACTGCTCAAGAAATCATGACCTTGATGCAGGAAAGAGAAAAATATTTTAAATTCATTCACCCAACCCTGGACTTCATAGGGGATCATTTTGAAGAACTACAAGGACAAGAAATAACGACACCTGACGACAATAAGATTCAAATCAATTTTGAATTTTTCAAAGCAGCCCTGTTTGGATCAAACCAAGAGAAATGGATAAATTATATGACTGAGATGAATGACCTGATAAAGGATGCTACAGATAAACTGGTAGATATTGGCCTATCCTTAGATCAATGCCTGGAAGCATTAGACATAGAAGGAATATTCAAAGAAACCCTTGAGAGATTTGACTGTGAACTAGGTGATGAGGAGGAAATGATTAAACAAACTACACTCATGGTGAATGCTGCAGAAGCTTTACTACTTCAGTATGACAAAAACATGCATGTTATTGTTATACAAAAAAACAAAATTTTGCAAGAAATGAATATGCTCAGGATTGCAACCACTTTTGACACAAAAATATGGAGGTTGATTGATGAGCATATAAAAGGGTTGCAAAGGAGTTTAAAGGGGAAAAAGGTCAATACCTGCAAACAACAAAAAGTAGATTCTGCACCACAAATAGCTGCAATAATAGGAGACATCTCTAGGGTAGTTAAAGGGTCAAAGGATCAAGGAAAGGCAACTCAAAAGAGGCCAGTTTGGAAAGCAACAGCTAAACGCACCAAGAAGTAGTAGAATCAGATGAAAGTTCTCCTCATACTTAAATCACCAATTTAGTGGGAATTTGTTTGAACAAGTCAAAGAAGGGAGCATAGTAAAAACCTCAAAGCCAGCTGGATAGCACCAATTTTGGAAATTCAATCAGATGATGCCAAGTGTACAACCAAAATTCAACCAGAAATAACAGAATCAAGAACCAACAACTATAAAAGGAAGCAGGCAGGTCTGGATTCTGCATCAAGCAATTAGAGAATAGCATTTTTGCTAAGAGGTATACTTGAGTGCCATGTTAGTTGTGTTTTTGTATTTCTTTGTGTCTATTTTCTTTTATTCATTATTTCTTCCTCCCCTTGCTGTGTAGGATTGTATGATAGGAAAGCGTTCAAGAAGCTGAGAATATTTCCAATCTTATTGAGCCTAGGATTCAGAGATTCTTATGTTACCAGATTGGAATAAGGAGAGTAGGAGAGACCTGTTACATCATTTGAACAAAGTCTTCTCCATTGTATTGTTGTATTCTTTTGAGAAAAATAGAGTTAAAAGGCATTATGCCCACTCTGCATGTAATTTTTTCCATGAATCAATACAATTCTGAATCTTATTCCTGTCATTTCTTTGTCTCAATATTATGTGTATCTGTATAATGGGTTACATTATTTGAATGCATTATACACATTTATTTCATTAGTTAAATTTTGGTTTTGTTACGACATTCGAATGAAATCAAGAATGCTAAATTTCTTTTCCCCTTCTCTCTGTTCATAATTAAAATTGTTGTTAAATTGCTATAACAGCCCAATGAATCTAGGCACTGGTCTACATAAGGCATAACAATTGGTTGTTTTCATGCTTGGTCATTTTAATAAGAATACTTATAGTTTAATATAAATCTGGAGCGTGCAAATTAGAAGTTTAATTAAAGAATTACCACTGGGGTTTCCTTACCCGTTCTGCCATCTTCTTTAGCAATATTCGGGTTTAGCAGAACATGAGGTAGGTCAACCAGAGCCTGTAATAGCTCGTTGGTTTCAAACGGATTCTTGTAGCGTGACAATTTATTTTCTATGGATGCAAGAATCAATTACAACACTAGTGTATGTAAGTTTCAACAAGATCCTTATAAGCTTTTAGGATAGGACACCTACATTAAAATAGTCCCTTCAATTGGTTAACAATGAGAAGGGAGTCACAAAATATGTTTAGCCTTTTTATCTTCATGATGATTGTTGTTTGGAGACCCAATATTAGTGCCTTGTATTCAACATTTTTACTGGTACAAGGAAAGTCTAGTTTAAATGACAATGGAATTGGAGCACCTTATGGTGTGAAAAAAATAATTCTTGCACCACCCCCTTGCTCACACTTTGAATCATCAAAGAAAAAAGTCATGTCAGCTTTGTTATCTAGTTTTTTAGGTTCAGGTGACTTTGATAATGGAAATACTGCATCATCAAGAAGTTCTATGATGAGAGGCTTACCATATTGTAGAAGTGAATCTACCTGTTGATCATCTATGACCTATCCCTTGATGGAATTTTGGCTGATGAATTCCAAGTCAAATTCTGTTAGTAGCATGATCCACTTTCCAGTACATGTATTATGATATGTCTTGCTCATCATATACTGTAAAGGATTTTGTTTTGATATCACATATGTCATATGACTTAGCATGTATTGGCACAAATTCTTAGTCACAAAAACCATTGCTAAGCACAACTTTTCTATGTATGCATATCCTAGCTCATAGCTCACCAAGGTGCAGTTGATATAATATGTCGCTTACTCTTTGTCTTACATGTTCTTTTGGGTTAACATGGTTCCAAGTGAAAAATTTGTAGCTGATATATAAAGCAGGAATGGCACATCTGGACTTGGTGGATCTAGTACCGACGATGTTCCCAAGTATTACTTAATTTCAGCAAAGACCTTTTGACAGTCCTCATCCTAATTAAATGTGATATCCTTGTGTAGCAGCCAATTCATGGGATGACATTTTTTTGATAATTATGTGATGAATCACTTTATGGATGCTACTTTGCCCTGTAGGCTTCTTAATTCTTTGATATTGGTGGGAGGATGCATTTCTAGTATGGCCTTAACCTTTGCTGGGTTGACTTTGATCCCTAATTTAGAAATGATGAATGCCAAGATATTTCTTGAAATTATGCCAAATATGCACTTCTTGGGATTCAACCTGACATTATGCTCTATCAGGTGATCGAAGACTTTTCTAAGAACCTCAACATACTCTGAATGCAGTAATGACTTTGCCAATAATTCATCAATATAATCCTCTAGGATCTTGTGCATGTAGTCATGAAAGATGTATGTCATGGCTTGCTTATATGTGGCACCAATGTTTCTAAGACTGAGTGGCATAACCTTATAAAAAAATGTTCCCCATGGCATTGTGAACGTGGTTTTATTCTGGTCTTCGGGCTTAATCCAAATTTTATTGTAACCAAAAAAACCATCCATTAGGGAGAGCATCTTGAGACCTATGATCGCATCTACCAGAGCATCGATGTTAGGCAATGAGAATGAATCTTTTTGTGTTACCTTATTGAGGTCTCTAAAATCCATATAGATACAAATCCTTCCATCTAGTTTTTCTACAGGTACCATGTTTGATACCCATTCCATATAATCGATGGAAATGATGAACTCTACATCCAACAATTTTTTCAACTCATATTTAACCATTAAATTTATGGTTGGATGCATTTTCTTATGCTTTTGCTTGATTGGAGTTTTAGAGGGGTCTAGCAAAAGGTTATGAGTAACCACTTTCAGATCTACTCCCGACATATCCTTGTATGTCCAAGCAAAGAGATCAGGTCTCTATTTTAGTATAGGGGTTAGGTTGGCGTGCTCCTCAGGAGATAGAATTTCTCCAAATTTAACCTTCTTAGGATCAATGGGATCATCACTGATATCCACATTGAAGGTTTCCTCTACTGCCATGTGGGATCCCTCCTCGAGTTGGTGAGTTGTAGGGATTAGATGGATATCATTCACTGGGTTTAATGGTTCCACATCGAAATTACCCTCAACATGATAAAAATCATGTGCGCAACCTGGTGCAAAGTGAAATGGTTGTAATATTTCTGCATTGGGGAAGAAATCTTCAGGCTCTAGAGGTGAATCAACATGATCCCAATCAATAACATCTATATTAAGACATAATGGTTTGGAAGGATCTATTGGGTTGTGGATTGGAGTGGTCAAATCAATGGAGATCATGTTGATGGAATGGATGCCATCCCCAGGACCATGCAATTGCAACTCTACATTATTGATGTAGCTTCCATACCCAAGATGTGGCTTTGGGATTATGGGGATCTTAGGATTCAGTCTCTAAAAAGGCAATAAAATGGGATCATTTGGATCTAGGAGCTATATTAATGTAGGAGGATCAAGGAAAACTATGCAATAGATTTCATCTGTATTAGCAGGTCTTCCCCCTGATATGAGGGCTAGGATAAACTCTTCGATACATCTCATCTATGTCAAATTGTCCATTGTGATGATGTAAGTGTTGAGGCCCAAGGTAGGCCATTTTTGTCTCATCTTCATATTAACTATCATCTATGAAGTATCTATTATCCATGGCCACTAGCTCTATGAGATAACATAAATATCAAGGTCCAAGGTAGGACATCTCTGTCTCATCCTTATATTATTCATCATTTGAGGACTTCTCATCATCATCCTCACCAGAATCACATTCTAGTCCACCTCTTTCAAAAATGGATTCTACTTTAACCTCCTGAGAAGTAGCTTCTGATTAAGTGTCTACTGTTAAGCCTAGATTCTAAATTTGGATTCTAGTGTCATCATCATTTTCACAGTTTCCAATCACCAAGTCAACTCTTAGAATATCCTCTGGATTGACCTCCACAAAAATATCATCATGATAGATCATAGGTGGTTTGATAGCAACCATGGTCAATTTCCAATTATCCCTTTGTGAATAAGAAGGTTTAGGATGGTAGGGGTTCCAATCCACATCATCCCCAAAGCTGAGATTTAGGTGATCAAAAGATACTGCTAGAATTTCATCCTAACCTCTGATATTAAAGCCCAACCTGAATTGATCAGTTGGCAACTGATATCATGGTTCATATGGATTTCATCATCCTTGCTTAAATAGCCCTAGATCATAGCCATGCCAATGGTAACACTCAAAATATCAAAGGGCTAACTTCAAGTTGGACAGATAATGAACGTTCACTATGAATAGATCATCATCATATTCGTCTATAGGCGTACGATCTGCAAGTTGATCAAGACATCCATAGATGAAGTTTTTTTGGTTGGATGGTATCCCTAGTGGTACCACCATCCCTATAAGAAAGCGATGGGCTTGAGGTATACCTATATCTTATGCATTTTTGATGAAAGGTGTGAAAGTCACATTCTACACTATGTATTACGCTAACCCAGGATTAACCAAGTGAATGGTCACCTATGGTGCAAATGACCCAGCTGAAGAGACATGTGAGGTAGGCTGAGGCACCTCCTCAACTTCATTCTATGTGTCTCCCTCATCCATGGGATTTGAGACCTTAGAAGTAGCTACGTTGGGCATTTATTTTGTCTCTTTCTCACCCATTACTGCCTTCAACTTCTAATCATTTCTACGCATTATTGATGTCATAGGTTTTTCCAAAGTAGCTATTGTATGTGTAGATGGTCATGGTGTTGATTTTGAAGGTCTAGCACACACTTCCTTTGATTTACCTTTTGAATGCCTGATAGGCGATATTGGTCTTATATCCATTTTTATCGAAGGGAGTATAAAATCTCTTGATAAATCTACTTTATTCATATACTTGAATGGCTCCTCTTCAGAAGGAACCACATGCACTTGCCCCTCATGTATGTATTTGATATACTAATGTAGTATTGAGGGTACACATCATATTTCTCTAATCCAAGGCCTACCTAATAGTATGTTATATTGCATCCCACCTTCCAGCACGTGACACATCATTGGCATGGTCTTCAATCCAACCTAAATAGGTAAGACTATAGTACCAATTATCGAGCATAATGCATCATTAAATGCTCACAATGTGAAGGTCGAGGACACAATATGTGATTTTGGAAATTTCAAATGTGCTAAGGCATTTGTAGTAATAATTTTTATTGAAGATACTATGTCGATCAACATCCGCTTGAAAGGTGTGTGGTTTACACATGCAATTATATGAAGTAGTAGGTCCGCTGTAATAGTAGAGATCATTTTAACTTTGTGATCATGAAACTGAATCACAGGCTCTTGATACTATTGCACATGTCCCAAAAAATTAGTAAATGCTTCCAGGTCTTGGAAATGAATCTCTATGGACCTTCGAATATCCATTAGCATCTCCCTATGCTTAGGAGACTATTGTATTATCTCGTAAATTAAAAGCTTTGCCGAGGTCATATGTAGGATTTGAATAATCCTATTTCTTATGGTCACCACCGATCTAGTTGGTGGTCCTGACAAATTATTTTGTACTGGCCTTTGAGTGGGTACAGTTTGAATTTTTATTGGAGTAGGAGGAGGATCTAGCTGATTATACCTCCTATTCCTGATGACTACGTTCACCATGTTGACGAAGCCTTGTGTTGGCGGTTCAATCCGCACTTGATTCAATTTCCTAACATTATTCCTTAGGGGATCATGGTTTGGTAGGGGATTTTTTAATATCCCCATGTTCTAATTATCTGGAGCCTGAGGATTGTTAATGATTAGCTCGTTCTCGTCAATCATGTTCTGCACCAAATGTTTGAAACTATGACATCCTTCAATGTCATGCTCTTTTTGTCTATGATATGAACAATATAGATCTTCCATAAATTCCTTTGATCTAGGTTAATTAGGATCAAGTAATTTAATATCAAATAAATTTATGGCCTTCGCCTCGCAAATTATTAAAAATTTGATGTCATAGTCTCTGACAGTGGCATAAATTGGTGAGGATGGAGCTGATATTTATTTTTACCCTACATCTTGTTATTGCGCTGATTGTACTGTGCAGGGGAGGTTGAGCCTGATAGTTCTACTGTTGTTGGACCTGATTCACCTTTTGTTGGTTCAACACCACCTGATTTACTTGTGCAGGGTTGGCTAGCTAGTTTTGGTTGTTAGTATTCTTATTATTCCACTCATTTTTAGTCTGGAGTCTTAAGTCACCTTATTGAAACTTCATATCCTCTATAACCTTGGATTGAGCCAAGGCCTCCTCAAATGTTTAATATTGCTACAATTGCAATAATAGTGAGATGTGTTTTGCACAACTCTTTATGAACATCCAAGTCAGTTCAATAGTAGGAATGGAAAATGGGAGCTTAGCGATTAGCTTTTTCCATCTGTTGCCATAACTCATGACTTGCTCATCATCATACTACTTTAGACCTACCAAGTTAGTTAGAGTGGTATTTGTCTTGATGCCAAAGGAAATGAATTCAAGAAGGGCATTTTATAGCTCCTCAAAGCTGGTAATGTTGTACCTCTTCAATTGGTTGAACCATTCCAAGGCAAGACCTGAAAGGGTCATTATGAAGGTTTTGAGTAACAGGGCATCATTACTCTGTATTTGAGAGCACGTGTTCATAAAACTTATGACATGCTCCTACGAATATTCATCATCTTGAAATTTATCCAACTTGGACATCTCAAAATGATCGGGATACGCTGGGATAGGAACAGAAGAGCACAAGGATGCATTATGAATCTTATTTAAGGTAGGCTTTTGATAAGTCATGCCTTGTTTCTCAATAGCTCTAACCTTCTCTACCAAGGCTTTGTAGGCTTGCAAGGATAGAATTTCCTCTTCCCTAAGAGGTCTTTGCAGAGCTATTGGAGGTAAATTCTTCTTGGGTTGAGGCAGAGGACTAGTCTCATCCTCCACGTCTACTAAGGAGATCTTAGGATACTATTATTCTTGCTCATTTTCTTCTGCTTCTATGTATTGAGTATGCCCACATTATGCAAGCACATGGAACTGTAGCATTTCCTAGGCCGTACGATGAGTACATTGTTCAACTCACTCAGGGTGTATTTCTAGCTGCAAAGCAGCTCGTCTTTGGTCGCGCTCCCTATATTCACTTTGAGGGGGAATATTAGCTCAAGCTAATCTATCCTCTCTCTCTTCATGCTCCTTTTGATCCAAGATGTATTGTTCTCTCATGCGTTGCTCATACATCCATTTCCTAAGAAACCTTTGATGCTTATAATCTTCATGTTCAAGGTGTTCATGATTTGCACGCACATATTCCAATTGGTATTGGAAGATACAATGCCTCTACTCTGAAGCCAACCCCGAAGATCAATTTATGTGATCAGTAGTGTGAGGCCTCTGGTTGTTCAAATCTATTTGAGGGGCTTTGTTAGTGTGGGCCCCAACAGACTTATCTACAAAACTTTTGTCCTTATCTGTGTAGGTGGCATTTGAATTATGTTGTAGTCTATTGCCTATGCCCCCTAAGTGGGTGGGGCACACATGCTATGGGAGAACTTTGAGCACTCTCCTAGCTCAATGATTTTCCTGTGTGTGCTCTCATTATGTAAACTCTCTGAGTGAGAGTGGGTAGTGGAGGGCTTACAACCTAGTTGGCCTAGGACTTGTTCTAGTCCATCCAGATGTCTAGTTCTTCATGGTTGATTTGGGTATGCACCATTACCTCCCAATGTGGCCAAATATATAGTGAACTTTCTAGGTCCACTAGGGTTTGGAGTCTTCACGGGTCTACGCTCTGATCCAAACCTTTCTTCCTATCCCTGATTGGGTAGATTTTCTCTTTGTCTACCATGGGATGATGGGGGCTTTGAGCCACCCTTAGATCTATCCCTCAAGGAGTGTGTGTTACATCCTCTTACTGGGGTATTCTAAAAAAAATCTGTGCATTGAATTATCCCCTCTAATACTCGTCGAACATCATTTGGTAGGATTCTGTGGTCAAGATTCTAACACATTGTTTTGTGTAACTTTTGGAGCTTCAGCCTCCACCTCGGTTATATTCTGAGGTTAGCCTCTCCGTGTGTTGACCATTATTGAATTATATCTTGTGTAAATTTTAGATAAATCAAAGAATACAAGGGTATTTATCTCTTTTAAAATTTCTTTATGATCCCTAGACTATTTTGTGGGTTTCAGGTGTGTTGTATCATAAAGTGACTCTCATCATATTTTTATATTCGTTGATGATATACTTATTTAGTTTAATGGTTTTCACCTGTATGCTTGTAGCTCGACCATCGAGAGTGAAATTATAATCACATAAACCAATCAGAGTATGGATATGAAACCCATATCCGATTAGGGAACACAGGTCCTACCAGTCCTCACCCAATCTTACCTGGTCAACATTATACCCTTCGAAGAGAAGTACATGCAAAATTTTGAGGCTACATCAGATCTTGGAGCCGGTATTGGCCAATAGAATGGGTTTGTAGGATTTGAGCCAATGGATGGATATGACGCCCACCATCATTGAATTATATTAGTGGTTGAGCATTTTTTTTTTTGAATTTACATGGTGGAATCGGTAGCCGCCATGAATCCGAGTAGGCTATCCAGCTTTTATGGCTGCCATAGTATTCTGTGTTGTCCACCCCATAAGCCGCAACATAGATATTCATGCAATCCGCCCCCATAACCACCATACCACAAACATTTTAAACCTTTTTACGTCGCTAAAAGCACCAAGAAAGGGACAAGCATTCAGTTTGACAAGGCCCGAGATTTGAACCTTGGACCTCCGCCTCCATTATGGGGTTTGGATGAACCAATTGGTCTACATCTCAGACCTATTAGTTGTTGAGTATGAATTCTAACTCACTAAATTTAAATGTTATGTGGTGTGTGGGGTTTATTTTAATTTTACAATAAAAGTAAAATGCATCAGAGAGCACCCATAATTTTTCTTATATGCCCAGGAAATTTACGTTTGAATTCATATTCAAAATAAATGCTATTTTCCAAATTAGAGAATGTAAAATTACATGAGATACTTGCCTTTAGATAGGCCCCAAGAAAGAAAACCCAAACACACAGTTTAAGTTCTAGTTGTTATATACCACAATCAACAGACAGCTAAATCTTAGATGTGGGTGACAACCACAACTAACAGTGCTAGCTACTACTGTCAACCACAGCTAATAACAGACAAGGTAATTTTCATTATTTTTTTCTCTAAACTTTGGCTAGATGATCTAAATAGCCTACTGATAGAAAAAACATAGAAACAAGAAATCATAGAGAAGGGAAAATTACCTGGAATTCCCTCATCTGATGAAGAGATAGGTTGTCTACTGTATTTTTCTCTATTTTCTTCTAGTCGTAGCTATCAAGCGTGGTTGAGATGCTATCCATAGGTGTTAAGCATGGCTGACACTATGCACCATACCTGTCAAGTGTGGCTAAGACCTGCAACATAAAAACACAAAAAAAAATAGTAAATACAATGAATTTTATGGGTTCCCATCATGATCACCATTTGTATGATCCTAAAAAACATGCATCTAAGTTATTGTATCATTAATACCAAGAATAAGCAATAAAGCATGTGAAAAAATGAACTAACAAGAACGTAGAGCCTTATTTTATTAAATCATGATAAATCTCGATTACAAGTAGGTCCCTATCATGGATACCAAATCTTGATAAAATAAATACAATGTTTTGAATCCCCTAAATGGGGGTAGTGCAATCCATAGTCTTTCTAGAGTCAACAAAAATTGCTTAAGAGATTGTGGATGCCTTCTTATCACTTTCTTTGAGGAAATTGATTTGAAAGTACTTTGAAACTACTAAGAATCTGTATATTACATGCAAGAAACAACAAGACACAATTAAGAGCATATGAGGCCTCTCATGATGAGGCTTTGACCAAGAAATTGTAAGAAATATGGAAAATATGCAAAGAAAGCATAAATACTTATAAATATGCTTAGGAAATGTCTAAATTATGGCAAAGCATGCTTGAAAAATAGTAAATCTAGTCAATCCAGTATATAACTTGCAATAAAAGCATAAAATAGATCTAATCTAGGAAGATTAATGCAAACTAGAAAATATGATGAAATAAGGGTAAAGATACCTCTAATATCTCAAATTAACCATAAAAATGTGCTAATGAAGGTTAATCTAAGATATATCTAACTAATTGCATGAATGAAATTGAAATACTATGGCTAAATGGAGGGAAATAAGCTTCAAATCCTAGCCACGAATTTTAAACGCAGTTGGCTCTGTTAGCCACAACTGAGGGGAATTTCCTCTTTCTCTTGCAACCAAGGCTTGAAACTCCTATTTTCTCTAAAGAATTTATCGTCAAGGATCAACTCGTTATTCTGGAATAGGTTTGTAGTGAAGTTCACTCGAATTTGCAATGGAGGTGATTCAATTGGTAAAGCTTACTTCTCAAGATCTTAGGATCATCATTGCTTAAAACATGGTCTTGATACTCCAAATGGATACCATATAGACACTCCTCAAGGGTCGTATGTAGCACTCCAATTTGGTAGGGCTTCACTAAATTCACTTGAAAACTCCTCTCTCTTCTTTCCCTAATTTTGAGGGTGGTCTTATAGCCTCTCCAATTCCTCATCCTAGCTTCCTTGAGAATCCAAGATCAAGAATTGGGAGGTTGGAGTAGTTGGGAGGAAGAATCTAGAAGTTTCCTCACTCAAAACCATCCAAGGTCAGTTACCATGACCATTGCAATTGATTTTGGTTTCGCTTTGGAGTTCGAGATAGTTACAAAGCTAGCCATGGCTCCTAAGCACAGCTAGAATCCTAGCCATAGGTGTTAGTAATGACTGATACCTTAGCTATGGATGCCATACGCAACTAAGAATGAATGGGCTAAATATGCCTAAATTGAGTGGTTAGAACCATTTCTTTGCCTTGGAAAGGTCCAAGATCATTCATATAGTCTGCAAGGATGCCCATATGAGTAGTCTCCTAAACATGACTCATTTTAGGTGTCTACATATATATACATATATATCAATTATATTATGCATAGAATGCTTTCAAGTGTATAACATTAAGTGTTTCGGGTTTTTCCTCTCCCTCTAGACTGGTAAGCCTATAAGTACCATTACCCACTCTTTGAGTGATAATGTATGGACCCAACCAATTAGACGTAAATTTATCATGAAGATGTGGCAATGCATTGGTGTTTTGTTGATTCTATTTAAGGACAAGATCTCCTACTTGGAATTCACGTAGATGAACTTTGGCATTGTAAGCACACTTTAGGTGGTCTTTATAAACTCATAAATGCTCTAAATCATTGACTCACCTCTCATAAAGAAGTGTGAGTTGGTCAAGATGTGCTTGTCTAGCAGTATCATCATCTATGAATTCCTGCAAAGAAATTTGCGAGGGAATCTCGAGCTCAAGAGTTATGATTGCTTCGGCTCCATGGACCAATGAAAATGGTGTTGCCCCAATAGTTGTATAGATGCTTGTTCGATAAGCCCATAAATCCAAGGGGATTTTGGCATGTCAATCTCTATGATTTTTGTTAACAAGTTTCTTGAGCATAGCAATTAAGGTCTTTTTGGTAGCCTTAGCCTGTCCATTTGCTTATGGGTAATAAGGAGTCAAGAAACTGTGTTGGATGTTATATTTCTCACAAAGTGCTCAAACATCCTTATTCTTGAAAGACTTTCCATTGTTAGAGATAATTTTTGAGAGGATACAAAAACGACAAATGATATGATGAAGTATGAACTCCATAATTCTAGGTCCTATCGTATTGGTTAGAGGAATTACCTCAACCCACTTTGTAAAGTATTTAATTACTGTGATGATGAATGTATGTTATCTCAAGGAAGGAGGTGATATATTTCCAATTAGATCAAGACCTCGTTGTAAAAAGTGCCAAAGGCTTTGAATAGGTTGTAAAGCTTGTGATGGCACATGAGTTAAATTAGCATGTTCTTGATATTTCTTACAATGTTTGATATATGTGCAACAATCACGTTCCATGGTGGGCCAATAATAACCCATGTGTAGAATACACTTTGCAATGACCATCCCACTAAAATGACCACCACAAGTTCCATCATGAGCTTCAACTATGGCTCTTTGTGCTTCACTAGACTCGAGATAACGAATGAGGACTCCATCATAACCACGTTTATACAACACATCCCCCAAGAGAACAAAATGAGCTACTTTTTACTTCAAAGTGCGTTTAGTAGTTTGAGAGATGTTAGATGGGAGTGTTCCAAACATGAGAAATGCTATTATTTGGCTTGACCAAGGCTCATATGGATCCAACTGGATAAAGCAAACATCTATATCATCCTTAGATTCAGTGCAAACAATTACAGATTTAGAGATTTTTGAAATTATAAGGGGTTGTACCTCTCCAAAGGAGTATTTTGGAATCAATGATCCAAGAGACACCATTGCATCCATAAATATATTAGTCAAACGTGGCAAACTATTGATTTCATACCATCAAAATTAGAAAGAAATTTCATTGCTACTTCATGATAAAGTTTAATGGTAGGTTCTTTGCATTGGTATTCTCCATTGATTTGCTTGACAATAAGTTGAGTCCTGATATGCTTAATGCTCATAGCTACAACTGATTGAAGACCTAAGATTAAGGCTTCAAACTTTGTTGTGTTTTTTATGTATTGGAAATCAATTTTGAATGATAAAGGGATAGGTACCCCCTAGGGTGTATGAAATATGACTCTAGCACCTTGACCTTTTGTGCACTTAGAGCCATCAAAGAATAGTGTGATATCAATGTCTTCCTTCAAAATGACATCTTCTTCTTGTTTAGTGATAGTGAATACCAAATCATCTGGGAGATATATAATCAAAGGATGATCGCTAGGTAGTGGAGATTTCACAAGCTGATTGGCAATGACCTGATATTTAAAGGAATTTTGGATAATGAATTCAAGGTCAAATTTTGTAAGCAACATTATCCATTTAGTGGTGTGGGTGTTATTGTAAGTGTGATACATCATATAACGTAGAGGATTTTCTCTAGCTATGACATATGTTGTGTGACTAAGCATGTAATGTCAAATTTTCTTAGTGGTAAAAACCACTACTAAGCACAATTTCTCTACATAAGCATATTTAGTTTCATAGCTTACCAATGTTCGACTAATATAATAGACAACTTGCTCTCGATTTTCTTCATTATTTTGTGCAAGCATTATCCCTAGTGCAAAGTCCATTGCTGAAACATAAATATATAATGTAACCCTTGAACAAGGAGGATCTAATACTGGTGGAGAAGCTAGATATGCTTAAAGTTATTGATACAAGTGATTGAATGACCTACATTTGTCATAAAGTTGCATAATGAAATGATGGATTGATTGGATCTTTCCTTGTAAACTATGCAATTCCTTTAATTTTGTTGGGGGAGGCATCTCTAAGATGACCTTGACCTTGTTAGGGTCCATATCAATGCCTCTTTTAGATATAATGAACCCTAATAATTTGCCAAAGGTAACACCAAAGACACATTTCTTGAGGTTCAACCTTACATTATGTTCTAAAAGTTGATCAAAAACTTTCTCCAACACACCAATGTGCTCTTATCGTTTTTTAGATATTTTCAAGAGATCATCCACATAATCTTTGATAATATTATGCATATAGTCATGGAAAATGTATGTCATGGCACGTTGATAAGTGGCACCTACATTTTTAAGGCCAAAGAGCATCACCTTGTAATGAAAAGTTCTCCAAGGTGTGGTAAATTCTATTTTGTTTTTGTCATCAGTATTTATTCGAATTTGGTTGTATCCTAAAAAACCATCCATGAGAGAAAGCATTTATGATCGACTGTAGAAGCTTACATTTAATTTTATCAATCCGAGGGAAATCAAAAAGATTTAAAAAGTAGCAATCCCATATAGATTATATCGTAGGAGTTAATACTAAGTCTAGCTCAATTTCCTGTCCAGAATTCATGCGTACACGTGTACAAAAAGAAATATAAAAATTATGCAGGGATGAATTATGCAAGATATGGTAAATAAATGCAATCTAACTTTTACTAATGATGTAATTTACTGATGCATCTGATTATTTGCAATTAATTTATGATATGTTTTAATCTAAATGTAAAGAACTAATTTATGATATGAGGATCCTCGTGCAATTTATTTTATTTTATATAAATTAGAATGCAAATCTAACTAATCCTAATCTAATGCAGGGGCAAGAGAGCTCAGGGACTATCTATTAGGAGTGGGCCCTGCCTCCTAAAGTGGTAGTGTAAGTCTTTCTCCCCTAATTTACCTTATTAGTAACTAAGTTTTATGTTTCATACTAATATTTATGCATATTTTATGAATGCAGGTAATAAGTCTACAATTTACAAAATAGAGATTAAACAAACTACACAGTTGATACAAAATACCATATTTGAAGAAAATGTTGTTTTATTGCTGGAGCTTCAACTGTACATGCTTCCTCAGAATTGTAACTTAACTTAGAATAGACTGTAAATTGTAATGCAAAATTATTCCAATGCAGCTAACCCAAACCTCTCTCAAGGTCCTCTATGTAATTTTATACTAAAACTAATACAATGTTGAATAGTTTCTTCCACGTATTTGTCATGCGTAACTTGTGGACTGATGACTGTACATGAATCAACAATAATCTAAAACCTAATATAATTCTTATTTTGACTTGGACTTATAAATGTTCTTATTGGTCCAAGTGGCATCTACACATAATCCTATCAAGATACTATCTATTCTAACTAACTCGCAAGATAGATGTTAAGACTTTACTTCCTTTATTCCAGGAAGTCTTAACAATATTTTGCGATTACATTTCAAATGTCCCAAAATAAACTCATTACAAATATTATGAAACTTTGTCAACTAGAGATATTCTCGCATATAATTATGCGAGAAGCAAGGTAGGTTGAAAATATATTTGTTGTCATCCATTGTAATGTGTCGTCCACTTGATTGTGTCGTCCATGATCAATAGAAATTGCTGGTAACATTCTCCAGTAATTACCTTCAGTAATTACTGTTAGTAGTTACCTTCAGTAGTTACCTTTAGTAACTACCTTTAGTAATTACTTTCAGTAATATACTTTAGTAATATACTTTAGTAATATGCTTTAGTAAGATCAATTACTATTGTTTCCCGAACTGCTATGGTTCTTCTTCTCGTCCAAGGTGCATTCCATAGGTTCTGTGATTTCTTTATCAATCATCAATGTTTTTTCCTGTATTTTTCTTAGAACTCAAACAAATTTGATACAAATCAAACATAACTGTTATATTACCATAATTAATCATTTTTACTAATAAATTGTATTTTATTAAAAATAACTTACATAAATATATCAATTAATCAGGTAAATGAAGTAATTCTGATACAAAAATCTATGGTGAATGACCACTCATCATTCCCCCAAAATGAAGTTTATGCATGTCCCCATGCATACAGAAAAATTTAAATGAAAGGGAAATAATAGTTCTATGCATGCATTACATATTCAGAAAAATGACATTATAATCAGAATTCTAAATGAGTATTAGAATTTATAACACATACATTTTTGTGTCAGAATTTTCAAAACAGTTCACACACAGATAGATATATTTTATCAAAACTATAATAGTCTAAATATAAACATATATTTCAAATAAAACTATAGCAATCTAACAAAATCAGAACTGTAACAATATAACAAATATATTTTAATCAGAACTGTAACAATCTAACAAACATATATTTTAATCAGAACTGTAACAGTCTACATAGATACAAAAAAAATTCTTTCTAAAAAAAAACATAATTACAAAGAACAAAAATAATCAAAAATGATAAAGTAAAAATGAAATGATATTCTTACAGATCATATACTAAATATAATGCAATCTATAAATATTTTAATAGCAAAGAAAATATTTTTATCTTTTTGCAATACTAACTGTCCATCCACTTATATACAAATATACAAATAAAAATTGTCTTCAATACCATATAAAATAAAATATAAGTCTGAATAAAAGTTCTTTGTCACTGTTTTACTATTTTTGAGCTCATTGCGATAAGAGTCTAGAAGAAATTCTAGAAGATCGGGGTCTTGCTCCTGGTAGTTTTCGTTCCTTTTTAACCTATTGTACCTATCCCTTAGCTCTCTGGTCTACAACTGCTGTAGTGGTTGTAACTGGCGTCTCCACCATAATCATCTTAATATGTTCGACCTCCTGATTGCTTCCTTTATGCTCTGCATCCTTTGCTTGTGAAGAATGGAGTTCCTCATTATGTACCATCAGATCATCTTCCAAAGGCATCCCTATATTCAAGGCAAGGCATTTTAATGCATTTCCTTTATTAGTTGGCACATTCGGTTTTATAGATTGATACTGTTGAGAAAAATTATGAGTTTGTTGGGAACTATCCTCTTCAAGAACCTTTGAAAAGTCAATTAATTTATTAGTAGATATCTGTTTACTAAAATTGACCGATTTCTTAGGCTTTTTCCTGGAGGTAGAACTTTTAGGTGGGGAAGTTTCAACAGGTGGCGACCGGTTGACAGAGTCCGTAGGTCTCGCAGTCTTATCCACAGAAAGTTGTTTAATTAATTCAAATTGAACAGAAAGAGCGTGTTGTACAATTTTATACTGTTCTATAAAATATTCTCTTAACCTATCAATTTTCATTTGAAGAACTGTATTTTGTGCTTTGAGATATGACAGGGTTTCTACAATAGTTTCATTTACAGGCAATTCTGGTTCTTGTTTATCTTCATAATCTTCTACAATTTTTGTTTGCTTTCTAGGTTGAATTTTAAATCTCATATCTTTACATTTTTTCTTCGGGCTTTCAGGTTCTTCATCATGGCGGTCAGAGTCATCTTCTTCTAGAGATTGATCATTTTTAGATTCAGAAGACTCCGAATATTTAGGTACATTGGATTCTTCTACAATTTGGCTCCAAGATGCCTTTACTTCATGAGCCCTTTTCAAGATAATTAATTTAATCAGACCATGGTGAGAGATCAAGTGCAGCTTAGGTTTTTCCTTAGGAGCTTTTGGTTTAACCCTTAGAACTGTTGATTTCAACGACTGAAACAAGAAATAGGGAAGATTAATAACACAATCATTTTTGTCAGGATATTTCAAATTAAGCAACATCCGAATATGATAGGCTAACAGAATGGACATTCATCCTTCGATAGTGAAAAATTTGATGATGAGGATAGTTGCCTCCTGCCAAAGAAGGGGAAGTGTAGAGGTTGCAACTCCCTTGATTGACCCTTCTTTATCCCTTAAAATTATGCATTTCTCATCAAATTTATTTACCAACTGACTGACACTTTTTGAGTTTTTATATAAGAGTGCACCAACCTCAGGTAAATTTAGAATTTTAGAAATCAGACTTGGGTTTAACGTTAATTGCAAACCTCCAACATGGGTGATCATCGTATCAGGATTACAATTTAAAATAAACTATCTTGCTACCCCTATATCATGCCCTTTAAACTTAGTAAGTGCCTCCCACCAGCGAGCGTTTTCAAATAATTCAATTACGGAATCGCTCAGACTTTGTGTATCAACAGAGGATGGCTCACTACGCTTTTGGAACACAGGTTTAGGCATCATGGTGTCTGGGGATTGAGGAAGTTTTAATCACCCAAAAATCTTGCAATATTCGAGTACACAGAGTTTGTTTTAGAGGCCAGCAGGAATCCTTATTATTTTCTATATATATAACCCTTTTTTTTTTTATTTTATACTAATACCAAAAATGTACAGAATACAACACATAAGTGAAAATACAAGGTATATTTATAAAAACGTAAGATGTACAGAAAGCAAAACAAAAACGTAAAATATACAAAATACATTCTAGAAACAATAAAACGTAAATATGTACAGAATACATTATGTAGAGTGTACATCACATAATCTAAAATCTTATAGATTAATTAAATCATAGTAGAAAGCAATCCATAAAAAATATTTTCTAATTCAAGAAAGAAAACCCTAATTTATTTTTATAAACAAAGCTTAATTGTAAACCAGATAATCACAAATTGTCAAATAATGCCTAATTCGAGGAATTTTCCTAGATTTTTACCTAAAAAAAACAATTTAATTATAAATCTACTGTGAAGAATTTAGGAATTTTCTATTTTTCTAAAATATTTTTAATAATTTAGTGTAGAATAAGAGATTTCAAGCAAACTGTTCTGTGAATTTGCCCTAAATTTAGGGAATTCATGCGTTTTTTTTTTTAACAATTTCCCAAAATTATAATCGAATTTTGCCCAGAATAAAAAAAATTCATTTCCCCTAAATAATTTCAGAATATAATCTTTAAAGAAATGAAAAATAATAAATAAAAAAGTATTCGGTGGCGAAGGGACAAAAATTTCAAGAAAAAAATAAAAACTTTCATTTCCCCCAAATAATTTTAGGGTTTTCAAATAATTTCAGTCCTACAATAAAGATTCTGCCCTAAAAACAAAAACTTTTTTTTTTTTAATTACAGCTTTCGCAAAAAGGACGAAAAACCCTAATGGCAGATTCCAATTTTGCCTAGAAAACCTTGTTTATATCAAGTTTTGCCTAATCCTCACTTAAAAATAAAAAGGGAAAAATAAAGAAAACAGTGAAATCTTTTTTAATAATAAAGAACAAAAAAGTAATAAGAAAAAGAAACGTATTTTTACCTGTCGCTTGTCGCAATCGCAGAGAAAAGGGTTTGGCCACCTTTTGGTTGACGTCGTCAACTTCCTGGCCACCTTTCATTTTTGGCCTCCCCAATTTCTCCGAATATAAGGAAATTGCAGAATATTGGGCTAAAACACACCGATTGCATAAGTTATTTGCAAGAAACACACCAATTGGGCTAAAATATTGAGCTAAAAAAAACTAGTGGTTTCCTTCTGCATGGCCGCATGTCAGTGGTTTCCTTCTGCATGGCCGCATGCAGTGTCGATTGCGAAATAATAAAAAGTGATCGGCGATGAGATTTTTAGCCACCGTTTACCCAAAAACTCATCGACGATGGAGGTTTACCCTAAATACTAATTGACGGTGGAGAATTTACCCCTAATATAGATCATCGATGGAGGTGGTTTAAGCAAGGTTTGATCAATGGCGCAGGTTGTTCGTCAACCCGCCTAACCCTAAAATCAACGGTGATGCAAATATTAACAAGTTTACCTTGTGTTTGTTCGAATTAGATTACGACCATAGATCTTCCATGCAATCGACGGTGGAGAGATCGTATCCGCGTCCTCGCATTCTATTGGTTGGAGATCGTCACGTGTCCCGTAGCTTTTGCTTGGAAATTTCCTGAAGGTTGCGTGGGTCGTTAATCACCGTTGATTATATTTCAAAATCGATGGTAAAAAAATGATCTGCGTAGTTATCCCTTATTTGCCGTGCCTACCACGTGGCAAATGCAGGTGAAGTGTCCGCTACTTATATTTTAATCTTATTTTAATATAATATATTTTAATATATTATATTATATATTATATTTATTAAATATTTATTATATATATATATATATATATTATTTTAAATATATTAAGATATATCATAGATGAATAATATTATTTATTATAACTAATATATATATATAAATTATTATATATATAATATATATATTATATTTATGATTTTTACAAATGATAATTACAAATATTACGGAAAAGTATTACTGATGATAATATTACAGAATAAATTATGAAAAACTTATTTATAGAAGGTATCTATGAGATATACTTACGGAATATGCTTACATAAGATGCTTATGGAAGTTGTTTACATAAGATGCTTACGGAAGATACTTACGAAAGGCACTTATGGAAGACACTTACGAAGATACTTACGAAAGGCATCTATGGAAGACACTTACGGAAGATACTTACGAAAGGCATCTACCAAAACCACTATTAGGATTAGAGGAATACTTTACCTTTTTTTTCTTCTTCCCCCAAACTATATTATAAGCTATGTATATCTTTATTTATCCTCCCCCCAAACTTTAATTTTGGCTATATAGCCAAAACAAAGGGAAAGGTACTTATTTATTTTATGGATAGTAATAATAATATTTTATATACGGGGGTTATTTATAATTTTTGAGATTGTGCTTCTTGTATGTCATTAAGAAGTTTCTGATGTCAGTCATCTAGGATATCTGAAAGTGAAATGAATATTAATATGGATTTGTAAAGGATAAAATGTGATGGATATAAGCCATGTTTTTGTAGAGAATTTGAAATCATAGTACTGTCATAAGATTTTACTATTGATCTTTGCATATGATGTTTCTAGGTTGATTCTTCAAGGTTGTCAAACAACATTCTAGAAATGCTGAAACAAACTTCATTTACTTCTATCACAAATCAATTTAGTGTTAAAGTTGTCCTAGTATTTTCAAGTTTTCTTTCAAAACCAATTGTGTGTGCAGTGAAGGTTCATTCCCCATTATGAGTAAGGATTAAAAACAACAAGGATTATACATGCCAAAAGCTAGCTGATCTTATAAGCATCTATAGGTCTTGTCCAGACTTATTGCTAATACGTAAGGATACTTTAATAAAAATATCCCATGGTATTTGAAATACTAAGAATTCTAGGGATTCAAGCTCTTTTTGCCCCTTTTTATTATGCTTTATTTGGGATACTTGCTTAGCAAGGGATTTTGTAGTGCTTTTTGAGGTTCTTGCTTATTTTGAAGAGAAGCAAGAATATATGTTTTTCTTTGTAGGATTCTTGTTTATTTTGAGGAGAAACAAGAATTTATGGGGATACTTGCTCGATTAGATGAGGAGCAAGGGAAAAATTTTTTTTTTTTTTTTTTTTTTTTATGGAAGAGGGCGAGCTTGTCCTTTTGCCAATTCATTAGTAATCTAGACCATGCGTATAAATAGATAAGCAAGGGAAAATTTTCACTTATGGCAAATATAATACATGAGTTAATTTTCCAAAACTTCACAATGTTTTTTTTTTTAAATGTGTATGTGTGTGTGGTTAAAAGAGAAAACTTAATCATCTAGAAGTTACTCATAACATTTCAAAATATTTGTTCTATTTTCAATGAAAATTTTGTTCAATATACCAGATATAATTTGAGTATTTGAAAAATACCTAGATTTCATCTAGCAACAAGGTACTATACATCATGTGGTCATCATTTCTCTACAAAGTTTGAAATAAAGAATTTTCTTGAAAAACTTTGAAGACTAAAAAATAAAAAGAAATGTAGATACTTCATGATGAAATAAAGGAAGCATAATCATTTTTATTTTGATATAATAATTACATTATTATATATAGATATATATATGTACATATATGTATATATATGTATATTTTTTCAAAGAGATTTTATTGAATAGTAGTTGATTGTAGTTCTAGAATACATTGCAAATTAGTATGTTGTCTAAACTGATGTATGAATTCTTCCTTAGATAATGGCTTCCTATAAAGTTTAAGCCTATGGCCATTTACTAATAATTTTCTTGTTGAATCATCTATAGGCTTAAGCTTAACTGTACCGTTTCCAAATATTTCCTCAATTTCATAGGGTCCTAGCCATCTTGTTCTCAATTTACCTTGAAAATCTTGGTAACGAGAATCAAATAACAAGGCCCAATCTCCTGATTGAAATGTACGTGGTACAATATGTTTATCATGCCATTTATTTCATTGTTGTTGAGTTATTTCTGTTCTATGCAAGGCTTCTAATATTCTTTCATCCAAAATATTTAACTTTTCCAACCTTTCTTTTTGTGCATTATCCAAATTCATATTAAGTTGTACCGATGTGCGGAGTGTTTCTATTTCAAATTCAATGGGCATGATGGCTTGTTTTCCATAAACCATTTCATATGGTGATAAACCTGTGGTAGTTTTCCAAGTTGTATTATATGCCCATACAACTTCTTTTAATATCTCATTCCAATCACCCCTATTAACAGTTACAGTTTTTGTGATAATCTTTTCAAGCTCTCTATTTGTAACTTCTACTTGTCCATTAGCTTGAGGGTGATATGGTGAGGTTTTCTTGTGTTTTATTTGATAAATGTTAACAAAATAATCAATCACATTGGAGGTAAATTGAGGTCCATGATCTGAAACTAATTCTCTTGGTGCTCCAAAGCGTTGCATTATGTTTTCATAAAGAAAATCAGCTACTAGTTCAGCTTGAGCTCGTGGAAGAGCTTTAACTTCAACCCACTTGGTAACATAATTTGTACATACAAGTATGTGTTTATTACCATCACTTGGAGGGTCTATAGGTCCAAAAAAATCAATTCCCCATTTTTCAAATGGTTCAAGAGCTATTTGTGGAACCAAAGGCATTTCCATAGAGGGTGTAGGTTTGCTAGCTCTTTGACAAGCATCACATCTATCAATAAATCGATGAGCATCCTTATTCATAGTAGGCCAAAAGTACCCAGTTTGAAATATTTTGTTAACTATCCTTTGGGTGGCATAATGACCTCCACAAGGTTCTTCATGTGCTGCCCTAATAATATCATATACATCATTTTCTTGTACACATCTTCTAATTATTTGATCTGGACATCTTTTAAATAAATTTCCATGAATCCACGTAAAAGGAATACTTTGATGTATTAATTTCCTATGCTCATGAGGTGTAAAATGTTGAGGTGTTCTTCCTGTTACTAAATAATTTACAATATCAGCATACCAAGGGGTAAAAATAGAAAGAGCAAATAAATGTTCATCTGGAAAATTATTAGGTATTAACTCATTGTCATCAAGGATTTGCATGCGAGATAAATGATCAGCAATAACATTATCCTTTCTTGCCTTATCTATAATTGTGACATTGAATTATTGTAGTAAAAGAAGCCATCTAATCACTCTACTACCTATTGTTGCTTTGTTCATTAAGTATCTAATAGCAGAATGATCAGTGTGAACAAATACTTCATACCCTGTTATGTAATGTTTAAATTTATTGAGAGCATGAACTACGGCTAAAAATTATTTTTCTGTAATAGTGTAATTAAGTTCAGCTCCATGCAAATTTTTGCTTACATAATAGATAGCATAAGGTATTTTATTTTCTATTTGTTGCAATACTGCTCCTATTGCATACCCTGAAGCATCACAATGTATGTGGAATGGTAATTCCCAATTTGGTCCTCTTAAAATTGGAGCAGTAGTCAATCTTTCTTTTATTTCATCAAAGGCTTTTTGACATGCATTTGTCCAATTAAATTCACTGTCTTTAGTTAAGAGCTTAAGCATAGGAGTAGCAATTTTACTGAAATCTTTAATGAATCTACGGTAATATCCTACGTGTCCTAAGAAACTTCTCACCTCGGTTTGTGTCTTTGGAGGTTGAAGAGTTTGAATAACTTGTATTTTTGTAGGGTCTACTTTAACACCATATTGTGATATATAATGTCCTAGAACAATGCCACCTCTCATCATCATAAAACACTTTTCATGACTTAGAGAGATATTTTGCTCTTGACATCTTATTAAAACTTTTTGCAATCCTAATAAAGTTTCTTCAAAAGTAGTACCATATATTGTGAAGTCATCCATATAAACTTCCATGCATTCATTTGTTAAATCAGCAAATATAGCTAACACAACTCTTTGAAAAGTTGTAGGTGCATTACATAATCCAAAAGGTAGAACATTATAAGCATAAGTTCCTACAGGACATGTGAAAGTTGTTTTTTCTTGATCTTCCTCAGCTATGGAGATTTGATTATACCCACTAAAACCATCTAGAAAACAAAAATATTTCTTTCCAACCAAGGTATCTAGGACTTGATCAATAAATGGTAAGGGAAAATAATCTTTCTTGGTTACTTTGTTCAATTCTCTATAATCAACACAAATTCTCCATTTACCATTATTTTTAGGGACTATCACCAAAGGTGATACCCATTGGCTATCTGAAATTGGGTATATAAATCCTGCATTTAAGAGTTTAATGATTTCCTCTTTAACTATTTCTTTCATAGCTGGATTTAATCGTCTTTGGGGTTGTCTTACAGGATTACAACCTTCTTGAATAAATATTCGATGAGTACATACATTCGGGTGGATACCCTTCATGTCTTCGTAGTTCCATGCAAATGTTGATTGATGCTTTTTAAGCATATCTACCAATTGTGACTCTTGTATGCTCAGGAGTTCATTATTGATGTTAAGAGTTCTTCCAGGTATAATATTTATTTGTTTACATTTTTTTGTATTTGCATCTATCCCATTTACTTCATGTTCAAAAATATTCAAATCATAGCCATATGATTCCATTTGAGATTGACTTGTGCTTGCTTCATAAATAGAAGATTCAGATAAATAACTATTGTTTTGACCTTGTTCTTCTTGTTGATTTTCTAACAATAATGGTAAGGGTCCCTCAACTTCTTGTTCAAGTTCTTCGATTAGAACATTAACTGATAAAGTTTGGATATCATCATATTCATGAGGAAAATCATACCACAATTGTTTTGGAAATTCTTCTTCTATTGGTGATTTAGGGAATAAACTAAGATCTTTTGTATCCTTGCCATTAGAAATAGTCATGTTTCCTGATCTACAACTAATGTAAGCATCAGTTGTTGCAAGCCATGGTCATCCTAAAATTAAGGGATGTCCCCCTAATTTATTTTTGGGTTGTAGGACTATAAAGTCTACAGGGTATTCCCATGAATTTATTGAGACCATAATGTCTTCTAATTTTCCTTCAAGCTTAATAGTAGATCTATCAGCGAGTTGAAGCACAATAGAAGTTAATTGTAGTTTATGCATCCCTAAGGATTCTGTTGTTTCTTTGGTCATAACATTAATAGCGGCTCCTAAATCAACCAAAACATTTTGTAATGTTATGTTTCCAATATGCACAGTGAGTATAGGTATTCCAGGATCTGTATATTTGGGTACTAACCTATCTCCTATCATCATCTCAGATAATTGTCCAATGACTTGAATAGTTTGAAATTCATTCTTATTTTTATTCTTTGAACATATATTTTTGATAAGTTTAGAATAAATGGGTATATCCTTGATAGCTTGTAATAAAGGAATTTTAATAGTAACGCCTTCTATTTCTTGAAGAAAATTAAAGGTTGGCTTGGATGGTTCTTTTGGTATTGCCAGTCTTTGAGGAAATGGTACTTCTATTTCCTTACTTGTTTGGATTTCTTGTTGTTTGGTTGGAATATTTTCCTGTTGATTTTTTGTTTCCTTCTTGTTGTCATTTTCATTTTCAACCAAGTTTTCAATAGGATCATCATATTTTGTGAGAGTGACATTATCTTCCAACACCTTTCCTGATCTTAATTGAATTTGTTGACATGGTGCTATAGATATAGAACATGTTTCATTTGTTTCATAGACTTGTTGGACATTTTTATTGTTATTAGGGTTAGGAACTGGTTGAGCTGGAAGAGGTAATTGCTTAGGAGGATTATTATTATTGTTTGGAGGTGGTAGAAGTCTATTTTGAGGTGAGTTCTGAGTATTTTATCCCCTAAATTGATTTTGAGAATTTTGTTGTTGCATTGTATTTGGAGACCAATTAGTGCCACCTTGATTATATTGGCCACTATTATTCCAACCAGGCATATTTTGATTTTGTGTTCCTTGATTCCATGGGGGTTGTCCTCCATAAGAGTTAGCCATAAATTGAGCCCATGGGGGTATGTTCCAATCTTGGTTGTAAGAGTTCCAATTAGTCCAGTTTGGTGTATTGGACCATTGATTAGGCCTTTGTTGGTTGGGATAACTAGGGTTTGACCAATTTGATGGGCCATTAAATGGACCATTTCATATTTGAGCAACAAAATAAACATCTTCTGCCTCTTCTACTTCAGGTTCTTTTATGGCAGCTTTAACAACAGAGATATACTTACATTTTTTAGTTTTATGATTTTTATCACAAATTTGGCAACAAGCAGAAATATTGGAGATATTTGTTATGTTGAGAGGACATTCTCTTGAATTGTGATTTTTCCTACATCTATGGCAGTAAATTTCTTCACTATCCTTTGTATTTTTATCCATTAAATCCAAATATATGGTAAAATTACTCAATAAATCAGTTTTTAAACCTTCCAACATATTTCCAATTTTGGCTCTTGTCACTCCTACTCCTGTAGATATGTATTTATTACCTCTCAAAGGTTTGTTTCTTGAATAGTTTCTACAAATATTTATAATCTCCTCAAGTGATATAGAATGAATATCTCCTTTTGCCATAAGATTTAAGATTTCAAGAACATCTTCCTTTAAACCTTTCAGAAAAAAGTTCTTTTAGGATTTCTTCTTCAAGATCTATATTTATTCTAGATCCTACAAATTGAAATATCTCAAGATAATCTTCCAAAGATTCATCTTCTTTTTTATTCATACGAAAAATCTCAGCTTTCTTATCCCTAACTCTACAATAATCTTGATATCTTTCAAGGAATATTTGTTTTAATCCATTTTCTCCATCCCAATGATTACAAACTCCTTCTCCTAGACCCATAAACCATCTCAAAGTGGCATCTTTAAGAGTAGAAGGAAATAATATTAACTTTTGCTCATTGGTAGTGTAAAAATAAGCTTGACATACTACTTCAAATTCAAAAAGAAAAGCATCAGGATCTTCATGGGGTTTTCCATGAAAAGTAGGCAATATAGAAATAGAGATTGATTTAGGTTCCCTTGTTCCATCTTCTGTATGTAAGATTGGGAAAGGAAATGTTTTTCTTTGTCTAATTTCCCCCTGATCTTGTCTTTGTCTCTCTTGCCTTTGTCTCTCATTTCCACGATTTTCTTCTCCTATTTCACTTTGTGCATCAGCCATTCCTGAATATAGGAATTCAAGAATTGGTTCAGGTATAGGTTCAGTAAAAATAGAAGAGGGATCTATGTAGTTGTCAAATTCTGGATCGGACAATAAATATGTATTGGGATCTTGATCTAGGATTTCAGCTTGATTGGTTGATGATGTAGCCTCAGTTTTTACTATTTTAAAAATCCCAGGTTTTCTAAAGTCTCTTGGGGATTTTTCTATTTTATTAGTTTTTATAAATCTTCCTTTAGAGTCTCTAGGTCTGTTCATGTATGTTCTAAACCTATTATTATTATTTTTTTTTTCAAGCACTATGTCTAATCTTCTTTGAATAATTTATGTATATCATTGATTGGATCAAGTTGGTCTGGTGTCATGAAATGTTCCTCTTCGAAATTAAAATAATCTATCAATAATTGAATTAGCTGAACAAGATAAGCTTTAATTGTGATAGGATTAGGAATTCCAAACTGTAGTTCATAACGTAATTCTTGGCACAATTCTCTAAAACGTACAACTCTAGGAATTCTATAGTATCTCTTGTTGTGAACAGTGAGGGAATCCTCAAGGTATTGATTCCAAGGATAAATTGCTAGATTTACTATTGCTCTTCTATCCCAAAGCCAATTTTCACAACTTATTCCCAGATTATCATAAGGTGTAGGATGATTTACCCTTAAATTTTTTGCTATATTAATCCTTTTTATCTTCTTAAGTTCTTCTGATCTTTCGTTGATAGAGTCAACACGTTCACACAGTGCTTCCCATTCTGGTTTGGTTGTTATGAAATTTTGATCAACAAGAAGATTAACCTCTTGTTGTATCAAAAATTTTCTAAGGTCTATGAATTCAATCTGACTATTTTCAACCATTTGTTTATTTTCTCTTTCTGAAAATTTATTTTATTTTTTTTATTTTTGGGTTTTGATTTTTCTGTTTTCAATCCTACTGTTTACTTAAATATAAAATTCAGAATTTATATATACTTTTAACAAAATGGAAAGAAAAAAGAAATATGTATAATTTTAAACAGACCTAATGCTACTAAAATAAGATGTGATCCACGGTCTATGAATCCATACAACCTATTTTAGCAAAATTAGGGAAAAACTAATACTACTGAAAATTAAGGCGATCCACTATGAATCCATACAACTAATTTTAGTAATAATTAGGTGAAAATAAAATTGCTGAAATAAAAGGTAACTTCTTATTGTTTCTTGGATAGGAGGATTTCATTACAATTGTGTCACTCAATGTAACTACTTCCTATAGAATAAAAATAGGGTGTTACTTTTGGCGTTCACCTACTTCCTAATTTTATTTATAGGTCCTAACTAGTTTAACAATAATAATTACCCAAAGCAAGAAATTTGCAGAAATTAAAATTTGCAGGAATTGAAATTTAATCTATGAAAGCAGTAAAACATGAAATCCTTATGAAAAATGAACCTGGAAACGTCGTAAGGTGGGGCTCTTTGCAGCCTATCTACAGTAGGGAGGTCTCATGTGTACCATCTATGTAAATATCTACTCTGACTCGTATGCACACCAAGGGCCCATGTGTCCACATGATCTCATGCGTACAAGTAAGTCCACTCACTTTGCACTGCCAAGCAACTTTTTTGACCAACTACTATGACGCTACTTTCCCCGACAACGACGCCAAAATGATCGGCTGTAGAAGCTTACATTTAATTTTATCAATCCGAGGGAAATCAAGGTTAGATTTAAAAAGTAGCAATCCCGTATAGATTATATCGTAGGAGTTAATACTAAGTCTAGCTCAATTTTCTTTCCAGAATTCATGCGTACACGTGTACAAAAAGAAATATAAAAATTATGCAGGGATGAATTATGCAAGATATAGTAAATAAATGCAATCTAACTTTTACTAATGATGTAATTTACTGATGCATCTGATTATTTGCAATTAATTTATGATATGTTTTAATCTAAATGTAAAGAACTAATTTATGATATGAGGATCCTCGTGCAATTTATTTTATTTTATATAAATTAGAATGCAAATCTAACTAATCCTAATCTAATGCAGGGGCGAGAGAGCTCAGGGACTATCTATTAGGAGTGGGCCCTACCTCCTAAAGTGGCAGTGTAAGTCTTTCTCCCCTAATTTACCTTATCAGTAACTAAGTTTTATGTTTCATACTAATATTTATGCATATTTTATGAATGCAGGTAATAAGTCTACAATTTACAAAATAGAGATTAAACAAACTACACAGTTGATACATAATACCATATTTGAAGAAAATGTTGTTTTATTGTTGGAGCTTCAACTGTACATGCTTCCTTAGAATTGTAACTTAACTTAGAACAAACTGTAAACTGTAATGCAAAATTATTCCAATGCAGCTAACCCGGACCTCTCTCAAGGTCCTCTATGTAATTTTATACTAAAACTAATACAATGCTGAACAGTTTCTTCCACGTATTTGTCATGCGTAACTTGTGGACTGATGACTGTACATGAATCAACAATAATCTAAAACCTAATATAATTCTTATTTTGACTTGGACTTATAAATTTTCTTATTGGTCCAAGTGGCATCTACACATAATCCTATCAAGATACTATCTATTCTAACTAACTCGCAAGATAGATGTTAAGACTTTATTTCCTTTATTCCAGGAAGTCTTAACAATATTTTGCGATTACATTTCAAATGTCCCAAAATAAACTCATTACAATAAATATAAAACTTTGTCAACTGGAGATATTCTCGTAGATAATATGCGAGAAGCAAGGTATGTTGAAAAGTGAAGATATTTGTTGTCATCCATTGTAATGTGTCGTCCACTTGATTGTGTCATCCATGGTCAATAGTAATTGTTGGTAACATTCTCCAGTAATTACCTTCAATAATTACCTTTAGTAATTACTTTTAGTAGTTACCTTCAGTAGTTACCTTTAGTAACTACCTTTAGTAATATACTTTAGTAATATGCTTCAGTAATATGCTTTAGTAAGATCAATTACTATTGTTTCCCGAACTGCTATGGTTCTTCTTCTCATCCAAGGTGCATTCCATAGGTTCTATGATTTCTTTATCAATCATCCATGCTTTTTCCTGCATTTTTCTTAGAACTCGGACAAATTTGATACAAATCAAATATAAATGTCAGATTACCATAATTAATCATTTTTACTAATAAATTGCATTTTATTAATAATAACTTACATAAACATATCAATTATTCAGGTAAATGAAGTAATTCTGATACAAAAATCTGTGGTAAATGACCACTCATCAATTTCCTGGCCAACGCAAGTGTCGACAAGAGTATCAATGTTTGGGAGACAAAAAGAATCCTTACGATACACTTTGTTAAGATCTCAAAAATTAGTGCAAACATGTATTTCCCTATTAGGCTTGTGAACGAGTACCATGTTTGAGATCCACTCAGGATAATAAATGGGTATGATGAAACCCACATCTAGTAGATTTTGGAGCTCTTCCTTAACCAAGAGGGCAATGATAGGATGCATCCTTCTAAGTTTTTGTTTGACCAGATTAGCATCAGGATGTAAGGTGAGATTATGGACAACCAAGATAGGTTCAAGACCCGGTATGTCTTTATAGGACCATGCAAAAATACCCTTCTTCCTCTTGAGGAGAGCAATTAATTGCTCTTGTTCATCGTTGGATAAGATTTTGACAAGCTTGACAATTTAGGGATTGTCTTTGTCTGAACTAAAATCCACATCGATGGTATCTTCAATGGATATGTGGGAACCTTCCTCAAGTTTATGGGGTGTAGGGATCAGATTAATGTTGTCTAAGATTTCATCAAACTCTTTTGACTTTTCCTCATCTACATCTACTTGGAAAACCTTGAGGTTTGAAGATGAGGTTGAAGGTGAAGGTGGAGGGCATGAAGGAATGTAGTTTGCTGAAGCCCTTAACAATTCCTCAAATAATACAAACTTGAAAAAGGATGAATACAAGGAAATTTAGTCCATATCAATAAGACTTATGTCAATTTGAATTGGCTTTGCCAAATCGCATGGATTACAAAGTAGGGTGAATAATTCAATAGGATTCATTTTGACTTAAGGGAAAGTGGATGAGGTTGGATGGTATGAATGGAACATAATAACTGGTGTTAGGAGCTTGGTAATCTTGGATAGCAACAAGCAACACAAATAAATATACTTAACTAAATGATATATGCATGTAATATAGAAAAAGAAAATATTTTTATTTGATTTTTGATTTTTTTGGTAGTGGTGAAAACCACTATTTTTGTGTTATGTACATATGTTACAAGTTTGTCTTATGAAATGGCTTAATGAGATGGAGGTGGTGGTTCACCAGTATGGGAGGCTCGCTCTTGTGGAAGAAGCAAGCAAAATATGGGCTCATGGATGGGGAACATTCTGAGATAAAACTCATCCTATTCAATGTGGGGAATGATGGGCTCTGATTCCTCTTCAGATTCATCTAAAATTATTGACATGAGTTCAAATTCTTCATATATTTCATCATTGGAGTCATCAGGTGGAGGGCTTCTTCTCCTAAATTTAGAGTAAGCCTTTGGAAGGCTTGTTCAAGAGAAGAGGTGGTGGAAAGTGGAGTGTAACCTAGGCCTGAATGATCATGTGTTTCTTGATATGGAACATTGATAATGTTATGCATTCCTTGTTCATGCAATCCTAGGCCATGAACCTACCAATTAACTATGTGAAAATAATGGGATGGAAATCTCGACATGTTTTGGTTGTTGGCAAGTGTTGGTTCTTTGGGTTCCTCTAGGGGAGCTAGATTTGATGAAAAATCAATCCCCCCATATACAAATTTTATGCTATTGGGAGCTGAACCCATGTCATATACCACTCCTATGGATAAAGGTGGATCACATAGATGATCAAAATCCTTAGTGGTTGGAATGGTGAGTAGTGTGACAGTGATGTCTTGGACCACATATTCACCAATACCAGGATTAGTGAGGTGGACCTTGACTTGGGATAATGTGGAAGGACCATGATTGGATAATAGCTTGGAGAATGGTGGAGGTGAAGATGTATCACAATACATCAGCTCAACTTATGAAATATTGGCTGATGGCAATGGATTGGATTGAGGAGGTTTCTGAATGGATGATGATGATGTGGAAGGTAAGGATGTGGATTAACTTTGACCACATGTGCATGTATTCAATGATGAAGATGATGGGGGGTTGGTGATAAGGGGTTCCTTAGGAATGGGAGTTTTTGATGAAGTAATGGGCAAAGTGGTAGATGGATTGGATGACGGTGATAGGAAAATGTGAGTGGAAGGAAGCGTGGATTCATAAGGATTTCAAATGAGATTGCAATACTTAAACGATTCAAAATTTATTGGTATGCAATGTGCTTGTCCCTCATGAAAATATTTCAAGCACTGATGCAAAATGGAAGGGACACATATCATTTCCCTCATCTAAGGTCTTCCAAGGAGTACATTTTACACCATGGATTTTTCCAAGATGTGGAACATAGTGTGCAATGTTTTGACTCCCACTTTGATGGGCAAAATAGCAGTGCCAACCGTGGAACACAAAGCATCGTTGAATGCTTTTAGGGTGAAGGATGATTTGGTGATATGAGATGGAGGAAGGTTCAAATTATGAAGGGCATATGTGATGATGATATTGATGGAGGAATCGATATCAATGAGAACTCTTTTGAATGACTTCTTGTCAATTAGAGCCATGATATGTAATAGAGGATCTACTGATTTCGATGAGATTGGCTTAATATCAAAGTCATAAAATGTAATGGAAGGCTCCATGTATGTTTGAATGCTCCCTACAAATTTGTTTAAGGCATTAGTATCTTGAGATTTTAATTCAATGGATTTTAGAATATCCATTAATTCCTCATGATGTGGGGGAGATTGTTGAATGAGCTTATATATTGACAATTTGGCGAAAGCCATATTTAGGCTTGTGGTTAACCGACTACTCAATGAGATAATTGGTCATGAAGGATGATTGACAGGAGGAATGGGTGGATTTGATTTGCTGGGAACATAAATTGGTGATGAAGTATTAGGGGAAATTTGTATGGGGTTTGATGTGGTAGGTTGCAACACACTTGCTTGAAGTTGTTGCCTTGCATTTTTTTGATTGTTTTGTTGACCTCTAGTGACCACATGAATAGCACCTACAAAACCCTGGTATTATTGGATATGATTAACTTGATTAGGAGGAGTTTTGGTATTAGCTCCTCCCATAGTTGGTTACACCTCCTCATGATGAGGAAGTGGTTTTTGAAAAATACCAAGATTTTGATTTTGTTGAGCAAGGGGGTTATCAAGCTTAATGGCCCCCAAGTCAATATGGTCTTGAAAGATGTCTTTGAACACATGGAAATTGTTGATATCATACCTATTTTTCCTATGGTAAGAACAAAATAAATATTCCCGATAATGTTTTCCATGTTTAGCAGGATCATTTGGTCTAATTTTGGGTAATGCAAGTTTATTTGTGTTGTACAACCTTCAAAAGAGGGAAGCATACGACTCAACCAAATGGGTGTATTGGTGATTTTGTCAGACAGACTATCACCAAGGATGGTTCTCTACAACTGGAACTATGTTTTGCATAGCTTGAGTTACTGAGGGTACCGCATGATAAGATTTTTTTTGTGATGGTTGTTGCACTGATTGATGTTGAGCCATTACTGGCTATCTCATGAACACTTGATTAACATGATTAGGTTGATTGGCTGGAGTGGCCTATGTTGATTTTTATTGGCCAAAATAATTACTTTTATATTGGCCATTGTTTTTCCATTCCTTTTTCTAGGCTTAAGAATGCCCTCTTGGATTTTTATTTCCTCGACTTGAGCTTCTTCGAATGATTGATATGTCTATAATTGAAGCATACAAGAAATGTGTTTTAGATAAATCTTGGTAAATAATTCGATAAGCTCTTCCATTGATAGGGTGAATGGCAACTTGGTAATGATGACCCTCCAATGGTTTCCAAAATCATAGATAGACTCATCGTCATGTTGTCTTAAAGCATAAACATCGTACAATGAGACTTTATTTATAATATTCAGGATAAATCATTCAAATAATAGGTCAACCAATTGTTTGAAAGTATACATACTATGACTATTCAATTGGTTGTACCACTCTATGACATCTTCTCCTAATGTCTGAGAAAATGTTCTAAGCATGAGAGCATTGTAATTTAAAATTCTAAAGAATGAGTGTACAAATGTGCTTACATGCTCTTTGGGGTCCTTAGTCCCTTTGAATTTATCAAACTTTGGTACTGTGAAATCTATCGGATATGACGATGATGGTACCAAAGGTTGAATGTGTTGGTTGATTAACTAATGTAAGGTTGGCTTCTGATTGGTCATACCAAGAGTATGTTGTATCAACTGATCTATTTTTTGTTGCATGGCCTTGATTCTAGGGTCTTCCCCAGGAATGTGGAAGCCTCAAATCACCTGAAGAAAAGGCATGGTGTAAATATGTTGTGGGGTAACTAGATGATGATGGGATTGATGATGATGACTATGTGAGTTTGATGGAAATTGATGAAGAGGAGATTGATGATGAAGATGTGGAGAATGTTGGAATGGGAACAATGCATGGGGGTTATGGCTGGGTTGGCCAATGGGAATTGAATTGGTATGATTTGGTGGAGTGGGGATGGAAACCACATAAGATTTTGGTACCCATGATGGACCTTGGTTAATGAGGGTGGGCCAAGTAGAAATTGGTAGAGGCTTAGGGTTCACTTTTACTTGTTTTTGAGTGTCTTGATGTTGTTTAAGCAATTTGTTCAAATGTTCCCACGTTTCATGAATTTCTCTATCAGTGGTGGAAGGTATGGAGGTAGATGGTATGTAAGATGTGGCTAAGGGATAAGTTACACTTGGAATGGTAACTTGGGAGGCAAAAATTTGTGAAGCAACATTTACATGTGCTTCATACAAGGGGTTGGTGTAGGTGGATGTGTATGAATATGGGATAGAAGTACTAGGAGCACTTGGGTATTGGAAAATGGTTTCATAAGAGGAAGGTGCAATCGAGGACTCAAAAAAAGGTTAGTGTATACCTAGGTAAATTTGGATGATTGGGAATGAGCAAGTTCCTGCTGTAAAGTAGGATCTTGTCTAGGTGAGTTGGGTACTTATTGTAAGGCATAGTTAGCAGACTTCATAAGAGCTTCTACTTATGCCATGTCTATGTGGCTAATGTGGTGATCAATGGTTGGTGAGGTTGAATTTGTTTAGGGAACATCCATATGAAATATTATGGGTGACATAGAATGTGATGGAACTGCAAAAAAATTTATCTGTGTCACATTTGGGGAATCTACCACAAAAGTGGTAGGGAAGGTGGATGATTTTTCCATGGATTTATTTTAATTTAATACTTTCTGTTGATTCCTTGATAATACCATAAGAAACTAAACCAAATACAGATTATGCAGTAATATATAATGTAAAATTGAAACTCCACAAAAATCAAATAGAGATAAATTAATGCTAAGTTTTTCAAAAAATGTGTCGTACCTCATTCATTGATTATCTCATTTTAATGTGAATTTATTTTCTTAGATTTTTATTTTGTGTTTCAATGTGCTAGTCTAAATTAAATGGATGAATCCTATGGCTTGGATGAGGCAATGAGATTCTTGTTGGTGATGAAATCCCACAAGTTTGCTTAAGGGTAATCTAAGATGTCTAGGGGTAGATATTTGTGGATGGAGATGAAATCCACCATCACCAAATATCAAGCAATGACTGGTGATGAAATCCAGCCACTACTATTTAATGTGAATTGTGAAGTGTGTGATTTTTTAAAGGTTTCCAATTTTATATTGTATGCACACAATGTTAGAAAAATAACTACTTTCGATAGTCTAAATCAAAATCCAATATCCATAATACCAATTTCTCCAAAGGATGTAAAGTACACCGCTTAAAACCCGCTCTAGATAGCTGGGGGTTCGTCTACTCCTCCGTATGGAATCACCCAAGTACGGGGATAATTTTGATATCTTGAAATTGTTCCTATTTAGACTTAAAAAATATGAATCTCTAACCCTAGGATGCAAACTAATGTATGCTATTGACATTTCAAATGCAACACACCAAAAAGTTAAGGAATTCTTAAGCAGAATTGTGTTTATGAATGCAATGATTAATATAATGCCTGATATGCAACTAAAATGATTTGTTTTTACCAAATTTATTAATGATGTTCATTTTAATCCATAAATATAAAGAAAAAAAAGCGTAAAAGTGCTAGAATACGTAAAAACAAAAAGTTTATGGTTTGATAGTAAACTTACCCAAAAGCCTACGTTTTTGCCTCAACTCTCTAGAAAATATCTTTGGGTATTTCTGAAATGCACTTGGGAATTTTTGGATGTCCCTTGAGCACCACAGGGCATTCGTGCATCTTTTGCAACCTTCTACAAATATTCAAAAACCCTAATCCAATAAAAATTGTAAAATCAGTGCTTCTGAAAATCTTGCAAGATGAGATAGAAAATAGAAAATTAGTCAACAAAGTAAATCAAAATGAGAAACCCTTAGGATGTCCCACTGTGATCACCATTTGTAGATGCAAAATCGAAACACCAAAATAAATTGAAATCAAGACCAATATTGCACAAAAAGAGATTATTTTTATTAATGTGGGGGGAGCCTCAAATCTCCAATGTGACAATGAAAGAATTGATTTCTTTGATACAAATATTTACAATAACTAGGATTCTTTGAAACCCTAGTAAACATTTTTTGTGGTGTCTTCAATATCACTTCTGATCCCAACAAGGATGAGTGGGCTTTGTGCTTTCCAATACTGGTCCACTCCAGCTTAAGCAATTGTGTAATGCTTGTGTATCTCCAAAAGATGCACACAAAGAATAACAAAATAGAATTTGTAGTAACTATGGAGGCTCCATTGTGTGAGACCCTCAGTAATTAATAAAAACCCTAAATTCCAAGTAACAAACTGCATACAAAATATGGAAATAATGGAAATATTATAACAATAAAAATGTTTACCTTGTTGAACTTGTTGTTTTTTGATTTGTGATATTTGTTGTAGGAAGTCAATGTAGTGATGCCCTAGCATTTCTTGATGGCTATTAGGGATCCATATCTCTGGTCTAAAATACCCATAGGTACTCTACGGTAGTAGAAAACACCCGTGGGTGCTCGAGAGTGGTATAAATCACTTAGAGGTGCTTAGTGGCAGAGGGGAAGCACCCAAAGGTGCTTGATGATGATAGGAAGTGCCTGTAGGTGTTTGAGAGCTGAGGTGGAAATCTACAGAAGTAGATCTAGCTAAGCAAAATGGGTGGTGGTGGATGTGAAGGCTAGGGTGAATGAATGGATGGTGAGAGTGGTTGGATAGATTCAGACTGCTTAGGGCCAAAGACTTTAGAAAATACTTAGGGGTTGAGCCATAAAAATGGCTTCTATTAGTAATCCACACTAGGGTATGTTTTTTTAATGATACAAATTGTGTGGCTCAGATTAAAACACATTGGAGGGTGGATATTAATTTTGAGTGTGTGGCATGGAGTGGTGTAGATGGATGGCTAGGATTAATTCAAACCAGATGGTTGGGATTTATTTACATATATAATATTTATACTTATCACATATATAAAAAATATTAGGGTTATGCATAGTGGCGAATATTCACAAAGTGGGCGAATATTAAGATTTTAAAAATTGGAAATTGGCGAATATGAGGCCCCTCAATGTCAGCACATTCGCCTAAAATTTTTAGGACCAATATTTTATTTAGGGTCAATTCGCTATAATATATATCCAAACATAGGCATATTTGTACTCGTTGGAAAGATCATTTTAAGCCTGATATAATGGTGGTGTTTTTAGGAAGTTATAAAATAATTTAATAGGTCAAAATGGCCCCAAATATGACCTTACATTTTAGGGCTTCAAATACCCCAAATTTTGGTGTGAAGATGCTCAATTTGATTTGCTTAGGATTCTCCATGATTCACCTTGATTTTGATTAGAATTCACCATTTTTTTACAAGTACATTTTGAGTCCAACCCCTTATGCATAACCTTGTAAAATATAATATTAAACCTATTAATATTAAACATATATTTAACAAATGTGCCTAAATATATAAATAAATGGGTAAAATAGCGAGAAGACCTGGACGGATGATAAGTGGCTAGGTTTTGGTGTCTACAAAAACCACCTTTAACCTTGTAATAAACCTTAATCCCTCTTGTTATATCAGCTTATATTAAGCTCATTAACATAATTAAGCCTTTAATATTGGTATAAATACCCCCACCACTCCATTCAGTGTATCAAACTATTTTGATTCTTATATACCAATTATAGAGTGATTATTTATGTTGCCTATAAGTGCCCACTGTATATTTCTCTCTTTCATATTTTTTTATACTTTTTTTTAAGATTTGAGTGGATGGATTACTTTTGTTTATCTTTGAAAATGGGTATTTATTCCAACATATTAATAAATAGAGTATGGAGAAGTATCACTTGGTTAAGTAGATGTTTTATTTCAAACCTCCAATCCTTTCTCCAAACTCTAGGGTGAATTAATCCTCAAATATTTATGAGCAATTTATGCATAAGAATACAAGAGGATATCCATTATTATATGCCATCATCTCTATTGGATTTTATAGATAAAATATGCTTCGTTTCCTCAAAATACATAATCTAGGGTTTGAAAATAGAAATTTAATTCAAGACAAAAATAAAATTCTTTAAATTTATAAATGGTAGGAAATATTTATTGGCATGATGAAATGTGTATCCAAAAAACTCAACAATAAATAAAGGATGAAATAAACTCCTATAATGAAGAAAATAATGTGCAGTTGATAAGAAACTAACATGAAACAAAAGAATGATTTACCAGTAAACATTTATACACAACATGCCATAAAGCACAGACAGGAAAAATAAAAGAAAAAATTCATTCACAATACATTAAACATTACATCTGATAGATGTTCATTTCTCATGGTTCTTCACAAATACATATTACAGAGTTGCATCTATCAAAATACATATACATGTGGAGGTACCATGTTTAGGGTTTTCTCACCCATGTTTAGATTTTTCCCTCTATAGTTAGGTAACCAACTAAGAACATCTCAATAGGTGTCTAGAAACTCCCAACCATGGAGAAATTTCTAAAATCATGTGCCTATAAAGGTATTTTATTAGCTAAAAAACCATCTTTCAAAAAAAGTGGAACCAAATTTTTTTCTTAGGTGTATAGGCCTAAGGGGTGTAACACAAATCCAATATTTTTGGCACACATCCAACTGGAAGGAATGATGGAAAAATGAAAAACACCAAACCAAGCCACAAGTATCAAGGGTTTAAAGCAACACCACATTAACCAAAACAGAGAGACTAAAAAATATAAACAAGATAATGGAAGCTAACATAAAATTGTAATATCATATTGTAGACACCAAATTATAGCCACTAATCCTCCATCCTAACCATCCCACCACCCACTTGTTCGTCATACACCTTTCCCACCTTCAAAAGGCCCACTTTAGCCCTTTCCCACCATTTCCTAACCCAATTGGGTTTATTTTAATATTATTTTATATTATTTTATATTTAATATAATATTTTATATTATATTATAATATATTTATTATAAAATATGTATTTATAAATCCAATTAACCACAGTCGTCCGATCCAATCTAATCTCCACCATCCATCTTCATTAATCCATGCCACATCTAAAAAGTAATCTCAACCTTAGGATCTAATTTAATATTAGCCGCACGATTAAAATTGTAAGGCTAAAACTCTAAGAAAACCCTAGGTTGGATTATAAATAAGGGTATTTTCAAATGCTCAAACCCTGGAACCCTAATATTATAACGTGCATCCTGAAGAAGTCATTGATGAAGCCCTAGTGAAGTAGAAAATATAGAGTTCTAAAGATCCAAAGCCCTAGCTAGCCAATAGGATTTCTACTGTTCCAGTCATCCTCCATATTCGTCCCCTTGTCATTTTTTGTCACTCTCATCATTTCCCATTCACCGTATTTGTCGCAACCCTCGCGATCTACTTTTGCATATTTTATCCTCACTGTAGGCACTCTCCCGAGCTTACGAAGCTCACTGTAGAGCTTTCCAAGTGCATACCTATGCCTGTTGTATTTTAGGCTCACTCCAGAGCCTATGAAGCTCGCGTCCAAGCCTACTGTTATCATTGAAGTGTGAATCAGAGCCTGTGAAGCTCGCGTCCAAGCCTATTGTTATCACTAAAGTGTGAATCAGAGCCTGCTGCATCACGCCATCTACTTTCAAAACTACAATAATGGAACAAAATATCATCACAAGCAAGGTATATCATTATTGTGTTATTCTGTTACATGATATGTAGATTTCATATGCCAGTTGATCCATTATTAGTTAGGGTTTACTGATATCTAAGGGTCTCACACTATGGAGCCCTCACATGTGTTATTAATATCTTTCTCTATTTGTGTGTATGCAAATCAATAGGTTCTATCTATTGTTGAACGTCTGTTGAAGCTAGAGTGGTCCAAAATCGGATATCTAAAGCCCACTCATTTTGTTGGAAGCTAGGACACACCAGTTGAAGACACTTCATTATTGTAGCTAGGGTTTTGAAGAACCCTAGCATCTTGTATATCTTTGTATCAAATACTCATTAAGTGCAGATTGTATCAAAAGGAGTTTATTAGCTCCCCCCCCATTTATTGAATAAATTTATTTATTTGTGCAATCTTGTGTTTCTTTGGGTTATTTGATTTCTTTATTGTTTAAGTGTCATGTTCTTGTCTTCACAAATGGCAATCATGGTGGGACCCCACAAGGGTTTCATTATTTAAAATTGATCTACCTTGCTAACTTGATTTTATTTATGTTTGTTATAGGATTTTCAGAAGCACAGAAGTTGTCGATCTTGCCACTAGGGTTTTTGAAGCATTCTGTACACTTTCAGAGATTACACAGGCGTTCAATGGTGACTATAGACAACCATAGGTGCTCTGTTGTGCCTACACAGGTGCCCTACTGCACCTACATAAGCACTCGACTATGCCTGGCAGTGATTTGGAGCAGAGCTAAGGCTTCCAAGTAAGTCCCATAACCCTAGTTGTCATTTTGTGATTTATGTATTTTGTATTTTTTTGCAGTTTCTCACTGTTTCTGGGTTATAAAAAGAACTTAACACTAAGTAATATAGGAAATAATCCTTAGCAAATTACATTTAGGGTTTGTGTACATTTAATTACACAAAATTCATTTATTTTTCTAAAGTTGTAGAGCTAGGTGATTGTTTGCATTTTGAGTGCATATGAAACATAAAAGCATCCTAGATGTCGCATTTCAGGGTTAAAGATCACTTAAATTTTGCATATCTAAATAGGAACAACATCTTGACACATAAAGTAATCCTACCCTAGGCTGGACCCTTTGGTAAAGAGGTGGGCGAACCCTCTGGTTGCTCTTGTGATTTTAATCACTTGTAGGCAGGGGATTTTAAGGGTGTACTCTGCACTCTTTAGGTGAAATTTGTGTCTTTATGTTGGCTTCTGATTTAGATTAGTAAAGTTAGTAATCTTTAATATTTTTTGCACACCATAGAGAATGAGAGATCTAATAAAATTAATCACACACACTTGCACGATTTACTTTTTAATAGTAGTGGTTGGATTTCATCACCATCCATTGCTTGAGATTTTGTGACGATGGCAATGATTTCCATCCACCAATATCTGCCCTAGAAACCATAGGACTACCCTCGAGCAAACTTTTTGGAGGTCATTACCAACAAGAATCTCTTTGCCTCAACAAACCATAGCTTTTTACCTTTGTTTTCTTTAAGCAAGATTAAGTTACATAAAAACACACAAGCCAATAATTCTAAAAAAGAATCTCACATTAACAAAAGAAAATAATTAATGAACGAGGTAAGCCACACACGGTGAAACCTAGGATTGATTATTTTCTTTACTTTAAATTCTGAAAAAAAAAATAGTTTGTGTGATTTTGATAAACTTTGAATCTTTGGTTTAACTACTTTATGGTGCTAACGAGACAACAAAAGAAAGTAATAAATCAAAGTGGTTTAATGGAAAATACTTCCCATGCTCTGACTACTTTGGTAGCCAACCTATCTAGTATGGTTCATACTACTTTGTCTAGATCGTCATATCCATCCCTACCCTAAGTAGGATCCCTTCCACATAATGTGGAAATAGCCACCACCCACATAGACATGGACAAAGTGAGGGCCATATACAAGTCCTCCAACTATGTCTTAGAACCCCTTAGCCAAGAGGGTTTTGAAGAACCCGAATTGGCTATCGTCCACCTTACCCAAGAATATCATAATTCAAGTTACGAATATGGTATACCTTCTTCCACAAGCCAATCACAACAACATCTAAGTTTTCCAGACACTTACCCCACATCCATCTATTCCAACCCATTATACGAGGAGTATGTTATTGCTGCCTCACAAGTTGTTACATCAAATGCAACTTGCTCCATGCCCATGTCCTCTAATCCATCATCATCCATCCCTTCATCATATCACCTAGCCACCATGCCTATGCCCTCTCATCCCTCATCATCCACCCTTCCATAATCTCATCTAGCCACAATCACATCCTTTGACACTTGGTCAAATCAGGAACTCACAAATACATTAGGTCTCATAAATAAGTTGCTTTCACAATGAACAAAAGGAAAAAAACTGGTCCACATAGACCCTATGATCAAAGCAGTTCCAAATCAACCTACCCCCACCAATCAAAATCTAGTATGGGTTCCCCAATATTCTATAGTCTCCATTCCTAATCCACCGCAAATCCATACATCAACCATACCAGTCACCATTGCCACCAACCAACCACACAATCCATTCTTCCATCAACCTCCTCACAAATCATCCCCATATTTTAACCATAAATATTCACCACATACCCAACCCAACTCATTTCACAATACCATATTGGTCACACCCCAAAATCTTCCATCTAGCCCATCAACCAACCACCACATAATCCAAGGTCCTCACATTCCAGCAGAAGATCTTCAATTCTAGGAAATACAAAAGCAAATTAATCAGTTGATGCAAAACTCACCAGGAATAACAAGCCAAAAGCTAACCTTAAGCCAATTGATCCATCAACCAATCCACCCTTTGGTACCATCACCACCATATCCAACAGATTTCACTGTACCAAAATTTAACAAGTTCAAGGGAACTAAGGATCCCAAGGAGCATGTGAGTTCATTTATTCATGCATGTTTTAAGATTAGTGATGATAATGCTTTTATGCTTCGAACGTTTCCTCAAACATTAGGGGGAGATGCTATTGAATGGTACAATCAATTACCTACACATAGTATTTATACTTTTGACCAATTGATGGACTTATTCTTTGAGCGTTTTGCCCTCAATATTAGAAATAAGGTATCATTATCAGACATATATTATTTGAAACAATGGTATGATGAACCTATCTATTATTTTGGAAACCGTTGTAGGGTAGTCATAACAAAGTTGCCATTCTCCCTACCAATGGAATAAATTATAAAACTTTTCACCAAGATTTGCTTAAAACACATCTCTTGGATGCTACAACTAAATACCTATAAAACATTTGAAGAAGCTTTAGCACAGGCTAGTGTCATTGAGGAGATAAAAATCCAAGAATTTGTCATTAATCCTAAGAAAAAGGAATGGCAAAATAAGGGCCAATACTAAAATAATCAATTTGGCCAAACTAAATCCACACAAGTCTCAATGACTAACACATCTAATAAAGTCAATCAAGTGGTCATGAGCCAGCCTGTAATGGCTCAAAAACCAGTGCAACAACAAATTACCTATCATGCAGTACCATCAGTAACCCAAGCACCAACGGTACAAAACTCAGTGTCAACTATGGAATAACCTACCTGCCACCAATACAACCGACCCCAATGTCAATACACTTCTTTAGCGAAGTCGTATTCATCCATATTTCGAAGGTTGTATAAGACTAATAAATTAGCCTTACCATAAATTAGGCCCGATGACCCCACTAAAAGACCTAAAAGTTATAGAGAGCACTTGTTTTTCCCATACCATAGGCAAAATGGGCATGATATTAACTCTTGCCATGTTTTCAAAAACATAGTGCAAGACCTCATAGACCTAGGGGAAATTAACACGGATAACCCCTTAGCTCCACACAAAAAAACTTGGGCATATATCAGACACCTCTACCTAACCATGGGGAGGTCCAACATAATGTAGGAGGTAACAATCAACAGGCACCTCCTAACCAAGTAAATCATGTCCAACAATATCAAAACTTTATAGGAGCAATCCATGTGGTCACTAGAGGGCAATGACAAAATCAATAAAATACTCAACAACCTTCAAATCCACCCCTATCCAAACCTTGTCAAATCCATCTCCGCCAATAAATCTATCCAATCCATCCAATCAGCCCATCCTTCGTCCAATAAGGCCAGCGTTAACCTTAACCAGTCGATTAACCACTAGTTTGAAAATGGCATTAGCCAAAATTTCTGTGTATGAGCTTATCCAACAATCCCCTAGGCATAGAGAAGCTTTAATGGAAATACTCAAAGCAATTGAGTTAGAATCCCAAGACTCTAATGCCTTCAACAAATTTATAGGGAGTGTTAGGACGTGCATGGAGCCATCAATCACCTTCTATGACATTGAGATAAAGTCAATGAATTTTGAATCAGTAGACCCTCCATTACACATAATGGCCTTAATATACAGAAAGCCATTCAAAATATTACTAATTGATATCGGCTTGTCCATAAATATCATTACTACTGCTGCCCTTAGTCACCTCAAATTACCTCCATCCCACATTTCCAAATCATCATTCACTCTCAAAGCATTTAATGATGCTTTCTGTACCATAGTTAGCACTGTTGTTTTACCCATAAAAGTAGGGGCCAAAACATTGCACACAATGTTTCACATCTTGTAAGGAGCCATGGTGTATAATATACTCCTTGGTAGACCTTGGATGAGGCAAATGAAATGTGTTCCTTCAATTCTCCACCAATGCTTGAAATATGTTCATGATGGACAAGTCCATTGCATCCCTGTGGATGTCGAACCTTTTAAGTATTGTAATTTCATTTCAAATCCTTATAAATCCATGTTACCTTCCACCCATATATTCTTGGCACCATCATCGAATCCATATACATCATCTCTTAATACATATTCTTCTAATCCATCTGCATCCTCTTCTAAGGCTCCCATCCTAGAGGAGCTACCCATCACATCACCTCTTCAAACATCCACTTCTTCTTGTACATGTGGTCACAATCAGTCTACTGATAACACATCGTACATCACATCTACCACTTCTTCTATTTCATCATTACCCCATCTATCACAATCTAATCCCACACCTCCATACAACCCCACTTCGTCAGTCGATGTTTCACAAGTTGAACTTTTAGACTGTGAAATATTTAATTCACTACCATCCATAGCCAACCCAAAACCCTCTGGGTGCCCATCATCAACCACATCAGCCCAAGTCAAATTCCTCATCACCAATCTTGGTATAAGTGAGTACGTGGTCCAAGACATCACCATAACACCCTTAGCCATTCCCACATCCAAATATTTTGGATGACCCCGAGATCGTTCTTTATCCATAGGTGTTGTTTATGATATGAGCGTAGCTCCAAATAGCATTAACTTTGTTTATGGAGGGTTGGATTTTTCAACTGGAGCAAACCCACCCGAAGAACCAAAATAGCCTAGAGGTACCATCATACCTAATATGGAAGAGTTTCTAGCTCACTACTTTAACATGTTCAATTGGTAGGATCAAGGTCTAGGTTTCCATGAGCAAGGGATGCATGATATCTTAGAGGTCCCATATAGAGGTGCTCATGATCGTTTCTTTTTAGGCTATACCCCATTGTCTTCCACTGCTTATCTTGAGCAAGCCTTTAAAAATCTTAGCCTAAATGATGAAGACCACCCCATCCATTCATTACCCACAACATCCTCGCTTGAACAAGCTCTTCAAGAAATTTGCATTGACGAAGTAGACGAGGATGACCCCATAAATTTATCCTATCTTGTCTTTGATTCTGACGATGAAAGTTACAAAGAGTTTGAATTTATGTCAAATGCTTCTGACAATTCTGAAGAGGAGTCACAACCCATTGTCCCCATCACCCAATAGGAATATTTTTACCTCTGAATGTTCCCCCCTCCATCATCCCATATTCTGCCTAATTCTTCCATAAGAACAAGCGGACCCACCTGGTAATCCACCTTGAGCCACACACATCAGCCAAGAACTGTAACATATGTACATAATTCAAAAAAATTATCAAAACAATCCAAAAAAAAAAAAATCATTCACATAGGCATTCCTACATCGCATACATTCCATTTGCATTTACATTTAGGCATTTGACATGCATTTTTATTTTTGCATTCATGCATTGTTTCATTCACATACATTAAATCATACATATTCCATTGCATTGTATAATTTCCATTTGCATATCAACACTCCATTGCATTAGGCATATACATTTGCATTCATCCCGTCCCATGTTCAATGATCTGACATAGTAATGATGATACGGTTATAAACCACTGGCTGGTATGCATCTCTCAACTCGGTTGCACCACCTTCACCACTGCGCATCGCCTAGTATAAGGCTCCCCCATTTTCCATGTTAGACATGACAACCCCTCTGGTCGAGCAACCACAAAATGCTCCCAAGCCCAGCACTGTAGGAGGAAGCTACACCCAATCCCCTTCCTCCTCGTTCACGTCACCTCATAGAGCTCTCGGTACAACTTTGCTAGCAATTGAGGAGCCCACGCATACTCCCTTGGGTTGATGAGTAGATCACTCACCAAAACCAATAGGTTCCAAGGGAACCTACAACCCGTGTTATTGGGTAGCACTATGTTCGTTAATATAAACATGATCAAGGCTAGGAGTGCATCCAACTCCTTCGTCTTGTACATGTTCAAATAGCATATACCCCCATCTCCCATCTGGGCCTCCCGCCATCAATCCCCAAACATCCTCTCCATATCTGCTTCTTGTCCTAATGAACCACCACCTTCTCCCCTTCTAATGGCACCTTGAGGATGTAGTATACATCCTCAAGGGTGACAGTAGCCTCCCCAATTAGTAGCTGGAAGGTCCCCCAGTCAAAATCCCATCTCTCAATCAATGATGAGAGGTACCCCTCATCTGCCCTCACTACATCTAGCCTAGCCACTCCCTCCAAGCCCACCCTACCCAAAAGCTCCCAATCCTCATCTGAGAGCTTCTTCCTCATCCCTAGAACAAGAGGAGAGAAGCGATGTCGAGGCTCAATGTCCCTCAGCTGCAACAATAAAAACATTTTGTTAGTATTAATACTACATCCATCCAAAAAAAAAACACTAAAGAAAAGAACAAAATGTCTTACCGGGACAAATGGTGCCTCTGCTCCACCAACAACATCCAAACCCTCCACCGCCATAGCCTCCACACACAAATGCCCACTAGCCTCACTAAGCTCACCACACCCACTCCACTCACTAGACACAACTTCTCAAAGTCCCAAGCATGCAACTGAGCCTCACAATTCACTCAAAAAGCTATTTATAGCTTTCCTTAGTGCATTCAAGCACAAACCTGTGCCTGCAAACCATAGGCTTGCATGGGCACTTGCCGGCACACCCAGGCACACATGGGTTCCTACATAATATGCCAGGTGTAGCCACGCACCTACTGCCAAAAATGCATAAAGAAAAAATCACTCAAAATAGTAGCTTACCTCCTCCACATTTCACCAAATTTCATCCACACATCATATACATCATAAAATTTGATTTTGTGAAAACAAAAATTGTTTTACATGCATATTTTACGAGAACAAACCAAATTCTTCAAATACACATATCGCATTACAAAACCTGTCAATTGAGGTCAAATTTTCACAAAATTGACATTCCATCAAATATTCTTCCATCATCATCTTTCATGAATCACTCATCATACATCACATTTTCGTCTTGTTGAGTAGATGGTAAGCGAACCTTGTATCTAGTGGGTTATCCTATCAACTTGGTGATTGCAGTGATTTGCGTCCATGCAATTCGGTAAGATGAATAACCTACAATAAGGACACTTGACCATGATCATCATCAATTATCTCATTGTCCAAGATCACAATCACATTGGGCACTTCACATTTTGGAGTGAAACCTTGCCAAGAAAAATTTGCACAACTATTGTCATTGATGGCCTAGTTCGTGAGGCTTAAAACATGAACACAAATCACCCAAATTTCATCATTTTCATCAAAAACCTAATGATCGGCACTAGCTAGGATGATTAGTTCCAATTGTGAGAACAGTCACCAGCAGGCTATCCACGGTACTCTGCATCATCATACTTGCATATCAATGGCCTCAGAAAGCACACTATTCAACAACATCGAATCATCCCAACATTTGGGGCAACCACAATTTGATCTTGATTTCCCACAATGGGATACATATTACATGATCATGACATCTACACTTGAAAAATCCCCCTCTTCCATCGTTGGGGCAAAAACGGTGTCACATTTTACATCATTCATATCATCCACAATCACATGGTATTATACACCAACCTCCTTTTTCCACCACTGGGGCAAAAACGGTATCACATTTTACATCATCCATATCATCCACAATCACATGGTATTATACACCAACCCCCTTTTCCACCGTTGGGGCAAAAATGGTATCACATTTTACATCATTCATATCGTCCACAATCACATAACATTGCATTACATCATTCATCACTTGCACAAAATTCTTTTTCAATTGGCTCGTGATATGCTTCTCATTCGCCAATTGAGGGGGTAAGCTACGCAAATTCCAAAATTATTTATTCTTTTATCTTCAACATCAATGCCCAAATCCAAAAATAGATAGAAGCTGCTTCTGCACCCATATCCCACATAGGTGTCTCGTATTTTTGCACCATATTGTGTTTCACACAATATGGTATAAAAAGGGGCATCTATAGACACTAAATTATAGCCACTAATCCTCCATCCTAACCATCCCACCATCCACTTGTCCATCATACACCTTTCCCACCTTCAAAAGGCCCACTTTAGCCCTTTCCCGCCATTTCCTAACCCAATTGGGATTATTTTAATATTATTTTATATTTAATATAATATTTTATATTATATTATAATATATTTATTATAAAATATGTATTTATAAACCCAATTAACCATAGTTGTCTGATCTAATCTAATCTCCACCATCCATCTTCATTAATCCATGCCACATCTAAAAAGTAATCTCAACCTTAGGATCTAATTTAATCTTAGTTGCATGATTAAAAGTGTAAGGCTAAAACCCTAAGAAAACCCTAGGTTGGATTATAAATAAGGGAATTTACAAATGTTCAAACCCTGGAACCCAAATATTGTAACGTGCATCCTGAAGAAGTCATTGGCAAAGCCCTAGTGAAGCAGAAAAGATAGAATTGTGTAGATCCAAAGCCCTAGCTAGCCAATAGGATTTCTACTATTCCAGCCATCCTCCATATCCTTCCCCTCATTATTTTTCATTGCCATCATAATTTCCCATCCGCCGCATTTATCGCAACCCTCACAATCTGCTTCTGCAGATTTTATCCTCACTGTAGGTGCCCTCCCGAGCTTGTGAAGCTCGTTGTAGAGCTTACCAAGTGTACGCATGTGCCTACTGTATTGTAGGATTACTCCAAAGCCTGCAAAGCTCACATCTGAGACTATTGTTATCACTAAATCATGAATCAGAGCCTGTTGTGTCATGCCATCTGCTGTCATAACTACAATAACGAAACAAAATATCATCACAAGCAAGGTATATCATTATTGTGTTATTCTATTACATGATCTATAGATTTCATATGCCAGTTGATCCATTATTAGTTAGGGTTTACTAATATCTGAGGGTCTCACATTGTGGAGCCCTCACAGGTGTTATTAATCTCTTTCTCTGTTTGTGTGTATGCAGATCTGCAGGTTCTATCTATTGTTGAATGACTGCTGAAGTTGGAGTGGTCCGAAATCGGATATCTGAAGCCCACTCATTCCATTGGAAGTGAGGACACACCAGTTGAAGACACTTCATTATTGTAGCTAGGGTTTCGTAGAACCCTAGCATCTTGTATATATTTGTATAAAATAATCACTGAGTGCAAATTGTATAAAAAGGACTTTATTAGCTCCCCCTCGTTTATTGAATAAATTTATGTATTTGTGCAATATTGTGTTTCTTTGGGTTATTTGATTTCTTTATTTTTTAAGTGTCGTGTTCTTGTCTTCACACATATCATATTTCAGAATTGATTATTAGTACAATGGAGAAGCCTTAGTTAAATAGGCAAGTAGGATCCACCACAATTGCAAGATCAATAAAGATATAAGGATCAATAACCATTGTACAAATAGGAAGGTGTGATATGATATGTGGAGAAAATATATCAACCCTCAAAATGTAATCAATGAGTGTAATTCCCTAGTAATTCCAAATATCCCCATAATATTTAAATAAGATAAAAATAAATATCCACACATAAAGTGGGTGGAGAAAAATAAACTAAACTAATATAAAAATAAAGTACCTAGGTGAGCACGAGCTAGAGTCTAAACACTTATTCTAACACCAACAATATCCCACTTGCCAAAAGACTAAGTAAATGAATAGAAAATATCTTCTTCCTTATTCTTTAGGGTTACTAATAAAAATGAGAGAACTCCCATCAAATCTCTACACCAAATGAACTTCATGTTATCCAATGGCTTTGTTAGTGCATCTACTACATTGTCTTGTGTACCAATATTTTATAACTCAACTTCTCCAAATTCCACCATCTCTTTGATATAATGAAATTTCACTTGAATGTGTTGGCAGTCGAAAGTGATCAATGGTGGTTCTATATCAAAAACAATCAGGTGAACAAAGTCGTCGGTAATTCTGCAACAATTAAAATAACCCACAAAAAAACTCCATAAATTTTCCAAAAAATAGAACATTTTTTATCAATCTCTATGATCAGAGGGGTCAACCAAGATGCAATCAAGGGCTAAAAAAACATAGGTCTTTGCAAAACAATAAAAGAGAAAATAATATTTTTCACCTTCTAGGGCTTAAAAACCTCCAATATCCAACTGCAAAATGTTCAATATGATCCAGTTGCACAAACCTCAACAATGGATGTTTCCAATAATACTCAAATCTCTAATACCATGAAAGGAATGATGGAAAAATGAAAAATACCAAACCAAGCCACAACGATCAAGGGGTTGAAGCAACACCACATTAACCAAAATAGAGAGACTAAAAAATAGAAATAATATAATGGAAGTTAACACAAAAACTACAATATCATATCATATGTTAGAATTGATTATTAGTACAATGGAGAAGCCTTACTTAAATAGGCAAGGAAGATTTTACCACAACTGTAGGATCAACAAAGATATAAGGATCAATATCCACCATACAAATAGGGAGGTGCAATATGATATGTGGAGAAAATATCTTAACCCTCCAAATGTAATAAATGAGTGTAACTCCCTAGGAATTCCAAATATCCCAATAATATCTAAATAAGATAAAAATAAATATCCACACATAAATTGGATGGGAAAAATAAACTAAGCTAATATAAAAATAAAGTACCTAGGTGATCATGATATAGATTCTAAACACCTACTCTAACACCCCCCTCAAGCAAATCTAGGGGTAAAAAATAAGTGGCATATCCATAGTATGAGTCCCAACAACAAGGCTTGATCAGGTACTCATGTACAATGTGTATCCAAAAGCTCTCAAACCAGAAGGAGGGAAAACCACATGGGAAAAAACATCCAAGTAGAAAGAGAGAATAAGAAAGGAATATTACCTCATTCACACCCCCAAGGACAACCTACTTCACCCCAAGCATATCTCACAACAAATGAAAACAAGGATATGGGAAGGGTTAGTGAAGATGTCATCAATCGACTATTGAGTGGGAATGTAGTCCAAGCTAATCACTTCGTCCTGGATAAGCTACTAAATAAAGTGCATATAAATATTAATGTGTTTTATCTTTTGATGCTCAACAAGATTGCAAGAAATATATATGGTACTTTGGTTGTCACACCAAAATTAAGTGCTACATTGATATTGTGAGAAGCCAAGCTTTGTCAAAAATTATTGAATCCAAAGAATCTCTTGACTAGCCAATATTATTGCCTAGTATTCTACCTCTATCAATGAAAGTGCAATAGTTGTATGCTTTTTGCATGCCCAAGAAATAGGTGAAGAACCAAGGTAGAAGACATAACCAAAAGTAGATCATCGAGTATCAACATAGCTTGCCCAATAAAAATTTGTATACCTAGCCAACTATAAAGGCCCACTAGAAAAGTGAAGCCAAAAATGTGAATTCCATTGAATATACTACCTGCCAATGACTATCATGTGGATCATGTGAAAACCAAGAGACTAAACCAACTACAAATGACATTTTAGGACAAGTGTGATTTAAGTAAATCAAAATCCCAACCAACTATCTATAAATGGTGACATCAACTCTGGGAGTAGAACATGTGACACTCAAAAAAACACCTAACTAAAAATGATTAGGATATGGCTTGCAGTTAGCCATTCTAAATTGTTGAATCAAATTTTATGTGTACTTTTATTGAAAAATAGAGATTCCCAAATCTAACTTTGAAATTTGAAACCCAAGGAAAAAGTGTAGAAGTCCAAGATTTTTCATCTCAAAACACTCGAAAAGAGAGCATTGCACAACCTATATTCATGACGTAGAATTTCTTATGATCAATAAATCAACATATAAGACAATGATGACAATGTCATTTCCCTCCCTTAAAGTGTAAATTGTAGGATCATAATGGCATCTCAAAAATTTAGAAGATAGAAGAAAAGAATCCATATTTTCATACCAAGCCCTGGGGGCCTATTTGAGGCCATAAAGTGATCTTCATAATCTATACACCAATGAAGAATATTTAACAAATATTGGAGGCTTCTTCATATAAATCTCTTCTTGCAAATCTCCATACAATAAGGCACTCTTCACATCCATATAGTAAATTGACCAACCCTATGATGCAACAATAGAGAGTAAAAGATAAACAAAATCCAACTTGGTGATAAGGGAAAATTTCTCATAGTAATCAACCCCCTCAACCTACAAAAATCCCTTCACCAAAATTAAAGACTTGTACCTATAAATGAACCCATCTACTATATATTTAGTGTGATACATCCATTTGCATCTCACCATTTTTCTTCCTTTTGGAAGAGGAATAAAATCCCAAGTATAATCCTACATAAATGAATAATAATCATCCATGGCATCATCCCACTCCCTAGTTCCATGGGCCTCATCAAACCTTTTTGGATCAACAAAATTTGCTTGACAAAGAAGACCCATGCTAAAATTAGAAGTATGCCTTGAAGGTGGAAGACCTTCAATGAAAGGTGTTACCTCCTCAACTATAGTCTGGGCTCATCTAGGAATGTGGGCATCATGTGTAGGAACCTCTAAAACTATCTCAACAATGTCCTCATCCTCACTATGATCATCATCAAAACAACCATATTCAAAGTGAAAAGTAGATGAGGATGGAGGAGTAGAAATAGTGGGCTTGATTGGAAAATAATTCTCATCAAACTAGACATGAGTTCAAAAAATAACTTCAAGTGTATCTAATTCTAGTAATCTATAAGTCATATTATCCTCATAATAGCCAATAAAAATTAGTGGCTTGCTCTTTCTATCCAAAGTTATCCTTTTCTTATTTGGAATATGAGCCCATGCTTGACTTACAAAAACTTGAAAATGAGAAACATAAGGCTTGGTCTTTGTCCAAGCCTCCTCTAGATTCATCTACTCAAGAGCTTGACGAGGTGTACAATTTTGAATGTAATTAGCACAATTTACTACCTCAACCCAAAACTTAGGAGGTAAATCTCATGAGTGCATCATACAATTTATCATTTCCTTGAGTATTATATTTTCCTTCTCAACTACACCATTCTCATGTGGTGTATGTGGGATAGAGTGTTGATATAGAATCCCATGAAATACTCCTCTATTATCTGTATGAAGCTTCTTGATGTAACTCAAAGATCTCAACAAAAGCCTTAAGACTATGTATGTGGTAAAAACTTCACTCTTGAACTTGAGAAAATATACCCAAGTTCTCCTTGATAAATAATCAATAAAGGTGAGTGCATACTTAGCTCCCAAAAAATAAGTGGGAAAAACCATCAAGTCACTGTGCACCAACTCAAGATGGGAAGAAGCTCTCTTGGACTTACCTTTGGGAAAAGGATCTTGATGTTGTTTTCCAAGTACACAACCTGGACAAACTCCATCAATACAAGAGACCTTAGGTAATCCAATGACCATATCATGAGTTCTTAAATCCTTCAAATATCTATAATTGAGATGGCCAAATATCTCATGCCAAATATTACTTTCTAAATTTGCATGAGCCACAAAATAAGTACCTCCAAGTGAATAATAAAAACCCTCAAAGTGATAAAGATATGATCTATGGTCAGCAAATCCTTGTGCAAAAATAGACTATGGGTCACTCAAATCTCTAATCTTAGCTCCTTGAGGTGTAAACAACATAGTTTTGTCCCCCATAATGACAAATTTGGTACATAGAGAGCAAATTGGTGGAAATTTTTGGAACATAAAGAACATTCTTAATGCATCCACCATCAACCTGTATGTCACATTTTCCCTTAACTAAAATGGAAGAAGAATCTCCAACCTCAATGCAAGATGTAGAAGTAGAACACAAGGTGGTAAATGACTCCCTAGATGAATTCATGTGACGAGTCGTACCAGAATCCAAAAGCATTCAAAGCCTTAGAAATAGCCTTAGATGATTTCCCAAAAGTATTCAAAGCCTTGCCCTTATTTTTTGAAGGAGTGAAGAATAATTTTTTATTGCTAAAGGCTTCCTCTAAGTCTTATAACTTTTTCCAAAACTTGTCATCAGAATAACCATCGAATCTACAATATAAGCAAGTAACATTTGACCTATTTTTGCTTTTGGATTGCTTAGGTTTATGAGTGGACTCTTTAGAGGATGAATCTTTTTTATGTGATTCTTTGGGCTTTTGATGAAATGAACAAGAAGGGGAAGGATTAGGTTAGGACTTAGACTTGGAATTTCCCTTGCCTTTGGAAGTGGAAGTGGAGGATGCAAAAAATACCTTATGTGAGGAGGTGTAATGCTCTTAGTTAAGAACTTTAGATTCTTCCCTTAAAATATTGGCACAAAACTTCTAAAAAGTAGGTATTTTATGATCAGAACCCATGGAATCCATATTAGCAAAAAGTGTGGAGGTAAACATATGGAATGGACCCCAATTTTGACAAGATCATGAAAATACATTCTTCATCCATTTTAGTTTTTCCACTACCCTTTAAAAGTGTGAGAAAATATTGAAACTTAGTGAGAAAATCACCCATAGATAGAAAATCATCTAAATTGAGAGCACTAAGTTTAGCATCAAGATGTAAAAATCTCAAAGTGTCTACTTGCCCAAATAGCTTCTCAAGCTTCTCCTAAATTTGAAAAGGAGTGTCACAATCATTAATATGAAACAACAAATTATCACTCACATGCATCCCAATTAATCCCTTACATTCATATATTTTGCAATCACAAATAAACTTGTGATACTCTTTTGTAACTTCAGGTATCTCTTCTTACATTAATCTTGATAACTCTTTAGATTGAATAAGTGTCATAATGTGTGGCTTCAAATGTTATAAGTATGTAAGTCAGGTGGCTCAAAATCCTCTAAACCCATTTTTTAATCATAATAAATAAAATTCAAGACCCACAAATATGGTGTTCAAATTGACACCAAGACACCCCACCCAAAATATTTTTATTCAATGCTTCCAGAATTAAGAGCCCCCAAAAAATCAAATGACTTTATAATTCAGCATTATAAAGAGTATATGATCAGATATGATTTTTTACAATCACTAAAATTTTGTAGATCTAAAAAGAAAAAAATGAGTAACTTCACAAAATAAATCTTTTACAAAGTTGTTTTCAAATACATAGAACTGCCAACAAAATACATTTTTTTAAATGTATTTTTAGCAAACCTTATCAGTAACTTAAATGTAGATCTAATTTTAAATTTTGGAAAGAACTTAGGAGTGAAGAATATAGGTTACATATTCAAAAAATAAATCAACAACAAGCAGTTTCATATATTGTAAAAAAACCAAATATTTCATGGGTTGTATGCAAAAAAAACCCATACAAAGAAATATGTATATGACAATGGTTTTTGGTGGTTGAAAGTGATCAATGATGGTTCTATATCAATAGTAGTTAAGTGAACAGGGTCATCGGTAGTTCTGCAACTATTAAAACAACCCACAAAAAAACTCCAAAAAATTTTCCAAAAAATAGAACCTCTTTTATCAATCCTCATAGTCATATGGGTCAGTCAAGATGCAATGAAGGGCTAAAAAATATATAAAAGCTCTTCACAAAATAATAGAAGAGAAAAATTTTCAATTTTCATATTCTAGGGCTTAGAAACCTCCAATAACCAACTACAAAACCTTCAACATGATCTGGTTGCATGAACCTCAAAAATGGATGTTTCCAATAGTCTTGAAAGCTTTGATTTCATGAAAGGAATAATGAAAAATGCAAAACACCAAACCAAACCACAAGGATCAATGGGTTGAAACAACATCACATTAACCAAAAAAATGATACTAAAAAATAGAAACAAGATAATGGAAGCTAACACAAAAATTACAATATCATATCATATGTCAAAATTGATTATTAGTACAATGGAGAAGCCTTGCTTAAATAGGCAAGGAAGATCCACCATAGCCATAGGATCAACAAAGAGATAAGGATCAATATCCACCATACAAACAAGGAGGCACAATATGATCTCAATCCTCCAAATGTAATAAATGAGTGTAACTCCCTATAAATTCCAAATATTCTCTTAATATCTAAATAAGATAAAAACAAATATTTTTACACATAAAGTGGGTGGAAAAAATAAACTAAACCAATATAAAAATAAAGTACCCTAGTTGAGCACGAGCTAGAGTCTAAACACCTACTATAATACCAACAATCTCCCACTTGCAAAAAAGATAGTAAATAAATAGAAAATGTCATCTTCCTTATTATTTAGGGTTACTAATCAAAATGAGAAACACCCATCAAATCTCTACACCAAATGAACTTCCTGCTATCCAATTACTTTGTTAGTGCATCTGTTGCATTGTCTGTTGTACCATTTTTTTTCAACTCAACTTATCCATATTCCACCATCTCTCTAATATAATGAAATTTCACTTGAATTTTCTTAGTATGAGAGTAAAATTTAGGATTCACAGTCAATTCAATTACACTTTTATTGTCACATCATAAAGTAATGGAACTTTGTTGAATACCAATATTTGTGCACACTACATGTCACTAGGCTGCCTCCTTGGATGCTTATACAATAGCAATGCATTTAGCTTTAGTAGTTGATTGAGCCACCACTTGCTACTTTTTACTTCTCCAACTCACAACTCCTCCAAATAGTGTGAACACATATGTACTAGTAGATTTAGAAGTATCTACATATCCACCATAATCAAAATCTACAAAACCTTGTAGTTGATTATTTTCTTTGCCATCATAACATATTGCAAAATCACTAGTGTCTTTCAAATATCTAAGAATTATCTTCACTACAACCCAATGTTACATACCAGTATTAGACATAACTCTACTCATAACTCCAATTACATAAACAAGATCTAGTCTTGTATAAACCATTTCATACATCAGTTTACCGTATGCACTTGCATAGGGAAATTTGTCCATGACACTCTTCTTATCATCATCCTTTGGACACATATATTTTGACAATGCAACTCCAACATAAAAAGGTGTAGATACAAGAGTGCATTGGTCCATTCTTAAAAGAGTAAGCAAGTCTTCAATGTATCTCTTTTTCCTAATCCACATCTTCTTCTCACCATGGTTTCTCTTCATTTCAACACCAAATAAATAGTGTAATGGACCAATTTATTTCATATCAAATTATCCTGATAGCTCAGACTTGGTCTTCTTCACAAGATCCTTTGAATTTCTAAAAAGAATAATGTCATCTACATATAACACCAAAATTAGAAAGTGATTGCCTTCATGCTTGAGATAGATACAATGATCAACATCACTTCTCACAAAACCACATCCAATCACAAAGGTATCAAACCTTTTATACCACTTCCTTAGGGATTGCTTCAACCCATACAATGACTTTCTCAACTTGCATATAATATTTCTTCCACTTAATTTAAATCCAACTAGTTGTTCCCTGTAAATTTATTCAATGAGATATCCATGAATAAAACTTATCTTCAATCCCTTCTACTCAATTTCCTAGTCATTTGCAATAGCCAATGCAAAGAGCAATCTAATATATGTGATCTTTACCAAAGAAGGAAATGTTTCTTCAAAGTCAATCTCATCAACCTGAGAGTATCCTTTTGCTACTAACCTAGACTGATATCTCTCAATTTAACCATCAACCTTGTAATTCATTTTAAACATCCATTTATAGCCAATTGCCTTTCTACCCTTGGGCAACACTTGCAAGTCCCAAGTCTTATTTTTTTTCAATGACTACATTTTATCTTCCATAGTTTTCATTCAAAGAATTTCTTAATCACTAGTGATAGCATATTTAACACCTACATGCTCATCACTCATGGAAGATAATGCAAAGTTATTGTATTCATCTTAACCACATTTATTGCTATCTTCTTCTCAAAGTTTACTCTTCTTAAATAATGTAAATATTTTGGAGTTGCTCCTTATGTGCAGGTTGATCTTCAACAACTTGAGGCTGATTGGACTCTTCCATAAAAATTTCATTATCCTGTTGATTTTTCCAATTGCATGAAGATTCATTAGTATCATGTGGAAACTCTAATAAAGGAGTAGAAATGGGATCTACACTTAATGGTGGAACAATTTGTGGCTGATTTTTAGCTTATCGATTTCTAAAATAAGTAGTTACATCAAATTGTTCTTGGTTGTTTGGAGTTATTTCTATGGATTCTTCTATGTTGTGGATGTCTTATTTGAATACTAAATCACATTTGAACACATGGTGATGTTGTGAGGGTATCCATACTTTGTAACCTTTGATTCCATCATCATATAATGAGTACTTCTTTAACAATTTTTTTCAATGAGTTTACATAGGGTTTTTATGAGGGCTCTCGATCCCCTCATACTGAGTTAGGTTTGAACCTTTGACCTCTCAAAGAGAGGCCAAATCCCTTACCACTATAGTAATCTTGAAACGAATAATTCTTTAACAAATTTATTGTCTAGCTTTTTCCTTTTTTATTGGGCACAAGAACAAATACTTTACACCCAAACACTCTCAAATTAGAAACTAAGGGTTTGAATCCACTCCAAGATTCCTCTGGTGTTCTCCCACTAAGAATAGAACTAGGTGATATATTGTTCACATAGTTGTATTAACAACCTCTACCCAAAAACTTTTATTCAAACCTACATCCTCTCTCATGCTTCTTACCTTCTCCAACAGTGTCCTATTGAGACTTTCTACAACTCCATTATGTTGTGGCGTATATGGATTTTTTTTAATTGCAATACCATGTGTAGACACCTAAAAAGTATCACATTTTCAATGGTTAAATATTAACATTTAATAAATTGTGCAATTATTTTAATTAATATATTGCAACCTTACAAATATTAATGTTGACTATTCTAGCCCCTTTGACCATCCTAAGCACCTTCCTATGCCTAATCCATGGTCATCATGAGACCATCTCACTATTTTAACCATGGTTCACCTAACTCCAATTAGCATTAATCTCCTTTCCTCCACATTCAAAGCTCATTAATGTACATGGATGGGGATTTCCTCCACACAAGCACATTGGTCAAACATGTCATTTTTGGTGGGTGAATAATATCTCAACCAAATAGCATTAGTGAGGTATGTTATGGCATGTCATAATGCATCATAATACATCATAGGGTTTCATAGCCCCAAATAGAGAAAGTTGCATATTTATCCAACCAAGTGGGGAAACCTAATATTCCTCACTTCCCTCACCCAAGCCACTTGCCCCTCATCCTCTTACCCCCTCATCAATCTCCCTTGCCATTGGAAAATATTACAAATAGGCCATAATTTTATTTCACTTTCATGTGTGCACAAAAATAATGTAGTAACTCTACTCATATTTTATTTGAATCTTCCTTATGTGTTTTTGAGTTTGTGAATACAGGTACCCCATTCAAAGAGCTCAACAACATCAACCATGGAGTCTCTTTGGAATTCATGCTAACTCTTTATTTTACAACTGTGCCCATCTCTAACAATAAAACAATATCGGATCTACAATAGAGGCTTTGAAACACTCCTAGAAGGGCTCAAACCAAAGCTTGAAACCTTTGCTAAAACTTAGAAGCAACTGCACTGGGCAGTTACACAAAGCCAACCACCCTAGGCGGTTGAGTCTCAAATGCAAATAGAGGTTCAAAATCAATATAAAGCAACCAAGCAAGGTAAAATTAATTATTTTACAAGGTTTTGTAACCTTTTTGCATAGTTTTGTAACTTCTATAAAAGTTTTTATGTATTCATTTTCATGATTTAGGGTCTTATCTTGAAAGGCTCAATAAATGTTATTGATGCTTTTATTGTGGGCTTGTGTGCAGGTATTGGGATCTGCATAGAGGCTTGAGAGGTCAAACAACATGAATTCAAAACCCCCCCACCAAGTTGTGTGATCAAGGATATCATTTGTAGCACCATAGAACTTATTTGTAAAAAAAACATTCCCTTTTGAGAGGTCTATTGTAATCAAGAAGGCTGATGTGTACCAAATAAATTCTATTAATGCAAATATCAATTTCCATTTTGTTAATTTAATTGTTATGGTACTATTCCTTAATCACATAAATGGTGATCATGGTGGGACCCTTTAATTTTAACACATTTGACACTTGTTTTGCATGAGCTTTGGCACTTGCATTTGGCATAGCATGTCTTGTGTGTTTTTCTTAGGGTTATTTATACTTTTTTGTTTGATTTTTCTACTTTATTAACTTTCTATTTCTATCATAGGTACTTAGGAGTAGAAAAATATATAGTCACTTCATTCAAATTAGGGCTCGATCTTGCAAGATCTGCCCACCCAGATTAAAAAAAAAACACCTAAGGAAACCACCCAGGGTAGTCCACAACCACCCAGGGTAGCTACCAGACTTAGACACAACCACCCAAGGTGGTTACCAGACTCGGGTACAACCACCCAATGCAACTATTAAACTTAGACATAACCACATAGGGTGGTTGCATAGGCAGACACAATAGCATAGCCATAGACTCACAAGCACAGTGCAACACCCTTCAATTCTCTATTCCAAAATCCTTAAAAAAAAATTCCTATACTTAGTAAATATCCCACTCTAGTATTCATACCACACCTATCTCTACATCTTGCATAATTCTCTTAATGCAAGAGTACTAGGTGTCATACCCCATTAAGCCATTAGTCTCATTGGCCAAATGAGATAGCTTAATTTTATTTTCCCTACCATCGAGAGACTTTAACCAATCCCTACCCCTCATAAGTATTTGTGCGTGAGTGCACTTGGTGTGATGAGTGTTGTACTATCTCTCACATCCATTGGAGAGGTAGTATTCAACCTTGAGCTTAATTCTAACTCATGGTGATATTATTCCTAAAACAAAATTCTAAACACTTCTAAAAGATCTATTATTTAAATAATACTTAACCTTACATAATTAAAATTTAAATATGAAGAATATAGTATGATTTCACTATTCTAAATTCATCTTGAACCCATTCATTGCTATGAATAACCCTTTATCCAATAATTTATACGAATGCAAACCAACATATGTAGAAGCTATACTTCCCACGTTCATACGATGGCCTTCCATGGGCTCCAACAAAAAATTACACTTCAACCATAAAAAATATAGATTCCCCCATAATTAACAGTAACGAAAAACAACAGAAGTGCAATATCTCATTTCACTTATCTAATTGATTAAACCACATAATGATTGAGAATAAATATTGATATCCTAATTTAATTCATAAACCATTGTTTAGATAATTACAATCCAAGATACATAACCAACTCAGAGAAAATTTCATTGCCCAAGTAGTAAAGATACAATAAATTCTTTAGTTTAAACTAAATTGCCTTTCTAACACAATGAAGTGTTACACTCCAAACATGAAGAGTCGGCTATATTATCCAATTGTGTAAAATTCATTATATATAGGTTCATAATAATTTAATTGAAGGATCATCTTATTTTTATTATATTTATCATCTGCCTCTGCGCAAGGGTGTGCCCACCTTAAGTGGCCTTGATTTGTTCCATTCGTTTTCTATATTCCGTATTACATATTCTTTCCATTTCGTCTTTTCGATTCTGCATTGTATATATCTGTGAAATTTATTTAACAAAGGTAGAAATACCTTTGCAAGTGGTATCAGTGGTCAGTTTTCAAGCATCGGGACTTCCGTACTGCTCTATCCCTCACACTGCGTCGGGCGATCGGTCAAATTCTGGGCGTTCGACTTCATTTCAATAAACGTTTTTTCGTGGACGAACTTTCGTGTTTGTTTTTTCGTCCGCGTTCCAACCTCCCTGTCCGCGGCCTACATCACCGTCCGCATCCCAAGTCATTTTTCGAGCTGTGGCAGGCGTCGTCATTTCAGCATACTGAAACATCCGAAACAGGCGTTTTACAGTGTTACAAATAAGAAATAAACAGGTGCAAGGACGTACTGCGGGTTTCAAAACGCTTCGCAGTCACATCTCCTAAAATTTGGTGGAAGTAAAACGTAATCGCCGATCGCCAATCGCCGTCACGGACAGAAAATCTCACAACGCACGCCATTGACGCAGAAAACACTACCGACCAATCAGAACGCGTGAAATTATCGTCTATCCGGCTATATTCTAAGGTACTTGCGTAATTATTATTTTTTTTATTTACTCGCGTGGGCGATTATCCCACATACAAGGTGTTGCGGTCGATTAAGCAATTATAAGGCACTCACCGCACTTAGTGAGTCGTGGCTTTGGCCACACGCTCACCTCCTTGTGTTTACCTCGCTACGTGGTTCGGTGCTTAGTTTTGTTGTCTGGTGGTAGTTTTTGTCGGTTTGTGGTCTTGTCAATAAGCGTTAATCTTCCATTTGAGTTGGTGGTCTTGTTGTCTTTGTGTCTTGTCGTCCAGCGTTCGTCTTTCGTTCGTCGTCCGTTCGGTTTGGGTCTGGTCGTACAGCGTAGTCTTCCGTTCGTGGGTCTTCTGTCCTTCTACGCGTCGTGTCTCGGTCCTTCCGTTCGTCGGTCTTTTGTCCTTCCGCACGTCGTGTCTCGGTCCGGCCGCGTGTCACTTGGTCCGTCGTGTTCTGTCCTTCCGTCGTGTTCTGTCCTTCCACGCGTCGTGTGTCGGTCTGGCCGCGTGTCACTTGGTCCGTCGTGTCCATTTCGTGTTCGGTGGCTTCATTGCAGTCAAAGTGGTCAACAGCTGTCATCAAGAAGGTGAGCCAACGAAATTCAGTTCCGCGCCACAGTTGGAGTGGCAGCAAGGCGGAAAACAACACAAATTTTTTATAACTCAATGTGGCCAAAATTTTGAAGTTCAAGGACTACTAAGCAAGAGATTGTAAGCAGTGCATGAGTAAAAGTTGGAGCAAGGGTCCTAACGGTCGATTATCCAGCTCAGAAACAACCAATACCAACATAAGAAGAGCTAACCGCAGCCCAGGTACTAAAAATTCTCTTTCTCCTTTTAAAATTGGTAGTTATAATCCACATCATCCCCTAGTAGATCCTATGGCTACTAATCCTTCCCCAACTCACGAAAACATCATGCAAGGAAACTCAAGTAATTCAGCCATATCTGATAGGGAGTCTCTTCAAGGCATACTAGAGAGTATAAACGAAATGAGTATCATCCTAAAAGACTTTGTGAAAGCACAAAAACAACCTAATCCCAATACTAATCCCCAAAATCACTCCCATGCCCAACGGAATGAAGAAACTGTTGATCCTAATGATGATTGGAAACAAAAATAGGGTGATTGGGATAATTACAAGGATCCCTATCAAAGACAGCGGTATAACCAAAATCAAGAAAGGGACACGAGTTATCACCAACCAAGAGGCCCTAATATTAATTTTCCATGAATTGATATGCCCACTTTTGAAGGTCATGATCCTCGTGGTTGGTTAGCCAAAATGGAAGGTATCCTTGACTTATATCAAATTAAGGAAATTGATAGAGTTCCTTTCGCTGCATCAAAATTAGGCACTGAGGCCTACCAATGGTTTGTATGGTTTAAACAAGAGAATGCAGCTATTATTACTTGGAGAAAATTCACTACCTCTTTTTTAGAAAGATTTGACGATGGAGCTACATCATCCTACACAATAAGATTGTTATCTCTTAAACAAAAAGGGTCGCTTAGTGAATTCGTTTCGGAGTTTACCAGCTTTACTACCATACACTTCAGACCTTAGTCCCGACACGGTGGTAGGTGCCTTTCGCAATGGTTTGAAAGAAAGTATTCGAGTGGAGGTAGACATGCACGATCCAACCTTGTTGAACAGTTGTATAAGAATAGCCAAGTTGGCCGAGAAGAGACATCAGTTGTCTGCACAACGGGAAACATATAGTCGTCCCTCATATCGCAATAATTCCTTTCGTAGAAATGATCAACCCTCGAGATATTTTTGCTATAAATGTCGCACTCATCACCCCAGGGAACAAGCTTGTGCCCAAAAACAAAACTTTCATATTGAAGGTGATCATTGTGAAGGAGAAGAAGAGGAACCTTACCAATCAGAAGAACCTATGCCAGAAGACCTACCGTGTACTATAGACGAAAAAGAAGAGGATACAATGGCAATTTCAATGCATGCTCTCATGGGTTTAACCGCCCACCATACCATCAAGGTACCAGGATTTCTCCGTCAGAAAAAGGTGAATGTGCTAATTGATTCTGGTAGCACCCACAATTTTATCGACATCAAAACAGCAAAAGCTTTGAATTTATTCATTAACTCTTCCAACAAAGACAAATTCCAGGTTCTAGTAGCCAATGGGGTCAACGCACAATGTGTTGGTCGCACATCTCAAGTTTCCATAAATATGGGAACTTATACCTGGTTAGGATCCCTTTTTGTCATGAATTTAGGGAACTCGAATGTCATTTTGGGTGTTGAATGGTTGGAAACATTAGACACAGTTTCAACTTCAAAAAATTATTTGTGGAATGGAAGGAAAATGGACGAGTCATTCGCTTACAAGGCATTACTACTCCTCCATCACAAATGGTGAGCTCTCATAGTATGGAGAAGATGTTAAAAAAGGGTGGATATGGTTTTATAGCTCAAATTAATTGTTTGGAAAAACAATCTTCAAGCAACTTCGGATATTATTGCACCTGAGTTACAAGATATTATAACACATTACGAAGAGGTTTTCCAAGAACCTCAAGGATTACCACCTAAACGATCTCATGATCATGCCATCCATTTGATACCAGGGAGTGTCCCACCTAACAGTCATCCTTATCGCTATCCTCAACCACAAAAGACAGAAATCGAACAGATCGTTCAGGATTTGTTGGATCATGGAGTCATTCGTCACAACACTAGTCCTTATTCCTCACCTGTAGTCCTGGCTAGACGAAAAGATAACTCTTGGCGTATGTGTCCCGACTTTCGTTCTCTCAATAAACTCACTATCAAGGACAAATTTCCTATCCCTCGTCATAGATGACCTATTAGATGAGTTGCATGGGGCAAAATTTTTTACAAAATTAGACCTTCGCTCGGGCTTTCACCAAATCCGTGTTAGAGAAGAAGATATTCCCAAAACGGCCTTTCGTACTCATGAAGGTCATTACGAATTTTTGGTCATGCCTTTCGGTCTCACTAATGCACCATCCACATTCCAAAGTCTCATGAACCAAGTGTTTCGTCCACTCCTCCGTAAGTTTGTGTTAGTTTTTTTTGATGATATTCTCATATACAAAAAAACATGGACGGACCATTTACATCATGTGGATAAAGCCCTTCACATCCTACACAAAGAAAAATTATTTGTTAAACGCTCCAAATGTTCATTTGGTGTTCAAGAAGTCGAGTATCTTGGTCATATAGTTTCACATGAGGGTGTCCAAGTCGATCCCAATAAGATTAAGGCAATTCAAGAGTGGCCTTTACCTAAAACCATCAAGAAACTTCGTGGTTTTTTGGGTCTCACGGGCTACTATCGCAAGTTTGTACATAATTATGGTAAGATTGCAGCACCTCTCACGACACTCACAAAAAAGGATGCTTTTCGTTGGTCGGAAGAGGCTACTCTAGCTTTTGAAGCTCTTAAGCAAGCCATGTGTACAACTCCAATATTAGCAACTCCCAATTTTCACAAACCATTTATTATCGAATGTGATGCATCAGGAACAGGAATTGGGGCTATATTAATGCAAGAAGGTCATCCATTGGCATTTGAAAGTAAACAACTTTTCGAAAAAAATTTGGGAAGATCAACATATGAAAAAGAAATGTTGGCTATTCTTCATGCAGTAGAAAAATGGAGACACTACCTAATCAAGAGCCGCTTCATTATCAAAACAGATCATAGTAGCCTCAAGCATTTTTTGGAGCAAAGGTTTTCTTATCCAGAACAAAATAAGTGGTTAACCAAACTTTTGGGCTATGATTTCGTTATCGAATATAAGAAAGGGAAGGAAAATATAGCCGTCGATGCACTGTCCAGAAAATATGAAGATGAAGTAGTCATCAATGCTATTTCAGGTCCTTGCTCCCAATGGGTAACTCAATTACAAATTGAATGGTTGTCCAATAGTGAAACTGCCTAGATAATTCATGAATTATCTATAGGGTCTTCCAAACACCCTTTGTTCTCTTATGAAGATAACATCCTCCGGAAGAAGAACCGCATTTACATTCCACATAATTCAGAACTCAAATCAAAGATCCTCGACGAATCACACGCTTCTCCATTAGCAAGACATTCGGGATTTTTGAAGACATATTTAAGGGTCAAACAATCATTTTGTTGGAAAGGATTAAAAGCGGAAGTCAAACAATGGGTAGCAGAATGTGAAGTTTGCCAACGCAATAAAGGAGAAACAGTCAAATCACCAGGATTATTACAACCATTACCCATCCCTGAACGACAGTGGGAACATATATCCATGGACTTCATTGAAGGTCTTCCAAAATCGAAGGCAGGACAATAATCTTCGTCGTCGTAGACCGGTTATCCAAATATGCTCACTTTCAGGCTTTACAACATCCATTTTCCGCAAGCAAGGTGGCAAAGGTATTTATGGATTCAATTTTCAAATTACATGGTATGCCAAAAAATATTGTAAGTGATCGAGATCCCATTTTTACTAGTAACTTTTGGAGGGAGTTATTTCGCCTTAGTGGTACCAAATTGAACATGTCTTCAGCTTACCATCCACGTACAGATGGTCAAACAGAAGTAGTTAACAAATGTTTGGGTACGTACTTAAGATGTTTTGCTCAAGATAAACAATACCAATGGAGCCATTGGTTAGCATTGGCAGAATGGTGGTACAACACTTCTTACCATTACTCAATTAAGATGTCTCCATTTGAAGCATTGTATGGCACCAAACCTCCAGCCATTGCAGATTACGTCCAGGGATCAGCCAAAGTAGCCAAAGTGGATGATTGGTTCCAACAAAGGCAGTCTACACTCACCATCCTCAAAGAGAATTTAGTCCAAGCACATAATCGTATGAAACAACAACAAGACTTGCACCGATCAGAAAGAACCTTTGATATAGGTGATTGGGTGTTCCTAAAGCTGCAACCTTACAAACAATCCTCGTTAAAGTTAAAGTCCACCAAAAGTTGGCTCCACGATTCTATGGTCCCTACAAAATTGTGCGCCGCATTGGAGAAGTAGCCTATCAATTAGAGCTACCTACATCATCACGAATACACCCAGTATTTCATGTTTCATGTCTCAAAAAAGTAATTGGTCAGAAAGTACAAAGTCAATCAGACTTACCAGTGCTCGATGAGGATCTGCGCAAGGGTGTGCCCACCTTAAGTGGCCTTGATTTGTTCCATTCGTTTACTATATTCCGTATTACATATTCTTTCCATTTCGTCTTTTCGATTCTGCATTGCATATATCTGTGAAATTCATTTAACAAAGGTAGAAATACCCTTGCATGAAGGCTCTCGATGCTTATGATATATCATTATCACATCTCAAAAAAATAGTATTTTTTGCCTTTCTTTCACAGATCACCTTCCATGTTGCAATCAAACATTTTTTCTGCCCTCACTGCACATACAGGAGCTTCATTTAATATATCTTCCTTTGTTTCTAGCCAGCTAAAAAGCATCTCTTCCTAATTTGGTATGTCTAAACCAATCATCAAGTAAGATTACCTCTCAACAGGGATCAGAGATGGAACCATCAATTGTTTTGGCAGGTCATTCTACCTGATAGTATAATTCTAACTACCATTCCATGGGTATCCATTTCTAGAATAGGACTTAATAGAATGCAGTATCATCTATCATTCCATTCTATTTACAAATAACAAAAGGCATCGAATACACTTGGCACACAATTTCATTTTCCACTCTACAAATATCTTAACAACATTGTTCTATTTGTTGTAGAAGTAACCAACAATAACTAATAATTGAAATCATTCTTTTGATATATTTCCTTAATTCAAGTAATAGAAACTCATTACTATCCATAGATGGATGGAAATATGACAATACTTTCACAAGATATTAATTTGAAACTCAAAATAATACAAAGAGATAAACCAATGTCCCATGGATTTCTGGTTGAGATCCTCCCTACTAGGAATGTTTCTGATGATCTCGTGCCCTCATGGACGGGTTTATCCTTCACTATTACAAGTTTCATTTTTGCATGATGGTTTTATTTGTCCTAGCTGCCTCTCTTGGGATGGTTTTGAATTCTAGTTTTTTCTGAGGCGATTTAGTTTTCCAGTTGTCCCCTTGGGTGGGTTTTTTCAATTTTAACTTTTCCATCCCTGGGTGGGATTTTTTAAGTTTAAATTTTCCAGCCTTGGGCGAGATCTTTAAATTTAAAATTTTCCAACCCTCGATGGGATTTTCCTTTTTATTCCCTGGGCTCAGTTGGTATGCCTTTTTTAAATTTTTCCTTACGGGTTGATCCTGCATACCTATTTGATCCCACGTTCAGGTTTATTCCATGTACGGGTTGATCTCGCATCCTAGTTTGTAATGAATATTGGTGATGGTCCCTCAGGTACCGTCCCCTTTTGCTCCTTTTAATTCTCAAAGGTATAACTTTTGCCTTTTGGTTGGTATGTTGACCTATTGTAAAAAGGTTTTGGGGCCCCTTTCAAAACCCACTTTTAATGAAATTTTTTATCGATAAAAATAAAGAGATAAACCAATAGTTTATACACCTTATATTTCCTATCACAAAGGCATTACCATCACACAACAACACAAAAATAGAGTTCCATAACATGCATTGAATGATTTTTCATTCCCATAGTATAACTCAAGTAATAATCTTAGATAAATTTTCAATTGTCTACTTCTCGGTAGGAAAAATGAATGCATCAAATTGCTTAAACATTTCCACTATTTTAGATTACTCAAACCACTTCTGAGTTGTCCAATTTTCCTTCTCCTACTTCTTAAGAGAAAACATGAATATGACTTCTCCTTCCATACAAGAATACAAGAAATTGTTTTAAACAAGACATTATAGGTAACAAAACCACATTAACATACATTGGCTAGTCCTTCCATAATCATTCAAAAATTCTATCTTTTCCAACTACTGGAACGTAAACCAACAACTATAAATTTTAGCACCAAACATTATTTTTCTAGGTGAAGCTAAGATTTTAATGTATACATCTATTCTAGTTTGTCACCATTTAGAGGGCACTCTAATGTGTATATAATCTGTAAATTCACAGCAACCAAAAATAACCCGTAACATTCAAGACAAAGAAATAAATATCAATGTAACCTAGTTAAATTCCATAGTCTTCCAAGTTTTTCCTTCTCTCCGATGTCCCTTTGATTTCATCCATTGTAGCCTTTCATCCTTGCTCCAATGAATTCTCTTGTTGATTCCCTCTTCTCAATATCCCTCTTTATCGATGTTATTCTTGGCTTCCCTCTTAGTTTTGAAAAAATAATCCATTACTTCCCAGTCGTCATTCATAAATGAAAATACCTTTGCCATATCACATGACCACTATTAACAAAAACCACTCATAATAATAATTCCAACATTTAAATAATAGTCATCTTCTCCTAGTTTAAGAGTTCTTTAACTATTGCTCTAATGTGCAAATCTTCACTCCAAACATCAGATACTCTCTTCTATAGTTGAACTATACACATACTATTTATTTTCACTTATAAATAAATAAAAGACATTAGTTATTTTTATTTTTAAAATAAATCATAATTTACTTTCTTTAATTTCCATTATATTTTCTTTCTAAAATGAATTCTTTATAACCATCTCAAGAAGAAAAATACTTAAAGAAATAAGCATTCATTTCCTTTGCAAGTCATCTATGTAAATTAAAAATTCTTAATAAAGAAAGATTATGATACAAAAAAATTTCATCTAAAACTTGATGTAAATTTTCTTATGAAATTTATAATATGCATCTCCATGAAAAGGGAATTCATCCATGTTACCTCTTTTTGTATATTCCAACAAGTAACCCATCACATCATTTCCGCAAGGCAATCTTTTCTTGGTGGCTAATTTTTTCTACCACCATGAAGGAACCTGATCCTGCAAAAGTGCACCTCCTTTAGCAGAACCATATTCTTTTATAAAATGCATGTTTCTTAAAAAAACCAAGCATGGAATTATCCTACATCACACAATAAGATTCACATCCCATAATTTCTTTAAAATATAAATGTTTTTGCATATCAAAATAGAAATAGTCAGTCATTTCTTCTACATAGCATCATAACAAAACATACATCAACTAGAATGAAAATTCTTCCAAGGGTGGGTCATGAAATAATCCCTCCCTTAGGCTTAACACAATCCTCTATGTTTTAAAATGCTAAAACATAATAATAATTACATATTATTTTTAAATAGGAATGGAAAATGTGTTTGCATATCCGCTACTTTTTCCCAAGTAGCATTCCTTTTAGAGTAACGATCCCACTAAACTTTACACTACTCCAAAGTCCCTTTTCTCATCGATTTAGATCAAAACTCAAGGATTCTTACTAGTTGAACCTCTATCACCTATAGGTTCACCATATACAAATTAGATAAGTCCCACACATGCTCTGGATTAGCAACATATTTTTTAAGCAAAGAAATATAAAAAGTGCTATGAATCTTGGACACATTGGGTGGTAAGGCAAGTCGATATGCCACAGGGACTAATATTCTCTATGATATCAAAGGGTTTGACAAAGCAAGGATCTATATTTGTGGAATTAATTATGCTCTTCCTAGGATTTACCCTCAAAAATACTCTATCACCTACAAAAAACTCTTTTGGTGATATCTTAAGGTCGACATAGCTTTTTTTATGATCTATAGCTTCCTTCAACCTCTCTTTGATCACTCTCAACTATTGCTCCATTTAATTGACCATGTATGGTCCAAGCACAATCTGATCTTCTAGATTATCCTATGTCAAAGATGTCCTTCATTTTCTACCATGCAAAGCTCCAAATGGAGCTAAGCCTATGGTCAAATGGTATCCGTTATTTTAGACAAATTCTACCAAATGAAATTAATCCTCCAAATGGGTTTTCTTATCCATACAACACATGCAAATCATATCTTCCATTACTTGGTTCACTCTTTTAGTTTACCCATAAGTCTTAAGATGGTAAGAAGAACTAATATTCAATCTAGTATCAATGGCACGATGCAAGGATTGCCAAAACTCAGATGTAAATTTTGGGTCCCTATATGATATGATCACCTCCAAAAAACCATGAAGCCAAAATATTTCTTTGGAAAATCTGTTAGCCACAACTATAGTGTCATCCTTGGTGTTCTTGGGTATAAAGTGTGCAACCTTGGTTAGTATATCGACCACTACTAGAATTGTGTCATGCTGAAATTTTTTTTAGGTAACCCTACAATGAAATCCATTGAAATCACTTGCCATTTTGCATAGGTACATCATACAAATACAAAAATCCAGTAAGATATTGGTGTTCTACCTTCACCTTTTGGCACTCTAGGCATTGAGTGATAAACTTAATTATTTCTCTCTCCATTCCTAGCCAAAAGAAAGTCTTTGCATATTCTCCATAATTTTTGCTCCTCCTAGATGAGCAAAATATGGATATCTATGCACTTCATTCATAATCATCCTTCTCAAATTCCCAGTCTCAGGAATTACTACTTTGTTCTTATAACAAAAGAAACCATCCTTGAGGTCAAAGTCTTTGTTTTCATCAGGTTTCCTCTCCATCCTTTCCTGAATTTGGTTGCAGTATGCATCTTTATTTTGCATTTCCTTGACTTGTTTCATCAAGTCGACATCGATGTGAGATAAAACCGCTATATGTCTTCTCCTACTCAACACATCAGCTAATTTCTTTTCTTTTCCTTTATTATACTCAATGCCAAAATTGTATTCTATGAGGAATTCTATCCACCTCCTCTTCCTAGCATTGATCAAGGGTTGAGTAAATATGTATTGTAGACTCTGATGATCTGTCCTTAGCTCAAAGGGTCTACCAATTAGATAATATCACCAACTCTTGAGAGAAAAAACTACAGCTGCCAACTCTAAGTCATGGGTTGCATAATTAACTTCATATCTTTTTAGTTTTTTGGATCCATAGGCTACCACTACTTCTTCCTTTGAGAGCATTTATCCCAAACCTTCTAATGATGCATCAGTACAAACTGAGAAACTTCCCTGAATATCAGGTACCTTTACTATAGGATGTATGGTAAGCTTTTGCATTAGCAAACTAAAGGCTTCCTCACACTTCTTTGTCCACTTGAATTCTTTTCCTTTTCTCTAAATATGGTTATTTGTGAGGTGATCATGGCATAGCCCCTCACATATCACCTATAATAACCAGTTAATACTATGAAACTTTGAACTTTTGTCACATTTATTGGTGGAATCCAATTCAAAATGGCTTCTATTTTCTTAGGATCCACTAAGATCCCTTCATCTGAAATAATTTGTCCTAAGTATTGCACTTCTAACACATAAAACTCACACTTGGATAAGTTCCCACATAGTTGATTTTTCCTTAATAACTCCAGCACAACCCTGAGATGCTCGTCATGCTCTATCCTATTTCTAGAATTTATCAAAATATCATCCAAAAATACTAGTACAAATCTATCCAAGTACTTCCTAAAGATACTATTCATTAGATTCATAAATGTTTCTAGAGCATTTTTAAACCAAAATGTAAGACAACAAACTCATAATGTCCATAATGAGTTTTAAAGGTTGTCTTATGTGTATCCTCCTCATGGATCCTCAATTGGTGATATCCTGACTTCAAATCAATCTTTGTAAATATTGTGGTATCTTTGAGTTGATCAAAGAGATCTTCGATTCTAGGTAGAGGATATATTTTCTTGATGGTTGCCTTGTTTAACATTCTATAATCTATGCATAATCTCAAGGAACCATCCTTTTTCTTTACAAATAGTACTGGTGCACCCCAAGGTGATATACTTGGTTTTATCAACCCTTTCTCTAGTAACCCTTGCAATTGCACCTTCAAATCTTGTATTTCTATGGAATTCATTCTGTAAGGAGCTCTATGGATGGGTTATGTTCCTGGTTGAATCTCAATAGTAAATTCAAATTCTCATTTAGGGGGTAATCTAGGTAAATCCTTTGGAAAAACATCCCTAAATTCTTGAAGAATTGGGTGTTTCTCAAACACCTCTTCCTTCTTCTATTTATTTATTTCATTTATCTTAACTATATAGACCATTCCTCCTTTCTTTATGGCCTTCTTAAGTTGCATTTCCGACCTAGGATTTGAGGTTGAAAAGCTCCCTAAAGACTATACATCCTACACACAACACCCTTATCATCTATGTACTCAATCCATCTATCCTAAAAATTGAGTACTGCCTTGTGCGCTTGCAACCAATCCATCCCTAGGATTATGTCAAAAGCATGCAACAGAGCTACATACAAGCATCCTACAGTTATTCCACTAGGTAAGGCAATTTTTACCATAGGGTAACATTGGTTAACAAAGTAGGTTTATCTTGAACCATACTCGACCTTCCACCCATGAGCCAAGATTCCTAGTCTTTCTAAAATATCTTTAGCTAAACTAGTGGAAATAAAACTATTTGTAGCACCACTATCAATCAATATTTTAACATTTATACCAAAAATATTACCTTTTATTACTAGTGGTGTGGCTTGACCATCAAGATTTTGGTTTCCTATAGTTGCATAAATCTTGTGCGTAGGCTCCCTAGGTGCAGTTTTTGGGTACATTGGTTCTTTTCCCTTAGAATTCATTTATGTTCTCCATGGATAATTAGAAGTATAATGTGGTCCTCTACAAAGATAACATCCTTCTTTCGGTCCTGGATGTTCTTTCTACTTTTGTCCCTCTTCTGATTTTCCTGTAGATGGATAATTAGCCTATCCTTGTAACTATTTGTTGTTACCCTTGCTGCTATTTTGGTTCTTCCCCTGGAACCTTTTCCTAAAATTCCCTTTCTTCCTATCATTTCCTTGATCCTATTGAGAGAAGTTCTTGCTTGCCTATTTCTCTTCCCATTTTATAAAACTTGCATTGTTTCTCTTTCTTAGTGCCTCCTTACCCTCTTCATCTAATCCTTCATAATCAAAGTAGGGTTTGAGATATGTTTCAACTTTCCTGGCCAACTCATAGGCCTTCTACAAAGTTCTAGGTTCCTACATATCCACTTCCTATCCTATTCTAGGATCTGCTCCTAGAATAAACTTATGGATCTTCATTTTCTCATTGTAAGTAGGCACATATTTCATTAGTTTGACAAATTTTTGGTAGTACTTCTCCACTATTCTAATTCCCTATCGAAGCTTAGTGAACTCCTCAAAATTTTGGGAATAGAAGTGTTCCATGAGAAATCTATCCTTGAAGGCTTTTATAAACTCTTCCTATTTTAGGTCAACTGTTGCTACAAGACCCAATGCATTACTATGCACTTCCCACCAATCTAGGCCATCACCTTGCAAGATGCAGTGTGGCATAGGATGTTCGAGTTCCCGAGGAAAATTTCTTCATGTTGCAATATGTTTCTATTTATTTCAACCAAGCCTCATCCTTATCTCCATATTCCTCTCCATTAAATTTGGAATATTTCAAATGTTTCATTTCCTTGCCCAACTTGGCCTCTAATCTGACCCTAGCCTATTGTGCCTCAATAAGAGGTTCATTCGACTGATTCACTCTAGGGTTACCCACCTGTGTTTCTCGACTCAACATGGCATCCAACAACTATTTTTGGGTTTCTATTTATTCCCAAAGTAGAGCCATTATCTCAATAAGATTCTCATTACTAGGATTTTCTCTTTCCTCACTAGGGTTCCCTGAATCCACATCTGGATTTCTATCCTCCATAATAGTTCATCGTGTCTACCTCATCGATGGGGCAACACTTCCTCTTCTTCTTTTTGGTGGTATTGTCCCTAGCCACACACAAAAGAGATAGTAATAATTTCATTAGCAACTAGTCCTTTATTGCTCCTCTTACTAATAATTATTTACCCTAATCATATCAAGTAAATTAGGCAAATTTACTCCTAGAAGATATTCTATTGGTAGGGTTCTATTCCTTATAAATATGTTTTCTATTACATATTAAAACTATTTTTTGCATAGTGAACCTATCCCACTATGAACCATGCGCTTTGATACCAAAATATAACACCCTAAAATTCTATATTTTAAAATCCTAATTTTTTCTTTTGCTATACTTAATAAATATCCCACTCTAGTATTCATACCACACCTATCTCTACATCTTGCATAATTCCCTTAATGCAAGAGTACTAGGTGTCACACCCCATTAAGCCATTAGTCTCATTGGCCAGATGAGCTAGATTAATTTTCTCTTCCCTATCCATTGGGAGACTCAAACCAATCCCTGCCCCTCACACAAGTCTTTCTACGTGAGTGCACTTGGTGCGATGAGTGTTGTACTATCTCTCACATCCATTGGAGAGGCAGTATTAAACCTTGAGCTCAATTCTAACTCATGGTGATATTATTTCTTAAATTCCTTCTAGAGAACACTTCTAAAAGATCTCATTCTTTAAATAATCCTTAACCTTACATAATTAAAATTTAAAAATGAATAATATAAATTAATATAATTTTGTAATCTAAAGTCATCTAACGCTCGAACTCATTCATTGCTATTAATAACCCTTTATCCAATAATTCAGATAAACACAAACCAACATACATAGAAGTTATACTTCCCACGTTCATACGATGGCCCTCCACGAGCTCCAACAAAAATTTACACTTCAACCATAAAGAAGATAGATTCCTCCAAAATTTAAGGTAACTAAAAATAACATAAGTGCAATATATCATTTCACTTATCTAATATATTAAATCATACATTTATCGAGAATCAAGATTGATATCCTAATTTTATTTATAAACCATTGTTTAGATAATTACAACCCAAGATACATAACTAGCTCAGATAAAACATCATTGCCCAAGTGGTAAAGATACAATCAATTATTTAGTTTAAACCAGATCACCTATCTAACACATGATGCATTACATCATCTCCACTGCTAGAGATTCACAATGAAGGCTCTTGATGCTTATGATATATCATTATCACATCTCGATAAAAGAGTCTTTTCTACCTTTCATTCATGGATCACCTTCCATGTTTTAGTCGAACTTCTTGTTCGCCCTCACTGCATGTACAAGAGATTCATCCGTTATCTTTTCATTCATATATAGCTAGCTAAATAACATCTCTTCCCCATTTGGCACATCTAAACCAAACATCGAGTAATATTTCCTCTCAATAGGGATCAAAGATAGCACCATAAATTATTTTGGTAGGTCATTTTGCTTCGTAGTATAATTCCAACTACCATTCCATGGGTATCCATTTCTAGAATAGGACTTAATAGAATGCAATAACATCTATCATTCCATTCTATTTACATAGAACAAAAGGACTCGAATATGCTTGGCACACAAATTCCTTTTCCATTCTACAAATATCTTAACAACACTGTTCTATTTGTTGTAGAAGTAAACAATAATAACTAATAATTGAAATCAATATTTTGATATATTTCCTTAATTCAAGCAATAGAAACTCATTCCTATCCACAAAAGGATGAAAATATGATAACACTTTCACAATATATTAATTTAAAACTCAAACTAATACAAAGAGATAAACCAACAATTTATACACCTTATCTTTCCTATCACAAAGGCATTCCCATCATGCAACAACACAAAAATAGAGTTCCATAACATGCATTGAATCAATTTTCATTCCCATAGTATAACTCAAGCAATACTCAGATAAATTTCCAAATTGTCTACTTCTTGACAAGAAAAAGGAATGCATCAAATTGCTCAAACATTTCCACTATTTTAGATTACTCAAACCACTTTTGAGTTGTCTAATTTTCCTTCTCCTACTTCTTAAGAGAAAAAATGAATATGACTTCTCCTTCCATACAAGAATACAAGAAATTATTTTAAACAAGCCATTATAGGTAACAAAATCACAATAACATAAGTTGGCTAGTCCTTCCATAATCATTCAGAAATTCTATCTTTCCCAACTACTGGAACGTAAACCAACAACTATAAAGTTTAACACCAAACGTTCCTTCTCTATGTAAAGCTAAGATTTGAATGTATACGTCTATTCTGGTTTATCACCATTCAGAGGACACTCTAATGTGTATATAGTCTATAAAGTCATATCAACCAAAAAAAACTTGCAACATTCAAGATAAAGAAAGAAATATCAATGTAACATGGTTAAACTCTGTAGTCTTCTAAGATTTTCCTTCTCTGCAATGTCCCTCTACTTCCATTCATCATAATATTTTGTTGTTCCTTGAATGAACTCTCATATTGATTCCCTCTTCTCAATATCCCTCTTTACTGGTGTTATTCTCAACTTCCCTCTTAGTTTTAAAAAATGATCCATTACTTCCCGATCATCATTCATAAATGAAAACACCTTCACCATATCACACGACCACCATTAACAGAAACAACTCACAAGCATAATTCCAATATTTAAATAACATTCATATTCTCTTAGTTTAAGAGTCCTTTAACTATTGCTCTATGGAGCAAAGCTTCACTCCAAACATCAGATACTCTCTTCTATAGTTGAACTATATGCATACTATTTATTTTCTCTTACAAAGAAATAAAAGACATATGTTCCTTTTATTTTTAAAATAAATCATAATTTCCTTTCTTTACTTTCCATTATATTTTCTTTCTAAAATGAATTCTTTATAACCATCTCAAGAAGGAAAATACTTAAAGAAATAAACATTCATTTCCTTTGCAAGTCATCTATCTAAATTAAAACTTCTTAATAAAGAAATATTATGATGCAAGGAATTTCATCTAAATCTTGATGTAACTTTTCTTATGCAATTTATGAAATGCATGTCCATGAAAGGGCATTCATCCATGTTGCCTCTTTTTATATATTTTGACAAGTAACCCATCACATCATTTCCCCAAGGTAATCTTTTCTCGATGGTTAATTCTTTTTGCCACCATGAAGGAACCTATTCTTGCAAAAGTGCACTTCCATTAGCAGCATCATATTCTTTTATAAAATGCATGTTTCTCAAAAACCAAGCATGGAATTATCCTACATCACACAATAAGATTCACATCCCATAATTTCTTTAAGAAATAAATGTTTTCGCATATCAAAATAGAAATATTCAGTCATTTCTTCTACATAGCATCATAACAAAGCATACATCAACCAGAATGAAAATTCTTCCAATGGGTGGGCCATGACACACAGTATACTTAATTCATTTTATTTCCAACATAGACTCATAGGTTAGTATCTTACATTCCTTAGTTTTCCATAAAGTATCATGTCACAATTCATTTTTCATTTCTTTTTTAAATAATAAATTATTTGTAGTCATCTCTTAATTTATTTTCAAAAGACTCAAGGCTCATTAGTCTAGTTGTTATTTGCTTTCAAAGACTCAAGGCTCATTAGTTTAGTTGTTATTTGCTTTCAAAGACTCAAGGCTCATTAGTTTAGTTTTTATTTATTTTCAAAGACTCAAGGCTCATTAGATTATTTAGCATTTGCTTTCAAGGCTCATTAGCTTAGTTGTTATTTGCTTTCAAGTCTCATTAGCTTAGTTGTCATTTTCTTTCAAGACTCATTAGTTTAGTTGTCATTTTATTCCAAGACTCATTAGCTTAATGGTATTTTTTTGCAAGGTTCATTAAATTAGTTGTTATTGCTTACATGGCTCATTAGATCAAATATTACTTTTATAGATTATTAATATAAAGGTTATTTTTCATTTGCATCCTTAGGGTCAACTTTAGATCTGCATGGTAAATAGGCATTCTTAGCATCAAAATAAAAAACAAAACAAGAAAAAAAAATCAAATCAAATCAAGCACACACTTTGCACGATATATTCTACAAACATTTTATGAGGAAAACCAATTTATGAAGTTTCACTACCAACCATCGGTTGATCCTTTAGACACCATAGTTAGATCACATAGTTTCCTAGACTTCATCATCAATAATTTGGTTACCCTTGGGGATATCTCAAGGCAATTTTTAGGTTAGACACCCTTTTGTTCATTAGGCTTAGTAATTATTGGATTTGCAACTATCATTTTTATTCAAGCCCACTCACGGGTGAAACAAAAGCCCAACTGGGTAAGTAGCATGATATAGATAATGCAAACTCTCTCAGGAGGTTTGTTTTTCCCCTTAGGATACCTGGAGTCGACCCACCATCCTAGGAAGTAGCCATAAATACACCCTTATAGATCGCATTCCATCACCCCTTTATAGTTCCTAGATTTAGGGAACATAAAACACATAAAACCAAAATCAAATAAAAATAATAAAAAAAACAACAATAGAAAATTAAAACATCAAAAACATCCAAAAAAATACCAAAATAACCATTGTTTGTTTAATTTGATTGCTTACTTTTCATTTGTATAGATAGTGTGTTTCTCTTTTAAAAAAAGCACCATAATGAGCACCATTGTCAAAAACTTTCAATCCACATCCCATTCCATTCCTACTATCCTATAATAATGACCCATAGTCAATCCAAAGTACAATCCCAAGTCTCCATAGACAATTCAGATCAATCCTCCCTTCCTTCAATCGCTCTCCCAACTCATCAAGGGGACATGTCATAAATCCATCAAGGTAGCCTATCCAATGAAGCCCACCATCACATCTCTCACCTATCTAAGACACATCATATTGGATATAATTTTTAAATGATTCACCATGCCACCCATACCATCCCTTCTAGGTCACCTCACCTTGAGACTTCCCTATCTCCACCCAATACCAATGTCACACCCATCAATCTTGATATCACCCGCCTTCTCTTTACCAATCTAATCTATCATGCCCATTCACCTTTGGTTAACCAAGATCCCTCTTCATCATGTCTTCCACCACCTGGCTCACCATAATTATTCCCACCCCCACTGATCATTCCTGCTCATAGTGACCCCTCGCTCTCCTAGGTGTAAGCTTATAAGCCCTATCATCCTCTCTCTCCTCTTGCATCTTCCTCTATTTTTCACCCCATCTCATGTGTGATAACTTTTGGAATACCATCAATATTCTTCCCACTTGAGAAAACTAATATCACATCCCCATAACAAATAGTAGGTTTAATTTAGTGAACACTAACCCAAATCACCCATCTTCTTTCAATCATGTTCACTCATCACAATGTCAACACAATTCCACACCACCCTCCTATATCATACACAATTCTCACTAACACCATTAGGCCCAAATTTGTATCGCTTCCCATTTGCACATATCCAACCCTTCTTATTTTCAAATTTCTAATTTACCTCAATAATCCACCACTCTAAATTTCACTCCTTACACATCTCACCCTTCATCCACTACCATTCATATCATTGGTGCACATGTTGCACATCATTATACCCTCCATTTTACTTGTCTATCTCAATCTTACAATCCTCTTGTTTATTCTCATCATGAATCTTAACAACAAGCACCCATAGCAATTATCCATGTTGCATCCACTCTTCACACACTACTCATATTCCTTAAAAACCACCTTAGATCCTAAATCCTCTTCCTCATTCATCTTCCCAAAGTAACTTATTTTCCCAATATCCATTATGGGTCTCTCATCCACCCATGTTACCCATGATATATTCCCACCCTTGTGATTACCATCAGTGGCTAGTGACATAGTCACAAAATTGATACCAACATCAATCACCACCTCATCAATACCAATCCACCCTCGATCAATACCAACACCACTCTCATCAACATCAACAACAACCACCTCCAAACCAACATCAATATACCTTGCAACCATACCAATCACATCCAACCCAACACCCACATATTTATCTTTCATACAATCCTCTTATTCATATCATCCATCGTATACTCAACCCCAATCATCCTTGCACATTATCAACATCCAAATCATCAATCACCATAGGATCCTCCATATATCTACAACCAATATCATCAACCACATCAATATCCACCCTTGGCTTCCTAGGTTATCCTAGCCCCACCTTCTGATCCCAACCAACATCATTACCATCAACTTCATTCATATCAATTGTATCCCCCTATTGAGTTGCCCCATTTGATTCATCATGGTGCACCCTATTCAGCTCCCCAAGTTGCTCCAAATATATTTTAATTTTTAGCTAAAAATATCAATAGTTTAGAATCACAAGTTACCAACATTAGGTACCAAATGCCAACACCAATTCAACTCCATCCCATCCACCCTTTAGTACCAGCACTACCATACCCTCCCTTGTTTAAAATACCCAAATTCAAAAACTTCAATGGAAAATAGGATCCTCATGATCATGTGAGCACTTTCATCAATGAATGTTATCTCATCAATGAGATAGACCCTCTCATACTCCACACTTTTTTGTTATCCCTTGTTGGAGGATCTTTGGATTGGTATAACCACTTGACCAGACACAACATGTACAATTTTGAATAATTGGTCAATCTCTTCCTAGAGTGATTTGCTCTAAATATAAAAAAGAAAACCACATTGATGGATCTCACCAATATTTTCCAATTTGATGATGAATCTATCCTTAATTATGGCAGCCAATGGAGAGTTGTGTTAACTGAATCATCATTTTCTATCCCCATAACTGAGTTAACTTGAATGTTCACATGGAGTTTTTCAAAATTGATATCCCTCCTATTACAACTCTAACAATATCAAACTCTCAAGGAAACCTTTAACCAAGCCAAAATAATCAAAGACATCAAAATTTAAGAGGGAGAGATCAAGCTCAGAAATAAATAATGGTCAAACCAAAATGCTAATGGCCATAATAGCAATAATAAATCTAGGTCTACCTAATTCAATCAAGTGGTGTTGAGTATTCCAATAATTTAACCTCAACCGTCTTAATATCCACCCCATAACTGAAGAACACAAGCTTATACTGAGAGGGGGGTGAACAATATAAGACCACTTTTTACTTTTCTTTCCCAAACAATATTATGCAATATATCAATGGCAATATCAACAACAGTAATCAAAGCAATGCACAAATCACCACACACAATAGAGACACCAATTTAACGTGGTTCACCCAATGTGGGCTACTCCACGGAGAAAATATTTCACTAAAATTTTCTCAACAAATCTCTTGGGAATCCTTTCCCTATTACAATGTTTATGGACCTCTATCCAAAGGAGACACCAATCCCCTAATCAAGTTCATGGATCTCTATCCACAAGAGACACCAATCCCCTTAGCTAGTTCATGGATCTCTATCCATAGGAGAACTCCTTCTCCTCTGCTCTGGATGGTGATCCTCTAGAAGACTACTACCTCCACTGCATTGGCTTGTGGATCTCTCTCCACTGAATATCCTATCCTCACTCAAAAGACCTCTATCCTCACTACCATGGCTAATGGATCTCTATCCACTAGAGACTACTATCCTCTACTCTATCACCTCCAAATCTTACTCTCAACACAATCTACTCAATCTATCTCATCTACACTAAACATAATCCTTTGATCTAGCACAAATCTACTCAATATCTATCTCAAATTTACACTAAACATAGTCCTTTGATCTAGCACAAATCTGCTCAATATTTATCTCAAATATACACTAAACACAATCCTTCGATCTAGCACAAATCTGCTCAATATCTATCTCAAATCTACACTAAACATAGTCCTTCGATCTAGCACAAATCTACTCAATATCTATCTTTTATGGCACAAACCTATCCTCAAATCTACACCAAACTCTATCCTCAAATCTATCCTCAAGCCTTAACACAAAGCTTGATCCAATCACAAATCAACTCTGCTAGATCTACCCCAAACCTTAACTCAAGGTTTGAACAAATCAATCAATCAAATCTGCTCTCAAGTCTTCTCAAAGACTTACCTCAAATCTGTCCAACAAGTCCTCACAAGAACTTGTCCAATCTGCTCAACAAGTCTTCACCAAGACTTACCTCAAATCTGCTCAACAAGTCCTCACTAGAACTTGTCCAATCTGCTCAACAAGTCTTCACCAAGACTTACCTCAAATATTCTCAACAAGTCCTCACTAGAACTTGTCCAATATACTCAATAAGTCTTCACTAAGACTTACCTCAAATATGATTGTAAGCTTCCACAAAAGCTTACTCAACTCAATCCTTAAGTCCACTCTAGGACTTACCTCAAATATGCTCACAAGCTTTCACAAAAGCTTACTCAACTCAACTCAATCTATCATAGAAAACTTCTTCAATAGAATCTTGTTTAATCTCACAGAAACATATAGAGAATGGTTAGAGACTCAATATGCTTCACACTCACAACAATACTCAATCACTTTCAAACTCTCTTGTTTAACCAAAAACATATAGAGAATGGTTAGAGACTCAATATGTTTCACACTCACAAACACTCAATCACTTTCAATATCTCTTCCAAATCAAATTAGAATATAGAACAATTTATTTCACAGAACTTGAACTATCACTCCAACACTTCCAATCAACTAAGCTCAATCAACTCCACTCAACCAATCACTCAATGAAACACAACTTGCTTACAAACCTAAACAATGTTTCACAATACAAAATACACACTATGGATACTCAAACTTAACTCAAGATGATTCCAAATTCACATAACAATGATACTCATGATATTTCACAAACCCTAGTCAAGCATATGAAACTTACTCAAATATTTCCAACAATGCTTATCAAACAATCTCACATAACAATGATACTCATGATCTTTCACAAACCCTAGTTCAAGATAGTTCTCAAGTTCTCACTCAAGTGTTCTCACAACATTCACCAATCATACATATGAAAGCTTACTCAAAAATGCTTATCAAACAAACCTTTTCACTCCAACTTAGCATTCACAACATCCAACAATCACTCACAAGGAAGATGTGCCCATACCTTTTGTTTGATGAAGAATTGACCTCAAAACCTATCTCAATCACAATCACCCTCTTTGCCAATCTCAAAGGTTAGATAGCAAAAACCTCTTCAAAAATCTCATTCAAATAATCCCTCAAAATATTTCACCATACAAAATATCAACTCTCAATTACACCTTATAATCTCCACACTTCAAAATATAAGCCAACAATTTGTTTAAAGAAAATAACCACAATAATATTCTTTAAACACCTTATGTTTTTCCTCAAAATAATCAATACATCATTAAAATATAATTTCCTTTTCAAACCTTATAACTCCTATCTCAATTCAATTTATCAAAATCACAATAAAATATTTAACTTTCAAAAACCTTATAACTCCCTCCTAGCAAAAATAATCATGCCACATTAAACCTTAGGAGCAAATTTAATTTTGGAAAAATTAAATACCTTTGCCCTCGATGGGATTCGAACTCCCGCTTGCGCTTCCACTAGCACCCTAGCCATGGCCCACTTGCCATGTGAGCTAGGCGCTCACCTTAGTAAGAAGAAGTACCTCGTGCACTTTATTGTGTATGCCTTGGTGCCAAAACCAAAACATGAATCACCAACAAAAAACTATCATTGGGGTTTGATCGTGGGACCTCCCGCTTGTTAGCACCCTAAACACACAATCGCTTGTCGCTAGCCCAACCACCATGGTTGGTGATGAGGCTCCAAGCCTCCTTCATTTTATCCCTTCGATGGTTGCCATGTAGCAAAACTTTATCCTCTTCTTTTCTCATGTGGATCACAAAAATTTTGCATGCACTCGCAAATGATTCGATCGAAGGTAAGTTTGGATTTACCAAGGCACATGGTATTTATACCATTGTGCTATCTCCTTTAGCACGTCGGTGGATGGAGAATAATAATCGATGTCGATGCTATAAATCGCTTGCCCTTGTAACCCTAACCTTAGGGTTAATTAAATTAAAATATAAATTAATTTATAATAAAATTATTATAATTAATTTAATTACTTTAGGTCTATACTTTAGACCTTTAATATTATAATACAATATTATAATATTATTCTTCTTGGGCTCTCAACATTAGAATTTTAATATTATAATAAAATATTATAATATTATTTTTCTTGGGCCTTCCTATTGCTCCTTTAGACCTTATCTGACCACCTTGAATATTATAATAAGAGATATTATAATATTATTTCCCTTAGGCCTAGAAGCAATCTTTCTCTTGCACTGCTTACTGAAACTGACTCTTGACATCCTTCCTTTTGCATTGCTCATTGAAACTGACTCTTGACATCAATGACAACAAATCTTGCTCATATTTCCAACAATCTCCCCCTTTGTCATTGATGGCAACCCATTTACCTTTTACCATTTCCTTTACCTTTTTTGTTCTGCTCCCCCTGAGAAATTGCTCCCCTTGACTGAATGCTCTCCCCCTAACTCAAATCTCTCCCCCTTTGACATCAATGGCAAAGGGTCACCTTTGGGGCTCGGGGCTAAGAATGAGACTCTTAGCTTAGCCCCTCCCCCACCTCCTCTTGAGGTGGTTAATTCTGGGGTGGGAGTATCTCTACTCCTAACATGCATTGATCTTTACCTTTGTCCACTTTCTTCCTCAACTGATCCTTTTGATTCCTCTGACTATTCATGTTCCTGCTTGTCTCTAGAATTTCTGCTCTACACCACTTTGTTGTATGCCCATCATTATTGCACTTATAACACTTAATGTTGTTATTCCTTAAAGGTGCAAATATCTTGGGGTTTCTCCTGGTGAAGCCATATCTATTCCTATCATGAACCCTGCAATTTACTGCCTTGTGACCAAACTGATTACAAGAGTAGCAATACCCTTGAAAAAGATGCATGTTTCTAAAATTTCCATATTCCTATCTTTCATGTGTCCTACACTATGTAGCCTTGTGCCCAAACCTGTGACATGAGAAGCATCATCCATTGAAACTACCTTGCCTTGACCCCATTGGTCTCTTAGTCTCTTTTACCTTGTGCTGCTTCCTGTTCCATCTGTTCCTCATTTGTGCATTGTTCCTTTCCTTGTTGAACTTTCTATTGTCCAACTCATCCTCAGAAGTCTCACTTTCTCTTACACTCTCTTCTTCTAAAGCTTCTTCTTCTTCGGAGCTTGAGATTGACTCCTCTCCTTGTTTTCTTTGTACTTGTTCAAAACCAAGTCCTGTCTTGTTTGATGAAGATCTTTGTACCTTGATAATCTTATCCAAGTTCTTTGAGCTTCTCCCAAACCTGTGTAGCTTATCCTTAGACTCTTTTACTTCCTTCCTTAGTGAAGCTACCTCATGCTCTAACCTTTCACATTCTAAAACCTTAGCTTCTAACTTCTCTTTAAATTTCATTGTCTTAGCTATTGAGTTAGTTAGATCCTCTATAAGCTTTCCTTTCTCTTCATCACATTCTTGAAATTTAAGCTTGAGTTTTGAGTTCTGCTTTCTTACCTCCCTTAATGCATCAAGGGCAGAAATAAGTTCACCTTCAAGATCAACTTCTCCTTTCTCTGATTCTTCCTCTATTTCTTTGCCTTTGGGATCATCTTCATTCCTTTCTAATTTATCTTCTATAGGAGCACCTCCTTCTTCTTCTATTGCCAAAAGTAGACTTTCTTCTGGTCCTTCAAGTGTATCTTCATATTCATCATCACTAAAACTGAATCCATTCCTTGTACAACTATCTTCAAGATGACCAAAGTTACCACATCTAAAACACTTGAGAATCATTGGTGACCTTTTTCTAACCACTTATTTTTCTTCTGTCATAAATAGAATTTCATCTTCTTCATTACTTGAAGAGCTTCCATCACTATCACTTGAACTCTTACTTGCCTTGTCTGCATAAAAACTCTTCTTATGCCTTTGGAAAAACTTCTTTCCTTGCTTGCCTTGTCCATCCCTATTTTTCTTTTGGTACTTGTGTTTTCCTATTTCCCTATTCTTATGATCCTATTTTTCTTCATCATTGCTATTTCTAGCCTCTAGACAATCAGTTGCATAGTGACCATATTTACCACAATTAAAACATCTAACTGATTTTGTACCTTTATACTTTCTTGAGTCCTTGTTCCTTCTACCATAATTTGCTTCTTCATCACTGGATAACTCATTGCTTGAATCTGACTTCTTACCCTTTGTCTTCTTAGTAACTTTGAAGGTTGCTTCTTTCTGGGGAATAGGTTCCTCTTTTATTCTCATCTCAAAAGTTGTGAGAATTCCATGTAATTCATCCCTTGTCAAAAGTTCAATATATTTTGACTCTTCTATAGATGAAATATTTTCACTATACCTTTTTGGGAGTGACCTTAAAATCTTATCACAAACATCAGATTCTTCAACTTTAAGCCCAAGTCCTTGCATGGAGTTAACAACCTCATCCACACGAAGTAGATATGCAACAATGTTTTCTTCATCCTTCATCTTTAGGTCTTCAAATGTTCTCTTGTAATTTTGCAACTTTACCCTTTTGACCTTTTTATCTCCTTCATATATGCCTTGCAACTTATCCCAAATTTCCTTTGCAGATTTACAGTGCATAACCTTTATAAACTATGTTTCACACAAACCTCTTAAAATTCCATTCATTGCCTTTGAATTGTGATGATGTAGGAGCTTACCATATTTATCTGTAGGTGGAGTAGTTGGTGGTATGTATCCATTCTCAACTGCTTCCCATATTTCATTCCCAAGTGCCATTAGGTGAATCTTCATTCTCATACTCCAAAGTACATAATTATTCCCATCGAACAATGGTGCTGAATTCCCTGAAGATCCATTCTGAGAATCCATCTATGTTCTTGAGAGCTTTTCCTTCAAGTTGTTAAACTCTTTCGAAGGAACCCGCTTTGATACCAATTGAAGAACACAAGCTTATACTGAGAGGGGGTGAACAGTATAAGACCACTTTTTACTTTTCTTTACCCAAACAATATTATGCAATATATCAATGGCAATATCAATAATAGTAATCAAAGCAATGCACAAATCACCACACACAATAGAGACACCAATTTAACGTGGTTCACCCAATGTGGGCTACTCCATGGAGAAAATATTTCACTAAAATTTTCTCAACAAATCTCTTGGGAATCCTTTCCCTATTACAATGTTTATGGACCTCTATCCAAAGGAGACACCAATCCCCTAATCAAGTTCATGGATCTCTATCCACAGGAGACACCAATCCCCTCAGCTAGTTTGTGGATCTCTATCCACAGGAGAACTCCTTCTCCTCTGCTCTGGTTGGTGATCCTCTAGAAGACTACTGCCTCCACTACACTGGCTTGTGGATCTCTCTCCAATGAAGACTCCTATCCTCACTCAGAAGATCTCTATGTCCTCACTACCTTGGCTAATGGATCTCTATCCACTGGAGACTACTATCCTCTACTCTATCACCTCCAAATCTTACTCTCAGATCTATCTCAAATATGCACTAAACATAGTCCTTCGGTCTAGCACAAATCTGCTCAATATCTATCTCAGATATGCACTAAACATAGTCCTTACAACTCAACAATACTAAACATAATCCTTTGATCTAGCACAAATTTACTCAATATTCTATCTTCTAATATACACTAAACATAGTCCTTTGGTCTAGCACAAATATACTCAATCTCTATCTCTTATCATAAACCTATCCTCAAATCTGCACCAAACTCTATCCTCAAATCTATCCTCAAGACTTAACACAAAGCTTGATCCAATCACAAATCAACTCTACTAGATCTACCCCAAACCTTAACTCAAGGTTTGAACAAATCAATCAATCAAATCTACTCTCAAGTCTTCTCAAATACTTACCTCAAATCTATCCAACAAGTCCTCACAAGAACTTGTCCAATCTTCTCAACAAGTCTTCACCAAGACTTACCTCAAATCTCTCAACAAGTCCTCACTAGAACTTTTCCAATCTGCTCAACAAGTCTTCACCAAGACTTACCTCAAATCTACTCAACAAGTCCTCACTAGAACTTGTCCAATCTCAACAATTCTTCACCAAGACTTACCTCAATCAACTTCCAACTACTCCTTATAGTCCACTCTAAGACTTACCTCAAATCTACTCACAAGCTTTCACAAAGCTTATTCAACTCAACTCAATATATCACAGAAAACCTCTTTCAATCACACAAACAAGTTTCACACAAAATCTTGTTTAATCTCACAAAAACATATAGAGAATGGTTAGAGACTCAATATGTTTCACACTCACAACAATACTCAATCACTTTCAAACTCTCTTGTTTAACCACAGAAACATATAGAGAATGGTTAGAGACTCAATATGTTTCACACTCACACAACACTCAATCACTTTCAAACTCTCTTCCAAATCAAATTAAGAATATAGAACAATTTGTTTCACAAAACTTGAACTATCACTCCAACACTTTCCAATCAACTATGCTCAATCAACTCAACTCAACCAATCACTCAATGAAAGCTAGCAACTTGCTTACAAACACTAAACAGTGTTTCATAATGATTTCAACAACTCACACTATGGAACTCAACCTTGACTCAAGATGATTCTCAAATTCACATAACAATGATACTCATGATCTTTCACAAACCCTAATCAAGCATATGAAAGCTTACTCAATATTTCCAACAATGCTTATCAAACAATCTCACATAACAATGATACTCATGATCTTTCACAAACCCTAGTTCAAGATAGTTCTCAAGTTCTCACTCAAGTGTTCTCACAAACATTCACCAATCATGCATATGAAAGCTTACTCAACAATGCTTATCAAACAAACCTTTTCACTCCAACTTAGCATTCACAACATCCAACAATCACTCACAAGGAAGATGTGCCCATACCTTTTGTTTGATGGAGAATTGACCTCAAAACCTGTCTCAATCACAATCACCCTCTTTGCCAATCTCAAAGGTTAGATAGCAAAAACCTCTTCAAAACTCTCATTCAAATAATCCCTCAAAATATTTCACCATACAAAACATCAACTCTCAATTACACCTTATAATCTCCACACTTCAAAATATAAGCCAACAATTTGTTTAAAGAAAATAACCACAATAATATTCTTTAAACACCTTATGTTTTTCCTCAAAATAATCAATACTATTAAGCAAGGTGCAACAACAGTATTGTCATTGTTGTCAACACAGTCAGACAGATCGATTGATGCAGTGGATAGGAGTTAAGAGGTTCTTTAGAGTATGTACAGTGATTTTCCAAAATATTGAAGTGGCCCATATGCTAAAAATCAAAAGACAATCACAAGGAAAAAATTTTGTCGCTATATCGCGACATGTTGAGCAAGAAAGAAAAACTGTCGTGATATCGCGACATGTTGAGAAGAAATAAATACTGTCACGATTTCGTGACATGTTCGAAAGTAAAGTGCAAGCAGAAAAAATTGTCATGATTTCATGACATGTTCGAAGAGAAAGCGCAAGCAAGAAAAACTGTCATGATTTTGCGACATGTTCGAAAAGAAAGCGCAAGCAGGAAAAACTGTCGTGACTTTACGACATGTTCGAAGAGAAAGCGCAAGCAAGAAAAACTGTCTCGATTTTGCGACATGTTCGAAGAGAAAGTGCAAGCAAGAAAAACTTTTGTGATTTCGCGACATGTTCAAAGAGAAAGCACAAGCAAGAAAAGCTGTCGTGATTTCACGACATGTTCGAAGAGAAAGCGCAAGCAAGAAAAATTATCACGATTTCGTGACATGTTCGAAGAGAAAGCGCAAGCAAGAAAAACTATCATGATTTTGTGACATGTTGGAAGAGAAAAAGGCAAGTAGAAAAAGTGTTGCAATTTCGCGACATGTTGGAAGAGAAAAATGCAAGTAGAAAAAGTGTCATGATTTCGTGACATATTGCAAGAGAGATAGTACGGAAGAAAAAGTGTCGCAATTTCGTGACATGTTGGAAGAGAAAAAGGCAAGTAGAAAGAGTTTCAAGATTTCACGACATATTGCAAGAGAGATTGTACGAAAGAAAAAGTTTCGCGATTTCGCGACATATTGCAAGAGAGAGAGTCCGAAAGAAAAAGTGTCGCGATTTTGCGACATATTGCAAGAGAGATTGTACGGAAGAAAAAGTGTCGCGATTTCGTGACATATTGCAAGAGAGAGAGTCCGAGAGAAAAAGTGTCATGATATCGTGACATGTCACATTTTTGCGACCCGAAGGCAATAGAAAGAGCAAAGGAAAAAAATGTCGCGATATCGCGACATGTCGTTTTTTTGCGACTAAAGGAGGAGAGAGAAAGTAAGAAGTCAGAAGTGTCATGATATCGTGACAAAAGTAAAGAGGAAGAGTACGGAGGCGAAAGTGTCATGATATCATGACATGTATTTTTGCGGTCCGATGCAAAGGAAATAGAGAGAAAGAAAAAGTGTCGCGATATCGCGACATGTCGCATTATCGCGACTAAAAAAGGGCAGCCAGGCAAAGAGAAAAAGTGTCGCGATATCGCGACATGTCACATTATCGCGACTCAAAAAGGGCAGCCAGGTAGAAAAATAAAAAGTGTCGCGATATCACGACATGTCGCATTTTCACGACTTGAAAAATCCAGGCAGGCAGAGAAAGAAAAAGTGTCGCGATGTCGCGACATGTCGCATTTTTGCGACTCGAAAATGCCAGGTAGGAAGAGAAACAAAAGTGTTGCAATATCGCGACATGTCGCATTTTCATGACTCAAAAAGGCCAGGCAGGAAGAGAAACAAGAGTGTCATGATATCGCGACATGTCGCATTTTTGCGACTCAAGAAAGGCAGGCAGGCAGAGTAACAAAAGTGTCACAATATCGCAACATGAACACCAGGATGGTGAAACTGAAGATTGCATAGTGACATGGACCCATAAGGAATATTTAATGTTTTGAAATCATTTAAGATGGTTGGTACACATGGAAAGAAGTGGACGCATGCCCATGTGGAGAAAATGAACAATCATGGAAAGAAACGGACGCATGCCCATATGGAGAAAACGAACAGTCGTGGAAGGAGAAAACGAACAGTCGTTAAAATATAAAATGAACAGTCATGCAAATAGAAAATGAACAGTCGTGGAAGGAGAAAACGAACAGTCGTTAAAATAGAAAATGAACAGTCATGCAAATAGAAAAATAACAGACATGCAAGGAGAAGACAAAACCGAGAAGACGAACAGTCATGGTAGGAGAATATGGTGTCAATTTGTTGCATGTAACGTATTTGACAAAATGCCTACTCTATATATATACAAAAGGAGGTACTTAAAGAAGGCGTTACAATTGAAAAGTGGCGTATGAGAAATGAAAGAAGGAGTTACGACTGGAGTTACAAAGAGAAAGGAATGTTATAAAAGGAGTGTTGCTTGAAGAATTAAAGTGCGGATTATTTTGTGAATAGCGTCGAAAGAGAGGGGATTTAATCTTGTGAAGAGCACGAGAGGAGAGTGAGAGGTGTGCAATAGGATACCGAGAAGGGTGTGTGTTATGTGAATTATGGGCGATGTTGAGTAAGCAATAGACCAGTCAGGGTCTTGTAAAAGTGAAGGCATTTATATGTCAATCTTCTAGTTTTAGAATTGAAGTCTAAGTTGGTGCTTGGCATCAGGGGTTGGTGCTCCTTCTAGTTGGTGCTGGTAAATCAGGGGTTGGTGCTCCTTTCTCTTGGTGTAGATAAATCAGGGGTTGGTGCTCCTTTTTGTTGGTGCAGATAAATTAGGGGTTGGTGCTCCTTCCAGTGTGTGCTGGTAAATTAATTGTAAAGTTGTTGCTTTGCAAATGCTGGTAAATTAATTGTAAAGTTGTTGCTTTGCAAAGGCTGGATTTGGATGGGAGTCCAAACAGTCAATTTTTTAGGAGTAGCCAAAACTGGTGAACCTTGGTACATCTTGTGTTGTGTGATGCTCTCTTGTTATATTTGATTTATGTGGTTTTAAGTTTTCATTATTTTTGCTTTAAGAGTTGAAGATTTAAGATTTAAAGAGCTACACTGATTCACCCCCCCTCTCAGTGTCATTATGAGACTAACAATTGGTATCAGATCCAGTTTCCCTTGTTAGGCTAAATCAGCTAGGGTTGATCTTGGATTAGTATGCAATGGGTAAGAAGAATAGATCTTCCTCCAATAAGGCATCTCAATCAGTTTTAGTTCCTGTGGAAGAGAAAATTGAACCAGAAAAGATAGAAGAAGTGAATTTTGAAGTATGTGATGAAAACCTTGAGCCTGAAGTAGATCTAGAAGGTGAGTTGATCACTGCACTTGAAGAGTTGAATATAGAAAGGAAAAATAACATAAGACTGTCCAAGAAGTTGGAAGAATATGGGGATAAGATCGAAGATCTCTTCTTACAAATTCATAAAGCCAAGAAAATAGAAGAAGCCTTGAAGTCACACCTGGATGATAAAATCGATGTATGTAGCAAACGTGAAGAGGAATCTAACAAAGTTTTTAGTGATCTAAATCTGCAAGTAGAAGAGTCCAAAAGGATTGAAGAAACTCTCTGGTCACAGATCAATGAGAAAGAGATTGTTTGCTGCAAACAAGAAGAGGAGATTTTTTTATTGAGGAAACAACTAAAAGAGGCCAATACAAATCTCAAATTTGAGAAGAGCACAGAGTTGCTAGATAAAATGATAAGGCAACAAAGAATCCCCATGTGTAATCTTGGTCTTGGATGTGAAGTTGAACAACCTTCATCTTCTAAATCTGCAAAAAATAAGAAGTCCACTACTGAAGGATCAAAGCAAAAAAAGCTTGAAGCTAAATATTCAAAAGGAAGAAAATCTCAAAGGATATCTACAGCAAAGCAACCACAAAAAAAGAGGTTCCATCACTCTCACTTTATTCATAATAATGCTTTTAATGGCTATTTTTTTAGATGCAACCATTATGGTCACAAGGCAATTTAATGTGGATTGAATAATAGATCAAAGAGTTATGCTGGTATAAATACATCTGTTATTCCGGTTGAATACCATGTGCAATGTTTTAAATGTAATGGTCATGGGCACATAGCAAGGTCTTGTCCAAGAAATTTTGTATCTAATCTAAGGCAAGATAGTAGATTTCATCAGACGCAAAGAATGCAACACAGTCAGGGAAGAAATCATGTGCATCAAAGAAAGGAAAATAATCATCCATCAAGAATGTACAAGAGACAACCACCCAAGAGAAATGTTCAAGTTCACGAAAAGGTTCAAAATAGGGATGCAGTTGAAAAACTTCAGCCTAAGTTCAAGAAATATTGGAGAAAGAAAAAAGAGAGGAAATCATGTCTCCTTGTACTGAAGGAGATTACTCCTCTATTGCACTAAGCATCTCTAGGTAGCACATCCTCAGGGGGAGCAATGTTAAAGTTCTATTTTAATGCTCCTATGTATTTTTGTGGTTATCTGAAGATGAAAGGAAAGTATTCGAGGAGTTTTCATATAGTTGTCAAAGTGTGGTTCAGTTCATGTCGTTGTTTGTGGCGGTACCATGAAGGGTGGTGATTAAATTGAGAGTTGTCACCATTGGTAGTATTGCTATATGTCAGTGTTGTAATTTTGATGGTTCTTACTGCCATTGTTCAAAGTTATGGAAAATTATAGTTCTGATAATTTGGTTTAGTGAAAGAGATGCTAAAAAGGTTCACAATGGAGGATTGTAAGCCAGTTAGCACTCCCATGATGACAGGTTGCAAGTTTAGCAAGGATGTGTAGATGATAGAAAGAGTACTAGTGGAGGTGCGTTCTTTCTTGGATACAGGTTGGTCGCGTGGAATAGTAAGAAACAAGAGTCAGTCTCTTTATCCATAGCAGAGGCATATTATATTGCAGTGACAGCGTGCTGTATGCAGGAGAAATTTGCGAAAGGTGAGGTTAAGTTGGATTTTGTTCCAACAACAGAGCAAGTAGCAGATATCTTCACAAAACTGTTGCCCAAGGAAGTCTTTGAGTACCTTCACAATAAATTGGAAGTGGTCACGCTTCCCAAGAACTAACTAGCTATCGAGACCACATTCTCAGGGGGAGCATTTGAGTATTTGTTTATCTTTTTGCTCATATTTGTAATTTTTGCTAATTGTAATAATTTGTGCCTGAGAATGTTGTGCATGGACTCAGGGGGAGTCTGCAGTAGCCCTTTGGTATTATTGTCAAAGGGGGAGAAGAATTACAAAAAATTGCACGTGTGTTGCCAACAATTCCAAAGGGGGAGATTGTTGAGCAAGGTGCAGCAACAGTATTGTCATTGTTGTCAACACAGTCAGACAGATCGGTTGATGTAGTGGACAGGAGTTAAGAGGTTCTTCAGAGTATGTACAGTGATTTTCCAAAAGATCGAAGTGGCCCATATGCTAAAAATCAAAATAAAATCACAAGGAAGAAAACTTTTGCGATATCGCGACATGTTGAGCAAGAAAGAAAAATTGTCGCAATATCACGACATGTTGAGAAGAAAGAAAAACTATCACAATTTCGTGACATGTTCGAAAGGAAAGTGCAAGCAAGAAAAACTGTCACGATTTTGTGACATGTTCAAAAAGAAAGCGCAAGCAGGAAAAACTGTCACGATTTCATGACATGTTCGAAGAGAAAGCGCAAGCAAGAAAAACTACCATGATTTCATGACATGTTTGAAGAGAAAGCGCAAGCAAGAAAAACTGTCATGATTTTGCGACATGTTTGAAGAGAAAGCACAAGCAAGAAAAACTGTCACGATTTCGTGACATGTTCGAAGAGAAAGCACAAGCAAGAAAAACTGTCGTGATTTCGTGACATGTTCGAAGAGAAAGCACAAGCAGGAAAAACTGTCGTGATTTCGTGACATGTTGGAAGAGAAAAAGGCAAGTAGAAAAAGTGTCACGATTTCGCGACATGTTGGAAGAGAAAAAGGCAAGTAGAAAAAGTGTCACGATTTTGTGACATATTGCAAGAGAGATAGTACGAAAGAAAAAGTGTCGCGATTTCATGACATGTTGGAAGAGAAAAAGGCAAGTAGAAAAAGTGTCATGATTTCGTAACATATTGCAAGAGAGATTGTACGGAAGAAAAAGTGTCACGATTTCGCGACATATTGCAAGAGAGAGAGTCCGAAAGAAAAAGTGTCATGATTTTGCGACATATTGCAAGAGAGATTGTACGGAAGAAAAAGTGTCACGATTTCGCGACATATTGCAAGAGAGAGAGTCCGAGAGAAAAAGTGTCGCGATATCGCGACATGTCGTGTTTTCGTGACCCGAAGGCAAGAGAAAGAGCAAAGGAGAAAAAGTGTCGTGATATCGCGACATGTCGCATTTTCGTGACTAAAGGAGGAGAGAGAAAGTAAGAAGGCAGAAGTGTCGCGATATTGCGACAAAAGTAAAGAGGAAGAGTACGGAGGCGAAAGTGTCACGATATCATGACGTGTATTTTCGTGATCCGATGCAAAGGAAAGAGAGAGAAAGAAAAAGTGTCATGATATCATGACATGTCGCATTATCGCGACTCAAAAAGGGCAACCAGGCAGAGAAAGAAAAAGTGTCGCGATATCGCGACATGTCGCATTATCGTGACTCAAAAATGGCAGCCATGTAGAAAAGGAAAAAGTGTTGCAATATCGCGACATGTCACATTTTCGCGACTCGAAAATGCCAGGCAGGAAGAGAAATAAAAAGTGTCAGGATATCGCGACATGTCACATTTTTGTGACTCGAAAAGGCCAGGCAGGAAGAGAAACAAAAGTGTCGCGATATCACGACATGTCACATTTTTGTGACTCAAAAAGGCCAGGCAGGAAGAGAAACAAAAGTGTCGTGATATCGCGACATGTCGCATTTTTGTGACTCGGGAAAGCAGGCAGGCAAAGTAACAAAAGTGTCGCGATATCGCGACATGAACACCAAGATGGTGAAACTGAAGACTGCATAGTGACGTGGACCCATAAGGAATCTTTAATGTTTTGAAATCATTTAAGATGGTTGGTACACGTGGAAAGAAGTGGACGCATGCCCATGTGGAGAAAAAGAACAGTCGTGGAAAGAAATGGATGCATGCCCATATGGAGAAAACGAACAGTTGTGGAAGGAGAAAACGAACAGTCGTTAAAATAGAAAACGAACAGTCATGCAAATAGAAAATGAACAAACATGCAAAGAGAAAAAGAATAGACATGCAAGGAGAAGACGAACAGTCATGACTGAGAAGACGAATAGTCATGGTAGGAGAATATGGTGTCAATTCGTTGCATGTAACATGTTTGACGAAATGCCTACTCTATATATATACAAAAGGAGGTACTTAAAGAAGGTGTTACAATTGACAAGTGGCGTATGAGAAATGAAAGGAGTTACGACTAGAGTTACAAAGAGAAAGGAATGTTATAAAAGGAGTGTTGCTTGGAGAATTAAAGTGCGGATTATTTTGTGAATAGCGTCGAAAGAGAGTGGGGATTTTATCTTGCGAAGAGCGCGAGAGGAGAGCGAGAGGTGTGCGACAGGCAACCAAGAAGGGTGTGTGTTATGTGAATTGTGGACGATGTTGAGTAAGCAATAGACCAATCAGGGTCTTGTAAAAGTGAAGGCATTTATATGTCAATCTTCTAGTTTCAGAATTGAAGTCCAAGTTGGTGCTTGGCATCAGGGGTTGGTGCTCCTTCCAGTTGGTGCTGGTAAATCGGGGGTTGGTGCTCCTTTCTGTTGGTGCTGATAAATTAGGGGTTGGTGCTCCTTTCTATTGGTGCAGATCAATCAGGGGTTGGTGCTCCTTCTAGTGTGTGCTGGTAAATTGATTGTAAAGTTGTTGCTTTGCAAAGGCTGGATTTGGATGGGAGTCCAAATAGTCAATTTTTGAGGAGTAGCCAAAAATGGTGAACCTCGATACATATTGTGTTGTGTGATGCTCTCTTGTTATATTTGCTTTATGTGGTTTTAATTTTCATTGTTTTGGCTTTAAGAGTTGAAGATTTAAGATTTAAAGAGCTACACTGATTCACCCCCCCCTCTCAGTGTCATTGTGAGACTAACAAATACATCATAGCTTATTAAAAATATAATTTCATTTTCAAACCTTATAACTCCTATCTCAATTCAATTTATCAAAATCACAATAAAATATTTAAATTTAAAAAAACCTTATAACTCCCTCCTAGAAAAAATAATCATACCACATTAAACCTTAGGAGAAAATTTAATTTTGAAAAAAATTAAATACCTCTTGCCCTCGGTGGGATTCGAACTCTCGCTTGCACTATCACTAGAACCCTAGTCATGGCCCACTTGCCACGTGAGATAGGAACGCACCTTAGTAAGAAGAAGTGTTGTGTGCGCTTTATTGTGTATGCCTTGGTGCCAAAACCAAAATGTGAATCACCAACAAAATGTTGTCGTTGGGGTTTGATCGTGGGACCTCTCACTTGTTAGCATCCTAAACACATAGTCGCTTATCTCTAGCCCAACCACCATGGTTGGTGATGAGTCTTCAAGCCTCTCTCATCTTATTCCTTTGATGGCCACCACATAGAAAAAATTTATCCTCTTCTTTTCTCATGTGGATCATAGAAATTTCACATGCACTTCGCAAATGATTCGATCGAAGGTAAGTTTGTATTTACCAAGGCACATGGTATTTATACCATTGTGCTATCTCTTTTAGCATGTCGATGGATGAGAATAATAATCGACATTGGTGCTATAAATCACTTGCCCTTGTAACCGTAACCTTAGGGTTAGTTAAATTAAAATATAAATTAATTTATAATAAAATTATTATAATTAATTTAATTACTTTAGGTCTATACTTTAGACCTTTAATATTATAATACAATATTATAATATTATTCTTCTTGGGCTCTCAACATTAGACTTTTAATATTATAATAAAATATTATAATATTATTTTTCTTGGGCCTTCCTATTGCTCCTTTAGACCTTATCTGACCACCTTGAATATTATAATAATATATATTATAATATTATTTCCTTAGACCTAGAACTAATCTTTCTCTTGCGCTGATTACTAAAACTGACTCTTGACATCGTTCCTTTTGCAGTTCTCACTGAAACTGATTCTTGACATCAATGACAACAAATATTTCTCAAATTTCCAATAATAACCTCATTATCAACCACAACAACCCTTTTATCCACTGTCATAAGGAACATAAAATACTTTGTCACCACACACTCAACTTCACAATCCTAACCAATATACCTCTAATCCCTGGTGCCCTCCATGGCCCCCATGTTACTTCACACCTCTTTCTAAGCCCCTATCAACCATTTTATAAAAACTTTATGAGGTACAAGCAATATCCTTACCCGAAGTGAAACTAGAAGATCCCAATAAACCCAAATCCCAAGCATACAAGGAGTATCACTATTGTGTTTTCATAGATAAAAGGGCCATGACATCAATGACTACATTTCATTTAAATATTTAGTGTAGGATCTTATTGAAAGAGGGGTCATTTCCATTGATAATCTACTACCCCCCTAATCAAAACCTAGTCATTTACTAGACTATGTTACCATAGCATGGGATAGCCCAACCAAATATTGAAGCCTCAACATCCATAACCCAACCAAATCAATCTAATCATGTTAATATATCCCATATTATCAAGGTTTTATTGGAATGATAATTCATGATCACTCTGCTCCTACTTCATCCATCCCCTCTACCACCCCTCAGGAGCATCAGTATTGGGAGCAGTACACTATCCAGTATGACTTTCAACTAGCACATACCCCTCCATATGCTTCTACATCTACTACAACATAGGTTACCAAATCAGCTTTCTCTTCTATATTGTCTACTACATTTATTTATCCTTCTTTTCCTGTTGTTGCATCATCTTCTCAAACCACTCCATCTTGCTCCTCATCCAATATATCATCCTCTCAATCTACACTACCATAACCTTCCTCCACTCCATCTAAGCTCTCATCCTCTGCTATTGTGCCCTCCACTTCTTCTAATCCACCTTGCTCAAAGTCTTCCCTCCAATCCTTCAACAAAGAGTCCCCTCCTATCTCGATCTAGATATCCAGTCTTGGCTCAAGGGATTACTTTGTCCATAAGGTCATTTTCTCTTCCCTCGCTATCAAGTCAGTTAAGTATTTTTGGCACCCCCATCACATCCCCTTAACTATTGGTATTATCATCCCCATTGGTTCTTCCACCAATTATACTAGCTATGTCTATGGGAGCCTCAATGCTTCCTCTGATCCACTTATTTCTATCAAATCTATAATGTCATTTTGTAGTAATATTAATAATCTATCCAATATATCCTTTGCTATGAAATATTTCCAACATTTCGGCATAGATTTGACCTTGGTCGATATGAACAGGGCCCATGCTCTATTTTTGACCCTCCCTACCAACTATCAAATTATAAATACGGTTTAGCGTATCATAAAAACTGATCGGTATTTCTCCTTGGAAATGACCACTAATATCTCAATCTTGATCCTAAGGATGATAATTCTAATTAATATATCAACTCTAAATACACTCATTTGCTTCCTCCAAAACTTCTCCAAGTTACAAACATCCATGCCCTTTCCCCTAACACCTCAGATAATGGGTAAATCTCTCATCCACCCAAGATCCCTTCAACTTGTTCAAAGGATACTCCACCTACCTTGCCATGTAACCCATTCATACCTTGTCATTCTCTCTCCCCTCATGCCAAGGAATATTGAGGACTCTTATGTTTAGGCCTAATGTATAAATCCCTTCCAACCATGTCACCTAAGTGTTGTCATAGGCTTACCATGAATACTCCTCACATCAATCCCCCTCATATCTTCCACCTCTTCTTCCAACACCATCTCTACCACCTTTTCTTCCAATACCTTATCCTTTGCCTCATACCCCTTACATGGCCCAACCCCCACCACCTTGCTACCCACCTTATATTTTACCTCATACCTCTTACATGGTCTAACCCCTACCACATTTCCACCCACCTTATCCTTTGCCTTGTACCCCTTACACGGTCCAAATCCCAACAACCTTACCACTCACCCTATCATATCCATCCACCTTTGCTTCCTCTATTTCCTTATTTCTCCCAACTTAATCCTCACCATCGCATCCAACCATCCCTACCTATCTTGCCTACTCTAAGTCCACCACTAGTTATCTTGCAACAAATCTTGGACCAACTCACCAACCTTAATATTAAGTTAAGTCATCAAATAGCTTCTACGCCACACTCCACATATACCCTAATACAAGCCTTCTCCACTCCACATTCTTCACCCCAACCCTCTAATCGACCTCAGTCTCTTCATCACCTACCTTATCCTTGGATTCCCTTTTAGAGCTATTGTCTAGTATATTTCAAATATTTTATGATGCAAAAGTGATCTCTCTACCTGATATTCATCCAAAGAAAATCAACAAGCCTAAACCTAAATGCTTTAAAGAAGATCACTATTGAATCTACCACTGATAAAAAGTTCATGGCATTGATGAATGTTTATATTTTTAGTATCTAGTATAAGATCTACTATATCATGGGGAATTAAATACCTCATCCACATAATTCCCTCCCAACAGCCTCTTATTGCTTTGGTTTCCTCTTCTTCATCAGCTTATTTCTTTTGTTCACCTCCATATCACATACAATCACCAATTGAATTCATCCACACAAATCATGCCCAACCCATATCACCTTGTCCCTTGATTTGGACAACACTATCCAATCAATTCTATCATAAATCTTGAGAAATATCCAACACCTATTTTTGAAATCAACGTCTATCCCAAAACCTTTTCCAAGAGTATCATTCACCTCAATTAGCTTTCTTAGCCATAACATAGTTTTAGCATAATGACTCAAGTCTCATTAGTATAGTTGATTTTATTTTGATTAGCACAATGACTCAAGCCTCATTAGCATAATTGTTTTTATTTTTCTTGACACAATGGCTCATGTATCATTAGTATAGTTGTTAGTATAGTTTTTAGCATATTTGTTTTAATGTGCTCAAAAATCTATCAACAACAAGGTTTAAAATTATTCATCCCTTCCATAAATGGGGTATCTTACATCATGATTTGTTATAATACTACATCTCCTTCTCAAATGTCACTTTGGTCCCATTGCATCCACCCTTAACCATCGTCATTGTCTCATCACTCACCAATTCCACCCTACCCATGTCTTCCTCCTCAACTCTTCAATTTCCTTCCCCTCTCTTTCTCCTATAGTATCTAGGCTATTTTTGTATGGTCACACTTCAAGCAGATACGTACCCATAGTCGGTTCCTTTATTTTCTTCATCATTATTCATTTTCATACCACCACTCCTCAATCTCCTTTCATCTGGCTTCGATTCATCCCTAACACCCTGTGCATAATCATACCTTATTGACTAGGGGGAGTCACCCCTCATTCCATCCAATTTTATTCCTAAGAGAGCTTACTTCCTCAATGCCATCAATATAATCACCTCACATACATTCATTGTATTGATCCACCTCACTCATATATTTTAGTATTACATATGGCCTCTAGCATGCTAGTTTTCTCTCCCTTTTGGTTTTGCGTATATGCATCTTCTAATATTTATTGGTATAATTAATCAATGACATCAAATGGTTGCACATATCGTATCAATTTCTACATCTCATGTTATTTATCCCATATTTTTCCACTATATCTTGTTTGGTCATATGTCCTATCATTTTTTCCTTTGTATGGTAAACCTAGTGTTCCAATCAACCTTAATAAAGTGTCATTAGGTCTTAAATTGTTGTAGGCCTCTCCTAGTTACCTCAATTTCACTTTAGGACTAAGCACATATCTCTCATACATTAATCATATTTTGATTCTAGAAAATATTAAGCCAAGTGTTGCCAGGTCTTAAAAATGAACGGTTTCCCTTGCTTATCCTATTATGCACATAATCCAAGCCTAAGAATCCACATAGCATGTGTTAAAAAATTATGATGAGAATGATATTTATCATGGATCCTTAGGCATATTAGACATCTCCATCGATGATATAAATGCTTGGTTGGCAATTGAGCAACATCGAAGGATTGTGGGGCTATCTCCATTGGGGCTATAGATTCAAAATTAGTAATAGAGTATACCCTTAACATGGTGACACATATATCATGTTAGTGATATTATTTTGTACATACCTATGTATGCTCACATATGAGCTAGCTTATAACAGCTTGAGTCACACTTGGTCAATCCTACCTCGCTCAAAATCAGAAATTAACATTGCACACACTTCGATCCTTGAGAGACTTGACTCCCTAGAGTGGCCTAAGCATCTTAAAGTAATCTATTTATTAGTAGATGATTTTTATTAGTGCCACTAGTTTCTTTGAGTTTCCTAAAATACTTCTAAGATCTAATTACCCTAATATGTCTAGGGAAACATCGCATGTTAGTTCCACATTGTTTATTACACATGTCTTTATATCTCTATTTGTATCATGTATCCTACATTATTTATCATCATATCTTAAGTTCACATATCATCATCCATGTCTTATGTCTTCTCCCCATCATCATTATCACATCTCTGTAGACACCCAAAATTTGCACATGCTCATTCCTATATACTTGTAGATCTGCATAGACACTTGTAGGTTTGCATAGGCCATCATAGGCCATCATAGGCCATCATAGGTCATCGTAGTTATTTGTAGGCATAAAAACCTACAAAATTATATAAAACACATCCAAAACACCTTCTACCCACTAGGAGGCCATCTACTAGCTCCCTAAGGCTACCTAAGCCCTTTCCTACACCTAATTAGGACCCCATGGGACCATTCCCTACTAAAAACCCTAATTAGGCTAATTAGGATTCTAATTTGCAAGTGACTTTCACTAAACATGCACTTTATCATTAATAGGGTTTAATTAGGATTAATGATCTAATTAGTCCTAAGCATGTCCTCACACATGTGTGCACCCTAAGTTAGTTAGGATATTTCCTAGAAATCCTAACTAAACCTCAATCTAACCTAGGAGTTAGCTAACCCTAGTTAACCCTAATCCTTCCTCACACATGTGTGAGGATAGGATATTTCTCTTAGGGAATGTAAGCTTGACACTTCATAAACCCTAACCTAACCTTGCTAGGAATTGACTCTAGGGTTTGGTATACCTAACCACCCCCCTGACCTTGGATTTTCCTATAAATAGAGGGCCTTTCCCCTCATTTTAACTCTCTCCCCTTTTTCGGTCAACCTGTCTAGACTCTGCTAAAATCACTCCATAATCTCTTTTGACAACTTGGCACCATACAAACAGCATCAAATCACTTCTAGAGCCCATCTAGACAGAGGATCTCCATCATAAGTTAGCTACAGACCAATTCACCCCTCAACCTACAAATCTGGGATCCATTTCATAGGTCTCCCTACAAATTGACCATACAGTAGGTCTACAACATCAAATCAAGTAGGTATTAGCTATTTAGTGTTTTTACAGTATTTCCTTCAATTTTTAGCACTTTTCAATACAATTTTTATGTCAATTTGTCTTTATAATCATGGGGCTTGACCAAGGCAGGCCCCCAAATACACTAACAATATTTTGTAGGCCCTAAATAGGTACAAAGGAACACACATCAACAAACTATCGGTGGCACACGTGCATAGAAGCCCACCTTCATTGAGGAGCTCTAAAGGACACCATCAGAATGCTTCATATTTGTGAAGAAAATAGGGAGACTTGTTTTGTAACCTAAAAACACTCTTTATGAATAAAAGCAACATTTCTAAAAAATTTACATTTTGTTCAGTTTTTTGATCAAATGGTCATCTTTCGGTCACTTCATTCTAGCACGCTCGATGGGACCCCCACAATAGTTGTGTTAGACTAGTTCTTCTCATGAATCTGATGCAATTTCTAGTTTTCTGTTGCTATTATAGGTACTCTAAAAGTGGGATATAACCCTACAAAACCTTGATATACACTTCAGGTCAGTAGAATAGGAGTTTCAAGCTCCTAAATCCAATTCACTCCCCAACCTATGAATTCAACATCCAATTTGTAGGCCACCCTGCGAATTCTGTTAGACTATCTCAAAAGACCCTAAAATAGTAGGGTATCATAGCAGAGATATCAAACAACTCATATGACACCATAGGAGTCAGGTATTCCCCTTAGGACCCCCTATTTTTATCATTATTTTGCAAAGCGGTTTTACTGTCAAATGCATCATGTCATTTTGTAAAATCCCCTTTCAAATACATCAATTAGGGTTATCACATTATTGCAGAATCAGTTAGTTTGATTTGTTTCAGATTTCTTTTCTATCATTTGAATCAAAGTTGCATTCCTTTTTATTCAAGTCATTAAAATAGGTTTTCATCTCTTTTCAACTTTTGCAAATCATTCCTTTCCAATCATATTTTCTCATACTAAATAGATCTTTCAAATTCCTTTCCAAATTTGTATGTAGATCAAAAAATTTCATTTTCTCATTTCAACAAGCATTTCAAATTTCTTTCTCAATTTGCATTTAGGATTAGATTTGAAATCTCTTTCACATCATTTTGCAATTTTATTTCAAAAGCATTTCAAATTTCTTTCTCAATTTGCATTTAGGATTATATTTGAAATCTCTTTCACATCATTTTGCAATTTCATTTCAAAAGCATTTCAAATTTATTTCTCAATTTACATTTAGGATTAGATTTGAAATCTCTTTCACATCATTTTTCAATTTCATTTCAAAAGCACTTCAAATTTCTTTCACACTTGCATTTAGGATTAGATTTGAAATCTCTTTCACATTATTTTATAATTTTATTTCAAAAACACTTCAAATTCCTCTCTCATTTATCATTTGGTATTAGATTTGAAATCTATTTCACATAATTTTGCAATTTCATTTCAAAAGCATTTCAAATTTCTTTTATCAATTTGCATTTAGGATTAGATTTGAAATCTCTTTCACATCACTTTGTAATTTTATTTCAAAAAGCATTTCAAATTCCTTTCTCAACTTGCATTTAGGATTAGATTTAAAATCTCTTTCACATAATTTTGCAATTTCATTTTAAAAGCATTTCAAATTTCTTTCACACTTGCATCTAGAATTATCTTTTGCAAATCTCTTTCATGTCCTTTACATTCATTTTTACAAATATTTTTCCAAAATCACATTTAGGTTAATCTTTCAAATTTCTTTCAAGTCATTAGGGTTTACAATTCAAAATTTCTTTTCAAAATCCTTCGAGTACATTTACATTTCTTTTCACACAAATCAATTTCAATTTATTTCATGCTTCTAGATTAGGGTTTCATTTCCTTTTCACATATTTTAGCATAGCATTTATATCTCTTTTTATACAATCAATTTCAATCTCTTTCAAGCATTTAAATTAGGATTTCAATCTCTTTCCAACACACTTAGGTAAATTTTCAAATTTCCTTCTTCACACACACTTTGGCTTGCTTGTTTCCATACTTTCTAGAGTACATTTATTTTTCCAAAAAGGCATCTAGGCTTAGTTTTATTTAAAAAGGTACTTAGCACCTAGTTTTATTTCTAAAAATGCATCTAGGGCTAGTTTCATTTTCAAAAAGGTATTTAGTTAGTTGCTTTGCTTTCACAACATCGGTAACAAACACACCTTCACACACCCACATGGTATACACAGTGGTGAGATTGGACTTCATCCCCAATCCATCACTCGAGACTGGTGATGTTGGAATTCATCTCCTTCCACTAGCTCACCCCTAGACACCTTAGTAGCCCCCAGGAGCGATTTTTTGGACTTCATCACTAGAAAATCCCCTACTCTTGAGACTAGTTTTCTGAAATTCATCACTAAAAGGGACCTTTAGAGTAGGATAGGATTAGATACCTTTGTTCACAAGGCTCACATAATTAGTGAACACGATAACTATCATTCTTGACTAAGCTCACTCGAGAGTGAAGCAAACACCCGGATGGGCTAGTAGCAGGTCTTAGATAGTACCACCTCTTCTCGTGAGAGGATATTGGACTCATTAGCACATTTTGAGTTCCCTCCCATTTGGATATCATTTTATTGCACCTTCCATATAGGTCGCCACTTGCCCATTGAGACACCATTCTATTCTATGCACCCTTGGGTGTTGCAGGAGGTTCCATGCCAATGACATTCATATTATTTCTAGAATTTCACCCACTTTCCATGATATTTTCTAGGAGGTACATTTCAACATAAAAACACACAAAACAAACAAATATTTTATTTTCTGCATTTAGAACTGATTCCAGTTATGCATTGTTTGCATGCTCACAAAATTGGTTTTAACACATTCACTGATTAGCAGCACATCTATTGGCTGTCTATAGCCTATCACTTTTGAATTTCTATTAGATTCATAGTCTGAGTCCAATTCATAGGTCAACCTATGAACTAGGTATCAATTCACATAGTGACCTACGAATCCTACTTCCAAGCATAGAAATTCTCCAAATTTCATAGGGTTACCTAAAAACCTCACACAAATCACACCCAGAACCTCATATTTCTATTTTTATATAGTTCTGAGCACAAATTCACCACACACAACATCATGCCTATTATCACATGTAGTCAAGCACATGAGCAAGTACATCTTGAGGAGGAGGCATCTTTTACCACTTCTAGTCAGTCTACTTCTCCCCCTCCCTCTATAGGGGAAGTTGCCACACTCATAGTAGACCTCCCCATAGATTCAAATTTACCTCCCATACACACTATATCTCATGATGAGACTCCTACTTCATCCGACAAAGATTACCCACTTCTTCCCCATTCACCTTCACCTAATCTACCTTCCACATTTTGTGATCACATCATCTACATCGCTCTGGGACATCCACCTCCTCTCTTTACTATTGATGAGGAGACCCCCCTACCTCACCTACCTTCATGCATCCTTTCTTCTAGAGTCTATCTCAATCACTATTTGAGAATGACTCTTCCTTGCTCAATCGTACTCACCCTAAGGTCACCTCATTTACCCCTACTATAGGGATGATCTCAGATCCCTCATCTTCCACTTCAAGCACTCAAACACCCTCATCACAAATCCCTCCACTGCAACCTCCTTTAGAGCCATAGTATGCACCCCTCACATCATCATATCAGGATGCTTCTCAAGCACCACAACCACCATCTTCCCAACAACCCTTCTTTGCATCCTTTGATGCTACATCACAACCACTTCCTCACTCCCAATAATTCTCATATCAGTTACATCAATAGACCTCATCCCCCTTATCCAGTGAGGATATTTTCACCACACCACCTCCTCAAGCTCCCACCATGGAAGCCCATGTTCCTTCCTCATCATTACCTCCACCTACATTCCACCCTCCTAGAATGTATGGTGTGCCACCCTCTATTCCACTTCCATATTCGTATCCTCCCATATTCCAAATCCCTCCACCACCTCCATTTTGAGCTATCTCCTGGTTTCTTTCCTACCTATGACCCATGACCTATGTATTATTCCACCAAACATCTAGAATATACTATACCACCTATATTAACCACTCATCATGCTTCTATCTAGATGTAGATACCATATTTTGATACCTCATCTCACCCACCGTTGGCATCATTCATCCACACACCACTACCCCCACTACAGCTTACTAAACCTGTATTTTTTATGACACCTCCTTCTTGGTTGTCATATCTTACAATCCAACCATTATAGTAGACCCCTCTCTAAAATATCCCAATTTAGCAACCACAAACCCTGCAACCACAATATTACTACCCCTAATAGATGCCTACTCTATAGCAGGGTGTCCCATCAACTTTAACCTCCTACACCATCCAACAACCTCACCTATAGGCACCATTGCAATATATCCCTTCCCCACACTAGGAGGAACAATAGCTCCAATATCCACCATATTCTTAGGATCCACCTACCCTCACACAATCCTCTACACCTTTAGCACCCAAACTTCAACTTCTACAAGATGAAGTTAAGATGCTAAACCTCTAAATAACTAGTTATGGGCCACAAAAACCCACATACAATGAACTCTACAATGAGCAAGTCCACCCTTCAGTTCCTATTCCTCCTTACCCTTATCACTTCAAGATCCTAAATTTTGATAAATACAAATGTAAAGAGGATCCTCATGAACACGTCAACAATTATCACTCAACTTGCTATCAACTTCATAGTAGCAACCCCCTCATGTTACGTACCTTCTCCCTCTCGCTTGGGGGACAAGCCCTAGATTGGTACAACATGCTCCCACACCATAGCCTATACACCTTCGAGCAATTAGCAAACTCATTCTTAGAACATTTCTCCATTAACATCAAGAAGAAAATCAACTTTTTAGATGTCTACACCTTGTGACAAGTCGATAATGAGCCCATTATAGAATTTATCTCTTGATGGAGATCAATCATTCATGACCTAGCTCATAGCCTCCCATCTACTAAACTAGTTACACTCTTCTCCAAGAGTTATCACAAACATATCTCCACTTCCTTGCAGCTTCATCAAAGTTGCACGTTTGAGGAAGCTATCACTCAAGCAAAGGTCATCGAGGACATCAAAGTCCAATCTAGTAAAATCAAATTTTAGCAGAAGCCATCTTACACTTCAAATTATTACTTCAATTACAATGTGCCAAATCAACCCTTCTCTAAACTACCATAAACCAATCAAGTGGTAGCAGCTTCTCTAGATTCTTCATCAATCTCACAACCTCCTCCTCCACAATAATAGTTGTTCCAGACTAATGTGCCTCCTCCATCCAATCCACAATGAGCTCGTGGTCCCCATCCTCAATGATGACATCACAATTGGACTCCACTTTCTGAGCCTCTACCTACTTTATTCTAGAGGTTGTTTGATGTTGGTCATGTTACGTTACCAGACATTCAACCCATAGATCCAAATTGACCCAACCCTCATGGGCACATCGAACATGCCTTTTGTTTACCATCACCAGCATGGCCATGATGTCCATTCTTGTCACACCTTTCATGACTTAGTTGAGGATCTTATCGATCATGGTACTATTCAAGTTTCAAACCCCCTTGCACCATAAAATCAAAATCTAAGTATTTATCAGAACCCATTACCTGAACACGGGGGGACTAATCCTCATGAGACTCAACCCACTCAACAAGCCCAATCAAGGCAAGTCAATCATGTCCATCATAATCCTTCCTCATATAGAGTGGTTGGCATGATTAGCATCACTACTCATCATCAACATTATCCACCGCATCAGGATGTGCCCATTACTCCACTTCCACCATCATCCACTTCCACTTTTCACCTTCCTCCACCTACATAGCATTCCTTTTTGCTATGTTGTATTCACCATTCTTCCTTCCCTTACATATTCTCCTCCTTCCTCACTTCTTCACTTTCCTTTTCTTCTTCTCCATCATCACCCATTGACCATTTCACTAATCATGTCAATTTTCCCTTTCAAAAGGCTTGAAATTGCACATTCATCACTTCCAAAAGAAGGGTCATCTTTGACATAATTTTCCCCCATCATATCATCTCTAAATTTCCTAAAACTTTCACCATTGGATCGGGCTCAAAAATATCTTTCCAATGGTATAATTTTTGTCCAATTATGACATCATTTGGTCCCCCAAACTACCAAAATACTGCGTAGGAGTCAAATAGTCCAGGTTCGTAGGCCACCCTACGAACTCCAATCTAGTTCATAGGCCACCCTACAAACTCTAGTCCAGTTCACAAGCTTCCCTGTGAACCCTAAATTTTTTATTCCATTATTCATGTTATGCATAGCTATGGCCCTATACAACACCCATTTGCCTTTTCTACCATTCATCACATCTCATTGTTCATCATTTTTCAATCACATCTTCATCATTCCACCATTCATTTTATTAACCTTCTACAATGGTTTTGTCCATTTGTTCTACATCTTCCATAACTAGGGAAGTTTCTCATCTCCTTCCAATCCATCATTCACAATTTGGAGGAGTTTCTCTCTTTCCACCACACTCTCCACATCTAGAGGAGTTTCACTTCCTTCCACTTCATCATTCAAAATTAGGGGTAACTTTATCTTCTCCCCAATCCATCATTCAAAACTAGGGTAACTTCATCTTCTCCCCAATTTATAATTCAACACTAGGGGTAACTTCATCTTCTTCCCATCCATCCTCTAAAATTAGGGTAGCTTCACCCTCTCTACAATCCATCATTCAACATGGTGGCAATTTCATCTTCTCCCCATCCATAATTCAAATAAATGGGGATAGCTTGACCCTCTCCCTAATCCATCATTTAAAATTGAGGGTAAATTCACCCTCTCCCCAATACATCATTCAAAATTAGGGTAATTTCATCTTCTCCCTATACATAATTCAAAACTTGGGGTAACTTCATCCTCTCCCCAATCCATCATTCAAAATTGGGGTAATTTCATCTTCTCCCAATACATCATTCAAAATTGGGGGAAACTTCATCTTCTCCCCATCCATCATCTAAAACTAGGTTAGCTTCACCCTCTCTCCAATCCATCATTCAAAACAGGGGAAATTTCATCTTCTCCTCATCCATCATTCAAAAATTGGGGTAATTTCATCTTCTCCCAATCCATCATTCAAACAATAGGGGCAATTTTACCTTCTTCCACTTCATCATTCACAACTAAAAAAATTCATCTCATTTCCACAAAATCTTTATGATTGGGGGATTTTCTCTCCCTCCTAAATTATTTTGTAATTTAGGGATTGCATTCCCTTTTCAAACCACTTCTACACTTGGGAGAGGATTTTCCCTCTTTCCAACCATAGTTCCCTTTCACGGAGTTAATCCTCCTTGCACATTCGCACTTCACCACCTCTCATCTACTCATGATGGTGCCACCCAACAATGCACTCACAAATAAATCACCATCAATCACATAATATTTCTAGATCCTCAAAAAAAGTATCCCTTTATTAAAGGTTGCACCCTTTACCATGTATCAACAACTCATTCAACAACAACAGGTTTTGCCACAAACCTCATGGCATTTGGCCATCATAATCAATCTCCAAGTTCAAAAGGTTGCACCCTTTTGTTAAAGGTTGCATCCTTTGCCTCACCCTCATAAAATAATATCAATTTATAGGTTCAAAAGTTACATTCTTTTATTAAAGGTAGCACCCTTTACCTTACCTCATCAAATCAAATCAATCACCAGGTTCAAAAGGTTGCACCCTTTTGTCAAATATTTCATCCTTTGCCTCACCCTCATCAAATAAATAAATTACTAGGTTCAAAATGTTACATCCTTTTATCAAATGTGGCACCCTTTACCTTACCCTCATCAAATCAAATCAATCGCTAGGTTCAAAAGGTTGCACCCTTTGCCTTACCTTCATCACAATGGTTTTTCCAAAAACTAGGTTTCTCCAAAATCCTTAGTAAAATTTTGGAACATTATTTTTAGAATCTCTTAGCAAACTAGGTTTCTCCAAAATCCTTAGAAAAAATTTAGAACATTCTTTTTAGAATCCCTTAGCAAACCAGGTTTCTCCAAAATCCTTAGCAAAAATTTGGAACATTCTTTTTAGAATCTCTTAGAAACCAGGTTTCTCCAAAATCCTCAAAAAAATTTTGGAACATTCTTTTTAGAATCTCTTAGCAACCCAGGTTTCTCCAAAATCCTTAGAAAAATTTTGGAACATTATTTTTAGAATCCCTTAGCAAACTAGGTTTCTCCAAAATCCTCAAAAAAAAATTGGAACATTCTTTTTAGAATCTCTTAGCAAACCAGGTTTCTCCAAAATCCTTAGAATAAATTTTGGAACATTCTTTTTAAAATACCTTAGCAAACTAGGTTTCTCCAAAATCCTCAGAAAAAATTTAGAACATTATTTTTAAAATCTCTTAGCAAACCAAGTTTCTCCAAAATCCTCAAAAAAATTTGGATAGGATTTTCCAAAAACCTCAACAAAAAAATCAACACATAAGTTTGTCCAAAAACCTTAGAAAAAATAAAAATTCTATTAAAATACTTACAAATTTCTCCACAAATAGGTTCAAAAGGTAATACTTACAAAGTGACCTACCTCTCCCTTAGATCAAATCAATTTCTAGGTTCAAAAGGTTGCACCCTTTGCCTTACCTTCATCACAATGGTTTTTCCAAAAAAAAAAACTCATCAAAAATTTGGATAGGGTTTTCCAAAAACCTCAACAAAAATTTGGATAGGGTTTTCCAAAAACCGATTTCAAAAACCTCAAAAAAATTAGGATAGGTTTGTCCAAAAACCTCAGCAAAAATTTGGATAGGTTTGTCCAAAAACCTCAACAAAAATTTGGATAGGTTTTTCCAAAAACCTTAGCAAAACAATTTGAAACTAGGTTTCTCCATAGACATAGTCTAACATAGCATAGCATAGCCTAGAATAGCCTAGCATACTCATAGTCTAGCATAGGCATAGCATACACATAGGCTAGCATAGCCTCACATAGCATAGCATACTCATAGCCTAGCACAGGCATAGCATACACATAGTCTAGCATAGTCTAGCCTAGCAATTTTTCACTTCTTGGTCCTCGTAAAGATTTTACTTCTAGGGGAAACTTTCCTTGCTTGCACATTCTTATACATTCGACATCAAACACAACAAACATCCAAAGAATGAGAACAAAAATGCAAATAAATCAAAATCGTCCATTGGTGATGTATCTTGCATTTCATTTTCCTCTTTTCCACCAATCTTCTACATCACTTGGATTTATATCAATGTTGTATGGTCATTCTTCAAGTGGCTACATACCTTTGATTTGATCCTATTTTTATATTCCCCTTCTTCTCTCTATCTCTTTTAGATATCGATCAATATTGTATGGTCACACTTCAAGCGGCTACATACCTTTGATTTGATCCTATTCTTCTCTTCCCCTTTCTCCTCCATTTCATAGGCTCACTTCCCCACCTCTTCCATCATAATCATCTACATCCATCAATCACATTGATGACCATAAAATATTGGCATTCAATTTGACTATTTCATGCATCCATCCACACCTTTTGGATTTGGTCCTATACATGGAAGCCCACATTTTGAGTACACCTTCTTGCATCTATCTATCTCACTTACTTTGCATTGTCAAGAAACACATTAGTTGCATCCTCCTATACATTTTTAGGTATTTTTTTGCATCATGTAGACATCACCCCTAGTCATGTTCTTTGTCTTCCTTGTACATAAGCATTCCATTGCTCATATACATCATGACATCGACTCTATTCTTAGTTGCATGTTTACAAGAAGTCTTTTTGTTGCTCAACCATTCATGGTTAGTTTAATCAACCTGTATCAAATGTCATCAAAATATACAGGATTTCAAGACTTTCTCTAGCTGAATCGAGTTTGTTCATGGACCACTCACACTACATCTTAAACAAATTTTGAGTCTAGGGAGGACAACACCTTGTGTAAGCCTCACCATGTAGCGAATGGTTTCCCCTTCTCACCCTATCATTTTCATGATAAAAATATGACTTGGGGATAAAAAAAGGGATAAGCATAAGCAAAAATAGAAAATGGGCAGAAAAAAAAAGCCAATGCCCACAAAAAAGAAGAAACAACATTAGAAAACAGCATCAAAAAATAAATCAAAAGGAAGAGGGGTAGAAAACAAAAGGAAAAACCTCCAAGAGTACTACCACTATGCTTGACTCCCTTTGGTCCTTCGGTTTAACATAACATCACGGGATGATTTCCATCACTAGCAATAGGCTCCAAGAGCCTACCTGCTAGTGGAATAGTCTTACAAGTGGTGACACATCTATCACATTAGTGACCTTCTCTTGTATAAATCATTGTGCGCTTGTGGATGAGCTAGCTACTTTGGCTAAGTTTATAATGGGTTAGTCCAACCTCCCTCAAAATGGATAAATGAACATCATGTGCACACATAGGTCCATGAACGATTCAACCTCAGTTATGATAGTTAAGATATCTTCATGATATTGATTGGCCATTAGATCAGTTTGATTCTTCATACTATGTCATTTGAGCTCCTAGAAACTCTTTTTAAACATTCACTATGCTTGAGAATTAGGGTCGTGTAGCATCATCACTGACTCTATTTGTCACATACATCTTCTCAATCACACTTGCATTTCTCATTCACCACATCAGCTCATGATTTGTTACATCTCTTTCATGTGCATCTTGTACACCTCAGTCAGTTTGTACACCACATGTTTTCTTATTTCATGTTCTAGTCATTGGTCAGTGTACTTCTTCATTTATTTCTTATTAACCATGATAAGTAAGATGGTATCCATGCAAGGTGGAGTGCCCTCTATTTTTCTACATTCTTACATCCCGCATGTATGTAGGTTATCACATATAACCTCTACACATCATCATTCATACATACTCATGTTCAGTTAGGTTCATCGTACCTAGCACACATCATTCATATCAAATACATTTCACTACATGTACACATTACATACATGCAAAATCACACACATTGTATGTAGACACAATACAAAATCAGCATGTGCACCCTTCACAAGGCTTGAAATTGTGCACTCATCACTTCTAAAAGTAGGGTCATATTTGGCCTAACTTTTCACCTATCAAATCATCTCCAAATTTTCTAAAACTTTCACCATTGGATCGGGCTTGAAAATAGCTTTCCAATGGTATAATATTTATCCAATTCTAACATCGTTTGGTCCCCCAAACTGCCAAAACACTGCACATGGGTCAAATAGTCTAGATTCACCAACCACCCTATGAACTCAAGTCCAGTTCATAGGCCACCCTACCCACACCCCGTGAACCAAACCTAATGACATCATATCCATATTTTCTTCATTCCAACAACTTTTTCACTTTCCTTCCCTCATTGTCCAACCATTTTCCCACATTTTATCATCCATTTCTTCTATCAATCGACTCATCACCACATCACCACATTTCATTTATATCATTATTGATTCCTCATTTGAAGGGGTATTCATATACAAATCCGCTTTGCATGCAACCAAATAATCAAACATCCAAATCACGGATATCGCATTTGTCTACAATTTTTTTTGCTGAATATTATCTCAAGATAAAACCTCAATCCCAAATCAAACATTTGTTAAGTCATGAGAGCCATACACAATATCAGATATGTCTTGCTTTCATTCATGTATATCGATGGTGACCACATACTAAATGTTATGCTTGATTCATCCATGCCACTCAGCTCAAATGGCTTGACATGTGTCATCATGCACTCATCAATCAATCAGAAGCAAAAATTTGAATAGGTATTTGTTCTATTCATATTTGGACCATCTTGCATTGGTCACAAAAGCAAAGCAGTCATAAGTTGCCCTCACAAACAACCAAGTATGATATTGCAAATATTGTACTAAATTGGTAAAATCATTAGTTTCACCATTACATTCCATCTGTAATCATTCATTCGCATTCATCCCACACATTCTTCATCCTCTTCCTCTTTTGTATTTATATTAATATTGTATGGTCATGCTTCGAGCGGCTACATATGTTTGATTGGATCATATTACCCTTCCTATTTTAGATTTATATTAATTTTGTATGGTCATGCTTTGATCGGCTACATACATTTGATTGGATTCTATTTTCATATTCCCCTTCCTCTTTCTGGATTTATATCAATGTTGTATGGTCACGCTTCGAGCGGCTACATACCTTTGATTGGATCTTATTCTTCTCTTTTCCTTCTTCTCTCTACATCATTTGGCTATCAATCAATGTTGTATGGTCATGCTTAGAGTGGCTACATACCTTTGATTAGATCTCATTATTCTCTCCTCCTTTTCTCCTCCATTTCACAAACACCTCACCACCTTCTCCCATCATATTATTTTTGCACTAAATTGTGTTTCCACATAGTATAGTACAAAAAGGGGTAAATGTAGACACCCAAAAGTCGCACATGCTCATTCCTATATACTTGTAGATATGCATAGATACTTGTAGGTTTGCATAGGCAATCATAGGCCATCATAGGCCATCATAAATTTGATAGTCCATCGTAGGCCACCATAGTCATTTTTAGGCACAAAACTATATAAAACATGTCCAAAATACCTTCTACCCACTAGGAGGCCATCTACTAGCTCCCTAAGGCTACTTAAGCCCTTTTCTACACCTAATTAGGACCCCATGGGACCATTCCCTACTAAAAACCCTAATTAGGCTAATTAGGATTCTAATTTGCAAGTGACTTTCACTAAACATGCACTTTATCATTAATAGGGTTTAATTAGGATTAATGAGCTAATTAGTCCTAAGCATGTCCTCACACATGTGTGCACCCTAAATTTAGTTAGGATATTTCCTAGAAATCCTAACTAAACCTCAATCTAACCTAGGAGTTAGCTAACCCTAGTTAACCTTAATCCTTCCTCACACGTGTGAGGATAGGATATTTCTCTTAGGGAATGTAAGCTTGACACTTCATAAACCCTAACCTAACCTTTCTAGGAATTGACTCTAGGGTTTGGTATACCTAATGTCCCCCTTGACCTTGGATTTTCCTATAAATAGAGGGCCCTTCCCTTCATTTTACCTCTCTTTCCCATTTTCAGTCAACCTATCCAAACTCTGCTAAAATCACTCCAAAATCTCTTTTGATAACTTAGCACCGTACAAATAGCATCAATTCACTTTTGGAGCCCATCCGGACAAAGGATATTCATTAAAAGTTAGATACAGATCAATTTTCCCCTCAACTTATGAATCTAGGATCTATTTCCTAGGTTGTCCTATGAATTGACAGTACAATAAGTCTACAACAAATCAAGTACGTATCAGTTGTTTAGTTTTTTTACAGTATTACTTCTAGTTTTCAGCACTTTCCAATACATTTTTTATGTCAATTTATCTTTATAATCACGAGGCTTGACCAAGGCATACCCCAAATGCACTAATAATATTTTTCAAGCCCTAAATAGGTACAAAGGAACACACATTAACAAAATACCGATGGCACACACGCATAGAAGCCCACCTTCACTGAGGAGCTCTAAATGACACCATCAGGATGCTTCATATTTGTGAAGAAAATAGGGAGACTTGTTTTGTAACCTAAAAATACTCTTTATGAATAAAAGTAGCATTTCTAAACAATTTACATTTTGTCAATTGTTTGATCAAATTGTCATCTTTAAGTTGCTTCATTCTCATATCCTCCTCATGTGTCATTGTGATCATTACTTTTTCCTTGATTAATTAAACCTAATTTTTATTAGGAAATGCATATGCACCTATCCAAAACATGATCAAACATGTAGCTATAAGTCACTACACATCACCACCCATTCCATCCATAATCTAAACACCCTAAACACATGCATAATGTCATCCATACATCACATCATATCATATTACCCATCCAACCATCCATACATCTCTATCATGAATCAATCAACACATCCCTCATGTATCCGCCTACATATCTCATCGTCATCAGAAAAAAATGATGAAAATAATGAAAATGAATGAAAATGACTACCAATGAAGGTCTCTCAATCCTCAAACAAAATTATTACCCATGTTGCTCAACCAATAAATCAAAAGGCTCAATAAATCAATCAAAAGTCTCAATCAAAGGCTCAATCAATCAAAAGGCTCAACCAATTGATCGATCAAATTTTGTAATAGACTAGCTTTCCTCACCAATGCGTAGATTAGATTTAATTTCTTGATGCATACATATATATTAGATTTAATTCCCTATTACCTACACATATATTAGATTTAATTTCTTATTTTCTGCACATAGGGTAGATTTAGTTTCTTGTTGGTGGCCATAGACATAGGCACAAATACAAACAATCATCCCTGATGATCACACAGACATAGACAACAATCATAGAATAGATTTAATTTTAGGTTTACTATACATAGATTAGATTTCATCTCATGTTGGTAGCATAGACTTAATTTCCTGCACATAGATTAAATTTACTTTCATGTAATTTCTTGCATTCCTAGCATATATTTCTTTCATAAATTTTTTTGTTTTCATAGACTAGATTTTCATTCCTACATTTTATCATTTTTCATAGATTAGAGTTTATTGCTTTAATAGAATATATTTACATTAATTATTACCTAGCCTAGGTTTTTGAGTGAACCTCACACTAGTGATCTACTCTATTACACTTAGTGATTACAATTAATGGTTATCCATGCAATCTGGTCGGATGGGTAGATTACCATAAGGACACTTCTATCCAAAAATGACAAAAACACACACCACAACAAACCAACCCCCAATTATTTTCCTCCACTCATGCCATATCTCACTCTTCAACCATCCCATATCCATTCTTCTAATTTTTATTCCACACTTTATCAAGTAATTCATCGCTATCGTTTGTTACTTTCTTCATCCACTCATTGCTTGAGGAGGTAGACAATACCCACAAAAATTTATTTCAAATCAGTTCAATACTCAAACACCCAATCTTGGAGTCGCTTAAGTCCAAGAATATTTTCTCAAGACTATCATTAAACCCCCCTCTATTGGGGCAAAGAGTAGAACTCATCTTTTTTTCTCAAATTTCTAATCATAACTTTGACTCAAAGACTCAAAATTCTAATTAATATGATCTTATCAATCTATCAAAAGCAAATATTGAAGGGCATTCATCACTTACATAACTATGGCATCCTATATTATCCTTGATTTGAGATGATCCTACATCACTTCCCTCAAGCCAAGGTAATTCTTCATCATTTACTAATCATTATCACTATCCGTCATCAATCCAAAAATTGGTTACATTGATTTTTGCACCATATTTTGTTTGCACACAATGTGGTACAAAAGGAGACATCTGTAGACACCTAAAAAGTGTCACATTTGTAGTGGTTAAATATTAACATTTAATAAATTATGCAATTAATTTTAATTTATATATTGCAACCTTACAGATATTAATGTTGACTATTATAGACCCTTTGACCATCCTAAACACCTTCCTACGTCTAACCCACGATCATCATGAGACCATATTGCTATTTTTAACCTTGATTCACCTAACTCTAGTTGGCATTAATTCTCCTCTTTCCTCCATATTCCAAGCTCATTAATGCACATGGGTGAGGATTCCCTCCACCCAAGCACATTGATCAAGCATGTCATTTTGGTGGGTGAGGAATATCTCCACCCAAATAGCATTAGTGAGGCATGTCATAATGCATCATTGTCATAGGGTGTCATAGCCCCAAATAGACAAAGTTGCACATTTTTCCAACCAAGTGGGGAAACCTACGATTCCTCAATTTCCTCACCCAAGCCACTTGTCCCTCATCCTCTTACCCCCTCATCGATCTCCTCCACCATTGGGAAATATTATAAATATACACCAATTTCATTTCACTTTCGTGTGTGCACAAAAACAATACCAAAACTCTACCCATATTTTACTTTAATCTTCCTTGTGTATTTTTGAGTTTGTGAATGTAGGTACCCCATTTAGAGAGCTCAACAATTTTAACCATGGAGTCTCTTTGGAATACATTCTAACTCTTTTTTTTGTAGTTACACCCATATTCGACAACCAAACAATATTAGATATGCAATAAATGCTTTGAAACACTCATAGAAGGGCCCAAACAAAATCTTGAAACATTTTCTAAAACTTAGAAGCAACCACCTGGGGTGGTTACACAAAGAAAACTACCTTTTGCAGTTGACAACCTTCCTGTGCAGTTACTTAGAGGTAACTACCCTAGGGATTAAGCCTCAAATACAAACAGAGGTCTAGAATCAATAGCAACTAGCCAAGCAAGATAAAATCAATTAGTTTACAAGTTTTTGTAACCATTTTGCACTATTTTGTAACTTCTTTAAAAGGTTTTGTAAAGTTTTGTAAGCTTTCTGTATTCCTTTTCATGATTTAGGGTCTTATCTTGAAAGGCTTAACAGATGCTACTGATTATTTCATTGTGGGTTTATGTGTAGGTACTGAAATCTATATAGAGGCTCAGGAGGTCAAGCACTATGAATTGAAAACCCTACCACCAATTTATTGTGTGATCGAAGAGATCATTTATTGTAACATAGAACTTATTTTCAAATAAAACCCTCCTTTTGAGGAGGTCTATGGTAATCAAGAAGGTTGATTTGTATAAAAAAATTCTATTAATGCAATATCAAGTTTCTATTTTGTTTATTTAATTTTTATGGTGTATTTCCTTAGTCACACCATGCAACTTGCAAAAAGCATTGAATTTCTAGGAGCAGTATTCTCCATCAATTTCACTCCTCAAATCCTTTGCTTCTCAGTTTACCTTTCAACTACAACAACAAACTCTTTGAAGGTAGCAAAAGCCCCTGACTTTTGTTTAGGAAAGTAAACCCATGATTTCCTAAAAAAATCATCATTGAAAGTAATAAAATACTTGGAGTCACCTAATGAAGCAACTTCAAAAGGCCCACAAATATCAAAATGTACCAATTCTAATATTTCCTTGGTTTTATAGTCACTAGAGGTAAAAGTGACTCTTTTTTGCTTTCCTAAAATGCATGCTTCATAGAAACCCATAGAACTAAACTTCTCTTTCTCCAATTTTTAGAATATCTACTTTGAACACATCTCTTTTAGGCTCCTTTTGCTAAGATGTCCTAACCTACTATGCCACAATATCATGCTTGACATATTTGAATCTAAGGGTTTACTTGTTTCCATAATGGTTGCATGTGTGCATGCAATATTCAAACATGTTGCATCTAGTTTATACAATGTTCTAAGTCTTACTCTACTTGCTTAGGTAATGACTCCACACATCAAACTACAACCATCCTTATTGAATATAATCTCCATTTCTTCTTTAGCTAGCTAGCTCACTAATAGAAAAATTCTTGTTAATATCAAAATATGCCTAGCATCTAGGATACACTTAACACTCTCATATCTGAGTATAATTTTAACCTTACCTCTACCAATAATTTTATGGTTGAAATTATCACCCAAAAAAACTCTACCATAATATTATTCTTCATATTCTATAAACCACTCCTTGTGGGGATTCATATGGAAGGATGCTCCAAAATCTATTAACCACACATCAAAATGCATGCATACAACAAGACATGTATTATCAATATGTAAAATATTCTCATAAATGGTAATTGAATTAGATTTGTTTTTGGATGAATCTACTTTATAGTCATGTTTTTTATGACCTTTATGCTTGCACCTCCAACACACCAACTAAGACTTCCTTCCTCTACTGGAAAATATTCTTGATTTAGATCTTTTTGCACTAAAATACTTATCACCATATCTATCTTTGGCATATCCTCTAGTTATTAAAGCTTCAAGTGCTTATAATCCTCCATGTTCCTTCTTATTTTCTTTGCAACAACTAGGCAACAATCTCATATTTCTTGAGATTTTATAGCTTAGAACTCCCATTTATTGCAATAATGAGATTATTTCAAGAGTCAAGAAAACTACACAATAAGTAGATGCATTATTAAATATTTTAACCTCATCACCAACAAACCTTGGTTTATCAGTGTATTGAAAATATTTAGGTGGTCAACTACACTATCTCCATTCTTTATCTTCAAATAATACAATTTCTTCTTTAATAATATCAATTTCATCAAATATTTACATTCATACATATTTATTAGGTCATCCCATAAATCCTTAGTAGTCTTAGCACCCTGGACATTCATTAAAATAGAATCAACCAAGTTTAGCCCAATCAAGGTAAGGGCTCTCATTCTATTTGTCCCATTCAACTTGTATCAATTCTACAAGCATCATTGTTGCAATGACAACTATCTTTAGATCTCTTTCCACAAGCAAAAACTCCATATTCAACTTCTAGATATTGAAGTTTTTTCCACTAAACTTCTCTATACCAGATTTACCTTCCATATTTAGAGTTGTAAATCTTCATAAATTTCCCATTGCATCGTGTGCTATGGAAATGGAATTAACTTCAAATCCACAAAAAATAATATACAAAAAAAAGTATTTACAATCTTTGTGCATACCTAAGAAAATGAGTTTCCTCAAGTTTCTCTAATACCAGTTGTTGGTACAATGAAATATGTAGTCAAACAACTCAACAACAAATAAATAATTAAATAAACTCGTATAATGAATAAAATAATGTGTATTTTATAAGAAACTAATAGGAAACAAAAGAATTTTTTACCAGTAAACATTTATACACGACATGCCATAAAGCACAAACAAGAAAAATGGAAGAACTTCATTCACAATACATTCAAAATTACATATGAGATATGTTCATCTATCATCATTATTTACACACATATTATAGAGTTTCATATATCAAAAATAAATACACATGCAAAGGTACCATGTTTAAGGTTTTTAGTTTAGACACATACATATTACAAAGTTGCATCTATAAAAATAGTGTAGTAGACTTTAAGGACTATCCTACATAATCTAGGGTTTGAAAATGGAAAGCTAATTCAAGATAGAAAAACAAAATTCTTTAAATTTATAAATAGTGGAAAATATTGAATAGACCATGGTGGAAATTTTTAAAATTGTATTGGTGATTTTGCATGCTCAAGTAGTGTCTCTTCACTACAAAGGATGTGATAATAATCTTCAAGTAGAGGGTGCACGATTCCTCTCATCCTTGAAGAGTGCCACCATGGTTATATGGGTGCATGTAAAACACTATAGCATGTTGCAATAAGGGTACAAATGTTATTTTCTCTCTTTTCATGGTAATTTGCACAAACTACATCTCAATATGTTTTTTACATCTTCCTTCTGTTTGACATCATTGTATCTTGATCAGTTGAGTGGCAATGATGCATTGTTCACAAGGAGGTTTAGGTTTTAAATATCCTCTCCTTTTTTTTGAAGCAATTAAATGTATTGGTTATAGGATATCCTAAGGGATATCTTACAATATTATCATCATACAAACCGAGGATAGTTGGTCAAGAAGAGCATTTTAGAAAATTTATCACACTGGATTGAATCTCATTAGTGCCCTAATGTTTCACTTATAATTTTTGGTTAACAACAAGGATATTAGTTGCAAAGTGTGTTTCATATCTCAACTAAAATATTAGTAGGTTTTTTACTGTGAATATCCTCACTTTGACTACACCTAGGTTTGAGTTCCTTAAATTATGTTCTTTTTAATAGTTGATGGGTTGGTCAACAATGTGGCCAACATGACACTCCTATGGGCCTCTCAAATCCTTTTTAACCATATTAATACTCATTTACCTAGTTAGGGGACAACATTTTTAAATGCAACAACTCAATGACATCCAAGTGGTATAAATTACATGACAAATACCAATGAATTAGTAAATACCACATGGTGGACTATGATTGAAAGTTGTTTTCCTAAGATTTAGAGTTCAGTTTTTTATTTTTGAGGACTATTTGGACAAGTCTTTCAGAGGTGATAATGTATGCATACATAAGTGCTTTGAGGTATTTTTAAATCACATAATTTTATAATCTCTTCACATTGGTGGCATTAGTTCATGGAATTTTCATAGTGTTAGGGATTGAATTGTGTAGGATAGTCCTCAAAGTCTATTGCGCTAGTTTGAAAGAAAAAATCTACCATATATTATGTATTCATAATATTTTATTTACATTTATGGAAGAAAATTAGATTTGTGATAGTTGTAGTAAATTTTTGAGTCTTTTGGAGGCATACAAAAAATATATATAGAATATGCTTTAGTTAATTCCTCTACCTTATTTGGCGTATTGATTTAGCTTATTCATATAGATCTAATATTTCATGATCTCTTCCTTATTTTATTATTTATCTAGATACTCTTGTTTGTAATATATTTATCCTTAAAAGGTCCATGTAATGCCTCTCTTGGTGATGAAAATCATATGGTCTAAGGACAAGATAAAGTTTCCAAACAAGGTGAGATATGTTATAAAAGAGAAAATTGTGGTTCTAAGCCTTACCTTTTATGACTATAATGAAGTAGTTTTTTAGAGGGAGTATTCTCAGATTATCTTTCTCATGAAGGCTTGACAAAGGTTTTCTTTGGATATGTATGAGAGTATTTGATATTGGCAATGATGATTATGGTCCAGCCTAAGGAGATTCTTATGCAAAGTGTGGAGGACCATTAGAGCATCCATTATAGGGGGAATATATTATTTTCACTAGTGTCTTCTTTCCTTGGCCCTTAGGTTTAGATTATAAAGGGGTGTTAAAAGTGTAATCTAACTTATAGCCAATACCAACATAGTATAATGTAATATTGAATAAGCCTACAAGCAATTGTTATACAAATGTATTTAACTTTCTTGTATTATTTTATTATGTAATCCCTATGAGTCATGATTAACCTTGTTATGGTTAAACTCACATTATAACTAATAATTTACCTTAAAACCTCTTGTTATATCAGCTTAATCTAAACTTATTTATGTAATTGGGGTTTTGGTATTGGTATAAATACCCACCATCACTCCACACATTGTATAGAATGGTGTGATTATTATCTATGGATAATATAGTAATTATTATTGGTACCTACAAGTGTCCACTATATAGTTCTCTCTTTCATCCTTTTTTATGCTTTTTGTATAAGATTTTAGTGGATGGATTTGTTTATTTTTAAAAAAAGTGTGAATTTAAATAGTCAACGAGGGAATGTAAACCAATATTATCATGCTACAAGAAGGTTTTTGGATAGTCATTCAATACTACAAAATTTAGAAATATTTCATTTATCTTCCCTAGATTACAATAGATTATTATGGATATTTTAAGTATAAAATTTTAAAAATTGCCACACATATCTAAGTATTCCTTTATATGATAAAGGAAAGAAGAAGGAACTTTGAGATCAATTTTGGATAGAATATAATATTTTTTTGTAGGCTAGAAAGATATGTTCTTAACCATTAATGGAATAATAAAGACTACATTATAATCTATCTTGATATACATAATATCAATTTCAAGATTTTTTTTTTGGTAAGTTAATTATATTAATTCAAAAAGAGCATTTGAAATGTGCCCTATCGCCTTTTACAAAAAGGAACTCAGAGGAAAAAGAGGAGGAAAAGAGAAACATGAAGAATAGAGCAAAGCTCATCAAAAATGAAAGGCCTGAAGCCATTACACTCAAAAAGCAACCTGAAGGATTACTAGCGATCCTTTAGCACAAAGGAACATAAAGGAATAACACTAGAAGGCAGAAAGGAGGATACAAGCAGGGACAAACCCTGTAGCATGCCATAAAACTAGAGGAAATGGAGAACAACCCAAAACAGTGACCAAGACCAGTAGAAAGCGTCATCAAGGAAGAGTGTCAGGCTGTAGAAAAGTGTGGACATCAATATTCAAAACATTGTCCTTCGTTGCATCCTTCGAGGTCTCTTTCACCTTTGGAATCTCCTTCAAACCATCAAGATAGGTATATTTTGCAATTTCTACAACCTCATCTTCAATATCCCCTCCTTTAACATTAGAGGGGGGTTCAACAGTAGAACCATTGAAATTGTCACAAAAGAATAATAGGTTGAGGTTGTGTCTCTATTCTTTGAGGCTCTCAATGGCCTTACCGATGGCAATATGGGCAGCCTCCAAGTGAGTGATGGATGCATTGGTGGCGTGGATGACCAGCTTATGGAGAAATTTATCAACCAAATCAGGTGAAGAGGATTGGGCTTTGGGAGGCTTGCCTGAGATGGAAGGTGGGGTTTCTGAAACTTCCTTTAGCTTCAGACACTGGGAGCTTCTAACAGGGGTTGAATCCACCTTAATTTTCTTCCTAGCCATAGGATGGGGTTTTTCAATTTTGATCTTCCTCTTAGGATTGGAATGTTTAGGACTCAAGGTAGAGGATGAATTCACTTCATCTAATTTAAGAGTGGGAATGTTACCATTGGGGAAGTTAAGGAGGAGATAGCGGTAGAGGAATTTGAAAAGTCCTTGGTGACTTGGAAGGGCATCCTCCTTTTTGCAAGAGGTTACAATGGTGTAATCGATGGACCAAAAAATTGTAGCGGGGATATTCATGGCTTTGGCATCACAAAAGTGATTCACATAGGCGAGATGAAAACAACATAACTGCGAGTCTGGATTATCACAGGATAGGTATTGCATTACGAGAACTAAAATTTTCTGTAGATGAGGGGAAATGTGTTCATGATACAACCGTTTTCTATAGTTCTTATGGACCTCAAAAAAAACTTCCAAGAAGGTCAGTTTAGCTTCCCAATTATGTTTGTTGAGCCGGATCACCTTTCCGTTCAAGGGCTGCCCAGTCAAGCTCACCAATAGCTCAAAGGAGATATGGTACTGGAACCCATGTATTATGACATAATATCTGTCCCAAGTGTCAGAAAAATACTTTGAAATGGTGTCATCGACCTCTGAGAAGAGCTTGAAAAATTCAATCAGGGCACTGTTTGTTTTTTTTGTCCATAAGTCACGAATCAAAGGACTAAGCTCAAGAACAACAGTCTCAATGTAAACAGGTTTGCTTTCCTTCATGATGGTAGATAGGGAAGAGGACATAGAATAGGAAAGCACAAGGATCAGGTGGAAAAGGATGGGAAAGGATTGAGACACCATGATAAAGAATAGAGCATGCACGAAGGCTAAAAATAGGAAGATGGTGCCCTAAAAATTTTGCTTTGGGACCATGAAATGATTTGCACAAAGGAATTGGGACTTTCAACATGCAAGGATTGGCTAGGGCAAAGGTAAGATCTGCAAATTAGGATTAGGTTAAGGGCACAACCAATGGCATGACGACACTCAAAAAAGGTAGCATGATAAATCAGGTCGCATGAAAAACTTTCCCAGTAATAAATATGAGCACAATACCCCGAAAGGTTTGGGATGGTCTCCAAATTTATTTTTGAGACCAACCTCCAATCGAGGAGGCTATAGAAAGATCTAAAAAAAAATGAAATACACTTATCAAGGCTCACGGGGTTCAAATCATTAAAACTCATGCGAAAAAACACCTTGGAATGATGGGAATGAGTGGTTACTCAAAAAAGTTTACGAATCTTGAAAAAGGTAATATTGAAATAGGAAATAGAGCCTATGGGTGCATGGATCCACATTTTCCAAATAGGCTATGTTATTTAAGTGAGACAAGACCAAAGGTTGAAGGAATAACGCATGGAGGATCTGACAAATCTATAAAAAAATTGCCTAAGACTGAAAGACAAATCACAACCCATCATGTATAATATGATATTTGTCCTTTTTAAGAATTTCATCCACCTCAACAGGTAGACTATCTATCCATGTTAAGAGTCCTTGGGCATGAACCCCAATGTTAGTCAGATTATCAGCAATAGTATTGTCCTCTCTGTAGGCATGTTGGAGTATGCAATTATGTTGCCGCTTAAGAATTTGCTTGCAATATTTAATAATTGATCTGATCCTCCAGCTAATAGGCTTAGAAGACTTCAAGTAGTTAATGATATTTAAGGAATATCCTTCCACAATGATGTTTCTTGGGATAGTTTTGATAAATTGAAGACCCCTCCAAACAGCTTTGGCCTCAGCAATATGGTTGGTGATAACACCAAGAGGTTCAACATAGGCAAAAATAGGATTTCCTAGATGATCCCTTAGGATTCTGCCAGCCCCCCCTAACCCATGGTTTCCTTTGGCCGCACCATCAAAATTGAGTTTAACCCAACCGTTAGGAGGAGGAATCCATTTAAAATTACTTCTAGTATTGGGAATATCAGCACTTTTGGGGTCATCAATATTGATGTTACAGGACATTAAGATATCTTTCTCAAAATAAGGACAAGGATGTGGATTAAAAGGCACAGCTAGAGCATTTTCTATGGCAAAAAGGATGATTTTATTTGCAATATATTGAGGTTGGATAGTTTTTTATCAAAAACTCTACGATTACGTTTAATTCAGATTTGCCATAAGAAATGTTGAAGGCTAAACTTGCACAATCCTTTAAGCACAGGATTTATGAAAGGATTAGGCCAATAGGTACAGCATTCAAATTTGATAAAATTCAAAGGGTTTTTCTTTAGAAAGGATGTGATAAAATATAGGTATCCTCTTTGTAAGTGGGATAGGGTTCATAAAGGAAATAATATTGGAAGAGCAAGCTTGTGAAATTAAAAACTTATGAGTTTGGAATTAGGGCTAAGACATGGTTGAATATTTTATCAAGAAAATAGCTAGTAAAATTTATACTTAAAAAATATACACGTTTTATAGATGCAATAAAATTATTAAGAAAATAATCTTACCTAGTCATTTGGGAACATGGAACTTCATAACAAAGAGTTTATAATTGATCAATAAATATATTAGGTGGTTAATCAATGAGAGGTTCTACAAATTTATATTCTAATTCTTGGTTCAAGACTTATCCTCTTAAATCTAATCCAAAATGAAAACCATTAGCTCAAGCCTATTTCAAAATTCAAAGGTTAAAATTTATATTAAAGTAACAATTCCAACTCATGGATTTCTATTATCAACATGATTGAGGGAGAGGAACTCAAACAAATAGTGGATAAGCTTTATAAGATGTTTTAAGAGTTATATTTCCTAGTTTTATATGAAATGATAAGTTGGTTTTGAATCTATGAATAGATGTATAGTTTGTCAAGTTGGAATATAAGGCTTTTGAGTAATCAAAATTTCTTGCTTTCATTGATCTTCATTGGAAAAAAAATTGGTTACTTGAGGCCCTCCCTAATGATACAACATTCCTTTGTTTAGTAGTCCAAAATAAAATTCTTACAAGTGAGAGTTTGCAAAGAAACGGATATCATGGACCTTTTAGGTTTATCTTATGTAAGAAGGGTTTAAAAGCATTATATCATTTATTCTTCATTTTCCCTTTGCTTAGACCATTTAGGGTTAATTTTTTAAAAATATGAGAATATATTAGGTATCTCCATTAGCATTGAAAGAGTTGATGAAATTTTGTATTAATTATTTCAATGCTAATGAATTATTAATTCCATGGAGGATTGGTCTTCACATTATTTGCTAGAATCTATGGCTTGAAAGGAATAAAAAAAAAAAATTAATCTCATAGTCATTCTCATGCTTGGAATTGTATTATTGTCTCTTTTATAGAATGTTATAGACATGGTGCTCATCATGGGAAGTCTAAAGTATGCAAAAATAGGTGTTAAACTCTTAGTTACAAAATTATGAATATACATATGGGTCATTTATGACAATGGATTCAACACAAAAGATATACATCAATTTATGATAAAATAAAAATGTCTAGAAGTTGGGTTCATCAAAAATAATTTTGATGGTACTTCCAAAGGAAATGCAAGGAATGCTAGTGAAGGTAGTGTTTTTTAGAATGATGAAGGTAAATTTATACTCAAAGTCATATGGAAATTCAATTAATAATTATTTAGTGGCTATGGAACTTCTTATAGTGGTCAAGACTGCCATTGAAAATGGATGGAGATATTCATAATATTGTCAAGAAAACTAGATGTAGGGATTGGATTATATATATATATATATATATATATATATATATATATATATATATATATATATATATATATATATATATATATATATATATATATATATATTGTCGTATAACTATTTTTAGACATAATCAAATGGCATGATATCAATTAGTTACATTATTTAACTTTTGAGGGGGGGACAAGTTTGAATATTACAAGCATGATACATGAATAATTGTAATGTAGTTGTAATATCAATACATGGTCATGTGGATGGGGTTCATTTCAATCCCTTATTTTTTATTTTTTATTTTTTATTCATAGGAGAGTTGGTTACAAAAAAAATTAGGTTAGAAAGAAACCTCTAGAGATGCTCTTAGGTGGCCAACAATGTCATCCCATCTAGATATACCACTATCTAGAGGGAAGCAACAAGATATTTTTTATGTCCCCCTTCACATCACAGAGGTTCAAATTGTGGATCTCCCATTCAATGGGACCAAGCTTACCTTCTCTACTTGCACTACAAATGTCGACTAAAAATTTTAGGTTACAAATAAACCTTAAGAGCCACTCTTAGGTGGTCAAAAATTCCATCTCATCTGGGTATACCACTATCTAGAGGGAAGCCACAAGATATTTTTTTGTTTTCCTTCACATTGTAGAGGTTCAAACCATGAACCTTCCATTCAATGAGGCCCAGCTCACCTTCCCCACTTGTGCTACAAAGGCAGAGAAAACTTTTAGGTTAGAAAGAAACCTCGAGAGCTGCTCTTAGGTGGTCAACAATGTTGTCCCATCTAGGTATACCACTATCTAGAGGGAAGCCACAAGAGATTATTTTGTGTTACCATTCGCATCACAGAGGTTCAAACTGTGGATCCCCCATTCAACGGGGCTAGGCTTACCTTCTCCACTTGCAGTACAAAGGCAGCCCATTTCAATCCCATATTACCAATATGAAAAAGGAGATAGAATCTTGGAGATATTAGTTATCAACATATCTATAGAGAAAGAGATAAGGTAATATATAATTTACCCAATCATAGTGTTGATCTTCATATTGGTAAAATTCAAATTTTAGAAGGTAACTAGTCAAGAGAGATTCTATCTCTTAAGGAAAATGATATTAAGAAGTAGATAGAGGAAAAAAAGTAGTTTAAGGATGATGAAGAATATATTTGATAGAAAGCTAAGGTGGATGTCATGTAATTGACTTAACAATTGTAATGTTTTAATATTTTGATGGGTAGAAACCATATATAATCTATTAAAAATTATATCAACAATCACATTCATGACTTTGATTTATTATATGATGATAGTGGTTATTGTGGCCCCATTTGCACTTGATCATATGTTATTATTCCATTTTATAGGATATATTCTTTCTTTCATAAGGCACTATATTCTTGCTTTAATTCATGACAGAACATGCAATTTTGGGGTAAGATGTATGCAAGAAAAATTCAAACCAAGTTCTAGGTAAATATATCTCTTTTATTTCTTAGCTAAGAGCTCTTAGGATAGGCAGAGGGTAGGCCTTAAGCTTCATAAGCCTTATACTACCTTTTAGAATTTCTTTATCTTCTTCCAAAACATTCCCTAGGATAGGGTGCAATTCCTATAGTCACTTAAAAGCTACTAAAATCCCTTTATGTGCATTACAAAGACTATAGGATCACTCTTATGTGTCAATTTTACTTAGATTTAGGAAATTTAATAGTTGTACATGTTTTCATCAACAATATCATTTTGTATATGACAACACTAAATTTGTTATGATAATGTTGACTATAGGTGCTCATGCGCAAGTCAAATCCAAATAAAATAAAAAATAGAATTAAGGTTATATAATATAAATCAAGCTATTGTCAGCTTATTAACCTATTAAAACCTATGGTTGATACAAACACCCATTGTTTGTTGGTTGTAATGGCCTTGATGTAACTAAATAAATTGTCTTTAATTATTTGAGTTAGCCCCTTAGGATAGAATAGTTTACCCTTGAGAATTAGGTTTAGGTTTTCTTATTTCAAACAAATATTAATGAGTGAATGTGATGTAGTTGGATCATCATTCATTTTTCTAACTTCTACAGCCTCTGGTACAAAAATAAGGTTGTTCCCTGTCTAAGTGGCTTAGATAGTTTTGGAGACCAAGGATCTATATTTGTGATGCTTTATTGAATTTATTATTTTAGAATCTGATTCTATTGTGAATATTTTAGTATATGTTGATTTTGTCATTGTCATTCTAGAATTTCTTATTGAATTTACTATTTTTAGAATTTTTTTTATTACAATGGTATCAAGGCAATAATTTTATCTCCTTTTGGGGGTCAAAAAAGGTCATAGAGTTACAAATAAACTTGTTTTAGAACCCTTATAAGTTGGATTTACATATTCCAATTGGGTAACTTTTGGCCATTTTATTTAGGTACCAATATTTTAATGCAATTATCTTCTGTAATATTATGATTTAGTTAGAATAGTTTGTATTCCATCAATTCATATAAAAATATTAGATGTGTTGGAACCCTTGTGGAAGACCTATTTCATTTTGATCATCTTATTGAGCTAATGAAAACAAGAATATACCTCTAGTAACCCTTCTTTTTGGGCATTTTTGAGGTCTACTTGGGCCTCATCATTCGACTAGTGGTATATGTTCAATATTTTAGTTTTCAAAGTGGATCAATGGGAACCTATATAGGTTATATATGACCAATGATGATTGTATGAGTTGAAATAATTCCCATCCAAGGAATCAAGACAAGCATCATCATGTCTTAAGAGGTATAAATAGCTTCAACCCTCATGCTTGATTAGACATTTCCACCATGAGTTCCTTTTCCATCCCTCTCATAAAATACCTCATCTCATTCAATCCTCCCCATTAAAACTAGAATCAAAGGTGTATTACATGTAGATAATTTAAAAGAAATTTGTATGGTAGGATTGATAAGACTGGATCTAGTCAAACCTCTTATACTCAAAATCTAGATACAATCACTGAGTCTATATATGAATTAAAATATTGTTGAATGGTTTTTTTTGCTTAATTCCTTGGAGGGTGGTAGGACCATGACCTTACAAAAATAGAGTGATCACTAAAATGGAAATTTTAATAGTTTCCCTTGAGAAAAATCAATATTGGAAAAAGGGACCAACATCTCCAGATTTGAACCAAAGCTTTTTAAACGTTTTAAACAATAGGATCTAATGCACCACGTAAGGATGAATTTTAGGTAGGATCCAAGGTGCTTCTAGTGGAATTTTTTTGGAAAGGACCTATGGCACTTCCCTCATATGAATTTTGGGCATGATCTTGGGCTCTCCTATTTTCCCCAGGTACCTTCTCATTCCTTTATGGAAAATAATTTAGGTATGGTTGATGATGAATGGAATTTTAATCCTAATTTATATTTCTCAACTAGTGGTATCACCTATCTTTTCAACTAACCCTATGATGTTCTAGTCCCTCAAATTATTATATCAACCCTTGATTACAAATACCCTTATAAATGGAGTGCCTCATATACTTTCATGAAGTTATTAAACAAGGAAAGGTAACTTTTATTGCCTCTAAGTATAGTACTCATGATCATTAGTGGCTTCTTGAGGAATTATGACATAAAGATGTTAGAATTTATACCTATTTATAAAAACAAATAGAAGTAATCAATCCATTCAAATATTATATAGAAAGTATAAAAAATTATAGAAGAGACCAACTATTGTGGGTGCCCTTGAGCTCCACAAATAATCTTGTATTATACGTAGATAAGGATCATACCACTCTGATACAATAAATGACGTGGTGGGGGTATTTATACCAATACCAAAACCCCAATTACATAAACAAGTTAACCTAAGTCAGCATAACAAGAAGGCTTTAGGTCAATAATAATTTATAAGGTTGGTTTAACCATAACAAGGTTAAATGCAGCCCATAGGGATTATATAATTAAATAGTATACAGTAAATTAAATACATTTGTACAATGATTGCTTATAGGACTATACAAGATTATATTATATAAATTTAGCCTTGGAAATAATTCAGATTACTCTTTCAACATAAGAATGTCACTTTTCTTAGCCTAAAATAAGAAGATAATTCTAATGAAGTTCAATTAAATTCCCTCTACCTCTTAAGTTTTCAGGTTAATGCAAATGAAACAAAGCGTAACTCTTGATAAATACTATGTGGAATTCATGAGCCTCCTCACATATACATATAATTAGGTTCTTGTAGTGATGGTTTCAACATTCAAACATATCTCAAGGATGAAATTTGATCAGAATTAGATATGCATGATTTATACACTCTCTAGGATGCTAAGTGTGTGGTTTAAGCAACTGAAAAGAAGCTCTAGATGTCTAAATTTTAATCCCCATAGGATAAATTTTAGTAACACAATGAGGATTTCTCATAACGTTACTTCCATTTCAAATGTTAATTAAAATACCCATTAGATCAAGCATGTGAGGAGACAAAAAACTTCTACAAGGAGGTTATGAATGAAGATTTTGAAGTTGAAGTGGTGTCTACATCACCACATCAAAATAAACCAATAGAAATTGGTGGGCCTAAATAAAATATATGTACTATGGCCATATCAACATTCACCCTAATTTGAATACAATATCATCACACTATTAAAGTATAGATATTTGTTAAGCAATAAAGTGTCACCATTTTGATTGGTTTGGGTAACACTTACAATTTTATCAGTCATGATAAAATTAAATCCTTAAGATTTTATATCAACAATACTAGAAATGTTAAATGATAGGGTGAACTAGAATTTTCTCCTAGCCATCCTCTGCAATTTTGGGTTCCACCCTAATTGGATTGACCTTATTAGAAACTGCATTTCATTAGCTTGGTTCTTTGTCCTTATCAATGGGTCCGCAGCAGGGTATTTTCAAAGTAGCAAAGGTCTAAGGCAATGAGATCCCATATCTCCAATGTTATTCATCATCTTAGCCGAAGCTCTAGGCATAACAATATAGGCAGCTTGCATAACTGGTCTACTATCAGGTATTAAATCTTCCTCTCAAACTACACCAGTTTCACATCAACAATTTGTGGATGACACCATTCTTTCAACAAAGGCTTCTATCCTTGAAGAAAAAGTTATCAAATTCATCCTTCATCTGTATGAAGAAGTCGCTGGCCAGAAAGTCAATTTCAACAAAAGCAAATTGTACTTCCTTAACACTCCCATGCAAAGACAAATCAAGATAGCTAGAATCCTTGAATGCTCTATAGCTGACCTTCCTGCTACCTATCTTGGCCTTCCTTTGTTCTATGGCCAACTTGTTGCTTCCATGTGGCACAATGTTCTTGAGCGCATTCAAAAAAAACTTGCAAGGTGAAAAGGAAATATTTTATGCCAAGTTGCCAAATGTACTCTCATAGTTGCGGTCCTACATAGCATTCATGTGTATTTCTTATCTTTGTTCAAGGCCCCCACCTTAATTTCAGCAAAAATAGAGCAAGTACAAAAAAAATTCTTATGGACAGGTACTGAAAACAAGCAAAGAATTCATCTGGTGGCTTGGGACAAGGTGTGCAAACCCAAACTCCAGGGAGGATTAGGACTCAGGAGGATCCATGCCCTCAAAACTGCATTGATTGCCAAACAGGCTTGGAGACTGGTCTCTGGAGACAACAATGCTTGGATCACCATCATAAAAAGAAAATATCTTCAAAATGGTGACTTCTTCAATGAGGGAATTCCAATCAGAGGTTTAGCTTTCTGGAACTCTATCTATGGCACTAAGTCCCTCATCATCAAAGGACTAAGGTGGATGTTGGGAGATGGAAGAAGCATTAATTTTTGGAGTGATAATTGGATCACCCAAGGACCCCTCCTCAATGATCCCATTCTCTCCAAACTCAAACCTTTCACTGATGACATAATAGGCCACAAAGTTTCTGAATTCTTTACTCTGAGTATACCTCCAAAATGGATTCCCATTACCCACCCTGATCTACCTGCTGAATCCAATATGTTAAATTCCCTCCTTTCATCCACTATCATCCCTTATTCCTTACCACCTGATCATATCATCTGGGAGCATACTGAAAGTGGAAATTACTCTATCAAATCGGCATACCTTCTCCTCCTTGAGTTCCAAAACATTTTGTATCCAGTTGACAAAGTTTGGGTCAAGCACCTCATCCCCAAGATTTCCTTTTTTTCTTGGCTAGTCATTCAAGAGAAAATCCTCACTATTGACAATCTCATTAGAAAAGGCATGTCCATTCCTAACAGATGTTGTCTCTACCTTAATGATTGGGAATCCACTAGCCACCTCTTCCTCCATTGCTCTTTTTCTACTTCCATTCTAGCTTCCATTTTCCATCACTTCCATATTCAGTGGGCCTAACCTTGTTCTATAGAAGATCTTTTCCTTCAGTGGCCTGCTCCTTTCTATGATCCCCGCCTTCAATTTCTTTGGAATATTTCTCTCCACCATTTCCTGTGGTAAGTTTGGCTCGAAAGAAATAATAGAGTTTTCTCCCTTAAGCCTAAAGCCCCGAAGGTTGTCCTAGATAAAATCTTGGCCTTTGCTCTTGAGAACACCTTCCTCATCCCCCCTTCATCCAAACCTACCTCCAAGGCTAAAATGGACCTAGGAAAGGAGTTGGACCTATATTTAGAGGAGGTTCGATCTGACCAGAGATCGTGTGGACTCCTCCCCCAGTTGGTTGGCTCAAACTCAAGTTGACGGAGCAGCTAAAGGCATCCTGGAAAAGTAGGAGCTGGAGGTATCTTGAGGGATCATCAAGGAAACTCTTTACTTGCTTTTGCTGAAGGAATAGGTGAACAAACAAATCATGTGGCAAAAGCCAAAAGTATATGGAGAGGCTTAATTCTAGCAAAATATTTCATCACCAATATGATAGTGGAAGGAGACTCTCTCAATATTATCAATTATCTCAATACCCCTAACTCCAAACCTTCCTGGAGAGTCAAATATTACATTGAGGAAGCTAGGCATCTCATCCTCAATAGGAAGGAAGTCATCTGCCAGCATACCTTCAGATAGTCCAATAAGGTGGTTGACTTTTTAGCAAATATAGGGGCCAACAGATATAATATCCAAATATGGAATTTGAATCTCCCAGAGGAAGTCCAGATTGTGGTGAACCAAGAGAAATATCCTAGAAGCTTTCCTCAGTAGGAAGCCTAGGCCCAAGTCATCTATCCTGAACCTCATGATCAAAACTAGCAATAACCTTTGTCGTCTGCCACCTCATCAGGTGATGAATATTAGGTATTCTCCACCCAATCCCCATGTGTCTCATCACCCTCACCACCCTCCTAGTTAGCAATCTCATGTCTTCCCTTCATTTTTCACTCCCATTGACTCCCATTACATGCACCATGTGTCCCACGCTCCCATTCATGAACCCCTTTACATCCACCAACACCCTACTATCATCACCACCCACCCATCGTGTCCTCACCTTTGGGCTAATATGTGGGGCCTAATTTCTAACGATTATGACAATTATTATTTTATCTGTCTTACTTGTGCAGGTATCAGTGTGCATATTACAATGATGATAGCATAAAGTTTCATAATTATCTTCATCACACCACTTCCTGGTAGCTGATTCAGAGGTTTTTTTCCTTGGTTAGCGAGGGTGATTGTTTCAATGCTCAGACCTTGCTTAAGGCTTATGCCAAGACCATATTCCATGTCAATAAGATACACATATGGCAAGCGACAGGAGTGCAAATCCCTTACAAGATATTTACACACCTATACATTTGACCAAGAATGACATGGAAAGTTCAGTTCCATCTTGGAATTTCCAGCCCCTTGCATTTTGATTTCCTTATCTATCGCATGACTTCAAAAATTTATTTAGACTTTGGTGACTGGACCGCCTTGGTTAGGCTACCCTTCCCCGTGTGTGAGCCATATTTCCTCCACTTGTCCCCCCTTCATTTCTCTCACCACTTCCCCTTCCTTTTTTCACCTTGTTTGGATAACCCCTCCACTCCTTTAATCCTCATTTCTCCCCATTCCATCTCCATTTTACTATTCACTCATTTTGTCTGCGCCCTCCATCTTTCGGTCGACCTGTCTCTATCTCACTCTGTCACCATTCACTCAATTATCCCCACCATGTCGAGTGAGTATATAGAACCCAATGCCTATGTGTGTGACCCTCTTATTGACCCTGTCCTTGAGGACAAAAATTTCTTCCCTTTCCTTCACCTCTTCTCCGATGATGAGATTGAGATCACCATGGCTTTTCTCAAATCTTGGGATAATGGAGTTGTGTATGTCCGGGGAAGGGAGTTCATTTTTTATGCTCATATTTTGGCCTCCATCACTGGTCAACCTACCGAAGGTGGCTATTCTATCCATCACCACAAGCATAATTTGGAAGTTGAGTTGGAACACTTCAAAGGAAATAAAAAAATCATCAAGAAATTCAAAGATCCTGGCCTCTTTAGAAGTGACCTATCCATACCCTGAAATGCTATCATGAAAACCATTATGGAGTTCATTTGCATTGATGATCTATATAAAGCCATGAAAACCTACCACCTAGCCTTTGTCAATCATTTTAGAGAATTAATCCCCCTGAGCATTCCCCTGTTATTCCTAAACTCCATGAATCATTCCATTTCCTCCTACAGAGATAAGAATAACCATGACCTTCCCCGATATCAAGGTATGTACAAGTTTATTTACACTTATATCATTTCCAATAGTCCTAAGGCTAACCCAAGCCCTAGCAGCCTTGTAAAAAAGAATGCCCCTGTTGAACGCCCATCCAAAGACAAAAAAAATAAAAAGGTTTCTGAAACCCTGTCCAAACTGAAGGCTAGGAAAAACATTACGTTTGATAGCAGTGAGGAACCGGTGAGAAAGTCAGCACGGATTCATAATTTGGCTGCCAAAAGTAAGGTGATTGAGATCAGAGATGATAATGATGAGAATAAGAAGCTTAAGGACTACATCATTGCCTCTACTATGACAATGATGAATTGTACAATGGACATCGGGGAGGGGCTCCACAAGTTATTCTACATTGACCAGATCACTCAAGCTGACATTGTTGCTGCTGAACTGGGTGTGCGGACTGTCAATATTGAACCCAAGTATGATGAATCAAAGGCAAAAACTAAAGAGGATGATAAGGAAGAATAAAAAGATGAGGTTGAGGAATGACCTCCTCTGCCTCACCTTGCTCCTTTGTTTCTTTTTGTTTACTTTTTTCTGTCCTCACCGTCTCCCTGCATGGAGCCTAAGTATTATAGGTCCTTAAAGTTTCCTTTGTCTTGGTCTATCATGCATTTATGTATTATCTCATCAACGTTTTTTCCTTATTTTCTAGTTCGTGTTTTGGCTCTAGTTTTTGGTATGAGGCTACGTCCTCGCTTTTTACCTATATGGATTTTTTTAGCACTTCTAATGCTGAGGTTGTATCCTCTATCACAGCCTCTACTAATATGTTCTTCTATTTGGGTCTTCATTCTTCCTTCCAGCATGGTAATGCTTTCATTCTGCTGCTATAATTAGGTTTAGGGATCCTTAAAACCCTTTTTTTGCAATATAAATATTTTACTTAGCAAAAAAAAATTCAATGTTTTGATTTCCAATAGTAGTAATGCTTAATGTGTGAGTTGCATTGTTGATATCCACATCTAAATTGGTACTTACATTGATATCCTATATGTAATGGATTTTCATAGTGAAAATATTATCCTTGGGGTTCAATGGTTGTCTCAATTTGAGAATTTACTTTGAACCTACAATATTTGTATGTCCAATAAACCAAAAATATCAAGATCATTTATCTCTAATGTTTCCAACCCCTACCATCCAAGAGGGTTAGCTCCCACCCAATGGAAAATATGTTGAACAAGAGAAACAAGGGTATCTTCACCTAGATTTATTACATGGAAATCATAGCCACTAGATAATCTCCTCTTGTTCTTCCTTCTAAAATGCAATTTCTCCTTGATAAATATGCTTATGTAGTCAAATAACCCAAGGGTCTTCCTCCCAAGTGACCAAGTGATCATGTTATTCACATTATTTTAGGAATTTAAGCACCTATGTTCATCCTTATCACTATACCTAATCCCAAAAGAAAAAATGATAAGCTAGTAATTTGGTTCAAGATATGTCAAATTAAGGTATAATCTAACCTAGTACTAGTCCACATTCATCCTAGGTAGTCATGGTCAAGTGCAAGGATGATTCTTGGAAAATGTGTCCATATCTTAGAACACTCAAAAATATCATTGTTAGAAATAGTTTTTTAATTCCTACTATTGATAACTTATTGGATGAACTACATGGTGCCAATATTTTTGCTAAGCTACAATGTTTTAGGTTCCATCAAATTAGTCTTAAATAGAAGGACATTCTTGAGATTGGTTTTTGTACTCATGATGACCATATGAGTTTTTAGCCATGTATTTTAGTCTTACTATTGTCCCTTTCACTTTTCATTGTTAATGAAATATGTCTTTTGACCCCTCTTTCAAAAATTTGTACATCTACAATAAGTCTTAGGAAGCCCATTTGCATGATATAAAACATGTGTTACAACTCTTAAGATAGAAAAATTATATCTCAAAAGGTCTAAATTTTCCTATTATGTATATGAAGTATAGTATCTTGATCACATAACATCTCATAAAGGTGTCAATATGGATCCTAATAAGGTTAAGGCCATGTAAGATTGGCCAATAGCTAAATATTTCAAAGGTATTAGAAGTGTTTTAGGTCTTATTGGCTATAATAGGAAATTTATAAATAATTAGGGGAATTTTGCCACTCCACTCATGACTCTTACCAAGAATTAGGGGAAGTCTAAATTTTTTTGGTTTGATGAGGCTACATGATCATTCAATGCCTGAGAAAATATTGTGTACCACCTCTATTTTGGTTGTTTTAGACTTTAGCGAGCTCTTTATCATTAAATATGATTCTTCTATAATAGGTATTGTTATTATTTTGATGTAGGAAGGTCATCCCTAACTTATGAAAGCAAAAAAATCTCCAACAAGACTCTAGGTAATTCTATTTATAAGGAGATGTTAGTCATTTTACATGCAATGGATAAATGGAAGCCTTACATGTTAGAGTGATATTTCATTATTAAAATTCATTATAGCAATCTCAAGTACTTCTTGGAAAAATGTATCTCTTTTCTGGTGTAAAAAAATAGTTGACCAATATTTTGGGCTATGAATTTGAGATTGAATATAAGAAAAGGAAGGAGAATATGGTAGCAAAGGTTCTTTCTTGCAAGTATGAATATTCCATAGTTTTCCACATTATATCCAACCCCCTTACCTTTGGATTACCAAAATTTAGGATGAATCATGTTTTAATCCCAAGACTATTCATTTGATTCATGATGTTGAGGTTGGTAACCCACAAAAGCTATTTTTCACTTGGTCTAATAGGAATTTGTGAAATAATAACAATATTTATCTCATTAGTCCTTCAAGATCAAGAACAACATCCTTTAAAAATTGTATGCTTCTCATTTAGTAGGTTATTATGGGTATCTCAAAACTTGTAAGTGGATCAAGTAATATTTTTATTAGAAAGGAATCGAATTTGATATCAAACCCTTAATGGAAAATGTGAATTATGCTAGAGGAATAAGGGAAAAATAGTTGTCTCCTAGATTATTGTATCCCATTTATATTTTGAATTGTCAATGGAAATACATCTTCATGGATTTCATTAAAGGTCTTCCAAATTCAAAGTAAAGAATAATGATTTTTGTGGTGGTGGATCACCTCTCTAAGTACACTCTCATTTTTGCATTATAATACCCATTCACCACCAACAAGGTGTCCAATATTTCTTGATTCTATTTTTAGACTACATGGTATTCTTAAATTTAATGTCTATGTTGTGATCCTATTTTTAGTAGAAACTCTTGGAAGGATTTTTCACTCTTAGTGATACCTAACTTTAATTAGCTCTTCCTATCATCGTTAGTTGGATGACCAAACAAAAATAATGAACAAACATTTAAGTATATTTTTAAGACTTTTTTCCCAATATAAGTAGTATTATTGGGTTAAAAGACTTCCATTAGTAAAATTAAAATACTTCTTATCATCTTTCCACTAAGATATTTTTTCTTGAGGTATTATATGGTAAAAAAACCCCATCCTTGGTAGACTATATTTCAAGGTCTTCTCATTTTTCTTAAGTTGATTATTTCCTCCAACAATGATAGATTGTCTCTAACTTCTTAAGGATAGTCTATCCAAGATCATATGAAGAAAAAACATGATTTACACCAATTAGAAGGACATTTTATAGTTGGTGATATGATATTTTTATAGCTTTAACCACATAAGCAACTTTCTCTCAACAGTAAGCTCATATAAAAGCTTGCACCTATATTTTAAGCTCCCTACAAGGTGATTTTTAGGATAGGTATTATTTTATATCAGTCGACACTTCCTTCTACCTCCAAAATACACCCTATTTTCATGTTTTTTGTCTTAAGAAGGTACATGGTTAGAAAGTGCAATTCCCAATGAAGCCTCTAAATTTGGATGAATAATGACATGTTAAACTAGAGTTAAAAGCAATGCTATAGTCATGGGTGCATAATTTGTGATCTTGGTAGGTGTAGGAGATACTCATCAAGTGGTAGGATCTTTTCTAAAAAATATGCAACATGGGAACCATCAACCATTCTATAGATATTGGAATCCTTTCAGGAAAATTTTTCCTCCTGTTCTTCCACAAATTCAAAGGTGAGGACCTTGAAGTTACTTTGGCGTTCATGGAGATGTAGGACAACGGTAAGATCACCATTCACAATAAGACTTATGTCATCGATATCAAAATGCTTGTTGAACTAACTGGGAAGCAACCTAAAGGACAATCCATTAGGAGAGAGAAGCACAATTGGGACACCGAATTGAAGGACGTCAAGGACAAGGAGCTTTGCAGAAAGGCTCGTTTGGGTATGCAGCGTGATGAGCTACCATTTCTGTGGGGGAGCATCCTTAAGCCCATTATAGAGTATATTACTATTGATGATCCAGATAAGCCCCTCTATAGTTTTCATTTCTCCTTTTATAACCACTTCTGTGATGTTAGTGCAGTAAATATACCTCAGTTTTTATTTAATTCAATCAGTTATACCATTGAGCATTGTAGGGAGAAAAATGGGTCAAAATTACCCACTCACCGTGGCCTTTTTAATGTCTTGTTTAAACACTGGTTAATTCATTGCCCTGAGGGTATTGTTGTGACCCCCCTCCCAAACCCAAACAGAGTCCCTTGAAACCTAGTTCTTCCCAAACCACGACCCAATCCTTTTGCACCCATAGGCTTTCCACCAAAAATAAAAAAATGGTTGAGTCTATTTGCTAACATAGGAAGATACCTAGTAGTGCCTCTCCTGAACCTAAACCTAAAATTGAGCCTAAAAAAAAGCTGATGCACTCCTTGGTGCATCTGAAGAACAAAGCTATGAAGAAAGAATCACTGGTAATTGAGTCTGAATATGAGGACAAGGACAACCCCAATCTCTGCATGTAGATGTTCATCATCAAATCCATAAAAAATTGCATTACCCAACTCGTTGATCTACGTAATGCCCTTAATTTATGGTTTTTTAGGAAGTCCTTTACTGAAGGTGTGGGAGATGTTCCCACTAAAAATTTGAAGGTGGTTGTCATTCCTAAGGACGTCCCTACTAAAGAAAATGTTGCTGAGATGGATACTTCAAATGATGGACTCCAAGATGTTGTTGTTAATCCTGGCATGGAGGTTTAAGTGGTCCCCTTCCATTCTAGAAGGTTGTTGGTCATATTTTTGTTGTTTAATGTCTTCTGTTGGTTTTTGGGTTGTTTCAACCTTTTCTTTTGCTAAGTCTTGTTGTTCTTGCTATCGGTTGAGGATAGCCTTAATGTATGAGGGTTTTTAAGGATAGCACTACATTTTGTATTTCTCTGAATATCTGGCATCTGTTACCATTTTGTATAAAGATTTTGGGACCCTGTTAAAACCCGTCTGAAATATAAATCTTAAGCTCTTTAAATGATAAAAAAAAACCATTCTATAGATATTTTCAACTTTAAGGATAAATATTTTTAAGGAGAAGCCATGTAATTACCCTAATGTAGTCATGTTGACTATCTTTAATTATTTGGCTTGATCCCTTAACATAGAATAATTTTCCCTTGGCTGTTAGGGTTAGGTTTTATTATTTTAATTAATTATAAGTACGAGTAAATGTGATGTAGTTGGATCATCATTCATTTTCCAAATTCTACCACTTCTAGTGTGCATAATAGACTTCATCATCTCTAAGTGGCTAGGAGAATTTTCCCTCTCTAAGTACCTTTAACTATTTTTAAGACAAAATATGAATTTGTGACACTTCATTGAATTTATTGTCTTTGACCTGTTTTCGTTGTGAATACTCTAGTTTATACTACTTTTGTTGTTATTCTTATGGAAATTATTATTGAATTTACTAATTTTTATAAGTTTTGTGTTACATTAGTTCTATCACAAAGATGAAACTAAAGACTAAGATTGTATAAATACTCTAAGCCTAAAAAACAATTTTAACAACAATCAAATATAAATTCATTGTGAACCAATCAAATAACTCACAACAAAAGCATAATTGTTCTTTTGCCAACCTTATCATCAAAATCCATCATTCTTTCAATCCTCCTCTATAATCATGACAAGTTAATAAATTAAGTAATAGGTGACTTATCATTATTTTTTCTTGACCCTTCAAAGGAGAAATAACTCACCTTTTACCCCTATGTTTTATTCTCCTCCCATAATAAGTTTCTTACCTCAAGTTCATGGTATAAATCCATTAACAAAAAAAGGTATATTTAGTAAAGCCTCATCAAGGGATCATCAAAACAAACAAAGGTCAAGGACAAGGACAAGGATAAGAATATTCCAACAACAAGGATTAAGTATCATCAAAGAGGCTAGTAGTCCCAAAGGTTAGACCAAATTATTTTCTTAATCCCTTGTTATCTTTGAATTTATAACACTTCTCTTATTTTATTCATATTTTATATTTAGATTGATTTACATTTGTAATAACTTATTATCTTATTATTTAATTAGTTAGAATACACTAATTAGATTTTTTTATGTGTGTGTGTGTGTCTTGATCCCTAAAAACTATCACCCTTCCCTATATTATCATTGAGGTTTTAATTGATTTAGATTACAAAAAGTGTTGTCTTCACTTACAAGATGAAGTTTCCTAGGCTTATCCAAATTTAGATAAACCACAACCTCAAAAAACTACTTACATAGATCAAGTTATACTAAGACTAAAGAGAAAAATATACTAAACGACCATATTATCCTCAAGTTGTAATAATATAATACAAGAAAAAGAAAATAAGAACCATTAAAGTGAGTGATCATATGAAACATTTTCAAGTAGTACTAAGAAATATAAGACCATATTAAGACAACCATTCAGAACAAGCATAGCGTCAAGAATTGTTTTTTAAATATCTCATATTTTAGGAGCCATATATTTATGAAGGGTTGTTTGATTCAGATGATTCTTTGACTAATTTTTTCAAATTTTGAAGGGCTTTAAAATGAGTGGTCATATGAGGTAATCCAATTAGAATTTATGGGGATATGACCCTATGAAGTCAACCATTAAAAAAAACACAGTGGAAAATTTTCAAGTTGCAAGAAACAAAATTGTAGATATATATTAGCCAAGGTTTGAATGATGGGAGGAGAAATGGAGGGTTAGGAAATCAGTGAGGTGGGATATTCTATCTAGACATAAAATTTTTCAGCTATGTTTAATTTTTTCCTTCATTATCTTGGATGTTTTGCATGCAAATTATTGTAGGTTTATTTTCAAATAATATAATTGCTATAGTAGATATTGGTAAATTTAAATAGATTTTGAGTCATAGTTTCCTTCCCATGGACTGATTTATAGATAAATCCTTATAATAATCCCTAGTAGTATAGTTTATGTAGGACCTTACATAGTAGTGATCCTTATTGCTAAAATATAAGGCAATCATTGGTAAATTTAATAGGTCTTAGCCAGGGGATTGGGCTTTGAGAAAATGGATTGATAGAAGATGGAAGTCTCTAGGAGTGATTCTATTCTTTATTTCCAAATGTTTAGTCCTAGCCATTTTGTATTCTAGATAAGAAAGATATAGGATCGTACCCTTGCTTTATGAGAAGAGTAGGACTATTCCTTACTCGCTAGTATAAAGGCTTTGCATCTAAAAACATAGATCTATCCCTAGTACCAATATGGATCATGATTTATGGTTTGCCTATTGAATTTAGTAAATGGTTACCTTCAAGTAAATAAGAAACAATCTAGGAGAACTCCTTGAGATTTTAAAAACTAAAATATATGGAGTCTTGGCTATTTATGCCTAGATATTGGTCATGATTAATATCAGCAAACCTTTACCATAATAAATCATTCTTAAGTATGGGGTAAGTTGTGGACCTAAACCATAGATTGTGAAAATATATATTTAGATGTAGAAGTTGTCATGAGTTGGGGTATATTAAAATATCATACCCTATGAATATTCCAATAGAAATATATGTAGAAAACCATAAGATAAACTTATAAATGAATATGGAAGAGGATGGTTTTCAATTTCCAAATAACAAGTTCAGAAAAATGAAAGAATGGATACTAGTTATTAAAGATATTAGAAACAATACTAGTTATTTTGAGGCTTTAGCCTATGAAAGAGAAAACATATTAGATCTTAGAGGGCATGGTACAACATGATTAGAATATTAAAAAGGAACCATCTACTCGATATGATCCCAATTTAAGGATGAATATTCCTACTAAACCTAGGGAATGTGCCTTATAAGATTTTAAAGACTCTCTTGAAGTACCATGCACCATTCAGGAGAATGAAAGTGGTATAGAAAATGTAATATTATATGTTAATACCTCTACCATTAACAAGGAAATACCAAAAAATCAGCAAGATAAGTCAAAAGCTTCCTTAGTAGAGCTAGGAGAGGATAAAAACTAATGAAAAGGAAAGTAAAAAAATATTGAGGAATAGAATAATAAGACCTACTTCCAATATTGGAAAGGCAAAAATATTAAAACCTTCAAACTATCAAGCAATATCCAAGGAAGCAAGAGCAAACATAAATAAAGGAACACAATCTAAGTTGGTTGAACTTCTCTTTACCAAATAGAAAAATGATATTGGTAATTCATAAGAGGTGCCAGTAACCTCTAAGAAGATATTATTACCATATCATGGAATATAAAGGGTGTTAATGCCCCTTAAAAATAGAGGTGTATCAGGGACAAGTCTGGTATTCTTTATGTCCAAGAAACTAAAATGATAAAGAAAGAAGTTTCCAAATTTATGATAGTATGGGAAAGATGTGAATGGGTTGTTGTGAATTCAAATGGAGTTATAAGATGAATTCTAACATATTGAAATCTAGTTAGAACCTCCTATGAAACCATTCATAAAACTAGGCATTCGATAGCCTCATTAGTCACATGCTACTTTGCAGGTATTTATTTCATCCTTTTCAATGTCTATGTACCGACAACTTGGCTAGGTAGATTAGATGTATGGAGTGGGATTTAAACCTTTATGAGAGTTAAATACCAAGAAATTAAATAATGATCATAGGAGTTTTTAATGCCATAACCAAGTTGAATGAAAAATTTGGGCAAACTAGGAAAATAACCCAAAGTATGAGAGATTTCTCAGATTTTATTCAAAACAATAATATATGGGAGGTTGATTTTGAAGAGGAAAACTATACATGGACCAATAATATGACAAGCCAAACATAATAGCAAAAAATAAATAAATTCATACTCTCAAATCATTGGCTAGATGAAGGAACTTGTGCTAAAATTAATACCTTGATAAGGATTGGTTTAAATCATTGGCCAATAAGAGTTAAAATGGTGGTAAGTGAATTTAAAAAATATCATATTTTAAATATGAGTAGATGTGGGAAGACCATACTCAATTTGTTTATATGATAGCACAAGTGTGGAATTCTTCAAGAATTGGTGGGTCGTATACACTTCAAAAAAAAATTAAGTCAATGACATCTAGATTAAAATAATGGAACAAGAACACTTTCAAAATTATTTTTTAGAAGAAATAACTAAAAGAGAAACATTTAAAATTCCAAAAATATGGACACAATAATCCAAGCTTAGAGGAAAGGGATTTGCTTAGCGAAAATCATAATATTTTGAGTAATTTAGAAAAAAAAATAGAGATTAAATCAAGATGGACTTGGTTAAAAGGAGATAAAAACACAAAGTTTTTCATAGGATGGTAATAGTATAGAGATCAACATCCAAAATTAGTAGAATTAAATCAGTAGAAGGAATTTTAAATTAAGACCAAAGCGAGCATAGGCAAGGGTTTTTTACCAAAATATTCTAGGATCAAAGGATATTGAAGTTCCTAATGATAAAATACTATAATAAGTACCTTTAGTTATAACAAATGAAGATAATAGCAAACTGATGGAGCCTATTACTCTAGAAGAAGTTCATTTAACTCTTTTCTCTTTTGATAAGGATAATTCCCCTAGTTTAAATGGACTCTCTGCAATATTCTTTTTTTTTAAGCAAAAAACCCCTTGTGGGGCCACTTTGGTCTGAGAGACCACGACCAGGGGGTTCTACATCGTCAAAGTCACTCGGGAGTCATGCCCGATCCTGCCCACACCAACATTATCAATTGGATTTTGGGTACCCAATTCAACTTTTTGGTAGGGTGGAGATTCGAACCTAGGACTTCCCTTGGAGGATTGCCCTCTCCTCTCCAACTCACCTACAACACTTGGGTACTCTCTACAACATTCTATTAGTATTAAATTATTCTTTATTAGTTGCAATGTAATGATCTAGGGTAAAATACTACATACCTTATTAAATAAATGCAATATATCTTACCCTGATTCCAATCAAAAAAATACAAAATTATTTAATTCATTTAGGCCCCTAAGCCTATGTATTATGACATATAAGATAATATCCAAAGTGATGGAAAACTGATTAAGACCACTATTAGACAAAATTATTTCATACAAGTAAGGAGAATTTGTGAAAGGGAGAGAGATTCTAGCAAGGTTATGCATAAGCGTGAAACATCACAAATTTGCTATATTTAGGATTTTCAAAATTTTAAATTTGCTAATTTTGGGACCTTTCACTGGGGCCCATTTGCCCAAAATTTATGGGGTGGAATTTTTTGGGGTCAATTCACCCGACGTTGATAATAATTATCCTATTTTTATTTTAATTTGCCAACCACTTTCACCCAATTCCATGGATAATTCACCTTCAAATTATAAATAATTTTGTTTTTCTCACCCAATTCACCACATATACTACTTGTATAAATACTAAAGGGGGTACCAATAAACATACATCTAAAACACTCTAACTCGAAAATAGCTCTAAAGTAGCGAAAAACCTATTGTCAATCGACATATTTGTTGATTGGTTGTAGGGTATTATCAATCAGAAGACACCGATCGATTCCACAAACTTGACAAGGTTGTAGAGGAGTGCTTCTCAACATAAACCTTTCCATTGTAGAGGAGTTTCAATCGACATATATTGATCGATTGCAGAGGAGTGTCAATTAGAATAAGCTAATTGGTTGCAAAGGAGTGTTTATCGGTATAAGTTGATCGATTGTAGAGGAGTTTCAATCAGCATAATCTGATCAGTTGTAGAGGAGTATTAGTTAGCATAAGTCTATCAGTTACAAAGGAGTGTCTGTCGATATAAATCAATTAGTTATAGAGGAGTTTTAATAGACACAAGCCGATCAGTTGTAGAGGAGTGTCAATTGGTAAAAGTCGATCAGTTGTATAGGAGTGTTGATCAGCATATGTTGATCGGTTGCAAAGGAGTGTCTATCTATAAAAGTTGATCGGTTGCAGAGGAGTGACAATCAACACAAGCTGATCAATTATAGAGGAGTGACTATCAGTATAATCTGATTGATTTCAGAGGAGTGATAATCGACACAAGCCAATCGGTTGCAGAGGAGTGTCAATCGATATAAGTTGATCGGTTGCAAATGAGTGACTATCGATATAAGCTGATTGGTTGTAGAGGAGTGTCAATTAGCATAACCTGATCGGTTGTAGGGTAGTGTCAATCGGCATAAGTCGATCAATTGCAGAGGCATGTCAATCGACCTAGGCTGATCTATTGCAGAGAAGTGTCCATCGGCTAGGTAGAGTATTCTTCCTCCATAGTTTTATTTTCCAAAGCTCTTTTTCTTTAGTTTCATAGGCAACGTAGATGCACTATCTGCAACTATGGTAGACAAGTATCTATGTCATCTTGTTGTGTGTTAGGAGCATTTTTGTTGTCAGAGACTACTTCTTGTCTGTTAGAGTATGTTTTCTTAGCATTATTTTGATTTGTTATTGTTCTCTGAGCATGCAGGTAGAGGTCATTCTAGAGGGAAGCATAGGTTCATCTAAAGACTCATAGATTCTTTATGGAATTATAGTTTAACCTTGGTTACTTAGAAACGCAAATTATTATTGATGGAAGTATGTGATTTTCCTTCAATTTCATATTTATTTCCTAACATCTAAAGGTGTTTTCTTTATAGATATAATATCACCTACTAAATATGGAAAGAACAGAGGCCAATATTCTGGTAAAAAGACAATTCTAAAATATTTTACACAAATATCAAAATACGGTGAGGCATCCACATCTGCACAACATGCAAGTACAAACACCTTTTACCATCAAATCATTACTTTTTCTATATGTTATTCTTAAATATAAAGTCTTTCTTTATTAATAAATATAAAGTCTTTCTTTATTAATAGATAAATGGTTGTTTACTTATCTACATCTTTAAAATAGTGTCTTTTTACATCCAAAAATGATATAGAATACCAAACATTGAATGCAGTAAACACTATTGACCCTTATATGCATCCACTCAAAGATATTCCAATGGATGAGATGGGACCACATGATAATTTTTCTAATAATGAGTACGACATTCAACAACCACTTCATGAGATACCTAGTACAAACACACCAACCAAAAAATAAAATGATAGTACAATTAAAATGCAGACCTCTAGGGAATCGTGTAGTCAAAAATCTAAACATCAAAAGATAAGTGAATGGACTATTGGAAGGGATTTTAAAAATGAATGGGCATGGTTATACCCCTTTATTGAGTGATATGAGATAGAGAAAGTGTGTAGATGTGTTATTTGTAGTTGGAAACTGGGAAAGGATCATTTGTTGCAAAATAAGAAAGACACAATAGAAAAACACTATGGGAAAGTTTATATCAAAGAAATACAAAGTGATGGAACAATTAAGAAATATCATAGGTGGAAGGATGCATCGGAATGTGTGCATGTCAGATATGCACTTGAATAAAAAAAGCAATGAAACACCAATAAAATCTCATTGAGAAGGGTGGAACAATCCAGGCCCAATTTCAAAAAATTAATAAGAACGTATTAGCCTCAAAACATTTGCAGTTTGTTATTGTATATAGTATTCTAAAAAAGGGTCGACCCATGTCTGATTTTCCTGATTATAAGAAACTATTTCAAATAGTTGATGTACAAAACCTTACCATTTCCCATTGGTCAGATCAAAGTGGTTGGGAAATGGTAAAATGTCTATCACTAGTTGAGAAGGAGGACTTGAGAGAGAATGTAAAACAAGTCAAATTTATTTCACTTTCCATTGATGAGGTAACGGCTGTTGACAACACATCTTGGATTTGCATACATGTTTACACATTCCACAATCATTTGAGACAACCTCATTTGCTAGCACTACATAAGATGATGGAAAATTGTAATGCGAAAAATATTTACAATGTTGTTGTAACAAGTTTAAAGGATATTGTTGGAATGGATGAAAAAGAAATTGCCACAAAGTTAATTTGTGTTGGAGCTGATGGTGCAGCTACAATGCAAGGACAAAGGAATGGTCTTTGTGTTAGACTTAAAACATCAATTACCCCATATTTGATTCCCATTCATTGCATGGCTCATTGAATGAATCTTGCATACAAAATTGTGAGCACATTTGAAAATGTAGCCAGAGTGGAAGATCTCATCCGTGAAATACACTCTTACTTTTCATGCAGTCCAAAAAGGTTTGCAGAGTTTCAGCAGTTTTCTTTGGGTGTAACTAGAGGCAAAAAATTGTTAAAATATGTGGACACCAGGTGGATTTCACTGTTTCTTCCTGCAAAAAGGATTTTTTTAGAATATCAATCCTTAGTGGGGTTTATGTATGCACATTGTAGGGATGTTGACAAGGCAAAATATTTGTTATTTTGTATGACTGACTTGGAAACTCTTCTCACATTATGTGGTATTCTTCCAATATTGCAAGAAATGAATTCATTGATTAAACTCGCACAGGAAAGAGTAATTTATATTATCGATTTCATCAGGATGAGAAAACAAATATGCATGCTTATTGATAAAGTTTACTTGTTCAGAGAAAATTTTAAGGATCCTTTTTTTGATAGTTGGAATACGTTAGTTCAAGTCAATGATCCTAACAACTTTTTAAATTTCAACATCAATGATAATATTTGTATTGCTATCCATGGAAATATGATTCCTTTATATCGTTATGAAAAGCAATTAGATACACTTACAGATGATGTTGAACAAGTGCCCATAACACATTGTGGATTTGATGAAGTTTTGGATAGTACTAAGAATAAATTGAAAAGAATTGCAAAAACATTAACAAGTGAAATAAGAGATCGTTTTCATAGAGAAGAGGTGCTTGAGGCCATGGCTATTGTTAATCCCATGTTCTAGAATCCTTGTCATGACCACAGTAGTAAAAGTGAGTTGTTTGTAAAATATATGGGCACTCTTATGACACATTTCTCTAAAAATATGGAAGTAAATGGCATTCAAATAAATGGTATTCTAAACAAATAACTTTTGAGACAACAATCAACCAATTTTGGATTAACAATGGTTAATCAAATTGCACATTTCAAAAACCCACATGATACTGGTTCCATCATGCGTTTGTGGCAAAAATTGTATCCAAGTAGTGTCTTACAAGAAACTATGAGTGAATACTTTATTTTATATGAATTATGTCAGACAATGATTTTGGGATCTATTGAAGATGAAAGGGTTTTCAATGCACTATCTTTTGTCAAATCTAAATTTCGTAACATGTTGGACAAAAATTTGGAAAATTGTTTGAGAATGTATGTGTCATCGTACGAGTTGGATAAGTTTCCCTATGACAGAGCTTTGACATATTGGAAGTCCCTAGCGGACAGAAGAGGTCTCACTAATACTATTGATAATGAGGATAATGAGTCAACTTGCAATGATGAGATTATGGAAACGTAGAATTCACAAAGGATTCCTGGTTCTTTTGGAGAAGTCGACAAGACATTGTTTCAGCTTCCAGCAATGTAAAATTTCAATGAGTTAAACAAATTCATATTATCAATGATTTTTTCGGATTTGATATCATTTTTTAAATTTCAATGGTTTAAAAAAATTCATATAATCAATGATTTTTCATATTTGATATCATTTGTAAAATTACAATGATTTAAAAAATTCTATAATCAATGATTTCCTATATTTGCTTTTTAATGTTATTGACTATCTATGTTGAAAATATTTTATGATTTATGCTTTAGCTTTGAGTAAACTGGAAATTCTAAAACCATGCATGCATACATAATTAGTAAATATTTCTTTTACAAAGTGTTGTGTGTAGTCTAAAATAGTAGAAAGCACAATGCAGATAGCATAAATCTCAAGTTACGGAAAGAACAATACAATATAAATGGAAATAGCATGAAATCCAAGTTATGGAAATAGCACAAGATAACTCTCATTATTATATCATAGCTTTGTTATTGAATTAATTGTCTATGTTGACAAATTATTATGATTTATGCTTTGACTTTGAATAAATTGAAAATTTTCAAACCATGCATGTATGTATGTATCATTGTATCATTAGTAAATATTTCTTTTAAAAGGTGTTGTATACAATCTAGAAGGCAAAATGCAAATAGCATATTACTCTAGATATGGAAATATAAAAACAATATAGCATAATACACAAGACAATACTCATTTTTATATCATAACAAGATTGACTTTGAATAAAATGAAAATTTAAACCCATGCATAGATATATTCTTTGTAAACTCAAGCATAATTGAAACAACATAATACTCAAGTGATGAAAATAACACACAAATATAAATGTAAATAGTATAATAGTCAAGTAATAACAACAAATGTCTTGTTTTCAAACAAAAACATATCATAAAATTATCTTTTTGAAAAATCAAATTTTCAAAAGCAATAACAGAACCAATTGTCTTTTGGCTTTTCATTCCTTAGATGGGGGGCTAGAGGTAGTTTCAGCATCTTTTTCCTTTTCCGCTCCTTCCACATTCTGCATTTCAAAGGGTCCTCCCTCGGGTTGGTTATCAGTCCTCTCCATTGCTCCAAAACTGACAAGGATGTTCTCTACACTTTTCAAGCCTTCGAGCAGGGTGCTTTCCTCTTTCCCAACATCTTCGGATATTGGTGTAAGAACTTCTTTACCCTTCTCCTTAAGAAGAACATCAGGATCCAATCCATTTTGGATAATGATTTTCCTAAAAGTGTTGTTTTGTCGAACTACTTCTTGAGCTCTTTTTTTCATTGTCATAGAAGCCATTAAGAAATACTTTGCCATCTGGAGATAGTCTTGCAGGTTTTGAACCTACTTCTTCAGATTATCAAACTTTACTTGCAAAAGGAAAAATAAGTAGTCAATAGACATTTACATTTAAAAAAATTCTAAAAAAATTAGAACACATTAGTCTAACCTCGACAACATTCTTTGCAGCTACAACAACAACAACCATTTTCTTATCACATGCCCATTCATTAAAATAAGCTTGGGCTTCAACATTTAAGTTCTCCAATATGTTCAACATAATCCTTAAAGTTTCATCATTGTAAGATGTACTAACCTTCACCATGCTATATTTAGCTTGATGTAGTAGAGCATCAAGCTTTTCTGGTTCATTTTCAACTAAAGAAAAAAGTTTTATCTTTTTGAAAATTTTTGAATCGGGCATTTATTTCCTTTATCAAAACTTTGGCCCGATACTCCCATTGTTTCATTTATTTTACATCTGGAGCTATAGAATCTTTAATGGTTGCTTAAACTTTGTCAGAAACTAATTCATTTTCAAAATTTTACTTTTTCATCCTCTAGTAGAGGATGAGCCTGAGGGGTGGTAGTTTCCTTAGGAGGAGATGGACTTGAACATTCTGCTCCTTCTTCATTTTGAGGATCTCAAAGTAGATCTGTTACTTGAAAAATAGTGGGTATGTTGCCTTGTAAAAATAAATCCTAATCAAGTGGAGGATTATCTAACCCAATACCAAAAGCTTCTTGTACACCTGTAAAATTACCAAAAGATACATTTTCAAATCTTAAAAATTGCTTGGATGTTGTTCCCTGTGGCCTAGATGGAAGAAAATATTTTCCACCCAGGAAGCATTGACCTCGCATTTGAGGTTGGCATGGTGGAGGAGGGGGTGGCATCAACTGTTGTTTTCCATGATGAAATTGTTGTATAGGAACTTAAAAAATCAAAATAAAAATTGGTTACAAAATTTGTGAAGGTAGATTATAAAAATTGGTTATAACACTTACCGACCGAAGAAGAGACCTCTTGCATAGCCACAACTACAAATGGAATGTGGGTGCACTGTACATATGAAAACACATTATAAAAATTAATAAAAAACACAATAAAATTTGGTAACAAATTTTGTGAAGGCAAATTGTAAAACTTACTTCCCGAAGATGAGACCTCTTGCACAACTATGCCCATTGGTAGTGGACATGTAGGTGGAGGTTGTTGAGGATTTGGAGAACTAGATCTTACATGTTTCCTTGTTCTTTTTCTTAGTGGAGGCGTTGTTTCCTCCGCAGGTGTTTCGGAGTCTCCTGATTCCTCTAGATTATAACCTCTGAAAGTAGCATCCCGCTTTGAAGAGGAAGAGGATGCCCTTTTTGTATTTTGTATAAAATGTTAAAATTATAAAAATGATAAACATATGAAATATAAAAAATTATTAGTTTAATATTAACTAAAAATTACCTGCACTTGTTGTTCTGTCATGGCTGTAGTGGCTAGGTCTGAGTGCCAAGAAGTTGGTACTGTAGTGTTCTAAAAATTGTAATAAGATTCATAAAAAAACCAAGAATGTAGTTGCATGTGCTTATTGTTGGTAAAGGAGAAGCATGGGTTTTCATGTTTTGGATATCCATTTTGATCCGATGTGAGACATAGGTGGACCAGTCAAATTGTTGGTGTGCAATACAACGAACCAAATATGCCAACGCCCACATCAAAATAATATTAGTCTTCCTTGCAGAACGAGTCTAGCTAGGAAGAATTCACAACATGCCTAAAGAAAATTATTTTGAATAGCTGGTACAGTTAGACCCCTTCTAGACTTGGTAGCCATAACTATAAAAAAAAAAATCAGTAATTGTAAACCCTAGAATTTAAATTCAATTAAATATAAAAATATGTAGTTATACCTTGAAAATATTTTGGTTGCACATTGAAGGTGGTCTCCAGGTAGATTTTATCATCATCAGTTAAAGTGAATTTCGATGTGATTGGATCACAACCGATGTGAGGCAATGTTGTCAATCTGGCGATATCAGAGGCTATGAAAGAAAATACGATATTTTTGTTGTCAATGACAATATTTACCATGTTCGAATCAATGTCGTAACCTACAATAATCTTCTCCAGTAGTTTAATGTCTGTGTCAAACTGCGGCATCAAAACTAGACCCCAAAGACCAGAGTCTTGGACCCATGACATGTCGTAACCCGGTGTTGATAAAATTTCAGAAATTAGGGGGCAAACAAGGTTTTTAAAATTAATTTTCGACATTGCATGGGTGATAGGGGATGCCATTGGGTTATTTCATTGTGTATGAGAGATTGTGGATCAGGAGGTAGGGTGGAAGGTATTGGAAACTTGATAGAAAGCGTCATAAAGGGGTTCAAATGAAAGGAAAAGGGTTAAAACTATGTTAGAAAAGGCAAAAAAATGATTGTTTATGCCTTTATATAGACTTTTATGAATGAAACCATCGAATAAATAATCGACACGTGGCATCTACATGCAATTATTTAATGCATGATTGACACATGGCGAAGATGCAATGCATCATCAATGCAACTAATCGGTTGTGTTGCAATCGATCGAGTGTGCTATAATGGATCGACTTTGTTACAACTGATTGGATTTGCTACATCTGATTGAATTTTTTGCAACTGATAATATTTACTACAACTAATCAGTATTTATGCAATTTATAAGCTTGGATGCATCTGATCTATATTTGGTGCAACCAATCGGTATTTTTGCAATCAATCAGCATTGTTGTAATCTATTGACATTACTACAATCGATCGATATTATTGCAATCGATTAGCATTGTTGCAATCAATCAACATTGCCGCAATCGATCGGTATTACTAAATATGATCGTCATTATTGCAACTGATTGATATTGCTACAATTGATTGGCATTACTGCAACCGTTCGATATTGCTGCAACCAATCAACTTTACTACAATCGATCGGCATTAATGTAATGCATCGATATTGTTACAACCGATTGGCATAGCTGCAACCAATCAACTTTGTTGCAATTGATCGATATTAATGCAACACATTGGCATTGTTGCATTCGATCGGTATAGTTGCAACCAATCAACTTTGGTACAACCAATAAGCATTTATGCAATTGATCGACTTTATTGCAACCAATCGGTATTGTTGTAACTGATCATCATTACTACAACTGATCGACATTACTACATCATATCAGCATTTTTGCATCTGATCAACATTATTGCAATTGATCAACATTACTGCAACACATTGGCATATCTACAATCGATCGGTATTTTTCAATCATTATTTCTACAACCAATCGACATTTTTTGACCATCATGTTTTCAACCGATCGATATTTTTTGACTGTCATGTCTACAACCGATCATCTCAGACTGATTTTCATAGCTTTTTCCTATCAATAATGTTCTATAGGTATAGTCTGATTGACATAGCTTTTCCTATCGGCATAAAGCCTTTGATTTTGTCGTACAGGTCTAGAATTTGGCAACCGATATTCATAGCCCCCAACATAGAAAAATTCACCATAGTTTGAAAATTTTTGGTGAAAAATGAATGCAATTCATCATTTCTCCTTGGACATGATTCTCCAGGATTTTGAGATCAATTCTCCATGATTTTATAAATAGATTTTGGGGCCGACCCCTTATGCATAACCCTAGATTCTATATGAAAACATAGTAGCTTATGAAGTAATGCATTCAATAGCTTCTAGAAAATATAGAGCAATGTTCTTAAAATTTGATATGAATAAAGCCTATGATAGAGTTAAATAAGATTTTATTTTTGTAGTATTTTAAAATTTTGGATTTTGGAAGAAATATTCAATGTTGGTCAATAGGCTAGTAACATAATAATTTAAATCCAAGAGGAGTCTCAGACAAGGAGATCCTCTATCATCATATATTTGCATCATTGTGGTAGAGTTATTAGGAAGGAACATGAAGAAGACATACAAATATGGGCTAATAAGGAGACTTAAGGCTAGTAATAACATAGACAACATCACCCATCAATAGTATATAGATGATATAACCCTTTTTGGAAGAGTATGGAAACACAAGGCTAAATATTTAAATAACTTATTAAAGGAATATGAAAGAGTATCAAGGCAAAAATTTAATAGGATAAAATCTAAAATTTACTTCCTAAACACTCTACCTAGAATTAGAGGAGGGATATGTAGGTTACTTCAAATGGAGGAGGCAAATTTGCCAACAATATATCTAGGGATGCCCCTCTTTGATGGGAAAATGAGGATAGAATTGTGGAATCTAGTTATGAGTAAATTTTGGAATAAATTACTGACATGGAGAGGTAGATGGTTATCATTAGAAATAAGAGTGTAGCTAATTAAATTAATCTTACAGGCTATTGTAACATATGACATGACCTACCATTTCCTATTCTAGGTTAGCTAGAACTTCAAATTTGTTCGAATTGGGTTTTTGAGCTCTGGCGATTTGGCGGGAAACTTTCTGAACTATCGTCGGTCGAGGCTCTAGGGTTTCTGGTGGGAAGATTCTACCAGGGACTCAGGTGGTTTGTTGTTGTTTTTCGCTGACGGCTCTTTCGTTGCCCCGGGAGGGCCCAATGGGGTCTCCTCCAGGATTTCTTGATGGGAAGAAGACCTCTTATGCCGAGATATTAAGAGAAAACCCTGCGTCTTCCTCCGATGAAGCTCAGCGGAGTGCTTACCATTCGCTATCCAGGAATGCGGGCAAGGGTTCTCCTGTGCACAGAGTCAATGGATGTCTCCCGCAATCCGCTTCCAGACCGAAGATTGTCATAGAACCAAAGCTGGTCGAGGACATGATCAACTATCGTGCTACTCATGACCTGATTTGCAAATTCATGGGTATCCGACCCACCCTGCACTTTCTGCACACCTGGGTGAGACAAAACTGGGAGCCTATCGGTGAGTACTCCTTATGGCCCATAAGCAATGGGTATTTTATTATTAGTTTTTCCTCCTTAGCAGATAGAAACAGAGCATTTGAATCAGAAAAGAGGAGCCATGGCCCGAGCAGGGTTATTTGTCCAACCGTGGAGAGCGGGCTTCGACCCTCGCATTGAGCCCACGGCTATCCCGATTTGGATTCGACTGTATGCTCTCCCGATGGAGTTTTGGGGTGAGCAGATTCTTGAATTGATAGGTAACTCTCTAGGTAGATATTTGGGAGTTTCCAAAGATACCATAGAAGGAAACACTGCTGTTTATGCTAGAATTTGTGTAGAACTGGATATTAGCCAGCCGCTACCAGTTGAGATGGAACTGGAGTTAGCAGGACAATCCTGGATACAGCAGTTAGACTATGAAGCCCTACCTTTCTGATGTAGAGTTTGCCATAAGCATGGCCATTTGTCTAGGTTCTGCCCAAATATCTTGAGAACCAAAGCGAATGTTCCACAGGGAATGCCAAATCGCCCCCGAGAGGGTAAGCCCACTCCGATCAAGGAACCACCCATCATTCCCCTTGTTTCTGATGCCCAGAAAGATGGCTTTGAACAGCAGAAGAGAAGAAGAAACAAAAAGAGAAATGGCAAGGAGCAAGCTCAACCCAAGCCAACCAACCGGTATGAAATTTTCAAATCTCTTGTGGATCAAGAAGACCAAATTATGGAAGGAGTAGATGGGAACCTTGAGGATAGTATCATCCATTCTCATGCTCCTCCCTCACCAACCCCTGTCTTAGAATAGGTGATTGACTCCTCTGAGATTTTGTAGCTAGAAAACCCAAGGGCATTAGTAATCCACTCCCCAGCACAGCCAGTTATTAAGGATGTCACCATGGGAAATGCAGAAAATATCAGAGAAAGACCAGCTCTAGGGATTACCCAGGTGGAGAAGAGGTCGAAAAACAGTAATTCCCAAGGGGCGGGCAGGAAATCCAATAAGGATCTAATTGCAGTGCAAGGAGATAAGCTAATCAATGGAGGAATGGCGAGAACAATTGATTCTTATTGCTCCCAAGGTTTCCAATGATTATTCAATCTTGGAATTTGAGGGGTTCAAACAGTAGAACCCATCAATCTGCTATTCAAAGACTTTTAGAGAGAAGTAAAACAGACTTTCTGCTCATTCAGGAGACAAAAATGTCTTTAGACCTTATGAGTAAAAGCGTCGATCGAATGCGGAGGGGTGCTGGCCATATGGTCGTGGCTGCTCTAGGTGCCTCGGGAGGGATTGCTACTCTTTGGAACCCTTTGGCGTGGATAGAAATAGAACATATAGCTTGGAGGGGTGTCCTCACATCTCTTTTTAGGAACATTGTTACAGCTGAACAAGTCTTAATTACAAACTTCTATGGGGCTCAGAACATCGATGGTCAGCGGTTTCAATGGAAAGTTGTTCAAAACATGAGGTCCTCCCGGGAAGATTTTGATTGGATTATTGTTGGGGACTTCAATGCCAAATTATCTGCCAGGGATCAGGAAGGTGGCATCCCAGTTTTGGATACAAGGGACCGGCTTTTAATTGCCCAAGTCCAGGCCTTTAACCTTGTTGATATCAAAGGCCTTGGCACAAACTTTACCTGGACTAATAAGAGAAGAGAGCCATACAAAAAGAGGGTTAAGCTTGACCGGTTTCTGGTCTCGGAGGAAGCTTTTGTTAGATGGAATATCAAATTTTAGATTTTGGATGGCCCAGTCTCAGATCACTCTCCCATTTTGCTGGAGGGAGGGACTATGTCAGGGCAGTATTACAAACCATTTAAATTTTAAAATTTTTGGTTGCAAAAAGAGGATCTCCGAAGGAAAATTCCACAGTGGTGGGAAGAAGGTCGTCTCCCTTTTGGGACAGCTATGTTCAAATTTCATAAACAGACTTCTTTTTGTTAAGAGTAAACTAAAACGAGTGGAGGCAAACTAAAAATCTGATTTCCAGCTCCAACGGGCTCCCTTGTTGACCGGATGGAACGAGGTGCAAAAACAATTCAGGGAAGGAATCATTTCTGAGCATCTTAAATCCGAGGATGATGCTTTACGCAAAGCGGTTGAGGACATTGATAATCAAGAAGAGATCTACTGGAAACAGAGAGCAAGAAACACATGGTTATTAGAAGGAGACAGAAATACAAAATTTTTCCATCGCTCTGCCTGTGCTAGAAGACAATTGAATAACATGGAACTCCTTCAAGACGAGAATGGAAACTCTTTTGACACTCTCCCTAGTATGCACTCCCACTCAATGAAGTATTTCTCAAACCTCTTTAAGGAAAGTATGGAGCATGATGTGGAAGCCCAAAATGAAGTCATTGATGGCATTCCCTCTATTATCTCTCATGAAGAGAATCAGGCCCTTCTTAAGCCCATAGATCATGATGAACTCAAGAAGGTGGTCTTTGGGATGTGCACTGGAAAATCGCCTGGTCCTGATGGCTTCCCTATTGAGTTTTTTCAGGCCTTCTGGGATACCCTGGAGGAGGATGTGCTGGCTGTCATTGAGGAGTCCCGAACTAATAAAAGAATGCTCAAGGCTCTAAATCACACCTTTATTACCTTAATTCCAAAAGGAGAGGGGGGGTTCACATTTCTGATTTCAGACCTATTGCCTTATGCAATGTGATTTACAAAATAATCACTAAAATTATGGTTGAAAGACTAAAACCTCTTCTTCAGAATATAATCTCCTCAGAGCAAGGGGGTTTTTTTGAAGGGATACAGATCTTGGATGGAGTGATATTGGCTCAGGAGGCTATCCATACTATGCACAATTCAGGTAACAAAGGAATGTTCATCAAACTAGATATGTCTAAGGCTTATGACGGGGGTAGAGTGGGGCTTCTTGGTCAAGATGTTGGCAGCCTTTGGTTTTTCTCAGGACTGGATTGCCTGGGTCATGAGCTGTATCTCTACGCCTTCATACTCTGTTTTAATTAAGGGGCTTCCCTCGCCACCTTTTGGAGCCTCTCGAGGTCTTCGCCAAGGAGACCCTTGCTCTCCTTATATCTTTCTCATCTTGGCTGAAGGATTAGGCAGACTCCTCCGAGAAGAAGACTTCAAGGACGAGTTAACGGGAATTAAAATCGGGGCTGAAGTTTTGACTCATTTACGGTTTGTGGATGATACTTGGATTGGTGGGAGTGGCCGGCCTCAGGGAAGCAAGAGGAATCAGAGATTCTCTAAACGTCTACCTCCGGGCCTCTAATCAAGTCATCAATGAAACAAAATCCAAAGTGGTCTTCTTTAATCTTGATCAAAGGTCACAAGACAGAGTTATTGAGATCTTGGGATTCACTAGGACCTCTCTTCCTGTAGTTTACCTGGGGGTTCCTCTGCATTTCAAAAAGCTGAAAGCTAATTTCTGGAAGGACCTTTTGGATGGCATCAAAGAGAGAATGAATCATTGGTCTCATATATGGTTAAGCTATGGGGGCCGACTGACTTTCCTGTAGTCTGTTATTCAGGCCATGCCAATTTATAAATTCTCTATCCTGGCTGCCCCTCCTTCAATTTGGAAAGAGCTAGACAAAGCGGCTAGAATTTTTCTTTGGGAAGGTGCCAAAGGAGAGAGGAAATGGGCCTTGGTTGGATGGGATAAGGTCACCCGGCCCAAGGAAAAAGGTGGGCTGGGATTAAGAAGCTCCAAGTTTAACAATCAGGCTTTGGTCGGTAAGCTGTATTGGAGGTGGATTTCCCGACCAATGTCCCTCTTGACGAGAATCCTCTCTAGTAAATACTTGGGTCTTGTTCACCCCAATGACTTGGGCCTCTTTCCTTTGGAGGGTAATGGATCATTAGTGTGGCAGGCTCTCAAGCTTGGATCTCTCATTATCAAAGATCAATTGTTCTGGAAAGTTGGGAGAGGGGAGAAGGCCCGGTTCTGGATTGATTCTTGGGATCAGAATCCTCCCATTCTTGTTGTGTTTCCTGAATTGCATCCGTTAAAATCAGCTCTAGAAGATAAGGGATGGATCCATATTGAGAGCTACTTCAATACCAGCCAATTGGGGGAGTATAAGATTCAAAATTTCAAGCGACTGGGTGAATGGCCTATTCCAATCCCCCCGGAGCAGGCTCCAACTCTAGAAAAAATCTTGTCAGAACGGTTTCTTACTGGGAGAGATGAGGTGGATGAGCTTGCCTGGGGCTTTGGGAACCTTGGGGTTTATACTGTGAAGGAGGGCTATGATTCGATCCTTCCAGAGCCCCCCCCACACTCTTTTCCAGTTCAAGAATGGAGGAAGATTTGGCATCCCAAGGGCTGGCCGAAAGTGAACTTCTTTGCCTGGCAGCTTATGCATAATGGAATCTTGACCTTTGACAATCTCAGAATCAGAGGCATCATTGGTCCTTCCCAGTGTGTTTTATGCTATAGGAATGAGGAAACTGCTGATCATCTTCTGTTTGATTGTCCTTTCACACAACAGATTTGGCATCGTTGGTTCTCCCATTTTAAACTTCAGGCTATTGGAGACTTATCTCGGACCAATTTATGGGAAAGCTGGAAGAGAGGTAGATTTACATCTAAAGCTCTTCGAATTGGCTGGGAGCTTGGTTTCCTTTTTATTTGGTGGCAGGTGTGGTTGGAAAGAAATGCTCGTATTTTCCGTGAAACCTTCTCTTTGGTGGATGGGATATGGCAGGTCATCTGGAGCAAAGTAGTGGAAATCGTTGCCATCTATGCTGAGGAGGAAAATCAGCCTGCTTCTAAGCCTCTGGAAGAGAGAGCTGCTGATCTTGAGAGACAGGTAAGAAGTTGTTGGAAACCTCCCCCAGAAGGCTTGATCAAAATCAACACTGATGGAGCTACAAAAGGCAATCCGGGCAATGCTGGAAGTGGAGTAATCTGCCATGATCATGCTGGGGCTGTGCTCTATTGGGAATTGCAAGGTCTGGGTTATGCCACAAACAATGAATCCGAGGCCTTTGCTATTAAATCTGCTTCCATCTGGGCCGTCAAGCAGGGTCATAGAAAGATAATCATTGAGTCTGATTCCCAAATCCTGGTTGGCGCTCTTGATTGCATGAGGAACTTTGCCTTAAAAGCTTGGAGGCTACGGATTCTGGTCTCCCAAATTAAAGAGCTTTGGAAGGAATTAGAGGATGTGATACCTGTTTATGCTAGCAGAACTCTTAATAAGGCGGCTGATTTCCTTGCTAAGATGGGTGCTGAGAGGGAGGTTGGGATGCATCTGCATAGTGATATGCCTGTGGAGGATGCAGAGATTAGACAAGGCCTTGAACAAATTTTGAAATAATGTGCAGTGTTTTTTATGCTAAGGAAATTTTTTGTCGCGATATCGCGACCTGTAGTGCTGTCGCGGCCTCAAGCCGGAAGCTGTCGCGATATCGCGACAGGTTGAGCCTCCGCGGCCTTTGGTGGGTTTCTGTCGCGCTATCGCGACATGTCGCGCTATCGCGGTCCTTGTTGAGATCCTGTCGCGATTTCGCACCTCTTTTGAAGTTGAAGAGCAAAGTTGAAATTTCATCGCGATATCGAGACAGGTTGGAGAGTGGGAAGCTGCAAGGTAATCTTGTCGCGATATCGCGACACGTTTGGCACTTAAGCGGCTGGGAGGAAAATTGTCGCGATATCGTGACCTGTAGCGCCGTCGCGGCCTTGAGCTGGAAGTTGTCACGATTTCGTGACAGGTTGAGCCTTTGCGGCCTTTGGCGGGTTTTTGTCACGATATCGCGACATGTCGCGCTATCGAGGCTCTTGTTGAGATTATGTCATGATTTCGTGCCTCTTTTGAAGATGAAGAGCAAAGTTGATAATTCATCGCGATATCATGACAGTTTGGTAAACTGGAAGCTGCAAGGTATTTTTGTCGCGATATCGTGACATGTTTGGCACTTAAGCGGTTGGGAGGATAATTGTCGCGATATCGCGACCCTTTTGTGGCATGAGAGTCGTTTAGAAACTTCGTCGCGATTTCGCGACGCCTTTGTTGGTTGGATGATGCGGAGACAGTCCGTCACGATTCCGCGACCTTTTTGGCGCTTTGGTGCTCTTTGGAGTTGTAGTCGCGATTTCGCGACGCCTTTGCTGTTTGGCTGCTGGAAGGTGCTGTCGTTGCGATTTCGTGACTCCTTTTGCGTGCGGCTACCGAGGGCCCTTCCTGTCGTGATTTCGCGACATGTCGTGATCTCGCGACATGTCGCGTTATCGCGACTGTTGGCGCCGACGCGGTCGAGATGGGGGTGACTGCCGCGATTTCGTGACATGTCGCCTTTTCGTGCCCTGTTGTTTTCTTTGCCCTGTGGTTGTTAGTGCTGCCTTTGTGCTTTGCACTTGTTGTGTTGCTCTTTGCTCTGGGTCGGGATGTGTTCTCTCCCGTTTGTAATTGTTCTTTGTATTAATACAAGTTTTCATTTTTTTTTTTTTTAAACATATGACATGACCTTGTATATTATGCCAAAATCGGCATAAAAAAAATTAATCTATATTATGTGGTTGTTTTGTGGTTAGGATTACATGATAAAAGGAAATTTCCTTTAGTGAAATGGAGCAAGGTGTGTGATGATAAAATTAGGGGAGGTCTTGATTTAATATTTTTTACATATGCAAACTTCACTTTAAGGGAAAAATTAATTTGGAGATTATACAAAAAAAGTCAAAGATAATAAGAAAAAATTCTTCTAAGTACATTGATCCCAATGACCCAAGCTTAATATTTACTACATTCTCACTACCAAATGGTTCTACACTATGGAACAATTTAAAAAATCAATTTATCTAGTGATTAAATGTCTAATATGGGTGGTGGGAACTGGAGAAAAATTTTCTATTTGTATGGATGCTTAGTGTGATAAAAAACCACTCAATCTAGATCCAATTTTGAAACCATTGATGATATTACTTTAATATAAATACGGTATGTCGAGTGGTATTTTCACCCGATTGTGAAAACACACTCTCCGATAGGATTTGGGTTCAAAATCCTCTCTTGCAAAGAAATTTAGACAAGTAATTTCTCCAAGGTCTCCGCTATATTAGCATTTTACATCTGTGTATTAATAAGCTCAAATAGAGATAGTCAATTTAAATGCTTGGAACACCTCAGTGGTTGCAAGTAACTGAAAACAAGGGGCAATGTTGGTTTATTTTACTGTGAAACTGTAATGATTGTTCGTTGAACCCGAATAAAGCAAATGTGATTTGATCTTCGTATGACCACGCTGTAACTTCAAAGTGGAAATTGATGAAATGCCATAAATGGTGGAACTATTTTTTTTGTATTTTTGACATTTTTAACTTTTTATTTTAATGTCTGCAAATTAAAACAAAATAACAGTTTCTGAAAGAAAATGAAAATAAAATGCAGAAAACAAACTAAAAATAAAAATGCACTCAGTATGATGCTATCCTGTTTCGACAAAACCGAAGATGTGAGGTTTCCCTGCATGCAACCTAATCTATTGGACCTGCAGAACATGCATAATCCCCATAGACTAAGTGCTGGTTCCTAGGGTACGAAATAAAATTCAGATTTCAAATATTAGCCTAATGTAACCCACAAAGGTGGTATTTAACATTATCTACAAATCTGAAATCTAAAAGAAAGTGAAAGAATAAACATTAAATCCATAGCATGCACAAAATATCTCTTTCTTTCTTGCCCACAAGATGCAAATTTTTGAATACTTCTGCATTAAAAATATCTCATGTTACAATAGCAGAATGTCTGGTTTTCCAAACCAGTCTATGGAAGAGAAACAGCTCAAACAGCAGGTCCAGAATAGCCTATCAACTTTAGCTCTGCAACCCTGTTCGTAGCGGTTTCCCATCAGTCCATGTGGAAGGAAAATATCCAAGAAAAACCCAGTGTCAAGGCCTTGCCCAGTCATGATTGTTCGGGCTGTCTCGCTGCTTTCTGTTGCAAAATCGTGACGCTTTTCATCTTTTGCACCATCTTGCTGCTTTCTATCGTGAAATCGTGACGCTTTTCATCTTTGCCCTTCATCTCGTCTTCAGGTCACGAAATGGCGACATGTCGCGATATCGTGACAACTTTTCATTCCGTACCACTTTGCTTATCTGACCGCGAAAACATGACATGTCACGATATCGTGACATTTTCCACTTTGTCTTTCTCTCTCTTCTATGACCCATGATTTCACAACACGTCGCGATATCGTGACATTTTCTCTTCATGATGCATTATGCTGCTCTTAACCATGAAAACGTGACATGTCGCGAAATCGTGACAATTTTCATTTTGTTGCATTTTGTTACTTTTAGCCGCAAAAAACGCGACAATTTTCCTTTCCACTGCATTTCGCTTGTCTGAGCCGCGAAAACGTGACCTGTCGCGATATCGTGACAACTTTTCATTTTCAGCCGCGAGGGAGCAACATGTCGCGATATCGCGACAACTTTTCATTTTCGGTCGTGATGGAGCAACATGTCGCGATATCGCGACAACTTTTCATTTTCTAGCCGCGATGGAGCAACATGTCGCGATATCGCGACACTTTTTCTATTTTTTGATATTTTCCTTTGATTTTTTAGCATCTGGGCCACTGAGGTCTTCTTTGAAAGCATGCAAAAAAGGTGGGTCCCCAATTTTGGGGTGTGTTGTGGATCAGCCACAACAAATGGTGACTCTATTTGTCAAATGCTCCTGAGCATTTTGGTGAGAACCCAACCTGAAATATACAAGCTTAGATACAGGCGTCAACACATAAAAGATAAACAAATACCGATAGATCAAAAATACATGAAACATCAGAATCATTAAGTATCAGCTCGGTGTGTGCAATGTGTTTTCATTCCCTATCACTTGAACTTGATCAACATTCCATTATCGGTTTCACTTATGATTTGTATGCAAGGCTATGAATGATTTGTGCAGGATTTGATGTATGATGAAGATGCTAGAGATATAACAACCTGCTTTACAAAGGCTCAAACCTTCTAATATCATGAACAAACATATTAAAGTTGTCAAACCCTCTTAGGACCAAATATATGTATATTGAATTAATTTACTAGATCCCAAAGTTGGTTATGTGTCACTACCATCTTGAACCCATGTGCAAGTGTAAGTGAAATCAGAACTTTGGGGAATAGGATTCCCAACCTAAGCGAGATGGGAATTTAACCCTATCCTTACTATTCTGATTTGGAGTTCATTACCTCATCTTGAACAAAATAATTTAACCTGTTATGGATGAAATGGTCGGGCTAGTCTATCCATATGAGCAATCAGTGGTCTTGCTTTTAGACAAGACATGTTGCCACGCATGAGCATACTTAACCCCATAATCCATGACTTGGCTTCATTCATTCTCTTTTCTTTTTTTTATTTCTTGGACCTTTGGGATGACTACCCATCCTTGCTAGGGACATGTAGTACGATCCCTCCAATCCAATATTAAGATGAAATGGGAAAATATTTTTATTTCTTGGACCTTTGGGATGACTACCCATCCTTGCTAGGGACATGTAGTACGATCCTTCCAATCCAATATTAAGAGAAAATGGGAAATATTAGTTAATTTTATTTCTTGGACCTTTGGGATGACTACCCATCCTTTGCAGAGGACATGTAGTACGATCCTTCCAATCCAAGCTTTATGATGAAATGGGAAAAATGGAAGCTTTGGGGAATCGGATTCTCAACCTAAGCGAGATGAGAATTATGCCCTATCCTTACTACTCCATGTAGGTCAAATCAGAGCTTTGGGGAGTTGGATCCTCAACCTAAGTTCGATGAGGATTTAATCCTATCCTTACTACTCCGGTTTTAGACTTTAAGCTTGATGGAAGTGGTAAAAACCATTGTTTTAAGGATTATGTTGCATGATAGGACAGACATGAAATATTCTTTTCACCTCACCTTTTCATCCAAGTATGGTTTTGACCATTTTGCTCAAGATTCTTTTTAATGTGCATGGAATGTGCTTGGTTCAAGATAGTTTGGGCATCAGTTCCCAACCTTAGGATCCTTTTAATATATGTTATGTAATAATCCTAAGAGGATTCGACACCTTCTCAATGATTGCACATGAAATGAAAATGTAACTGAGATGACATGTATATGCAATGTGGAATGTGACATGAGATATGAATGCACTGCTTCTTTTGGAATATATCATCTACTTTACCATAATGTGCAAAACTGACAACTTCATGCATCACAAGATTCAAACGATATTATTTAAATGTTTGTGTTACTTGTGGAGCTTTCTACAACACAATTCCAATGTTTCATATTTCCCTGATCTAAAGCATAAATTAACATCTCAAAAACAACTTTTTCATCATTTTTTTTTTAGACAAACCAAACATGTCAAATAAACACACAACTTTAAATCATGATTAAACTAACAATCCCAAAAATGAAACTTGAAAAACACAAACCCAAAACCAAAACCAAAATCTATATACAAATGTACAATATGGTACAAGATGAAGCAAAGCTTGGACTATCACTTTCCCGGATCCCAAACATGATTAGAACATTTCAAAAGACATATGACACAATATGTATGCCAAATGTTGTAGGAATCCAACAATAATAAGATCAAACCAAGCAATGCAACAAATTTCAACTTGCCACGCTCACCATACCAATTTGATTTAGTTCTATTACCAACACCATAGGTGAGATTCAAATCAAATTGATTAGACAATGGTTGGTATTCAATTTTGTCTTGTCTATTCTTTAAATTGCAAGTTTCATCATTCCATTCATGATTTAGAAGTAGGCTTTCTTTATCCAAAATGAAACTTTGTAAGTAAGAGCCTATTTCTAAACATTTTAAAGCCAATTCATCTTCCAAGTTTGTAGGCCAATCAAACTTGTGTAACAGTTTGCAAGCATCTAGGATATTTACTAAATTAGGATCATTAAAAGTTTTTACCCTAGATTCAATTAGTAATTGTTGATGAATTTGATTTAACAATTCAAGTGCATCAACTTCTTTTCCATTCATTAAAACAATGTTATTAAAGGTGTGATTAAAAATTATACCTTGTTTTTCATTCACCTTTAACGACATTTCACCATAAACATCATTCAAATTCAAAACATGGTCATGCAAATTTTCACCTAAATCTTGGATGTTTGAACACAAAAGGTTAGATTCTAACTTTTGAACATTTTTATTTACCAAAATTTGATGGGGATTTGCAATTCCCTCTTTTACCTCATGGTCTTCATATTCTTCATTGATTACTTGTTCATCAAACATACCAAAATTGGGCACCCAATTGAAAACATGCCCATCCTTTTCAACCCTCAAATGTTTTTGGTCAAAGTGTATGTCCCATGACTCATCTTGATGATCCTTCATTTGAGTTGCTTCCAATTGATCAATCTCTTTGTCATTTGGTTCCAATTCTTTGTTCACTATCCATGGTATCTCTTCATTTGAATCCTCAAAATCATCATGCAAACTTGCATCCGCACCTTCAATGAATTTATATTCAACATGATCGAATTTTGTCACCTTCTCAAATCTTGTGAATGTGAGATCTTCGTATGATGTATAAGTTTCAACATCCTGCATATCAAGTGAAATATGAGTTTCATCTATAGGGGTGTGAGAAAAGAATGCATTATCATATCTCCCCCAACCATTATAAAAATTATCTTCCAAATTTGTGGGATGAAACTCCATGGTATTTGTGACATGATCTTTTGATTCATTCATCAATTCACTTTCTTTCTTTGTCCTTGGCAATAGGATCATTATAATCTTCCAAAATTTGATGAGATTTGAAACCCTCTTCCAAAACATCCTCAAATTGTACAGGAGTTGTAATATCTTCCTTTGAGTAGGCGATTATGTTGTCCTGTATATCAATTGGCACACAAGTTTCATTAGTAGTTTTGGAGTGAGTGTAGTCTTCCCACTTCTTCCAAGCATCATAATAATCATCTTTCAAAATCAAGTGGTGACGTTCAACTACTTCTTCAACATCTTCCAATTCATCAATGTGTTTCTCATCAAATTCATCTTCACCTTCCTTAGATGGTTCAATTATTTCCAAAAGTGGGTCGTTTCTTGAATTCAAATTTGTAAGGCCATCATAGTCCAAATTAGTAACCCATGATTCAATTTTATCATAATTTGGAGGGTGAAGAATTTCTTGATCATTAATTTTACACATCTCATCAATAGTATCTTCCAAGAACAAGTGGTGAAACTCTATCATGTCTTCAAATTCATTTATTGGTTTTCTTCCAATTTCACTTTCAACCACTTCATTCAATTCTATGGTGGGTTCCATCCTATCACATATATCAAACATTGTTGAATTTAGAACCCCTTCATCCGAATAATCATGTATCTCTATGAATGAGATCATTTCTGCATAATCCTCACTAGCGGATGTTGGCTTAGCAATTTGCACCTCCTCGTGGACTACATCTAAGGTGGTTGTAAGATTTGGATATTCAAATTCATCCCCTTGATCATTTACCTTAGATATCATTGGAGTGGAGGGTGCTATATTTGATGGTTGGTGTAGGTTGGCATCAATATCTTTAGAAGGACAATCTCTCATATGAACATGTTGTGCCTTTTCTTCTTCAAGACCTTGTCGTTCTATCTCTTCTAAGATCTCATGGATTTTCTCTAGAGACAAGCCACCCATTTTTTCCTCAATGAGTGAAGCAAGTGTGGGGTGTATGGCTCCCAGGTATACTTCCATGGCTTCCTCTTCTAATGTGTTAAAATTTTCCCACATTTGGGAGTGCAACTCACGAAATCTTCCATTGAATTGACTCAAGGATTCATTAGGCTCCTTACATATGGAGGTAAACTGATTTTTCAAGATTTCTAAGTCAACCTCATTACCAAAATGATAAAGATAGGCTGCTTCTAGTTGTATCCAAGAAGTCCTAACCTCCATGGGTAGTTGGCTATACCAAAAGAATGGTTTATCATCCAAAATGTATGCAAATAACTTACAAGCCACCTCCTCATAGAAAATCTGGAATTGACATAATGTATCCTTGTAGACATGTAGTTTTTGCAAGTATCCTAGTGGCACCTCTTGATTAAAACACCGTAAAAAATCCAATAACATTTTAGGAATTTGATAGGGTATCACATGTATAGACAAACCCTTATAATGATCCTCCATCATAGATACCATTCTTTCTCTTAGAGACACTATTTCAGCTCTCAGGGATACCATTTGCTCCTCAAGTGTTGCCATTAGTGAAACTTAAAATGTAATTTTAGAACCAAATCTATTGAATATTCAATTTGCAATGTATAAAAAAAAATCAAGTTAGCATCAACTAAGAGATGTATTCATTAAAATCAAATGAAAAGTAATTGAACAACACTTTGTTAGTCAAGACCAAAATTTTCAAAATTAAATCAAATCACATTATTTCGTATGAACAATCAGAAAAGTGTTAGAATAATATACAACATACCTGAATTGCTTAAAATAGAATAAAGTAAACCAATTCAGGCCATCCTTTTAACAATCTGCTGAGTGTTAGAGGACTAAAGCATACAAAAATTTAAATTTAAATCACACTAAAATAAACCCGTTCATGCCCTCCTTCTAGCGCCAATCTGTTGAGTGGTGTTAGAGGAGGCCGAAGATGCTAATCAAATGGACTTGAAATATTTAGCAATGTAAAGCTCTCAAACAATTATAAACCTATAGCATTTAAAATCATAATAAAATAAACCATTTCATGCCCTCCTTCTAGCGCCAATCTGTTGAGTGGTATTTTCACCCGATTGTGAAAACACACTCTCCGATAGGATTTGGGTTCTAAATCCTCTCTTGCAAAGAAATTAAACAAATAACTTCTCCAAGGTCTCCGCTATATTAGCATTTTACATCTGTGTATTAATAATCTCAAATAAAGATATTCAATTTAAATGCTTGGAACACCTTAGTGGTTGCAAGTAACTGAAAACAAGGGGCAATGTTGGTTTATTTTACTGTGAAACTTTAATGATTGTTCGTTGAACCCGAATAAAGCAAATGTGATTTGGTCCTTATATGACCATGCTGTAACTTCAAAGTGGAAATTGATGAAATGCCATAAATGGTGGAACTATTTTTTTTTGTATTTTTGAATTTTTAATTTTTTATTTTAATGTCTAGAGAATTAAAATAAAGTTAGAATTTCTAAAAATAAAGTGCAGAAAAAGAAAATAAAATGCAAAAAAAAAAATGAAAATGAAATTGCATTCAGTTTGATGCTATCCTGTTTCGACAAAACCGAAGATGTGAGGTTTCCATGCATGCAACCTAACCTATTGGACCTGCATGACATGCATAATCCCCATAGACTAAGTGCTGGTTCCTAGGGTACGAAATAAAGTTTAGATTTCAAATATTAGCCTAATGTAACCCACAAAGGTGGTATTTAACATTATCTATAAATCCGAAATCTAAAAGAAAGTGAAAGAATAAACATTAAATCCATAGCATGCACAGAAGATCTCCTTCTTTCTTGCCCATAAGATGCAAATTTTTGAATACTTTTGCATTAAAAATATGTCATGTTACAATAGCAGAATGTCTGGTTTTCCAAACCAGTCTGTGGAAGAGAAACAACTCAAACAGCAGGCCCAGAATAGCCTATCAACTTCAGCTCTGCAACCCTGTTCGCAGTGGTTTCCCACCAGTCCATGTGGAAGGAAAATATCCAAGAAAAACCCAGTGTCAAGGCCTTGCCTTCATTCTGCAATATTCTCCACTGAATAGTTTCTGACCCTTGTACCAATCCTCGGCTTTTGCTTTTAAACCCTCTGGCAATGCTCTCTGTTTCACCCTGTGACGCTTCGCTTCATCTCCCAGATCGCCTCGTTTCACCTTCCTCGCCTTTTCGTTGCTTTTGACTTTATGCTCGACATCGAGACGCTTGATCTTCTCTATGAACTGTAACGCTTCTATAGCCCTTACACCTTTATGCCACGTGTTCCACGTTTCTCTGCATGTTCCATAACGGCCCCCTATAAATCATGACCAAAAATAGCATGTCACGATATCGTGACATTTTTATGCATGTAGCTTTGCTCTTCTACCTGTATCGTGAAAATGAGACATGTCGTGATATCGTGACATTTTTCTATCAACAACCTTGTCCGCCTTCATGCACCGCAAAAATGAGACATGTCACAAAATCGTGACAATTTTTTGCCCACAACCTTGTCTGCCTTCATGCACAATGAAAATAAGACATGTCACGAAATCGCGACAATTTTCTATCAACGGGCCACGCAAATGCAACCTGTCGTGAAATCGTGACGTTTTTCTCTTTTGGGCTACGAGGGTGCAACCTGTCGTGAAATCGCGACGCCTTTTCATTTTGCTGTGCTTTTCTGTACATGGCCGTGAAAATGTGACATGTCACGAAATCGTGACACTTTTTCATTCCATACCATCTCGTTGCCTTCTGTCATGAAATCGTGACACCCTTTCATTCCGTACACATTGTCTGCTTTCTGTCGTGAAATCATGACACTTTTCTTTTCGTTCGGGCTGTCTCGCTGCTTTCTATCGAAAAATCGTGACGCTTTTCTCTTTTGCACCATCTTGCTGCTTTCTGTCACGAAATCATGACACTTTTCATCTTCGCCCTTCATCTCGTCTTCAAGTCACGAAATGGTGACATGTCATGATATCGTGACAACTTTTCATTCCATACCACTTTGCTTGTCTGAGCCGCGAAAACGTGACATGTCGCGATATCGTGACATTTTCCACTTTGTCTTTCTCTCTCTTCTATGACCCGTGATTTCACAACACGTCGCGATATCGTGACATTTTCTCTTCATGATGCATTCTGTTGCTCTTAACCGCGAAAATGCGACATGTCGCGAAATCGTGACAATTTTCATTTTGCTGCATTTTGTTACTTTTAGCCGCGAAAATGCGACATGTCGCGAAATCGTGACAATTTTCCTTTCCACTACATTTCGCTTTCTGAGCCGCAAAAACGCAACATGTCGCGATATCGTGACAACTTTTCATTTTCTACCGCGATGGAGCAACATGTCGCGATATCGTGACACTTTTTCATTTTTGGCCGTGATGGAGCAACATGTCGCGATATCGCGACACTTTTTCATTTTTTGCCGCGATGGAGCAACATGTCGCGATATCGTGACACTTTTTCATTTTCTGCCGCGATGGAGCAACATGTCGCGATATCGCGACACTTTTTCATTTTTTGCTATTTTCCTTTGATCTTTTAGCATCTGGGCCACTGCGGTCTTCTTTGAAAGCATGCAAAAAAGGTGGGTCCCCAATTTTGGGGTGTGTTGTGGATCAGCCACAACATGGTAATAGGGTTTCAAACATTATGTACAAAGACTAGGAGGGAAGATATAAATGGAATGAATATTTTTTACAAGTATTCTAGACATTGTTGTTAGGAGTCAATTGAGTAAAAAGTTAATAACAATGATTATTTCAAGGGGATTCAAGGATAAGTTGATTTCTAATATGAATAGCTTAGGAGAATACATAGTAAGAAGTGGATATAAGATAAAGCACCAACAAAATAGTAATACCTTAAGAATATAGAGAGATATTTGCAATAGCCCAAGCATTCCAAAGTTAAAATATTTGTAAGACTACTAGGTCATAGAAAAATTGTATCCTAGGATAACCTAATGAAAAGGAGTTTTCATGGCCCCTCACAATGTATTCCAATAGACCATATCTTGGGACACTGTTCAATCATCTAGGAACTATAGCAATGGATTCTTAATCTATTTGGTAAATACATGGTGATGAATGCCAAAATTTAAGAATGGTTAAAGCAATGGTAGAGCACTATTAAAAATGAGGTATTACAGATAATCTGGGATATATAAAAAGATAAAATACTTTGGACTATATGGATGGAAAGGAGTAGAAGAATATTTAAAAGAAAGGAAATCAGTTTAGAGGTAATGAAAAGAAAAATTTATTTAGCCATAGAGGAGTCTAAACCAACCCTATCAACTCACCCAATCCCTAATATTGAAGTAGAGAGTCTTAATAGCTAGAGTGAAGTCATCAAATGTAATTATTATGTTGGTTATAAGAGAAACAAAATGAATACATTAACATAATGTGGAAATCTCTAGAAGTGGAGTTGGTCAAATTAAATTTTGATGAAGCATCTAAAGTAAATCCAAGACCAGTAGAAGGAGAAGGAATAATTAAAAATAATAATAATGAGATTTTGTCATATTACGCTTTCAATAATAGATTTAAGACAAATAATGAAGCTAAAGCTTAAGCAGCTTTATAAGGGTTAGAAATATGTAGACAAATGAAATAGAATAGAGTATGGATGGAAGGTGATTCACTAATAGTAATAAATATAATTTTAATGAAATTAAAGACTCTATGGAATATATACAAGAGATCATTGTTGAAATACAAGACCTTGCTATAGAGTTTGAATAAATTAGGTTTACACATACATTTAGGAAAGGGAATAAATGTGTAGATAGGCTAGCCAATAAAGGGTTTTTATTTTTTGATAGATGGATGGATTAAAAGCATATTTTTAAAGGGCCCCAAAACCTTATTACAAAGCGATACAAAAACCATCAGGTTCGTAGACCAAAAGGGAAGGTCAAGGCAAGCCATAAGGGTGGTATCAAACCTAAATAAGAAAAAGCTAAAATACAAGAAGTTCTCGAAGGGACAAACCTAAAATCCAAAATTTTAAAATTAAACTCAAATTCCTACCTAAAAATTGAGTTGGCAAAACCACGAAAGTAGAAAACCTAGTGATCACCAAAGCAGAAAACCTAGTGATCGCTAAAGCATAAAAATCAAAAATTAAATTTAAACTTACAATCCCACTGGGACCATCCCATCAGGCCATCCCGATAGGGCCAATCCACCCATAAGGGTCTAGGAAACCAAAAACCAATAAAAGGAGCAACGGGAAAACCATAAGTGAACAACCCATTTAAGGAAGACTAGAAAAAATAGTAGGAACAAATAAATCCCACTAGGGATTAACCATCAAGTAGCAACTACAACAAAGGATGATCCTATATAGGAAGGAATAGGACCATCATGGGCTGACCCAGCAAGAGAATCCTATTTGGATGCACAAGAAAGCAAGATTGGTATAGAAATTAAATCCCATTCAGAAAGGTATGGGAAACCTGAAGATCCATCCCATGAATAGTTGAAATGAAAACAAGGCCTGGAAAGTGGATCAACAGATAATAGAGATCTCAACAGGCCATAAAATCTCTCTACGAAGGATACTAAGAATGTAGGCTGAAGAGAAAGGGTCCAAAGATCCCAACCACAAGGATGACCCATGACAGGAGCAAACTGAACATAGGCATTTTCAATCGTGGCCCGATAATTGTAGTAAATGATGAAGCATGAGGTCCCACCCCAAGATCTTTAAAACTACAAAATTAAACCACAAAAAATGACCACCCACACTAGAAAATCACATAGTCCTACTGGTCTGTAAAGGGAATAAACCACAAAATCTAGAGCTACAACTGCACAAAAAATAATAGGGTCCCAACCCAAGACTAAAAATATAGACTATAGTAATATCTTCGTCGAAACATCCAAAGGTAGACAAACATTGGCAAACTTGATCTGGAACAAGAAGGGATGACCATCTGCAGATGCTGAGCACGGGCTCCCCTAAAGCCACAAAAAATATATATAGTGATCTCAAGAAATAAAAATAAAAAATGCCAAACCCTTTTTTAGAAGACATAGCCCCCTAACTAGGCTAGCCAAAAACCAACCAAACCAAGGTAATTGGGATAGGATTTTTGGGATGATCCAACCAACTGTGAAGTTTCAATCAAACACGGGAAACAAGCCTGGAAGATCTAGTGGATCCTGTGTGAAGAACACAAGCTTATACTGAGAGGGGGGTGAACAGTATAAGACCACTTTTTACTTTTCTTTCCCAAATAGTATTATCCAATATAATCAGTGGCAATATCAATAGCAATAACCAAAGCAATGCACAAATCATCACACACAATAGAGACACCAATTTAACGTGGTTCACCCAATGTGGGCTACTCCACGGAGAAAATATTTCACTAATATTTTCTCAATAAATATCTTGGGAATCCTTTCCCTATTACAATGTTTATGGACCTCTATCCAAAGGAGATACCAATCCCCTAAATCAAGTTCGTGGATCTCTATCCATAGGAGAACTCCTTTATCCTCTTGCTCATGGTGATCTTCTAGAAGAACTATTGCCTCCACTGCACTTGCTAATGGATCTCTATCCACTGAAGACTCTTGTCCTCACTCAGAAGACCTGTCCTCACTACCCTGGCTAATGGATCTCTATCCACTAGAGACTATCATCCTCTATACTCTATCACCTCCAAAGCTCTATCTCAAATCTGTACTAAACATAGTCCTTTGGTCTAGCACAAATCTATCCTCAATCTCTGTCTCTAGTCTGGCACAAACCTGTCCTCAAATCTGCACCAAACTCTATCCTCAAATCTATACTAAACATAGTCCTTCGGTCTAGCACAAATCTGTCCTCAATCTCTATCCTCAAGCCTTAACTCAAAGCTTGACTCAATCTCAAATCAACTCTGTTGGATCTGCCCCAAACCTTAACTCAAGGTTTGAACAAATCAATCAATCAACTCTGCTCTCAAGCCTTCTCAAAGACTTGTCTCAAATATTCCTTGTAAGCTTCCACAAAAGCTCACACCAATCTGTCCACAAGTCCTCTCTAGAACTTGTCCAATCTAAAAAACTCAATCTCTCAATAAGTCCTCTCAAGAACTTAACCAAATCTCTCAATAAGTCCTCTCAAGAACTTAACCAAATATGCTCTCAATCTGTATTGTAAGCTTCCACAAAAGCTTACTCAAATCTGTCCACAAGTCTTCTCAAAGACTTACCTCAAATCTACTCAACAAGTCCACACTAGAACTTGTCCAATCTCATAGAAACATAAAGAGAATTGTTAGAGACTCAATATGCTCTATACTCATCACAATGCTCAAACACTTTCAATCACTCTTTCAAAAACATACAGAGAATTGTTAGAGACTCAATATGCTTCAACTCAATCACTTTATCAATTCAATTCAGAATATAGAATAGTTTGTTTTATGGAACTTGAACAATCACTTCACACATCCACTTGACTAGGCTCAACCAACTCTACTCAACCAATCACTCAATGAAACAATCCTTCCTTACAAACCCTAGTCCAAGTATATAAACACCAACTCAAAATATTTCCAACAATGCTCAACAACAAATATCACATAACAATGATAACCCTAGTTCAAGTTCTTTGCTCAACAACTCACTTCAAAAACAATTCTCATAAAACAACTCTCACATAACAATGATACTCATGTTCTTTTCAAACCCTAGTTCAATTCTTCTCAACAAAAGCTTCAACAACAATGCTTATAAAACAACTCTCACATAACAATGATACTCATGTTCTTTTCAAACCCTAGTTCTTTACTCAACCAATGGCTTCAACAACAATGCTTATAAAACAAGGTTTTAATAACAACTCTTTATTCTAGAAAACCTTGAAGCATTAACTCAACACACTCAAAAGGAAACCCTAATCAAGTCCTTTTCACTCCAAACTTATTTTCTAGAAAACCAACCAATCAACTTAACTATGGAAGAATGTGCTCATACCTTTTCCTTGATGATGAAGGAATCTCATAAATCTGCCAAAACCACAAACACTTCTTTGCCAAGCTCAAAGAAGTTATAAGATGATAAACTCCCTCAAAAATACAATATAAATATCAAGACACACATACACCTTATCACTCCATCTTTAAGAAAACATTCATCAACATTTACAAAAATAATTCACCACTTACACCTTATAATCTCCCAATTAAAATAATATTCAATGCACTCTTCTTTTCAAAATAACTCAATGCAAGAAGTTCCCTTTATCCTTTTATAACTTCAACAAATCAATGTGACACAAACACTTTATTCAAAAATAAAGCTAACCCCTTATTCCTCCAATTTACCAAAAATAATAATCAAATAAAAATCCTTTTAAGCAACCCTTTTAACTCCCTAAGACCTCATGTCAAACTTTAGGCAACACAAAAATAATAATCAAAATTTATTACCTTTGCCTTGGTGGGATTCGAACTCACGACGCAGCCTCAACCAGTGCCCTAGCCATGGCTCCAACCGCCACACGAGCTAGGCGCTCGCTTGGAGAGTAAAGAGCACCACGTGCTCTATGAAGCTCCACGCTTTGCCTAGCAAAATGTGCACCTTTTCCTTTGGCACTTCCAACACAAACACAACCACCAAAACATATTACCACCATGTTTCGAACGTAGGTCACCTAGCGCCCAAACACTCTAACCATTGCCCTCTTGCCACTAGGCCATGCTGCCTAGATGGCTTCCAAATTTCGATACTTTTTGATTTATCTCTATTCACTGGCACATAACACAAAAATTTGCTTCTCTTTTTCCGCACAAGTTCTCAACACAATTGCATGCATTAACGTTCAAGCAAAAGGATAATTTTAATGCCTCTAAGGCATGGGTTTTTATATCAATTTCCTCCTTCACACATACACGTCGATGCTTCAAAATTCCTTCAAACTTTAGACGTCGACACTATGATTTTCCTTTAAACTTATTAATTTATAAATTATTTAAATTCTTTTGAATTTAAATTTTATAAATTAATTCTTTAAAACCCTTTGGTTTTATTAAGGCCTTCTCTCATTGTACAACTTTGTATAAATAATATTTATTTATAAAATTTAAATTCAATTTGAATTTAAATATTTTATAAAATAAATATTAAACCTTCCTTTAGCTTTGCAATAAGCTTCCTTGGGTTTTTATGAAAAACCTTTTATTTTAAACCTTCTAACTTATGCTTCCACATAATATTAAAAATATTATGAAGTCCTTTTGCCTTTAACCTCTGCATTGTTCCTCTTGACCTTTTGACATCATCAATAGCTTATTAATGACAACTTTATTTCTTGACATCAATGACAACTTTGACTCAAAATGTCCAACAATCTCCCCCTTTGTCATTGATGGCAACCCAAATTCTTTTTCATGAAAACTTGACCTTTCCTTTGTTCTGCTCCCCCTGGGACATTGCTCCCCCTGGCTCAATGCTCTCTTCAAATATCTCTTCTTTACTCAAATACCAAATCTCTCCCCCTTTGACATCAATGGCAAAGGGTCACCTTTGGGGCTCGGGGCTAAGAATGAGCCTCTTAGCTTAGCCCCTCCCCCACCTCCTCTTGAGGTGGTTAATTCTAGGGTGGGAGTATTTCTACTCCCAGAAAGCACTGTTCTTTACCTTTATCCTCTTTCCTTCTTATCTGATCCTTCTGATTCCTTTGACTATTTCTTTCCATGTCCATGTTCCTATCCATGTCCATATTCCTATTCATGTTCATATTCATGTTCATATCCATGTTCCTCTGTTCCAATTCATGTTCTTTCATATCCATTCATGTTCCCTTCATATCCTGTTCCTATTCATATTCATGTTCCTATTCCTATTCATACTTGATTCTGGAATGTCTGCTCTACACCACTTTGTTGTGTGACCATCATTATTGCACTTATAACACTTAATGTTATTATTCCTTGGAGGTGCAAATGTCTTAGGATTTCTCCTAGTGAAGCCATATCCTCTTCTATCATGAACCCTGCAATTCATTGCCTTGTGACCAAACTGATTACATGAGTAGCAATACCCATGGAAAAGTTGTTTGTTCCCATATTCCTATCTTTCATGTGTCCTGCACTGTGAAGCCATGTGCCCAAACCTGTGACATGAGAAGCATCGTCCATTGAAGAAACCTTGCCTAGACCCCATTGGTCTCTTAGTCTCTTCTACCTTGTCATGTTTCCTGTTCCATCTGTTCCTTACTTGTGCATTGTTCCTTTCCTTGTTGAACTTTCTATTGTCCAACTTATCCTTAGAAGTCTCACTCTCTCTTTTACTTACTTCTTTTGATGCTTCTTCTTTTGGTGTTTGAGCTTGACTCTCCTTTTTTTGCTTCCTGTTTCCTTTGTTCTTCTTTAGAACTAAGTCCTATTTTGGTGACTGATGACCTTTGTGCATTGATAATCATGTCCAAAGTCTTTGGATTTTCCTCAAACTTGTGTAGCTTGTCCTTAGAACCTTTTACTTCCATCCTTAGTGAAACTATCTCATGCTCTAATCTTTCACACTCTAGATCTTTTGTCTTTAATTTTTTGGCCATACCTTCTTCAATTTTTCTTGCCTCTTCAACCTTGATTTTGAAGTTGGTGAGTTCCTGTAGAAACTTTGCTTTTGCTTTCTCATCTTCTTGAGCTTGAACCCTTAATCCTGAGTTCTCCCTTTTTAATTCTTCAAGAGTAACCATAAGTCTTTCACATTCTATCTCTTTTACCTTTGACTGTTCAACCATACCTTCTTCAACTCTTCTTGCCTTTTCAACCTTATCTCTCAAGTCGGAGAGATCTTGTAGAAGCTTTGTCTTACATTTCTCATCTTCTTGTATTTGAGCCTTCAATTCTAAATTTTTTCTTTTCAATTCAACAAGTTCCTTAAGAGTGGCTTCCTCCTTTTCTTTTTTTGAATCTTCCTCTTCTTTTAATTGATCTTCAATAGGAGTATTTTCTTCTAATACTGAAAGTAGAGTTTCTTCTTCATACCTATTTTGATTGTCCCTATTATCCTTTCTTGAACCAACCTCTAGGATTTCATTTTTAAGAATATCATCTTCATCTTCACCACTACTAAACCCATTGCAATAACCTGCATCATGACCGAGTTGACCACAAACAAAACATTCTTCACCTTCTTGTGGACAATAAGCTGCATGGTGACCTGTATTCCTACATCTGGTACAAAACTTTATCCATCTGATATTTTCTCCACTGCTTGATTCATCTCTTGAATCTATTTCTACTTTTCCTCCCAAAACAACAATATCAAATTCATCTTCCTTTTCTTTCATGACCATGTGTGTTCTTTTCTTCTTGTGTCTCATGGTTCTACCTTTGCCTTTCTTTGCCATTTGTGTTCTTGTAAGATCTTCCTTCAAGCTGTTAAACCTTTTTCGAAGGAACCAACTCTGATACCAATTGAAGAACACAAGCTTATATTGAGAGGGGGGTGAACAGTATAAGACCACTTTTTACTTTTCTTTCCAATCAATATTATCCAATATAATCAATATAATCAATAGCAATAACCAAAGCAATGCACAAATCATCACACACAATAGAGACACCAATTTAACGTGGTTCACCCAATGTGGGCTACTCCACGGAGAAAATATTTCACTAATATTTTCTCAATAAATATCTTGGGAATCCTTTCCCTATTACAATGTTTATGGATCTCTATCCAAAGGAGATACCAATCCCCTAAATCAAGTTCATGGATCTCTATCCATAGGAGAACTCCTTTCTCCTTTGCTCTAGCTGGTGATCTTCTAGAAGAACTACTGCCTCCACTACACTAGCTAATGGATCTCTATCCACTAAAGACTCTTATCCTCACTCAGAAGACCTATCCTCACTTCCTTGGCTAATGGATCTCTATCCACTAGAGACTATCATCCTCTATACTCTATCACCTCCAAACTTACACTCAGCTTTATCTCAAATATATACTAAACATAGTCCATCGGTCTAGCACAAATATATCCTCAATATCTATCTCTAGTCTAGCACAAATCTATCCTCAAATCTGCACCAAAATCTATCCTCAAATCTATACTAAACATAATCCTTCGATCTAGCACAAATTAATCCTCAATATCTATCCTCAAGCCTTAACTCAAAGCTTGACTCAATCTCAAATCAACTCTTGGATCTACCCCAAACCTTAACTCAAGGTTTGAACAAATCAATCAATCAACTCTACTCTCAAGCCTTCTCAAAGACTTATCTCAAATATACCTTGTAAGCTTCCACAAAAGCTCACACCAATCTATCTACAAGTCCTCTCTAGAACTTGTCCAATCTGCTCAATAAGTCCTCTCAAGAACTTAACCAAATATACTCAATAAGTCCTCTCAAGAACTTAACCAAATATGCTCTCAATATGTATTGTAAGCTTCCACAAAAGCTTACTCAAATATATCCACAAGTCTTCTCAAAGACTTACCTCAAATCTGCTCAACAAGTCCACACTAGAACTTGTCCAATCTCATAGAAACATAAAGAGAATTGTTAGAGACTCAATATTCTCTATACTCATCACAATGCTCAATAAATTTCAATCACTCTTTCAGAAACATACAGAGAATTGTTAGAGACTCAATATGCTTCAACTCAATCACTTTCTCAATTCAATTCAGAATATAGAATAGTTTGTTTTATGGAACTTGAACAATCACTTCACACATCCACTTGACTAGGCTCAACCAACTCTACTCAACCAATCACTCAATGAAACAATCCTTCCTTACAAACCCTAGTCCAAGTATATAAACACCAACTCAAAATATTTCCAACAATGCTCAACAACAAATCTCACATAACAATGATACTCTTTCTTTTAAACCCTAGTTCAAGTTCTTTGCTCAACAACTCACTTCAACAACAATGCTTATAAAACAACTCTCACATAACAATGATACTCATGTTCTTTTCAAACCCTAGTTCAAGTTCTTTACTCAACCAATGGCTTCAACAACAATGCTTATAAAACAAGGTTTTAACAACAACTCTTTATTCCAAAAAACCTTGAAGCATTAACTCAACACACTCAAAAGGAAACCCTAATCAAGTCCTTTTCACTCCAAACTTATTTTCCAAAAAACCAACCAATCAACTTAACTATGGAAGAATGTGCTCATACCTTTTTCTTGATGATGAAGGAATCTCATAAATCTGCCAAAACCACAAACACTTCTTTGCCAAGCTCAAAGAAGTTATAAGATGATAAACTCCCTCAAAAATACAATATAAATATCAAGACACACATACACCTTATCACTCCATCTTTAAGAAAACATTCATCAACATTTACAAAAATAATTCACCACTTACACCTTATAATCTCCCAATTAAAATAATATTCAATGCACTCTTCTTTTCAAAATAACTCAATGCAAGAAGTTCCCTTTATCCTTTTATAACTTCAACAAATCAATGTGACACAAACACTTTATTCAAAAATAAAGCTAACTCCTTATTCCTCCAATTTACCAAAAATAATAATCAAATAAAAATCCTTTTTAAGCAACCCTTTTAACTCCCTAAGACCTCATGTCAAACTTTAGGCAACACAAAAATAATAATCAAAATTTATTACCTTTGCCTTGGTGGGAATTGAACTCATGACGCAGCCTCAACCAGCGCCCTAGCCATGGCTCCAACCGCCGCATGAGCTAGGCGCTCGCTTGGGGAGTAAAGAGCACCACGTGCTCTATAAAGCTCCCCACTTTGCCTAGCAAAACATGTGCCATTTCCTTTGGTGCTTCCAACACAAACACAACCACCAAAACACGTTGCCATCGCATTTCGAACGCAGGTCACCTAGCGCCCAAACACTCTAACCACTGCCCTCTTGCCACTAGGCCATGCTGCCTAGATGGCTTTCAAATTTTGGTGCTTTTTGATTTTATCTCTATTCGCTAGCACATAACACAAGAAATTCGCTTCTCTTTTTTCACACGAGTTCTCAACACAATTGCATGCATTAACGTTCGAGCAAAAGGATAATTTTAATGCCTCTAAGGCATGGGTTTTTATATCAATTTCCTCCTTCACACATACACGTCGATGCTTTCAATTTTCCTTCAAACTTTAGACGTCGACACTATGATTTTCCTTTAAACTTATTAATTTATAAATTATTTAAATTCTTTTGAATTTAAATTTTATAAATTAATTCTTTAAAACCCTTTGGTTTTATTAAGGCCTTCTCTCATTGTACAACTTTGTATAAATAATATTTATTTATAAAATTTAAATTCAATTTGAATTTAAATGTTTTATAAAATAAATATTAAACCTTCCTTTAGCTTTGCAATAAGCTTCCTTGGGTTTTTATGAAAAACCTTTTATTTTAAACCTTCTAACTTATGCTTCCACATAATATTAAAAATATTATGAAGCCCTTTTGCCTTTAACCTCTGCATTGTTCCTCTTGACCTTTTGACATCATCGGTAGCTTATTAATGACAACTTTGTTCCTTGACATCAATGACAACTTTGACTCAAAATGTCCAACAATCTCCCCCTTTGTCATTGATGGCAACCCAAATTCTTTTTACCAAAAACTTGACCTTTCCTTTGTTCTGCTCCCCCTGGGACATTGCTCCCCCTGGCTCAATGCTCTCTCCTTTTTACTCAAATACCAAATCTCTCCCCCTTACTCAAATCTCTCCCCCTTTGACATCAATGGCAAAGGGTCACCTTTGGGGCTCGGGGCTAAGAATGAGCCTCTTAGCTTAGCCCCTCCCCCACCTCCTCTTGAGGTGGTTAATTCTGGGGTGGGAGTATTTCTACTCCCAGAAAGCACTGTTCTTTACCTTTATCCTCTTTCCTTCTTATCTGATCCTTCTAATTCCTTTGACTGTTTCTTTCCATGTCCATGTTCCTATCCATGTCCATGTTCTTATTCCTATTCATATTCTTTCCTGTTCCTATTCATATCCGAGTTCTTGTTCCTGTTCATATCCATGTTCCTATTCACTATTCTTGTTCTATTCTGTTCCTTTCATATCCATTTCCTATTCTATTCTATTCTTGTTCTTTTCCCTGTTCTTGTTCATACTTCTTGATTCTGGAATGTCTGCTCTACACCACTTTGTTGTGTGACCATCATTATTGCACTTATAACACTTAATGTTATTATTCCTTGGAGGTGCAAATGTCTTAGGATTTCTCCTAGTGAAGCCATATCCTCTTTTATCATGAACCCTGCAATTCATTGCCTTGTGACCAAACTGATTACATGAGTAGCAATACCCATGGAAAAGTTATCTATTCCCATATTCCTATCTTTCATGTGTCCTGCACTGTGAAGCCATGTGCCCAAACCTATGACATGAGAAACATCATCCATTGAAGAAACCTTGCCTAGACCCCATTGGTCTCTTAGTCTCTTCTACCTTGTCATGTTTCTTGTTCCATATGTTCCTTACTTGTGTATTGTTCCTTTCCTTGTTGAACTTTCTATTGTCCAACATATCCTTAGAAGTCTCACTCTCTCTTTTACTTACTTCTTTTGATGCTTCTTCTTTTTTGGTGTTTGAGCTTGACTCTCCTTTTTCTGCTTCATGTTTCCTTTGTTCTTCTTTAGAACTAAGTCCTATTTTGGTGACTGATGACCTTTGTGCATTGATAATCCTGTCCAAAGTCTTTGAATTTTCCTCAAACTTGTGTAGCTTGTCCTTAGAACCTTTTACTTCCATCCTTAGTGAAACTATCTCATGCTCTAATATTTCACACTCTAGATCTTTTGTCTTTAATTTTTTGGCCATACCTTCTTCAATTTTTCTTGCCTCTTCAACCTTGATTTTGAAGTTGGTGAGTTCCTGTAGAAACTTTGCTTTTGCTTTCTCATCTTCTTGAGCTTGAACCCTTAATCCTGAGTTCTCCCTTTTTAATTCTTCAAGAGTAACCATAAGTCTTTCACATTCTATCTCTTTTACCTTTGACTGTTCAATCATACCTTTTTCAACTCTCCTTGCCTTTTCAACCTTATCTCTCAAGTCAGAGAGATCTTGTAGAAGCTTTGTCTTACATTTCTCATCTTCTTGTATTTGAGCCTTCAATTCTAAATTCTCTCTTTTCAATTCAACAAGTTCCTTAAGAGTGGCTTCCTCCTTTTATTTTTTTAAATATTCCTCTTCTTTTAATTGGTCTTCAATAGGAGTATTTTCTTCTAATATTGAAAGTAGAGTTTTTTCTTCATACCTATTTTGATTGTCCCTGTTATCCTTTCTTGAACCAACCTCTAGGATTTCATTTTCGAGAATATCATCTTCATATTCACCGCTACTAAACCCATTGCAATAACCTGCATCATGATCGAGTTGACCACAAACAAAATATTCTTCACCTTCTTGTGGACAATAAGCTGCATGGTGACCTGTATTCCTACATCTGGTACAAAACTTTATCAATATGATCTTTTCTCCACTGCTTGATTCATCTCTTGAATCTATTTCCACTTTTCCTCCCAAAACAACAATATCAAATTCATCTTCTTTTTCTTTCATGACCATGTGTGTTCTTTTCTTCTTGTGTCTCATGGTTCTACCTTTGCCTTTCTTTGCCATTTGTGTTCTTGTAAGATCTTCCTTCAAGTTGTTAAACCTTTTTCGAAGGAACCAACTCTGATACCAATTGAAGAACACAAGCTTATACTGAGAGGGGGGTGAACAGTATAAGACCACTTTTTACTTTTCTTTTCCAAACAATATTATGCAATATAATCAATGGCAATATCAATAGCAATAACCAAAGCAATGCATAAATCATCACACACAATAGAGACACAAATTTAACGTGGTTCACCCAATGTGGGCTACTCCACGAAGAAAATATTTCACTAATATTTTCTCAATAAATCTCTTGGGAATCCTTTCCCTATTACAATGTTTATGGATCTCTATCCAAAGGAGATACCAATCCCCTAAATCAAGTTCATGGATCTCTATCCATAGGAGAACTCCTCCTCTACTCTGGATGGTGATCCTCTAGAAGACTACTACCTCCACTGCACTAGCTAATGGATCTCTCTCCACTGAAGACTCTTGTCCTCACTTAGAAGACCTATCCTCACTACCCTGGCTAATGGATCTCTATCCACTAGAGACTATCATCCTCTATACTCTATCACCTCCAAAGCTCTATCTCAAATCTGCACTAAACATAGTCCTTCGGTCTAGCACAAATCTATCCTCAATATCTGTCTCTAGTCTAGCACAAACCTATCCTCAAATATGCACCAAACTCTATCCTCAAATCTATACTAAACATAGTCCTTCGATCTAGCACAAATCTGTCCTCAATATCTATCCTCAAGCCTTAACTCAAAGCTTGACTCAATCTCAAATCAACTCTACTAGATCTACCCCAAACCTTAACTCAAGGTTTGAACAAATCAATCAATCAACTCTACTCTCAAGCCTTCTCAAAGACTTGTCTCAAATATGCCTTGTAAGCTTCCACAAAAGCTCACACCAATCTATCCACAAGTCCTCTCTAGAACTTGTCCAATCTGCTCAATAAGTCCTCTCAAGAACTTAACCAAATCCTCAATAAGTCCTCTCAAACTTATCCAAATCTACTCAATAAGTCCTCTCAAGAACTTAATCCAAATAGCTCTCAATCTGTATTGTAAGCTTCCACAAAAGCTTACTCAAATATGTCCACAAGTCTTCTCAAAGACTTACCTCAAATCTGCTCAACAAGTCCACACTAGAACTTGTCCAATCTCATAGAAACATAAAGAGAATTGTTAGAGACTCAATATGCTCTATACTCATCACAATGCTCAATCACTCTTTCAGAAACATACAGAGAATTGTTAGAGACTCAATATGCTTCAACTCAATCACTTTCTCAATTCAATTCAGAATATAGAATAGTTTATTTTATGGAACTTGAACAATCACTTCACACATCCACTTGACTAGGCTCAACCAACTCTACTCAACCAATCACTCAATGAAACAATCCTTCCTTACAAACCCTAGTCCAAGTATATGAACACCAACTCAAAATGTTTCCAACAATGCTCAACAACAAATCTCACATAACAATGATACTCATGTTCTTTTCAAACCCTAGTTCAAGTTCTTTGCTCAACAACTCACTTCAACAACAATGCTCATAAAACAACTCTCACATAACAATGATACTCATGTTATTTTCAAACCCTAGTTCTTTTCTCAACCAATGGATTCAACAACAATGCTATAAAAAATCTCACAAAAAGATACTCATATAAACTAGTTCTTCACTCAACCAATGGCTTCAACAACAATGCTTATAAAACAAGGTTTTAACAACTCTTTATTCCAGAAAACCTTGAAGCATTAACTCAACACACTCAAAAGGAAACCCTAATCAAGTCCTTTTCACTCCAAACTTATTTTCCAGAAAACCAACCAATCAACTTAACTATGGAAGAATGTGCTCATACCTTTTCTTTGATGATGAAGGAATCTCATAAATCTGCCAAAACCACAAACACTTCTTTGCCAAGCTCAAAGAAGTTATAAGATGATAAACTCCCTCAAAAATACAATATAAATATCAAGACACACATACACCTTATCACTCCATCTTTAAGAAAACATTCATCAACATTTACAAAAATAATTCACCACTTACACCTTATAATCTCCCAATTAAAATAATATTCAATGTACCTCTCTTTTTCAAAATAACTCAAGCAAGAAGTTCCCTTTATCCTTTTATAACTTCAACAAATCAATGTGACACAAACACTTTATTCAAAAATAAAGCTAACTCCTTATTCCTCCAATTTATCAAAAATAATATTCAACTAACAATCATTTTAAGCAACCCTTTTAACTCCCTAAGACCTCATGTCAAACTTTAGGCAACACAAAAATAATAATCAAAATTTATTACCTTGGCCTTGGTGGGAATCGAACTCACGACGCAGCCTCAACCAATGCCCTAGCCATGGCTCCAACCATCGTGCAAGCTAGGCGCTCGCTTGGAGAGTGGAGAGCACCACGTGCTCTATGAAGCTCCCCACTTTGCCTAGCAAAATGTGCACTTTTCCTTTGGTGCTTCCAACACAAACACAACCACCAAAACACACTACCATCATGTTTCGAACATAGGTCACCTAGCACCCAAACACTCTAACCACTGCCTTCTTGCCACTAGGCCACGTTGCCTAGATGGCTTCCAAATTTTGGCGCTTTTTGATTTGTCTCTATTCGCTGGCACATAAAATAAAAATTCGCTTCTCTTTTTCCACACGAGCTCTCAACACAATTGCATGCATTAACATTCGAGCAAAAGGATAATTTTAATGCCTCTTAAGGCATGGTTTTTATATTGATTTCCTCCTTCACACATACACGTCGGCGCTTCGAAATTCTTCACACTTTAGACATCGACACTATGATTTAAACTTATTAATTTATAAATTATTTAAATTCTTTTGAATTTAAATTTTATAAATTAATTCTTTAAAACCCTTTGGTTTTATTAAGGCCTTCTCTCATTGTACAACTTTGTATAAATAATATTTATTTATAAAATTTATATCAACTTTGAATTTTTTTTTTTTTTTGTTAAGTAGCAATATATACATAGCGGGTTTTTTAAGAGGATCCCAAAACCTTATTACAAAAAAAGGAACACCTTTAAGGCCGTAAGATTAATACCGAAGAGCTAGTCTCAGATCAATTTACAAAGAAGATCTTAACCACAAACCCAACATCAGTAAATCCCAACAAACATTTCTAGCAAAAACACAGCAAAATCAAAAACCCTGATTTGGGCAGAATTTTAGGACTCGCCATCGAATTTAGTTTTCCTTGGGATCCTCCTGACCGGATGAGGATCCTCTCGTGTGCTCCTTGAGTTTTCGAAGGTAGTGAATTACCGATTCAGTAGCTTTGGTGATGTTTCCCATGGCATCAATGGCTAGATCGAGCAGCAAGTTTAGCGACACCTTTTTCTGCTCCGATTTCGAGTTCGAGCTCAGGTGGAGCATAGGATCGGCTTTGACCTCAACCTTTGGTTTCTTGAACCGCCTTGAAGCTCTAACGGTTGGAGGAGTCACTTGGGCCCGCCTGCGACAGCGCTTGGAGGAATCGCTCTTGGGAGGGGACTGCCTGGGAGGGCTAGGAGGCTCAGTCCGAGGAGCTTCAGGGTCCGGGGACTCAGGGGGGTTGGAGGCAAGGGGAGGGACGTCCTTCGGGGGAGGCCTATTGGTGATAACATGATATAAAATGACAGCCATTAGGCCCTGGTGTCGTGGCTTGGTTTTAGACTTGAGGGCAGACTCGACGGAGTAGCATAGGGAGTAATTGAGGAAATCGAGAATGCAAAGTTTCTTGGAAGAGCGCAAGTGGTTGACAAAGCTGATGTGGTAGCTTCGGAGGGGTTTATCTGGGTCATCATAGCAGATGAACTGCATTAGGGGCCTCATGGCCCAACTCCATGGCTCATCCAGAGTGCTTCGGTATAGGGCAGACTTATCCCACCCCAGGTTCCTCCCTTTGTCGAGGAACTGTTCCAGTTCCTCTTGCTAGTTGTGCTTGTCATAGCGGATGAGGCACCCAGAAGACGCCAGCCCCATGATCTCAAGCATGAGTTCTAAATTGACCTTCAAATGGACACCTTTGACATGGACCTCTCCTGCATGCCAAGTTTCCATGAAATCCTTGGTGATTTCATCGTCAGTACCCTAGAATTTACTGAGGAACGGAATGAGCCCGAGGGCTTTCATAAACACTTTTTCCTCTTCGAACAGAGAGGAGATCTCTGGTTCGACATAGGGCACAGCCATGGAGAGAGCAGAGGGAATTATGGGAAAAGGGCATTGAGTTGGCTACTGTAGAGGAGAGGGATTTCTGCAACCAAGGGCCTGACAAGGGCAGGAGAAGATGGTTCTATGTGGGGCATCGACAGGAGATTTAAGGACCATTTGCCTACCCAAAGTAGAGGACGTCGATCCAAAAGCTTTGCATGCATGGGAACTTATGAACACGAGGTGGCAAAAAAAAACCGTTGGATCTGGAGGGGTTCGTGCGACCATCTGAGGTGGCACCAATTTGGCAAAGGTAGAGGTCGCCAGTTCCCAAGGAGTAACTGCCATCGCCATCCCTCGCTCGCCCAGCACATGATTGGTTTTTACCTACGTCGCTTTGGTTTAGGAGGCTTCACCTAGGGAACACGCGCTTCTGGCAAGGCATTCGGAGATTAGGCCCATGGTAGCAATGGATGGAGGTCGATGATTCGATGTTGATAAGGCCAAAGGAGGCCCGATTGGCTGGAAGAAATTGACTGACGTGGTCTTGCTTGAGGATCTGACATGGGTCATTAAACCTTTTTTTGGTCTGACACTGCTATGTTAGAGATATCTTGTGGGATCTCATGATCCCAAATGGTGAGATTGTAGGAGGAGGATCCTCTGTTGGCCAAGTGGTCAGCCAATGAATTCCCTTCCCTGAAGATGTGTTGGCACCTATGGGTCTTACTTCGGAGGATTCGTCGGGCTTCCTGGATGGTGTTGAAAACCTGCCATGTAGGGGTCTCAGCCTTAGTCAAATAATTGATGATGTTCATGGAGTCACCTTCTATGATGACTGCCCATGGATCCTCCTTGATGAGAACTAGTCCTCTCCATAGGGCTCTAGCTTCTGTAACATGATTGGTCTTATGACCCAGATCTTCAGAGAAAGCAAGTAAAACCACTCCTCGATGGTCCCTAACAGCGCCTCCAACACCCACCGCTCTAGGGTTTCCTTTGGATGCCCCATAAAAATTTAGCTTAATCCAATCATGGGGGGGAGGATTCCATCAAGTAAGAGCTCGAGGGTGATGCAATGAGGTCTCCAGGGAGGGTCTGCTCGAGATATTGAGAAAATTGAGGATAAGGCCTTCCTGAGACGTCGAAAGAGGACTGGAGCAGTGAATGAGGTCAACATTCTCGAAAGCGAAGGCAAGGGCTCTAGTGGCGACCGAGGGAGGATCTTGGATAGAAGTCCCAAAGACTCTGCTATTATGCTCAAGCCAGACTTGCCAGACCAAGTGGTGAAGGCATATGTCCCAGAGGAACCAGAGCTTATGGTTAAAAAAATGTTGGGGCCATTGGAGGAAAGCTTCGCACAGGGACTTGGGGGGAGCCCACTGGATCTTAAAGGTAGAGAGGATGAAGCTAAACATAGCCGAGGTGAAGTCACGATGGAGGAAGAGGTGATCGGTGGATTCCCAATTGGATTGCCATAGGAAGCATCTATTAGGAATGGGAATACCTCTTTTAATGAGGTTCTCAGTGGTAAGAGCTTTGTTTTGGAAGGCTAGCCAAGAAAAAAAAGCAATTTTTGGGATGAGGTGCTTTTTCCAAATAATGTGGGAGGACGATACAGGGTGAGGGGTGAGAAGGGAGTAAGCAGACTTGATAGTGAAAAATCCCTTTTCCAACCCAGTCCAGGTGGGTTTATCAGCCCTTCGCTCAGAGGGAATAGTGGTCGCTTGAAGCATGAGGTTAAGGGAAGAAATATCAAGGCTGCTGCCACAGAGGATCCTCCACCGGGGTTGGCCACCCTCCCATTCAATGAAATTAGACACCTTCCTTCCCCTGCTTGTAGCCTTGAAATATCTGCCCTGTCAGCCAGGGGTTCATCCATTAGCCATCTGTCGCTCCAAAATTCAATGTTGCATCCATCCCCGAGAATCCATCGGAGACCTTTTTGAACTAGCATTTTGGTGTGGATCACTACTTTCCAAAAGGCTGAGCCATTGGGGTGGTTGACTGAGTCAAGGAAGGAGTGGTTGCCCATATATTTCTTTGACACCAATTAGATCCACTCAGCTGGGTCTTTAGAGATGATCCTCCAAGCATGTTTTCCCAACAAGGCTAAATTCATTTCGGATAGTTTTTTGTAGACAAGGCCCCCCTGCTGTTTACTTATGCAGACTGTGTCCCATGCCACTAGGGGAATCCTGGATTTGTCTTCGGATCCCGACCATAGGAATCTTTTCTGGATGTGTTCAATTTGTTTGCAAACTGACTTGGGAAGTGTGAAAACTGACATGAAGTAAATGGGAATGCTTTGGAGGGTGGATCTTGAGAGGGTGGCCTTCGTCGCTTGGGACAGAATTTTGCCTTTCCAAGCTGCTAGCTTTCGTTGAAATCTTTCCAGGACATTGTTCCACATGCTCTCTTTCGGCCTTCCCCAGAATAAAGGAAGCCCCAAATAGGAGGATGGGAGGGATCCTGCAGAGCAACCAAGAATCTGCCCAATTTTGGCCTGACGCTCAGGGGGGGTGTGCACAAAGAAGAGCTTACTTTTGGAGAAGTTAACCTGCTGCCCTGCCACTTTTCTTAGAGGGAAATAATGTACTTGATGGTTCTAGCTTGGATGACAGATGTCTGTGTTGAGAGGATGGTGTCATCGACGAATTGCTGATGAGTGATGGGAGTGAAGTTAGATACCACTTGGATGCCTGTAATTTTCCTTGCCACTCTGGCCGCTGATAGGGATCTACCGAGGGATTCCACCAGAATGATGAACAAAAGAGGGGATAGAGGATCCCCTTTGGGAAAGAAACTAGTGGGGGACCCATTTACCAAAATCAAAAACCACGCAGAGGAGAAGCAATTGTGGATCAGCTGGACCCACTTGGGATGGAAACCGAATTTCAGAAGAACATCTTGGAGAAAATCCCAATCAACATAGTCAAAATCTTTAGTCATGTCAATCTTGAGGAGGAGGCCTACTTTTTTGCTTTGGAAAGCAGAATGAAGGGTTTCATGAACCGTAATGACTCCATCCATAATGTTCCTGCCTTTGACCGAGCTTCCTTGACAAGGGTCAATGATGGATGGGAGGATGGGCTTCATTCTAGATGCCATTGCTTTGGTGAGAATTTTATACAGGATATTACACAGGCTTATGGGACGAAAGTCTGCCATGGATCGGTAATCTGTGGATTTGGGAATCAGCGCAATGAAGGTAGAGTTGACAGCTCGGGGAATGTGCCAGGATTGTAGATCTTGGATAGCTGCACAGACATCTGATCCTACAATCTCCCAGAAAGCTTGGTAGAAATAGGGTGGGAACCCATCTGACCCAGGGGCTTTATCGGGTTGCATGGAGAACACCGCGTCCCTGATTTCCTCATCCAAAAAGGGTTTGAGGAGGGAGGAATTGGCCTCTCATGAAACCAGGCTAGGAATGTTTCCCAGGAGCGTAGATTTGGCCCGAGCAGAGCTTTTCGGTGGGGATCCTAGGAGGTTTTGGAAGAAGGTGACGGCCTCAGATCTGATTTCGTAGATATCTTTAGTATTTTATCTGTCATTGCGATTGATAATTCTAATATTTTTGGATCCCCTGTGCCTCATTGTTGAAGCATGGAAAAACCTGGTGTTAGAGTCTCCTTCTTTGATCCATAGTTCCCTAGATTTCTATCTCTAGAAGGTTTCCTCCCTGGCCAGGATGTTATGAAATTTGGCAAGCAGGTTCCTTTCCTCTTCCCTGACTGCAGCCCCAGAGTCTCCTGCTTCAATTCTCCTCTCAATGGCTTGGATCTAATCTAAAAGTGCCTTCTTGTAGACAAAAATGTTACCAAAAACTTCTTTGTTCCAAATCCGCAATTTGTCTTTGGTGAACTTGAGCTTTTGTGTCACCCGAAAGATAGGTGATCCCCTGACTTGTTGATTCTTCATAAAATAAATATTAAACCTTCCTTTAACTTTGCAATAAGCTTCCTTAGGTTTTTATGAAAAACCTTTTATTTTAAACCTTCTAACTTATGCTTCCACATAATATTAAAAATATTATGAAGCCCTTTTACCTTTAATCTCTACATTGTTCCTCTTGACCTTTTGACATCATCAGTGGCTTATTCCTGGATATCAATGACAACTTTATTTCTTGACATCAATGACAACTTTGACTCAAAATTTCCAACAATCTCCCCCTTTGTCATTGATGGCAACCCAAATTATTTTTCACAAAAACCTGACCTTTCCTTTGTTCTGCTTCCCCTGGGACATTGCTCTCTTGGCTCAATGCTCTCTCATTTTTACTCAAATACAAAATCTCTCCCCCTTACACAAATCTCTCCCCCTTTGACATCAATGGCAAAGGATCACCTTTGGGTCTCGAGGCTAAGAATGAGCCTCTTATATTAGCTCCTCCCCCACCTCCTCTTGAGGTGGTTAATTCTAGGGTGGAAGTATTTCTACTCATAGAAAGCACTATTCTTTACCTTTATCCTCTTTCCTTAATATATAATCCTTTTTATTCCTCAAGAGTAACCATAAGTCCTTCACATTCTATCTCTTTTACCATTGATTGTTCAATCATACCATCTTCAGCTCTTCTTGCCTTTTCAACCTTATCTCTCAAGTCAAAGAGATCTTTTAGAAGCTTTATCTTACATCTCTCATCTTCTTGTATTTGAGCCTTCAATTCTAAATTTTGCCTTTTCAATTCAACAAGTTCCTTAAGAGTGGCTTCCTCCTTTTCTTTTTCTGAATCTTCCTCTTCTTTTAATTGGTCTTCAATAGGAGTATTTTCTTCTAATATTGAAAGTAGAGTTTTTTCTTCATATCGGTTTTGATTATCCCTATTATCCTTTCTTGAACCAACCTCTAGGATTTCATTTTTGAGAATATCATCTTCATATTCACCGCTACTAAACCCATTGTAATAACCTGCATCATGACCAATTTGACCACAAAAAAAACATTCTTCACCTTCTTCTGTACAATAATTTGCATGGTGACATGTATTCCTACATTTGGTACAAAATTTTATCCATCTGATCTTTTCTCCACTGCTTGATTCATCTCTTGAATCTATTTCCACTTTTCCTCCCAAAACAACAATATCAAATTCATCTTCTTTTTCTTTCATGACTATGTGTTTTCTTTTCTTCTTTTGTCTCATGGTTATTTTTTTGCCTTTATTTGCCATTTGTGTTCTTGTGAGATATTTCTTCAAGCTTTTAAACATTTTACGAAGGAACCAGCTCCGATACCAATTGAATAACACCAACTTATACTGAGAGGGGGGTGAATAGTATAAGATCACTTTTTACTTTTCTTTCCCAAATAATATTAATCAATATAATCAATGACAATATCAATAGCAATAACAAAAGCAATGCACAAATCATCACACACAATAGAGACACCAATTTAACGTGGTTCACCCAATGTGGGCTACTCCATAGAGAAAATATTTTACTAATATTTTCTCAATAAATATCTTGGGAATCCTTTCCCTATTACAATTTTTATGGATCTCTATCCAAAGGAGATACCAATCCCCTAATCAAGTTCATGGATATCTATCCATAGGAGAACTCTTTCTCCTTTGCTCTGGTTGGTGATCCTCTAGAAGACTACTACCTCCACTGCACTGGCTTGTGGATATATCTCCACTAAAGATATTTTCCTCACTCAGAAGACTTCTATCCTCATTACCCTAGCTAATGGATATCTATACACTAGAGACTACTATCCTCTGCTCTGTCACCTCCAACGTTCTATCTCAAATATGCACTGAACACGGTCCTTCGATCTAGTACAAATTTGTCCTCAATCTCTATCTCTAGTCTGGCACAAACCTATCCTCAAATCTAAACCAAAATTTTTCCTTGAATCTATACTAAACATAGTCCTTCGGTCTAGTACAAATTTATCCTCAATATTTGTTTCAAGCCTTAACTAAAAGCTTGAATTAATCTCAAATCAACTCTACTGGATCTGCCCCAAACCTTAACTCAAGGTTTCAAAAAATCAATCAATCAACTCTACTCTCAAGCCTTTTCAAATACTGATCTCAAATCTGCCTTGTACGCTTCCACAAAATCTCACGCCAATCTGTCCACAAGTCCTCTCTAGAACTCGTCTGATATGTTCAATAAGTCCTCTCAAGAACTTAACCAAATATGCTCAATAAGTCCTCTCAAGAACTTAATCAAATCTTCTCAATAATTCCTCTCAAGAACTTAATCAAATCTGCTCAATAAGTCCTCTCAAGAACTTAACCAAATCTGCTCTCAATCTGTATTGTAAGCTTCCACAAAAGCTTACTCAAATCTGTCCACAAGTCTTCTCAATGACTTGCCTCAAATCTGCTCAACAAGTCCACACTAGAACTTGTCCAATATCATAGGAACATAAAGAGAATTATTAGAGACTCAATATGCTCTATACTCATTACAATGCTCAAAATATTTTAGACATACAGAGAATTGTTAGATACTCAATATATTTCAACTCAATCACTTTCTCAATTTAATTCAAAATATAGAATAGTTTGTATTATGGAACTTGAACAATCACTTCACACATCCACTTGACTAGGCTCAACCAACTCTACTCAACCAATCACTCAATGAAACAATCCTTCCATACAAACCCTAGTCCAAGTATATAAACATCAACTCAAAATGTTTCCAACAATGCTCAACAACAAAACTCACATAACAATGATAACCCTAGTTCAAGTTCTTTGCTCAACAACTCACTTCAACAATAATGCTCATAAAACAACTCTCACATAACAATGATACTCATGTTCTTTTCAAACCCTATTTCTTGTTCAACCAATGGCTTCAACAACAATGCTTATAAAACAACTCTCACATAACAATTATACTCATGTTCTTTTCAAAACCTAGTTCTTTGCTCAACCAATGGTTTCAAAAACAATGCTTATAAAACAAGGTTTTAACAACAACTCTTTATTCCAGAAAACCTTGAAGCATTAACTCAACACACTCAAAAGGAAACCCTAATCAAGTCCTTTTCACTCCAAACTTATTTTCCATAAAACCAACCACTCAACTTAACTATGGAAGAATGTGCTCATACATTTTCTTTGATGATGAAGGAATCTCATAAACCTTCCAAAACCACAAACACTTATTTGCCAATGCTCAAATAAGTTATAAGATGATAAACTCCTTCAAAAATACAATATGAATATCAAGACCCACATACACCTTATCACTCCATATTTAGGAAAACATTCATTAACATTTACAAAAATAATTCACCACTTACACCTTGTAATATCCCAATTAAAATAATATTTAATGCACTCTTATTTTCAAAATAACTCAATGCAAGAAGTTCCATTTATCCTTTTATAACTTCAACAAATCAATGTGACACAAACACTTTATTCAAAGATAAAGCTAACTCCTTATACCTTCAACTTATCAAAAATAATATTTAACTAACAATCCTATTAAGCAACCCTTTCAACTCCCTAAGACCTCATGTCAAACTTTAGGCAACACAAAAATAATAATAAAAAATTTATTACCTTTGCCTTGGTGGAAATCTAACTCTCATGACGTAGCCTCAACTAGCGCCCTATCCGTGGCTCCAACCACCACGTGAGCTAGGTGCTTGCTTGGAGAGTGGAGAGCATCATGTGCTCTATGAAGCTCCCCGCTTTGCCTAGCAAAACATGCACCTTTTCCTTTGGCACTTCCAACACAAGCACAATGACCAAAACATGCTACCACTTCATTTCGAACGCAGTTCACCTACGCCCAAACACTCTAACCATTGCCTTCTTGCCACTAGACCACGCTGCCCAAATAGCTTCCAAATTTCGACGCTTTTCGATTTCTCTATTCGCTGGCACATAAAATAAAAATTTGCTTCTCTTTTCCGCACGAGCTCTCAACACAATTGCACGCATTAACATTCGAGCAAAAGGATCATTTTAATGCCTCTTAAGGCATGGTTTTTATATTGATTTCCTCCTTCACACATACACGTCGGTGCTTCCAAAATTCTTCACACTTTAGACGTCGGTACTATGATTTAGACTTATTAATTTATAAATTATTTAAATTCTTTTGAATTTAAATTTTATAAATTAATTCTTTAAAACCCTTTGGTTTTATTAAAGCCTTATCTCATTGCACACTTTGTATAAATAATATTTATTTATAAAATTTAAATTCACTTTGAATTTAAATGTTTTATAAAATAAACATTAAACTTTCCTTTAACTTTGCAATAAGTTTCCTTGGGTTTTTATGAAAAACCTTTTATTTTAAACCTTCTAACTTATGCTTCCACATAATATTAAAAATATTATGAAGCCCTTTTGCCTTTAATCTTTACATTGTTCCTCTTGACCTTTTGACATCATCGGTGGCTTATTCCTCGATATCAATGACAACTTTGTTTCTTGACATCAATGACAACTTTGACTCAAAATTCCCAACAATGTGGGCCTAGAAAGATGTAGGCCAGGAGCAAGGGATTCGGCAAATGGGACGGGGCCATCCCGTGCCAATAAAGGGGGTTTAATTGAGGATCGTGAAGTTAAATTTTTTTTCCATGGTTAGAGGATGTAGTAAGTTTAGCTGAAGCTAATGAGGAAATAGTGATTGCCTGAATCAAATAATGATTAAGATTTACATTAATGTTTTCCATCGATAATATTAGATGTATTTTATAACATTAATGTTTTTTCATATAAAATAGTTATTAGAGTTCTTGTGGTTGCACTTATGCTTTTGGAAGAAAACTATGATAGAATAAAATTTTAGAAATATTTCTCTACTAAGATGCAATGAATAGACAATAGAGGTGGATTTTTGGTATTGTAAAGGTTGTTGTAGGAAAATTTCAAGAAGAATGCTGAATTATATTTATATTTACAAAGAGAATTGAAGAAGATTGAAAAAATAAAAATCAATAATTTAGAATATTTATTAAAAAAACATGTAGGTATCTAGCTATATCAATTCAATTGAGATGATAATTGAATCTATTTGTAAATTCTCAAGCTCTAAATGAGAGAGTTATGATTTTTCAATGGTTGGGGACCCAAGTACAACCCCTTTTTCTCTAGAAAAAAAATACAAGAAAAACCGTACCACCTCTTCCATAAACAAAATGTTCTTTAACCTTATGAAATACAACCATTACTAAGAATAAGTAATTAAATTAGAATTTTCAACAAGATCATGTGCCTTTGAAAAATAGAACCAAATATTAAAAAGATAACATTATTGACCAAAATTTAAGAGGGTAAAATCATGTGATCCCTTTATTCAATCATAGTCATATGGATGGGGATATGCTACTTTTTCTTCCCTTTCTTATTTTCACCTTTATTTTTACCTTGTTCAAATTATTCAAAAACAGCCCTTTCAAAGGACTAGAACTTCAAGGAGTCATGATTTTTGGCAGCTAAAATCACTTGCTCCTTTTGATTCATCATTTTTCCATTGGATACGAAGGGACATTTTCTAAAACTCTTTATTATAAAAATCCTTATTTTCATACAAAGAATCCTCTACCATGTGCATATTCTTAACCTATAAGTCCTCCATGTCTATTTAATCTAAGCTTGTTACCTACCCTTTGTTTTGGTCTCTACATTTTCTATATCCATGTCCTCATTTCCTCCACACATCATCATTCCACTATGAGACGACACTTGAAATACATTTTAAAAACTAACCTTATCCATAACGGCTTTCCATTTTAAGTCTACCAAAAAAATAAATATTCTTTTAGTCCTATTGCTTCTTGTTATATTAACCTTATCCTTTGGTGTTTTCCTTTTGGTCTTAATCCTCTTGTTGACTTGGATATTTTGTTTTCTTATTTCATTTAGCTTAGTCATTTTACCTACCTTGCATAAGAAATATTTAGAAACATTAAATAATTTGTTCTTAATTATCCCTTTGGTTACACCATTTGGAGACACTTTTTCAAAAATACAAAAATAGCCCTATCAATAATGAAATATTTGACAAAATACTCTATTTGTTATTTCAAATTTAAAGCATTATTGTTATGAGAATTTGTTCTCATTAACATAAATAATTCACCATACATAGAACTAACAAATCATCCATCCACAAATATTTTATTTTCAATTGGTTATATAGGATTGAAACAGGCTTCATTCGTATTACATCATCACCACATAGTGGTATTATAACAAAGCTTGGATAATATCCATGTATCGTTTGGCAAGATTCGAACCTTGGTCTCCTCCTTGAATGTTGAGGAATTTAACCGGTTGAGCTAATGCCACTTTATATCCATCCACAAATATTTAGTCATAGTAACAATCTATATAATGAGACAAATATGGATAATACTATCAACGTAGGGTAGCACCAATAATAATCCTTAAGGAAAGAATAACTCCAAATGGTCTCCCAAGATGAGAGGTTGATCTATAGGCAAAGACGATTACAAGAGAATACTCAATATAAATAATGATGATTAAAATGATAATATCCCTTCTTTATATGCCCATATTCTAATTCTACTTTGGGGAATCAATTACTAAACCCTCATCCCACTCATTATTATAATACTATATAATATAATCAACCTTGGGTTATGTGTGGCCTATGCCAACTATCTATAATACCCTTATATAATATAATATCATATCCCCATATATCTATTCCTAGGTACCATAGCATTCCACCCTCCTTACAAATATTTTATCCTCAAAATATGAGAATAAACTAAATAATATGATCTTTTAAGCAATGCTAACAACTAGTACCAATCTTGATCATCCATCCATCCAAGTGAAATCTTGATTGGTGGTGTCTCACTAATGCCAAGCTACCATTTTTCCACTTGAATATCCATGCATACTCCTTAATACTAACACCAATAATATTTCTTAGGGAAGGAATAACTCCACAATGTCTCCCAAGATGAGAGTCCACTCTATAGGTAAATATGATTACAAGATAATACTCAATATAAATTATGATGATTACAATGATAATTTTCCTTTTTTATATACCCATCTTCTAATTCCACTTTGGTGAATCGACTACTAAACCCTCATCCCACTCATTACTATAACATAATACAATATAATAAACCTTGGGTTATGTGTGGTCCATGCCAACTATTTATAACTCTCTTATACAATTTAATATCATATCCCCATATATATAATCATAGGTACCATAGCATTCTATCCTCACAAATATTTCATCCTCGAAATATGAGAAGAAACTAAATGATATGATCTTCTATGCAATTCAAATAACTTGTACCAATCTTGATCATCCATCTATCTAAGTGAAATTGTAATTGGTGGTGTCATTAATGATTCCAAGCTATCATTGTGCCACTTGAATATCCATAACTGCTATGTTGGCTTCATACTTCTACAACTCTACTTTGATATTTCAAATGATTGGTCCTATTATTCCCTAATTCTACTGCATCACTCTGAAATCCAAAATCATTATGCTTTTTCTACCAAACACTGCCATACTTGATGCCTTTTTTACTCTATGTAGATCCACAATAATTTTGATGCCCTAGGTCATGCCTCCAAGATTATTGTCACTCATGGTGGTGTGGGTGGCAATATGTTGCAACCTTAACCTAATTTTTTGTTTCCTTTGATTCTTTAGCATTTTGTTCATCTATATTAAATTCTTCCTCATGTTTTTCTCTCTTGTACCCTTATTTTGGTGCATCATTTTGTGTGCTTCTAACAAATCTTCCTTATACTTTGTTATTGCTTCTTCCATGGAATCTACTATTGTTGTTGTTGTAGATTCAATTTTTGATTCCTCTATTGGTTTCCCTACCATAATTATTTCATGCTTCTCCTTAGATCCTTTATCTTTAAGCTAAGAAATATTTTGTAGTGATATCTTCTTTTTCCTATACCATAACTTCATAAACTTGTTTTGCACATAGATGTTAACAATATCCAAAAAATCCAACCAATTCTAACCAAGAACAATATCCACATTATCCATATTAGTAGCATAAAAATCTTAATGTAAAACATATTTATCCATAGTGATCTTCAAATATTAAAAAATCTAAACATTCTCACCCTCAAGCTATATGTTCTTGATTTTTGTTTCTTAAACTTGCAACCTCTTAGCCAAAGCACTATTAATGAAATTATATCTACTACTAGAGTTAATGAAAATTACAACATTTTTCTTGTAAATGCATTCTTGAACTTGCAAAATAGAATTTTTATATGAATTTAGAACCTTTTGATCCTTCTCTTGCTTTTGTAAATCCAAATATGTGGCTTCTTCATTCTTCTCACTATCTTCCTTAACATTTTCCTCTTTATACTCCTTGAGTAATTTTATGTGTTTTCAAAGTCTTCATTTTGTTTCTTGAAAAATATCCACTATCTTTCATTTCTCTCATTTGAATCTTTTGTAGTTTCTTTTCAAGGTCTTTGATAACACTCATCAGGCTATCTATATTTTTATCCTTCCCCTTAAACTCTCTTATACAATATCTAACTTTCTTTGTAACTGAATTTAAATAGGTTACCATCTATTCAAGAATGTTTGTTCTATTTTTTCCAATTGCACATGGGATTTACCCTAGAAAATATTTTTCCCCATTGTAAAGCTTCTCTAAATTTTAAAAAAAAATGTAAAAGATATAGCACATCAATTTCTTTCATTAGATTAGATTTTAATACTTTCAATAATTCTCTCACATCAATATTCTCTCTTCCAAAAAAAAGGTTTCACTCCATGAGGTCATAACCCATCAAGAAAAGACAATGAAAATAAGGTATTACAAATGTATACATCTCCCTAGTGATCTGAAGCTAGAATTCCATGTAAACAATTAGACTAAAAAACAATATATGATTTGCTTACCCCAATTGACAAATATCTCAAATTTCATTTTTGAAATAAAAACATGATTTGAAAAATCATCACTACCCTTATTCCATATGGCTGGTCACATAAGGTTTTATCTCCCTCAATACTACTTGGATTCTTTCATATGGCTACTTATTTTGAAGTCCTTCAAATTTTGAACAAAATGGAGTAAGAATCGTTTGAATCAGATAATTTTACACAAAGATATAACTCCCAAAAGGGTGATATTTATTGGAAAAAATATCAAAATTCTACAATCCACAAATAGTTCCTATTTTTCCATAATTATTGCTTTAACACCACTTGTTATGAAACATTATTCTTATTAACATATATCACTCACTATATGCAAAAATAACAAATCATCCAATCACAAATATTTATCCATAGTAGCAATCTACATAATGAGACAAATATAGATAATACCCTTAATGTAGTGCAACACCAATAATACTCCTTATATAAGGAATAACTCCACAAGATCTCCCAAGATGAGAGGCCACTCTATGGGAAAATACAATTGTAAAATAATACCTGATACAAATGATGATTATTACAATGATAATATCTCTTGTTTATATACCCATCTTCTAATTCTACTTTGGTAAGCCAACTGATAAAATCTCATCCCACTGATTGTTATAATATAATATAATAATATAATCAACCTTGGGTTATATGTGACCTATGAAAACTATCTATAATACCCTTATATTATATAATATCATATCCCCTTATACATATTCCTATGTACCATAGGAATTATGCATTATATGGAGAATTGGTTTTGTTATCATTTGGAATCTATGTCTTGCAAGGAATAATATAATTTTTAAAATCAAATCTCAAAATCATGCCCAAGTTTGGAATCATATTATTATCTCTCTTGCATAACACTTATAAACATGCTTCTCATCATGGGATATATCAACTATGGAAAAATAGATGTTAGCCTATTGGGTATATGATTTTAAAATATACACAAGGGTCATCTATGATAATGGAGTTAACATAAAAGATTTGTATTGATATATGGTAAAATAAAAATGTCTAGAAGTTACATTCATCAAAAATAATTTTGATGGTTCTTCCTACCAAGGAAATATAATGGAGATGGTGTTTTCTAGATTAATGAAATCAACATTATCCTTAAATGTATATATAAATTGAATTAACAACTATGTAGAGGCTAGGGAACTTCTTACAATGATCAAGATTATTATTAAAAACGGATGGAGATATATTTCAATTAATGGGAGTTAAAATATTAATAATAATAGTTTTAGGAAAAATTGATGTAGGGATTGGACTAACAATAATATTATTCTTATCAAATGATATTAGCTCAACTAGTTATTATCCTCAACTTTCAAGGAGACCCAGGTTTGAATATTACCAATTGATACATTACATAATTTCCAAATTATTGTAATACCACTATGTGGGCATGATGTACTATGGGTGGGGCCTACATCAATCCCATCTAACCAATTAAGAAAATAATAATATTATTCTTTATTTCGTTTAATTATTTTTAGAAGTAATATCTTAGAAATATCATCATATTCTAGAGAAAGGAAATAGGATAACAAATAATTAAGAGAAAGGAAATAAGATAACAAATAATTTAGGCAATTGTAATATTAATCTTTGTCTTCAAATTTTTTAAATTTTATAAGGTAATTCCTTGAGAAAGATCCTATCTCTTAATGAAAATGATATCAAGGATTTATTAAATAAAATATAGTATTTTAATAAAAATGAAGAATGTATTTGATAGAAAAATAAGATGGATGTGTTCTAATTGACGTAATAACAAATGTAAAATTTTGACATTTTGATGGAAGTGGCCCCCAATAGAAGCAACACACAACTTTTGAAAAAATAATATCAACCAATCACAGTCATCGCTTTGGTTTATTATATGATGATAGTGTCCCTTGTGGCCTCATTTGCACTTGACCATATGCTATTATTCCATTTTTACAAGATGTCTTATTTCTTTCACAAGGCACTATATTCTTCAGTTTGTGAAAAAATGGGCATATTATGGGGGCAATTTTTATGCAAAGAAAAATTTCAAACCAAATTCTAGGTAAGTATATCTTTTTTGTTTTTTCAGTTAATGGTTCTTAAAAAAGGTGGCGGGTAGACCTTACAATTTATAAGACTTAGATTATTTTTTAGGATTTATATTCCAAGCCATTTGTTAGGATAGGATGCATGCATGCTTATAGTCACTTAGAAACCACTTCAAATCCTTTTAAGTCCATTAGAATATTTGCAAGATCACTCAAATCCATCAAATTTATTCAAATTTGGCCTTTTTAACAAGAGCGCATGTTTCTATCAATAATATTGCTCCATCGATAATAACACCCCTTTTTAGGTGATAATGCTAACTATAGGCACTTATTCTCAATTCAAATACAATTAAGAACTAGGGTTCTCTGGTTTAAATTAAGTTATTATAAACTTTTTACCCTATTCTATCTTATGCTCAATGTGTGCACCTACTATTGGTTAATGCTCTCATAAAGATGAAACGAATGACTAAATTGTATAGAAACTCTAAGTCTAATATGACCATTTTAGTAATAATCTAATCCAAGTTCATCATGATGCAATCTAATAACTCGCAGTAGAAGTAAAATCCTTTTTCTATTATTTCTTGGACATTCAAAGGATAAAACACTCTTCTTTCACCCCTAGGTATTATTATTCTCTTATAAGGAGTTCCTTACTTCAAGGTCATGGTAATGATCCATTTATTAAGAATGGTGTATTCAATAAAGCCTCTTAAAGGTATCATCAAAGGGAACAAATTTCAAAGACAAGGATGAGGAAAAAAAGATTCAAACAACAAGGATCAAACATCATCAAAGAGGTTAGTAACCTAATGGTTAGTACAAATTATTTTTCTTTTTTAATAAGCTATATATGCCTTCTATGAGGGGTCACTCCCATAAAAATATCAAAATACCATATTTGTTGTCAGGTCAATTAAATCATATCTAAATTTTACTTTTAATAAAGATATTCTTCATTTTTTCTATCGAATATATTCTTTATATTCCTAAAATCATTATGTTCTTCAACTTCCTTAAAGTATTATGTTTATGCAATCAGCTTATTGACATCATTTTTATTAATATATAAAATCTCACTTGATTAATTACCTTCTAAGAATTTTATTTTACCAAGATAAAAATCAACACCATGATTGGCTAAATTATATTCTACCCGATTTCCTTATCTATATATATTCACTTTTCCAAAATATTACCTTCAATAATACTTTATGAGCATTAATACTAATATTATTTTTTATCCCATCCCCATATCCTTTTTTTTTATAGCATTAATGACAATTTGTGAATCAATGGAAATACATTTTCTTATCCTTTTTTCAATTGTAATTGTAATCCCTTTAAGAAGTGCCTTAGCCTCTACATAGTTTTTGGTTGAAGTTCCATATGAATCTTTATAAGGAGAATTTTTTCTTAATTATTTCCAAAAAGACCACCTTCACCAACTTTTCTTGAATTTACTTTAAGGGCACCATAAAAATAAATTTTGATAAACCCAATTTTTGGACATTTCTATTTTACCATAGATCGAAGCAAATCCTTTATTTTAATGACATTGTCATAGATGGCCCTTCCATGTATATTCAAATCCTTTGAAAAAATTGTAAGCACCTTTATTTTCACACTTGAGACTTCGTATTATGAGCACCATACCTATAAAAATTCTACAAGAGAGGTAATAATACGATTTCAAACTTGGGCATGATTTTGAGATTTATTTTTTTTAATCCTATTATTCCTTTCGAGCCATAAATTCAAAAAATATTGGAAATACCTATCCTCTATAGAATAAATAATGCTTTATATTTGAAATAAATAATACTTTATATTTGAAATAAATAATTTAACATTTCATCAATTCTTTCAATGTTAATAGAACTACCTAATATATTCTTATATTTTTGGAAAAACAACCCCTAATAGTGTGATCAAAGGGGCAATGAAGAAGCAAATAATCTAATGTGTGTAAATCCTTCTCACACAAGGAACATTTGAAAGTCCCATTATATCCTCTTCTTTGTATACTCTCTCCTATAAGAATCTTACTTTGTATTATTAACCAAAGCAATTTTGAGGCTTTAGGGATGGCCTCTATTAACCAAAAATTATTGCAAGGGGAATCTTTAGGAGTAGGAAACTTTGATTGCACTAATTTCTCATATCCCAACTCGAATTATTATCCACCATCTTTTGATAGATCTTAAACCAACTCATCTATTGATAAAACTCTTAAAGCATCTCTTGAATCTCACATGCTATTTCTTTGATTTCCTCTCCTTCAAATAGTTTACTAATACAAATCCATGATCTAGAGTTTTTTCTTGCATAATCTAATATTTAACATTTGGATATTTACAAGCTAGACATGCCCAAGCCAATGGTTTCTATTTGTAATTGAAGATTATAAGATAAGGCTTCAACCAAATATCAAACCAAAAAATTGCATAATCTCCTTCATTGGTTGACCATCTAATATATTTCTTGATCAATTGTACATTATCCAATATGAAATTCCATGTTGGCAATCCTTTGGATAGGTTTTTTTTATTGAATAATTTTATTGCATCAAGAGAACTTATATATCTTTGAAGCAACATTTTCATCCAATTATTTCCTTGATCGTTGAATAATCTCCAACCAAATTTTACCCCTAAGACCAAACTCAAGTTTTTAATTCTACAAGCTTACCTCTCCCATATTATTTTCTTTGCAAACCCTATTCCACTAACAAATAGGAAACTTAAATTTTTCTTCACATCCTTTCCAAAGATAGTCACTTTAAATTTTATCATTTATTTATGTTATACCTCCTAGGAATCTTAAAAGTGACATCTTATAAATAGGGATGGATTACAATGTATTCTTTATGAGTTGTAGCCTTTCCACCATAATTAAGAATGTGCCTTTATAACCTACCAAAAAGTATTTAATTCTATGCAAACATAAGTCCCAAAGTTTCATTTTATTTTCTTTATGAGACAAAAGAATACCCAATTAGGTTGATGGAAATTTTTCAATTTCAAACCCTAAATATCCATTGTAAATCTAGGGTAATGTTCATAAACAAATCCTAGATTTTCTAATATTAACCAACTATAAAGTATCCTTCTTATAGCATGATGATATTAATTTAAAATATATGGCCTTACTGACTGAGGGATGACCCAAAATAAAAGTATCTTCAATAAATTGAAGATGAGATTTGAAGGGACCATTGATTGCAACTTGAATACCTTTGATTTTTCCTTTCATTATTGACTTTGAGAAAGCTCTCCCTAATGCCTCTACAAGAATAATAAATATATAAGGAGATAGTGGATCACCTTGGCAGAGTCCACAAGATGAATTAAAGTATCCAACAAGGGAACCATTGATCAAATAGAATATTTTGGATTGTTGTAATAATGTCTAATCCATTCACACCAACCTTAATCAAAATCAAAAATTTTGAGAACATCATGTAGAAAAATCTAGCAAACTCTATCGTATGCTTTATTCATTTCTAATTTATAATAATTCCTAAATTTTTTATGGAATGAAGAGAATGTATGGCCTCCTCTGCAATGACCATACCATCAAAAAATTGTTTACCATGAACAAAATCACCTTGTTCCTTTAAGATAACACAATATAGAATGTTTTTTAACCTATTTGCCATAATTTTTAAATGATCTTATAAATCATATTGCAATGGCTTATTGCGTGAATATTAACAAAATATAGTGTCTCGCCTTTCTTGGGAATATATGTAATAAAGGTGGTAGATCCCACTTATTGTGGCCTTTATAGTATAGGCCTCTTTAATTGTAGTCAACATATCACTCTTTAATAAATCCCAAACATTTTGAAAGAAAATTGTAGCAAATCCATGAGGGCTAAGTGCCTTGTTATGATGGAAAGAGAAAATTACTTCATGTAGCTAGTCCATAGATATCTTATTCATCAAAATTTAATTTTGCCTCTGTGTGATACTTAATGGACTATTTTTCAAAAGCTTACCTTATGCCTCCTTATCTTGCCCAACATCTAACAAAATATTTTTGAAATAATTAATTGCTTCCTTCCTAGGATATTCTTCTTCCTCAATATTTCTTCCCTCTAGAGTTAAATTAGTTTTTATGTGACAAAAAATAAAATTTTATTTTTGTGGTACACAAAATAATTTAGTATTTATATCTCCTTCCTTGAGCCATTTCTCCTTAGATTTTTGGAAATGATATGATGACTCCTTTTTCAATGCATTATGATAATCAGAAAGTAATAATTTTTCTTGCACGTAAGAATCCTAGTCCATTCCATTGATTTATACTATCTCTTGTAATTTTTTTAACTTGAATTTAATTGCCTTATTTTCTTGAAAAATATTACCAAACTATTTGGCATTCCAAATATTAATTTACCCATTGAGATATTTCATCCTTTGAAAAAACTTGTACATACATGATCCTTCAAAATTTGCTTCATCCCACCATAACATAACCATATGGAAGAAATCAAGGTCTTGGACCCACATAGAGTAAAAGCAAAGCAGCTTTCGATGATAATTATTGAGTAAATCATAAATCAAAATAATGGTTTTATGATCTAATTTTGCTCGCAATAGAAAACCTAAGGAGATTGTACTCTCTATTTACAACCATGTATTGGATAACAAGAGTTTATCTAATCTTATTGCTATATGAGTTTACCTAATGCATCTATTAACTTGTGTATAATGAAAACTTAAAGGAATATCATCCCAAAGGTAAATTTCATTAGAAAATAAAGCAAAATCTTGCATTGATTTAGACCATATAGGAGTACCATCCTTATTTCCCAAAGGAAATAGAAATGTATTGAAGAAGCCCCCAAGAATCCATAAATCACAATTATGAATCATAATGTGTTTGATAAAAATATGTTGAGTGTAACAACCCTCCTTGGCAGGAATTATTCTTGACATTTATTTATGTATTGATGTGTGGATATTTAATGCATAGTCTCATTTTATGATGTCAATAAGAGAGGGTAGTTGTAATTTATGTTGTGAAAATACTACCTTGAAATATGGTACTACTAATTATTTTTTGGTTGAAGGACCGGGTGCTTTCACCAGTGCATTGATATGGGAAAACCACCAAGGTTGAGAGAAATTTAGGAAATGATGGATGACTTTTTCATTGACAGCTCTAGGGTAAAAGGATACCCTTCATTTAGATGCATTGCATATATGCTTATTGTTTGAATACACATTGGGCCATGAGATTGCTATTAGCAAAGAAGTCATCCTTAGTAGGTAGGGGATAATGTTTTGGTTATCTTAAAAAGCCACCTACTTAAGGATAAAACAATGTGGTATTTGGTGGATTTGAAAAAAGACTTTGTTTGCTTGAGTTTTTGGAAGCTTAGATTGATGGATTAATCCAATAAAGTATTAATATGTTTAGTAACATTAATACTTGAAATATTAGTATCAATGTTAATAATTAATATTAACAATTGATACTAATTGATAAGTAAATTAATCTAAGTACCTTATTGCTAGAAGAAATAAGGTTATGGTTGAGTTATTAGATTAATTCTTATAGTTGCTTTAAATGGTTTTTTCTTAATAATTGCTTTGAATTCCTAATGTTGAAACATTAAGGATATAACATTATAATTGCATGGTTTTGATAATTTTAAAGGGATTTATATTTCATTTTTAAGTCATGCTTTAATTAAGCTAAGTTTAGTCTGCATAAGCTCTTGAATCTTACAACGTTCACTAAAGAACATTATGAGTTGGAAGGCGGCCAGCTTGATTGGAGTAGTTGTGGGATGATCATCGTGTTCTTCAAGAAGCCACCCCTGGCTATTTGAGGGGGGGATTTCTGAGAGCAGTGTTAGATGTTGTTTTGGAGGGACAGAGAAGATTGATTGCGACAAAGAAAATAAAATAACATTGGGAGCTTTGGATATTTGGAAAGACATCACATAAGAGGTAATTTATGTAGGATGGTTGATATTCCCTTCTTAGCTTGTATTATATTGCTTTAATTATTTTTTTTAGCCTCTGCTATGTTGGATGTCCTGATTTTTTGCATGCGCCAGCTTAACCTATGAGAATTCTTTTGTTGCATGCTTTTATTTTTCATTGTAGCATATTTGGATCATGGTTTTGGGTAATATTTGTTGCTTGTTGATAGCTTTTCTTTGGATTTGAGAGTTATAATCAAGGTATTCTAGAGTTGTATTGTGGGTATTCTGGTTTGCATTAATCATCTGATGTCTTTATAAGCACCTGTGAGAAGCATCGACCCAAAACCTTCTATCACATGCTTGGATTTAGTGGCTTTTCACTTGGTGTGATATTTCTATCTTGGGTCATGATCTAATGCTTGTTGTAATGTTTTGATCTGTGTTTCGCCATAGTAGTGTGGAGAAGGTTTTTCTTTTTTAGATCCTTATCGATTATCCTATGTGGAGTAGTTGGTTTTTGTTTGGTTGTTTTCCTTGAGAACCCATAGCCTTGTTGTCATCCTTCATTGGTTAAATTTTCTCTAGAACATCATGGACAGTGGTGGTGTTGTATTTGATGTTATATTGAATACTTTTATTTATGTATGAGGATGGCTAGTTAAGTGTTTTGTTAAAGGAAAGAAAGGTGTTCTCTATTTATAGATAGAATAGTTATTATGATTCTTGTTTTATAGATAGAGCAATTATTATGATAGTTATAAGGTTAGAAGAAAGAAAATAAGAATCCTTTTAAGTGTTCAAATATGGAGTTAGAAAATATTTATTGGGTTTAGAAAAGAACAAACACTTCTTAGATGATTAAATGTGATATTGGATAGAGAAGAGTTGTATTATAAAGTTAATATTTTTTGCTTTATTGAATGGATGTTATGTAAAGAAAAGCTTTGGAATGCTAAATAATTATAATGGTTTCCTGAGACTTGAGTAGGTAGGGAAATCATTATAGAGAGAAGTATGGGATTCTCTCATTGATTTTTGAAATGTATTGTGCATGGTTGTTTGCATTTATACATAGGGTATGTTAATTTGCATTGCATTAAGAGTTGTCCTAATCCCTAAGTTTTCCTAAAGCTTGTGGGAGATTTCTTTTATGAAGAATATTATAAAAAGAAGGTGGTGCAAAGGTATATTTGCTCTAATGTATTTGGAAATGAAAATTTGTTATGTAATTGAAAATTTGGTTATGTAGCACTTAGTATTTTATTCCTGAAACTGTAAGGCTTGGAAGCCTTCATGTAAATGTGTGGAATACTTGGTTTTGCGCAAATAAAATAATGAATTGGATATGACCTCTTGAAGGTGTTGTTATTGAGGAAGGAAAGAAAATTTATGTGTTAGCTTTATGATCTATTTAAGTTGTTTTTCTAGTTTAACTTAAATAAATATTCTATGCTAGTATTATGTTAGAAGTTAGCATTGTGGTTACTTTAGTCTTGGTCTTTAATTTAGCAATATGTTTCCTTCATGCTAGCTTTATATTGAAATTGGTGATTATCTATAATTTAATATCTAGCATTGTGTTATAACTAAACATGTTATTTCTATTATAGCACTTTAATTCTTTCCATGGACAAATATTAGATAGTTTTATTTATGCGAACTTGGTTTTTGGAGGGGTTCTTGGGCATGGAACTAGAACTTTTTTAAGAAACCTGAGACAAGAGTTAACACAATCTTGGGAGGAGTTGTGATGATGCAATAAATAGGTATTTATGAGTCTTGGAAGGAGTTGCGGTGATGCAATAGCCAAGTACTCATGAATTTGTAAGGATTTGTGATGATGCAATAGCCAGATACTTGTAATTGATACACCTTGAATAGCAAGGATTGGGTGTTCCACAACTATGAAGTTAATGGAATCAACTATGAGATAACTGTGGCGGTACTATGAACATTGAGGTTTAGATTTCCATGCTCATTACCAAGTGAGCAGTAATTACCTTATTTAGCCTATGAAGGTGTGGTAAATAAGCACCAAGGCTTTATACCAAAATAACCTTCCTAGATAGACTTATGGAAATGTTAGGGAATAGGCACCCTCATTTAAGTGTTATGGGTCTTAAAGGATAATACCTACATTGTGGTCAAATTTTCCTATACTAGTGAGGGTATGGGAAAGGTGGGAGGACCACTTTGGCATCCTTCTAAATGATGAGGTTTAGTAAGGTGAACCCCAGAAATACAGGATGTTTGCCACTCCTATCCACTTGAGTGTCATATGTAGTGACATTAAACTCAAATATGGTGAAGCCTTGAGAATTTTGGAAATAATATTGGGACTCCTTATATATATATATATATATATATATATATATATATATATATATATATATATATATATATATATATATATCAAAGTTGGTTTTGGTGAATTATTACACTAAGGTTCTTCCAACATATTTCATGAGGAGTAATTATAGTTGAAGCATATACATTTATAACCCTAGCTTCTATGTTTTCCTTTTCCATGTAAAATATTCCAACAACCTCATTATTTTTTACTTCTAATAAATGTCTATCACATTTTTTTTTTTTGGTAAGTTAGAGAATATCATTTAAAGGGTTTTAACTGGGTCCTTGTCCTATATTTACATCAAAAATGCATACATAACTCCCAAAGAGAAGGATAGTGATAAACCTACATAGGGGACAAACTTGTGACAACCCATTGCATATAAACAACAAAACAAGAAGAACCACAATTCAGGAAGTAAACCACCAGACATGAACTGAACAAAACTAGCACGCGGGGATGGATCTCACTGGACACAAAGTGGAAAGGGTCAGCCCCCACTTAAATGGGACACAGCATAGATAGACCTTGAGATGCAGTTGCGCAGAATACTCATGGTAATCGGAGCTTTGAGAATCGTCATGACACAGAGCCAACTATGGTATGTCTTTTGCGGGCTTCTGAGAGCGCAAATCGAAGGACATCTGGTGGGAAGGAGTGGTGCCACACTTCCAAAGAACGTTTACCCAAGCTGATATTTGCCAACCTGTCAGCAATCCTATTCGCCTCCCTGAACACGTGATTGGTTTCCACTTGGTTGTGACTGCACAGGAGGGCCCGACATTCGTTGATCAGAGTCCTAATGTTCCAATGGGGGTCCTTGTTGGAATTCAAGTAGCCAATGACGATGGCAGAATCACCTTCGATGTGGATCCTAGAACGATGATGCTTGGTGAGCTGGAGGCCATGCCATAGAGCCCAGGCTTCGGCCACATTGTTGGTCTTATGGTGGAGGTTCTCCACAAAGGCAAGAATAATGGAGCCATTATGATCCCTCACAACACCCCCCGTAGCAGCCAACCCAGGATTTCCCTTGGAAGCACCATCGAAATTGAGTTTGATCCAACCTGCCATGGGAGGACGCCAAACGGTCGTGGAACGGGGATGGGGGGCATGGGGGGCATGGGGGTCCCACTTGGGGATGGGGATGCTGAAGGAGGAAAGGATGGAGACTTCCACGGGGCTAAGGGGATCATAGACCCAAGGGATGAGCTAGAAATTCTTGATGGCAAAGGTCAGGGATTTGATGGCGATCGAAATAGGGTCGATGGAGGTCTCCGAAAAGACTTGATTTCATTCAAGCCAAACTTGCCAAACAAAGTGATGGAGGCAAATCTTCCACAGGAAGGTAAGCTTGGGGTGACGAAAGGGGGTGGGCCACTGGGTGAAGAGTTGCAACAGGGAATTGGGACGGACCCACTGTATCTGAAAGGAGGAGTTCAATAAGTCGAGGCCCTCTCTAGTGAACGAGCAATCCATGAACATATGGTTAACCGATTCCCAATCAGATAAACATAGGTGACATTTGTTGTGGATAGGGATCCCCCTTTTCATCAAATTGTCAGTGGTGAGCGCCTTATTCTGGATAGCAATCCACGCAAAAAACCTGATCTTTGGGATGAAATGCTTGATCCAAACTACAGTAGGGGGAAAGGACGTTATGGGAATAACCCTAATGAGGGAGAACGTGAACTTGACAAAAAACTCACCACTGTCGATCTTGGCCCAGATCAGATGATCACATGAAGCAACAGTGGGGATAAGGACGGTTCTTAACAATTTGGATAACCGGGTGCCAGCCCTGCTTGGGAAGCTCCTCCATTGATTTTGGTCGTCAATGTAATATTTCACTCTTTGGCCCCAAGCTCTCTCAGAGTCCTGACGTAACACAAAAAAATAGGGATAGTCATTGAGGGGTTTTTCCTTAATCTAAATGTCATCCCAAAAGCTAATAGATGAACCATCCCCTAACAGCCATCTGATTCCTTTGGAGACGAGGGGTCTGGCATGGAGAACTGATTTCCAGAAGGCAAAACCATTGGAAGGGATGTTGCTATTTAGCAATGAGCTGTGCTGCAAGTACTTTTCATGAATCATGGAGACCCACTCCACGTTGAAGTTGGTGAGCACCTTCCAAGTTTGTTTAGCCACCAAGGCAAGATTCATATCAGCCGACCTTCTCAAACCAAGGCCCCCAAAAGCCTTAGGTTGACACACCTTTTCCCACCTGACCAGGTGAAACTTGCAAGAATTTTTAGGTCCACGCCAAAGGAAGGATCTCTGGATTTGCTCGATCTTGGAATGCATCGAAACAGGAGCTTTGAAAATTGACATAAAATAGACGGGGATGCTTTGGAGAACCGCCATAGTGAGTGTGGACTTAGCAGCTTGGGAGAGAAGGGATCCTTTCCAAGCGGCTAATTTATCCCTGATTATGTCGACAACCCCATCCCACATAGCATCCTTGGGGCTTTTGGTGAAGAGTGGAAGGCCCAAATAGGTCATGGGAAGATCTCCAATGGAACATTGAAGGGTGCGGGCAATATTTCATTGTCTGGGACCCGAGGTGTGGAGAAAATAACAGCTACTTTTCATGTAATTAATCTCCTGGCCAACAGCAGAAGCAAAGGTGTCAAGGATCCACTTGATGTGTTTGGCTTGGGGGATAGAAGCCAGAGTTGCAATGATAGTATCGTCCATGAACTGTTGGTGGGATAAGGGGGGAGCGTGAAGACGACTGGAGCCCAGAAATACCCCGATCAATGATAGCCTTTTTGATAGTTCTGCCCAAGGATTCGGCTAAAATGATGAAGAGGAAATGGGATAAGGGGTCACCTTGACGAATTCCCCTGGAGCTTGGAAAGTAGCCAGCCACCAACCCATTTACTAGCATAGAGAACCATGGGGATGAAATGCAGCCTTTGATGAGAGTAATCCAGTCCTTGTGAAACCCAAATTTGTCCATGACTTTTAGCAGAAATTCCCAGTCAACTCTGTCAAAGGCTTTGCTTATGTCTAGTTTGATAAACATGGCAGCTTTCTTATTGCAGTGGGAGGAGTGAAGGGATTCATGGAGGGAGATGATACTGTCAGTTATGGACCGCCCTTCGACAGAACTCCCTTGGCATGGGTCAATGATGGATGGGAGGATTTTCTTGAGCCTTTGAGCCAGGGATTTGGTTAAGATTTTATAAATAATGTTGCACAGGCTGATAGGCCGAAAGTCATTCATGGATTTGCAGTGGGGGCTCTTAGGAATCAAAGCAATGAAAGTGGAGTTGGTCCCACGGGGGATTATTTTAGTGTGTTGTATCTCTTGAATGGCACAGACGACCTCGTCCCCGATCACCTCCCAAAAGGTTTGGAAGAAGCGGGGAGGAAACCCATCGGGCCCGGGGGCCTTGTCGCCCTTCATGGCAAAGAGGGCATCTCTGATTTCTTTGGCCTCCAAAGGTTGAGTCAAAAACTGGTTCATCTCCAGGGTGATGAGAATGGGAATGTTGTTGAGGAGGGAGGCTTGGGTGGGCCCATCATGGGGAAGTTCAGAATTTAGCAAGTTGTTGAAGAAGGAGGAGGCTTCATGGCGAATCCTGACAATGTCCTAGGTGGCTGTGCCATCGGCGAGAATAAGCTCCTTGATCTTGTTGGTACTCCTGTTGCGGAGGGTGGATGCATGGAAAAAACTAGTGTTGGCATCCCCTTCCTTGAGCCATAGAGCCCAAGACTTCTGCCTCCATAATGTTTCTTCTTTAGCTAAGATGTTGTGGTGCTCAGAAAGCAAGTGTTTTTCCTCATCCCTCAACGCAGGGGTCCATGGCCTATGCTGACCCAGGTGATCCAGCAACAAGAGGTGGTCAGAGATTTCCTTTTTGGCTTTGAAAATGTCCCCAAACACTTCCCTGTTCCAGATTTTGAGGCCTTCTTTGATGATTTTTAGTTTCTAGGACACCCATGGACAGAGGTGGACCACCATTCTTGAATCTTTATTTTTAGCTCAGGATGGAGAATCCACATGCTTTCGAACTGAAAGGGGGTCTTGAAGGAAGGGGCTTTATTGGACTCAAGAAGAAGAGGGGAATGATCTGAGCCAATGCGCGGAAGGGGAATGAGGGAGGTATCACCAAACAAGGGAATAGCTTGTTGGGATAGGAAGAAATGATCCAACTTAACTTGAATGTGGTCCGCTCCAACTCTTCTGTTACTCCACGTGAATTGATGTCCCCGGAGTTGAATGTCCATGAGCTCATTATCACGAACAAAGTTTTGGAAGTCACTGATGCTTTTAGCCGACACACTGGTTCCTCCTTTTTTTTTAGCCACACAAAGGGGGGAATTGAAATCTCCAGCCACCATCCATGGGAGGTTAGAGACCGCGCTCTTCATGAGTGACAGGGAGGCCCACATGTTGTTTCTGTCCATAGGATTGTTGGGAGCATAGATGTTGGAGAGTACCCACGTGAATTTGTTTTCCTTGCAGTAGAACGCCATGTTTAGGGATCTGCTAGAATAGGATATGATTCTTCCTTCAACAACTTCTAGGTTCCACATGCACAGAAGGCCTCCAGCAGTCCCTTCAGCTGGAGATGCTGCCCATTGACCTTTTTTCCAGATCTTAGGGGCAATACTAGTGGTTCTGTCATCATCAATATTTGTTTCCTATAGGAGAAGAATAGATGGATTGTGGTCTTTTCTTATGGATCGAGCTAACCTTTGTTTGCTCCTGCTATTGAGGCCCCTAATGTTCCATGAAAGGATCTTCATCTAGATGATTTGGGGGGTTTTTTGCCTCCTTTGTTGAGGGTAGGAGGAGGTTTGGAACTTCTGCTATCATCTCTCTGTTGATTGAAAAGGGTTTCATACAAAGTTAGTTGTCTTCCATCAGCCACTTGGTCGTTAGCCTCTTTCCTGATTAGCTCGCTGTTAGGGGGTCTCCCTCTTTTTCTTTTAGCACCAGAGTCCACCAAGCCTTTTTTGCTTCTAGTGATGATGGGAGGGGGTTGGTCCGAGGAGTCCGAGTCCGAGCCGGATGGAGAAAGGGGATCCTCAATAGGCATGCCTGAAGAGGGGGAGGGGTTAGGAGTAAGCAGGGGTTCTACAGAGGGGGGGATCGGTGAAGGTTGCAGGGATAGGCCAAGGGGAACCTAATGTAGAAGGTAACGGGGATGACAGGCCTTGGGACAAGGGGTTGGTTATGGGGAAATATTCGGGGAAGAGGATCTCATCCTCCATAGATAGGAGAGGACCAAACTTATTAGGAAAGGCAAACATGGAGCATACCTGATCAGGGTGCACAGAAGAATCAGGAGCGAGAGACTGCTGCAGACCAGTTTGAATCGCTTTCTCACTGTTGTTCGTCGGTCTAGATGGCCGATCACCGTGCCTAGGATGGAGGAGCTCCTTGCCCTGAGTTGGTCGTTGAGGCTTGAGGGAAGGACACTGCGATCGAAGGTGGCCCTGGGAATTACATTCGATACAAAAGGGGGGTTTGTTTTCGTATTCGATAGCCTGGCACCAATGGAAATCGCCATAGATGAGGTTGACGTGGGTGGGGAGCTTGGATGCAAGGTTGGCATTGACACAAATGTGGGCACAAGCCATGCGAGATCGGGCTTTCATTGTAGGGTCTAGGGCCACCGTTTTCCCAATGTAGTCACCAATCCAGCGGAGAATGTCTTCATGGTAGAAATGGATGGGAAGCTCCGGGAGACGAACCCATATAGGCACGAAATTGATGTCCTGAGTGCTAGGGCAAAAATCTTCTCCCCATTTCCTTAAAAACAAGATTTTCCTACCAAAGAACCAGGGGCCTCCGATCAAGATGCGATCATGGTCCTCTTGGTTATTCAAGCAGATCAGGAAAAAACCTCTAGTAAGGGCCACCAGCTGGAGATCTCCGAGCACATGCCATTTGAAGCCAGCCCATTTTTGGATGGACTCCATATCGAGATGCCCTCCAAGAAATTTTCCCACAAGGGAAAGAGATTCGAAGGAAAGCTTTTCCTTCATGAGGGAATCCGGGAGGACCAAGTTCTCACCATCCATGATAGGGCGAACAGGATCAGAGGCGGGAAGGGGTCGATGGAGCCCCACAACCTTTTGCAGGTACGACACTGCAGTAGTCCCTCCCGAGTCAGGCCCAAAGGGTGGGCCATCCAGGGGGATCTCCCTAGGCTCCAGCGCGACAGAGGAGGGAGCATCAGGAGAAGGCCCACTAGCAGCAGACAGACAGGCAGGGGCAGGGGTGGAGGATGCAGGGCACGTAGAAGGAGCAGAAAAAATATTTTTCAATCTCTTATTTTTCCTCACTATCAATTTTTGTCTATCCCATTTTTATTTATCTCATATTTTTGCAATATTGTTGGATTTTCCTATAGAATAAACTATCAGAGAATATCCCATCTTCCATATCTTATTAAAAGCATCCTTATATTCCTTAGTACTTAATCTTATTAAACTCTAGGCTATAACAACTTATTAATTCATTAATAACTCTTTTTTAAGGGTGTTATTCATACCCCCATATCCCATAATATCATTTTCATCATCATATTTTATTTTCATTAGTGGGCTTAGCTCCATTTCTTTTTTCAATGATTTTACACAAGTTTTTATGAGGGGTCCTAGTCCCCTCATAATGAGTGGGGTTTTAAACTTAGACCTCTCAAAGAGAGGCTAAATATCATACCATTGTAACTCAGCTTAGCTTCACTTCTTGTTAATACCTTTCATATTTATTTTTGGCTTCCTAAATTGATATCCCTTTGAGTTTCCTTTTCTCTTTGTTCTTGCTTTGACAACCTTCAAATCCTTTTTCTATTTCCACAAAAACTTACATCTTCATCAATTTCTTATATTTTTCATAGTGATCATAACGAGATTTATCTTCTAAAGATTATGATTCCCTAGAGAACTTGAAATACAAGGAACAACCTTAACACTTTCTTTTTATGTAGCTCCAAAAAAACAAAAGTACAAGGATGATCCTCCATAGTAATTACTTTTTTATGCTACTTTGGGTACCCTAAATTTCCATGAATATACTCAATTTTTATTTCTTTATTATGCTACTCTTCAAACCCTAAAGTGTAATAGATATACTCTATACTACTTTCATTTTATTGCAAGGAGAGGATTTTAAGCTACTTAAGAGAAATTAAGATGATTTACCTAAATTAGCCTTTACCACCTTCACCTCATTTGCTTTAAAATTTACCTCCTCATTTTCCTTTGCATATTTAACTCCTAAATTTTAACTTGTTATCATACTTTATCATACTTCATCATACCATATATCGTTTTTTCTTCTAATGGTTGATTTGAGTAAAGTGCAATGACATTTTTTATTTCATGATACAATGGGGATTTTCCCATCTTAGAAGTGGAAAATCATTGATTTAACACAACTTCTACTATGATATGATCCCCTTGCTTACATTCCCAATGTTTTTCATCATTTTCACTTTGTATCTAGTCTCATAACATTTGTGAAATTGGAATGTAATATTTATTGGAGATATGACATTAAATGGTAAATGATAAAGCACATCTATGGTACAATTGTACATATTGTAAATATTATATTAGGGCATGATTTATTAGACTAGGGTGTGTGATTTATATTTCCACTAAAGTATGTGTCAATGTGTGAAAAGATCCCAAGTGTCATGTAACAAATTTTGCAAGTGTGTAGAGTGTAAAAAGTGTAATGTAATTAAGAGTGCAATTTTTAATGTGTGATAGTGTGTAATGTGTCATGTACGTTAGCCAAGAGTCATATGTGTAGGTGTCAAGTATACAAGTGAATATTTGCATGCTATGTGGCAAGATGTAAAGTCAAGAGACATGAGAGGTATGTCATATGTAAGGAATAGGAAATGATGTGTCTCCTAAATATGTGAGGAGAGCAATAGTCAAAGTACTGAAATGTCACTTATAAAGTTATATTATGGATACAAAGCTCCATGTATTGTATTATCAATAAAAATTATCAAAGATCTTGTATATTTGATCAATAATATTGTGAGTATTATTATGAAATATTGTTGTTATTTAATGAATATGATTAATTTATATTAATCAAATATTTGTATGCTTTGATATTGTGATTGATTAAGATATTGGATATTGGGACCTATGATTTAATCTAGCTAAAAAGCCTTAAAATATTTTCATAATCTACTTGTTGATCCCATTCTCTTGATTCATATTTAATCCTTATGGACTACAAAAAAGGTTTTGAAATATTCATGGTGACACGTATTCAAGTGTATACAACATGCATTCTATCCTTAGTAGTTGGTAACTCCTAGATGAACTCCCCTAGAGTATTGTTGATATTCTTGAAAACCTCCTTATTAATGAGTTGAGAAGGAAGTCCAAATAGCCTACTCCACATCGAAATCCTTTTGATAGTATTTGTCTCCACATAAAAATTCTCACTTCATGGTTTTAAATATGATGCATATTTACACCTAAATGAAGGGTCACCATATTATTTTATCCCTGATGTTCAAACTAGAGAATATGATGAAGAGATATCTTTCAAAAGAAAAATTATGTAGTAATCACTAGTTCCACTTGATCCAAGTTTGAATCTTTAAAAAAACTAACTAATAACCATCAAACTTACAAATTGACTTTTTGCTTTAAAGAATTGTTATATGATGCTTGATCATCTTATCCTTGATAATCACTTATGGTGTAGTATTTGCTACGTAGATAGGGTTTTCCATATATTTGCTCTTCCTATTATCCCAATTAGGGCATCCTTACTTCCAACTAGGGCATATTTACTTAAAATAAGGACTTTAAAAGATGGCTTTCCTATCATGCTACCTAGATTTTATTTATAACAATCCTTTAGGTTTTGAGTTTCTCCTAAGACCTAAAACAATAAGAAGTAGTGCTTGCTACTTGCTCACACTTGCAATACTTGCTTGCATTCTAAAACAAAGAAAAATGTGTCTTACTTCCAACTTGCACTCACTTCCAACTCACACTTGCTCAATACAAATTACTTCTTTCATCCCTTGTTATCTTGAACTATATTTACACTTTGCTTACTTTGCTCATATTTTGCATTCAGATTGCTTTGCATTTATCATAAATTATTACCTTGATATTATACTAATTAGAGCACACTTATTAGATATTTTGTTTTTACTTTTTTTTTTCTGTATGTGGGTGTTGAGTGATCATTTTTTCCAATTGCAAAACCATACTCACAGTCATGGTATTGTTATAAAAACCTCTCTTGCAAATAAATTTAGAATTTATCCAAGGTTCTTATTTTCTTAATATATGTTTGAATGCTTATGAAAGTATCAAAATGTGTTGAAGTACCTTAGAGGTGCAAATAACTGTTAACAAGGGACATGTGGTTTAGTATTGATTTTATTTGAAATAACTTTTTTGCTCATGTGATTATTAAAAATGTATATTTATTGATCCACTATCTACAATAAAAATAATTATTCTAGAACGGTGATTTAATCCATTCTTATCTCAAATTGCTTAAGTAAATTTTATCTTCTTTTGTTAAGCTTTGTTTGAGCAAGAAAGAAAATAACTAAATCTAATTTTGAAATTTCAATCCTAGAACGGTGATTTAATTCATTTTATCTTCTTTTGTTAATAAATTTTATCTTGCTTTATTAAACCAATTTTAAAATGATAGAACCTGTGGAGTGCAAGAATTTTTTTTTGTTTTAAAAATCTCAAGTTAAACATATTTATAGAGAGGGAAACAAAGCTACCGATAAAATGGTGAATATGGTAGTTAAATCTGAGAATTTCAAGGTCTGGTCATATGCCCCCATGGAGTTGGAAGATATTATAAGAACTGATAATGAAACCAGCAGATAAAGAGGGCAGAGCAAAGCAAACGCACACTAAATTACATTATTGTCAGCAGTTTCTTTATCAGTTATGTAAAGCATTGAGCACTGCATCAACCATGTTAAATATAAGGATAGTGGGAGGAATATTATTTCATCTTCTCCATCAATAGGTTTAGCCCAGGTTTGTTTTTTATTAAGATAGGGCTATCTTGCATTTGTATGATCTTCTCTTGTTTTTTTCTTGTACATCTTTTGAGCTATGTGTAAAGGGTCGGGGCCCTTCAACCCCTTTTTTTATCAATACAAAAAAAAATGTGTTCAAATAATTGAACATGTTAGCCTTACGAAAAAATTATTTGGATGTTTTAATTACTTCAAAATCTCTATTGTTGATTTTAGTGCAAAATAATATAACCTTTTAGGGTTTTGAGTGCTTAATGGAACTTAAAGAAAATAAAATGGAAAATAAATAAAAATAAAAGCTAAGGTTAGAGAAAAAAATGATAAAAAAAATCTGAAATAAGATGGAAACAAAGTGCAAAAAAGCGATCAAAGAGAGCTACTGTAAATTAATTCCTTCGATTCTACATAAAATAGAAGATCATGAGCACTAAAACAAAACCACATTAGACCTGCATCCACACAATCTAAATCTGGTTAAGTGCAAGAGTATGAGGGATAAAAACATGTATCAAAAATATTAAATGATTCTACCATATCCATGCATAAAACACCATCAAACAAACTCAATACATGTGAGAGAAAGATATGCAATAAAGAACAAATTGTATTCAAAACCTTTTGTCTGCATACAAGGTGAGAAATCTATTTTGCAATAGCTTCCAAAACCTTCCAGTCCTCTTCATGCCCTTTTGCTCCAAAAAAAATCCAGCCCTCTTTTGTGAGCTTCAGTGGGTTTTTAATCTTTCAAGAAAAACTATTTGTTTAATTTTTCCCCTAATTTTGGCTTCCAGCTTCCTTTACTCATTCATTTGTAACATATACTTTGCCAAGCATCCATTCCTTTTTTCATAACACCTTTTTTTTTAAACGGTGTTCTAAATTTCTCTTTGTAAAACCTATATTTTTTTATTCCCAAGGCTCAAATAAATTCGGGGCATTCATTACGCATTTACCTCAATTGTTTTTTCCTTATTTTCATATGTACTCTAAGAAATACATATATTTCATCTATTTACATCTAGTTGAATTTCCTTTATAGGTTGTGAATGTTGGAAGACCACATGTCATGGCCTCAACAACTATACGTCCAAAGCCTTCATACATTGCAAGTTGAATAAAATCACCCTTTGCATTACGAATGTAGAAATGTAGCTCACCATTGTGCACTCTATTCTTTTGTGCACACATCCCTCGAAACTACCCATTCAATATTTCCAATTACTATCGTGGCATTTATAGGTGACTGTTGCATCAATTTCTCATTAATATTTGAATTTCCAAGTTAGGTGTATTTTTTTCCATGATTCTTCCTTATGATAATGCGCACTTTATGCTAAAGCATGTTATGATCTTAATACTGTCAAATATCTCATCCACGTAATCAAGCTATGAGGTAACATTACCAATAGAATGTATTGTTGTAGATATTGATTGTAAACATAATGAATGAAGGTAAGCATTATGTCTTGCTTAACATGAAATAGCTATCATAAACATATATTTGACCTAGACACAGTGATCGTCAGTGTCCTACTATAATTTTATAGCAGGTTTGTAGGCTATGAGTTTCTCGACCCTTGAACACAAATTATTCACCAGTGTTGTGCTCCACTCACCTTCAAAAATATAATATTTTATCCCATGAGCATAATCATATACCAACGACCCTTGAATATGAGTGATTCATCATCACTGTGCTCCATTCACCTTCAAAAATTTAACATTTTAGTCAATGAGTAGAATTGTTTACTTTTCTAGTATAGAAAAAACTATAATTTTGGCCTCTCCCAATCATCCCTATCAAACTGCCTTACTGAACCTTCTCCATGTACATTATCAATTTCATATCCAAAAGCAAGGCATCATTTCCCATTATCCTTCTAATGTAAATCGAGCAGTCTTGAAATGATTAATGGAACCCACCATTGTTCTTCATATTTATCTCTAGCTGAATGAGGACTAACTCTATTATTTTTCATGGGGTTAACTCCAGGATCATACGTATGAGAAGCCAAATGAGACAAGGCAATCACAACATCATTAATAGGGAGACGAGTAGCAGCTTGTTTTTGGAGACACATTGCGATAATAGCAAAAGCCTGATACAAACCATGCATTTAATAATGTCCCTATTTTAGCATATTATAGAGCATAGTTGGTGCAAAAAATGGCACCGAACGAGAAAGAGGCATGCCTGGGGGTTCTCGATCAACATTGAATGGTCATCCGGTCTAGAATGAGTAGAATCAATCAATCTCTAGAGAAGATCATCTCCTGAGGTTCCAGCTACCTACATAGCACAGGGAAGAAGGAGAAAAAGGGAGTGAGAAAGCAAAAAAATAAGGTCATAGACAGAACTAACAAGAATAGAATGCGGTCATATTAAGACACACTTCTCCAACATCATTGGTGCAAACAACAACAACCCATCTAATAGATCATCTTGCCCCATATCTCACTTCTCCTTTGACTCAATTTGTAGGGGTGAATTCCATAACCAGGAGGAGGGTGCATGAAATCTAGATAGCAAAATTAGAACACTGCCACTCGATTTCCTTTAGCAAAAATAAACCCCGATTCCCAATGGTGAATGCGAATTCCAAAACCACCCAATCGAACCTACAAAATCTATATAGCATAATTAAGTGAACCAACTTAGACAGCCATTGTAGAAATAAATGTTCACACAAAGGTAAAAAATAATGATAAATATATTAAGAGATCAAAAAGTGATCACTATTATTTACAAGCAACCAAGGATTACATATAAATTGTAAAGGTTGTAGAGCTACCCTTGAAATGTTAAGCATTCCACTATTTATAGAGGATTTTGCATTGAATTCAAATTATGGCATTAGGAGGGAAGAATCATGCTGGAAGGGTTGGAAGATCTGATGATATTTTGTTCTAGTAGGAATGGCAGTTGTTCAGAGGAAGTTAGGTGCTTCTGCATAGATATAGACCCTTGATCGCTCTTGTCAAACTTATTTGAGTAATAAATTTTATCTACTTTACTCCTTCAAACACCTGAGAAGTCTATTTGATTGTTGTAGGCTCTACATACTTCCACTCATTCCTTGTTAGCTCATACTAGGGTAGTTATGACAACTAAAAACCCAACTTGAAACCTCCTTCCCTTTGTCGTCATCTCTGCTTAGGAACACACCATTTTCTCAGTATTCAGCTCATCATATTCTTGGAATGGAATAATGTGTTTGGACTTTCAGTGTCACCTTCTCAAAATTCCATCCAACTATAGGGATGGAAATTTAGGACTTGTGACAGTTGAGCCATAGTCCACTTCTTCTATTTGAGGATCTTGGATCCCATTCTTCTATCCAATAGGTGGGGTGGGATTTTTATGTTTTCCTTTGAGCATGCCCTTGTCCATTCTTTCGTTCAACTCTAGACTTGGTGATTTGGCTTGTTGATTGTCGATCTAGATTTGGCCATCTGCTCCTTCCAAAGTGGGTGAGAAGGAATAAAATTTCACCCATAATATTGGTGACTCACAGGGCCTTCCACTCCGTGGGAGAGAATAATCCAGAAAGGAATCTTGATTTTAAAACTCCTTTAAACGAGGAAGGGGAGAGAAAAATCGATGCAGGGAAGCCTTCCATAAAATTAACCCATGGGGCTGCTAAAACCAGGGAAGAAGAGGAGAGAAAGTACACAATACCCAAGTATTGATTTTATGAAACATAGCAAAAAGGGAATAAATAAGGAAGCCAAGGGGAATAGAAGAAGGGAAAGGAAGAGAGGAGAAAGGAAAATGAGACAGAGTAATTGGAAGGTGGTTATTATAATATCTATATGTTAGGATCCCATCCTAACACTATTTTTAATTCTCATTATTATGTAATGATCCACTTACAACATGGGAGATCCCATCTATAATGTTATTTTACAATATTTTGTAATGTATGTGGCAAGTTACGCTCCTAGCCAAGTGGGGCCATTTGATGTAACCATTATCAATATTGTAATCGATATTTGGTAGAAGATTCTAGCTTGAGTGGCATTTTGCATGTAATCCAACTCTTAACCTTAGGGTTAGGGTTGCATGAAGTATTTCTTTAAAAGCTATGAAGCCATGTACGAATGTATCTTTTTGAAATTTAATGAAATATTGAAGGAGGTTGCCCCCTCGAAGAGGCCTACAATTTTGAGTTATTTGTGAGATTGTTTCAATTCTGCAATTACTTTCTGCATAGTATTATTTTGTTATTGCATGTATTTTAGTTATCTTTCAGTATTTTGTGTGTGAGCTTTATTTCAATAGTAGGTTTCTTACAAGTGGTATCAGAGTGTTTTCCAGGGCTGATTTTTTTGTGACTGCGACAATTCTTGCTCAGTAATTTCTACTTGTTAGGTATAATTTTCCTATGTTTTTTCATTTTGTTTTCTTTTATTCAAAAATCCAAAAAAAATCTACAAAAACCAAAAAAATACAGTCTATTTTTTTCGTAGTTAAGTAGGCTAGAAACCCTGTGTCGGGGGTTTTAAAATATCGCGAAGGAGCTATGGTTATTGGCTAATCTAGATATCCCATAAAGCATCTAGTGAAGTAATGGGTGATTAGGCTCTAATACCCAGGCTTCAAATAGCACTCATGCATGAAATCGAGCTCCCACGCATCTTTGGGTGTATCGGGAGACCATTCTAGGTCTCTAGTAAGAAGCTTTTTGACCTTGTATCATCCATAGTCCATGGGATACAGCATCCCAGATGATTACCCTCTCATACTGTCAGATAGGTAGATAGTGTGCTCAAAGGTATGTGTGGAATCCTCCTTGGATAGTGGTCTAAAATATTGGTCTGAGCACTATTTTTCGTCACTGCAGTATAACAAATGGTCTATGGATGTTACATACTCCTCTACCTAGCATACCCTGGTTCTGTTAAACACTTCAACCTACAAAAACATGCATCTCCCTATTTTGTTGAACCTGGATTCACAATCCCAAAAAGTGAGCATACGAAAGACTTCCCTATCATATAATAAAACACTTTGCATGCACCAGTAGTTAAGACAGAGTCTGCAAGTGTCTATCACAATCTAAAATATTCTAGTACCATCCAAAACAGTGGCAATAACAATCGAGCCAGTAACAATACTAGTTAGGTCAATGATAGTAATAGTTAGGTTAGTTATAGTAATAGTTAGTTCAGCAATAGTAACAGTAATAGTCAACTATAACAATCATAAAATACAGGTGGTCAGGATCAGAAACAAGACTGTCAGTGTTAGTAACTGCAGTACATGTGACAAGATAGTGACAAGGCGATCAGTTGACAAAAAACATAGATAAAAAAAATGACTGCTCCAATAGACTTGAGAAAAAAAAGAGTATTTTGCTACTTTTTTATTCTACACCCAAAAAAACGTGCAAATCGTAGCTATAATGAAGAAGTTGTAGTGGTTTTATCATTACTTTATTTTGAGTAATTTTTAAACCAGAAATAGGAAAAACTAGCACTAAAAAAAGTCATAACAGGCCCTAGACAACTCCAAAAATCCTCAAATTTGTCTTGTTGTCTTAGTTAGCCCCTTCTGCACCTCTCACAGAATTTTTGAGTCTTAACTCCCTTTTTCTCAAAATTCCTCAAATTTGTCAATTTTCCACTAGCCCTTTTTGGCCAAATATTCCAAAAATACAAGATCTTTGTCTAGGTTACCCAAAAATATGTGTTGTGGTATATAGGTCATTATGATCATATTTTCAAGCTTATCATCTTAATATATAACATTCAAGCACTTTTTGGACTCCTTACTAAAAATAGTAACTCCTACAACCACACTTATATTTTTAGTATTTCAGTAAAAAAAGGTTCAAGACTATCCCAAATGGCAAGTGGAACTCGTGGAAATCAAAAATAGGTAGAGCAAAACACTGCTTCAATGTTGGATAACCTAATTAGTGTTGTTACAAGCTTTAAAACCACAAGTGACACCTTGATGGCAAAATTTTAAACGTTCAAAGCTGAACAAGATACCTTCAAAATTTGCCTAGAATATCAGCTTGCAAAAGTTGAGTCCAAATTGCAAGGTATTCCAAGCAACTCTGAGTATTATACTAAACACTCACATTTTTGACCAAGGTCAAGGAAAGGGAACAAATGACTCTCACCTTCACTTTGATCGTGATACTACCTTTAATATGTCGAAACTAGACTTTCCTAAGTTCAATGGGAAGGATGTGGATGGGTGGTTATGGCGTGTTGCTCAATTCTTTAGACTCCATGATGTCCCCATTTATCATCGAGTTTAAATGGCTTCTTTCAATTTGGAATCTGAAGCCTTAAAATGGTACCAATGGTTGTAGAAAACTCTCCCTGATCCTTCTTGGATGGAATTTTATTCTCAATTACTCACTCGCTTTGGCTCTAGTGAGTATGATGATTTAACAAGGTAGTTGACAAAGCTGAAACAAAATTTGATAGTTTGATATTACCAAATACAATTTGAGAGATTGGCCAAAAAAACCACAGGATTGAATGAAGGGTTCTTTATGAGTTTTTTTATTAGTGGGTTGAGGGAAGATCTCCAAGTTGAGGTCACAATGTTTAAACCATAATCCATGATGCAAGCTATCCAGTTGGCTCGTTTGGCTGAGTCCAAATTTTTAGCTCAGAGGTGGATATCTAAATTTCCATAGGCTAAACCCTCTTTTCCTTCTAGATTCCATAGTCAAAATGAAAAAAAACCTATTGCACCCATTTTTGCACCCAAATGTTTAACTACTACCAAAATGGATGTGCGATGCGCCCAAGGGTTGTGCTACAATTGTGATAAAAAAAATTCTCATGGGCATAGGTGCACACAAAAGAAGTTGTTCATCACCAATGCTGATGATCCTGACACCAGTGACCATAGTGATGATGACACCGAATCAGTAGAGGAACCACCCAAACCAAAGGAAGAAAATCAGGATAAACCATAGGCTAAAATTTTTGTTCATGCTCTTGCAGGCATTACTACTCCCCAAACTATGAAAGTTGTGGGCTATTTCAAGGGTCTTACGTCTTACCATCTTGATTAATTCTAGTAGTACACATAATTTTATTGATCCCCGCATTGCCAAGTAGGCAAAATGTTACGTACATACATGTAATTCCTTTGAGGTTATGGTAGAAAATTGTGGGACCTTACCTTGCAAAGGTAAATTTCATAATGTTAAGGTCAATATTGGGGACTATGAGCTCAAACAAGATATGTTTGCACTTCAACTAGGGGGATCTGATATCGTGTTGGGAGCTCAATGGTTGAGCACATTAGGAGTCATCTCATAGCACTTTATCGAGATTTGGATGCACTTTTCATAGGATGGACAGTCCTACACTCTCCATGGATTAAAAGTAGGGTCTTCAAAAATTATCAATTTCAGTCAGATGGAGAAGTTGTTAAAAAATCATCTCGAGGTGTCATAGCTCAGATTTTTGTGATCCAACCTCATCCTTTAGAGGAGGATTCTATTCCTGAATATTTGCAACTTATTTTGACCAAGCACAACTTTGTTTTTGCTAAGCCAATAGAATTACCACCTCATCACTCTCATGACCATGTTATTCCCTTGTTACCTGGAAATGCACCATCCAACATTAGACCATATAGGTATCCTCATGCTCTTAAGTCAGAAATCAAGAAGTTAGTATAATAATTGTTAAAATTCGGTACCTTTCAGACAAGTAAAAGTCCTTACTCTTCTCCAGTTTTACTGATGCACAAGAAATATGGGTCTTAGCAGTTGTGTATCGATTACTGAGAGCTCAATAAACTCACCATCAAGGATAAGTTCCTTATTCTGATAGTGGATGAATTAATGGATGAACTTCATGGGACTATGTATTTTTCCAAACTCGACCTTCGCTCGGGGTACCATCAAATCTGGCTCAAGGATGAGGATATTTCCAAGACGAAGAACACAAGCTTATACTGAGAGGGAGGGTGAACAGTATAATACCACTTTTTTCTTTTCTTTCCCAATCAATATTATGCAATGTATAGATAGCAATATCAACAATAGTAATCAAAGTAATGCACAAATCACCACACACAATAGAGACATCAATTTAACGTGGTTCACCCAATGTGGGCTACTCCATGGAGAAAATATTTCACTAAAATTTTCTCAATCAATCTCTTGGGAATCCTTTCCCTATTACAATGTTTATGAACCTTTGTCTAAATGAGACACCAATCCCCTAATCAAGTTCATGGATATCTATCCATAAGAAAACTCATTTCTCCTTAGCTCTGACCAGTGATATTCTAGAAGAACTGTTGCCCCAACTACTCTGGCTAATGGATCTCTATCCACTAAAGACACATGTCCTCACTGTCATGGCTAATGGATCTCTATCCATTTGAGACGGTCATCCTCTATACTTTGTCACCTTCAAAGATCTATCTCAAATCTGTACTAAACACAGTCCTTTGATCTAGCATAAATCTTCTCAATATTTGTCTCTGGTCTGGCACAAACTTGTCCTTAAATCTACACCAAACTCTATCCTCAAATCTGTACTAAACATAGTCCTTCGGTCTAGCACAAATATGTCCTCAATCTCTATCCTCTGATCTACACTAAACATAGTCCTTTGATCTAGCACAAACCTATCCTCAATCTCTATCCTCAAGCCTTAAAACAAAGCTTGATCCAATCACAAATCAACACTGCTAGATCTACCCTAAACCTTAACTCAAGGTTTGAACAAATCAATCAATCAACTCTGCTCACAAGTATTCTCAAAGACTTACCTCAAATCTGCCTTGTAAGCTTCCACAAAAGCTCACACTAATCTATCCACAAGTCCTCTCAAGATCTTGTCCAAATATGATCAACAAGTCCTCACTAGAACTTGTACCACTCTATTCTCAATCGATGTCCTCAAACTATATTGTAAGCTTCCACAAAAGCTCACACAAATCTATCCACAAGTCTTCTCTAAGACTTGCCTCAAATATACTCAACAAGTCTACACTAGAACTTGTCTAATCTCATAGAAACATAAAGAAGAATTGTTAGAGACTCAATATGCTTCACATTTATCAGAATGCTCAATCACTTTCAATCACTCTTTTAGAAACATATAGAGAATTGTTAGAGACTCAATATGATTTATATTCACTTCAATGTTCAATCACTTTCAATCACTCTTTTAGAAACATATAGAGAATTGTTAGAGACTCTATATGCTTCACATTCACTTCAATTCTCAATAAATTTCAATCACTCTTTTAGAAACATATAGAGAATTTTTAGAGATTCAATATGCTTCATATTCACTTCAATGCTCAATCACTTTCAATCACTCTTTTAGAAACATATAGAGAATTGTTAGATACTCAATATGCTTCACACTCTCAAACTCTCAAACACTTTCTCAACTCAATTCAGAATATAGAACAATTATTTTCATAGAACTTGAACTAACATTTCAACACATCCACTTGACTAGGCTTAACCAACTCTACTCAACCACTCACTCAATGATTTAACCTTTGCTTAAAAACCCTATTCCAAACACATGAACACTTACTCAAATTTTTCTAACAATGCTTATCAATCAATCTCACATAACAATGATACTCATGTTCTTTCAAAAACCCTATTTCAAGTTCCTCACTCGACCAATTGCTTCAACAACAATGCTAATCTCACATAACAATGATACTCATGATCTTTGCAAACCCTAGTTCAAATTCTTAACTTACTTCAACAACAATGCTTATCAAACAAGGTTTTATCAATAACTCTTTATTCTATAAAACCTTGAAGTATTAATTCAAAACACACTTAACAATCCTTACCAAACAATCCTTTTCACTCCAACTTTGCATTCACAACATTCAAAAATCACTCAGTAGGAAGATGTGTCCATACCTTTTTGTTTGATGTATAAGTACCTTTAGAAAACATGTCTCAATCACAATTTCCTTCTTTCAAATTTCAAAGGTTAAATGACAAAATATCACTTCAACACTTTCTCAAAATATTTTTAGACACAAAAATAATCACAACTCAATTATGCCTTATTGCTCCTTTTGAAAATTAACATCCATCAAATCATACATGAAAAATATTACTTTGATACACCTTATAAACTCCAACTTAGAATAATATCCAACACCACAAGTCTTCAACCAATCTTCCTATAAAACCTTACTACCCTTTCCAACACTAAAGCAAATAACACAAAAATGTAATTTTGCATAAGCCTTATAACTCCCTTACTACCTTACAAACCAAATCAAATATGCAAAATTAATTTTTAAATGCTCAACTAATACCCCCAAAATTTTTGGCGCTCAAACTTTAGTGCATACCTTTTCTTCCCCCAAAAGGGTTTCGGTGTGTTTCGAACTGTCGTCTCCCCAATCCTAAACACCTTAGCACTTGGGAGCCCACCACATGGGCTAGAGGTGCCCACGTGAAGGGATGAAGGCTTCCTTCCTACTATCCCTTTGTGCGTCATTGGCTCCCTATGAAAACCAAAGCAATCACTCCTCTTTTTTGCAGAATAGTTCACATAAGCTTGCATTAATTTTTGTTTGAAGGCATGGGTTATGTTGGGTAAGGTGGGTAATCTCCTTTTTATACACACATGGGTATTTTTTCCCCACGTCGGTGCTTAATAATTCAAATTTAATTTAATAACCCACCTTAGGGTTAGTTTAAAATTAATATAAATTAACTTATAACTAATATTAAAATTAATTAATAATTAATTTTAATAACTTATAAGTAAATTAATTAATAAACTAATTTAAATAAAAATTATATTAATTAATTTATAATTAACTTAAAATTCCTTTTATAATATTATAAAAATTATTATAATATTATTCTCTTGGGCTCTTTGTTTGCACTTTGGACCACATCGGACTTCCTGAAACCAGGTCTTGATTAACTGAAACTGGAGAAACTGAAACTGATGGTGCCCACTGAAACTACCACTAACTAGTGCTGAAATCTTGACATCAATGACCACTCACTCTTGACATCAATGACAACTTATCCACTCAAAATGTCCAATAGAATACTATTTTTCGTCCTCAAGAAGGTCACTATGAGTTTTTGATAATGCCATTCGGCTTGACTAATGCCCCTTCCACTATCCAAAGCCTCATGAATAATATTTTTCATCCATTCCTTTGAAAGTTTATCCTAATATTCTTTGATGATATTCTGTCGTATAGTCGCTCATGGGAAGAGCATCTTATTCATGTGAATCAGACTCTCTAGTTGTTGGCACAACATCAACTCTATGCTAAGCATTCCAAGTGTTCTTTTGGGTTGACAAAATTAGAATATTTGGGACACATTGTCACTAAGGAGGGTATCAAAGTTGACCCCAAGAAGATCCAAGTGGTTCGGGAATGATCGAAACCTCACACTCTCAAAGGTCTTAGGGGTTTTTTAGGGCTTACAGATTATTACCATAAATTTGTTCGTAACTATGGTAAAATTACAGCTTCCTTCACTTCCATGTTAAAGGACTCTTTTACTTAGATGGGACCCACTGAATAGGCTTTCCTAGAATTGAAGTATGCTATGACCACTACGTCTATTTTAGTTATGCCATATTTCTCTAAATTGTTTGTCATTGAAAGTGATGCTTCAGATCGTGGTATTGGTGGATTATTGATGCAAGAAGGGAGACCCTTGGCCTTCACTATTAAAGCTCTCTCCAATCGTAATTTAGGAAAATCCACTTATGCCAAGGATATGATGGCAATTATGCATGCAGTAACCCATTGGAGACCATATCTCATTGGGCATCATTTCTCCATTAAAACAGACCATCAGAGTCTCAAATACTTTTTGGAGCAATGGGTTGCCACTCCTAAATAACAAAAATGGGTCTCTAAACTTATGGGCTATGATTATGATATCATATATAAGAAGGGCAAGGAGAATTTTGTGGTCGATGCTCTCTCTCATCAATTTGAGGCTCTCAGTATGTTATGTGCCATTTCATTGTTGATTCTTCAATGGATCGATTCCTTACGTTAGGAGGTACTTCAAGATTCTAAATTGCAAACTTTGGTTGCTTCCCTAGACACTCAGCCTACTTCATGTCTAGGCTACACTTGGGATGGCCAAGATTTATGTTACCACCAACACCTTGTTGTTCCTCATAAGTCTCCACTAGGGGAACTTCTCATGATAGAATTTCATGTTACCCCATCTACCAGTCATTCAGGATTTCTAAAAATATATGAACGCGCACTTTCTTTTGGAAGGGTATGAAAAAGGACATTCAGGATTTTGTGGTAGCTTATGATACCTGTCAACAGATGAAAGGTGAAATGATGCGTTCTTTGGGCACTTTTCAACCCTTACCCATTCCTAAATAGGTATGGACAGATATTTTTATGGATTTTATTGAAGGATTACCTAAGTCTGGAGGCAAATATTTTATCTTCATGGTAGTGGATCATCTTTCAAAATATGCTCAGTTTTGTTCCCTATCCCATCCTTACACAGCATCCACCGTTACCCAAATTTTTCTTGATTCTATATTTCGCCTTCATGGTTTACCCTCCTCCATCTTGTCTGATCATGACCCAACCTTTACTAGTCACTTTTAGCAAGATTTGTTTAAGTTGCAGGGAACTCAGCTCAAAATAAGTTTAGCTTATCATCCACAAATGGATGGTCAGACGGATATTATCAATAAATGTCTAGAAATCTACCTTTGTTGCTTTACCTTGGATCATCCTATGCACTGGGTAAAATGGCTTTCTTTGGTCGAGTGGTGGTACAACACTTCCTATCACACAGTAACCAAGGTTACCCCTTTTGAGGTAGTTTATGGGTGCCCTCCACCCATGCCTTCCTCCTACATTATAGGTAGCTCTAAGTTCCATGCAATTGACACTACTCTCAGTTAGCATGTTGATATCCTCCGTCAATTGAATATGAATCTAGATGCATCCCAAAACTGGATGTACCAACAGGCTGACCAACACCATTCTAAGCATAGTTTTGATGTGGGTGATATGGTTTTCCTTCATTTGTAGTCATACAAATAGTTGTTCCTCCAGCTTCCCAGATTCCAGAAAATTATCACAAAATACTATGGGCCCTACCAGATGTTACAGCATATTGGTGCCACAGCCTACAAATTGGCCCTTCCACCTACATCCAAGCTCCATCCTATTTTTTATGTTTCCTCTCTCAAAAAGGTGGTGGGTAATTAGGTACAGGTTCAATCTGTCCTTTCAAAGTTATATGAAGAAGGTTCTATCTTGCTTGAAGCTGAATAGTTGTTGGATTATCGGACTCACACTCTATGCAACCACACCATTACTGAAGTTCTTGTTCATTGGAATGGACTCCAACCATAAGATGCTATATGTGAGTCTCTCCAATAGCTCCAACACTAGTTTCCTCACCTTTAGATTTGAGGATAAAGCTTTTTGAAGAGGAAGGACATGTTAGGATCTCATCCTAACGCTATTTTGTAATTCTCATTATTATGTAATGACCCACTTCCAATGTGGGGGATCTCATCTATAATGTTATTTTACAATATTTTGTAATGTATGTGGTAAGTTACGCTCCTAGCTAAGTGGGGTCATTTGATGTAACTAACATTTGGTTTAAGATTCTAGCTCGAGTGGCATTTTTCATGTAAGCCAACTCTTGAGATTAGGGTTAGGGTTGCATGAAGTCTTTCTTCAAAAGCTATGAAGACATGTACGAATGTATCTTTTTGGAAGTTAATGAACTATTGAAGGAGGTTGCCCCCTCGAAGAGACCTATGATTCTGAGTTATTTGTGAGATTGTTTCAATTTTGCAATTACTTTTTGTATAGTATTATTCTATTATTGCATGTATTTCAGTTATCTTTTAGTATTTTGTGTGTGTGAGCTTTATTTCAATAGTAGGTTCCTTACACCATATATTATGCACTTCCATAAACATACCCCATCAAATACTAAGGTCAGTTCAAGAATAGATATAATGCCAACAACATTTGTCACAATATTTCCTTTTGACATAATCACACAAAAACCTCGTCAATGTATCACCACTTTTTTGAAGAATCTATTGTTGTAGCATTATATCCATATTTACACTTGCTTCTAGTCACCCTTTTGAGGTTTTATTTATATCTTATTTCCACTGGGTAGGGGAGTGGGCACTTTCTTTCAAAATTACAGCGTATATATTTTTGGGGATTGCATGAATTTTGAGCCTTGGTCCATTGGGTACGAGGTCATAGTAGAAGAATGTTTGAGAATAAAGAAAAGAGTTTTTAAATCAACATGCTTTCGATAAATCCATCATGATTCATCAATGAATGGGATGATGTCACTAGCCACGTACCTACAAAACTTTTATTTAGTTGTCAGCTTTTGTACACAAAATTACGATGTGAATTACATGCCACAACCATTGGTCCATACTGGAGATTATCTAGTAAATTTGCAATGTCTAGACTAGATCATATCAGCCTTGAGGTGCTTTTCGTAGTCTAGCTGGTGTTGCCCAAAAATTTTCCAAGTTGTAATCAAATTAGAGCTTGGTATATCATCGTGCATATCAGTACCTATGCAATTGATGATTGATGTGGTAATAAATTTTGCCATTAGAGAGCCTTCTTCATGTACTGGTTCTTATTGCAGCAGGATCTAGTGTTGTCAGATCTTAGAATCCACTTATTGTGAAATCCCAGTCTCACACTCATTTGTTAACTCCATGTAATTTTCCCTATGAGCTACACTAATTGAGCTTGTAGGGGATGGGGCCTTCGTTTCTTGGGAAAGAATACAGGTGATGGAATTATCTATTGTGAGTTTGGTGCTTGCATCTTTCCTACATGAACTTGAGAAAATATTCACCCTTTATATTTTGCATTACTGCGACCTTGGCTCATGTACAGCTTGTGATGGTATACATGGCAAATGATGTACAATAGGAAAGGAAGTAGTAGCGATTGGAAAAGGAGATGGGAGGGCAGAATCATCTTAAGATGTTTTTCTTGCTTGAAGTAGGAATCACTCTACTTGTATAGCCTCCTAAACAATTTGAGGGAATATCCTTTCCCCATATTGATATAAGAGGAGACTAATGCTTGAGTTGAAGACCTGAACATAGTACAAGTGAGCCTGGGTAAAGGTTTTTTGGTATTCAAAGGGGATCCTTTCCCAACTCCTTCTGAATCATTTGTTGAATTTTGTAATAGATTCAAAAGGAGCCTTCCTGATGTACGAAAGATGCATCAAGAGTTTGAAAGGATCTGAGAATCCATTAAATGTATCCACTAGAGCTCCCACCAAATCCATCCATGAGGGAATAGTTCTTTGCCCAAGGTTACGATACCACCATAGCACCCTCCCATCTAGATACAAGACTAGGAGTCTGATCATGATATATTTATACACTATACTATGGAGGAGCACTAATGCAGCAACATCTTCTAGATGTTCTCAAGCCATTCCTAAGGTGTCATTGTATCTGGTGAGATATTTTAGGGCACCTTTGGGGATTTAATTCCATCATTGAAGGTCTAACTATCCAAGATCATTCCACTATGGGTAGCTCAGATAATCCATTGAAGCACTAGAGTTTAGAGGTCCTGATACATGCATAGAAGTTGAAGTTGCCAGATGAGCATACTTTCATTGCTTACAAGGTTAGGGTTGTTCATCAAACCCTAAGTCCTTTAGAAAATGAAAAATCTTAGCATATAAAGGCAACTGATCTCATGATGTGGAGATACTACACAGTCAGAGTTACCAGTGATTTTCCAAGATATGGGTAAACCAGAGAATAACCAGACTCTAGTTTCCTTAAACACAATAACGTAAAGAGCTCCCCAATAGAGTCGCTAAAAAAAGTTGGTGTAAAAAATGATAGGATGAGCAAGAGGTACGCTCAAAGGTTCCCAACCAACACTGAATGGCCATCCAACCTGGGATGGGTAGAATCAATCAATCTTCGAATAAGGTTGGCTCTTGAGGTTCCAGCTACCTACGTCGCAAAGGGAAAAAAATAGAAAAGGGAGTGAGAAAAGGAATGCGATTGCATCAAGATACACTTCTCCAATATCACCGGTGTAAACAATAACAAACCACCTAACAAATCAACCCACCCCATATCTCACTTCTCCTTCGACTCGATGTACAGGGGTAAATTCTAAAACCAGCAAGAGGGTACATGATATCTAGATAGCAAAATTAGAGTGCTCCCACCCGATTGGCTTTAGAAAAAATAAACCTCGATGCCCAATGGCCAACGTGAATTCTAGAACCACCTAGTTGAACCCACAAAATATAGATAGCAGAATTAAGTGAACCAACTTAGGATAGCCATCACAAAAAATAAACATTCACACAAAGGTAGAAAAAGAATGACAGACAGATTAAGAGACCAAATAGTGATTACTATTATTTATAAGAAACTGAGGATTACATATGAATTATAAATGCCATAGAACCACCCTTGAAATGTTAAAAATTCCACTACTTATAAAGGACTTTACATTGAATTCAAATAATGACATTAATGGTATTAGGCAAGAAGAATCATGTTGGAAGGGTTGGAAGATCTGTTGATATTCTGTTCTAGGGAGAATGGTGGTTATGTGGAGAAATTTAGGTGCTTCTACATAGATCTAGATCCTTGATCACTCTTGTCAAACTTATTCGAGTAATAAATTTCATCTACTCTACCTCTTCGAACACCTAAGAAGTTTGTTTGATTGTTGCAGGCTCCACGTACTTCCACTCATTCCTTATCAGCTTGTACGAGGGTAGTTGTGACTACTAATGACCCAACTTGAAACCTCCTTCCCTTTATCATCATCTCTGCTCAGGAACACACCATTTTTTCATTCTTCTCCTTATCATATTCTTGGGATGAAATATTGGGTTTGGACCCTCAGTGTCGCCTTCCCAAAATTCCATCCAACTTTGGGGATGGGAATTTAGGACTTTTGATAGTTGAATCATAGTCCACTTCTTTCGTTCAATGATATGGGATCCCATTCTTCTATCCAATAGGTTAAGATATGTTTGATAACCATGGCCTCAAAAATAGATGCACCCATAGAAATAATTGTGTCATCCACATAATGTTGATGAGAAACTGGTCTGGTTTGTGAAGCAGCTTTTATGCCTGAGATGAGGTTAAGGCTATAGGCTACCTTAATAGTTCTACCTAATGCTTCAGTAGCCACTATAAAAAGCAAAGAGGATATAGGATCTCCTTGACGAATGCCTCTGCTACTCAGAAAATAACCTACAGTAGATCCATTAACAAGCACAAAAAACCACTGTGTGGAAATACGCCCTTTGATTAACTCAACCCATTCAGGATGGAACCCAAATTTGAGAAGGATAGCAACAAGGAAATCCCAATTGAGTCTGTCGTAGGTCTTATTCATGTCTAGTTTTAACATAAAGGCAAATTTTTTAGCATGATGAACAAAATTAAGGGCTTCATGAATGGTAATGACTCCATCAAGGATGGAACTCCCTTGAACAAATATTCCTTGGCTAGAGTCAATAATAGTGGGGAGGATATCCCTCATTCTAAATGCAATGGCCTTAGTGAGGATTTTGCAAACCACATTACACAAACTTATAGGTCTAAAGTCAGTCATGGATTTGGCAGTTGAGCTTTTGGGAATAAGAGCAATGAAGATCAAATTGAAGCCTCGAGGAATAGATTTTGAAGACTAAAATTCCCTGACTGAGGAACAAACATCAAGACCAACTATATCCCAAAAAGTTTGAAAAAATCGAGGAGAAAAACCATTCAGGCTAGGGGCCTTATCAGGATGCATAGAAAACAGGGCCTGATAAATCTCCTCATCAAAAAAGGGGGCAGGAGTTTAGAATTTGCAAATTCTAAAACCAACTGATAAATGTGATAAAGCATAGAATTTAGGGCAAGGTCAAAGGGTGGCCTGCGCTCACCAAGAATATTGGTGAAATAAGAAATTGCTTCCTCTCTGATTTCCAAAATATCAATAGTAGTGGATCCATCATTTTTAGCAAGCTCTTTGATTATGTTGTGGCTTATGTTTCTCATAGTGGAAGCATGAAAGAACTTAGTATTTGAATCCCCTCCTTTGAGCCACAGAGCTTCGGATTTCTGTTTCCAAAAGGTTTCTTCACAAGCCAAAATATTATGATATTCTGCTAGGATGCTTCTTTCCTCAGACCGGATTTTCTCATCACACCATCCACCCTGAATTTTATTCTCAATGGAAAGGAGCATGTCCTCAATAGATTGTTTGATTTTAAACAAATTCCCCAAAACCTCTTTGTTCCATATTTAATATTTTCTTTAACATGCTTTAATTTCTGGGTAAGACAAAATGAAGGGCATCCTTGGCCAACCTGTTACCACCATTGTGCAATTTTGTGCCTGAGGTCAAGATGCTGAGTCCACATTGCCTCAAATAATTGGATAATAAATGTTATTATGGTTTGTTTTGTAAATTAAGGGTATGGGACCTTACTTTATGAAATGAAAAAAAGGTTTATTTGAAGATTAGAGTAGTTGGTTTTAATTGGATAATAAATGTGATTATGGTTTATTTTTTAAATTAAGGGCATGGGACCTTACTTTATGAAATGAAGAAAAAGGTTTATTTGGGAAATTAAAGTAGTTGATTTAATTGAAAGGATGTGTGAACCCAGTTTATTTAGCAATTAAGGGTATGGGAATTTAATTTTTAAGTAAGGATTAGTTCATTTATTGCAAGTAGAGCATATGATCTGAGTCATGGTTGATTGACTCTCATGAGTAGATAAGAAGGGAATGGAAAGAGTAGTTTCTATGATAATAACTATGCATTAGAAAGTTGAATTGCTTGGGTTATTTGTATAGTTACAATTTGGCAATAAAATAAGTAAGTGCATTTAGAAGCATGTCTATCCAGATCCATGAGTATCATAATCCCCTACTATCTTCACTTGATCGATGGAAGAGCAGGAGGACCAAAGTCATGAGATGGACCAATTCAAAAGTTTGCTCTCTACCTTACATCTTGCTTAATTATGCAATAGATTAGATTGTGGGGAGATTTCCCGATGAAATGAATGTAAAGTATTGTTGAAAGTATGGGGTGTACCATACATACATATGTAATTAAATGAACCTTGGTACTGTTGCACCTCGTACTTCCTTATTGAATGTAATTGTATTTAAACCTTTATTGTATTTTTATTATTTAATCGTTGCTTTATGTTTTGGTTATCCTTGCTTGTTTGATAATTCATATTTGTTAGATTTAGTATCTAGATCTTTTATTCTCTTGTGTTGTTGAATTTTGTTTTAAAAAAAAAACATTAGTAAGTTCTAGGTGAACTTAGAGGATGACCTAAGGGCTTGATACCCCCTTAGGGAGATTGGTAACTAGGTTTAAAATATTGTACCAGAGTTAAGATAGCTTGTCAATGGACAAGATTGATAGCTTAACTCGTAGTACATGTAGCATACCCACACATGATGATTTGTATGGGATATGGAGATATGTGTATACCTTCCAATGATCGAGGATGGTAAGTCTAGCTCATAAAGGTTGATGAGATGGATGGACTTGTGTGCATAACATGAGATATGCCTACGCAGAAGGGACTTGCATGAGAGGAATATTGTGTGGTATAGTTCTTGAGAAACTTAGGGAATGTCAAACATTAAGTTAGTCTAAGGTTGGGTAGGGATTTATGAATCATTCTCCTTGGTCAAAAAAAAAATTTCTTTTTGTATTTGTGTGTTTTCTTGTTTCTTGATTTTTGAGTCGTTACACTTGAGTGTTGTTATATTGAAATATATATATATATATTTGGAATTTGTTATTTATGGAAAATATCTTGGAAAGAATTGTGATCTTCTTTTACTTGTCTTAATTTTTTATGATCTTATAGTTATGCATGGGTTGTTTAGTGATAGAAAATATTTGTGGAAAATATTTTGAAAAGAAGTAAGGGCTTCTTTACTTGAGTGTTGCTATATTGAAATAGATATATATATATATATATATATATATATATATATATATATATAGCTTTGGAATTTGTTATTTGTGGAAAATATCTTGGAAATAATTATGATCTTCTTTTTCTTGTGTTTGCTATACTGAAAATATTTTTATAGAAATACAAGAGCTTGGGATTTAAAATATTTGTGGAAAATATTTTGGGAAAGAAGTATGGGCTTCTTTGTGTGTGCAATGAATCATATAGAAATTCATTCATACTTGCATATGAATTTTATGATCCCCACCTTCCTATCAACGACCACGAAGGCCAAAGGAAGAAGATGTTCAGATCATGCTAAATTTAATTTTCAAACGTTCTTGTTATACTGATAAAGACACTCTTGGTGGAAGAGGACTTATCATAATAGAAACAAAGACTATTCTTTTGTAATCTAGACCTTTGGTTGGATGAATATATGATGTCATGCTCATAAAAAGTTTTATAGTTCTTATCTATGCTATTGCTTAATCCAAAGGTTATGATATATTTGTGTTGCAAGCTTTAGATAATTAGATTTGCTTTCATACTAGAAGATGCTTTTGTTTTAATGCTTATAGAGTGAGAGAGAGAGAGAGAGATATATTCTTGGGCTTAGGGGTTTCTTTGGGAAGGGCTCTAAATTTAACCTTGTCTAAAACACTCCTTTTCAACTTGGCGATGTTGTGGTGGTGGCAACACCTAGTTCTTGTATCCATGAGAAGATAATAATGTTGAGTGATTATTTCTTGAAGCCATCATAGAGATGGGATAGACAAGCTTGATGTTTAAGGGGTCATTATGGAGGTGTAGTTAAACTAGACTAAGATGCTATACCTAATGGATTCAACATAGATTAAATTATGATTAGAAATAGGAATTGGCATCCCCCCTTCTCTAAATATCTAGAAGGGATAATCCTAATGTTGGGGTCAAAATATTTGCATTCGTGGTGAATGTCAAAAAATTGAGGAGACCCTTTTGGAGTGTCCTTTATACCGCGGAAGTATACAGGGTGAACCCTAGTTATCTACAAGATCTTGGCCTCTCTTGTCCAATCGAGTGATGTCTACAACATTATAGACTCAAAATGTGGTTATGTCTAGTCAACATGTGTATTCATAGATACTCTTGTGAACCTTGTTAGAAAAAAATCTCTCTCGAGTTGGTTAGCTTTTTGAGGCTGTTACAGTTGGTATCATAGCTCTAGGTCGTAGGACTAGAAGATTTTGTAAATAAGCTAAATATTGCCTAAGAATTAATCCTAGGAGAGATAGATTTATTTTGGTATGGTACCTTATGTGGAGCAAGTGTGACCATCATTATTAGGTAAATTATAAAGTGTAATCACACCTAGGAATAGTACCTTGCATGAAGCAAGTACAACCATAGTCATTATCGAATGAATGATAATAAAATAGGTTAGTTCATAAGGATAAAATAACTAAACTCAACTCCCTTGTGGTTAAGGAGAGTGGCACCTTGCAACAAGGTAAGTGTGACCCAGATAGTTACCAGGAAAGTAATAAGGGTCATAACTAAGATGGCACCTTGTGGGATATAAGTATGACAATGACCATTAACAATCTAAATTAGTTAATGGTAAGATGTAACTAACCATTAGAAGTGCAATTAAGAGCAATTTTAACTTATCCAACTCCTTTATGTGGAAAAAATAAATGACACTTAAGATAAGGAGGAGAAAAAGAGGATCTTCTCAAACATCTAAGGCTAGCTCAATAGGATGAAACTGAAGCTAGACCCAAAAAAAAAAAAGGAAAAATTGGGGAATATCAATAGAGAGGTAGACAACCTCATCATTGTGGTTTGGTGACTATAATAAAAAATTGATTTATAGAGGAAACACCAGATTCAATTATTGAAAACAATTAGTAAACAAGTTCCTTGAATAAATTTTTTTAGCATAGATAGGAGGAGGATCCTTCTATAGAATATCAAGAAGGTGAAGCTCGAATATTAGTAGAGCTAGCCAAGGACTTGAAGAATATCAGAGTATCTAAATTAATTGGTAAAATTAGTCGAGACATAGTTGTATGAATTGGAAACATATCTTTTCCTTGAGGAATTATTCTTTAGTAACCCAAATAGTAGGGTTACCCTTTATAATACAAAAGGCAATTTTTAAATGGTGGAATGATTTCAAAGTTGGCAAGAAGATTCAAGTAATGAATCTTTAGTAGAATTATTTTGTTCAAACCATAGTGGATTTCCAAAATAGACTTCTCTATTGTTATGTAAATTTTATTTGTTCACGAGTAGAATTCCTTTTTGAGGTTCATAATTTGAGAAGATATTTTTAATGTTCATTGTAACCATAAGCAAGATGGTTCCCAAAAGTGAGTAGGCTTTGGAAAAGTTCTAAGTGGTGTAGCTTGGACTGTGATAAATACATCTAGTGGTACTTTGAACATTAAATTGTGCTCTTTACTAATTATGAACATTAATTTTGATCCTTGTGAATTTGGACTATGAGTATAACATTCAGTAGAAGAAATTAATTATTTTTTTTAGAGAAAGGATAGATGAGGAATATATTATTTTTAGGAGTATGGGATCCTATCAAAAACCAAATACTCTTAGCTAAGTTCTGATCATACTTAATGAGAAGGAATAGATGGAAAAATATATTCTTGGTTAATTTTTTATCATACTTAATGAGAAGGAATAGATGGAAAAAATCTATTATTGGTTAAGTTTTAATTATACTTAATGAGAAGGAGTAGATGGAGAATATATTCTTATTTAAGTTGATTATACTTAATGAGAAGGACCAGATGATGAAGTTATTTTTAGATTAGTTTGAGTATTCTTAGTGGAAAGAGTAGATGGGAAATCTATTCTTGGGAGGAGTATGGGATCCTCTATCCCTAAGTTGTTAAATATTGTACCAAAAAATGAGACTAATAGAGAAATTAAAGGTACCTATAACAATCTTAGGAGCGGATCCTAAATATTAAAACATGATAAACTTGCTCAAGCTCAAGATCTTGAAAAGGGCATATAGCGATTTTGACCTAAAGTCACATGGACTTAACAGACCAAGTCAAGAAAATGTGATCATAGAACGAGTATTGCAATGGAATCTATATCAAAATAGAAATAAATATTGGAGAAAATAATTATTTTGACATAAGGGATGGACTCTTATGTTTTGAATATTGGGTATCTATACCCAAAATTGGAAATCTAAGAAGATCGATCATGTGGAAAGCGCATAGTTCTCCTTATTTCACCCACTTCATAGGGGCTAATATAAGTGAGAGTATGAAAAATACCTTTTAGAAAGGTATGAAGAAGATTGTTATTGATTTTTTTGCCCAATGCTTGGAATGGTACCTTACGTGAAATAAGTGTGATTGTTGATATTATCAGTGGATGATAATATTCTTGGAATGGTACCTTACGTGGAGTAAGTTTTGACATTATCAGTGGATGGTAATAATTTTTTAATGACATATCATGTAGAGTGAATGAGGTATTGATATTATCAAGGGATGATAATACTTTGTTTAATTCATGGGATCAAATGAAAATATATTTTACTTATTTGTTTGAATAGAGATGAAATGTAATGTTTTGCAGGGAAACATAACGGACTATGTTTAGTCCAAAGGAGTTATTGTGTCATGACCCTCCTTGGTAGTACGAGCTACTCAATTTGGACTATGTATTAGTGAATGATGTTTAATGCTTAGCTTTGTTGCTTTTATGAATATATACTTCTAACATTATGTTCATTTTGTGTAAGAATATGGTACTACTGATGCTCTGCTTGGGTGCAGGATCAAGTACTCTTGTGGGTGGACAACAGAATTGGCCACAAGGAACAAGAGACCATATTGAAGGATAAATGATAATGATGAGCTAGTCATCAAACAACTCAGGGTAACATGAATGAATACCCTTTTCATGTAGGTGCATTATAGTTTGTGTATGCTCATGTTTGTGCCATTGAACTAGGAAACTTGAGTGAAATGAGTCTTAACATGAGTCGGTGATAGCTTTGGTCTATATTAAATAAGGAGCCACTCATTTATGAATAAAATTATTATACGAAATGTAACGACCCAAAAACAAGAAACAAGAAAACACACGAAAAGAGAAAGAATTTTTTTTGACTAAGGAGAGGGATTCATAAACCCCTAACCAACCTTAGATTAACTTAATGTTTAACAAATCCCCTAAGTTTCTCAAGAACTATACCTCATAATATTTTGCTCGTGCAAGTTCATCTGAGTAGGCATATCTCATATTATGCACATCAATCCATCCATCTCATCAATCCTCGATGAGCTAGACTTCTCACCTTCAATCATTAGAAGGTGTACACACATCTCCATGCTCTATGTAAGCCATTATGCATAGGTATGATACATGTACTCTGATTTAAGCTATCAATCTCGTATTTTGACAAGCTATATTAACTCAGGTATAGTATTCCATGAACCTAGTTACCATTCTCCCTAAGGGGTCATAATACCTTAGGTCCACTATGTTTACCCTAAGGAGGTCTCAAGCCCTTAAATTATCCTCTAAGTTCACCCTAGAACTTACTACTAAATTCTTTGAAAGGTTATTCAATAAATAAAATAAAAGATAGATCTAGATACTAAATCTAACAAAATATAACTCATTAAACATGCAAAAGATAACTAGAAACATAGAGCAATATTTAAAGAATAGACATGAACTAGAAAATATTTAGATACATTCACAATAAATCAAATAGAATATAAAGGTGCATCTGCCACATTGATCATTTATTACATAAGCATGTATGGTAAAACCTCCATACCCTTAAACAATACATTACATCAATTTCATAGGGGAAATCTCCCCACAAATCTAGTCTATTTGTACATAAGTAAACAAGATGTAAAGTAGAGAGTAAACTTGTGTATTGGTCCATCTGTAACTTTGGTCCTCCCGCTCTTCCATCGATCATTTGAGGATAGTAGGGAATCAAGGCACTCATATTTTAGGATGGACATGCATCTAAATGCATTTACTCATTTCATTGCCAAATTGCAACTATACAATCAAATCAAGCAATCTAACTATCTAATGCATAGTTGATATCATAGAAACTACTCTTTCTTTTCCCTTTGATCATCCTATGAGAGTCTTTCAATAATACATATAGATTATAGGCTTTACTTGTAATAAATTACTCAACCCTTAGTCAACAATTAAAGTCACATACCTTTAATTCACAAACTAAGTCTCATATTTATTTATTAAATTAAAATCAACTACTTTAATCCATATATAAACCTTTTCCTTTCATCTCATAAATTAAAGACCCATACCCTTAAATTACAAAACAAACTAATTTCATATTCATTTATTAAATTAAAGTCAACTACTTTAATCCATAAATAAACCCTTTCCTTTCATTTCATAAATTAAAGACTCATACCCTTAATTTACAAAACAAATTAATTTCATATTTATTTATTAAATTAAAGTCAACTACTTTAATCCATAAATAAACCTTTTCCTTTCATTTCATAAATTAAAGATCCATACCCTTAATTTACAAAACAAATTAATTTCATATTTATTTATTTAATTAAAGTCAACTACTTTAATCAATATATAAAACTTTTCCTTTCATCTCATAAATTAAAGATCCATACCCTTAATTTACAAAACAAATTAATTTCATATTTATTTATTAAATTAAAGTCAACTACTTTAATCCATAAATAAACCTTTTCCTTTCATTTCATAAATTAAAGACCCATACCCTTAATTTACAAAACAAATTAATTTCATATTTATTTATTAAATTAAATTTAACTACTTTAATCCATAAATAAACTTTTTCCTTTCATTTCATAAATTAAAGACCCATACCCTTAATTTACAAAATAAATTAATTTCATATTTATTTATTAAATTAAAGTCAACTACTTTAATCCATAAATAAACCTTTTCTTTTCAATTCATAAATCATTCCTTCATAAATAAAGTTCTCTAACTCTACTTAATAAATAATTCATAAATCATTCCTTCGTAAATAAAGTTCTCTAACTCTACTTAATAAATAATTCATAAATAGGAGACCAAAGTTCTTAGTTATAACAAATGAAGATAATAGGAAACTGATGGAGCCTATTACTCTAGAAGAAGTTCATTTAGCTTTTTTCTCTTTTTATAAGGATAAATCCCCTGGTCCAGATGGGCTCTCTGTAGCTTTTTACCAACATAATTGGGATATAGTGAAGGATTCTTTATTGATGGCAGTGGAACAATATAGGGTAAAACAATACATTCTTTATAAAATAAATGTAACTTATCTTACCCTAATTCCTAAAAAGAAGGATGTTGAATTATTTGATTCTTTTAGACCCATAAGCCTATGTAATATGGCTTATAAGATTATTTCCAAAGTGATGGCGAATAGATTAAGGTCATTGTTAGATAAAATTATTTCAGAATAGCAAGGAGGTTTTGTGAAAGGGAGACAAATTTTGGATGGGATCATAGTAGCTCATGAAGTTATACATTCAGCAACTTCAAGAAAAGAGAAATTTGAAATTAAAAGTTGATATGAGTAAAGCCTATGATAGGGTTAAATGGAATTTTCTTTTTGTAGTTTTAGATAAGTTTGGTTTTGGGAATAAATGGGTTAGATGGATTAAAGATTGTGTCTCTATAGTTTTTTATTCAGTGTTGGTCAATGGGTTAGTGATAGAATCTTTTAAATCCAAGAGAGGCCTTAGACAAGGAGATCCTCTATCTCCTTATTTGTTCATTATTATGGTAGAATTTTTGAGTAGGAACTTAAAGAAGGCTTACAAAGATGGGTTATAAGTGGACTTAAGGCTAGTAATAACATCGATAACATCACCCATCAACAGTTTGTATATGATACAACCCTTTTTAGAAGGGTAAGGATAAATGAGGCTAGAGCTTTGAATAACTTTTTAAAAGAGTACAAAAGAGCTTCAGGGCAAAAAATTAATAGGACTAAATCCAAAATTTACTTTCTTAACACTCCTGCTAATATCAAAGCAAGAATTTATAGGTTGCTTCAAATGGAGGAGGTAAATTTACCAACAACTTATCTAGGTATACCTTTATTTAAGGGGTGAATGAGGATAGATTTATGGAATCGAGTTATTAGTAAAGTTCAAAATAAACTTCCAGCTTGGAAAGGTAGATGGTTATCATTAGTAGAAAGAGTGTAGTTAATTAAGTCAATCTTACAAGCCATTCCAACATATTATATGTCTTTGCATTTTATGCCAAAATCAGTTGAAAGAAGTTTAATATTTAAGGAAATTTTCTTTGGTGAAATGGAGCAAGTTGTGTGACGATAAAACTAGGGGAGGTCTTGGTTTAAGAGCTCTTACAGATGGAAACTTAGCTCTTAGGGGAAAAGTTATCTGGAGATTGTACAAAGTGAGTCAAAGACAATGGGCAAGAATTCTTCTAAGTTTGTTGATCCTAATGACCCAAGTTTAATATTTACTGCTTTCTCTCTTCCAAATAGTTATGCTCGTTGGAATGGTTTAAAAAAATCTATTGATATTATGATTAAAGGTTTAATATGGGTGGTGGAAACTGGAGAAAAATTTCTATTTGGATGGATACTTGGTGTGATAAAAAACCACTCAATTTAGATCCAATTTTGAAACCTTGGATGTGATTGTTTCAAGACATACGGAGATAGGGTTTCAAACATTTTGTACAGGGATAAAGAAGGAAGATACAAATGGAAAGAGGATTTTTTTACAATTTTACAAGACATTGATGCTAGGAGGCAATTAAGTAAAAAGATAAAAACTGTAATTATTCCGAGGGGTGCCAAGGATAAATTGATTTGGGAGTTGAATAGCTCAGGAGAATACACAACAAGAAGTGGATAAAATGCTCAACAACAACATAATAATAATATCACTAGAATTTGGAGAGATATTTGGGATAGCCCAAGCATTCCTAAAGTTAAAATGTTTGTTTGGTTAGTAGGTCATAGAAGAACTTTATCCTGAGATAACCTTATGAAAAGGGGTTTTCATGGCCCCTCTAAATGTGTTTTTTGTGATAAGGAGGAAAGTATTGACCATCTCTTGGGACATTGCTCAATAGTCTGGAATCTATGGCAATGGATTCTTAATATGTTTGGTAATTGCATGGTGATGAATAGCAGAATTGAAGATTGGTTAAAGCAATGGTAGAGCACTTATAAAAGTAAGGCTTTATAGACAATATGGGATATATCAAAAGATACAATACTTTGGACTGTATGGATAGAAAGGAATAGAATAATATTTAAAGGAAAGGAAAGTAGTTTAGAGGTAATGAAAAAGAAGACATGTTTAGCCATAGAGGAGTCTAAACCAACCCTATCAACTCACACAATACCTAATTTGGAAGCAGAGAGTCTTGATACATGGAGTTAAGTCATTAAATGGAATTATGATGTTGGGTACAAGAGAAGCAAAAATAAGGTAAATAATATAAAGTGGAAACCACTAAATGTGGAGTGGGTTAAATTAAATTTTTATGGAGCATCTAAGGGAAACCCAGGACCAGTAGGAGGAGGAGGAATAATTATAAATAATAGAGGAGATATTTTGTCTCATTATGCTTTCAATTGTGGATTTAAGACAAATAATGAAGTTGAAGCTTGGGTGACTTTAGAAGGGTTAAAAATATGTAAAAAAATGAAATGGAATAGAGTTTGAATGGAAGGTGATTCTCTCATAGTAATAAATGCAATTTTGAGGAAAGCAAAGGCTCCATGGAACATACAAGAGATAATTGTGGAAATTCAATATCTTGCTAAAGAGTTTGAAGAAATTAGGTTTACACATATATTAAGGGAAGGAAACAAATGTGCAGATAAGCTAGCCAATAGAGGAATTTTTATTGAGGATCATGAAGTTAACATCTCCTTTCCATGGTTATAGGAAGTAGAAAGTTTAGTTGAAGTTGACAAAAATTGTTGATTGCCTAAATCAATTAATGATTAAGATTTACTTTAATTTTTTCCATTGGTAATATTTGTTTTATTATGTAACAATAATGTGTGTTCTTTTAGACTATTTATTATAATTTTTGTGGCTGCACTTTTGTTTCAGGAAGGAAACTAGCAATCCAGATTTGGTAAAGTAGATTATGTTAGTGCGTTGTTCTGGAAATATTACTCTACTAAGATGCAAGGCATAGATAGTGAGGTGAAGTTTTAGCATTATGAAAGTTGCTATAGAAAAATGTCAAGAAAGATGCTAAATTCTGGAGTAATTGTATTCATACAAATATTTGAAAAGATTCAGAAAATGAATTTCAAGAAATCAAACATTTTATGTAAAATGATGTAGGTTTCTAACTATAGCATCTCAATTGAGATGAGAAGTGTATCTATTTGTAAACTCTCGAGCTCTAAAGAAGAGAGATGTAATTTTTTAAGGGTGGGGGACCCGAGTACAACCCCTTTTTATCAAGTAAAAAAATATAATTCATAAATCATTTCATTATAAATAAAGTTCTCTAACTCTACTTAATAAATAATTCATAAATCATTTTATTATAAATAAAGTTCTCTAACTCTACTTAATAAACAATTCATAAATAATTTTATTATAAATAAAGTTCTCTAACTCTACTTAATAAACAATTCATAAATCATTTCATTAAGTAGCCAAAGCTTTAAAACATTAGAGAAGGCTCTATCTTAATTAAAGTTCCCAAAGACCCAGGGATACACTAACAGGCTCAGTGTTAAACATGACACACTCTCAGTCGTGCAGTTCATCACAGAGACGAATGACCTCACTGGTTCGTAGGTAACCATACCTTCATGACCCAAGTTATGGCAGGAGAAGGGAGGGTTACCTACTACTACAAACATTGCACCCTTGCCAAAGAGTGATGACAACTTCTAGTTCGTAGGTCTGAGGTATGGAGGACAGTGGGGAAGGAAGATGCCCTTCAAACTCACAAGATCTCCCTAATGGATACCCAACCAAAAAAAGGTAAACAACAACGCGATAAATCTCTCAAGCATCATGGGTGGCAGACCCGACTTACAACAATAAATAACTCTAGCATGGTTACTAACTAGGCAAAAATCAGCTCCCATCCTACATTGGGAGTCCTTCACAGTCAACAAACAATGATGGTCTCTAGGGAAAGAAAGACAACCACCATGATAGCTAAAGCTAAGCCATGGTGGTGGCGTTGCAAGAGAAGCACAAGTAACCACAAAGGAGGGTTTAACGAAATAGAAACTCGTCTTTCCACCACTAAAGAACGGGTGATGATAACCCAACGAAAAACCACATAGAATGAAGAACCAAGCTATAAATACAAAGGTGAGTGTGTTTAAATCCAACTTGATTTATTGTTGCTTCCTTTGAGGTGGTTTGGGGGAAACTTCATCCTAGCATGTGCTTTTTGGAGCTCTCCTCTCATCTATCACCTTTCTCTACCTTCGCCTAGTTTTTCTTCTCAAACTATCATCTCCTCTCTCTTGCGTAGCTCTCCTCTCCTCTATAGTCTTTCTCTACCTTCGCCTATTTTTCTTCTCAAACCGTCATCTCCTCTCCCTTGTGTAGCTCTCCTCTCGATCCTCCTTGCCCTTCTTCCAAATGTCCTCCTCTCCCTTCTATTCTCCTCTCTTTTACCGTGATGCTCCTCTCTCAACACCAAAACGTCTACCTTATCCACCTCGATTTTTGTGCTCACCATCTGCCATCACTTCCCATCCATTCTCGTCTATAGTAGGTCGTCTGCCCCATCCTTTGCTCAAGATATCATAAATGGAACTCCCTTTTATCAAAGTTAGCAGACGCTCCCATACCCGAACGCGTATTCTCACAGTGTTCAAACTTATGGCAGATCCTCTAAATCTTATTATTTTAAAGATTTAATTACTTTAGGGGGGTTTCGAGATGAGAGTTCATAGTTACCATTTCTTTTTTTTAAATGGTAAAGTCATTTATAATTGAATTTCATTAATATAATTCAAATATTATCTTGGAATGAAATCTCCTTTATTATTTAAAATAAAACATTTACTAACTTTTAAATGAAACCTATTATCATTTAAAATGAAACATTTATTGATTTTAAATAAATAAAACATTTATAAATTTTAAATGAAACCTACTATCATTTAAAATAAACCATTTATGAATTTTAAATGAAACCTACTATCATTTAAAATAAAACATTTATGAATTTTAAATGAAATCTACTATCATTTAAAATAAAGCATTTACTTAATCACTCTATTTGTTTGAACACACAAGGAGTTATGAAGACAACCAATCCATCTATACTTCCCAAATCATTGAGGCAAATAGTGTTGAAGTAAAAGATAATCAAACATGTGCAACAGACAAAGAGGGAAATTTTTCCATCAATCTAGTCACTTGTCTCAGTCTCTAGAATTTATGATATCTACTAGACAGGCTCAAGGTGGCTATTATCCCTAATCGAATGCATGCCTATATGAAGGTATCCATCAATGTTACCTTCGAGTTGCCTTATCATCACTTCCCCAACCTCAAGTACCCTCGCCTTTGGTGGATGACTCAACTTCTTCCACCTACGAGCGTTCCTGATCCTACACATTAGCAATTTGTTAGTAGTATCATGCTCTTCAATATCTACTAACATCACATAGTTTCTTAATTGCACAAAATTGAGTATTAAAGCACCATGCATTAATACATTGCTTTCCGTGTCACAAGGTCCATCAGGGAGGGTCATGACACGAAACATCAAGAGAGATTTTTTGTTTGGATCTCCTTCCTTTGTGCATGTGATTGAATGTTCTCCTTGTTAGATTAGATGGATTTATTCTAAGATTGCTTCTCAAGGTTGGAGCAAGAGATTATTTTGCTTGCTTTGTTTGATTAAGAAAGACTAATCTTAGATTTAATGTTAGCATTAAATAATGTTAGATCTAATGTTAATCGAAAGAATGATTAATGTTAGTTATGTTAGCATTAAATAATGCTAGATCTAATGTTAATCAAAATAATGATTAATATTAGCATTAATTAATGGAATAATTAATGATATCCTAATGTTGGATTTAACATTAATCGAAAGGTATGTTGCTAATGTTAGATTTGTTATTAATCAAATGAATGATTAATTATTTGTTTGATCTTTGTGTTAGTAAAGATTAATTATTTTTCTTAAGACCTTGGTTTATGCTTGCTCTTGTTTGTGGCATGTTGGAGTCACCCTTATCCATGGTGATGGCACATTTATCACTATTTGCTAACATTGGAGAAGTTGCCTTTATCCTTTATTGTTTGCTTGTATTTTTCTCTCCGCATGATGATGTGAGTGGCTTTCGATTGAGGGGTTAAAATTTGGAGAAACTCTCTTGAGCATTATACCATGAGCCTTGTGAGGTGGCACTTAGGCTTACCTCACCCATTTTATTTAAAGCACCAACTTGGAAGGGGCTAGGGGATGGATGAAACTAGAACCAAGGGAAAGGAAGGAGACTAGCATAGTGAAGCACAACATTTGTGAGGGGCAAAGCTTTGGGAGAAAGATGTGCACTATTTTGCTGAGATTGGTATGCTGAGGTGGTATTGTTATGTTGTTTTCGCTATTTTCTTATACCTTTTTCCTTGTTTTTTATGATGCTTGATGTTGCGTATGTTTGTTTGAGTTGCATGTTACTCTTGCACTTCATAAGTCTTAAACATGAGTTTGTTGAAAGCCTAGTTTTTGTGGTGCTTGTGTTCTCTTCTACGACTTAAAACTTATTCTTCTTGCATGAAAAAAGAACATTGTGTGGCGACACAACCTTTTGATCACTCACGCTAGTTGAGACCTTTGCTTCATGTTTGACCCTCTCTTCGTTGCTTTGGTTATACCTTACTGGTGTTTGTAGTTTGTGTTCCTGTGGGATAGGATGTCGCCAAAGGATGGTGCCCTCTACGTCCTCTTTCTTAGGGTTTTAGGATGGTGTATGCTTTCGCCTAAGTTCAACGAATTTATTTGAGCTTTATGGTAATATGAAAGTGTCACCAGGGTCGCCTACGAAGTAGGCACCCCTGAGAGCTCTCCCTTACATAATGCTCAGGAGTGAAAATCATCACCTTTCCCTAAGTTAAGCTTTACCTTATTAATCTCCTTTAGTGCATGTGAATATATTGGCTTCATGTTGAATGAAAAGGAAATTAATCTTTGGATGCACTTTCAGAGTTGTTTTTGTAAAGTTGATCGAATGGATTTTTAAAAGGGGTTTATTTATCCTAATGTTAGATTCAATCAATCAATAGATTGATTAATGATTGTTTTATCTAATGTTAGTTGTTATTAATCAAATTGAATGATTAATGTTTTATTTAATCTAAAGTTAGATTATATTAATCAATGGATTGATTAATTTAAGATAGATCTAATTAATCAAATGGTTTTATTAATTAAATATAGATAAATCTAAAGTTAGATTATATTAATCAATGGATTGATTAATTTAAGATAGATCTAATTAATCAAATGATATATCAGATTGACAATTAATCTAATGGTTAATTTAATATAATATTTAGATTATTAATTAACCTAATGATAGATTAGTTTGGAAATTAATCTAATGGTTAATTTAATATAATCTTTAGATTATTAACTAATCTAATGATAGATTAGTTTGGTAATGAACCCAACTTTTAATGCATGTTAATCTTTAGATTAATAACTAATCAAATGATAGATTAGTTGGGTAAATTAAGCCAATGGCCATTTTAATATTTAGATTTGTAACTAATCAAAAGATAGATTAGTTTGGCAATTAATCTAATGAAGGAATTAACTCTTTATAATCTTGGGTTTACTTAATTAATTGATAGATAAATCTTAAGTCTTTCAAAAGAATGTTTAAGACTTGCAAATGGCAAATTGATTACTTAGATCGCTAAGTTTGTTGCTTAACCAAAGGATGCGTCAATTTATTTGTAGAGCTAACGAAGGATATGTGTAGCTTTGGATTTTGCTATTTGAGAAAAATAAATTGTGGAAATATATATTGTAGAAATATATTGCTTGCTTTGTGAAAAAATATATTTTGTAGAAATATATTGTGGAGATATATTGTTTGCTTTGTATAAAAACATATTTTGTAGAAATATATTGTGGAGATATATTGCTTGTTTTGTATAAAAACATATTTTGTAGAAATATATTGTGGAGATATATTGCTTGATTTATGAAAAATATATTGCAAAAAATTATTTTATAGAAATATATTGTGGAGATATATTGCTTGCTTTATGAAAAAATATATTGCAAAAATTTATTTTATAGAAATATATTGTGGAGATATATTGCTTGCTATTTCAGAAAAATATATTGTGGAAATATATTTTGTAGAAATATATATTGTGGAGATTTTTTTTTTATTGGTATATAGGGGTTTTGAAAGGAACCCGTAACCTTTTACAAAATGATGAGGGTTGGAAGAAGAGTTCCCAACTGAAATATAGCCGAAGAAACAGGCCCTTTGTGGGCTATTGGAGATAAACAACTTAAACTAAAAAAGAGAAGCCATGTAGGAGCAAGAGAGGAAGCCTCACAAGATGAGAAGAAAAGCCTTCACAGGGGCAGCAGCTAAAACCTCTCAGTTACACACAAATTTCAAAAGGGTTTTCCTACACGAGAGAAAACCTCACAGTTACACATAAATTTGAAAAGGGTTTTCCCACACAGAAGAAAACCTCACAATTTTATAAGGCCCAAAGAAAAAATGAAGTAATACAATGCAAGGCCATCCAAAAATGAAACATGACCATTTGCAGTAGAAACAGGACCATCCACAAAAGAAATGGGACCACCCACAAACTAGCATAGGACCATCTGTAAAATAGTCGAGGGTCATCCGCAAAATAACACTAGACCATCCGTAAAAGCCTTCCCAAGAAAATTAAAATTAATTTTTTTAACAAAAGGTTTTCTTTCCTAGGGAAAAACACACTATTTCAGAAGGCCCAAGATGCAGAATACTCCATAGGACCTAATGTCAAAAACACCAGCAACGAGCATATCCGCAAAGATAGTCCACGCAGGATCATCCACAGGCCTAAAGATGAAACATCCAAAGGAGATCACTACAGGCCATGTGATCTCCCAGCGGAGAAAGGTGAAGCACAGTCGAAAATAGAACCTAGTAAAGAAGATACCCCCAAAGAAAGAAGTGTTGGAATATGTAATGCAACATTGTGTAAATTATTCTTAGACTAAAATATAAAGTCTAAAGAATAATATTTGAATTAGGAAATAATTCTATTTTATGTAAAAATATTCCCACCCAATTAATAAATAAAATAAGGGTGCTAGGAATATTTAATTTGTGGGAAAAATTTATTTCTCATTTTCTAGCAAATATTAAAAAGTAACCAATCACTTTTTAATATTTGATATATGCCACTTGTCACATATCTCAAGATAAGATTGTGATACGATTAGGGCAATTTTAGGGTTGTAGTAGAAAAGCTTCTCTTTAAATAGGGGTGTTGTCTACTACATATCGTCATAACATGTTGATGCATATTGTTGCATAACATTGAAGCATTCTTGTATTGTTGAATCATTGAGTAATATAGTGAGCTTCATAGTGGATGTTTCCCTTCTTCATTTGAAGTAGGGTTTTACCACTTAATATTGGTGTTGTGGGTTTTCTTCTTTTGTGTGTGATTGATCTTGTGGAGCATTCTTCGATCTTGGGGAGACTTTGCTTGTCTCACAAGAATATCACATACAACATAATGTCAAGAAGCTCTCTGCTATAGCGAACAATCAACGCATAGTCCCTCATCAAGACTAGAAAGAGTTGCAGGCAGGACCACCCACAAAGTACCCACAAATCTGCAAGAAAACCCCAACCTTACCACTAGAGAAAAACCCATGGAACCCTTCTACAACATAATGTCCAGAAAAGGAAGAGAATAAATTTATCAAAAACCCCTAGACATGAACTACAACAACCTCGAACCACCAGCCATGGGAAGCATTCAACTGTGAACGATAAGATCGGGGTCTCCCCCAAAGCCCAAAAATACAGTGAATGACCATCCCGACAAGCAGAACGAATGAAACAAATATGTCAGAAACCTCAAACCACCAGTTATGGGAATCACTTAAGTATGAGCAATAAAATCAAGATCTCTCCCAAAGCCTAGAAAAACAGTGAATGACCTTCCCGACAAGCAGAACGAATGAACCAAAGCCCACCCCAAAGCAATGCCAAGTTTTGATGAGGAAAAAGTGTTTCCCCTACAGGTAGTAAAGTACATGGACCCTTCCCATAGCCAAAGGAAAAATTGTAGGGAAGATCTCCTCTAGCCCCACTTCCAAACTGAGCAAGAACGGAAACCCTCCAGACCATGCCAAAAAATCAGGTTTGTTCGACCAAGCAACACCCCCTAATAAAACTTCCTGAAACACCTTAAGAAGATACAAAAAAGGTCCTAGAGGCCCTCCAGGCACCAAGCAGAGACCGGAAAGGCTAGACAGCATAGAAAAAATAGGAAATTTGTCTAGAAATCCACAAGAAAGCAGGAGATCCGCTTGAAAATCCACAAGAAAGGAGGAGATTTGTTAGAAAAATAAGAGATTTACTTGGAAATCCATAGGAAAGCAATAGAACCACCTGAAAATCCACAAGAAGAGCCAATGAGGGAGCAAGAATTTGAAAAGGTGGCCTCCCACCCAAAGTGGGAGGTCTCTTCTATTGTGGAGATTTATTGCTTGCTTTGTGAAAAATATATTATGGAAATATATTTTGTAGAAATATATTGTGGAGATATCTTGCTTGCTTTGTGAAAAATATATTGTGGAAATATATTGTTTGTTTTGCTTTAAGGAAAAGAGAGCTTGGAATGTTTATTTGGATGTGGATTCCAACAAAAATATGGAAATTATGAGAATTTTTCTTATTCATTAAGTCTTTGGGCACAAAGCCCGATATTAAGTGAAATATTAGGGGGTATTTCGCATAATCTCTTAAAGTGGGTGTGGAGTCCATATATAGGGAAGAAATAAGGGGGTTTTCTTATCTGCTTTGTATATGTTAAAACATGGATAAAAAAGTTGGGTACGGAGCCCATCTTGGATGAAGAAATTTATGGGGTTTCTTCATGTGATTGTTCTAACATAAAATAAAAATGTAAAGGATCATTTCTATATGAATACTTGATGTAATAGATTAAGTATGTAGAAAGTAAATGGCTTGTTTATTTTCTTTATGTTTGCTTATGGAATTGTTGTGTTTTTGATAGAAATTATTTGTGGAAAATAATTCAGAGGAAGTATGGACTTCCTATGCATGTGTTGCTTTAGGGAAATGAATCTTATAGTTATGCATGGGTTGTTTAGTGATAGAAAATATTTATAGAAAATATTTTGGAAAGAATTAAGGGCTTCTTTACTTGAGTGTTACTATATTGAAATATATATATAGCTTTGGAATTTTTATTTGTGGAATATATCTTGGAAAGAATTATGATCTTCTTTTGCTTGTGTTTGCTATACTGAAAATATTTTTATAGAAATACAAGGGCTTGGGATTTAAAATATTTGTGGAAAATATTTTGGAAAAGAAGTATGGGCTTCTTTTGTGTGTGCAATGAATCATATAGAAATACATTCATACTTGCATATGAGATATTTTGATCCCCACCTTCCTATCAACTATCATGGAGGCCAAAGGAAGAAGATGTTCAGATCATGCTAAGTTTAATCTTCAAACATTCTTGTTGTATTGATAAAGTCACTCTTGGTGGAAGAGGATTTATTGTAATAGAAACAAAGACTATTCTTTTGTAATCTAGACCTTTGGTTGGATGAATATATGGTGCCATGTTGATAAATGGTTTTATAGTTCTTATCTATGTTATTGCTTAATCCAAAGATCATGATAGACTTGTGTTGCAAGATTTAGATGATTATATTTACTTTCATACTAGAATATGTTTTTGTTTTAATGCTTGTAGAGTGTGTGTGAGAGAGAGAGAGAGAGTTATTCTTGGGCTTAGGGGTTCCTTTGGGAAGGGCTCTAAAGTTAACCTTATCTAAAACTCTCCTTTTCAACTTGGGAATGTTGTGAGGGTGGCAACACCTAGTTCTTGTGTCCATGAGAAGATAATCACACAGAGTGATTGTTGCTTAGAGCCATCATGGAGATAGGGTAGATAAGCTTGATGTTTAATGGGACACTATAGAGGTGCAGTTAAACTAGACTAAGACACTACGCCTAATGGACTCGGCATAGATTGAATTATGACTAGAAGTAGGAATTGGTGTCCCCCGTTTCTCTAGAGATTTAAAAGGGATAATCCTAATACTAGGGTCAAAAGGTTTGCATTCATGGAGAATGTCAAAAAAGTGGGGAAACTCTTTTGGAGCATCCTCTATACCATAGAGGTATATAGGATGAACCACAATTATCTATAGGAGCTTGGCCTCTCCTATCCACTCGGATGATATCAACAACATCATAGACTCAAAATGTGGTTATGTCTAGTCAACATGTGTATTTCATGGATACTCTTGTGAACCTTGTTAGAAAAAATATATCTCTCTCGGGTTGGTTAGATTTTTGGATATGTTGCACTTATACAAAGACTTCCCCTAGTTTAATCATCACATACCTTACTCCATTTCACCAAAGAAAATTTACTTTTATCATGTAATCCTAACCATAAAAATGACCACATAATAAATTAAACTTATTTCTGCTAATTTTGGCATAATATACAAGGACATAATATTTCTGAATGGCCTCTCAGATTGATCTAATTAGCTGCACTCTTCTTGCTAATGATAACCATCAACCTTTCCATGCTGGTAATTTATTATGAACTTTACTTAAAACTAAATTCTATAATTCTATCCTCATTCTCCCATCAAATAAAGGCATCCCTTCATATGTTGCTAGCAAATTTTCCTCCTCCATTTGAAGTGACCTACATATCCTTGATTTGATTCTAGTTGGAGTATTTAGAGAGGAAATTTTAGATTTTGTCGTATTAACTTTCTACCCTGATGTTCTTTCATATTTCTTTACTAAGTTATTCAAAGCTTTGGTCTCATTTTTCCTTGCCCTCTTAAAAAGGTTTGTATCATCTACAAACTATTGATGGGTGATGTTGATGTTGTTAGTAGCCTTAAGTCCGCTTATTAGTCCATCTTTCAATGCCTTCTTCAAGTTCCTTTCTAATACCTCTACCATAATAATGAATACATATAGTGATAGATGATCTCCATGTATAAGACCCCTCTTTGATTTAAATGATTTTATTACTAGATCATTGACCAACACTAAATATGATATTGTATAGACACAAGCTTTAATCCATCTGACCCATTTCTTCCCAAAACTAAACATTATGAAGCGGCAAAAAGAAAATCCCATTTAACCTTATTATAGTATTTATTTATATCAAGTTTTAAGATCATTGCTCTCTCTTTTTTGGAAGTTGTTGAATGCATCACTTCATAAGTTACTATGATCCCATCCAAAACTTGTCTCACTTTCATGAATCCTCCTTGCTCTTCTAAAATAATTTTATCTAAAATTGGTCATAGTCGATTTGCCATCACTTTGAAGATTATCTTATATGTCATATTACATAGGCTTATGGACCTAAATGAATCAAATAATTATGCATCCTTGTTTGGAATTAGAATAAGATACATTGCATTTATTTTATAATGTATGTATTGTTATACACTATTTTTTTCCACTACCTCCAATAAATAATCCTTCCCTATTTCTAAGTTATGTTGATAGAATATTGTAGAGAGTCCATCTAGACCTAGGGATCTATCCTTATCAAAAGAGAAAAGATTTGGATTTACTTTTTTCGGTGTAATAGGCTCCATTAGTTTGTTATTGTCTTCATTTGTTATAATTGAAGGTACTTCTTGTAGTAGTTTATCATTAAGAACTTCAATCTCCCTATAATCCTAAAATATTCAAGTAAATAAGCCTTACCTCCTTTCTGATTTTGCTCTAGTCTTTAATCCAAACCCTTTCTATTTATTTAATTCTACTAATTCAGGATGTTGATCTCTATAATATTGCCATCTTATGACAAAACTTTGTGTTTTTATCTCTTTCTTTTAACCAAGCCTAGCTCAATTTTAATCTCTAAAATTTATCTTCTTTACTCTTGGGAATTTTAAAGTTTATATTTTAGTTCTTTCTTCTCAAAAATATTCTTGAAAGTGTTATTATTCCATTCTTTTAATCTAGATGCCATTGAATTAATTTGTTTTGTAAGTGTATTCAACCCACAATTTCTTGAAGAATTCCACGTTTATGCTATCATATCGAAAAATTGAGGATTATTTTCCCATATCTCCTCATATTTTAAATTTTATATTTTTTAATCCACTTACCACAATTTTAACCCTTATTGGCTAAGATCTGAACCAATCCTTGTCAAGGTATTAATTTTAGCACAAGTGCCTTCATCTAGCCAATAATATAAGATTATGGATCTATCTATTTTTTTGCTACCAAGTTTTAGCCTATCCTGTTGTTGGTCCATGTACAATTATCCTCTTCAAACTCAACCTCTCATTGATTATTGTTTTGAAGAAAAGTTAAGAAATATCTCATACTTTGGTTTTTTTCCTAACTTCTCCAATTTTTTCATTGAGCTTGGTTATGGCATTAAAATCTTCTATGATCATGAATTGGATTTCTTGGTCTTTACTTTTTAGAAAGGGTTCAATCCCACTCCATACTTGTAATCTACTTGACTGAGTTATAAGTCTATAGTCATTGATAAGGATGAAATGAATCTTTGTAAAGTAGCATGTGACTAATGAGGTTGTCTAATTTCTAGTTTTATGAATGGTTTTATGTGAGGTTCTAACTAGATTCTAACATGTTAGAATTCCACTATCACTCCTTCTGAATCCATAGAATCCTATTCACATCTTGCTCATACTGCTTTCATAGTTTTAGAAACTTTTTCCTTTGTCATTTTAGTTTCTTGGATACAAATAATATTAGGCTTATTACTTGAACAAAGGTCCCTAACACCCCTTATATTCCATTATATGGTGATTATATATCATGACCCTCTCAAAACATGATTTATGATGTTATTTTATATGTGTACTATGCTATTTTCTTATGAATTATTGTTTTTAACATGTTGGACAAGGTGAACAGTCATTGTAGAAATATGGTTTAAGAGATTTGGCTCCAATGCAAATCTTCTTTTACTATTGTAAACATGTGTTCTCTCTGACTAAGGCTAGGAAAAGTCTCATCCCAACTTGTAAATGATCTTTGTTTTAATACAAGTTTTTTCAAATTATTTTTCAAAAAAACATGTTGGACAAGGTATTTCTAACAAATCATGTGTTGCAGGTACAGGTTACAGGTTCTCAAAAGTTGAAAAGGGAAATGATGGCAGTGTAAATTCTCACCATGGTGAGGTATTCGCTTTTTCTAAAAGGTAGAATAGCCTTGGCAGCGAAACACTCACCAATGGCCCAAGGGTACATGGAAGCCCAAGTAGATGCATTCATTTAGTTGCATTATGGATGCATGTTTTATATCATTAAAATGAATAAATTCTTACCTTCAAAACCCTCCAATGGCAAGGAAAGTGCCACAAGCATGGCAACTATTCTTGTCAGGAAATGATAGCATTCGTTATCATCAGATTGCTTGTACGAGAAAATTATTGGAGGTATAGACATATGTGATGATTTATTTGAGTGTTATTTTATTTTATTTATTTGTTTGTTTAATTCTAATTTTATTAATCAACTTGCCCGAATTCATGGCGGCTATTGATTCCACCATGTAAAAAATAAAAAATAAAAATTTCTAATTTTATTAATAAATAAATTATTATTAATAAAATAAATAAATATGGTTTTCTTTTTAATATATACATACATTTTAAATTATTCGGGAAAGCTTATGTTTGAATATTTGTATTAATTAAACCACAAACTCCACTTTGTCGAAAGCATTTTGGTTTGAGCTGGCTGATTACATGGCAACACATATGCCTAGCCATTTTTCTTGGGCTTCATCTTAAATAGAGAATGGTAAGATATGAGAAGGGTGGTACGAGAAGATAGGAAAGGAAGGTCAATGAAGAAAAGAGTGGGGAGAAATATAGAAGAAGGGAAGGTACGAAGGATATTTCATGCTTATAGGTCCATGTTCTTTATGTATTAACTATGTCTATATTTGTCTCAGATGGTTAAATAAATTTATTTGATTGCTAATGTTATGTTGAATATAATTCGAAAATCATTATTTCCCGAATACCTTGGTAGTTAGATGTACTTTTTTACAACCTAGTTTGTTTCATTAGAAGAAAAAGGAAGCTAATATGTTTTCTCCTGAGTTGCTACTCCTTTTATTTTTTACGTTAATGTTAAATATGCAACTACTTACATTTTAATGTCCGAAATAATCTTGTAGCTTAGATGTTAAAGCTTCTATTTTTGAGTCAATTATGGTTGGGTTACGTTAACATATCCACCGCTCGATTTGTTTTTAACTCAAATAAATTCCTGAGTATAGTTTAGTCGTAGCAATCATTCGACAGAGTGGAATTGGTTAATACTGTTGAGTATATTTTTAATCTATACATCCTTTGCCAACTTGACTTTGTATGGTTTAATTGTTCGAACAATTTCCTGAGTATAGATTGGTAATGGCCAAGATCTTTAAACATAATTTTAAAAATTGTATGTTGTTTATTAATTCTTCAACTTCATTGGATATACCTCCCTTTAACCATAATTTACCGATGTCGTATAACCCACCTTGGAAAAAGCATTGAGTGGACAACTATGTCATATCATCGAGAATGTTTATACTAGATTTACCATATTGATAATATGATACCTAAACTTATACATACTCCTTTTGGATGATTATTGCATGTGTGGTTATTGCAAATTGTTATAATTTTATAGCCTAAAGATATTTGAATTTTATTTTAGAATATAGGCTATATTTTGGAAAATTAGAATCTAGCCATTGCACATCATTCAAGAATAGGTGCATTTATCATTTTAATCAAAGAAGGGCCTAATCCCTTGTAAAGGAAGACCCCGAGATTTGCAAAGTACCTAGGGAGGTAGTTGTGTTTCAGTACTATGGATCATACAGTGTGAATTATATTGGAAAGCTTGTAAATTATGAAAAGTATTTAACAACAATATGTAATTATCCTTACCCAACAAAAGAATGATGTAATAATTATATTCTTTTTCCTTTAAGAACAATACTGACTTTCATAATGTTTATATAAGGTAGCAGGTAAATGAAGAGAGTGTATTTTGAAATGAAAGGGTATTATATATATATATATATATATATATATATATATATATATATATATATTTCAATTGTGAAAGGAATAAGACATCCAATCATAGCTTAGTTAGTTGATGTTAATTTCTTTAAGTTTTAGCGATTATTCATTCTACAATTATTCATTCTACAGTAGCTTTCCAACTCTTAAAAAAAAAAAAATTATCCTATTTTAGACTTTATAAAAATCTATTTTTCTTGAAGTAATTATAAAAGAGAAGGAAAAAGAATTTGCATGATTTAGGAGATGCATTTTAAAAAGTCATGTTTTTTAAAGAATAGTCAGTATTGAGTAATTCTTATATATGAGGTCAAAATTCTTTTAATAGATATTTTAGTTTCTTTTCAATGAGTTCTTAAAAGAAAGTAATTACTCTTATTTCCTTTAATTAAATTATAATAACTTTTCTTTTAGAATTAATTATAGAAGCCTTTTGAATAGATTTCTTGAAAAATAGCAACCTTAGAAAAATCATAATCTTAAAACATCATTAATTTAATTATCAGGAGGATAAATAAATCATCCAATCCAGTTGAATGCATGAAGGCATTCAATATTGTTTTCAAAAGTATCCGCTCTCAGCAAAAATTGTCAAGACGAGAGGTAAGGTTGAGCAATATGGGACGCCCATCTAAGATATTGTACGAGCAATACAAGTGATGGTCCTTGAACAACTTTTGAATAAGGAGAAATCTAGTAAGTAAAAGGGCTAGATGGATCCACGATGGTTGGTATGGGATAACTCATCATAATATTCATGACTTGGCAAGGATAACCATGTTTGTGTTAGGTGATTGGCATGACCTTAATTACCCACGATGAGGTGACCAACAATTAATCACTATAGCATCTATGCTAATCACCCTTACATGTTATCCTAGTATTGGATGAGTAAAATCAAACTCAAGAATACTCATTTTAATAACATGTTAAGGGATGGGAGTTATGCATCCACCCTCTAAGTGTTATGGGCCTTAGAGGATAACCCTTAGTCAAGGTTCTAGGTTCTTATACCGAGAAAGAGGGTGAGAAGAGATATAACCACTAAAGGTGATTCTTAAGGAATTTGGCCAATCTCGTCCACTTAGGGGGCATCTATAGTGATTACAACCCAAAAGTGGTTCTGATGTTATGTACTGATTACTTACTGGGTGTAAAATTAAAGATTAAAAATGAAAAAATTTACCCTAATTTACTCAATTTTCTTATTTATCAAACCTTTAAATCAGACCAGATTATTACAACTAGTGTGTTATATTGGGTTGTCACAGTTGGTATCAGAATCTAGGTTGTAATATTCCTAGGTTATAGGGCCCAAGAACTTCCATGAATGAACTTTAATACCATACCCTTAACAAACTAAGAACTTTAAAACTGACTTAGCTCTTTGTACCTAGGATAAAATGGCTCCAATGCTCCGAGGAGGATCATCTAAGAAACCTACATATGCTAGCTAAGAAGAAGTTCACATTCGTTCGTGAAGGGAATGGTAGTTAAATGAGATAAATAAACTTGTTAGAGAAGAAGGGAACCTAACTGTGCTAGTTCAACTACTATAAGAACAAACACAATAATAGAATGAAGAAATGGATCAACAACGTGAATTGATGAACAAACAACAAAAAATGATAGAAACTTTTGTTAAACAAGTTAGGGGTAAAAATCATGAAGCCAAATAAGAGAGGAGTCCTGATAGATAGGTAGAAATAGGTAGGACTCAGGTAGGGACAAAAGTGGCTAAGGATATAAAAAATGTAAACACTTCAAAATTCAATGGTAAGGAAGGCGGTGATGTCGCAGAAATATGGTTAAGTGAAATAGAAACTTACTTTTCTATGAAGGACTTATCATCTGAGTCCCAAACTGCTTAGGCTACCCTACACTTGGTTGACATAGCCTTAGAATAGTGGAATACCTACCAGGAAGGGAAGAAAATCCAAGCTTCTGATATGAAATGAAAAAAGTTTGTAGAAGACTTTAAGAAGACATTCCTAACCAAGTAGTTTTATGTTGAAAAGTTTGAAGAATTCTCTACTTTAAAATAGGAATCCATGTTTGTTGAAAATTATTATCAAAATTTTGTTACATTATTGAAATATGTCCTTGAATACAAAAACAACGAGTAGTTAAAAGTACAAAAATTCATCTTGGGAGTTCACCCTAGAATCAAGACAATAATAAACTTGCTCAACCTTAAAAATTTGCAAAAAGCATACGACTTGGCTTGATAAGAAGAAACTAATCAACGAACTAAAAGGGTTTATTTTAATTATAAAAAAATGTCGAATAAAGAGAAAGAGGAACTCAAAAAAAGAAAGAGTGTTGGTTTTATGAAATGGGATAGAGATCAGAATAAAAATTTTAAAGGACGGGTAAATGAAAAGCCCAAGGTTGAAAGCAAAAAAAAATATAGAACCTATTTAGATAGGGATATGAGGGGATATTTGAGAAGGAATAATCAAAGGCCCTCTTTCCAGAAGACAAATGATAGACCTACATTAATAAACAAGGATGTTGAAAACAATTCAGATACTAAGGCTCCAAAATTAGGATGCTTTGTGTGTGGAGGACAACACTATGGAAATAAATATCCTTAGAGAGTCGATCGAAAGAAATTTTTAGACGATCAACCCCATAAAATTTATATAGCAACAAGTAATTCTAGATTAGATGGTCAAGCCACACCTTTGATTCTAAAAGGTAAACTATTTAAAAGAAATATGAATGTTGTGAATGATAGTGGTGCAAAAAATAGTTTCATTTCTTCTAATATAGCCAGGGATATACCAGAAGATTTTTTGCAAATGGATGGAAGGTAAAATATGGGTCAGGACAAACCTACTCAATTAACCAATGTCTATCTGATGCCCACATATATCTACCCAATAGCAAAACCAATTGGCATTTGTATGTAGTTCCCTTGCATTCCTTTGATATTATCCTTGGAATGGATTGGCTAAAAGCCCATAGAGCCCTCATCGATTTCCAAGAAAGGTAGGTGGAATTCACTAAAGATCCTAACAAATGGATAAGAATTCAATATTATCGAGGTACTTTTCACTACATATGTTGTCTGTGTTACAGCTTAAGAAGGAAATTAAAAGGCATGGGGCGATTTACACTATGATCGAGGTACTTTTTGACCACATATGTTGTTTTTGTTACAGCTTGAGAAGGAAAATAAAAGGCATGGGGTAATTTATGTAGTTAAGATAAATAGAAATGAAGAGAATGAAGCTATTTAGAACTTTTCAAAAAAATTCTTGTATTGAGGGAGTTTAAGGATGTATTTCCTAAATATTTACCCAGACTCCCACCACAATGAGAGTTTGATTTTTCTATCGAACTCTTACCTGGAGTTGAACCCATTGCTAGATCACCCTACCGAATGACTTCGATAGAGCTACAAGAACTTAAAATACAACTCCAATATTTTCTTAAAAAGGGATTGATTAAGCCAATTGTATCACCTTGGGGAGCCCCTATATTATTTGTGAAAAATAAGGATGAAACCTTAAGGCTATGTATTGATTATAGAATGCTTAATAAGGTAATTATCAAGAACAAACACTCCTTACCAAGAATTGATGATCTATTTGATTAGTTAAAAAGGGCTACTATTTTCTCAAAAATTGATCTCAAATTTGGATACCATCAGTTAAGGATCAAAGAAAATGATACTCATAAGATAGCTTTTAGAACAAGGTATGGACAATATGAATTCACAGTTTTGCCTTTTGGGTTAACGAACACCCCAAACGCCTTCATGAATATTATGAATAGTGTCTTTCGAGAACAACAAGACCACTATGTACTTGTATTCTTGGATGACATTCTAATTTATTCACAAACTAAGGAAGAGCACGATAAACACATGAGAATTCTAGAAATACTTACAAAGAATCAGCTTTACAAAAATCTTTTTAAATGTGAATTTTATACCCCACAAGTCCAATACTTAGGGCATATTATATATGTTGATGGAATTGTCATCAATCCTAAAAATATTGAAGCTATAATCAGTTGGCCTGCACCCACCAATGTTTTTGAGCTACGTAATTTTATGGGAATGGTAGGATATTATAGGTGTTTTGTAAAGAACTTCTCAAAAATTGCTTGTCCAATCACTAATTTGCAAAGAAAAGAAAAAACATTCAAATGGATAGAATAATGTGAAAATGCTTTCAAGATATTAAATAAAAATTTGACAACCACCCCAATTCTAAAGATACCTAACCCATCAAAAAAGTTTACAGTTTTTATTGATGCCTCCATTGAAGGATTGGATGGAATTTTGACCCAAAATGAGGCAATCATAGCTTACGAGTCTCGAAAGCTTAAAAACCATGAACTAAATTATACCACCCATGATTTAGATCTGGTAGTTATGGTTCATGCACTTAAAATTTGGAGACATTACATGTTGGAGAAGCCTTTCGAAATAAAAACAGGTCATCAGAATCTAAGATATATCTTCACCCAACCTCTTTTAAATGCAAGACAACGTCAATGGATGGAATTATTAGTCAAGTATGACATCGAAATTGAATATATTAATGGGAAGGAAAATAAATTAGTAGATGCCCTAAGCTGAAGGAGGCGCATAACTACTATGTCCATGTGTTAGGTAGATTTGTTTGATAGGGTTAGAGAACAAAAATAAGGTGATATCTATTGTGGTAAATATCGAGCTCGGGTTGAACTAGAGCCCGATAAGGGCAAAGACTTCACTATTAAAAATGATTTATTGTTCTTTAGAGATAGAATTATTATCTCTAAATCAAGAGGATTAAGAAATGTTATTTTACAAGAATCCCATTGTACTCCTTATTTTGCACATCCTAGAGGGGTTAAAATGGGAAAAAAATGAGGAAAATTTTTTATTGGCTAGGAATGAAATGAGATATCAATAATTTTGTGGCTAGATGTCTCAAGTGCCAAAAATTAAAAGTTGAACACATACACCTAGTTAAAAAACTTTATCCTCATGAAGTTTCAAAACAAAAATGGCAAGTCATTTCTATGGATTTCATTATTGGTCTACCAAAGACCAAGTTTCAACATGATGTAATTTTAGTGGTAGTTGACAAATTCACCAAGGTAGCACACTTTATTATGGGAAACGTCAAGGATGATGCACTTGCTATTGCTAGAAAATTTTCTAGAGAGGTTGTGTGATTGCATGGTTTCCCTGAAGTCATCATTTCAGATAGAGATCCTAAATTCACCTCAAAATTTTGGCCAACCTTACATCGAGCCTTGGGGATAAAATTAAACATCAGTTTTACATATCATCCAAAAACAGATGGCTAAACAAATAGAGTTAATCAAGTTCTTGAGACATGTTACTCATGTATTGCATGGACCATAAGACTAAGTGGGAGGAATATCTCTACTTAGTAGAATTTACTTATAACAATAGCCATCATACTTCCTTAGGGATGGCTCCTTTTGAGGCCTTGTATGGGAGATAATGTCGAACTCCTCTATCTTGGGATAATCTAGAGGGTCAAATAGTGTGATCAAATTGGATATTGTAAAGGAGATGGAGGAACAATTAATAATGATCCGCCAATGACTCAAAGAAATCATGGATCGATAGAAGAACTATGCTGATTTGAAAATGCCACCAAGAGAATTCTCTATAGGAGACAGAGTCTTCCTAAGGGTGAGACCTAATAAAAGTTCCATTAATTCAATCAAAATTGACCCCAAATTTTTTGGTCATTTTGAGATCATAGAAAAGATTGATCTTGTGGCCTATAGACTTGTCCTCCCACCTAATATGTCAAATAGCCATGACGTCTTTCATGTATCCCTGCGCAAAAATATGTTGTTGACCCATCGCATATTTGAAATATGTCTAATTTGTAAATAACAGATCCTCTTGCCATTGAGGTTCACCCAATCTAGATATCAGCCTTATGTATCAAAGTTTTAAAAAAAGAAATGTGAATCAATGTAAGGTCCAATGGAACCAATTTTCATAAAGAAATACTACATGGGAGGATCTATATTCCATGAAAGAACAATTTCCTCATCATTTTAATTAAAATATATTTTAAATCACATGAGATTATGTTTAGAACTAGGGGGAAGAATGTCATGATCCTCCCACAACATGATTTATAATGTTATTTTATACGTGTATTATGTTATTTTCTTATGAATTATTATTTTAATATGTTGGACAAGGTGTTGATGAATCCTATGTTGCAAGTACAAGTCCTCTAAAGATGAAAAGGGAAATTATGGTGACGTAAATTCTCACCATGGTGAGATATTCACTTTTGATAAAGGGCATAATAGCCTTGGCAACAAAACACTCACCAATGACCCAAGGGTACATTGAAGCCCAAGTAGATTCATTCATTTAGCTGCATTACGAATGCATATTTTATATTATTAAAATAAATAACTGCTCACCTTCAAAACCCTCCAATGGCAATGAAAGTGCCACAAGCATGGGAGCTATTCTTGTTAGGCAACAATAGCATTTGTTATCGTCAGATTGCTTGTACAAGAAAATTATTGGAGGTATAGACATGTGTGATGATTTATTTGAGTGTTATTTATTTTATTTATTTGTTTGTTTAATTCTAATTTTATTAATAAATAGATTATTATTAATAAAATAAATAAAAAGGGTTTAATTTTTTTTTGGTAATTATTTTAATAGATTAACAGTGGGTTTTTATAGAGGATCCCAAAACCTTATGTACAAAATCAGCCTGGCCAGAATGTGCATCATGCCTTGTGGCTGGAGGAATAAACCTGATGACAGAAACCAAAAACCGCTAATTGCCCGAAGGCTACAAGTAGGGCCCTTATGCCTGAATATCCTGGAAACAAACCACATTTTACCAAGGAAAACAAAAATACTAGCCGGAGAAATTTGACCATCGAAAGCAGAAACAGCCAAACCAAACGAATGACCTTCTCAAGCGGGGAGAACATCATGAGAGGATATCCGCATTGGCCAAACTCACCACCTCGGACGGGAAGCATGAGCGCCACACAACAGACACGTGGTCACAAGCCCTTTGTTGGCCATGTGGTCTGCCACGCGATTTCCTTCCCTAAAAATATGGCATGCCTTCCACCTGTCACGTTGAGAGAGGAGCATCCTAGCCTCAAGAATGATGTTGTAGACCCTCCAAGACGGGTCTTTAGAGCCTAGCAGATAGTTGACTATATTGAGCGAATCACCTTCGACTATCAAAGGCCGAGGATCCTCTGAGAGGATCTGGATACCTTTCAAAACACTTCTGGCTTCAAAGATAGTGATTAGTCTGGGCACCCAAATCTTCACAATAAGCCAACGACGAGATTCCCGTTATGATCTCTAACCACACCACCGTAACCAACAGGCCGGGATTGCCTTTGGCCGCACCGTCAAAGTTTAATTTAATCCAGCCCACAGGGGGCTTGGTCCAAATAACATCCCCACGCCGAGACTTAGAAACACCATCAAGAATAGGGAAAAGGCCCAAACTTTGGAAGATCGTCGCTTCGCCAGAAGGCGGGGACGGGAACTAGGAACAACTTTAGAATTCTCAATGGCGAAGGATAAGGCTCTCTGAGCGACACAGGGAGGTACTCTAGGGACCTTGCCGAAGACTCGGAATTTCTCTCTAGCCAAATCTGCCAAATGGAGTGGTGGAAAGAGGCCTCAAGAAGGAAGCGAAGTTTAGGATTCTTGAAAGGATTGGGCCATTGGTGGAAGGCATCTTTGAGGGAGCGGGGAGTGCACCAAAGGATTTGAAAGGAAGACAGGATAGTGTCGAGGATAGAATGGGAAAAAGGACAAGGGCAAAAATAAGTGGTCTGTCGTCTCACAATCAAGAAAGCACAAGAAGCACCCGTTGGGAATAGCAAAACCCCTCTTATGGAGGTTGTCGATGGTTAAGGCTTTATTATGAAAGGCAATCCATGCAAAGTAATTAACTTTAGGAATAATACCCTTCCTCCAAATCACTTTCCACCGGTGATCCATGGCAATCTCGCAAGTAAGAAGGTCATAGGCAGTCTTGACAGAGAACATACCATCCTCTCGTGCCACGCCGTATGATTCTCGTCATCTCTTCTAACATATGGAATTAAAACAGACCGAAGAATATTAGACAAAAAAGTCATTTCATTGTTAAAGCCGTCCAGGACTGGCAAATTCCACCGAGGGGGAAGAGAGCTCCGATCAATGAAGTCCGCAACCTTGAGTTGGGAATTTGGATCCACCTGGGCTTTCAAGCCAGCAAGGTCCGCTCTCAACTCGAGAGCTCCATCAAGCAACTCCACCCGTCCTTCCGTAAGAGAATGGAGTTGCCATCACCCAAAATCCAACGAGCACCAGAGTCGATCATAGAGCGGGCTTGAAGCACAGATTTCCAAAAGGCGGACGCTTCAGGAGGAATCCCGACATCAAAAAGAGAACTCGATCCAAGATACTTCCTCTTAACCAGCCTTGACCCACTCCTGGTCATTAGTCGGATCTTCCAAGCGTGCTTAGCGATCAAAGCAATGTTCATGAGTCTTGATCTCCTCATTCCCATGCCACCTTGGTCCTTTCGCAAGCAAACCTTATCCCAGTGCCACAAGAGGAATTCTGGATTTTTCTTCATTGCCGCACCACGTAAAGGTCCTCCGAATCTTTTCAATCTTGGAATGGACAAAACAGCAAAGATGAACACGTACATGAAGTAAGTTGGGATTCCTTGGAGACAAGCTTTGGTAAGGGTGGCTTTCCCCCTTGCGACAGGAATTTGCCTTTCCAAGTGCTCACTTTTTGTGAAGACGTTCCAGGATCATGTCCCACAAGCTTCCATTGGCCCGGCCATTACAAGCCGGAGGCAAACCCAGATAAGACGCAGGCAGGGAATCAATAGTGCATTCCAAAATTCTGGCTATGCGGAGCTGCCTTCGCATAGGAGTGTTAATAAAATAAATTTTGCTTTTGATGTAATTGACTTTCTCGTCCGGCAACCTTTTCATAACGGGAGAGGATTCGCTTGATGGATTTGGCTTGAGTGACGGACGCCCAATGGAGATGAGGGTGTCATCCACAAATTGCCGATGAGAGACAGATCGACTCGGAGGTGGGAAAAATGCCGTAGATCTTATTCGACGAAGAGCCTCTTTCAAAGACCAACTCAGAACCTCACCATAAGGATGAATAGAATAGGAGACAGAGGGTCACCTTGTCTGAGGCCTCTGGCACTTTGGAAATACCCAACAGGGGATCCGTTGATTAGAACAGAAAAGGAGGGAGTGGATATGCAACTACTGACAAGGTCAATCCATTGAGGGTGAAAACCGAACTTGAAGAGGACAAAGACAGAGGAACCTCCCCGTCAACTCGTCAAAAGCTTTATTCATGTCCAACTTGAGGAACAGTGCAACATTTTTGGAGCGGTGAGCAGAATGGAGGGTTTCATGGATGGTGATGACACCATCGAGAATGTTTCGCCTTTCACGGTGCTTCCTTGAGAAGGACCAACCAAGGAGGGAAGAAGGGACCTCAGACGGTTGGCTATGGACTTGGTTAAGATTTTATAAAAAACATTGCACAATGCTAATGGGACGATAATCGTAGAAACTTTTGCAAGCGGAAGACTTAGGGATGAGAGCAAGAAAGGTAGAATTTAGTTTTGGATGGATGGATCTGGAGGCTTGAATCTCCCGAATTGCTTCGCACACATCCGAACCCACAACATCCCACATAACTTGAAAAAAAGGGGGGAAAACCGCCGAGCCCAGGGGCCTTGTCTCGGTTGCATGGAGAACAAAGCTTCTTTAATCTCGTACATAGAAAAAGGCTCCGTAAGCTTAGAGCTTACCTCGGGAGGAACTTTGACTCGGGAAGTTATCCAACAGAGATTTCTCGAACCTCGGAGATCACCGTCGGGAGGAACACCGAGCGGATCCCGGAAGAAGTCAACCGCTTCACTTCGGATTTCCTCAATATCCTTGGTAACGCGTCCATCCTTGCACACCACTTCCCCGATTTTGTTAGCCCCTCTCGTGCCGCAAAGTTGACGCGTGAAAAACTTCGTATTGGAGTCTCCATTTCTCAAACCGTAGGTCCCTAGATTTCTCGGCGCCGTAAAGTTTCTTCCCTTGCAAGAATAGAATGATAATCCACCAAGAGCCTCCTTTCCTCCTCCCCGAGGCAATCGGTGTAACCTTCGAGCTCCATTCTCTCCTCCACCAATTTTAGGTTCGCAGAAATGGACCTTTTGGACTCAAAAATGTTGCCGAACACCTCCTTGTTCCATGTTTTCAAATTCCTTTTGATTAACTTGAGTTTTAAGGCCACTCTCTTGGAAGCGGAACCTCGCTACCTTCGCTGCCACCAGGCCGTAACCAACCCTCTAAAGTCCTTGTGAGAAATCCACATGGACTCAAATCTGAAGGGGGTTTTAAAAATAGGCCCATCAACCGTCTCCAGGACAATAGGATTGTGATCAGACCCAATCCTCGGTAAGGCCGAGAGAGTTGCCGCACCGAGTATGGGAATAGCCTCTTGGGATATGAAGAATCTTTCAAGCTTGACTTGAATAAGATTGCTCCCAATCCTCCCGTTGCTCCAAGTGAAGGATGCCCCTTGAGGTCAATGTCAAGCAAGTTATTGGTAGAAACAAAATCTCGAAAGTCTTCCGGACCGTGGCTAGAGTGGTCCGATCCTCCTTTCTTTTCGGATGGGTGAAGAGGACAGCTGAAATCTCCCCTAGAACCCAAGGGAAATTACGTAACGTTTCCCTCATCCGGGAAATAGCCTTCCACATTTCTTGCTCTCTCCGAGATAGAGTTTGGGGCATACACATTAGACAGATCCAAGAAAAGTTAATGGCTTTGGAATGAAACAAAACATTGATAATCCCGCTGGAAGTTGAGAGAAGGCTCGCCCTCAAAAATCTCTCGGATCCCAAAGAATCATGAGACCGCCCGCCGTTCCCACCGCAGATCGGAGAGGAATTTTGCCTTAGCCCAAATGACCTTAGCAGCCTCGCGTAAGAGATAGCATCGGTCTTAGTCTCTTGCAAAATTAGGATGGACGGATTCGTCCTTTTTTTGAGATCAGCCACCAATCTCCGTTTGGCGATCGCATTAAGCCCTCTCACATTCCATGAGAGGACTTTCATCTCAACAGATTGATATTCTTCTTACCTCCCTTTCCTTGCCGGAGGGGAGGTTTTGGGACAGACGAGTCACCCATCCGGGAATCAGAATCATCCTGAAAAAGCAGCCGTTGAGTACCATTTGCAACATCTGCCGCCGTCTCCTTGTCCCGCCTGTCTTTGTTGGGGGGACGACCTTGCTTCCTTTCGCTACCAAAATCAACACCTTGCTTTCGGCTTCTCGTATTACGAGGGCCGATATTACTGCATCGCTCACCCCTTCTTCCTAGTAGGTAATCTTCCAAAGACATTTTGGGACTCGGGGTGGTTATGGTCCAGGATTTTGGGTGAATCGCCTCGTGCGGTGATTGGTGGAAGGGACTGGTCCTTCTCCTCTTGTGGTCCAAGGTGAGGGCTTGCACCACACGGCTCGAGACCGTTTGGGGGGAGACTCGCTTCCACCGGGTGGGAGGATTCGGGATGGTCCCTAGACGGGCCTCGGAGAATCATGCCCTTTTGCAACAGGGTGCTTTGTCTGACCTTCACCGTGTTCCAAGGGGTTGCCGAAAACCTGTTTCTTCATCCCCCTGGATTTTGAAGAGGACAGTTGGACTGGAGGTGCCCTTGAGAACTGCACTAGGGGCAGAAAGCCGGTCTGTTCTCATACACAATGGCTTGCTTGTGAAGAATGATATCTCCAGACCGGAGAGTGATGGATGATGGAAGGTCAGCCTCCAAATCCGCCAAAATGCATAATCGAGCTTGAACAAATCTGGTTCGAGCTTTGGTGGGAGGGTCAATGGTAACCAACTCACCAATGGAGCGTGCAATTCCTCTGATTACATTTTCATGCCAACATAAGAGGGGGAGACTCGGGAGTCTAACCCATATTGGAGCAATGTTGATATTTTGGGTCTCGGGGTTGAAGTCCATACCCCACTTCCTTAGAAAGAGACTTCTGCGACCTAGGAACCAGGGACCACCAGCCAAGATTTTACAGTAGTCCTCCTTGTTATTCAGTCTAATCGCGAAAAAACCCCGGGATAAGGCCGCCAACTCCATGTGACCAGAGGTTCGCCATTTACCTGCCGCCCACTTGCGAATGGTCTCCATGTCGGGACGGCCGCCAATAAACTTACCGATGAGGGTAAATTTTTCGAATTCCACAAAGCTTGAAAGAATTTCTGTCGGGATGTCCAACTCGTCCCCGACAGGAAACAACTCCTTGGAGAGCAGACCGCTAAGGGTTTCTGAAGCCGCTGCTTGAGCGTACGACTTCTGAGGTCCACCTCCCCATTTGTCTGGTGGATCCTTGTCATGACCTACATCCTCTTCGGTTGGAGAGGACTCCTTAGCGCCCCGATCTCTCGATCGCCCTCCCTTCGCCCTGCTGTGCCCTTGGTTCAGTCTGTTGGCGTTCCCATGCTCTCCTGCAGAAGCTTTCCCGCCCGCTGTCATCTTGGCCGTCAAAACCCTAGTTCTCCCCTTCAAGAATCTGTCAACCCAAATATACGATATTTGAAGAAGGTATAACAACCATATTTAATAATAATAATAGCAAAAGATAATTATTTTCGTTGAGGTTGCTAATAAGTGGCCTCCATACGTGACCCGGGGTTTAATTTTTAATATATACATACAATTTAAATTATTTGGGAAAGCTTATTTTTTAATATTTGTATTAATTAAACTACAAACTTCTCGCGGTGTGGGCGAGTGTGTGAGGGGGTGGGTGTGTGGTGGCTTTGTGTTAAATTCTCTATTGATAAGTATAGCTCTCGACTTTACGAGGGGTCATGGTTGGGAGGAGACTTCTCATCCCTGTGTATCAGTCATAGAGGTTTCTCACAATAACCAAATCCAACAACAACAACAACAACAAAAAAACTACAAACTCCACTTGGTCGAAAGCATTTTGGTTTGTGTTGGTCAATTGCATGGCAACACATATGCATGGCCATTTTTCCTTGGGCTTTATCTTAAATAAAGAATGGTAAGAGATGAGAAGGGAGGTACAAGAAGATATAAAAGGAAGGCTAGTGAAGAAAAGAGTGAGGAGAAAGATAGAAGAATGGAAGGTACAAAAGAGGTTTCATGCTTATAGGTCCATGTTCTTCGTCTATTAACTATGTCTATGTTTGTCTTAGATGGTTAAATAAATTTATTTTATTACTAATGCTATGCTAAATATAATTTGAAAATCATTGTTCCCCGAATACCTTGGTAGTTAGACGTAGCTTTTTTTTACAACCTAGTTTATTTCAATAGAAGGAAAGGGAAGCTAATATATTTTCTCCTGGGCTACTACTCCTCTTATTTTTTAAATTAATGTTAAATATGAAATTGCTCACATTTTAATGTTTGAAAAAATCTCGTAGCTTAGATGTTAAAGATTTTTAATTTAAGTCAATTATGGTTGGGTTATGTTAATATATCCACTGCCTAATTTATTTTTAACTCAAATAAATTTCTGACTCATCTGACAGAGCGGAATTGGTTAAGACTATTGAGTAGAACTTTAATCTATACGTCCTTTGCGAACTTGACTTTATTTTGTTCTTTTGTTTGAACAATTTCCTGAGTATAGAGCATAATGACCAATACCTTTAAACATAATTTTAAAACTTGTATGTTGTCTATTAATTCTTCAACTTTGTTGAATATACCTCCCTTTAACCATGATTTACCGATGTCGTATAACCCACGTTGGAAAAAGTGCTAAGCACTGTGGACGACTATGTCATATCATCGAAAATATTTATACTAGATTTACCATATTGATATTATGATACCTAAACTTATACATACTCCTTTTGGATGATTATTGCATATGTGGTTATTGCAAATCTTTATAATTTTATAGCCTAAAGATATTTGAATTTTATTTTAGAAGATAGGCTCTCTTCTAGAAAATTAAAATTTAGCCATTGCACATCATTTAAGAATAGGTGCATTTATCATTTTTATCAAAGAAGGACCATTTTGATCTCTTGTAAGGGAAGATCCAAATATTTGCAAAGTACATGGTAAGGTAGTTGTGTTTCAGTCCTACGGATCGTGCGGTGCGAATTATATTAGAAAGCTTATAAATTATGGAAAGTATTGAACGATAATCTATAATTAACCTTACCCAACAAAATAATGATGTAATAATTATATTATTTTTCCTTTCAGAACAATACATGATTCCCTTCTTATAAAGATTTCATAATGTTTATATAAGGTAGCAGGTAAATGAAGAGAGTGTATTTTGGAATGAAATGGTATTATTTTTATATATATCTATTTCGGTTATAAAAGGAATAAGACACCCAATCATAGCTTAGTTGGTTGATGTCAATTTCTTCAAGATTTAGCGGTTATTCATTCTGCAGTAGCTTTCTAGCTCTTAAAATAAAAAAATTTACCCTATTTTCGACTTTATAAAAATTAATTTTTCTTGAAGTAATTATAAAAGAGAATGAAAAAGAATTTGCATGATTTAGGAGATGCATTAAAAAAAGTCATGCTTTTTAAGGAATAGTCGTTATTGAGTAATGCTTATATATGAGGTCAAAATTCTTTTAATAGATATTTTAGTTTCTTTTAAATGAGTTCTTAAAAGAAAGTAATTAGTCCTATTTCTTTTAATTAAATTATAATAGCTTTCTTTTAGAATTAATTATAGAAGCCTTTTGAATAGATTTATTTATTTCAATTTGAAGATTTCTTGAAAAATAGCAACCTTAGAAAAATCATAACCTTAAAACATTATTGATTTAATTATCGAGAGGATAAATAAATCACCCAATCTAGTTGAATGCATGAAGGTATTCAATAGTGTTTTCGAAAGTGGTCGCTTCCAGCAAAAATGTTCAGATAAGAGGTAAGGATGGGCGGTATGGGACGTCCATCTAGGCTACTGTATGAGTAGTACAAGTGATGGTCCTTGAACAACTTTTGAATAAGGGGAAATTAAAGTTAAAGGGCTAGATGGATCCATGATGGTTGGCATGGGATAAATCATCATAATATTCATGACTTGGCAAGGATTAGTATGTCGATGCCAAGTGATTGGCATGACCTTAATTGCCCATGATGAGGTGACCAATAATTAAGCACTATAGCATCTATACTAATCACCCTTACGTGTTATCTTGGTATCAGATGAGCAAAATCAAACTTAGGAATATCCATTATAATAACATGTTAAGGGAGGAGAGTTATGCATCCACCCTCTAAGTGTTATGGGCCTTAGAGGATAACCCCTAGCCGAGGTTCTAGGTTCTCATACAGAGAAAGAGGATGACAGGAGATGGAACCACTAAAAGCGATTCTTACGGAATTTTATCAATCTCATCCACTTGGGGGTCATCTACAGTGATTACAACCCAAAAGTGGTTTTGATGGTATGTATTGATTACTTCTTGGGTGCAAAATTAAATATTGAGAACAAAAAAAATTATCCTAGATTAATCACTTTCCTTATTTATCCTAGATTGTTACAACTAGTGTGTTAGACTTGGTTGTCACATTATGTCTCATTAGGGGTTATTGGCCCCACTCGTTAATTACCAATATCGATTTGTTGTTTAGTAAATATAAGTTCAACCAACTTAGATTGTGTTCATTTCTCTATGTTTGCTCTTGCTTCCTTGGATCTCGCTTGGTAATTTAAAAGTTTTCCTCTTTTTGCCTTACTAGTATTCTATTCCTCAATATACTTTCACAACTTTCCTTTTCATTAGATTTATCCTCTCTTGGCTCTACTAAGAAATATTTAAACTTATCCTACTCGTTTTCTAGTGTTTCCTAATTAATAGTAGAGGTATTAATATCTAACATTGCATTTTCTCTATCACTTTTCTTCTTTTGAATGGCACATAGAACTTCTAAAGAGTCTTCTAAATCTAATAAGGCGCATTCCTTAGGTTCAACTAGAATGTTCATCCCTAAATCAGGATCACACTGAGTAGATGATTTCTTATTAATATTTTGATCTGGTTGTACCATGTCTTCTAAACTCTAATGTGCTTTTTCTTCATAGGCTAAAACCTTAAAAGAATTGGTATTTCTTCCAATATCATTACATACCAGTCTCCATTATTTATTTATTTATATTTGTTTGGACCTATTTTCAAAAGTTGAAAACCATCCTCATCCACATCCATTTGAAAGTTTCTCTTGTGGTTTTATACATATGTTTCTATAGGATTATTCTTAGGGCATGATCTCTTAATATGTCCCACCTCATGATATTTTCTACATATGACATTTAAATTTTCATTATCTATGGTTTGTATCCACGACTTACCCCCATACTTAAGAATAATTGGTTTTGGTGAAGATTTAATGATATCAATCATGACAAATATTTGGGAATAAATAGCCAAGAATTTGTCTTTTATAGTTTTTGAAATCTCAAAGAATTATCATAGAGTGTTGCCTATTGCTTGGAAAGTATCTATTTTTTATAATTCAATGGGCAACCAATATATCCTAACCCAGACTGGTACTAGGGATAAATTTATGTTTTTTAGGTACAAAATCTTCATACCAATCGGTAAGGAAGAGTCTCGCTCTTCCCATAAACCAAGGACCCCCTTTTAGGATTCTATCTCTTTCCCCATGGAACAAAAAATTACTAGGAAGAAACCTTTGGGAATAAATAATAGACTCGCTCCTAGAGAATTCTAACTCCTATCAATCAATTTTCTTAGAGTTGAAGCCCCTAGTCAAGACCCATTAAATTTATGAATGATTACCTTGTCTTTGAGCAACAAGGATAGCCACTCTATGAGTTTCTCCCTAACCTCTGCTACTAGGGATGACTTTAAGGATTTAGTTGTAAATTGATCCATGAAAAGATAACTATAACTCAATAATTTACAAGTACATCCTATAAAAATTATAATTTTTTTGATAATGGTAAAAAAGAGGTTTTTTATATAGGGTACCAAAACCTGTTTACAAAGAGTAAGATATTATAATGCCAATTTATAAAATATGACCAAAGAACAACAAAATTGCAATGTTCCCGTTCCAACTCTCAATGACTAGCGATCAAACGCTATATGTGTTAGAAATATGTTGAGTATTTTTCCATGTTATTCTAGTGGGGTTAACTCTAAAAGGTACTAGACACTTTCCATGTATCCTCATTGGGGTTTGGTGGTGGTAGCCCTCGACAAAATTTTTAGGGTTTCTTAAGCTATTTTTATACCCATATGGGTTATTTAGGGTTAAATATTTGAACCCATGGTTTTTCACCCATGGTATTGTAAAATTTGTTCTTGTGTTGTTGTTATTTAATTGTACTTGCATTAGGGTTTGAAATGAGAAGAGAGATGAACATTATTGTATTAGAGATGATTAAGTTTATACAATAAGGAGATATTATTGTGTTGGGTTTTTTCGTAAGGGTTTTCTAGGTGAAATATTGTGTTATGTGTGTATATGTTATATTCTTATTCTTTTTTCCTTTGATTATGTATTTATTGTTTTTCTAGATTTAGTTTATTGAGGCATTTTTGCTCTTTATTTGATATCGAAGCTAGGTTTTTTAGATTTGTTCGAGAAGGAAGGGTTTCAACCCTATGATAAATTAATTCTGGAGTGGGAGTCATACGTGGAAGAATCTAGGTGAAGGAAAATTACAGGAGGCACATGGGTAGAGATTGAAATTTTTAATGGATAGAATTTTGAGTTATGGAAACTCAAGATGGAGGATATGTTGTTTGATAGAGATTAGTGGATTGGGGTCTTGGGAATAAAACCAACATCAACAATAGATGAGGATTTGTTGAATATCGATAGGAAGGTAAGAAGTTCTATCAGATTGTGCTCATATGATTCATAATTGTTGAATGTATCGATAGAGACCACAACAAAGTCATTATGAGATAAGCTGGAAACTTTGTATCAGATAAAGTCACTGGTAAATAAGTGTTTTCTTTGAAATAAGTTGTATTCACTTCAAATGAATGATGGTGACCTTATGGTGACTTTAAGTCAATTAAAATTTGTTGAAGTAAAAATGAAAATGTTAGAATCCTCCATCCTAACATTATTAGTTAGTATTATTAATCATTTAATTATTATATTATTAACCCATAAAGTGAACCATCACAACTCTTCATACGTGAACCATCACGTCTCTTCATAACGTGAACCATCACGTCTCTTCACCAACGTAGCTTTAGGGTAGATATATATATTAGGTTGGCCATTCACACAAATCATCCAAGAAGAAGAATAAGAAGCATAGATTCTAAAGAGGGAGCCCCCTTTAAGTGGCCTGTGATTATAATTTATATTAAATTATTTATTAATTTTATAGTAAGACCTTGGGGTCTTACCATTTGGTATCAGAGCCATGTGGGACCCAATCATGTGGGAATTGCTCAAAGATCTTCATCAAATCACTTATGTGCATGAGTATCAAACTTGATTTGAGGATATCACCAAACACAACACAGGGTTGGATGAATCAATTCTCATCAATAGCTTCATTAGTGGATTGAAAGAGGAAATTAGAATGGAGGTGATAAGGTTCAATCCCTATACCATGATGTAGACCTATGGATTGGCCAAATTAGCCAAAGATAAACTCAATGTTCAACGTCGATTAGGAAAACCACCTATGGGGAAATCACAAACCACTTACACCACCCCCAACCCTAAATGAACTTTACCAATTAAACATATCAGCTTTGAGGAGATGAAGGAACGATGAGCAAAAGGCCTCTGCGACACTTGTGATGAGCAATTTGGACCCCATCATAAATGTGCTACACTAACGTTGTATTTATTGAAGGAAGTTGATCCTTGTCAATCCCTAAAAGGCGAAGATGAGGTAGTTGTGTACGGCGTGCCTGGCGCACCTACTCACAACAATAAAGACAATGAGGTCGATATGCCAGAAGTGATTGATGCATCAGGTAAGGATGAGGTAGACATTCCTGAAGTGACTCATTATGGCCAAACATGCACTCTACAAGAACTACACTCAATTTCCTCTCCAATAGTGAGTTATTGCCACAGGATCAAACCTATTAAAAAACAAGGTAGAAAGGTGACTGCACACTCCTCCATTGCCTCTCCCAGGGAACAACAAGAGAATGTAGAAGTTTTACCACCTCTTTTTATGCATCATTTTAAGGTATTTGAAGAACCCCAAGGGTTTTCCTTCCCTCATCATCATACATTTACTAATTTTTCTAGAAACCCCACGCTACACTTCATCCTTCTTGATATCTTTGCCTACGGAAGGATGACATTAAAAGAGTCCAAGAAACGCAAATCCTTTTTGGAAAACAAAGGATAAAGCTCCTCACTTTGAGCTTTGAGGACAAAGATCTTTTTAAGGAGGGTGGCATGTTAGGATCCTCCATCCTAACATTATTAGTTAGTATTATTAATCATTTAATTATTATATTATTAACCCATAAAGTGAACCATCGCAACTCTTCATACATGAACCATCATGTCTCTTCATAACGTGAACCATCACGTCTCTTCACCAACGTAGCTTTAGGGTAGATATATATATTAGGTTGGCCATTCACACAAATCATCCAATAAGAAGAATAAGAAACATATATTCTAAAGAGGAAGCCCCCTATAAGTGGCAAGGAGGGAGTCCCCTATAGCGGCAAAACAATTACAAGGGATCCCCCTTTAAGTGGCTTGTGATTACATTTTATATTAAATTATTTATTAATTTTATAGTAAGACCTTAGGGTCTTACCAAAAAAAAGAGGAAAAATGTATTACTTTACTTTGTTCATTATCTTATTTGTGGGATAACATAGTTATGGCTATCACCAATACTACTATATTGAAAGTATAAGATATAGTAGGAATATTTCTATATGAGGAAATGAGACAAAAATATTATGAGGATTATCATCAAAAGGATGCCTTGGTTGTGAGAGGTCATTCTCAAGAAAGAAGCAAAAAGAAATCAAAAGAAAGGAAATCAAGATCTAGGGGTAAATTTGTTGCTCCAAAAAGAGGAAATGCTAGAAGTGTGATAAAACAAGGCATTATAAAAGATATTGCACATCTAAAAATATTGATAATAGCCAATCATATGATGAAGAAACTTCTACAGAAATGAAGATCACAAATAAAGATTTAGGGGACTTTTTCTTAACTGCAGTGTGCTCAAGTGAATGTTATGACTCATGGATGATTGACTCAGGTGCTTCCTTTCATACGTCTCCTCTTAGGGAGGGTTTTGTGAATATGAAAAGATAAATGGAGGTGAAGTCTTCTTAGGATACAATTTGACATATAAAATAATAGATCAAGGAAGAGACAAGTTGAGGTTAAAAGATGGAAGAATTAAAACTCTTCCTAGTGTGTTGCATATTTCAGGTTTGGCAAGGAATCTAATATCCATGAGTAAGATGAATGATGTGGGTGTGACTGTGGTATTCAATAAGGATAGTTGTAAGTGATTCATGGAATATTAGTGTTGGAAAGGGGAGTTCATACATGAACTCTATTTAGACTTGAGGCTAGCATTGTAAGTATTGATTGCAATAACTCTTCAGTTGTAGAGAAGAATAATATGGTAGAAGTGACTTTGAGTATTCTTGTAGCGAAGACAATGTTGTGGTATCAACGCATGGAACATATTGATGAGAAATGCCTTTGAACATTAAAAATGAAAGGTATGGCTGAAGGAATTTTTTATTGCCCATTAAATTATAATTTTTGTGAACACTATGTTTTTGAAAGCAAACGAGTCAAGTTTCCTAGTAGTGCTATAATATTTGAAGGAATTTTGCATCTAGTTCACAGATGTGTGTTTAGATCTACAAAAGTACCATCGTTAGGTAAATCTGTCTATTTTGTTACATTTATAGATGACTTTTCAAGAAAGACCTACAAATATTTTTATAAAACAAATATGATGTTTTTAATAAATTTAAAGAGTTTAAGGCTCTTATATAAAATCAGATAGAGAAAAAGATAAAGGTTTTGAGAAGTGATAATGGTGGTGAGTATTGTTGTAATAAATTTGAGCAATTTTGCAAGGATTATGGAATACAAAGGCAGAAAACAACTTTGTATACTGCATAACTCAATGGAGTTGCAAAACGAATGAATAGAACAATGATGGATAAGGCTAGAAGCATGCTAAGTGGTGTAAGGTTAGCAAGTAAATTCTGGACATAATCGGTGTTAACTGCTTGTTACCTTATCAATAGATCTCCTACCTCAACTTTGGTGGACAAGACTCCACAAGAAGTGTGGATCGGTAAGAAACCCTCTATCAATCATATAAGGGTTTTTAGTTGCGATGCTTATATGTATATCTCAAAAGAGAAAAGGAATAAGCTAGACTATAAATATGAAAAATGCATATTTGTAGGTTTTAGTATTGGTGTTAAAGTATATATGTTGTGGAACCTAGAAACATAGAATATTGTTTATAGTCATAATGCGATCTTTAGAGAAAAAAGAGAGGTTTTAAAATAGGAAATGAAACCAAGCAAAGAACCTGAAATAGTTCAAGTAAAATTGGAACAAGAGGAAGAACCTGTGGTAGAACCTGGTGCTACAGAATAAGATGAACTACAGAGAGAGTTTGAAGAGGAAAATTCATAGGAAGAAGGTGATGAGAAAGCTAAATATGCAGAACTTGGAACTCCAAGTTTGAGGAGATCAAATCGAGTGAGAAGACTTCCATAAAGGTATAGCCTTTTAAATCTTTGTTCTACATTTAATATATTAGCTACTGATGAACCCAAGATTGTAAAGGAGACACTTTAGTCAAGGGAGAATAAGTCTCTACGAATTGAAGCAATCTCCAAAACTGTGGAACCAAAAATTTGATAGGTATGTCTTGACACTTGGGCTTGAAAAAAGTAAAGCAGATCCGTGTGTGTATTTTAAACAAGCAGGTGGAAATTTTGTTATCATTGTTTTGTATGTGGATGATATGGTGTTAATTGGTAACAATAAGGAGATGATAAAGTTACTAAAATCTTAGTTATCTTCTGAATTTGACATGAAGGATTTGGGTGTTGTAAAATTTATTTTGGGCATGGAAATAATAAGAGATACTATAGAAAGTTGTGGTTAAATCAAATAAAATATGTTGAATTAATACTACAGAGGTTTAAGATGCATGATTGTAAACCAATATGTACTCCAAATCTTGTTGGTTAAAAGTTATATGTTGAATAGTGTCCTAAAATAAATGAAGATATTGAATAAATGCATCGTGTTCCTTATGCTAGCGTTGTTGGTAGTCTAATGTAATGGTTTGTACTAGACCTAATATTGCATATGTAGTGGTAGTAGTTAGTAGATATACTTCCAATTCAAGAAAGGAACATTGGATTGCTATGAAGAAGATCTTTAGATACTTGCTTGAAACTTTAGACTATGCTATCTATTACCAAGGAAAATCTAGAGATAACAATTTTGTAAATCTACAAGGTTTTATGGATGCTGATTGGGCTGGAGATTTGGATAAGAGAAGATCAATGAGTGCTTATATGTTTAGACTATCTGGAGGGGCAGTAAGTTGGATGAGTAAAAAGCAATAAATGGTTGCTTTGTCCACAATATAGGCATAGTACATTGTAACAACTCATGTCTATAAAGAAGCAGTGTGGCTACGAAGATTGTGTTCAACATTTGGTCTTAAGCAGAAGGTTGTGAGAATTGACAGTGATAGTCAGAGTGCAATATTTTTGGCCAACAATCTTGGTTTTCATGATTGGTCAAAACATATTGATATCAAGTACTATTTTATAAGAGAGATGGTTGAAGGGAATCAGGTGATGCTCAAGAAAGTTGATACAGAAAATAATGTTGTTGATTCATTAACAAAGACTATACTTGCTTAAATTTTTTTTGGTGTAGAAAATTTATGGGCACGGTTACCCTTGATAGTTGATAATGATAGTTTTTAACCCCTATGAAAAGTATTTAAGTGGGAGAATGTTGGAAATATGTTGAATAGTTTTCCATGTTATTTTGGTGGGGTTAACTCTAAAAGGTACTGGACACTTTCAATGTATCCTCATAGAGGTTTGGGGGTGATAGCCCTCGACGAAATTTTTAGGGTTTCTTAAGCTATTTTTAGACCCATATGGGTTATTTAGGGTTAAATATTTGAACCCACGATTTTCACCCATGGTATTGTAAAATTTGTTCTTGTGTTGTTATTTAATTGCACTTGCATAAGGGTTTGATATGAGAAGAGAGATGAACATTATTGTATTGAAGATAGTTAAGTTTATATAATAAGGAGATATTACTATGTTGGGTTTTTTTCGTAAGGGTTTCCTAGGTGAAATATTGTGTTATGTGTGTATTTGTTATCTTCTTCTTTTTCCTTTGATTTTGTATTTACTATTTTTCTAGATTTAGTTTATTGGGGCCTTTTTGCTCTTCAATATGCAACCTAGATAGTCTAGCAATTTTCCTTTCCAACCTCATTTCGTTCGCTACCCTTCCCACTTTCACCTTTTGAAACTTGTGCAACTTTAATGAAAATTGCTTCAATTGACACCTCTAAATCCTTGGATAAATTTTCTCCCTGCCAATTGTACTCCACATATTATGACTCCAAGTTTTTCCTTTTGGATTTGGTGACTCGATTAGGGATGGGGATCCATCACCTTTTCTATCACGATTGTTGCAATTCATTTTCATTACAAGCCTACAAATCTTCCTTCTCCTTTGCTTCATTATTATCCTCCTCCTTCTTTTGCAATTTAAGGCTTACATTATCATCAATCATGATTTAATCCTTTTGACCAACACATTCTCATCAAGCCTTTCTTCCCTAAAAAATCTTCTATTATGTTCCTTCTATATGGCCTAGGCATAGTGCAGTAAGGCCATATCCCACCAGGAGCATTGTTTCGTTATGATTTTTAGAATCTTCCATTGGTATACCAACTGTTGAAACGTTTGAGACATGACCCATGTGATTTGCAGATGTTGAAACACTTCCCAGAACACCCTCCTACAGTAGTTGAAATGTAGTAGAATGTGATCCACATCTTTAGCTCCTTTTAAACACAAAATGCAACAACTAGGCAATGACATACCTATTTTTCTCAAATTCTCAATGGTTAGAACTTGTTTAGGAAGGTCAACCAAAAGAAGAAGGCAATTTTTGATGTTAAGCCTTTTATCCAAACTTTCTTGTTGGAAAACTCTGGCTCATGATTGTTCCTTGTCAAGACCTTATGTCCTTTTACCAAATAGGAAGCCAGATTTATGTCCCAGCCAAGACGTATCATCCTTTCCACTGAGCTCACTTATGAAACCCATATCAATTATATTGTTTGAAAAGAACCTACAATAATTTGCATGTAGAACTTCCAAAATAATGAAGGAATAAACAAAACTTAACTAAAAAATTGTATGTCTAGACAAAATGTCCTGCCTTGCTAATGCCCTAGCCCTCCATTGCTCCTTCCATCATTCAAACCTTGGTTGACAAATATTTGCAATTTCATTTCTCGTGACTTAAATCATCACAACCCTTGTTTTAGATGATTGACTTCACAGAGTTGTATCTCTCTCAATACTTGCTCGAGTTCCTTCATATGACCACTCATTTTAAAGCTCTTCGAATTCCACACAAATTGGTGCAAGAATCAACTAAATCAGACAACCCTTTATAAAGATATAAATCTTAAAAAATAAAACACTTTTCTTAAAAGCTTTTCTTAACATTACTTTTGTTTTGGACGACTATCTTTACATAACCATATCTTCCTTAATATTACTCAAGTCCCAGGAAACAATGCAACGGATTGAACTTTGGCTCTTCTTGAGAAGGTCCAAGCTTCAAATTCGTGAATAAATGTACGAAGGAGTGAATATGTGTTCATAAAAAAAGATTACTCAAATTTTATCATACAATCACTTATTAATTAAATCCTATAATAAAATTAAAACCTCTTTCATTCCCACCCATAATATGTTTTGAATGAATGAAAGATTTTAATTACGTCCGCGAGACCCAAAAATGGTCTATGGGACCTCAAATATGGAAGTACAATTACTCAAATCATATCATATGATCTTTAATATCTTTGAGAAGGTTGTTCTTTCTCCTGCTGATTTGTGTTAGCAATTCTCCAACTTTTTTATTTTACTGTCTTCAAATAAATCTGTAATAAACTCGTTCCCAAGTGTTTCTTTGTATTTGTCACGGATATCCGAAAAACTCGGGCATTCCGAAAAACTCGGGCATTTATAGATGAAGTGTTCCTCTGTCTCTACTGCCCCCGTGTTGCATAGAGTACATATCCTTTCTTCCCATTGTTCTTTGGGCGTTGTCCATCTCCCCGTGTTGCATAGAGTACATATCCTTTCTTCCCATTGTTCTTTGGGCGTTGTCCATCTCCCTGTTTCACATCTAAGCCTATGAGAGCTAGTCCTTATCTAAGCAATGAGTATTTTTTCCTTCCACTTGATTTCAGTGCCTATATACGCTTTTTCCTTGTGGTCATACGTTGGGTTAAAATTTGCAATATAATATTGTCTTTTCCTGCTTGCATTTTTCCACATTCCACTTCCGAACTTTTCATTCACATAATTTTTAATGTCTTTGTTGACATTTGGGCATTCATTTATGTTGATTTCCCAACGTTCCATCCATTTCTGATTTTGTTTCATCCACGTATTCTTTCGCCTATGTAACTCTTCGTCCCTAACTGCTCTAGGCCATCTATCATTTGTCATGTTTTCTGTTTTTTTTTGACTTTTTACGCTTTGACTACCCTTGACGGCAAGGCAATCGGCCTCCGAAAAAGGACCAAATAAACCACGTGGTACCGATGGCTTAAAATCTACAACAAAATTTCGTAAATAAACAAAAACCCTCGCCCCAAAAGTCTCGAAGCGAGAGAGTAAAGGACACACAAGGGCCCGACAGAGGATTCCTATGTCACAGTAGCAATAAAACCATGGCGTCTTCGGGGGCCACGGCCTCAAAGTCTATCACATTGACGGAAAATAAATAAATAAAAAGACGAAAATTCAAATGTCGATGTATAGAAAAGCTTTCATTGCATTCTGTTAAAAGAAAAGAATAAGAATTCGTTTGTGTATTCGTGTGCCACAGCAGTAGCAGCAGCAGCTGAAGGTCATGAGCAGTAGTTGAAAAGAGCAACAACAATTTGAAGAAGAAGCCGCTCGATTTGGATGTCTTTACGGTAGACTTCGGTCGTTTTCCTTTCCAATCATTTTTATTCAAAGCTTGATTTGTTAGGGTTTGTCTACAATTGGAGAGGCATTTCTCACTACTTGTCAAACAATCATAAGTTTTAGCTTCGACGAAGTAATCGTTAGGTTAACGAGGAAGGATACAAAATCTGAAATTTGCGCGCGTGTATATATATATATATATACAAATTGCAGTGAAAGAGGTTCTTTCTTGTAGTAACTTCTTCGTTTTCTTCAAAATTTTAGTGCCAGGGATGTTTATGTAACACAAATTTAGTTCTTGTTCCCAGAACGGATCATGAGCAAAAGCTTATAACATACGAGCATTTATACATTTTTGTGATTTATGTAAGATATGCCATTTATGGAGTTAGTTATGTGTAGAAGAAAATATCTACTTTAAATTGTCTTTTTAATAATTCTTTTATTTCGGGGTCAATTAGCTGTTACATCTTTTGGAAGCCATTTCCATCAAAATAGCAAAATACTATATTTGTTGTCAAGGTCAGTTGAACCATATACAGCTTGACATTTAATCAAAGATGATCTTCGTCTGCCTTTTTATCAAATATATGTTTCATCTTCCATCTGCCTTTTAATCAAATATATTCTTCGTCTTCTTCAAACTGCAGTGTTTCCTTTCTTTCAAAGATATTCTTCATCTTCCATCTGTCTTTCTATCAAATATATTCTTCATATTCCTCAAAGTGCAATGTTTCCGCAATCTACTCCTTAGATATCATTTTCATTAATACATAAGATTTCGGCCAGTAGTGTTCAAAAATTGAATTTCATCAATAAGACTGTGATTGGCTAGATTATGTGCTACCTGATTTCCTTCTCTATACATATGCTGAACTTCTAATTTTAAATTTTATTAATGGGTTGTATGATATTGAAATGCCTACTTTTATTAGATCATGACCACATAATGGTATTATAACAAGATTTTTGGTAATTATGCATGTATCATTTTACAAGATTTAAATTTGAATCTCCTTCTTGAAGTTGAGCTCATGCCATTTCATAAACTTTTAATGGTTTGCTTTTTAATTGGTTATATGGGTTTGAAAGGGGCCACACCTGTATCACATTGTGAGCACATAGTGGTATTACAACAGTTTGGCAATTATACATAGTGGTATTACAACAGTTTGGCAATTATGCAGGTATTGCTTAGCAAGATTTGAACCTGGGTCTCCTTGAAAGTCAAAAATTTTAACTTGTTAAGCTCATGTCATTTGATGGATTTTAATAGTTTATTATTTATTTCTATTTTGATAATTATAAAGTTGATGATGGCTGGAAGAAAATGTCTATGTTCTAATAATAGAATTTTCAAAATATTTAACTTTGAATATTAAAATTTAAAAGTCTAGAGAATTATATTCTTCTCTTGTTAATTTTGGACATAAAAAATAGAAATAATAGTAGATAGTGAAATATAATATTTATTCTCTCTTGAGAAAAATCATTTTATATTTTATTTTTTATTTTTTGAGATTATGCATTTTTTATTTGATTAGCTTCTCCCGTTATAGTATTCAGTCTTGATGACTCTCAAGTTAGTGGCCTCTTCATGTTCAAGTCTTATAACTATGTGTCTTGATACTAAATTTAATTTTTAGTACAACTTAAGTGGGCCTAATGGTGAAGGCTTTGGAACTCCAAAACAGAGGCCAAGGTTTGAATCCGGAAGGGGGTAGAATTATACATCATGCTTCAGTAATTGGAGAATGATCAGATGAACATATATTGGGTAAACAACATTCTCCATGAGGATCGTCCCATATAGCCTATGGCCACGTGGATGTTAAAAACGACTTTACTTTTTACCTAACCTTAGTTTTACAAAATTGTATCGTTTAATTGTTTTTAAACTATGTAAAGCAAGGCTGCTATTAAAGAGGGTGCTGCCTTAGAAGAAAAAGGATATTACAACATTTAGAGACGACACTTAACATAGAATTATATGATCCCCCAAAAAGAATCCAGTAAAATACGTCAGAATTCTACATTTGAATTATCATCAATCTGCATACCATCATATCTGAACCAAGAAAGATAAAAATCTTAAACATCTAAATGCACTGATGTTCCAATCATCCAATTCATTATAGGAGTTGATTAAACTATTAACAAAGGGTCACTCTGCCCATCTTAAAAACACCAAAACTGGGCAGAGGTGGGCCTCTTCTATAAAAGATTGCCACTACTAACACCACCCAAGCTAAACAGCAAACTTTGCAGGATACTATAATTTAAACGTTCAAGATAAACACAATACATTGAGGAGTTTGGTCATCATTTTCATCATTGTGCCAGCTTCTCAACATTGGAGGTAATTGTTGAACATGGAAAATGACAAGTGCGATTTGCTGTTGTGACTGCAGTTCAATAAATGGATAGGGAGGGTTTTGCCTTCCCAAGCTCCAGATCTTGGATCAGTTGCTTTTCAACTTTACTGAAAATGTAAAAAGAAACTAATCTAATTGTGCATAAAATGAAATGAAATGAAATGGCATTAGCTCAACTAGTTAGATTCCTCAACTTCGAAGGAGGAGACTTATGTTTGAATCTTGCCAAGTGATACATGCATAATTGCCAAGCTGTTATAATACCGCCATGTGCTCATGATGTAATATGTGTAGGGCCCGAAACATGTACAACCTAAGTAACCTAACAGTGGAGACTTTGGAACTCTGAATAGAGGTCCAAGGTTCAAATCCTATGGAGTGTAGGGTTGTACACCATGCTTCGGTAACCGGAGTATGGTTGGATAACCATATATTGGGTAAACAACATCCTCCATGAGGGTTGTCTCATATGGCTTATGGCCTCATGGACATTAAAAACTACTTTACCTTTTATCATTTTATAAAAGTAAATCTAATCTACTTTGTGAGGGAAAGAGTGCGAGAAAGAAAAGAAATATGGACAAAGCCTTAGCGAGATTTAGGTTGGTGCGATTGGGATGTCCAGCAGTGACCGAATAACTTCAATGGGTAAGATCTTCAAACAACCTGCAGCAACAATAAGAGAAAGGACTAATGGAAGAAAAGAGGGCAGAGCCACTGATTTCATACATCCAAGAACAAAAGGTTGGAGACACAATTGATTTAAGATGTCCTACACATTCTTTTATTGATTGTTGTTTTCTGAAACATGTCAAGTACAATATTACTCCAAAGAGTAGCTCTAGTATGCTGGGTTCCAAAAGACCCTTACAATGAGAATCAATCTCTTATTTATACTTGTAAAGTAAAAACCTAATCTAATTTTGAATTGTTAGTTTAAAATCTCATTTGGGCACAATACCCAAAACTACATGGGCAAATGGTGTGAGACCCTAGTTGCTCCGAGCGGGGTGCCTTGAGAACTTGCTCCGAGCGGGGCGCCCTGGGAACTTGCTCCGAGCGGGGCGCCTTGGGAACTTGCTCCGAGTGGGGCGCCTTGGGAACTTGCTCTGAGCGGGATGCTTCTTGGGAACTTGCTCCGAGCAGGATGCTTCCTAGGAATTTGCTTCATGTAGGCCACTCCAGAAAGTGGTGCGCACTTGAGCGGATTGCATTGTCTGGAGTGAGGCGCCTTGGAAACTCCAATTTGATCTCTCTTTTTGTTCTGTCTTGTTTTGCATGACAGGTGTCTACTCGGAGGTGATGGTAGTAGTTTGCTACAACACTAATTTCATCCTTGAGTCATAAATCTACAATCTCATAATTGTCTCTATATCTTCTTGTTTTGTTTTAATTGGTTATATGGGATCAAAACAGGCCTCACCCTTATTACATCATCAACATGTTACTACGGTATTTCAACAAACCACATATTGGTATTATATTGCCTGGCAAGATTTGAACCTGGGTCTCACCATTGGGAGTCCACATTTTTAACCACTTGATTTAATTCCATTTGATCTATATCTGCTTGTTGTTGCTTCATGTTTTCCAACACATTTATGAGGTATAAATAGGCAAACATTATCAATTTTAAATCCTGGACTGAACTGTCAATCTGATGTGAATTGCTAGAACTAGTTACAAGCAACTTTGTTCACCAAATTTTTGCCATTGCGTGGAAATCTGTAAATGCAAATAGTATTGGAATCATCATACAAGGTATCAACTTTAGAGGAAAAAGTGTTACTGTCACCCTTCTTGTTCAGCCTCTTGCCGTTCCTGATATTAACCCATTTGAGATGGCAGGAGCATTGATCCTCTCTTTTGGAAGTGTAAAGAACTATTAACTATTTAGAAACTATCCATTCTAGAGTAAAGAGCAGGAGTAAGTATAATAGTTTGGAGGAGTATCTTTGAACAATGACAATATTTTCATTATGTATATATTTTTAAGAATATAGGGATATTCCACTGCCCCATGTGACCCTTTTCTACATTGCATGATTTATTGCATTATTTTTTCCTTGTTCATTGAGATATATGATATAATGTTTACTGCTAGTGGGAGAAACACGAGAGTATCAGTTTATCTAAATAATTTTTTTTTTTGCTTGTATCATCATCTTTGTTCTGAGTGCTAACATGGTATGTGCAATGCTTTCTTTGCAGATTTTTATTCTGAGGCTTCTGGGTCAAAGAACCAAGAAATCCATTACAAGATACTGTACTTTTTAAAGCTATATTTCTTGTCTAAACACCAAACATATTAAGTCATGATGTTTGATCGAGATTTATACAAAACAAAGTTGTGCAATCTTTATCAGAGGGGTCATTGCCCTCGACAAAGTTGCTCTTTTGCCCATGGTGATGCTGAACTAAGGAGATTTTCGGCTTCTGCCAATGGTATGGTACTTATTTGAATCTCAGCTATTGTCTTGGTAGTTTTTGGTTCTGCTGCTTTTTATGGAGCTTTTGTTTTTCTTTCTATTGATGGAAGGCTTAGTATTTGTACACTTTGAAACTTAATTTGATGCAAGGATATGCATGAATGGTAAAATAGCTTAATTTGTCTCCCTTTCAAAGTTAAAGTTAGCTAAGAGTATGAAACTTTTGCCAACCTTTCCCTATTTTTAGCCAACAAAATATCCTGTAGCTTGAATAATAATCATAAAGCACTTTGGCATTGAGCGTGTGAATATTTTGAGGCCAGCTGTTGGCAAAACGGGAGGTAGAACATGCTTTGTTTTTGTGGATAAGATGAAAATGTTTTAGATAAATATTGCCTATGCCTAGATCTTAAGTGCTGGATGCCTTGGTGGTAGTGGTAGAAGAAGAATGCCATCTCATCCACTTTTATTTTTATTTTTTTGAGTAATACTTCTTATACACATCCACCATGGGGATTGAACCCAGGTCATCTCATCCACTTTTCGCAACAACAAGTGACACGATAGCAAAAAGAGGGTGCTTAATAGCACCATGAACTGAAACAAGTTGGAAGAAAGAGCTAATCAAGTTGGGGCGTGTAGATGTCTTGAGTGCTCCCTCTTGAAAGGATCAATTTCTTCGAGAAAAAGAACCAAGCTTTGCTGATCAAAATGGTGAAGGAAGCAGGAGAGCAAGCCTCTACAGTCCCTGTACAAGCAATTGTATCTTTCATGTATCTCATAGTAGAGGAGTTAATGAAAGATGAAGTGCTGCTCATTTTCTACCTTTGGTAGCGGGCAGAGGTGAGATATCATGTCCTTGTGAGGGAGATGGCAATTTGTTTGAATGTGAAGGTGATGGGAGCTGACTCTAACCTGGCCAAGGGGTAGCTGCAAGCCATGCGACCAATTATGTTGGAGATAGATTGCCTGAGATGGTGCCATCAACAGGCTGCAAGAAATTTACAGCATAGAAAGCTGAACTAGAGCTATAAGAGGTTGTGGGGGAGAGGTCCATGTGAGTTGAGTATATTGCTTTTTAAATATCTTTTCTAATAGGATCACATTCTTTGAGGAAAGGAGGTGGTGAGGGAGCATCCAAAGAGTAGCTAAGGGAAGAAGCTGGTCAATAGAGATACCAGTAAATTGAAGGAACGAACTAACCTCTGAGTTCCAACTGGTGGGACCCAAGAAAACAATCCCATTGGAAGAGCCAAGGGCCAAGTATGGGTAATGCTCATTGTTCAGATAAAGAATCACCCACACCTTGGAGTCTATGAAGGTAGAAGATGAGCTTGAAAATAATTTCAAATCGAAGAGGCTGAGCAGTAATTTTGCCAGAACAATGCTCTATGGAACCGTCTGTTTACAATGAATATGTGATGAAGCATGAGGTTTGGACCCATTCAACCTGGGCCTTATTAGTGTTTAAACATTCAGAACAAGAACAAAAAATAGTGATAGAAATTAGAGACCCTTAATTTAAAAGGATAAGAATGAACGGTCTAATCTAAATAGACAATTGCAGGAAGTCATGTATATTCTGAAATATGAAAATTGCATAGAATTTAAAGTTATTATGCAAGGAAATGTAACATGTAATATTCCAGCCAAAAATTAACACAAAAAATTGCAGTTTTACGGAAAATTACAGCAATCACACAGTTCTGATCACACACAGAAAACTCAGCAAAACTGATGTTTATTTGTAGCAAACATGCATAGCAGATCTAATTACTCCAGAATGAGTAATGGACTGCAACTCAGAAAATAAAACAGGAAACACACCAGATCTGGTTCAATGAACCAAGGGTCTTGGCTTGAATTGCCAAGTTCTGATACTGATGCAAAAACAGCTCTCCAAAGCCTGATGTAGTCTTCAAACCTCTGAAATGGCCCCTCTAGGGCAGAACCTCTCACCTTGGGGTGAGGAATTGCAGATCTAGTCTCTCCAACTGATTTGTTCAATGAAGCACCAATGCAAAGCCTGTGTGACTTTGCCCTAAGGAATATGTGAGCTTTGGGGTTTCAATGGAATTGAAATCACAAAGCCTCTAAGAGGTTGGAGTGCTCTTAGGGTCCCTTCTCCTGAAGCTTGTCCACTCTTCAAGAGCCAAATACAAATTGCTAGCCACAACAAATTGTCCAGAAATATCAAAATGAGAATAATAATCAAGGCCCTTCACAAATGAGATGTCTCATCCTTATATAGGCTTCCCCTCTCAATGGCTGATTAAATCGTGGCCCTTAGATCCAATATGAAATAATGAATGGTGGGGATTTCATCTTGGAAATAATGAAATTCGGATGTAATGTATTTAATGCCAAAATAGGCACTCAAACCACCCAACTTCTAGCTGGAATGGTCCCAAATGGCCTCACAACTCCCAATGTTGGCTTGGGATCTCTTCTAAGTCCAGCCATGCCCTTTTAGAATGCCTCTAACTTGCTTTAATAGTCCAAACCTCATCCTTATCTTCAAATTATTCTTGGAACTCACAAAATATGACTAGGATCAAAGACTTTGACTTACAACTGCCAAATAGCATTAAATAATGCTTGGTCTTATCCACACATCACACCTTATCCTCAAAACAGTCTTGGGAGTTGTAATTTTCGGATATACACTTGCCAAGGCAATAAATGCACTTGGTCTTTATCCCAAAACATAACTAAACACCAAAATAACAATACTAAGACAAATATTTACATCATACTTAGCAATTCTTGCTAAAGAACACCCTAAAATACTCTAAAACATGAAAAATAAAATATATACAATGCTGGAAAATATTTGGGACATCACATAACAATTGGAGGACCTGACATTTATATACTTTGAAGGATATTATGGAAACAATTCGAAAAACCTGTACTAGAGCAGGAAGTCCTCTTTATTGCTTTCCTCAGTTAATGGCTGAAGGTTTATATTGGAACTCAAGTTGAAAGCTTAGCTTGCCAATCCTTTAGTAGGATTGACCTAAGGCAACCTTGCTGTTGTCATGTATACCAATGAACACTAAACTCAGCAATGGTACATGTGTTATCTTGCAGGGTTGAGTTCAGAGGAACTTTTGTAGCAAAGAGAGAACACCCACCAGTCACTTAACCATTTTTATAAGGATAATTCAATCCAGTGCATTGTACATTTTACATACTGTAATTAGCCCAATTACAATGTATAATTGGGGACCAATCAAATTGAGAGGGGCAGACTTGTAATGAACTCAAATACTGCATAGAGAAATAAGAACTAGTTTCTATAAAGAGAATGAAGATAGTTGGAAAATAAAACAAGTTCAGTTTAAAAAAAATATAGAAAGTGCAGTTGGGGAAAAGATAGAAACCGTAGCAGGAGTGATGAGATTTATTCTTGTAATTATCTCCTTCCTTTTAATTATTTCCTCATAGAAATATAAAGAAAGTATTGTTGGAAGGATAATTTAAGTACAGCTGGAGGAATCAAGCAAGAATAAAATAAAGCATTCCCTCATCTGTAATTATAAAACACGTTATGAATAAGGGGTCTTTTGCAAAACAGAAAATTAGTATACACATTGGAGATAAAAGAAGTTTGCTTATCTTCTTGAATCTGGAGTGGCTCATGTGCAAGCTTGGGCTATTTTGTTTATTGGTTGTAAGCAGAATAAAATTCTTTGTTTCTCTAATAACAGTTTATTTTTTGGATCTGTTCCATTGTATGTTGAAGCTCAGCATCTGTAAGAAAATTTTGTTTTATAATTTTATATAATTCACTCCAGAATTCAGATTTCAGCTTTTTGAGCTTTCTTCATAATCAGATTAAGTGAGTTTCAGTTTCAGATCTTCATAGGTTCATAACAATGGTATCAGAGCCACTGATTCTGCCAACATGTCCACTAGGAATGATGAAGAGGAAGCTAATGCACGACAATTGTTTACTGAGAGTGTATGTGAGGGCATACAACCAATGGTGGAAAGTGTAAGGGAGATGTCTCAAGTGATTCAAGAACTGATTGCAACACACAATCATTCTTCCCGTGAGCTGAATCATGTCATAGGGTTCAATTCTCACCACCTTCATCTCCGCTTCAGGACCTTTGTAGGCCAGCGTTTGATGCATTTCCTTCTCTATATCGGAATCCATGATGGGAAACACAATATTTTAATGATGACCCCATTAGAAGGCTTTGGAGTTCTTTCATGGGTAAAGATGCATGCAGTTTATGATTTCAATGCCTAAAGGGGAACGAGAGGTGATGCTGGTGGACAAGACCAAACTGGGATAGGGACACAACCTCACATGCCAAAGGTTGAGGTTCTGGAATATGATGGTATGCCAAAAATTCTTCCAGAAGTATGGTTGCATAAACTGGAGGTGTATTTCTGCATGCACCCCATGAATGATGAGGACAAAATTCAGTTTGCTTTGCTTCATCTTGAGGGAGATGCCTATGAATGGTAGCACTATTATGGCCTGGACGTGCAAGATGGTCAATGCAATGAGATGTGATATTTACTTGGAAAGAATTCACTGAGCTGATTACTGTTGTTTTTGGCAAAAAGACAGCCATTGAGAATTTTTTGGAACTTCATAACCTACATCAAAGAGCAAGAGTCTTTAGAGGAATATAGTACAGAGTTCAGAAGACTATGCAAGCGAGTTTGGGGCATGTCTAGCTCTTGTCAAGCCTACATAATTGCTGATGGTCTGCAACAGGAATTGAAAAATCATGTGGAAGCTCTTCGACCAACAGACCTTGAGAAAGCCATCTCACAAGCACAACGAAAGAATGCTCAGAAGCCAATGCAAAGGGAAAATTGTCTTTGCTGCTACAAAAGTGCAGAACAATCCTTCCAAGGAAGCTATCTCAAATGAGGTGAACAATTCCTTAGAGAGCAGCCTTAACCCAAATAAGGCAGCTCAAGAAGAGCTCCATAAGCAAGGGCATTGCTTCTCATGTAAGAAGCCATGGTCCCAAGACCATAAATGTGCTAATAAGGGCAGGATTCAACTGATTGAGGTTGTTGATGATTCTCCACACTTTGAAGGTGAGGAAGAATCAGTGGATTCTGATATAAAGAACAATACCAAGCAGCCCATTGCATCATTAGCAGCTATGAGAGGTATATCTGTTTGTTCTACCTTGTGTGTAGAAGGTTTTATAAAAGGTAGAAAGGTCATAGTATTGATTGATTTTGGAAGTACTCATAACTTTCTAGATTCAAAACTATATCCTGCCTTGGGTTTATCAAGTACAAAATGTCCTCCCTTTGACATTAGTATTGCTGATGGGTCCCAACTCTGATGCAATGCATGCATTAAAGACCACACCATTTGCATGGGAACCTGTTTTGTGAAATCTGAATTTTATATTGTGCCATTGATGGTGCTGATGTAAGTCTAGGGATCTAGTGGTTGAAACAATATTTGAGAAACTCGGACTTGGCGAGAACTCGGCAAGGCCAATTTTTGAATCGGACTTGGACTTGGTGAAAAAACACGGCAAAAACAATCGGAAGAAAATTCAAATTGTCATTAGAAAAAAGTTATTTTCATGCATATCACAATTAATTAACATTATACGAGGATGCTCTGCTAGGCTTTCGTCGCAACGCTCTGAGTAGGGTTCGAAACTGCTCTCTACCTACCCATGGCTGCATGTGAGGGCCCTTCTGGGGCCCTCCCTCTGCCCCTTTCTCCCAAGCGGTCCTTTGTAGACACAACGAGGGAGAGACAAGAAGCTGAGGATGAATCTTTGAGAAGTGATGCTTTAAAATCCATCTTCTATGCTGTTGCCGCCAAGAAGCCAAAGGATAAAGGTTTCCAGTCTAGAGTTAATTGCTATCTTCTCCAGGCTGCCCATTGTCCCAAGCTTGTTATTGAACAAAGTTTGGTGTTTGAAACAATTTTGTACAGGAGTAACCATAATCTAATTTGCAAATTTATTGGCATGAGACCGTCTCTAGGTTTTATGACCTCTTGGGTTCGAAAGAATTGGGAGCGTTTAGGGGATATTTCAATATTCCTCATCAGTAACGGATACTATATAGTGAGTTTCTCTTCAAGTGCAGACAGGGACAAAGCTTTTGAATCAAGGAAGACAAGCTATGGAGCAACAAGTCTTTGTGTGCAGCCTTGGAAGCAAGGATTTGATCCACGAATGGAACCCACTACAATGGCTGTTTGGGTTTGATAATATGCTCTATCAATGGAATATTGGTGTGAACCAGTTTTTGAGAGATTGGGCAATTTCTTGGGACGCTATCTGGAGTAGCTAGAGATACAATGATGGGAGCTTCAGCCATTTATGCTCAGATCTGTGTTGAGATGGATCTTAATCACTTGCTGCCAGCTGAAATAGAAATAGATATGGGAGATTTAACCTGGATCCAACAAGTAGACTATGAAGCGATCCCCTTCCGATGTAGGATTTGTCATAAGCATAGACATTTTGCCTATTTTTGCCCCAAGACTATTCTGAAGGAGCCCATCCCATTAGAGGCTAATGGCAATGATGACAAGATGCCTGAGAAGAAGGCAGAATCTCAGCCCACAACCTCGAGCCTAAATACACTAGAAGAGGGCTTTGAATCACCTAAGAGGAAGAAGAAGCAAAAGAAGAAGGCGACACGATCAAACCAGATAGAAGAGAGAAACCTAAACAGGTATGAAATTCTTAATACCCTAATGGACATGGAGAATGAGATAGTTGTAATGGGGGAACCCCAAGGGGAAAATTTGCCCTTCAAAAATGTAGTAGTCCAGCAGAGGATAACTCAACCAGCATTGGAGACCAATATCCAACCAATCCCAAATCATATTGCCATAACAACTTTAGAGAACCTCAACCTTGCTATGGTCTTGGTTGATAGGGATGTCTCAATGAAAGACAAAGATAAAGACAAAGGTAAACCTGCTCTTGGAATTTTGCAAGCAGAGAAAAGATTAAAAAACACCCAAGCCAAGAGTGTGGGAAGAAAATCAAACCAGGAGTAGCTAGCAATGGAGGGTGACCAACTAGTAAACCAAGGGAGCGTAAAGCAGATTGATACTTACTGGGTTCTGGGTTCCGGGTTCCCTATGATTGTACAATCATGGAATTTTAGAGGCTTAAACAACAGGTCTCATTAAATTGCTGTCCACAGTTTAATTGAAAGTCATCATTCAGATTTCATTCTCCTTCAAGAGACGAAATCTTCAATACAAGTGATGGATAGAATAGCCAAGAAAATATGGAGACAGGCAGAGCATATGGCTATTGAGTCCCAGGGTGCTTCAGGGGGTATAGTGACTTTGTGGAACCCTCTAAATTGGAAAACAATTGATCATGTTGCAGGAAGGGGGGTTCTCACATCTCTCTTCAAGAGTAAGAGTTCAAGAGAACCTTTGTTGATTTCAAATTTCTACGGTTCAAAATTTTTTGGGGAGCAATGCCTCCAATGGGCAGTTTTACAAGCAAGTAGGATAGGAAAGGAAGAGATGAATTGGATAGTGGCTGGCAACTTCAGTGCTAAGCTTTCAGCTAGGGATCAAGAAAGGGGCATCCCATATTTGGATTAGGGAGACAAATTTATGATCTCTAAAGTAAAACAACTCGATTGATGTCCAGTATGTGGGGCCCTCTCATACTTGGATAAACAAACAAGTGGGGTTGGCAAACAGGAAGGTAAAGCTGGATAGATTCTTGGTGTTCGAAGAGGCTTTCTTGCGATGGTCCCTCAAGTTGGAAATCCTCAATCGGACAAAATCAAATCACTTTCCAATTCTATTGGAATGGGATATGAGCCATAAATCTTTCTCTAGACCATTATGGTTTGAGAATTTTTGGCTGGAAAAGGAGGAGATTAGGGATAAAATCCCAGTTTGGTGGGAGGAGGGGTGCCCTGCCCATGTGATAGCATTGTTTGGAGTCTTTAAACAACTCCAACATGTCAAAGTTCAACTCTAAATCTGGAAAAGAAACAATAAATTAGACCTTTAGCTTCAGAGGATTCTGTTGGTTGCTAGGATGGAGGAATAGGCCACACTCTTCCGGACTGAAACAAGCATAAGAAGACTTGAAACATGAAGATGAGCTGGTCAAAAAAGAGTTAGAGAGTATAGACAAACAGGAGGAGATCTATTGGAAACAAAGAGCCAAAACTTCTTGGTTGCTAGAGGGGGACTGAAACACTAAGTTCTTCCACCGCTCAGCCTCGACAAGAAGACACTCCAACACACTGCACAGCCTAAAAGACCTTCATGGTAATGTGATGGACACTATCCCAGGTATGCAGCAAACCTGGAAGGGCCAGCTCAGGCATGGACTCGGCGAGTTTTTCAATAACTCGCCGAGTTTAGTAACTATGGTTGAAACTACTTGGTAATATTAACATGAATTTTCAGGAGCTGTCCATGAAGTTTATGCAGGATTCAAAAGAACACCAAATTCAAGGGTTCAGACCTCCAAAAAGTAAGCTGATTTCAACACATAAAATGCAAACAGAGATCAAAAAGGGACTCTTATTTTAATGGTCATTACAATGCATGATTGGGGACAAATGAAATTCAGAGGGGCAAACTTGTAATGAGTTCAAATAATGCATAGAGAAATAAGAACTAGTTTTTATAAAGAGAATAAAGACAGTTGGAAAATATAGCAAGTTCAGTTTAAAAACAAATTATAGAAAGTGCAGTTAGTAAAAAGATAAGAAATGGTAGCTGGAACGACGAGATTTATTCTTGTAAGTATCCCTTTCTTGTAATTATTTCCTTCTTCCTTGTAATTATCTCCTCATGGAAAAATGGAGAAAGCATTGTTGAAAGGATAAATTAAGTACAGCTAGAGGAATCAAGTAAGAATAGAATAAAGCATTCCCTCATCTATAAGTATGAAGCACTTGATGAATAAGGGGTCTTTTGCAAAACAGAAATTGGTATACACATTGGAGAGAAAGAAGATTGATTGTCTTCTTAAATCTGGAGTGGATCATGTGCAAGCTTGGGCTATTTTGTTTATTGGTTGTAAGCGGAATAAATTTCTTTGTTTTTCTAGTAACAGTTTATATTTTGGATCTCTTCCATTGTATGTTTAAGCCCAGCATCTGTAAGAAAATTCTGTGTTATAATTTTATATAATTCACTCCAGAATTCAGATTTTAGCTTTTTGAGCTTTTTTCATAATCAGTTGAAGCGAGTTACAGTTTCAGATCTTCATAGGTTCATAACACATGCACACAAAGCAGACAGTACAATCACAAAAGTTGAATGGTTTTAACTGAATCACACTTTGATGCCCACCTTGTGATGAAGTGTTGTATGGTCTCTGTATGACGATCCTCAGTAAAATGTCTGATTATGGAGGCAGAAATGAACAGAGGGCTTTATATAGATTTTGATATCCTGTACAACTACACAGGATATGTTGGTCAGGAGCAATTGCTTGCCGTCTGTATGGTAATTATGGTTACATTCCTTACTTTACAGGTCATGCATTAGATAATGGCTTTTGTATTGCTACATTAAGACTTCATATGGTGGAAAATATCATGCATGTGACATAGTACAAATATGAAACAAATACAGAAAATCAAGAGTGGATCTCCTTTATCTCTCCTTGGAGGAAATATTGGTGACCACATCAATGGATTGTTTTGCTTTTAGTTTTTCAAATTTTGAGCAATTCTGCTTAGGCTGTCTTTGGAGTAAATGCTGGCACCCTTGCATGATATAGAATTGACCAGGTTGTAAGTGTCAAAATGGTTGGAGTCAGATTTTCGAGCTGAAATTGCAACAGCTGGCTAGTGACGAATACCATATGCCTATGAAGGTTGCTGCAATTGTATGGATATGACCAAACTCCTGTCCTCATCCAAAGAAATCAGTATGAGCACTTATTCATTGTTTTCTTCTTGGCACCATAGGAGTGAAACAGGGGTGCCCCCTTTCCTCGACACTTTTTGGGATCTTTATCGACGAGCTTGAGACTTTTATTAAGGAGAATGCTCATGCAGAGGATGGTTGCCTTCTTCACTATGTGCTGATTTCTATTCTCCTCTTTGTTGATGATGTTGTTCTTTTGGCCTCTTCTCCTGAGGGACTTCAGCGCCATCTGGACAAGCTTGCCGCTTTTTGTGACTCGAGACAGCTGACGGTGAATCTTTCTAAGACCAAGGTTATGGTATTCAATACTACCAAAGAGTCTCTATCTCGTCTCACTTCTCTTTCCAAGTTCGGGAGGTCGAGATCACCACCTCTTATGTGTACTTGGGGGTTCTTTTCACCGGTCCCACTTTTAGTATGAAACCCGCCGCCCATGCCCGGGTGTGTAAGGGATATGCAGCTCTGTCTTTGCTAGAGAGGAATTGCTTCAAAGCACATTTTCAGGATATACCTGTGAAGATGAGGATTTTTGATGCCTTGGTCAAGCCAACTATTACTTATGGGTCGGTGGTTTGGGGTCCTAGCCTTGGCCCGACCGAGTGGTCACGGGTTGAACGAGTCCAGACACTCTTTCTTTGACGATTCATTCGCTGCAAGGGCACAGTCCCCCGCTCTATTATTCTGGCAAAGTTTGGGGCTTCTCTCCAGCTTGAGATTATCTTCTTGATTATCGGTTATCTTCACAGGATCCGTACTTTCGGAGATACCCCTGAGGGTTGCAGGCGGTACCCTTACCTCGCCCTTTGCTCCTTGATGGACCTCTCTCCGAGTTCTCGGGGAGGCCGGAGGAGCTGGTATTTTCAGGTTTTTGCTCTCCTGGCTAGCATTCAGATTCGGATAGACAGGCTCCCGCCTTATTCGTTAGGGGTCCTCCCCCCCTCTCGGCTTAGTAAGGAGAAGATGCTCCACGAGATTCGAAAGGATGTTAGTCTCCAGTATACCAGATTCACATGGATCTCTCCCGTTGCCCCTCTTTCCCCCAAGCCGTCTTTCTACCATGAGCACTTCTTACAGATTTAGGAGGGCAAAATAGTTCCTCCACAATACCTTCAGCAACACACAATGCATAGTCTTCGAATCACTATTGGGCAACTCAGGGTGTGTTCTCACCAACTCCGGATTGAGTCACATCACCATATTCCGACGGAGGAGCGGATTTGCTTGTTTTGCTCCTTGGGTGAAGTTGAAACCCTTCATCACTTTATTTTTTGCTGCCCCCTTTATTATGAGATCCGAGGTAGGTTCCATTGCCTTTTCAGGGACAACTCTCGATCTGTTTCTACCTTCTTCAGATACCCGGACCAACGTTGTCTCGCACTCTTTCTTAGGGAGATAACTCAGCTTCGATGACATAAAAGTTCTCCAAATGGATCTCACCCTCCTCAACATCGACTCATCACAACATACTTCACCAACTCCGACGGACCAGGTGACTTCAATCGGAAACGCCCCACATCATCCAATTCGGACAGAAGTAGGGTCACTAGACAACGCACCAACAGTTTGTCAGGGTTCCGAACTAGCAATGGGTAGAGACATATCATGGACTTCTTTAGCTCCGGTACTTCGGCCTCGACTGTTAGGAGAGATTAGTTTTTAGCGGGTTCTTGGAGCTTGCCCCCCCTGGGCTGCTCCCTCCCCCTCCTCTCTCTTCGTTCTTCTTGGCGTGCACTCCGCTCTGTTGGATTGCAGCTCTCCCCCTCTCTGCTCTCCCTTTTCTTTTCCCTTTCTCTTTGGCCCGTTTTTTGGGTTTCATCTTGTATTTATCTTAGTTCTTTTCTTTGTTGGGCTTTTTAGCCTGCTAGCTGGCAGTCATTATTGTCCTTCTTATAGTCCCTTGGGTCTTATTTTGGCCCACCGCGGACATTAATAATATTTCATTTCATTTCATTTCTATTTCTTGACTTGGATTACATTGCCTGATAACCATAGTTACCAAATTCTGTCAGATATTGACCAAACTCGGATCAGACTCGATTATGCGGACTGTTTGGATTGTTTCAACCGGATTTGTATTTTTGTAAAGTTAATTTTAATGTTATTGACTATAAAGTAAAAACATAAGAAAAAAGACCTAGAACTCCCACAATGAGAATAACTTTCCAGTCTACCTAGCATCCATATATCATCCGTTTCTGCAGATTATTGTTTTGTAATTCTTCTTAGACAAAGAAAGTCATTTTTCACTATATCCTCCTTGGTACCATCAAAACCTGCCTGCGAATAGTAGTGCTAAAGTTTGACTAGGCTTGACTACAATGCTTTGATAAAAAATCTAACTTTGCACTATATAACATCTATTATATATAATATATTTCTATAAAGTTATGCTTATGAAAATTGTCTGAGTATATGTATTTGATATATGTTCTTATTTTTTTTGTTTTCAAGTGAATCCAGAATTTCTGAATGTAATTGGAAATTCAATTTTTTTTTTGTATTTTTCCCACTATGAAATGAATATGAAGTTTCAAACCTTGTTATTATATTATTAAGTCTTTTAATTAAAAAATGAAACATGAAATAGTTAATCTGTACTTGGTGTATTTAATACTTAATATTTTATTTGAGTATATTACTATATATTTATTCTGAATCATACATTTTCCAACTTTGTTAAAGGTTCCAACTTTTCAATGTTTTTGGACCTTTCAAAGATCTTGAAATTTTCATATTTGTTAACTTGCTGATAACTATATCAACAAGTCTTTTGCTTTTATTCATGTATGCAATACTGAGACACATTTTGCAATTTTCCAAACACTATTATATAACATTATTGCTGAAGAAGGAAGCCATCATGGTTATCAAAAATAGTAAGAGCTGCTATGGAACTTGAAGGCTTTTATATCAATACTATTGAGATCAAAGTTTGGTAAAGCAAATTGATTTTTGGAACGAGTGTTTAATACTAAGGCCCATTTGGGACCTGACAAGGAGACAATGTCACTAGCAACTGTTGAGTTTCTTGTATATGCTAACATGATTATAGGATTATAAGCATAACAATTATACCTGATCTAAATTTGGAATTTTTTAGAGTTCTTGTCTGCTTTAGAAAGTATGTGGGTTGTGGATTTTTTAATTTCTTGGTAACAGGTATTCACTTCTTAGTTGAAACTGATTTCTAGCAGGTAGACGTCAATATCGGGCTGGGGATTTAAGAGACAAACTAGACAGGAGGTACTCTCCTCGTAGAAGGTCTTCTTTAGGAAGGGATGCGAGGGGTCATCAATCATATGCTGATCAGAGATCTGTACCTCATGATAGGAGTAAGTTGCCCAAGGCTTGATTTAATAGAAGTGTTATTTGATACTGATAACCTGGTCTTTATAAATTACAAGTACTACTGACAGGGATGTTGTGACTAAGAATAAAGATAGCAAAGTAAAATAGGATCACTATCAGAGCAAATTAAAATAATATAAAAAATGGAAGTAGTAAGTTCATTGTCAGTTGTACTTAGGATGTCAATTAGCTTTATTCCATTAGTTTGCATGGAGAAAGCTTTTAATAATATAAAAAATGGAAGTAGTAAGTTCATTGTTAGCTGTACTTAGGATGATCATTACGTTTTGAAAGTTTTTTTGTTAGATGATGTCTATTAATGCAGGCTCTTAACATTTTTGCAGGGCGTAGTCTATCAATGTCACCCTCTAGAAGCAGGTAACTACATGTTTGGCAAAAAGTATTGCATGCAAACTCTGTTTTTAGATCTTAATTACGATTTGCTTGGATTCCAGTAACTCTTCTACCCTGAAGGTAACTGTGGCAAGGGGTCAGATGCATAAGAAATAACCACTGCAGAATTCCCCTCCCCCCCCCACCCCCCCCACTCCATTATTAGGTTCTATGTAGACTTTCTGAAGTAAGCTGTGTTCCTTTATATGTTTTCAGATTATGCATTTTATGTTATTTTTTTTTATTTGTGGAAAACATCCCAGAAGGGATGCCACTTTCGAGTAAGACCCAAGGAGGCAGGGGTATCCATTCCGCCAAAAACGCCCAGGACTCGAACCTGGCCTACCACCTTTGACATACTTAAGGAGCAAACAAACACACAAAAACAATTTAAAATAAAATAAAATTAATAACAATAAAAATAATAAAATAAAATAAAAAACATGCTCCTTGAGTGTGTCAAAAAGAAAAGCACAACCAAACACACACATAATAAGATAAAAAAAAAAAAAACCACAACACGAACCACATAGAAAAAACACAAGAACAACATAACAAAACACAAACATGACAAAAACAACAAAACACTACAAAGACATAACAAAAAAAACACAAAAAAAACACAACCAAAACCTAAAAAAAAAAAAAAAAAAAAAAAAAAAATAAATAAATAAAAAACAACCAACAACAGACAATAAACAAAAACAAAAAACATAGAAAACACTCACACATAAAAACACTAATTAACACAAACAAACAGAAACACAAGAACAAGAACGACAAAAACACAAGAACAATAACAAAAAACATAAAAAAACACAAAACAACAAAAACACAAGAACAACAAAAAACAACACAAAGAACACAAAAAAAAAACAAAAAAAAGAACACACACCTTAAAAAACTAAACAAAAAAACAAAAAGAAAAAAGAAAAAAAGAAAAAAAAAAAAAAAATGAACATAACAATGACCTTTCTAGACCAGAAGACTTTTAAGGCAAGAATCAACAGAGGAAACAAAAAAAAAAATAGATTGAGCTAGGGAACTAAAATAACCTGAGCGAACCAAAGAGAAGCAAAAATAAAGCAAGAAGAAACTAGGTACCTTCAGAACTAGAGCCATCCAAAGAAATGATAAAAAGAAGAGCTTCCATAATTTGCGAAGCCCACCATCTAGGAGGGTGGCCATAACAAGTAAGATCACCTTTGTCCAAAGCCCAATTAGCTAAAGCATCAACACTCTTGTTTTGATCTCTCGACCACATGATTGTAATCAACTTTCAAAAATCCCATCTGGATTAATTGAATCTTCTCAATAATTCTTTTTATTCTCCAATCAACCTTATGATTCTTAGAAGGAGTCTTCAAAAGATTAATCATGAGTTGAGAGTCGGACTCAACTAACACCTTTTCCCATCCAACCTTCGTAGCCTCTTGAAGGCCTCTGAGGATACTATACCCCTCAACAAAGTTATTGGAAAGAATACCCAAATTCTCAGCAAAAGTAAAAACTAGGGAGCCATCTGAAAGTCTACCAATTCCTCCCGCACTGGCTTTTCCAGGGTTCCCTCTAGAGGCACCATCAGTATTGACTTTTCCAAAATCCTTAGGAGGACATATTATGTTATAGCTGTGGAAGGCAAGACATAAATTAAACTGTTATGTAGCATAGATTGTCCTAAAAGATAAATTGAATTGTGATGTAGCATAGATTGTCCTCAAATATAAATTGAACTGTGATGTAGCATAGATTGTCCTCAAGGCTAAAATATATAGAGTAGTTACCAAGTTATTTCAGTTAGTGACAAAATTCTTACTTGGTATGTCGTAGATTGGCCCAGTAATAAGGGTTGGTCTATGATAAATCTGTTGGAATTCACAATACTTTCCAGAAACATTCCGAAACATACATTCACCACAATCATATGCAGAAAAAAGAAGAAGAGCATATAGGCAAAAAATAGAGGAAGAGATAAGCAACATGAATAGATAGAAGAAATAAGGGGTGGGTGCTCGTAGGCATCCCATGATCCCACTTATCACAAATTGATACAATGGATCAGTCATTGGGGGATATTTATAGTGATACCAAATCCCCAATTAAATGTTAACCTCAAGCCGACATAAACTGACTTGAAGGTTAAATTACAATATAATAAATGTATTAAACCCTTTAATCAAGGTTAACCATAGAAGTGGTTTAATAAATATCACTAATGGTGAATACATCAAAACTGCCTTTAGGTTTACATAAAAAATGCTTGTAGGCTTACATAGAAGAATGCCCGTAGGCTTACTCAGAAAGATACCTGTAGGCTTACATATAGAATTTGCGTAGGCTTACCTACCACTTGCCCATAGGCTATATCAAAAGCAACCATAGGTACTTCATCAATGCCGACCTTGGCCTGATAAAGTCAGTTTAAAAATATTTCAACACCCCCTATAATTTGAACTCAGGGGCCAAGAAGAGAAGAGATTAGAGATGGTACATTCACCTCTACCCATAATGAATGTTCAAATGGACCAATGGATCTTTCTATCTTCTCTTGCCAAAGGTACATGAACTGGATCAACCTCTCTCTGAACATGAAGCCATGTTTCCACCTCTTGGATCAAGATGTTGAGCTTCCTGTGAGAAGGTCCTCAATATGCAATTTAACGACCACAATCTGCCCTCCAATCTCAAGAGAAAGCAGCTGAATCATGAAGCAGTAGGCAGGTCTCTGAATAATCAAACCCAATGGCTAGAAAGGCCCCCCATAGGAACAAGATGTACCTTGTGTTGATCATCCAAAACCTACTCTTCTTGTAGTCCAAAAGATTACCAACTACCATGCCAACGAGTTGTTGGAGTGAGAATGAACATACACTATGAGAGAAGGGAAAGTGAGCAAAAGATAGACATAGGGAATTGAAATATCTCAAATACATTACAACTGACTAACTAGTACAAAAATGGGCTTAGTTGGAGTTAGATGTTTGGTGCTCCTTGAAGACATCAAATATTGAGTGTTGTGATCAGAGGAAGCGAGCTTTGAACATTTGACCTTCTTGTTGAAGGATTTTGAACTATACATGTGCTGAAAATGCCAATTGGGTCCATTTTGCACAAAAAAGTCCCACAAGATAGTAACAGGTCATTGAATTGATGTCACCAATTTTAGAGCTTGAAAACTTGTGCAATCTTAAAAACAAACAAGCCGGAAATGCTTTTGTATGCAAAAGTTATGGCCTCCCAAACTTTGGGCATATTAGTAGTGAAAAATTAAATTCCAGACCTTGGGAAATATGATGAACCAATCGAGACTTGCCACTTGTCACCTCTTGAAGTGCCATCTTTGTTGCTGACATCATCACTTTGTTGCGGGATCGGTGAATGAGAATTTGACAATTGGCGTAAAATGATTGGTTGATTCATATATATATATAGGTAATTTTTTTTTTATTGGTTGTTCAATATGGGTTGGCATTGACACTTGAGGGATTCAAACTCAAGTCCTATGACTCACAATAGAGAGTTGTTCCCAGTGTGCATTCAGCGTGGTTATGCTTGAAAAGGAAAGGTACTCCACCTTTAATGCCATGGTACCCCATACGCATGTGCAAACTTAGGCGTAGTAAAATAGATGCCATCAAGACTCGAGCTTGGTACTTGTGTCATGTTGGCAGGATGCCTTACATTGTACCATTGGCTATTGATTGAAACGATCCTAGCCTGCTTTCACATAATGAGCAAAAACGATGCATTAAATAAAAAATGAAGGATTTGTGTTTCTAACACTAGACCTCCCACTTGGGAACTAATTGACTAACCATTGCACCTTAGCGACATGTTGGATGAGAAGAGGTTCAGTCTCATTATTAAAGAGACGTCTTAGTCAATAAACAAAAAAAACATGACATCATGGTTTGAACACAAAACCTCCCATGCACACCTGAAACGTCTTCCGCTACACCAAACCAAGCAGTTGGAAATAATGTTTGCTTCCAGTTATTTTAGCAAGAAACATCGAGCAAAAAGATTAAAAAATGCCTTACTTGGCAATTTGAATGCAACATGTCTGTGTTCCTAGTAGATGGTCTTTTCATGACTCTATCGGTATGTGTGCTTCTAGTCGATGACAATCTTTCCAAAGATTGTGCCTTCCACGTTCCACCACTAGCTGTAATCGCCGCGATGTTGCCTCGTGAGGTAATAGCTTCCGCAAGTGCATGCTTTGAAATTTCTTTTTCCTTGCCAAAATGTGAACACATAACCTCGCGTGTATTATGCGGAACCTTTGCCAGTACACCCATCTTTGTTGATGGAACATAGAGATGCCTCAAATGACTGAAGTGCCCATAGTGCTCTTTTAGACACCTGCCTTCGCTTGTGCAAGTCTATCTTTCCCACTAGCATACGGAATATTATGTAGAATATTCTAAGTTCAAAAATTTAAATTTCAAATTTTTTGAGGGAAATGACCAAACTTTTGAAGGAAAAAATAGGCATTTTAATAACAAAATTTTGAAAAGTGTTGAACTGGGTCGCCCTTGAAATTTCACAAGGAATCCACCTGAATTGATGGTTCATCCATATTTGCCACGGTATGCCATATACAACCATTTTGTGTGATTGAGCGAAGTTGCTTCATTTTGGCTCTGATACCATGTTGGAATTCACAACACTTTCCAAAACATTGCAAAACATACATTCACTACAATCAAATGCAAAAAAGGAAGAAGAGCATATAGACCAAAAATAGAGAAAGAGATGCGGAGGTCCAAGGTTCAAATCTCGGGCCTCGCCGGACTGAATGCTTGTCCCTTTCCTGGTGCTTTCAGCGGCGTAAAAGGTTTAAAATGATTGTGGCATGGTGGTTATAGGGGTGGATTGCACGAAGAACTGTGTGGCGGCTTCCGGGGCGGACAGCGCATAATACTATTGTGGCCATAAAAAACTGGACAGCCTGCCCGGATTCGTGGCGGCTACCGATTCCACCATGTAAATTCAAAAAAAAAAATAGAGAAAGAGATAAACGACACAAATAGATAGAAGAATAAGGGGTGGGTGCTTGTAGGCACTCCTATGATCTCCTATGATCTCACTTATCACCAATTGATATACTGGATCAATCATTGGGGGGTATATATAGTGATACCAAATCTCCAATTAAATTTTGCTGACATAAACTGACTTGAAGGTTAAATTACAATATAATAAATGTATTATACTCTTCAATCAAGGTTAACAATAAAGGTGGTTTAACTAATATCACTAAGGGTGAATACTTTAAAACTACACGTAGTCTTACATAAAGATGCCCATAGACTTACATATAGATGTCTGTAGGCTTATATATAAGAATGCCTGAAGGCTTATATAGAAAGATGCTGGTAGGCTTACATAGCACTTGCCCATAGGCTCCAACAAGAGCACCTGTAGGTACTTCATCATTGTCAGTTTTGGCCTAATAAGGTCAGATTATAAATATTTCAACAAAATCCACAGCATAGAATTTCTACTTTGAATTCATGCTGGAGTCTAATACTGCCCAACATTACTAACGTTTGGGAAAGATGTGAATTTTTTGGAATGGAATGAAGGGATATGGCCTGCTAGAGGACAAATTAACAACAATATTTATGAGTGGAAGATAATTTCTTCCTGTTAGCTTAAGAATTTCCAAAGACTTTAGGCAGACATATGTTTTGGGAAAGGGGTAAACAAAGTAAAGTATGGATAAGGGGAAGTATGTTGATGAATTCTGTATAGGAAATGATTATGAAGTGAGAAATAAACCAAGTGACAGGTACTGAGTTGACTTTGGAGTTAGGATCTTCGGAATTCTTTTGGACTAGATTAATTGTGCAAGCAGATGATGTTATTATAGACTATCCAATTGGTCTTTATTCATTTCATGAAATACTAACCAATCTTGTAGAGATATCATTTGTCTTCAAGCTTTGTAGGAAGAATTGCTGCACACATGCAAAATTGAAACACGTTGAACAATTTAACCATTTTTGAGTTTTGTCATCACTTGGTAATTAGTTTCATGGTCATTGTGAAGGCTGCACAAAAGAATATAAGAGACATGTGGTCACTGAAGAGTTGTAGAGTTCAGTGGTAATTAGGGAAGAAAGTGGAGGGTCTGTGCCAAGCATAGGGGTACCAATAAATGAAGATATGGAAGAGGAAGATGATGACATTCTCTGTCGTAGAAGAAGAGGCACAAGAAGAGGTGCTCTGTGTACAAGAAATAAAGACAGCCTTTGTGATAACTACTCCCATTTGTGGGATCTTAGTCCTCAAATGCTCAGAGAGTACCTGTGGTTTGAGAATATTTACCTTCTTCAGCAGTTGGGTGGTTTGGTCCCATCTAATCCAACCATGTTGAATGGCTTCAGACTGGCCTTAAACCATAGTTATTGCTTTCTTGCACCTGATCCATTTGGTAGATGCACCCATATGACACTTGCAGCCAATACTTGGGTGCTTTGGTACCTGTACTCATAATTTCTAATTTGAATTTTTCTTGATGTTCAATGTTCATTGTGACTTTTTGATCTTTATAATTTATGTGAATGATGAATACAGAAGCTTGATCAGTTTTTATTGTTGATTTGTTATTGCTCTTCAACAATAAAAACCCATCAAGCTTGTGTATTAAAAGAAGAGCAATAATAAATCAACTATAAAGACCGATCAAGCTTATGTATTCATCTGTGCACTCAGCTTTGTAAAGTTCTGCACTTCATACCCACACCTCCACCAGAAATGCACCGTCACCCTTGAACCTTGGTAACCTTGCCTCAAACATGATGGGTAGTTGCAGGTGGGCAGTCATTTTAAAACGAATGCCAAATGCAAGATTGGAAAAAGAGAGTTGGAATATTGATGGAGACCATAGAGAAGTACTTTCATGGGACGTATAATCATGTCTTATATAAATGTTGGATGGATTTATTCCAAAAGAGGTACATTGAGGAGGAGCAAGCGGTCATGTAAGCCACAAAGGAACAACAACAACGATTACTTTAGTCAGCTTGTGGGCCTAACCTTCATTGAGATCACTTGGAATGGGTAAAAAGTTGTGATACCTATCAGAGGACAAGAAGACCAGTTCAAGTCAACTTTCGCCTTTGCAATGGTTAAAACCTCAGGAATTGTTATAAAAGATTGGGTTTAGATTTTTTTGGATTTGTATCCATCCCTCAAGGAACCAAATGGGTTGCTACTTTGTTATTGTGACTTAAGAATTTAAGAAAATGTTTTAAAGCATAAGTTGTCAGATATTTCTGCCAAAAGTACAGCCAATTATATCTATGGACTTTCTCAACTTATTCAAGATTAAGCTCAATAAATCAACAACTGACTGTCCTTGAGCTAATGGACAAGTAGATTAGACTGACAAACTAATCATATTCATCATACGTTAAAACATGTGGAATTAAGAAGCAGAATTGGTTTAAGAAGCAGAATTGGTTTAATAAGTGATTTGTTGTGCGTGGGAATTTTGAACAATGTATAAAACAACAAGACAACATTCTTTTCTAGTTAATATAATGGGTGAAGAGTGGCTCCAATCGGCTTTTTATTATTAATTTAAGGTTAGCAGTGGAGAATAGTGGACTTGTTAGTAAAATCTCAAGGACGCCACTTGCATTATCGGTGATGTGACCCGGGTTCAATCCCCATGGCGGATGCATATAAGAAGTATTTCTCAAAAAAAAAAAAAAAAAAAATCTCAAAATTTTACTTGCAAGCAGAAAACACAATAACACAAAAAAATAACAGGAACACGGAGATTTTACGTGGAAACCTGCAATGTGTAGGAAAAACCACGGGGCAATGGCAACTTCGTTATTTTATTGATTTCAACAAACTTTACATTCACAATCTTATTTACATTCACAAACTTTACATTCACAATCTTATTTACATTCACAATCTTATTTATAGAAAAATGAAGGAAGGCTCCAAAAACTGTTCGTTTCCTCTCCCAAAGGAAGACTCCGAAAACTATTCATTTCCTCTCCCAAAGGAAGACTCCAAAAAACTGATCGTCTCCTCTCTCGGAACTACACGTCTATCCGGAGCTAAACATCTGTTTGGAGCTACACGTCTGTGTGGAGCTAGACGTTTGTCCGGAGCTACACGTCTGTCCCGGAGCTACACGTCTGTGTGGAGCTAGACGTTTGTCCGGAGCTACACGTTTGTCCGGAGCTACACGTCTATCTAGATAGTGACTTCACCTCCTAACATTCTCCCACTTGAAGTCAATATACAGGAATTAAATTGCCTATGTTTCTCCATTCAATGCCAATTGCCCAATGCTGCCCTTATTACATTTTCAGCAAGCCCAGAGAAGTTCTGCGCCACTCAAACTTCTTTGTCTTGACCGACTTTGTAAGCATTCTGCAGGATTCACTTCAGTATCAATTTTCTCCAACAGGATCCTACCTTCTTCCACCACATTTCTTATAAAGTGGTACTCAACATCAATGTGTTTCGTGCGATCATGAAATGTTGGGTTCTTCACTAGCTGAATAGCACTTTGGCTATCACAATGCAACGTAATTTTCTCCTGCATTATCTTGAGGTCACCCAACAATCGCTCTAGCCAAATTGCCTCTTTGCTGGCTCGAGTCGCTGCAATATATTCTGCTTCAGTGGTTGATAAAGCCATCACAGACTGCAACTTAGAAGTCCAACTCACAACTCCGCCAGAAAGAGTGAAAAGTATATCTTGTAGTGGACTTTCTCCCATCTCTATCTCCACCATAATCAGAATCCACAAAACCTTTAACTTGCAAACTTTCCGATCCGTAGTAAATAGTAGCATCTGAAGTGCCTCTTAAATATCTAAATATCCACTTCTTTGCATTCCAATGCTCCTTACCAGGATTTGCCATGTACCAACTGACAACTCCACTGCTGGAGCGATATCTGGTTTGGTGCTCACCATGGCATACATGAGGCTTCCTATTGCTGATGAATATGGTACACGAGACATGCTTGTCTTCTCTGCTTTTGTTCTAGGACATTGTTCGGAAGACAATTTTAAGTTAAAGAATCTAGTGTAAACTACTCTAAAGTGGAACAACTGTATGGCATAAAATTACAGCCTCGAGGGTTACCCAAAATGGATAAACCCTAACATGCTAAAAGTAATGATTAAGAGAGAGCTAGAAGTCGAGGTACAACAGAGATAGAAAGGAGCTCCAATGGATCCAAGCGCCAACATTAATCTATAGTGGGATGTAAAGTAGAAGCACAGTCGTTGTCGTCACCAACTATCCCAAAAGGGCCAACACAAGATCTAATGATGCTCCCAGGAGAATGGCTAGGACTAAGAGGGCCTGGTTGGATAATCTTGGGAGGACATGGAGTTCCCTCAGACCCCTCTAGAATCCATGGTTGTGGAACCAATAGAAGAGGACAAGAAACTAGTAAGTTGCACCTGTCTACAACTCCTTGGTATGTGAGGGGTGGCCAAAACCCGATGTCGAAGAACTGTAGTCTTGTCTTGTCGCAAGCAAGAAGAAAGAACTGAAGCCCTAGTAGCCACTCTTGTATGTAGACAAGGGTGCATAGATCTGTCATTAACATTTTGGATAGTTGTAGCTTCAAATGAGCGCTTATTACTCTCGATTGCAGAGATAGGGTGAAAGAATGAGGTGATTAGTCGAGTAGTAGTTTGTCTCCTTGTAATAACGCCAAGAGTGATAGCTTCCTTGAGGTAAAGAGCCAAGCATCTTTGGTCAGGATAGCTGAAAAAAGTGGCAAGCGATCCACCTGAGTCTCTATACAAGCAATAGTACCTCCCTCGAATCTCATAATAAACAGGACACCTGAAGATGAAATGTTCTTTAGTCTCCACCTCCTGAATAGAGCAAAGACGACATACCCTATCCTCTTGAGGAATATGGTGGTCCGTCTCCACCCGCAACTGATGTGAGCATACTCTGAGTTGACCAAGAGGAATCCTAAGGTTGTGTGTCCAATGTCGCTTGACATAATTAGGACGAGTAATAATGCCATTCTCAATCCTCATGAAATGCTTAGTGTAGAAGGCCAACTTAGGACTAAGAGGTTGAGATGGAGCGACCCAAGTGATCTGAATATATTGTCGATAAACATCATCTCTGACTGCTTGATTAATTACCCTCTTATCAGGAAGAAGGCGGGGAGGAGCATTTAAGGAGTATTTGAAAGGAGGTAATTGATCTATGGAGATGCCAACTGACTGAAGAAGAGAAATAACTTCTGAGTACCATCCACGATGAGGACCAAAAGAGCCCCTAGAGGTAATGCATTCTGAGGAGCAAAGCGCCAAATATGGGTATCTCTCTTGGCTTGAGGTGCAGTCACCCATGGATCTAAGGCGATGAAGCTGAAAAATAATTCTGAAGATGCTCTCAAGGCGAAGAGGATGAGCGCCAAACTCAGCCTGAACAATACATTGGGGAATTGTTCTTTTACATCGGATAAATCGCTGAAGCAAAATAGTTTGGACCCTCTCAATGCGAGCCCAATCAACACACCCTAGACTTGGACCCCAAATCTCAGATCCATAAAGGATTGTGGGTTTGATGATGCAATCAAAGAGGTGCATCTTTGTAGGTATGTCTTGAAAGTGTTGTTGGAAGCATTGGCATTCCAAGACTGAGAGAGATGCATATCCCTTGCAAAGACGTGACTGTGAAGCTGGCCGAAGATTAAGGGAAGGACCTATAAACTGAACCCCCAAGTAGGTGTAAGCAATGGTGATCTCAATCGACTCGCCCTTATAGAAGAACTGAAACTTAGATAGGGTACTCTTTGATGTGTTAAAGATCATCACCTTAGTCTTGCTAAGATTGACTGCCAGCTGTTTTAAGTCACAAAAGCGAGCAAGAGCATCCAACTATCTTTGTAGGCCCTCAAGAGTATGAGCAAGAAGAACAACATCATCTACAAAAAGCAATATAGCTATCAAGACATGATGTAGAAGGCAACCATCGTCAACATGTGTGTATTGACGAATAAATTCTTCAAGCTCATCAATGTAGATCCCAAAGAGTGAAGGAGAAAGAGGACAGCCTTGTTTGACGCCAATGGTGCTCTGGACATCCTCTGAGAAACCAAAAGTTGTCCGAAAAGGCCAACAACTACCTCATATAGTCTCTTGATGGCAGTGATAAAGAGCTCCGAGATGTCGATGTCATGTAGTCTTTGAAATAAAAGATGCCTGGGAATGGTGTCAAAGGCCTTTCTAAAGTCCACAAAACAACAGAACACTTTAGAAGACCGTTGGCGAGCCTCCTCAATAATAGCCCTGAGAGTGAAAACATGATCAATAGTCTGATGATCCCTTCTAAAACCAGCCTGCCCTCTCGCTCTAAGCTTGCCTTGATCCAACAATTCTGAGAGTTTCATATTCAAAATTGTTGCATAAAGCTTAGCAAATGTGTGCCCAATCATGATAGTTCTGTAGTTATTCGGATCTGAATAGTCCCCAGATTTGTGGATGGGGTGGATAATATGTTGTGACCAGGAGGCAAGGAACCCAGAACAAACAACCTCATTGAATAATTCTGCAATGGGATAGCCAAGAGCTTCAACACCATACTTCAAGAACTCAGCCTGAAATCCCTCAAAATCAACAGCCTTGCTAGTGCTTAATTTATGTATAGCTCTTTTGATGTCCCTTGAAGAGAAGAGGTGACATGATGTTGGGGGGAAGAGATATGAATGGTGGGCTGCCTTGGGATATCATATAAAGAATTAGCATGGGAGACCTAGGACTTGTCATTGATGCACATGGGATGGGGCTTCCTAGGAAGAAGAGTGCACCAAAAGGCTTTGGGAGAGTGATGAAGAGCATCTAGAAGCTCACAACGCATAGCGACAAGAAACTCTTGCTTCTTACGTCGAATGAGGCATTTATATTCCCTTCGAGTGGAAGATATAGTTGTAGGCTCATGGATAAGAGCAAAATAGAGCTTTCGATGCATGGACTTACATTCCTCATCATACCAACGATTCATGGGGCAAGCACCAATGCGATGAACAAGCTTTGGCTGAGGAAAAGTGTGGGGAAAGGAGTCAAGGGCTGCATCCCATAACGTACAAGACAAAAATTCATATTTGGTTGTTGTTATGGTGGAATTAAGAGAGTAGTATTGGGACATCAATTAGGAGAGACAAGCAGCATAATCATCGGCCAAACAAGGCTCAAAATGAATCATGGGATGGTTGGTAGGATTGGGTGATGGAGGAGGAAAAGATGGAGAGGTAAAAGAGGAGGAACTCAGGGAGAAAGTCAACATTGCATGATCAGCCAAGGGAAGCTGACTAGATACCTGAAAGTCGTGAATATCAGAAAGCAAAGTCTTATTGGTGATGACATAGTCAACCACACTCGCACCTCTTGCATGTGGAAAACAAGTGAACCTGGAGGAGTTAGGAAACTGAGGAATCCCATTGAGAACCAAGAGGCCATGTGACTCGCACAACTGAATCAAGTGTTTTCCATAAGTTGTAACAAGATGCTTCTCATTTACAGAGGTCCTAGTGAATGCAAGATCCTTGGGGTTGAGTTTGAAGAGACAAAACTCGTCCTCTGTAAGATCATGAAAAGGTGCTTGGTGGGTCCCAATGTGGGCATTGAAGTCACCTAAAAGAATGACATCACCCACTGATGAATATGTAGAAATCTCTAGGTAGAGATCCAAGTATGGGTCACCATCAGAGTGGATGGCAAAAGTTGACGCTGGAGGAAAATAACATATTGCTATGAAGATGTCTCTAAGAGGGGGTGGGCCCTCTTGATCTGAAACCACATATCTGGAGTGCTCATCTGATGTGACCAATGACACATGTTGACGAAGGCAGTCTCGAATGAGGCATGCCACACCACCTGAACCGTGAACGCCACCTGATCGACGTGTCACGTGCCTGAAAGCAGAAACACAAAAGTAACCATTGACTGGTGGAAGAGATCATTCCGAGCTCTCATGGGTCTCTATGATAAAAACAAGATCTCGTGAAGAAATAACATCTTGGAATATCAACCCATTACAATTCCAACAAGCAACAAAGAGGCTATTGTTACCTATTGGGACCCGAGAACACCTTCATTTTATAGGCCAAGGACGTGACCACCATGAAGGAGGGGAGTCACAAATCACAACTTTTTAGTCACGAATAATTGCCCACTTGTCCTTTCGAGCAACTATCACTTGTGCACGTGCTTTTTGTAGTTCCTCCATCTGAAGATGTGTGAGGTCCTCATCCAAGTAAATTTTTTAAAGTAAAAAATTGGATTAGAAGAGTGCCATCAAGGGCTACCCAAGCCCGATCAAGGATAACATCCTTGATATCCAATGTGTTATGCAAAAAATCATGGCCTGCCTTTAAGGGATCAAGTAGGCTTTGGAAGACCTCGAACTCGAAGGTTGAGTTCTTTGGCTTGATGTGCCCTTTCCTCATCAAATTTGGCTTGCACTGCTAACTCCACAATGGGAGAAGTCTTTTTCCCCTTAACCACTTGAACCCATGAATTATGTTCTTCAACTTGTTTTTGAAGAGACTATTGATGAGCATTTGTCTCGTTTTTGAGATTCTCATGTTGGACAAGGATCTTTGTTTGCTTATGTTGTATATCATGAATGACCTCTTGAAGATGGTGAAGATCATCAGTTGGAGATGCATGAGTTCGTTCAGATTTTTCTATTTTGACAATCTTTTCACCTTGTTCCTGGACTTGACATTGTAGGGCCTCAATGGTAGTGTCCTTCACATGAAGTTGATTTTGGAGTTGTGATATTTGTCGTTGAAGCTCAATGCCAAAATGCTTGACTTTTGCAATCCATTTGGTGAGGCGATTGTACTTGAGTTTGGGAGTTAACACTATTTGGAGAGCATGCGAAGGTGGAGTTTCCATGTTAGATTAGAAACCCCAACTCTAGTTAAACCCTAGCTCCAATTTTTGTTGGAGAAGCAAACCTAGAAAACCCTAGCTCCGATTTCCACTAGAGAAGCAAACCCAAAAAACCCTAGCTTCAATTTCCACTAGAGAAGCAAACCCCAAAAACCCTAGCTCGGTTTTTGCTAGAGAAGCAAACCCAAAAAACCTTGGCTCTGGTTTCTACTGGAGAAGCAAACCTAAAAAACCTTGGCTCGGTTTTCCGTTGGAGAAGCAAACCCAAAAAACCTTGGCTCCAGTTCTGACTAGAGAAGCAAACCTAGAAAACCCCTCACTCTGGATCTCATTGGAGAAGCAAACCCAAAAACCCTGGCTTTGGTTCCTCTGGAGAAGCAAACCCAAAAACCCTAGCTTTGGTTCCCTCTGGAGAAGCAAACCCAAAAACCTTGTCTTTGGTTCCTTTGGAGAAGCAAACCCAGAAAACCTTAGCTCTTGTTCCCGTTGGAGAAGCAAACCGAGAAAAACTTGGTTCCCATTAGAGAAACAAACCCAAAAAACCCTCCCCAGTTCCCACTGGAGAAGCAAACCTAGAAGATCCTATCCAGTTCCCATTGGAGAAGCAAACCTAGAAAACCCTGGCTTTGGTTCTCGTTGGAGAAGCAAACCTAGAAAACCCTGGCTTTGGTTCTCGTAGAGAAGCAAACCCATAAAACCTTGGCTTTAGTTCCCAATGGAGAAGCAAGACCAAAAAACCCTATCTTTGGTTCCCATAGGAGAGGCAAACCTAGAAAACCCTACCCAGTTCCTGCTGGAGAAGCAAACCCAAAAAAACCCTAGCTCCAGTTTTGGTTGGAGAAGCAAACCCAGAAAACCCTGGCTCTGGTTATGGTTAGAGAAGCAAACCCAGAAAACCCTACCTGGTTCTTGTTGGAGAAGCAAACTCAGAAATAATGAGAATGTTCCTTCTATGCCTTCATCAGCTTCATCTAGGTCCTTAGCAAAGACGTCATTGCAATTTACAGTTTAAAACATTGTTGAAAACTACAAAACCTACAACGTTTTTGAGAACTAGTCGAATTTTAATTAGTTTTTGAAACAAGTTTATATGTGAACCGCTTAAATTACTAACTTTGACCATTACATAATAAGAGGAAGTGCAAAGGCAGATATTGGTTTCCACTTATATATGAGAAATTTACAATATGAGAATATGGTTCACAAACACTGGTATGATTCAATTGGTCAAGGTTAATAAACCATATGTCACATGATTGATTTATTTGATCGATTGATTGATTCATCAGTCATCATATGTCGATGTGAGGGATGCTGCAAAATGCCAGTATGACTAATGCATTTTACACCATCACCATCAAAGAAATTCTCAAAATATTGAAGATTTAGTAATGAAACAAGCAGAGAAGTGGTGAGGTTTTGGAGGGGGGGGGATCTGAAATTAAAAGAAACAAGAGGTACATTGCTTGATATGGGCATTGAGCAATTTAATGTTTTGAGTGAAGTCAAATCTTCATTTTTTTGCAGGATGTATACAAAGAAGACATGAAGGTGGTGGGAAAAATATGAAATGAAACTGCAGCCATATTACAGGAGTACCCAGACCTGGATCTAAACTCATATTTTGAATCTAGAAAATGTTGGGGCTGAGGCATTAGGAGTACTTTAAATACATTCAAGTCTTAGAGGAGAGACAGGTCTTTTGTCCTTGGGAAACCAGCAATCGACATTGGACATTAGAGAAAAAAAATGAAAAAACTGCAGAAGCGGAAGCCTATAATGATGAATATGTTGGAAATCACAAAAGTTTATTAATAGTGAACAAAAATATTAAGAATTCATTTGCAAATAAAGCAGAGGAGTCTGAGAAGTTGAAAAACCATTGCAAAACCAGTGCTTCAAAGACCTCCCCCTAACTTGTATGCTAAAGGATTATTGCAGGTAAAAGAACATATTTCTTCCTGTCACAACTCTTCTGTATCCTCTTACCAAGCGGCAGCAACAAAATGGATGGATCAGCATCACAAACTTTTAGTTGCAACAGCATACAATATAATAAGTGGCATCTAACTTATTCTAGCATTCTAAAAGACTGATTCATGTAGCAAGCCATAGATGTAGGAGGATTTGGGATAGGATGAGGATAAAGACTTCTTAATGCTTGATTAATGAACTTATAATGGTTTTGGAAGGTTACTGTCAAGAGGTTTCAGCTATGCTGCTCTTGCTGATACACTGTGGCTTGTAGATATTGATATTTTGTTATCAATTCCTGTCATTATATTAATATTGCAACGTAGTTGTTCTTGTTCTAGCTTAACACCGTGAAAGGCATGAATATATAGTTCTGTTCTTTCTACCCTTTTCTGTGAAGAATACTTGAATTTGAATCAGATTTACAGAAAGTATTGTAATTTGTAACAGCTCTTTTCAATGAGTCCCATTGGATTTACAGAATGCATTGTAATTTGGCCATATGTGGACATAGATAGAATTATGTTCTCTTATCTTATCTAAACTGAAACTTATCTCTGTTCTTTTGGCATGCATACTTCTTTGCACTTATGCACTTTATGTTGGCGCCCTAACGGTATACTATGCAAACCATTTTCTTGCGTTTGTTACTACACTATTATTCTTTAAAAACATGAGCTGATTTTAAGTTAATGCTTTTCTATATATATGCATGCATGCACCATATCTGTACTTTTTGTTTGCTTATTTGGGATTGAAACGGGCCCCACCTGAATTACATCATCATCACATAGTGGTATAATGACAGTTTGGCAATTATGTATGTATCGTTTGACAATATTCAAACCTGGGTCTCATCCTTGAAAGTTGAGGAATTTAACTGGTTGAGCTCATGCCATTTGATTGCCATATCTGCATTTTACTATTTCCTCTTTATGCGATAATATCCAAGTCGGATGTTTACTTATTTCTACATTTATTTGCAGTGAGAGGGAGTTAAAGAGGCAGCGACTGGATGAGTATCCTAGTGATGTTTCAGATGACATCAAGATTTCAGGTGGGAATAGTGATTTTGATCATACAAAAGAAGTTAGCCCAAGGGATGAATTCTATGACCAGGTTTGTTTCTGTGCTTATAATCTCAAATATTGTGGGGCATTTTGGTCTTATGTAGAAAATGGAGAATGGAGCCAGTTAATCATAGTAAATATGGCTTAATGGAGGATTAAAATTTGACTTGCTACAATTTCTTGTATTGTAGTTAACTTTGTAATGATTATGCAGTTCCAACATGTCCAATCTGATATCAATGCGCTTAATGATAAGAAAAATAAACTAGAGGTAAGTCCTTTATGAGGTAATCTCTCAAATATTTCTACTTCCAGTATCATAGCATGTAGCAAGTTAAATTAGTATCATATTGTTTAAAGAAGGTCCAAAAACAGATATTGGAGGACATGAAATCAAGTGGAATAATTTGACAAGATTGTAAAATGACATTTTTTTTTGTAATAAGCTATCTATTGGGGGCTACTTCCATCAAAATAACAAAATGTTACATTTGCTATCAGGTCAATTAAACCATATCCATCTTGCCTTTTTATCAAAGATATTCTACATTTTATTTTCTATCAATTATATTCTTCATCTTCCTCAAACTGCTATGTTTCCACAATCAATTTCTTGACATTATTTTCATTAAGAGATAAAAACTCGTTTGACCAGTTGCCTTTTAAAATTTGAATTTTGCCAAGATGAAGGTCTTTTTTGAAGTCCTTATTTGATCATGTTACATGCTTTATGATTATGTAAATCCAAGAAAGTTCCTGAAAATAGGCGGTGAAATGTCTGCATGTAAACATTGATGTCCTCATATAACATATGTACTTAATATGCTTTTCTGATTCTGAATAAGGATTGTATCTCTAAGGAGGAAAAGTTTTGTGTTTTGCTTGATATACAACATAGCAGTTTTCTAAATTGGGGCCCTAAAAATCTTTGTATATTTAGTGTACATAGTACTTCTGGAACTTGTTCATTTAACACCTTCAGAGAGGCTCTGGAATGTTACTCAAGCAAAATGTTTTCTTCTTATTTTTTATTTTTTCATAAGTTGAAGAGGGATTTGATTGCAATATGCATTGAAGACCAATTTTCTTTATTAGGCAAGAAGTATTGTATTTAACTGCCTTACCTAGTCTTAAAAATTAAGACTGTAATGTTGTTTTTCTTTAAGTCTTGGTGTTGAAGTTGCCAGCTTGCTTACTTATACTTTAACACTTCGTATGGACCAATATCTATTGTTTGAAATAGTAAGTAGACTCCATCAGCTGCTTATTTAGTTGCTTTTTTTCTTCTCCTAAATATGTATTGCTACATATGAAATCAGTCTCTACAACACTTTGTTGCGATATGTCCCAAGGTGATCTAATAACACCTCATTTCTTCACTGATCTGTTTGGTGCCTGTAACAGTGTACAAAACTTCACATGATTGAACCTTTCAGCTCATGATCCTTGAGAGATGCAACGTGGTTTTAGACTTTAGCCAAAAGGAAGAATGTCAATAACTAATGTTCAACAAGCAACTATGCTATTACCATTGTATCTAATCATGACAATAGCAGTAGGCACCATAAGCAACACATTCATTTATTGAACTCTTCCTCAAAAACCATATTTCATTTAAAACCAAGCCATGAGAAATAAATATACCATTTCCACATAAATAATTGTTACGATTATGAGTGTACAGAGCTAAATATCACAATATGCTTTTGGAGCACATCTTATCTCAGGTACAACTGAAACAATTGCAATAGGGGTCTCTTCCATGCACCCATATTACAAACTAGCAGTCACTAATGCTATGAAGGTTCCATGCCTAAACGCAACAAGAATAATTGCTAACTGGTACACATCTGGTTGCCGAGTGTCTCCCCAGAAGGTTTTGTTTGCCTCCATGGGTTAGGGAAATGGGTTTCTTTAATCAATCCACAACCATCATTTGAACAAGTGCATCAATCAGTATCATCCACCCCAAATCAACTGGTCTCTCTCTGTTCAGGAAGGGATCAAGAAATCAGTGACCCAGGTAGGACTTGTTCCAGCAAAATAATGGCATGTTGATCCAAGTAAACAAACAAACAAATCAAACCTTTGATAAATAGTCCATTCTCCATCCAATATTTGATAAGAAATGATAGCAAAATGGGCCTGCCCTCACCAATTGTGAAGTATCAAACACAAAAAAAGGAAAGTTCTTGTGCGAGCAAAATTATTTCCTATTGGATCCAAGTAAACAAAAGACAAATAAAACGTTTGATGAAGAGTCCATTTTTCCATCCAGTAGTTGACAAGAATGTGATAGAAAAAGGGCCTCCTCTCGTCAAACATCAACCATCAAGCACAAGAAAGGAAAGCCTATCAATGTTGTTTCATTGCTAAACCACCAAAGCATTCAAACCATAGTTGTGAGCATAGTGTTGAGCTCATCTGGCACTTGGCAAACCTTGTCTTTTGACCAGTGTGGGGCAAAACTGGGGGAAAATCTCAACAATGCAAATAAGAGAAAACATAAAATATAGTAGAGTTACAGAAAGAGACTCGGCTAGGATCAAACTGACTCGAGTGGGGTCACTCAGTTCGAAGAATGGCTAGTACTTGCAGACTCAAGGAGAATCTCAACACTATGGTTGTGAGACTCATACTTGGATTGGACTTGACAAATCTGTATTTTGACTCAAACTCGAGGCAAAACTTGGCAAGAGACTTGACAAAAATGAAAAAATATAAAAGAAGTAAATTATTAAAAATCGTAAAACTAAATGCATTTTTTAACTTCTTGAGTCTTGAAGTGAGTCCAAGCCGGGTTGTTCAAGTCTTGGTCAAGTTAGTCGAGTATTAGCCAAGTGTGGGTGAGGCAGGTCAAAATGACCTGCCAAAGTCCACTTGGCTCGCGATTCAATGAGTATAGGTGACTTGAGCTTACCACTATGATTCAAAAACATTTTGACCTGCCAAATTCCACTGGGCTTGCGATTCAATGGGTATAGGTGACTTGATCTTAACACTATGATTCAAAACATGCTTCAAGTTCAATAGTCAAAGTTCCAAACTGCCACAGGTATCAAATCCCAGTTCCTGCACTAAGCTGAACAACATCATCAACTAAATGTCAACAACTTAAAACCTTCTTCAAGTTCAATATCCAAACTATTTCTAATATCAAGTGTAGCATCATCAATATCATCAATGATGTCTTGATTTTCTTCAAAGCATGCTTCTCCAAGGCAAGCACTATCTTCATTTCCAAGGAAGTTTATAAACAATCTTAAATTGTTATGCACAAAGACAAGTTTTGATAGCTTTTTAGCTCCAAGTTGTTTGTTTGGTTGATATTGTGTGTGCTTCAATGCAGAAGCACTACCGCATTTGCTACAAATTCACACGACAAGCTTCTGCAATTTTGGAGTAGAGGCCCCATAATTTTTGCCACCATGTAGCTGGATGCATCTGAGTCCTATCTACATTTGCTTCCTTGAGGCCAAACATTTTCTCTTAATTTTTAAAAATAATAATCTGGTCTCTCAGTTAATCCATATCATCTATAGCTGCAAATAAATCTGACTTTGTTTTGTGGTGTCCCTTATGATTTATCTCTACCAATTTGGGATCTAGGTAACAAGCTGCTGCATGTACAGGATCATTTGCCAAGTGCACTTTACTTCTTCAGGATCATTTGCCAACATCTGTTGAATTTCAGGATCATTTGCCAACACCTGTTGAATTTCTTCCTTTGTTCTACCCTGGATCTTTGTTTGGCAACGAAGCATAATTAGAGTAGAATAATATTATTTCTCCTTCCTTTTAGGTGTGTGGAGTTCTTATTTAAAACACAGAGATATAACCACTCAGTTCTGTCTTCTTGTGGGTGTATATCGGTAGAGACTTGTGAGGATTGTTCTGTTATCGAAATGCTACCTGGTAAGGGTCAGTATATCTTAATGTTTGTTGTGTCCTTTGGAATGGTGGTCGGTCAAAACCATAGTTGGAAAAATCTTAACTCGATAAAAACTGGACAAGCAAATCTTGGAAATTTCAATGCAAAAACGTGGCAAAAACATGGCAAAAACTAAACAAAAATATTGAAAAGAATAATTTAATTAAAAAAATATTTAGAACAAAAATTAGAGAGCCAAGAAGTCATTTGGCTATTAGTTTTTCATAAAAGGAGTACAATTACAATTCATGATCATCAAAAGACCAACAATATCCCATGTACTAAAGCAGTTTTAAACTGCTTTTTACTTTCCCTTGCTTGCCCTCTTTGCCTCTTCGGTGGTCATCCAAGCCTTGATCTCATTTCTGATTGAATCGTCTGCCACTGGGCACAACACTACATCACGACCTTTACCCCCAGCAAGGTGGGAATTTGAGGCGGTGGATACCTCCTCTCATGTCTTTGCTGCCATATCTGCAGATGATCTGAGTCGGCAAACTCCATTTTATGCTGTGTTTCCAAATCGGGTCCCCCCTTGTTGAATTTGGCTCATTGTTGCCAGTTCCTTGGTTCTCACCTGAAGAATCCATCTATTTTTCCACAAAAAGGGTAATTTTTGAGAGTCTTAGACATGGCCTTAGAGGCATGAGGAAGGCAAAAATGCTAAAAAATGCTTTATAGAACAGAAACCCTACCTCTGAAAACTTGTCCCAGGGTGCGAAATGTTCAAAAACAGCCATTAAATGTGTCAAATTCTTGTCCAATTATGTTGGGGGAATGTCTGGTTAGTCTTTTCAAATTTGCAGTCAGGAGCAGGAGGGGCAAAAGAAATACAAAAATTGACCCTTTTTCCCTTTTTATAGCCATTTCTGTGTTTTCTTGTACTTTGTGAGTTTTTGCAAGAAATTAGCAAAAAATCGGCTATTTTCTTTCTGAAAAATCAGTGATTTCTCGGATCCGAGAAAATACTGCAATTTATCACCGAGCTCGTTTCCTCGTGAGATATTGGCAATTTTTCTTAGTATGGGTAAAACCATTGTGTCATGTGCAAAATGGAGGTGGGTATAGCTACTTTGCTTCCTAGTTTTTTTAACTCATGATTCTGGTGCTGGAACTTGATGTACTGGAGTATTTTGTTTGTACTTGAAGCCACAATAATGAATTGATGTGGTGATAGCAAAGCTGTGTTTGAATTCTGTTGACTTGAATATCAGTCCTGATATGCATTTCATTAGGACTAACAATGTTGCTGTTCAGATGCAACTTTATATCCATGGAAGATTTTTTTTTATATAAATTGGTTATATGGATTGAAATAGGCCTCATGAGTGTTACATCATCACCAGAATACCACGGTATTTCAACAAACCATGTAGTGAGATTTGATGTTACATTTTGCCTGGTGAGATTTGAATCTGGCTTTCCCTGTTGGGAGCCTACATTTTTAACCACACGACCTCATACCATTTGATAAATGTTGAGGTTCACCTGTGGGGTTGGAACTTTGGTTTACGGTGTCCAACTCCTTGCTTAATCCAAACCCCTTGGGCCATAGAAGAGTTGTGAGATGGTGGGATTTCCATTGGTTCTTAATTTCCCTTTCTGCAATGCCATTCATAAGAATTACACTCCAGTCTTTTTAGTTTTTTCTTTTTGAATATCTATTAATGGAAATTTTGTAGTCAAGAGGATATTGAATAATCTTATTGTTTTTTTTTATTCTTTGATGGTGATGTGCAATTTGACACATCACTGCCTTTCTAATCTCTCTTGTTTCAAAAGCATAGAATTGATTTGCTTTTCCTCGAATTCATGTCAACAAGAATTCTTTCTAATTCTTGAGTGGAAAACCAAATCTGTTGTCATTTTGTTGTATGTAATTAAATGGACACTGGGTTACTGCAATTGATTATGATTGATTGTTATTTGCTATCTTTAAGTCTATACCTTAATTATTGGTTTTTATTTCCTCTTTTACTTAATACTATCTGTTAGTGCTTAATGATTCTCATGATATTCCCTTTAGGCTTGTCTCGAGGAGAAGTCTCACGAAGTAAGTAGGCTAACAAGTATGAATTCACAACTGGAGGTCACTCTGCATGAGAAACAAGAGGACCATAAGAGGTATGGTAGATGATGGAATTGGAAGATTGGCTTTAGTGTCTCTTCGTGATTCTGAAAAAAGGTTAAATCTTGTGCATTTTTCATTCACTTTATGTGCATTGTAACATGAGGGTTAAAGATGAATTTTATCAAATTCTGTTCTTGTTTTTGCTTACCATAATTTACAATTCCAGAAATTGGTCCGTGAGCAATAATGTATGCGTTAAGTATCTGAGTCTAGTTCAGTTTAGTGGCATGTTTTCTTTAATTCATGGTGCAGGTTCACATTCTTGACCGACTGCCTTGTTTGACTAACACAATTAAGAACATGACAATGTGAACTCAATTGTTGTACCTAGTGTGCCATTAATCAAGTTTATTAACCAATGCCATTGGCGTTGGGTTTATCACTTGGAGCATGAGAAAACATTTGTTCGAACAAACATGCACACTAAGTTATGAAGGAATATTTTAAAGCATACTTCGTTGAAACTTGTAAAATCACAATAAACTATAAAAGTGGCACTAGTTCTGGCTTAAATTGTTTCTGAAATGGCTTGTGACAGCTTGATTGGTGGTTACTGTAAGAGTTATGTAATTGCTGGAAAGCCTCATAGATGAGCTAAAAGTGGCACTAGTTCTGGCTTAAATTGTTTCTGAAATGGCTTGTGACAGCTTGATTGGTGGTTACTGTAAGAGCTATGTAATTGCTGGAAAGCCTCATAGATGAGCTAGGGAGCCAATTCTGTAAACGTTTCAAACATCATATTGTTATGACATACATGTCATTGATGGCAGGGATTGGCTGATTATAGATATATGCTGACATATGACTCATCATTAAGGATATCGGTGCAATTTTGAGGCACATGTATATAGAGATTGTACAACCTCCATATAGGGCACTTACATTTCTCTCTTATCAATAATGCCTTAGTATTATTGCCACCATGATGTGTTAGATTTGTCTCATTATCTTGGAGAATTTAACCCTACATACAATCACCACCAAAAGGCCTATACAGGGGCAAACATCAATTGGAGAGCAAAGATGCTCATGGCCCAACTGAGGACCAGCTCACACCAACTTAGATGTGAAACAGGCAGATGGAAGAAACCAAAAGAGAAATGGAAGGAGAGGATATGTACCTTTTGTACATCAGGGGCAGTTGAGACAGAGAAGCATTTTATTTTGGAATGTCAGGCATATAGTGATATTCAAGCTAGCTATGCTAATACTCTAGCAGTGGAATCATTGCAAGAATTGTTTGAAGAGGAGAAAGTAGAGAAAGTAGGAGAATTCATTATCAAAATCAATAGCAAAAGATCAACATTGCAGAAGGAAAAATGATTGGGTCATATTTAGGGGTATGCAGTCACTGTTCTTTGTAAAGTTCCTGTCCCGTAGGCTGCTTTTTGCCCATGGACTTTAAAGACCACCTATTCTTCTATTCTATGTAGGTTTTGCTGTATTTAAGCCTAGTGACATAGTTCATAAAGTAGCAACCCACCTTGAGAGTGTCTTTGATCACTATTTGCTGTTGGGAAAATTGTATTGGGTATTCATTGCAGATTTTGGCATCTTGATTTTTCTGGAGTAAAATTGGAAAAAGCAGATTGTATTTATCTCTGTTTTCAATGGAAAATGTCTCATTGTTGGCAAGAAATGGAGTCGTATGTTACAGAAAGGAATATGTAGTACATCACAAAGAACACGGCATCGGACTTCCCCATCTTATTGTGGCAAGAAAGACAAATTTTTCAGATGGAGCTCAGCTGCTCAACGGTCTGAATCTATATCATACTTTCTAAGTAATATGAGCTTAACATGTAGACGAAATCATGCACAAAGTGTAGACGAAATCATGTCAATCCTTCTCATGCACCATTCATCGTTATGCATAGTCAACTACTTGGAGTTCAACATCTCAAAGTTAAATAATTTGGGACTAATACGATCATACATGAGTATCAGAGCAGTCTCAGTTAATTCTCTGGCCATGAATGCTGAGGCACAACCTCTTCATCTGAGTTGAACTTTTTGAAAGGAATCCTATGTATGTCATAAGCATGTATCATGTTGGTTAACTATGATAGGATGTTTCATACTTGTTCATTGTTAATGACCAAGCTTAAGGTAAAATATATCCAAGAAAATTGTTCACCTATACCTGGATTCCAGTATTGGGGTATTTGCCACCCTCATTTTTGGTAGAAATCTGTTATTGGTTCTGCAAAGGGAATCTAGGGAACTGGTATCAGTTCAAAAGCTTTTCAGTAACATTGAAATTTAATTAATATATACAAGGAATAAGGCTAGAGAAACATGTAAAGTGGTTCATCTCTATTCTTAGACCATCAGGTAATGTAATTCTACTCAAGCAATAGAGGGGAAATAATGAATAAGTACTCATGCTGAATTCTTTGTATGAGGACAGGAGTTTGGCCATATCCAAACTGTTGCAGCAATCCTCCATGGGCATATGGTATTTATTACTAACCACCTGTTGCAATTTCAGCTCACAATTCTGATTCCAACCAATTTTGACGTTTACATCCTACTCAATTCCATATCATGCAAGGGTGCCAACATTTACTCCAAAGAGAGCTTAAGCAGAATCGCTCAATATTTGAAGAAACTAAAGTCCATTAGTCTGGTCACCAATATTTCCTCCAATGAGAGATTAAAGCCAAGGAGAGATAAAAGAGATTTACTCTTTATTTTCTGTATTTATTTCATACCTGTGTCTCTGTGACATACATAATATTTTCCCACCATATGAACTCTGAATGTAGTAATATAACAGCCATAATCTAACGAATTTCCTGTTAAATTAAGTTATGTCACAATGATTACTGTACTGTACATATGGAGAGCAATTGCTTCCAACCATCATGTACTGTGTCCGTTGTGCAAGACATCAAAATTTGTATAAAGCGCTCATTTCAACTCTGCCTGCATGGTCAAACATTTTACTGAGGATCATCATATGGAGACCATAAAACATTTCATCACAAGGTGGGCATCAAAGGGTGATTTCATTAAAATCTATTCCCTGTACTTCCATTCCTTATATTATTAAAATATCATACTATATTTGATTCAACACATGTGATTGTGCTGTCTGCTTTATTGTGCTTGTAAAATGTATGAATCACGGGATTGAATATAACTATATAAATTTTTAATTGTGATTGTGTGTGGTATCTTTTCTCAAAATGTTCCACTAAACTCAAATCTAGATCACAGTGAACCATAACATATATATAGTATCCTTACTGAGTTTAGTGTTCATCGGCTTCGGTCAATCATACTGAAGGATTGGCCAGCTAGGCTTTTGACTTGAGTTCCAGACTTCCTGCTCTAATGGATTTCAGCCATTAACTCTAAGTTCTATTGAAATTTCATAATTTGGACTTCCTGTGATTGTCTATTCAGGTTGTCCTTTCCTATTTTTTGAATAAAGGGTCTCTAGACACTGAAAAGGCCCAGGTTGAATGGGTCCAAACCTCGTGCTTCATAACATATCCATTGTATACAGACAGTTCTATAGAGCTTTGTTCTAATTGGTTCTCAGCCTCTTCAACCTGTTACTATTTTCAAGCTCATCTTCTACCTTTGTAGACTCCAACGTATACCTGATTCTTTATCTGACCATAAGCATTACCTATACTTGGCCCTTCACCATTCCAAGGGGATCGTAACCTGTGGTCCTACTAGGCACCACTATTGCTGGAACTTAGATGTTAGTTTGTTCATTCAATTTATTGGCATCTCTGTTGACCAACTTCCTCCCATTAGCTACTCTTTGGATGCTCCTTACCACCTCCTTCCTTAAAAGAAAGTGATCCAGAGAGCAATTAGAAAAGATAGTTAAAAGCAACATTCCCAACTCCCATGAATATCTTTTATCTTTCCTTAGCTTTAATCTCTTCTTGGAGGAAATACAAAGGTTATCTAAGTTGGCTTTCCATGCCACACATTTCTTGCACATTGTTGATGGCACCGTCTCTTAGGTAAACTATCTCCAACATTCTTGGTCACATGGCTTTCAGCTATCCTTTGGCCAGATTTGAGGCATCTCTCATCACCATTGCTTGCAAGGACAGGATATGCCATTATTGCTCTCTACAAAAGGTAATAAATGAGAAGCACTACAACTTTTAGTGTCTCCTCTACTATGAGATGCATGGAAGATACAATTGCTTGTACAGGGCCTATGGAGGCTTGCTTTCCCTCTTATTGATGGAGATTTAATCGATCACTTTCATTGATGCCATATTGCATACTTAATACATGTTGGTTCATTATGATCAATGATCGATACAACCGAGGAGATCGTTACAATTGATGCTCCATCTAGTTGGACACAACCCAGTTATTCTAATGACAAACTAATGTAATATTTTTTGCCTAACATCCCCCCCTTATCACATTATTTGGTATACAAAGAAAATTGCGAAACAATTCAAACTTTACACATGCAAGTGCCTTTGTAAAAATATCTGCAACCTGTTTGTCGGTGGAAATGTATTGGAACTGAATTTGGTTTTTCTGAACTTGTTCTCGAATGAAGTTGCATTGAGCTTCAATGTGCTTTGTTCTTTCATGAAACACTGGATTCATAACCAATTTCAGAACATCTTGATTGTTGCAATTCAATAGTGCTAGTAGATTTCTCTGTACACCCATATCTGAGAGAATGTAACGTAACCATATCACTTCACATGCAAGTCCTCGTAAAACGTGATATTTTGCCAATATGGATGATAATGCTACTACCTGTTGTTTCTTGCTGTGCCATGAGACAGGTCTAGATCCTAGATGAAACACATCTAGATGTTGATTTTTTTCATATCAAAAGACTTTTTCAAGTTCCTCTTTACAACATCCACCAATTCATTTGTACTTCCTGTGATGATCAGATCGTTGACGTATAACACAAGTATCACTATCTCAGATCCAACTTTCTTGAGGTAGATATTTGTGTTTGAAGGACTTATGGTGAATCCGTGCTGCAGTTGGTGCTCGTCAAATTTGATGCACCAGGCTCTAGGTGCCCGCTTCAACCTTTACAAGGACTTGATAAGCTTGCATACCTTCTATTCTTGCCCATTGACAACAAAGCCTTTGGGTTATGTCATATACACCTCTTCTTGGAGATCAAATTAAGGAAGGCACTTTTGACATCCATTTGATATGACTTCCAACCGAATTGCGCAGCCATGACACAAAGAACATGGATGGTTGTCATCTTTGTTGTGGGTGCAAAATTTTCTTCATAGTCAATTCCTTCCTTTTGGGCATAGCCCTTTGCAACAAACCATGCCTTGTATTTGATCTTGAAGACCCACTTGCAGCCAATGGGCTTCTTTCCTTTAGGCAAATCAACGAGCAACCATTTTTTGTTTTTCATCATAGAGTTATACTCTGCTTCCATAGCCACCTTCCACTTGGGCGAGCTAAGTGCATCCTTCATTGATGCTGCTTCCGAATTCTCCAATACTGAAGACATCAATCCCAGATTTACTTCCTGACATGACATACTGCAAGTACATGGGCAAGTGGAAGTGAGATCAGGAGGTGCATCAAGTTTGGAATCTCTAATGGTACTCGTGAACCATTTTGGAGTTTTGCGTTGTTGTGAAGGAGCAACCCCTTCAGGTTCATCAACAATGACTGGAACATCTTCTTGGACTTTCTCATCAAACTTTATGCTCATAGTGGGAGATATAGCATCTTGAGATTCCTTAGAGACATCAGTATCTGATTTAGGTTCAACTACTTCATCAAATACTACATCTCAACTTATATGCAAGTTCTTGGTGATTGGATCTATCAAATAATACCCTTTTGATTCGTCATTGTACCCAAGAAATATGCATGACAGGAATTTCACATCCAACTTGGCCCTTTTTTCTTTGGCACATGCATGTATGCCTTGCTATCGAAGACTCTGAGATATGAGATTGAAGGCTTCCTTCGAGACCAGGCTTCTTCAGGTGTGACTCCTTGTAGTGCCTTTGTGGGCACTCTCTTTAGAAGATACGCTGCAGTGGTGACAACTTCAGCCCAATACTGCCGCTCTAGATTGGTTGTTGTGAGCATGCAACGAACCATTTCCATGAGGGTTTCTTCGTTCAACAACCCCATTTTGTTGTGGAGTATAGACAACAGTGAGCTGTCGCTTGATCCCATTCTGTGCGAGAAACCTTGAAAATTCATTGGATGTATATTCCCCCCTCGATCTGAGTGGAGGAATTTAATGGAACACCCAGTTTTGTTTTCCACATGCTGCTTAAAACATTGAAAATGCTGGAATGCTTCGAACTTCAGTAGCAAGGAGGACACCCACATCTTCCTAGAGTAGTTATCAACAAACAACTGGAAGTATCTTTTGCCACTAAAACTAGTTGTCGTGGGTCTGCACAAATCGGTGTATATCACATCCAATGGGCTTTTGGCTCTATCAGTGCTTAATTCAAATGGTACTCGGTGTTTGCTTCCCTGGTAAACAACTCGAGCAAACTGGCAACGTGGGTGAAAGGTTGGGCAAATCGATCGCCATTTGATGATTATTGAGTTGAAATAAGTAGCCTGAACGGAGAGGCCCATATCTCCTATGCCAAAGAGAGGTTGCATCTGTCGTGGTTGTTGACAGTGCGACATTAGGAGAAGAGAGGACATCTAGGGCAAACAAACCATTTTTATAGGAACCAGTTGTGACATGCTCACCATTTTTGGTAATGAGACACTTCTTGTGGCCATTATCAACTCCGAATTCAACCACCATGTTTCGATCCAATATCCATGGCACAAACAAGTTGTTTGCTAGGCTTGATACATATAGCATACTTCTAATTTTGCATTTCCCACCAGAAAGATTAAGCGAAACATTGCCTACTCCTTTGACATTGGTTTCCCTTCTTTGGCTTCCAAGGATTCAAACCACTGTGTCCCTTGTTAATATGCTTGTTGGCACTAGAACCAATGTACCAAACATCATCCTTGGGTTTGGTTACGACCTTTGTCATTAGCACCTTGTGTGCTTGTTTAGAATTGGAATCAAATTCTTCAATTGCAACATGCCCTTTTTGTAGCTTCTGATTGGGATGTGGTTTGTATTGCTTCTTTTTTTGAGGTTGATGAACTTTATCATCTTGAGTTGTTGAATTATACCAACAATGCTTGGTATCGTGTCCTTTTTCATAGATATGGCAATACCTCTTTTCTTTCTTGAGTGCTTCTGTGATGATGATGATGAAGAGTATGAAGGACCTTTTTGTAAACAACCCTTTCGTGGTTTCTTGTTCCCAAATTTCTTAGTGATGAGTGCATTGTTTGAAAAGTGATACCTCAATTTGTTGGTTGCTTCTTCTTGTTGTAGCAAATTAACCAACTCTTCAAAAGAAGCCATCTCTTTTGACTCTTGTAAGGAGGTTATGAGCACTCTAAATGAATCTGATAAAGCTCAAAGTATAGTTCGAATTAAGAGCCTGTCTTCCACTTTCTTGCCCATGGCATTCATTCTTACCTTCAGCTCCTCTGCAACTTTGCAAAGATATGCCTCTATACTTTCTTGTTCCCAGATTTCTTAGTGATGAGTGCATTGTTTGACAATTGATCCCTCAATTTATTGGTTGCTTCTTCTTGTTGTAGCAAATTAACCAACTCTTCAAAGGAAACCATCTTATTTGACACTTGTAAGGAGGTTATGAGCACTCTCAATGAATCTGGTAAAGCTCGAAGTATAATTGGAAGTAGGAGCTTGTCTTCTACTTTCTTGCCCATGGCATTCAGTCTTACCTTCAGCTCTATGACTTTGCAAAGAAATGCCTCTATACTTTCTCCATAAACCACTTTTAACGTGTGGAGTTGTGATTGAAGAGTAAAAATGGTGGATTGATTCTTCCCTTCGTAGATAGTAGTATGTGTTCCATGCTTGCTTGGAGATCTTTGCTTGAAAAATATGTGGTTGGATCACATCATTTGTAGCAAGGGTGATTAGAATCAGTGCTCTTGCATTTGCATCATCATAGTTTTCTACTTGGTTGATGTCTTGTGGTCGCGTAACTTTGCCAGTCACAATATCCCAGAGTTTTTCAACTTGCAAGATGGTTCTCATCTTTGTCTTCTATGACCCGAAGTTGGGACCTCTCAAGAGCTGTGAATTTTTAAGAAAGACTTTTGGGGTGGACATGGTGAGGGTTCCTTATTTCTCCAAATGGGCCTCCTTTCAATACATTGCTAGTCCAATATATTGAAACTTTTGATATACCTGCCCCTCCTATATACCTGTCGATACACAGAAGAAGCTAGTCCTCTCGATATACGCGACCATACGTGAGAGAGACCTTGAGGTACGTGAAAGATTTCGATACATGGTACTTATGTAGTACGGAAAGGGATTCGTCATGTTTATGACACTAGCTTAAAAGGATTTCCTCATAAGTAGGGCATACCTTCCTTGATATACTTGGAGAATCTTAATTTTAGGTTTTATGTCAAGCGACAATGGCGAATAGGGTATATGATGGAATGAGTAAACAAATTGGTTTGCCTTATTACTGCTCGACGGTTTATAGGAATAGACCTCAAACATCATTGTTGTAGCTATATTAGGTGTTAAGTGCAGTAATGAGCTGCAACAACATTATCTATAAACGATCACCGGAGGCACTCTCTATAGCTAACATTGCTTCTAACTACTTTAAGGTTTGAGAAAGGGTTAATTTTTATTTGAACAAATCATACAAAGCATGAATTTCAAAGCTTGAAATGCAAAACATGAAAAGTGAAGGTGTCGGTTTCCACCGAAATTGCACCTTTTACAATTGTTTAATTTTGCAAAATAGAGTTTTGAACTTTGCAAAATTAATTTTACTATCCTTTTTAAATGAATCACCCTTAAATCAAATGCATTTTGATAATCTGATAATTACACCCTTATAACTCCTAATTCCTCTTAAAAGATAAAGTGCATTCTTTTGAAAGATGGAAAAAAATAATTATAGAACAATATGAAAAACATTTTTTTTTTAATGTTTCTTTTCACCTCTTAAAAAAATGCCCAAGGGGTTCGAACCTGGGTTGATGCAGCCAGAAAGCCCAAATTGACGACACGCTAACCGCTAGAGTGCTATATTGCGCTAAGTCTTATTTTACTCATGCAGGTTCATATCGAAGGTTGTTGATCCACTCAACACTATCCAGGGCTGCATCCTGCAGCACGTCAAGCGCCTCCTTCGGATCTGTGCATAGGCGCTCCTTCGTCACGTGGCACTCCTCAGGCATGACCGTGAATTCGGATCTTGACATGGATCAAGTTGCTCCGTTCGACTTGGTCCTGCTTTTCCTTGTGCTTTGTTGATTGATTTATGTTGACGCGCAAGGCTTCTTCGATTATGTCGCTCCTCAACATCGATCCGGACACGTCAATGCTTCGGTGGACGATGCACCCTTGTCACCGTAGATCCGAGTCAACACTCCCTTTCAGTTCACGTCGAGGGAAGTTTGGCTCAAACATGTCTATGGACAGATCTGCGACGCATATCAACTTGACCTTCGAAAGTGCGTGGAAGGGGCGACTATTGTCTCCAAGCTCGTATGAGAAGGGGAGATGATGTTAGATCTCCACGATCGCTTGTCTTCTTTCCGCAATCGTTGACTCGCTCTCCCCTCATCGAGTTCACCGTCCTTTCGTTTGGGTCTCATTGGAGACCCAACATTCTATCATGTCAACCACGGTCCGGGCAAAAGTACGACTCGTTTGCACGACAGAGTGTTGATCCAACGACCTGGACTGGGATCAGTAAATTTGACATCTCCTTCGCCTTCGAAGACATCTCTCCCTTTCACCCTGGTGACGTAATAAGTGTTGTAATAAGCGCTATTCTTGCAGTGCTCAATAAATGGTGATGTTCAACTTTTGCCTTGGTTGCATGTCTAGGGCTCTAATATTCGACCTCTGCTCCGTGCTCGCTAACGTGGCTTCCGTTAGAATGCAACATCATGAAGGATACAACGTAGTGGCATAGGAGTTCAGCAAATTGATCACCTCCTACTTGGTGGGAAACCTTGCCACTAGCTCTCAAGAGGTGAAGATGTAGTCAGCCCTACGAGCACTGATACCATTGATGAAGATTTAGTTGATCACTTTCATTGATGCCATATTGCATATTTAATACATGCTGGTTTGTTATGTTCAATGATTGATACAACCGAGGGGATCATTACAACCGATGCTGCATCTAGTTGGACACAACCTAGTTATTCTAATGACAAATTGATGTAATAATTTTTGCCTAACATTACTTCACCATTTTGGTCAGCAATGCTTGGCTCCTTTTTTTGAAGAACTTGTTCCTTTAGACATGGAGCTCTTCTAAAGACGTCTAGGAACTTCAAGTTGATCATCTCTTTCTTCCAACTTGTCTTGGTTCATGGTGCTATTATTTCCCTTTTGATGCTATTGTGACACATTTTGCAACAAGTTGATGAGACAACCTTCTTCTACTGCTACCACCAAGGCATCCAAAACCTAAGCTCTAGGCATAGACAATATGGCCCCATTTCACATCAGCGTCAGGTACAATTACAAGGTTTGGAAGTTTGGATTTGTATAGGAAGCTTAAAAAGAAAATCTAAAAATTCAGAATTAAAAAAACTGGAAAATTCAAATCCGATTTTGAAGATAGAAACATACACATTTTAAAGTTATACAAAATACATAAATATGCAAAATATACAGAATAAATACATATAGAGAAAATATTGGTAGTAGTTTAGAGGCACAACTAAAAATCATATTGGCAATTTCTTTTATTTTAAAAAGCTTTAGCTCCAATCGAAACAATCCAGATGGTCGAAAAAATCCATTTTGATCCAAATTTTGTCCAGATCCTACAAGATTTTGTTACTATGGCATCAGGGCTGACTTTGACCCTTCCAAAACGAAGATTAGTATTTCTAAGTTACTTTGTACTAGCAGTTTTTTGACTGTGGATGTGAGATAGACAAAGAGAATACCATACTCCTCTCATAGCCTTATTCTCTTAGGTCTGGACAAGATGAGCACACTGCTTCTATACCAGACAAGTGACATTGCCCTCCTGCTATTTCCATCGCAGCTCTACTTATACATGCTCTAAATATTTGGGAAATTTTTATCAAGCCAGCATTTCTGGCTGCCAAGACTTAAGTTGCATTTGGCTGACCAACTTCATGTAAAGCCACTTTAAATGCTTGAAGCCTGAAGATTGGAAAATTTGCTTCTCAATGAAGCATTGTCAAGCCCTCATTTGTTAAGGGAAGCCAAAGTAAATCATGATAAGGGGTGCAATTACTGCACTATTAAGTAACAAGGAAAATAAATTAGACTTGATTTAAACAAGGAACCAAATCTATCAAGAACTCGCTAGTTCAAATTCAGATGTAGTAGATAATCATCTGATGACAATATGATTAACATGATTGAGGAAAATGTTCTTCATCTTGGTGGGCGCTCAAAATGACCCATATATATTTATAGCAGGTCACTTGGGAGCATAGTTTCAAAACTCGGCGAGTTTTGAAAAACTCGCTGAGTCTGCGCCCGAGTTGGCCCTCCCGGGTTTTTCTGATTCAGCTTGGCGAGTTCTTTTTTTTTAACTCATGGGTTTTTTTGGACTCACAATTTTTTTTACAATTCGCGAGTCTCAGAAAAAAACTTGCCCATGGCGGCAAAAATACAGAAAAAATGGCATCACTTTTTTCTTCCCTTCTAAATTGGCCTCATTTTTTCTGTTTCCACTTGTAGAGAGAGCAGAGAGAAGGTGAAATCAGACCAAACGAATACTCATTTACATCCTAAAAACAAAATTTTTGTAGTTTTCAAGAATGTAATAGCCACCCAACAATTACATATGAGGTTAAAAAACAAGAACCAAAAGGAAGGCTAATACCACAAGGTCCACTTGATTACAAAGGACCAAAGATGGAAGGAAAAGAAAAATTAGTCAGCAGAGTACAGGGATAAGGTCAAAATTATGAGAATCGTGGAAAGTGAGCTTTCAAACCAATACCTATTTTAATGCTAATCACACCTTTCACAGTCTACAATTTCTTTTTTTGCTTTCTGTATATAGAAATTATCTTTTGAGTACATTTTTTTTTTTTTGAAGGTATGAATAAAAGGTCAAAGAAAGAAATATCTAGAGAGGAATTACAGCTAGAAATATCTTTCTGTCTTTTCATGGCTTTGATTTTGATGCTTGTTTCATTTTTTATGTTGTCATATGTATCCATTTGATGATTGTTTAATTTGTAGGCTTGGATCCAAAATAAAGAAGTTCATTAAAGTGCACCTACGATTAATTCGGGCAAAGGAGGAGGTGAAAAAGTAAGAGTTATTTTACTTGTATTTTTTTATTTTTCATGGACAGTCTGGAAAAAATTATTAAAGTCAAGTGTAGTTATCTATCCAGATGGCATATTTTAGTCATTTCTGTTTGTAGTTTGCACTGCATTTTACTTAATATAATAAATAATCACGAAGCATTATGATAGAGTATGGCGTTAGTAACAGGAAAAGGGTTGAACACTAATTAGTGGCTTTGGGATGTCGCATGACATTATCTTATTGTCAGTTTATGGAAGCACCTTAGTTTCTCAAGTTGTGAAGAACGAGAATGATATATTCTTTCATCCTTGTTGATCATAGATCTTATTTTGTCATGCTTTGTGTGGATGGATTGATCATCCACCATCATAATTCAAAATAATAATATTCTGATTGCACTTCTGTTATGGCGATAACTTATAAAGGAACTGCCTTCCGTTTCTCAAGTTTGTGAAGTATCAGAATGAAATGTCCTTCCATTCATGTTCATCATAGAATTTATTTTGTTGTGATCCATGTGGATGGATTAATTCTCTGCATAATAATTCAAAACATTATAGCAATGTTCTGATTAATATTTTTGCTGTGTGTTATTCCACAGATGGATGTTGTGCAATAGTAGTGTAATTGCTAAGTAGGTTATTGTTGTTGTATCTGTATCAATGGATTTTCTATGTTTCTGAATATAGATATTTCACAGGTACTTATTCAATATGCCAAAGTTTCCATGTCATGTCTATATATGTATCAGATACATTTGCCACATCTGGGCTGTATTTGGATAGAAATAACCATAAACAGGACAAAATGAAACAATAATGTTTGGAAAAGTATGGGTTATATTATTATATTCAAACATCAACCTAGTGTGCTTGCTTGCTTACACAGGTGAAAAACTGGCCAATTTTTCTTTATGGCAAGCACATGAATATCTACATTAGAAGTTTTCAGTTTGAATGGGAATAAAACTTAATACTCAATAGAGACTTGAAAAGTGGAAAATACTTTCATTCAATTCAAAGCCCTAAGAACATCCACACTCAAATGCATTTGCCATTTCAGTTTAGACCTTCTACCGTATGAATAACACTCCATCAAAATGAGATGGGGAGTAACGACATGAACAACACCGATAAGATATGTAAAAAAGCTGGAAAATAGAGGAGATTAGAGAGTTCAAAATGGCACCACAATCAAATACTTATGTTGTTTTTAGACATTTCAATATGATAGATAATAAAATACTGAAATTGCTAGTACTTACTATGAAAGAGTATACTAAGAAACAAGCATATGGGGTTTTTTTTTTTGTGGAGATAGTACTTTTTTGTGGAGATAGTATGTTAGGCCTAGATTCGCATATTCCAATTTACCATGAACCTTGTCAAGGGTTTAAATTGAAGAAGGTAGAAACTTAAAAACAAAAAAAATGGGGCAAAGTCAATAGTTTCCTTGTCAGAATAAATGTCTCGTATGCCCATTTGATGTGATGGCTAGGCTGGAACCTAAAATGTTACCTATTTATGATAAATATATATAATAATATTGTATACATACGTCCATAATATATTGTATCTCGGGTTCTTTGAAAAAATCTTTTATGTATATCTTGTTAACTTAGTGAAGTTGTGGAATCTTGATGACATTGTGTTTGTGCCTAGGAATTTAAATGTTTTCAGTAGGTAAGATGGTCACAAAGGTAAAGGTTGTAAGGCATGATCAAATCAAGAAACTGGTACTTAGCAAGATTTCCACAAATCCGAGAGTTAGGGCTTAGCAAGGCATTCCTAAAATTGGGCTAGGAACAAAATCATTCAAAGCAGATGCAAACAATATTTTTGGCATCATTGCCAATTTAGTTGTAATATTGCAGGTAATGTGTGTTGCAATTAATTTGATCAATTAATTGACAAACTTTAAAAATCATTTACTTATTTGCTTGAAATTTATCCTTGTTGTGGAACTAATCTTTGATGATTTATAAAGGTAGGAAGCCAAATATACTCATCAAACCATCTTTAAATTCAAAGATCATATTCAATGTAGTTAGGAAGAGGAGAAGTTTATGGTGAATTTTCCAAAGCCTCTTTTATGAGGGTTTATTCTCTTGGAGGAACAATGAAGAGACATGCAACATGAAGATCAAGAAGTCAATGGGAATAGATGGGGGAAACTGTGCAAGGTGAGGCTGTATATAAACATATAGTGTTAATCACTTTCGCTTTTAAAATCACTTAAGAAGAATAAATTAGCATTAACTTGTTTTCTGGAATAACAAAAGAGAAGGATCAAAGTTAAAGCTTGTTATTATTTTGTCATTGGGAATAACATTAAAGTGTTAGCTTTCCTGATAGATTAACTCACAAAAAGCTTTATCCAGGATCAAGTATAAATCAGATAAATGCCATACAAAATAACAATGAATCTCAATATTGGAATAACAACAATATCTCACAAATATAACTCAAATATATTCAATATCAAAAGATTACAAGAATGATTCAGATAGATTACATTGCATGGAGCTTTGTCTCCAATATATAATTTTACATGACTTTTTAGTACTCTGACTATTGCTCTCCTCAAACATCCGGGAGATGCATCCTTTCATATTCCTCATATTAAGACAAAACTCTCATCTTGCCACATATCAATGTGACTCTTCATTCTCTCTCTTGACACCTTGCACTTTCTCTCATATTGACACATACATTATAAAATATAAATCATTCTACCAAACTAATATTTACAAGGGGGCCAAATAATGTAATACTTCCAACATGTCCCCCGTATTACATTATTTGGTAGGAAGGCTTTTGCCTTCATTCTTTGATTCTTCTTTCTCTTCATTCTTCAACTCTGACTTTGGCATGGTTGGATATATGCAACCTTCATTAGGTCTTCCTTTATAAATTATCTATGTCTGCCTCTGGATCAATGTATCTGAGTCACCTCTAGGTCTCTGCCTCTAGGTCATTGCCTCTAGAACTCTGCCTTTGGGTCACTGCCTTTAGGACTCTGCCTCTAGGTCGCCTCTGGATTATCATTGTCTCTGGGTCATCCACTAGAACAATCATAAGACCATCATTTTTGTATAATCATCACTATAGGTGCTTTCACTGTAGGTCACCTCCCAAGCTATGCTTGGGTCATAATCATTTATTTCACATTTCTTCATGGTAAGACTAACATCATTCTTTACATTCAATAAACTTTGAATTTTCATCACACTTGGTTTTCTCTTGTAGAAACCATACAACATTCCTTTCATCTTATTCCATTCATTCATACTTATCCATCCACAATCCATTTTTAATTTTTGATTTTCCTTCTCTTTATGTAGACAATATTTTTGAGAATGATTATGTCCTCCACAAGTTTCACAACAATGGAGATTCCAACATTTCTCTATCTTATGTCCATATCTACCACAATGATTACATTTGTTCCCTATTACAAAATTCCTTTTGCCATTTTGTCCTTCATTGTTACTGATTTGATCAGTCTCTGTCACTAATTTGATGTCACTATTTTTTGTCATGAATTTAGTTCCTGATTTATTACTGCTTGTCTGTCCTGTATATCCAAGACCTTCATATTTTGGTCTTATTTTTGGTACAATTGGCTCTTTCATTCCTTGTCCATGTTTTCCCAAACCTGTGTCTTTGTATCCCATTTTATTTAACAATTTTGAACCAATTCCTTTAGTATACCTTTCAAAATAACCAAAATGATCATCAAACTGATCCCTATCAACATCAACACAACTTTGAGCATCACTATCCCTGTCATCATTTGAATCTCTATCATCATCAATTTTGACAGCATAAGCTTTTTTTGACCAATCACGAACTATATTCAAATCATCTGAGCTGCACTCTATATCTTTTCTTTTTGTGTCACAACATGCATTTACTGTCATAGGTTCCAAGTCCTTATTGGATTCCTCATTACTTGATAATAGACATATGTGATTTGCCATAAGATTCCTATGTACACATTCTGATTGTGCAACATACCCTTGCTGATTACTCTGATCTCTCTGATTCTCTTTAGGAGATTCTTGGTCTTGACCCTTCCTAGTCAATGCATTATACTTACAAGATTTTGTATTATGTCCTTTTTCACAAATATGACAATACTTTTTTTGTTTTTTATTTTGTGATGAAGTGCAAGATCCTTTTTCTACTACAAGAGCCTTATTGGATGACTCATTTCTCAATTGATTTTCAAGTTCATATTGTTGAAGAATATTTATTAATTCCTCAAATGACACCTTTCTATTTGATACTAGAAGAGATGTGACCAACATTTTGAATGATTCAGGAAGTGCTCTAAGTACAATTGAAACTAGGAGTTTATCTTCAACCTTTTCTCCTAAGGTATGCAATTTTGATTTTAATTCTGATATCCTTCGAAGAAAATGTTCTATGTTTTCTCCATCATGAAATTTTAGTGCATACAATTGTGATTGTAGGTGTAAAATGGTTGCCTTATTCTTTCCTTCAAATATCATACACAATTTTTCCCATGCAATTTTTGAAGTTTCTGCTTCACTAATGTGTGCTTGAATTTCATCAGATATGCCAAACAAAATTAACATAAGAGCTTTAGCATCATCATATTTGAATTTTTGAATTCTTGTTTTATCTTCTAGAATGTTTCTTTGTCCATTCACCACATCCCAGAGTTTTTCAACAATAAGTATTGACCTCATCTTATTTTTCCATGGGGTAAAATTAGGCCCCTTTAATAATTGAGATTCAGAAAAGAAAATTCTTGTATTTGCCATTTCCTTTGAAGTTGACAACCTTATAGCTCCAAAATTGAAATTTCAAAAACTAAATCTGCAAATTTTTAAATTTAATTTTCTAAACCTTTGAAGTAGTAATCCTTTTAACTCCCTATTTAATTAAATTTGCAAAATATCAAAAAAACTTTAAATAACTTCAAAAATACAATTCTAAAAAACTTTCTACTAACTCTTCAAACTTTGAACCTTTTAAAAAATCAAATCCAAAATTTCAAATTCTATTTGAAGTAGAAAACTTCATTTCTCCAAATTTTTAAAATTTTAATTGCAAACTTCAAATATAAAATTTCAAACAAATTAAAAAAAAAACTTTTGAAAGTAGAATTCCTTATGACTCTCTAATTCTTTCTTTCTTTCATTTTTTATTTTATTTTTATTTTTACCCTGACAATTTATTATTTTTTCCACCTAATAAAAAAATATTTTCTAATAACCTTCTAACTACCCATCAAAAACAACTTTTTCTTTCTTTTATCTAAAAATATTCTTTAATTTCTATTTTGCTCACTCATCAAAACATTTTCCTTTTTAAAAGGAATGCACAAAAAAGACAAATGCATGCATTTCCCCTCTTTTAAAAGGATTCTCCTTTTCTTTAAAAAATTTCACCAAATATAAATAAAACATCACACCTCCATTTAAATTATTTTGGAAAGTATGCACATGATTTATTTTGGAAAGTATGCACATGATTTCTGAAGCTGCAGTTAATGAAATTTTATAGAAACTTATCACTCTAGGCGCTTTTAATTAGGGTTTTCCTAAAGTTTTCAATTCTCACTGCCCTAAATAATTTTGAATATTATTCTTCCTGCGTATTCTGAAAAAGTTTTGAATATGTAATATCTCTTATCTGGAAACACACATTTTTTTATACGTGGCAATGGAAAATATTACAAGAATGATTCAAATAGATTACATTGCATGGATCTCCAATATATAATTTTACATCTCTAACTATTGCTCTCCTCAAACATTTGGGAGATGCATCCTTTCATATTCCTTATATTAAGACAAAACTCTCATCTTGCCACATATCAATGTGACTCTTCATTCTCTCTCCTGACACTTGACACTCTCATATTGACACATACATTATAAAATATAAATTATTCTAAGTCCCCGAGGGCTAGGTGGATTGGTAAGTGCTTGTTTGGCTAGACACTTACCAAGAAGACACCTAGGTTCAAACCTCGGGGGTAGTCTGTTTGCAAAGGTAGTAGTTTGATTTGAATCCTCTGAGTGCACGCCAGACCGATGATGACGGTATGAATCCTGAGCGACCGGTGGTCCCCTTCAAACCGGGTCAACAATAACGAGGTGGAATAGGTTTGGTGGGAGCAGCCCCTGTGGTTTGAACCTTGCGCTTGTCAGTTACTAAAAATAGTGTGGTTGTGACCAACTCTCCTATGTAACCAAAAAAAAAATATAATTCATTCTTCCGAACTTATTTACAAGGGGGCCAAATAATTTAATAATTCCAACAGAAAGTTTACTCTCTATGTTTAGTAGGTAGGGTATGTTAACTGTTAATAATCCAACATTGGAAATTAAAGGTTGCGAAGGTGGTTGATATAGCTAGCTTGTAAATGATTCAAAAGTGTATGAAGTAATAAGTGGATAATCCTCTTGCCTAAGGGGTATAGGGCAAGTTGTGGAAAGTGATTAGTTTCATATAATCAACCAAGGTACCAATATCGTGGGTGAACCATTTAAGCCCATCAAAGGGCATTAGCTCAAGTGGTTAAAAATGTGGGCTTTCAATGGAGAGATCCAAGTTCAAATCTTGCTACGTGGTTTTTTGAAATATTGTGGTAACATGGTGTTGAATTTTTACAGGTGAGGCTCTTTCCAATCCCATATAACCAATTAAAAAAATAGCTAGTTAATCCACTTTCTAAATTTAAACATTAAACATATTCGTGCTTAATCTCTCCTAGGCATTAGGCTTTTTAGGCCTAGGTCCATGTGATGTTGCACAATCTAACGACTCGTATCGTTTTCCAATGGATCAACACCTTGGGAGGAGTTGGGACTTGCACTTCATCATTCCAGCCTAACTACGACGAATCGTCGGAATTTGATGAATTGTTGAGTCGATCTTGGGTGAAAGACTTGGTGGAAATTTTGTTGATGTGGGGGTGATGTCACTCCCAAAATCCAGTGAATCGTTGGATATATTTGACGAATCGACAAACTTTTGACTTACCTTTCTGATCAACTTTTTGATTTTTGCCAACTGATCAAGCCGGTATCTGTCAGAAAAGGAGCAAAAGAGGGGAACTAAGTATCTCTTTCGAGATTTTCACTTAGTAAGAAGGGATTTTTTTTCCTTTAATTTTGTGAAAGGGAAAGAGAGAAAAGGAGAAGACAGAAGAGGAGGGCAATATTTACATACGAAGGGTTCTTTCCTTGTATGCATAAAGAGGGCATAAGTGTTGCCCATTAATTGAGATAGGCAACATCCTTCCTTCCATTTTGATTAGTTTGTAACCATTGGGAGCTTGTACCTTGATGTTTTGGTAAAGTCCACTATAGAAAGAATGGAATTTACCATCTTGTCTTGGCTTAGTCCTGCCTTCATCCCACTTCATCACCATCTCCTTATTTGAATTGAAAATCTGTGGCTCTCCTATCAAACCATTTCTTGATGATCTCGTGATGGTGCACAAACAACTAGAAGGCTCTATCTCTCTCTCACATATTCTAATTGCAACAACATATTAAGGGGGAGCTACATGGGATATATATTTAGTATCTTCTGGCTCTAATTGCTGGGCCATTTGGGGTGAAGGGAGTTCTATGTTGATGGACAACGTAACTTCCTTCCTGAACACCAAGCTTATAAGGGGAAGTCTTGATCAATGCTTTTGGGGTAATCCTATCAAATCATAATACTTTCTTCAATTTGACATGCATATCTCTTTTTGACTCAACAATTGTCTTTTTAAGGATCCTTATCATATCCTTATTTGTGGATTCATCTAAGCCATTGCCTTGTGGGTAGTAATTCAAGGAGGTGTTGAAGAGAAACCTGTATTCTAGTGCAAATTGAAGCAACTTTGCCCCTGTGAATGTAGTGGCATTATCAATAATGATTACTGAGGGTGCCTCAAATCTGCTTATTATAGCCTCCATTAGTTGGACAATTGCCTCTTGATTTGTTGCTTTAAATGAGACTGCTTCTACCCATCTGGTAAAATAGTCGGTGGCTATCAAAACCCAACCATGTCCTACACTAGATAATGGATTTATCTTTCCAATAAGGTCTAGCCCCCATTGTCGAAAAGGTTCAATCACTTAATCGGCTTCAATGGTATAGAGATGGCACGCTTTACAATTTTTCACCCATTGAAAGCAATTTATGAATAGAGTTGGCGAATAATACCCTTGCTCTTAGAATTTTGTGGGTGGTCGTTTGCACTGAATAATGGTTACGTTTGTCATGATACTCGGTTATAATATCATTCTTTTTGGTCAATACCGCAATTACACTTTCATTAGTACTAAATACATATAGTTTGAAGTCTTTTGTGATATTAGGGTTGATAAAAATGGGCGCTTTCGTGATAGCCTCTTTGATTTCCTAGAATGCCCTTTTCCTCTTGTCTACGTGAAAATAACATTTTTATTCAACAATTTGGTGATGGGCCTAACCAATCGTGTAAAATTGGTGATGAATTTAGATACAAAATGAATTTGGCCCAAGAAGGACTTGATGCCTTTGATTGAAGATGGCAATGGTAGTTCTTGTATAGCCTTAATACTGTTAGGATCGATAGCAAGCCCATCTTTGGATTGCACATGACCCAACAATTTGCCTTCTTGCACGAAAAAAATAGATTTTTTAGGGTTCAAAGATATACCAAATTCCTTGCACCTTTCTAAAATTGCCTCTTGGTGTTTGATATGCTTAGATATCTCTTTTGGAAATATTGTTAGATCATCTAGGTATATCAGGGTTATCTCATCGACCGAACATACAAAGGCGATATCCATAGCTCTTTGGAACGTTGCTTCTACATTTGACAACCCAAATGACATTCTTTGGTAAGTAAATTTCCCCTATTTGGTTGTGAAGGTGGTTTTGTGCTGGTTGTCTTCCTTTACCCAAATCTGGTTTTACCATGAGAAACCATCAAGCAACGAGAACATTTGTGAGCCTACTACCCTTCCAAGAATTTGATCCATGGACAATGGTGGGTAGTGATATTTTAGGGAGGCTTTGTTTAGATTCCTAAAATCAACAGATGGCCTGATATCTCCATTCTTATTCCTCACAAGAACTAGGTTAGCAACCCACGTGAAATGTTGTATCGAGAAGATTATCTGAGCTTGTAGTTGCTTGAAGAGTTCCTTTTTCATTACGGCTTCTATCTTTAGATTCATTGTTCTTTGGTTTGTTGAAACAATTTTTCTTTTGATTCTAGATCAATGTTATGCTCATTAATCTTTCTGTCGTACACCTTCAGATCTTTGTAGCTCCAAGCAATCACATCTTTGTATCGACTGCATAGCTCTTTGACACCCAACTTTTAAAATTTTCTCAATCCAGGACGAAAAGCTTCGTACTTGGCTACATTATTGGTGTAATTAAATATAAGTCAACAAGTATAGTTCATTGACTCACCTTGAGGGATGATGAGTGAATCCTAGCGCCTGCCCCTTTTCTTGTTTTTGCACCATCAAAGTACATAATTTGTCATATCAAGCACTTGGGGTTGTTGGCTTGTTAATGATGGGATCTTGGCGGGATCCTCCAACACTAGGTAGTTTCCTAGATCAGTCTTTTCAAATGCTCCATCTACTTCTTGGTGACATTTGTCTTGTAGTATGCCAATGATCATGTCTATCTCAGAAATTGGCTCCCCTTCAATTGATTCATCATCTACGAACTCAGGGAGTTCGTTCCAATTAACTACCCCATAATCACCTAACTTATGCAGGAGGTAGTTGTATGGAGCCTCATTTTCTATTTAGATCATTTTTCCGTCCTGTGGTACTTTCATATGAGTGTAGTCCATTGCTAAGTACCCGTTTTCTGACAACTTTTTGGGCCATTCTCTAGACAACATCCTAAAATAGGGTGGAAGGTCGACTACAATTACCTCTTGGACTACCACCAGATTTGGGTGTCTGGCCACTTTAATCATCAGATCTTTCAATACACCGACATTAACTTGTGTTCCATCCATCTATATTGGTTTGCAAGCTGTTGGAAAGTATGGCAATCCCATTTGGCATGATTTTTGGTATGACTATTACTGTTGCCCCTGAATCTTCAAAGTAATGTTGAAGGGAGGGGGCCTCATGGTTTTCAACTTTGGAGCGTTCAGGATATCCACAATATTCACCTATATTTCTGATGGGTCTCGTGCTATTAAATTTTGCTGTTCGGATGTATTTGGCTGTGTTTCAGGGGCAGGACTCCTGGTCTTGGTATAACTTTGTTCTTGCTCCCTTAATGCCTATTGTAGCAAATCGCTTTGACCCGATAATGCTAGACCTTCCAACATGCTCACTTTGGTTGGTGTTTTCTTTATTTCCTTGGCAATGTTGAAATCTTTACTAGTTGAGTTACCTTCATTTTGTAGCACAAATTGTCTAAATTGCCTTCTGGTTGCCAACCTGCCCTCATTGGTTAACGAGGGATACTTCAAATTCTTCTCAGCCTCCATTCATAACCTTTCTTGTTCATTTTGCCCCCTATTCCTATTGTTCCCTTTACCAGCCATAGGTTTGTTTTCTACGCTTCTACTTCAGGAGCTTGTGGAGTGTTATCCCTCGGTCTCTTTTTAGGTACTGCATCATGCTTAGCTATTATTGGACCTTTATCCTTGATATGTAGGGTAAGTCATCCTATTCTAAGGATAGTAGTCTTCCTATTGCGGTCAGGTGGCTTTGGTGGTTCAATTTGGGTATTTGAAGGTCCAGGTTATTCTTTTACCACCTTTCTCTTACTTCTCGTTATAGCCCCCTTTTGTTGATTAACCACGAGTGCTTGATAATCAAAGAGCACATTATCTTCCTCGTTACAATCATCAAATTTTGCCAAAATTGCATTATCTAGATTGGGAAAATTCGTGATCCATTGCTGGACCATTCTTGGATTTGTGTTTTGCATTGCACTTTGTTTAGCTATCGGTGCCGAAAAAATTGTTGCTTGACCCATCATCTTTTCTTGCTTTTCCAGACATTGCTGATTATGTATCAAGGTTTGAGCATCCATTATTATGGCAACACAGTCTTAATGGATTATACCCCACATTGCATGCAAGGCACCATATGGTATTCATATCTGCATTGGTATTGACCATGTTGTTTTGTGCTTGATCTCTAGTGTTGGCAGTTTGATGGGGTATTTGATCTTTTTTAAGTTAAGGAGTCCTCCTTTGTTGTTAGTTTCTTGTCTCCTGCCATGCACTTCTCGGCTGTGGTGTTTTATTTTGCCTCTTTTCTAATTAGATTTATGAAATCATTCATGACTTCCCTGAATTTACTTGTGCTTGGATCCCATCTACTTGGCTTTGAGACTTGGGATTAATGTATTGGCTAGAAGATTGAGGCGGAGGTTAAGGTTAGAAAGTTATAGTATTAGCTGCACTTTGGCCTGTGATGGTGACAATGTATGGGGAATTGGTTTGAGGATATGTGGGAATGCTAGGTTGTGTTGACATGGGTTGGACTTGAGTGGTGGGAATAGTATTGATATTAGGTGAAACTCTTGATACTAATGGGTTAGGTGTAGGGTTTGTATATGCGGCGTAAGCCATGGGTGGTGCAAGAGGTGGTTTTTCCACTCAAATCAACACATCTGCTCGGGTAGCTTCTTCAAAGGCTCTTGATAAGGTTTAGGGTTTAGGATTAGCGTTACAATACATCAAAGCCAAATCAGATTGTAAGCCTTTAATACAATAGGGCAAGGCTTGCTCATTAGAAGGCCTGATGTTGGACGTATCATGTGCAATGTCCTCACAAACCTAGTGTTATAATTGTGTATGCTTTCTTGGGGATGTCTTTTCATGGCGTTTAACTAAAGAAGGACAAAATATTCATTTCTAGGACTGCTAAATATTTCATAAATGGTTCAACTATGAAAGCCCAACCAGTCACGAAGTTGTTAGATGGGCTTTGATGCCATATAGCAACTTTATCTCTCAATGAATAGATCAACAACTAGACCATTATATCCTCCCCTTGGATCCTATGCACCAACTTTAAAGTAGACAATTCATTCAGATGATCTAGGGCATTCTTATTATAGGCAATGCTTTCATGGCAGAATTGGATTAAATGCATTGGGGTTTTGTCGTAGAGGTGGATTAGGTGGCACCTGATAGTTTGCAACTCCATGGGGCTATTGGTGAATTTGTGGGTTCAAAGTTGGATGTTGAAAATATTGGGTAGGGTAGCCTGTAGAGAAAAGTGATGGGGTTTGGTTTCCTATTTGTGTGTTCAAAACTTGTTGATTTTGGGAAAATTTTTGATTTGGCGCCAAATTGGGTAGGAATCAATTTTGTGCGCCTTGGGATAGATTAGGATTTGGTGGATTTTGCAAGATTTGTTGATGGACCAAGTTTGGGAAGGCTTTTTTATTTGAGAAATTATGAGACTCGATAGTACGGGAGGAGCGAAATAATGGACCCTAGAATTAACATGGGGCCCATGAGGGAAAACAACCAACGGAAACCACACATGGGGAGAACTCCACACTCACCACCATTGAGCGATGCTCCCACGGGAGAGGATGGAGCATATGGTTGGGCCATGATTCGCTCGTTTGAGGGGTTGGGTCATGGTTCACCTACTTCCACTTGGGCATTTCACCCAAAAGCCTGCTTCCCGATTTGCAAAGCTCTATGTGGGTGTTGTGCTTTATATACCACCATGAGGGCCATCATGGGATACATGTGGGATAATGGCTCAAGACTCTCGCAGCGTTGCTCAAGGAATCTTGTTTTGTATGAGTTGTGAGGCTTTCTTTTGATCCTCGTATACAGACAAGGGATGATTTCTTTCCTTTACTCCTTTTTCACCTTCCCTGGTTCTTTGCCTTTGTCTCATGCTTTGGACCTTGTATTCATAAGAGGGATTTTCAACCAACAACCTAAACTCTTTGTACTTGTCAAAACACTAAGCTCAATAGATAAGATTGATTTCCAGTGAATCGTTGGATGTTTTGGTGAATCAGTGTATTTCGTACAAATCGCCGAAATTGGTACTTAGTCATACAAAATTGATCAATAGTGATGATGTCATTGGTGCGTCAGTAGTATATTCTAGCAAATCGTTGGGCTCTTTTGACAAATCGCTAGAATTTGGACTGGACTTCAAATGTGTTGGAGGAAGGATGATGTAAGGCTGTTGCAAGTGAGACTTCTAACAATTCGTTAGGGGATTCTACGAACCGTCGGACTTTGATATTTTGAATTTTTTCTTGGGTTCATTTCTTCAATGGAGTTGCCATTTGCTCTGATCCTTTGAATTTTCTACAAATGTTTTGGATTCAAAGTGAAACAAAATGTTAGGTACTTTGAACTAGCTGCCCAAGTCTACAAATTTAGTGATGCAGATTGCGATGGTTGGCATTCGATGTTTGTTTGTTTTGATTTGGGAAAGGGATGAAGTGTCCCTTGCTATTGTCCGGGAAAAAGGTTCAATGCTATGCAAGTTCAATGTAGGGCATGGTATAGTTATGAAAATCACGATTTTTTTTTTTTTAAAGCGAAAAACCCCTTACGAGGCCACCTTGGTCTGAGAGACCACGACTAGGGGGTTCTACACTGTCAAAGTCACCCGGGAGTCGTGCCCGGCCCTGCTCGCACCAACATTATCAATTGGATTTTGGGTACCTAATTCAACTTTTTGGTAGGGTGGAGATTCGAACCTGGGACCTCCCTTGAAGGATTGCCCTCTCCTCTCCAACTCACATACAACACTTGGGTGTGAAAATCACGATTTAAATTTGTGAGTTGTTTTGTAATTTTTTCGAAAGCCCAAGTCAACTCGCATCAAAAATCAGACTCATCGATTTTTTATTTTATTTTTTAGACGTTTTCTGGTTTTTTCAGATTTTTATTTTATTTGTTTGTTTTTCTTTTTTGTCGATTTTTTCCCGATTCTTGATTTTTCCTGATGCTTTCTCTAGTCCGATTCCAAGCTGACTTCGAATTTGTCTATTATGGGGCATGGATACAATGCACGACACAAGTGTAGTGCAGTCAGGTCAATGGTTTGAGGCAGTACCAGGTTTGATAGGTTGTCTTAAAGGGCTTAACACCAAATGGGAACATTGTTGAGTTGTGTCTGGAGTTCACGCTAGGTTGCCTTGCAGGCATGTAGGGAAGCAGGTTCAACTTGGAGAGCAGGTGTAGTTCAACGAGTCTGTCCCAGGAGGCATCTCAAAGAGGGGCAATTCAACAACTTATCTAAGTTGTGTTCTTGTAGGCATTGGGGATGATGCCAACTTAGAGTGGGGAGATTATGGTAGGGATGGAAATTCCCACCCATGTGAGACAAAGAGGACGAATGTCCTTGCCCACATGTTGGGTGAAGAAGAGTAGCCCACCACCCTTGGAGTCAAAGAACTCAAGGGCCTTATGGACCACGAAAGGAGGAATAGGCGTTTATCTGTTTATCTCATCTGTTGGCGTTGCAGATTCAAGGGTTTTCATGAGGATTTGCTCCTTAGTGGCATGAGAGGGCATGTCCCATTCTAGAAACTCTTAGGCAAGGGTTTGTGCCAAACAGGTTGGGTAGGTCGAGGACTTGTGCCAAGATGTGTATGCATCTACTGTGAACCTAGTATTCAACATCATTACCTAGCCGATTCGATGATTGCAAAGGCTGGTTACCTATGCAGTTGGGTGTGATGGAATGATGACCATAGGGACAAGATGCATTTTTACATTAAGACCTGAAAAAGGCATGCATCGTTGTTGTAAGACCCATAGTCGCAGACAATTGGCAATAAGATCTTATAAAGTCATCCTTGTGTGTGAGTTAATGACTAAACCTTATGTTGTATATGGTTTAGTCATTGAAGGGTCTATTAGAATAAAGGATGTTATGATAGGCTGGTACTGCTTGTGGGTACTTAGGTTGTTAGAATTTGTGGTTACTATTATGTAATTTTCTATATATGTTTTTGAATGTAATAGAATATAGCGTCCTGTCTTAGAATCTTTTAAAAATTTGCAGAAGTGAATGATTTTCAGGAGTGACTTGACTGATCAGTACAAAAGGGAGCTATAGGATGGTAAGGGAACCTGTTGGATGAAAATCAATCAAGATCATCATATTGATACAACTTAAATATAACAGATCTGTTACAACAATATTTAAATTTACATCAGTTAACAGTCTAACCTTCTAACTATCCTCTCGTGAGGTGCACTAACCTACTATGCTAAATAATGTAAAATATTATCCTAACAGCCCTCCCTTATTACATTATTTGGTATACAAAGAGAGTTGGGAAACAATTCAAATTTGACACGTGCAAGTGCATTTGTGAAAATATCCGCAAGCTATTTTTCGGTGGGAGTGTACAAAAGCTGAATCTGGTGATTTTGAACTTGTTCTTGAATGAAATGACATTGATATTCGATGTGCTTTGTTCTTTCATGAAAGACTTTCAGAACACCTTGATTGTCACAATTTAATAGTGTCAGTCTGTTTTTCCTTACACCCATATCGGATAGTATGCAATGTAACCATATCGCATCGCACATAGCTCGTGCAACACGATATTCTACCTTTGTGGATGACAATGCCACTGCCTGCTGTTTATTGCTGTGCCATGAGACAGGTGTAGATTCTGGATGAAACACATTCAGATGTTGACCTCCTATCATATATAGATCCGACATAATCTGAGTCCGTGTATCCTTGTAGGAAGAATTTATCATTCTTCCTATATTTGAGGCCATATTCCACTGTACCATGGACATAATGCAATATCCTCTTTGCTGCCTTCCAATGACTCACCTTAGGTTCCTACATGAACCTCAAAAGATAACTCACAACAAAGTTGATATTAGGCCTGGTATTTGTCAGGTTTATGTGACTCCCAATCAGTTAACGATAAAGAGTACCAAATACCTAAGGTGACTTGTCATATTGGGACAATTGTAACCCTTGCTCCATTGGTGTTGCCTTAGGTTTACAATCTATCATCCGATATTTTTCTAGTAGTGTCTTGGCATACTTTGTCTGTGAGATCACAATGTGATTCTTTCTTTGCTAGACCTCCAAGCCAAGACAATAGTGTAGAAGTCCTAGATCTGTCATGTCAAATGACTTTTTCAAGTCATTCTTCACACCATTCACCAATTCATCTAAACGGCCAATGATGATCACATCATCAACATACAACACAATTATCACTATCTTAAATCCAACTTTCTTAAGTTAGACATTTGCAATAGAGGGACTTAGGGTGAAATTGTGCTACAATAGGTGATCATCAATATTGATGTACCAGTCTTTGGGAGCCTGCATCAACCCATACAAGGACTTGATCAGTCCACAGATCTTTTGTTGTTGCCCATTGGCAACAAAGCCTTCAGGTTGTGTCATGTACACCTCTTCCTAGAGATCACCATTAAGGAAGGCTCTCTTGACATCCATTTGCTGAATTTTCCATCTGAACTGCATTGTCAGTGCACAGAGTACACGAATGGTTGTAATCTTTGCTGTGGGTGCGGATGTCTCTTCATAGTCAATTCCTTTTGTGCATTGCCCTTTGCAATGAGCAGTGCCTTATATTTGTCAATGGATCCATCTGTCTTGTACATGATTTTGAAGACCCACTTGTAGCATATGGGCTTCTTTCCTTTTGGTAGATCAACAAGATCCCATGTTTTGTTTTTCATTAGAGATTTATACTCTGCATCCATAGCTGCCTTCCATTGTGGCGAGCCAAGTGCGTCCTTCACTGATGTTGGTTCTAAATTCTCCATCATTGAAGACATCAAGCCCAAATTTATTTCCTAATGTGTACTATTTCAAGTATGTGGTCATGGGGAAGTGAGATCAAACAGTGCATCAAGTTTGGCAACCATCTTTGATGGTACTAGTGAGCCATTTTTGAGTCTTTCGTCATTGTGAAGGAGCAATTGCTACAGGTTCATCAACAAATGCTTGAACTTCTTCATGAACTTCCTCAACGAACTCCATGCTCACAACTAGAGATGTGGCATCTTTAGACTCTGTAGAATCCTCAGTATTTGACTTAGTTTCAAATTCTTCATCAAACACCACATCTCGACTTATATGCAATTTCTTGGTGATTGGATATATCAATTGATAACCTTTTGACCCATCATCATACCCAAGAAATATGCATGACAGGGTTTTTGCATCCAACATGGTCCTCTTTTGCTTTGGCACATGGATGTATACCTTGCTTCCGAAGACTCTGAGATGTGCGATTGAAGGCTTCCTCCTAGACTAGGCTTTTGTAGGTGTAACTCCTTGTAGTGCCTTTGTGGGCTCTTTGTTTAGAAGATAGACTGTAAAGGAGACTTCTTCAGACCAATACTGCTGCTCTAGATTTGTTCCTGTGAGCATGCAATGAATCACTTTCATGATGGAACAATTTCTTCTTTTAGCAACCCCATTGTGTTGTGGAGTATATGCTATAGTTAGTTCTTGGTTGATCCCATTTTGTGCAATAAACCTTGAAAAGTCAGTGGATGTATATCCTCCCCTTCGATCTAAGTGGAGAACTTGAATTGAATGCCCCATTTCCTAAATTTTGAAGGTATCGATCATAGCCTGAAAATGCACCTTTACAAGAAAAATTACTACCCCCTTTAATTTTGCAAAATATTGACTATAGTTTAATTATTTGATAATTTGCCAAAATAAACTATAAAAATTTGCAAAATAAATATATATTTGCTTTCTAGGGTAGTATATATACTATATATATATTTTTTGGTGGGTTTTGATCCCTTGATTTCTACTTTAAAAAATTTATACTTAGTTTCAAAGTGTCAACTCCCACTATTTGCTTTATGCATATATATATTTTCTTTTACCTTTAAAATAACACAATCAGAAGTAATAAAAAATAAGGTAGGGAATTGAACCTGGGACCTCCATCCTCATGTGACTTTGCATTGGCCTTGATGCCAATTCCCTTTTTCGACCACCTTGCAAGTGATACGTCTCCAAGAATCTGGTATGTCCTTGATGTAAAGTAAGAGCAAGAGCTAGGGAGTATTCAACTAGCTTAAGGTAGTGGACCCTCGCAGATGATGACTTTGCAGCATGTCCTCCATGTTCGTGCACTTAAATACATAAACATGCCTCCCCCTTATGAGTGCGAACTCCGTTATATCCAACGCTAAAACAAAATGCGGGGAAGAGAGATCCGCATGATCTCTGTTGCTGTCATAGCTTGAAGGCCTTCTTGTGGTGGCGCTCGTTTTCCGATATGGGGAAAATATTTCGCATTATTTTCATTGGCGAATTAAAGGAAGCGCATTGAAACTCCCGATAATTACAATTCAGGGCTCTTAATGACAGAACCAGACACCAACCGTTGCTCTTGGAGGTCACTTGCTTTCAAAAACCCGTGGACCCCGCCAAGGAGCCCGATGAGGTGGTCCTCGTCGAATGGGTGTGGGACCTTTCGTGGGAGTGGATTGAGACTCCCAGATGGTTTTTCTGTTCTAATCAGAGAGGTCCGTTTTCGTATTTTATTGCTAAAATGCACCTTGATATGCTCAGCAAAAGCGAGTGCAAAAAAAAATAGATGTATGTTGGTGTCCAATCGCTCGTATTGCAATGACAGTTCTTTTGAGTCCCTTAGTTCTAACTCCTGGAGATCATGGTGACCAGCGTTTCCTACAAGGCCCCGCAGAAGAGCGATTTGGTGCACATGGGCTTCTTTTTGAGCACATGGATGCTTGGATCCATGTCCTCTAGCAGCTGGAGTTTAAACTTGCTTTGATACCACTGTTGGACAAAAAAAACCAAGAGCATCATATTGATACAGTTTAAATATAACACAATATTTAAATTTAGATCAGTTAATAGGATAACAGTTTAACCTCCTAACTAATATATCAGTTGGTTACAACTGATCTATCCGCTTGTGAGGTGCACTAACCTATTATGCTAAATAATATAATATTTTCCTAACAGAACCCCATAGGAAGGGTCAGGGAACTGCAAAAAAATGTAAATGGTCAACATTCACAGAAGAGAATGATCTTCAGGAGAGCTGCTCAGTGAGGTCCTTAGGAGGCTGTGTAAAACCGCCTTTGATGAGCATTAATGATGGGAAAAAACTACTTCACAAGTGTATGAACGCACTTGGCTATTTACCCAAGGCTTCATTATCACAAAAATATCTCATGTAGTGCAATAAAATATAGCCTAGCAGCAGCATATCATGTTTGACACATCTCATGATTTTTGTCTCAAAATTGAACTGCAATTACACTGCACTCCACGAATATCTCTAAGCGATGCAACTCATGATGGAAATAGTTGGTAAGAAGATGACTTCTATTTTGTATGGTCATGTATGTGGATGAATTCATTACATGGAGTGCAACAGAATACAAGTTATGATTATCATCAAGGATGTGTGATCATTTTACGCTACGACTATATTTAGGATGTTGGTAGGTGATCCTAAAGGTCCCCAGTCATGATACTGGTGCATGCAGTGTCCCCATCTAGCCTATTTATTATTTATCATTTCATTTGCTATTACTAAAGTTGTGGCTTAATCATGGGGACTCGTGATTATTTATTATAAATTTTCACAAAACACAACAAAGACCATCTGGAGGTTATTAATTTTGTAGTTTGTCACAATGAACATGAATTTTTAATGTCTTTGAATTGTGACAGAACACAAGCTCGGTTGCAGAAATTGGTAGATGAATTTCCATTAGCAGAAACATCAAAGCCTATCAACCATGGTGAGGAATCTGATGTCAATGTTGTTAGTGATGGGGAGCCTAATCATGCAAGTCAAACAGAGTTAGAACATGATAGAAACCATGCAGCTACAGGTATGGAGAAAGAAGATATTAATGTTGAAGTCATGAATATAGATGACAATGGTGAGTCTGAAGATTAAAGGTTCTTTTTATTTTAAGCTGTTTGTTAATTATTTGCATTTATACAGATGACACCAGAAGGGTCATTCATGTTATTATGCTTGTGCAGAAAGCATACAGAGAAGGGTGCTCTCCAATGACAGAATTAGGGCATCAAACTTTGTTCAACAAAATGGTATTAGTCATGATAAGGATAAGAAGTCTGAGGAGGCAGGTTTAATGCTCAATGTGATTCCTCTACCACAAGAATTAAATGATAAAGAGGAAAGGTTGATTGCAAATAAGTTAGAGGATAAACCTAGCAGAGGAAAGAGTGCTAGGGATGGTTCTCTGTCTCCAATTAGTGTGCCAGTGGAGAAGGTATACTTGTTTATAGACATTGTTTATTATATTTTATAGTCGCATGAAAATTAATGTATTCGTCTTTTTATCAAATTGGTTTTATTTCCATGGTGGACAGGTAAAAGGGTGGGATTCAGGGTTCACTCTACCCGCTACTGGCATGGCTGCTCATGCTGAAGATGAGAATGTTGAAGCTGTTGATATTGATGATAAAGAAGAGACAGCTGATGCATTGCATCCTCAAAAATGGAATGTGAGCATGTCTACAAGCTTGCCTAGCATTGGAGAAACATTCAACACCGGGAATGCATTTCTAAGAAATCTTTCTACTCTTGCATCTGTGTCCAGTAATCATTATAATGAGGTAAACATCAATTCTACGGCTGTTTGAAACCATATACTATTTTGTTATTTTTTCTTAAAATCGTCTTGCCTGAAGCAACTGTTCTGTTTAACTTGCTTTGTTGTCCATTCAAATGGATTTGTTACACTAGATTTCTCTAGCTGACTATACTTGAAATTGTTTTCCTTGAAAGGATCTCTTCTATTCACCTTGCTTTGATTCATTATTTGTTTAATTGAATTTGCTGCATATCAAATTAATGTATCTTTGTTATATTTTATGCTTATATATGAAACACCGTTATCTTGTCTTCTAAAACAGATGGGTGATGGGAAGAAAAGACTTGAATGAAATGCTAATGTACATAATAATGTAGAAACATTTTCAAAATCTTCTTCCAAATTGAACTAATGAAGAAGTGAGGTTGTAACTTGTTACATTTGTTTTTGTTTATTCCTCACGTTTTGAAATATGCATCTTATATTACTTTACTGGACAGCAAAATTACATCAACAGTACATTAGAGATGCATGGAAAATCTCCTTCTAAATAAGCAAGGAGAGAAAGCATCTGGACGTTTGCTCCAATGGGAAAAGAGTAAATATCCTCAATTATCCATCTCAATTGGTTTTTGACCACAAGTGTCATGTCTTGGCTAAAGAGTTGCAATTTATGTAGGTTGATTGGATAAGTGTTCTCCTCAAACATTGCTTGACAGTGTAACTTCCACATACGGAAAAGAATGGAGAGGTGGAACACGTGCCAGTGTCTTTTGTAGTTATCTGATATTATCGAGGAGTCACCAAGCCAGCACTCCAGACTGAGAGATTGTTCTAGAAAAGAACATGGAAAATTCTGTCTAGGACCAAGACTAGAATCCTTTAGAAACCATACATTTCCAAAACATATGTGGCACTCACTCTTCTCTGCCACAACAAAGAAAAATAGAAACTTGAATTTCCAATATTGTTTTGATGGGACTTAAGTGCGAAAGGATGATGAATTACTAGCCAGTGTTTAAAGGGAGGTCTTGACTTCTAAATTTATTGGCAGCACTGTTGCCAACGCCTTCATTGCAAAAACTTAAAAAGTACTTGTTGTTCTACCATTTGTCTGTCCAATTAAAACCTGGTCCCTGCATTTGCAGTTTGAAAAGGCTGGTGTTTGGTAACACTTTGCAGAGGTCTACAGAGGTTGCTTTGTCTAAACAACTCAATTTCTGGACCCTGTTCAGTTTGTGTCAGGAATACCCATGTTGAGGACCTTGATTTCAAATATCTCTCCAACAAAAGAATTGCTATTTTGTGCTAATCTTTGGTTGGAAAAGAGCCAAGAGACCAAAGGTGTCCATGCCTAGGGCGAAGTGTCCAGCTGGGTCATGCAGGAAGGTCCCCAGCATCATGCAGCCCTTCAAACTGCCAGTTAAGAGAAAGTGGAACTATTTGCAAGGATTTCCAAATTCTCTTTACTGTTGTTGATCTAAACAACATGAGAACTTGTGCGTTATCAATGAAATGGTAGAGATGAAAAGGTCCTTTGATCCCTTGAGAATGACATGTGGAAACAATTTTACGGCTAGGTACTGTTGTCAATTTTGCCACATTTTGACTAAGGGGTAAAATTTTGAACTGTTGCTGCAAACGTTTCCTGTAATCGCAACTTTTTCTGGCAAAAGATCCCCTCTGGGATCCTCAAGGCGCTAAGGCAAACAAGGAAGATCTCAGCTTCGCTCGAGGGAAGGGCCGAATCTCAAGATCGCTCGGTTTCGGGGCGAATGGCAGCTGGGCTAAGAAGCACTTGGAAGCCCAAAATTTGGCTAAGGCATGAGAAGCTCAGGTTCGCTCAAGAAAACAGCGAACTCCAGCTTCGCTCTAGGTTTCAAGCGAAGTACAATCTAAGGGGCAAAGAAAAAATATAAGGCATGAAAGGCCTCAAGTTCGCTCCCAAAAGGAGCGAACCTTGGCTTCGTTCCTCCCCAGGGGTGAACTGCAGCTTGGACAGTGCGAAATGGCTAAGGCGTGAGTTATCTCAAGTTCGCTCTGAAACCTAACGAACCTCAGCTTCACTCAAGGTTTTGAGCGAAACACAGCCCAAGCAGGAGAAAAGTTAAAATGGCTAAGGTATGAATGGTCTCCAGTTCGGGTGAACCTCAACTTCGCTCCAGTTTCTGGGCGAATTACAGCTCAAACGGTGGAAAATTTGGCTAAGGCACGACAAAAATGCTCTATGTCGGCCAGGAAGCTCAGGTTCGCTCGAATTCTCAGCGAACCCCGCTTTCGGGCAGCAAACGGAGCGAACGTCGGCCAGGAGCGAATGTTGGCCAAAATGCTCTATGTCGGCCAGGATGCTCCCAACTTCGCCAGAATGCTCCCAACCTCGCCAGAATGCTCAACTTCGGCCAGAAAACTGCATTTCGGGCCCGATTTCCAACGAAGTTTCGTCGAGCGTTTTCTATCGCTAAGATTGCATTTGGAGGGCACGCGTCCCGAGAACGGGTGTTAGGCGGGCATTTAAGGCGCATCCATGGCGCACGAGTTCGAGTCTCCAGCCCATCCCATCAGGACGGCCATGTCAGATCCCGAAAAAGCTCCAAAGGGCAAGCTGCACCAACCGCATTAATGAGACATGCTGTCCCAACTACAACGCCCGTCCGGAGCCGCTCTAAACACGGGTGAGCCGCATTCCATGGATGCTCTGTCATCTGGCAGAGGTCAAATCTCAACTGCTCCGCCAGTTTTAGGGTTTGAACATTAATGTAATCGGGGGTAAATTCTTCTATAAAAGACCACTCATTGTAATGTAATAGAGGGGGAACATTTGCTAGAAAGTTGCTGTACTTAGACTCTGCTTCAATATTAAGACTCCTGGTTCTGATTCTGGACTCTTTTCCTGTGTATGATGCCTTCTGTTATTTCTATTAATTCTGTTCTTTCATATGCATACTTTGAATTCTGCAATCTGGATTTAGGTGTGTGATGAAGAATGAAATTTGGAATTGTTGAAGGATACATATCAGGATGTGTTCAGTTTTAGTTTCTGTTATACTCCTAATATTGATTGCTGCTGGTTTAAGTAGAAGTTAGTAATTGTGCTGCCTGTTCTTCCCCTTGGAACCATCTACATTTCCCATCTCTTTCAGTTATTTACATTTCTTTCAGCATTTTTCCCATCTCTTTCCAGTTCCCTAATCTAAAACCCAGTGTAGTGTAGTAAAGGAGCCAGCCTTCTCTGGAGATTGGCACGGAAGGCATTCCTTCCTTCCGGCCTTTCAATCTGTTGGGCGGGTCTAGGGCGCGTAAGATAGACCAAATCCTTTCCTGTGGCAGATCCGTAACCAACAGGTACAATATGTAAAGGCGCCTCTCCTTTGACTGGTCTCACAATCCATCTTCCAACAAAAACAACTTCTTCTCCTATAATATCAGGGATACCCAAGTCCCTCTCCTTTCTTGTTAGGGTGCAAACATTCCAAGCTGCAAAATGGAGGCCACTCCCCTTCCCTGTCTGCCCATGAGGAAGGATCTTAAAAGTTTTTCTAGCCTTTTGTCTCTTGCAAAAGAAGGGAAGATATAAGAATAATAATAAAGGTGACTTTTTGTTTTCCTTGTGATTCTATCTTCCTCAAAATGTCAACAATTATCACATATAGGTACAAAGACCACCTAAAAAACAAGGCCTTTTCACTCTTGATTTCATTGTGTGAGTCACAGGGCCTCTCGGTTCCCAATGGGATACCTCAGTTTCTTGATTCCTCCAAGGGGAGGTGCGAGTGCGGTTGACTTTATCATCACTGGCAGGACTAGCTTTCTGATATTCACAAGTTTTAGGTTTTTATTCAGCTTTTCCTCGCTGATTATGCAATACTGACATTCTCCTTGGATTCTTTGTAATTTTACTTCTCCATCTCCTCCTCCTCCATCACCTTGTCCTGCCAGCCATCCCATGATTCATTTTGATCCTTGTTTTGCCAATGCTGCTGCTGCTGCTTATTATCTTTCCGAATTGATGTCTGTATACTTCTCTCTTCATTCCACCACAGTGACAACGAAAAAATTACTTTTTGTTTTGCAAGTTATAGGATGCAGCCCATTAGTCCTTACCGTGCACTTTTCCTTGGCCAAGGTCTGTTCATCACATTGGTACTTGCCCCATGGATTGTTGGTATGATTAATGCAATCCATGCGTCGGAAGCTTAATTTTGGTCTTATCCATGAGCCTGCAGCTATATTTTTCCACTTGGAAGGAATATATATGCCTCATTCAACGTAAGAAACAAGAGTTTCTTGCTGCTATGTGTTGTGAGCTTTCAGATAATCTTCATCAATCTTCAAAAGCCTTTTGGGGCAGTCTTCTTCCTTGGAAGCCCTTCGCATGTGCATTGATATTCAGTCCTAGGTCTCCCATGCTAATTTTTTATATGATATCCCAGGGCATCCTACCATTCATATCTCTTTCCTCTCCTATATCATGCTATCTCTTCTCTTTAGGGGATATCATGTATGTAAATTATGCACTATCTAGGTGCTGATTTTGAGGAATCTGGTGCTCAGTGCTAAAGCTATTGTTTATTCCATTGCAGAATTATTCAATGAGGTTATTTGTTATGGCTTACCTTCGTCCTGGTCACAACATATTATTTGCCCCATCCACAAATCTGAGGACCATTCAGATCCGAATAACTACATAACGATCATGATTGGGCCCACATTTGCTAAGCTTTATGCCACAGTTTTAAATATGAAACTCTCAAAACTGCTAGATCAGGTCAAGCTTAGAGTGAGAGGGAAGCCTGATTTCAGCAGTGATAATCAGACTATGATGTTATTTTCACTCTCGGTTATTCTTGAGGAGTCTCGTCAACATTCTTCTAAAGTATCCGCTTGTTTTGTGGACTTCGAAAGGCCTTTGACATTTTTCCTAGTCATCTTTGTTTTAGAGACAACATGACATTAGCGTCTTGCAGCTCTTTAACTCTAACGTCAAAATACCATGGTAGGTAGTTGATCATTTTTAGACAACTTTTGGTTTCTTACATGATGTCTAGGGCACCATTGACATCAAACAAGGATGTAAACTTTCTTCTTCATTGTTTTGGGATCTACGTTGACGAGCTTGAAGAATGAATGAATGAAAGATTTTAATTACGTCCGCGAGACCCAAATATGGTCTATGGGACCTCAAATATGGAAGTACAATTACTCAAATCATATCATATGATCTTTAATATCTTTGAGAAGGTTGTTCCTTCTCCTGCTGATTTGTGTTAGCAATTCTCCAACTTTTTTTATTTTCCTGTCTTCAAATAAATCTGTAATAAACTCGTTCCCAAGTGTTTCTTTGTATTTGTCACGGATATCTGAAAAACTCGGGCATTTATAGATGAAGTGTTCCTCTGTCTCTACTGCCCCTGTGCTTGCATAGAGTACATATTCTTTCTTCCCATTGTTCTTTGGGCGTTGTCCATCTCCCTGTTTCACATCTAAGCCTATGAGAGCTAGTCCTTATCTGAGCAATGAGTATTTTTTCCTTCCACTTGATTTCAGCGCCTATATACGCTTTTTCCTTGTGGTCATACGTTGGGTTAAAATTTGCAATATAATATTGTCTTTTCCTGCTTGCATTTTTCCACATTCCACTTCGAACTTTTCATTCACATAATTTTTAATGTCTTTGTTGACATTTGGGCATTCATTTATGTTGATTTCCCAACGTTTCATCCATTTCTGATTTTGTTTCATCCACGTATTCTTTCGCCTATGTAACTCTTCGTCCCCTAAGCTGCTCTAGGCCATCTATCATTTGTCATGTTTTCTGTTTTTTTCAAGTAACATAACAGCTTGGTCATAGCAATTGCTTCTAAAGGGAACATTCCAGTTTCAGCTAGAATAATTTCATAAGGGGTTGTGGCCTTAATTTTGAGAAAGTTTGTGATTAGATATTTTTGAATCCTTTCTATTTGCCTCCATTTTGCATTTGTTGTGCCACTAGCCCACACCTCGCAACCATACAACAGAACCGGTGTAACAAGTAGGCCAAATAAGACCTTGGTGGTCTTCCGGTCCCACAACTCGGCATTCCTACACCTGTTTTGAAGTGCATATAGTGCTCTCCGACCACTTTGAGTTCTTTTCATCCTACATGTATTCCAATTAAGTTTGTCATGAAAGTCTATGCCCGGGTATTTGTATTCTACTACTACATCAAGCGGTTCTCCTGCAAACTGAAATTTGAGTTGTTGCTTCTTCTTTTTTGCTGAAAAAATCATAATTTTTGTTTTGCTCGTGTTCACCTGCATCCCAACTTCTTTACAAAAGAGTTCTAGAGCTTGAAGGTGATCTTCTAGATCTTTGGCTGTTTTGGCAACAAGAATTACATCATCTGCATACATGAGGAGTTTTACCACATATTTGGCTAAATGCACACCCTCTCCCCCAAATTTGTTTATCCATTCTTCTAACTTGTCAATGTACAGCCCAAATAAGGTTGGAGATAGAGGGCAACCTTGTTTGACACCTATGTCACTACCAAAACATTCAGATAACCCTTCCTGTGTTCTGATTCTAGCTTTTACATGCTCATATAGTCTGTGAACTGCTGCCCTGTAGTGAATTGGAACCTCTAGCTCTTCCATTCTGCTCCATAATTTTTTCCTAGGCACTGTGTCAAATGCCTTTTTGAAGTCTACAAAACAGCAAAAAGCCTCCTCTTTTTTGTCCCATATTTTTTCCACTATGTGTTTGAGCGTGATACAGTGATCAATAGTTGAGTGTTTGGGCCTAAAACACTGCTTGCCCCTTTGCTCTCTTTCCCTTTTCTTCTGCCCATATGCTGATCCTACGCTCTATCATACTCCCAAACAACTTTGCAAAGAGAGGGTTGATCATGATAGTTCGATAGTTTGAGGGATTATTTACATCTCCACTTTTAAACAAAGGAATGGTCAAGCTAGTTGTCCACTCAGTAGGGAAGCCATTTTGTATGACCTCATTGAAAATTTCTTTGATTTGCGGTGCCAAGATATCTACCCCCCATTTTATATGCTCTGCTTGAAGATTGTCTATGTCACGGGCTTTTCCAGTTGCTAACTTTTTTATCCCTTGAATAATGTCTTCAATTGTGAAAAGTTCTTTCTTGACAATGATAGTAGGGGGTGTCTCCTGCTGGTTACTACGCTGATACGGTTGTTTTGAATACTCCAACCATTGATTAAGCTGTTATGTTATTTTCAGTTTGCATCCTTTTCACGCTTAGTTCCTTCCAAAATTTCTTTGGTTCATGCTTCCCTAAATAAATCAATTCTTCCCTCCTTGTTTTAGTGTATTCTTCTTTTTTTGCCCTTACCAGTTTCTCATATGCTTTTTTGTTTGCTCTTGTTTTACCCGTTGGTTCCTTTAGTAATCTTCGCATTTTTTTGCAATCTTCATCGAACCATGGGTTGGTTGGGAAGCTATTCCTTTCTTTCTTTTTAGGTTTAGCTCTCTTGCATTTGTTTAGAGCTTCTTGAATAACTTGCATTAACCATTCACTCTTACTGTAATCTCTACTACTGTGATGTAGTTCTTCCCTTTCCTGTAACTTATTATTTAATACTGCTCTAAAATTTTGCCGATTTTCATCTGTTAAGAGAATGTTTCCCTTGTGAGGATATTTATTTTGATTGCCTTGCAAGTGTTTTTCCCTTGGTTTGTCTCCATGCATTCGAAGTTTCATAACAATTGGGTTGTGATCTGACTTAAGTTCCACTGGAGAATCTTCCACTTCTAGCTCCTCTATTTTTGGTATGTAATTACGTGAGCATATTACATAGTCTATTACACTTTGTCCCTTATATGTTTTGCATGTATACTTTCCTGAATTTTTCCATTTGTTCATCCCATTGCAAATAATCAAATTGTATATGTTGCAAAGACCTAACAACTCTTCTCCATATTGCGTGATAGCCCCATGCTCATCTTATGAAGTCCTGGTCCACTTGTTGATTTTCCTCTTTGGCATCCAAAGAGGATTAATCTCAATATATTCGTTACCTTCTAGAATGTTAGCTTGCTTATTTGCTGTCCTTGCATTGAAATCTCCAATTAATATAATATCCCCCAACTTACTGTATATTGAAATGTCTCTTTTTAGGGAGGAGTATGGGTCTTCTCTGTTAAGGTCATGTTTCTTATAGAATTTAGAATTCTTGGGAGCAAAATAACATCTTGCTATGCTAATAACTGACTTATTTTCTAGGATCTTTATCCAAATGTATTGTTTGTTTTCATCTTGTTTTTCAATTTTAATGACCCTATCCCATTCCTCTTTTATTAAAACCATAATACCCCCATGCCCTTTGCCATTTTCTGCTTCTTTATTCCATACTGCTATTTTTTTGTATCCCACAAATTCTGGAGTCCTACATCCATCGTGTTCATGTGTTTCGTCAATATGATTATATCTTTGTCTCTAGCAATGGGCCCTAACCCGGGTCCTCTTCTCCAAGGGAAACCTCTACAGTTCCAACTTACCATTGTAAGATGTTTCCGGGCGGGCCATACTCCCTATTTATTTTGGATTTGTTTAGATGTGATGTATGCCTTTCCATTTCTTAAATATGCCTGTTTCCCTTCATTCCTTGCTGCCCTCACCTTTTCCCATTCCTTATTTCTTTCTTCCTCTTTGTAAAAATGTTAGGTCATCATCTAAATAAAATTGTGACCCTCTCAGCATGCCTCTGTTTTTAAGTAACCTTATTTTATCCTCGTAGCTCATCAATGTGACCCGAATATGTCTATCTCTGCCTCCTTCTCTCAGCCTGCCAATTCTGCTTACTTTTTTTATCTGACCCTTCCATTGTAATCGATCTGACAAGAAGTTCCTGGTTAAACGATTTGTGTCTTCCCTGTCCCCATAATCTTTCAACCCTTTGATGATTATATTTGTTAACTTCTCATGTCTTTCTTTCTCTTCTGTTATTTGAATTTTTACTTGCTTCTCTATCAACTCTTTTTGTTGATTGACTGGTTCTTTTACTACTTGAGACCATGTCTTTGTCTTTGCTAATTCATTTCGTAGCTCATTTTCTCTTGTTTCAATGTTTTGGAGTGTTTTCTGTACCTCTTTTATTTGATTTGCATTTGTTTTTTCCACCTCTATTGCATCATTGATTGGGGTATGGATGGCTTGTTTGAGGACATGCCATTCACGTTGACCCATGTTTGCAAGGTTTTGTAGCTTTGACACTTGCTCCTTGAGCTGGTTGTTTTCTTTTTCCAGCCTCCGAATGGTGTTTATAACCTCATCTGATTTAGTTTCTCTTAATTTCTCCCTCCTTTCCATGCTTTCAAGTTTCTCTTTCATCTTCATTAGCTCTTGCACATAAAGTCTTGGTGCCCACATGAGTGGTGTAGTTGTCGGATTTGTAAGTTTCTTCCTCATCTGAAAACTCATTTTGGTGATTTGCCTTTGATTGTTCCTTATTCTCCACCTGTTTATGTGGTAGAATATTTTTTATTTTTATTTTTTGATATGCCCTTTTCATTGTTGTTGCCCTTGCTCGAGCTTGTCGACGCCTTAATATCCTCCAATACTTTTTCTCATTGACATATATTGGTTCTTGCAATTGTTGCTTCCCTTCTTCCATTTTCAAACCCTTTATAGCCGAACCCTCTGTACTATTGATCCGTTGAAATAAATGTGTAATAAAACCCTCTTGCTCTGCAAACCCTCTGCTGCAAACCCTTGCTGATAATAAAACCTTCTGCCGCAAACCCCTATAACGAATGTATTTCTCCTACCTACTTAAATTGTTTTATAAATCGAAAGAGGACAAAAAAAATATGCTTACCCGATGAAATAGATGTTTAATACAATACTCCGCCGCAAACCCTCCTTGCTCTGTAAAAACCCTTTGCCGCAAACCCTTTAATTTTTTTTTTGTGCTGATATTTCTTGTCTGGAGTGTACAGTTCAAATATTCTTCGTTCTATCGGTTCTGCTTCAGTATCCCCGTGCTCTGCTTCAGTCCTGCTTCAATATAACGGAGTGTTAACGAAAGGGGGATTTGCAAAGTCTAGAGAGGATTGGATGGAAAGATTGCCAATTTACTCATAAAATACACATGTTGACAATGGTTGCTTTCTAAATCATATCTTGGTAGCTATATTGCTTTTTGCAAAGGACGTAGATTTTTCTTGCTTGTACTCTAGAGGGCTTGCAAAGACAATTGAATGCTCTTGCTTGCTTTGGTGACTTTAAACAATTAGTAGTCAACCTCAGCAAGACTAACATGATCATATTCAACACAATAAAGAGTACCCTTTCTAAGTCTCAATTGAAGGGCAAGTCAATTGAGATCACCATTGCCTAAACATACTTGGGGGTTTAGTTTATAGGTCCTTTCCATAATTTTCGGTCAGCTTCATAATGGCAACTTCGCAAGGATACACCTCTCTCAGTGTTGGAATGCCCCAGTGTTTCAAGCTTTTTTGATTGTATCTTAAAACCCACACTTCTTTATGGATCTAAGATTTGTGGCCCAACTTTACGGTGTGTTGATTGGGCTTGCATTGAGAGTTTCGAAACTATTTTGCTTTAGTGATTTATCTGATGTAAACGAATAATTCCACAATAAATTGTTTAGGCTGAGTTTGGCGCTTATCTTCTTTGCCTTGATTGTATCTTCAAAATTATTTTTCAATTTAATTGCCTTAGATCCATGGGTTATTGCCTTGAGGTCAAGAGAGAGCTCAATATTTGGTACTTTTTTTTTCCTAATAATGGGTTTCCTATACAAGCATTTTTGTCTAAGACCACTTATAGTTGGCATCGTGGATGTTAGAAGTTATTTCTCTTCTTCTGTCAATTGACATCTCCATAGATCGATTACCTCATTTCAATCGCTTTTTAAATGCTCCTCCTATTCTTTTTGATAAGAAGGTGACTAATCAAGCTACCAGAGATGATGTTTATCAACAATATATTTAGATCACTCGGGTCGCTCCATCTAAATATTTTAGTCCTAAGTTGGCCTTCTACGCTAAACATTTCACGAGGATCGAGAAGGGCATTATTACTTATCTTGATTATATCTAGTGATGTTGGACATAAGGTCATGATTCCTTTTGGTCAACTCAGAGTGTGCTCACATCTATTACGAGTGGATTCAAACCACCATATTCCGTGAGAGGATAGGGTATGTCATCTTTGTTGACTCCAAGAGGTGGAGACTAAAGATCATTTCATCTTCAGGTGTCCTATTTATTATGAGATCCGAGGGATGTACTATTGCTTGTATAGAGACTTAGGTGTATCACTCGCTACTTTTTTCAGTAATCATGACCAAAGATGCTTGGCTCTGTACCTTTATGAAGCTATCACTCTTCGGTCTTAGTTTTTAGAGGGGAGATCAATACTACTCGATTAATGACCTCATTCTTTCACTCTTTCTTAGCTGCCAAGACTAACAAGTGTTCATTTGAAGCTACAACTCTCTAGAATGTTAATGATTGATTTGTATGCCTTTGTTTACATATGAGAGTGACTAATAGGGCTTTGATTTTTTCTTCATCCATGAGATGGGACAAGTGCATGATGTCCCTTCAAAGTGTTATGGTGGGAAATTGTATCTGCTTTTGACCTTTGGTGCGAGGTTTTGCAACCTTGGATTTTTTTTGTGCTTTGTCACAACTACCCTTGAAAGCGTCATTGCCTCCTCAAAGACCAAAATCTACACTCCTATTGGACAAAACCCTCCTAGGGTTTGATACTCAACGATCCTTGATGGTGGTTGTAACCATTGTGCTAACTAATTTGATGCTAAGTCACGTGTCCTCATAGTGTCTTGTTTGGTGGAATCCCTTTTGCGTTCCTCCTCCATAGCCAGTTCTTTAAACCCCTCTCGCATTTGCTATTGCCAATTCTTCATACCCCTCAGTCGACGGTGGGTGCAATTGACATATGACACATACTCTAACGGGTCTTGTGGCCTAGTTTCTTGTATTCATTCTGCTTTGGTTACCCTTGGATGGCCTAGGCTGAGCCAACTTAGGTCTAGATGGTCTACCCTCTAATGGCCTTGGCCTGGACGGTTAGGTCAAAGCTTGCCTTGGATGGTCTTGTAGAAGACTAGATGACTAGACAAACAACAAACAAACGACTTTCTCTCTTTCATTGACGGCTTTCTCATTGGTTGATAAAACAACCCCTGTGCTTTGAATACAAAGGGCTTCCGAGGGCAAGTTATAATCCAAAACAGGTCTATCTAGGATGTCATCTCTAGGACGCCCAATTAGCATCTAATGGACATCTGGGCATCTCCAGGATACCTCAGTGCACCAAGGATGTCGGCGGGATGCCCGGGACAAGCCACAACTGTCCTTAGGACAGCTGGGCATCCTAGACGACATCCATGCCATGAGGGGACAAACAAATCAAAAGATCATATTGGTAACAGATTGATGATACACTATTGATGTTATTTTAAGACATTTCCATGACAAATTGAAGCAAAATTACGGGTGGATTCTGTAACTGTAAGAAACACCAAACAGGTAAAGTGCTTCTGCTGTTCCCATGACAGCTCTCATTGACTTCGTTTCCCATATCATCTATTGCCTTCTCATCATGTGTATCTGTTGGCAGCACAGTAACAGAATCCTTTTGGATGTGGACCAAATCTGGATTGAATCAGATCTTTGGGACTGTCTAGAGCCTTTTTTATTAGGAGAAATTTCCAGTATGATTTCGAGTTTTGGATTTAAACTCTTATGAATGGTTTTGGATATTTGCATTTTTTAGTGTATATTTTACATATTAATGTGTTTATATCAACTTATTATCTTAAAAAAGTATATGTTTTTATTTCTCAAGAAGATTCAAGTTTTCAGGTTTTTTATTGAGATATCCATATTTTTGGATTTTATTGGCTTTCTGTATGGATCTGGATTTTTGAACCTTGTTACTATGTTTGGCAACCATAAGCATTAGGTCTTAGTACCAGTGCCTATAGAGTAGTCACTATTCAAAATGGCAAACATGTTTTTGAATTTATTAAGCCTCCTTTCCCATGCTGCCAAGCTTAATTTTGAGCTTGTTTATTTTGCTTGTCAGCTTCTATGCTTTTCTGCTCCATTATACCTGCTTTTTGGAGTCCCCATCTACGATAACTCAGTTATGTGAATCCTCAGTTGAACATCCATTTGGGCCTTGAGACTGCTGAAAAGTGGTCTATGACTCTATACAATATTGAAGCAAATCTTCCACTACCAAGCTTTGAGACAGGAGTAGAAAACATCAAAAATATAATGCCCCACATCATACTTATTAATAAATAACATAATGGTTTGATGTTCCATTGTTTTCTTTGCTTCGACATTATTCCTAATTCCTAAATTCCTATGCTTCTACATTATGTTATGTTACATATTTATGGGGGATATATATATATATATATATATATATATATATATATATATATGAGCCATCCCTTAGCTGTCTCATTGTCATCTTGGATTTTGGGGCTGAAACACATCTAGTCTTTCTATGTCATCCCTGTTTCAGAAACTCTGTGGAAAATAGCTTTCTGACGATGAGCTCCAACTTGCACATGGTTTGCATGGAATTTGAGACGAGTAATGCAAGTTAGACAACTAGGGCAAAATCATGGACTGCATTCACATGTCAAAGGGTAACTAAAGCAAGATGGCAAACGATAGTTATACTTGGATGATGTCAATGAATGACACCATGCAGATGGACATTGTCTTGCACACTATTGACACCCCACAATGGGTTTGGATGACTTGCCCAGACAGCCTTGTCTAGACTGCAAGCCCGAATGATAGTCTGACGACGACAAGGCTGCCTTCGATGGCCATACAACTACCTCAGGTGGTAGCAACTATAATTAAAATGAATAGATGGCTGCTCTAGACAATAGCAGCAGTAGCAAGGATGGCCAAATTGCTGCCCCAAACGTCAACTGTGGTAGTAGGGATGGTTAGAGGATTACCTAGAACACAAAAATGGCAACGAGGTCGACTACCTAATTGCCCCACATGGCAACAATGGCAACAAAGACACTTTGGAAAATCTTTTCGCTTAGTCAATCTCCATGCTTGTGTCCTTTCATTCTGACGATGGGCTTATGTAGATTTACAATGCCAAACCCTCAAATGGCATGCATTTCTTGTAGTGCACTTTGTTCCTCCTTGGAGACCAAGTTTTTTTGTTTGATCTGCAACAAGAATTAAATATAGAATTTTCTTTGTGTTGACTTTTAGAGATTAGTTGTGTCGAACATGGGATAGGTAGCTAGGGTGATTTCCAAAGGGTCAAGGTAGATCCCTTTTTTTGCTAAAATTCGGTACTAGTTTTAGGAACTTTTAAGGAATTTTGAGGATTTCCCTCTTCTTAAGCGGGCCACACATGTTTTATTTTTGGAGACTCAACTCCCTATGCCACCAAGGCAGTTGCTAGTGTTTGCTAGTCTTTGTCCAAAAAACAATGACAAGAAAAGGTGGTTGGACACTCTTCCCTTGTAATGAGGGGGTTTTGTAGAAGGTTCACTTCCTACACATCCTTTCACTAGTCAAAGGGGCTTTTGTAATTTTGTTGGACTTTGTCATTCATCCTTGCACATGTCGTCTTCATCATGTTCGTTCTTTGTCCCAGTTGTACATTGTGTGATCCGCTCAGACCTGCGCATAGGTTCACCTCATGTTCGTTGCTATCTACATTCACATACATTTTGTGGATTGTCACTCATTTGCTGGTTGCACTATATTTTTTTGAGCCAACATCAATGTGATAACGACATCAAATGTAGTATAGTTGTTTCATAGTTTGCAATGTGCAAAGAAATAATGTACAAATAACATATAACAACAATGAAGTTCGAACTCACAAAATGTGTATGTCGTTATCTTTATGCAACACAATTGGCAATTCAATCTCCTATGCAACAGGAATCATACAATGCTCAAACAAGCAGAACACTAGAGTATCATTACCATATGCAACATGCTTCTCTAGACAGGTAGAAATGAATGTATACAAAGAGATCATCAGAGTGATGGTTGGTAACCATCCAACTACCAACTACCTTATGCCTGTATGCAAAAGTTAAAAGTATCCACTATGTTTAATATGATATTTTATAATCACTTAGGTATTGCACACTCACATGCAACAACCTACACAGAACAAACTATACACGTATCAAAATGCTCGTGTGTGACCATGCATGTGACAAGCTGGCATCATGTCAGATTTGGTACCTACACAGCAATTTACTCAAAGAGAATTTGGGTACATATCTTGTTTCTTTTGGGAGCTGTTAATATTGCAGAGCTTGAAACTAATCCACAGGCCCGAGCTTTGGTTCACCTCCTGGCCTCTAACATGATATAGTTTAATGCAGATAATGCACAAATTAAGAAATGAATTGGATCATAACTATATACCATGAAAAACATGGACGTGAGCCTTGCACTACTCATATCCTTGAACCTATCTGAAAGATCTGACATTTCATTTTCAAAGAAAGTGCAAGTCCCATGACATTTATAATGCTTCTGGGAAAAAGAGCTAATACAAGCAAAATAGCCATGCTCAAGATAAAACCTAATGGAGAAAAGAGCTAATACCCACAAAATAGCAATTATCCAGAGAAAGGTCCCGTATTCCTTCATTGCCCACATAGCTATGAATACTTGTAATTGCTTTGTAATTTTCATTTCACCATGTTAGGGTCAACATTCACATCTTCATTTTTTGCCTTTTTTTATGGGTCAGTGACTTTAATAACACAATAATACACACGATCCATACGCATACATTTCTATTCACAAAATTGGCAAGGCTTAATAGCTATAATTAGAATTGATGCTAATGAAGCAAAACATATGCTCACACATGTGCACACATATGCATGTATCATGCTTATATTACCATTCACAATAAAAGGCATGAGTGTTCCTATTCACAAAATTGGCTAATGCTGCTAGGCAGGGCTTAATTGCTCTAGTTAGAAATTGATGCTAATGAAGCAAAAATGTCAACTTAGCAAACCTCAGATGAATAACTAAAGGTGGTGGCCACCATATGCTTGAAATATTTGCAACATAAACGTGGAATGATATATAACTTCTTCAGATTGATGATGCTGAATGCATGTTAAATTTAAATTTCTATCATAAGTTAGGCATAGAAGTCCTCATCAAGCAACAAATTGACGATTATGTCAATCCTTCTTGTGTATCATTTTGTTAGTGGTATTTTCACTTGATACTAAGATTTACAATGAGCCAAGTCATGTTTGGTTTTAAAATATCTTAAGTGATGTTTTGACATATTTGCACTCTGATCCCAACATTCATCTCTCTCATACTATTTCTTTGATTTAGACATCCTTAGTTAAACAAATATGACTTCTGACTGTCTTCAATTTAGGAAGCCGTAGACATTCCTCCATATACTACTATCACTAGACCATTTCAAAGGATTGTTAAAAAAAAAATTGGGAGTGCACACTCGACACTCATACTACTAAAAGCACAAATTTTTATTCAACAGAGTTTAAATTCAAATACAACTGGGAGGGATGATGGCTATCACATGCAAAACACAAGTTCAGAGATTAGGTGTTCCTCTCTTCTAATGTAGCGAGTTGTGAGGATGATTCTTAAAATGCAGGGCCTAGAGTTAATGGCCTTGATGTATTTGTCAGCAACTACTAAACATGGCAAGAATGATAAACATTTTGAATGGCTGGAAGGATTCTTTCATTTTTATAAAAATTGTATAAATACCTTCAATGCATTCTTCCTTTAGGGAAAAATGGCAAATACATTGCTACAAACTCTCTAGATGCCATCTTTTGTGGTTTGCAAGATTTATTTGTGTTACATAGACATAAGACCCTTAAAAATTCATTTTTGTTACAAATCATGGACCTGTGAGGTAACATAGATAAAGGCCAAAATTTAATGCATCATAGTATGGTTTGTGCTAAAATGTGTGATGTGGCTATAAGTCATGCAACCAAATTTTCTAATTAGGTTTGATTTGTGTAATACTTGAGGAATCATCTAACAGTATTGTTCAATTCTATCTGATTTGGTGTTTTATAAGTATGTGATTTGAAATAACATTCCTATATCAAAAGTGCTAAGGTCAATAAGTGGTAAGGGCTTTGGCTTATCTTTGAGAGGTCCAAGGTTCAAACCCCACTCAGTATGAGGGGACCATGACTCCTCATAAAAACATGTGTAAACTCATTGAAAAAAAAAATGCTAGGGTCAATAAGTATTTTCCTTAACTCTGCATTAGTACTTTAGTAAATTGAAGTTGTCTTTCTTTTGCAGTATAAGGGTGATGATGAGGAGGTGGATGTGGAAGGACTCGATCATCACGAGGGTCGTGGCTTCGATTTGAATGTTTGAGGTGACATACATTCCGAATTTATGCAATAAACAATATAGGATAAAGTTATCTTTCTTTTGCAGTACAAGGGTGATGATGAGGAGGTGGATGTCGAAGGACTCAATCATCACGAGGGTCGTGGCTTCGATTTGAATGTTTGAGGTGACATACAGTCCAAATTTATGCAATAAACAATATAGGATAAAGAAGGTTTGTTTTAATTGTAAATAATTTGAACTCATGAATGAACCTCAATTTTCACATAATGAACTAATGTGTATAATTTTATTTAATTCTAATTTTATAAATGGATTTTGTTCTGGTCCATGAGTTATCTTTGGAGTTGTATGGGTTTTTCAAATTTTAGAACAATGTAGCGTTTTCAACATGCAATATTTTTAACACCATTCCCATTTAACATGCATGACATGCATGCGCGCACACGCACACACATCCACACACTTCACATGTTTAGTTTAATATATGTAAAGCATGTACAAAATCAAATTATTTGTGAACTTTTGTCTAACCGGCTTAGATAAAATATGAGCCGGTCAAGAATTTGAATTCTTTTATGGCAATAGGATTTTTCATGTTTGTCTCCTTATAAAAATAAGAATATTGAATTTGTTGATGTTTTTGAGTTGTTTCATAAATAGATTGTTTTATAGGTATTATATGTTTAGTTCAACAAAGGGAATACATCTAATATTGTGATATTCATTTTTGTGGTCATTATTTTATAATTATGTTCCTTTCATTGTTACACAAAACTTAATTCAAAATGCACATATGTATTAAAGCAAGGGATTTAAACATCAAATATGATTTAAATATTCATTTTAGATTATAGTTCTTTATAATGAAGTATTGGAGGTTCTATCTTTAGCATTTGTGATAATACTTATTCTTCTTAGTAACACAAATTTGGAATTGTACCTTTTTATGTTGAATAGTTTATTTTTATTTTTTATATTTTGTTTTTTCTCGTTTTCATCCTCTACAATCAACATTATGCTTGGATGATTAAGTTTTATATTCTCATTTGTTAGATTTTGGGTTTATAAATTTTATACACATTTTTTGAGTTACATTATTGAGTTTTCTTGAATCTATTTGATATACTCTATGTTCTTATTCATATGAGATATTTTGTTACAAAGGGGGAAAAAATATAACTATGTTGCATATTTCAAGTGGTTAGTTTTATGGTATGTCTTTTGTATATGCACAATCGATTTGAATTATTTGGTATTTTTCCTAGTTTAGATTTTATTATAGCCATGCAAAATGCTTAAAATAAACAAGGGTATATATATATATATTTCCTAGGAAAAAAATTGTAATTTTTGTTTCTCAGTTTGAAAAAAATAACAATGCGACGGGTATGAAGTACCCTCAACAATTTCAGTTACATCTTATCTAGGAGTTGGTAAACTGGACTGAGAGAAGTATTGAATTCTTTGCTATAATATGTTACAGTCAGTTTACAATGCAGAAACAAAACAAAATCCTAATAACAGGATTTACGGGTGGAAAGCAGAAATAATTTCCTGATCAATCACAGTTTTTGAATGACTCTTACCTGATTACAAAAACTAAGGATTTAGGTTTCAATTCTGAAGAGACACTATTGGAAGCATGTCTTTCTATAAAATAAAGACAAGGGCCTCTTTCAAAACCCTTTTTTTTTGGTTATTAATAGATCTATGATATGATCCTTAATAAGAGGAGGAATGTGATGAAACCCCAAGTCCCTTTTTTTTTGGCTATTAATAGATTTCTGTTATGATCCTTAATAAGAGGAGGATTGTGAGGAAATCCCAATTCCATTTCTTTTGGCTATTAATAGATTTCTAATATGATCCTTAATAAGAGGGGAATTGTGAGGAAACCCAAGTCCTTTTTTTTTTTTGGCTATTAATAGATTTCTGATATGATCCTTAATAAGAGGATGATTGTGAGGAAACCCCAAATCCTGTAACCACTTCTTCCCTCTACCAAGTGCTTAGTGGAAGGTTCAAACCATCTTTTGAAAGACCACTTGCTTCTACATTTAGTTCCCTATAGATGTGCTTGTATGAATTCTTTGTTATAGAAGATTCTAATAATTTCACTTGCTCATAGAAAGGATTGAAGAGCAGGTTTATCATCTCAACATGATCTACAAGCCTACTTATCACTAATTTTGAATCTCCATAAATATGTAAAGTTATAATTCCTTGCTCCACTGTTATTCTCATCAAGAGGATCAATTCTGTCTATTCTGCCATATTAATTGTTCCTTTCTCTAATTTTTCCTTGAAAGTGATCTTATGATTTTTATTTAAGTAAAGGGCTCCTCTTGCCTCATATCTACCTGGGCTGCCCTGGCAAGTTCCCTCAAAGAAAGCCCATGACTTTATAGGATCTACTATTACTGTTCCTATATGCGTGCTTAGTTTTGGTTTTGCGATTTTTTTTAGATTTTCAAAAATGGATTTAATATGCATTTGCACCAGAAACATTGGATTTTCCTTACATTCAAACTTGGCATTTCTAGCCAGCCAGAAGCCCCATCCCACTATCAAAGGGATACGTCTATACACCCTTAGTTCTCTTTCTTTGAACCACTGTTGCATGCTATCCAAAAGATTCCTAACATGCCACTATACTTATTCTTGAGTCAGACAAAATTGAAGTCCACACTTCTCTTGTGAAAGGGCAATGAGCCAAAAGATGGTTCATTGTTTCTTCTTCCTTTTTGCACATGACACATTGACTTGGTCCTTGCAAAGACCTCCTTTGAAGAACATTCAATGTTAGTGCTTTTTTGGCTGGATCTATTCAATCAAAGATTGTAGTTTTTAGAGGAAGCTCTTACCTTCCATATTCTACTCCACCACCAAAGGTTCTCATTGTTGTTGTCAAAGCTTGCCTTATACCTTTCTCTAATCGTGTATTGCCCACTTGTTGGATTCTTGGACCATATTAGAAAGTCTCTTTGCTGATTTAGTCTTATATTTGCTCTTTCTAGTTCCTTTGTGTAATCATGCCAAATATGTGTATCATTTCCTTCTACTGTTAGCTCTTTTGTTGTGTGCCATATTGGTTTCTATATTTTAGTACTTTGTGTTGATATCATGTGTGTGAATACCATCTTTATTTATCTATAGAGAAGATTTGTTATGTTTTGTGGAAGCTGACAGTCTCCTTGCTTCCTAGCTAAGGATCTTTGTCTATCTTTACTACGTTTCCATTCCCTATTTTCTAAGGCAAGAAATTCCTAACAAATGAAAAAGCTCTCACTAGTGCTTTTCAAATAATTGTGGTTTTTGAAACCGATGTATTTTATAGTCTAATCCAATCTACAAATGATAAGATGCCCAAACATTTTTCTTGAAATACTTCTTGCCTTAATCCTTTGCCGGTTATCAATCTACATAAACTTTTTGTTGCTAAAGCCTTTTCAAAATTATGTATATTCTTGAGGCCCCATCCTCCGCTTGATTTTGATTTAGCATATATGTTCTATTTTTTTTCGAAAAATAATTTGAAAAAACTTGTATTAAAACAATGATCATTTACAAGTTGGGATGAGACTTCTCCCAACCTTAGCCAAAGAGAACAATGTTTACAACAGTAAAAAAAGATTTGCATTGGAGCCAAATCTCTTAAACCATATTTCTACAATGGTTGTTCACCTATTTACAACTATAAAAGAAGATCTACATTGGAGCACAAATCTCCTAAACCATATTTCTGGAATGGTTGTCCAAATTAGCTAAACACTGGATTTCCTCACCAACCTGCCTAATCATCTAATCCTCAATAGCCATGTCACTGTGCCACTGAACCCCTACTTCCTTAGTGCCCATCTTAGTTAGGAAGTCTCCACTTTATTTAGATCTCTCCTCACATAAACTAGAATCACATCATCTAATTCCCTCCACAATTCCTTAATTTGAGTGACAAGAATCCTCAACCTCCATGTCTTCAAAGCAAAGTTCCTCATGCAATCTAGAGCTCCAACCATTATTTTAGAATCTGATTTTAGGATTATCCTCGTGTAACCTTGTTTTACTGCCCAAATAGAAGAAAATTTGATAGCTAAGGCTTCCGTTTCATTGTTTGTGGTTCTTCCCAAGCCTTGCAGTTCCCAATAGAGCACTGTTCCAACATGATTTCGGCAAACCACTCCAATTTTAGCTCTACCCGGATTGCCTTTTGCAACTCCATCAATATTAATTTTAATCCAACCTTTTGGGGTGGTTTCCAACTAGCTTTGTCTTGCCCCTCTTGCACTTCAACTTCCTTCTCCATTGTCCCTATAACAACCTGAGTTTCCTCTTTAGCATACACTCCCACAATTTTTGTGACTTTGCTCCAAATGACCTGCCAAACTCCATCTAAAGAAGAAAATGTTTCTCTAAAAATTCAGCCATTTCTCTCAAACCACACTTGCCACCAAATGAAGTTTAATCCAAGCTCCCAACCAATACAAAGAGCTTTAGATTTAAATCTATCCCTCTTCCATATTTCCCAAATATTAATCGATTCAAATCACCATTTAACTCGAATTTTATAATATAAAAACCATCTCTCCTAGATCTGGCGCGTGAATGAGCACTCAAACATCAAGTGTTCAACTGTTTTCTCACTCTTGTAGCATAAAACACATTGAGATGGACCAATGATTCCCCTACATCTGAGATTATCAAAAGTAAGAATTCCATTATGCATGAACTGCCAGGCAAAAAAGTTTACTTTCGGCCAACCTTTGGACTGCCAATTCATTCTCCAATACTCAACCTGATATGCATGAGGAGGAGGCTTTGGAAGGATCTTATCATATCCATCCTTCATTGTGTAGACACAAAGGCTCCCATAGCCCCAAGCTAATTCATCCTCCTCATCTCTACCTATGAGAAATCTTTCTATCAAGATTTTAGTCATGATGCGTGTCAAATCCGGAGGGATTGAAACTGGCCACTAATCCAACTTCTTAAACTACTTAAACTTATAATTCCTCAACTGACTAGTGTTGAAATAACTTTCAATTTGGACCCAACCCCTGGTTTCCATGGCTGTTTTTATCGGTTGCAATTCAGGAAATTCAACAATGATAGGTGGGTATTGATCCCATGAATTTGTCCAAAATCGTGCCTTATCCCCTCTTCCCACTTTCTAAAATAATCCATCTTTTACTACTTGAGATCCTAACTTAAGAGCCTGCCACACTAAGGATCCATTACCATCCAAAGGTAAACGACCCACCTCATTTGGGTTTACCTGTCCCAAATATTTACTAGTTAAGATTCTACTGAATAAAGAAGTTGGTTGGGAGATCCACCTCCAATAAAGCTTTCCAGCCAAAGCTTTATAATTTAACTTTGATCTTCTTAGTCCCAAACCTCCTTTTACCTTGGGTTGACTTACTTTCTCTCAACCTACTAAGGCCCATTTCCTCTCTCCTTTTACTCCTTCCCATTAAAATTTTCTAGCCATATTGTCCAACTCTTTCCATATGGTATGTGGGGCAACAAGGATAGAAAATTATAAGTTGGCATGGCCTGAATGACTGAAAGTTAATCTACCCCCATAGTTTAACCACTCATGAGACCAATGATTAATTCTTTCCTTGATACAGTCCAAAATATTCTTCCAGATATCTATTTTTAGTTTTTTAAAATGCAAAGGGACCCTCAAGTATACCACTTGGAGAGAAGTCCTTGTGAATCCCAAGGTCTCTAAAATTCTGTCTTGAAGCCTTTGATCAAGATTGAAAAAGACCACTTTCGATTTTTTATCATTGATGACTTGGTTTGTAGCCCTAAGGTAGACATTAAGTGTATCTCTAATCATTCTTGCTTCCCTGAAGCCGGCCACTCCTACCAATCCTGTCATTCACAAACTGTAGGTGAGTCAAAACTTCCTCACCCACCTTTATACCTGTTAGCAAACCTTGTTGTCTTCTCCTCAAGATGAGTCTACCCAAGCCTTCAACCAATATGAGAAAAAGATAGGGGGAACAAGGATCTTCTTGACGAAGGCCTCGAGTAGCTCCAAACGGTTTTGAGGGAAGACCCTTGATTAACAGAGTATGTCGGAGTAGAAACACAACTCATGACACATTCTATCCAATTCTGAGAGAAACCAAAGGCTGCCATCATATTTCACAAGAAGCTCCACTCCACCCTATCATAAGCCTTTGACATATCCAATTTTATGAACATTCCTCTATTACCAGATGTTTCCATTGAATGGATTGCCTTCTGAGCTAGAACCACACCATCCAAGATCTGCCTACCCTCTACAAAACCCCCTTGCTTCGAGGAGATAATGCTATGTAGAATAGGTTTTAGCCGTCCAACCATTACCTTTGTGCTTATTTTGTATATGACATTGCATAAGGCAATAGGGTCTATAATTTGAAATATGCACCCCCTCCTCCCCTTTTGGAATTAAGAGAATGAAAGTAGGATTTAATGCTTTAAGCATTCTTTTACTACCTTTGGAATCCTGTATAACAACCATTACATCCTCCTCCAAGTTGCCCAAAAGGCTTGAAAAAACTCAATTGGAAAGCCATATGGACTTGGTGTTTTTCCAGTGCTCATTCCAAAGACTACATTCTTCAGTTCCTCTCTATCAATGGGTTTAAGTAGGGCCTGATTTTCTTCTTCAGAGATAACAGAGGGTATGACATCAAGAATTTTTTGAGCCTCTTCATCTTGCACTATACTTTCCTTAAATAGTTTAGAAAAATAACCCATTGAATGGAAATGCATAGCTGGAATTGTATCAAAGGAGTGTTCATTCTCATATTGAAGAGCTTCCATGTTGTTCGTCTGTCTCCTAGAACAGGAAGCCCGATGGAAAAATTTGGTATTTTTATCACCTTCTAACAACCAAGTGGTTCTTGCTCTCTGTTTCCAGTAGGTCTCCTCTTGGTTGTCAATGTCCTCAACCGCTTTACACAATGCATCATCCTCTTCTTTGAGTTGCTCTGTAATTGTTCCTTCCCTAAAGTGTTTTTGAACCTCATCCCATCTGGCCACCAATGGAGCTCTTTGGACCTTGAAGTTTGTCGTGTTAGCTCTCCTCCATTGTTTCAGTTGATATTTGACATAATGAAGCTGTTTGTGGAATCTAAACATTGCTGTCCCATATGCTGGGCGACCTTCTTCCCACCACTATGGAATTTTCTTTCGAAGTTTTTCTTTTTGTAACCAAATTTTTTCAAATTTAAATGGTTTGTGATGCTGCACTATCTTGATCCCCCCTTCCAACAAAATGGGAAAGTGATATGAAACTGGACTCTCCAAACTTTGAAATTTTAAATTCCATTTTACAAATGCCTCCTCTGAAACCAAAAAACGGTCTAACTTCACCTTCTTGCTATGTGGCTTCCTCTTATTAGTCCAAGTATAGTTGGTTCCAGGGCATTTAATATCCACCAAGTGTAATGCTTGGACTTGGGCAATCATAAGTCGATCCCCTAGGTCCAAAATTGGGGTTCCCCCTTCTTGATCTCTAGAGGATAATTTAGCATTAAAATCCCTAGCAATAATCCATTCTAACTCTTCCCTTGAGATTATCATGTTATGCACAATTTTCCATTGATGCATTTGACCATCTAGGTTTTGAGCCCCATAAAGAATTGTGATTAAAACATGTTCAACTGTGACATTGTTCCTAAAATGTGATGTGAGAACACCCCTCCAAGCTATATGTTCTATTGCATTCCGTTCAAGAGAGTTCCAAAAAGTAACTATCTCCCCTGAGGCCCCTTGGGCAGCCACTTCCATATGATCAACACCCCTCCAAAGTCTATTTACTATTTTACACATAAGATCTAATGATATTTTTGTCTCCTGAATAAGCAAAAAAAATTGTTTTACATTTTTCTAAGAGTCTTCAAGCAACAGATTGATGGGTTCTATTGTTTAAGCCCCTAACATTCCATGATTGTATAATCATTGGTTACCTTGAGAGCAGTAAAAATCTATTGGCCTCACCGATCCTCCAGTGATTAGTTTGTCTCCTTGAACTGCTATCAATTCCTTATTTGATTTTCTACCCACTCCTTGAGAGTTGCTATTTTTTGATCTCTTTTCCACCTGAGTTATCCTTGGAGTTGGCCCTTCTCTATTCTTTTTTGCTATGGCCATGATGACATCCTTAATTATCGGTTGCTCTTGGTTATTCACTATCAATGCCCTTGCACTCTGATTGCGGTAACTCACTGCACTCAATTACCTGCTTTATGATGGGAGGAGATGACAGAGGGGTTTGAACATGGCTGTTATTATTTTCATTATTCCCATCCACTCCTTCCATAAATTGTTCTTGTTCTTGGTCCATTAGTGTCTTAAATATCTCATACCTATTGGAGGGCTTGAGTTGGGTTTGCTCTTTACCATCTTTTTTCTTTTGCCTTCTTCTTTTGGGCTGTTCAAAACCATCTCCCTGTGCTTCTTTGCCCTAAGAAATATTGGTTGTTTCTTTATTGATTTTTGACTTACCCTCCTTAGGAAGATTTGACATTCCTAGAGGAGCCTCCATTTTATGTTCATATTATTTGGGCAAGATCGGGCCAAATGCCCATATTTGTGGCAAACTTTGCATCTGAAGGGCAATGCCTCATAATCTAGTTGTTGAATCCAAGATAGTCCTGCAAGTTTGAGTTCCACCTCTATCGGAAAAGGCTGGCTAAGATCCATTTCCACACATAATCTTGCATAATAAGTTGTGTTTCCTTCCATTGTGTCTTTGGAAACACCCAAATGTCTTCCAAGGGAATTGCCGATAATTTCCAATACCTGCTCACTCCAGAACTCCATTGGAAGTGCATAAAAACGAATCCAAACCGGGACAACAATGGGTTCCATTCGAGGATCAAATCCCACTCTCCAGGGTTGAATAAATAATATTGCCGGACCATGATTCCTCTTTTCTGATTCGAAAGCCCTATTTCTATCGGCAAGTGAAGAAAAACTAACAATAAAATATCTATTGCTAATAAACCACAAAGAATACTCACCAAGAGACTCCTAATTTTGCTAGACCCAGGAATGCAAAAAATTCTATGTAGGGCGAATACCCATGAATTTACAGATCAAATCATGATTGGCTCTATATAAAACTGTTTCTTCGACCATCCTTTGCTCAATGACAATCTTTGGCCTTGATTTTGACTATGGCAAGCATCCATTAACTTGTTGAGATGTTGATCTATTTCCAGCAGCTAGTAAAGAGCATTAATAATGCATTTTTTTGTGCTTCTTCAGTCTCTGATGGAGATTTATCCTTTAACAAATCTGCAAAAGAACTGTCTCTCTAAAAGAGGATCCAGAGGTGTCCCCATTGGACCCTCCTGGGGCAACAATCTTTTCTTCAAATCCACAGTAACCAGAATTATCTTTGACTACCCAATTGATGCCCTAGTTTTCTCTTCCAGAGCTCTCCCTATTTTTCGAGGTCGTCTATTGTTCATTTATGTTCTATTTAACTAGTGCCATTGCATCCTTTTGTTTGTTACTTGACCAAAGAAATTGGAAACACTTCCTTTTTTTCTCTACTATTGTGATGGGAATGTTAGCCAAGGAGTGCCACTAGACTGGGATGGCTTCCAAAATTGATTTCATCAACGTAAGGCAACCCCCCAATGATAGCCACTTAGTGCACCAAGTGTTGATTCTCTTCTCCATTTTGGTGTATAACCAGATCCAATCCTAGTACCCATAGTCGCTAGGTTTCAGATGAAAGCCTAAATAATTTATCCCTTTATCAAAGCCTACTTGCTTGAAACCACAAATTCTCATTACTGCTTCTATTTGCCCTAGTTGAAGGCTATTTTAGATTTTTTTAAAGATTTATTTCCATTCATGTAGATATACAATATAGGTCCAACACTTCTTTATACTTTAAGGTTTCCTTTAATTTCCTGTTTCCAAAAAGTAAAACATCATCTGCAAAGAGCAAATGGGTTACCTTCAAAGAGTTACCAATTTTGATACCCTTGATCAATTCTTGTCTTTTTTGTTTCATGATTAGTCTACTCAAACATTCTACTACCAAAATAAAGAGGAGAGGAGAAAGAGGACACCATTGTCTCAAACCTCTAGAAGCCTTGAAATAGTTGGAAGTTTAGCCATTAATAAGTACAATAAAAGAGGCTGAATTGATACATCCCATCACCCAATTTGCAAAGAGAATATTACATCCAATTTGAATTAGACTCAACCTGATATATAACCAATTTAATTTATCAATAGCTTTTGCTAGATCCAATTTTATTACCATTGCTTGTTGCTTCCTTGTTTATATTGAATGTAGTCCTCTTTGGGCTACCCCTATTGCTTAATGAATCCGCCTTTTACTTAAATACCCAGATTGTTGTTCTAATTTTTTTTTTGAGAATATCCTTTTAATTCTATTAGCTATAATCTTTAGGATGATTTTGTAGAGGGTATTACATAAAGAGATAGGTCTATAATCCTTGAAATATTCTAGATTGTCTTTTTTGAAATCAAAGCTAAGAAAGTGGAATTTATGGATCCTAGCAATTGTCCTTTAACTATTGATTCTTCTACCACTTATAAAATATCCTCCAAAAATTCATAAAAATCCAAATAAAAATCAATTGTTCTTTAATTGTTGATTCTTCTACCACTTATAAAAGATCCTCCAACAGTTCATAAAAATCCAAATAAAAATCAATTGTCCATCCATCTGGACCTGGATTTTTCCCTTTTTGGAATGATTTGACAACTGAATGCAACTCCTTGGTGATTTCTGAGAACAAAGCTTCTTTTTGTTCCTCATTGATCATCTTGGGACAATTTAGAACTAGTTTGATTGTCTCCGCTATATTTGCTTTGTTTGAATCTTTATACAAGCTATTGAAGTAATTTACTACTAATGGTGTTAGCTTTTGGAATATTCTCGAAGTGTTTCCATTCACCTCTTTCATTTCCCAAATTGTGTTTGGATATTTCCTTTGTTTAGCGAAATTTTGAAAAAAAATGTATTTTCAGCCCTCGTTCTAGCCATAAAGCCTTGCTTTTAATTCTCCATTTGGCCTCCTCCCATTCTAACAATTCTCTCTTATTTTTTCAGTTCTTTGACTTGTATGATTTCATTTTCTGAAAAGACTTCATTACTTCTTCTACTGTAAAGCTAATTTAGAGCAGATTCAATTTTAGTAAGTTTTGTCTCCACTTCGCAGTATTTTGCTTTGTCCCGACCTAATGTGACTGATTCTATTGTCCTAAGATTACTAGTAAAATGAAACATGTTTGTCTCTTCTGAGGTTTATAATGCCTCCATTATGTTCTTACTATGTATTAAAATTCTTCATCCCTTAGCCAAATGAGATTGGTGGTTTATCCTCATCATTTTATGATGTGTGTGTGTGTGTGTGTGAGAGAGAGAGAGAGAGAGAGAGAGAGATTGTCATCATGAAACTTGTTCAAAATGATTAAAAGGGAGATACACATTTTTTTAATAAGCTATGTGATTTTTATTGGGGTCACTCCTATCGAAATAACAAAAAATTATATTGTTGTTAGGTCAATTAAACTATATACAACCTACATTTTTATCAAAGATATTCTTAACCTACCTTAAAATGTTTGAAGATGTTATATACTCTGTTTGTAACCATGTATTAAATAAAATATCGTTCTAATATTTTTTGCAATATGAGTTTGTATAATGTGTCTATTATCCCATGGATATTGAAATCTTGATGGATCAATATCTCAAAGGCCATTTGAATTGACAAATGAAACAAAATACATCATTGTTTTAGGCCATTGAGAAGATAGAATTGTTTAAAGTCTCCTCCCTTCCGAGAATCCATGGATCGTAGTTATGAATCATCTTTGAGTTTGACATAAATAAACTAAGGTCCTTCTAACATCTTTCATGAGGAGTAACTAGAGTTGGAGCTTATACATTTATAATCCTAGCTTTGAAGCTCCTATAGTAGAAACTACTAGTGAACCCCCATTTTCCAAATCTTTTTGAATGTATCCTTATATCACTCATTAATTATTTTTGTTTCTTATATTAAAACAAATTTAGGACTATAACAACCTATTAATTCCCTAATAAATATTTTTTAGTTATCTTATTGATACCCATAATGTTTGAAGATACCATTTTCATCATTGTTTATTATTATTATTATTTGTGGGCTTAGCCTTACTTCTTGTTAATACTTGCGATATTGTTTTTGTTTTTCATATCGATATCCTTCATATTTTCTTTTTCTCTTTGTTCTTGATTTAAGGGTCTTCCTTACTTTTATTGATTCCCACCAATACTTTCATCTTCATAAATTTCTCCATATTGTTTATAATGAGATTTATCATCTATATATATATGCCTTCCTAGAGAATAAAAAATGCAAGGAATAGTCTTAAAGACAATTTTTTCTTTATGTTGCCTTGGAACTCTAGTACAATGATAATACTCCATGGTAATTATTTAATTATGTTGCTTGGAAAATCCTAAATTTTTATGGATATCCTCCATACTCATTTCTTTATTATATTGTTCTTGAAATTCAAAAGTGGTACGGATAAACTCTATACTACTTTCAATTTTCTTGCAAGAAGAGGATTTTTAACCACTATTAGTAAATGAAGATGATTTACCTAGATTAAACTTGACCTCTTCCACGTACTTTGTTTTAAATTTTGCCTCTACATCTTCCTTGATACCTTGAATTTCTTTTGAAATCAAACTTGTACATTGTACTTCCTTATCCCGTGTATCCTTTGTTTCTCGTAATGATTGATTCAAATGTACCATGGTGGACTTAGCCATCTAATAATGTAGTGGGTTTTCATTGCCACTTTTTGCTAATGGAAAATACTTCATCTATTCTAGCTTATAATATAAAATGATCTCTTTGCTGCATCTTGAACTTTGTCTCATGACCAAAATTTTCCATTTATTTTTCCAATGTTTTTATAATCCACTTGCTTATCCCATTCTCTTGATTCAGATTTAATCTTAATAGATTGTGGCAAAGGTTTTGAAATATCAATGACGACAAATATATGAATATATACGACATGTTCTCACTCCTTATTTGTTTATCTTCTGGATAAATTATTGTAGAGTATTGTCAATATTCTTCAAAATATCCTGATTGATAATTTGATATACAAGTCAAAACACCTAGCCTGCATCAGATGCTTTTTAGTAATTTCTGCCTCCACAAAAATTTCTCACCCTATGGTTAATGAGTCTTCCAATTGACTTATTTAATACAACCATTTCATTTATAAACCCTATAATATGATGTGGATAATGATATTTAAATTATTCTTTGAAAAAAATGACGTTTTATAGTTTACAAATTATAATACATGTTGGATAACCTGTCTCACCCAAAAGCGAGCTTGCATTTCCTTTTGTGCTATAGATTAAAGGATTGCTATTGGAAGCAAATAAGATGTTCATAGACTAGTTTCTAGGTCACTTCCATTGAACTATGGGAACATGAGTTAGCCTAACTATGGAAGCATAGTTGGCACTAATCTTGTTGAGGATGTGGATTTATTAACCAGTTGTAAGATCCTTCATGCACCTTATTTCTAGGAATAATTAATTTTTTTTGATCAATTCCTAAAGGACAAAGGGACAATTTGAGAAGAAAATGTCTCATAATGGAAATACACCACCAACAATTATTTTTTCAGTGTTGTTGACTATTGACCATCTAATATAAGTAAGTAGTTGGATGAAAATAGTATTCAAATCATTCTTGCCATACTAGATACAGATTGGTATATCTTTTTCATTCTCTCCATGAATGTTATGTTTGGTAGTCCAAAATAGAAATGTTGATTGTTAAGTTTTTTCAATTATAGGAAAACCAAAAAATATATTTCAATTTTAATTTCTTATATATAGTCAGGATTCGACCATTGACAGTTTCAACTACATCCTTTGAGTGTTGTTATGCAGTTAAGGGATTTATTCCATTGAATTACTGCACATCAATTAGAATAAGTTAGAGTATGATTTGCTAGTAGAAGTTAATAGAAGTTACTTAGCTAGATCTAATAGCATTGAACTATATTAGCAGATTTACATTAATTCAATTCTAATCATTTATCTTTACTCCCACTTCCAGGGGATTGTGCCTGCTCTTGGATAAAAGGCTTGTTGCAAGTTGTGTGGTTTGTGAGAAATCCCATGAGTAAATTATGTTTCTTTATGTTATATAAATAACTGTTATTAATATGCCCACATTTCTAATAATTATTTCTATTTAGTTATTTTTTTTTGTAGTTTAATGCATATATATCGAATTTTATTTATTTCGTTAATTTTTTATTATAAACTTTGAATTCTGTAGTTTTAGTTTATTGAAGTTTCCATAGTTTGGTGATTCCAATGTTTTTTCTATACCATATATGTTATTCTTTCATTCTTTTCTCCTATGGAATCCTTAGGTGAGCAAGTGTGTAAGAATCAACCTCCAATGTATGTTGGAGTCGATAAGTAGGAGAATGTAGGATCATAGGTTCTCCACTAGTTATTGTAATGCATAGATAGTGTCGAGTGCCTCATAAGTTGGATTGATATGTTTATTGCTTATCACTTTTGGTGTTGTTATTACGGAGGTGCTAAAGTTATCGTACTACCAGAGCTTTATACGCTATAGGGATAAGTCAGATTGAAAGTTGACATTGAAGCCAAAAAACTCTTTGTGAGGTGTTTTATCATTTTTTGTAACTCTATATTAACCCATATAGTGTTACATGTCTCGACCTAGGCATGAAAGAGGATGATTTTTGCCAAATTTGGCATAGAGAAGGGAACTAGTAAAACACCTTATTCATCTAGAAAATAAAAAATGAAATCCAATAAAGGAATTCAACAACTTGGTGAAGGACCTGTAGTTTAGGCTACATGATATGCTAACCTTGTAGGATTATTTGAAGCAAAGGGATATCTAGTTGACTTCAGACATGTTTATAAGTCTATTAAAAATGCCACCATGTTTGAAGGCATTTCTCCTTTTGATATCCAAAGAATAAGCAACTGTTTTATAGTTACAGAGTTAGAAAAATGTCCCATTGAAGGAAAAACACCACTAGATGTTTCTCAACCACTACGTAAAACATTAGGAAAATATTTTGAAGTTAATTTATCACCAAGGAACACCTATGGACACCTTATAAAACATAAATTATTGTCAAAATTGTAGAAGAAACTAGGTCTGGTAAATTTTGAGTTCTTAATCTGGGAATCTCAGGAGGAATCCATGACGAAGAATATTTCACCTTTCATGCTTCTTACTTTTCATGGGATGATTATAGAAGACTTGGAAATTTTCTCTTCAATGTGTTGTGTCTAAGTTATGACTACAAGACAAATAGACAAAAACTCAAGCTTTTTATAACAACACTTAAGGATGTAGCCTTACACTGGTTCATGGGATTGGGTGGTAGGAACATCAATATGTGCGAAGTCATGAGTACAAAGTTTCTACGAAAATATCAAGATTACTATGAGGCTAAAGAAATAAGAGACAAGGTCCTCATGATGATAGAAAAATAATAAAAAAATCTAGAGGATTATTGAATATTCTTTTGACCTTGGGAAAACCACCATCATTTTTTATCAACTTTTACTTCACAATTATAGTGTGACCAAAAACCTTAACAACGATAAATATGTTCTCGTTCAAGTTGTTGTAATTGCACTTGGAAAAAATCTTAATATCAACATTGAGCTGACTCCTTAACAAGAGAGTGAGTTAATTAACATGATTACTAAATATAACTCTACTTTCGCTTGATATTATTAAGATATGAAAGGGATCTATTTAAACATTTATACCCACTACATATGCATTCAAGATAATACTAAACCTATAAGACAACCCCAACAAAGGATGAATCCAACATTGAAGGAAATTGTTAAGGAAGAACTCCAAGAACTTTTGAATGTTAAAAGTTGTTTGTCCAGTTTCTAATAGTTAGTCGATGTCTCCCCTTGTCATATTACCCAAGATAGAGGGAAATGGAAAATCTATATTGACTATAAAAATATCAACAATGCTACTCAAAAATACTATTTTTTGCTTCCTTTCATTAACTAGGTGTTGGATACCCTTGCTAGAAAAATATACTTCTCTTTTATAGACAACTTTAATGGTTACAACCAGACTCAAATTGCTCTCAAAGACCAAGACAAGATTATTTTTACTTGCCCTCAATTATGCAATGTTCTTGCAACCTTCCAAAGGGTATTGTTGTCATCTCTAATCGTATCGATCGGAACAATTGTGCCTTGCATGGAGCAACACAATAGGGCCGCATCCAAGAGTGTGGCGTTTGGCTCAATCGGTATCTTTTGGGAGTTTTTTACAAGGCCGTATATTTATTAGGATATGATCTTTAGGTACTCTTTAACTTCGAGGGGAGGAAAAGGGATGCGAGAAAAAATAAAACAAATCAACAAAAGAAAAGGGTGGTGATGCACCAAAAGATCTTCTAAGATCTCCTTGCACAACATGCCTGAATACTATGTGCCAATGGTGAACACTTTCTACCCTAGACACAATTAAGCATAAATGAGAATTATCGACATATATGCGCATAAAGAAATTGGTCAGCGAAGAACCAAAGATGGCTAGTCTAAAAATTGACGTAGGCCTCTCCCACACACATGCAAGTAAAACCTAAAATAGGTAAAAAATACAAACACACATACACATACAAAAATAGATCAATAGATAACCATAGATGGCTAATATGAAAATTGATGCAAGCCTCCATATATATAAATGCAAGTACTTTTTTATAAAGATTATATCAGAAGCAGGGGTTCAATCTACTCGTAAGCCACTCAAGAATTGATTACTCCATAGAAAGAAATGAAAGGAAAGCTTACAAATTAATACAAATGTAAACTTGCCAATCCTTTACAAATCTAACATAACTTATATTTATATATTACAAAGAGGAGGGTCATACTCCCAAAACTCATGTAGATATTTCAAGATGACTTCTACTTATGATGTCGAGTCATGTCTTGTTTAAGCTGTGAGTCCTTCTGAGGGCTCTAGATCTAGTATCATAAATACCAAATGGTTTTTAGTCCTTGGATGAGTATTTAATACCATTATTTACAACTACTATTTTTGGGAATCTCCACAATCTAGGTGTGGAAGCTTTTTACCTTTAATGCTCCAAATTAAGGTAGTGGCTTTGTCGTGGCTTCCTAGCTACTGCTATCCTTTATGAAAATATGCAACATTCCTTTTGTAGGAAAGGAAAATATTTTTAGAAGATTGTACACCTTAGCAAATCATAGATTTTCGGGATGAGGTAGCTTCTATTCGAAATTTTTCCTCACCATCCAACTTTAGGACTTTTTTGACCTTGGGACTTCTAATTGCTAGACCTCCCCGTCAAAAATTTTGCTTTCCCTTTTTTATCAAAATTTATAAAGGTTTGATCTTTGGACTTTATCCTTGCTAGCCTCTTAATCCTCAAATTTTTTTATCGAAGGTTTCTTTTGTGTCTATTTGTTACTTTGATCTTCGCTTTTTTTCACCTAAGAATGATACATTTTGAGTGTAGTAAGCCATCACTACAATTCTAATGACTCACAGGGGATATTTAGCCTACTAAATATAAGGAACATAGAGAAGTTGGTGCCTTAGTCCTTTGGGAATGAGGTCAAAAAAAGAATTTGCCTAACAAAGGTAGGAATTTTAGTAGTTAGTTTGTATCTTCACATCTCTATAACTATTAATATTTTCGTCACCCCATGGTATTGAGACTATTACCATATATTACATATAATACATATGTAATTCTAAGTGGATGGCTTTTATCCATTGGGCATGGAGTAAAAAAATCCCCCCCACTAGTTGCTCAAGACCTTTCTCCTTTTCCAGTTCCTTGGGTAAAATAATTTTACCCATATTGGAGTGGGGCTACTGAGCATATTTTTTTAGCAAATGTGGGTAGGTTTCAAAAATAATTCCATCCTTGTTGTTAGCACCACGAGAGTATAGTTCCCGTTCGTCGGTCAAGCCTCTTGATGTCTCTTTGTCCTTCCAGATGAAGAGGCTCTTTGCATGTGTTGGCTCGACCTCTTCATAGGGATCTTTATCCAAGATGTTAGTTGTCCATTGTCCTACTTGGTCATTAGATGGGTAGAGTAGGTGTAAGCCAAAGTTTTTGAAGAACACAAGCTTATACTGAGAGGGGGGGTGAACAGTATAAGACCACTTTTTACTTTTGCTTCAAAACAGCTTTCAAATCAGTATTATGCAGTGTATAGATAGCAGTATTAATAGCAGTAATCAAAGCAATGCACAAAACACCATCCACAAAAGAGACACAACAATTTACGTGGTTCACCCAAAGCGGGCTACTCCACGGATAAAATTTCTCTCTAAATTTTATCAATTCAACCTCTGGGAAAACCTTTCCCTGTTACAATGTTTATGGGCACCAACCCAAAGGAGATACCTTCCCCTAGCTCTGCTCTCGAGTGGTGATCCTCTAGAAGACCTCTACCTCCTCTCGCCCTTAGCAAGTGGAACTCTATCCATAGAAGACACCTGTCTTCCCCGCTCTGGTCGGAGATCTCTGTCCTCAACTCTATCACCGCAAAGCCGGTCCTCGAATATGCACTAAACACAGTCCTTCGGTCTAGCACATATGTCCTCTATCTCTCGGTTTGCACCAAACACAGTCTTTCAATCTGGCACAAATTTGTCCTCTTCCTCTTTCTGTTCTATTACAGCCGCACTTGGTCGAAACCAACTTTTGCACTCGGACGCGCAAACACGACAGAACACTCGATCGAATATCAACTTATGCACCTTTGCGCAAACACAGCAACACAGCCCCCCCCCCCCAATTCGCACACTCTGCTTCTCGACGATCGAACTTCTCCCCCGTACTCTATCTACGAATATCGCACTTCGAACGCACACTTCGATCGATTCGACTCGACTCGCTCTCTTGCGCACAGTAGACTTCACTTGCACAAATTCGATACACGCATTCGATACTTACAATCTCGAAATAGCCCTCCTTTTATAGCATAAATTCTAAGATCAAAACACTCAATCTTAGTCGGCTGTAACCCTAGAATCCGTCGGCTGCACAACCCTAATCTTCGTCGGCTCAGATTTAACTCTGTCGGCTTCAACCGCCTCTGTGCTTCAGAGCTTCTATCGTGAAACCACAACATGTCACGATATCGTGACACTTTTTGCAGTCGTACACTTTCTTTTGGCTATTGTCGCGATATCGTGACACTTTTGCCTTTGTCTGCCTTGACTACGTCCTTGTCGCGAAATCGTGACACTTCTATCTTTTGCTGACGTCATCTTCACTCCTGTCGCGAAATCGTGACACTTTAGTCTTCATTGCCTTCTTCTCTGCTTTTGTCATGAAATCGTGACACATCTGCTTCTTGACGTCATCTTTAACTCTGTCATGAAATCGTGACCCTTTTGTCTTCATGGCCTTCCTCTCAGCTTCTGTCATGAAATCGTGACACTTCTCCTATAGAAGACCTGCTTCCAGTTTCTATCATGAAATCATGACTCTTTCACCATCCGTACGCTTTTCTTTCAGCCTATCATGAAATCGCTACAACTTCATCCGCTGGCTTCTTCACTTCACTAAATCGTGACACTATGCCTGTCTTGAAATCGTGACACTTTCTGCATCCGTACATTTTTCTTTCATCTTATCATGAAATCATGACGCTTTCAACTTTCGAAAGCTTTCCTTGCAACCTATCACGAAATCATGACGCTTCTCCTTTCAGACTCTTCCCTTTGTTGCATGTCACGAAATCATGACAGTTCTCACTTCGAGCTTTTCAGCATGTCGCGAAATCGTGACAGTCCTCAACTTGACCTCTGTAGCATGTCACAAAAATGTGACAGTCCTCACTTGGAACTTTGCATCATGTCACGAAATCATGACAGTTCCTGAATAACTTTCTCTCTCTTCGATCTTGTCACGAAATCGTGACAGTTCACACTGCGGACTCTCTTTTCTGCATTATGTCACGAAATCATGACACCTTTTTGTCCGTACAACTTTCCTGGCAATGTGTCACGAAATCGTGACACTTTTCCTTCTCTGCCTTCCTGCACTTTTTGAGTCGCAAAAATGCGACATGTCGCGAAATCGTGACACTTTCCAACTTGCTCTCTTTCTCTGCCAACATGTCGCGAAATCGTGATAGTTTTGCCAGCTTCGTCTCTGTCTTCCAGCGTGTCGCGAAATCGTGACACTTTTGCTAGAACTTTCTCTCTCCTCAAACATGTCACGAAATCATGATAGTTTTGCCAACACTTTCTCTCTCCTAAAACATGTCGCGAAATCGTGACAGTTTTTCCAGCCGCCTGCATACTTTTTCTTACTTGTCTTTTTCTTGATCTTTTGCAACTGGGCTACTTTGATCTTCTTGGAAACTCACTTTCCAAACTGAAACCTTCATCAAAACACATTCTTTGACATCAAACCAAATTGCTTCAAGACCTTCTTGACATCAATGACAACATCTACACTTAGAGCAAAGGCAATGTACCCAAGGTACCCAAAATTGCCAACAATCTCCCCCTTTGTCATTGATGGCAAACCTTAACTGAAAACACTAGTCAAGAGCCAAAACCGAAACCAACCGATCCAACAACCGAGAATCTGCCTTTGAAGTTTTTGCTCCCCTAACTTGAAGCTCTCTTCTTCACTATGAAGCTCTCCCCCTTACTCATATCTCTCCCCCTTTGTCATCAATGGCAAAGGGTCACCTTTGGGGCTTGGGACTAAGAATGAGCTTCTTAGCTTAGTCCCTCCCCCACCTCCTGATGAGGTGATTTAAAACAAGGGTGGGAGTGAAACTCCCATTAGGCACTCATCATCATCAGTGTCTACAATTTCTTTGTCGGGCCTTCTCTTGAACTCTTTGTCAATGTTTCTGTTCTTGTCACTTTTCTTGTTCTTGTTCTCATCTCTTTTCTTGTCCACACCTTGATCCTTGGACCTGTTTATACCACTGTTCCTATTCTTGTACCTTGGAAGATCAGCTCTGCACTGTCTGGCTGTGTGACCTGCATTGTTGCACTTATAACAAGTAACAATATTATTTCTTTCAGGCATAGTTGTTCTTTGAATCCGCCTGTTCTGACTAACCCAGTTCCTGTTATTTGCCTTGCAAAAAATTGCCTTGTGCCCGAACTGTTGACAAGAGTAGCAATACCCTTGAAAGAAATTACGGCCCCTAAAACTGTCATTTACTCTCTTCACTTGAGTCATGCAATGTACAGCCATGTGACCAAACCTGTGACACGCAAAACATCTGTCGTGAAATTTTCTTTTATTCGACCTCTTGGGTCCCGAAACCTTCTTCTTGGCATTCAAAATTCTGTTTTCTATTTCTGCGCATTTATCACTTACGGACTCATGATCTGAAGTACTTTCTTCATCAGAACTCTCTTCCTTTTGAAATCTCTTGCTAGATTCCCCAACCTGTTCCTTGTGCGGCTCAACAAAACCGAGACCTATTTTATCTGTTGGTTTTCTTTGACCTTTGATGAGAGACTTAACCTTTTTGGAGCTTTCTTGAAACCTGTACAGTTTATCCTTGTATTTTTTAGTTTCCTCTTCCAAAGAAGCCATTTCCTGTTCTAACTCACTATACTCCAGAATCTTAGAATCTAACTCATTCTTGAGTTCTTGTGTCTTAGCCATAGAGATGTCAAGACTTTCTATAAGCTCATCTCTCTCCATACAACATTCATCTAACTTATCCTTGAGTCTAGCATTCTTCTTTCTTTCCTTTTTCAAAACACTAAGAGCATTAGTAAGTTCACATTCAAGATCCTCTATTTGATTGCATTTTGAATTATCAAGGCCTTTTTCAGATTTCTTATCACTAGAGGTGCTACCCTTTTCAAAAACCATACATGCATCTTCATTGTAGTTTTCTGAAGCATCCTCATACATACTAGCAACCAAATCATTATTTTTGCAATTATCCTCAAGGTGCCCAAAATTTCCACATCTAAAACATTTCATGACAATGAATTTATGTTTCGGTTCTTCCTCCTTTTCTGAAATGAACAACATCTCATTTTCATTATCACTAGAAGAGCTTTCACTATCACTGCTAGAACACTTACTTGCTTTGTCTAGGTAGAAGCTCTTCTTGTGTTTGTGAGAATGCCTCTTTCCATGATTGTTGTACTCATCTTTGCTCTTCCTGTGATGCTTGTGCTTTTCAGAATCCTTGCTCTTAGAATCCTGTATATCTTCATCACTTTCATTCTTTGAAACAGTACGATCAGTAGCATAATGACCAAACTTCCCACAGTTGAAACATCTTATGTTTTTCATGCTCTTGTGCTTTCTGGAAAACTTGCCTTTCTTGTTGTAATATGCCTCTTCATCACTAGAGGACTCATCACTCTCTTGAATCTGTTTGCTCTTTGATTTCTTGGTAGCTTTGAAGGTTGCCTCTTTCTTGACATCAACTTTCACTTGAGTTCTCAGCTCAAATGCTGCAAGTATACTATGGAGCTCATCCTTTTTCAATTTATCTAGATCTTTAGCTTCCTCAATGGCAGAAATATTTTCACTAAATCTATTAGGAAGAGATCTTAAAATCTTATCACACACATCATTTTCAGCAAGTTCAAGACCTAAGTCTTTCATGGAGTTAACAATCTCATCCATACGAAGCATGTAGTCACTGATATTTTCATCATCATTCATTTTGAGTTGTTCAAACATACCTTTAAAGTGTCTCAATTTGGCCTTTCGGACATTTGCATCACCTGTATGAACCACTTGCAGTTGTTTCCACATTTCACTAGCTGTCTTGCAGTGAATCACCTTGGTAAGATCTGCTTTCTGTAAGCCTTTCAGGATTGCATTCATAGCTTTTGAATTGCTGTGATGTAGGAGCCTATCTTCTTTAGTGTATGGACCATTTACAGGGATAGTGTACCCATCTTCAATTACTTCCCATACCTCATTACCAAGTGCCATTAGATAAACCTTCATTCTAGCACTCCACAGACCAAAATCTGATCCATCAAGGATAGGTGCTGCATTGCCACTTGAATAATCCATTGTGTTCTTAATCAGTTCTTCCTTCAAGTTGTTAAACCTTTCCGAAGGAACCCGCTCTGATACCAATTGAAGAACACAAGCTTATACTGAGAGGGGGGGTGAACAGTATAAGACCACTTTTTACTTTTGCTTCAAAACAGTTTTCAAATCAGTATTATGCAGTGTAAAGATAGCAGTATTAATAGCAGTAATCAAAGCAATGCACAAAACACCATCCACAAAAGAGACACAACAATTTACGTGGTTCACCCAAAGCGGGCTACTCCACGGATAAAATTTCTCTCTAAATTTTATCAATTCAACCTCTGGGAAAACCTTTCCCTATTACAATGTTTATGGGCACCAACCCAAAGGAGATACCTTCCCCTAGCTCTGCTCTGACTGGTGATCCTCTAGAAGACCTCTACCTCCTCTGCCCTTAGCAAGTGGAACTCTATCCACAGAAGACACCTGTCTTCCCTGCTCTGGCTGGAGATCTCTGTCCTCAACTCTATCACCGCAAAGCTGGTCCTCGAATATGCACTAAACACAGTCCTTCGGTCTAGCACATATGTCCTCTATCTCTGGTCTGCACCAAACACAGTCCTTCGGTCTGGCACAAATCTGTCCTCTTATCTCTTTCTGTTCTGTTACAGCCGCACTTGGTCGAAACCAACTTTTGCACTGGACGCGCAAACACAGCAGCACTCGATCGAATATCAACTTATGCACTTGTGCACAAACACAACCCCAGCACATATTCGCACACTCTGCTTCTCGACGATCGAACTTCTCCCCCGTACTCTATCTGTGAATATCGCACTTCGAACGCACACTTCGATCGATTCGACTCGACTCGCTCTCTTGCGCAACAGACTTCACTTGCACAAATTTGATACACGCATTCGATACTTACAATCTCGAAATAGCCCTCCTTTTATAGCATAAATTCTAAGATCAAAACACTCAATCTTAGTCGGCTGTAACCCTAGAATCACGTCGACTGCATAACCCTAATCTTCGTCGGCTCAGATTTAACTCTGTCGGCTTCAACCGCCTCTATGCTTTAGAGCTTCTACCGTGAAACCACAACATGTCGCGATATCGTGACATTTTTGCAGCCGTACACTTTCTTTTGGCTATTGTCGCGATATCGTGACACTTTTGCTTTTGTCTGCCTTGACTACGTCCTTGTCGCGAAATCGTGACACTTCTATCTTTTGTCGACGTCATCTTCACTCCCGTCGTGAAATCGTGACACTTTAGTCTTCATTGCCTTCTTCTCGCTTTTGTCATGAAATCATGACACATCTCTTCTGACGTCATCTTTAACTCGTCATGAAATCATGACCCTTTTGTCTTCATAGCCTTCCTCTCAGCTTCTGTCGTAAAATCGTGACACTTCTCCTATAGAAGACTTGCTTCCAATTTTTGTCATGAAATCGTGACTCTTTCACCATCCGTACGCTTTTCTTTCAGCCTGTCACGAAATCGCTACAACTTCATCCACTGGCTTCTTCACTTCGTCGCGAAATCGTGACACTTCCTACATCCGTACGCTATCTTTTTTGCCTATCGTGAAATCGTGACACTTTCTGCATCCGTACATTTTTCTTTCATCCTGTCACGAAATCATGACGCTTTCAGCTTTCGAAAGCTTTCCTTGCAACCTGTCATGAAATCATGATGCTTCTCCTTTCAGACTCTTCCCTTTGCTGCATGTCACGAAATCGTGACAGTTCTCACTTCGAGCTTTTCAGCATGTCACGAAATCATGACAGTCCTCAACTTGACCTCTGTAGCATGTCGCGAAAATGCGACAGTCCTCACTTGGAACTTTGCATCATGTCACGAAATCGTGACAGTTCCTGAATAACTTTCTCTCTCTTCGATCTTGTCGTGAAATCGTGATAGTTCACACTGCGGACTCTCTTTTCTGCATTATGTCGCGAAATCGTGACACCTTTTTGTCCGTACAACTTTCCTGGCAATGTGTCACGAAATCGTGACACTTTTCCTTCTCTGCCTTCCTGCACTTTTCGAGTCGCGAAAATGCGACATGTCGCGAAATCGCGACACTTTCCAACTTGCTCTCTTTCTCTGCCAACATGTCGCGAAATCGTGACAGTTTTGCCAGCTTCGTCTCTGTCTTCCAGCGTGTCGCGAAATCGTGACACTTTTGCTAGAACTTTCTCTCTCCTCAAACATGTCGCGAAATCATGACAGTTTTTCCAGCACTTTCTCTCTCCTAAAACATGTCGCGAAATCGCGACAGTTTTTCCAACTCGCCTGCATACTTTTTCTTACTTGTCTTTTTCTTGATATTTTGCAATCGGGCTACTCTGATCTTCTTGGAAACTCACTTTCCAAACTGAAACCTTCATCAAAACACATTCTTTGACATCAAACCAAATTGCTTCAAGACCTTCTTGACATCAATGACAACATCTACACTTAGAGCAAAGGCAATGTACCCAAGGTACCCAAAATTGCCAACAGTTTTCCTCCTTCTCATGGGTCTTATCAACTCTTGGCTTAGCTGTAGAACCATGCCCCTATTGATGTATGTAGAGAGGTCCCTTTGAGATCTACTCTTGCTATTTGGAGGCCTCATAGACCTCCTTTTTGGCCTCTAGAGGGATGTTTGGCATCTCTCATTCTGGTGCATCCACAAAGGGGGTGCTTGGCTTAGGTTTTACTCTATATACCTTTCCTTTGAACTCATCCATGATCAAGACAACCAACTGGTCCCAATTAGTGACTGAATATGGAGATAGAGAGTTGTATTCTTGGTGAGCCTTGCCTTTCAGTGAAGCCACCAATAGTCTGAGAGCTAAATCCTGCTTTATGATGTGGTGCACTTGGTTTATGAAGACCATTTCTTTTAAGTGTTCCAATGGGGACGTCAAGCCTTCACCATTGTATTTTGGTAGAATTTCTAGTAGTGATTCTAGGAACTTCCTCCAAAACGGTTGGTGGTTCTAGAGGTCATAGCAAACTCTTATCTCCCTAGGTAGGGAATAATTTAGGAGGTGAGGCAACCATATTGGATCTATATATCCTTTGGATTATAGAGGAGTCACTAGGTGAATATATCTTGAGCTTCTTAAAAGCAGGCATACTAAGGCCTTCACCTGAAACTCAATCTAATATCTTCAAGAATGGTTTTGTTTGGTATTTATTCCAACCCTTTCATCATAGACATGGTAATTTGAGCCTTTTGTTCACCATTTAGAATAAAATTCTAAGACGTGGGGAATTTATATAGCACCTAGTAAGATAATTGTTTGAACCTCTCATAGTCTACCATGAAAATACTGAAAGTAGAGGAATCTAATTAGAACTATGAGGAATAACAAGGAATGCAAAATATGGTTCTTGGATCAAGAAAAACTAAAGAATGACACTTTAAATATTCAAATTTATGATAGGTTATGTATTGAAAGCAACTATAGAAGGAGCTAGAGTAAAATGGGAAGAGTTATTAGAGGAGCTATGGAGGTGTGAATCCCATTCAATCCTAATTTTAGAAAGGCATTGTCAAGGAAAATAGCTTATGTTTGGATAGTTGACTTACTAGGACTTGGGTGGCTAGTTCTTAGATTCAAACCTCTCACGCTCTGTAATACTTTTGTAGACCGTATCAAGCATATACCTTTGGACATAGAGAGGGAGTCTTAGCGATGGTGTGATGTTATTTAAACTTTTATGGTTCTTAATTTTCAATTGACACCTATATGTATATGCATCAACTAAACAAGTTGGATTTTAAACTTAGCTTTAGAAATGTGTTTTCTCTCTAACTAAGAAGAATTAACTTGTTTTCAAGAGTTATATTAAATCATATAAAAAAACTAGATATAATAATATATGCATGTTCGATTTTAAAAATTGTTCCTTTTTGTTATGCAACATAAAACATAATATTAACTTTCTTGATCATTGTTAAACATGGATAATTTTTGAAATCATGCAAAACATAAAAGAATAACAACCCTACTTCTAGGTATTATAGGCATATCATGTTATTTGCAATTAAAATCAATAACTCTACTTTTGATCATTTTCACCATATTGTATTACTTATAATTTGCAATCTAACTACACAATTTATAGCAAGCATCACCACCACATGACATTTTTTTTTTATTATACTAGAGGAATCGATAACTCGTTACAATTTTCTATGCCTCTTCATGGGTTCGAATCTTGCTCCTTGTCGCCACTATAACCTCCAGTTGCATCGGGTAAACCTTTTACGTAGCCGGCTATGCTGACGCGACATACACACTGATACTATAGGGCCCAAGGGATTGGAACCCTGGTCTCCATGCTCCTACAGAAGCGTTTTGACCATTGAACCAAGCCCTCGAACCCCACATGGCCTTGTTTTATTATAAACATATTTAAGAATTCTTAAAAATTATTTATTTTTAATCTCATATTTTTTACTAGTGATAAACAATTTTAAAAAATAAGCTATGTGCGGCTTCGATTGGGGGCCACCCCCATAAAAATAACAAAAAGTTGTCTAACTTGCCTTTTTATCAAAGATATTATTTATTTGCCTTTCTATCAAAGGTATTCTTCATCTTCCTCTAACTACTATGTTTTTGCAATCAAATCCTTGTCATTATTTCCACTAGAATATAAAATCTCACTTGGCTAGTTGCCTTCTAAAATTTAAATTTTACCAAGACAAAAATCAACATCGTGATTGGCTAAAATATCTACTACTCAATTTTATTATGTATATGTTGGCTATAACAACCTATTTATTCTATAATACATTTTTTTAGGGGTCTTATACATGCCCCTAATATTCCAAGATACCATTTTTATCATCACTTTTTATTTTTATTGATGGGCTTAGCCTCACTTATTCTAACGGTCACAATATTTGCTTTTGCTTTCCCGTATCAATATCCCTCTCATTTTTATTTTCTCATTGTCTTTGCTTCTTAGGCTTTCCTATCCTATTCTCATTCCAAATGACACTTTCATCTTCATCAATTTTTTCATTTTTCCATACTATTCATAGTGAATATTATCATCCATAGGTTTGTCTTTCTCTAAAGGATTTTAAGTGCAAGGAATAACCTCAAAAGCATTTCCTCCCTAGCAACCCTAAAGTGAAAGGACATATCCAAATTAATTACCTTCTTATGCTACCCCAAAAACCATAAATTCCTATGGATATCTTCCATCCCCAATTCTTTATTATGGTACTCTTGAAACCCTAAAGTGTAAGGGGTGATCTCTAAACTAATTTTATTTATATTGCAAGGAGCGTATTTTATATTAATTGAGGAAAATTAAGATGGTTTACTTAGAATAAAATTGACCTGTTTTGCCTCCTTTGCATTAGTTTTTCTTCACATATTCTTTTGCATATTTAATTCCTTTTGAATTTGAACTTGCACATTGAACTTCTAGATCACTTGTATCCTTGTTTGTTTCTTCTAATGGTTGATCCAAGTGAACTATGATGACCTTTGTCGTATGATACTCTAGATAAAATTTATTTACGTCTTTTTTGGGAATGGAACATCCTTGATCTAATTCCTATAGTATGATCTCCTTGCTTGATCTTGAATTTTATCTTATGATAAAAACTTTCTATATTTATCTCCATCCTTTTCACTTTGTAACTCTTGCTATGTATATCTAGTCTTATAACATTTGTAACATCAGAATATAATGTTTTCATAATCCAGTTGTTAATCCCATTCCCTTGATTTAGATTTAAATTTAATAGATTATGACAAATATTTTATAATATACATCACAAGATATATCTGGGTATATAGAACATGTTTTCACTCCTTAGTAATTAGTCCCTTCTAGATGAAATCCCCAAGGATATTGTCAATAATCATCAAAATATCCTTATTGATAAATTGGCATCGAAGTAGACCTAACCTACATTAAAAATTTTAAATAGTTTCTGTCTCCATAGGATAATTCTCAGTCCATGATCTTAAATACAATGCATCTCTCCCGTAAACCATGGTCCACCACCCATTATTTTATCCCTACATTCTAAAGTGAAAAATATAATGAGGAAAAAAAACCTCTAAGAAGAAAATTCATTGAGTAATTTGAGCTCAGTCCCCACTTCCACTTGATCTAATTTTGAATATTTGAAAACCCTGGCCAATATCTATGGAAGTTACACATTAACCCTATGCTTGTAAAAACTATTATATTATGCTTGATCATCCCATCCTTGATAATCACTTCTCGTGTAACATTTACTACCTAGATTGGACTTGCTATATGCTCACTTTCCTCATATCCAACTTGGGCATCTATCCTTCTAGCTAGGGTATCCTTATTTCCAATCATGGATTTTAAATATGGTTTTCCTTCCATGATACCTAACATTTCCTCACTTGTATTCTTTATTTTTTGAATTTTCTCAAATATTTGAAGCAAGAAAATATGTGGCTCATTCCTTACTCACACTTTCTTCCTATTCACACTCTCTACTTGCTCTTTCCCAAAGATCTAAAACAAGAAAAGGTGAGGCTCACTCTTGATTCACACTATGCCTAGGCTCCCTCTTCATTATTTTTTTGAAGGTTTGAAATATAGTTACCACAAAAACAAATAATAAAACTAAATTAAACATGTTAACGAATAATATTATAACCATAAATCAATGCCTATCCCAATACTATTATAATTATGGATAAAATTACTTAATATATTAATTTTATTCCCACAAAAATTGTATAATTTAGATCCTAATAATGTGTAATCTTATGATTTCTAACCATCAAGTGGCATTAGCTTAATAATGTGTAATCTTATGATGTCTAACCATCAAGTGGCATTAGCTCAACATGTTAGATTCCTCAACATTTTCAAGAAGGAGACCCAAGTTCGAATCTTACCAAACAATACTTGGATAATATCCCAAATTTGTTATAATACCACTATGTGGTGATGATGTAATATGGGTGGGACCCATTTCAATCCCATATAACCCATTAAAAAAATCTTATGATGTCTAACTTAACTAACCCAAAATGTATTTTTCATTGTTCTTTGGTATCTAATTAAGAGTTTACATTAATATGATGTACATAAACCTATAATTTATATAGGCAAAGCTTTGATCACAATTGTCTACTTTTACATGATGACTAAATAAGGGATAATATTTATCATTGATTTATAATTTACAAAATTATTAGATTTATTTACAATATGAGATTCATCTTCACTCAATCCCACATATTCTTCTCCTAGCTTGACATTGCTTCCTTTTGGCGTTTGTATCAATGTCAAGAAGAAAATTCACAAACAACAAAAGATACTAGTAAGTGATTATTGATTAATAAATTATTATAAATCAAGGATTTTCACAAAAATTCCTCCAAGAAACATGACTTAATGATTGTTAATAACATATTAACATTTCGGTTGATCGAGAGATTGTTGATTTGCTGGTGTTGGATCCTTTTCGGTTATGGAGTCATGTTGATGGTGATGGCTGGCGAGTGTGCGAGTTCGTTGGATCCGTTAGTTTTAGAATTTTAATTGCTAGTTGAATTTTTATCATAGTTGAGGTCCTAGTTTTAGTTCCAGATGGGGATGCCTTAATGCTTTGATATTTCTAGCTTCCTACGTATGGAGGGGGCTGAAAATGTCTTTGTGCAGTTTGGTGCCCATTTAAACTTTAGATTTAATTTATATTGGCGGTCGATGCTCTAGAGGTATTTGTTTATTTCTATTTCTGATTTCCAGTTTCCAGATCTCATTTTTTGGAAGTCGAAAAATGTCTCTGTGTAGTTTCAAATAAAATAATATTGCAGGGTTTTCAGTAGGGGTCCAATCATTGGGTCAGATTTTTTTAAATTTATTTCTGGATTTTACCTTTGCAGGATCGTTGAGTATCGGAGTCAGTTGGCATGGGTCTCCTAACCTAAGGTTCCCACGCTAAGCGGGAATTTTGATTTTGAATTTGGTCCTCACTTGGGTGCGCTGTCATGTTTAAACTTCGATGCATTTGTTTCAAATTTTGGGATATAGTTCCACGTTTCTCGTCTTGGGCAGGAAGTTATTATTGGTCAAAAATATGCCTTAGGTATGAAATGATCTATTCATGTACCCTAGACCCGACCAACATTGAAAGGTCGAGAGGAAGAAATGCCTCCCGTGCCAATCTCCAGAGATGGGTTGGTTCCCTTGCTATTCTAATTGGGGGGATTTAGATTAGAGAACAGGAAAGAAATTAACAAATGACTGAAAGGGATGGGAAATATGGCCACAGGCTAGATAGAACAAGGGTGATGAACTAACAACATGATCACTTAACTATACGTCGAATCAAATAGCACTCAATATAGAAAACTAATAGAAATTAAAACTAGGTATCTAACATGTGCCATCTCCAAAATCATTCCAGGGTTCATGTTTTATCAGAAGCTAAATCCAGATATTAGAATTCAAGCCTACAGACAAAACAAAGAATTAATAGAAATGTAATATAGTAGACACACACAAATAGAAGTCCATAGTTAGAGCCAAACATTCTCTGTATTGATAGCATAATTCAAGTTACAACAAGATTCTAGGAAACATCCATCATTTTACAATAAAAGAGCAGGCTTATATAGGAAATTCTACCGCTTGAAACATTAAATTCACACCCAAAACACATGGCGGTGGCAAAGAAGCTAAGAGTGGGGAGAAATATTTATGAAATAGTAACCAATCATGGGCCAAAACTGATGACTCCTCAAAATGCAGCTGCACCCCTTCGATGCTTTGACAAGTTTAACTTGCTGGCACTGCCTCCTCAGTTGTTGGAACTGCCCTAGTGAAATATGGGATTCTGAAATCCTAGGAGCATCAAGTCTGAAAGCTTCTTAGACCAACTATATTTGAACAGATAAGGATGTGGCCTGTCTCGCTGATGAGGAGAGTTTATGAGGAGTTCTAAACAAAGTGGAGGAATTTGGGCTAAAATAGGCGCGCTAGATGTAAGCCCTACCCATGTTTTGCTATTTTCTAGCCCAAAACGGGCTTGCACTTAAATACTAAGGTAAAATTACCTTGATGCCTTGGAAGCAATGTAGGCATTGAAAGGTCAAAGGCCGAAGCACTACCAGTTACTCCCGCAACTACCTTACGCTTAGAAGATGGAGTGAAACCATCATGTTGCATTGGGAGATGCCAAAGTTGAATGGTCAAAGGTTAAAGTGTCATGGCTTGGAGCAAAAGCCTCAACCAAAAAAATAGACAAACACAAAAGGGAGGCATCGACGTTGAAAATTTAAACGTCAAAGCACTGCTTAATGGGAGTGAAAGCGTATTGCACTGAATAGGGGAGCAAAAACATCTTGCAGCCTAGGGAGTGGCGCCAGAGTTGAAAAGTCAATAGGCGTTGCGCTCCACACTTGGTTCGAAGTTGCCTTGCGCGCCTTAGCTGGAGCGAAACACTTTTATGCTTTGGGAGCGGTGCCAGTGTGGAAGAGTCAAAGGGGGAAGCGCTCCTTCCTAGTTTGAATTTGCCTTGCGTGCCTCAACTAGAGTGAAACACCTTTAGCCATACTTTCCATTTTTTGGAAACTATCGCTGCTCTTAGAAAAGTCAACATGCGTTGCGCTCCTAGAAGATTCCAAAACGACTTTGTGCTCCTCAGGAAGGGTGCAAAAGTAATGGGACCCACACTTAAGCATTAAAAACTACATGAAAGTGCTTTCACCTAGTTTTGTCTCAAAAAGGCGTTGTGCTCCTCAATAAGGGTAGAAAGGCATTACGCTCCTTAGGAAACGTGCAAAGGCATTGAGATGGAGTATTTGAGCATAAAACTTCATGCTTACTTAACATTTTTTCTCGAAGCTAAGGCGTTGTTACCTTTTGGTCCCAAATGGGCCTTCACTCTTCTTCCTACTCAAAATTAACCTGCGCCTGGGGAAATGGTGCGGATTACCCTCGTCCTCCAAAATAGAAAGCTCTACATGATGAGAAAAATAGAAACAACTGCACACTACTTTAGGCACAACCAAAAATACCTTGATCGTAAAATATAGGAAAGAGAAAATACATCCTGAATAATAAGAACAGAGTTTCTAGGAAGCAAAAATTACTGGATAGCAAAATATAAACAGGGGAAACCAATATTGCAGGAATGCCAACATCTCTAGCGGCTCACAAGGAAATTGAGCTCACCTCAATGTTGAGATCCCAGGCCCTATCTGTTGGGCTCAGAGTCATCATCACTATCATTTTCTGAATGCTCGCTGGTAGCAGTAGACTCTTCCTCCAACTTCTCTCTTTCTATTTCTTCCTCCTCCTCTTGGTGCTCATTGTGTTGCTCTTCATCATTATCAAGTACTTTGTCTTGGCACCCATCTCCCTCATTCAAGGCTCTTGGCCTTTGTCCTCCTGGGGCTCATGGATTTCGCCTTGGTCTTCTTCCTGAGCCTAATATTCTTCGCATTGCCCCTGATCATCATGCTATTGAGGGGGGTAGGATGGTGTGATATGCTCTTGAATACGATCATAAGTTGTTTGAACCAGGGCCCAGACGTTTAGGCCACGCTCTTGGAGCTCTCTGACCAGGTACCCAAAGGCTTCAAGCTGGTCGATGTTAGCATAATTAAACCTCTCACTGAGGTCCACCAAACATACTTCCATCCGTGTGAACCTGGCTAAAAAGTACATCACCTAAAGTTTTGAAAGAGGCTTCTCCCAACTGTCAATCTATGAGGTATCATTTTTAAACGCGTCCTAGATTGACTTCAACTCATTTTTTGTCAAAATGCGGCCTCCTTCATTAGTGAAGCCAGGGAAACCGATCTGTGCTAGGGTTTTGAAGTACATCAGAGAAACTCGCCTTTCCCTCTCGAACATGTCCATTAGTCTTCACACTTCTTAGATTGCTTTCATCCTCTTGAAGAAATACTTTAAGGTTATCTTTATGGTTTCCCATGATTGGGCAAGTGAGCACATTGGAGTTAGCTCAAGGTCCATCTTCTCTAGGATCTGTACCTTCATGGCTAGCTCCATCCATCGGTCAACATCCCTCTCGACATCCTCTACGATGGAAGCACCATGTATGACTGACTGCTTGGCCTCCCAAATGAATGATAAGACTGTCGTGGCCTTGTGTGCCCTAATCTAAGAGTAGGTTAGGAAACACCAGGCATCTCATTAACCCGATATTTTCATAAGATCTCTGCTTGCCCTATTTTTTTTGTCAACTAGACCTACAACTCTTGGAGCCGAGCATCCAAAGCCTGCAACTAGATTTGTGCTTCCTCCTAAACCTTGAGGCAGAGCTCATATTATTTCTTGTATATTTCCTTCTCTTGTTCTAAACTGATTACCCGATGCTGTAACTGCTCTGCTTTGGACTGTGCTTCCTCAAGATACGCCCTCGTGAGTACCAGGGTCTCTTTAAATTCTATATTCTTGGCCTCAACCACATAACAACGCATTTTGAAGTGCTTTGTGTGGAAGTAGAGGAATCCCACCTCAACATGGATATTTTTTACCTTCTCTACGGGATCGAGTATCCTCATATCTTCCACTGTATGGTGTTAGGAGTAGTCTGTTGTTGTTATCTCCTCAAATGGCTTTTGGACCTTGGGCAATTTTTCCATCCTATGGAGCTTCATATTTTGAGGGTCAAACATGGCCCTTTTTTCCACTTGGATCAGTTCCTGTGTATTATTTCTCTTATTGCCCTTAAGCCAGGTTAAGGATTTCTATTGTTCCCGACGTATACTCTCTACAATAGGGTCTTCTTCGCAAAACTTCATCTTTGTCTTCATTGACTCCTGCATTCTATAGAGCGGTGCAAAGGGGAACATAGCCCGTTGAGGGGTGGATTCAATAGATGAGTTTAGAATGGATAGGGCAACAACTATAGCAACCTTAGGAGATGCTAGGGTTTGCACGGCTACAACTAGGATGTTAGGATCACGGGGAAAAATCTCAAGGGAGGTCGTTGTTGCGATTGCTAAGGAGGGGGGAATGGGCGAAGACAATCTAGGACCCATTGCGGTAGTGGATGCTACAACTGAATGGACTAAATTTTTGGGGGTAGGTATGGATGTCACTGGGAAAGTGAATGCATTGGATACTAACACAAGCGTCGAACAACTGGGAAACAAAGGGTAGGGAAAAAAAGGGCGATGATTAAAACAAAGGGTTAGGTGTGACTACAACAGGAACATCGAATGCGATTTGGGTAGATAGTAGGTTTTCAGCATCAAAAGGGAAAGTCGCTAGAGGGGTGGAAGAGAGAGATAAAGGGATAGAGGATGCACCTATGGGCTCGAATGCTGCCAGAGTCGTAGTGGTGAACTACTGCGTTATTGGACTTGCTCCTTTGTCTGACATCTCTTTCTATAGATCAATGGACTAGACTTCGCGCTACGCCTACTGCATCTGTTGGACTTGCTACCTCTATTACGCTAAAGCGAGAACTTCTGAAGCGCCTCCTCCCATGACTGCTAATGCTACCAGAGGGTTTGTACCAAAGGGACGGGTCGAACCAGTTTGAGGCCTCTTCATAACATTTTGGGGCACAAGTGCAGTAGGAGCGCTCCTCTTCTTTGGAGTGGCCTCCTCTTCTAGGAGAATTTGCTTGCCCTTATACTTGACAAGTGGTGCTTGACTAGCATGTTATTTTGGTATTATCATCGTGTCTTCAACCCTGCTTGGGCTTTGGGTACTCCTAGGCACAATGTTCATGAACAAGACAGGTCGGTAAGTTTCACAATGTGCATCATATATTTTGGAGAAATTAGCATCCAATACAAGCGTTGGGTCGAATGCCCATTTTCCATTATGGACCCTCATGATCCACCAGTTCGCGATTTTCTCATGCAACCAGTTTGGCACTTTATTTTTTATTGCCTTGAATACTTCATCGTCAAGTGCATGCGTTAGGTTTTGTACAGGGTTGTACTCGGCCTCCATTATATAGAACTCATGCCATGGAGGGAAGGACACCATCCTTTCCATGTGCCATTATAGATCAAGTTAGAAGGGATTATTGTATTGTGCCTTGATGTCCGAGCAAGGAAAATAGCGAAAGCTCTTTACGGTGATCTTGTCTTTGAAAATATTTAGCGGGTCGTACTTCCACGAGACGAAACTCGTACAGTGTTACCACCAAAAAGGGGTTCTGCTCGTTGATTGATACCTCAATATCATTTAGACAGAGTGACCAAGGGTAGGTGTGTTGCTTTCTTCATCTTTGGTCGTACATATCATTAGTGAAGTCATACTGATGGGCAAATTCAAGGATGAATAGGTATTCAGTTGTGTAGTACGACAACAATAAAGGCTTACTAGTAAACCCAAAGATTCGTACAACAAGCCCTTGTGTTAGTTGAAAAACATCATCGAGCAGCCCCTGTACCACATAGTATCTCATCCCTCTTGGCACTCGCTCGTAGATACCATATATGATTTCCAAGGTTTGGTCGAGGAATTCTCTATTGAATTTGTAGTATGACTCACATCTTGATATACTTTGAGTCCACTGGTAAACGGGGAGTGCTCTGGCTTGTTGGTGAGATTCTTGGTGATGAAGGTGAAATGACTGTGAATGTGGTAGAAGTACCATGCCATGAGCAAGCAGCTTTGGAACATCATGCCTTACCCGCTATGCACTCTGCACAGCTGGATATGCATCTACCATGAAATCCAATCTGCCTAGTTGAAAAATATAGGCTTCACTCCCTGCGCTAGGTCATCGAGATAATAGAACTCTCCATGAGATATACACTCAAAAATTTATACCTGCCACTTATACATTTGAGCATCCGTGGAGAGCTTGGTGATCCATGCTAGCATAGAGTAGAGGTCAAGATTTTTGAACTTCCTCAAATATTTGGGGAGTTTTGGTAAAATTTTGGGCGTAGGCTTCTCTATCAACTGAGCTTCCATAAACTACCTCATCTGCACTATGTTGGTGTATCTCTCATTTTGCTTAGTGTTATTGATTTTTTCTGATAGTAATATCAGTGGGAGGCCCTTGCTCGTAGGCGAAAACCTTGCAAATATTTTTGACAAATATGGATAACAACCTTCTCTATTTTGCATCTTGGATTGTCCTAGTCTTGGGATCATAAAATTTGGTGATTGCACAAATTAGCTTCGGGTAAGGGTGCATAGGAATGCACAGGTACCAGTATAGGTAAGAGTGGTAGGTGAATTTTTTATTGCTCCCGGTAGACACCTTAATAATCATGAGTTCAACATCCCCTCGAAGCTTCTCAATGCTTGTTCTGGTGAGGACACAATCCTAGATTTTACTCAAATCGTCCTAAGGCGAAGGTGGGGGTGGTTTTTCCTTCTTTTCCTTTTTTTTTCTTTTTCTTACCTTCCACCTTTTTCAGAACCTTTTCCTTCTTCTCAGTGTCTTTCTTGCCCATATTGACTGATCAATCGTTCAAACTCTCGATCTAAAAATAATAGTGCACCTGCTCAAAAAATTACAACACCCTGCTAACGTCAAACGCTCCACCTCTCACCAACAATAATCACTCTCTGAAATCTGGCAATGGAGAATAGCGCAACTACTTAAGAATTTATCTAGGTCAACTTGAGGCGTAGTGATGGCCTTCTTATAGGGTTGTGTCTTACCTACCGTATTAATGGAGTGCGGGGTTAATGCTCATAGTAATTAGGAACAAGGTGGACAATCTTCTGTGCAGTGGATGGTGGTGAAGTGTACATACCAATGCTAACTAAAAGTGTGGACTGCAATCCTCCTTGAGAGATGAGATGCATTGCCTTCCTTAAGATCTGCTTCATGATCCAACGACCCTTGGGATTGCCAAGTTTTACCTTGGACTATGTGCCTGCAACATTGGAGAAAGCACCCGATGCTTTAGAGGGAGCGAAAGCCCTTTGATTTAATGATGTCTTCATTTATTTATTGAGCGACAAAAATAGATTTCATTTCAAAACTTAAGTGCAAATCCCATTCACCCTTGCAAATCCCAAAATTAGGTTGCATCCTCAAACTGGAGTGCTGAGGTAGCCTTGAGATTGGCACTAGGGTTGAAAAGTGAAATGTCGTTGCACTCTCCCTTATTTCGTTCCTACCCTGCACTCAAAAAATTAAGCACAATGTCTTGGTGCTTGAAAATTGAGTGCAATGCCCTAGCACTTTAGGCATTATACAAGCGTTGAAAGGTCAAGAGAGTTTGCATTCCCTTTCAAGCCTGAAACGACTTTGCACTGGGAAAACAGAGCATAATGCCTTGGTGCTCAAAACTTGGTGTCCTCTTGGAATCTGGATCATGTCTTTGAGAAGTCAAATGCCAGTTTGTCCTTATCGCGAGAAAAAATACCTTGCAATCTCGAACTAGAGTGAAACGCCATGGGCTATACTTAGAAAATTTTTATTACAGTGCTACTCCCTAAAAGGTTAACCAACATTGCGCTCTTGGCAGAACCCGAAATTGCTTGGCGCTCATATATGGGGGCAAAAAATACTAGGCCTTGTGCTTGTGCTAGGATAAAAATTCGTTCAAGGTGGACTTGCACTTTGCACTTATTAAAGTAATTTGATCTAGTTTTGGCCTCGAAAAGAGATTGCACCTTCCAATTAGGGCACAAACCCCTTGTGCTCTCTCTTAGGGGTAAAAAAACCAAGGCATACTTTATGTTTTCTTTTCATTATGAGAGATTTTCTAAAGTCAGAAATGAATTTTTGAATAAAATTAATATGCCCAAAAGAAGGATTGGAGGCCCTTCTTGCTCACTGTCAAAGGTAGATTGAGGAGGGCTTCTGCCATGGCAAGATATATATATAGTCCTATTTTTGAGATGACGTGGCCCAGGATCTTACCTTCCTTAACCACAAAAATTGAATTCTTTGGGTTTATCGAGATCCTAAATTCCTGGTATTTATCAAATACCTATCATAAATGTAGACCGTGTTCCTCATTTTATTTTTAGAAAATAGTCATATCATCAAGATAAATAATAATGATGCGATTGAGCAACTCACCAAAGGCTAAGTCCATTTCTCTTTGGAAAGTTGCGCCAATGTTTGAAAGGGTGAATGACATGCACTGGTATGCAAAAGTGCTCCACTTGCTGGTGAAGGTAATTTTGAAATGGTCTTCATATTTGAACCATATATGATTATATCCTAAAAAGCTGTCTAGTAGAGAGAATATCTATGATCATGCCACTACATGAGGTATTTGGTCAATTTGGGACAGTGGATAATGATCCTTTAGCGAAGCCTGATTAAGGTTCCAAAAGTCTACATAAAGGTGGATGTCTCCATTCTTATTTTGGACTGGGACAAGATTTACCACCCAAGAAGAATGCTTGATGGGATATATAATTTTTTCCTCGAGCATCTTCAGGAGCTCGGTCTTCATCAACATCTCTATCTTTGGATTGACAGGCATTTACTTTTGCCTAACATGTTTGAATCCTTCCTGGAGCTTGATGGTATGCTAGAAGATATCCTTGTCATACCCCTTTAGGTCATGGTAGCTCTAGGTGATAATGTTCAGATATTATTTACATAGGGTTTTGATTTGCTCTATTTCTAGTGGTGTACAATCAGTTCCCACTTTAATCATTTTCCCAAAATCCAGTTCAAGCTCTTCATAATTTCTTACATCCACCTTAATATTGTGGGAGAGAGACCTGTCGTCCTGGTCGAACAAACTTTCAAGGGTAATCAAATCCTTATGGAGGTTGTTTTTCTTCAGTTGAATTATGCCCTCATATTCTTCTTCTTCGAGGGCTCTTTCTTGGATATTTCTTACTTCATCAATCAAAAAATTGATGATCTACTCATTACTATCAAAAATTTGCCAATGAATTTTTTTGTTGGGCACCGAGGGCCTATAGATGACCTCACCGCTTTTGGCTTTTGCATTATATTATCGACAGGGAAGCACTTGGCTCCAATAGATGCTAAAACATCAGTATGCTTATTTCACTCCTGTGAAATAGATTGAATATTGAGAGATGAGAAGGACTCAAGCATATCCCATATCTTATTACGATATACCTTTAAATAGTGTTGCTTGGCAACACACTTATTCATCACCTTATTATAGATCAGTTCTGAATCACCAAAGATATGCAACTACTTTATTTTGAGTTTCTTCACCTTTTATAACCCAAAACATAGGGCTTCATACTTTGTGGCATTATTTGTACAGCTCCACGTGAGCCTGTACGAGTAAGTCTTTTGATTGTTGGATGGAGAGACAAGGACCACTCCTACTCTAGCATCATTCTTGCATCTGGTGCCATCGAAGAAGAGCTTCCACAATTTATTGTCTATGGGGCCTGTGTCACTTGGTACCTTAGCCTTTTCAAGCTTGGTAATCAAGTAACACTCGATGTCCAATTTTATTATAGCATTAAAATTGCGCATACAGAATTCATCCTCTATGCGAGGCTTGTCAAGAGCTTTCTCCATCAACTCTACCTTTTCTTCTACTTCCTCTACTTCGTCAATGATGTTGACTGAGTCCATGGGTTTTTTTGCATCCTGGATCCTTTCAATGTGAAAGGTAGAGGGCTTTTCATTAAAAATTTTTATCCTCCTTCATCTCAAGGGGATCTCCAGGTATGAATAATCAAGAGACATATATCCTCCAAGCTTGGTAGTGAATTCCCTTGATAAGTACATTCTAAAATACGACTATAAGTCTAGTACCACAACTTCTTAAATCACTATGATCTATGACATCTTATGCAACACGATCAGGATGTCCTTGATGAGCCCCACTATCTTAACTAGAGTTTCATCCAATTGAAGCACTCCAGGACTGCTCTTGGTGTACTCTATACCTATGATTTCACACACCACCTTGGGCATTACAGTAGTGGCCGCACCAGAAATAACCATGCAATTATGCATGACCCACCCTTCCATTCTGAGGGATAATTAAAATTGTGGTGACTTGTTCTTCTGGATGGTGGAGGTGGTCAATGACTATGTCAAGACAGTCTAAGTTGGAATCCCCTTGCCCTTAATGGACTTGAGAGATTTATGCAATAGGTCCACCTGACTAGGCAGTTGAAGCGCATCAAAGAGGCTTAACTTATCTGAAGTCTTCATTAATTCTTTGATGATACTGTATGCTCCAACACCAAAATCACCTCCCTCCTTAGTAGTTTTGTATTGAGTTTGGTACTACTATGTTGCTTCCACTCTCCAGTGCTTGGTTAGCAAGGGATATCTTAGCTTTTCCCTCATCTGATCCCTTACTTTGATTTGGGGTTGAGAGGGCAAAGCTTGCAGTTGAGGGATTCTTGCTTTTGCCCTTGGAGGGAGGTAGTCTCTTAATCGAGCAATGTCCACCGACTCTGATACTTGAACTAGCTTCTTTTCTGGTGGTAGGAGTGCCTTATCACTTGGGAGTTTGATATTAGCAGATACCTTGAATGGTTCCATCTAAATTGGATTGACCTCAATTGGCTTCTTGCATGTCCTCATCATAACGGAGACCTGCTCCATAGGATAAATCATGAAATTATGATCAGTTTACCTTATCATATTTACCTGTCTTCCAGGTGTACTGTCTACAAGTATCTGCACATAGTTCAGATGAACCATGCCATTTTCTTCGCTATGCAGGTCATTACAGGTGGAGCACCGGTAAGCTCTACCAGATGAACTGACTTCATCACTTTCCAACATCGTGGAGTTTCTCTCATGAGCTCTACCGATGGGAGCAACTTGCTCCCTAGTGATTGGAGGAGGAAATCTCCTTGGCTGATAGCTTTGATAATTCTACCTCCTTTTCATGATGGTCATATCATTCACAATTATTTTCACATATGCATGCAAATCCTACAACCCTTTGACCTAATTTGTATTTAAGGTTGCCTTAGGCGTAGGTAATGGCAATGGTGCCAAGGGCACAGACAATGCGAGGAATGAGATATGAGCTAGGAGCTAAGGAACAATAGGTGTTTGATACCGAGGTGTATATACTGAATGATTTTATGGATTGGGGTTCCACAGTTTATTGGGATACATCGAAGATGTAGGTGGAGCAGATGTATTGGGATACATGTTCTATGGGAAATCTGGGTAAATTGGCATGGTCATATTTGGAGGCAACTTGTCAATAACTACTAAGTCAGCTTCAACCTTCTAGGCCTACTCATACAAAGTAGGTAAAGTGTTGATATTAGCATATTATATGCTCATGCTTATATACAAATGAAAATATCATAAGTAGTAGAAGGTCGCTTGCTTCGAGGTAGGCCGAAGACTGAGAGTGACTATCTGCTAGGTTCGAGCAAACCTAACATTGAAGTTAGCTATCTCCTATTGAGGGTGCCTTTGGATTGTTGTGAACTGATGCAACAATGAGAATGTGTCTGCTACTTCATTGAACCCTTTAATCAGTTGCTCTACTAATTGGTCCCATAAATTGATGGTGCCAATCGAAAGCAACCGGTACCAGTAGATGAGCTTACCTCTAAGAGAGAGCACTAGCAGCTTCACCATGATGTCCTTCATCGTGATTTGATGGATGGTCACCAATGCAATGATATCTTGGATGTGCTCATAGGTGGTCTTTCTTGTGTTGTCAAATGTGGGTAGAGCTTTCAATGCTACAGGCGGTAAATGATTATGAGCCTGTAAGGCAAGCGGTCTCGAATGATTCCAGGTCAAAAACTAGCCTAGACAGAGCTTGCACCATTGGAATGTTAGGTTGAATGATTTGCTAAACTAAAATGTTTAGTTGAATCGATAGATTTGGTTAAACAGGCTGAACTGGAACACTCAGAACAACCGAAATGCTTGGAACACCTGGTTGGATCGAAGGGTTTGTTTGAATCAAAGAATTCGATAGATTTGGGGGCAAGCTAGTCATTGTACCCTCAGGAGCTGGAGTCCATGAAGCAACAACAACTACTTGCGGATATGTCCCATCTAATGAGATATTGGACATGACCACTCTAGGATGTTCTTCCAGAGCGTCGATGTCAAGCTCGAAGAACTCGATTTCTTCTTCTATATTTTTAGCTCTCCATATCGTGTGCATGAAGGCGGGATTTTAAACTAGTCTTCAATATTCGAAGGTTTCTGAGTTCAGTTGAGTTGCTAGATGTTTCGATTCATTAGAAATAAGATGAAAATCAACTTCTTAATACTGCTTTTGAATTGGAATGTTTGTGTCCCATCGGGCATGCCAAAAATTATTGGTCAAAAATATGCCTTAGGTATGAAATGATCTATTCATGCGACCTAGACCCGACCAACATTGAAATACCAAGAGGAAGAAATGCCTCCCATGCCAATCTCCAGAGATGGGTTGGTTCCCTTGCTATTCTAACTAGGGGGATTTAGATTAGAGAACAGAAAGAAATTAACAAATGACTGAAAGGGATGGGAAATATGGCCACAAACCAGATAGAACAGGGGTGATGAACTAACAACATGATCACTTAACCATATGTCAAATCAATAGCACTCAATACATAAAACTAACAGAAATTAAAACTAGATATCCGACATGCATAATCTCTAGGGCTATTCCAATGTTCATCCTCTATCGGGAGTCAAATCCAGATATTATAATAATAACTCACATACAAAGCAGAGAATTTAATAGAAAATAAGCAATAGAGACATACTCATGCATGGAAGTCTAGAGTTAGAGCCATTTTTTTTTATTGATAGCAGAATTCAAGTTACAACAAGCTTTCTAGCAACCTCCATCATTTTACAATAAAAGAGCAAACTTATATAGGGAATTTAGCTACTTGAAACATTAAAAGCACACCCACAATACATCATGGTGGCAAAGCATATAAGAATTGAGGGATAACCACTCCTCAAATAGTAACTAGGCATGGGCTAAAATTGATGACTCCTCGAAATACAACTGCACCTCTTCAATGCTTTGGCAACTTTAGCTTGTTGGCGCTACCTCCTCACTTGCTAGAACTACCTCCGTGAAAGATAGGATACTGGAATCCTAGAAGCATTGAGTCTGAAAGCTTCCCAAACCAACTACGTTTAAATAGATAAGGATACACCGTGTCTACTATTGAGGAGAATTTATGGAGTTATGACCAAAGTGGGGAGAGCTGGACTAAAACGAGTGTGTTAGATGTAAGCCTTACCCATGTTTCATTATTTTTTGGCTCGAAATGGGCTTGCACTTCTCAGTTGCAGCAAAACAACTTTCCATTTTGGGGGCAATGCAAGCATTGAAAGGTCAAAGGCTAAAGTACTGCTAGTTACTCCTGAAACTACCTTGCACTTAGAATATGGAGTGAAAGCATCATGCTGTATTGGGAGGGATTCTGAAGTTGAATGGTCAAAGGTTAAAGCACATGGTCTGGAGTGACAATTCCTTACACTTGATAATTTGAGCAAAGCTTCTTGAAACTTTGGGAGGTATGCTGGCATTGAAAAGTCAAACATCAAAGTGCTGCTTAATGGGAGTGAAAGCACCTTACATTAAATAGGGAAGCAAAAACACTTTGTAGCCTAGGGAGTGGTTCCAAAGTTGGAAAGTCAACAGACATTGCGCTCTTTACCTTGGCATGAATTTTCCTTGCGCGCCTCAACTGGAGCGAAATATCTTTCTACGTTGGGAGCAATGCCAAGGTGGAAAAGTCAAAGGGGGAAGCACTCCTTCTTAGTCTGAATCTGCCTTGTGCTCCTAAATTGGAGCGAAACACCTTTAGCCATACTTAGCCATTTTTCTAGAAACTATCACTGCTCTCTAAAAAGTCAACATGCATTGTGTTCCTGGCAGATTCCGAAACGACTTTGCGCTCCTCAGGAAGGGCGCAAAAGCAATGGGCCCCATGCTTAAGCATTAAAAACTACGTGAAAGTGCTTTCACTCGATTTTATCTTGAAAAGGCCTTGCACTCCTCAGGAAGTATGCAAAGGCATCGTGCTCTTTAGGAAGTGTGCAAAGACATTGCGCTTGAGAATTTGAGTGCAAGGTCTTGCGCTTAACATTTTTGTTTTCTGGAAGCTGGGACGTTGTTTGCCTTCACTCTTCTTCTTGTTCAAAATCAACCTGTATCTAGGGAAATAATGCAGATTACCCTCATCCTCCAAAAGAGAGATCCCTGCATGATAAGTAAACAAAAACGACTGCACACTGCCTTAGGCGCAACCAAAAAGACCTTGATAGTAAAACGCATGAGAGAGAAAATACATCCTGAACAATAAGAATAGAGTTTCTGGGAAGCAAAAATTACTGGATAGCAAAATATAAATAGGGGAAACCAATATTGCAGAAATACCAATAGTTATATATAGTTTCTTCATTCTCTCCAATCTGTTCCTCAAAAACTGCATTAGTATTGTTTTGAAACATAACAATATCTTGTGAAGTTTTGATAGAATCTAGAGCATATATATTTCTATGGATTGATCTAGTAGCTTCAATATCATTTTGATGTATGATAAGACACACATTAGCTCCATTTATGTATTTTAAATTTTGTTTGGATATCTTTGCTTGGGTTGGATTTATTTCAGTCTCATTTGGTCTCCTTTGTGGGTTTTATTCGAATATCCTTGGGTTCTCTTTGTATTGTACACCATTTTGGGTTATTATTAAAATCATCATTTGTGTATACAAGATTTGTGTGTATAAGGTTTGGGTACCCTTTTAAAACCCCCTCTGTAAAAATTTTGGGGACCCTTTCAAAACCCCTTCGTCCACCAAATAATAATAAAAAATATATATTAACATATATTAAAAAAAAAATTGATTTTTCAATAAAAATATCTTTATAAATGTGGTTGAAATATGATTGATAAGAGTTTGGCTTACAAAAAAATCTTAGGGTTCAATTTCTATAATTTCTACAATAATATGATTTGTTATAATATCACTGTATGATACATTAAAATAGTATAATAATGTGGTCATAATATAGCCCATTGTAGTTGGAATTAAGCACAAGAAGGAGTTCCATACCATAATATAGGGTTCCAATCATATGTATGAACCTTAACTTTGCAAAATTGAAATCATTGTCATGACATAATGTAGATGGGGTTATTTCAATCCCATATGACCAATTAAAAATCCATCTTTATGAAAATAAAAATTAAAATGTTCTCATTGTGTAAAATATTAAAATATGATAATTCATCATATTTATGACTTAATTGTATGATTAATGTTATATGCTGAAAGATATTATAGGATTGTAAGATTCATAGATATGAATTTGAGTTTTTTGTTTTTAAATATTTTATAAAATTAAATAGAATATTATAAAATTTATTCATAAAATTCTCTTTAGGATTTATGTATAAAGAAAATGAGTATAGTAGATTATATAAATAAATTTTTATATTTTATTTTGGATCTTAGATTAAATTCACTTCACTATTATCACGCCATTATTCCAAAAAGGTCTCGTCTATGCTATTTTTGTGATATTTCAAAACATCCTTAATCTATTCACCCAATATTGTAGATAGTAAACTTAATAATTTGTACAACTCATGTCATCATGGTATAATAAGTGATTTTATCTTATATATTGGCATGTAGAACAATGTAACATCACAAGTTTCTAATCATTGACTTTTCATTGCTTCTAGAGTGAACAAATGCATTTTTCTCAATCAATATTTTCATCTTCCTATTTTAATTGTAAGATGATAATTTAATTCAAATTAACTATAGCTTATTTTTTTTTAGAAATATCTTCTTCTAAAGGTAATTTTTCTCTTAGTACATGAACCTTGGTTTAGTTTCACATGTATGGAATCTCATTTCTTGACTAGAGTATTGCCAAAGAATATCTATTATCATTTTTTGAATGAAGTCAAATTCTTGATGAGTCTTTTAGTAAATTAGTATCATCAATTTCCTAATTTTAATCTATTTTATGTCATCTTGACACCAACATTTTTTTGAAGGTGCAAGCATCACTTTATGTGGTATTAACACAATGCCACTCAATACGACTCCTCTCCTCTCCTGATAACATCCTTGTTTCTACTAATATTACATGATAAGTAGTTTAAACCTTAACCCCTATTTTTCTATCAAAAAAATATTTCTAGTTTGTTTCAACCTTTTTCAAACTTCTTTTAATAATGAGAAACCTAAGCATGACTATAAAATTACTATTAGTGTCAATGTTCTATAATAAAATTCCTTAATTTTTAATTACATAATTGAAATCATTATATTTATTTAACATGACATAAAGAGATTTCATACCCCTTGTTATGCATTTATCTACACAATAATTCCATTTATAGATACAATCAAATACAAGTCTCGAATATTTGCATTCCTCTAGTTTATCACCCTTAAATGTCATACTTATATTTTTATATTGAGAACCAATAACCATTGCCTCTATTTTTTTTTATATTAACTTTCATTTCAAATTTATTGTAAAACTTGTCTAAAGTTAGATATATGTTTTTGTAATCTATCTTTATGTTTTAACTAGTAGCAAAATGCAATGCCCATCCATTTGCTATCGTTGAAATAAGCCACATATGGTTAGAATTTTCATAGTTTCAATTAATGGCTAGGTTAAGAAATTTCAAATTGAATTTGATAAATGTTTAATTTGAAAAAGTTAGCTATGCTTGATTATGTCGACAAGTTTTGTATATAAATTATTTGTTATTAAAGAAATTGTTATAATGTATCATAGGCTTATATTATATTTTGATTTCAATAAAATACAATTAAATTGAAGAAGATTCTAGTTGAATGCGTTATTATAGGTGTACAAGGCCAACCGGAGTAAGAAATAAAATGATATATACTCATTGAAACAATGTATATGGTCTAGTTATGTGAATAGTTTATACATTGGTCAAAATATTATGCCAAGTTTTTCTTGTGGTGAGTGTTTAGTGTATAGTATTTTCCTTTTTTGATCTAAGTTTATAATCCAAAAATTAAGTTATTAATGGAGAATGGATGTGACAATAATAATGTATTATAAAAAGAATACAAAATTTTAAATTAGGTTGAGTAGGTGGAATCCAAAGGGGGAGGATAAAATTGATAGTAGAAAGAAATTAAAGGAAGTGGAGATCTAGTTTGTAGATGACGAATGCACAAATGGTGGAATTGAAGAAGAGAAATAAGGAAGTGAAGGAAAGAAAAGAGGAGGGAAAAATAAACACAAATCACATATGAAGAATAGGATGAAAAAAGAAACGAAAAGGGGATTTATAGGGAAAGAAAATTGTAGGGACCTCATAGAAACACAAGAGGGGTTCTTGAAGTGCTATTAACATTGTCAACATTTTAAGGTATCACTTTTTGAATAGTAATTAGGAAAATAAGATAAGTATAGTATGTAAAAATAATTTGAATACTAAAAACTTCAATAAATACCAAATCCCTATGTCTTCTTTGTGTAAAATAATGTGTGTCAAATTATTTATCTTTGTGAATGCAAAATAGTTATATATGTATTATTGAGGGTTTCTAGTGAGCATGTTTATGATGGTTTATACCTATAGCATTAAGGGTAATATGTATTTATTCATGGTTGAAATGTTTGTGTTTAAGCTTTTGCGCACTTAAAGTCATGTACAATTATATTATATTACCATCACATCTATGAAATATGTAAACCATCGATACTATACTGATATTTGTACATTCTATGTAAAATATTGAATTACTATGAGTTTAAATAAAATCATCAAGATTCGTGGAAAAATATGTAATAGAATGTATGGGCATCTTGAGAATTTAAATTAGGGTTAAATAGTAGCTTTCCTGAGGTCAACTTGGGACTGAACATAGAGGATCTCCATTGGAAAGAACATTGCAAATGGAAAAGGAGTGGGGATAGATTATCTTCTTGGTGAATCCTGGAGAGTTTACCCTCCAATGGTAGGTCTTGGGATGTTCCCCTTAGGAGGTAACATTATCTAAAGTTAGTACAAGCTTCTTCAATTTTTAGAGTGGAAATGGAGCTTCCCCTATGCAATGGTTGATACTAGAGCTAGTCTCTTGTACAAATCATATGACCATGAAATCCTGGATGTAATATGAACCTTGAGTTGTTATGTGTGGATTTTATTCATGAGTGATGTTTAGTAAGATGTTCATTTGAGTTAACAACTAGTAAATTACATGTTAATACAAGGTGTCAAGAAAAGGATTGATGAGTGGTTCAAGCTCCTTATTTTAGTTGGTTTGTTAAATATATTTAGGTCGATTGAATGCCATCTTGAAGAAAATCATATTTTTCTAATATACCATGTGAAGGAGTCACAAGTTATAATAAGAAGATATCTTGTAACTTATTAACTATAAAAAAATATTTGTAAAATATAATCATAATTTCGTATGTATTTTTGAACTCCTAAATGGTCGTAATCAACAATTTAAGGACAAATTAGAGTTAAATAACTAATATGAATTAAGATTTTGATATTGTAATGACCTATTTAATTTTAATTTTAAATTTAAACAATAATACTAATTTCATGTAGTTGATAATATAATTGAATTATATATAATTCAAGATATGTATAGTTTGAATAATTATATCACATGATTTAATTCTTATAATGCTTCAATTATTTGTTAATTAAAATTTTCATATGGTAATTCTATGAATTTTATGAACATTAGTTAATTCACTATGCAAATAGTTAAAAAGTTAATAGATGAAATAAACTGACAGTGTTAGGACTTATTACATCATTAATGTGATAAATCATATTAAAAAGAGTGGTTAGAACCACACACAAAATTAATGTGAGAGTTGTTAGTTAGTTATGATTTCCACCAATTATGAAAATCACATTGTTAGTGTCATTGCTCTATATTGGGAAACTTAATTTATATTTAAACAAGCTCTTAATCAATGAAAATTATCCAAGCATTTTTTTATTGCATAAGGAAACCTCTATAATCCCTAGCTCACTGGGTAAAGACGAAGTCAATAGGACCTTCAAATGTCCAGGGAATCAAACTGGGGTAGCCCACTAGCAAGCACTCAATTACTACCAACCAAACTATCCCTTTTGGAAAAAATTATCCAAGCATTTTACTATCAATGGTTTCAGAGCAAGTTGAGAGGTATTAAGAAGGGGAATCCCTACTCCACCCATGATTGAATCCTAAAGTTGTGCTGATATTAGATCTTGGATCATAAAGAGTTACATGAGCTCCCATGATTGACATGTCCCATGGGCCGATATAGTGCTCAAACTTCTAGTACTTGGGGATAATCCCCAGATTGTTGTCAATGAAACTTGGTTGCTTGGGCTAGATGCATGTGTCCAAGATGTCGATCACGATGTTTGATCCATATTAAGATGACCTAGAGGCTTATTTGGATATGAAATATCCCTAGAAATAGGACCATGTGATGTGTAATTGACACACATTGTTAGAAAAAGTAGAATTTTGTTGGATGGTGTACAACTAGCATGCAGTGTTAGGGAGCATAGACTAGTTTTTGTTGGTGTGTGGTTGGCTCTAGAATATTTCTAACCTAAATGTAAATACCTCCTACATCATGGAGAACAAAGTGTGATCTATATCTAGATATTTTTGCATGGTTGAGGTCTTGGTGGCATGTAGTAGGTCGAGAAGGCAACAAATGTGTCATCCATGGAGACACCCAACCACCACCAAAGGTTAGTGGAGCTTCTTTAGGCGGTACACTTGGATGACAAGGATAGTCATCTCAAGATCCTTGAAGCTCCCCATGTGGTTCATCATGTAGTACTTCATCCATAGATCATTCATACCCTTTTCTTTGCTCTACTCAAAATAGGGTCCCCTTGAAGGCTTTCCCACATTACTTTGATTAGAAAAATTTTAAGCTCCCCTCAAAGGCATTTACAATGTGGTCATTATCGATCTATCATATAACCCACTCCTTTTTGTTCACATATCAGAGCCATATACCACGTATTTTTGACCACACAGGAGTTGATAACAACTTGGTTATTTTTATTCACATGATACAAAATTATCAATAATAGTGCAACCTTTCCATATTTATTGATGTGATCTGATTTGAACAAGATTACTAAAAAATAATATTCTTGGTCCAAATGAATTATTTTTGTCTTACCTTGTGGTCTTCATCTATTTGAAGAATGAGAAATATGTGTTTCACACTTTTATTTCTTATTTGAGTCTAGATTGCCTTCTTCTTTCTGTTTGGTAATGTCAGTCATGTTAATAGTTGTTGAACAAATTGTTTACATTGTTAGAAATCATTATATTAAAGTCAACCCAATTTAGGGTAATATTAATTTTAGTTCAACTATTTTCTTAGAGTGTAATATACTAATAGGAATATGAAGCTAAATTCAAGTTCTTATCATTTTAAAAATAAATACTATTAGTATCAGAGTCAAATTAGTGTCATGGTCATGGTCATATTGAGTAAAGTTATTATGCCAATGACATAAGGGTGCATTATCGATGGTACCCAACACCCTTACAAATTGTTTTAATTAAGGGAGAATCTTGTTTCTTACTTATACTCATAGACAATACAATGGTGATTAAGAAGTTTAAGGACAAAATTTCCATACATGGAAATTCAAGCTTCAATTGCTTCTAATTGAAGAAGATATTTGGGATGTCATAAATGAAACCACACTAATGTCACAAACCCCTAAAGAGGCAACCAAGTGGGCTGCAAAATATCAAAGAGAAATAGCTATGATTGGTCTTGGGATTTGAGATACATACTTACATCACATAGCTCTCTCAAAGACTACAAAAAAGTTTAGGATTCACTCAATACATTATTCGATTCATAAGCATCAAGTGCAAAGATGACCCTTAACCAAAAATATTTTAGATTAAATATGATGGAAGGTGATGTTATTGTCCAACACATAAGTAAGTTTTTTTGTTTGATGAATGAACTAGCTAGAAATAATGCCAAGGTAGAAAGTGATGATTCCAAATATGTTGTGTTAAATAGCAAGCCTTCTAGTTATGCTAATATTGTGTTCACATTGAATAAAATTAATCCCACTTTGGAATATGTAGTTTTATATTTGATTTATGAATCAAATGGAGTTAAGAAAAATGACTCGATTAATGAAAAAAAGTATTATTTATGAAGAAGAAAAATAGTAAGGCTTCTTCTTCCAAGGACCTATTTGTATGTTTATACTTTAAACAATGGGGTCATACCATGATAAATAGCCTCCAATGAGCCAATGAATTGATAGATGAAAAGCTAAAAATAAAAAAGGCAATGGTTGCAAAGGAAGACAATGATGAAGAATGCAATCTTGAAACACATGATGAAGACACTCTCCACAAGAAAAATAAGGAGAAATATATTGAATTGATTCAATATTGATCCTTGTGAATAGTCGTGTATATCCCTATTCACAAGAGGATATTTAGTGTGGTCGTAATTCCCACTGAAAAAATCCCATGAGTGTGGTCTACCGGCAAGGATGCTACTTGCATTATCGGTGATGTGACCTAAGTTCAATTCCCATGGTGGATGTGTATACAAAGTATTACTCAAAAAAAAAATTCCCACTGAAATTGTGTTTGATGTATTAAGTGCAGGCTTATTCCACACTTATCTATGATTGGTTTTGTGTGACCCCAATCATAATTATTTGATGTAACAAGTGAATGGCCATGCTACACTCAAGGTGAATGGTTGAGTTTATATCCACTTATAATATGATGTAAATCAGTAAGGTCTAGTTTGATTGATTGTTTTGTGATTGGTTGTGTGTATCCCAAGTCATAACTGTTGTAAACAATAGTGTATGCCCTTGTTTACAACTTTGATATTGGATAGAGTATGTGTATATATCCAATTGTGTTGTATGATATTGGATGGTTGAGTTTGTCTCTATCCTTTGTTAAGTTCCTAGTGAAGCCATTCTCACTAGAAAACATAGTGAGGCCATTCCCACCATTGCTTGTTATAAATAGTTGACTGTGTTCTTATTTGTACTCTATGTATACTTGATGAACTATTGAGTGTATCATAGTTTATCATATGGTTATTTGTATTTTTGTGAGTATCCCTATCCATGTTTGGATCATGATTTAATATGGTGGAAATTTTAGGATTTATTACATCATTAATGTGATAAATCATATTAAAAATTGAGTGGTTAAAACCACTCATGCAAAAGTCATGTGAGAGTTGTTAGTTAGTTGTGATTCCTACCAATAATGAAAATCATATTGTTAGTGTCATTGCTCTATATTGGGAAACACAATTTATATCTAAACAAGTTTTTGATCAATGAAACTTATCCAAGAATTTTATTATCAGATAACAATGTAGTTAATTCATATTCCTTAGCATTTGCTTGAAATATAGTATTCTATGTTTGAATGTTTCAACTAATGGATAGAATTTGAAATATTGTTTCGAACAACTATCTTATCTTCTGTTAATTCATATTCCTTAAAATTTGCCTGAAATATAGTATTCTATGTTTGAATGTTTCAACTAATTGATAGAATTTGAAATGTTGTATCGAACAACTATCTTATCTTCTACCTATACTCGATTAGAATGGGTAATAGAAATTCTAATTTTTGTATCTCGACAACATAATAAATTGAATATTCGCACCAGGTACCTTACTAGCAAGTTCCTTCAATCCTTTAAAGGAGGTTCGAGGTTCAAGCCTAGCAGCCTGTGTCGGATATAAAAAACCCCCCGGCCAACCTAAGGGGTGTACCTAGATGGGATAGGCCTCATGGAACAAAAAATCCTGGTCCCAGGGGATATAGGGAACAATTTTCCTTAACATAAGGTTTAGGGCAAACCCTAAGATTTTTACATCTTTGAGGGCAAATCCTAAGAGGCTTGCATCTCTGAGGGATTACACAAAGGGCCCTAATTTTTGGAAACTTCCCTACAATCCGATGGGTCTGCTCAAGATGGCAGGATTTTTTGGTTTGGCTGAAGGAACTCCAACAACATACTGATAGGTTGGGTCAACTGAAGGAGTTGTAGCTGCTAGCTTTGTTGGTGGGTGGAAGGCCAGACCAATTTTATGGTTGGGGGCTTGGGCATCGACTGTTTAGGTGGTTTTTTCTTTTGGGTACCTCCTCGTGAAGGGCTCTAGGATTCTACATCCTATTTGGGATAGGAGGGGGATTTTGTGTGCCATTTTATTATGTAGTTTTTCTGGTTGGTGTTTGTGCTAAGGGTTTTGATGGACATCAACTCTTCTCAGAGCAGGATGGTAAAGTCTTAAATTTTCAGTGCCCTTAGAGATTTTAAAGATCAAGGTTTCTTCCTTTAAACCCTACATTTCATTTTCAGCCCAGTTTCTCAATGGATGAGGACTTTTTGGTTGGCTCCAGTGGGATTTGTGGGTTTCATGAAATTTCTTGTGCAGATCTCCTAGATGGTTTTTTTTTTGTGGATTTTTTTGGCTGGTATTTCTATGTTGTTTTCTTAAAACGGTTATTCTTTTTTCTTTTTGAGTAATACTTCTTATACACATCCATGCTTATGAGGGGTTCTCCTATTATGTGCTTTTTTGGATGAATTTATTGATCATGATGATAGGATTCCCTTGTTATCCTTTCCTGTTAGGCAACAAATGCTTCAGTTTGGACGATTTTATTTGTAAATTTATTTTTTGACCGATAGCATTTTTGTTATTCTGCTATTTTTCTTCAGTGCTTTAGATTTCTGAGCACACGGTGGTTTGACCATGGGACAATATCTTGTATTTGCTTGATAAAAATCTGCAACTTATTTGGTAGGAGGTTGTTTCATTGGATTTTTGAATTTGATTCGTCAAATCTAACTTAGTCTTTCCTGATGTCTTATTGCTAGATCTAAGGTTTGGGATGCCTTTCAAAACCATACTTGTAATAGGTTTGGGGACCCTTTTAAAACCCCTTCTACTATCAATAAAAAATAACATAATAATTGAATTATTTATGTACCTCAAAAACTCTTGCTTAACATAACATTACAATAGTTGACTTGTGGTAATTTGCATAAGTGCATTGAACACACTTCCCTTAACCTTAAAGGAGCTATATCTCAAATCCATCTCTATTAATTATTATTTAAAATTTAAAATCCTAAAGATTCTACATGCCAACACATATCTATTAATTATTATTTAAAATTTAAAATCCTAAAGATTCTACATGCCAACACGGAGTCCTTATCCATATTTTAATTGTTTATATGAGGATTAAAATGTTCCCCACTTGTGTTATGTTGTGACCACATAGTGGTACTACAACAATATTTTGGTAATACACATGTATTGCCTAACAAGATCCAAACCATTTAAAGTCTAAGCATTTAACTCACTAAGTTTATGCCATTTGATAATATTCTTGAATAATTTACTTTCGGTGAAAAATAATATTATAGTTTTTTTAAAGTAGGATTTTGAAAGGGTTCCTTTCCCTTTTACATAACCTAGTCACATCAAGTTATATAGCTTATTTGGTGTAGTCGAGATTTGAGCCTTGATGTGAGTTACGTCGTCCATACGTCTCAACTATTAAAAAATGATCCCATTGATGATTTTATTTTTAAATTTTTTTTAACTTCATCATTAATTTAACAATGTATTTGGGAATTTGAAAATTAAATAATTACGAGTAACTAATAATTTTTTTGATTGATAGTAGAAGGGGTTTTAAAAGGGTCCCTAAACCTATTACAAGTAGGGTTTTGAAAGGCACCCCCAAACCTTAGATCTAGCAATAAGACATCAAGAAAGACTGAGCTGGATTTCACGAATCAAACCCGAAAATCCAATGAAACAACCTCCTAGCAAATAAGCCACAGATTTTTATCAAGCAAATACAAGAGGTTGCCCCATGGTCAAACCACCGTGTGCTTTTAATCTAAAGCAACGGAGAAAACAACAGAATAACAAAAATGCTATCGATTAAAAATAAATTTACAAATAAAAACTGCCCAAACTGAAGAATTTTCCACCTAACATGAAAGGAGAACAAGGGAATCCTATCATCACAATCAAAAAATCATCCTACTCTGAGAAGATCCGCCCAACAAAGACCAACTAGGAAAACTGCATAATAAAATAGCACACGAAAGCACCCTCCTATCCCAGATAGGATGCAAAATCCTAGAGCCCTTCACCAAGAGGTACCCAGAAGCAACAACCGCCTAAACAACCGATGCCCAAGTCCCCAATGACAAAACTAGTATGATCTTCCATCTACCAACAAGGCTAGCAGTTGTAGCTTCTTCAATTGACCCAATATACTAGCCTATTGTTGGAGTTCCTTCAACCAAACCATCAAACCCTGCTACCCAGAGCAAACCAGAGAACATCCACCAGATTACAAGGAAGTTTCCAAAAATCAAGGCCCTCCTTGCAAGCCCTTAGAGCTGCAAGCCTCTTAGAGTTTGCCCTTATAGTGGTAAACTCTTAATTATTAGATGCAAATTTGAATTTCACAATTAATTTAAATTATTAAATGCAAATTTGAATTTCACAATTAGCAATTAATAATACCTTGATTTTTTCTAAATTCTATTAACATTGGAATTTAATAATTATTAAAAATGTCTAATTTAATTAAATATAACTTGTGGTTTTCAACTAATCAAAAAAATTAAATCACAAAACTTATTGTTAAAAAATTATTACTTTTGAATATAATAATAAGGGTTTCTGTTTAGACTTACAAGAAAATTAGAGAATAGTTTTAAAAAACTTTTACAAAAGCTTAGATCTAAGAACAAAAGCTACCCATACATCACAATGTTGTTCGAACACAACCCCACATACATCACATGGATAGAGAATATGAAATGAATCTAATAAACAAGAGTTGATTTGCTTGGTATAATCTTATACTTAGTCAAACTTATAGTAACAATAAATAATTAGTAAAAATAAATAATTTTTTTTTGATGAACTTAAAATTTCTAATTAAGTCTTTAAACTTAAGAAATTGTATTGTTTAATTATTTAAATAAGTTAAATATAAGATTTTTTCTAGAGGTAAATTAGAGTCCATGTTTGACATTAGGATTTCATTGAAATTTATAGTTTTTATGTACTTTTCTTTGGAATATATACCAAGGTGAAAAAAATTACCGGAAAAGTTTATGTTTAAAAATTATTAGGATGGAAATTTATCAAAAAGGTTTTTTTTTTTAAACTTGTAAGGATATTAGAGAATAAACATTTCTCTATATGTGGAAGGCCGAGATGCATTTTCTTTAGTAGGGTTAACATGGAAGAAAGTCACTTTTGATAAAGTGAGATTTAGAGAAATGGAGAAATATAAAGAGTTAGAGTTTGGCACAATAATGGTAGGTAAGGATCTCGATTAGATATATGTTTTTGATTTTTGATTTATTTTTAGATTTTGATTCGATAGCTTTTATTTTTAAGTCGTCATTACAATGGATTTTTTTTGCTTTTCTCCCATCAATTGCCTTTCGATAAAAAAAAGGATAATATGGTTCAAGTTTTGAATGCCCACCCTCATGGAGTGTCTAAGTCACAATCTTTGAATAAAACAAAAAAAGTATCCTTTGTGGCCAAACTCGATGAGGTACCTAATCCTCTTATGGAGGTGCCTTTGGCATAAATCCAACATCAAATCTTGGCTCTTTTAGCTCAGACACTAATTTACAAATTGTAGGCATGTGGCCTAGCCTAACTACAATACATAAAATGATAATCAATATTCATAGTTCAACATTCTCTAGTTATGAGTTTATGATTATTGGCTCAGGGTATTTTTTGTTACCTTCTCATCTCTTGAAGATCAAAATATAGTTTTCCATGGAGGTCCAGATTTCTAGGATCTAGTCCTTTATATATGACTCCATAAATACCAAGATGTGATCCACAAGAAGAGAAAATTGAAGAGGTGGCAATCTAGGTTCTCATTTCTTTTTTTCTCTTGCACTTATGGAATAAGCTCGCGATAGAAACTATAGGAAACACCCTAGGATCATACATTAATTGGGCCCTTCCAAAGACCAATGATGCAATCTGTGCTTGTATATGTTTAAGGGTAAACTTGAAGAAAGGGATTCCAAAAAACATTGGGATCAAATTTCTTGATTGGGTTCACACCTATCCATTGGACTATGAGCATATCCCTTTTAAATGTATTACCTGTAAAATGTGGCCACTTCTCTCGAAACTATCCATCAAAGCTTGATCAATTCAAAAAGAAAATAGAATCTAAATTCTAAACTATTAGGAATAGAAGGACTTCAAGATTGAGAAGTCAACTAAGGCCTACGTAGGGGAAATTGGACCCAACAAGCTCTAAAAAATATTCCATCCTCTCATTAGACATGGAGGAAGAGAAAAAAATACCAATTAATAATGAAGCTCAAGAAAAAAGGTAAAGAAATAGTGGAAGGACCCATTAAGAAACATTTAGATGACAACAAGAAGCACAACAGGGGACTCATGACAAAGAATCAAAGCACTTAGATGAAGGCACTAAAGGTGTTAGTCATACCAGGAGTCATCCCAACAATCAACAATCAAGGGTAGAAAGTCCAACCAAATTCTAAGAGGACAAACTTAGAAATAAAATTTAGACCACTTTGGATTTTCTAAAGGCGGTCTTTAAAAAATGATAGTGCTATCATGGAATTGTAGGAGATTGGGCAGTGCTCTAAAATAAACTAACTATTAGATCTTGTGAAACTAAATAAGCCACTTGTAGTTTGTTTACACGAATAAAAATGGTGGATAATGTAGTGGCACTAGAATGTAATAAGATATGGAGACAGTTAGAGCATGATGTAGTAAGTTCATCAGGTGCATCATGTGGGCTTATGACAAAACCACATATAGTAATATGGAGATATTTTTTGAAATATAGGGTTTTCTAAGTGCGGTGTCAGGTTTAATGAGTGATCTTGGCAAAATTTTGACTTTCTATGATCTTGGTAAAAGTTTGGCTTTCTATGATCTTGGCAAAAGTTTGGATTTCTATGATCTTGGCAAAAAGTTGACTTTCTATGATCTTGATAAAGGTTTGGTTTTTTGTGATCCTAACAAAAGTTTAGATTTCTATGATTTTGGTAAAGTTTAGCTTTCTATGATCCTAGAAACTGTTTGACTCTTTGTGATCATGACACAAATTTGGCTTTCTATGATCTTGCAAAATATGGTTTTTTATCATCTTGGCAAAAGTTTGGCTTTCTATGATTTTGGAGAATGTTGGCTCTCTATCATCTTGGCAAAGGTTTGGCTTTCTGTGATCTTGGCAAAAATTTGTCTTTCAATGGTCTTGGAAAAATTTGGCTTTCTATGATCCTTGCAAAATTTTGGCTTTCTTTGATCTTAGAAAAATTTGGATTTTTATAAACTTGGTAAATATTTGGCTTTTTGTGATCTTGGCAAAATTTTGGTTGTCTATGGTTGCAAGACATAGAGGGAATCTTTGTTGTATAAGGGACTAGGACATTTTCAAAACCTGCTCTTTATCCTAATAGAAAATAAAATTTACTTAAAAAAAGGATATTAGAGAAAAGTTTTAATATTTTTTATAAGCTTTAGATTCAAAGTATAAGCTACACATACACCACAATGGTGCTCAAACACAAGCACACATAGGGATAGAGAATATGAAAGTAAATAATAATTTCTTTGCTTGGTACAATGAAATGTAATAATTTCCTTTATTGTCAAAGATATAAATATGATTCCAATGGGTCCATGGTTCAATGGTTGAGACATATGGGTGAAGTAGCTCATACCAAGGTTCAAATCCAAGTGGCACCAAATAGGCTATATAGATTGATGTGAATAAGTTGATGTAAAAGGGAAAGGGGAAGCATTTCAAAATCCTACTTAAAAAAGAAAAAGAAAAAATATAAATATGCTAAACATAATCAAACTTGTAATAAAAAGAAAAATTCTCTATGCATGTAAAATAAATTTAAACAAGTCCTTAGAAATTAATGAAGCTCAAGAAATTGTAATTTTTAATAACTAAATTAAACACCTTATCTAGTACAAGAATCTTTCTATGGGTAAATTGGAGTCCATTCTTGACATTAGAATTTCAATAATATCTATAGCTTTTATTTAATTTTTTTAGAAATTTTTTAAGAGTGATGTAGAATATGTAACTACTTTCTTTGATGTAGAGACTAGCCTAATTTAAAATGTATCTAGTTAGAGCTAAAATTAATTAAGGTAGCTCATTACTTAGAAGAAATACCTTGTGAATTAGTATTTCCTAGAGAAATTTAAGTTCATAATATAATTTGAAGCATCACTCGATTCTTAACATTTAGTTGAAATGAAGCATGATTATATATACAATACTTTTAGTTCTAGGCTTTTGAAAGTTGGAACCAGTTAAATTATCTTAGATACTCAAGTCAAAACATGGTTAAATTTTCTTTTATTATCTAGTATTTAACTAATTATTAAGCAAAATTTTAGTTGTATTTTTCTATGCTTTGATGGACACATATAACATTACATGTAAATAAATAATAATAAGATATATCTTGTAATCCATACACCTCCATATTGTTTTATCTGCTCTTCTAATTCATCTATAAATATATCAAATACTATGGATGAGAGAATAATATTATTTTACACCAAGCACTATAAATAGTGCTTTCTTCGGATATATTGTTGTCATACACATGATAATTCTACTAGAACCTTTCCACATAATCATGGTTCTCTTTCTCATAATTTTATTCTTGGATTGTATCAAAATTCTTATTTAAATCCATAGAGTAAAGAAAAATAATAATATTATTTTCTCATGTTTTATTAGTAATAGCTCTTATAGTACTTATATTGTTAATTATTGAGTGTTTATGTCAAAATCTAGCTTGAAAAGGAGCTATTACTTTCTTCTTCCCTTTACTAATTTATTTTAATAATAAGGTATTGACTAGCTTGTCAAAAATGTTATTCATAATGACTATTCTGGTAGGACTCTAGGTCCTAGTGGGTTACACAAATAAAACAAGTGGATTTGGAATGCGAAATGAATGGAAAAATTGATAGAATCACCTTTACACTGGAAGAGTAACCTGTTCAATGGATAAAATTTAATTGTTCTTATTTTCCTGAATGCCTACTTACACCCATTTGAATGATTATATATATCTACCCTATAGTTGTGAGTGAAAGGACACAATGGTCCATAAAATAATGAGTGATTAATTAATGGTTAATGGTTAGGATTAGAATTCTAACATGTCACCCTCCTTAAAAGGAGCTTTATACTCAAAGCTAAAAGTGAGGAGCTTTATCTCGTGTTTTCCAAGTAGCATTTGCTCAAGTTCATGCACTATTTTAATGTCATATTTTCGTAAGCAGGGATATTGTGAAGGTTGAAGTGTTGGTGGGGAATTGGTAGGAAGAATAGTAGGATCAAAACAACGATAGGGGGACAACCATTTTGGTGTATGAAATATGCTAGATTGACGTGTTAGTAGTTGGTGGAATTCTGGTACCTCTCTTTGGGCCTTCTTGGTGGCCTGGATAGAAAATAGGTGGGCAACCATTCCCCTGATTCCTTTGAGAATAATTTTCTTCATTCGGTGAGAACTTATGATTTGGGAAGAGTCATATTGTAATCCTTTAAGAGTATACGTTTTATTCTTGTGAATTTCATTCATAATTCTTCAAAATCTCATTGGATTGTCCCTAGTGTTCGTAACCATTGCACTCCTAAGACAATATCACATCCTCCTAAGGGAATTACATACATGTCATGTTTCATGTTGTAATCGCCCATGGTGAGTTTAATATTTTGGCATTTCCATTTATAGGCGATCCTTCCTCCATTACCAATCATGGTCTCAAAACTATTACAAGGATGTGTAAAGTAGTTAGCTTGTTTAGCCACACGTGGGTCGATGAAATTATGGGTACTGCCAGAATCAATAAGCACAATAAGATTTTGTCGTTTGAAGTATCCTGGAACTTTCATAGTTTGGGAAGAAGAATTACTAGTGAGTGCATTGAAAGAAATTTCTAGTGGATCTTTAGTGCTATCCTCGGGTTTATCCGTCACTACTTCTACCTTGATCTCATTTTATTCGTTGGTTGAACTACAAGGAATAGTTACATCCAAATTATATAGTTTGGGTGTAATACATTTATGATTGGGTACAAATTTCTCATCACAATGATAAAAAATACCTTTTTCTCTTCTTGCCTTCATTTACTCGGGGTTGATACGTTTAATTGGTAAGATTCGGTAAAGTTTTGGGGTGGTGTAAGTATTTTGGGATTCCCCATAGATGGTTTTCCCAGTCGATTGAATTTATCTTCTGCCAATTGGACTAATCCAATGGTCTACATCATGGTAGTGGGATTGAACATTTGTACTTCTAACCAAATTTCTTCCTTTAAGCCACTGATGAAACAACTTTGAAAGAATGAGGCATCTAACCCTGATGTAAGATTGGCCAATTTTTTAAATTGAGCTTGGTATTCACGCATCGTAGTGGTTTGGCAGAGCTTGGTAAGGGCTCCTATGAAATATTTGAATTTACTAGGACCAAATCGTACCATTATATTTTTTGTAAATTCTATCCATGTAGGGGTACCATTAGTATTTTTGTACCACTAGTACCATTGGGTGGTGACATTTTCAATATGGAAGGATGCAATGCGAACCTTTTGTACCTCAAGGATCTGGTAGAGGGAGAAGTATTGGTTAGCTTGATAAATCCAGTTAGTGGGGTCGCCTCATTCAAATTTTAGAAAATCCAATTTAGTAGTTCTAGGCAGGATAGAAGTTTATGGCCCCCCAAGTGGTGCTTGGTATGTTGGTCCTCCAGTAGATTGGCTAGCTTGGACTACTGCCATATTTTTTGTATTGTATCGATGGAGTGGTTATAGGTGTTAATTTTTAAATCCATTGCTAACATTCTGTTATCATATTCCTCCCTTGGTATAGTACTTTTTGTAATTTCATCCTTCTATTGGCGGAAATCCTCCATTCGTATAATACTATTTATAATTTCATCCTTCCATTAGAGAATCTCATGGATGAATTCCTTGAGGGTAATGTCCTGTGATCTCCTGCCATCGGCTATTTTAGGGTTGGTTTGTGAAATGCAAGTCTTATTTAATAAGTGTGATTAAGTTTTTGATTTTTTTTGCAAAATTTATGTAATTTGGTTAAAATTTTTGCAAAAAATTATATAATTTTTGTCAAAATTTGGTTTTATCAACTGTTTTGGACCTCAACGGTCATCTATTTTTGAAATTTGAATTTGAAATCGGTGGGAGCAGTTATCAACGGTTGGGAGCAAGGTTATTTTTGAAATTTGAATTTAAATTAGGGTGGGAGCGATCGTTAGTGATGGGAATGACAAGGTGATAGGTGGTGTTAGCGGCAGGAGCATGAGGGGGAGTGCGACATGGTCAGTAAGGCAGGGACAAGTGGTGAAGAGGGGCACAAAACACGAAGGTGAGCGTGGGATAGGCAATGAGCAAATGAGGGAAGCACAGGACAACGATGAACGAGTGGAGTAGATAATGACACATGGCAAGTGAACTAGCGGTCAAGGGTGGGGCCAATGGTAGTCGTGTGAGGTTTAGGGAGGAGCATGACCAAAGCCACACCTTCTTGTATGCATCGCAAAGTATATAAATACCACAATTTGCTTCTTCCTCCTCAATGTGGGACTATGTCACTATTGTCTCGATGGATTATGGAAGATTTCCTTTTTTCGATGTTGCATAATTAAACCGATACTGAAAATATTTTTAAACCTTAGCCTTTAATTTTCCTCACCAAAAATTTGGAGATGTCATTAGTTTTTTGGATTTCATCGTAATTTCGACGTTGTGTAGCATATTAATCATTTTTTTCATGATTTGATTATGCCTTTCTATTTGGGATGATTACGAAATTTGACTAAGGTTTAGAAGAATTAATTTAGAGATTTCAAAGCTTGTCTTTTGCGCTTTCATAGTAGGTCGCCTGTGGACGCCGAGGATTCATAATTTGCTACTAATTACGAGTATTTTCCAATGGATAACACTGCATTTTTGATGATTGTTGTTATGTGTTGGTTTACAGGTATGTTAAGTTTATGACAGTGTAGAATTTATTTTTACCACATCGATCACTCGTTTAATAGACTGTAATTTTATCTGTTAATATCTTGTTTGTCGGTGTCTCAGTTTACATTGTTTTGGTTGGTGTTGATTAATTTGACAATGATTGTGTTTATGGCTTTGGTGAATGCTATTATTGGATGTGTAACATGACGAGAGTCAACGAGGCTATTGGAGGTGAGAGAGAATAATGGTCAAGTTGGTGATAAATAGAATAGTGCAATAGTTGGTAGATGAATGGTAGTGAAAGAGCAGAGTGGGAAAAAAATTGTGAGAAGTAGGAATAGCTATGAACAAGTCCCTCAGAACAATGCTCTAATAGCAGATGGTAGGACTCTAGGTCCTAGCAGGTTACACAAATAAATTAAGTGGATTTGGAATACGAAATGAATGGAAAAATTGATAGAATCACCTTTTAGATTGAATCACCTTTACACTGGAAGAGTAACCTATCCAATGGATAAAATATAATTGTTCTTATTTTCTTGGATGCCTACTTACACCCATTTGAATGATTATATATATCTACCCTATAGTTGTGAGTGAAAATACACAATGGTCCATAAAATAATGAGTGATTAATTAATGGTTAGGATTATAATCCTAACATATTCTCTAATTATAAATATCATTTATAATCCTAACATATTCTGTAATTATAAATATTATTTATATGCTTTTTTTTTAGATAGATGTGACCTTGCAAACTTACTAGTTTAGGGGAAACACATTCTATACTTACTGATTATATATCCTTTAGACTATTTAATTTAAAAAACCCTCTAAAACTAATGTTTCAACTATAAAATGATGTGGATTGTATGCTTTTCCATTAGTAATATGCTTGAGGGTTAAGATTGACTTGTGTCTTACATTTTTTTAACACTTCATATGGGCTATAATATAACTCACATTCATATTACATATTTTACAATATATATTAAGAATGGTCTTTATTAACCCTAGTGATTGGGTAGTCTCTAACTGACATTGATTAGGGCACATCCACATAGATCATGCCTTGGTTGAGTTGGTTGTAAATATAATATTCAACTAAATATATGTATGATCTTGTGTTATTCATTTGTTATACTATAAAGTGTTTATGCTAGACACATCATATTTGACTCTTATTTACTTGCTTTGTTTCTTTTGGTTTCTTACAATGTTTGTTAAGGCATTCATTAACAACCAAATTATGGCTAATATATTTATGATATCAATGCTTTAATGATACACAAGAAATATAAGATTATAGAGAAATCATGTGACAATTTTTTTTAATTATTTATTTATAAATAAATGTGAAAGGGGTTTAAAGCCATGTTGAGATTCAAAACATTATTATGATTTCACTAATTAAATATGCTCAAATTTCAACCAACTTTGGGCTAATTTTTTTTCTTCAAATTTTCCAAGGCCAACCAATTTTGGATGATATTTTAAAATTATTTGAATTTTTTTACCACTAACCAATTTTAGATGTTTTTCCAAAATCCTTTGAATTCATCAACCAACCAATTTTGGATGACATATTTAGAATTCTTCAAATTTTGAGTCTAACCAATTTTGGGCAAATTTTTAAAATTCTTTGAAATTTTCATGAGCAACTAATTTTGGGTGGGAAATAGGTTTCTTTATCTTTAAATTTTGTGTTGCTGGTTTATGAAATATTTTATCATTTTAATTGTTATATTTTTCAAAATTTTAAAAATTCATAACCAAGCCATTCAAAAGTAATTTTATGTAAATATTTTTTGTTTCCACACAATTTTTGTGCTTTATTTATCTTTGAAATGTTGCTTCTTGATTTTTGTTTCATTACTACTAAAAATACCTAGTGCAATTTAGAACATTAGGTATCATCTTATAAAGGTCAACTTCCTAAGATGGAAGAGTGTCATGGAAGTTCACCTCAATGGAATCCATATTGATTAATTATAGAAGTGACTTCTAGTCAAAGCCTATCTAAAATGAATAAAAAGTGCATTAGTCACTTATATTGATAATGACTATTTATATATGGCTGAGGAGCACAAGAATTATCCATAGGGATAAAGGGTTAAATTGTTTCAAAATTTGAAATTTTGGAGTTAAAGAAAATCAAGAGGCATTGTAATTCAAATAATAATAGAGAAAAACCAACCAAAACATTAAAAAATATAAAAGAAAAATAACAAGACAATTTTATTGCTCCAAAAACTAAGTACAATGTAAGTAATATTTGGGAAGATATGTGAGGCTATAGATTTCATACATTAGCCATGCTTTTCATAGTGGAGGGTAGATCACTTTTTATACAATTTTTGATGGATTGGAATTTCATTGTATTAATATTGAAAAGTCACCTAGATGGAAGTGTGGTGGTTCATCTTCCATGAAGGTCAATTGTATGGAAATGTGACATTTCACCTTCCATGAGTTATAAAATTAAAAATTACATATAAATGAATTGTCCTTTTTTATTTTGCCCTCAAGTTATGTGGCAACATAATTAGAGATGCATTTTGGCCACAAATATCTAAAAAGAGGAACTTACTATTTTTAATAACTATTTTATTTATATTTTAAGGGCATACAAAACATTCATTTTTATAAAAGTGTTGTGTGCCTAGCCTATGAGTCAATGCACTATCAAAATTTCTAATTACCTCTAGGCCTTCCAACCCTTCTTGAATAGACCAACATAGAGTCTTGAACATAAAATTATATGCTCGACAAGGTCGTTAGAAAAAATAGGTTATTGGGCATAAAACCATGCCTTAATAGGGTCAAATGCTTGGATTAGTTATCCCCATTGAAAAGTAATTATTCCCATTACATCAAATTTTGATAAAATATGTAGGAATTATTCTTTATCTATTTTTCTATGAGCTATTTCCCTTTGTGACTAAGTTGTCCTACCTTAACCACCTTATACATATGAATGATCTATGTTCTAATAAGTCAGTCCATATATTAATAATATGATCATCCATTGGTTCTAAATTGTTTGGATTCATTCTTCAATGTCCATATATTTTGTTATTATAAAAGCATCCAATAAAGATGGATGATAACATCTAAGAAGTTTAACATTGAATATTATATGTAACCCAAGATAAGATTGAAGATTCAATTCAAAAGTATTCTCTCCCATATTATTAGTAATGGTGTATAGTCCATAACAAAGAGGTCTGATATTTCTATGGGTTCTTGAAATTTCATCCTATAAATGTAACCATAATCTCCAATCTTAAACCGATGAGGGACCTGGTGTTGGTTGTGTTGTTTATTTATCTCCTCCAAGAGGTCATGAACTAGTTGATAAATATATCAAGTATGTTTCATAAATCATACTATTCCTTTTACTTCTTTCTATCCATAAGGTAAGTACTCCATAATATCCATAAGGAGATCTACCTCAATGGATTTCAAATATTAGAATCTAAAACCTACATGAAATAGATTTTATTTGGTAGAGTTGTGCTAGGCTTGATTGTACCTAGGTTGAATGTAGGAGATAATCTCATCCCATGTGTATGGTTAGAATTATGCATTCAAAGAAGATGTATGATAAATTGATTCATAAATTTTATCTAACCATTTGTCTAAGTATGGAAGTCTATGTATGTGGTCAACTTGGTATCCATCATGATCCATAACATTAACCAAAAAATGCTCAAACATTTATTATCCCTATAAAATACAATAGACTTTGACAAACCAACGTTGAACGATAAATAATTGAAATATAGTTTAAGAGTCTTTTGAGCTAAATGGATTTCTTATAAGCAATCATGATATTTTTTTTTGAAAAATAATCAACTACTATAAAAATATAATCATCACCATGCTTAGACGTGGATAACTTTGAGAGGAAATCCATGGAGATAAATTCTTAAGGAGTAGACAACATTGGCAATAGTGTACACAACCATTACTTATTATTTGTCAATTTGGAAATAACACAACAGATACATAATGTGATGTACCTCGCAACCTAATTACTCATCTTGGGCCAGTAGAAGTACTTTTGGAAAATTGATAATATATTTTCATCCTAAAGTGATATGCTACTTTGTTGAAGTGTACTTTACAAACCATCTTCTAGCTCTCTAGATAGAACATAAATATGTTCCACATTATAGGATACTATTTTACATATAAAAAATAAAAAATATACTTACCCACATGAAGAGATTGATATATATCTATATATATGTATAAAACTAGAATCAACTTCATATAAGATGGACCGATTAGAATTCTCAAGTCCCCCAAAACCAAGAATGTTTGTGAATTCCATGACTAGAGGTTGGATCAAACAATGTACTAACAAATTGGCACTCCCTTTCTTGTGCTTGATGATAAAATAAAACTATAGAAAATATATGGATCACTTATGATGCCTTTCATTTCGTAGCATACTTTATGTTTGAATTAGCTCCAAAAGTCTATGATCTATATGGATGATTGTTTTCTTTCCCAAATTTAGTGCTTCCACTATTTGTATGCTTGGACAATGGCATAGAGATCTTAATCATATATGGGTTATTTTTGAACTACTTGATTGAATTTTTTACTATGATAGGAATTTGGATGCCCATAGCATATGAGGACATCTCCTAATGCATACTTTGATGCATTAGTTATTATATCAAAAGGTTATTATAAATTAGGTAGGGAAAGTGTAGGTTCTAAACACAATTAGCTTTTTAGCTTCTTAAATTGCCTTGCATTTATCTCACCAATGGAATTTGGATTTGGCACCTTCTTTGGTCCTTTGGTATGGTGGCCAAGAAATGTGTGATCAACCAAATACAAACATTTAATTGAAATTTGCAAGACCAAAAAACTATGAAGCTTCCTTAGAGTATTTAGGGAATTCCAATATCTAATTACATAAATCTTTACAAGATCAAATTTAACTCCTTTATCAATAATGTAGGTAATTCCAATCTCTAATTACTGAATCTTTGTCATGCCAAATAAACACTTCTCCAAACTAGAGTATATATTATATATTTGAAGAGTCCAAAATACCTATTGAATATGCTATAGATTTTAAGAACCGCCTAGACTTCCATTCCTAGACCCCTTATTTATTTTTATTTTTTACACTTAATAATTAAATATAATTATTTCTAAATTTCCTTAATCTGACTAGCAATAATTATGTTCAATACACCAATCTCTACTTCACATAATTATTTTAATGTGAGAGTACTAGGTGTTACACCCATTCAAGCTATTTCCCTCATCGGCCACATGAGATAGCTTGCATCCCTTTCATTCCATCGAAAGGAGTGACTAATCCCTGTTCTCCACATGGATCCTTTTGTGTGAGAACACTTAGTGCATTGAGTGTATTTCTAACTCTTACATCATTCGAGAGTTATCCATTTTCCATGAACTCTACTTTAGGTTCCTCATATATAAATTATCTATCCAAGGTAATTCTATCCACACCTTTAATGATCCCATGAGGATCTAAAACTTAGTCATTATAAAAGCCTTTAATCTATTCAATACGATTTGATCTAAAAGCTAAAATAGAGAAATACCTCAATGTAACGAATAAGCTCTACATAACAATATCTTTAGACACATCACATCGTGCACATGTGGGTCCCAACAGCTCAACCCGGAACTCACTAACTTAATCAAGCTTAAATCATTTACAAAGTCAACTCATAAACCAGCCAATCATTAACACACCACATAAGAGAAGTAACAAGCTATTATTTAATTTCCTTAAAATAAGCAACACTTCATTTAGTAGTGGTAGACTGCCATCACTATTGCAAAAATTACAACAAGATTCACAAACTGATCTAAGCTTCATTGAATGTTGATCATCAATTAATCACTCCACTCAAGTATTGGAAGTCATTGCTCCACTAAAGAGGAGATCAACTCAGAATTACATCACTGCCAGTTCAACCGAGATAACCAATACATGTCTTTCTCTTTACAAAGGAAATATTCCACAACTATGGTTCAACCATCACTATGCATCCCAACATGAGTCACACATCATTTGATCAGATATCTCATCATCAAGTGAACAAGAAGTGTTCTTCCGGTAACTCTCCATTAGCCTAGCTCGTTGGAAGATGTCCTTCCTCTTTTGCACATCGATGCTAGCCACCGAGAAATATTACCTCTCTTGGGGATCAAAGACGACTCCAAAATATTGGTTTTAGCAACCAATCATTGTGGTATAATTTCAACCACCATACGAATATACCCATTTCATCTAATATCCTTCCAAAAGAATGCAATACACTATTCTTTACAACATTGTAGTTTCAGTAAAAGAAAGAACATCACAACCATTGCTTTCATTCTCTAAGGATGAAAAATTATTTAACCAACATCCCATTCCACATAGCATCAACAATTTATTTTTGCTATAATTTAGTTTCTACAACAAATATTCAATTCACAATTTCTATCCACAAGGAGAAACACATTTCCCACATTCTCATTCTTTTCTTAACTTCTATCAGTAGAAGAACACATATTTCACCCTCAAATATGCACATACATACTAGCATTCACAACTAGTTTATATCCATCTGATAAAACTAGTCTTTACTCCCACTATCGTACAATCCATACGTTTACGATCAACGGATACCACTATATTTGGTTGGTCAGCCATTTCCACTGCTTAAAACATAATACTGGCTTGGGGTCACCCATTATTATGGGTACAACAAAACTTCGTTATACTGCAACCCCCAACAAAATGTTTCAAGCTCTCCCTAGTTTGCTTCTACCCATCCATTCTTTCATTGGTTTAAAGACAAGGTAACACAACAAAGTATAAAATGATTTCAGCTCACTGGTTTGCTTCTACCCATCCATTCTTTCATTGGTTTAAAGACAAAGCAACACAACAGAATATAAAAATATTTCAACTCAACTAGATTGCTTCTACCCATCCATTCTTTCATTGATTTAAAGACAAGGTAACACAACAAAATATAAAATATTTTCAGCTCAACTATATTGCTTCTACCCATCCATTATTTCATTGATTTAAAGACAAGGTAACACAACAAAATATAAAACATTTTCAACTCAACTATATTGCTTCTACCCATCCATTCTTTCATTGATTTAAATATAAGGTAACACAAAAAAATATAAAATATTTTCAGCTCAACTATATTGCTTCTACCCATCCATTATTTCATTGATTTAAAGATAAGGTAACACAACAAAATATAAAATATTTTCCAGTTCAATTAGATTGCCATTCAAAAACACGATGCAACAATTCAACATAACCACACAGTGAGAAAAGCAAAGCATTTCCAAAAAGGAACCTGGTTTCTTCCATAATCTCTTCCAGCTCTACTTCATTGCTAACCTCTTCCGTTGCTCTCCTTCTCCCATTGCCCATCCGTTCTATCTCCATCCATCCCTTTTGCCTTGGGTTCATCCTTTTTCTCCATATCTCCACTACTCTATCATAAATGAAAAATATCCACCAATCGCATGATCCGATGAGCCACTACTCCAAGCATACTTTTCTTTAATGAAGTTCCCTTCAAGCTAGAGTTAAAGTTATTACTCTAAAGTATATCTCTACATTTGGGTTCATTGGATTCTATTCAATGTCATTTTTTGAAATCTAGGAAAATATATTATGTTCCTTTTTTTTAAACACAATAAAATAAATAAAATAATTTCATTTATCTATCTTCAAAAATTCATAAATGTCTTTCCCAAATACTCATTGCAATTATCAACTATAATCATTAAAATATTAACACTCTTTACTAGTATTAATGCCATTTCAATGAACTCTTTCATAAGGAAGCAATATGATATAAGAAGAAATCTATCTAACTTAATATATATTTTCTTATGCAATTTATGATATGCATCTCCATGAAAGAGGGCATTTATCCATGTTGCCTTCTCAAATATCTGATCAATTTACCCATCACATCATTTTCCCAAGGCAATCTTTCTCGGTGACTATTTCTTTCTGCCACCATAAGGAGATCTATTTCTTGCAAAAGTGCACCTCATTAGCAGCATCATATTCATATATAGAATGCAAGTTTTTCATAGAACCAAAACATGGAATTATCCTACATTCCACATTAAGATTTATATCTCACATTTTCAATAATAACAAGTATTTGAATACTAAAACTGAAATAGTCCATCATTTCATCCATAAGCCATATAGCAAACATAAATCCATCAAAATAAAAGTCTGCCAAAGGGTGGGTCATGACATCATCCCCCCTTAGGCTTAACATAGTCCTCTATGTTTAACCATTACCACATACAATAGTTTTTATACAATATTTTCAAATAGAAAAGGAAAATATTTTTGCATATCCGCTACTTTCTCCCAAGTAGCATTTCTTTCAGAATAGCGATCCCACTGGACCTTACACTAATCTAAGATTCCTTTCCTCGTTAATTTGCATCAGAAATCAAGTATTCTTACCATTTGAACCTCTATAGCCTCTGATTTCATCATCTATAAATTAGATAGATCCCATACATGTTCAGGGTTAGCAACATACTTTTTAAGCAATGAAATATGAAAGGTGTTGTGAATCTTGGATAGATTGGGTGGTAAGGCAAGTCGGTATGCCACAAGACTAATCTTCTCTATGATTTCAAAGGGCCCCATAAAGTGAGGATCTAGCTTTGTGGACTTAATTGCACTCTTTCTTGGTTTTACCCTTAAAAACATGTTGTCACCCATTACAAACTCTTTTGGTGATCTCTTAAGATCGACATAGTTTTTTTTTAGTCTACAACTTCCTTCAACCTCTCTCGAATTACCTTCAACTATTGCTCCATTTCTTTGACCATATCTAGTCCAAGCACAATCTGATCTTCTAGATTATCCCATGTCAAAGGTATCCTACACTTTCTACCATACAAAGATTTGAATGGAGCCATTCCTATGGTCAAATGATGACCATTATTGTAGGAAAATTCTACCAAATGCAAGAAATATTCCCAATGGGTCTTTTGATCCATATAGTACATGCGAAGCATATCCTCTAGCACTTGGTTCACTCTTTTAGTTTTCCCATTAGTCTTTGGATGGTAAGAAGAACTGATATTCAATCTAGTACCAATGGCATGATGTAGAGATTACCAAAACTCAAATGTGAAGTTTGGGTCCCTATTTGATATAATTACCTCCGAAAAACCATGTAGCCAAAATATTTCTTTGGTAAATATGTTAGCCATAATTACTACATCATAATTAGTGTTCTCAAGTATAAAATGCACAACCTTGGTCAGTCTATCAACCACTACTAGGATTGCATCATGTTGGAATCTATTTTTAGGTAGTCCTACTATGAAATCCAATGAAATTACTTACCATTTTTGCATAGGCACATCATGCGGGTACAACAATCTAGTAGGATGTCTATGTTCTACTTTTACTTTTTGGTATTTGAGATATTGAGTGATAAATTTTGTTATGTCTCTCTTCATTCCCGACCAAAAGTATATATTTTTCATATTCTCCCTCATATTTGCTCCTCCTGGATGAGCAAAATATGGAGATCTGTGAGCTTCATTCATAACCATATTTCTCAAATTCCTAGTCTCAAGAATTACTACCCTATTTTTAAAACATAAGAAACCATCCCTGATGTCAAAGTCCTTATTTTCATCAGGTTTTCTTTCCATCCTTTCCCAAATTTGGTTGTAGTATGCATCTTGATTTTATATTTCCTTGACTTGTTCCATCAAGTCGACATGGATGTGAGATAAAATTGCTATATGTCTTCTTCTACTCAGTGCATCAATAACTTTATTCTCTTTTCCTTTTATATACTCAATGCCAAAATCATATTCTATGAGAAATTCCATCCACCTTCTCTACCTAGCATTGAGTAAATGTTGAGTGAATATATATTGCAGACTTTGATGGTCTATCCTTAGCTCAAAAGGTCTCCCAACCAGGTAATATCACCAACTCTTGAGAGAAAACACTACAACCACCAACTCTAAATCATGGGTTGCATAATTAACCTCATGTCTTTTCAATTTTCTAGATCCAAAGGCTACCACTACTTCTTCTTGTGAGAGCACTCCTCCCAAGCCTTCTAAGGATGCATTAATACAAACCAAGAAACTTCCTTAAAGATCAGGTACTTTTAGAATAGGAGGCATAGTAAGCTTCTGCTTAAGCAGCCCAAAAGCTTCCTCACATTTGTCTATCCACTTAAATTCTTTACCTTTTCTCTGAAGGTTAGTTATGGGTGAGGTGATCTTGGCATAGTCCCTCACATATCACCTATAGTATCCAGTTAGGCCCATAAAACTTTAAACTTTTGACATGCTTGTAGGTGATGACCAATTCAAAATGGCTTCTATCTTCTTAGGGTCCATTATGATCCCTTCAACCAAAATAATATGTCCTAAATACTACACTTTTAACACATAAAACTCACACTTGGATAAATTCCCAAACAACTAGTTTCTCCTTAATAGCTCTAACACAACCCTGATGTGCTCATTATGCTCTATCCTATTTTTGGAATATATCAAAATATCATCCAAAAATACTAGTACAAATCTATCCAAGTACTTCCTAAAAATGCTATTCATCAAATTCATAAATGTTGTTGGAGCATTCATTAAACCAAAAGGTAAGACAAAAAACTCATAATGTCCATAACAAGTTTTAAAGGTTGTCTTGTGAGTATCCTCCTCATGGATTCTCAATTGGTGATATCTTGATTTTAGATCAATCTTTGAAAATATTATGGTATCTTTGAGTTGATCGAAGAGATCTTTGATTCTTGGCAGAGGATATTTGTTCTTGATGGTTGCTTTGTTCAACATTCTATAGTCTATGCATAACCTCAAAGAACCATCCTTCTTCTTGACAAATAGTATGGGTGCACCCCAGGGTGATACACTTGGTTTGATCAATCCCTTCTCTAGTAACCCTTGCAATTGCACCTTCAATTCTTGCATTTCTATGGGATTCATCCTATAAGGAGCTCTATGGATGGGTTCTATTCTAGGTTGGAGCTCAATAGTAAAATCAAATTTTCATTTAGGGGGTAGTCCAAGTAAATCCTCTGGAAAGACATCCCTAAATTCTTGAAGAATTGGGTGTTTCTCAAACACCTCTTCCTTCTTCTCTTCATAAATTTCATTTATCTTAACTATATAGACCATTCCTCATTTCTTTATGGCCTTCTTAAGTTGCATTGTCGATAGGATTTGAGGTTGAAAAGCCCCTTGTAGGCTAAACACCTTTTGCACAACACCCCTATCATATGTATACTCAATCCATCTATCCTGAAATTTGAGTACTACCTTATGCTCTTGCAACCAATCCATTCCTAGGATTATGTCAAAAGCATGCAGAGGCACTACATACAAACATCCTACTATTGTTCCACTAGGTAAGGTAATTTTTACCATAGGGTAACATTGATTAATGGAGTAGGTTTATCCTAAACCATACTCGACCTTCCACCCATGAGCCAAGATTCTTAGTCTTACTGATATATCTTTGGCTAAACTAGTAGAAATAAAACTATCTGTAGCACCGCTATCAATCAAGATTTTAACATTCCTACCAAAAATATTACCTCTTATCAATAGTGGTGTGGCTTGACCTCAATATTTTTGGTTTCTTGTAGCTACATAAATCTTGTGCATGGGCTCTTTAGGTGTAGTCTCTTTGTACATTGGTTCTTTTCCTTTTGAACTCATCCCTACTCTTTGTGGGAAATTGTTGGCATAATGTGATCCTCTACAAAGATAACATCCATATTTTAGTCTTGGATGTTCCTTCCATTTCTAACCCTCTTCTATTTTATCAATCCATGGAGAATTAACCTGTCCCTATGATGGTCTATTGTTTCCTTTATCACGGTTGTTGGAAGAATGATTCTTTCCTTGGAATCTTCTTCTGATCTTCCCCTGATTTTGGTCATTCTTTCTCTCATGCTTAGAGGAATATTTGTTTGCTTGATATTTTTCCCACTTAACAAAACCTGTGCTATTCCTTTTCCTTAATGCTTCCCTACCTTACTCATCTAATCCTTCATAGTCAAAATAGGGTTTAAGATATATTTCAGCTTTCCTAGACAAATCATAGGCCTTTTGTAGAGTAGTAGGTTCCCTCATATCTACTTCTTACCCTATTCTAGGATCCACTCCTAGAATAAACTTGTGGATCTTCATCCTCTCATTATAAGTAGACACATATTTCAGCAACCTGACAAATATTTGATAATACTTTTCCATGGTTCTAGTTCCCTATCAAAGATTAGTGAACTCCTCAAAATTTTGGGAATAGAAATGTTCTATGAGAAACCTATATTTGAAGGATTTAACAAATTCATCCCATTTTAGATTGACTACTATTGCTAGTTTTTGATCTACACTAAGAGTTTCCCACCAATCCAGACCATCTCCTTGCAAATGCAATGTGGCATAGGATGTCCGAGTACCCGAGGAAAAATTCTTCATATTGCAATAGGTTTCTATTTCCTTCAACCATACCTCATCCTTATCACCATCTTCCTCTCCACTAAACTTGGAATATTTTAAGTGTTTCATCTCTTTGCCTAATTCAGCTTCGAGTCAAATCTTGGCCAATTGTGCCTTAGTAAGGGGGTCATCTTCCTATCTCCTATTAGAGTTCCTAGCCTGTGTTTCCCTATTCAACATGGCATCCAACAACTATCTTTGTGTATCTACCTATTCCTATAGAAGAGCCACTATCTTAGTAAGGTTTTCCCTTCCATTATTGGGGTTCTCTGAATCCACCTTCGGGGTTCTATTCTCTACATTTGACTGGTGTGTCTACCTTGTCGATGGGACAACACTTCCTCTTATTCTCTTTGGTGGTATTGTCCTTGGCCACACATAAAGAGATAGTAGGAATTCATTAGCAATTAGTCATTCGAATTGCTCCTTCCACTACTAATCATTTATCCAATCATCTCAAGCCAACAAGGTTGATTTACTTCTAACAGGTATATTACCAACAAGATCCAACTCCTTCCTAAGTATATTTTCTATTACATAACCAAACAAGTTTTGCATAGTGAACCTATCCCACTATAAACCATGCTCTGATACCATATGTAACAACCACATAGACTTCCATTCCTAGACCTCTTATATTTTTTTACACTTAATAATTAAATATAATTATTTCCAAATTTCCTTAATCCAACTAGCAATAATTATGTTCAATACACCAATCTCTACTTCACATAATTATTTTAATGTGAGAGTACTAGGTGTTACACCCATTCAAGCTATTTTCCTCATCGGCCACATGAGATAGCTTGCATCCCTTTCATTCCATCGAAAGGAGTGACTAATCCTTGTTCTCCACATGGATCCTTTTGTGTGAGAACACTTAGTGCATTGAGTGTATTTCTAACTCTTACATCATTCGAGAGTTATCCATTTTCCATGAACTCTACTTTAAGTTCCTCATATATAAATTATCTATCCAAGGTAATTCTATCCACACCTTTAATGATCCCATGAGGATCTAAAACTCAGTCATTATAAAAGCCTTTAATCTATTCAATATGATTTGATCTAAAAGCTAAAATAGAGCAATACCTCAATGTAATGAACAAGCTCTACATAACAATATCTTTAGACACATCACATCATGCACATGTGGGTCCCAACAGCTCAACCCAAAACTCACTAACTTAATCAAGCTTAAATCATTTACAAAGTCAACTCATAAACCAACCAATCATTAACACACCACATAAGAGAAGTAACAAGCTTATATTTAATTTTCCTTAAAATAAGCAACACTTCATTTAGCAATGGTAGGATGCCATCGCTAACAAAAATTACAACAAGATTCACAAACCGATCTAAGCTTCATTGAATGTCGATCATCAATTAATCACTCCACTCAAGTATTGGAAGTCATTGCTCCACTAAAGAGGAGATCAACTTAGAATTACATCATTGCTAGTTCAACTGAGATAACCAATACATGTCTTTCTCTTTACAAAGGAAATATTCCATAGCTACGATTCAACCATCACTATGCATCCCAACATGAGTCACACATCATTTGATCAGATATCTCATCATCAAGTGAACAAGAAGTGTTCTTTCGATAACTCTCCATTAGCCTAGCTCATTGGAAGACATCCTTCCTCTTTCGCACATCGATGCTAGCCACCAAGAAATATTACCTCTCTTGGGGATCAGAGATGGCTCCAAAATGTTGGTTTTAGCAACCAATCACTATGGTATAATTTCAACCACCATACGGATATACCCATTTCATCTAATATCCTTCCAAAAGAATGCAATACACTATTCTTTACAATATTGTAGTTTCAGTAAAAGAAAGAACATCACAACCATTGCTTTCATTCTCTAAGGATGGAAAATAATTTAACCAACATCCCATTCCACATAGCATCAACAATTTATTTATGCTATAATTTAGTTTCTACAACAAATATTCAATTCACAATTTCTATCCACAAGGAGAAACATGTTTCCCACATTCTCATTCTTTTCTTAACTTCTATTAGTAGAAGAACACATATTTCACCCTCAAAGATGCACATACATACTAGCATTCACAACCAGTTTATATCCATCTGATAAAACTAGTCTTTACTCCCACTATCATACAATCCATATGTTTACGATCAATGGATACCACCAGATTTGGTTGGTCAACCATTTCCACTACTTAAAACATAATACTGGCTTGGGATCACCCATTATTATAGGTACAATAGAACTTCATTATACTGCAACCCCCAACAAAATATTTCAAGCTCTCCCTAGTTTGCTTCTACCCATCCATTCTTTCATTGGTTTAAAGACAAGGTAACACAACAAAGTATAAAATGATTTCAGCTCACTGGTTTGCTTCTACCCATCCATTATTTCATTGGTTTAAAGACAAAGCAACACAATAGAATATAACAACATTTCAACTCAACTAGATTGCTTCTACCCATCCATTCTTTCATTGATTTAAAGATAAGGTAACACAACAAAATATAAAATATTTTCAGCTCAACTATATTGCTTCTACCCATCCATTATTTCATTGGTTTAAAGACAAGGTAACACAACAAAATATAAAACATTTTCAGCTCAACTATATTGCTTCTACCCATCCATTCTTTCATTGATTTAAAGACAAGGTAACACAACAAAATATAAAATATTTTCAGCTCAACTATATTGCTTCTACCCATCCATTCTTTCATTGATTTAAAGACAAGGTAACACAGCAAAATATAAAACGTTTTCTAGTTCAATTAGATTGCCATTCAAAAATATGATGCAACAATTCAACATAACCACACAGTGAGAAAAGCAAAGCATTTCCAAAAAGGAACCTGGTTTCTTCCATAATCTCTTTTGGCTCTACTTCATTGCTAACCTCTTTCGTTGCTCTCCTTCTCACATTGCCCATCCGTTCTATCTCCTTCCCTTTTCCTTGGGTTCATCCTTTTTCTCCATATCTCCACTACTCTATCATAAATGAAAAACGTCCACCAACTCACATGATCCGAAGAGCCACTACTCCAAGCATAATTTTCTTTAATGAAGTTCCCTTCAAGCTAGAGTTAAAGTTATTACTCTAAAGTATATCTCTACATTTGGGTTTGTTGGATTCTATTCAATGCCATTTTTTAAAATCTAGGAAAATATATTATGTTCCTTTTTTTAAACACAATAAAATAAATAAAATAATTTCATTTATCTATCTTCAAAAAGTCATAAACGTATTTCCCAAATACTCATTGCAATTATCAACTATAATCATTAAAATATTAACACTCTTTACTAGTATTAATGCCATTTCAACGAACTCTTTCATAAGGAAGCAATATGATATAAGAAGAAATCTATCTAACTTAATATATATTTTCTTATGCAATTTATGATATGCATCTCCATGAAAGAGGGCATTTATCCATGTTGCCTTCTCAAATATCCGGTCAATTTACCCATCACATCATTTCCCCAAGGCAATATTTCTCGATGACTATTTCTTTCTGCCACCATAAGGAGATTTATTTCCTGTAAAAGTGCACCTCATTAGCAGCATCATATTCATATATAGAATGCAAGTTTTTCATAAAATAAAACATGGAATTATCCTACATTCCACATTAAGATTTATATCTCACATTTTCAATAATAACAAGTATTTGAATACTAAAACTGAAATAGTCCATCATTTCATCCATAAGCCATATAGCAAACATAAATCCATCAAAATAAAATTTTGCCAAAGGGTGGGTCATGACAATAGATGCTCCACCCATATATGACTATAAATGAGAATTTCATTTAAATAGAATACTATGAATGTGTTGATGTAGGGACACATGATGCCATCCATTATCCTCATGAATGTACCAGATGCATTGGTTAAGTGAAAATATATAACTAAACAATTGAATAAACCCTCTTTGGATTCAAATGTAATCTTTCATAAATTAGTGGGACTAGTGGATATTCGATAGCTGAATTTGATATCAACTTTGGTGAAGAACTTTACACCATGGAACTAGTCCAACAAGTTATCTATCTGAGGGAGTGTATAATGACTCTTCATAGTAATTTATTTAAATATTTATAGTCAATACATAGTCTCCATATTCCATATTTCTTTAGGTCTAAGACAATTAGACTACCACATGGAAAAGCACTTGGTCTAATGTATTACTTCAAAATCAATTCTTAGATTTGCCTCCCAATTTACTTATTGTCAAGGAATGATTTGTAGTGCATTATGTTTGTTGTGGAGCCTGATTTGCTCTCTAATTCATAGGCCTTTTTTTCAACCACAACTGGACCCACTCCACAAAGGAGGGGTCTAGGGGGCAACGTCCCCCTACTAGCATCTTCGTTGGGGGTCTAGGGGGCAGCACTAGATGTAAATTTGGACCATTTATTATTAGGTCACAGATTAGATGATGGATTTTAGGTGTGCGATTTTACCCTAAATTATAACTCTATTTTTAATAAAGAGGATTTCATGTGATGAATGAGAGAGAAGGGTAATGCACGGTGTGCGTAATTGTAATTTATGATGATAGAGTGAAGAGGAAGTTACAATGGATTTGCTATAGGTTGTATCCCTTCAGTTTTCTAGATGAAATAAAAAGGCCTAGTTATTTTCTCCATGGACGTAGCCTATATTGGGTGAACCACGTTAAATTTATGTCTCGTGTATTACTTTATTCTTCTATGTTTTATTTCCACATTTAAATATTGCTTGTATTTTATTAATTAATCCTGACACATTAGGCAAAGGAGAATCAAGAACTAAAATTAGTGAGATAATTTACCTCATAATGAAGTGGGACCCTAGTTGGTGACTTGATTAAGTTATATATTCTATTACAATCCATTCCATCCACTTTTGTAGTGTAGACCTTATAATCAATGTAGCAACAATCCTTCTTATGTTGTACAACTTAATAATTAGTTGCATAAATTTCCTTATTTAGGCTATCATATTCTTGTATTGCTTGGAATTGATAAAATAAAGATAGGGGAAATACCTTTGATATCCTAAAGCACTAATCTCAAAAAATTATGATGACACTTTAGGGTTTAGAATTATGTACACCATACCTCTTCCATATGAATGGTTGGTCCAAAATCACATCATAAGCATATGAGAGAACAACATCATACAAAAATTATCTTTGAAGGGTTTGATGGAATAAGAGAGAAGACATTGCTAAGTAACATAAATGTCTCTCCCTTGTTGTAACCATCCAATATTATATTGTTGTATTTGTGGTGTGATAAACATATTCAATTTATTTATAATCTAAGAAAAATTATATTCTTTTGACTTCCACTATTAAAAATGAAATAAAATGGTTTATCCTTGATCTAAATCTATGAGTGAAATATAAATTCCTTCTCTTATGACTCTTTTTGTGACTCCTTTGACGTATCATGTGTGGTTACAATTTTCATTTTTGGTTCAACTTCCATGAGTTGCTTTCCTCTACCCTTAGCCTATGGATGTGAAAGCAATGGTGAAATATATGTAGAGGTTAACATTAAACAAATAAAGATTAAATTGTTGGATACTATTATGAACCATTGTATCTATATGTAAGGGCACATACAAGATATATAATTTGGGTACTCACCCTTAACAAGATCATAATTCATATAGTATTATTCAATATAACATATATCAATATATTATTTCGATATCATCCACCATAAGTGGTATTAGAGCCTTCTTCTACTAGCAACATTTAAAAACCCTAAATATCACTAAAACCCTAAGCCTTAATGTCAACAAATATCACTTTTCCCTAATATATCTTGTGTGGCATAGGGTTGTAGTAGATATTAGTAGTTGATTCAACAAATATTTTTAAAAGAATACAACAATCATCCTTCTGACCAAAGCCAGAGAAAATTCCAAGGTTTAAAGACATTCTTGGGGTATTGATAGTATTCCTCCCAAAACCAATAATACATTAAATGAAATCCATGTGGAACCAACCTTGTCACCTCCTTGTCCTCTACCTTGTCACTATCTTGAGAAATTGGTCAAATATGTATGTTGCTTACTCAATCTAAAAATTTGTAAGGCTTGTTCAGACTGACCTACACAAAAAAAACCAACAAAGGTAAAAATTACCCTAACAAAAAGAAGTTAAATAGCTTGAGGGAAACAAAATATGTAAATATTGATTTGACCAATTCAGATCATAAATCTACAAGATCTCAAATAATCTTGAAGAAAATTACATGTATTTTTACATCATCAGAAAAGAAAGTAATGCCAACTTGCCTTTGAATGAACAAAACTAGGGCTCTAGTTTACCTGGTAACTTCTATTTTCAAAATTTTTGGGCTAACTTACATATTTTTGGGTGTCTCTTCACCCCTTCTATTTTTCTTATTATTACTACTACACTTGATAAACTTTCATAACTCAAGGAAAGCTCTAAAAACATCCTAACTTGGTCTAATATCAAGGTTTTTCTAGGGTTTTTGATATGATATACAACAACAACCTAGTAAAATATTAAAAAATTAGTCGCACTACCTACTACTAAATTAAAACCCTTGCACCCACCCTTGGCCTCCCTATTTGGCATCCTTTCTTTGCCTTCTAAACTTAAAATTTTGCCTCTATTTGTATTTTTGCACAAATCTTCCTCACTCTTTAAGACGTGGTTGCACCCTCACCTTTCTGCCTCCCCTTAACTACCCCCTCGTCACCCATGTACCTCCCCTACTCTCACCCATGTACCACACTTCTCTCATCCACGTACCCTATTCCTCTTTTTAATAATATACTTCTATTATATATAAAATAATATTATACTTTAATGATATACTTTGTATGATCCTTTATAGTATATAATTGATAATATACCTTATATTATATATAATAAAATAATAATAATAAATAAGTAAATACATAGACTCAAACGAATTATTAGGCATTAAAATTTTGAGGATGAATAATGCCTAATTACAAGTAATGGTGGATTCATTACAAAAAATATAAACCAAATAAAACAAGATATGGATTAAACAAAAAACAATTTAGCAAGATAGAGAGAGATTAAAAATATTAAAGCTAATATCAAGGTATTTATTGCTAAAAATAGATTCTTAGGAGTGTTTAGCTCTCCAGTTACACAAAAATTAAGGCCAAATCCTAACTAGATGCTAGAAAGTGTCATTATTCATACTTTACAACAATTGAATCAACATTATAATAGATCATTCAAAATAAATGCTTGAATTGATGTGCCAAAGTTCAATGGTGAAAACAAATCTATTGAGTGGGGTATAAGCATTAAAAATTACCTTGAATTAAATCCTATCAACAATGAGGAGGATGCTATTAAAGTAGCATCTCTCCATTTTGAAGGAAAAACATGAAAGTGGTATACTTGGTGGCATGAAAAAATACAAGGGCTTACATGAACATGGGAATGATTCCTTAAAAATTTTAATAAAATATTTGAACCACCAGAGATTGATTATTTCAATCAATTGACTTGAATAAAACAATGAATATTGGTGGATGAATACACCTCTGAATTTGAGTCATTAGCAACATTAGTAACTAACATAATAGACAATCAATTAGTTCAATGTTATGTGGGTGGATTGAAACCTGATATAAAACATGAAATTCAAGTTAGGGATGATTTAAACTTACCTCTAGCTAACCGATTAGCTCAAAAGTACAAAAAAAATCAAAACCCATGGTTTCAAGCTGGTCATGATGTAAAAAAAAAATACAACATAATCAATAATATATAAACCTCCACATAAATAAAGATCTAATCATGAGAAATACTGATAAAACAAGAGAAATAAAGATCCCCCTAAACCATCAAACTTTAAAGATTCAAAAAAATTAATAATTATGAAGGAAGAAACTCTAAGAGGAAAATTGATATCTGAGCACTATTAGTAGCAAGGATGTATCTGAGGCAAAAAGAGAAAATCCACTAGAACCAAATGATACTATAATATCCATAGTTGCATTAACGGGAATCCAATACCCATAAACTTACAAAATATAAGGGTATATTAAAAATCACCCAGTTAGGGTCTTAATTGACTTAGGTAGTACACATAATTTTATTGATTTAGCCACTGCTAAGTGACTCAATTTATTTGTCTATCCAACAAAAGGATTTGATGTGGCAATTCTAGGGGGTAATCACCTAAATTGCAAATCAAAATGTCACAAAGTGGAGCTAAGTATGAATGATTACAAATACCAAAATAGCTTTTATGCTATGCCATTAGGAGGATTGGATGTAGTACTTGGAGCAAAATGGTTAACTCCCCTAGGATTTTTCAAATGCAGTCTTGAAAAATAAATTTTTAAATTCAAATGGCAAGGCCAAAAGTACACCTTAAAAGGATTCCATTCTCCTCCATCACAATTAGTGTCTTCATATAAAATGGAAAATATGATTAAAAATAAGGATCCATAATTAGTGATTGATGTTTTACCATCGAACTATACCCATAGAAAATGAAAATATAATAAAATAAATAAAATCATCAATAAATATGCTTTGGTATTCTAGATCTACCCTTAGGAATACCTCCCAAATGAGATATTGATCATGTTATTAAAATCAATTTTAGACAAACTTCTAGTAATTATCAAACCATATCATTATCCACACCACCATAAAACTGCAATCAAACTTTTAGTCCAAGAACTATTAAAATTAGGTGTTATCACACCTAGTAAGAGCCCATATTTAGCATTGGTCATACTCATTCAAAAGAAGGATGGATATTATCACCTATGTATTGATTTTAAAGGCTTAAATAAAATTACAATCAAGAATCAATTTCCTATCCCATTTATTGATGAAATGCTAGATGAACTCCATGGTGCTAAATATTTTACTAAATTAGACCTAAGATCAAGATATTACCAAATATGAATCAAGACAAAATATATTCCAAAAATAACATTTAGAAATCATGAAGGCCACTATGAGTTCATGGTGATACCATTTGGATTAACTAATGCACCTACTACCTTTCAAGCCACCATGAATAAAATCTTCCAACCCTATCTACAAAAGTTTGTCTTAGTATTCTTTGATGATATTCTTATCTTTAGTCAAAATTGGAAGAATCATCTTAAGCATGTGGAAGAGGTGTTAATAATCTTGCAAGAAAATAAATTTTATGCAAAAAAATATGTGTAGTTTTGGAAATATAGAGCTTGAATATTTAGGCCATATCATATCAAAATATGGTGTTAAAGTTGATCTTGCTAAAATAAAATCAATAATGGAATGGCCTAAACCTAAAACCATGTCCAAAATTAGAGGATTCCTTGGTTTAGTAGGATACTATCATTGATTTATTAAACATTATGCACATATTGCAACTCCATTATTAGATATTCTAAAAAGAGATTCATTTGAATGGTCACTGAAGTTGATCAAGTTTTCTAAAGTTGAAGGAAGTTCTATGCTCTACACCTATATTAACAACTCCTAATTTTTCCAAAATATTTATCATCAAATATGATGATTATGGAGTGGATATTGGAGTTATGCTCACTCAATATAATCACCTAATTGCATATGAGAGTTAGAAGTTTAAACCACATGAGCAAATCAAGTCTATTTATGATAAGGAAATTCTTGCAATTATGCATGCTTTAGCAAAATGGAGGTAATATCTAATTGGTAGTAAGTTTTTAGTTTGGACTAACCATGATAGCCTTAAATATCTACTCTAATAGAAAATATTAACAACTAAACAACAAAAATGGGTGGCTAAAATTCAATCATTTGATTTTAAAATCCTACATAAGAAAGGTAAATATAACCAGGTTACCAATGCCTTATCTAGAAAGGATGAAGAAGCAATCACATATGCAATTTTAGTAATCATTCTAGAATGGATTAAAGATGTGCAAGTTGAATATGTCAAAAGTAATGAGTGTCAAGAAATCATTATGAATATTGAGGAACATCCACAATTTACATGGAAAAATGATATCTTATGGATCAAGAATCGTATATATCTACCTCAAAATTCAAAATTCATACTAAAAGTTCTTGTAGATAGTCATGATTCCCTAAATTTAGGACATGTTGGTTTCTTTAAAACATATTATAATGCTTGACAATCATTCTTTTGGAGAGGTATGCAAAAGGACATTTGAAAGTATGTGGTTGAGTGCGATACATGCCAAAGACATAAAAGTGAGCATGTCATATACCCGGGACTTTTGCAACCATTACACATACCACAACAAAAATGGAAAGAAATATCCATGGATTTTATTGGTGGCTTACCTATATTCAAGGATATGATATATTTTTATGGTGGTGGATCATCTCACAAAGTTTATCCATTTTTTTCTAATGAAGAATATGTGTTACACATATCAAATGGTAGAAAAATTTATCAACCATGTTTATAAGCTTCATGGGTTTCCAAAGGTAATTGTAAGTGATTGTGATCCATTATTTACTAGCAATTTTTGAAAAGAATTATACCAACAAATAGAGATCTTGCAAACAAGGATTTAAGCATATCATTTGTTAGATTTTGATGGGAGGTAGTACAAACACAAGATGTAGGATAAATAATTTGAGATAACTATAAATCTAATGGAACAATAATATGAAAAAAAATAAAGAAATAAACATCTACAAATAACTCAAATATATGCCATAATGAGAATAAAAAAAATAGTACAATTCTATATAATGGAGGACATGAACACTCCATGGAAGTATATGAAAGAACTACATTTTACCATACTACATCTACTACACACTGTATACTTACTATATCACTCTCCCTCTCTTATTAGTACTACACCTATGAGACCTTTATATAGAAAGATAGATTGCTTGGTTTTTACTCTACCTAGGACTCATGTACATGTGGACTACATGCACATTTAGAACTTGCACATTGAAACTTGTGCATTTATTATAAAACTTGAAGTAACTAACTTTACTCTGAAGTAAACTCCTACTCTAGATATGGACCAAATGTGGTAAATTTACATGACCCAAATGATGTAATATACTCTGACACCCACCTATATTACATTATTTGGGTATTGAAGACTTTAGTATTCAATATGGATCTTTGTTTTTGGAACAATCTTCAACTTGGTCTGGTTCTTCTTCTTATTCTTCTTCTATTTTTGTGTTGTTCCTTCTTGTCATTTTTATTCCACTACTTTTTGTTATTTTTGAGTGTTTGGAGGTGTCTTTGATCTTGTAGTCTTCTAGGTATCCTTGATGGACTAGTGATCTCATAATTTTGCAAGTTATAAGTGGGTCATCACTACTTCCTTTCTTGTTTAGTGGTCTCCTATATGACCTATTTTCTTGGTCTTCACAAAATTCAAGCTCGAGTTCATTGTTAGTGGATGCTTCTAAAACAAGAGCTTGGAAGAAATAGTCTAATTTGAATATTAGTTTCTCCTTGAATATTTTATAGTATTTGTCCTTGTTGTAACAATAGTAATATGGATGATATTTTCCTCCATAATATTTATAATGATGGAAACTCCAGCAGTTATCCTTCTCATGACCATATTTGCCACAATAGGTGCATAGTAAAGATATTCTATTATCTTTGTTATTTGTTTTAGGAATATCATGTTTGTCTATCTCTTTGATGAAATAGTTGAACCATGTGTGTACAATTGAAGATATTCTATCTTTACATTTTTCATAAATTTGTATGAGATCTTTTTGATCAATATTATTTTCTACCTTTTGAATATGATCAATTCTCTTTACTATCTCATTAGAAGATGTGCCTGAAGAATCTATTTCCACAAGACTACTAGTTTGGGAGTATTCAAAATTTATTTTATATTATACTGATTCTTCCCTTTCATTTGTATCTTCTTTATTATCCATTGAGTTTTTTGAATCATCAATCATGCTTTTAAGCCATATTGGTATTTTCCTTGCTCCTTTTCTTATTACATGATTTAATGTGTTCTTTGAAGTAGACATCCTTATAGCTCCTTAGTATGTGAATCAATTTGATAAAACTTTTCTAAACTTAGGTTTTGTGGAATTCCTTATGTCTCCCTAGTGATTAGAGTAAGCTATAAGCTCAATAAAGTTCTTAGTAAATAATAGTTCACTTTTGAGTTGATTTTGTAATGTTTTGTAAGTAACAATAATCAACTTCTATTTCACATTATCCCTCCTAATGAACTATGCAATTAATTTGAAGTTCTTTGTGGTTGTATTTCTTTTACCCCTTTAGTATGAATATGAGACAAGTGTAAGTATATAATTCCAACTTATTTAAGTAAATGAAGAACTTCCTTTTATAACCCTTAATGTCCAATAGTTTAATATTTCTAAATTCCAATATGTAATATACCTTATAACTCCCTATTTTGGAATATTAGAAAATAATAATAATAGTATTTGCAAATTTAATCTTTCTAGTTTACTAAGTTTGACAACCTTATATCTCCTACTTGGTAATTTGCAAATATCTATAATTTCTACTTTTGTTAGGATGGCTTCCTTGCTTTCTAAGGTTATTTTAATAATAGTAATAAATATTATGCTTAACATATTATAACTCCAAATTTTATAAAGTAAATAGTTAAATATTATACTTATCTTCCTTCAACGTAGGTGTCTTGGCTGGCAATGAGTATAAGATGCTCTCATTGGATGAAGGTAATGAAACTAGTTTTTTCTCCCTTGACGACTATGATGTAGGTGGTTTTACTCTCCCTTAACCATGGTGATTTGAGTGGTTTAGGTCTCTTTTGATGGTGGTGATGTAAGCTTTCATTGGATGTTGGTATTATATTTTCCACGCAGACATTTAACACCTATTGAAATTGTTGATTTATGACAAGATTTTAGTGGATGTTCTTTAACTCCTTGGCTTTAGGCTTTCAATGCATATTTGTTGTAAACTTGCTTCTGTTATTTGATTAAAGTATGCTTACACTTGCTTGGAATTTGCTGTAATTGCTTGGACTTGGGTGGCTTTGTAGCTTCTTCTCTCCTTAGACTTGCACCCACGTGTTAATACTAGTTGGTGAGATATTATTATAACACTTTGGTCTTTGAGTAACACTCCTTTCTTTTTCAACTGATGAGCGATGATGATGATGCTCTTAATGATGCCTTTCAACATCCAAAACTTAGATGTTATCTTGAGTATTTCCTTTGTGAGCGTTATCGAATGCTCTATCGTATGTGACAAGTGGTGGTTTGCACAAAATATTCCCTCCAATACCTTCCTTAACCTATATACTTCTCTTACCAATGTAAATCTAGTTGGTTTCTTGCTCTTAATGCTTCTTTGAAGGAGCTATTCTTCTCAATATGTTAACTCTTGGTTCGATAGAGGTCCTAAGTATTTTAGAGATGGTCTTATGGCACTCCTTTAGTGATTGCAAAGTGTTATCCTTGGATGCTTCAATGGATCCCCTCCTAGTTGGAAATATGATGTTGGAATGAGGTAATATTACATGGCCTTCACTTTGCTTCTACATAGAGTTTCTCACTGCTATTCTACCTTGATTTTTAATAGAAATGTAATGGTTGCAAGGCTTCCAATATAGCTACTGGTTGATGTTGTTTGTAGATGATTGCTTTGGTGATTGTAATGGTGTTTCTAGACACCTGAAATTGGTGCTTGTGAATATTGGGTTGGTTCTCCTTCTACCTTCGTTGCTTCTCCAATAGTAGACATAGAATACCTATTGTGTTAGTGTCTTTAAGACACTTAATATTCTATCCTCCTTATGAGGAATATGGTGCACCAATGTAGAATGAATAAGAAACTTTATTTTGCATCAAAGTTTAGTGAGATCCTTGTCTCCTTTTGATGCTATTTTCTCCTTTGATATGATAACTTATTGTTGTGTAGATAGATCTGCTCCTCGTTGTATAGCTTGAGGACAAATGTATATGAATTGAAGTTTTTACCTTGCTTCTTGGATACGATCGCTACTTGCTCTATTCCTTGAGAGCGATGTATTGTTTTCTTTCTAATCATACAACACTAACTCCTTCACTTGCATAGTTTAGTAACAATAAATCTAAGCTAATAATCATGCAAATAATATGCTTTTGAAAGAGTTATTTCTACACTAAATTTCACCTTTAATGAAACCCTTAGTGCATCTTAAATTTGAGACTCTCCAAGTCTCTATTTGTAGCTTATTTCAATGATTTTAATGGTGGTTTTCTTCTCCACTCCTTGAAGGAATATGAATTTTTTTGGTGGCTTCTCTAGGCCACAATAGATTGCAGATTTTATGCACTGAATAGTATCTCTAAACACTTTGATATTATGAGATTTGTGCACCTTGGTTTATTACCTTAACTTAATCAACCAATGCACATAATAATATTTAAGAGTATATAAATTAGACAATATAGAATAGTGCAATAGTAGACTCACTTTATTGCTCCTGTAATGCACTAATAGAAAATCTTAAAGAACTCTCAAATGCACTAATAATTTTTGCAACTCTCTTAAGAATATTTATAAAGAACCCTTAAAAATAATCTGTAATATGCACTACAATCAATGTTGTAGGATGTAGTCTTCTTTATTCTTAGATAGACAATAGGTAGATGATATTTTTATTTCTTTCAAAATATATCTAACTCCTATTTAATGTGCATATAATAACCTTAAAAGTAATTTTCTTCTGCACTCCTTGAAGACTATAAAATACAACCTTCTCTTTACAAATTCTGAATTCTAATAAGGTGCTTTAATGGAATTAAATAATAACCCAAATTAAATTTCAACTAATAAACCTATTTGCACCCAAGTTGCTTACCTTAATGATCATTGTAGATGAAGGATTGCAGGTGATTAGATTCACCTTATTGCTACCCTTTTACTGGATGAATGTGTAGCTATTATTTTTTATCCTAAATAGCTCCTTAACTTACCAATTTGCAGCTTAGTAACTTCTCTATCTTGCTGCATTTTAATCTATAGTAGGTGACTCCTATTAGCCTTCGGGATAAACTCTAAAACTATTGATGTTTTACAACTAGTAAGACTATATTAATTGCTGCTATTTTGTAGTCAAATTTTGCACTAAAATGATGTTCTTAAAACTCATAAATTTGGTAGGGAGCTCCCCCAAATTGCAACTGAGTTTTCCATCAAGGACCCTTTCGGTATTTTATTGTAGATTCAAAAAACCCCTATATTTGGATGAGCCTTCTAGCCTCCAAAGGTAGTATTCACACCTTTATGGTTTGGTAGTAATGTCTAGATCCTTTCTCTTTGTTGAATTTTAAATTTTATCCTAGTCTCCTTCTCAAGAATCTAAATTTCTTGAGGTCTTCAGTATTCTCCTTTGATATTTGGCACTCCTTGCCAAATTCTTCCCCTTTTGGGCTTGTTATCAAATGACAACAATTATTTCAAAATTTTCTCTATCAGTAACTCCTCCTTGCTTGTATATTTCTCCAATTAGTTCTCATAGGAACTCCTTCAATGGACTTATTCGAATTTTGAAAATAAGGCTCTCCAATCCTTATGCTTGTTTCTCCTTGAGACCTCTCCAAGGTCTTCAGTCTTGCAACTTCTCTGGTATTCCAAATGAGACATTTCCTTCAACCTTATGCTATGGAAGTTTTGGTAATGAGATATTTCTCATGGATATTTGAAATATGGAATCTAGAATAGGACCTTTGCTGGTCCTTCTTTACTTTTGCAATTTGCAGGCTTTAATGGACATCACCAACCTCAAATCTTCTAAAACTGGAAGTTTTGTAATAGGAACTTCTAAGGGTCTCTTAATCTTCGTTTGGCTAATTTCTTCAACTTTATATCTGCAATATTTTATGGAGATCACCAAACTCTAATATTCTTCTCGACTCTTTTCTAGATTCTCTTGAATCGACATTAAGGCTATTATGGCATTTTTTTTCTTCTGTACTCTTGCATGTCTGCAATATCTAGTCATGAGACCTCTCCTTAGGTCTCTAAAATATTCAGTCTTCTACTTGTTTCTACAAGTACTGGAATGATTGTAAGAATATATTCTTCCTATCTCTCTTGTAGGAAGCTTTCCAACCTTTTTTTAAATCTCCTTTTCTTGTAACAAGATGTTAGAAACTGAAATGGTGGAAACTGTAAAATCTAGAGATGATGACTCTTCACTAGTTGATTTGTTAATATAGTGGGATGAATACTGAGTTCTAGTCTTCATGAGTTTTTTTGTAACTCTATGGAAATACTCTAGCCAAATGCAATCTAATAATTTTTGGCACTAATATTTGCTTCTCTCCTCTCAACCTTTGTTGTGGTAACATTTGCATGCAATGGCACACACCAACGTATCTGATTTGCAAAGATGCAGCAGTGTTCCTTATGGATTTTCCTATTCGTATTGATATACCATATGCTCTGATACCACTATTAGATTTTTATGGAATGTAGTACAACCACAAGATGTAGGATAACTAATCTGAGATAACTATAAATATAATGGCACAATAATATGTAGGAAAATAAAGAAATAAACATCTACAAATAACTCAAAAATATACCATTAATGAGAAAGACAAAAATAGTACAATGCTATATAATGGAGGACATGAAAACTCCATGAAAGTATATGAAAGAAATACATTGTACCATACTACATCTACTACATACTGTATACTTACTATATCATTCTTCCTCTCTTATTACAACTACACATATGAGGCATTTATATAGAAATATATATTGTTTGGCCTTTACTCTACCTAGAACTCGTACATGTGGACTACATGCACATTTACAACTTACACATTGACACTTGTGCATTTATTATAATACTTGAAGTAACTAACTAACTTTACTCTGAATTAAACTCCTACTCTAGATATGTACCAAAGGTGGTACATTTACACGACCCAATTGATGTAATATACTCTAACATCATCCTCAAACCATTGGACAAACAATTATTGTAAATAAATGCTTAAAAGGTTACTTATGATATTTTGTATTAGATAAACCCCAACAATGGGCTAAATGGTTACCTCTAGCTCAATGGTGGTATAACACAACTTATCATACATTATCCAAAATGACTCCCTTCACTACCTTATATGGTTATGAACCCCACAAACTAAAGACTTTGTGCTTAATTAAGTAAATATTCCAATTGTATATTATTATCTTGAAGAATCCAATGCAATTGTACATGCCTTGAAAAATAACTTGGAATATGTTAAAAATAGGATGAAGCAACAAGCTTATAGTCATCGTTCTAAATGTGAATTCCAAGAAAATAATTGGGTTTATGTGTGTCTTCATCCATACAAGCAAACATATCTTAAGAATAGTGGAAATAATTTAAAGTTATCCCCTAAATATTATGGTCCTTATCATATTAGAAAGAAGATCAACCCTATTGCCTATGCTCTTGAACTTCTAAATAAAGGTTGCATCCATGATGTTTTTTATGTTTCATGCTTAAAATAAAAATTGGGTACCCTTACTCTAGTTCAAACTGATCTCCCAATTTTGGATGAGGAAGGTCAACTTATACTTGAACCTAAAGGTATTTTAGATACCCATACATGGTCCTTACATACTCGGGACATCATCGAATACCTCATTAAGTGGAAAATTTTTTCTAGGGAGGAAGTTTCATGGGAATATAAATCCTTCATTACTACACATTCTTCCCTTCCTATACTTTGAGGACAAATAATTCTTATCCAAGAAGGCTTGATATGAATCATTGTATCTATACATAAGGACACATACAAGATATATAACTTGGGTACTCACCCTTAACAAGACCATAATTCATAAAATATTATTTAATATAACACAAATTCATAATATAACATATATTCAATATATTAATCTGAGCTCATCCACCACAAACACTTCTCCCTTGAATATCAATTTCTCTTGTGATAATTCTATCATTATTTGGTCTATGAATTTTAAGGATCCTTATCTTGGTATGCTTTATTCCACTTCTAATTATGATTTTGAGGTAGACCCTCTTTGTATTGATTTTTTGAATTCTTGCTCTTGCATTTCTTTGGTTGGTGGTTGGTATTTTGGTTCTTGTTATTTGTTCCTCTTTTTTATTTTTATTTTTATACATCTGCTCTAATTTTATAATAAGTTCACATGCCTCTCCCAAAATATTGAATTCAAATAGGTCCATATACTCTCAGACATAACATTGCAACCCATTATGGTACTTGAGGATTTGATACCTTTTGGTAAATTGAATGTCTATGTTTGTCACCATGGAATGGAAATAATTAGTATATTCTTGGGAATATTGGTATTTACCTTGATATGATTTTTTTCAACACATATACTAGTCTTCATAGGATCCCATAGGATACTAATATTCCTTGATGACCTCCTTTAAATAATCCCATGTAAGCACTACTTAATATTCATTATCCTTTTTGTTCCTGTTTTATTTTAATTGGTTATATGGGATTGAAACAGGCCCCACCCATATTACATCATCATCACATAGTGGTATTACAACAAAGTTGGGATATTATCCATGTATCACTTGGTAAGATTTGAACCTTGGTATCCTCTTTAAATATTGAGAAATCTTACCGGTTGAGCTAATGCCACCTGATCCTTTTTGACCTTTTTACAATATGCTTCCCACCAATTTTAAATATGTAATGAAGCTTTTAAGGGTATAAACATGATCTTTTTATAAATGAATTTATTTATAGAAAACTATTAAGACAACTGATCTAACCAATTTTATAGGGAAACATTATTAATTATTATTTAGAAAAATTAGAATATCAAAATTCAATTTATCTTAAAAGGTATGGGAGCACTAAGTGGTTCTAGTGAAGTGAGAGGTTGCATAAAATATTATAGAACTTGTAGTAGAAATCCATTGAAGAATTTGAGTAGATTGATACATCACCTCATTCCTCTATTTTACAATAGATTCATTCAATATATCATTGAAAGGATTACCTATCTCGATGTCACCTATTTTTATTTCCATATAAGATGGTTTGGAGCAACACGAGAGGTAATAATAGAGAACATGCATTTGATACCCAAATGTTTAATAGCTTGATATTGTATTTATGAAAATACACTAAACAGGTAGACTACTTTGATACATATGAACTAGAATAAAAAAATTTAGAGTTAGGGGAAATCAAGAGGTATTGTAATTCAAACAATAACAAAGTAAAACTAAATATAACATGGAAATATATAAGAGAAGAAATAATAGAATGATTTTATGACTAAAATATAGAGTACAATGCGAGCAATCTCTAATAATTTATGACTAAAATATAGAGTACAATGCGAGCAATCTCTAATAATAGATGTGATACTATTACATTGCATCAATTAATTATGAATTTCATTGTTTGAGGTACATCTCTTTTTATATAATGTTTGGTGGGTTGGAATTCCATTGTATTAAAGATGGAAAGTCATCCATATGGAAATTTTGTAGTTTATCTTCCATGAAGTAGAAGGTGAATTGTATGGAAATGGATGGGTTCACCTTTCATGAGTTATAAAATTACAATTACATATAAATGACTTGTATTTTTGTGTTTTATCCTCAAGTGTTGTGTCAACACAACTAGAAATGTATTTTGGCTATGAATATCTAAAACTATAAACTTACTACTTTTAATAACTATTTTATTTTATATTTTTGAGGGCCTAAAGAGCATTATTTTTCTAAAAGTGCTATACGACTATCATATGGCTTTGAACATTGTCCATTTTTTGATTCTCTCTAAGAATATCAACACATATTGAATGGATAAAAATGGAGTCTTATGAACAAATTTATCTACTAATAAGGTGGTTAGGACCCAAAAAAAGGTTTTTGGGGGTTCATAGACATAATATCATCCCTAATATGGTCAAATTTCTAGATCATAAATTGAAGGAAAAATTTAAAAATTCACTTGAAAAGAATCTTAAAAGGATCAAGAAAAAACTCGCATCCTTGAGATTGTAGGATTTTGATAATGTGGAAGATCTATTCAATATAGCTGATCACAATCAAGCACTAGTCAAGGTTGCAAATACATCAAAGATACCTTAGAAAGGTATAGTGAAAAAAATTCTTGAAAATCTACCTTCCAAATACAAGGACCTAGTGTCATAGGCTGGGATCATTGTAAAGATGAGGTGTATTTACAAATTTTTAGATATTAGAAATCCATATAATATACTTCGAAAGGAAATCAATGGAAAAGAAAGTGCTGGAAAATGATATATTCAATAATGTGGCTCAATAATGTAGGTTTAACAACCCTCATTTCCATGCCATAATTTGGAATAGATAAAGTCCTCCTGCAACATATTATATCTGATTATGACCACGCCAGGACTACGGTGAATATTAGAGTTCGAAATAGAAATCTGTTTTTCACCATCATCCCTGGAGATATTAACAGATTTACAGGTCTTCCATTCATTAGTTTTCCACAAGTGTCGACGAGGTTGCAACTATCTCCAGATGAAAAAGCACACCTCAAAAGCAAGTACGGTCTCTCATAATAATATTTGGTATGTATAAATCTTGTTAATTATATTTTATTAGTGTTCAATGTTTCAAATTTATAAATTGACATCTAATTTTTTTATGCAACTTCTACTGCCAAATAAAAAAGAGGTTTATCAATCAGTGATGTTAACCATCAAACTATGAATACCATTATCAAATTTTTCTAGGCCAGACTAATTTTTATGGGAAGATCAAAAATTCCATTTTGGGCACTTGGTTATATTGTTCACTTTGTGCACAATCAAAAGTACAATTGGTGCACTTATATTTCGGATCGAATCAGGTACAAGTTGCACACGGTGCAAATGGCAACCAAAAAGATACAACCCATTGTGGGTACTGTTAATTTTATTTTAGCTCTTTATTATGAGTGTTTTCATAATTTGTAGACTACTCCTGTACCAACTGTAGTGCATGCAACACTACAGATAATAGTTATGTCAGCAGAGGAATTGAAGGTAATAACTACATCATTGACCTTGACATACTATTTTATAGTTTATCACATTCCATTTTTTTAATTTTTCTTTCCATCTATATGCAGGGGAAGGAAAAAAATACAAGGAGAAATAGATTACTGCCACAAGGGGTCACAAGATGAAACAAATTGGTGATTTTGAAGACACGGGCTCTGAAGAAACACATTTGGAGAGGTCACACAAACGTTCCAGGAAAGAAGCTACTCCTAGGGTTTCTCATACACCTAGGTATGCATAAAATGTGCAAGTCGAATCTAGTGTGGCCAACCCCTTCTCCAATGCAACACAAATTCAACACGTTTCATTGTCTTCAGGTAAATATATGTGTAGTTAATTTAAATTAAGATATTTTTATTTTTAAAAAAATTCTAACAAAATGTTATTGAATGTTTTAAGTTGATTCTCACAATCAATAAGAAACACCACAAGTTAGAGGCCAAATGCCACCACCGCTTCCATTACAACAAATGGTTGCATCACGCTCCCTTGTTTCACCGCAACTATCACTTCCACCAAATTAGTGAGAGGCATTGTCATAGCCTTCGACAATGTCTATGCGAGGGCAAATCGATGTTTTTGGAAAACATTTGTTTTCATAAAGATCACAGGTCACTGCTCTAAGTTATGGGTATGAGTTTTCACACCCACAGAGATCACACATGCTAGCCCTAAGTTCTGGACATGGATGGTCTCAATTTACATTTCAAAAAATTCATAGGCACCAAAAGTTTCTATAGAGGGATTGGATAATATTCAAATTGATGCAGATTATATTTTGCAGGGCAATATTGAAGGCTTCAAGGCAACATATGTGCTGAGAGGTGAAGGAGATCAAGGAAATATCATTGACCCTGCAAATCAGGATATAACATTACCATAAAATCAAGGAGTCAACCCTACCCAAGGTCCTCCAACTGGGGATAATGTTGTTGATTATAATGAAAATATTTTATTAGCTGAAACCACAAAAGCTAAAATTAATCAGTTTATGTTAAAATATTTGAAGGAATTAAAGGAATAGGAATATTGGGCAAAGGTCCTTTTAAGGGAAATAAATACCCGATATAAAAATTATGTAAAAATATATTATCTTTATTCTTTGGTTCAATTTGAACCAAAAAAGCTTGAGGACCTTCTAAAATAGGCCACATCCATATCTGTTAGGTTCAATTTTATTTATGATGATGATGTTTTGAATGTTGTTGTTGGTAGATTGGAGAACATTAATGCTGAAGAGCAAGCATTTTATAACCAGTGGGATTCAGATAAAGAGAAAGTTGCAGTTGCTGAGGTTGCAAGGGATATGGATGAGGTAAGAAAACTTTTTATGTTTCTAATTTTTGATTGTAGTAAAATTTTTATATTTCTTGAAAATATTAAATAATTTCAATATAACCCTTTTTAATTATGTTTTCAATTTGTTATTGCAGTAAAATTTTGAACACATAAAAACATAGATTAAGATCATGGAAGTCAATCTTAAAAGGGTGAAGACAAAGAAGAAGCTCAAAGGAGAAGCTCAAAGAAGATCCGAAAATGGTGCTTGAGAAAACAAAGGAAACGCTTCCAACAATACTTGAAGATCCAAACAAAGAAGAAGCACAATTGGTTTAAAGTATGGTGAAAGTACATGATAACCTCGTGAGAGTTGGAAAACTGCAAGAAGAGAGTGACACAGATGTTGACAAAGGAAAATAAACAACAACTCCAACAGATAGTGAAGCAGCCAAGCACCAATCAAATGTGTGAAAAATTAAAAATGTAATATGCTATCAAGTTGATTGTAGTCAACAATTTTGTACAATGTAATATGTTTCTTTTTGTACAATTTGGGTTTTCCATCATTCATTTTTTGCTTGCAATTATAAATAAGTGTTGCAATTTTAGTTTATTTCTTGCTAATATTGTTCACTATGGTCATCTCAACAACAAAAGCATTATAGATAACCTTACATATAAATATTAATATATCAATAATAAAATTTAAAATATGAAACATAGAGATTTATAAATAAAGAGGGTTGAGACATCATGACATAAACATAAAATTGTAAAAATTGCAAAAAGATATAAGACATGTAATTTTTGAGACACTAATGTGATATAAAACAACAATTCTGTAAAATATTATAAATCATGAACAATAATGTGAAATATTCTATGAATCTTGTGAAATCAAAATATTATTGTGTTTATCAATGTCAATAAAATAATGGAAAATTATCATTATCTCATTTTCTATTTTTCATCATTCATAGTTTGCTTGCCTTTATAAATATGTGTTGCAGTTTTAGTTTATTTCTAGCTAATATTGTTCACTATGGTCATCTCGAGAACAAAAGCATTATAGAGAACATTACAAATCAACATTAAGATACCAATAATAAAATATAAAACATGAAACATAAAGATTTATCAATAAAGAGAGTTGAGACATCATGATATAAACATACAATTGTAAAAAATGCAAAAATATATAAGACATGTAATTTTTGAAAAACTAATGTGATATAAAAGAACATTTATGTAAAATCTTATAAATCTTGAAAAATATTGTGAAATATTCTATCAAGTTTGTGAAATAAAAACTTTACTATGTTTATCAATGTCAATGAAATCATGGAAAATTATCATTATGGAAGCTAAAACATTTTAGCTTGTCCAGAATCATTATGAAGTATAGCAGAAATATGTGTCTCCACCATATGATCACTGAAAGCATCATCATCATAGTTATCAATCATATTTGAAGTTCCTCTTCTGTCTGCTAGAGAACGCCAGTGTGCCAAAGCTTTGTCATACGGAAATGTATCCAACTGATATGAAGAAACATAAATTCTTAAATATTTTTCTAAATTTTTGTCGAGTATATTTTGAAGTTTAGATTTACCAAAATAAAGTGCACTAAAAAATCTTTCATCTTCGACTGATCCCAAAATAATTATTTTACATAATTCATATAAACGAAAGTATTCACTTATTGCATCTTGTAAGATTGTGCTTGGATACAATTTTTGCCACAAACATGCAGTGGAACCAATCTCATGGACACCTATCATAAGTTATGTTTGCGCAACCATTGTTCTTCCAAAATGCGATGACTGTTCTTTCAAAAGATCATTGTTGAGTAAACCTTTTATTTCAATACCATTGACTTCCACACTCTTACTGAAATGGTCAATGAGGTTACCCATATATTTAATAAACAACTCATTTGTAGAATTGTATTCAGTACAAGGTCCCCAAAACATGGGATTAACCACACCTGTGGCCTCAAGCAACTCATCTCTATGAAACCGTTCTCTTATCTCACTTATCAAATATTTTGCTATTTTTGACAAATTACACTTTTTTTTTCTGTATAATAACATGAAATATACTATTTGTTACAGGAACTTCTTCAAAATATTCCACAACTATACTTTATTGCATTTCAAAACAATAAACAGGTACCATATTTTCATGAAAATTAATACAAAGATGATCATGGATGTCAAACTTCAAGAAGCTTTTTGGATTGTTCACATTTATCAATGTATTCCAACTTTCAAATAAAGGTTTCATAAAATTTGCATTAGACACATATAATGTATCTATAAGCACGCATATATGTTTTCTCTTCCTCATAAAATCAATGATATATATGGATCTCTCTTGTGCAAGATTAATTAATCTATTAATTTCTTTTAACATTGGAAGAATACCACATAAGGTCAAAAGTGTTTCCAAGTCAGTCAAACGGAATAGCATATCTTTTTCCTTATCAACTATCCTGCAATTTGCATGCATAAACCCCGTCAATGATTGATATTCTACAAAAACTCTCTAAGCAGGTTGATACAGTGAAATCCATATTGTATCCACATCTTTTAACAATTTTTTTCCTTTTATAACTCCTAGTGCAAATTTTTGAAACTCTGCAAACCTTTTTGGACTTAATGAGAAATAAGAATGAATTTGTCGAATAAGGTTTTCCACTTTAGAAATATTTGAAAATTTGCTCATAATTTTATATGCAAGATTAACTCTATGAGACATACAATGAATGGGAATCATATATGAGGAAACTGTTGTTTGGAGTCGAACACAAAGACCAGACTTGTGACCTTACATTATAGCAGCTCCATCATCTCCAACGTAAATTAACTTTGTTGCTATGTCTATATCATTCATTCCCGTAATATTCTTTAAACTATTGACAACAACATTATAAATGTTTTCTGCATTTGAACTTTCCAACATCTTATGTATTCCCAACAAAATAGGCCTTCTAATATGATTTTGAAATGTGTACACATGCATGCAAATCCAAGATGTGTTGTCCATAATTGTTACCTCATCAATAGAAAGTGAAATGAAACTGGAAAGTTTTACTTGCTCTCTTAGGCCTTATTTCTCAACCAAAAATTAATATTTTACCATTTCCCAGCCACTTCGGTCTGACCAATGATAACTAGGAAGGTTTTACACATTAAATAGGCGTAATAGCTACTTATAATCAATAAAATTGGACTTGGTCTACATTTTTTGATAATATTGTAAACAACTGCAAACTGCATACTTTTTGAAGCTAAAACAGTCTTATGTATTTTATGAAATTGGGTTGCAATTGTTCCTCTTTTATCAACAAGGGATTGTTGTTGCTTTATGTTATTATCGTATTCTATAGCATATCTAAAATTTAGATATTCAGATGCATCCTTCCACTTAACTTCTTTACTCACTTCACCATTACTTTTTATAACTTTTACATAAGCTTTGCCAGCATGTTTTTTAGTTGTATCAATCTTGTTTTGAAGCCTATGATCCTTACCAAGTCTCCAAATGCAAATTTTGTATCTACATTATTTTTCATAAATTTGGTTATCCTCAGTCATGACAGGCTCAAGCCATGGAAATATTTATTCCCATTCATTCCTAAATCCCCTTCCAAGTATCCAGTTAGATGCTTTTATTTTTTTGGTATTTTTGCTTGAAGATTCAAATGAAGCTCGTAATGATTTTGATTTATCACTTTCATTTTCAATTATGCTTTCATTTTGAGTGTTGTCTTCAAGAGTTTGTTGAATGTCATTTTAAAGGGGATTTTCATTAAAAGGCATCTCTTCTTGGGGAATATCTTTAAGTGGAGGCATATCAGGATCGATTGGGTATTCTGCATAGTAGCATACCATAATATTTTTTTATCATTCTTGCATAAAAAATTTACAAAAAAAATTTCAATTCATCAATCAAGCACATACTGGGAAGTCAAAAATGATTTGTACCTTGAATCAAGCACATAGTTGTTAGATTGCTTGTTTATTTCTATTACTTGTGGCTTCATTTCATTTTAACATATAACTTAAAAAGCTAACATGGTATCACAACTACAGTAGATCAAATAGCTATGGTAGATCGAGAGCCACAAGGTAGGAGGAATGCAAAAGAAGATTTCATTGAAGACTGAAGAGATACCGTTAAGGAGATAATATGGACACACACATTTTCAACCTTGTGAAGGAGGTTTCGTAGAGTTCTCTCTTTGATCGTCATTGGACCATTCAACAAGAGGAAGAGCATTTTTCAAATAGTAAATGTCTTCTATTTGCTAGCTGCATCGTTCTAAGTATTCGTAACCGTTCTTAGAGACTGCGTAGAGAGATCTAATAGAAGCCATTTTGCAATCAATGCTACAATTTTCTTGAGTATATTTAGACATCATCAAAATTTGGGCTCAGAGATACAGTGTGAAAGTTTTTCATGTTAGAGGACTACTAATAGAATGTAGATGGATTCATCATAGAGGAGCCTATGAGAAATTATATGTACTTGTGTGTGAAGAAGGTACATAAATTTTTTTACCATTGTATAGGGAGGATGTTTCCCACATAAGGAGCACTACCAGATCACACATTTAGAACTTGAAGTTTTGTACACATTCCAAGTTAACAAATGCTACAATTTTTCTCCACATGCATACTCGTTGCTCGTAAAGACTACCGGTCTTCTATGCTCGTTATAGACCTGTGCTACAGTCACCCATTTCACAAGTAGATATGCTGTGACTATGAATCCTGCGTGGCCATTGTTTGTAATATAGGAAACCCATTCTTGTATCCATCACCCTCGTAGACTAAACGATGGTCTATTCCAGAGATTGCCTGATTCAAGTTCATGGAAAGAACCTCGTAATGATATTTGACCCACATATGTTACAAAAAAAATGAGGCAAGGGCTTCTATAATCTCCATTGTTGTGGCGCATCAAAAATCTTGGTCGTTGCAAGTGCCACAATGTAGTGTTGAGAGGTGGCACAATAGAGGTATGAGAGATATTGCTAGGCATTACGCATCATAAACATCTGTAAAGAGCATTATTTTTCTAAAATTTCTATACAACCATCGTATGGCTTTGAAAATTGTCCATTTTTTTATTCTCTCTAAGAATATCAACGCATATTGAATGGATAAAAATGGAGTCTTATGAACAAAGTTATCTACTAATAAGGTGGTTAGGACCCAAAACAAGGTTTTTGGGGGTTCATAGACATAATATCATCCCTAATATGGTCAACTTGCTAGATTATAAATTGAAGGAAAAATTTAAAAATTCACTTGAAAAGAATGTTAATAGGATCAAGAAAAAACTCACATCCTTGAGATTGTAGGATTTTGATAATGTGGAAGATCTATTCAATATGGCTGATCACAATCAAGCACTAGTCAAGGTTGCAAATACATCAAAGATACCTTAGAAAGGTATAGTGAAAAACATTCTTGAAAATCTACCTTCCAAATACAAGGACCTAGTGTCATAGGCTGGGATCATTGTAAAGATGAGGTGCATTTACAAATTTTTAGATCGTAGAACTCCATATAATATACTTCGAAAGGAAATCAATGGAAAAGAAAGTGCTGGAAAATGATATATTCATGCCTAAAATAGGGAAAACATATCATTGAAAGAAGGAAAAACAAAAAGGCAAAAGGAAAACTAACCAATTAAAGTGAGAAGCTATTGTCTTGTAAAGTGAGAAGGGGTTCTTCTAATGCTAGGATTTTATTTTTCTACATATAAAGTGAGAAGCTATTATCTTGTATTAATAATATTTTTTAACATTTTTTGGATGATTGGTATATAGATTCAAGTGCTTTCACCACATGCCCATGTAAAAGGTGTCCTTTTTTTAACTATGAGGTTTGTGAAAATGGTAGAATTATCATTAGAATAACAAATTTTGAAGGTCTTAAAGCGAGTGTCTAGATATGTGAAGTACATGGAAGGCTATATTATAGATATCTACTATGTTTTATGCATGGGAATTAATTTATTCTCTATTAATTACCTTATAAAATAATATGAAAGCATAGTTTTATGATAACAAGGTCTATGTAAGAGAAAAACAAGATAACTAAAATATATTTTCTATAGGAGTTGTGGATGTTTAGGATAATATTTATAATTTTGATAGATTTGATAAGCTAAAGGAATGTAAGACTTTTGTGTCTAGAGTTGATGATAGCTCAAGGATTTAGCACTTGTGATTGATACATTTAAACTATAGGTCATTAAGGTTCATGTGCAAGAAGGAGTTTGTGGAAGGACTAACTTCATCACTTTATCCTCCTAGTGATGTGTGTAATGTATACTTGCTTGGGAAACACCATAGGGATATGTTTCAAAGGAAAAAAAAACACATCAAGATTCAATGTTATTGGAGTTGATTCATTTAAATTTATGGTCCTACACATGTTCCCTCCTATGGTGGCTTAAGATACATTTACACCTTAATTAATGACTACTCTAAAAATGCATGGGTCTACTTATTGAGTTTGAAAATTAATTTTCCAAAGTATTTTAAGATTTTCAAGGCAATATTTGAGAAAGAATATGGGGAGTCCATCAAAGATTTAAGGATTGATAACAATGGAGAGTACATTAGTAATGAACTTGATACTTTTTATATGGATCATGAGATAATTTATAATAGTAATACATCCTATACCATACAACAAATTAATGCATTAAGATGAATAACAATGTACTCGTGGATATGTCTAGGTTTATATTGCAAGGAATGAGTATTGGTTTTGTGCATGCTATATTATTAACCATTCACCAATTGGGGTATTGAAGGACATTGCTCCTAATATATAAGTGGAGTGGTGTAAATTATAGCATGAATAACTATAGATATTATTATTAGGTCTATATTATAGATAAAAGGAGGATCAATCTTAAGGCCAAAAGTAAGAAGCGCATTTTTTTAGGGTATTGTGAAGATTCCAAATGTTACATGATTTTTTATTTTTCAAAAATAAGTTTAAGGAAAGGAGAGATGTGGTCTTCAAAGATAAATTGTCTACTCTTAGAGATGGATCTTATTCCACACTTATAGATTTACTTGATGAGGATAATTCTTTTTCTCCCACTTTAGAAAATAGGTTGCCCTTTTATTATGAAGTTGAGTTTTTGGATAATCAATTTGATATTTCTTCTACTCATTGTGTACATGTTGAGGATATTTATTATGGATAAATTGACCACATAAATAAGGAGGAGGATGCATATGATCACCTTAAAAATGATGTTACAATTGTTTATGGTTTATCTATTGGTCATAATGTGGAACTTTGACCCATATCATTTTGATCAGATTTCTAGTCTCAAGAATTATTACCCTATCCTTAAAACATAAGAAACCATCCTCGATGCTAAAATACTTGTTTTCATTTGGTTTCCTTTCCATCCTTTTCCAAATTTATTTGCAATATGCATCTTGATATTGCATTACCCTAACTTGTTACATCAAGTCGATGTGGATGCGAGACAAAACAACTATGTGTCTCCTTCTACTCAGTGCATCAGTGACTTTATTCTCCTTTCCATTTATATAATCAATGCCAAAATCATATTAAGTGAGAAATTCCATCCACCTTATCTGCCTAGCATTGAGAAAATATTTAGTAAATATATATTGTAGACTTTGATGATTTATCCTCAACTCAAAGGGTCTCCCTACCAAATAATATCACCAACACTTGACAACAAATACTACCGTTGATAATTCTAGATCATGGGTTACATAGTTGACCTCATGTTGTTTCAATTTTATTGATACATAGGCTACCATTTCTCCTTCCTATGAGAACACTCCAACCAAAACTTCCATTGATGCATCTGTATAAACCAAAAAACTACCTTGAGGATCGGGTATCTTTAGTATAGGAGGTGTAGTAAGCTTTTGCTTAAGGAAATAAAAAGCTGCTTGACATTTATCTATCCACCTAAATTATTTTCCTTTCCTCTGAAGGTTTTTTATTGGAGAGGTTATCTTGGCATAATCCTTCACATATCGCCAATAGTAACAAATCAAATCCATGAAAATTCAAACTTCTGTCACATTTATTGAAGATGATCAATTCAAAATAGATTTTATTTTATTAGGATCTACCATGATTCCTTCTGCTAATACAACATAAACTAAGAATTGTACTTCTGGCACATCAAATTCACACTTTAATAAATTCCCATACAATTGATTCTTCCTTAACATCTCTAGCATGATCCTAAGATGTTTGTCATGCTCTACCTTATTATGAGAATATATCAACATATCATCCAAGAATACTATAACAAATCTATCCAAATGCTTCCTAAATATACTATTCATTATGTTCATTAATGCTGCTAGAGTATTTGATAGACCAAAAGGAAAGATAGCAAACTCATAATTATTGTATCGAGTTTTGAATGTTGTATTATGAGTATCCTACTTGCAAATTTGCAACTAATGATATCCAAACTTTAGATCGATCTTCAAAAATATAGTGATATCTTTAAGCTGATCAAAGAGATATTTGATCCTAAGTAAAGGATATTTGTTCTTGATAGTTACCTTGTTTAACATTCTATAATCTATATATAATCTCAAGGAATTTCTTTATGAATAGCATAGGTGCACCCCATGGTGACACACTTGGTCTGATTAATCCTTTTTATAGCAACCCTTGTAGCTACAATTTTAGCTCTAAATTTTCTATGGGATTCATTCTATAAGGAGCCTTATGTATAGGCTCGGTTCTAGGTTGAAGCTCAATTGTGAAGTTAAATTCACATTTGGATTGTAATACATGTAAATACTTTGGAAATACATCCCTAAAATCTTGAAGAATTGGGTATTTTCTAAACACCTCTTCCTTTTTTTCTTCCTCAATTTCATTTATCTTAACAACATAGACCGTTACTCCCTTTTTTATGGTTTTTCTGAGTTGCAATTCCAAGAGGATTTGAGGTTGAAAAATCCCTTGTAGGCTATACACCCTTTGTACATTTCCACCATATTTCGTGTACTCAATCCATCTTTCTTGAAAATTGAGCACTGCCTTGTACACTTGCAACAAATCCATTCCTAGGATTACATCAAAGGTATAAAGTGGTGCCACATATAGGCATCCCATTGTCATTCCACTAGGTAAGGTGATTTCTGCCATAGGGTAACATTGATTAACGAAGTAGGTTTATCCTGAACCATACTTGACCTTCCACCCATGTACCAAGATTCTTGGTCTTTCTAAAATATCTTTAGCTAAACTAGTGGAAATAAAACTATCCGTAGCACCACTATCAATTAATATTTTAACACTCCTACCAAAAATATTACCCTTTATCAACAGTGGTGTGGCTTGACCTTCTAGATTATGATTCCCTATTGCAACATAAATCTTGCGTGCAAGTTCCTTAGGTGCATGTTATTTGTACATTGGTTTATTTCCCTTTGAACTTGTTCCTGCTATATGTGGATAATTACTGGCATAATGCAGTCCTCTACAAAGAAAGCATCCTTATTTTGTACCAGGGTGTACTTTTTGCTTTTGTCCTACTTTTTACAAGTGGAAAATTAGCCTATCCCTATGACAGTCTGTTGTTACCATTGTTGCAATTATTGGAATTGTGATTCTTTCCTTGGAATCTTTTCCTAAAATTTTCTTGCTTCCTATCATTCCTTTTGTCTTGACTAGGGATACTTTTATTTACCTGTTCTTTTTCCCACTTTACAAAACCTGCACTATTTCTTTTCCTTAGTACTTCTTTGCCCTTCTCATATAAACCTTCATAATTGAAACATGGTTTGAGATATGTTTTAGATTTTTTGGCCAAATAATAGGTCTTATATAGAGTAGTAGGTTCCCACATATCTACCTCTTACCCTATTCTAGGATCTGCTCCTAGTATAAACTTATGGATCTTCATTTTCTCATTGTATGCAGGTACATATTTCAACATCTTGACAAATATTTGATAATATTTTTCCACTGTCCTAGTTCCCTGTTGAATTTTAGTGAACTCCTCAAACTTTTGGGAATACAAGTGCTTTGTGAGGAATCTCTCTTTAAAGGATACTACAAATTCTTCCCATTTTAGGTTGACTAATACTGCAAGTCCCTATTCCTCACTATATGTTTCCCACCAATCCAAGCCATCACTTTGCAAATGTAGTGTGGCATAGGATGTTTAAGTGCTAGAGGAAAAGTTCTTCATATTACAATAAGTTTCTATCTCTTTCAACCATGCTTCAGTTTTATCACCATATTCCTCTCCATTAAACTTGGAAGACTTTAAATATTTTTTTTTCTTGCCCAAATCGACCTCAAGTCATACCCTAGCTTGTTGTGCCTTAGTAAGGGATTCATTTACCTATCCTATTCTAGAGTTTCCAGCCTATGCTTCCCAATTCAACATGGCATCCAACAACTACTTCTATATTTCTACCTACTCATGAAGTAGGTATATTATGGCAGTGAGATCCTCTCCTTCATTTCTTGGGTTCTCTAAACCTACATCTGGGTTCCTATCCTCCATATTAGTTTGTTGTGTCTGCCTTGTCGATGGGGCAACACTTCCTCTTCTTCTCTTTGGTGGAATTATCCTTGGCCACACATATTAGAGATAGTAGGAGTCAATTTACCATTACTTATTTGGTTTGATTCTCCTACCAACAACTATATTCCTAGTTATCATAAATAATCATATGGGTTTTACTTTCAGTAGTTTTTTTTGAGCAAGATATAATCCTTACATAGGTATGTTTTCTATTACACACCACCATCTAGTTTTGCATAGTGAACCTATTCCACTATGAACCATGCTTTGATACCAAATGTCACAACCCAAATTTCAAATCCTACTTGCAAGTTTGGTTTACTAAAGTCTACTAGTTACTTAGCTATGCTACATCTTTGTTGAGTATGTCCTATTCGATTGTACCATAACAAAATATATCTATCCCTACATCATGTATATACTTGTCTATACATGAGTATTAGATGTTACCTATCCTTTTAAGATATCCATCTCAAACTATTTTAGAGCTAGATTAATCCTTTCAATACTTCAAAAGGTCACTCGATTATCTATGCCTTACACAAGTCCATTTGTGTAAGCATCTCGAGCACAAGGTTTGGATCTTTTCAACTCATTTCCTTGAAATTTGACAACCACTCATTACTTTCAATCTTTCAAAAGGTCGCTCGATTCTCTACGCCTTACACAAGTCCATCTATGTAAACATCTTGAGCACAAGGTTAATTCTTTCTAACTCAATCCTTGAGAGTTGACAACCCTTTGATAGGTCACTGTCACTAGAATTGGAAATAGGCATATTTAAATTCTTTCAAATAAACAAATATCATAAAAAGAAACCCCCATATCAATATGGTGCAACCTAACAACCTATTAATAAAACCTTAAGGTAACTCATTTATTTAAACTATTATAGGAACTAAATCCCTAGAACATCCTTATAAAAAATGAGTCCATTACAATTTCATTAATAACCTTCTATGATTACTCATTAAATCAGTATAATGCTAAAGAAAAAGTATAATAGTTTCTTATTCAAAAGCACATTCTAGTCCCCATATACAAGACATGTGGAATGTCTGTTTGAAGGCTTCATTATTAATAATACTTAAATCATACCATCAATAAATAATATCTTCAATTAAAAGAACATTTGCATCCATAATTTAATTGACCAATAGATAAAAATGAGTCATAATAAATTCACCAAAAGTCTTCCATCGTCATTACATTACATACATGTCTTACACAATAATAAGGTGTTGACAACATATGTCTTATCCAATGAATATGGAATGCAGGGTTATGCATAAGAGGTAGGACTCGAAAAGTACTTGTAAAAAAATAGCTAATCTATTGCAAAAACCCGGTGAATCCTGACAAAGTGCATGTATGATGACGTGGCGAATGATATTAATTTTTCAAAAAAAAAAGCAAAAAATGGTGAATTTTTGAAAAAGGAGTTTTGCAATGCAAGCCACTTTACAAAACTTGATCCGATACCGAAATAGATGCATAATAAGATCCGGTAATGTACCGGATGCATAATATCATCCGATCATGGACCAGATGCATAATATGATCCGATTGCGACCGGATGCATAATATAGTCCGGTAACAAACCGGATGCATAATATAGTCCGATAACAGACCATATGCATAACATCATCCGGTTAGGTTCGGATGCATACATGATCCGGTTTTGTCCCAGATGCATAAAATAATCCATCCAACGACCAAATGTATACTATGATCCGATCTTGGACCGGATGCATAATCTAATCTGGATATTAACCGGATGCATAATATGATCTAGTTTCAGATCGAAAGCAAAAAATGATCCGGTCACTGACCGGATGCATAGTATGATCCGGGTTCGGACCGGTTACATACTATGGTCCGATCACCCATCGGGTGCATAATATGACCCGATCTCGGACCAGTGCATAATATATTTTGGTCACTAATCAGATGCATAATAGGATCCGATCCTACATTGTAGTGAATGCAAAAAATCTCTAGTACTTATGCCACGTATCACACGTTCAATCAGAAACACTACATGTCCAATACAATGCTGCCACGTGTCAACCCTGTTTCTCCAATCTATAAAAGGGCGTCAACTACAATTTTTTTCCATTTTATTTCTATGACTACTGCAACCAGAGCTAACATTTCTAGTCAAAATTTTGATTCCCAATCCTTTTTCTTCGATTTCCAACTTCTTGTGATGGCCGCCCCTTCCACCCTTGCACCAAAATTCAAGAATTTTTCATGCACTTTGATTTTAGATTTAATGACAACCCCAGGGATGGACTTCAGGTGGCTCAATAATGTAGGTTTAACAACCCTCATTTCCATGCCATAATTTAGAATAGATAAAGTCCTCCTACAACATATTATATCCGATTATGACCACGCCAGGACTACGGTGAATATTAGAGTTTGAAATAGAAATTTGTTTTTCACCATCACCCCTAGAGATATTAACAGATTTACAGGTCTTCCATTAATTAGTTTTCCACAAGTGTCGACGAGGTTGCAACTATCTCCAAATGAAAAAGCACACCTCAAAAGCAAGTACGGTCTCTCATCATAATATTTGGTATGTATAAATCTTGATAATTATATTTTATTAGTGTTCAATGTTTCAAATTTATAAATTGACATCTAATTTTTTTATGCAACTTCTACCGCCAAATCAAAAAGAGGTTTATCAATCAGCGATGTTAACCATCAAACTATGAAGACCATTATCAAATTTTTCTAGGCCAAACTAATTTTTATGGGAAGATCAAAAATTCCATTTTGGGCACTTGGTTATATTGTTCACTTTGTGCACAATCAAAAGTACAATTGGTGCACTTATATTTCAGATCGAATCAGGTACAAGTTGCACATGGTGCAAATGGTAACCAAAAAGATACAACCCATTATGGGTACTGTTAATTTTCTTTTAGCTCTTTATTATGAGTGTTTTCATAATTTGCAGACTACTCCTGTACCAACTGTAGTGCATGCAACACTACAGATAATTGTTATGTCAGCAGAGGAATTGAAGGTAATAACTACATCATTGACCTTGACATACTATTTTATAGTTTATCACATTCCCTTTTTTTAATTTTTCTTTCCATATATATGCAGGGGAAGGCAAAAAATACAAGGAGAAATAGATTACTGCCACAAGGGGTCACAAGACGAAACAAACTGGTGATTTTGAAGACACGGGCTCTGAAGCAACACATTTGGAGAGGTCACACAAATGTTCCAGGAAAGAAGCTACTCCTAGGGTTTCTCGTACACCTGGGTATGCATAAAATGTGCAAGTCAAATCTAGTGTGGCCAACCCCTCCTCCAATGCAACACAAATTCAACACGTTTCATTGTCTTTAGGTAAATATATGTGTAGTTAATTTAAATTAAGATATTTTTATTTTTAAAAAAATTCTAACAAAATGTTATTGACTGTTTTAAGTTGATTCTCACAATCAACAAGAAACACCACAAGTTAGAGGCCAAATGCCACCACCGCCTCCATTACAGCAAATGGTTGCATCACGCTCCCTTGTTTCACCACAACTATCACTTCCACCAAATCAGTGAGAGGCATTGGCATAGCCTTCGACAATGCCTATGTGAGGGCAAATCGATGTTGTTGGAAAACATTTGTTTTCATAGAGATCATAGGGCATTGCTCTAAGTTTTGGGTATGAGTTTTCACACCCATAGAGATCACACATGCTAGCCCTAAGTTCTGGACATTGATGGTCTCAATTTACATTTTCAAAAAAATCATAGGCACCAAAAGTTTCTACAAAGGGATTGGATAATATTCAAATTGATGCAGATTATATTTTGCATGGCAACATTGAAGGCTTCAAGGCAACAAATGTGCTGAGAGGTGAAGGAGATCAAGGAAATATCGTTGACCCTGCAACTCAGGATATAACATTACCATAAAATCAAGGAGTCAACCCTACCCAAGGTCCTCCAACTGGGGATAATGTTGTTGATTTTAATGAAAATATTTTATTAGTTGAAACCACAGAAGCTAAAATTAATCAATTTATGTTAAAATATTTGAAGGAATTGAAGGAATGGGAATATCGGGCAAAGGTACTTTTAAGGGAAATAAATACCCGATATAAAAATTATGTAAAAATATATTATCTTTATTCTTTGGTTCAATTTGAACCAAAAAATCTTGAGGACCTTCTAAAATAGGCCACATCCATATCTGTTAGGTTCGATTTTATTTATGATGATGATGTTTTGAATGTTGTTGTTGGTATATTGGAGAACATTAATGCCGAAGCACACAAATTTTATAACCAGTGGGCTTCAGATAAAGAGAAATTTGTAGTTGCTGAGGCTACAAGGGATATGGATGAGGTAAGAAAACTTTTTATGTTTCTAATTTTTGATTGTAGTAAAATTTTTATATTTCTTGAAAATATTAAATAATTTCAATATAACCCTTTTTAATTATGTTTTCAATTTGTTATTGTAGTCAAATTTTGAACACTTAAAAAAATAGATTAAGATCATGGAAGTCAATCTTAAAAGGGTGAAGACTTTTTTGACTCATGCAATGGAAATGAAAAAGATGAAATAAAAAATATCAGAAAATAATCGTTTAAAAATATACATCAAGGAGAAGCTCAAAGAAGATCCGGAAATGGTGCTTGAGAAAATAAAGGAAACACTTCCAACAATACTTGAAGATCCAAACAAAGAAGAAGCACAATTGGTTTAGAGTATGGTGAAAGTACATGATAACCTCGTGAGAGTTGGAAAACTGCAAGAAGAGAGTGACACAGATGTCGACAAAGGAAAATAAACAACTCCAACAGATAGTGAAGCAGCCAAGCACCAATCAAATGTGTGAAAAATTAAAAATGTAATATGCTATCAAGTTGACTGTAGTCAACAATTTTGTACAATGTAATATGTTTCTTTTTGTACAATTTGGGTTTTCCATCATTCATTGTTTGCTTGCAGTTATAAATATGTGTTGCAATTTTAGTTTATTTCTTGCTAATATTGTTCACTATGGTCATCTCAACAACAAAAGAATTATAGATAACCTTACATATAAATATTAATATATCAATAATAAAATTTAAAATATGAAACATAGAGATTTATAAATAAAGAGAGTTGAGACATCATGACATAAACATAAAATTGTAAAAATTGCAAAAAGATATAAGACATGTAATTTTTGAGACACTAATGTGATATAAAACAACAATTGTATAAAATATTATAAATCATGAACAATATTGTGAAATATTCTATGAATCTTGTGAAATCAAAACATTATTGTGTTTATCAATGTCAATAAAATAATGGAAAATTATATTATCTCATTCTCTGTTTTTCATCATTCATAGTTTGCTTGCCTTTATAAATATGTGTTGCAGTTTTAGTTTATTTCTAGCTAATATTGTTCACTATGGTCATCTCGAGAACATAAGCATTATAGAGAACATTACAAATCAACATTAAGATACCAATAATAAAATATAAAACATGAAATATAAAGATTTATCAATGAAGAGAGTTGAGACATCATGATATAAACATACAATTGTAAAAAGTGCAAAAAGATATAAGACATGTAATTTTTGAAAAACTAATGTGATATAAAAGAACATTTATGTAAAATCTTATAAATATTGAAAAATATTGTGAAATATTCTATCAAGTTTGTGAAATAAAAACTTTACTATGTTTATCAATGTCAATGAAATCATGGAAAATTATCATTATGGAAGCTAAAACAATTTAGCTTGTCCAGAATCATTATGAAGTATAGCATAAATATGTGTCTCCACCATATGATCATTGAAAGAATCATCATCATAGTTATCAATCATATTTGAAGTTCCTCTTCTGTCTGCCAGAGAATGCGAGTGTGCCAAAGCTTTGTCATACGAAAATGTATCCAACTGATATGAAGAAACATAAATTCTTAAAGATTTTTCTAAATTTTTGTCGAGTCTATTGTGAAGTTTAGATTTAACAAAATAAAGTGCACTGAAAACTCTTTCATCTTCGACTGATCCCAAAATAATAATTTTACATAATTCATATAAACGAAAGTATTCACTTATTGTATCTTGTAAGATTGTGCTTGGATACAATTTTTGCCACAAAAATGTAGTGGAACCAATCTCATGGAAACCTGTCATAAGTGATGTTTGCACAACCATTGTTCTTCCAAAATGTGATGATTGTTCTTTCAAAAGATCATTGTTGAGTAAAACTTTTATTTCAATACCATTGACTTCCACACTCTTACTGAAATGGTCAATGAGGTTACCCATATATTTAATAAACAACTCATTTGTAGAATTGTATTCAGTACAGGGTCCCCAAAACATGGGATTAACCACACCCATGGCCTCAAGCAACTCATCTCTCTGAAATCGTTCTCTTATCTCACTTATCAAATATTTTTCTATTTTTGACAAATTACACTTTTTTTTCTGTATAATAACATGAAATCTACTATGTGTTACAGGAACTTCTTCAAAATCTTCCACAGCTATACTTTATTGCATTTCAAAACAATAAACAGGTACCATATTTTCATGAAAATTAATACAAAGATGATCATTGATGTCAAACTTCAAGAAGCTTTTTGGATTGTTCACATTTATCAATGTATTCCAACTTTCAAATAAAGGTTTCATAAAATTTGCATTAGACACATATAATGTATCTATAAGCACGCATATATGTTTTCTCATCCTCATAAAATCAATGATATATATGGATCTCTCTTGTGCAAGATTAATTAATCTATTAATTTCTTTTAACATTGGAAGAATACCACATAAGGTCAAAAGTGTTTCCAAGTCAGTCAAACGGAATAGCATATCTTTTTCCTTATCAACTATCCTACAATTTGCATGCATAAACCCCGTCAATGATTGGTATTCTACAAAAACTCTCTGAGCAGGTTGATACAGTGAAATCCATCTTGTATCCACATCTTTTAACAATTTTTTTCTTTTTATAACTCCTAGTGCAAATTTTTGAAACTCTGCAAACCTTTTTGGACTTAATGAGAAATAAGAATGAATTTATCGAATAAGGTTTTCCACTTTAGAAACATTTGAAAATGTGCTCATTATTTTATGTGCAAGATTAAATCTATGAGACATACAATGAATGGGAATCATATATGATGAAACTATTGTTTGGAGTCGAACACAAAGACCAGACCTGTGACCTTGCATTATAGCATCTCCATCATCTCCAACGTAAATTAACTTTGTTGCTATGTCTATATCATTCATTCCCGTAATATTCTTTAAACTATTGACAACAACATTATAAATGTTTTCTGAATTTGAACTTTCCAACATCTTATGTATTCCCAACAAAATAGGTCTTCTAATATGATTTTGAAATGTGTACACATGCATGCAAATCCAAGATGTGTTGTCTATAATTGTTACCTCATAAATAGAAAGTGAAATGAATTTGGGAAGTTTTACTTGCTCTCTTAGGCCTTATTTCTCAACCAAAAATTAATATTTTACCATTTCCCAACCACTTTGGTCTGACCAATGAGAACTAGGAAGGTTTTACACATTAAATAGGCGTAATAGCTACTTATAATCAATAAAATTGGACTTGGTCTACATTTTTTGAGAATATTGTAAACAACTGCAAACTGCATACTTTTTGAAGCTAAAACAGTCTTATGTATTTTATGAAATTGGGTTGCAATTGTTCCTCCTTTATCAACAAGGGATTGTTGTTGCTTTATGTTATTATCATATTCTATAGCATATCTAAAATTCAGATATTCAGATGCATCCTTCCACTTAACTTCTTTACTCACTTCACCATTACTTTTTATAACTTTTACATAAGCTTTGCTAGCATGTTTTTCAATTGTATCAATCTTGTTTTGAACCCTATGATCCTTACCAAGTCTCCAAATGCAAATTTTGTATCTACATTATTTTTCATAAATTTGGTTATCCTCAGTCATGACAGGCTCAAGCCATTGAAATATTTCTTCCCATTCATTCCTAAATCCCCTTCCAAGTATCCAGTTAGATGCTTTTCTTTTTGGGTATTTTTGCTTGAAGATTCAAATGAAGCTCGTAATGATTTTGATTTATCACTTTCATTCTCAATTATGATTTCATTTTGAGTGTTGTCTTCAAGTGTTTGTTGAATGTCATTTTCAAGGGTATTTTCATTAAAAGGCATCTCTTCTTGGGGAATATCTTTAAGTGGAGGCATATCAGGATCGATAGGGTATTCTGCATAGTAGCATACCATAATATTTTTTTATCATTCTTGCATAAAAAATTTACAAAAAAAATTTCAATTCATCAATCAAGCACATACTGGGAAGTCAAAAATGATTTGTACCTTGAATCAAGCACATAGTTGTTTTTTTTTGAAAAAAATGAAAAACTTATATTAATACAAAGAACTAATACAAACGGGAGAAAACTCATCCCAACCAAGAGCAGAGACCAAAACAACAAGTGCAGAGCAAAAAGTCAACACTTTCCAACACAAGGCACAGAAGTCAACAGGGCGCGAAATAGTGACATGTCGTGAAATCATGACATGTCACGAAATCGCGACATGTCGCGAAATCGCGACAGTCAGCCCCGTCTCGGCCGCGTCGGAGCCACCAGTCATGAAAACGCGACATGTCACGAAAACGTGACATGTTGCGAAATTGTGACATGTCGTGATTTCGTGACATGTCACGATATCGCGACAGCCAAAGCCCTCGGCACCCGTTTGCCAAAAAAGTCACGAAATCGCGACGGTAGCTCCCTCCGGTGCCCCATCGCCAAAGGTGTCACGAAATCGCGACTAGAAATCCAAAAAGCTCCATATCACCGAAAAGGTCGTGAAATCGTGACGAAGTGTCTTCGAATCGCCCAGCCAGCAAAAGCGTCGCGATATCACGACGAGTTTTCCATTTGGCGCCCTGGCCGCAAAAGCGTCGCGATATCGCGACAGTTTTCCTCCAAGCCACTTATGTGCCAAAAGTGTCGCGATATCACGACGAAATTATGTTTCTGCACCCGATCACAAAAAGTGTCACGATATCGCGACAAGTTTTCCACTTTGCATCCGGTCGGCAAAAGAGTCGCGATATCACGACAGGTTTTCCTTATGTCACCAGTTCGCCAAAAGTGTCGCGATATCGTGATGAATTTTCCTTTCATCTCCCAATCCTCAAAACTGTCGTGATATCACGACGAGTTTTCCACTTTGCTCTCCATCTTCAAAAGTGTCACGATATCACGACAAGTTTTCCAGATGGCACCAAGTTGCCAAAACTATCACGATATCATGACAGTTTTTCCTTGCGGCTTTCGAATAGCAGAAATGTTGTGATATCGCGACGGATTTTGCACTTTGCTCCAATTCACAAAAATTGTCGTGATATCATGACGGTTATCCTGCTTGCCAACCCTGCACCAAAAACATCATGAAATTGCTGTAGCTTCCAGCCGAAGGCCGTGATGGCACACCAGGTCACGAAATTGTGACAACTTCCCTCTTAAGGCCTCGACAACAAAACAGGTCATGATATCATGACAGTATCTCACCAAGGGCTGCGACAGCGTGACATGTCACGAAATCATGACATGTCGTGATTTCACGACAGGAACCCGCCAAAGGCCATGAAGGCGCAGCCTATCGTGAAATCACGACAACTTCCAGCTAGAGGCCGCGATAGTGGTACAGGTCATGATATCACGACAAAAACCTCCCTTAGCATCAAAAACTATACACATTATTTCAGAAATCGTTCAAGGCCTTGCCTAATCACTGCATTATCCACAGGCAAATCACTGTGTAGTTGCATCCCAACCTCCCTCTTGACACCCATCTTTGCAAGGAAATCAGCCGCCTTATTGAGATCTCGGTTCACATGGACGGGAATCACATCATCAAGTTCCCTCCATAGCTCCTTGATTTGAGAGACCAAAATTCATAACCTCCAGGCTTTCAAGTCAAAGTTCCTCATGCAATCAAGAGCGCCCACTAGGATTTGGGAGTCAGACTCGATAATTATCTTCCTGTGTCCCTGCTTGACAGCCCAGATGGAGGCAGATTTAATAGCAAAGGCCTCTGCTTCATTGTTTGTGGCACATCCCAGTCCCTGCAACTCCCAATAGAGCACAGACCTAGCCTGATACCGGCACACTACTCCAATTCCAGCACTGCCCAGATTGCCTTTTGCAGCTCCATCAGTATTGATTTTGATCCAGCCTTCTGGGGGATGTTTCCAACTACCTCTCACCTGTCTCTCTTGATCAGCAGCTCCCTCTTCCAGTGGCTCAGAAGCAGACTAATTTTCCTCCTCAGCATAAAGGGCAACCGTTTCCATGACTTTGCTCCAGATGACCTGCCAAATTCCATCTAACGAGGAGAATGTTTCCCAAAAAATACGGGCATTTCTCTCCAACCACACCTGCCACCAGATAAAGAGTAAACCAAGCTCCCAACCAATTCGAAGAGCTTTAGATTTAAATCTACCTCTCTTCCAGCTTTCCCAAATATTGGTCCGAGTCAAGTCACCGTTAGCCTGAAGTTTAAAATGGGAGAACCAACGCTTCCAGATTTGCCTTGTGAAGGGACATTCAAACATTAGATGATCAACAGTTTCCTCATTCTTGTGGCATAACACACACTGAGAAGGACCAATGATGCCTCTAATTCTGAGATTGTCAAAGGTGAGAATTCCATTGTGCATAAACTCAAGCACATAGTTGTTAGATTGCTTGTTTATTTCTATTACTTGTGGCTTCATTTTATTTTAACATATAAATCAAAAACCTAACATGGTATCAAAACTACAGTAGATCAAATAGCTATGGTAGATCAAGAGCCACAAGGTAGGAGGAGCGCAAAAGAAGATTTCATTGAGGACTGAAGAGATACCATTAAGGAGATAATATGGACACACACATTTTCAACCTTGTGAAGGAGGTTTCGTAGAGTTATCTCTTTGATCATCATTGTACCATTCAACAAGAGGAAGAACGTTTTTCAAACAGTAAACGTCTTCTATTTGTTAGCTGCATCATTCTAAGTATTCATAACCATTCGTAGAGACTGTGTAGAGAGATCTAATAGAAGCCATTTTGCATCAATGCTACAATTTGCTTGAGTATATTTAGACATCATCAAAATTTGGGCTCAGAGATACAGTGTGAAAGTTTTTCATGTTAGAGGACTACTAATAGAATGTAGATGGATTCACCATAGAGGAGCCTATGAGCAATTATATGTACTTGTGTGTGAAGAAGGTACATCAAAAATTTTACCATTGTATAGGGAGGATGTTTCCCACATAAGGAGCACTACCAGATCACACATTTAGAACTTGAAGGTTTGTACACATTCCAAGTTAAAAAATGCTACAATTTTTCTCCACATGCATACTCATTGCTCATAAAGACTACTAGTCTTCTATGCTCGTTATAGACCTATTCTACAGTCACCCATTTCACAAGTAGATATCCTGTGACTATGAATCATGCGTGGCCATTGTTTGTAAGATAGGAAACCCATTCCTGTATCCATCACCCTCGTAGACTAAACGATGGTCTATTCCAGATATTTCATGATTAAAGTTCATGGAAAGAACCTCGTAATGATATTTGACCCACATATGTTACAAAAAAAAGGAGGCAGGGGCTTCTATAATCTCCATTGTTGTGGTGCATCAAAAATCTTGGTCGTTGCAAGTGCCACAATGTAGTGTTGAGAGGTGGCACAATAGAGGTATGAGAGATAGAGCTAGGCATTACACATCATAAACATATTTAAAGAGCACTATTTTTCTAAAAGTGCTATACGACTATCGTATGGCTTTGAACATTGTCCATTTTTTTATTCTCTCTAAGAATATCAACGCATATTGAATGGATAAAAATGGAGTCTTATGAACAAAGTTATCTACTAATAATGTGGTTAGGACCCAAAACAAGGTTTTTGGGGGTTCATAGACATAATATCATCCCTAATATGGTCAACTTGCTAGATCATAAATCGAAGGAAAAATTTAAAAATTCACTTGAAAAGAATGTTAATAGGATCAAGAAAAAACTCGCATCCTTGAGATTGTAGGATTTTGATAATGTGGAAGATCTATTCAATATAGCTGATCACAATCAAGCACTAGTCAAGGTTGCAAATACATCAAAGATACCTTAGAAAGGTATAGTGAAAAACATTCTTGAAAATCTACCTTCCAAATACAAGGACCTAGTGTCATAGGCTGGGATCATTGTAAAGATGAGGTCCATTTACAAATTTTTAGATCTTAGAACTCCATATAATATACTTCAAAAGGAAATCAATGGAAAAGAAAGTGCTGGAAAATGATATATTCATGCCTAAAAGAGGGAAAAAATATCATTGAAAGAAGGAAAAACAAAAGGGCAAAGGGAAAACTAACCAATCAAAGTGAGAAGCTATTGTCTTGTAAAGTGAGAAGGGGGTTCTTCTAATGCTAGGATTCTATTTTTCTACATATAAAGTGAGAATCTATTATCTTGTATTAATAATATTTTTTAACATTTTTTGGATGATTGGTATATAGATTCAAGTGCTTTCACCACATGCCTATGTAAAAGGTGTCCTTTTTTTAACTATGAGGTTTGTGAAAATGGTAGAATTATCATTAGAATAACAAATTTTGAAGGTCTTAAAGTGAGTTTCTAGATATGTGAAGTACATGGAAGGCTATATTATAGATATCTACTATGTTTTATGCATGGGCATTAATTTATTCTCTATTAATTACCTTATAAAATAATATGAAAGCGTAGTTTTATGATAACAAGGTCTATGTAAGAGAAAAACAAGATAACTAAAAGATATTTTCTATAGGAGTTGTGGATGTTTAGGACAATATTTATAATTTTGATAGATTTGATAAGCTAAAGGAATGTAAGACTTTTGTGTCTAGAGTTGATGATAGCTCAAGGATTTAGCACTTGTGATTGATACATTTAAACTATAGGTCATTAAGGTTCATGTGCAAGAAGGAGTTTGTGGACGGACGAACTTCACCACTTTATCCTCCTAGTGGTGTGTGTAACGTATACTTGCTTGGGAAACACCATAGAGATATGTTTCAAAGGAAAAAAAACACATCAAGGTTCAATGTTATTGGAGTTGATTCATTTAAATTTATGGTCCTACACATGTTCCCTCCTATGGTGGCTTAAGATACATTTACACCTTAATTAATGACTACTCTAAAAAGGCATGGGTCTACTTATTGAGTTTGAAAATTAATTTTCCAAAGTATTTTAAGCTTTTCAAGGCAATATTTGAGAAAGAATATGGGGAGTCCATCAAAGATTCAAGGATTGATAACAATGGAGAGTACATGAGTAATGAACTTGATACTTTTTATATGGATCATGAGATAATTTATAAGAGTAATACATCCTATACCATACAACAAATTAATGCATTAAGATGAATAACAATGTACTCGTGGATATGTCTAGGTTTATATTGCAAGGAATGAGTATTGGTTTTGTGCATGCTATATTATTAATCATTCACCAATTGGGGTATTGAAGGACATTGCTCCTAAATTTAAGTGGAGTGGGGTAAATTATAGCATGAATAACTATAGATATTATTATTGGGTCTATATTATAGATAAAATGAGGATCAATCTTAAGGCCAAAAGTAAGAAGTGCATTTTTTTAGGGTATTGTGAAGATTCCAAATGTTACATGATTTTTTATTTTTCAAAAATAAGTTTAAGGAAAGGAGAGATGTGGTCTTCAAAGATAAATTGTCTACTCTTAGAGATGGATCTTATTCCACACTTATAGATTTACTTGATGAGGATAATTATTTTTCTCCCACTTTAGAAAATAGGTTGCCCTTTTATTATGAAGTTGAGTTTTTGGATAATCAATTTGATATTTCTTCTACTCATTGTGTACATGTTGAGGATATTTATTATGGATACATTGACCACACAAATATGGAGGAGGATGCATATGATCACCTTTAAAATGATGTTGCAATTGTTTATGGTTTATCTATGGATCATAATGTGGAACTTTGACCCATATCATTTTGATCAGATTTCTAGTCTCAAGAATTATTACCCTATCCTTAAAACATAAGAAACCATCCTCGATGCTAAAAAAATTCTTTTCATTTTGTTTCCTTTCCATCATTTTCCAAATTTATTTGCAATATGCATCTTGATATTTCATTACCCTAACTTGTTACATCAAGTCGATGTGGATGCGAGACAAAACAACTATGTGTCTCCTTCTACTCAGTGCATCAGTGACTTTATTCTCCTTTCCCTTTATATCATCAATGCCAAAATTATATTAAGTGAGAAATTCCATCTACCTTATCTACCTAGCATTGAGAAAATATTGAGTAAATATATATTATAGAATTTGATGATTTATCCTCAACTCAAAGGGTCTCCCTACCAAATAATATCACCAAAACTTGAGAGCAAATACTACCGTTGATAATTCTAGATCATGGGTTACATAGTTGACCTCATTTTGTTTCAATTTTATTGATCCATAGGCTACCATTGCTCCTTCCTGTGAGAGTACTCCAACCAAAAATTCCATTGATGCATCTGTACAAACCAAAAAACTACCTTGAGGATCAGGTATCTTTAGTATAGGAGGTGTAGTAAGCTTTTGCTTAAGAAAATAAAAATTTGCTTCACATTTATCTATCCACCTAAATTATTTTCCTTTCCTGTGAAGGTTAGTTATTGGAGAGGTTATCTTGGCATAATCCTTCACATATCGCCAATAGTAACCAATCAAATCAATGAAAATTCAAACTTCTGTCACATTTATTGACGATGATCAATTCAAAATAGATTTTATTTTATCAGGATCTACCATGATTCCTTTTGCTAATACAACATAAACTAAGAATTGTACTTTTGGCACATCAAATTCACACTTGAATAAATTCCCATACAATTTATTCTTCCTTAACATCTCTAGCATGATCCTAAGATGTCTGTTATGCTCTACCTTATTATGAGAATATATCAACATATCATCCAAGAATACTATAACAAATCTATCCAAGTGCTTCCTAAATATACTATTCATTAAGTTCATAAATGTTGCTAGAGTATTTGATAGACCAAAAGGAAAGACAGTGTAATCCTAGGAATGGATTTGTTGCAAGTGTACAAGGCAGTGCTCAATTTTTAAGAAATATGGATTGAGTACACGAAATATGGTGGAAATTTACAAAGGGTGTACAACCTGCAAGGGATTTTTCAACCTCAAATACTCTTGGAATTGCAACTCATAAAAGCCATAAAAAAGGGAGTAACGGTCTATTTTGTTAAGATAAATAAAATTGAGGAAGAAAAAAAGGAAGATGTGTTTGGAAATACCCAATTATTCAGGATTTTAGGGATGTATTTCCAGAGGATTTACATGTATTACAATCCAAATGTGAATTTAACTTCACAATTGAGCTTCAACCTAGAACCGATCCTATAGATAAGGCTCCTTATAGAATTAATCCCATAGAAAATTTAGAGCTAAAATTGTAGCTACAAGGGTTGCTATAAAAAGGATTAATCAGACCAAGTGTGTCACCATGGGGTGCACCTATGCTATTCATATAGAAATTCCTTGAGATTATATATAGATTATAGAATGTTAAACAAGGTAACTATCAAGAACAAATATCCTTTACCCAGGATCGAATATCTCTTTGATCAGCTTAAAGATACCACTATCTTTTTGAAGATCGATCTAAAGTTTGGATATCATTAGTTGCAAATTTGCAAGGAGGATACTCATAATACAACATTCAAAACTCGATACAATAATTATGAGTTTACTGTCTTTCCTTTTGGTCTATCAAATACTCTAGCAACATTTATGAACTTAATGAATAGTATCTTTAGTGAAGAATTTGGATAGATGTGTTATAGTATTCTTGGATGATATGTTGATATATTCTCATAATAAGGTAGAGCATGACAGACATCTTAGGATCATTCTAGATATGTTAAGGAAGAATCAATTGTATGGGAATTTATTCAAGTGTGAATTTGATGTGCCATAAGTACAATTCTTAGTTTATGTTGTATTAGTAGAAGGAATCATGGTAGATCCTAATAAAATAAAATCTATTTTGAATTGATCATCATCAATAAATGTGACAGAAGTTTGAATTTTCATGGATTTGATTGGTTACTATAGGCGATATGTGAAGGATTATGCCAAGATAACCTCTCCAATAACTAACCTTCAGAGGAAAGGAAAATAATTTAGGTGGATAGATAAATGTGAAGCAGATTTTATTTGCTTAAGCAAAAGCTTACTACACCTCCTATACTAAAGATACCCGATCCTCAAGGTAGTTTTTTGGTTTGTACAGATGCATCAATGGAAGGTTTGGGAGGAGTGCTCTCATAGGAAGGAGTAATGGTAGCCTATGGATCAATAAAATTGAAACAACATGAGGTCAACTATGTAACCCATGATCTAGAATTATCAATGGTAGTATTTGCTGTCAAGTGTTGGTGATATTATTTGGTAGGGAGACCCATTGAGTTGAGGATAAATCATCAAAGTCTACAATATATATTTACTCAATATTTTCTCAATGCTAGGTAGATAAGGTGGATGGAATTTCTCACTGAATATGATTTTGGCATTGAGTATATAAAGGGAAAGGAGAATAAAGTCACTGATGCACTGAGTAGAAGGAGACACATAGTTGTTTTGTCTCGCATCCACATCGACTTGATGTAACAAGTTAGGGTAATGCAATATCAAGATGCATATTGCAAATAAATTTGGAAAAGGATGGAAAGGAAACCAAATGAAAACAAGTATTTTAGCATCGAGGATGGTTTCTTTAAGGATAGGGTAATAATTCTTGAGACTAGAAATCTGATAAAAATGATATGGGTCGAAGTTCCACATTATGATCCATAGATAAACCATAAAAAATTGTAACATAATTTTTAAGGTGATCATATGCATCCTCCTCCATATTTATGTGGTCAATGTATCCATAATAAATATCCTCAACATGTACACAATGAGTAGAAGAAATATCAAATTGATTATCCAAAAACTCAACTTCATAATAAAAGGGCAACATATTTTCTAAAGTGGGAGAAAAATAATTATCCTCATCAAGTAAATCTATAAGTGTGGAATAAGATCCATATCTGAGAATAGACAATTTATCTTTGAAGACCACATCTCTCCTTTCCTTAAACTTATTTTTGAAAAATAAAAAATCATGTAACATTTGGAATCTTCACAATACCCTACAAAAATGCACTTCTTACTTTTGGCCTTAAGATTGATCCTCCTTTTATATAGAATATAGACCCAATAATCATATATATATAGTTATTCATGCTATAATTTACCCCACTCCACTTATATTTAAGAGTAATGTCCTTCAATACCCCAATTGGTGAATGGTTAATAATATAGCATGCACAAAACCAATACTCATTCCTTGCAATATAAACCTAGACATATCCACGAGTACATTGTTATTCATCTTAATGCATTAATTTGTTGTATGGTATAGGATGTATTACTCTTATAAATTATCTCATGATCCATATAAAAAGTATCAAGTTCATTACTCATGTACTCTCCATTGTTATCAATACTTAAATCTTTGATGGACTCCCCATATTCTTTCTCAAATATTGCCTTGAAAAGCTTAAAATACTTTGGAAAATTAATTTTCAAACTCAATAAGTAGACCCATGCATTTTTAGAGTAGTCATTAATTAAGGTGTAAATGTATCTTAAGCCACCATAGGAGGGAAAATGTGTAGGACCATAAATTTAAATGAATCAACTCCAATAACATTGAACCTTGATGTGTTTTTTTTCCTTTGAAATCTATCTCTATGGTGTTTCCCAAGCAAGTATACGTTACACACACCACTAGGAGGATAAAGTGATGAAGTTAGTCCTTCCACAAACCCCTTCTTGCACATGAACCTTAATGACCTATAGTTTAAATGTATCAATCACAAGTGCTAAATCCTTGAGCTATCATCAACTCTAGACACAAAAGTCTTACATTCCTTTAGCTTATCAAATATATCAAAATTATAAATATTGTCCTAAACATCCACAACTACTATAGAAAATATCTTTTAGTTATCTTGTTTTTCTCTTACATAGACCTTGTTATCATAAAACTACGCTTTCATATTATTTTATAAGGTAATTAATAGAGAATAAATTAATGCCCATGCATAAAACATAGTAGATATCTATAATATAGCCTTCCATGTACTTCATATATCTAGACACTCGCTTTAAGACCTTCAAAATTTGTTATTCTAATGATAATTCTACCATTTTCACAAACCTCATAGTTAAAAAAAGGACACCTTTTGCATGGGCATGTGGTGAAAGCACTTGAATCTATATACCAATCATCCAAAAAATGTTATAAAATATTATTAATACAAGATAATAGATTCTCACTTTATATGTAGAAAAATAAAATCCTAGCATTAGAAGAACCCCTTCTCACTTTACAAGACAATAACTTCTCACTTTAATTGGTTAGTTTTCCCTTTGCCTTTTTGTTTTTCCTTCTTTCAATGATATTTTTTCCCTCTTTTAGGCATGAATATATCATTTTCCAGTACTTTCTTTTCCATTGATTTCCTTTCAAAGTATATTATATGGATTTCTAAGATCTAAAAATTTGTAAATGCACCTCATCTTTACAATGATCCCAACCTATGACACTAGGTCCTTGTATTTGGAAGGTAGATTTTCAAGAATGTTTTTCACTATACCTTTCTAAGGTATCTTTGATGTATTTGCAACCTTGACTAGTGCTTGATTGTGATCAGCTATATTGAATAGATCTTCCACATTATCAAAATCCTACAATATCAAGGATGCGAGTTTTTTCTTGATCCTATTAACATTCTTTTCAAGTGAATTTTTAAATTTTTCCTTCAATTTATGTTCTATAAAGTTGACCATATTAGGGATGATATTATGTCTATGAACCCCCAAAAACCTTGTTTTGGGTCCTAACCACCTTATTCGTAGATAACTTTGTTCATAAGAATCCATTTTTATCCATTCAATATGTGTTGATATTCTTAGAGAGAATCAAAAAATGGACAATGTTTAAAGCCATACGATAGTCGTATAGCACTTTTAGAAAAATAATGCTCTTTAGGCCCTCAACAACATAAAATAAAATAGTTATTAAAAGTAGTAAGTTTATAGTTTTAGATATTCATAGCCAAAATACTTTTCTAGTTGTGTTGACACAACACTTGAGGATAAAACACAAAAATACAAGTCATTTATATGTAATTGTAATTTTATAACTCATGAAATGTGAACCCATCCATTTCCATACAATTCACCTTCTACTTCATGGAATATAAACTACAAAATTTCCATATGGATGACTTTCCATATTTAATACAATAAAATTCCAACCCACCAAACATTATATAAAAAGAGATGTACCTCAAACAATGAAAATCATAATTAATGGATGCAATGTAATAGTATCACATCTATTATTAGAGATTGCTCGCATTGTACTCTATATTTTAGTCATAAAATCATTCTATTATTTCTTCTCTTATATATTTCCATGTTATATTTAGTTTTACTTTGTTATTGTTTGAATTACAATACCTCTTGATTTCCCCTAACTCTAAATTTTTTTATTCTAGTTCATATGTATCAAAGTAGTCTACCTGTTTAGTGTATTTTAATAAATACAATATCAAGCTATTAAACATTTGGGTATCAAATGCATGTTCTCTATTATTACCTCTCGTGTTGCTCCAAACCATCTTATATGGAAATAAAAATAGGTGACATCGAGATAGGTAATCCTTTCAATGATATATTGAATGAATCTCTTGTAAAATAGAGGAATGAGGTGATGTATCAATCTACTCAAATTCTTCAATGGATTTCTACTACAAGTTCTATAATATTTTATGCAACCTCTCACTTCACTAGAACCACTTAGTGCTCCCATACCTTTTAAGATAAATTGAATTTTGATATTCTAATTTTTCTAAATAATAATTAATAATGTTTCCCTATAAAATTGGTTAGATTAGTTGTCTTAATAGTTTTCTATAAATAAATTCATTTATAAAAAGATCATGTTTATATCCTTAAAAGCTTCATTACATATTTAAAATTGGTGGGAAGCATATTGTAAAAAGGTCAAAAAGGATCAAGTGGCATTAGCTCAACCAGTAAGATTTCTCAATATTTAAAGAGGATACCAAGGTTCAAATATTACCAAATGATACATGGATAATATCCCAACTTTGTTGTAATACCACTATGTTTTACACAACCTATCCTTGGACACCTGTCATAAGTGATGTTTGCGCAACCATTGTTCTTCCAAAATGCAATGACTGTTCTTTCAAAAGATCATTGTTGAGTAAACCTTTTATTTCAATACCATTGACTTCCACACTCTTACTAAAATGGTCAATGAGGTTACCCATATATTTAATAAACAACTCATTTGTAGAATTGTATTCAGTACAAGGTCCCCAAAACATGGGATTAACCACACCCATGGCCTCAAGCAACTCATCTCTCTGAAATCGTTCTCTTATCTCACTTATCAAATATTTTACTATTTTTGACAAATTACACTTTGTTTTTTGTATAATAACATGAAATCTACTATGTGTTACAGGAACTTCTTCAAAATATTCCACAACTATACTTTATTGCATTTCAAAACAATAAACAGGTACCATATTTTCATGAAAATTAATACAAAGATGATCATGGATGTCAAACTTCAAGAAGCTTTTTGGATTATTCACATTTATCAATGTATTCCAACTTTCAAATAAAGGTTTCGTAAAATTTGCATTAGACACATATAATGTATCTATAAGCACACATATTTGTTTTCTCATCCTCATAAAATCAACAATATATATGGATCTCTCTTGTGCAAGATTAATTAATCTATTTATTTATTTTAACATTGGAAGAATACCACATAAGATAAAAAGTGTTTTCAAGTCAGTAAAACAGAATAGTATATCTTTTGCCTTATCAACTATCCTACAATTTGCATGCATAAACCCCGTCAATGATTGATATTCTACAAGAACTCTCTGAGCAGGTTGATACAGTGAAATCCATCTTGTATCCACATCTTTTAATAATTTTTTTCCTTCTATAACTCCTAGTGCAAATTTTTGAAACTCTGCAAACCTTTTTGGACTTAATGATAAATAAGAATGAATTTCTTGAATAAGGTTTTCCACTTTAGAAACATTTGAAAATGTGCTCACAATTTTATATGCAAGATTAACTCTATGAGACATACAATGAATGGGAATCATATATGAGGAAACTGTTGTTTTGAGTCGAACACAAAGACCAGACCTATGATCTTGCATTATAGCAGCTCCATCATCTCCAATGTAAATAAATTTGTTGCTATGTCTATATCATTCATTCTCGTAATATTCTTTAAACTATTGACAACAACATTATAAATGTTTTATGCATTTGAACTTTCCAACATCTTATGTATTCCCAACAAAATAGGCCTTCTAATATGATTTTGAAATGTGTACACATGCATGCAAATCCAAGATGTGTTGTCCATAATTGTTACCTCATCAATAGAAAGTGAAATGAATCTAGAAAGTTTTACTTGCTCTCTTAGGCCTTATTTCTCAACCAAAAATTAATATTTTACCATTTCCCAGCCACTTCGGTCTGACCAATGAGAACTAGGAAGGTTTTACACATTAAATAGGCATAATAGCTACTTATAATCAATAAGATTGGACTTGGTATACATTTTTTGAGAATATTGTAAACAACTACAAACTGCATACTTTTTGAAGCTAAAATAGTCTTATGTATTTTATGAAATTGGGTTGCAATTGTTCCTCCTTTATCAACAAGAGATTGTTGTTGCTTTATGTTATATAATATTCTATAGCATATCTAAAATTCAGATATTTAGATGCATCCTTCCACTTAACTTCTTTACTCACTTCACCATTACTTTTTATAACTTTTACGTAAGCTTTGCTAGCATGTTTTTCAATTGTATCAATCTTGTTTTGAAGCCTATGATCCTTACCAAGTCTCCAAATGCAAATTTTGTATCTACATTATTTTTCATAAATTTGGTTATCCTCAGTCATGACAGGCTCAAGCCATGGAAATCTTTCTTCCCATTCATTCCTAAATCCCCTTTCAAGTATCCAGTTAGATGCTTTTATTTTTTTGGTATTTTTGCTTGAAGATTCAAATGAAGCTCATAATGATTTTGATTTATCACTTTCATTTTCAATTATGATTTCAATTTGAGTGTTGTCTTCAAGTGTTTGTTGAATGTCATTTTCAAGGGGTTTTTCATTAAAAGGCATCTCTTCTTGGAGAATATATTTAAGTGGAGGCATATTAGGATCGATAGGGTATTATGCATGGTAGCATACCATAATATTTTTTTATCATTTTTGCATAAAAAAATTACAAAACAAATTTCAATTCATCAATCAAGCACATACTGGGAAGTCAAAAATCATTTGTACCTTGAATCAAGCACATAGTTGTTATATTGCTTGTTTATTTCTATTACTTGTGGTTTCATTTCATTTTAACATATAACTCAAAAAGCTAACATGGTATCACAACTACAGTAGATCAAATAGCTATGGTATATTGAGAGCCACAAGGTAGGAGGAGCGCAAAAGAAGATTTCATTAAAGACTGAAGAGATACCGTTAAGGAGATAATATGGACACACACATTTTCAACCTTGTGAAGGAGGTTTCGTAGAGTTCTCTCTTTGATCGTCATTGGACCATTCAATAAGAGGAAGAGCATTTTCCAAATAGTAAATGTCTTCTATTTGCTAGCTGCATCGTTCTAAGCATTCGTAACCGTTCTTAGAGATTGCATAGAGAGATCTAATAGAAGCCATTTTACATCAATGCTACAATTTGCTTGAGTATATTCAGACATCATCAAAATTTGAGCTCGGAGATACAGTGTGAAATTTTTTCATGTTAGAGGAATACTAATAGAATGTAGATGGATTCACCATAGAGGAGCCTATGAGCAATTATATGTACTTGTGTGTGAATAAGGTACATCAAACATTTTACCATTGTATAGGGAGGATGTTTCCCACCTAAGGAGAACTACCAAATCACATAGTTAGAACTTGAAGGTTTGTACACATTCCAAGTTAACAAATGCTACAAATTTTCTCCACATGCATACTCGTTGCTCGTAAAGACTACCGGTCTTCTATGCTCATTATAGACCTGTGCTACAATCACCCATTTCACAAGTAGATATCCTGTGACTATGAATCCTACGTGAACATTGTTTGCAAGATAGGAAAACCATTCCTGAATCCATAACCCTCGTAGACTAAATGATGTTCTATTCTAGAGATTGCATGATTCAAGTTCATGGAAAGAATCTCGTAATGATATTTGACCCACATATGTTACAAAAAAAAGGAGGCAAGGGCTTGCAAAATCTCCATTGTTGTGGTGTATCAAAAATCTTGGCCGTTGCAAGTGCCACAACATAGTGTTGACAGGTGGTACAATAGAGATATTAGAGATAGAGCTAGGCATTACACATCATAGACATATTTCTAGTCATTTTACAACATCATCACAATAGCCATTACGCTTCAGTTATAACTCACATCCTAATAGAAACCCACCATTGACTGAACTGACCATCGTAGAAAGAGCAAGCAGAAAGGTGTGCGCTACCATAGGTAAATATATTTTATACATATAAGTTTTGTGTGAATTTTATTTGGAGGAATAAGGATAGGGAAAACTAATAATAAAAAAATACATTGATGAGATAAGTTGGAGGTTTCACTTCCTAAGGACGTAAGATCTGTTGCATTTTGAGACAATGTTGTTAGAAGAGAAAACAACGAACACCAAAATAAAATTCCCTATGAAATTGGCTAAAAAAGAGACTACATAGAAGCCACCATGTTTACAAGCCACCTATCCCTCTACCGTTGCCAAGGAGATACATGATTTCAAGTTTTGTCTTTAGGCTTTTGACCAACCGTGAACAACCTGAGGGAGGATGGTTTCCATTTCATCGCATGCAACACCAAAAGAGAGTTCAGTGAACATCATTATACAACCAATATTAAGTGAATCTTGGAAGCCCACGTTGGAAAGTAATTGTGAAGGTAGAAATTCTCAAGGAGCTAGCCAACGGTTGCAAGAATATCGCACAAAATAACCATTGGAGTAACTGGGTTGAAAGTATTTTTAGCCACAACAGTAGCACGCCAATCAAAATTGAGTTGAGCTAAAGGATAAACAAAGCAGTTATATCTAATTTGTGCATAGATATGGGTCAAACACCTTGAACATAGAATCCCATGCCTAGAAACATACAAAGGAGCTATTAGACCACACATAGTAGCCATTGGGGCTGAGTTGTAGCCAATCATTTCTAGGAGAAGAAATAGAGCATTGAACACTCGTGCTATTAGAAGAAGACTAGGGCCATTGGACAGAGAGCATTGACTACTCATCAACACCCAAATTATAAGTCTCATTGTAGACCAATCAACTCACTCACCATATGTTAAAGGGAGGTAAAATATTTGTAGAATTTAAATATTTACTTTCCTTTAAATTTGGAGTTATAAGGTGCATTTTATAAGGTTGAGTTTAATTATTGTTGCATTGAAGAAATAAGTATTAGTGGGATATAAAGTAGAGGAAATTATATCTCAAAATATATTAAAATTTGTACTAGATTCAAATATTAAGATTGTTGCAAATAATCATCATAGGGAGTAATTTGTAAAATATTATTTTTAATCTTAAATATTTGAAATTAAATAGTTTTGGGAGGAATAAGTTTTTTAACATGGAAAATTATTATTGCAAATATTAATTAATTTCTAAAATTCCAAATTAGGGAGATATAAGGGTTACTACATCAAACCTTAGAAAATTGGAATTTAGAAAAATTAAACCATTTAAGGTTAAAGAAGCATAGCTATTTATTGCTTAAAATTTGGAAATACATTTCTACATTAGTCTCTTACATTATTGAGACATTAATCCAACTTAAAGGTCTTGAAATATAGAACTTCATCAAAACTTGAAGGTGCATTAAATTATCTTTAGCTTCATAAGGAGAGATAAGGTAATATTAAAAGTTGATTATCAACTTAGAGGGTGAACTACTAGGGAGATATAAGGAAACCTACAAAATCTAATCCAAGAAAGGTTTAATCAAATTAGTTCACAATACTTAAACTAGGGAGTCAAAAGGGATTCTACTAAAACCTAGAAAGCTAAACTTATCATCAAGCTCATATTGCATCAAAACACTTGCTAGATAGAAGGTATTTCTACAAAATTGAAGAGATCTTAGCAAGGTTGATTATATACTCTTATCTAGGGAGTCATAAGGTAGCCTACATCACAGGAACATATTGCACTTAAACCAAATATAATGGAAAAAATTCCATTGAATGCAAAGAATGATACTAATTTTATCATGCAGATATAGGAGATCAATGATCATGATCCAAGTATAGCTTGGGAGGTAATATATAGTGATGATATTATAGAGACAATACCCTTATGGGTATTCTAGTGGATGACCCAGAGAAAATAATTATCTTGAGGTGATCCAGAGGTAAAGTTCCAGAGGTAGTGACCCTGATACAGTTATACTAGTGGTAATGATCTAGAGCAGTGATCCAGAGATAGTACCAGTGGTAGCATTTCAGAAGTAGTGACCCAAAGAACGAAACCCATAGGTAACTCAAATACATTGATCCAAAGGTAGATATATTACTTATCTAGTCATGAGAAAGTCAGAGCTGAAGATTTTTTTCTATTGAGATCTATATTATCATATTCTATTATTTTGTTTCTTCTATTATTTTGTTGTAGAGAATTGATTCTCAGATGATTGGGACACCTCCTATAATAGATATCTTGGAGATTTGAACTTCATTTCCTGAAGGTCAGCGTACCTTCATATTGTAGATATTAGTTCTTTATTACATATTAATAGGGATTGAAGACTCCAATATAGACCTAATGGCCAAGGAAGCCACATTGGAGCATTTGGTTATAATTTTTCCACAGAGTTACAAGAACTCGTGAAGACTAGAACTCAGTTTTACAATCACTAGTTTGATAATAAACTATTGAAGATTCATCAATTCCAGATTTAGATTTTAGTACTAATACTTTGTTTCAAAGAAAGGAAATTTAGTAAGTTGGGAATATTTCTAAAAGAAAATTATGAAGAATATATTATTTAGAATCAATCTAGCACCTGAAGCAAAATTGAAGGAAGAGGGAAGATTTAGAGATGGCTAGTCACCTATGGAAGCAATGGAAGCCCCTTACAAAAATACTTAAAGAAATCTAGGTGGTAGAGCAAGCCACAAGAAAGTACTATTGCTACAATTGATCCAAACACCATTGCTACAATTTTACCAACTGGATGTGCCATTTGCCCCATTGTAGGTAAATTTTATTGCTTTGATATTGTTTGATGGAAGACATTATATAAGGAATGAAAGCTTTTAGATTTGGAGGCCTGACAAGAGATCCCATTGCTAAATACTGCAGACCTGCAAGATTGTATAAGGAGAAAAGGCCCTAGAAGCCTTGTAGTAGATTCAAGAAGAGACTCTAGGAGAGGAGTCCTTATGAATATTGGATATTGGAGATCTCCATTGAAGATTGAACTAGATGAAGATCCAGATTGAAGACTAAAGTCTTCAATACCTAAATAATGTAATACAGGGGGTGTTAGAGTTAGAGTCTATTACATTATTTAGGTACATGACTATGTACCACCTTAGGTACATTATTATATTAGGAGTTACTTGGGGTAGAAGGAATATATGCACATATGTTAGAATGTGTAAATTGTAAAAGGACAAGTATCTATCATGCAAAAGCACACATGTCCTTCATGCACTTAGGAAAAATGAGGCTCAAGTAACTCATCTTCATATATATTGAGCTCATTGTCGATGAAGGAGATATCCTTTATGTATCCACTAATAGAGAGCTTCATATGTTGTATTCTCTATTTTTGTGAGCCTCCATTAATGGTTTTTATGTGAGCTATTTATGAAGTATCTTGTCTTAGTTTCACTATCATCTATATTCTGTTATCATAGTTAGATTTTTTTCTTATTTCCACTTGTGGCTTCATTTTCTTTTAGCATATAGCTCAAAAAGCTAACAAAACATTATATGTTTTTCTTTTACATATAATACTGTAGGTTCACAATGATCTTGGTCTCTACCATAGTATAAATAGAAGATTTCTTTATTGAATCATACCATCAAAATCCTTCTGACTCTCCTCCTTTTAAGCGTATTTGCTCATGCCCATAGAGAAGGGATTATTAAGAGGGATCAATACAATACTTCAATATGAAAATCATTTACAAATGCACACATGTACTTTTAATGCATTCAATATCATGAAAAATGCAAGACATATTCCTTTATAACAATCATTAATATCAACTTTCAAGTATATACTTATTTAAATTAGAATTACATCAAAAACACAAGAAGAAACGAACACAAACCCTCGTAAATTCTACTAGTTGCACTCTTTCCTTGGGGAAAAGTCAAAACACATCCATTCCAGATTTTTGATTCAATTTGGATTTCAACTAAGCCATAAGCAACTAGATTTCAACCCAGACATGGAAATTATGATAATTTATATTAGACTACCGCAACCTCCCCTTTATCAACTAAAACACACACAATTAAATTATTTTCTTTCAAAGTAAAAAATGGAATAAAGCATAGAGGTTCAACATTGCATCTAAATTAAACCTTTTTAAAATAAACACTTTCACACATTAATCAACAACTAAAATCTACATACCAGATTGATTAACACTCTAGTTTTAACCAAACACATAATCCTTTTCACTCTTTCTCTTCAGGCAGATGGTTGCGTAAACTACCGAAGCAAAATTTTCCAAAGAACCCATCATATCAATCATAACATGACAAGTTTTTATATACCTGGTTAAATGTTTCACTCTAGTCTCTTCTACGTATCAACATTAAGAGTTGTAGTACAACAATTCCTCAATAAATAATCATCAATAGGTAAAATGTTTCATCATACAAGTTTCTGGGAAAACCTTCAATCAACACTACAAAATCTTGGTAATCATTCTATATAATTAAAATCTGACATACAACATAAACACACTATCTAGATGTTCATAGGTTTCTTTGGACTGCATCTAAAATCTAACACTATTGCACTTTTTGTTTTGAATTCCTTTAATTTGTACATGCAAATAGTTTTTGTACTATAATTACTTCTTTCCTATTCTCAATCAACTTTCCAAAGACAATTCAAAATAAATATCCTCCTGTATTTGAGCATTTAACTAGGTATGCACCAACACAACTTGAAGATGATAAAACAAAATACATAAAGTATTAACCACCACATTATTATTTTCTTTATTATATTCAAATACAAAATTATACCTCAATATATTGGTCAACCATTTATTCTATTCAATAAAAGAAAGACACTATTCTAAGAAATGATTAAGCTACTATGACTATATTGATGATGAAGCGATACCCCAACAATAATATACAAAACAACTAATATTTCCTGCTCATAATTGGATCATCCTAGATTATTTCCATAGAGCTAATTAATTTAAAAGGCTAATGGGTGCCCATTATGCATGAAAAAAACTAATATGAGTAGTACACATAGCCTCCTTTAGGTATTGGAATTTTGGGAAGTGATTTCAATCTAAATAAAAATATTTTTTTAGTAAAAGCAATGAGAGGAATGTCAATCTTGTCATAGTTGTAGACAAATTTCTTATAGTAGCCCATGAGCACTAAATATTCATGGAGTTTTTTAAGGAATTTGGGCAATGGACATTCTTGCATAACTTTGACCTTGTTAGGATCTACCATGAATCCTTCTTGAGATACTATATGTCCCGATTATTCTACCTCATGGACCCCAAAAGAATATGAAGACTTTTTAACAATAATTTTCCTTTTGTAATAGGTGAAGAACTTTTTTCGCATATACTAGATGATCTTCCCATTATTTGATATAAATTAATATATCATCAAAGAAAAATAGTTTAAACTTGCAAAGAAAATAATGAAAGATATAATTCATGAGACTTTTTAAGGTGGAAGGAGCATTAGTGATACCAAAATACTTGAATAGGAACTCATAGTAACCCTCATGTTTGAAAAAATCAATCTAGTTTTATGAAGAATCTATCACCATAAACTTCATCCAATAAATACTTTATAATAGGGATAGAAAATGTATCTTTGATGGTGATCTTGTTGAGAGGTTAAAAAAAGACACAAGCACCAAGAATTGTCCTTGCACGATACCATAACAATTAGAGAGAAATAAAAATTATACTCAGATATATTATTTCTTGCTCTAATATTTCCTAAATCAACTTCTCAATATTAGAATTTTGGGATTGGGGATAGTCATAAGGATGAATATTAGGAGGTTAACTTTGTGGAACAAGGTGGATGGCATAATCATGTGTACAGTTAGGTTGAAGACCCATAGGATCACCAAAAATCTTCTCATATTTATCCACAATATTTTGCAAGTCTAGAGGAAGAGTTGGAAGAAGTGATTTTGAATATTGAACCTCCATGTAGTTGACTTGGGTGAAGAATCCATGACCATATTTTTTCAATAGTTTTTCATGATATGGCAATTAATAACCTTGGAGGAAGGGGGTTGGTTTCTTTAGAGATAAATGAACCTTCCATTCTCCATCCACTTGACATATAATATTTACAAATTAATAGTAACATCACCAAGTTGAGATAGCCATTATGATCCCAAGATGATATATATGCTACCAAATTCATGGAAAAGAGATTACTCAACCAAGTATAATCCTCCATTTGAATGTTAACCTTAGTTTTTTGACCCACACACTAAGTGGTATTCCAATTTGTAATTAAGACTTGAAATTTATCCTAATTTGAATAATTAATATACAAAACCAAATACTTTGTTGTCTTACTATCTATAAAGTTACGTGTGCTACTTGAATCAATCAACATGTTGACATGCTATAACTTGATGAATCCTTGGACCATGATATAATGGTGAGCTTGGATCCCCATAAGAACATGAGTAGAAATCCATGGTATTATCCTCATGTTTAGCCTTATATACTTCTTTTGGTTGCTCCTATTGTAATGAATCTTCATCTTCTAATACTACTTCTTCACCTTCCATTTGAAATTTATAACATATTTTATAGGCTTGATATCAAGGATGGTGAGATTGAAATTTGATATAGAATAATCTCTAGGAAAGCTCATTGTTATTAAAATAAGGACATAAAGCATTGAATTCACATTTATATTAGGGACTTGGCTCTTAGAGATTTTGTTTTATTTCCAAAGCTATACATTGAGCGTCATTGAGAGTATAATGGTTGATCATATCAAATTATTGCCAAATTTTATCCTTAAGACCGTGGAGAAATGTTGAGACCACCACTATTAGATCTAGTTGGTAGGTGTAGGTGAGAAAAATTATAAACTCTATATTAATTTTCTCAACCATTCCTCTTTGCTTTATTTGCAACAAACGTACTACAAAAAATGTGGACCATCCTTTGTCAAATATTCAAAGAATTTGTACTTTAAAATTAGGCCATAAAAGGGGATCCCATACTTGGTGAATATCCCATAACAACCATTTATGAGCATGAGTTTCTGATGCAGGAGCATCCGGCGACAGTGGAGCAATCTTGCATCCTCCAAATTTTCTAAGTTTTCTAAGTACTTTGTATTTTGATTTATTTCAGTTCTTTTCCAAGGTTGAAGTTTTGTAAAGCAAGGGGGAGGTTTAAGTTTTATAAAGCAAGTTGGGGAGTCGCGAAATCGCGGCTCCAAAGGCAAGGCAAGGCAAAGGTTGGGGGGAGTCACGAAATCGCACATGTCATGATTTCACGACATGTCACGAAATCGCGGCTCCAAAGGCAAGGCAAAGACAGAAGGCAAAGGCAAAAATGGTCGCGATACGTCACGATATCGCGACGAAAAATGAAAAGCTAAGGCACAAGGGCGCGGAGGTCGCGATACCGCGACATGTCGCGATATCACGACGTAAAATGAAAAGCTAAGGCACAAGGGCACGGGGGTCGCGATACCGCGACATGTCGCGATATCGCGACATGTCGCGATATCGCGACGTAAAATGAACAGCTAAGGCATAAGGGCGTGGGGGTCGTGATACCGCGACATGTCGTGATATCGCGACCAGTAGAAGGCTGCCACGTGGATTAAGATATCATTGCCAAGAAGAAGATAGGCCGAATTAGACACGGGACTGCCATGTGTGTAAAAGCGACGCGACCTGTTGAAGACAGAGGCCGAAAATGGACACGCGGGCAGCCACGTGTATTAAAACAAAGATGAAGGCCACGTATATTAAAATAGAGATGACAGCCGCGTGTATTAAACAGGGATAACCACCTTAAGGAAATATTCTGACAAGGCGACAGTGGCAGGCCATGGACAGTATGGGTGAGACGGCGGTTCAAAAGAACGATCTGACCAAAGCGGCGGTTGCAGGTCAAGGGGGTCTTTAATGCGAGCTTCATAGCGGATCGGGGCGGTGGCCCATTAATGGAAGAAAATTTGAAAACTTGGCAGAGGAAGGAATTTTTTTTGTTGTTACGGGAATTCTCTCAGGTGGGGCATTAATTGCCTAGAGGGCCGAGACCTCGATAAAAACTCAAAAAATTGTAAGGGAAGGGATGGCGAGTTTGAGATCGAGTGGGGAAGAACTATGCCTGGAAACGGTATTGTAAGACTGTGTTAAGCAATTTGCAAAATTTAATTTGAAGTTTTGTTGTGTGAATCTCGGCTTGCCATCAAGTGGTATCAGAGCGGGAGCTCCTGAGCGTGTAACAGATCGCCGAAAGAGAGGCAGTTACACCAGGATCTGTGGAAGGATTTGTAAGGGAAGAAAGAAAAATGCCCCCACGAAGAAACCGTGGTGGAGAAAGAAATGTGGTGCCGGTCGAAGACTTTCGAGCCTTGCAGAGGCAAGTTCAAGCCCTGCAAGAAGAGCTACGTAGAAGGCACGAGCCCGGAAGGGATGAGGGAAGTGAAGACGAAGTTGATGAAGAAGAAGACCAGTATGAGGAAGAAGAAGAGGTTGTGGATCCTGCACAAGCCAGGTTGTACAAAGCCATCTCTCAGATTGGAAAGCAACCAAAAATGGAGGTTTCTACATATTCGGGAAACCTAAATCCGGAAGAGGTGATTGACTAGATAAATGACTTAGAAGAATATTTCGAATATGAGGAGGTTGAAGACCCTAATCGGGTCAGATTTGCTAAGACCAAGTTGAAGGGTCATGCCAGCATTTGGTGGAGGGGAATACAGCTGGAAAGGAACAGAAGAGGGAAGGAGAGAATAACAAGATGGGATAGAATGGTGGAAAAGCTGAAAAGATAGTTTATTCCGACAGATTACGAGTTGGATCTGCTAAGGAAAATGCAGAGTTTGAGACAGACAAACAAAACTGTCCAAGAATACACCGAGGAGTTTTACAAGATCTCTATTAGAACTGGACATTTAGAGGCAAACAAAGAGAAGGTAGCCCGTTATATAAATGGGTTGAGACTCGGTATCCAGGAAGAGCTGAGCCTAGTTCGGGTAAGCACCATTGAGGATGCTTACCAATTTGCCTTAAAGGTGGAAGAAAAACTGAATAGGCGGTTTGAAGGCAAGCAAAGAGGAAGGGGCCGTGGTGGAAGAACTGGTGGAAGAACCAGTGGAGAAAAATATAAAGATCTGAAGAAGACCGGTGAAGCCGGTAGTAACCAGGATCAAAGGGAGGAGGATGTTTATCAGCCCCGTGATCAGAACAACTACCCAAGAGGACGGGGTGGATCTGGACGAGGGTTTGGAAGAGGAGTATTTCGTGGGACATGTTTCCACTATGGTGAAGAAGGACATCGAGCATTCGAGTGTCCACAACACCGAGAAAGGACGAACAAGAGGCCTGAGGGCCCAGCCAGAGCTGCTGTGGCAGAGGAAGATGCTGGATCTGAACATTCTAAAGAAGCGGAGAGAGGGGAAGCAATGATCGTAAGGAGAGTCCTATTGAATGAGGAGAAGGACACGAATCAGAGAAGAAGTTTATTCCGCACAAGGTGTAAATGCGCGGGCAAGATTTGCAATATTATTATTGATAATGGTAGCACGGATAACCTGGTTTCAGAAGAAATGGTTACCAAGTTACAGTTAGAGAGGAAGAAGCACCCGCATCCATATCGGGTCGCATGGTTACAGAAGGACCATAGGGCTTTGGTCGATGAGCAGTGCTCCGTTAAATTTAATATTGGGAATTATTGTGATGAGGTCCTGTGCGACATCCTGCCTATGGATGCTTGCCATATGTTGTTGGGAAGGCCCTGGCAGTTCGATCGGAGTGCAGTGCATGACGGCCGTGCCAACACCTACTCATTGACGAAGAATGGCGTGCGCCATAAGCTGAAGCCCATGAAGGAGGCGGATGAAAAGATGTGTAACAGCTCCAGAATCTGTTTAGTTGAAGGGAGAAAATTTTTGGACGGTTTGAAGCATGAACATTTATGTTATGCAATAATTCCTAGAGTTAGGGAGAAAGAATGCCAAGATACCCCAACAGAAGTCCTAGATCTGTTGGAGGAATTTCCTAGATATTGTGTTTGATAATGTGCCTGAGGGTTTACCCCTGGTAAGGAAAATCAGCCACCATATAGATTTGGTGCCAGGATCGAGCTTGCCAAATAAAGTCGCACACAGAATGACGCCTGTAGAGAAGGAGTTAAACAGGCAGGTCCAGGAGTTGTTGGAGAAGGGATTGATTCGGGAAAGTTTGAGCCCATGCGTAGTACCTGTAGTGCTGGCACCAAAGAAGGATGGAGAATGGAGAATGTGTACAGATTCACGGGCCATCAACAAGATCACAATAAAATACAGATTTCCATTGCCAAGAATGGATGACATAATGGATTGTTTAAGTGGAGCCAAGTACTTCACCAAGGTTGATCTCAAAAGTGGTTACCATCAGATCCGTATCAGAGAGGGAGATGAGTGGAAGACAGCCTTCAAGACCAGAGAGGGCTTGTATGAGTGGTTGGTCATGCCCTTTGGGCTATCCAATGCACCGAGTACCTTCATGCGGCTGATGAATGAGGTACTGAAAGAGTTTTTAGGAAAATTTGTCATAGTCTATTTAGATGACATATTAATATTTAGCAGAACCTTGGAGGAACACCTGATGCATATCAGAAGGGTTTTTGAGAAGCTGCGGGAGGAGCAGTTATTAATAAATCTGAAAAAGTGTAATTTTGTAAAGAAGGAGTTAGTGTACCTGGGATTTGTAATCTCAGCAGAAGGTCTAAAAATGGACCCAGAGAAGGTGAGAGCCATCATGGAATGGCCTACTCTGAGAAGCACAATAGAGGTAAGATCATTTCATGGTCTAGCCAGCTTTTACAGAAAATTCATTAAAAATTTCAGCAGCATTTGTGCACCCCTCACAGAAACAATGAGAGGGGATAAGAAAGAATTCAAGTGGACCTTAGGGGCTGAAAGGAGCTTTGATGCATTAAAGAAAAAGGTCACAGAATAGCATGTTTTGGCACTTCCAGACTTTAACAAAGTATTTCAGGTAGACTGTGATGCCAGTGGCAGTGCAATAGGGGCTATACTGAGTCAGGAAGGCAGGCCTGTTTCCTATTTTAGTGAGAAGCTAAATGATGCTCGAAAAAAGTATTCAGTTTATGACCAAGAATTTTATGCTATAGTTCAAGCTCTAAAGAAGTGGAGGCATTATTTGTTGCCAAAAGAGTTTGTTCTATTCACTGATCATCAGGCATTACAGTACATTAACGACCAAACAAAAGCTGAATCAAAGGCACTTGAAGTGGGTTGAGTTCCTCCAAAGCTATACCTTTGTCCTTGAAGCACGAAGCGGGAAATCAAATCAGAGTTGCGGATGCCTTAAGTAGAAGGCAGAATTTATCGATTAAAATGACAGTGGAAGTAGTGGGATTTGAAGAAGCTGAAGGGTTTGTACCACGAAGATCCGGATTTTGCGAAGCCTGGACGGCTTGTTTGACACCTGTTATTGTGGACAGGACAAAATGGTTGGATTTTCTAATCCAAGACGGAATGTTGTTCGGAGGAAGTAAATTATGCATTCCAAGGAGTTCCATGCGGGAAAACTTAGTCAAGGAGAAACACGACGGAGGACTGGCCGGACATTTTGGCCGGGATAAGACAATTGCCCTGGTGAGCGAAAATTACTATTGGCCGCAACTACAACAAGATGTGAAAAAGTTTGTACAGAGTTGTAGAATATGCCAGATGGCAAAGGGCAGAAGACAGAACACGGGATTGTATCAGCCGTTACCAGTACTGAGCGACCATGGGAGGACGTCAGCATGGACTTCGTCCTCGGATTGCCAAGAACACAGAGGGAAAATGACTCTGTATTTGTAGTAGTTGACAGATTTTCCAAGATGGCACACTTTATTCCATGCCAGAAAACAAGTGATGCGGTTCACATTGCAGGGTTATTTTTCAAGGAAGTGGTACGACTTCACGGTCTACCGAAGAGCATTGTTTTCGACAGAGATACAAAATTTGTTGGGTATTTCTGGAGAACTTTGTGGAAGAAGTTGAAGACAGATCTGAAATTCAGTTCGCATACCACCCATGAGCGATGGACGGACAGAGGTGGTAAATAGAAGCCTGGGTAATTTCTTGAGATGCTTGATAGCGAGATCAACCCAAGGGATGGGATTTAGTTTTACCGCGAGCGGAATTTGCATATAAAAATTCGATCAATAAGAGCACAAATAAATCTCCATTCCAGATAATATATGGAAACAGCTCGAGAAATGTGTCTGAACCGAGAAAGTTGGATAAGAGAGAAAAGTGCGAGTGCCGAGGCAGAAGAATTTGCGGAACATATGAAAAGTCTGCATGAAGAAGTAAGGAAACAAATTATAAAAATGAATACTCAATATAAGACAAGAAGCGAGACCGAAGCGACGGTTCAAAGAGTTCGAAGTAGGAGATGAAGTCATGGTCCATCTCGGGAAGGAAAGGTTTCCGACCAAAACTTATAACAAATTAAAGATGAAGAAGTTTGGGCCATGCAGAATATTGGAAAAACGGGAGTCAGGCAATGCATATGAAGTGGAATTGCCAAGTTGGCTTGACATTTCACCTATTTTTAACATTTCAGATTTAGTGGAATATCATGAGGGAGAAAGTACAGAGGTACCAAGTACGGAATTATGGCAAATTCCAGCATCTACTCCAACCACAGACGAGGTCGAGGAAATATTAGATGCTCGTGAAGGCAGAAGCACCAGAAACAAATAGTATTCTGAATATTTGATAAAGTGGAAGGGCAGACTTGTTGAAGATGCAACTTGGTTGTCGAAGATGGAGGTTGACCGCACGGGTCTTCCCCTAACAAAACAGAAGTGAGGATCACTTTTTAATTACCCCGGGTGTCTGATGCAGGAGCATCCGGCGACAGTGGAGCAATCTTGCATCCTCCAAATTTTTCTAAGTTTTCTAAGTACTTTGTATTTTGATTTATTTCAGTTCTTTTCCAAGGTTGAAGTTTTGTAAAGCAAGGGGGAGGTTTAAGTTTTATAAAGCAAGTTGGGGAGTCACGAAATCGCGGCTCCAAAGGCAAGGCAAGGCAAAGGTTGGGGGGGAGTCACGAAATCGCGACATGTCACGAAATCGCGGCTCCAAAGGCAAGGCAAAGACAGAAGGCAAAGGCAGAAATGGTCGCGATATCGCGACGTCGCGATATCGCGACAAAAAATGAAAAGCTAAGGCACAAGGGCGCGGAGGTCGCGATATCGTGACATGTCGCGATATCGCGACGTAAAATGAAAAGCTAAGGCACAAGGGCACGGGGGTCGCGATACCGTGACATGTCGCGATATCGCGACGTAAAATGAATAGCTAAGGCATAAGGGCGTGGGGGTCGCGATACCGTGACATGTCGCGATATCGCGACCAGTAGAAGGCTGCCACGTGGATTAAGATATCGTTGCCAAGAAGAAGACAGGCCGAATTAGACACGGGACTGCCATGTGTGTAAAAGCGACGCGACCTGTTGAAGACAGAGGCCGAAAATGGACACGCGGGCAGCCACGTGTATTAAAACAAAGATGAAGGCCACGTATATTAAAATAGAGATGACAGCCGCGTGTATTAAACAGGGATAACCACCTTAAGGAAATATTCTGACAAGGCGACAGTGGCAGGCCATGGACAGTATGGGTGAGACGGCGGTTCAAAAGAACGATCTGACCAAAGCGGCGGTTGCAGGTCAAGGGGGTCTTTAATGCGAGCTTCATAGCGGATCGGGGCGGTGGCCCATTAATGGAAGAAAATTCGAAAACTTGGCAGAGGAAGGAATTTTTTTTGTTGTTACGGAAATTCTCTCAGGTGGGGCATTAATTGCCTAGAGGGCCGAGACCTCGATAAAAACTCAGAAAATTGTAAGGGAAGGGATGGCGAGTTTGAGATCGAGTGGGGAAAGAACTATGCCTGGAAACGGTATTGTAAGACTGTGTTAAGCAATTTGCAGAATTTAATTTGAAGTTTTGTTGTGTGAATCTCGGCTTGCCATCAGTTTCCAACTTAGTAGCCACTAATATAAAAAAACCTTCTTTAGGAACATAATGTAGATGGATAATGCTATCCATCTTGGTCAACTATCCATGTGGATTGAAATCCTCAAATATGGGGATGTCAATGCATGGGATAGAAACATCATCAGGCCTATGAAGAAAATTAGAAGCACCTCTTACATAGGAATATATATCACAAGCAAAGACCAAGGTGTAGCCACCCATACCTAGAAGAGTATGGCTAGTAGCATAGGAAGTTGTGTGTCTACCATAGGAAACTAGAGGGTTATGATGAGGAGGATGTTGAAGAACACTTGTGTCCCTTGTATTTGGTGCTTGGTGGATGCTCAAAGGCTATTGCTCAATGACTTTTTGAGACCCATGGACAAGGGGATGTATAGTAGTAGCAAATATTTATTGGAGGCTTTGGATGTTAGCTAAGGCCTTAAAAATGGAATTAACCACCCTTTCTTGATTCTCAAGATAGTTACATAAAATAGAATTGATATCATTAAGAATAGGATTACCAATTGGAGGGTTAATGGGAGGAGGGACAAGGGGTTATTAGGAGGAGTAGAGGTGTTGGTACAAGGCAACGCCATGACATTTAAGGAAGAAGAAAGATATTGGTAAAAATTATTGATATTTGGAGTGTTATGATGCTTACTAAATTTTTTAGGTTGGTACTTATTTCTTATTGTTGGAATATGATTGTGTTCTAACTGTTCTGTAACTGCACTCACTATTTTTAATGCAAAACGACACTGATTCTCCATAAACCCACCGTAACAGTCCTGCCTATTATTTATTCCTTTGTTACTCAGATATTGTATTTGGATTTTAGCCTTCTACGAAGATTCTTCTGTTGTGACTCCAAGGCTATATATTTGTGTAATCAGTTCATGAATAATGAGTAATAATTAATGAGTATTTCTCATTGTGGTATCAGAGCTAAGTGTGATCTATTGGGTTTGAGAGAGCTTGTGGGTGCATTGTGAGAATTTACTAAGTTCTTGCAAGTGTGAGACCCAAAGCCTGTGATTCTTTGTATAAATTTATCAAGTTTTTACAAAGAGGATTTTAATAACCTTCTTGTCGTGTGTGATAACAACCCAGATATGGGTCCTCCGAGTTTCGTATCACTATTTTTGTATTCCTTTGCAGTAGCACGATGGTTCATGGATGACACAAGATGTAGCGGTAGCTCGTCCATTTCAACAGACAAATACCATAAAATGTAGCTTCCCTGTTCATTGTGAATATGATTCAAAGGAGATGCATGTAACGCAGATCCCTAATGTATTAAGCAGAAGGTAACAACCATGATCTAGGGATGCACGATGAGCACAACTACATAGAATACTATGTATTGCAAGGAGTAAGTGATGTGTTCTCATCAGTCAACAAACATAGGATAAATCTAAAAATAAATCTGCCCACACAACTCTCAAGTTCGTAGCCACCTATTAACTGTTGCAATGTGGTCCTTTCAAGTTTCTATTATGTATCGAATTACATGTCAAACCCCTGGTGGTTAAATGCTTTAATGTGGCATTTATTCTCACCCAAAAATGTCAAAATTCTGATAACATTGATGGTGCACACACGTAGAGCCAACTAAAGAAGCTAAATATGAATTATGATGGTATAAACAAAGTTCCTACAAAGATCTTGGTTTGGCTGATTGGAATTTGTATCCCACATTGTTAGCTCTTTACAGACTAAATTTTAGAGAGTTAAAATTTTTCTAGAGCTTGGTTATGAATTTGTTGATATTTATTAATTCTTAGCAAAAGGAATTATTTATTGTTGGTATAATGGTTGACATGTATGTAGAACTATAAGTGCCAAAATTTAATGGGGAAGAGTATGCTTTCTAGGCAATCAAAATGAAAAATTCCTTGATTGCAAAATAGCTTTGGGATACCATTCTTGATGGATATGAAGAACCATATTGGAGCAAGTTGGAAGGAGAAGAAAGAAAAATAAAGAAGGAACAACAGTACCAAAATACTTTGGCTCTCATGGATATTAGAAGAGGTATAAAATAAAATGTTTTCCTTCTCATTGCTAGTTGTAGATCAGCTACAAAAGCATGGAAAGTGTTGAAATATGCTTATGGGTGTAATGAGGACACACATGAAGATATGTGTGATAATATTAGAGATTGTATGAGCAAGGGGGAGCCTTGTTCTTTTCAAGATCCTTTTAGAGAGTCTTATGAAGACTCATATGAAGAGCCTTGTGAGCATTATGAGGTTCTTATTGTGGGAGATATGTTTTATGAGAAAGGCATATATAATAAAATGGATAATTCCTTCTTGAAGAGGAGAATGTGAAGAAGCCTTGTGTAGGGCCTTGTGGAACTCTCATGGAAGAGATTAATTTTGATGAATTTATTATTAAAAAGGAGAAAGAAAAATAATATGTGGGTGTGGCATGTTTAGAAAGCATGCACATTGAAGAATGTCTCATTAAAGAGACAATGAATGAAGGATAATTCTATGAGAATGATGAATCTTATTGTGAAGACCACTCCAAAGTGGAAGATTGCTTGTTTGAAGACCACCAAGATGAGGTGGATGAAAAATATCTCATGGAGGAGGTATATGATGAAAAGTGTCTTATGGAGGAGACACTAAATCAGAAAATTAATTCATATTATGAATCCACACCACTTATCGTGGAGGAGAATGTTGAATATAAGGAGCCAACACTTCACCTCAAAGGTTGGCTTACTTATTTTGAATGGAAAACTGCTTATGTGAAAAAGCAAATGGATGAATATTTGAGAGCTCACTCATATGGAGTGAAATATGATTGTCTTGTTGAGAAGACAAATATTTTTGGGGATTTTGATCCACAAGAAATTGTAAATAAATATGAGAAGCTTGTTGTTTGAGGATCACTCAAGAGTGAAAAATTATTTGTATGAAAACTATCTCCCAAATGAGATAGGAAATGAAATAGAAAATGAAGAAATTGGTGATTTTCTTATTGTAATGGCAAAGGAAACATCAATTTATGAAGATAGCTCACTTGGTTTGGCAACATGGAACAATGGGAGTTGTCTTGAAGAGACAACATTGTTGAGAAATTCAAATGTACAACAGTACCATGGCTTCATGAGAAGCACACAAGAAGAATTTTGGTACCCTACTCAACAAATCACCATTGGAGGTGATAATTCTTTGTTTTTTGGCTTTGTTACTAACGATTGTTTGATTAAATGTGTTGTGAATAGTTTGCATACTCTTGTTATGAATAAATAAGATGGAGAATGTCTTACCAAGATATTTCTTGCAAGAAAAACAAGTATTGGAGCTTGTCTCATGCAGACACATTTGAAGAAGAATATTCTTAGCATGAATACATTACTGGGAAGCTTGGGTCGTTTCAACTCAAGTACAAATAAAAATTTATATGATGTAATTTCTTGGAAGAAGGAATCATGTACAACCATAGTGTGGAGTGAAACTTTGTGTGAGGAGAAACATTTGGTTGCATATGTAATAGGTCATTTCATGGCCATTTTTGTTTTGATTTTTTGTATAGAAATTTGTGAGAGAATAGCATGGTTTAAAAACCATAATGAGATTGTGGAACAATGGTTCAAAGACCATTGCAAGAATGTGAAAGAATAGTTGTTGAAAACCATAATTGAAGAATATTTTTATGAACGGGGAGCTGATCATAAAAATGAGACAATCAGTCATTTACAATAGGAAGGAGTAGAAACAAAGATGGCGGATATCCCACACCAAGAGTGGAAGGAGTGCCTGAGACACTTTTTTACATTTTTTGATTTTTTGTTGAAATATTGGAGGAAACAAAAAAGGATCAGTTTCTTCCATTTTTTTGATGCTTCTAAACTTCTAGAATGAGTTCCTTCAACATCAAGGGGGGTAATGTTAGAATCTGATTGTGTTCTAACTATTTTTGTAACTGCACTCACTATTTTTAACGTAAAATGGCACCAGTTATCCATCGATCCATCGTAACAGTCTTGCCTATTGTTTATTCCTTTGTTACTCAGATATTGTATTTGGATTTTAACCTTCTACAAAGAGTCTTCTATTGTGACTCCAAGGCTATATATTTATGTAATTAGTTCATGAGTAATCAATAAGAATCAATGAGTATTTCTCACTTATTATACACACATCCTATGCATGACCAATCTACTACAATTGATCATTGATTTATAACCAACCAAGAGGAGTAGTAGGTTTATTCATACACTAGGGGTAAATATAAAATCCAAAACAAAATCTTTGGAGCACTATTGAAAATGTGTTGTGATAAATTCCCTCTATTTTGATCATAATGAAGAGACAATCACAAAGAGGTAGGTCTCCTACAAGGATCCTGACACACTCAACTCCCCAAAAAAATTATTATTAGAAGTACCCCTTGTTTTGACTAAATTAGAGAGATCAATCGCTATTGGATAGTAACAACAACAAACTCATAATATTCTATAAGAAAAATATGCTGGAAGATGAACTAGAAAAATTGACAAAATTTTTCCAGAAAATAGTAAGCAATACTATTTTATAAAGATTCTAGAATAGTTTGCATGCCATTTTGCTATAAATTTGCACCACCATAGGGAACCAATATTAATGCTTTGATATCACTTGTGGTTAAAAACTGTAAGAATTACAATAATGGTAGTAGCAATCAAATAATGCATAGTAGAAACGTTCACTCATAACGAAAAAATTTAGATCCAATGCCATAAAATTAAATATAAAAATGATTAGATTTTAGATTCAAATCAATATAAATATTTTCCATTTAGAGAGGGTTCATTGTCATAGCCACTTAGAGAGGGTAAAGTGTCATATGTACAACATAGATGACTAAGATACGAATATAAAAGATGGTTCCAACTAAACGTAACTCTTCCTAATTATAGACTAAATTAATATTAGCCCTAACCCTAATGCTCAAGGGCTAACTATATAAACCTAGGGTGCAAGCTAATAAAAATAAATAAATTTGACATGACCATATTGGAACCACTATAGTAACTTAACCTTCAAGTCAAGTTATGTTAGCTTAAGGTTAACATTTAATTGGGGATTTGGTATCACTATAAATACCTCCCAATTATTAATACATTATATTAGTTTATGATATATGAGATCATGCAAGTGCCTATGATAACCCACATATTATTCCTTCTATCTATATATTCCATTTATCTCTTTATCTATTTTTATCTATGTGCTCTTTATTTCACTCTAATTTATTTTTCTACATATGATTGTGTTAAATATTTGTTTTAAAACATTTTTGGAAAGTATTATGAGTTTCAATATGGTATGAGAGACAATAAATCAATCATACAAAAAGGATGTATAAGGAAAATTATGGTAGATATGGACAAGCTATTAGTTCCATTGGATTTTTTACAAAATTCCAAGGGGGTCCCAATTCAACTATTTTCTTTATTTTTCCATTTGATGTATTCTTTTCCTTCCAAAATATTTTTCCTTTCCCCTCTAATTTTTTATATTTGAATAAGTAATATTATACAAAATATTCTATTATATGGTAGGATAGCATAGGGAGGCATGCATCATTTTTGGTGGAAAAGTTCATAGGTGATTATTAATTTTACTGTTATTATTATTTTTTTAGATGACATTGGCATGTTGATAATATGATTGTGTTGTATCAAGAAGGATCTAAAGTTCAAACCGTAGCAAAGTGCATCATTGACACTGCCAATTTTATTTTGAAGTGTAGTGGTCTACTCTAGTACTAAGAGGGAGTGTTATTATAGTTAAGACACATCTACAAATACTATTTAATGGTAAGGTTTTCGATCAATGCGGTGGAAGCCTTTCTTTTAAGACATTGGAGTACTTGCTATCTCTTCCTTTTTATTGATAATTTCTATGGCATATGGATTTCTAGAGAAATTTTTCCCATAAACCATGTAGGTGCAAGTGTATTCACTCAACATAGCTTTCATAGGGTCCATTAGGAGATGAATTTGCTATCTAGATATGATATCAACTATTAGTGTTGGTGCAACAATAGGTCTATGTTGATAAATATTACATTATTTGGTACATGCTAATGTACCTCCATACCTTCATGGTACAAATATAAATATGTAATAGATTAGGGTTGAGTATATAGTTTATATGAGTGATTTATATATATTTTTATGTAAGAGTGCAATGAGAAGGAAATGCACAAGTGTCATGTAAGAGTGTAATATGTAGGAAATGCACAAGTATCATGTAAGAGTGTAATATATAGAAAATACACAAGTGTCATGTAAGTTAGAGTGTAAGTTTATAGTGTGAGAATGTGCACAAGTGTCTTGTAAGTTTGCAAATATGTAAAGTGAGGATGTGCACAAGTATCCTGTATTAAAAATACATGTAGAAGATCAAGTGTCATGTAGAAGTGTACAAGTGTCATAGAGTCAAGTGTGCATGTAAGAAGATAGTGAAGAGTCTAGAATGCAAGTGACAAGATGATAAGCCAAAGGTCATGAGAGCTATAATATGGAGAGCAATAGTCAAGTATGTGAAGAGTCATATTACTATAACTATATTATGGAGATAAAGCTCCATGCAATGTAATATGAATGAATAAATACCAGGAGGTGTGATATAAGCTTTGATAATAAATCTTGTATACCAATTTTGATAAATTAATACTATAAGTTTTCTTCATGCTTGTATATGAATGATTTTGGCCATTTACATTCATATTTTATTATATAAGTGAATGTAATTTTATTATTATATTGGCCTTGATATACATATTAGATTGCTCATATATAATTTTACTCTTCATTATTGATATTTTGACCTTTAATATTATGGCTTATTTATTAAGGGACCTATGATATTTTGTGGTAGTAAGGCTTAAAAGTCAATAGTGGTATTAGAGCTACCATTTAACTCTATCCATTCTTTATAGAGCCACCACCATCATCATTTAACTTTATTCATTTTTTATAAAGTTCATTTAGATTTTATCCACTTTGAAGGCAGTGAAGACTTGAAATCTATTTTTAAAGGTTTGATATAATAGAAATTGAGGGGACAAGGATTTAGTCACCCTAATTTGGATGCCAGGGTATTTCCACTTGGTTGAAGAAAAACTAGTGAAGACTAGAACTCAACTAAGAGAGATTGAGAGCCAACTCAAAAGAAAGTTGGATATTCAGTGACACTCAGAGTCATTCTAATATAGATTTTGGATTCTCTAGAGAAGAAGAGTACAATCACTATAGAATATTGCAAGAAATCCAACTTAGGTGAAATTTGATCATTCAGGGACATTCATAGTCACCCTGACATTAATACTGGGTTGTCTAGAAAGGAGGAGAATCATATTTTGTTCTTAGGTGCGACCTAAGACATTGAAGAAAATTTTAAACATTGGAGATAGACTTGAAAATATTCCTGCGTATAGAGATAAGCAAAAATATATAGAGATAAAAATTAGTACTAAGAAGAAGCCTCAAGAGATAAGGATATATAGAGGTATATAGAAGTTCTAGCTATTCAAAAAACCAGAAACATCAGGTTGAATATAGCAATAAAGGTCTTGGCTTGAATTATTTGGAGAGTTATTTAAAAAATGATTTATTCTAAACAAGGAGAGAATAATTCTAAGTAACTAGTGAATAACACCACTTAGTATCTTACAAAGTATAACAAGCAAATAACATTGAGGTATATTAAGTGTCTATTTTATGAAGCCATCATCCATAAAGAGGAATAGGCTAGCATCGAATCGGTTAACATAATTTGAAGTGGTTAAAGCAGCCCACATAAGAAGGAGAGGCCTAAGAGGATAGTATATAGAGGAATATTAAGCACCTGCACAAAGGAATATTAAGCACTAGTACATAGAAGACTACACAAATATCAAAGCAACAATGACCAACGATGAAATAAAAAAGACTAGCTAGAAATCTAATTAGAGTGCTATCAAATTAGTAATATAGAGTGTTGAAGAAACACTATAATATCTAAGAATATTGAAGCAACACTTCCAACAAAAAAGAAAATGCAAGCAGAATATGCACCAGCAAAACCAGGTCATGAGAGAACTGTTACACTAAAAAGGATATGATGCTAACAGAGTGCATTGTTACACTAGGAAAGAATGCAATCTAAAGAGAAAGAGCACAACCACATGTCAAAGGATCCATCCAAGGCTTCACTGCATGCCTAAGAAGGATTGAAAGGCTTCGAGACTACCTAGAGAATATCTAGAGCATATCTAAGGAGGAGCACAAAATTTATGCCTATAAAAGGATATTGGCAATCCTTGAGCCTTTCGAAGGATATCATGAAGAGTTTGAGCTAGAAAGAGGAAATTTAAAAATCCTCGATCCTACCAAAATATATCATAAATATTTCAATCTAGTTGAAGGAAATTTAAAAATCCTCGAGCCTACCAGAGGAGATCAGGAAGAGTTTGAATCAACTGGAGTAGATTACAAAATTTCATGCCTATCAAAAGAGTCTAAGCCAACTAGAGGATATAGTAAAACTTTGAGCTTGTTGTAGGAGATAAGGAAGAGCTTGAGCCTACCTAGAAAGATTACAAACATGTAGGAGAAAATTAGGAAGGAGTTGAGCAAAGGAATTTTGATGGCGGACCAAGGAAATTCAAACACACATTTACGTAAACAGAGTTACAGCCCAAAGTCACAAACACTCGTAAATGCACAAAATATCTTGATTTAAATCTGTTACGTTTACATTCACTGATAAAACAGCCCGTAGGCCTACAATAACCAGAGATCCCCTGGTATTTTCCTTGCACACTCTCTCTCTCTTTCTCGACCTTCCAGTCCACCGTCCCGATCTCTTACAAATTTTGAGTTTTTATCGAGGTCTCGGCCCTCTAGGTCATTAATGACCCACCTGCGTGAAAATATTAAACAAAACCTCCAAAATCGGCCTTCCCCATCGAGATTTAAATTTTCCTTTCGTAAATCACCCACTCCCTGATCCGCCATGAAAGCACGCCGTTCATTGGTCCTTCACCTGCAACCATCGCTTTGTCAGAAAGTTTGTCTACAACAGCTGTCTCTTTTCCCGCACGCGCATCGTCCACGTGTCCAATTTTAAATTTGTCTTCAATTGGCCGTGAAATCTTAATCCACGTGGCAGCCTTCAACTGGTCGCAATATCGTGACATGTCGCGGTATCGCGACCTCCGCGCCCTTGTGCCAAGCTTTTCAATTTTTGTCGCGATATCGCGACCATTTCTGCCTTTGCCTCCTGTCGCGAGAAATGGTCGCGATATCGCGACCATTTCTGCCTTTGCCTCCTGTCGCGAGAAATGGTCGCGATATCGCGACCATTTTTGACTTTGCCTTCGAGCCCATATTCTGCCACGCCTTAGTTCTTCTCCGCCTTCGACTTTGCCTTCTCAACCTGCACTCCCTTTGCTGTCACGATATCGCGCGTCGTGATATCGCGACGAAACTTGCCCTTTGCCTTAGCCTCCAATTATTGTCACGATATCGTGACGAAACTCGCCTATGTCTCGTCACAGCTTTTGGAGTCGCGATTTCGTGACTCCCCCCAACTTTCATCTTTTTCTTCCAACTTTTGCCTTGTTCCTCCAACTTTCGCCTTGTTCCTGCCAAGCACTTTAGAAGGAAAATTTTGGTAACACTTAAGAAAATTTGGTTGATGCAAGATTGATCTGCTGCCACCGGATGCTCCTGCATCAGACACCGAGGGTAAATGGAGAAGTGACCTTCACTTCTGTGTCCTTCGGTCCGTGTCATCTGTAACACCTCCAAACACTCATCTGCCTTTGCAATCTGCTCAAATCCTGTCTCCTGGCAAAAAATTCTGCCCTCTACCAGACAAATTATGGCATTGCTGCACACCTTCTCATCCACTGTCTGTAATGGCTTTAATTTGTGGTGCACTCCATCTTTCATCAAGGAGTAAGTATTTGCACGACCATCATGCACTGCACTCCGATCAAACTGCCATGGCCTCCCTAACAGCAAATGGCAAGCATCCATGGGGAAAACATCACACAGGACCTCATCTTGGTATCTCCCAATCTGGAACGTGACTAAACACTATTCATGGACCCATGCTCTGTGGTCCTTCCGCAACCACGCAATTCGGTATGGATGCGGGTGTCTCCTTCTCTCCAACTGTAACTTAGCAACCATCTCCTCGGAGACTAAGTTATCTGTACTCCCATTGTCTATAATAACATTACAGACTTTGCCTACACTTTTGCACCATGTGCGAAACAGGCTTCTCCTCTGCTCAGGTTTGTCTTCATCAATCAGCATGGTTCTCCTCACGATCATGGCTTCTCCCTTCTCAGCTTCTTCAGAATGTTCTAATTCAGCATCTTCCACTGCCACAACAACTCTGGCAGGACCCACTTGTTTCTTGTTCACTCTCTCGGGGTGTTGGGGACACTCATATGCCCGATGCCCCTCTTCTCCATAGTGGAAACATGTTCCCCGAAACACTCCTCTTCCATACCCGCATCCAGATCTACCTCTTCCTCTTGGGTAGCCATTGTTCTGAACTTGCGGTTTGGGTTCTTCATCTTCCTTCTGATCCCGGCTGCTGCTAGCCTCTTCTTTCTTCTCCTCCTTTCCTTCCTCTTTTCTTCCACCAGTATTTTCTCAGTGCCCTCTTCCTCTTTGTTTGCTCTCAAACCTTATGTTCAATTTTTCTTCAACTTTCAGAGCAAACTAGTAAGCATCTTCAATGGTGCTCACCCAAACTAAGCTCAGCTCTTCCTGGACACTGGGTCTCAACCCATTAATATAACGGGCCACCTTTTCCTTGCTTGCTTCTAAATGGCCGGTTCTGATGGAGATTTTATAAAATTCCTCCGTGTATTCTTGGACAGTTTTATTCATCTGTCTCAAACTCTGCATTTTTCTTAGCAGATCCAACTCATAATCTGTCGAAATAAACTATCTTTTTAATTTTTCCACCATTCTGTCCCATCTTGTTATCCGTTCTTTTCCTCTTCTGTTCCGTTCCAGCTGTACTCCCTTCCACCATATGCTGGCATGACCTTTTAATTTGGTTTTGGCAAATCTGACCCGCTCAGGATCTTCAACTTCTTCATATTCGAAGTATTCTTCCAGATCATTGATCCAGTCGATCAACTCCTCCGGATTCAAGTTCCCGAAATACGTGGAAACTTCCATCTTCGGCCTCTTCCCAATCTGAGATATGGCCCTGTACAGCCTGGCTTGTGCCGGATCTACAACTTCTTCTTCTTCTTCTTCAAACTGATTTTCTTCTTCATCTGCTTCATCTTCACTATCTGCATCTCTTCTCGGTTCGTGTCCTCTATGCAGTTCTTCTTGCAGGGCCTGAACTTGCCGCTGCAAAGCTCAAAAATCTGCTGCTGCCATGCCTCTCCCGCCAACGGGGTTTCTTCTCGGAGGCATCTTCTCACTTTCTCATGAGCCTTCCCATAGATCCTGGTGCGACTGCCTCACGTCCGGTGATCTGTCACACACTTAGGAACTTTCGACTCTGATACCACTGACGACGGACCAAGGAAAGTCAAACACACATTTACATAAACAGAGTTACAGCCCAAAGTCACAAACACTCGTAAATGCACAAAATATCTTGATTTAAATCTGTTACATTTACATTCACTGATAATACAGCCCGCAGGCCTACAATAACCAGAGCTCCCCTGGTATTTTCCTCGCACACTCTCTCTCTCTCTTTCTCGACCTTCTAGTCCACCGTCCCGATCTCTTAAAAATTTCAAGTTTTTATCGAGGTCTCGGCCCTCTAGGTCATTAATGACCCACCTGCGTGAAAATATTAAACAAAACCTCCAAAATCGGTCTTCCCCGTAGAGATTTAAATTTTCCTTCCGTAAATCACCCACTCCCTGATCCGCCATGAAAGCACGCCGTTCATTGGTCCTTCACCTGCAACCGTCGCTTTGTCAGAAATTTTGTCTGCAACAGCTGTCTCTTTTCCCGCACGCGCGCCGTCCACGTGTCCAATTTTAAATTTGTCTTCAATTGGCCGCGAAATCTTAATCCACGTGGCAGCCTTCAACTGGTTGCGATATCGCGACATGTAGCGATATCGCGACATGTCGTGGTATCGCGACATGTAGCGATATCGCGACATGTCGCGGTATCGCGACCTCTGTGCCCTTGTGCCAAGATTTTCAATTTTTGTCGCGATATCGCGACCATTTCTGCTTTTGCCTCCTGTCGTGAGAAATGGTCGTGATATCGTGACCATTTCTGCCTTTGCCTCTTGTCGCGAGAAATGGTCGCGATATCGCGACCATTTTTGACTTTGACTTCGAGCCCATATTTTACCACGCCTTAGTTCTTCTCCGCCTTTGACTTTTCCTTCTCAACCTGCACTCCCTTTGTTGTCGCGATATCGCGCGTCACGATATCGCGACAAAACTTGCCCTTTGCCTTAGCCTCCAATTATTGTCGCGATATCGCGCGTCGCGATATCGCGACGAAACTCGCCTATGTCTCGTCGTAGCTTTTGGAGTCGTGATTTCACGACATGTCATGATTTCGCGACATGTCATGATTTCGCGACTCCCCCCAACTTTCACCTTTTTCTTCCAACTTTTGCCTTGTTCCTCCAACTTTTGCCTTGTTCCTGCCAAACACTTTAGAAGGAAAATTTTGGTAACACTTAAGAAAATTTGGTTGATGCAAGATTGATCTGCTGTGCCGGATGCTCCTGCATCAGACACCCGGGGTAAATGGAGAAGTGACCTTCACTTCTATGTCCTTCGGTCCGTGTCGTCTGTAACACCTCCAAACACTCATCTGCCTTTGCAATCTGCTCAAATCCTGTCTCCTGGAAAAAATTTTTGCCCTCTACCAGAAAAATTCTGGCATTGCTGCACACCTTCTCATCCACTATCTGTAATGGCTTTAATTTGTGGCGCACTCCATATTTCATCAAGGAGTAAGTATTTGCACGACCATCATGCACCGCACTCCGATCAAACTGCCATGGCCTCCCTAATAGCAAATGGCAAGCATCCATGGGGAAAACATCACACAGGACCTCATCTTGGTATCTCCCAATTTGGAACGTGACTAAACACTGTTCACGGACCCATGCTCTGTGGTCCTTCCACAACCACACAATCCGGTATGGATGCGGGTGTCTCCTCTCTAGCTGTAACTTAGCAACCATCTCCTCGGAGACTAAGTTATCTGTACTCCCATTGTCTATAATAACATTACAGACTTTGCTCGCACTTTTGCACCGTGTGCGGAACAGGCTTCTCCTCTGCTCAGGTTTGTCTTCATCAATCAACATGGTTCTCCTCACGATCATGGCTTCTCCCTTCTCAGATTTTTTAGATTTTTTTGATTCAGCATCTTCCGCTGCCACAGCAACTCTGGCAGGACCCACTTGTTTCTTGTTCACTCTCTCGGGGTTCTGGGGACACTCATATGCCTGATGCCCCTCTTCTCCACAGTGGAAACATGTTCCCCAAAACACTCCTCTTCCATACCCGCGTCCAGTTTACCTCTTCCTCTTGGGTAGCCATTGTTCTGAACTTGCGGTTTGGGTTCTTCATCTTCCTTCTGATCTTGGCTGTTGCTAGCCTCTTCTTTCTTCTCCTCATTTCATTCCTCTTTTCTTCCACCAGTCTTTTCTCCATGCCCTCTTCCTCTTTGTTTGCTCTCAAACCTTCTGTTCAGTTTTTCTTCAACTTTCAGAGCAAACTGGTAAGCATCTTTGATGGTGCTCACCCGAACTAAGCTCAGCTCTTCCTGGACACTGGGTCTCAACCCATTAATATAACGGGCCACCTTTTCCTTGCTTGCTTCTAAATGGCCGGTTCTGATGGAGATTTTATAAAATTCCTCTGTGTATTCTTGGACAGTTTTATTCATCTGTCTCAAACTCTGCATTTTTCTTAGCAGATCCAACTCATAATCTGTTGGAATAAACTATATTTTTAATTTTTCCACCATTCTGTCCCATATTGTTATCCGTTCTTTTCCTCTTCTGTTTCGTTCCAGCTGTACTCCCTTCCACCATATGCTGGCATGACCTTTTAATTTGGTTTTGGCAAATCTGACCCGCTCGGGATCTTCAACTTCTTCATATTCGAAGTATTCTTCCAGATCATTGATCCAGTCGATCAACTCCTCCGGATTCAAGTTCCCGAAATACGTGGAAACTTCCATCTTCGGCCTCTTCCCAATCTGAGATATGGCCCTATACAGCCTGGCTTGTGCCGGATCTACAACTTCTTCTTCTTCTTCTTCAAACTGATTTTCTTCTTCATCTACTTCATCTTCACTGTCTGCATCTCTTCTCGGTTCGTGTCCTCTGCGCAGTTTTTCTTGCAGGGCCTGAACTTGCCACTGCAAAGCTCAAAAATCTGCTGCTGCCATGCCTCTCCCACCAACGGGGTTTCTTCTTGGAGGCATCTTCTCACTTTCTCACGAGCCTTACCACAGATCCTGGGGCGACTGCCTCACATCTGGCGATCTGTCACACACTCAGGAACTTTCGGCTCTGATACCACTGACAACGGACCAAGGAAATTCAAACACACATTTACGTAAACAGAGTTACAGCCCGAAGTCATAAACACTCGTAAATGCACAAAATATCTTGATTTAAATTTTTTACGTTTACATTCACTGATAATACAGCCCGCAGGCCTACAATAACCAGAGCTCCCCTGGTATTTTCCTCGCACACTCTCTTTCTCTTTCTCGACCTTCTAGTCCACCGTCCCGATCTCTTACAAATTTTGAGTTTTTATCGAGGTCTCGGCCCTCTAGGTCATTAATGACCCACCTACGTGAAAATATTAAACAAAACCTCCAAAATCGGTCTTCCCCGTCGAGATTTAAATTTTCCTTTCGTAAATCACCCACTCCCTGATCCGCCATGAAAGCACGCCGTTCATTGGTCCTTCACCTACAACCGTCGCTTTGTCAGAAAGTTTGTCTGCAATAGCTGTCTCTTTTCCCACATGCATGCCGTCCACGTGTCCAATTTTAAATTTGTCTTCAATTTTCCGCGAAATCTTAATCCACGTGGCAGCCTTCAACTGGTCACGATATCGCGACATGTCGCGATATCGCAACCTCCGCGCCCTTGTGCCAAGCTTTTCAATTTTTGTCACGATATCGCGACCATTTCTGCCTTTGCCTCCTGTCACGAGAAATGGTCGTGATATCGTGACCATTTATGATTTTGCCTCCTATCGCGAGAAATGGTCACGATATCGTGACCATTATTGACTTTGCCTTCGAGCCCATCTTCTGCCACGCCTTAGTTCTTCTCCGCCTTCGACTTTGCCTTCTCAACCTGCACTCCCTTTGCTGTCGCGATATCGCGCATCACGATATCGCGACGAAACTTGCCCTTTGCCTTAGCCTCCAATTATTGTCGCGATATCGCACGTCGCGATATCGCGACGAAACTCGCCTATGTCTCGTCGTAGCTTTTGGAGTCGCGATTTCGTGACATGTCACGATTTTGCGACTCCCCCCAACTTTCACCTTTTTCTTCCAACTTTTGCCTTGTTCCTCCAACTTCCGCCTTGTTCCTGCCAAACACTTTAGAAGGAAAATTTTGGTAACACTTAAGAAAATTTGGTTGATGCAAGATTGATCTGTTGCCGCCGGATGCTCCTGCATCAGACACCCGGGGTAAATGGAGAAGTGACCTTCACTTCTGTGTCGTTCGGTCCGCGTCTTTTGTAACACCTCCAAACACTCATCTGCCTTTGCAACCTGCTCAAATCCCGTCTCCTGGCAAAAATTTTTGCCCTCTACCAGACAAATTCTGGCATTGCTGCACACCTTCTCATCCACTATCTGTAATGGCTTTAATTTGTGGTGCACTCCATCTTTCATCAAGGAGTAAGTATTTGCACAACCATCATGCACTGCACTCCGATCAAACTGCCATGGCCTCCCTAACAACAAATGGCAAGCATCCATGGGGAAAACATCACACAGGACCTCATCCTGGTATCTCCCAATCTGGAACGTGACTAAACACTATTCACGGACCCATGCTCTATGGTCCTTTCGCAACCACGCAATCCGGTATGGATGCGGGTGTCTCCTTCTCTCCAACTGTAACTTAGCAACCATCTCCTCGGAGACTAAGTTATCTGTACTCCCATTGTCTATAATAACATTACAGACTTTGCCTACACTTTTGCACCATGTGCAAAACAGGCTTCTCCTCTGCTCAGGTTTGTCTTCATCAATCAACATGGTTCTCCTCATGATCATGGCTTCTCCCTTCTCAGCTTTTTTAGAATTTTTTGATTCAGCATCTTCTGCTACCACAGCAACTCTGGCAGGACCCGCTTGTTTCATGTTCACTCTCTCGGGGTGCTGGGGACACTCATATGCCCGATGCCCCTCTTCTCCACAGTGGAAACATGTTCCCCAAAACACTCCTCTTCCATACTAGCGTCCAGATCTACCTCTTCCTCTTGGGTAGCCATTGTTCTGAACTTGCGGTTTGGGTTCTTCATATTCCTTCTGATCCCGGTTGCTGCTAGCCTCTTCTTTCTTCTCCTCCTTTCCTTCCTCTTTTCTTCCACTAGTATTTTCTCCGTGCCCTCTTCCTCTTTGTTTGCTCTCAAACCTTCTATTCAGTTTTTCTTCAACTTTCAGAGCAAACTAATAAGCATCTTCGATGGTGCTCACCCGAACTAAGCTCAGCTCTTCCTGGACATTGGGTCTCAACCCATTAATATAATGGGCCACCTTTTCCTTGCTTGCTTCTAAATGGCCGGTTCTGATGGAGATTTTATAAAATTCCTCCGTGTATTCTTGGACAGTTTTATTCATCTGTCTCAAACTCTGCATTTTTCTTAGCAGATCCAACTCATAATCTGTCGGAATAAACTATCTTTTTAATTTTTCCACCATTCTATCCCATCTTGTTATCCATTTTTTTCCTCTTCTATTTCGTTCTAGCTATACTCCCTTCCACCATATGCTGGCATGACATTTTAATTTGGTTTTGGCAAATCTGACCCGCTCAGGATCTTCAACTTCTTCATATTTGAAGTATTCTTCCAGATCATTGATCCAGTCGATCAACTCCTCCAGATTCATGTTCTCGAAATACGTGAAAACTTCCATCTTCGACCTCTTCCCAATCTGAGATATGGCCCTGTACAGCCTGGCTTGTGCTAGATCTACAACTTCTTCTTCTTCTTCTTCAAACTGATTTTCTTCTTCATCTGCTTCATCTTCACTGTCTGCATCTCTTCTCGGTTCGTGTCCTCTGCGCAGTTCTTCTTGCAGGGCCTGAACTTGCCACTGCAAAGCTCAAAAATCTGCTGCTGCCATGCCTCTCCCGCCAATGGGGTTTCTTCTCGGAGGCATCTTCTCACTTTCTCACGAGCCTTCCCATAGATCCTGGTGCGACTGCCTCACATCCGACGATCTGTCACACACTCAGGAACTTTCAGCTCTGATACCACTGATGACAGACCAAGGAAAGTCAAACACACATTTACGTAAACAGAGTTACAGCACAAAGTCACAAACACTCATAAATGCACAAAATATCTTGATTTAAATCTGTTACGTTTACATTCACTGATAATACAGCCCGCAGGCCTACAATAACCAGAGCTCCCCTGGTATTTTCCTCGCACACTCTATCTCTCTTTCTCGACCTTCCAGTCCACCGTCCTGATCTCTTACAAATTTTGAGTTTTTATCGAGGTCTCGGCCCTCTAGGTCATTAATGACCCACCTGTGTGAAAATATTAAACAAAACCTCCAAAATTGGCCTTCCCCACCGAGATTTAAATTTTCCTTTCGTAAATCACCCACTCCCTGATCCGCCATGAAAGCATGCCGTTCATTGGTCCTTCACCTGCAACCGTCGCTTTGTCAGAAAGTTTGTCTGCAACAGCTGTCTCTTTTCCTGCACGCGCGTCGTCCATGTGTCCAATTTTAAATTTGTCTTCAATTGGCCGTGAAATCTTAATCCACGTGGCAGCCTTCAACTGGTCGTGATATCACGACATGTCGCGATATCGTGACATGTCGCGGTATCGCGACCTCCGCGCCCTTGTGCCAAGCTTTTCAATTTTTGTCACGATATCGTGACGTCGCGATATCACGACCATTTCTGCGTTTGCCTCCTGTCGTGAGAAATGGTCGCGATATCGTGACCATTTTGCCTTTGCCTCCTGTCGCAAGAAATGGTCACGATATCGCGACCATTTCTGACTTTGCCTTCGAGCCCATCTTCCGCCACGCCTTAGTTCTTCTCCGCCTTCGACTTTGCCTTCTCAACCTGCACTCCCTTTGCTGTCGTGATATCGCACGTCGCGATATCGTGACATGTCGTGATATCGCGTGTCGTGATATCGCGATGAAACTTGCCCTTTGCCTTAGCCTCCAATTATTGTCGCGATATCGCGCATCGCGATATCGCGACGAAACTCACCTATGTCTCATCTTAGCTTTTGGAGTCACGATTTCGTGACATGTCGTGATTTCGTGACTCCCCCCAACTTTCACCTTTTTCTTCCAACTTTTGCCTTGTTCCTCCAACTTCCGCCTTGTTCCTGCCAAACACTTTAGAAGGAAAATTTTGGTAACACTTAAGAAAATTTGGTTGATGCAAGATTGATCTGCTGTCGCCGGATGCTCCTGCATCAGAATTCAAGCCTTGAGTTTGTTGTTTGTCGAGGAGACAAGAGAAGTCTCTAAGGAAACATGAATATCAATTCTTAGCTAACCCTAAGATGAATTCATGACAAATCCAAGAATAGGGGATAGTAAGCATCGATAGGGCATTGTAGTTAGTGTAACTAAAACAAAAGGAAAATAGTGTCCAAATATTATAAAAGTGTTTCACTTGGTATGTTATAATTTCCTACATTATATTATCACTTAGAGAGAAAATAAAACTATTTAATTTTTGAATTTTATCAAATTATCTAAGTAGGGAGTTATAAGGTTTTCTACCTTATTTAAAATTTTATTTATTTTTGAAAGGTTTTAGAAATTATTTAAATATTTGGAGTGAAAAGGTTTTCTACTAGTTTTTTAGGAGTAATTTTTTATTTTGAATTTATATGGTGGAATCGGTAACCACCACGAATTCAGGCAAGTTTTCAGGCTTTTATGGCCACCATAGTATTCTGCACTATCCACCCTAGAAGCTGCCACACTGTTCTTCATGCAATCCACACCTATAACAGCCATGCCATAATCATTTTAAACCTTTTATGTCATTGAAAGCATCAGGAAAGGGACAAGTGTTCAGTCCGGTGAAAATTTTTACATGGATTTTTATGAGGGATCCCAATCCCCTCTTACTTGGGTTTGAACCTAGATCTCCTATATGAAAACCTTGGATAATCCTAACACTGCAAGGATCCTACGTCTATTACTGGTGCATCAACAAAGGCATAAAAGGAGCTAATCCAAGGTTTACAAGTTTCAGGTTTTAGGTGTCTAGAAACACCATTCAAATAACCCAAGTAAAGACCTCAAACAACATCAATCTGTAGTCAAATTGGAAGCATTACATCCATTACATATCTATTGAAAATAAAGGAAGAATAGCAGTGGAAAATCTACATATAAGCCAAGGGAAAGCCACGAAGCATTACCCTATTCAGGTGCCTAACAATCAATGAGGAAGAGATCCATCAAAGCATCCAAAAGCTATAATCAAGAGATGCCACTTCACCATCTAGAAGCTATGTCAGAGTCAACATTGGAAGGAGATAATCGTTGGAGGTACAAGCTAGCATTCACTAGCAAAGTTTTGGATAAAATAAGTGAATAACTTGTATTTTCTAGAGGAGTTATAGGGTTTCAAGAAGAAAATTGAGAGTTGAGCATGCAATTACCACTTGGAACATAGAAAAGGGATGTTACACCTCTCACGTAAGGTCCCAACAAGAACATAATACTTGTCTTGAAGTTTCCAAGAACCTAGAAAAGAGTAACACCCATATTGGAGTAATAGGAAAGGAATGCAAGCTAAGAAGTAACACCATATTCATCATTGCACCTTGACTGTTGAAACTAAAGGTGCAACCACCATCAATCTAATTGCCACTTATTCAAAGCATGAAGAAGAGCATAACACCTCAAGAAATCAACATTGAAGGAGATATCTATTAATACATTTGCATTATAGATTTCACATATACACATACACATACACACATATTGGAAGCAAGAACAACAAATTTCAAGCAAGGAGTGTAAGCAAGACTGAAGGAGAAGCACAAGAGTAAGTAAGGCTATCATAAATGAGCACTTTCATAAGAATTATGACATCAACCAAGTGATGTACATTTGGATATATAAAGCATTGAATGCTCATTCCTACCCAGCCAACAAATACATTGAAGCATAAATCAACTCAAGTCAGTGCATTACCATTACCTCTAGTAAAGCAACCATTTAGAGACTTATTAGTGAAATATCTGATTTTAGAATGAGGTCAAACATTTATTTGACCATATATATTGCATAATCTCTTTGGAAAAAATATTAATACTTCATTAGAATCATTACAAACTCAGGTGAGTTCAATTCTCTTATCCATCGTACACGTAATAGACCCGTCATCGAAAGAGGTTGAGGAGAAGGCACCAATCAATGAAGCCACTAGCCATTAAAATCACAAGAAATTCAAAGCATAGCGGGAGTCCACGTAAGGGAGAAGCACATCGAGATATATCAAGCAATCGATTGGAGATATATTGAGTCTCTAGCCACATTGTAAGCTATAAGCTACGTACTACAAGTAGTAAGGTAAAACCATTATAACTTGCTTTCATTAAGATAATGTTGGAGTTATAAGGTGATATATTCAAGCATTCTATTGCATTTGATTAATTACCATTAAACCAAGCTTTATTAATATATCAAGCAAGCTCATTCCAAAATATTATTATTAAAGGATATTTGCAAATAAAGTAGGATATATAAGGTTGACAACCTTAGTAAATTTAAAAATTAATTTGCAAATACAATAATTTTCTAATATTCCAAGAGTAGGGAGTTATAATGCTTTCTACACCAAAACAATAGATATTTGGATAATCAAACTACTTAAGGTAGAATAAATAAGCTCATTAAGCATCATTGAAAGTTGGAATTAAGTTATAAAAATTGTCTCACATCCATACTAAGGAGACAAAAGAAATTCAATCATTAGATCATAATTCATTAGGAGAAATAAGGTAAAATTGAAGGTTGATTATTATTCTCAAAATATTACAAAATCAACCCAAAAGATGAGCTAAAAATTGATAAGCTTTCAATTGAAGCTCATAACATATCCTAAACCAAAACTTAATTCAAGAAAGGTTTCATCAAATTAGTTCACAATCCTTAAACTAGGGAGAAATAAGGGATTCTACAAAATATAAGCTTAATACTCTTATCTAAGGAGTTATAAGGTAAGATTACTCAGAAGACTCTATCTCATACAGGTACTACCAAAGCACTTTATAATCTAAACTAGGGAGCCATATGGATATCTACTAACATCTTGGATAATGCTATCAGAAAAGGCTTAAGAAAAGTACCATTTTGGATTAGAAGCATGATTTATGATACAATGGATAATAATGAGAGAGATACAAACATGAGAAAATAATCAATAGAGTTTAAAAGGAATATAGATCCATCCATTACACCTTCAAATGAGATAACAAAAGAAATTGGTGATAACTACACTAATGAAGATATAGGATAAGAAAAGAATATTGAACAAAAAGATATCATACAAATGTATGAACAAAGTAAGAATGAAATTGCCTCAATTTTCCACATATGGTTTAAGTATCTCATCAAGGAGATAGAAAAATATGATATTCCTAAAATAAACAACAAAGCAGTTGGAATATATTTACTGTGCACTTATTGCAACCAAGTTTATCATGAAAAGGTGAACTGTTGGAGCCTCCATCCTTGTACATATTGTGGAGGAAAAAATCATTTATCATTCTTCTGTTACTATAAATATAAGTACTATATAATTCATGAAGAAATATTACTACACATAATAGATTATTTCTTTCAAGAACTCATTTTAGAAGCATCCACTAACAATAAGTTCAAGCTCAACATTTGTTAAGATCAAATAAATAGGTCATACTAATAATCAAAGGATGAGAAATGGAGCAGCCCTGATCCACTTGAAACATGTAAAATTATGAGATCACTAGTTCATCAAAGACGCTTGATAAATGAATATAAAAAGAAGACTATTGGATAAGAAGAACCGGTTGAAGTTGAAGATCATTCAAAATAAGAAGATCCATATTTAAGACTAAAGCCTTAAATACCCAAATAATGTAATATAGTGGGGTGTTAGAGTATATTACATTATTTAAGTACATGTCAATGTACCACCTTGGGTACATTGTTAGATTAGGTGTTACTTGGATTAGAATAAATAAATGCACAAGTATCAATGTGCAATAATGTAAATGTGCAAGGAGTCCACTTGTACATGAGTCAGAAGAATGGTAGTTAGGTAGAGTAAGGACCAAGTTACCTATTTTCTATATAAATGCCCATAGAAAATAGAGTGAAGGAGAGTGTGAGTGCATTGCACTGAGCATACACTATCAGAGTAGGTTTCTATCTATTGTATCAGTTCTATATTTTTGTGAGTTCCCTTAATAGCATATTTTTATGTCATTCATGAACTTCATTATATTTTCTGCATCTTGTGATTGTCATCTCCCATAACAAAATTAATCAAAATCTAACAAAAACATCATTAATAAATACATAATTTTCATGCCATAAGGCCTGCTAGGAAGGGTCATGATAGCATGAATAAGTCAAGTGGTGTTTTACATTTCTTTTATCTAGGAAGAATCTCCCCCATATTTTGGAACTAACTACACAATATTAGCCCAACATTTGGGAAGGAATTATTGAAACTAACAACACAATTTCAACCCAATATTTGGGGAGGAATTATTAAAACTAACAATACAATTTCAGCTCAAGATTTGAGAGGAATATTGCTTTGGATGATATAAATTATTCAACCCATAAAAGTCTTCACTTTATCTCCCACATGCAAGTTCCATCGCATGCTGCATTTTTATATATTTTGACCCCTATTTTTTGGCACATTTTCTGGTGCCAAACTATTTTGATGCATATTCTAGCACCAGACCATTCTAGCACATTCTATCGTACTATAATAATTTATGGGACATTGTCTATTTTTGGTACATCAAAACTTAGAGACCTACAAGACATAATCATTCTATCTAGTTCTATTAGTATAACACTTATAAATCAATTAATCACAATTAAATATAAAATAACTCTGAAATCACATAAAACTTATTCAAAATAACATAGTAATGTATTTTACCTATTCACCATGTCTAGTCAAAATAATAGTATAAATATAGCCTACTCCATAGTTAATTATTGTTTACCAACACATTAAGGGAGTCAATAATTGTTGTTTTGGGATACAAAATGAGACATTTCAATGCCTCATCAACTAGAACCTTGTTTATTGTCTTCACTTGTCCATTTACCTAGGGTAATATAGACTTGATAAAGAGTGCAAGATCCTAAATTTCAAAGTTAGCTTCTAAATTATTTTATTCACAAATTATACTTTGCAATCACTTGTCAACTAAAAGAGGTACTCTGAACCTTGTAATAATTTTATCATATAAAAATCATGTAGTGATATTCACTAAGTTATCAGGTAATGTCCTTGCCTCCACCCACTTTATCAAATATTTAGTCACCCCATAATGTACTTACATATTCTCTGGCCAGTCTTCAATGGTCCAACAAAATTGAGACCCCATAATTCGAACAAATATTATGACTAAGATGGGTGAATGGTATGAAGTATCTCCATAGTGGCTTTCCAACTCATTGGCATGTATTACAAGTGGCATAAATTCCTTCATATCACAATAAAGGGAGGTACATCATATCCCTACCAGAAGCACCTTCCTCATGGTCACATTTGGCCTCATGTGCCCTCATGAGATTCCTTCCATGATACATTCACCTCCTTATCTATCATGCACCTCTACAAAATTCCATCTAGTTTAATCTTATACAACAAACCAAGAATCAATTGGAATAGTGTTGACTTGATGATTATATTTTTTTGTGATTGTTGACTCCTTAATCCTTTGGTAGCTTCCTCATTGATAAGTATTCTACTATGTACTTGTACCATGATAGTAGCACAGTGATTAAAATAAGTATTGAGAAATTCATTTGACACTTTTATGAGTTTTCCCAAATGAATCCTTAACAACTGATCCACTATCATTTATTTCTTCCCTGATATCACTACCATTCAAAACACAAAATCCTATAAAATAATGAGCCCTACTAACTTGTATATGAATTTTTGGCTAATTAATTAGGTACAAATCGAATGATCAATATAGAAAGAAAAAATATTGGCAAGTAGATAATGTATGAAATTGTGCACTACATACACCATCCCTAGTGCTTTCCACTTTGTTGTGCTATAATGTTTTTCAGCTCTAGACAACAACTGACTTAAAATATATGGGTTGATCCAACCCACATTGTCCCTCTATTACAAAATTGGATGTATCCATGTAGATGTGATAATCCCAATTTATAAACACTAGGATGGGTGCACAACCAACTTCACCTTTAAATCCTCAAAGGCCTTGTAGTGCTTCTCCATCCACTTGAAAGGAACACCTTTGTATGTCAACATGTCAAGCTGATGTGACATCTAGGATAAATTATTTATAACATATTGATAATACTTGACATGTCTAAAAAATGACTTCAATGTCATTTCATATGATCCCCCCATACTTATCATAACATAAATTTTGTTAGGATCAACTTGAATCCTTCCTTACACACCAAATGATCCAATAGTTTCCCATATGGGACTAACAACTTGCACTTTTTTGGGTTCAATGATAATTCAACATTCATATATGACTGCATGCATTTGTGTAATGCTTTTAAGTATTTGTACTTCCTCTTGTATAATGACCAATCATTGAGAAATGTTAGGAATAAAATATTATTATATTAGTTGTATGTGATCTATAGTTAGGTCATGTGTATAAGACTAGTTGGAACAATACTGATTTGGTAGATGGGAAGGTATAACCATCTCCTAAATTTGAAATTCCTTGTAACTATATTATAAATTAAAGAGTATCAATACAATGCATTTTGTGCTTTTTATCAACATGGTATAAAAGCAAGTATTTTGATCTCTCAAAGCTAGTAATCATATATAATACTTCCACCATGATACAATGCTTGAAATGAGGTAGTGCTGCATGGTAAACTCAACATGAAGGAGTGTTAGGTTTCCAAGTAGAATAGTGGTTTTACTAGAAGAATTAGTTGTTGACATACCATCGAACAAGCCAACTACGAGACCTTTGTTAATGATAAGAGAGTGCAAACACACACCCGATGTGGTCATAAGGAGTGACTACACTTGTAGCTTTGGCCTAACAAAATGAATAGAGTGACCCAATATTTGATCAAGTCAACATACGTATTGATGTGGACCCTCCTATACCTTTGGATGTGCAATGTGTGCAAGCATACCCCTGCATCAATGATGCATAAGACTAAATGCTAAACTCAACTTTTTTCCTTACTAAATATTGTATAAAGTAAGTAGTAAGACAAATAATTGGTATCCAAGCATGTTTACTGAACACAAATCAAAAGGAATCTCAAGTAGGGGGTAGGGATTATATAGAGATATTAAAGTAAAGTAGGAGGTCCTCCACAAAATAACTTGGTAGAGACCACCACCTAAGGCCTTGATACCTTGACCTAACATTGACTAGAGATCTAATATTTTATTTTTGATAGAGGTCTTCCACACTTTCATAGCCAAAATATGATTGTAATTGGTAACTTTCTATAGCACAATTTCAAGGGATGAAGTTTTAGATGTAAAGTGAAGGAGCGATTGTGTGATGCTAGTTGAATCCACAATGAAGCAAGGGCAACACTAACACTACTTTGAGGATGACATCGATGTTGATCTAGTTAACCAAATGGAGAAACACATTCTTGTTTAAAAAATTAAACAAGAACAAGGAAGAAGAAAGAGCTTGTATTAAAGAATATATTGTCAAAAGGAGAGTTGACTATAGTGGAAGCACGATGAAGACAATGTCAGGTGATGGTAGACTAGAGAGGCATTGAGATGGTAGGGAATGTGAACTAATTTGAGTTTGAGATCAAGTCTCAATGAGGAAATTCTCCTACTCTCTTTAGAAAAAAATTATAGGAAATAACACAATATGTTGTAAAACTCCCCTAGCTGAGCAACCCCTAGCAGGTCTAGAACCTTCACAGACAACCCTAATTATTTATACTGAGAAGCATAAGGCCCATTGTCAGTGATAAAAATAAACATGGAAAATAAAACCCTTAGGTTTTGAATTGGGGTTTCTAGTATGCAAAAAACATGAGTGGGACATCATACTTCGACTATAAATATTCCTTGATTACCTTATTCAACCAAAAAAATTTCTTGTCTATGCCATTGATGGTGAAGTGCACATTTTCTAGTGGGATTACATGGACCATGCATAGGACCTCATCAATGGAATGGTTGGTGGTGATGTGGTGAGCATACGAGGGTAGATCATTGCCACAATGGTATTTTTTTAGGAGGCACATGTTTAAGATCTAAGAGCATCCTTTATATAATTCCACCAAGGTAGAGCATCGTAGTGGTTAAATATTTGAGGTCATATTGCATATGTTTGACTTCCATTGGGTTGTTTAATTTTTATTTTTTAAATTAAATTTAATAAAAAAACTTTGGGTGCATTATTATTTCATTAGGGGTGCAAAATTTTAAAGCAGAAAAATATTTATTAAAAAGAGAGGCAATTTTAAAAAGAATGGGCACATATTTATTTTATATTTCAACTAGGAGAGGGGTATTTTCTTTTCAAATACCATTCTATTTCTATTAAAAATATTAAAAAATATATTATCGATAGTAAATACCCCTTTATATATATTTTTAAGAGCAACTAAGATGTAAAAGTGAATTTTTTGATCTTTATTGCATAATTGTAAAAATGTGTATTCTAGGCATTGTTCAATACCTTTATCTTTTATCAATATTATTTGTAAAAGGTGCCATCTTGATGATGACAAAAACCTTTTAAATATTTTCTTTCCATATTGCATAAGAATAGGAACCCTTCACTACTATGGTGCATTCAAGAAGCATGGGAAAAGCAAAGAGAAATCAAGATAAGAAACCAATTGAATTTTAAACACCAAATCTCTATTTCCCACGAGGAGAAGATCTTTATGAATATGGAATATGGTAAATTCATAACACTAAAGAGATGTTTGCAAAAAATCCTCAAAGATTTTGAGTTTTTCAAAGATCTTGAAAATGGTGTTACAATGCCTGTAGATGTTGTAAGAATAGTGTACATGACATTAATATAACTTGGCATTTACAAACTTAAAAGGAAAGAGGACCTAAAGGAGCAATAAAGATCAATCCCATGGTGGTAGATATTTTTTATGACACAAGTGACCTCAAACCCTTGGTGGCAAATGCTTGTTGTGACACAAGTGACCTCTAGCCCTTGATGGAAGATGCTTCATATGACATAAACATAAAGAATATTGTTTTTGAAAATATATCTTCATGACGTTTGTCTCTTTAAACATATGTGATTTTGTAATATATCTTTTTGATTATTTTTTCCACTTTTTTCTTTCAACAAGAATTCTTTGAATATTTTGTAATACTTTTGCTCACATAGATTTCTTCAAATTTTAAATGTTTTTCTTTTGTTATAAAATTCCTTATTACTCCTAAATTTAATATTAAAAATTCTTCTTCCTTCAATAATTCTTCTCTTATCTTTCCTTTCATAAATTTTCTTCAATATTCTTCTTAATTTCCTTTAAATAATAATTTCCTTTGTTGTTGAATCTTTATTACTCTGAAATTAATATTTTTTCTTCAGTATAATTTTCCTTCAAATAATTTTTTTCTTCAATACTATTTTCAATAATATTTTTGATAAATTTTTCCTTTGTAGAAATCATTTTAACTCCAAATTTAAATATTTCTTCTTTTCTTCAAATAATTATTTTATGATTTTTTTCTTCAATCTTCAATTTAATTCAATTTTCTAATTTATTTTCTTCAATTTTTTTCAATCTTGAATTTATTTCAATTTTTTATTCTTTCTTAAATAATAAAATCTCTTCTTTTCTTCAATTAATTTTCTCCTCAATATAATTTCCCTTTCCTTTCTTTTAATCTTTAACAATTATCTTCAATAAATTTTTCAAAAGAAAAAATTCTTTAGTTAAAAATATTTCTTTAATTCAATATTTAATATTATTCTTCTTAAAATATCTTCTTTCAAATAATTAATATATTTCTTCAACTTCAATATTCTTCTTCAACTCAATATTAATATCATTAATTTCTTTTTTCAATTTAATAATTTTTCCTTTAAATAGTTTCTTTCTCTTTTGTGATTTTATTTCTTTAAAGTTTCAAATTAATATTATTTTTCTTCAATTATGTATTCTTCATTTCAATAATAAATTATCACCTTTTTTCATTCACTTATAATAATAACTTCTTCCTTTCAAAAACTTTACTTGCTTTACTTATAAATGCCTCTTTAATATTTTTTTAATAAATCAATCTTCCTTCACCTTATAAAGCATAACCATTCAACATTTTGAGGGAAAATAAAAAATATACCTTATGTGGCACCTTTTATTTAAATATTGCATCTCAAATTTAATTACTATGGAAATTCAAATATTTTGACTCCTCGATGTTACAACTTCCATGTAGGTTATTTTTATGGTGTCTATCTTCTTAGTATGTTACATAATTAACCTACACATTCATTTCTCTCTCTCCAACTATCTTATCACTTATGTAATCATCATCTAGCCTTGCGTTTAGTGCTACACTTAATATTTTTCTTCAATATTTGTTGGCTCTCCTTCACAGATTTATTATTGACTCTCCCTTGGAACGTTTCTATTGGATCTCCTTCAAATTTTCCATGCACATTTGTGTCTTTCAATTTTGTATTTCTATCTGTCATTCATAGTCTACACATCAATCTTTGTTTGTATCTCCTTCATAGTTTGTGTGTCCATATTTTTTTGTGTCTCCTTCATAGTCTGTGTGTTTGTCTTCTTCACATTCTGCACATTCATCTTCTTCACATTGTAGACATTCATCTTCTTCACATTGTAGAAATTCATCTTCTTTACAGTTTATTCATTCATCTCTTCTCCTTGGGTGACTACTATAATCAAGCTTACACACCCTGGTTATGGAAATGATGACTTCACAAAATCATTTTATTTTCTCATAGTATCTCCAACTTGGCTCTCTCTCTCCCACTAGGTGCTTTACTCTCTTTTAATTGTACCTATTCTTAATCATGGCTTCTCTCAATTGCTACTCTCTCCTCTTTACTGAATCAAACCTCCAATGGTGTGGCTTTTATACCATTGTTAGCAATTCAATACTATTACATGATCTTACAATATATCAACACAAAATATTAACATGATTCAATCCATAACAACAAACAATAGCTAACTAAATATTATTCAAATGTCTACTCTAGCAATATAGTAAAATGCAATGCTTATTCTATCACTTATTACAATGCTTTATCTTCAATATATGCACATTGGATATGAGACTTTTTATATTAACAAGACTCATGACCTTTACACTTACACAAAATTTTCATCTCCTCACACACATGAGAGATCTAACACTTCATATTTCTCATGAGAGAAATGCCATATAATAATAAATCTCTTATTGACTCTAAATATCCACATAAATACAAAGACTATCATCATTGCACATGCTAAAAGAAAAACTCTTACATAACTTATAACTCCATACTTACTAATATGACACCTCACTTACATAACTCCACACTTATTTACATGACACCTACTATATACTCAAATATTAAACACACTCTAGACTAAACTATTTACATGGTCCTTGCATTAATCTTGCAAGGTACCAAATAATGTAATACTTCCAACATTAATTACACATATAATATTTCATAAAACACTTAACATTCATGTTACAAAAGAACTCAAAATTATAAAATTATTTACACAACGAAATCAGATGCATGTAACTAACTACATACACACTCCATTAACCCTGAGATGACACTTCAAGTGGCACCATATCTAAACTAGCACCTATATTAATAGTTTGGTAGATATTGTCTATTCTTCTTTGGATGACTCTAGCAAAAAAATTAACATAACACTATGCAATAGGATGCTATAACAATTTTTATCATTTTTGAAGTTTATTTAGCATTATTAGAACCATAAGTCATCCATTACTTGCAATAGCATAGATGAACCAAAATATCTTATTAATTATTATCCTTAATGATCTTCATTACTTCAAAGTCACTAACGGATTCCATGTTCATAATATTTTCTTGAACTTACAAAGTAAATTCGTAGTCCATAATTGAGGTTTATTGATCATATACTTGACACCAATAGAAACTACAATATAAAAAATAGTCCCACAATATTTTAAATTGTATAATTAATGTATGGAATTATATGCTAAATTTAATGACCACATTAGTGAATATGATATATCTATTTTCATAGACCTTTATAGCATGCTCTTCACCCTCTACATAAATCAATGCTTACTCATATTCTATATATCATAGTTTAAATATTTATTTCACTCCTCATTTAAACCTTTGAGTGCATCATCATTCATAGTATTATGTGTAGAGGTATTATAGTATTAATATCACTATGACACTTAGAATCGTTGGGTACATATAAAGTAGGGGTATATTTTAATAGAATGGGTTATCACTCCAAAAATCTCACAACCATAATCAACCTCATTTTTTTATGGGAACACCCTAGTACTATAATATGTCCCTTAGTTTCATATTAAATGCATAAATTTCCCACATGCTTAGATTAGATCATTATCATTTACTCTAATTTTTTAACCATCTAATTAACCTAATGGTCCAACTTAGAGTCTATCATGATTTCAATGACTTGAGGTTTGTAATATTTCTTCTTATATGTTAGTCTCAATGTGCATAGAAACTTCTAATACCTTAAAATAAGTATTTATTTTGTTGGAGGTCTTAAAATAAGTGAGTATTAAACATGTGTTGGAAAATTCCCATGCATGTGAGGTAAGAAGCTAGAGATGAACCAAATAGTCTATTAGACCAATTCAATTTGATTTAGGATATTTTCAAAGATTAATTCAAGCTACTAGTCAAATCCATGCATTCTTTTTCTTGATATTGCTTAACATCCATAGTCTCTTGTTTATTTTTAAGCTTAACTATCTCAAAATATCATAGATCCCAATATAAATAAGCCAACAATATTATAGGTTGAAAATATCAATAATAAAGAGTAGAATAATATATGAGCAATAAAATATATATCAAGGCCAATATAATAATGAAATAGCATTCACTTATAATATCAAATATGAATATAAAATGACCAATATCATTCATGTACATGCATGAAGAATACAAGTTTTATTAATTGCTCAAAATTTGTATACAAGTTTTAATACTTTTCTATATCTTGCTCTTCATTCAAATACATTTCAAGGAGCTTTGACTTCATAATATAGACATAGAGTATGACTCTTCATGTACTTGACTATTACTCTCCATATGACAACTCCCTGACCTTTGGCTTATCATTTTACCACTTGTATACTAGACTCTTCACTCTCTTCTTGCATGCACTTATAATATAAGATATTTTTGCACATCCTCACTTTACATATTTGCACACCTACATACATGACACTTATACACATTCTCTCAGTACATACTTGCACTCTTACATAACGTTTGTGCATTTCCTACACATTGCACTCTTACATGACACATGTATTTCCTGCATATTGCACTCTTACATGACACATGTATTACACTCTTATAGTAAATATAAATCACTCATCTAAACTAAATACCCAATCCCAATCTAGTACATATTTAAATTTGTACCATGAAGTTACTACGGGGGTACATTTGCATGTACCAAATAATGTAATATTCTCCAACATCTCTACCACATATTGTTGTTCTACTTGTGATATTTGAATTTATCTAAACATTGCTACATTATTATAAAGTTGTTATACATTTATCAGGCACCCATGTAGAGTGGTTCATAAAAAGAATCCATAATAACATTCATGCATTAGACAATATTACATTTCTACATTCATTTTTCTATATAAGTGTTGGTATCATACTTATGTAGTACCACATAGCTTTCATAAATTACAATAGATATATTAGAGCTAAGGGTTCTTCCCTTATAATAGTTATTGCTTTTATCTTCAAAGCAAATCCATTACTAGTAGTCATTTTTTAAATATCCTCCTATTCTAATAATACCTAATCCTATTATATGAATTTTCTCAATGGTTTTTGATGCAAACATACTACTACTTAGCTCTTCTAAAATTAGATCCCTCTCTCATGTTTATGATGTCTTAGTTTGTCAATGTTGTTCCTTTCTACTAGTAAGTCTTTGATACCTCTCTTATTAAAAATTAGTTGAGAGCAACTATTATGTGTATAGGGATGTATCATGAGTTGATCATGCTTGTCCTCCTTAACATTAGCATTAGTAAATACACTATTAACATAAATTACCAAATTTATTACAATTGATTCTGCCATTAGATCCAATGACATGAACCATGAGTTTATTACTTGATACTATATTAAAAATTTAATAAGCCTTTGATTTCCATTATTGTTCCACTACCTTCTTTATCCAACATGATCTATAATTCTTATAAATTTTGTGTATGTATTTTCTATTACTCCATCATTTCTTTCTACCTCCATATATTGCATGTAATCTCAACCATATGGCTCTTCTCTTTATTTCTCTTGATGTAGCTTGAACAAGCCTCCATTTTCCAGTCATCCCTAAGCAAATCTGCTTAGATCCTATTTGGCATTATTTTATAGCCATGTTCTATGATTAGGAACTTCATAGGTAGAGGTACAAACCTTGCATGTATGACAAAAGAAACTTACCTATTTGAGATCAATAAAAATATAAGTATTGAAAAAACAAATATTTTTTTGCATGATCCTCATAATAAAGAAATCAGATATACACATACACTCCTCATCTAAGTTCTACATATATTGGATGGTTATATTGCTCTCTAGCATAATCTAGTTCCACTTGTATCCATGCATGCAAACACCTATAGATTGTTATAGAAACTTTTTAAAAATAACTCATAAGGACTATGCATATTTTAGTTCAACCACTTCCTATATTGATGGTAGGGTTACTAGCAAAGTACTCAAATTATTAATACTATCCACACCATGATAAGCAACTATTAATATTGGACATAGTCCCAATAATAAACAAAAATTGTTGGCCAAAATTCTATTGTCTATGAGCATAAGAATGTTAATGATACTTGTTGTACCTTAGTGTGCATAAAATGTGTTGACCTTGTTTCACAATAGGAAAATATCACATGGAATATAAAGTAAACTTAGGATCCCAATTGAGATTTTTCTATGAAATAGAAAATTAAATTGAAACAACAATAATAGAATCCTAAACTGCTACCATGGTACACATACAATCATCAAAATATTGAAAATAGAATCCATAAATAAAAATAAAATAGTGGGTTGGAACCTAATTTCTTCTATTTTTTCTAAAATTAATGCATATATGAGCATGCACACTAGGTCACCACAATACTAGCATCTTGTAATGTGTACCTCAATAGAGTATCAATTATACACAGAATCACTATTTAAATTTAGATATCTAGACCTAATTTAGCAATATTTCAACTTATAATTTTGGCTTTTGCCTAATTGATATTTTCATACCCTTTTATATGCTTTGAGGCACATGAGTTTTTATGCAAGGGTATGCTAGATTGCATTTATAGATACTTGATTGCTTCTATAGTGCACATGGTATATAGGTAGGTATCCTCTTTGTTCATTTATATTATTTCTATATGTAAAATTTCCTCAAGAGGTGTGCATGTATGAGATAAATATTAAATACAATATATGACAATTAAGTAAATATATGCACCAAATTTAAAGCTTAATTTTTTGCTTTAAATTCATAGGATTGTTTTACATTTTTCACATGAAATTCTAATCAATATTGGTTTGTGTCATATGAAATCATTTTCATCCAAAGGAAATATTTTACTTATACCATGATCCTTATCATGTAAGAAAAAACCAATCTTAGGATAACAAACAAGAATGGTGATTGAGGTATAAATCATACAATACTCATAATAAAACATTGAGAGGTCTATGTCTAATTTGAGACACAATATGACTTTCATGGAAGATAAAATGCAAAAACTAAAATAAACTTGATTAAAATGTTCTTCTATGAAAGAAAAAGTAGATAGATTATAAAAATAGACCAAAGACTCACTTTTAGATTATTAAGTAATTTGAAGGAATGGTCAAAAAAAATGATTCAACAAATTGACAATACCCTACTTAAGGACTATTCATAAACAACCATAGTTTATGAATTAATTGCTCATAGAACAAGTTAAGTAATCAAAAGGTTATAAATGGAAGTGTCTCTTATGACAACCAACTTTATAACTCTACTACTTTGAATCAGTTTGAATGTTTTTCATATTGAACTTATAATTTTAGTTTTATATTATTTAGATGTAGAATTAGTCTTATAATACCTACAATAAACTAATAGTTTTGAAGTTCTAAAGAATTATGTAGAATTAGTCTTATTACGCCGATAGGCTTCCTACAATGGCAGCCAGGAAGGTCAGCCAGGCTGTAAACAATATTAATATTTGATTAAAAAAGTCGATATTAAGAAAATTATCTGCAGACATTAAGGGTTAGGTGGATTTAAAATATTTAAAAAATATTTAAATTATTTAAACTAAAATGGTGCCCAAACTTTCTAATAACAAATATCTATCACACCTAAGAAATGAGATAGGCGCCTCTAGATTAATAACTCTCAGTGTTTATAGATATATATTTTATATATCTAAGCTAGTAATACCTACAATAGACTAATAGTTTTAAAGATCTTTAGATGAATAGTTTTAATGATATTATTAATTTGAAAACTTTAAAACCCATATAGTTTTACATTCTCATAAAACTTGGTATCATTACAGAATTATCATTGTGTTTTTGTTTAAGAATTTGATGCTTACCCCTGGATAACTGGTTTCATCCTATCATTCATAATTTCATATTATCAAGCCTCCAGACTAGGACCATTAAACAACAAAATCCCTGACGTTGGCAATCATGATTGTTTATTTCCCACCATTGTAAAAAAGAACTTCATTCTTTCAGTTTCGGGTATTTGTCAGCTTACAGCTACAATCCTGATTTCCGCGCATGAGGTTGCAGAGTATAACAAAAATAGAAGAGATTTGACAATATCCCAGTTGTGACGAACCTTTAGAAGATGTCAACCTAAGCGATATCAGCGTTGCCCAGAAATAAGGAGGAGAGAGATTTTGTCCTGTAGGTATGCCGCGTCCAATTTTTGGTTGACAGTCGAATAATTGACAACATGATACCAACAAAAATCAAAAGAGATAAATTAGGCATATACAGCTGAACGTTTTACTGTGACGAAATATGGAAACTTCTCTCACAGTTGGACCTTTTCCTTATTCTCCACGCAATCAAAAACAAAATCAGGCGAGCCAACCAAAGTCATATTCGCAGGCGGGAATGGTAGAGATAGTGTAACGGCAGCCCCAGCAGGCCCCACAGTTTTTGCCACTTTCCCACCGCAGGCTCTTCCTGCTTCAGAATTTATTTGCATGCTTCGTTGAATCTTTTCCACTTCCCATTATAATAATACTCCTCTCATGATTGAAACTTGGTATTACTGTTGGTCACATGCGCCTCCGCTCCCGCTTCTCCTCGCATCCTACAAATCTTCTGTAGCATGCGCGCCTTTCTCTTCTCTGTTTTGATTCGGTGGAAGCAGAGAAAAAAACAAATATCCCCAAACTCCATCATTATCATCTTCGGTTATTTTCTTGGAGGATCCGCTAAATCATTAGGACTACAAAATGCTGCTGTCCTCTCCATCTCTAAAGCTTGAGTGACCCTTCTTAATAGAGTTGTTGACAAAAAAATTATTTGATGGCTTTGAGTTCGGATCGATATTGCTCTCAGGTGTGGGAACTTATTGCGGAGGACGATAAGCTTGAGGCTTCTGACGCAGAAGATAATAATTATTCCTTTTCGCCGACGAAATTGGTTTCTGCCGCCTCCACCTCCACCGCTAATACCACCCGAACTTGTGGTGCGAAATCGGGAGGAGAAATGGATAACAGAAATTCAAAGGGTGCATCTGCTTCTGCTTCTGTTTCTTCCTCTTGTAAGAAGAGATCTTTGAAAACCAGCAAAACAATTTGTCACAGAAATATGCAGCCGTCCGCCTCAGAGCATGACAGCCATATCTGGACCGAGCGTGAGAGGCGTAAGAGGATGAGAGTCATGTTCTCCACTCTTCATTCCCTCTTGCCCCACTTGGCCCCTAAGGTAATATTACCCATTTTTCTCATTCATTCAAGTCAATTTTTGTAAATTTCAAATAGTTGTATCATGTTTATCATAGTATTATCTATGTTTTTTTCTCATAATTGAAATTTTATTTTTTATTAAGATTAATTTATGTTTTTATCTTACATTAAAATTTCTTCCAAGTTAAATACTTTTATTCCTACTATTTAAAAAAACACATATTACTATATTTAAAAAACACATATTAACTCTTATGTATCTCATAATTTCACCTGACTTGCAGATGCTTATCTATCTCCTAATTTCACATCTAAATTGATGTTACCTAAATTGCAGATGCTTAAAATCATTATACGCTGTTTATAATTTGTTAATTAGTTATTATGTTTGAAGCTTGTTAGGTCTTAATCTTTAGGTAAGATAGAAAATTGCCTGACACTGTATGGAGTCGCTTTTTTTTTTATTAAGTAAATACTTCTTATACATATACATATCCGCCGTGGGGATTGAACCCGGGTTACATCATATAATAGCCTCCTTGCCAGTAAACCACATCAGGCGGAGGGAGTCACTCTTATTACATTATCATCATATAGTAGTATTACAACAAAATTTGGGTATTATCCATTTAACAAAATTCCTACTAGATCTCTTTTTGAAATGTTGAAAAAATTAATACATAGTACATAGTTTTAGCCTTACAAAAAAATGTTATTGGTCATAATTTAATACGTTGATGTTGTGAGAAGACGGACAAATCAAGCATAGTAGACGAAGCCATTGGGTACATAAAATCTCTGGAGCAGTCGGTGCAAGTGCTGCAGCTCCAGAAAGAGAAGATTCGATCGTGTGCCCACAGAGGTTTCCACATGCAGGAATGCGCAGAGCACGCCTTACAGACATGGTCGTCTCCCAACGTGGTGCTGAGCGTGTGTGGGGAGGATGCACAGATTGGAATCTGCACCATGCGCAGGCCGGGACAGCTTGCTGCCATTTTTTCTACGCTGGACAAGCATAACGTGGAGGTTATCACCGCTCAAATATCTGGAGACTGTTACAGATGCATGTACATGATCCATGCCCATGCTCCTGTAAGACCTCTAATTTTTTTTTTTTTTTTTAGCAATTCCTGTGAGTCAATTGTTTGTTTTAGATGTGTTTGATTATAACGTAAGATAATTGTGCAGATGACAAAAGCGGCACCGGCACTGGAGGCATTTAAATTGGTAACTGGAGACCTCCTATGTATTTTTGGCGATTATAGTTCCTGTGGCTATTGATAGTTACATGTTTCCTGTGCATGTTATTGTAAAACATATTGTTAATGGAGTTGTGAGAGGCAGCAAGTTGAAGGAACTTGTGGGCTCTATGGGTTCTATTCTTAACTAATCACTCTTGCAGTATGGTTAATTTTAACTTCTATGCATGCCCTTGGGTAATAGAAGGGTAATAGAAATGCAAGGTGACTGGCACGTATTACTACGCGTCTTCTGTGTCTCTGTTCTGTGCAGGCGTATGTATTAACATTGGCTACATTTATTCCAGTACTCCACAATCTTTTGTAATATATTTATGTTTATGTAGCCAATTTTGGTTCTGCTTTATTATTATTATAGGGGTAACATTTTCAGTTTGAGTATATTATTATAGATTTCACATTTTAAATAAAATATTAATCTATATCAATTAATTGGAACGTGTTTTTATTTTTTAATTAATTGTTTAGTATAGTTAATTTTTTTTGAATGAAAAAGCCAAAATTGTATTAATAAAGCTTAATCATACAAAACAGTGTGGGTGGGATTAACACACCCCAATCAACCAAGAGAAACTATTACAATTAGGAAGAAAAGTCACACTAACTGCAACAAACATATCACCTAACATATCTTTGTACATAATATCAGGAATCAGCTATCAGAAAACATAAGAGCAACAATCATGTAGAAAGAACTGAGACCAGTGACGAGGAGTTGCAGATCCATGATCCCGGTGCGTTCTGCCAATGGTTCATAAGTTGCCGAAGGTACTAAAACTCTATGTTGACTTTCTTAATTTGGGCAAAAATCTGCAACCAGCAATCATAGAAAACCTCATATTTATCGATAGATGAAAAATACAAAGAGGATTCTTGTTTGGGAAAAAATAACTTTGTTGCGGGTTTTCCATATGTGGAAGAGAATAGCAATTCTGAATATATGCCAAACCACCGAAATATTTGTGGAGAACTGAAGAGGGTCTCCCAATAAGATATGCCTCCAGGAGCATGAACCAGCAATAAAAGGTCTCGAAAAATGAAAGAATCCAAGACCAAGCCTGTCTAGCCCGAGAACATTCCCAGAATAAATGAACATAGTTTTCCTCCTGACCACAGAACTTACAAGAGACATCATCAACTCCCAAGTATTTCAGGCATTGACCAATAGGCAAACCTTGAAAAAGCACACTCCAAGCAAAAAAAGACTGCTTTGGTTCAATATATTTAGCCCATACAATATGAAACCGAGATTTCCAAACAGACTGAGAAGAATTTAAATTCCATCTTCCATTGAGCATGGCTGCCATAGGAACTGCAGGGGAAAGCCAGGAATAACCCAAATGGGCAGAATACTTAAGCAATGAAACATGTTTAGGCCATTCCCAATCACACCACCATGGCTTTTGAAAATGTCTAGACAACTTGGACCATACGCAAAAGGGAGTGTGATCAATAACAGCTTCATAAGTGGATTTATCATCTTGTTTCAAACCATAATAGTGTTTAAAATCTTCCCAAGGGATCCAATTCTTAGTATGAAAGGAAACAAAATCAGAAAGTAATGCAATTCCTTTTTTATAAAAGCGTTGGGCTCTAACCCATTGCACTTGTGCTAGTGGCAAACCTTCATAAGAAATAGCCTGAGACCACCATACATTCAGAAAGGAGATAGAAGGGCCAACTTTCCCGCCAAAGCCCTTCCAGGATAACCAAGGTTTGAGAGCTTCCCAGGCTTTCCAAATGCTTTTAGCCACGAAGGACCCTGAAATCTTGACAGGAACAGGGGCAGTAATAAGCGTATGAAGATTGAGGCCTTTCCAAACTTTTCTGCCCAAGGGAAGCCCAGAAGAAATACAATTTCTAAGTAAAATTTTCCAAGCCTCATCTCCTTGCAAAGAACGAGTTATCCATTTGGCACATAAAGCAAAACCTTGCTTTTGACAGTCAAACAAACCCATACCACCCGAGTGCTTAGGAAGACAACAAATATCCCAAGCAACTCTGTGAAATCCTCTTTTACCAACAACATTAGACCATAAAAAATCCCGAAGAAGCTTTTCAAGTTTCTTGTAACAATTCTTGGAAGGAACCCAACAAGAAGAATAATAAACATGTGTAGAAGCTAAAACTTTAGAGCAAATTTGGAATTTACCCGCAAGAGACAGCTTTTTAGAAGTCCAATAAGCTATCTTTTTCTCTACCTTTTGCACTACATATCCCCAAAGTTGAGCAGGAGATCCTTGAAATGCAAATGGAATGCCCAAAAATTTAAACATCTCACCCGGTTGTATCCACTTCCATTGTTTATCAGATAACCAGGGAGGAAGAGGTTTCAAAGATTGTCTGAAACAAGATGTTTTTCTCCATTGAACATTAGATCCTGAAGCTAAACAGAAAAGCTCAAGGCAAGCTAAAGCATGAGAAACATAAATCTCATCTTTTGATAAAGTCAAAAAAGAGTCATCAGCAAAATGACCATTAATCAACTACTGAGAAGAGTGAGGCAGGGAGATCCCTTTAATAAGCCCTTGAGATGCTCTATGTGCTAGTAGATAACCAAAAGCCTCAGCTGCCAAAATGAATAGAGAAGGTGCTAAAGGGCATCCTTGTCTTACTGATCGAGCTAAAGGAATACTTTCAGATTGAGCTTTATTAAGAGTAAGAACAGCAGAAGCATCTTGAAACAACATTTGAACTGAATGAATAAAATTATCTCCAAAACCTAAAGCCTTAAGCATAGCTAAGATGAAATACCATTCAATTCTGTCATATGCTTTTTCAAAGTCAATCTTAATAAAAAGGACATCTTGAGAAGAAGCATTAGCCCATTCCATACCTTCCCATACAGCAATAACGTTATCTAAAATATACCTGCTCTGTACAAATCCTGTTTGCTCTGGTCTAATAATAAGAGGAAGCAAGGGTTGGAGTTTCAAAGCAAGAGCTTTGGCAATAATTTTATAGCTAACATTCAAAAGTGTAATGGGCCGCCAATTAGTGATAATCTCTGGATCACCTTCTTTAGGGATGAATTTAACATTACCTTTGTTGATAAGTGATCCCAGAGAGCCATTAGATATTGCTTCCTTATACACATTGAGTAAATCTGACCCAAGCATGTCCCAAAACTCCTTATAAAACTCACAGGGAAAACCATCAAGACCAGGTGCTTTATCATTGGCCATATGAGAAAGAGCAGATTTAAGATCCTCCAAAGTGAGAGGAGCATCACAAACATCCCTTTGAGTTGGAGTGAGCCTAGAAGGGATGGCAACACAACATTCATCAAGAGCCTATTGTCTTGCAGGAGTTAAAGGTTGTGAAGCAAAAACATGTTGATAATGTCGGACAAAAGCTGTAGAAATCTCTTGCAATGAAGTAAGTCTGACACCATCCACTTGTAAAGCTTGAAACTGAGTAATATTTGGAGGAGGGCGTAGTCTTTTAAAAAATTCTTTAGACACTCGATCACCCACTTTAAGCCAATGAAGGCGAGCTCTCAACTGAGCACCTTTAGCTTCATAAATCTCAGCTTTTCTCATCTCATGTCGGATAGAAGCTGCAAAGTCTTGAAGATTTGAATTAAAAGGGTCAGACTCCAATCTGACAGAGACTCTGGCAAGCTCAGATTTCAAAACCATATTTGATTTTTTTCTTCTTCTTGCAACTTCAACTCCCAGAGTTCTCAGAAGAAAAGTTGTTCTTTTGATGGCATCATTCCACCACTCGATCCAACCAGAAGGACCTGAATGCCTGGGGATAAGATTCCAGATTCTACAAATATGGGCTTTCATTGCTGCACTTTGAAGAAAGGAAGTATTAAAATAGAACTGGGATTGAAATTGGCTAGAAGATTGAGAATGAGACTCAACAGAAAACAAAATGGGGGAATGATCAAAAAATGAAGTATCAGGAATAACAGAAATAGTAGGCAAATAAGGGGACAGGCGAGCCATATGAAAAGAGGAACTCTCAGAAATCATAGCTCTATCAAGACGTCTTAGAACATGAGATTCCCCAGCCTAAAAATTAGACCAGGTAAACCACTGAGCTGTTAAGAAATCAGTAGGAGAAAAACAAATATTGGGGTCATGAAGGGCCAATTTATTCTTCATAAAGTAAAAGGCTTCACGCTCACCAGCACACCATCTCATTGGCACGTGACTGAAATGGTCAGAAGCTTTCTCAACCATATTAAAGTCACCGCAAAGAATCCATGTGGCAGCAGGCATGGAAAAAGCTAACCATCACCATAAAGCACATCGATGTGGAGCATCATTGGAAGCATAAATATTAATAATTCCAAAAGGTTTACCGTTGAACTCAAACAAAACCCATACTGCTTGATGTGAAGGATCAACACCCCAAGTCACAATATTAGACTGCCACTTAGATGCAATGAAAGTGATAGCTCCTCCTTTTCCAAGGGAATGATGAGTAGCAAAAAACTGCCCATGGGGCCACAAAAAGCTACATGTACACTGCAGAAGAAATCCAGCAATCTTAATTTCTTGCAAATAGACAAAATCTAGAGCACCAAACAAACGAGCAGCATTGGCTAACTCGCTACGGACCGTATATTTTCGGGTTGGGTCCGTCAAACCCCTAACATTCCAGGAGAAGAAAATCATGAGGATTGGTTAGGGTGGGCTGCCTCCAAAACATCCTCTGAGTCTTCCAAAGCATCTAGGGACCCAAAAGAATTCTTGCCAAAATTCCCTTCTTCAAGTGGATGCATATTATCAGAATGTCGGTTACGCGCAACTCTCAGTGGACTGCGAGAGCGGCGAGCCTTGTAAACCTGTCGATCTTCTGCAATAGGTTGTTGGAAAACAGAGAAAACAAACTCTTCAGGAGAAGAAGAGGATCCATTAATTTTAGTAGGGATAGAATTGTCTGCAACAACTGAGGCAAAAGAAGATCCAGACCGAAGAGAATTACCATGGGGAAGAACTAGAGAGGGAGAGGAATTAGAAATTGGAGGAATTGAAGAAGGAGGAGAATTGTATAGTTAATTTGAATATATTATGTTTTAAAATAAAATACTTCTTTTTGAATATATCATTATATATCTTATATTTCAAAATAAAATAATTTCTTTATTCAATTGTCCTTTGAAGTTTTTACAATTTTTTTTTTAATTAAAAAAGCTAACATTAACAAAAATACTTAAAACATTTAAAATAGCTTAGATATAAAGGATATATATTTTAAAAAGCCAAGAATTATCAATCCCGAGGTGCCTATCTTCGATATCACACCCCCAAGAAATGAGATAGGCACCTCTAGATTGATAACTCTTGGCGTTTTTAGATATATATCCTTTATATCTAAGCTAGTAAGATATACAAACATCAATTTCAACCATCGTTATAAATTTATTATAGTGTAACTATTAGAATATTTTTATGTTCTAGTTGCCCTATATAAAAAAAATATGACACTTCTATTTTACTCAACCCTTCCCTAACAAATACATTATGATTGACACAAAAGTTTAAAGAAAGTATAATATGTTCTATCTCTTTTACTTAATACAAATAATGTACATAAATATGAAAGGTGCCACTAAATACATGAAAATTCTTTTATAATATGATACTTAGATGCTAAACATGAGTGGAATGTTTTAACTTTTTATTTGATGAAAACAATTTACATGCATACAACAACTTGAATCTAATAAAGTTGTTTTTGGTTGTTTAATATATTCATACCCTTCCATAAGTTAAATGTTATAACCCCTTGAGGTCTTGTGTTTCTACTGGTCGACAGGCAGTTGCCCTAGTGGCTAAGATGATGATTTTTTCTTAAGTGGTCTTGTGTTCAAACCCCTTGAGGGTGGTTGTTGATGTAATTTGTAAACGTTATCCTAAAAAGAAAATGCTATAGAATTTAGGGATGTTATGTTATATTATTTTGGCTCATATATTTATGTCACAAGGTCTACCTTGTCACATATATGTATGTGTATATGTGTGATGGGATTTGAGAGAAAGGTAGGTATAATCTTCCCTCCTTTATATTGTATTTAAGTTCTTTAGAATGATTAAAAAATAGTTAAGGATTATCTCTTTAAGAGATATAACAATTACAATCAATTTTTTTTAAGTCTTATCATGATTAAAATATTGTTAATATTTTTTAGTTAAATTAAACATTCAAACTGATTATCTCACTATAAGAAAGATCATGTGTTTGTGATGCTTGTACCAAGGTGTTATATAATGAAATACCTTAAAGTTTATCATAGAAATTTTTGAGATATTAAATACATATATCATACCCAAAAGTATTTATAGAAAAGATAGAGAGATATTGGGAAAGAGTTTATGCACTTCTCATATGGGTGAATGAAAGGAACAAAGTGGAAAAAGGGAGTTCAAAAAATTTTAAGCAAGTCAAACCATTCTCCTTTAGGTACTTGGGTTTTTTCAAAGAAGTGAATGATTGTGCGAGGTTTTCATCTGTGTTGAGCGCAAGAAGCGAATAATGGTTTTAGTGGGATATGTTGCAGGAGACCCAATATGGGTTAGAAATATATCTTTCAATAGATCTTCACACTACGACCTTGATTGGCAATGACATTCAATATGTTGCACAAAATAAAAGTGAAAATCATACCTTTCCTTGGTGTCCAAGGCATGGATTAAAGAAATATCAAAATAAGTTTCAAGCAACTAATCAAAAATGGTTTAAATATCAAGCAAATCTAATGTTAAGGAGCACCTTCAAAACAAATCCACTATAAAAACCCTTTTCAAGGGCAAGGATTTCCAAGACTCGATCCCAAAAATAAATTTTAGGGATGCTCTCTATGGTGGATAGCCTCAATCTAATGCTAACATTAGGGCTTCCCATAAACCTCTAAGAGTGCCTAACATTGATCCTAGGAAAATAATTGATAAGCTAGATATGGGAAACATTCAGATTGGCATAGAAGATATAGAAAAAATATGACTAATTTATCATTTCTTAGGTTTTTGCGTAAGCCTATCTACTTTCAAATTTTGGGCTACAAAAAACTGAAAAACAAAAGATGAGTTACAAATGTCTATTTATCCAAATGGTTATTTTCTTGTTTTATTTGCTAATAATGAAGATAGAGAGAAAACATTTCCAAGGGGTCCTTGGTTCTTTGGAAGGGCAGGGTTTTTCATGAAGCCTTGGCATACTAAATTTAAAACTAAAGAAGAGATGCCTTCTACAGGTCCCATGTGGCTTAGACTCTTTGACCTCCCATTTGAATTTTAAAATTTGGTTGTTTTTTCTTCAATTGGAAACTCTTTTGGAAAATTTATGATGATTGTTGATTGTACTCAAAATTTGAACATATTATTTATGCTTGGATTTGTGTTTTAATGGATTTTGAAAAACCCTTACCTAAAAATATCTCATTACAATTTTGGGAGGACACTTGGGAGCAAGCGGTGGACTATGAGAACATTCCTTTTCATTGTAGAATTTACCATGAATATAGTCATTTGGCTAGTGTTTGACCAAATAAAATTCCAAATCAAAAGAAAGAGGATACAAACTTAGCAGGTTTCCAAATGCCTAAGAAGAAGAACACTAAAAAAACCAGTTATGAAGGATCAATTGAAGTTATCAACTAATATGTTTGAAATTATTTCCACAAATGATGTCCTAGGTGAGGAAGAGGAAATAATGGAAATAGAAATATTAGAAACACAATTTAAATATGCAAGAAAAAACTCAGAGACAAACTAGCAAATCAAAGGTTTTTAGCAAAAAATGGAGAAAATATACACAAGAAAAACAATCTTTTAAATGTTGAGACTTCAAATAATACAGGTCCCAAGATAGACTTTATTGAACCTTCCAATAATACTTTGGCTTTGTACATGCATTCTTTGAGTTTAGAAACCATCCCATATTCATTTGAGGTAAGTTAAGAAATAGGAAAAAATTGAAGATGGATTCTAACCAAAAGGTAGATCGCAAGACCAATCAACATCATATGGTAAAAGAAGGTGAAAAGCTTGTAGAGTAAGGTAATATTGATGCCCTTGCTAAAATTTTTAGCCTTGGTATTAATGAATATCATCACTTGGAATATTAGAGGACTCAAAGGGAGTATTTCAAAATAAAATAAAATTAGAAAAATAATTTAGAAAAACCATCTACATCTTGTTTTCCTTCAGGAATTAAAGACATCAATAGAGGGAATAGAATCAATTGTTAGTAAAATTTGGCTAGCTAGAATGTTTGCTTCCCTCAGTTCCTAGAGGAATTTTGGTGGTATTGCTTGCCTTTGGGACCCAAAAGAAGTAGTTATTCACCATATGGTTAGCAGTTGGGGTCTTTTAGCTATAGCTATTCAAAGTAGATATTCCAACCAAATTATGATCTACATAATTGTTTATGTTCCAACTACTTTGGAAGAAACGAGAAGATAGTGGAAGGATATAACTTATAGTATCTCTCATTTTCCTTAAGATTGGATCTTGATCAGAGGAGATTTTAATACCATCCTCTCTCTGGATGATAAAATTTGGACAGGAGCACTGACCTCATGAGTGAATATATTTCAAACCTTCATCTTGTGGACATCTAGCCAAATAATGGCCTTATGACTTGGTCTAACATTAGGCAGGGTTTAGCTTGTATCATGGAGATATTGAATATGTTCTTGCTCTCTAACAATTTCTTAATCCAAGGTCACATTCCTAAGGTGAAGGCTCTTAACAATGATGGTTCAAATCATTGGCCAGCCATGGTGCAAATATGGGAAACCAATATTAGTTTCTCACCTTTTTTATTTTGTGGGTAAGTTAATATTTCATTAAAATGGGGTCTTGAAAGGGCCCCAAAATGTTTTTACATCAGGTCATCAGACCAAATACAAGGCCACAAGAAAGGCCTAAGGAAAATCCCAAATATGGGCCAGAGGAAATGCCTCAGGAAAGGCCTAAGGAAATACCAAAGGATGGCCTGAAGGAAAACGCACCTGAAGTGCCAAGTGGGAAAAATTTTAAAGTTTCACCCAATAGAAAAATTGAAAAGCCCGCCCAATGGGTGATTTGAAAATTCTCTCCAAGGTAGGGAAAACAAAAATTTGAAAATCATATGTAGGGGATAAATAAAAAATAGGTATTTCGCCAAGGAAATACCAAAAAAACAAAACTGCCAAAAACAAAACCACCCCGAACAACAAGATGGAACAAAGGAGCTGCCAAGAAGAAAAATCCACCCAGGTAGGATTGGGAAACACACAAGGATGCAATTAAAGGAACAGAACAACATCCTGCTTAGGCCTAAAAATGGAATAGCAATCTAGGGATCTTCGTCGGCCATGAAATCCCCTTGCAAAGAGGTTGAGCTACAAAGATGCTAGCAGAAGCAAAAAAAGTAGTAAGAGCAAAACTGCAAGCCATAGGAAAGATACGGGGAAGTTCCTAGGGAACCCAAAAGGAAGAAGCCCTAGGGTGAACAAGTTGCAGGTGTCAAACACAGAGCAACCCAGACCAAAAAAAAGTAGCAAGAAACCTTAAACAACTTTCAACATCGCTAATGAATAACTTTTAGAAATCAGATAAGAAAGACCAATGGGATCATAGCAACAAGCAACACATATATTCCTCGTAAATCCACAAAAAATGTTGATAACCCACCAAGAAGTCCACATCCACAAACCCAAAGAGCAGAGTCACAAGAATAAGAACATGATCCCAGTCTTTACCAAAAAGATGTTGTGCAAAACTACTCAAGAAGCAACTCTCCCATAGCCATGGCCTCCCGCACATGGAGAACCACTAAATATCGACACCAAGTAGAAACCTGCAAAAATTTGGTACACACTGACAGAACCAAGGAAAAAATCCTTGAAACAACCCAGAAGGCCCAAGAAAGGTCCTAGGGATGTCCCAGACCAGAGGCACTCAAAATAACCCTTCAAATAGGTATGGAAGGGGGCATACAAAAGGAGAAGTGATACCCCACCCCAAGGAGATCATCTGCCAAACTATCCAGCCAAGAAGGAAGGGCTAGGGAAGTTCCAGAGAACTGGGATAAGACCAGGGAAGGGGGAAGCAGGGAAGCAAAATAGGATTTCCCAGGGAAGTCCCCTATCTCACATTTTTTATTTTAGTTAATGTGACTTAGAAACAATTCCTTTAGACCTTGGTTGCAACAATGGTGGAAGGAAGGTAAACCACGGTATGGGACTAAGATGTTCTATTTTATAAAAAGGTTGCAATACATTAAATCCAAAATCAAGATTTGGAACTAGAAGGAGTTTGGGGATGTCCAACAAAAAAACATGAAGTGATTGCTCAACTTGAAATTTTGAATAAGAAAATCTATTTAGATGACCTCATAAATAGTAGAAGTATAGATGAAATTAGACTCACAACTTAGTTAGAGGAATGGAAAAAAAAAGAATAACTCTTATGGAAGAAAAAATATAGGATCTAATGGCTCAAAGAAGGAGATCGAAACACAAATTTCTTCCTTAAATCTCTTCTAGCTCGAAGATCTCACAACTTTATTTCTTTCTTAAAATCATATTCTGGATACATTAACTACACTTGGGATGGCATGAACTCTATTATTGTCAATTACTTTTCCAATTTTTTTTATGCTACTCCTCTTGACTCGACTTCTCAAAAAAATGTTCTTCAAACAATCCCTACTCTTATCACTTCTAATAATTCTATTTTGACTACCCTAGTTACTATCAATGAGCTTCAACAAGTGTTTTTTAAAATGTAAAAAGGGAAAATCCCATGTCCTAATGGTTTTCCTATTGAGTTTTACCAAGAGTTTTAAGATATCTTTCATGTTGATTTAATAGAGGTGGTGGAAGAAGCCAAGAAATCTAAATAAATTTTAAAGGTTATCAATAAAACTTATACAGCTCCAGTTCCAAAAGCTCAAAAGGCAGAACATATCTCAGCTTTTAGACTTGTAGCTTTATGTAATGTTCTTCTCAAAATCATTACTAAGATCATGGTGAAAATGTTGAAGCCTCTTTTGCATAAGATTATTTTCCCTAAATAATGGGGTTATGTGGAAGGGCGTCAAATAGTGGATGAAATAGTTCTTTCTCAAGAAGCCATCCATTCCATGGAAATGCAAAAATATCCTTCTATGTTCATTCATTTAGACTTATCCAAATCTTATGACAGAGTGGATTGGCACTTCCTCATAAAAGTTATGAGGCAATTTGGCTTCTCTCAATATTGGATGGACTAGATTATGGGATGTATCTCTTTAGTTTCCTAATTAGTTCTTATCAATGGTAGACCTTCATAGTTGTTCCCAACTTCCAAAGGTATTAGGAAATGTGACCCCTCTCCCCTATTTATTCATCATTCTTGCTAAATGTCTAGGTAGGACTATAACCAAAAATAGAGATAACATAACCCTTAAGGGAGTTACCGTTGCTCATGAAGCTAGGTCTATCTCTCATCTTCAATTTGTTGATGAATTTACTCTTTTAGGTAAAGCTATAGTTAAGGAAGCTTCTAAAATTAAGCAAATCATTATCTATTTTTCTAAGGCTATTGAGCAATTGATCAATGAAGACAAATCTAAAGTCATTTTCTTTCACTACTCTCCTAGATAGGAATCCATGGTCCTAGATAAATTAAGATATAAGAAGGCCTCCCTTCCAATCACTTATTTAGGCATTCCTATCAATATTCAAAGATAGAAAAAAATACTAGAATTGGTTGTTGGATAGAGTTAAGAAGAAAATTGGAAAGTGGACCAATAGGTGGATTTTTGGGGGGGGCATAATTACCTTGGTAAAGTTAGTCCTTCAAGTTATACCTATTTATGTGTCTGCTATGTTGAATATCCCAAAGGTTGTTCTTCAATAATTAGATCAAATCAATCATCGATACATATGGAGTTGTACTAAGGAGAAAGAAAATGGGCCTTGGTGAAATGGGATACTTTATGCCTTTCCAAGAATGAAAAAAGGTTAGGATTCCAGTGTGTTATTAATAACAATGAGGCTTTAGCTTCTAAATTGTATTGGAGGATTTTTCATAACCCGAATGCTTTTTGGGCCAAAAATATTTGTGCTAAATATGTTGAGAATAAAAGTCCTAAAGACCTTGTTCACTATCAATTGCCTACCAAAGGTTATCCTATTTTAGCGATTCTTAAAAGTGGTGAGGATTTGATAAAGCAAAATTTATTTTGAATCATTCAAAATGGTCAAATGGAAAAGTTTTGGACAAATTCTTGGGATGGTCACCAGGCTTTGATAACTCAGTTTCTCGATTGGAAGCCTTGGATGGAGGAGATTCACCAGGCTAACTGGATAAAGGTAGCTAATTACTATTGGTACCATACTAGTAATTTAGAGGTTGGTAGATATTGGATCCCTATTAAGGACTGGCCTATTCAAATTCCAAAAAGGTAAAGAAAATACATCCAAAATATCCTTCATATGATATCTCTCTCTTGGTCCCATGATAAATATTGTTTTAGATGTAGCAACACTACTAAGGGTGAGTATTCAGTTGCTCAATGTTATTTGACCTTATGCCATAATAATCCCAACCAATCATATGACATATTTACTTAGTTGTGGGCTCAAAATATCTGGCCTAAGGTGAGGTTCTTTACTTATATTTTATTGCATTACAGGGTGCCAATTGGTGAGCAACTTATGAAATGTGGTTTTCATGGTCTGTTTAGATACGAAATGTATGGAGAGAATGTGGAAACTCTTAGCCATATTTTTATTGAGTGTATCTTATCCTTTGAGCTATGGAGGAGAATGGTCATCTTACTTGGCTTACAATGGTCCATTTTTTTTACTTTTGAATAACTTTGGAGGGATTGGCCTAAGTAGGAGGGTCTTGATCATTTTATTAGGTAGTTAGTTTGGATGGGTTCTACCATTCTACCTTGGAATATCTAGAAGGAAAGGAACAACCAGATTTTCAATTAGGAGAGGAATTATATTTACTATATTCACAAAAATACCAATGCCAACTTAATTGAATCAATTGAACATCTCCTTAATCACCCCCAAAAATCCCACCAAAGATGGGATCAAGTGATGCAAATATTGAAGATTAACTCTTCTAAGGTAAACCAACTTAAAGGGAATGTGAGTAATTAAAATATGGATAGAACAAGGAATTGGTAGCCTCATCCTAAGGATTTTGGAAAAGTCAATACCGATGGAGCCTTTAGGGGAACCCTAGAAAAGCTAATGTAGAAGGAATTGGTAGACTTTCATATGGTTCCCTAGTTTTCACTTTTGTTGATAATTTGGGTATCCTTTCCAATAACCTTGTTAAGGGGTATGGTATTATTAGAGATATTCAAGAGGCTACTAAGGTTGGATGGAAAAAGGTGTTGGTTGAATTTGACTCTCAAGTCATGATTAACCTACTAAAGACTCCTTCTAAGAATCATAAGGTTGATTGAAGATTAAAAATAATTGTTAAGAAGATTCAAGTAATTCAGATGGCCTTTTTGAAATTTGAATACAATCATATGGTCAGAGAACATAATAGGAGTGTTGGTACTTTAGCTAATTGGGCATTGGGCAAAGATGATCTTACTTACTATAGTCACCCTCCCAGATGGTGGGCTTCGCAAATAAGAGAAGCTCTTATTTCTATCATTTCTTTGGATGGCTCTAGTACTAGAGGTACCTAGTTCCTTTTTACTTTGTTTTTGCTTCTCTTTGGTTTAGTCAAGTTATTTTAGTTTCCTAGGTCAGACAGATATTTCTTATGTTTCCTCTGTTGATGCTTGCCTAAAAAGTCTTTTGGCCTAGATAGGCCAAAGTTGTTATCTATTTTTTCTTTCTTTTTAGCTTTTCGATGTGTGTGTGTGTTTTTTTGGGTGTTTTTGTCGTTTTTTTATGTTTTGTGTTTTTTTTTTGTATTTGTGTGTTGTTTTGTTATTTTTGTAGGTTTTTTGTGTGTTTTTTGTTTGTTGTTTTTTATATTTTTTGTTGTTTTTATTTTTTATTTTTTTGTCGTTTGTTGTCTTTGTGTTATTTTTTGTTTTTTGTTATTTTTTAATATTGTGTTTTTTTATGTTTGTTTGTGTTTTTGTATTTTTTTTGTTCTTTTTTTTGTTGTTTTAGGTATGCTTATTGAGTGTGTTGAAGGGGGCAGACCATATGCGAGCCCTAAGCAATTTTGGTGAAATAGATATCCCTACCTCCTTGGAACTTACCCGAAAGTGGCATCCCAATTAGAGAGTTTTTTTACAAACAAAATATATATAATAGAATATATAATTATTAAAGTTATAGTGGAATGCATGAGAGTCTCTTACCAAAATAAAACATAAAGCAAAAATTCAATTAAAAATTAATTAAATTAATAACCCAAATCTTATCTATGAAATATTATAAATTTTAGAATAAATATAATTAATAAGTTCTAATCATAAATTGAAAAATTAACCAAAAATATGAAATCAAGTGCTTTGAAATGGTAGATACTTTTTATGTTATTTACACACACAAATACCCGTGGGCTTGAAATCAATAAAAATACCATAAATTATAGCAACTTCTTGCACATTAAAATAATTATAATGTCCATATACCATAGCATCAATAATTATATTTCAAAGATTTGAAATATATATCAAGTGCTTTGAAATGGTAGATACTTTTTATGTTATTTACACACACAAATAACCATGGGCTTGAAATCAATAAAAATACCATAAATTATAGCAAATTATTGCACATTAAAATAATTATAATGTCAATAAACCATAGCATAAATAATTGTATTTCAAAGATTTGAAATATATATAAAATGAAAATTCTTTGAACTTCTCTAAAAATGAGCATATATATGCTTTAGAATAACCTCATGTTTCAACAACTAATATAATAAAAACACCCTAGTGGAAAAATTTACTCCATACATAATAATATGGGATTAAAATAAAATATTTAATATATAATATCAAATATTTTTGGAATAAAAAAATATAAATTTTTAACTAGAAATTAAAAATTTCATAATACAATGCAATTATAAATGACTCTATAAATAACTTATTAAATTTTATAGAAAATAACTCTATAAGTATCAAATACAAAAATACTTGAAAATGATGGGAAGCACCAATCTCTATTGGGCATCCTTTAGGTTGTAATTTCTTTTGTTTAGGACACTCAAGGAATGGTTTTGAAGCAAAGTGATGGAGTGGGTGCCTAGTGATTCGGGACCACTCGTGTTTGCGATTTCAGTGTTCTTCTTTGGGTCTCAGTTCTAGCCTTTTTGTTTTGGTTTGGATTCTTGCATAAGGTGTTGGATTTGGGTCTTTGCACTTGTGTATTTTCAGAGGCTTCATTTTGTAGTGATTGTGTTGCTCTCTTACTTTATGCTTGTCTTTTTGTTTTGTTGCTTTTACCAGAGTATCGAGATGTGACCTTGATCTTTGGTAGTCTCGCTATGTAAAAATGGATGGGGTCCCTTTAAAAACTCCATTTTTTATCTAATAAAAAAAATAACTTGAAAATAAAACAATCAAATACTTTAAAGTGTTAGAAAAATAATTATTTCAATATGCATTCTATTTAGACAAACATATATACACATCCATCAAGATCTAAGAATAGTATTGCATAATTAGAGGGAGTTGCCTAGTAGAGTTGAACTTGGGTCATTATGGGGGTAAGTGTTGGACAACTTACTGACAATACTCCAACTCTCTACCAGAGGAGAAATTAAGTATTTAATTATAAATATAAAATAATTTATTTAGTAAATTAGAAGTAAATCCTAACAAATGCATGTTAAACAAAACAAGAACAATATTTATACATAATAATGATATGGCTCAAAAATAATGCTAGTGCCTTTATTTATAACTAATTTTAATCCTTGGAAGCATGCTTATATGTAGGTTACACATATGTTTTGCATAGATAAATAGTTAACTATACATATAACATATTAAATGTTGAGAAAACTTATTATGATATCTATAACTTGAGTGAGCCTAATGTTGAAGACTTTGGAACTCTAAATAATAAGTTCAAGGTTGAAATTCAATGGGAGATAGAGTTGTACACCATGCTTTGATAATCATAATTGGTTGAATAAACACATATTTGGTAATAAACATCCTCAATTAGGATATTCCTATATGGCCTATGGCCTCATTGAGGTTAAAGACTACCTTACTTTATACCAAGATTTAGTGACATATTCTTAGAATTGAATTGACATGAATATTCAGTGGGAGAAAGAGTTGTACACCATGCTTTGATAATCAAATTTTGGTTGAATAAACAATATTTGATAATAAACATCCTCTATGAGGGTTGTCCTCTATGGAATATGGTCTCATTGAGGTTAAAGACTACATTACTTTACCTTATACTAAGATTTAGTGACATATTTTTAGAATTGAATTGACATGAATAAGATTATCTTTGTCCATAGTTAAATAAATTTAAAAGTTATATTTAGTAATATAGATATTTAAAAGAGAATCATATTGGCTTATTTTAAATTCAAATAAATTACATGTATATGTATAATATTCATGTAATATCCACAATATTCACATTTATATTATTCATTTTTCCTCCTCTAGACCCTAATTTACCCATTAAATTGGCATTATATTTGTTCTTGCCTCATTCATAGGACTTCTAATTGTATAAAATTTGCACGTAAGAAAAAATATTTAAAAATATTATCTAAAAAACTTTATTATAAAATAAATGATGATGGATCATTTTCAAGCAAGAAGAAAATTTATTTTATTATTATTATTAAATTGGGAGGATAAAAACTAAAATACTTGACATGTACAACTTCAATAGGAAAAACTTAGAACAAACCTTAAACACAAACATATTCATTATACAATGTTGATACAAAGCATATGAGGTGACTAGGTAATCCTCATCAACCAAAAATATTAGTTAATTATTTTACCAACTTTCAAGGTAGTCAGAGGAAGTGGATAAAAATTATATAATATATTTTTTAAAGGGTTGGGTTGTGGAATGATGTGGATATCAAATGTAAATTATAAGTAGTTGGTTGTAGCACAAAGGAAATCTAAAAATAGATGTAAGGAAAAAAATATTTCATGTTTGTTGCAATATGTGTCCTTTATGCACATAGTCTTGAATGTTTGTTATAACAGGTGACTTGTTGTATATGGTTTCAAATTGATAGAAAAGTTGATACAAATAGAAGATAGTAGATGTTATATAGTTTCTTCTTAATTGCACCCATTATTGTAGGTAATTTCCTCTTATAGTTACTTTTTAGATTGCATTAATATGGTATCAAAGCAAGTTGCTAAATTGTTGAAACTATAAAAGGATATAAGAAGCTATTTTTATGGGGAATAGATGTATAATGAAGTTTTAAAATAAACTTGATTTGGATAAGAAGAGTGGAGGATTCCAAGTTCCACTTAGATGAATGCATCTAACATTGCTCATGATGGCTATTATTTGAAATATATTCTACTACATGAGCTAGATCTCATGGTTCTTTTTCTAACTTAGGTGTTTGAAGCAAAAACATCCAAGGCAAATAGGAAATCTTCTTCAACTATAATTATTATTCAGTATTTTTATAAGTAGTGGGTTAGTTTGAGGAAGTGGATAAAAATTATATAACATATTTGGTAAGTCGTTAAGTGGTGGGAGAAAGTGGATATTAAATTTAAATGATAAGTAGTCCATTGTGACATAAGGGAAATCTACAAATAAATATAGAGAAAAAATATTTAATGTTTGTTGTAGCATGTGATCTTATGTACATGGAATTTAATTAACATGTGGTATATTATACATGGTTTTAAACTGATAAAAAATAATAGAAATAAAATCTAACAAATGCTATATAGTTTTTCTATTCACCAATTATTGTGTGTAATTTGCTCTTATAGTTTTTAGTCTACGTCAAACATAAAGTTATTCTAAATTTACCATTTTCAAATTCTAACTTGGTTTTCAATAATAAAAAGTTGATTAGTAACAATAGATCTATATACATCCACTATGACTAGCAATGCAACTCTACTCTTCTCAAATATTCATAAGCCATATTTAAATTCATATATTTTATTCAAGATATCATTAGTAAAATAATGCTATATTGTCAGTCTTATCATTCTATAGTTTCTTCTTGAGATAGTAGGTCAACTTTGCATAAGCTATTTTCTTTCCAACATCCTATAGACCTACCATTAATATCAATATAAGGTTATCTTTTTTAAAACTTTGTTTTTGTAATGCATCCTCACATTAATTTAATTAGCTCATTATTTACCCTCTATGTTGTAATAATACAATATATATTTCATCACTTATACAACTAGAACATAACATCACCAAATTTTCTAGTCATAAAAGAGTATCAATGATGCAGGAGCATCCAACGAAAGGCAAAATACAACAAAGTAGAAAAAGTGTCACGATATCGCGACATGTCGGCAAAGAAGAAAAGTGTCACGATATCGCGACATGTCGCATTATCGCAACCAAAAGCCGAGAGAAGGCTCAAGTAGAAAAAGTGTCGCGATATCGTGACATGTCGTAGAATCGTGACCAAAAGTTGAGAGAAGGCTCAAGTAGAAAAAGTGTCGTGATATCGCGACATGTCGCAGAATCACGACCAAAAGCCGAGAGAAGGCTCAAGAGAGAAAAGTGTCACGATATCGCGACATGTCACAGAATCGTGACCAAAAGCCGAGAGAAGGCTCAAGAGATAAAAGTGTTGCGATATTGCGACATGTCGTAGAATCGCGACCAAAAGTCGAGAGAAGGCTTAATAGAGAAAAGTGTCGTGATATCGTGACATGTCGTAGAATCGCGACCAAAAGCCGAGAGAAGGCTTAAGAGAGAAAAGTGTCGCGATATCGTGACATGTCGCAGAATCACGACCAAAAGCCGAGAGAGGGCGCAAGAGAGAGAAGTGTCGCGATATCGCGACATGTCACATTTTCGTGACTCAGGAAGGAGAGAGAAAGCACGGAGCAAAAATGTCGCGATATCGCGACATGTCGCATTTTTGCGACGCAGGGAGGAAAGAGAAGACGCAGAGCAAAAATTTTACGATTTCACGACATGTTGTGAAATCGCGACTGAAAGAAGACCAGAAGAGCCAGAGAAGAGAATGTCACGATTTTGCGACATGTCGTGAAATCGCGACCGACAGAGAGCAGAAAGAAGGCAAGGAAGGAAACTGTCGTGATATCGCGACATGTCGCGTTTTCACGACCCGAAACAGAGAAAGAAGGCAGAGAGCAAATTTTTCACGATTTCACGATCGAAATGGAGAAAGAGGAGCCAAAAAGGAAAGATGTCGTGATATCGCGACATGTCACGATTTCACGATCGAAAAGGAGAAAGAGGAACCGGAAAGGAAAGATGTCGTGATATCACGACATGTCGCATTTTCGTGACCAAAAGGCGAAGGAAGGCGCAGGAGAGAAAAATGTCGTGATATCACGACATGTCGCATTATCACGACCAAAGGACGAAGGAAAGCGCAAAGGAGAAAAAAACGTCGCGATATCGCGACATGTCGCATTTTCGTGACCAAAAGGCGAGAGAGGCGCAGGAAGGGAAAGGTGTCGCAATATCGCAACATGTCACATTTTTGCGACTCGAGAAATGCAGGAAGGCCGAAAAGCAAAAGTATCGCGATATCACGACATGTCGCATTTTCGCGACCCGAACAGGACAGGAAGGCATAGAATCCAAAAGTGTCGTGATATCGCGACATGACGCATTTTCGTGACTCGAGGAAAGCAGGAAGGCAGAGGAGCCAAAAGTGTCGCGATATCGCGACATGTCGCATTTTCGCGACCCAAATAGGACAGGAAGGCAGAGAAGCCAAAAGTGTCGCGATATCGCGACATGTCGCATTTTTGTGACTCGAGGAAAGCAGGAAGGCAGAGGAGCCGAAAGTGTCACGATATCGCGACATGTCGCATTTTCACGACTCGAACAGGACAGGAAGGCAGAAGAGCCGAAAGTGTCGTGACATGTCACATTTTTGCGACTCGAAGAGGATAGGAATGCGGAGAAGCCGAAAGTGTCACGACATATTGCATTTTTGCGACCCGAAGAGGACAAGAAGGCGGAGAAGCCAAAGGTGTCGCGATATCACGACATGTCGCATTTTCGTGACTCGAACAGGATAGGAAGGCAGAAGATCTGAAAGTGTCACGACATCACGACATGTCACATTTTCGTGACTCGAAGAGGACAGGAAGGCGGAGAAGCCGAAAGTGTCGCGACATCGCGACATGTCGCATTTTCATGATGCGAAGAGGACAGGAATGCGGAGAAGCCAAAGGTGTCGCGATATCGCGACATGTCACATTTTTGTGACTTGAAGAGGGCAGGAAGGCAGGGAAGCCGAAAGTGTCGTGATATCGCGACATGTCACATTTTCATGACCAAACAAAAGAAAAGAAAGCACAGGCGATTACAAGAGCCGTTACAGAGGAAACGGTCGAGCGGTGGTATACCGAACGTCATCAATGGTTGACAGGTGGTATACCAAGGTGCAGTGAAAGCAGACGAAGACGAAGAGTCAAAACGTTTTGAAAGCCAGAACAACGAAGAGGCACAGGAAATGAAATGAAGGGTCAGAAAAGGAAAATAGAAAGTCACGCCAGAGAGTTTAAAAGGGGAAGCGAAGGCATGCACAAGGGTCGGAAAATAGGGCAGACAGAGTTGCAGTCGAGAAACTACGGAGACGGAGTTGCAGCCGTGAAGGCAAGAGGGCCATTCTGGACCTGTTAGGCTATTTTTCTTCCAAAATTGGAATGTTGTAATGTAATGTAAAATTTAATAAACTATCTTTCTGTAAAAGAAGTTTATTTGGCAGAGTCTGCCATTTTTGTAAATTTTTCCAAGTTTAATGAATGAGAGTTTGTGAGTATTTGGGCTGAGCGATTTTGGCTCCCCTATCAATCAAGGTGGTTAGTTTCCTACCTATATTTTCAAATACCTTGCATAAGAACTATGTTGGATTTTATTACATTATTGGGTACCTATAAATATTTTATACATTGTTTGTAAATATGTAGTGTGAAAAAAGTGATGCAAGAAGTAATGGAATACAGTTCATATAACAATGACTCCTCCCTATCATACCAATATTATCTCATTTCCTTGTATGACCTCCTCTACCGTAAAAATGTACTATCTAGATTTGTACAAATTTTTTTATCATATGCTAATTTTTTCCTCCATTCAGATGTATGACATGCATCGTTCAATGTATGACCTTGCCTTCCTTTCAACCATTCAACATTGGCTTCTATTTAATCATATGATCTATTATAATTTATACATTGAATCATTCCCCTAGTCTAAAATGGTAACATGAAATGGTAGTATCATGTGGGAGTGAATAATTCCATAGCTTCTCACATCCAACTTGTTCAATTCATAACCTTGTTCTATCTTATTCTCTTTGTTTAATCAAATTCTGGGTAGCTATCCTAACATTGAAGGTTGAATATATTGCACTTCTTCTTAAGTAGTCATCTCCCCTTTGTACAACTGTTAACATCACTTACATAGTTTCTTGGAAGTGATCCTCTTGATTTGAATATCAAACATCCTATACTCTAGATAATAATTACACCCCCAAGGATATATTTTATTTTAATAGCTTTTCTATCCCTTTGAAATTGGTATTCCTATTTTAACACCAATTTGTCTTCCCTTCCATTGAATGACATCCATGTCTCAGTTCTCTTTCATTTTTTTTCCAATGCTTAAGTGAGATTTTATGTATCCTACACATAAAAAAGTAGCAAAACATATGATCTTCCAAATTGAATATTTAGACATTCAAAATCAACCGAGATTCAATGATATATTAGAAAAAACATTGTTCATTTATTTTCATCAATAATACAAGGTTGTGTTTTGTAGACTCCTTTCTCTCCTTTCTTATTTTTTGGAGATAAACTCCTAAAAATATTTTGAAAAATAGTTACATAATATCCTAAATAGTTTGCCTTCCAGTTTTACAATGGTTCAACTTCCAAGCGATTGGTCGTCAAGATGCTCCCACATTAAAAAGTCTTGTAAATATGAGTCATTGAGAGTTTTTCTTTTAACGATCATTAGATGTTTGTTATTATTAAGAGTTAATAAAATATATTTCTCTTATGAGAAATATGAAGAGTAATATCTCTTGGGTGTTTGAGGAGATGAATAATTTTTTGAAAGTAGAAAGTTCAAAAGTTTTGTGAATGTGAAGAGTCTCATATCCGATGTGTATATATTGAAGATAAAGCATTATAATGTGTGAAGTAAACAAGCTTTGGAATATATCGTATTTGAATCGCTTGAGTAGATATTCATCAAAATTATTTTTAGTAAGTTTATTATTATCATGAATTGAATGTATGTCATTGTGTGAATGTTTAATATTGAATTGTGATATCCTATGTAGAAGTGTTGATTTGTTAATCAAAGACACCTTTGGAGTGCTTGGAAGAAAGAGAAAGAGTTGTGAGAGAAGTCAAGTTTATCTACATGAAGATCATCATATGAGGAGAGAATCCATAAAGTGAGTTGTTGTTAAGGACATCTAAGTCAAAGAAGAAAGTTACGTTGAGATTAGAGTATAGACTGCAAGTAGCAGAATATTGAAGAGCCAAAGTTGTAAGGAGAATACTTGAATACAATGCATAACTATGTGGTTAAGTAGGTAGATGTTGAAGGAGACATGATTGCTGAATAAATATGGGAGAAAATATATGAGACACATAGCAAAATATTTGGATGCACAAGTCGAACGAAGCGGAAAGAGGGGACCAAAAGATGGCTTGTTTGGAGAAGGTAAAATGTGTAGGTAGATTCTTGATAATGTTCAAAAAGTACAATGTTCAAAGAGAATGTTAATTTCAATAGTTACGATATTATTGGAGAGTGAACAATAAGATTTTAATTGTTGGTTGTAATGTAGTCCTAGGTTGGTGTACGTGTTAGAAGGTCTGAGCACAGGTAAGCATGAGATATTATCCATTGCATTAAGTGCTAAGGTAATATCTAGTTTATTTATTTGGTGAAAGGATAAGAAGAAGTTGATTTTTTAAAGGAGAGTAGTTGAAATATTTGGAGTATTAGATAATATTAAGGTTAAAATGTAAAGAAAAGAAAATATTGGGAAAATATTACTTTTGATAAAGAAATTTATATTGAAAGGAGGAGAACTATTAAGAAAAAGGAAAATAATTATTAAAGTGAAGAAAAATTAATATGTTTGAAGAAAATAAAGTTGCAAGCTTATTGTAGTGTTAAGGGCTTTGGCCTCTCTTTGAGAGGTCCAAGGTTCAAATCCCGCATAAAAATCTATGTAAACTTACTGAAAAAAATATATTTGAAGGAAATATATTATTTGAAATAAGGTTAATTGGAATTTTTGGAGTAAGTTATATTGTTTGAAGGAGATTAATGAATGTGAGTAGAAAAATATTAAATTGAAGACTAAAGAAAATTTGAAGAAAGAGAAAATAATTATTTTGAGAGGAGACTGAGTTTTTAAAAAAAAAAAAAGATTTAAAATATTAAATTTGGAAGTAAAAAGGATTTCAACTACAAAAGAAAAATTAATTCTTTTTAAGGATAAATAATTTATTAAAATTAAAGGTAAAAAGTGCCAAATTATTAAAAAGAATTGTTAGTTTATCAATTCTAAAAAGAGCAAATTTTATTCAAAGGATTATATTATTTTTGAAGATAATATTATTGATAATCCTTGATTATAGACACTGCTAGTGAGAAATTTGCAAACATGGCAATTAAAAAAAAAAAGGCAAACAAACAATCAAAAAGTATGAATCACTAGAGGTTAGTATGGGTGAAGGAAAAAAAATAAAAGGCAAAAGTGTGTCTCACTAAAATATAATATAAGTGAAGAAAAATAAATAGAAATTCAAGGGCATGAATCATCAAAAACAAGCGAAGAAGAGAAGCAAGCTAAAAATTCATATTTTCAAAAAGTTAAAATTTCTTAAATTCTCAAAAGCAAGATGAATATTATAAGTATGTGTCACCAAAATTTACATGGTACTCACAAAAAATTCTCAAAGAACTTAAAGATGAAGATTTTTCAACACTTAAAAATTACTTAAATGATATTATCAATGAACTTGATGACTGATCTAAACATGTTATTACATTACCTATTGATATGGGGAAGATAATATGCATAGTACTTAATAAGGTGAAGAATAAAAAGCAAGAATAAATAATTGAAAATTTGAAGGTCAAACCCATGATGAAAGATACAAGTTGTGACATGAAGGATTTGAGACCCATAATGATAGATGCATGTTGCAACACTAGTGATCTTCATCAAAAGAACAATTGTAATACATGTGATTTGAAGCACATAATAGTATATAGTATTGCAATATAGATTATTTGGAGCTCATAAAGACTCATGTGAGTTGAGATACAAGAGATCTTGTTTAGGGAATAGACATAGCATGAAACAAGGGACTTGAGCATTATTTCGTAAAAACAAAGAGTGTGCAAAAAGTGTATGTGATAATTATGGACATGGTAATCATATAAATAATAGTGACAAGGATAGTGGTATAGAATTTTTAACAAGATACAATGGCATAAATTCTATAAAAAATTGGCAAGAGAATATAGTGAGGCCAAAAAATTAAGACCTTAAACAATCAGGTTATAATGCATCAAGGATTGATAAAAGTTGTGAAATAGAAAAACTTGTGACAAGAAAAAACAAAACTAATATTGTTACAAGAAAACTTAGGTGTAGACATTGTGGAAGGCATGGAAACAAGATAAAAATATGTTGGGATATTCATTGTTGTGAAATCTATGGAGGTAACAATCATCCTCAAAGATATTGTTGGTATAAAGGAAATAATAATATGAATATGAATTATGGATGGATAAGCATGCACGAATGGGATAAGATGAAAGAAATAATAACAAGAATAACACTAAATGGAATCTTTCATAAAATATTTACAATTCCAAATGTGGCCATAAAAAGGGTTTGAACTTGTTCAACAATTGATTTGAAAGGAACAAAATCAATTCCAAAATCATAATAAGCAAGAATGCACCACCAAAGTCAAAAAAGGAAGACCAAGACAATGGACCTTATACCAAATAATGTAGTATGGGAGGAGTTGGATTTTATTACATTATTTGGTACTTATAAATATGTGTACATAGTCTGTAAATATATAGTGAGAAAAAATATTGTAAATATGAGTCATTTAGAGTTTGTATTTCAGTGATCATTAGAGGTTTGTTATTATTAGAAGTTTATTAAATATATTTATCTTATGAGAAAAATGAAGAGTTGTGTTGTTGAACAAGGTGCAGCGACAATATTGTCATTGTTGTCAACACACTAAGATGAACAGGTTGATGCAGTGGACAGTTGTTCGGAGGTTTTTCGGAGTATGTACAGTGATGTTCAATGCCTATGAGGATGTTTTTTATGTTCGGGTGAAGTTGTTACAGGTTGTTCATGCAAATTTGCAAAAGTTGAAAAAATCATCAAGAAGTTGTCAAAAAATTGCAAAAGTCATCACGGGCGCAGTTGGACAGGATGGATCAATTTGAAACATGCTAACATGTCGATAAATAGTCCATAACAGCATTTGATGTGTTAGCACAGTGTTTGGATTGATCGGTGATGTTTCCGGTATCTTGGTGGATGATTTGGCAAGTGGTTGTATAGGCCTAAAAAGGGCAATTTTATCAGAAGCACTGCAAGCAAATCGAGAAGAATTTGATTGCAAAATTTGAATTGGAGGTGGTCATTATCTTCAAGAAAACGTGTTACAAATTTCCACCAAAATAGAGAAACGAGGCGAATGTTACAAGCATTGCAAGACTGTCACAAAAATGCTCTTTTTAGAAAAAGTGTGTCAGCAGCAGTTTTTGTGGAGGTGGTACAGATGAACCGTAAGGATTTATGCAGTGATATTTGGACTAGATGTATTCATCATTGTAGGGATTCTACGTTTAAAATTTTAGAGAAAACAGAGTTACGAGGTGAGAGTTATGATTGTTGCAAAAATGGTACAGGTCACTTTTATGTCAATTTGTTCCACTTATGCAAAATCCTTTAGTTGGCCGTTTTGACCTTGCCAATTTGCCAGAGTTTCAGTTTCAGTGTTATTACACCTTCAAGGCATCAAATAGAGCATCTTTAATTTTTGGTTTGAGGTGTCACATGGCTCCGAAGTAAGAGAACGAGTAAGGTGTCAATTCTTTGCATGTGACGTGTTTGATGAAATGCCTTCTCAAAATAAAAAAGGAAGTTATATTTTTTTTAAAAGTTTCATTAAAGAAAATATTTTAAAAATTGAAAATGAAAAAATAATGCAAGTGTGTGCTTTTTAAGTGACAAGGGATTTTATTGAAATGTGGGGACTTTATTTTGTGAAGAGTGAAGTGTGTGTGGAGAAAAATAAAGAGTGAAAATCCGTGATTTTTTGAGAGAGGTGAAAAATGTCACTTCAGTATTTTGGGCATAACTTTCTCATATGATATCCATTTTAACTGAATTTTGAGAGGAGTTCACAGACAAAGTGTTGCACAATATCCAGAAAGCGTTTAGCAATTGTAGAATGAGCTAAGAGAACAATAAGTTTTTTTTTGTGAGAAGAGAAGATTCAAATTCTGAGTAATGCAGAGAGAGGGATGTTATACTAGGTGAAATAGAAAGTTTTAGATTTTGAGCTTACAAACCATAGAGGGTTTTGGTTTCAGTGAAGACATTCAGATATGTCATTTTATTATCAATATCAAAATCAAGTGGGTGCTTGGTAGAGGGGTTGGTGCTCCTTTCTATTGGTGCAGATAAATCAGGGTTGGTGCTCCTTCCAGTGGGTGTTGGTAAATTGATTGTAAAGCTGGTGCTTTTCAAAGGCTGGATTTTGATGGGAGTCCAAACAGTCATTTTCGAGGATGTAGCCAAATCGGTGAACCTCGGTACATCTTATGTTGTGTGATGTTCTCTTGTTATACTTGCTTTATTTGGTTTTATGTTTTCATTTTTTTGGCTTTGAGTGTTGAATATTTAAGTTTTAAAGAGCTACACTGATTCAACTCCCCTCTCAGTGTCATTGTGAGACTAACAATTGGTATTAGAGCGAGGTTCCTAAACAGGCTTAACCGGCTAGGGTGATCTTGGAAGAGACACAATGGCAGGTGGTGAAGGCTTCTCATCAAAAAAAGCACCATTGTTTGACGAAACTAATTATGCATTTTGGAGACTCAGGATGCAGACATATCTTTGTGCTTTGGATATGATATTTGGGATTCAGTAGATAGTAGATACACAATACCCACCACTTCTCCAATCGATGCTGCCGATAAGAAACTATTTGAGAATGACTCAAAAGCAAAGAATGCTATCATGTGTGGATTAGTGGACAACGAACTGGTAAATATTATGGGTTGTAAAACCGCAAAGGAAATATGGGACAAACTGAAGAGCATTCATGAAGGAGACATTAATATCAAGGAGGCCAAGTTACAAACACATCGAGCTCAATTCGAAGTATTAAAGATGAATGACGATGAGAATATAGAGGCATATATGCTGAGAGTTAATGAAGTCATTAATACGATTAGAGGACTCGACGAGGAAATCAAAGATTTTATCATCGTGAAAAGGTATTAAGATCCCTTCCCCAAAGATTTGATTTTAAAGTTTCAGCTATAGAAGAAGCTAAAGATCTAAATTATTTTAGTATGTATGAGATGCATGGTTCTTTGATTGCATATGAGATGAGAATAGAAAAATCTAAACCCATAGACAGAGAAGCTACTTTTAAAGCCCATAAAAATATGAAAGCAAAACAAGAATATAAGGAAGAAGAGACATCAGATGAAATGGAAGCAAACTTTGTTCGAAAACTAAAAAGGGGAAAAGGAAAATACAGAGGAAATTTATCGTTTAAATGTTTCAAATGTGGAGGCATTGGGAATTTTGTAGTTAAATGTCCACTTAATGAGAAGAACAGAAGTGATGAAGGATCGCACGAAGAAAGAAGTGACTGGAAGAAAAAATAAATTTTAGAAAAGGCAACTTCAAGAAGAAAAGTTTCATCTCCAAGAATGTCAGTTCATCAGAAGATAGCTCCAGTGAGGATTTTGAAAAGGAAACAGGTGAAGCTCTTTTCATGGCACTCAAAGAAGAAAAAATAGAAAAAGAACAGGAATGTGATGGAGAAGAAATTGATGCAGAAGTGAATTTGTAAGAGAAACTAATTGCAACTCTAGATGAATTGAAGATAGAAAGAAAACATAATAAGAAAATTTCAAGAAAGCTTGAGGATGCAAATAAAATCATAACAAATTTGAAAGTACAGATAGAATAATCCAAGAAAATCTCTGAAGATATCGAAGTGCAAATAACCATTAAAATAGATTATTGCAGCAAGCTAGAAGAAGAGATTGTTGGTTTAAGAATGCAGCTAGAAGAGATGAATCAAAAAATTAGTTGTTATCACAAACGTGAAAAAATTTCTATGAATCTGGATAAGATCATAAATAACCAAAAGACTACAGGCATCAAATTTGGTTTGGGTTTTGATGAAGTAGAATTGTCAAATGGATCAAAGGCCATAAATGAATAATCCACAAAGAATAAAGAGAAGAAACAGGTTGATCAAGCAAAAATGAATCATGCAAAGGAAAGAAATAATACAAGGCACGAAAGGAGAATTGACAATGATGACTTCACCAATGTCACACATCAAAGAAGAATATTTATGGCTCCTACGACAACATGGCAAAGACCACCACTCAGGTTCAATCATCTCTTTTATGGTTACTGTTTTAAATGCAATGGTTATGGACATAAGATCTCAGATTGCAAGTATAATGTAGGACCAAGGAATTTTACCAATAGAAATACTTTTTCACCTTTGATGGATTATGTAGTAGAATGTTATAACTGTCATAATTTTGGGCATATTGCAAGAAATTATCGAAGTACATTTGCATCAAATCAATTTCGGGGAAGAAAATTTCAGCCAAATGGAATAAGACAAAATAGAAAATTTCTCGAAAAACATGCACAAGCTACTGAAAAAGAAAATCCAAAACAAGAGCCCAAAATTGTAATCAAACCTGAGTGGAAATAAAAAGAGTGACCTAAGGAAGAAAAGGAATCCTTGATCGTACATACGGAATTTAAAGCGTAGAATAAATCCGCACCATGGATACTTGATAGTGGATGCTCTAGTCATATGACAGGTGACAAACAAAAATTTGAGAAGTTGCAGCAATATGAAGGTGGTTTAGTAAAGTTTAGAAATAATGATGGAGCTAAGATAGTTGGCAGAGGTTTAGTTAAGATTAGTGATGGAAAAATCAGGTCAAAAGAAGTTTTGTTTGTGGTTGGTCTGAAACATAACTTATTGAGCGTAAGTCATATTTGTGATAGAGGTCATGAAGTGATCTTTAAGAAGAAAGGTTGTGAAGTTAGAAAGGTAAACAATGAGAAGTTGATAGCAACTGGATAAAGGATATCTGGAAACCTGTACACTCTCTTAGAGACTTCAGAAGGAGCTTGCTTGATTGGACAGAAAGAAGAGAATTGGTTGTGGCACAAGAGGCTCGGTCATATCAGTTTTGACAATCTAGTAAAAAATAGCTCAAAGAACGTAGTGAGAGATATTCCCACCATTGGCAAACCATCAAATAGCATTTGTGCTTCATGTCAAAAAGGGAAGCAAACTAGAGTCTCATTTAAAACAAAAGAGTACTACACAAGCAAACCTTTGGAACTAGTACATACTGATTTATGTGGACCCACGAGAATGCAAAGCACAAACGGTGACAAATATTTCATGTTGTGTATATATGACTATTCCAGGATGACATGGGTATTGTTTTTTAAGAATAAATCAGAAGCTTTTAAGATGTTCAAGGTTTTCAAAAACCAAGTTGAGAATAAAATAGAAAAAAGGATTAAATTTTTAAGGTCAGACAGAGGAGGAGAGTTCATTTTAGAGGATTTCATAGAGTATTGTGAAAAATATGGGATTAGGATACAGTTTTCAGCAGCCAGGACACCTTAGCAGAATGGTGTGGTAGAAAGAAAGAATAGGACAGTGCAAGAAATGGCATGGAATATGTTGACTGAGAGCAAAGTAGCAGACAGATTTTGGAAAGAGGCAGTCCATACTACGGTATACATCCAAAATAGGTGCATGTTGAGGATGCATGAAAGCAAAACTCCTTATGAGTTGTGGTTTGGTAAAAAGGCAACAACAAGATACTTTAATTTTTTTGGCAGCAAGTGTTACATCAAAAGAACTGAAGAAAACCTTGGTAAGTTTGAAGATAGAGCGAATGAAGGTATTTTTCTTGGTTATTCATAAAAAAGCAAAGCTTACAAATGCTACAACAAGAGGCTAAGGAAAATTGTGGATAGTGTCGATGTTAAAGTTGATGAAGGAAGAAAATGAGTAATTAACTATGAAGAGAACTATCCAATTTATGAAGAGTTCATTGAAGGAGATGAGGAAAAGGAAATGAAAAAGAAACAAAAAATTGACTCAGAGGATTCAAACAGTGATTCAGAAGTGGAAGAAAACAAGAAATTCAAAATAGGCAATTGCAGAAAAGATCATCCTAGAGAGCAAATAATTGGAGACCCCACAGTTGGTGTTCAAACAAGAAGAAGATTAGTAAGTAACTACTCTTTATTATCCAAGCATTGAGCCCAAAAATGTTGTTGACGCAAGCAAAGATGAAAGTTGGGTAAAGGCAATAAATGAAGAATTAGATCAGATCGAGAAAAACAAGACTTGGGAGTTAGTACCAAGACCCACAAATAAAAATGTAATCGGTACTAAATGGGTCTTTTGGAACAAATTGAATGAAGATGGACAGGTAGTCAGGAACAAAGCAATATTGGTATGCAAAGGCTATGCACAAGTTGAAGGTATTGAATTTGAGGAAACCTTTGCACTTGTGGCCAGACTAGAGGCAATTAGAATGTTTCTAGCTTTAGCAGTTTACAAGAATTTCAAAGTTTATCAAATGGATGTGAAATCAGCATTTTTGAATGGGAAACTTGAAGAAGATGTTTATATTGAGCAACTAGATGGTTTCCATCTTGGTGATGATCCCAACTTGGTTTGCAAGTTGAAGAAAGCGTTATATGGCTTAAAACAAGCACCTCGAGCATGGTATGCAAGGCTAGACAATTATCTTACTCAGCAAGGGTTCAAGAAATGTATGGTGGATAGTAATTTGTATGTCAAAATAGAAAATGGTCATCATATTGTTCTTTTTGTATACGTAGATGATATCATATTTGACAAGAAAGAAAGATGAGTTGTGTAAAGATTTAGCAAATAAGATGCAGAAAGAATTTGAAATGTCAATGATTGGTGAACTTTCGTATTTCCTTGGATTGCAAGTTAATCAAAAGGAGAAGGGCATATTTATTTCTCATATTAAATATGTGAAATAGATGTTGAAAAAGTTTGCAATGGAGGATTGTAATCCAGTTAGCACTCCCATTACGATAGGTTGCAAGTTGAGCAAGGATGACAAACATCCACATGTTGATCAAACTATGTATAGATCTATGATTAGGAGCTTACTATACTTGATAGCTACCAGACCAGATATTTTGTAGGCAGTATGCATGGTAGCACGATTTCAGGCTAGTCCCAAGGAGACTCATGTGATAGCAATGAAGAGGATTCTTCGGTACCTCAAGGGTACTATGGAGTATGGGTTATGGTATCCGAAAGGTAAGGACTTCACCCTTATTGCATATTCAGATGTAGATTGGGTAGGATGTGTAGATGATAGGAAGCATATCAGTGGAGGTGCATTCTATCTTGGATACAGGTTGGTCGCGTGGTACAGTAGGAAATAGGAGTCAGTCTCCTTATCCACAGTAGAGGCAGAATACATTGCAACAACGTGTTGTACACAGGTGTTATGGATGAAAAAAACTCTAAAGGATCTTGGCATTAATTTTAGTGAACCAATTTTAGTTAAGTGCGATAACACCAGTGCCATTAACATCTCAAAGAATTTGGTTATGCATTCTCGCACAAAACATATTGCTATCCGATATCATTTTTTGAAGGAGAAAGTTGCGAAAGGTGAGGTTAAGTTGGATTTTGTTCCAATAATAGAGCAAGTAGTGGATATCTTCACCAAACCATTGCCCAAGGAAGTCTTTGAGTACATTCACAATAAATTGGTAGTGGTCACACTTTCCAATAATTGACTAGCTATTGGGGTCTCATTCTTAGGGGGAGCATTTGTGTATTTGTTTATCTTTTTGCTCATGTTTGTGATTTTTGCTAAGTGTAATAATTTTTACCTGAGAACGTTGTGCATGTACTCATGGGGAGTTTTTAGCAGCCCTTTGGTCTTGTTGTCAAATGGGGAGAAGAGTTACAAGAAATTGTGTGTGTGTTGCCAACAATTCCAAAGGGGGAGATTGTTGAGCAAGGTGCAGCGACAGTATTGTCATTGTTGTCAACACACTCAAATGGATAGGTTGATGTAGTGGATAGTTTTTCAAAGGTTTTTCAGAGTATGTACAGTGATGTTCAATACTTATGAGGATGTTTTTGATGTTCGGGTGAAGTTGTTACAGGTTGTTCATGCAAATTTGCAAAAGTTGAAAAAATCGTCAGGAAGTTGTCAAAATTTTACAAAAGTTATCACAGGCACAGTTGGATAGGATGGATCAGTTTGGAACATTATAGCATGTCAATAAATATTCCATAACAGCATTGGAGGTGTCAGCACAGTGTTTGGATTGATCGGTGGCATTTCTGGTATCTCGACGGATGATTTGGCAAGTGGTTGTACAGTCCAAAAAAGGACAGTTTTGTCATAAGCACTAAGAGCAAACCAAGAATAATTTGATAGTAAAATTTTAACTGGAGGTGTTAATTATCTTCAAGAACATGTGTGCTAAATTTCCACAAAAATGAAGAAACGAGGCAAATGTTACAAGTGTTGAAAGATTGTCACAAAAATGCTCTTTTTGAAAAAAGTGTGTCAGCAACAATTTTTGTGGAGGTGGTACAAGAAAACCGCAATGAGTTATGAAGTAATATTTATACTGGATCTAGTCAGCATTGTAGATATTCTATATTTCAAATTTTAGATAAAACATAGTTACGAGGTGAGAGTTATGATTGTTACAAAAACGGTACAGGTCACTTTTATGTCAATTTGTTCCACTTGTGCAAAATCCTGGTCGTTTCAACCTTGTAGAGTCGCCAGAGTTTTGTTTTCAGTGTTGTTACACCTTTAAGGAATCAAATAGAGCATCTTTCATTTTTGGTTTGAGGTTTCACTTGGCTCCGAAGTAAGATAACGAGTAAGGTGTCAATTCTTTGCATGTGACGTGTTTGACGAAATGCCTTCTCAAAATAAAAAAAGGAAGTTATATTGTTTTAAGAAGCTTCATTAAAGAAAATATTTTAAAAATTGAAAAGGGAAAAATAATGCAAGTGTGTGCTTTTTAAGTGACAAGGGATTTTATTGAAATGTGGGGACTTTATTTTGTGAAGAGTGAAGTGTGTGTGGAGAAAAATAAAGAGTGAAAATCCGTGATTTTTGGAGAGAGGTGAAAAATGTCACTTCAGTATTTTAGGCATAACTTTCTCATATGATATCCATTTTGGCTGAAATTTTTAGAGGAGTTCACAGACAAAGTACTCCACAATACCCAGAAATATTTTAGTAATTGGTAGAACAATCTAAGAGAAAAATCAGTTTTCTTTGTGATAAGAGAAGATTCAAATTCTGAGTAATGTAGAGAGAGGGATGTTATACTGGGTGAAATAGAAAGTTTTAGATTTTGAGATTACATACCATAGAGGGTTCTAGTTTCAGTGAAGACATTCATATATGTTATTTTATTATCAATATCAAAATCAAGTGGGTGCTTGGTAGAGGGGTTGGTGCTCCTTTTTGTTGGTGCAGATAAATCAGGGATTGGTGCTCCTTTCTGTTGGTGCAAATAAATCAGGGGTTGGTGCTCCTTCCAGTGGATGTTGGTAAATTGATTGTAAATTTGGTTCTTTGCAAAGGCTGGATATGTATGCGAGTCCAAACAGTCATTTTTGAGGATGTAGCCAAATCGGTGAACCTCGGTACATCTTGTGTTGTGTGATGTTCTCTTGTTATACTTGCTTTATTGGGTTTTATGTTTTCATTGTTTTGGCTTTGAGTGTTGAAGATTTAAGTTTTAAAGAGCTACATTGATTCACCCCCCCTCCCTCTCAGTGTTATTGTAAGACTAACATGTGTCTCCTAGGTATTTGATATGAATAGTTTATAGAAAGTATAAAGGTCAGGAGTTTTTTGAATGTGAAAAGTCTCATATCTAATTTGTATATATTGAAGACAAAGCACTATAATGTGTGAAGTGAAAAAGCTTTGCAATACATTGTATTTGTATTGCTTGAGTAGATATTCATGAATAATATTTTCAGTAATTTTATTATTATCATGATTTTTTATTAGGTAAAATAAGGGGTTTTGAAAGGGTCCCCAAACCTTTTACATATGGGACTAGAAGAGGTCAGGGTCAAGCCCCAACACTCAACTAAAAACACCACCAAACAAAATTAAAGTTGTCTAAAAAAGGTTGTCCAAAAACAAAGCCAATATGGGAAAACACAGTCCCGACAAAGACTGTACATGAACCATAGGATAAAACAACATCGAATTCAAAACCCACACACGACCGTCACCCAAAAACGAAGAGTTGGTCCCAACAACTACTTGGTATTTGACATGTCCTTTAGTTGCTACACCATTCCATGAATCTCGTTAATGAAAGATATTGTAATTTGAAGGGAACCCAACAACAATCGATGTTTTCATCAAGTTTGCTCATGAAGGGTAGGCCAATAGGGGATTCAGGTCTCGATGAGGGTGACAACTATTTGGTATCCCCTGAATCCACCAACCGCTTAGAGATTTTCTTTGTTGGTAAGATTTCTTTAGAGTCCATCGCCTCCACCAAAAAAATGGAGGTTTCAATCTTCAAAGCCTTCGAAGAAATGTGCTTAGAACGACACACTCGGTGTCATGACCCAACTTGGCAGGACTTTTTGCATTGAAGAGTATGCGTTGATCAATGATAACTTGATACTTAGTTTTTTATGCATTTGAATGATTATGCAATGTTTATATTGATTTATATTTGAATAATATGGTATTGTTGATGTATTATCAATACACAGGACCAATTACACTCATGGGTGGAAGAGGTAGAATCGACCACCGAAAATGGGGTACTTGAAAAGGGAAATGATGATTATGGCAGCTCAGAGTAACATGAATGACTACCCTCATATAATGCATGCTTCTTTTTTTAGTGGTCTTAAGTGATCCAATTATACAAATCCGTAAGTTGGTAACTTAGAAGTTACCATAAGTCTTTTTTGGGACATGCAATTGGATTTGCAAAGAATCACCCACCTTGTTTGATGCATTTGATTACTTACTTTTGTACATGCATGTTTATATGTAAGTGGATTGGGTGTATAATCCCCTTCGAAAGGGATTAATAGGCATAGAGGCCCTATTAAACCTAGGCCACTTGAATACCATACTAATGTTTAATATTAGTATTGGTATTTTATTTAAATTAATCAAAATAAGAAATGATTAATGATTTATTTGATTTGAATTAAATTTAATACTAAGTATTAATGCTTGGAAAGTTTTATTTAATTCTCTTTTTTTCTTTTGATTATGCAAAAGAAAGAAGAAGCTCCATCTTGTGTAAATTAAATAAAAAGAGGATAACTTTTTATATTTCAAATCAAATAAAGAATTAAACCTTTTAATTTAAATAAAGGTAAGTGGTTTGCATTTGGGGGCGTGAGATTTTGAAAGAGGGAAAGAATTATTTTTAAATTAAAATATCTCCCCCTCTTGCCTCCTTAGATAGACATGCCTTTACTTTTAGTAGATGGCATTAATGTCCAAATGAGGACTTTAGGCTTGGGGTATATGGGTGGCCTTGTTAAAAGGGCCAAGGTAGAAAAGGTTTGGGGATTTGAAGGAGGATGAAGGCAAGAAGGAGGACAAAGGCAACAAGATTAATTTTTCAAGCAAGCTTCAGCTCAGGTTGGGTTTAAACCTAAAATTTTATCTTATAACTTTTAGTTAATTAAATGGTGTGTTTTATTTTACCTTCAAAGACCCCCATATCCAACCTCTTTCTCCTTCCCTATCCACCATGAGGAACAACACCACCAACCAGTGATCCAGTGAATCTGCCTACCTAGGCACAAGAGTTCCTTAGCCACCAACTAGTGGCTAAACAATCTATGGCTACCTCTTTGTTTTAAGCAATAATTGGTCAACCACACGGTGCATGTGGTATTTTGTTACTGGTTCTTTTAGTAGAGTTTAGATTAAAATTTTATCGACCTCCACTACACCCTTGTCGATAACCAAAGATTCACCACTAACTAAAACCACCTCAATCGAGGGCAAAACTCCCTTCCACCATAGCTCAGCCATCAAGTGGTGGTCATATATCACTAGGTGCTCCACAAAATTTAAGGGTATGTGAATCCCCCATATGATGCATGTGGGATAAAGCTTTGTGAGCCTCAAAGCACTTGCACTTTATCCCACATGCATGGTGGGAAGAATGCAGGACCTGTGTAAAAGGATTGGCATGCCCTTTGTTATTAGCCAAACCCGAAGGCTTGGCAAGGGCTAGTGAAACCCTCCTTTATGCATCTATTATGGTTGATTCTTTGCTCTATCACTACTTGCCACATGTCATATTGGTAGATTTTAAGATTGTTGTGGTTTGGTTGATTCCTTTTAGCACCCCTATTTTGTTCAAGGATTTAATAATCCCACATGGGGAGTGTAGAAGGCACAACATGCCTTATAGGGGAAACCCCTCCCCTTAGTGGTGTGACCATTGGTGGTGGTCATGCTAGCCTTTAGGCCAACCACTATGGCACCAGTATTTAGGTGCTAGTGATCGTGCATGTGGTAGGCTCTCTATCTACTATATTGTGTTTCAGCCCTAGCTCTCGGATTGCTTGTTGACTTACTATGGTTTAAATCACCCCTCATTTTGTTGTTAAAGGGTATTAAATAAAGATAGACTTTTTGTTATAAAAAAATATAGACTTTATATTTTAAATAGAGATAGGATTTTTGGAAATGGATTGTTTGTAAGTATTTAATTGATCAAGGGTTTGGGACCCTAGTTGATTAAAGAAATTTATTTAATTGATTAAGGGTATGGGACACTAGTTGATTAAAGAAATGGATTGTTTGTAAGTATTTAATTGATCAAGGGTTTGGGGCCCTAATTTAGTAAATAAATGGATTATTTGTAAGTATTTAACTGGTTAAGGGTATGGGATCCTAGTTGATTAAAGAAATGGATTGTTTGTAAATATTTAATTGATCAAGGGTTTGGGACCCTAGTTGATTAAAGAAATGGATTGTTTGTAAGTATTTAATTGATTAAGGGTATGTGACCTTAGTTGATTAAAGAAATAGAATTTGTAAGTATTTAATTGATTAAGGGTATGGGACCTTAGTTGATTAAATAAATGGATCATTTTTAAGTATATAACTGATCAAGGGTTTGGGACCCTAGTTGATTAAATAAATGAACTATTTGAAAGTATTTAATTGATTAAGGGTATGGGATCCTAGTTGATTAAAGAAATGGATTATTTATAATAATTTAATTGATCAAGGATTTGGGACCCTAGTTCATTAAAGAAATGGATTGTTTGTAAGTATTTAATTGATTAAGGGTATGAGACCCTAGTTGATTAAATAAATGGATTGTTTGTAAGTATTTAATTGATTAAGGGTATGAGACCTTAGTTTATTAAATAAATGGATTTTTTATAAGCATTTAATTGATTAAGGGTATGGGACCTTAATGGATTAAGGAAATGACTTTGTGTGATGAAAAGCATGAGCCTTTAATTGATTAAAGGAAGAGTTGTGAATTACTCTGTATTTGATAAAATGACTCTCTTCTTTTACTGATAAAGATAAGAGTGGATGTTTGGGATTCCTTCTGATGTTGACTAAATGATTCATGAATGGATGCATTAAGTAGTTTTGTATAGTTGCAATTTGGAAACCGAATTATAAATGCACTTGCTTCATAAGTTATTTAGTAGACACATTTAGATGTATGCTTCATAAGATCCATGAGTTGTCCTAATCCCTTACTACCATCAATTGAGCAATGGAAAGACAAGAAGAACCAAGGAGGATACTTAGATCCAAAGCATTAACCTTGACATTAGTTGTAATGATAAATTTATTTATTAGATTAGACTCTAGTTAAGTAATCTCCTAGATGGATAATGATGTAATACCTTATTATTTTAAGTATGGAAGTTTTACCATACTTGGGTTATGTAATGATTTAATAAATGAATGAAGGATGTATCTCTAACTTATTTTTAAAATATCGTTGTTGTTGTAGTTTCATAGCTATTTCTTTGTTTAAATGCTTTAGTTAGATGATGATGTCTTATTTAAGTATTTCTTAGTATTTTTATAGATATTGCCCCATGCAATTTAAGTAGATAGACTCAATATTGTCCTTCTATTGAAATAAGGGTTAGAAGATCTTTTGATTTAACACAGTTAGATGGTTGTTTATTATTCAAAAATTATTATTTATTATGTAATAGAGGTAGACTAAAAGAAACCTAAGAGATTATGGGATCTCTTAGGACAGAACTTAGAATAACCCTACTTTTAAATATCTCTTTTAAAGAAGCTAAATTAGATAGAATTGCAAAATAAAATAGCTTGGAACAGACTTGGATATCTATAAAAGGAATAAGTTAGCTCATCATAGATATGATATTGATAACTTATTTTCAATACACACAGTATAACTACACAGGAGGATTTGTGTATGGTATAGATATAGACATAGTCCTTTGACTAACAGAAGAAGATAAGTTAGCTCATCGTGGAGATGAGATTGATAGCTTATGTGCAATACGCATTGTATACCTACACAGACGGACTTGTATATGGTATAGAGATGGGTGTATCCTTTAATAGGTTAAGGAGGAGAATGTTAGTCCAATTAAAATATTAGATTAATTTAGTTATCTTCGTAATAACATATATGTTGGTTAGGGATATGTAAATCCCTCTTGGGTATATATTTGTAAAAAAAGAAAAAAAATGCCTTAGATTATTTAGATTTTTATTTTTTTTGGGTTATCATATCTAGTATCAAAGCTCTAGGTTTGATGGACTAGAGGCTTCTTGGAATGTCGTAAGGAATTCAAGTACCTTCCTATTTAGGCCCTTGCTTAGTCCTTAAGGTAAAGCTAGGAAGACCTAGAATTTCCAATTGCCATAATTCTAGAAAGTTAATCCTAAGGAGGGTATCTCAAGTACGACACCTTTTAGAATTAGATGGCAATTTTTAGAGCAACACCTCACATAAGGTGAGGGTGGTCTTAGTGTAAAACTTTGTAGTTAGTATTAAGATGGCATATTTAGCTAGTAGTTAGTCATACAACTTAGTTTAGGGAAGAAACGTTAACCTAAAATTATATTCTTTCTTTTGTGTAACCAGGATAATGGTAGGGAAGTCTAATCCTCCAAATAGACAAACCCATGGGGACAATATTGAGGGTATATCCCGAGATGAAAGTTAAAGGAACTTAAGAAAAGAGGTGGATAACCTCACTACTGTTACCACTCTATTACAATAATAAATAGAACAATAGGGTGCAATAATAAATAAATAGATGGAACAAATGAATTAGCACAAGCGATTGAATGATACCTACTTTATTTTTTTTTACCCACCAAGGGAATATTGACAGTCCCTAAAAAGGAGAGAAAGTGTTGGCATTATAAAAAGAGAATATAAGCAAAATAAGACAAGTAGAGGTAATTTAAAGTATGAAGGAAAGGAAAAAGGAAATCATAGGGACCCCAAGGAAAGGTTCCAATCAAGGAATAATAATAATACCAATAATTGTCAACCTCATAGGTAGCTAGAATCTTCATAAGAAAAATAAACTAGGAAGCAAAAATAGGGAGTACATTCAGGACCCAAGGGTGGGTGTTACAATTGTAGAGGTTCACACTATGCTACTCAGTGTTCACATCCAACAAGACCAAGTACGTCTAGTTTGAAAGAGAGAAACCTACCCACATGACTTATGTTGCAACCAAAAACTAGAAAGTGGAAGGGCAAACCACCTCGTTGCTCTTAAGGGGTAATATTGTTATCAAGTAAATATTTTAATTGGTAGTAGAGTTATAAATAGCTTTATTTCTTCTAGTATAGTCAAGTATGTGCTAAAAAGACCAGGATATTTGACACAAGGGTGGAAGGTTGAGTATGGTTCTAGACAAACCTACTCAATGAATCAATGGTTCCCTATAATATAATTTACCCTAGTCAATAGTTATACCATATGATGTTTGTGTGAAGCACCATTGCATACCCTTAATATCATTTAGGGAATGGTTAAAGGTTCATGGAACCCTGATTAATTTCCAACCCATATGGATTTTACTACTCCAAAAAAAACAACTAATGATGGACTCAAACATAAATATGTGATGTAGCAATATTTGAGGGGTTTGTAGTGGGCACTTCGATGAATAAATTTTGAAGTGGATCCAAAGACAATGATTTATTTAGAGAGAGATTCAATGGATGTGACCTGGATCTTCTTTTCCAACCTTGAAGGTTGGAGCCACTATCAAGAGTAAGATATTGGTGATGGAACCCTGAAGGATTATCGAGATTCCATGTGAGGGATGTCACATAAAGTGATAGTCACCTCAACCAAACCATTATGAATATGGAATTATTGAACACCATAGTTGGCTCATGGTGTAGCGAGTAAACTAAGAGGTTTTATGCCTGAACATTGGCTTAAACTTAGCCTAGTAATAGAATTGGTCTCCTTTTTCTCAAATTATGGAGATAGGGTTAATCCCTATGTTGTGGTCAAATTATCCTACATTCGTGTAGAATATTAGGAAATGGGGGGACCATGTGAAGGAATACTTTAAACTGTATGGGTAGTGTACACGGTTAACCCCAGCAAACTATGGGATAATGATCACTCATGTCCACTGGAGGGATCTCTACAAAATCTAAGAACTTAAAATGTGGTGAAACCTCTATGATCTTATTTGGTATATCCTTTGTGAACCTTAAACTAAATATAAGCTCTACATATCACCCTAAGATCGATGGTTAAATCAAGAGGGTGAATTAAGTCCTAGAAGGTATACTTTGCACATATTGCATGGACTAGAAGTCTCGTTGGAAAGACTATCTACATCTTGAAGAGTTTACTTACAATAATGGATATCATTCTTATTTGGGTATGGCCCCATTCAAAATCTTGTATGGCAAGAGGTATAGAATACCATTATTAGGAGATAATTTAGAATATTGGGTTACGATCAGACCAAACATGGTCAAGGAAATGGAAGGACAACTAAAGATGATCTGGAAAAGGCTCAAGGAAGTCGTCGATCATTAAAAAATCTATGTTGATCTAAAGAGATCACCAAGGGAAAATATTTTGGGAGACAGAGTGTTCTTAAGGATTAAGCCAGTGAAAAGTGATATCAAACCCATGAAGTTGGACTCTTGATTTGTTGTAACCTTTGATATTACTGAGATGATTAGCCTAGTTGCATAAAGACTCACCTTACCACCTAAACTCTCAAATATCCATGACACATTCCACATATCCCTACTTAGAAAATATGTTACTGACCCTGATTATGTATGGGATGTTTCTAAGTTGTAGATGGTAAATTCCAAGGTTATTGAAGTGATATCGGTAAATATTCTAGAGTTTCATTCCAAGTAAATGTGGAAACATACTCAAACAATGCAAGGTCCAATGGGACCATTTTTTTTAGTGAAATTCAACTTGGGATAAAGTGGAGGATATGAAGAAATATTTCCCTTTCTTATTTGAAAATATATTGTAATAACATTTTTTTATATATCTAGGAAACACACGAGACTATGTTTAGCCCAAGGGGGTAGTATGTCATGACCCACCTTGGTAGGACTTTTTGCATGGAAGACTATGTGTTGATCAATGATAACTTGATACTTAGTTTTGATGCATTTGAATGATTATGCAATGTTTATATTGATTTATATTTGAAGAATATGGTACTATTGATTTATTATCAATACACAGGTGTAAAGGGAGAAAATTATGCACCAGCATATGATTCTCAAGGCTAGATCCACAGGGAAGCCTTGAGGTGACCACGGTTGTTGTTATAACTCTACACTCAGTGTGGGGGAGGAATGGGTTTACCAAGAACAATTTTAGGACTTGCTCCAAGTCCGAGGATGGAATATGTTTGTGTTAAATTTAAAAAATCACCTAGGTTTGGCCTTTCAATTTTAGAACAAGAAGAACCAAGGAGGATAATTAGATCCAAAGGATCAACCTTGATATAAGTTGTAATGATAAATTTATTTATTATATTAGACTCTAGTTAAGTAATCTCCTATATGGATTATGATGTAATACCTTATTCTTTTAAGTATAGAAGTTTTACCATACTTGGGTTATGTAATGATTTAATAAATGAATGAAGGATGTATCTCTAACTTGTTGTTTTTGAAGAATCATTGTTGTTGTAGTTTCATAGCTATTTCTTTGTTTAAATGCTTTAGTTAGATGATGATGTCTTATTTAAGTATTTCTTGGTGTTTTTGTAGATACTACCCCATGCTTAAATTAAGTAGATAGACTCAATCTTGTCCTTCTATAGAAAGAAGGGTTAGAAGATCTTTTGATTTAACATAGTTAGATGGTTGTTTGTTATTCAAAAATGATTATTGATTATGTAATAGAGGTAGAGTAAAAGGAACCTAAGATATTATGGTATATCTTAGGATAGAACTTAGAATATCCTACCTTTAAATATATTTTTTAAAGAAGCTAAATTAGATAGACTTGCAAAACAAAACAACTTGGAACGAACTTGGATATCTATGAAAGGAATAAGTTAGCTCATCGTGGAGATGAGATTGATAGCTTATTTGCAATACACATAGTATATCTACACATGTGGACTTGTGTATGGTATAGATATGGGTGTATTCCTTTGATTGACAAAAGGATATAAGCTAGCTCATCGTGGATATGAGATTGATATATTATGTACAATACGTATAGTATACCTACACATACAAAATTGTGTATGGTATAGATATGGGTGTATCCTTTAATAGGTTAAGGAAGATGATGTTAGTCAACTTAAAACATTATATTAATTAATTTATCTTCATAATAACATATATATTGGTTAGGGATATTTAAATCCCTCTCAGGTATATTTTTGTTAAAAAAATACCTTAGATTAGTTAGTTTTTCTTGGGTCATAACATTTGGCCTCCCTTGATTCCATCGAGAGAAACTGTAACCTTACTCATAGGTAAAGCCTTCCCCTTTGAGTAGGAGAATGGAGTCTTGAATTATTTATACTCAAATTTAGTAGAATCACTAGAAGGCCCAAAAGACATTAGCAATAGGTCAAAGGCTAGGGGAATTATTGAAAATTCAATCTTTGCCAACACTTCTTCTACTACAATACCTTTAGATTTGGCCACATGTTCAAACATTAACCAAAGAAAATCTTGATGGATTGGATCCAACCCTTTGCTACCCCTTACATCCATCAAAGACTTCTTTAGAGAGTGATAAAGAAATTAGGGGATATTTATAAGTCTTTTCCTCCTAAATTGATTCAGAAACAACATATGATAACTACAAACCACCTCTTTGTTTGTGTCCAGGGTAAAGTAGTCCATTATTAATAAAATAACACAACTTTAGGGAGCTTTGAGTGACTTGGCATCAAAACCATTATGCAATTTTGGTAGATATTCCCCATAATATAGGAAATAATCTAGTTCCTTCTTAAGGGAATGCTTTGGATGATTGTGGCATCCACTATCAACTAGAAGGACGATCACCTCACCAATTAGCACCACCAAAAATTGGAACTCAAGCCCACCAGCTTGAACCTGACCTTTTCTCTAAGAGTATGCTAGTATTCTAGATAGGGCCCTATGATGCCCATGGAAGGATTAAGGGTAATCCAACAGTCCACCTTTATGCAAGATTTTCTTAACTTCCTCATCAACCTCTAACACATTTGGCTCTAAAGGTATCTTCATGTTCTTCTATGCAAACCTTTGGCCCATTACACTCCATATCTCACTAGAAAATAAGAGCACCAACACAATGCTCTCATAGCATCGATAGGAGAGAATTGTCTCATTATATCAAAATAAATCACTAGAGGAACCACATATAACTAGGCCACAATCTTCAATGAGAAATTAAAGATATTGTTGAGGGTTGTGCCATAAAAAAGAGATGGGCTTACAGGACAACATTGTTGACAAGTTTTGCTTCAAAACTCTCAAATCAATGAAGAGATCTCGGTCTTAACATCATTTCCCACTAACCAAGCGAGACTAAGTTATCCTTTCCCATACAACTACCATGGGAGGAGATGACAGTTTCCAAACCAAGCAAGGCCTACATAGTTGTTATTGAGTATATTATAAAAAGTAACCTTAAAACTTGGTGTGAGGTGAGGTAATACCATGAATAAAACTTAGGGATGATATTCATGCAACCAAGATGAACTGAAATGAGGTGCAACATCATCCAGGTGGCTAAAATTAGCACATGCCAGAAGTTCCAACTATGCCAACCAAGTTCCACCATCGTATAAGGACCCCACCAACATGTAAATAGAAGGTATTCGTGTTAGCTTTTGAGGATATATGCTGTGGAGAGATCTAACACAGGTCCCAATGAAATACAAGAAATATGAAAGAAAGTGAAACAACAATATGACTAAAATATGTTATAAATAGAAATGATGAAAATACAATGCAATATGGAGGAAATGGTCACTCCATTAATATGAGCTAAAGAGCTACATTGTACTCCATACAGGAGTACTTGAGAGATGAGATGAGATGGATATGATATATGATATGATGATGTTCTACTACTATGAGGCCCTTTATATAGGAAGATAGATTCCTTGGCCAACACTCTACCTAGTTGTACAAGGGGACACCTTGCACATTACAACTTGCACATGCCACTTGTGCATTTATTACATTGCTTGAAGTAACTAGATAACTTCCCCCTAAAGTAATCTCCTATCCTAACTATGTACCTAAGGTGGTACATTTACATGACCCAAATGATGTAATATACTCTAACTCTAACACCCCCATGTATTACATTATTTGGGTATTGAAGATTTCAATCTTCAATATGGATCTTCTTCTTTGAGATGTTCTTCAGCTTGCTTAGGAATATCATCCTCTTCTATCCATCCTCCTTTGTCTTTGTTTGGTCCTATTGCTTCTTCAGATTTTATATGGCTGAGTAGAGCATAGTGTTGTTGACCTCTCATCCTTTTGATTTTGATTCTTCTATGCTTCTCTTTATGGAGCATTGGTTCTTCATTTTCTTCAACTTGTTCCTCAGGAAATATGTTAGTATCCTTTTGAAATACAACAATGTCTTGTGAGATTTCCATTGAATCTAGAATATATGTATTTCCATAGATTGATCATGTTGCTTCTATCTCACTTTGGTTCATGATAAGGCATGTATTGATCCCATTCATATATCTGAAATTGACTGTCCAATTGCTTTCTACTAATTTGTTTACTGAAATGAGATTGAATGCTAATCCAAGAACATACAATACTTTTTGTAGTAGAAAGTTTGGAAATTATTTGCTTGGTGTTACACATCCATATCCATGTATAGGATAAGTTTTGCTATCTGCAATTCTTAGTTTGTAACCATTAGTGATTTCAAGACAGTCAAACCATTGTAAATTTCTAGTCATGTGATGACTAGCTCCTGAGTCAATGTACCATGTATCTTTCTGCTTTGTTGAATTATTCATGCTAGAGTTATTTTTGCATCTATGGTGAGATGCAATATGTGTTCCTAGTTCTTGAGAATATGATCTACTTTCCATTGTGATATAATAGAATCCTTTATAGTAATCTACCTTATGACTCCCTAGAAGTATGAGCTTAGATTTGATAGAACCTTTTAGATCTTAGGCTTTGTTGGCTTCCTTATATCTCCCTAGTTAAGAGATGTGAATCAGTAGAGACCTTAGTACTTGATAATATTTGATGAATGCTATTGTTATCAAGTTTTGTAGAATGCCTTATGTCTCCCTAGTGATTTTGGATAATGCTATATGATAGATAAAGTGCTTTTGAGAATTATAGTTCAATTTTGGGTTGATTTTGTAAAGTTTTGAGAATAGCAAAAATCAACTTCTTTTACACCTTATTACTCCTATTGAACTTTAAGCACTTTCTAATTTGATGAGGTTTTAATAGTTGGATTCCTTTTGTCCCTTTAATGTATTTTGAGACAAATATGCCAATTAATTTCCAACTCTTAATATTCTTTAATAAACCTCTTTTTATAGCCTTTAATAATTTGATATTTATTGTTTCTAATTTCCAATTTCCTACTTTGATGTAGTATTCCTTATAACTCCCTAATGTGGAATATTAGAAAATAATTATTTGCAATAATAGAAATTCTGATTTCCAAGTAGAATTCCTTATTTCTCCTATGTTATAATATTGCAAATATTAGGCTATTTAATATGTGTTTCTCTCTTTTATATTGCTTTCAAATATGGTTGATTTCCTTTAGTATTTCAACCTAATGTTATACCTTATAACTCCCGGTTAATGAAAGAAAATATTAATAAAGTAGAGACCTTACCTTTGATGTTGTATTCTCTATGTATCTACCATAGATCTCGGATGTATATGATAGTCCACTTCTTTGCCTTTCCTTTGAATGCTTATGGAGAATGATGTGCGTTGATTTTCCCTTGGCTTCAATGTTGGACTTCTTTGACCTCCTTGACCAGAGCTTTTAATGCTCTTTCACCTTTCTTCCACATTGTAATTCAGCCTGTGTTGTGAGTAAATGCTAGAATATTGAATACATTGACTTCCTTGGTCTTTGGCACCTTTTAATAGAAGAGAGTTCTTGTGCTATGTGACAAGTGTCATGTCGGTTACTTCTTGAGCGCTTGGAGGGAATGAAGATGCTTGTAACATCTGGGCATTACAACCTTGGAGGAGCACTTATTTCCTTTGAAGACAAGTGTCTCCCTTGTTCTAACATACCACCTTTCTTGCTAGTAACGTTCCTTTGCTCGAACGTGTGAAATATGGGCGCTCATGTAGTGAACGTTAGGATTTATTTTCAAGTGACAAGTGTCACTTCCTCCTTATGCATGGGCTCTTTCTCTAACGCTTCTTTAATGTACCTTTGGAGCACCTTTAAACGTTGTAATATTCTTGGCTCTTCCTTTGTTCGATGGTGCTTGCTTATGAGTTGGTTCCATCTGGAGTGAAGAGTGATGCTTTGGTGGAGCTTTGGTGAACCTCCAATAATGGTATAGAATGCTCCTTGGATGTACATCTAGTCTCTTGCAGCTTGATTTTATTCTTTTCCAAACCTATTATGCTCTCCTTTTCACCCTTGAATATAATGCTTCCTTTTGCCTTGTATTGTGTTGTGTTTGCTTGTAGATTTGGCTGTCCAAGACGTAGAGGATATGAGCCTTTCGAGAGGCTTCTTTGCTTTGCTCGGAGTGTGCTAATGTTTGGCTGCCTTCGGCTATTGCACCTTGTGAATAGTGTGCCTTTGAGGTACTTTAAACTCTACCCTAATTCCTACGTAGAATATATTAGACTAGTGCACCAATATGTAATATATTTTGTATATAAGAATGCCCTTATTGCACTCCTTTTGCAGATCTATTTTTCCTTATTTTTATGGCAGCTTTCTTGAAGGCAATGGGGGATTTTGAGGTTGTCTTTTGATTAGACACCTTTCCCCTTTTTGCTTGGATATTTTTCTAATGAACCCAAGCTTGTAACCACGTAGATAGAAGCTTCCTTTTTTTTGTAGAAGTAATTTTTGCACCCCTTTTTGGTGCACTTTGAATCTTGAGACTCACCAAGTCTCGATTTGAAGCTTCTCTTGCTAATTTTAATGGTGGATTTCTTCTCCACTCCTTGGAGGAATCTGATCTAATTTTGGTGGCTTCTTTGGGCCATGAAATGTTGTAGGTTTTGTGCACCAAATAGTGTCTCTAGACACTTTGATTAATCTATTGGTTTTTGTGCTCTTGATCCTTAACAATCAACAAACACAAACTAACCTTTTTGAGAGTAATTAGTGTAGTGCAAATGATCTTAATAATACTACCAATTTAATGCACTAACAATATCACCTTATCACTCCAATAAAATCTCAAAATAATTTTAGATGCACTTAATAATCTCTGCAACTTTTAAGAGTAATATGTAATGAACCCTTAATAAGTATTCTACAAATTTTCACTACAAACAAAGTTGTAGGATCTAGTCTTATTTTATTTTTCCAAAGTAGATGATAGGTAGTTGATAGATAGTTGTAATTCTAAAATCTATTCAACTCCAAATTAATGTGCAAATAATCCTTAAAATGAACTCTCCCTTTTTGCACTTTCTTGAAGACTATAATGCAATCTATTCTTCTACAACTTTTAATCCAAATATGGTGCTTAATGGAATTTGATAATGAACCCTAATATGAAGTTCAACTAGTTGCACCTTAGTTGCTTACCTTTTTTATGGCTTCTAGTAGATGATGTAGATCTTGGTGCTTTTGATTCACCAAGTTGTTGCCTTGTAGTAGATGGATACGCAACTTCTTTGTTGGTTATCCCGAACAACTTTCTTCTTCACCAATCTCTAGCCTCAAAATTTCTATCTTGAGCCTTGGATTTGGTGGCTTAATCCTTCCAGTGATCATCTACTTTCTACTGTAGATTTAGAGAACTCCTTTCTCTGAGTTGTGCCTTCTTGCTATGAGAGGCAATCTCCAAATCTCCTGGATTTGGTAGGCTTCTTCTATCTGAATCTTCCTTCAAGCTTCTTGTCGAATTCTAACTTCAAACAAGATCTTCTTCTTCTCAAGATTCTATTTTTCTTGAGGTCTTCACTGGATTCTTCTTCAGGGATTTGGAACTCCTTGCCAAATTCTTCTTCTCGATTTGGCACTCCTTGCCAAATTCTTCTTCGATTTTGCACTCCTTCCAAATTCTTCTTCTCTTGGGCTTGTTGTTGGATGGTGATAATTATCCCAAGTCCTTCACTATCAGGAACTTTTCCTTAGTAGTGGAATTCTCCAATGAGTTCTCCTAGGAACTCTTTTGATGATGCTTCTATGAGCTCTGCAACAAGGCTCTCCAAGCCTTCTTATTTTTCCTCCTTGAGACCTCTCCAAGGTCTTCTATCTTGCAGCTTCTTTGGTCTTCCACCTGAGACATTTTCTTCAACCTTCTACTTCTAGAAGTGTTGGTGATGAGATCTTCCTCTTGGATCTCTGATTCTGCTACTTCTAAATTCTAGAATAGGACTTCGTTGGTCCTTTCTCTTTCTTCTACAATTTGTAGGCTTTGATGGAGATCACCAATCTCCTATTTCTTGGACTCTTCTTTGGAGTCTTTTTTAGGTATTCTTCTTCTAAATCAAGAATTCTTCTCTAAAGTTTTCTTCAGGAACTCTTCTTTGGAGTTTACTTCTAAATCAGGAATTTTCCTTCTAAAACAGGAATCCTTCTCTAAAGTTTTCTTCAGAATTAAGGCTTCTATGGCCTTTTTTCTTCAAGGCTTCTCTAGCCTATTCTTCTTCTAGGATTATTTGGCCTATTCTTCTTCTAGGCTTCTTTGGCCTATTATTCTTCTAGGATTCTTTGGCCTATTCTTCTTCTGCACTCTGTAGGTATTGATCTTGAATGGAGATCACCAATCTCCTATCTCCTCCTATGACTCAACTTTTAGAGTCTCTTCTTCCTTGAGTCTTCTATAAGGCTACTGTGGCCTTTTCTTTACTTCTACAATTTATAGGATTGCAGCTCTTGTAATGAGACCTTTCTTGAGGTCTTTGAAATATTTAGTCTTCTACCTTATTGCTGCAAGTGTTGGAATGATTCTTGAAGATGTTCTTCCTAAATCTCTTGTAGGAAGCTTCCCAAATTTTTCTTGAATATCCTTTTCCTACAACAAGTTATTAGAAACTGGAATGGAAGAACTTATAAATTTAGAGATAATAATCTTCACTAGTTGATTTGTCAAACTAGTGGCTTGAATGTTGAGTCCTAGTCTTCATAAGTTTTTTTTTGCAACTCTGTGGAAAGACCCTAGCTAGATGTAATCTCAGATTTTCTACAACTGAGATTTATTTTAGTCCTCACTTTCCTAATCCTATTGACTACTATGGATTTTTCTATCAATTAATCCTAATGGTAACTTTTGCATGCAGTGGCACTCAATGGTAGATCCAGTTTGCAAAGATGTAGGCCAATAGTAGTAATGGTGACTCTCCCTATTCCTCTTGACCTACTGGACTTCTCTTATGATGGATGTAGGTCCTCCTATCTCGAAGCACCATGGCTTTGATACCACTATTAGCTTTTGAGGATATATATTGTGGAGAGATCTAACATAGGTCCCAATGAAATACAAGAAATATGAAAGAAAGTGAAACAATAATATGACTAAAATATGCTATAAATAGAAATGACGAAAATACAATGCAATATGGAGGAAATGGTCACTCCATTAATATGAGCTAAAGAGCTACATTGTACTCCATACAGGAGTACTTGAGATATGATATGAGATGAGATGGATATGATATGTGATGTGATGATGTTCTACTACTATGAGACCCTTTATATAGGAAGATAGATTCCTTGGCCAACACTCTACCTAGTTGTACAAGGGGACACCTTGCACATTACAACTTGCACATGCCACTTGTGCATTTATTACATTGCTTGAAGTAACTAGATAACTTCCCCCTAAAGTAATCTCCTATCCTAACTATGTACCTAAGGTGGTACATTTACATGACCCAAATGATGTAATATACTCTAACTCTAACAAGTCATCCTTGATCCAAAGGTGATTATGACTAACCCATTCCATCCAGATATCGGTACTAGGGAACAACTGCCAGCTTGAAGTGTGGTGATGATAAATAGTATCTTCCACATGAAATATGTTTGATAGCCAAATATCCTAAAATTGAACAAGTCTAATTGCTCTTTTTCTAAACCAAAACTTAAGGTGGGGAGAGAAGGTACCAAAAAGTAATCTTTTGAATTCAAAATGAAAAAGTTCATCAACTTGATCAATAGAGTGCCTCAGCCCTTGATGAAATCCACCCACCAAGCTACCAGATAGAAATAGGGAGAATAATAAGCAAATCAATAGAGTTGCACCTCCCACCAGACTTCCCGATCCACAAGCACCAGATATTTTATTATCATCAATCAATATTTGAAGATGATAAGGAAAATTAGAATTCTAAATAAATATTCCATGCTGGGAGAGGCTAATATTAGCCATTAAGTCTACCCTTTATTCCCACCTCTTCGAAAATATGTTGAATTTGCACTTCTTCCCTGAATTGTATAATTTTGATGGCTTCAAACTTCATATTGATGATCCTCCAGTTAGGAGGGCTAGAGAAGAGGATTAAGTTTATAACATTAAGTGAATCACCTTCCACCAAGATTATTTGAAATCCCATAGATTCAATCAATAATAAGCCTTGGAATAAGGCTCTAGATTCCATAAAGTGGGAATATTGGATTGAAATAAATTCAGTATAAGCCCCCAATAATTCTCCTTTATCATTCCTTAATACCCCAACTTCTCCAGAAAGTCCAAGGTTTTCCTTTAAGACACCATTAGAATTCATCTTAATCCAACCATTGGGGGTGGGGACCATCTAATTAAGCTTCTCTAGACCGAAGCAAGGGGTCCAATAGGCCCAAACTTTTATGGAAAATTAAGTTGATGTTCCAAGATTGCTTCATTAATAAAACCACCGTCCAAATCCAACAGAAAGTAGCCACGTTCTCCACCATACTCCCAATAATATTAAAACTAATATAATCTAAGTGTCTTTTGGAACTATTAAATGCTCTCTATTTTCTTTCCCACCAAATACCCAAAAAAATATGAGGAAGCAAGATATTCCAAAACCAAACCAAGCACTGGGATTTAAAAGGAGGTGACCATTGCAAGCAAAAATCTAAAATTAAATTTGAGAATACCTAATGAATCCCCAAGAAGTGGATAATATTAAACATAGAGGTAGAGAAGGGGCATCAAAAAAATATGCAAACAAGTTTCCTCTATAGATTCACACACATAACACCTATTGGGGAGGATCATCCCCCTATTGCAAATATTCTTCAAGGAAAGATATTTATTTTGAATGGCCAACCAATAGAAGATGTTAATATTTGAAGTAAAATGCTTAAACCAAACTTTGTGAGGGACCCAAAGGGGAGGATTAGAATTAATGAGGCTGTACACAAATTTTATTGAGAAGGATCCATCGCGTTCTCCTTTCCAATTCAACAAGTCCTCAAAATCTTGCACCTTAAATACCTATAGCTTAAGAATTTCAAAGATAGAGTTCCAAGCAATAACTTATTCTCTACTACAGTTGGAAGTAAGCACAAACTTCCAAACTCTTCTTCCCTCTAATTGGAAAATAAAATCTGCCACCTTAGACCAACCAAGTCTCCTAGTAAGATATTTAGTCGGTGCAAGATTTAAATTCTTATGTAAGGGATAATTAAGAAGCCATGTGTCTTTCAAAAATTTAATGGAACTCCCATTATCCACAATCCATCTATATCCCTTGGCAAGATTTGCTTTGATTTTACAAGAATTCTACCAAAAAATGGAGCCCTCCATAGGAATATAATCAGTAATAAAGCTATTATATTGGCTCATATATTTGATTACCACAATTTTGATCCACTCTATTTGTTCATTATTTAAAATATTCCAACCCTGATTCATAACCAGAGCTTCATTGATTAGTTGACTCTTATAGAGACCCAGACCTCCATCCACCTTCCTAGAGAAAACTTGGTTCCAAGAAACCAGATGGAATTTCATATGGTCTTGGGGTCCAGCCCAAAGAAAGGCATTTTGAATCCACTCCAATTTGGATAGAACTTTGATAGGGATTTTGAATATGGACATAAAATAAATTGGTATGCTTTGGAGGACAGTCTTGACTGTGAGAATTTTCTCTACTTGACTTAACAAGGCACCTTTCCAACTGGTCAATCTCCTTTGCAATATCTCCACCACTGGGTCCCAAAAATTTTCCTATATTATTTTAGTAAAAAGAGGTATGCGTAAGTATGAAGCAAGGAAATATGTGATACCGCAACCAAGAATTTTAGCAATCTTCCTTTGTCTATATTAGGGAGTGTTTAAAAAATACATCAAGCTTTTAAGATAATTAATATTTTGGCTAGATTCTTTCTCAAAAACAAATAGAATTTTCTTCACAACTCTAGCCTGCACCACAGAAGCTAAGAATTAAAGGAGCATGTCATTTGCAAACATATGGTGAGATATGGAATTAACTGAAAGAGTTGATTTAAGACTTTCAATAGTAGGTTCCAATAAGATATACCTTCCTAGGGCCTCAACCATAATAATGAAGAGATACCATGATAATGGGTCTCCTTTATGAATATCTCGATGGCTCTAAAAATATCTAGTAGGGGACCCATTCACTAAAATAGAGAACTTTGTTGAGGTAAAATAGGCCCTAATCAGATTGATCCAATTTTAGCTAAATCTAAATTTTAACATGACTTCAATCAAAAAATCCTAGGACACCCTATCATAAGCTTTGTTCATGTCCACCTTTAGGAAGAGACTAGATCTGCCACTTTTCTAGATCGAGTTAAGTATTTCATGGACCACAATCACCTCATCAAAGATTTACCTCCCAACCACTACTTTGAGCTTTATCAATCCTAGGATATATAATTGGTTATATAGGAGCAAAATGGGCCCCACTTTATTACATCATGATCACATAGTGGTATTACACATATATGGCTTGGCAATATTTTTTTTTGGTAGATAAGATACTATAGCATTAATATCGGGTTTTACAGGTTGACCCAAAACCTTTTACAAAAATCAGCCCAGGGTTGTTGATGAACATGTCCTTACTAAGGATACTATATATGTAAAATCTACATGTCACCAAATCCATTACATCCGGTAAGGCACATAGCCTATTATCAAAAGGAAACTTCCCATACAACATTTTGGGTATACCCCAAGAAAACACACCTGCATAATAATTACAAAAAAGAAACAGATACGAATTCCTTCCTTGAAACAGTGGAGAAATAAAAAGTTGCAGACACACATAGCAGAGTAATGAAAAAAAATCTCACAAGCTCTGTATTGACAGTTACTCTTAATAATTCTTTGGTAATTGCTTTCTTTCATATATGACATGCTTTGGGACCACATCCCATCTTGGCCAATCAGCCTTGGAGAAGTGAACCTGCTGGCTAGATTTATGGCGGTGGCTATCTGGTGGTCCACGTGGCTCTGGTTCAAAGTCTTATATTGTTGTTTCTTTCTTGCCCTGTGATTATCAACCAACCTCAAATTACTAAGACAACTAGGATCCATGTTATCTAACATGTGACTATCCCCATTAGTCTTTGTGGTATTTTCAAGCAGCATCCACGAAGACTGACAACTCGGATAATTTTTATTGTGAGTCCATTTCAAAAAAGAGGCGGGAATACTCCTAGCCTTCGAACTTACAGTGTCTTCCCTATTGGTAAATTCGACTATCATTCTTGGCATTCTTTTTGAATAAGCTCCTCTACTTTGCTCAGGACACCATTTTCCCATTTGAAAAGTCCATCACCATCAACACCCAAATTTGCCAGCTTATCAGTAATTTTGTTAGCTTCCCGAAAGACATGTTGGGCTTTTCTATCCTGTCTTCCCTAGAAAAGGATCCTAGCCTCTTCAACAATTGTTTTAATCCTCCAAGGATGTGTTTTCCAATTATTGAGGAGATTTATAACATGCATAGAGTCTCCTTCTATGATCAAATTGCCTTCTAAGTCTTGAGTCATTTCAAGGCCTCTCCACATAGCTCTAGCTTTAGCTTCGTTGTTTGTCCTTGTTCCCAAATATTCAAAAAATGCAAGCATCATATTCCCATTATGATCTCGCACAATACCGCCAGTGCCTGCTCTTCCAGAATTGTCCTTAGTCGCTCCATCAAAATTAAGCTTAAACCAACCCGTAGGAGGTGGGGACCACTTAACATTGGCTCTAGGGTTGACTACCCTAGGCACAGACTCATATAACAAGGTTAAGCTTAAATATTGAGCAATTGTGGTCTCCTGTAGATGATTTTTATGGCTATCAAAAGGGATAAGGTTCATATTCTCATTGGTAAAGGATAGTATCCTTGCAATGATATTTTGATGATCATGGATAGACTCGTTAAAGACTCTATGTTTCCTTTCTAACCACACCTGCCAAAGATAGTGATTGAGAAAAAATTTCCACATGTATCTAAGTATTTGGATTGAAAATGGGTAAGGCCACTGGATGAACAAATCAAGTATAGTGGCTGGTTTAACCTAAGAAATATTGAAGGCCTGAAAAAACCCACTTAGGAAAGTCAAGGAAAAAGGGCACTCAAGGAAAATGTGATAAATGGTCTCCTAATTAGCCTTGCACAAATAACAGCGATTAGTAATACAAATACCTTTATGCATCATATTATCAATGGTTAGAATTCTTCCTTGGATAACCAACCATGAAAAGACTGCAATTTTTGGAATTAAATTTTTTATCCAAACCAAGTCCTTTTGGAGGACAAAATCCTTGTCATCAAGCAGAAGCTTGTAAGCTGATTTAACAGTGAACTGACCGTTTTCCGTAGGAGCCTAGGTAACTTGATCTTCCTTGGGTCTCATGGGGATAAACTATTTCCCGAGAATGTTACAAAGATCATTTGATTCCGCTTGAAATCCCTGAATCCTTATTTGTTTCCACTTCATTTTGCCTCTGTCCTCAACCATATAATCGGAGACTTTTCTGCCAATGAGTTCTTCCATGATATCTCTGATTTGGGCTAAGTTAGGATATTGCATCAGTGGTTCGTCCTTAGCCCACCTGTCATTCCAGTAATTTATCCTCTCACCATTACCTAAAACCCATCTTAAACCTTTTTTGATGATTTCCTTACAATTGAGAATTGCTTTCCAAAAAGTAGAACCTCTTATTGGAACTGAGTCACGTAAGAATTCTATATTTTGAAGATACTTTCATTTGATGATAGTTTTTCATTCATTTTCTTCACCAAAAATGAGGCATCATTCCTGCTTAGCTAGTAAAGCTAAATTCATATGAGCAATTCTCCTTCGAGCTAAGCCCTAATTTTCCCTGGGTCTGCACACTTTGGTCCATCCTACAAGGTGTATCCTTTTTTTCTCCTCTGATCCACTCCATAAAAATTCTTTTTAGAGTTTCTCAATTTTCTAGAAAACCTTCACAGGGGCTTTGAAAACGGAGAGGAAATAGACTGGAATGCTCTGAAGAGATGCCTTAGTGAGGGTCAACTTTCCTGCTTGAGATAGAAGATGACATTTCCATCCAGCAAGTTTTTTTTGAATTCTTTCAATAACCATGTCCCACATTGACTCTGTCGAAGAACCAATTAAAAGAGGGAGACCAAGATACAAAGTGAGGAGGTTTGCTATATCACACCCTAAAATTTTTGCAATCCTTCCTTGCCTCTGAATGGGGGTGTTCAAGAAATATAACTTGCTTTTACTAAAATTAACTTTTTGACCAGCAGAGTCCTCGTAGAGTTGCAGGATGTATTTAATTCTTTTGACCTCAACCATCGATGCCTTAGTCAATAGAAGGGTATCATCAATGAATTATTGGTGAGAAACAACCCTAGTGAGAGATGTTTTCTTTATTCCAAAAATTAGACTTGAACTACAAGCATTTTTTATGGTTCTGCCTAAAGCTTCTGCCACAATGATGAATAACATGGGGCTGATAGGGTCCCCCTGTCGAATTCCTCTATGACTTTGAAAGTAACCAGTAGTTGTTCCATTAACCAGAATTGAGAACCATGCTTTAAAAATGCATTCTTTGATCAAATTAATCCATTGGTGGTTTGAATATTGGCTTGGAAATATTCAAACCATGGTCTCCTCCTTGAATGTTAAGGAATTTAACTAGATGAGCTCATGTCATTTGATAAGTAAAGTTTATTTTTGTTATATGTTTAATAATCAATAAATGAAAAAATATATGACTAGAATAAGAATGAATTAGAATATATATATTTATATATATGTATGTATACATACGTGTGTATATATATGTATATGTATACATAAGTACGTGTGTGTATAAATATATATATATATATATATATATATATATATATATATATATATATATATATATATATATTCAAACTATATTCTAGGTAAAGTGATATTATTTAACCTATATGACAAAGTTATGTTAGTGACCTTGTTAAAATATAAATTGATATAAATATAAATCTATATAAACATATAACTATAAGAAAACTATATAGAAATCATGTATTTGAAATTTATATTCCAATGCCTACCATTTCATATTTTTTATTACAAAACAACATCATTTCATCTCATTTTAAGGCCTTCAATAGTATGCTAATGACTTGTTAGTAGTAAACCTAAGTGGAAATAAATGTTGAAACACCATTATTTTATAGGGATACCTTTGAATCTAATAAATTATATGAAAATGATACTTGACAATCAAGATAATTGTACATAAATTGTACCTTTTTCAATTATTGTCCTAAACTGACTCTTTGGACAACACCAATACCAAAGTTGGATTCTTTAGTGGCCATCTTAATCAACCTTCAAAATACTTGCAAGCTCATTTTCATCATCAAATAAGGAACTCTTGATTATTATTTTACCTAGAACATGACAATGAGTTACAAATGAAAAACACCCCAAGATGATAATGGAGAATAATCAAAAACCAAACAAACAAGTACATTATAATTGATTTTATAATAGTTGTAGTATAAGTTGAGGAATGTTCTCCTTTGTTTAAACATCTAAAATAATCTTAAACTAAGAAAGACAACACAAAATTACTCAATGTTATCAAGAATATATGAAAATTAGATCCCCACTATATTTTTTTTTAGTGGAAAAAATCCCAGAAGGGATGCCACTTTTGGGTAAGACCCAAGGAGGCAGGGATATCTCTTCCACCAAAAACACCCAGGGCTCGCACCTGGCCTACCACCTTTGACACACGCAAGGAGCATTCCTGAAACAACAAAAAACAAGAACACACAAACACAAATACACAGACAACTAAAACAAATAGAGGATATTCCTTGAGTGTGTCGATAACATAAAGCACAACAAAATACACGCACAAAAAGAAGACAAAAAAACACGAACCACACAAAATAAACACACAAAAAACATAACAAAACACACACAAAAAATAATAATATGCAGATGAAACACACAAACAACGTAACAAAACACAATCAAATAAAACACAAAAATAATAATAATAAAAATAATAAATAGATAAAAAAATACAACACCAAAACACGAAACACATAGAAAAAACCATAAACATAGCATAAAAAAAATATACAAAAACACCACAAACAAAAAACCACAATATGAAACACACAGAAAAACCATAAAAACAACATAACAAAGCAGAGCCAAAACAAAAACAATAAAATAACCCAAATACAACACAAACAAAATCATGAAAAATAAAAGCAACAAAAACTAAGCCAAATAAGTTATTGACAAATCAAACAAAATACGATAACACTAAAAATAAACCAAAGCTCAACAAATTACAAAAAAAATAGAAATTGCTTAACAAAATAGCCAAAGCTTTCAACATTGTCATAAAGAGACTGAAGGATAACAACCATCCTATAAACCTGAGGATTATGGCATCCTTATCCTTTTATTCGTATCTTGCTTCATTCCAGCTGGGACTGTAGGTTGGTTACTTAGAACCACACCACTACTATTGGAATTTGTATGACCTTTTTGAGGATCCATTTTGTTTGTAGTTTGAATCTGCCCTTTTATTTTGCACTTGGGTAGGTTTTCTACATTATACTTTTTTTCCTTTACTGTTATTTCTTAACATAAAGGCAAAATGTTTTTCCATGAATAAAAAATTAAGTAATTTATAGCACAAATACAACTTGTTATAACTTACAAACATCCATGTAGATTAAGACTCACCCATATCTGTTATAGTGATTATCACCTGTTAATCACTAGATTAAACCCTTAAACCACTCCCTAGATCTAATGATGTTATTCATTTTTTAATTTATTAATGAATTAAAATGCATAGCAAATCAATAAATACTTTAAATGTTATTCTTGTTTGAGTCTTTAGCTTTTATATTTTTTCAAAATGGTAGCCAAATTTTGTTCAAACATTTATATGTGTTATAACAATTATCATCCATTAATCACTAGATTAAACCCTTAAGTCACATCCTAGATATAATGATGTTATTTAATTTTTTTAATTTATTAATAAATTAAAACACATAGCAAAACAATAAAGAATTAAGAGGCTATTCTTGTTCGAAAATTTAGTTTTTTTCTTATTTTTAAAAATTATGGTAGTCAAAGCTTGTTCAAACATGTACCTATATTTAGTATATTAATTAAAATCTTGTAATTATTATGATTTATCTCTCATATGGGAATATTTATCACTAGTGTATACTTATAAAACTATATTTTTATCTTTAAAGACTTTTCAATATGGTATAAGTCTACTAATATTTACATCAATGTTGAAGTGTTTTTCAAGCTGATATCTATGGAAGAATGATATTCATATTGAATTTATGGTGATTTAATCTTGTGTAGCTTATCTTATTTCTTGGTCTTGGACTAGGATTCCCATAGACCACATTTATTAACAATGAAATAAAGCATTTCATACTTTGGTATACTAGACTAGTATTCCAAACACTTTTTTTTTTAAATAAAACATTTCACACATTGGTATACTAGACTAATATTCCAAACACTTCATTTTTTTCTATAAATTTATTAGAATACAGGGGATTTAAAACTAAGATGAGATAAAAAGATACATGTAATGAATTTTATTATGAGGGAAAAATACCAATGGATAATGTTTATGTTGATCAAATTAATGTCTTTTTACAAAGAAAAACAAACTTCAAGAAATTTTAATAATCATAAATGCAATTAAAATTTGAAACTTTGAGTATGAATACCCAAAAATGGAATAACTAACAAAGTTTTGCAACTGGTAACTATATGAAAAGTTTATTTAAGAAATCATGTTATTAAAGTAAGGTTTTATATTCAAAAAGACAAATAATGGACTCTTTAGAATGCTCTAGGGGGTGATGGTCTTGGACATGGCCATAGGAGTATGAAAATGAAATTTATGAATCCAATTAAAATAATCATGAAGAATGAATTAACATAATTTAAAAATATCAATATTCTTTTCTATTTGTCATAATCAAACTAATAGAACTATTGCACAATATAAACATAATTTCTCATTGCTACTTAAAAGCAATTAATCTACTAAAATATTTGTATGTACCTAAAATATCTTATGAATACCATATATCTAAAAAACATGAGGAATTTGGGATGAATTTGGGTTTCTCAGGAGGCCACGAGCTTGGATTATTAGACATAAGAAAATAATAATAAGAAGTATTAGAAAATTATAACGACAACCAAGGTTTCACAATCAAAATGTGGGACTAGATTGTAGGTTTAAAGGAAAAATAAAAAAGAGAGTTAGTTGTAAGCAATCTAACTTATAATTGTGATTATCAAAAATATGTGGACAATGTTATGCTATTAATTTTATATATTATACCATTTTGAAAATATTAGAATAAAATTTTCTATAAACTATGTTTAAAATAACTTCAATATAATTCTAAAATCTAATTTCAAATGAACTTCAACCATATTTAAGACTAAACATATATGAATTTTTATTGATACGTTTACATTCTAATTAATGAGCTATGAAACATAGAAAAGAGAAAAATTAAAACCTACTAAAAACTATAAATTACCAAACTACAAAGTAAAACTATCACAACCCAAAATTTCATATCTCAATCATGAGCAATTTTTTTAAGACATGGCATGGAGTCAACTCGAGATCTTAGTGTTTTTAGTTTGATTAATTGGACCCTTCACCATAAGAAATACCCATACCTACAACATACATATATTCATTTATGTAAGTGTACTAGGTAAAGTGTAAGTTTAAGCTATCTTTCTCATCCTTCTTTCAATGAGCTAGCTTAATCCTTTCAGTCTATCAAAAGGACCACACCAATACCTACACCATACATAAGTCCATCTATGTAGGTGTACTAAGTGTGTCGAGAGAAGGCTGTCAACCTCATCTCCTTGATGGGCTAGTCTTTCCCAATAAGCCTTGCTTATATCAAACACTAAGAACACTAAGCTATCAAAACTCTACATCTATGCCATCAGGATTTTCCTTGGAAGATCTTGTCCCTAATGTAACATGCCTTAACTATTCTTTATTCTCTACTTATAATGATGTAATAGCTTGTATTAGCATAAAGACACTACTTTTAGAAAATAAACTCCCTTCTTTCATTAAGAGTTACAAAACCAAAGAAACCCATAACTACTCTTTTAATTTGAAGGCTTTGCGCCTCTACACAAATATCTCAAAAATTTCTATCAACAAAACCTTAGCCATACATTGTTAACCTTTTGTAGCAGACTAAACTTTCAACAAGCCATATAAATCCAAAAAAAAAATACTTACATCTTATCCTTTAGAAAACAGACTCATAAATACATCTTTTCAGGAACGTTTTCAATTTGGAAGCAGTCTAATTTCATTTTCTAAAAAACCATACATTTTAGAGGAATAAAATCACATATTCCAGCCATCATGAAGTAGCTTTTGAGGTATAATATTTTACAACATCACTCAGGTTCAAACTTATGATGTGATTAGCTTATAGTATTCTTTCAAGGGATTCCTTTACAAATCAAGTATGAAGATTTCACTTTATCTTTTCATTTCTAAACCAAGATTAACTAATGGCTCACATGTATGTATATATATATATATATATATATATATGTATATGTATATGTATAAATATTATTAATTTCACTCATTTATTTTTGTTTGATATTTAGTTTAACAGTAATATCCCTCTTAGAGTAAAGTGAAAATTCTATTAACCAAATAAAATCTTAAGTTCCTACTTAATGATTCCCTCATACAAGTAGAATTTTTCTTTTTCCATGGAGGACGAAAGCAAGAACCCCCACTTAAACATTAATGAAAAGAAAACCTTTTTCAACTTTAAAGAGCATAAGCATAATCTTCCTTTTCCTATATGCCAAAATAAAAATTTCAATCCATAGGTTAGTTTTCATATATTTCAAGAAAGAAAAATAGCCAACTTCAAGCATATTTCCTTCTTTGCAGTGAATCCTTAAATCACATAAAATTCCATCTAAAATAAGAATATCATGCAACAAACAAGTTTCATCTTAAACTTGATATATTTTTCTCATGCAAATTTTCATGACATGCAACTACATGAAAAGGGGCATTTATTTTTATTGCCCAAAATTTTCGATGAATGAATCATCACATCATTCATTTTTTTAAGGCATCCAGTTCCTGGTGGTTAAGTATTTCTTCCACCCATGGAAATACCAGTTCCTAAAAAAGTGCAAATCCATTAGTAGCATCATATTCTTCATAAAGTATATGTTTTGCATAACTAATCATAAAAAATTTACTCATTCAATCAACAAAATAGCATAACAATACATGAGCCCATCACATGAAAAATTTTACCAAGGGAGGGTCATGACATCCTCCCCCTTAGGTTTAACACATTCCCCTATGTTTTCATCAAGTTCAAACATTAAATAATAGTTACATTTCACTTTCAAACAGGAATGGAAAATGTTGTTGCATATCTGCCACTTTCTCCCAAGTAGCATTTCTCTCATAATAGTGGTCCCACTAAACCTTACATTGCTCCAGAGTTCCCTTCCTCATTTATTTGGAATGGAACTCAAGGATATTTACTGGGTGTACCTCAATGGCCTTTGGGTCCACCATCTACAATTTAGAAAAATCCCATACATGATCAGGGTTAGCAATGTATTTTCTAAGAAAGGATATATGAAAGGTGTCATGAATCTTCGACAAACTAGGTGGTAAGGTGAGTCTATACACCACAGGACTAATATTTTCTATGATTTTGAAGGGTCCAACAAAATGAGGATCTAGTTTTGTGGAATTTATGGCACTCTTCTTTGGTCTCACCCTCAAAAACACTTTGTCACCTACTGAAAACTCTCTTGGAAACCTCTTAAGATCGACATAACTTTTCTGATGATCAATAGCTTCCTTAAGTCTTTCTCTGATCATCCTTAATTGTTGTTCCATTTTCCTAACCATGTCTAGCCCAAGTACAACCCGGTCCTCTAGATTATCCCATGACAATGGTGTCCTACACCTCTTACCATACAAAGCTTCGAAAGGAGCCATGCCTAAGGTCGAATGGTGACCATTATTGTAAGAAAATTCTACCAGGTGTAGATAGTCTTCCCATTGTGAATTTTGATCCATACAATACATGCGAAGCATATCCTCCAACACCTAGTTCACCCTTTCAGTTTTCCCATCAATCTCTAGATGATACGTAAAACTAATATTTAACCTGGTACCTATGGCATAGTGTAGGGCTTGCCAAAACTTAGATGTGAACCGAGAGTCCCTATCTAAAATAATCACCTTAGGAAAATCATGAAGCCTGAATATTTCTTTGGAAAATCTATTAGCCACAATCATGGCATCATCCTTGGTATTTCCTGGTATAAAATATGCAACCTTGGTCAATCTATCGACCACAACAAATATTGCATCATGTTAGAACCTGGTTTTAGGCAAACCCACAATGAAATCCATTGAAATCACCTACCATTTCTGCATAGGTACATCATGTGGATACAACATACCTGTAGGGTGTCTATGTTTTACCTTAACTTTCTGGTATTCAAGGCACTAGGCAATAAATTTTGTGATGTCCCTCTTCATTCTTGGCTAGTAAAAAATTTCTTCATGTTTTCCCTCATCTTGGCTCCCCCTGGGTGAGAAAAGTAAGGGGATCTATGTGCTTCATTCATGATCATTTTTCTTAGATCACCTACCTCAGGAATTATTACTCGATCCTTGAAGCATAGAAAACCATCCTTGTTGCAAAAATCCCTATTTTATTCGGGTTTCCTTTTCATTTTATCCCAAATTTGGTTGCAATACTCATCCTGATATTGCATTTCTTTGACTTGATCCATCAAGTCTACATGGATGCAGGTCAAGGCAACAATGTGTTTTCTCCTACTTAGGGCATCAACAACCTTATTTTCCTTTCCTTTAATGTATTCAATCCCAAAATCATACTCGAGTGAGGAACTCCATCCATATCCTTTTCCTGGCATTAAGCAAAGGTTGAGTAAATATATACTTCAAACTTTGATGTTCAGTTCTCAGTTCAAAAGTTCTTCCCACTAGATAGTGTTTCCAGACTTTGAGAGCGTATACAACTACTGCCAATTCTAAGTCATGAGTAGCATATTTTACCTTGTGCCTCTTGATATTTCTTGAACCATAAGCTACAATTACCCCATCCTACAAGAGCACTTCATCCAATCCTTCCAAAGTTGCATCAATGCATACTAAAAAAATACCTTGAGGATCTAGAATCTTTAAAATGGATGTTGAGGTGACCTTTTTCTTGAGAAACTCAAACGTAGCCTCACACTTATTTGTCCATTTGAAATCCTTTCCTTTTCTTTGAAGTTTGGTTATTGCATAGGCTATCTTGGTGTAATCCTTCACATAGCACCTATAATATCTGATCAAACCCATGAAGCTCCACACTTCAATCACATTTGTGGGCACTATCCAATTTAGTATAGCCTCTATCTTCTTAGGATCCATTATTATCCCTTCTAGTGATATTATATGTTCTAAGTATTGTACTTCAAATATATAAAAGTTGCACTTTGATAAATTTTCATACAGTTAATTCTTTCTTAGTATTTCTAGCACAATTCTAAGATTTTTGTTGTGCTTTGAATTATTCCAAGAATATACCAAAATATCATCTAAAAATATAAGGATGAATCAATCTAGATGCTTTTTAAAAACACTATTCATCAAGTTCATGAATGTTGTTGGAGCATTCATTAGTCCAAAAGGTAGAACTGTAAACTCATAGTGTCCATACCAAGTTTTAAATGTTGTCTTATGGGTATCCTCTTCATGGATTCTCAATTGATGATATCTGGATTTCAGATCGATCTTTGAGAAGATGGTAGCATCCCTTAGCTGATCAAAAAGATCTTCAATTCTAGGTAGAGGATATCTATTTTTAATGGTTTCCTTATTGAGCATCCTATAATCTATGCACAATCATAAGGAACCATCCTTTTTCTTAATAAACAACATTGGTGCACCCCATGGTGACACACTCGGCCTGATCAATCCCTTCTCTAGTAACCCTTGTAGTTGTACCTTCAGCTCTTGCATCTCAATGGGATTCATTCTATAAGGAGCCCTATGAATAGGCTTTGTCCTAGGTTTTAGCTCAATCATGAAGTCAAATTCTCATTTTAAAGTTAATCTACGTAAATCCTCTAGAAACACATCTCTATATTCCTAAAGTACTGGGTGTTTCCCAAACACCTCTTTCTTCTTTTCCTTTTCAATTTCATTTAACTTAACTACATAAACTATTCCTCCATTTTTAATGGCTTTCTTAAGTTGCATTATCAAGAGGATTTGGGGTTGAAAAGTCCCTTGTAGGCTATACACCCTCTGTATTTTCTTACCATATTTAGAATACTCAATCCATCTATCCTGGAAATTGATCACAACCTTATGTGCTTGTAACCAATCCATTCCTAAGACTACATCAAAAGCATGTAGCAATGCTACATAAAGACATCCAATGGTCGTACCACTAGGTAAGGTAATTTTATCCATAGGATAGCATTGATCCACAGAGTAGGTTTATCCTGAACCATACTCGACCTTCCACCCATGTGCCAAGATTCTTGGCCTTTTTTATATATCCTTAATCAAACTAGTAGAAACAAAGCTATTTGTAGCTCCACTATCTATCAAAATTTTAACATTTCTACCAAAAATATTACCCTTTATAAGCAAAGGAGTGGCTTGCCCTTCTATATTTTGACTCCCTATCACTGCATAAATCTTGTGAACAATTTCCTTGTACATTGTTTCTTTGTAAGTGGGTTATTTTCCCTTAGAACTCGATCCCACTCTAAGCAGGAAATAATTGGCATAATGTGGACCTCCATAATCAAAGCATCCCCCCTTAGAGCTTGGATGTGTTTTCTGCTTCTATCCTTCTACTTTCATTTCTAGTGGAGGGTTAGGCTACTCCTACGATGGTGATTTTTTATTATTTTTGTTACGATTGTTATTATTTCCCTCAAATTTCTTCCTAAACTTTCCTTGTTTTCTATCATTCATTTTGTCTTACCCTTGGAAACTTTTTTTTATCTATTCTCTCTCCCATTTCATGAAACCTACACTATTTCTTTTCCTGAGTGCTTATTTTTCTTGCTCAAAATCTCCTTCATAATAAAAATAGGGCTTAAGATAAGTCTCAGCTTTCCTGGCCAAGTCATAGGCCTTTTGAAGAGTATTAGGCTCTCGCATGTTCACTTCATGTCCTATCCTGGGATCTGCTCCTAGTATGAATTTATGAATCTTCATCTTCTCATTATACATAGGTACATATTTTAACAACTTAACAAATTTTTGGTAATAAGCCTCCACCATCTTATTTCCCTATCAAATATTGGTGAATTCTTCAAATTTCTTGGCATAAAAATGCTCCATGAGGAACCTCTCTTTAAAGGCTACCACAAAGTCCTCCTATTTTAGATCAACCACTACCTCAATTCTCCGTTCCCCACCAATCCAAACCAACACCCTATAAGTGTAAGGTGGCATAGGATGTTTGAGTCCTAGTCGAGTAATTCTTCATATTGCATAAGGTTTCTAATTCCTTCAGCTAGGCTTCGACTGCATCACCACCTTCCTCTCCATTAAACTTGGAGGATTTTACATGCTTTAAATCCTTACCCATTTCTACCTCTAACCAAATTTTGGCCTATTGTGCTTCTGTAAGAGGTTCATTAGCCTATCTAACCCCAGAGCTCCTAGCATGTGAATCCTGATTTACTATGGTTTCTAATGCTTGCTTTTGTGTTTCCATTTGTTCATGAAGTAGAGCAACTATTGCAGTGAGGTCTTTCCTCTCATTATTAGGATTATTTGTACCTACATCTGGGGTCTTGACCTCAAAATTAGTTCATCGTGTCTACCTTATTTATGGGGCAATACTCCCTCTCCTCCTCTTTGGTGGTATTATCCCTAGCCACACATAGGAGAGATAGTAGGGATTAGATCACAATTACTTCTCTAAATTGTTCCTCCTACTACTAACTAAATACCTAGTTATCTTAATGAATATAATGGGGTTAGTTTTCAACAGATAGTCTATTCATGTAATGTATAGCCCTTACGTGCATATGTATCCTAATATACACCACCATATAATATTATGCAAGGAAGCTTATATCCCTATGACCAAGCACTCTAATACCAAATATCGCAACCCAAAATTTCCTATATCAATCATGAGCAATTTTTTTAAGACATGACATGGAGTTGACTCAAGATCTTAGTGTTTCTAGTTTGAGAAATTAGACCCTTCATGGGTTTGTTTCACTCTTATTAAATTCTTCCACAAAAAATACCCATCCCTATAACATACATATATCCATTTATGTAAGTGTACTAGGTAAAGTGCAAGTTTAAGCTATCTTTCTCATCCTTATTTCGATGAGCTAGCTTAATCCTTTTAGTCTATTTAAAGGACCACACCAATCCCTATACCATACATAAGTCCATCTATGTAGGTGTACTAAGCGTGTTGAGAGCAGCCTATCAACCTCATCTCCTTGATATACTAGTCTTTCCTAATAATCCTTGCTTAATGTTGGACACTAAGAACACTAAGCTATCAAAACTTTACATCCATGTTAGGATTTTACTTGGAATATATTGTATTTATTCTCTACTTCTAATGATGTAATAGCTTATATTAGCATAAAAACACTACTTTTAGAAAATAAAATCCCTTCTTCCATTAAGAGTTAAAAGAAACCCATAACTACTCTTTTAATTTGAAGGCTTTGTGCCTCTCAACAAATATTTTAGAGATAAATTGGGGAATACAAGTTCAAAAAGTTCAAGAGGCTGGAAGAATGGCCAATTCCAATTCCCCCGGAGCTGGCACCCATCTTGGAAAAAATTTTGACAGCTAGGTTTCTTACTGGACGAGATGAGGAGGATGAACTTGCCTGGGGCTTTGGGAACCTTGGGGTTTATACTGTGAAAGCGGGATTCAATCAGATTCTTCCAGAGCCTCCACCTCACTCTTTTTCGGTCCATGTCTGGAAGAAGAATTGGCACCCCAAAGGCTGGCCAAAGGTGAACTTCTTTGCATGGCAATTTATGCATAATGGAATCCTCACCTTTGACAATCTCAGACATAGAGGTATCATCGGTCCTTCTCAGTGTGTGTTATGTCGCAAGCAAGAGGAAACTGCTGATCATTTGTTGTTTGAATGCACTTTCACTCGGCAGATTTGGATGCGCTGGTTCTCCACCTTTAAAATCCAAGCCAACAGTGATGTGACTCGGACCAATATTTGGAACAGAGATGGAAGAGAGGCGATTTAAATCCAAGGCTCTTTGCATTGGCTGGGAGCTCGACTTTCTTTTTATTTGGTGGCAGGTGTGGTTGGAGAGAAATTCCCGCATCTTCCGTGAAACTTTTTCTTCTCTTGAAGGAATCTGGCAGGTCATCTGGAGCAAAGTAGCGGAAACGGTTGCTATCTACGTGGAGGAGGAAAAATAGTTTGTCTCTGCGCCATCGGCTGAGGGAGCTGTTGATCTTGAAAGACAGGCTTTTGATAGATGGCACCCTCCCCCTGCAGGCTGGATCAAAATTAACACTGATGGTGCTGCTAAGGGAAACCCGGGTAGTGCGGGAACTGGTGTTGTTTGTCGCGATCATCTTGGGTCTGTGCTCTATTGGGAGCTGCAAGGTCTGGGTCATGCCACAAACAATGAAGCGAAGGCCTTGGCCGTTAAATTTGCCTCTATCTGGGCTGTAAAGCAGGGCCATAGAAAGATAATTCTTGAGTCCGACTCTCAAATTTTGGTGGGTTCTCTTGATAGCATGAGGAGCTTAAATTTGCAGGCCTGGAGGCTGCGGTCCCTTGTCTCCCAAATAAAGGATCTCTGGAAAGAATTGGATGATGTGGTTCCCATCTATGTGCGTAGAGACTTCAACAAGGCGGCTGATTTTCTTGCTAAGCTGGGTGCCGAGAAGGAAGTTGGAGTGCAGATGCATAGTGATATGTCGATCGAGGACGTTGTGATTAGACAAGGCCTTGAATGCCATTTATGATCATGTGTAAAGATTTTTCTGCTAAGGATGGTTTTCGTAGCGATTTCACGACTTGTAACGCCGCCGTGGCCTCTGGAGGGAAGTTGTCATGATATCGCGACAGGTTTTGCCTTCCCAGCCTCCACAGAAAATAGGTCACAAAATCGCGACATGTCGCGAATTCGCGACATGTCGTGATATCGCGACCTGGCGCGCTGCCGTTGTCTTTGATGCAAAGTTGTAGCGATTTCGCTACCTTTTTGGCTGATGAGGTCTTCTTTGAGAAATTGTCATGATTTCGCGACCTGCTGAGCTTTCACGGTCTGGGGATGGAAGTCGTCACGATTTTGTGACGTTTTTGGCACAGGGGAGTCAAGGTTGAAAATTGTCGTGATATCGCGACCTATTTTGCTGCCGCTGCCTTCACTTGGAAATGGTCGCGATATCGCGACACTTTTGCTGGCTGGGAGCTTCGGAGGAATTTCATCACGATTTCTCGACGTGCCGCGATTTCGTGACATGTCACGAAATCACGACGCTTTTGGCGCAGGGGAGTCGAGGTTGAGAACTATCGCGATATCGCGATCGGTTTTGCTGCTGCTGCCCTCGCTCGAAACTGGTCGTGATTTCGTGACATTTTAGTAGGTTGGGAGCTTTGGAGGAATCTCGTCGTGATGTCATGATCTTTTTGAAGACTTGATGCTTCTTGGAGTTTTGGTCGTGATTTCATGACTTTCTTTCCGACCGGGCGTGGAGGCCTTGGCTTGTCGCGATATCGCGACATGTCACGATTTCGTGACATGTCGCGATATCGCGACATGTCACGATTTCGTGACATGTCGCGCTATCGCGGCTGAGGGCGCTGCTGTGGTCGCGACTGGGTTGTTGCCCGTGATTCCGCGACATGTCACGATTTCCCGACATGTCGCGGTTTCACTCCTTGCTGCCTTCTTTGCTTTGTGGGAGTTTCCTTTGTGCTCCTTGCTTGTTGTTCAGTTCTCTGCTATTTTTTTGGGATGAGTTATCTCCCTGTTGTATTTGCCCCTTGTTTTAATACAAGCTTTTCAATTTTTTTCAAAAAAACAAATATTTTAGAGATTTCTATCAACAAAACCTTAGCCATACATTGTTAACCTTTTCTATAAGACTCAACTTTCAATAAGCCATATAAATCTAAATTTTGTTTACTTACATCTTATCCTTTAGAAAACAGACTCAAAAATATGTCTTTTCAAGAATTTTTCAATCTGGAAGTAGTCTAATCTAGTTTTCCAAAATACCATACATTTTAGAGGAATAGAATCACACATTCCAGTCATCGTGTAGTGGCTTTTGAGGTATAAGAATTTACAACATCACTCAGGTTCAAAATTATGATATCATTATCTTATAGTATTCTTTCAAGGGATTCCTTTACAAAGCAAGTATGAATATTTTACTTTTTCTTTCCATTTCTAGACCAAGATTAACTAATGGCTCACATGGTACTAGATGGCATTAACGTCTTGATATTATCTGGGTGCACATAATGGTGGAAAACACCACTTACATTGGCTACAATTCATTCTCAATTATTGAAAACATCTTTGATGTCTTCCAAGAGTCAAGTTTTAATACCAAATACAAATTATCCATAAAGATAAATATAACAAAGAAAAGATGGTTTTAGTCCTATAGACTCTTAATTTAAAAGATAATATTCAACTCACCATGAACGTATCCCCTCAAGTTATATAAAATGAACTTAGACTCTTTTCTTGGGGTATGAGAAATGAATTAAGCTATAATTTCATTTGTATATGAACCAATTCCATGACATAAATCACCCATAACCTTATATTCAGAAAAACTAAGTTAAAAAAAAAGGATTTGATGTATTTAACTAACACACTTACTAATTTCATTGCTTTTAAACTGAGAAACATCAATTGACTGCATTTGCAATATTAAATACTCCATAGTTCAAATAATGAACCAACTAGAAATAACATGTTTGTTTATTTTTTAAAAAGAAAAGCTTTAACCCAAAGAAACCTTATTGCAAGTGATATGTCATTCTGGCGTACTTGGTCCTTTAAACCACAAAATTAATCTAATAACATAGATATAAGTATATATAACAGCCTACCTCAAATCATAAACTATTTCTAGCAATATTACATAGTCTTTTCGTCCAGCTTCCTCTCTGCAAGCTCGTTCTCCTCTCTTTTTTGACACTGTCTTGCTCCTTTCTCCCTTGACTTAGTTGTGGATGGATGTCCATAAAATAATTATATGAAACTTCTGGAATGTAAATGGGAAGGTGCGTTATATTTTTAACCTTCATTACCCACGTTTATCCCTATATTCACAACACGAAGAAGCAAACAAAACAACCTACCCACAAAAATCATTATAATCATCCAAATATATTATACACATATAAATATATATATATATATATATATATATATATATATATATATATATATATATATATATATATATGTATTTCGAAAACTTCTTCCAAATTCAAGGCCGAAAATATTATTAATGTCATTCATTTATTTTTGTTTGATCAATAGTTTAATAATAAGATCCCTCTTAGAGTAAAGTGAAAATTCAATTAACCAAATAAAATCTTAAGTTCCTACTTAATGATTCCCTCATACAAGTAGAATTTTCCTTTTTCCATGGAGGACGAAAGCAAGAACCTTCACTTAAACATTAATGAAAAGAAAACCTTTTTCAACTTAAAAGAGCATAAGCATAATATTCATTTTCCTATATGCCAAAACAAAAACATCAATCCATAGATTATTTTTTCTATATTTCAAGAAAGAGAAATAACCAACTTCAAGCATATTTCCTTCTTTGCAGTGAATCCTTAAATAACATAAAATTTCATTTAAAATAAGAATATCACGCAACAAACAAGTTTCATATTAAACTTGATATATTTTTCTCATGCAAATATTCATGATATGCAACTATATGAAAAGGGGTATTATCTATGTTTCTCGAACCATTCGATGAATGAATTATCACATCATTCATTTTTTTAAAGCATCTTGTTCTTGGTAGTTAAGTCTTTCTTCCACCCACGAAAAGACCGGCTCCTACAAAAATGTAAATCCATTACCAACATCATATTCTTTATAAAGTATATATTTTACATAACTAATCATGAAATTTTACTCATTTGATCAACAAAATAACATAACAATCCATGAGCCCATCACATGAAAAAATTTACCAAGGGAGGGTCATGACAAAAACAAACCAAAAATATATAAATTTGATCTCTAGAATAATAATTAGAAAAATATCTAAAATTTTACTAAAAGTGTAAAGATGATTCCCACTTTTAATTTTATAAATATTAGTACTTTTACCATCTTAAATTGGTTATATGGAATTGAAAATTTCTCCACTCAAATTACACCATGATCATATCATCATGCTATTTTAACAAGTCATTTATCATGATACTAAAATTTGTATTATCATTGGTCTCCTTATAATAGGATCATAATGCAAGGATTTATACTTGGGTTGCACTCATGGTTCCCATTTAGCATTCCTTCACAACACTTTGAAAATAAATACTTCTATCTTAAATAAAAATTAAAAGTGCAAAACCATAGTTTCTGTCTAGTTTACAAAATACCTAAGCTCTTCACAAGATTGAAAATCAAAAGGCTAACCTAGGGTCAAAAATAAAGAATTTACTCAAATACCTCACTCCTAGAATAAGTTATTAAATGCCATAAAAGCAAGCCTTCAACATCTCTATCTCATTGGATTGGATCCCTTAAATCCCTTAGGAAGATATTGAAAAATAAAAATGAAAAAAATATCAACTTTTATTTTTAAAACTACAAGATCCAACTGAAAGCTACTTTAAGACTGAAAAAATAAATAAAAAATATGTCACAATTTCTTGCTTCTAGCTTTACCAATCAAATAATGGTAAATATCCAATTTTTCAAAGGTATATGTTCTTAGAATAAAGTTATAATGGTCAATATGATATGTCAATTGACATATTATATTTTAGTTTAAATTAAATATTTAGTTAAGATTAGTTGTTATCAGATAGTTATCTATTTAGATCATGTATTGTACCATATATTTATCTAACAATAGAATATAAATTAGTACTTATAATATAATTATTTCATGGTATAAAATTCATACAAATAGTCAATAGGTTGGTGAGGTTGTCCTTCCACCCATTTCTATATGCAATCCATCTAAAACTTTGCTACCATATTGAAAGCAAAGCCAAAGTAGCTCTAAGAAATTAAATGCTATTTTTTTATTGTAGTAGCTTGTGAAATATTTTATGATATCTAGAGGTAGTGTTGTGTCAATGTTGTTGAAGCTCCAAGCTAGAAGGTATTAATTTTCCTCAAAATTTCCCATGTAGTTTCATCCTCCAAAATGTTTTGATCAATAAATAGATCAATCATAGGTATTTTTGGATTAAATTAAATTAGTATGCATGTGGAGCTTTGATAAATTATAAGTTCTATAAAAAAAAAATAGTAACCATTGAGTTACAATGATTGACCTCATTCTCTACATTATAAAGGAGGGACTATACCTAGGAGTGCCTAAGATCATCTATTGAAGGGAATAGTCTTTGTGATATGGGTACCAACAATGACCAAAAGTTGATATCAAGAGTGGAGGAAGCAAATGCCCCACCCCTTTTATCTATGAAGGAGGTTGAATCTAGATTGTATACATGTGAACTTTATCATTTTCTATGTCTAATTCAACTATTTAGCTAAGGGTATTATGGTGTTATTAGTGAAGTTGACTTTGAAAGTTGAAGTTATTAAAATATAACAATGCTAATATCAGGCATGTGTATTCATTACCATTTAACATGTGGATCTACATACATGTAATTGAGGGAATAATTATACTCTAGAGATTATTTCATGTTAATATGGGGGAAAAGGATAGAAAATTTGTAAACAAACCTATCAATATATAGTAATACAATCTAGTCTAGTCAAAGTAGATCGCAATTGAATATGGTTCACTATTATATGGAGTAGAAAGGCCTCTGATGGTTATATATTTGTAGTCATCCCAAGTCAAATTCACAATGATGATGTCATCTACCAAAGTTTTGATAAATTTCATTCTCCCCTTATTGTAGTAGTTGTAAATTGCACTGTTATATTATTTAGTTATTTTCCTAGGGGATGTCTTTGTTCATGTCAACTACTAGCAAATGAAAACTAGACACATGACCAAATCTCAACAAGTTTTATGTTGATTCAATTTATATGCAAGATATATTTGACTAGGCTTGGAAAAGGGTGAGTCACCATACCCACTCTTCTACACCACTCTAGGTATAATTTAAATTCTTGTGAGGGTGTTTAGGCAAAGCTTGAGCATATTCAGATGGTTGGCCTTGCTCTACAAATATTGTTTATGGATATCTATGTTGATTATATTTTTGTGTAAGTTTATCTCTCTACATTATTCAATATATGTGGGAAAGTAATATTATACTATTTTTGGTTGTTTATTAGTACACATATTAAACCTTAAATAGGCTCATACAAGAGAATCTCATGATTTTAACAAACCGCATACAATCAATTAGAATCTACAAATATTCTAAATTACCCCATATGGCTATAATAACTTGCTCAAGTGGGCACAAAAAATTGCATAGTTTGCCCAAGCCTACACAATAATCTAAATATAATATCTTGTACTTTATTCCTCATCATCCCTCCCAAAAATAGAAGCATTAGACTCTAATACTCACAAAAGATAAGTGAATAGATACGATATTTGATGTTGAGAAATCCATCATGTCTAATGAGGAATTTGTCCTTGTTTCTATATGATGTAAGAGGTAATGGAGCCACATCAAGTCTAATGAATATATATATATCAAAAACTAGACTGACATCAAGAAAAAGTTAAAAATTAGGAAACATCTATAAAATGGTTGATGGGAAGCTTGAACTATAATGTCCACTCATTATTAATATTCACAACATCAAGAATCCCCAAGTGAGCTAGAAAATCAATTCAAGAAGCATTCTTGGGCACTTGGTAAAGGAGAGTGTAAGGGCCATAGTGAAGAGGCTTGACTTTATTATGTGTTGAAGTTTATTTTTTGCCTTTTGAAGTTGATGCACATTTGAAACTAAACTATCCCTTTTAGTTTCAAATGTGCATCAACTTCAAATAGAAGTGTACAGGTGATTTCCATTCTAATTTTATAAATATTAGTACATTTACCATCTTAAATTGGTTATATGGAATTGAAAATTACTTCACTCATATTAAACCATGATCATATCATCATGCTATTTCAACAAGTCATTTATCATGATACAAAAAATTGTATTATCATGGGTCACCTTATCATAGGACTATCCATCATAATGTAAGGATTTGTACTTGGATTGCAGTCATGGTTCCCATTTAGCATCCCTTCACAACACTTTGAAAATAAATACTTCTATTAAAAGTGGAAAACCATAGTTTCTATCTAGTTTACAAATTATATAAGCTCTTCACAATATTGAAAAGTAGAATGCTAACCTAGGGTCAAAAACAAAGAATTTATTTAGATACCTCAATCCTACAATAATTCATTAAATGTCATAAAAGCAAGACTTCAATGTCTACCATACTAAAAGCAGAGCTAGTAAAACTCTACGAAATTCAATGATATTTAATTTTACTATAGCAGCTTGTGAAATATTTTATGATGTCTAGAGGTAGTGTTATGCCAATGTTGTTGAATATCCAAACTAGAAGGTACTAATTTTCCTCAAATTTTACCATGTACACTCATCCTCAAGAATATTTGGATCAATAGATAGATCAATCATAGGCCTCTCTGGATTAACCTAAATTAGTATTCATGTGGAGCTTCAAGAAATGATAAGTTATTAAAAAATAATATATTAACCATTGATTTATAGTAATTGGCATCATTGTATCCATTATAAAGGGGGAGCTAAACCTAGGTGTGCCCAAGGTCATCTATTGAAGGGAGTATTCTTTGTGATATGGGTACCAACAATGACCAAAAGTTGATGTCAAGAGTGGAGGAATCAAATGCACCACCACTTTGATCTATAAAGGAGCCTAAATCTAGACTATGTATGCATGTGAAATTTTCCATTTGCTATGTTCGATTCAACTATTTGGCTAAGAGCATTATGGTGTTATTGGTGAATTTGAATTTGAAAGTTAAATTTATTGAAAGACAACAATGCTAAGGTAGGGCACGTGTATTCATTACCATTTTACATGTGGATCTACACACATATAATTGAGGGTATAATTATAATTGAGAGATTATTCCATGTTAATATAGGGGGAAATATTAGAAAATATGTAAGAAAACCTATCAATATTTAGTACCACAATTTAGTCTAGTCAAAGTATATCATGGTTGAATATGATTCACTAATATATGGAGTACAAAGGCATCCAATGGTTAGATTTTTGTAGTCATCCCAAGTCAAGTTCATGATGATGATGTCATCTACAAAGAATTTTATGAATTTCACTCTCCCCTTATTGTAGTAGTTGTAAATTGCACTATTATAGAATTTAGTTATTTTCTCAAGGGATGTCTTTGTTAATATCAACTGCTAGCAAATAAAAACTAAACATCTGACCAAATCTCAACAAGTTTGATGATGATTAATTTTTTATGCAAGACATACTTGACTAGACTTTGAAAAGGGTGAGTCATCATGCCCACTCTTCTATGCCACTATAGGTATGATTTGAATCCTTGTGAAGAGGTTTAGGCTAAGTATCTTCAAATGGTGGGCCTTGCTCTACAAAGAATTTTGATGGATATCTATGTTGATTATCTTATTTTACAAGTTTGTCTCTCTATTTTATTCAATATATGTGGGAAATTGATATTAAAATATTTTTTATTTTTTATTATTACATGTAATAAACCTTAAATAGGCTAATACATGAGAATCTCTTGATTTTAAGAAACCACATACAAAAAATTAAAATCTACAAATATGCTAAATTGCCCCATATGGCTATAATAACTTTCCCAAGTGGACACAACAAATTGCTTAGTTTACCCAAGCCTGCACAACAAGCTAAACAGAAAATCTTGTACTTTATTCCTCATCATCCCTCCCAAAAATAGAAGCATTAGACTCCAATACTCACAAAAGAGAAGGGAATAGCTAATATATTTAATGTTAAGAATCCATCAGGTCTAATGAGGAAGTTGTCCTTGTTTTTATACAATGTAATAGATAATGGATCCACATCAAGTTTGATAAATATATGTATCAAAAACTTGATTTACATCAAGCAAAAGTCAAAAATTAGAAAACATCTATAGAATTGTTTATGAGAATGTTGTACTATAATGTCCATTCATTATTAATATTCACAACATCACGAATCCCCAAGTGAGCTAGAAGATCAATTCAAAAAGCATTCTTGGACACCTATTGAAGGAAAGTGTAAGGGCCATAGTGAAGAGGCTTGACCTTATTATGTGTTGAAGTTTATTTTTTGCCTTTTGAGATGCACATTTGAAACTAAATTGTCCCTTTTAGTTTCAAATGTGTATCAACTTTAGAAAGAAGTGTAAAGATGATTCTCATTTTTAATTTTATAAATATTTGTACTTTTACCGTCTTAAATTGGTTATATGAAATTGAAAAGTGCTCCACTCATATTACACCATGACCACATCATCATGCTATTTAAACAAGTCATTTATCATGATACTAAAAATTGTATTATCATGGGTCACCATATAATAGGAATATCCATCATAATGCAAGGATTTGTACTTGGGTTACAGTCATGGTTCCCATTTAGAATTCCTTCATAAAAATTTGAAAATAAATACTTCTTTTAAAAGTGGAAAACCATAGTTTTTGTCTAGTTTACAAAATATCTAAACTCTTCACAAGATTGAAAAGTAGAAGGCTAAAAAACAAAGAATTTACTCAAATACCTCACTCCTGCAATAAGTCACTAAATGTCATAAAATCAAACCTTCAACATATCTATCCCATAGGATTAGATCCCTCAAAACTCTAAGGAAGATATTGAAAAATGAAAAACTCAAAATATATTATTTTTTCTTTAAAAAACTATACAATCCAACTAGAAAGTTAATTTAAAACTGAAAAAATAAAGAAAAATTATGCCACGATTTCTTTGCTTCTAAGATTTACCAATCAAATTATGGTAAATCTCAAATATTTCAAGGCATGTGTTCTTAGAATAAATTTAGAATGGTCAATATAATATGTCAATTGACATATCATATTTAGGTCTTAATTAAACAATTAGTTAATATTTGTTGTTATCAGACAATTATCTATTTGGAATATGTATTGTGCCATATATTTATCTAAAAATAGAATATAAATTAGTGCCCATGATATAATTATATCATGGTATCAATGTCATAAAAATAGTCAATAGGCTAGTGAGGTTGTCCTCCCATCTGTTTCTATGTGCAATCCATCTAAAACTTTGTTACCCTACTAAAAGCAAAGCTAGTGAAGCTCTAAGAGATTAAATGTTATTTTGTTTTACTTTAGCAACTTGTAAAATATTATATGACATCTAGAGGTAATTTTGTGCCAATGTTATTGTATCTCTAAGCTAGAAAGGTATTATTTTTCCTTAAAATTTCCCAAGTACATTCATCCTCCAAAATGTTTGGATCAATAGATAGATAAATCACATGCCTTTATGAATTAACCTTAATTAGTATTTATGTGGAGCTTCCAGAAATGATAATCTCTTTTAAAAAATATTAACCATTGAGTTATACCGATTGGAATATTTATCTATGTTATAAAGGGGGAGCCAGACCTAGGAGTGCCCAAGATCATCTATTTTAAGGGGGTAGTCTTTGTGATATGGGTACCAACAATGACCAAAAGTTGACATCAAGAGTGCAGGAACCAAATGCCCCACCCCTTGGATCTATGGAGGTTGAATCTAGACTTTGTATACATATGAACTTTATCATTTGCTATGTTTGATTCAAATATTTAGCTAAGGGTATTATGGTGTTATTGGTGAAGTTAAGTTTAAAAGTTAAAGTTATTGGAATACAGCAATGCTAAGGTTGGGTACGTGTATTCATTACCATTTAACATGTAGATATACACACGTGTAATTCAGCGTATAATTATAATTGAGAGATTATTCCATATTAATATGGAGATAAGGCTAGAAAATATGCAAATAAATCTATCAATATGTAGTCACACAATTTAGTCTAGTCTAAGTAGATCATGATTGAATATGGTTCATTATTATATGGATTAGAAAGACCTCCAATGGTTGGATCTTTGTATTCATCCCAAGTCAAGTTCATGATGATGGTGTCATCTACAAAGGATTTGAATAATTTTACTCTCCCCTTATTGTAGTAGTTATAAATTGCATTGTTAGATAATGTATTCATTTGCCTAGGGGATGCCTTTGTTCATGTCAACTGCTAGCAAATGAAAACTAGACATATAACCAAAACAGATGCGGCACAATCAGCACTTATAGCTAGAAGGATTTGGAAGCAAGGGGAAGTGGCCTTTCAACAGGCGAGAGGAGCATCTGAGGCCATCATGATCTTATGGGATCCTATTAAAATAGAATGAAGTATTATTCAGGCAAATGAAAGAGTCTTAAGCGTATTATTTCATGATTTTGATACTAATAAGAATTGTATTATGTCAATTGTTTATGCCCCCACTTTTGTCCAAGGGCGGTCTGAATTGTGGGAGTTTTTGGGGCATTTGAGCCAAGATTTTAAATACATTCCTTGGGTGATTGGGGTAGATTTCAATACCCCCATTTACCCATCTGATAATAAGGGAGGATCTGGGTTACCCTCAAGGAGCATGGAGGACTTCAATGAATTCATTAACACAAATGAATTGATGGATGTAAGACTAAAAGGAGCTAAATTTACATGGAGTAACAAGAGGATAGGAACTCAGTTGATTCAAGAAAGGTTGGACAGGTTTTTTTTATCCAAGGAAGCTACAACAATGTTTGGTGATTCAGCGTTACAAGCCCTTCCTAAATGTGCTTCATACCATAATCTTATTCTATGGGAGGCATTTTAGGCTAACTCCTTTAAAAATCCATTCAGATTTCTGTCAATGTGGGTTAAACATTCGGACTTCAAGAAACGAATAGAGGAATGGGGGCAGTAGTCTATCCAGGGAAGTGCTTCCTTCAAACTATCTCAAAAACTTAAGATGGTGAAAAACAACCTTAGAATATGGAATAAAGAAGTCTTTGGAAATATTTTTGAGAATAAGAGAGCAGTGGGGGAAAAGCTGAGAATAATAGAAAGCAAAATCCAAAATGGAACCTATGATGAGGTGACAAGGACTTAAGAGAAGGAAACCCTTTGTGAGTTTTATAATATTTTAGCTTGTGAGGATATGTATTGGAGGCAAAAATTAAGGGCATTATGGCTAAAGGAAGGGGACTCTAATTCAAATTTTTTCCATGTTACCACATTGAGCAATAGAAGCAATAATAATATTAGAAATTTAACTAAGGTGGATGGATCCTCAACTCAAAACATTCAGGATATTAGGGACGAGGCTGTTAATTTTTTTATTTCATTATTGGGTGAAGAACGGGCCTGTAATGCCCAAGCAAAGGACTCTCTCCTTCAATTAATTCCACAACTCATTGATGAAATGATTAACGAGTCTCTTACAGCAGCTTTTTTAGATGAAGAGATCAAGGAGGCTTTGTTTAACATGGATCCTGACAAAGCTCCTGGGCCGGATGGGTTTTCATCGCGGTTTTTCCAAGTTTGTTGGGATATTGTTGGAGCAAAAGTTATTGCTGCAATTAAGGAGTTCCAAAGTTCAAATCATATTCCAAGGGGTTTCAATTCAACTTTCATTGCTTTGATCCCTAAAGGCCCCAACCCCAAGACTATGGCTGACTTTAGGCCGGTTAGCCTGTGTAATATATCCTATAAAATTTTGTCCAAAGTTTTAGCCAACCATTTGAAGAAAGTTCTACCGGTTATCATTGATCCAAGTCAAGGAGGTTTTGTACAAGGAAGATCAATCTTATATGGAGTTATTACTATTCATGAGGCTCTTCATACAGCTGCTCAAACCAAAAAAGCAGTCATGGCTTTAAAGTTAGACATGAACAAAGCTTATGACAGGATAAATTGGGAATTCCTAGAGGTAGTTTTATTAAAATTTGACTTCAACATGAAATGGGTCAAGTTAATAAGAGAGTGTATTTCTAAGCCTTATTTTTCAGTTTTGGTTAATGGGTCTACTGCAGGCTTTTTTCAAAGCAAGTGTGGTCTAAGATAAGGAGATCCCATAAGTCCTATGATGTTCATCATCGTAGCTGAGGCCTTGGGAAGAACCATTAAGGCAGCAACGGTAGTTGGACTCATATCAGGTATTAAGGCCACGTCGTTAACTACCCCGATGACACATCAACAATTTGTTGATGATACATTGCTACTGACTTTGGCTTATGTGGTTGAGGCAAGAAGGATTAAAAATATTCTCATAATGTATGAAGAAGCGGCTGGACAGAAAGTGAATTTTGATAAGAGCAAACTTTATTTCATCAATACCCCCATTCCTAGGCAAAACAAAATAGCAAGGATCATGGAATGTCAGATTGCATCCCTTACCACCTCATATTTAGGTCTTACCCTTTTTATGGAGAAACCTGAAGGATCAATGTGGAACATAGTTCTGGAGAGGATCCAAAAAAATCTAGCAGGTTGGAAAGGACATCTGTTATCTCAAGCGAGAAAGCGGTTTTAACTATGGCTTCACTTCAAAGTATACCCATTTACTTCCTATCAGTGTTTAGAGCTCCCAACAAGGTGTATCACAAAATTGAGCAGCTTCAAAAAAAAAAAATTTGGTCAGGGACTAAGGATAAGAAAAGGATCCATTTAGTAGGTTGGAACAAGGTTTGCAAACTTAAAGCTTATGGGGGGTTAGGATTGAGGAGATTTGCTCATCTCAATACAGCTTTGTTAGCCAAACAAGCGTGGTGGTTATTGACTAAGGTCGATAATGAATGGACTGCCATAGTTAGGAGGAAATACCTCCAAGGTGTGAACTTCCTTAATGACAACTTAGCAAGTAGGGGGTCTGCTTTTTGGAAGGCAATCCTCATGAGCAGGGATCTTGTCAAGAAAGGTCTTAGATGGATTCTAGGAAATGGGCAAACAATAGACTTTTGGAAGGATCGGTGGGTGAGAGCTGAGGAGTTATCCCATAATCCTCGTTTGGCTAGGATTCAAGAGCATATGGAGCAGCATATTGGGAAGAAGGTTGCAAATTATATGTGGCAGGATATAAATATCAACAGGTGGAAACACATTAGAGTACAGGGTTTTGAAGCAGAGTCTGAAGAGATTTATAATATTTTAACTCAGCAAATTATTCCCTCTGGAGAGGATGAAGATCACATTGTTTGGGCTGAGATTGAAAGTGATGACTTCACAATTAAGTCTGCATATAATTTGCTTCTCAATGTGGAAGGTCAAAAATTTCAATCGAGTTTGGTTTGGATCAAAGGCTTAATTCCTAAAATATCTTTTTTTCATGGCTGATGATTCAAGGAAAAATCCTCACTATGGAAAATATGTTATCCAAAGGTATGGTTATTGCTAACCATTGCTACATGTGTAGGGCAGGATGGGAGACAACCCAACACTTGTTTCTGGAGTGTCCGGTAGTGGAGTCCATCTTGGATGAACTTTTCCAAGCCTTTAGGATCTCTTGGGTTAAGCCTGCTCTTATATCCGAAGTGTTCCATCAATGGCCTCAACCCTTTGTTAGCCTAAAACTTAAGTACTTATGGAAAATCTATTGGCATCATTTTCTTTGGCAGATTTGGCTAGAAAGGAACCATAGAGCCTTTAAGGATACCATTCACAACCCAAAAACCATCCTCAACAGGATTATTGTCTTTGCAAAAGAAAACCTTAGCACCTTAGTGGATGAGAACCACTCAATTCCTCCCCAAGAAAAACAATTAGATCGGGCCTTAGGTATTGAGGACAAACCTTCCATTCCTTTGCCCAATCCCAAAAATGGGATTTCTTGGGAGCCACCCCCCCAGGGTTGGTTTAAAATTAATTTTTATGGTGCAGCCAAGGAGAACCCGAGAAGAGCTGGAGCTGGAGGAATAATCAGGGATCATCAAGGAAATCTGGTCAAGGCCTTCGCTGAACCATTGGGAATCAGAACTAATAACGAAGCAGAAGCTAGAGACCTTTGGAGAGGGTTGCAAGTAGCCTAAGAAACTCAAGGTAACTTGATTATTGAAGGTGATTCGATGAACATCATCAACCTGTTAACCAATGGCAAAAAACCTCCATGGAGAATCGATGGAGTCATCCATGAAGTGAGGATTCTTTTTGTGGCAAGACAGAATAGGAGGGCTCGTCACGTGTACCATGAGGCCAACAGGTCAGCTGACAAATTAGCCAACATAGGTGTTGATGTTGATATTTTGGTGACATGGACACAAGGTGTGCCACGTGAAGTGGAAAACATTATTAGTCATGAAAAGAAACCTACCCATTAAGGAGAAAGATGAATGGGTGTTCTTTCCCCATGGAGCTGGTAACTATGGGGTTTCCCTCTAAACCATACCAAATTTGAAATGAAGGTAACACGGTGTAAGCCTTGGAGGATTCTGATAGAGAATAGGAAATGGGCAAGCAACAGGTTTCACAAGTGCAAAGTTCCAAACTTTAATTTCCTGTCAATGTAAGTAATGTTTACAGTTATGTTTTATGGGTGTGCCTTGTTAGTAAGGTGTTGTAGGGGATTCAACACAAGTTATAGTAAGAAATTTTCAAGGATGACTAGGATCTACAATCTCAGCAGAAGGTTGGATATTGTAATAGGTTTTGGGTTAACCTGCAAAACCCGATAATTAATGAATACTTTTATTTACCAAAAAAAAAAAAATCTCAATAAGTTTGATGTTGATTCATTTTTTATCCAAAACATATTTTAATAGGCTTGGAAAAGTGTGAGTCACCATGCCCGCTCTTCTATGCCACTATGGGTATGATTTGAATCCTTGTGAGGATTTTTAGGCCAAGCTTGAGCATATTCAAATGGTGGGCCTCGCTCTACAAAGAATTTTGGTGGATATCTATGTTGGTTATGTTTTTGTGCAAGTTTATCTCTTTATGTTATTCAATATATGTGGGAAGGTGATATTACAATATTTTTAGTTGTTGATTATTAAACAAAGTAAGCCTTAAATAGTCTCACATAGGATAATCTCATGATTTTAACAAACCACATACAAAAAATTGGATTCTACAAATTTGCTAAATTACCCCATATGGCTATAATAACTTGCCCAAGTGGGCACAACAAATTGCATAGTTTTCCTAAGCTTACACAACAAGATAAATAGATAATCTTGTACTTTATTCTTCATCATCCCTCCCAAAAATAGAAGCATTGGACTCTAAGACTCATAAAAGAAAAGGGAATAGCTATAATATTTGATGTTGAGAAATGCATCAAGCCTGATGAGGAGGTTTTCCTTTTTTTATACAATATAAGAGGTAATGGATCACATCAAATCTAATGAATATATGTGTGAAAAACTTAATCTACATCAATTAAAAGTTAAAAATTAGAAAACGTCTATAGAATGGTTGATGGGAAGATTGGACTATAATGTCCACTCATTATTAATATTCACAACATCAAGAATCGCCAAGTGAGCTAGAAGATCAATTCAATAAGTATTCTTGGACACCTATAGAAGGAAAGTATAAGGGCCTTATTGAAGAGGCTTGACATTATTGTGTACTGAATTTTTTTTTTTCCTTTTGAATTTGATGCACATTTGAAACTAAATTATCCCTTTTAGCAAAAATACTAAAGTTCTCTTCGTGTAGTTTTTTTAGCATGGATTCACATGTTTTGAATTATTGACATACAAGCTAGTAGTTAACTTCAATAGATTTTTTAGATTTTATGTGCTTGTTTGTGTGTTCAATATTCTTTTTCATTATATTTTAGTCTCTAGGTATGCTCATGATCCTAGAATAGAGCTTGAAACTTATTCTTATTGTCTACATTCAATTCATAATCTAGTGATTATAAGCTTTTAATATGTTCTATTAGGGATCCATATTTAGATTGGATGATGACATTTTGTATTCTTAGGCCATTTTCTCACCTTGAAGATATATTAATTTTCTTTGTTGAGAAAGGCATTCTTCTATCATAGTTTGATATCTACCTTTCAATTTTATTTTTTCTTCTTGTAGGCTCCTAAGTGCTTTGGGTTCTTGAACCACATTAGAAAGTTATCAAATATTTACATGTTGTGTGAATAATGTGGTGCTTGTGTAATTTGGATTATCATGTGGCCTAAAAAAAAGGAATGATGTGGCTTGATTGTCTACTTTGCATGCTTGCTTACAAGTGAGTGCCATATTTATTATTTTGTAGTGCTCTTTATTAGGTACTTTTGATCATATTTTTGTAGTGTATAGGTGTTATTATATTCATCATAATGGACTTTCCTATTGTATAAATAGGTTTTACCAAGCAATAATCATAACAATATATATTTTTCTCATCATAGGATACCTTATCCATGCACTTGGGATGAAATGTAAAGGACATGATGCATGTGTGTGTGATCAATGTGGATGAACAAGTATTCTTCCATCCAAAAACATGTGGATGATGATGAGGGTCCATTAGTAAATATAATTTTTTGAATATGGATCTTACAATCAAGTTCTTATGTGAGCCATTGTCAATGATATAATCCACTAAGAAGTCATATGAGGTGGGCATGAGTTATAAACAAACTCTCTAAGTCCCCTAAAGTGGAATGGTGATACATTGAGGTGATCTCATTGAGTCAACCTTTCAATTCCTGATATGGCATCTCTTCACTATGAGTCTTAGTAGGAATTTCACTTGTTCTCTCATCATGAGATGTTACAATCAAGTTCTTTTGATCCAAGTGGAAACACTTAGTCCTTACATGTCCTAGCTTGTTACAAGGATTATAAAACTTACTAGATTTCCTAGCATCAAAAGAATAAGAATGAGAAGAAGAATAATTTGAAGAAGAATATTGAGTTCTAACTATAGAAAGATTGTCTTCTTGGAAAAGAGAAGGAATTCATTACTAAAGAAGAAGATTTTCTTACTGGAGAAGAGAATGATTTTTGAACTATTGTTGAGGATGATGTTAGTCTTTAAAATAATTCTCTAGATATCCTAGACAAAAAATAAGGATATGGATATTTGTATATTACAAAAAACATTATATTATATAGTTGTGCTTGGTTGAATGCCACATCAAGTGTGTTAATGGTCATATATTTTACCTCCCGATATAGGTGTTCCTATAAGCCACTCTTGAACTTTTGGATAATATTTGTTGCATCATCTATGATATTTAACATGATTCACAAACTATCGAATTGGTAGTTGTAATCTAGTATGGACATATTGGGTCCTTGTTGCAAGTGAATCCATTTGATGCCCTAATATTCTAAGTAATGATGTGAAAAGAATGTAATCTTAAGAGTTATAACACACTCATCCCATGGTTTATGGGATTATAAGATTGTTGATAATTTGGAATTAAAATTTTGGTCATATGGCATAGCTTTAGTTTGGAAAATTGTACCTTGTCCTGTTTTGCAACATTGTTGCAATTAAACCATGTCTCCATGTCTAAGATACAACTAGAAAGTATCTTCAGATCATAAGATCCACTATACAAATTGACTTCATATTTTTTCTAGTAGGTAGATTGGGGAGTGTAAACACCTTAAATGTGTCATGCCGAGGCGACTACTCATATGGGACATGCTAGAAGACCATATGGAAGACCTTGGTCATATTCCAAGGTATAGCAGTGGTTTTTACCACTCATTTTGGCACCTTTTCCTAGTCAGTGCTAGCCACTGCTGACACCCACGATTAGCAGATCTGACCGTTCCTATCAGTCACGGTCAGGACTCAGAGTCAATTGGCCTTCATCCGACCCAAAATTGGTTGCAACGGCCAATTGGTTGTGGATTGGAGCGGTTTGAGTGAGGAAGGTTTTGGATCCTTCCATCCAACAAGCTCAACCACCCAATCTTGATCTAGGCTTCCTCATGAAGCCACCCCTAGCCCTTGGCAATTGCTATATAATCCCCCTTCGAATTGGGAAAAATAGAGAGATAAGCATAATCAATTGAGGAACGAAGCCTTGTCAAATTGCATACTAATTCACATGCATTGATAGGAATACTTTTGCTACCCAATTGGAGATCACATTGCCATGGAGGTCCTAGGAGGATAAGAGAGCCAAGAAATGCTAATCTATGCACTCACTAAGCAATTCAACCACCAAATCTATCAAAGGACATAGAGGTGACCCTTGACCATCAATTTGGTAAGGAGAATCAGATAATTGGCCCTAATTTGGAGGGAAAACTTACTTCAAGCTCAGCCGTGGCTATCAGCCATGGTGAACAATGCCCACCGCTTGAAGGACCCACGGTCATAGGGTAATCCCTGATTTCCTTATTCTTTATTTTACAATCTATTTAATTAGGTTAGATTAATCATTTTGTAGGTTTAATTTAGTATTCTAGAGACTTTTGACCGACATATTAGGAGTTAGTTGCAATTTTCCTTCATTATTGTAATGTAGGTATAACGAATCTTTTTCATGCTTTCATGTCTTCAATTGAGTAATTAGGAGCTTAGATAGATTCATCTTAGTTTCTTTCATGTTTCTAATGGTATATCATCATGATTTAGATCAATTTACATGCTTTGAATCACTTTCTTGATTTCTTGATTATCATGTTATCTTTTGTGCAAGTATCCTTTAAAAGCCTCATCAAGAGAGGCCTCCTTTGTTTTTAATGTTTCTTATTGTTTATTGCACGTAGGACTAACAGGGTTTTGGGATGCAAGGCAAAAAATGCCTCTAATCGTGGAGAAGAGGGTCATCGACACCCTAGAGCAGTTCGTGTCATCCTGAAAGGCATTTGGAAATCACACCTACCCTTGAGAGGGAAACATTACATCCTATTGTAACAATTGTATCAAAGTGATTATCCCTAAGAGGGATGTACTTGTAATTTGACATTGAATTCAAATATAATGGAATAAAGCATATTTCTTATTGTCAAATTGTTGTCAATTTCTTGTTCTTGTATGCATTTTATGTATCTTTCAATTCTTGTAATAGGAACCGATAGGTGTGAGCCTTTTTGGATAGGACAGAAGGCGATCATGGTGGGACTCCGCATTTCATGCCACAAATTTTTAACTTCTGTCATTTTTTATGACAGGTGCTCACCGCGGTTAATAGTCGTGGTCAAAATTTGTCATCGCGGTTGACATCCACGGGCAACAGTGGTCATCATGCCACAGAGCCGCGGTCAAAATCTAATAAATAAGACAGCAGGGAGAAAAAACTTGATCAAATGAGGATCTGAGGTAGGTCCCACTGTCATCCTATTTTTTATGTTCTTTGTCTGTGTTTTTCTAGAGAGTGCAAAATATTAGCATAATTAGGGAAGGCAATGGAAATATGTTAAATGCATTGAGTCCTTAGGTCTTTTGATTAGGATCTACTAGATGCTGCTAGGAATAGCGGACCTCTAAGTGTAGTCTGCCCTAGTATCCAATGGTCTAGGCCCCTCTTGTATGTTATTTTTGCTTGCATGAGGTCCGATTAGTGGCCATACCATCGTTAGTATGCATTGATATAAAATCATGTAAATTAACCATGCATACTTCTGAAATCAAACGTTCCTTTTTCATAGCATGTAGAATCATTTGAATTTTGTATTATGCATCTTTCTTTTCATGCAAATTAAAAGGAACCACACACACCATGTTTCATAGTAAACACTAGTGAGTTGGGAGTCATATCCAACCACTAGTAGGGTTTCAATAATGGTGGAGGTGATTTCCATCCATTGGCCCAACTCCCACATACCTTATGTTCTAGACCAATACCGGATCCAATATGTCATCATAGCCCATGAAAAATAGCATGCATTCCTCCTCAGAGGGGTGTATCACTGCGCACGGGTGAACTGGGTGAGGATCGGGAGGACCTGTGCTCCCTGCCCGAGTGTGGGTTTCATCTCCATATTTTGGGAGGTTTACGTGATCGTAAATTTCATTTCTGGTTGTCGAGCTATGAGTATATAGTTGAAAGCCATTAAAAATTTAAGAAAATCATCAACATTTTGCAAAACATGACAAGAGTTACTTTATTGATACAACAAATTGAAAACACATCAAATAGTTTAGGGCTCATTTTAAAACTTTAAAAGGAGATAATCATCATTGTATTCTTTGCATTTTAATAAAAGTTAAATCTAGACATAGGATACACAATGGTGCAAACACGGAGAGGCCGATCCGGGCATAGACCCGAGATCGAAGCCCAAGCTCCACCTAATGCACAACATGATGTAGAATGCCCTCAATCATAGAATCCTCCTGGACGTCATTCAACGAGTATTAGAGGGGATAATTCTACATGGAGGGATTCCGTTGAGAATACCCCAATTAGAGGAAGTACTAGACATCCCTCTAGACACAGATCAGAGCATGGGACTTCCCAACATGGGGGTTTTGCATATGGTAGCATTTATCATGATTGCATTTCGCATGGATCCACGGGTTCTAGCTAAATAATATGTCATTGAGGGATCCAGATTGGTACCCCTTCGACCTATATCTAAGGGAGGCTCACGACCTCCACCATCTGAGTATAGATAGGCTCGAGATCTACCCATTTAGGGGTAAGTATATGGGATCACTTCTGAGCGTAGGCCCATGCAGACTCCCTATAGGGGTGAACCTACTAAGTTCACCATAGATATATCCAAAGTGGGAGCTAATGGTATACCGCCTCATGAGCCATGGCATAGCAAATAGTTAGACGGTCTAGACAGAGTCCTAGGGAATCTAGGATATAAGCCTATGCCTGCACCCTCTCAACCTATGAGTGAGTGTATCGGAAGCACCATTAGGACCTGCCCAAGAACCTGGAGAGTGCTCCAAGCATTCTCATGACATACATGTTCCTGCATCTCATGCAGGCATGAGTATAGGAGACAACCTAACATGAATGTCATCTTTACAGACAAAGGCAAGAGTGTGGTAAATCAGTCCATTGGAGGACATACCCATAAAGTCGCTCGAACAGAGTGCACTCACCAGAGGCCTCAGATGGCCGATCATGTTGATAGAGCTCATAGACTGATGTTAGAGCAGAGACGATAGATTCTCCAAGACCAATTGGAGGATGTTCACGTAGAGAAGGAGCACCTCAAAAACAAGAACTCTCAGAGGTAGAGGTTCATAAGACAAAAATTATATGAATAGTGCATGCATGAACAACGCATCCTCAATCAGGAGTGTGTAGAGAGAGAGGATCGATTGGCTAGCACTATTTTACCTCCTCGTAGTGAGACCAGGGAGTGTTTCAATAGACGAGTGGCTTCACATCCCAAGTTATACCCTTGAGCACATAGACACACATACTCGTCATGCATCTCAACACAGAGATCGATGCCCAACATCCAAACAACATGAGCATAGGTAGTATGAGGAAGAAGTGGGAGAGGAATTAGAATAAGAATATCTAGAAATCTCCCAATTCGAGGAGGAGGGCGAGCCTAGTCCCCCACCTCGATCGAGGAAGAATCTTCCTCCGAAGGTGCCTCCAAGGCAATCTCGAGAAGAGGAGTTTCTTTCCTCGCAAGCCTATAAGACCTTAGTAGAGAAGGTCCAAGCCATAGAGAAGTAAGGAATGACTTATCAGAATCCTACCTTGAACAAAATCCATAATGAACCTCTATGCACGTCGATGCCTATTCCAGATTATCTTGAGCATTTCAAGATGCCTAGACTGGAAAAGTTTCAAGGAGAGGAAGATGCACAAGAGCATGTGACTAGTTTCCTAGATATGTGCTTTCAGATTGAGAGCAACGATGCTTTGCTCCTGCGCACCTTCATTATGACCCTCTCAAGCCCAGCTCGAGAGTGGTTCAACCAATTAAAGAGGCACAACATCACTAGTTTCAAACAACTAGCCGATGTATTTCTTGAACGCTTCTCCTTCGATGTCAAGAAAAAGGTAAACTTATCCAACCTGGCCGCTCTAATGCAACATGACGATGAGCCAGTGATGGATTATGGAAAATTATGGAGGAAGATGATGGCAAAGCTACCATTCTCCATCCCATCCTTTGAATTAATGTGAATATTCACGAAGAGTTGTGCCAAGCACATTTTATTATTGCTACAGTTGCAGCAATACCAGACATTCGAGGAGGCTTTGGTGCAATCCAAGGTGATTGAGGACATCAAGTTATAGGAGGGTAACTTGAAGCTCAAGAATAAGAAGGAGTGGAACAAGAAAAGCACTGAGAGACAACAGGCCAAGCTGACCCATGTTAATCAGGTGGTGTTGAACCTCCAAAAAAGGGATAAGGGGCAGCAAAATCAAAACTATCAAGCCCAACCTACTCCTACGCAATATGAGTAGTGCAACAAAAATTATAAGGGTAAAAATAAGGAGCAATGCCCACCTCGCATATTCACTCAATTATCAGAGTCGTTGACTTTAATTTTTCATCAGTTATGCAAGGCTAAGGCTATACACTTACCCGAAGTCAAGTTAATGGACCCTAATCAACCTAAGCCTAAGGGCTACAAAGATGATCAATATTGCATCTTTCATCGATCGAAAGGCCATGACATCGAGGTATGTTGATCTTTCAAACATCTTGTGCAAAATATGATCAAAATAGGTACACTTCTTGTCGACAACCCACAAGCACTTGATAATCAAAATATGGGTATTTATAAAAATCCTCTACCAAATCATGAGGTGCCAAAGAATAATGTTGGCCAAGTCAACCAAGTACGCATCAAACCACCAACCCAAGGGTTCATCGAAATGGTCAACGTTGTCACAAGGAACATGAGGTATGAACGACCAAATCAACCTCCAATGCCCATTAGAGTCCAAGCTACGCCTCCTCCAAGGCCATACCAGCATGTGCCAGGCCCACCAACTAGACCGATGGTGACCATCATAAGTAGGTTGGTCCAAAACCTACAGACAACTCCAACAAAGTTGTCAATTTATGAGCTGATCCAGTAGTCTCCCAAGCATAGGGATACGCTTATGGACATCTTAAGGTCCATAGAAGTGCATCCTCAGGATCCCAAAGCATTTACACACTTCATGGGGCACGTGCAACAGTGTTAGGAACCGATCATTCAATTTCATGACCACGAAGTCAAGATGGTTTCCATTATTATAGCAGACCCACCGCTGCATATTATTGCGTGTGTGAATCACAAACCGTTCAAGTGGGTTTTTATTGACATGGGGTCATCAATAAATATCATAACTACCAAGGTGTTAACTCACTTGAAGTTACCCAAGATGCATATCATCCCTTCTACCTTCACGTTGAGAGATTTCAATGATGCATTATGCTCAATGGTCGGTACTATAGTTTTACCTATCCAGGTAGGACTGAAGACCATCCCGGTGATGTGTCATGTAATCGAAGGTGCTATGCAATATAACATACTTCTAAGGAGGCCTTGGATTAGAGAAATGTATTACGTCCCTTCTATTCTACATTAATGTATCAAATACGTTCATGAGGGACAAGTTCACGTGGTGCCTTCGGATGAAGAACCCTTTAAATACGTGAATCTAGCAAATTTTTCAAGGGAATTTGTGCTCCCCTCAATGCACTTGGATGTGCGGCCAGCATCACCAATCAAATATCTAGGAGGTAAAATCAAAGAAGTGTGTGCTAGACCTACAACATCTATATCTCAAAGATCGGAGCACACAATAGGTACTTCTATTAGATCAATTGTGTCTATGATACAGCGGGATGATAGGAAGTTGAAAGAAAATATGGGCAAAAAGAATATAAAGCAAATGCCCAAGCTAGTTATCATTGAAGCCCCTACTCCCATGGAAGTAGAGGAAATTCAAGGAGGAGTCGAAGAGGCACCTCGCCTGCTTCACCTGCATCTTCAGCAGGGTCATCTGCACTGCAGGTGACCATCCATTTGGTTAATCCCATATTAGGGGAATATATCATGCAGAATGTGATGTTCACACCAATTATCAATACTACATAGGACATGGGCCGACCGTGAGCCCATCACCTTCCCATAGGGACGGTGGAACCATTAGGGATACCACCTAACCAAACCAACTTCATCTATGGAGGGCTAGACTAGCTTGCATCTCCCACACCCATGGATGAGGACGATAATGAACCATTCACCTTGAATATTCATTATCTATCCAACCCATAATACACCATGCGATACTTCAAGTATTACCATTGGCATGGTTACGGTCTCAAACTATTCGAGAAGGGGCATAGAAGGCCATATGAACCGCAATATCAGGCCAACTAACATATTTGGGTTAGGATACTATATTCGAGGTCAAGATGAACTTCTCATGGCATCTTTAGACCGCCTGTACCTCAGTTTGGGGGGTGAAGTTGACTTCAATCCTTATCACCCTAATCCTTCCATGTTTCAGAGGGATAACCGGCTAGTGACTTATGTCACTGTGGAGCCACCCGAGAGATATCATGCGAACATCTTGGTGGAGACCAGCCTAGAACCCATTCCAAGAGCCAACTTAGACAATCAAAGTCATGGAGTTACTAATGAAGCAACTACGGGTCAGGAGATGCTCTCCTTAATGGATGTTTTTTTGGTTACAATCAAATTTAGATTAAGCCCAAATACTAGCATAAAATCATATTTATAATGCCATGGGGGATATTCTATTACAAGGTTATGCCATTTGGCCTGAAGAATTTTGGTGCTACATATCAGTGGGCTATGACATATATCTTTCATGACTACATGCATAAGATCTTAGAAGATTATATCGATGACTTATTAGCAAAGTCATTACTATGTTCAGAGCATGCAAAGGTCCTGAGGAAGGTCTTCGATCGCTTGATAGAGCATAATGTCAGGTTGAATCCTAAGAAGTGTGTATTTGGTGTAACTTCAGGAAAGCTCTTAGGATTCATCATTTCAAAATGAGGCATCGAAGTTGATCTAGCAAAGGTCAAGGCTATTTTAGAAATGCGTCCCCCCATAAACATCAAGGAATTAAGAAGCCTTTAGGGAAAAGTAGCATCCATAAAGTGATTTATCGCACAATTATCAGATAAATATTGACCCATGAATTGACTACTACACAAGGGGGTCCCATTCAACTGGGATGAGGACTGTCAAGTAGCCTTTGCTGAGATTAAGCAATATCTGGTGATGCCGCCAATGCTAGCTCCACCAAGGCCAGATGTGCCATTTTTGCTATATATCGGCAACCGACTTTGCATTGGGAACTATGTTAGCCCAAAAGAATGTGCAAGATAAAGAACAAGCCATATATTATATTAGCCAAACCTTGGTGAGTTATGAGCTAGGATATGCATACGTTGAAAAGTTGTGTTTAGTAGTAGTGTTTGCTACCAAGAAATTGTGACACTATATGTTGAGTCATACGATGTATGTTATATCCAAACAAAATCCTTTGTAGTATATGATGAGCAAGACATATCATAATACACGTACTGCAAAGTGGATCATGCTATTGATAGAATTCGATCTGGAATTCATAAGCCAAAAGTCCATTAAGGGACAAGTCATAGTTGATCAACTGGCTGAGGCACCTCTCAAAAATAGTAGACCCCTCACCATAGAGCTTCTTGATGATGCAGTATTTGCCTTATCAGAAGCACCCAAACCCAAGGAACCGGATAACAAAGTTGATATGACCTTGTTCTTCGATGGTTCGAAGTGTGAGCAAGGGGGTGGTGCAGGAATAGTATTGTTCACGCCACAAGGAGCTCCAATGCCCTTGTCATTCAAGTTGGACTTTCCTTGCACTAACAACAATTATGAATATGAATCCCTAATTTTGGGTCTCCAAACAGCTATCGCCATGAAGATAAAAAGGCTAAATATCTTTGGTGATTCCCTTCTCATTGTTAACCAAGTTAAGGGATTATTTCAATGTCGATGTTCGGTATTGAAAGCTTACAAGGATCTTGTTGACATTTATCTAGCTCAACTGGAATGGTATGACATCGAGGCAATCCCTCGTTCATCTAATAGATTTGCAGACACAATGGCATCTTTGGGATCTCTAATCCCTTAGAATTCATTTGCTAATTTCACTACCATCCATGTAAAAACGTTGTCACATTCTGTTGTGCAACACGAAGCATTGGATAACAAAGAGTCAATCAACATGATTCATGTAGAACCAAACCATGAATGGTTCTACAGAGCTAGAGACTTTCTCAAGAGAGCATCTTGGGGGTCTTTGATCTCATAGGATCCGATGGGGAGTGGTATTACCATTCACCACAAGGTTGTTTCCTAGTCTACATTTGCAAATGTAGAACCACAAGGGGAACATGTTGTCTTGTCGGTCGAAGCCGAAGCTTATCATAACTGGATGTCACAGATACATGACTTCCTTAGACTTGGTGTAATCCCTCAGGGATTATCGCATGTCACAAAATGCACATTTAAATAGAAAGTGATAAAGTATATCTTGTTAGCAGACATCCTATACCGTAGAAGCTACGATGGAGTTCTCCTTCATTGTCTTGAGCCCCAAGAGTCATCTTGGGCAATTTTAGAAGCTCACGATGGTACGTGTGGTGGCCATTTCAGTGGCATGGCTATCATCAAGTGCATCCTTCGCATGGGTTATTATTGGCCCACTATGGAGAAGGATTGCAATGTGTATGTCAGGAAATACATTAAATGCCAGCATCATGCTAATATTACACACCTGCCATCATAGGCCTTACAACCCATTCAAGCGGCTTGGCCATTTGCTCAATGGGGATTGGATCTCATTGGTAAGATCTCTCCTCCATCATCAGGCTGACATACATTCATTATTATGGCTACTAAGTATTTTACTAAATGGGTGGAAGCCATTCCCTTAACAATGACAACTGGAGCATGTATTGTTGAGTTTATACTCACCAATATCATTAGTCATTTTGGGATACCATCCAAGATAATTTTGGATAATGGAATATCATTTAAGAAAAAAATTGTGAGAGCTTTGACGTCCAAGTATAGAATCAAACATAGTTTTGCGACTCCATATTATCCACAAGCAAATGGGCAAGTTGAAGCTTCAAATAAGACAGTGGTTTCCATCTTGAAAAATATGGTACAAGAGCACCACAAAGATTGGCACATCCAGCTGCCCCTTGCATTATGGGCTTATAGGACTAGCATTCGAAACCCACTAGGGCAACTCCATTTTCACTAGTATATGGCATTGAGGCCATTATGCCCCTAGAGTTGGAGATTCCAATGTTGCGTGTTGCATTGAAAGAGTTCATCGATGATGACACTGCGTGGCAAACTCACCTAGATCAACTAATGCTACTTGATGAACATCGTGTGAATGCCCTTGAGAACCTCCATGTTTATCAAGAGCACTTAAAATGAGCTTACAATAATAAAGTCCATCTGAGAGACTTTGAGGTTGGTGATCTTGTGTTGAAAGAGAACCAATAGAACTCGAATTTATCGCCAGAAATGTGAGACAAATTTGTGGCTAACTGGTTAGGTCCTTATATGATCTTAGAGAATATTGGACCTAGGACATATCGCTTGACATCACTTGGAGGAGTTGAAGAGCCTGAGCCTCTCAATATCCTTCATCTTAAAGCATTCTATGCCTAAGAACCATAAAAGGCTCCAAAGGCATCTGTAAGCCCTTTGGTCAATTCAAAAAGGCTCCAAGGGCATCTGTAAGCCCCTTGGTCATCCCATAAAAGGCTCCAAAGGCATCTATAATATATTTGGTCAATCATAAAAGGCTCCAAGGGCATCTGTAAGCCCCTTGGTCATCCCATTAAAGGCTCCAAAGGTGTTTGTAAGCCCTTTGGTCAAATTAAATTTTCAAAATCCATAAAAATTAAAAAAGTAATAAAATCCAAAAAATATATAGAAATATCAAAAATCAAAAAACATTGTGCATCATTGCATTTTCAATTATATGTTGCATTTCATTTTGCATCATTGCATTTCATTTTGCATTTCATTTCATTGCATTGCATTAGGCATTTCCATTTGTCGCCCTTGCATTAGGATAGGTTGTGTTTGCAATCTTACAAATGACACCACGTTTGTGTTTCAATCATGCATCTATGCATTACATTACCATCTATCATTCACCCTTGTGAGTAATTGTGTTTTTCAACACAACCCAAATTGTTGCTATGAAGAATATACTAGGGTTTTTCGGTCATTCAACCATACCTAGTGGTCTTCTCAAGAGTTGGTAAGAAAGCCTGCTTTGCTTTTGTGGTTGAGGTCTAGTTAGTATAGCCCTTAGCATATCATAATCCTATCACTAATCAACAAATTAAACAATCCTAATAAGGACTAGGGGAAGATGAAAGCTACGAAGCAGGACCAGGTATCTTGAAGTGAAAATTTTATTCTTGCTTATCCCCCTGTGCGGACGGTCTGGGAAATGTTGGCAATTGGCAAAAGGATAAGCTTACCCCCTACCCATACAAATCCCTTGCTTATGCGTAAATGAAGGAGCAATATCCTGAGAGCCCAGTCGATATCCCGAAATCATATCCCCAAAGTGAAACTCCTAAAGTGAAATATCAAAGTCAAATCAAATCAAGATCAAGTTTATCAAAGAATTCAAATCAGTATCAAATCCCTTGCTCAAAAAGAAAAATAAAAGTACAAAATAAATAATGATTTTTATCACTATCGTACAAAATAAATAGTGATTATTATCACTATATATGAGCAAGTATCCCTAAAAATTGAATAAAATAAGGACGTGAGCTTGAATCCCTGGAATTGTCAATACTAATGTACCTTATGCATGACGATATGTCTGATACAATAGCATATCGCTTTTGTGTAGACCAATGTTTGAATGTGGAAGAGCTAGCTTCAGGTGTCCTGTATCGCCTAGTGGTCTAGTCCAACTAAAATCTAAACCTAGGATTGGATAGACATTTGAGGATCCCCAATCTTAGCAATGGGCTGAAAGAATCCCGCCTGACATTGGGGTATGCTTATGCCTTATCAAATATACTCACTTGCACAAATAGGGGTAATGAATAGTTAGGGCCTATCCAAGCGAAAGCCTTATGTTTTAGAAGTCTAGTATGGTTAGTATACAACTTTTGATAAGTCAACTAGGGTGTTTGAGTCTCATGGTAAACCTCAAAAATTCCCAAATAGCAACAAATAATTTTCAATGCAATCATCAAAAATCAATTTCTTTTATGAGAGTTTGTTTATTAGAACTATTTGTAATATATGTTAGATACCAGATGGATGTCAGAAATGATATTTAGATGGCCACTGACTATGTTATCCATATTATTTTAATTTACAAAAGCTCATGAATAGAAACCATATATAATTGCATCTCACATATGGGTGTACTATCTTTCACAAAAAGATAAAGCAAATACAATCCATGATTGTTATACATTCGGTGGTGTCATCCATTAGATTGTTAAAACTCATATTGCATACATTATGTTTTAATGATTAAAACATACATGTTCATTTACATAGCATTCATCATAGAAAAATATGCAATACATACATGGCATAGATTATGTCATAACAACACAAATTAAATGCATACAAGTGAAGCAAATTATACATGCATTTAACATTAAATATGGCATTCATATACATTCATCATAAGTAGTCCATCTACACATGTATATCATCGCATCTAAATCATACATCCATCATATAGCTAGTGCATGTCATCCATACATCACATCATATAGCATTAAATCAACATAACATATAAAAATTGCATCCATGTGCATCTCATAAAACATAAACAATAAAAATCATCATAAAATCTACACATATAATGAGTCTCAAATGTCAGATCATATATATATATATATATATATGTGTGTGTGTGTGTGTGTGTGTGTGTGTGTGTGTGTGTGTGTGTGTGTACCAAAAATAATAATAATGTACAGTACATCAGCATGGTCAAAAATACCCATAGGCTACATATGTGTAGGTCCTCAACCTTACACTCAAAAATGGTACAATGACATCTATGAGATTTGTACTAGCTAGGGCCTACGCCCCTAGTCTATGAGGCATCGCCATCACCTCCACCCTCCCGGTGGGTCCTCCATGAGTTGGAACCAGAATATCTCTCAGACCTGTGAGTCCTACGACTTGAGCTAGCTGAAGACTATCCTATCTCCCGAGTGCGAGTCCTCTGAGACCCTATAGCCATGGGAATCTCTAGAATCTCACCCCCAAGTAGTCCAATCCACCCTCTCAAGGTGGTAATGTAAGCAGATCTGAGTGAGGCCTCCTCAATATGCTGCTCAACTAGAGCCTGAAGCCTCCTGATCTTGACCCCTGATCTAACCCTTTCAATCCCTGAGCTTCCAGTGTTGTTGATACTATTGGTACTACTAGAACAGCTGGGGGTGCTAAAGCAACCTGTGAAGATGGGGGAGTTGATCCCCCAACCTGGTAAGCGATAAGTAAAATTGTAGAAGCGTAAACCTAGGACTGCAAAAGAGTGCGCTACCTTATGAAATTCTATATCTTTGCATTCACTATGGCAATCCTCACTTGTAGAGTGGACCTCTCCCCCTCGTAGTCGTGCCACTATATTTGACTGTGAGATAAATTCACCTCTAAAGTGGTGATAGTAGTGTCCCTATGTAGGAGCTGAGTCTGAAGTCTCCCAACCTGGCTTTGGAGGTCGATAACCTGTACCCTCAGCTGCCCTACCTCACTATCAGGAGGTGCCTCACCCTCCTCGAAGACCTCCTCCTCTGCCTCTACATGTGGGCCCTCCTTTATAGTGACCCCTATACCCCATGCACCCTTCATCCTTTGATGTGTCCTGCATCCATGAGGGTCCACCTCTGCGCCCTCTATACCCTCTGCTATAAATTCGTCTATTGGCTGACCTAGAGGTCCCTCTCCATGCCACTAGAAGTCAATCCACCACCCATCGTAATCAGTAGTAGTGCCTGCATCCATCAGGCCCAACTCTTGGAAGTCATCATCGTCATCCCCCAGTGGAGGCACCTAGGGCTAGGTCAGGTCCCTCTCTAGGACCAGGTATCTGTAGATCGTAGGCACCTTAGGGACATCCTGCCGAATCCCAAACTACCTCAGGACATGAGAGTAGTGTTGGTACTCGCGTATGTCGACCTTCTAATTGATAACCCACCTGTCTCTGCACACCCATCACAAGTATCTATCTACCTCTAACTAGGCTAGGTAGTCCATGTATGGTCACCATGCTATCTACCCAGGGTGAAGCTATGCAAATAGACCAATGTAGTGGTCTAGGTCTCCTGCATGAGACATACTCCTAAAGCCCTCTTGTTCCTAGGGCCAGCAAGCTACGTAGCACTGACGATCCTCAGGGATAGCAGTGATCTCTAATGGTAAATCAATAGGGCGCTCTATCAAAATGTGTTGCCAACCCCAAATCTATAGGAGTAGACTACAATCGATGCCCACTCTATTGCGGCGTGTGATCTGATATAGCTCATGGTAGAGTTATGCTAGAAGAGTGCTCCCCCATGCTAGAATAAGAGGTCGCTCGGTCGAGCTAACCATAACCTCCTTGGTCCTAGCCAGGAGGTTCTAGGGGAACCTCACATGCCTGATGAGTCCGGGAGGACTATCTAGATGATCAGGTGCATGAACACAGCCTCTCGCTATGAAAAGAAGTTAGCCTAGAACCACTCCTCGACGTGGATGCCTCCATGGTCGATGCAGCCTTGAGCCTCATGGCTCCGTATGCCAAAGATAGCATCAAAAACTACCTTATTTTACCTGGTAGGAGAGGAGGTGATGGCCTCACCATCAATAGGTAGGCGGAAGATGTGGTAGACATCCTCCAGAGTCACTATCATTTCACCCATCGATAGGTGAAATGTGTTGGTCCGCGCATCCCAGCGGTGGTCCAAGGCAATCATGTAGGACTGATTAACTTGGATGGTGGGGAGATCCAAGATGTAGCCAAACCCCATGGTACCAAACCACTCCTACTCCACGTCAGTGAGAGTGCAACGTAATTTCCAAAGGAGATCAGTCTCCCTCGCTCTTTTGGTCAAAGCCTAAATAAAAGCAATCAAATAAAAATAAGAAGAAAAATAATTAAAAATGACAAAAAAATCAAAAAATCTCATGAAAAAGCAAAAACATGCACGCACATGATCAAAAATTTCAAAAAAATCAAAAGAACACTTCAAAAATGCACTAAAGAGCATTATTTGCCCAGAAAATTCAAAAAAATTAAATAAAAAATTCAAAGGTTTGCGCATCGCAGGTCGGAACTGCGGTCGACGCAGCGGTTAAAAAAGTGACTGTTGGGATTTAAATCTCGCCGCATTTGACAGCCATGGCCCCCAATTTTCCAATTGGGGACCGCGTCTACCACATGCGGCTAAGGAGCATGACCTTTTCAGGGTCATGTCCTCCCCAAAATAAGCCCCAAAAATTAAAACCCTCCCCTCTAACCTAACCTATGCTAAACCTTACTGATAGTTTAGTGTGGTTCGTTAACCCATTTTTAGTGTGGTTAATTTTAATCTAATAATTAGATTGTGTGGTATTGGTTTTTGAGTTACCTTAGCGGTACCGGCTCCTCCACTAGTCAAATCCTCTGGCTAGTCAGCCATATGGATGGGTGTAGAGCGAGCAGGTCAAGTTTATGGCAGCGTTCCGTGTCAGATTTCACTATTTACCTCTTAGAGCTCTTAGTTTTTACTATCAGTATCAGGTAAATAATGAAATATTTTAAATATCAAAACCTTATATATTTTTTGAATTTGGTTTAGACCGTGCCTGAAAACCATGGTCCTCAAATTAGGGTTTTGCGATCGCGTCTTAGATCCACGATCAAGGAAATTGGACTTTTCCATCGCTTCTGATAGACGCGATCAGTAAATTGTAATAAATTCTCTCAATTCCCACCGTGGAGAGCCTTAAAAGGTCAAATTAAAATTTTTCACCAGACCAAAATTACCATAGGAAGCATAAAATAAGCATATTTGGTGATGCAAAATCATCAGAATGAGCCAAACAAAGCACAACGACATTGGAAAATATCATCATAAGGCAAAATAGAATAATTGGCTGAGATTATAAAGTACATTCAATCGAGGTCATCACTATGGAAATCCTTTCTTTGAGCGATGTCTCGTATTCAGTCATTTACCCTATACACTTGGTGATTGCAGCAACTTGCGCTCCATGAAATCTGGAAAAATTATTAAATTACCATAAGGACATTTGGGGTAAATCCATCATCATGGAATTACTATGCTTCATTTCAATCCCCAAGAAGGCCTTGATGGCTAGACTACTCCAAGGGAACGAGATATTCATCGCAATTCTCCTATGATATTTTCAGCATATCATCGACAATATGATTCAACATAAGCCTAATTAGAATTATCTTCATTTTGATTCCCTAAGAAGACCTTCATGGCTGGATTGCTCCATGGGATAGAAATTGGTAAATACTATTAACAGTTGTAATCATAGCTGATTAGGCCTTGCCAAGAATTCAAATGCTAAATCTTAAATTATTCAATATCATTCATAGTGGTCAAGCGACCTCGTCACTTCATTTATTGTAATTACCCTCATCGACTCATCGCTTGAGGGGGTAGTCATAATATCAAATCATAATCAAAGTCAATAGAAGATCCCTTGATCGTATATCCCTAGATCTTGTCAAATTGTGTTCATCTTACAAATCATTGTCAAATACTATCATAAGCTTACCCTTCTATTGGGGCAAATAGCATATATGATATTTTATTTGTAGCTTTCCTCCTTTTGGTTATATAGGCCTAACTCCTATTGTAGCACCAAAGCTACCCGAATGTCTGATGATGAGTGCAAACCCTTTCAAATTTAAGCCTTCCATCCAGTTGAAAGCAATGATTCTAGGATGCGCGTCCTCTTTGAAAGACTTGGGAATCTAATGTTGATCAGAATAATTATCATCATCCAACCTATGACATCATTTTAGGAGGTCTATTTTTTCTCAGTGTTGTTCGATCTCATAACACATCTCAAAAGGGGCATCTGTAGACACCTAAAACACATCATTCCGAGGTGACTACTCATATGGGACATGCTATAAGACCATATGGAAGACCTTGGACAGATACCAAGGTATAGCAATGGTTTTTACCACTCATTTGGGTACCTTTTCCTAGTTATTTCTAGCCATTTCTGACACCCATGGTTAGTAGATTTGATCGCACCTATTAGTCATGGTCAGGACTCAGAGTCAGTTGGCCTTCATCCGACCCAAAATCGGTTGCAACGGCCAATTGGTTGTAGATTGGAGCGGTTTGAGTGAGGAAGGTTTTGGATCCTTCCATCCAACAAGCTCAACCACCCAATATTGATCTAGGCTTCCTCATGAAGCCACCCCTAGCCCTTGGCAATTGCTATATAATCCCCCTCTGAATTGGGAGAAAAGAGAGAGAGAAGCATAATCAATTGAGTAGCGAAGCCCTATCAAATTGCATACTCATTCACATGCATTGATACGAATACTTTTGCTACCTAATTGAATATCACATTTCCATGGAGGTCCTAGGAGGATAGGAGAGCCAATAAATGCTAATCCATGCAATCCGTGCACTCACTGAGCAATTCAACCGCTAAATCTATCAAAGGACATAGAGGTGACCCTTGACCATCAATTTGGCAAGGAGAATCAGATAAATTGGCCCTGATTTGGAGGGTAAACTTACTTCAGGCTCAGCCATGGTTGTCAGCCATGGTGAATAGTGCCCATCGCTTGAAGGACCCACGGTCAGAGGGTAATCCCTCATTTCCTTATTCTCTATTTTGCAATTTGTTTAAATAGGTTAGATTAATCATGTTGTAGGTTTAATTTAGTATTCTAGAGACTTTTGACCAATAGATTAGGATCTAATTGTAATTTTCCTTCATTATTGTAGTGTAGGTATAACGAATATTTTCATGCTTCCATGTCTTCAATTGATTAATTAGGAGCTTAGATAGATTCACATTAATTTCTTTCATTTTTCTAATGGTAGATCATCATGAATTAGATTAATTTACATGCATTGAATCACTTTCTTGATTTCTTGATTATAATGTTATCTTTTATGCAAGTACCCTTTAAAAGCCTCATCAAGAGAGGTCTCCTTTACTTTTAATGTTTCTTGTTGTTTATTGCACACAGTACTAATAGGGTTTTGAGATGCAAAGCAACAAATGCCTCTAATCATGGAGAAGAGGGTCATCGATACCCTAGACCAGTTTGTGTCATCCTGAAAGGCACTTGGAAATCCCACCTACCCTTGAGAGGGAAACATTACATCCTATTGTAACAATTGTATCAAAGTGATTATCCCTAAGAGGGATGTACTTGTAATTTGACTTTGGCTTCAAATATAATGGAATAAATCATATTTCTTATTGTCAATTTCTTGTCAATTTCTTGTTCTTGTATGAATTTTGTGTATCTTTCAATTCTTGCAATAGGAACCTATAGGTGTGAGCCTTTTTGGATAGGACAGGGAGTGGAAACTAAGATACCATTAACTTTGTTGGTCAATCTAGCAATCATATTGGCCATCTTGATCATATTTTCAAAAAAATTAATGGTCAATATATTGTGTGTTACTGCTAGTTATGATGACTTTTCCTCACAATAATTAAATATAGACTTTCTACAATAGGTCTAACTCCATAGATGTGTTTGGACTATAGGGTAAACTCCTATAACAAGTGGTTGTATGATAAAATTGACAAATACATGATAAATTTACAAAGGTTTAAATATTTCAACTCTTGTTATGGTAAAAATCATTGTCATCGATTACAAATATAAATCACTAACTAGTCTTCAACAATTAAATATTTTATCTACTATTAAATAAATAGGTCATGCAATATATATTTATAAAGTTCTCTGAGTCTACTTTTGAATGGTACTAAAATCAAGGAGAAATATGAGTTCCTATAGGATTTAGAGTATTAAATACCAACAAAGGTAGTATTTATCCTAATTTGTAATATAAAATGTTTTTTACCTCTAATACATCAATATCCTCGTCTTGCTTTCTTGTGCAAATTTCTTGTGTGTATATTCAAACATATAAAATAATGGATAACATTAGTCTTAGTCAAAATCATAATAAATAATTCCAACCATGTCTAGCACAAGTGAACAAATAAAACTAAAGTCCCATTTTAAAAATAGTTGTCTCACAATCAAAAAGGGTGTAAATCCTAGGTGCAGTCAAGCGATGGACCAAAGAAATAAATTTGGCTACAGTATTCATGAAAGCAATGAAAACCCTAGGTGTAGTCAAGCATTGAAGGAAGATGGTTGTTTGCAGATCATCTCTTTAGTCTATGAGAAAGCCTCTTTGATTAGAAGAAATATCTCTTAGGGATATTTGGATTCATGGGTGGATGAACCTCTATCCTCTATTAGGATTTTAGAGGATGAATTTGGGTTGGATTTGATTGATCATGAAGCCCGAATAGTTATCTATAAACTCAAGGGTAAAATACCAAGCCTAGAGGAGCTCAAAGGATACATTAAATATTGGTGGACCAATACAAAATTCCAACTCTCCTACCCAAAAATTTCTTTTCCATTTTCTTTTATAATTTTATGAATAGAGATAGGGTAATGAATAATTAATTTAATTGTTTTTTGGACAAAGGGGTGTCTATATAAGACCTTGGACTCCTAGTTTCAACCCCTTTATACAATAATTTAATGGATTCCTAGTTTGGGTGAATCATTATGCTTTTCCTATAGAGTTTTAGGGAGAGAATATATTCACCAAAATTGATAATGGAATTGGTGCATTCTAGTATATGGATGCCCAAACAGAGGAAAATTTATCCAATAAAATTAATATGAGTAAAGCAAGATTGGCTATTTGGATGGATGTTTTAGTTCCTGGACCTCAATCCATTACTATATCCTCAAGTAAAGGTGAATGGATCCAAAATATTGACTATATAAACTTCTCCGTAATATGTTATGGTTTTCAACAATATCACCACCTAAAGAAGAGATGCTTGATCATCCGATCATGCTCTGATTCCTCCTTGGTGTAGGAGAAGGCCTTGCATGCAAATGATTCAAAATATTTAAATTCCTATTTCAAAATAAAGAAGCTTATCCCCTAGATGCACCAATTATCTAGCAAGAATCATACGAGCAACAAAAGACTCAAACCCAAAAGAAGAATTTGAAGCAGATCATTGATAAAATCAAAATGGTTACCAAAGACCGTCCAGACAATTCCATGGAAAATATTTGCACCTCGGATGGTATTCTTAAAGCTAATTATGTAACAATCGATGATGATCAGTTTTCTAAAAATTAATATCCATCAAAATGTGTTACGACTAGACATTACCTCAAGAGTGTGAAGTGAAAAAATGCATTCACAAATCTTGTCACTCTAAAGGAAGAAGAACCTCTACTATAGAAGAAAAATAATCAAACTAATTTCCTCTTTGATGAATTACTATTATGTTTGTTTTTCTTCTATCTATTGGATTTATGTGTCATGTAAGGGTTGTTCTTGTTGTTAGTTCCTTCAAAAAAGAGTTGATTATGGAAACTTAGCAGTTTGAGGAAGATGAAGAATATCTTTGATAGAAAGGTAAAGATGGGTATGCCTTAATTAACTTTTTATAAATTTAATGAGAGTAATGTAATGTTTTGTTTTTGTAATGGGAGTGGCCCACAATAAAACCCACACATAGCTTATTAAAAAAAAATAGTTGTCTCACAAGTCGTTTGTTGGTTTTCTAACAAAATAATCTAGCAACACTACATGTTAGGATGTGTAAAACATAAAAAATAGTGTACATGAGTGTATGTAATACCCTACATTACAATTTTTGCATGCATGTGATCAAATTATAGTGAAGAGGAGGAGGGAATTTTACCATTTAACTAATTCAATGGTATAAAAGTGAGTCCCTTGACTGTAACAACATGATTATGGATAATTTTCAACATGGAACTAATAAAAATTCCTAACAAATATTATGTAAAGTAGCTAAATGTTGTAAAAAACTTCTCATAGTTTAAATAAATCCATGTCTGAGCAAGACAAATGTGTGATGCATGGATATGATGATTCTTATGCTATTCTCCATGAAATCACTAGACCTCACGGTCTTCCAATCAAATCTAAATAATTTTATCACCTAGTGCATTGATATCCATTAATTTAAAACTTTGTAGATGAGAAAATTTCATGTTGTGAACAAAAAATATGAAATATTCTAACAAGTAGTGAATGTTAGCTTTTAAAGCTTAATACTTAAGATAAAATTCACCAAAAGATCAATAATAAAGTTGCAATATGATATATGATAATGGAAATATTATAGAAGTATAAAACTCAAAAATAACTTCAACAATCACTCATAAACTTGCCATTAACAAATGCTCACAAAAATGGTACAATAGCTCTGAAAGTATCAAGTAAGTATCAAGTCATGTCCTATCATGTCACATCACTTTACATATACACATACACTACATATATAATGTAATGTGACTCTTCATATGGAGTACTCTTGGCCTTCACTCTTCTAGAGACTCTTCCACTTCCTATTCTAAGGACACATGTGCACATGGACAACTATGCACATTTACAATACCAAAATACTTTGCACACTTTAATAATACTTGTGCACTTATTACATTGCATAAAGTAAATCATAAATTCTAATCTAGAACACTCTTCCTAATCTAAGGATGTACCCAAGGTGGTACATTAGCATGTACCAAATAATGTAATATATTCCAACACCCCCTGTATTACATTATTTGGTTATTGAAGACTTTAGTCTTCAATATGGATCTTCATCTTTTAACTCACTTTGCATTGTATGCCTTCTTGATCAGGTTCATTCTCTTCTTGCTTATCTTCATCATTAACGTCAATCTGTAAATCTTTATATGATGTCACATTGTCAGTCACTTCTTGCAAAAACACTTTTTCTTTACCTTTGTCTTTCATATCATGAATCCTCTTTTGAACAGAACCTTCTGAGCATTCACTTATAGCATCATGATAAGATCCTGAATTTGATGAAGTTGAATCATTAACATTACATGAAGAATGAAATACTTTTTCTAAGAAATATTCATCCACTTTTGTTTTCTTCTTAAGAGATTCAATCAACTGCTTTTGTTTCAAATATTTCTCTTTGTAATGTTTGAGTGCAAGTAGTCCCATATATGTTATACTAGCAATGTTTAAAGGAATCATAATACTATCTTTGTCATTGTCAATTGCTTCAAACATTCTTGCATGCAGATAATACTCTAATGTTTCAAAATTTTCTTCTAATGCTTCCTTATAAATAAAACTTGAGATTAAGTCTAATTTTCCTTCAGACTTTTCAATCAAGTTTTTAATTCCATACTTTATAACTTTCACTCTTCCTTTTCTAATTTCTCTTTCCATTTCATTATTCAATGAACTCTTTGGAGTAGACATCCTTTTAGCTTCTACCTTATGACTTCTAATCTCAAGAATATAATCTCTTCTAAATTTCTTAATCCAATGTTGGTGTTGAATACCTTATAACTCCAAACTTAGAAATTTAGAAATTCCATAAAAGAATATTTGCAAATTTTATAAACTTAATTTGATGTCAAAAACCTTATTACTCCAATCTAATTAAATTGCAAATATTTCTAATTGTTTTGTAAAAACAAATTACAAAACTTTAAATTTAATTCTTCAATTCCTTCAAACTAAATTTCAATGCTTCACAAAACTCTTAAATACCATTAATCTTATTTCTAAGGTTTCAACTATTAACTCTTATCCCTCCAAAATGAGTAGTTCACTTTTACCCTTAGAAAATGATAATTATATATATTCCTTATTCCTCCTATGTTGAATGTAAATAAACTTGAATGAAATTGAATTACCTCCAACTTTGAACGTGGTAATTCCTCCTGGTCAATAATGGTTGACCGTCTTCTTATAGGCTCTCTTCCCACTTATGAAATCTTTGCCAAACCTTAGCTTTCCTTGAATAAATATTCTACCTTCTCCTTTTGATTGGCCAAGATAACTTTAGCTCTCACATAGGCACTCTGCAACGTATTCTATCTTGGATTCTTTGACTCCTTACACTGCCAAGTGGTGTGTTTCATCTTATTCCCACTCAAACCTTTAATTAATGCCTTCTCCAATGCTTCTCTACAAAAAATTCTTCAACTCTTCTATATTTGGCTTCTTAAAGAATGTTCCCACTTTGAAATGGGTGCTTGAAGTTCTTCAACTCTATTGACCTTCCATATTATACATGCCACATGGCACTTAGACTCTTCCAATACCCTGAGTTCATCTTCTGAAGCATGTATAATGTATCCTTTCCTAGGTGAATGATATTGTAACATCTTGAGCATTACTCACTAAGGATTATAATACCTTCTTTCAACCTGGGTGTTGATTCAACACTTAAGCTTGTCCTTTGCCTCTTCTAACATGTGTCCTTTGCATGTAACGTATCCACCAACCTAAAATTTTCCCTAATCTCCAATCCTTCTATCTTCTCAATGTATTCACTTGCACTCCTATGTAGGAACGTATTCGCTTGGGCTCCTTGGGTAAAAACTTGATGGTTTGCTTAACACTTTTGGTGGTGGCTCTTCCTTAGATGGTGGTGATCCTTTCTACTTGGATGGTGGTAGCTCTCCTTTACTATGGTGGTGCTTCATTGTATGGTGGTGGCTCTCCCTTGGATAATGATACCTCTTCTTTACTATGGTGGTACTTCATTGTATGGAGGTGGCTCTCCTATGGATAATGGTGGCTCTTCCTTGAGCAATAGTGGTACTCTCTACTCCAAATGGATCCTCTTCTCTTCCCTTTTGGATTGTGGCTACCTAGTGTCTTTAGACACTGAAAGACCTACTTTATTTTTAATCCTTTGCTTGGTCTTTAACTTGCCCAAACTAATGCTTTTGATTTACTTCCTTTCACTTTAATAAATCTGCATTCTTATGAGCTATAAAATAACATTCACTAATAATGTTATGCTCTTCTTATTTCTCCTTTCCAAATAGCTTAGATTCTTGTTGTTTTAATCTTGCAGATTTTAAGATGTAAATGCTATTAACACCTTTTTTTGAAGACTCCTTTTAACTTCTATATTCAAATTTCAAATAAGGCTAATATGGTGCTCTCAAATACTTGATGTAAAACATATTTAAATGCTCAAATAATGAACTTATGTTGCACCAATATCGCATACCTTTATGGTCTCCTTTTTGCTAGTTTCTTTGGTGATTTAATTCACCCCTTATTGTAATCTCAATTTTGTAAGTTTTGTACCTTTGTTCTCCTTCACAAAACTTACCAAATTCATAGCTCTAATTGTTGCTCAACTTTCTACTAGTTTGCTACCCAATAACACTTCCCAAATCTGCCCCAAAATTCTCCAAACTTGCAGCTCTTTATCTTCTTCTAATGTTGTCCACAAAATCTGATTCTGTGGCTCCAAATCTCCTCCAAATCTGCTCCTTCAAACTCTATAACTTATAGCTATTAATTTTTCCAATGTTATTAAAAAATTTGCAACTCGTAGTCAATTCCTCCTTTGTTTCATTATCCAAAACCTGCAATGAAACACTCCAAATTGCTGCCTTCTTTCATTGTCTCTACCTCCTTCAATATCCTAGTCAAGGGCACTCCAAAATCTGCCCAAAGCTTCTCCAAAATGCAGCTCACTACTTTCTACAATTTCTATCTTGCAACCCTTCAAATCCTTCCTCAAAAGTCTCCAAACTTCTCCTATCAATTCAGCCTTCAAGACTATTATGGCTATCCTTAAATTTCCCAAAATTATGGGCTCTTCAATATTCTCTTCTCCCTCAATCTTCTTGTCGAATTCTAACTTCAAATTTGATCTCCTTCACTATCTTCTTCCTCAAGAATTTGAATGTCTTGAGGTCTTCAAAAACCTTCTCCAAAATTTGGCAAACTTCTTGCCAAAATCTCCTTCCTCTTGGGCTTGTTGTCATATGGCGATAATTGTCCCAAATCCTTCTTATCAAAAACTTCTCCTTGCTTGCAATCTTCTTCCTCAAGCTTTCTCTGCAACTCCTCCAATAATCACTCCTTCAATTCTTGTAATAAGGCTTTCTCTAGCCTTCTCCTTCTCCTCCAAATTCTCTTGAGACCTCTTCTCCTTAGGTCTTCTAATTCTACAATTCCTCAAATCTTCTCCTCAAAACTTCAATGAGACTTTTCCTTGGTCTCTTCAATCTTCCAACTATGGGAATTCTGCAATGAGATCTCTTTCCTAGATCTCCAAAATCTATTGCTTCTGAATTCTGCAATAGGACCTTTTCTTAGTCCTTATCTACTTCCAATATTCTATCTTCAATAGAAACCTCCTACGTGGGTCTCCTCAATATTCAATTTGTAGTCTTCAATCTGCAATCTTCAATCTTCAATATTCCAAATCTGGAAGTTCTTCAATATGACCTCTTTCAGGTCTCTTCAACTTCTCCAATATGCAGCCTTCAATCTCTAGACTTTAATGAGATCTCCTCCTTGAGTCTCCTCAATCTCCAATATTCAATCTCCAATGAGGCCTCTCTCTTGGACCTCCTTAATCTTCAATGTCTAATTTTTTACAACAAAGAATTAATCTCTGCACGAGGAAAGCACATAGACTTTCAGGCAAAAAAGGTGAAATTCTTCTCTATCTATTGTAGGAAGCTTCCCAAATTTTGAGACTTAATTTTTTGCAATAAGAAACTTAGATAATAGTAACCAAATGCATTAAAAACTTTAGAATTCTAAAATGAATAAACTTCACTAGTTATTCTCTAAACTAGTGGAAAATAATTTGTGTTGAGTCCTAGTCTTCACGAGTTCTCCCTCAACCCTGTGGAAAGACTCTAGCCAATATACAATCTGCAATCTTCTTCAATCTACCAACTTCTCCAATAGGACCTCCTTCTTGGGTCTCTCAATCTCCTCAATGTCAAGGTCTATCTTCAAGACCTGAAATCTCCTTCTATTCTGAATTTGTTCTTGGAATAGGTAAATCTTCAAACTTCTCTAGTTTTCCTTTCCAGAGGTAATTTCCTTAACTTCATTGGTTTCTCCTTTACCAATCGAAATCTCCTTTGCAACTTTAAAACCTGTGCAAGTCAAAACCTTGTTGTGGCTCTGATACCACTGTTAGCTTTTGAAGCTTAATACTTAAGATAAAATTCACCAAAATATCAATAATAAAGTTGCAATATGATATATATGATAATGGAAATATTCTAGAAGTATAAAACTCAGAAATAACTTCAACAATCACTCATAAACTTACCATTAACAAATGCTCATGAAAATGGTACAATAGCTTTGAAAGTATCAAGTAAGTATCAAGTCATGTCCTATCATGTCGCATCACTTTACATATACACATACACTACATATATAATGTAATGTGACTCTTCATATGGAGCACTCTTGGCCTTCACTCTTCTAGAGACTCTTCCACTTCCTATTCTAAGGACACATGTGCACATGGAAAACTATGCACATTTACAATACCAAAATACTTTGCACACTTTAATAATACTTGTGCACTTATTACATTGCATAAAGTAAATTATAACTTCTAATCTAGAACACTCTTCCTAATCTAAGGATGTACCCAAGGTGGTACATTAGCATGTACCAAATAATATAATATATTCCAACAAGTGAAGCCTCCTACTTATATGGAAATATTCTCACCTCATTAAAAAACTCAATATTCCATATCTTGATGTGAAAAATTGAATATCTTGGAAGGCAATTTTATCAAATCTAATAGCAATGGAAAATTTAAGATGTTCTTTGAAATATTTTACCTTGTTATGGAGAGTAAGGAAGAGTTGTGGAGCACCTCTTATTTATAGACAATTACATTTTTGATCTATCTATGATAATTACATTGCAAGAGATGTAGCACTAACAAATCAGTAGAAAATGAGAAGAATACTACTACATTTGGTGGAGATAGGTGAACACAATATAGCACCTCCAAATATACCTTCTAGAAGTTTCTAAAGTAACACATAGCTCATGGTAAAGGAAGGAATAATGACAAGAATCCATCAAGTGAAGGAAAAGATAAAATATATGAGTCTATACTCACTACCACTTCCAACCCAAGGTTCAGCACCAATTATCACCTTAGCACCATTACTAACTTTCCAAGAAATCCAATTACCTATAAGTGTAAAATACTAGACAATTATTTTCCAAAATAATAACAACTTACTTATAGACTTTAGGTTTCCTTATCCACTCCTCCATTGAAAGTGTTTCAATATATTTGGTCATAATGACCTTCTTCCAAAGATTGTATTGAGTAATTTATCACCATAAAATCCTAGCAACCAAGGCTTTACCAAAATTGTATATGTTCTTTAACCCCCAGCCATCCTCTTCCTTAGGTTTTGCTATAATTTTCCATTTGGCTAACACTACTCCAACTTTATCTCTTTTTCTAGTCCATAGAAATTAAAAGCATTTTTTTTATTTTTCCAACATCCCAACAGATATGAAATCCAACCCATGCCAATATATAGGAATAACATACAAAATATATTTAATAAGTGTTAGTATTCCCCCAATAGATAGCCACTTGTTGCACCATAAATATTTATTTTGTCAATATTATCCACCAACCAATCCTAATCTCTAATACCATAGTCATTTGGCTTCAACAAGAAACCTAAATATTTTATCCTTATTTATAGCTCAAACTTGGAAACAAAAAGTACCCTCTAAAAAGGGCTTTCCTCTTCAACCATAGGACCAAAACAAGACATGGTGGAGTTCTCCAAATTAACTTTGATATTGGTGGTAATGCAGTAGATCCTTAATATATCCTTGAACTTGTTAAAATCCTTGAGATCTATCACAAAACAACAAAACATCATCCACAAATAAAATATGAGTTAAAGAGAGTGATAAATCCACTTTGATCCCTTTAATAAGCCTCATTCTTCTAGCTTCCTTGATAGCCCTACTCAAGCCTTTTGCAACCAAAAGAAACAAAATAGGAGATAAAGGACAACCTTGTTTGAGATCATGCTCAAAGGAAAAGAATCTAGAAGTAGATTTTTTTATAAGTACAACAAAATACATAGAAGTCACACATCCTATAATCCAATTAACAGCTTGAAGATTGAACTTGATGTGGAGAAGCATAATCCTCAAATACAACCAATAAAATCTATCATATGCTTTGGAAAGATCCAATTTTACAACAATAGTAGGAAGTCTCCTCATATTTATAGTGTACATTCCTTCTTATGCCACTCCCACAAAATCATGGATCTACCCTCCATTAAGAAAACTAAATTGCTCACTAGAAATGGAGTCCAAGAAAACTTATTTTATCCTTGAAGCAATGATTTTGGAAATAATTTTATAAATGCAAATGAACAAATATATTGATCTTAAATTTTCAAAATAATCAGGAGTGTTCTTAGGAATTAGTACAATGAGGTTCAATTTGATGTCTAGAGGGATATTCTCAAGAGCTTTAGTTTCTTCCACCCTAAGAAAATCTTTCCCAATCAGCTTAAAGAAACCCAAAAATAACTCAACACCCCAACCATCTGGCCTAGGAATTTTATTCTTTTGAAAGGTGCTTGTCATCAACAAATCTAGGGAAGTAAGAGGTAAGTTTTAGAATCTCAACCAAGTTAATCCTCTCAGGTTATTTGAATAAATTCTTGAAGTGCTTAATACCAAGAGCTTCTAAGTGTTTTAAAGTCCTAGCTTTTAACCTATCTCCATTGGGCATATCCCAAATGGTATTAATATTTCTCTTATGATTGGAAAAATTGTGAAAGAATTTTGTATTTTCATCCCCTGAATCCAACCAAATAGCTCTACTTTTAATCCTCCATTGAGCCTCTTGATCTAGAAAAATATTATATTTTTTCTCTTCAAGTGCTCTGATGACTTCTTATAACTCCTCTAAGAAAACACCCTCATTCATTTCCTCATGAAATTCATCAATTTTCCTCTCTAAAAGAGTAATTTTCTACATCTGCTATCTAGACTTGTTGAAAGTCGGCTTAGAAGCAATAGCTTTAACTTTTCTCAAACTACTAGCAAATTGAAAACATGCAAAGCTTCTAGAATTAGTATCAAAAGCACTCCATTCTATTTTAACCATTTCTTGGAACTCCTTATCCTTAAACCAGGTTGGATTAAACTTTAAATTTCTAGAAGGTTTCCTATCCTTATTACCAATTTGAAGAAAGATAGGAAAATGATTTGAGTTACCGCCAGGATCCACCAATGATCTAATTCTCTCACCATATATTAAAAGGCAACCAGAGACTTAAAATTTTTTTGATATTTTTACAACATAATCCTCTCCCACCCTATTACTATGCCAAGTAGGGATAATTTTGATAGGCTCCACATCAACTAGTTCAACCTCTTGAAATTTATATGTAAAATAACTAGTTTGTGAGTTACATCTAGTTGTAGTCCCCCAAACCTCAGCTCTATTCAAAGTAAAATTTAAGTCTCCCCTTACTATTATATTCCCCAACTACAAAAATTCATTTTCCAAGAGTGTATCCCAAAACTATATTATGTTCTCATATGGCCTATAGATGTTGGCCACCATAAAGAATTTTTGTAGCTCTAATTAGAAAAGTGAAACTCCTATCCCATAGGTTAAAAAAAATAGAACTAATCCTGAAAGCCCTCTTCTTCCAACCCAAAATCAAACCTCTAGATCTACCTTTAGAATCCAAAGAGAGAAGATCCCACTCTTTTTAAAATGTTTGAAGAATATCTTCAACTTGTGTACCCATTCCCATAGTCTCTTGGAGCAACAAAATATCTTGTTGTTGTAACTACATTAACCTACGTAGGGTAGTCTTTTTAGAGTCATTTCCCAAACCCTAAATATTATAAAAAATAATTAACATTAATTAACCAATTCTAGGGTATGGCATGCTTTAAGTGACCCAACTATAGATTTTTGTTTCCCACTCTTAACCTCCATCAAAGCTTTGTCCCTCGTAAGTTGAATATTAGATTTTCTTCCCAAAATATGAGTGGTACCAACATCTAGGCTAAACCCTCCTATAGCTACAGACTCCTCAAAAATAGTTGTTTATGTATGATATATAATAAAATATCTATTAGGCCCCTTGTAAGACTCTCGATCCATAAAATAGGATGAAAGTAGAGATATAGATCTTAACAGTGAAGATATTTTAGGAATTATAGAAGGATGACTAGTAGGGAGCTTATGGAAGTCTTTCAACCTAGTTTCAGTTCCCTTTGAGAGATACTTTTATTTTTCTACCTTCAAAGATAAGGACTTAAAGGGGGTCATTGACTCCTCCCCAAGAGTCATGCTAAGATCAAAAGAATGATTCAAAGAAATAAGATAATTGTTATGTGGTAGGGCAATCACCTTTGACACAGGGGAAGGATCCACCACCCTTAAATGTGTAGGTGCAAACATGACCTCATTATGTCCTATGTTTAATTCCCTACCACCTCCACTATTTCAAACATTTTATAAATGAAGATCTTCTACAATGATGTTATGACCATTCTCCAATCCCCCATTACCATCCAATGAGGTTTGTGTCCCAATTTCCTATTTTCTTATGCCTCCCTCCACATTATTGACCAATCCATCCACTCTCATCCTAGATTTGTGATTCTCCTCAAACTTCTTCTTTAATCTCTTCCTATGAATTTCAACCCATAATATTTTTCCAGGTGGCCATACACATGACACCATGAGCAACAAAAATGTATTTTCACATAGTCAAGAATTTGAACATAATACCACTTTCGAATCTCAATTTGTAAAATATTTGGAAGACCCTCCCACAAAACCAAATCCTTCAAAATCCTAACAATAGAACAAGAGGAACCAATCAAGCAAGTTTGGTACAAATCCACACATGTCCATAACAATTACCAATTTCCTTCAAAATCCTAGGAGACCACAACTCTAAGGGAAATCCTGGAAACTTGGACCAAATGGATTGAATCGATTTAGACTCCCTTATAATATTGAAACAAGGAGAAAATTATTTCCAATATAGATCATAAGAACCCCAATACCATATCTATAGTATTCTACATGCATCCTCCATCGATATGAAGGAAAGGTTAACCAACCTCTAAACAAAATAAAAACTAGGAGTATATCCTAAAATAGGGCTTCGCACCCTTTATAACCATTGAGAAAGCAATTATTTTATTATAATCTACCATAGTACCTCCTAGTTAGTGTTTTTCCTTCCATATCCAAAACTTTGTCTAGCATGATGTCTTTGCCTAAAACCAAATTTACTCTCCCCTCTTTGAGCTTGTAACGACCCAAAAATCACACAAATAGAAAATACAAAAATAGAAAGAGTTTTTTTTTTCTAAGGATAGGGATACATGAACCCCTAACCCCAACTGACATTTACCTAAATTTTTAATCCCCTAAGTTTTCATGGAAGTTACATATCATAAAATACCCTAACACAAATATGTTTGTGTAGGATTATAATGTGTCACTGCAGATAAGCCCATATGTCCCATCATTCTCTATGAGCTAGACCTATCACCCTTAGTCCATCGAAGGTATACACGTATCTCCATACCATACACAAATAATTCTATGTAAGTATGCTACAAGTATTACGAGCATCTCCATGATGAGCTATCTTAACTCATATGTAGTCTCATCACAACTTAGTCCTTTACCTCCCTAAGGGGGTCTCAATTCCCTAAGGTCTCCTATGTTCATCCTAATGGGTTATCAATTCCCTTAGGTTACCTATGTTCACCCTAAGGGGTTCTTAATTCCCTTAGGTCACCTCTGAGTTCACCCTAGAACTCTACACTTAGATTTCTATCATCAAACAACCAAAAGTATTACATCAAGTTACCACCACATCAAAAAGCAATCACCAAGCATCTAGAAAATAAATCAAACTTAACACTAAAAGAGAATCAACTACATAACATAACCAAATACAAAAATAAAGGAAAGGTAACATCTTTAAACCAATAAACAGTTAGTGCATCAAAATTTGCATGGTAAATCCTTCTTACTTTAAGGAATATTACAATAACCGCATTGGGGATATCTCCCCACAATTCTAATCTATTTGAGCATAAATAAATCAACATGAGATGCCATTACCTATACTTATTTCCATTGAACTCCTTGCTTCTCCAAGCTTCCCATTGGATCTTTGAGGGTAGTAGGGGATCAAGATACTCATGGTTCAGGATAGGCATACCTTTAAATGCATCTACTCATTTATTTTTCCAAATTACAACTATACAAAATTCAATTAAGTTTCTAACCATCTAATGCATAATGAATTTCATAAAAGAACCTTTACTTTTATTTTTCCCTCTCAAGTTCCCTTAGAGAGTCATCCATATTTTGCTACTTAGATCAAGGCTTAACTTCAATCAAATTCATTCATGTTTTAAAGCATTAAAGTCCCATACCCTTAACCTTTAAAACAATCATTCCCTAAATCAAAGCCCCATAACTTCAATTCAAAGAATAAATCTACATCCTTTTTAATCCGCAATTTCCAATCAACCAATTACTTTTTAAAGCATTAAAGTCCCATACCTTTAACCTTTAAAACAATCATTCCCTTCATTCCCTAAAGTGAAGCCCCATAACTTCAAATCAAAGAATAAATCCACATCCTTTTTAATTTAAAACTCCTAAGATAATCAACTTTAATCAAAGGAGTTTCTTTTTTAAATTAAAAACCTTCCTTAAATTCCATATAAATAAATCAAAGGTTCCTTTCTAATTAAAAGCCTTCAATAAATTTCATATAAATCAAAGGTCCTTTCTAATTAAAAACCTTTAATAAAATCCATATAAATCAAAGGTCCTTTCTAATTAAAAACCTTTAAAGAAATTTCATATTAACTAAAGGTTCTTTCTAATTAAAAGCCTTTAATAAATTTCATATAAATCAAAGGTCCTTTCTAATTAAAAACCTTTAATAAAATTTCATATAAATCAAAGGTCCTTTCTAATTAAAAACCTTTAAAGAAATTTCATATTAACTAAAGGTTCTTTCTAATTAAAAGCCTTTAATAAATTTCATATAAATCAAAGGTCCTTTCTAATTAAAAACCTTTAATAAAATTTCATATAAATCAAAGGTCCTTTCTAATTAAAAACCTTTAAATAAATTTCATATTAACTAAAGGTTCTTTCTAATTAAAAGCCTTTAATAAATTTCATATAAATCAAAGGTCCTTTCTAATTAAAAACCTTTAATAAAATTTCATATAAACTAAAGGTTCTTTCTAATTAAAATCCTTTAATGAAATCTTTATAAAACTAAGGTTCCTTTCTAAATAAAACCTTACACAGCACCTTCACAAGACAAAGTCTACAACCTCTGTGAATACTTGACATTCAAGCAGATAGAAGATGGTATTGCTCTTACCTCTGCCTTAACAAAGTTCCCACTCTTGGAGCACAGCGCTCTCCGTTACTCAGCGCTATCGACTCCACAATGCTCTCGGACACCCATTGCCCTCGAGCCCCACAGTGCTCCCTTCAGCATGTCATGGTTTCGACCATGCTCAACGCTCATTTATCAAGCGCACTCTGGTTTTCACTGAAGCATACTTTGGCTTCACCAAAACACACCCAGGTTTCACTAAAGCATCCTCTGGCTTCACTAAAACACACCCAGGTTTCACTAAAGCAATCCTCTGGCTTCACTAAAATACACGCTTACCAAAACATATAGTGATTTATTAAAATACCTAGTGCTCCTCAAAACATATGGTGGTTTCTTAAAACGTACTACACTCATCATAGCTTATGGTGGTTTCTTAAAACACCCAACGCATTTCTTTGAAATATATGGTGGTTTTCTAAAACACAGAGCGCCTTTCTTTGGAACGTATGGTGGTTTCCTAAAACACACAGCACCTTTTCAAGATATATGGTGGCTTCTTAAAACACACAGTGCCTTACTTTGAAAAGTATGGTGGTTTCCTTAAGAACACACAACCTTATAAATGTATGGTGGTTTCCTAAAACACACAACGCCTTTCCAAGACATATGGTGGCTTCTTAAAAACACACAACACCTTACTTTGAAAAGTATGGTGGTTTCCTTAAGAACACACAGCCTTATAAATGTATGGTGGTTTCCTTAAGAACAAACAATACCTTTCTTTGGAATGTATGGTGGTTTCCTAAAACACATAGTGCCTTTTTGATACATATGGTGGCTTCTTAAAAACACACAACACCTTACTTTGAAAAGTATGGTGGTTTCCTTAAGAACACATAGCCTTATAAACGTATGGTGGTTTCCTAAAATACACAGTGCCTTTCCAAGACATATGGTGGCTTCTTAAAAACACACAGTGCCTTACTTTGAAAAGTATGGTGGTTTCTTAAGAACATACAACACCTTACCAACATATGGTGGCTTCTTAAAAACATACAATGCCTTACCAACATATGGTGGCTTCTTAAAAACATACAGCTTGCAGTGCTCTACAAACCCAGACGTAGGTGGTTTCCATCCTTACCAAAGACCTCTCACGCTACAGGGAGTATAACCATTCGATTTCCACCAAAATAATGCATGCAATTAAATAGGTTAAAGCATAAACATTCCAACCTTAATCCTTCTATGGTTGGAACTTGGTGGCATCTTGGTTCTCTCTCTCTCCCTTGCTTGCGATGTGTTTCCTTCCTCTGCTTTTGCTGGTTTGCGTCCTCCTTCTTCCTTGCATTATGTTCTTCTCTTTATTTTTTTCTTCTCCTTGTCCCTAGCACCTTACGTGCCTCTCCGTCCAGGTGGCCCGTCCGTCATCCTCTCGAATCCCAAGCCCCTACCTTCAATGCGCCGTCCCCTATCCTCTATGCATTTCCTCCCATAATTCCCATATTTGGAAATTAGTAGCCTTAGGCTACTTCATAGGTTTTACTCTATAGGGAAAGGGATAATGACGTCTTCTTAAAAATGAATGATGGCTCTTTTAATTTAAAATATCATTCTTTTGATATTTACCAACATTAATATATATATATATATATATATCTTTTAATTACACAATTTCATTATTGTGTTTTTTTTATTTTTTTTTAATAAAAGATATCTATTATTACACACATATATAATTATTATTTTTTAAATGAATTCTCTTTCATTTATTTCAATTAATTAAAGTCTTTTAATGAATTCTCAATTATCATTAAAAAGAACACTTTTAATTAATTTAAAATAAAATTCATTTGTTAATTGCATTGAAGTTTACTAATGAGCTCCAATGAGCCAAACATTATTTAATTAAAACTTCATCAATTAATTTAAATAAATCTTTATCCAACATATAAATTTAATTTGCTTTCCTTCATAAGAGTTATGTGCTATTTTCACTTCAACATGGCAGTTTAATTTATGCATCTATATACATCTTGTGATTGTTCTCCTATAGAAACCCCAATCATTAAACTACTCAAGCCATGATGTAGTAGAGAGCAAACAAATTTACACAACAACAAAGAGGAAGTCTTTCCATCGACCCAATCACCTATCTTAGCCAGATATTTTATGATAGCTACTAGGCTATCAACTAAAGCTCAAGGTGATCAGTCGTCGATGATTATCCCTTCCATCAATGCATGCCTATATGAAGGTATCTATCCATGTTACCTTTGAGTACCTTAATCATCATTTCCCCTAATATTTGGTACCCTCATTTTTAGTGGGTGATTATACCTATTCCACCTATGAGTGCACCTGATCTTGCACACTTGGCAACATGTTAGCGATATCACGCCATTATAAATCAACTAAACATCATATAGTTGGTTCAATTGTTCAAACTAGGTATCACCACATCATAGGTTAATACATTGTTTTCTTGTGCCATAAATTTAGCTAGGGAGGGTCATGACAGAGCTTAACACATATTTTTTCCTTTTCTTTGAGTGGGATATGTTACTAATAACTGAAGCATTGACCTCGTTACAAAAACCTAGTAGCTCCCCTCTCTTCATAATCCCTTCCAATAATCCTATACTAGAAATAAGTCCAGAATCCCCACCATCAAGTTCCTAAAAACTTCTCTTTGTATAAACCTCCCAAAAATGCACTTCCATAAAGCCTAAATCACCATCCAAAAAGCACGATTCCATGGGGTGAGATAAAAAATTTATCGACATGTTGGTATAGTAGGAATTAAAGTTTGATTAACAAACACCCTAATTAGGTACTATCCCTAACAAATAACTACCAAACATAGGAAGGTTATCCACTTATAAATCTAGACAAAAATAATGATATGCATCACGATTCCTAACAGAAAATACAATTGAAAGCAATTCCTTCTAAGAAGAGGTCTCTAAACAAATTGGAAACAAGTCCTCTAAAGGATTCCTCTTTGAGTTTTGACTAGGAAAAGAATCAAAAAATGAGCGGACACCCTCTCTCACTTCCACTTGGCCTTCAAAAAAAATTCCATAGGGAATATAGAGATATCTACCACTAGATTTGGAGTGTATTCCACTAGATCGACCATATCCTCCACTGTTCTCTTCAATCCATTGTTATTTCAATGACCACCTTCCAATATTTTTCCTTTTATAAGGGTGTAACTCTCAAACATGGCAACCAAAGCTTCTACAAAAACAAAGTCACTGTCACTGCCATCACATCAATGTCATACCATGATGCCAACATCAGTAGGATTCCACAAAATATTTTGACACCACACAATCCATTTGTCTTGCATGCATGACCTCTAGAACTTACCACCACCATCACAAAGACAAGAAACATCATCTTAGAACCCAATATCCAATACCCTTGAAACACCTATCACCCTCTCCCAAACCCTCAGATGTCTCAGCAATATCTTCCAGACCCTAATAGGCTTTGGCCCTAGTATCCCACTCGCATGAGAACCTCACTACAAAAATTCATGGCATCCTCATCATCCTTTGTAGAGAACCCTAACTTGATCCTATGACCTCCAACAACAAAATCTAACCTCCCATTTACTCAAACTTACAATACAATGGGTTGTTTTTCATTTTTGCATAGATTATGTTTTTTTTGTTGAAGGTGATTCCTAACTAAAATATTTTGAACCATATCCATCTCTATGGGTTTCATCCAATAGTAGGATAAAAATATTTCACTGCAATACCTGGCTTGACAATACCCACTACAACACCATGCAGGCAGCCGACTACTACAATCGATGATTATTTGCAACCATTATCTTTCGCTTGTTGTTATGTGTATGAAAGTTTTCCAAACAACAAGGAGAAACCCCTATAACCTAGTCGAAAATCACCTCCTACAAACCCATAGTGATAATGATGAAAGGGTGAGCAGATGTATCTACTTCTAGGTGATTATCGCATGGCAAGCTCGAACCCTCACCTTAGCAAGAGAGGAAGAAGAGAATTAGACAATCTTGTACGATTCTTTCTTTTGCCGCCCACACTCACCAATGTGAATGACTATGTGTTACAAATTAGAGGGTGAATCTATATTATATAATAGTTATATGGATGAAGACTAATTCTTTATCCTTTTAAGTTTCATGTCATGTAGGACCTATAAAGACATAGTGATGAATAACATTAATTATAGCACTACCAACACTAACTATAGCACTAACTAGATGTGGTGCTTTCAATTATGATAAATTATAACCTCAATTCAATAGAATATGAGATTAAATACCCATACAAGACCGTATCTATAACAAAAATAGAATAATTTAACTATAGTACAATGATTAGTCTTGAAAGAAGATGACTAAAACTTAGAATATTAATATCTAATATAAAACACAAGAATGACAAGTGAAAGGAAAAGAGTTAAAAGAAGCACATCCAAAGAGATTATAGTAGATGATGAACTAATAATTGTCAATTCATTTACACATTATTAATAATTCCTTTGTCATTCATCATTTATTCTTCATTCATATATTTTTCATCATTATATTTTCCCAAGAAAAGATAGGAATTTATAGAAAGTTGGAAGGTGGAAGATCCATTGGAAGGAGTAAGATAAGCATTGGAATATTTGAGATGCAAATTGGAAGAGCTATCAATAATTGGAAATTGTATGGATATTGATTTGGAGTCAACTATATTCATGTGTTTTCTAATTAAGAGTTGTTTAGATTTGGATGCATATGATTATCAGTCCTAGAAGGTGTGATTGCTAGTTAAGATATGAGATTGGAAATTGAAGGATTTGAGTGGACATTCATGTATGGAAAAGGACACAAGGGCCATGCTAACAGGTAGTTGATATTAGTTAACTATCTATTTTCTTTTTCTTTTTCTTTTTTTATTTTTTCTTTTTTTCTTTTTTTCTTTTTTTCTTTTTTTTCTTTTTTTCTTTTTCCTTTTTGTCTTTTTTCCTTTTTTGCCTTAGTTCTAGAGTTAAAAGTGTTATGGTGCTAATGTTTCCTATAACTAATACTAAAAAGTTACCTTTGGTGGGTTAGTTGGGTAGAAAAATATCATGCTTACATTTTGAGCAATAACGTTGCCTAGAAAAAGTGCTATTACTAGTGCTTTTGTGATATAGGCAATAGCACTACTCATAAATCATAAGCATAACTCACACTATTACTTTTGGTATAATTATTTTAATTTAGATCACTAAATGCATTTTTGATCAATTTTGATCTTGACATATTACCCATGATGTCTAATATCTTTGATAAGATAGGTGTTGCTTTGATTGTGTAGTTGATGGATTGCTCAAAATTGAGTGTCTACAAATGGTAGGAGGAATTGATATCCAACTTGGCTTCAAGGAAATAATTTAAGGTTTACCAAAACCTTAAATTAACTATTACATCTCTATCATATATGATTATCTCTAGTTATCCATGTAATATAAAAAGCTCTTGCACAAACCTCCTTGTTATAATTAGAGCATCATCCTTAATATTTCCAAGAATGACTTCAGCAACTTTAGTCAATTTGTTAACAACCACTAATATGATATCATGTTATTTCTTGGACATTGGTAATACTTGTGCAAATTTCATGCTAATTACTTGTCACTTTCATTCAAGTACATCATGAGAATACAACACTCCAACTAGATGTGCATGGTCAACTTTAATTTATTGACATTCTTTGCATTTTGGCATAAATATTGTTGCATCATTCTTGAAACCTTTATTATAAATATAAGTTCCTTAGGTGTACTACCAATTTGATCACATCTAAATGAATTGAATATGGGACACAATGTGCCTCCTCTAGGATTATGTCTTGCAAATTACCCATTCCCAACACAGATATATTCCTTGTATCTTAGAAGCCCATATAACTCTATTTGATATTTATAATACATGTGATGAGCATATGTTTCAAAGGTATAATTTACTCTTTAATAGTTCCCATCATCATTAAATTATTCAAAATTTGCTCTCTAAAAATTTGTTCCAATGGTGGTATTAGTAGCAATGTGTCTTCTAGGACTAAGGGCATCAACTACTCTATTTTTATTTTCCTTCAATATAATTGATGCTAAAGTCATATTCACACAAAAATTTTGACCATCTTCTATATTGGGGGTTTAAGTTATATTTACTAAATATGTACTTAATATCTTGATAGTCAATATTGATCTCAAATAGCTTACTCCCATTGCCTGACAACTTTATCAACACTCCCATTACCTAGAAATTGAAGATAGCCAAAATCCTTTGTTGCACTATCGATAATCTCCCATATTTATACCTGGGCCTTCCCCTGTTCACCGATAGTCCCTATGAAAGTATGTAGAATAATATCATTGATAGTATCCTCAAAAATATGACTAGTTGGAAAGGAGCCTCATGAGCCAATATGCCAAAGCCACTCTGGTTCATGCCTGCCTCCAAAGCATACCTATCTACCTTTTATCCATTTTCAAATCCCATGCTTCGATTTTTGCCAAAATCGAGCAAATCCAAAAGATATTCCTATGGTCTAGCCCTAAAAAAAAAAGTGTCATCTAGTGGCGTGGGATAAAGTTTGCATCCCCAAAGCTCAGGGATGTCTTGGTCTCAGAAGGATTGATAAGATAAATTTAGTACTCATTGCAAAGTAGACTTGGAAGATCTTCACCAATGCAGATGTTGAATGGGTATCTATCATCAAAAGAAAGTACCTATAGAATCTTTTTTTTCTAGATGAAGGTACCCTCCAGTCCAGCTCTACGTTCTGGAATTCTATCATCAAAGATAAAGACATCATCAAAAATAGCTTAAAATGGCAACTAAAAAATGGTAACTCCATTGATTATTGGGCTGATCCTTGGGTTTGTGACCATCCCCTAATATCTGACCTTACCCTTGCCATCCTTAAAACCACCATTGACCTTCACTTTGGCTCCAAATTTTTCTAGTTTTTTTTGCTTTCTCATAACTACCTTTCCTATAAATCGACTCCCCCACCATCCTTCCCAAAGATCTCATCCCTACCACCAATTCCCTTACCACCATCTTTAACAACTACATCATTCCTCACACTAATATACCCAATGATCCTATTTGGAAATTTTGCAAGGATGACCTTTTCTCCACCAAGTCTACGTACCTACTCTAGATCAATCCCCCCATCTACTCGATCTTGATCAACGTCATTTGGCTCAAGTGTATTACACCCAAAGTGGGTTTCTTTTCCTAGTTTCTTACCCAAAATAAAATATTTACCATTTAAAACCTCATGATTAGAGGGTTTATGATTCCCAACAAGTGTTATCTATCCAACTCTTCTTGGGAATCATCATACCACCTCTTCCTAGAGTGTCCCTTCATCGACTCCATCCTAAGTCTCATGTTGAGCTCCTTCAGCATTACTTGGGTTTGGCCTCCCTTGTTGTTTGAAATTTTCACCCAGTGGCCTAACCCCTTCCTCAATAGTAGAATCAAATTTTTTTGGTCCCTCTACCTCCACCATTTCCTTTGGTAGGTATGGCTTAAGCACAACAATCGTGCCTTTGTCAATATCTCTAGAGATCCTATCTTGATGAGCAATAGAGTGCTCTGTTTTGCAAGCGAGAATAGTAAACTCTTTCCTTGCTCAATACTCCCTAGCCCTAAATTAGAAACCATCATTGCTTCCACTCTCAACCTTACCATGGAATTATCTTTAACCCCAACTCCTACCAATACCCGATCCGATAATTTTTGGATCCCCCGAAGGCTAGCTTAAGCTTAACTTCTATGGATCATCCAAAGGCAACCTGGAAAGAGCCAAAGTAGGAGGCATTATCAAAGACCATAGTGGAAATATTATCGTTGCCTTTGCTAAAGATTCCAAACTAACCATACTGCTAAAGCTGGAGCCCTCTACCATGGATTGTTAATCATCAATGATCTTCAATGCAGATTAATTATGGAGGGTGACTCATTGAACATCATCAACTATTTCAAAATCAATAAACCACCATACTAGAGAGTCAGCAACATTATTTTTTAAGCTCAAAATATCCTTCAAGACTGCCCTGTGTCCATCACCCAACGAGTATTCAGGGAAGCTAACCGTGCAACTGATTCATTGGCCAATTTGGGGCCTCATAAGAAACCTTTACAAATTTTGTACAATGATTTTCCTATACCTCTTATCCATGCTACCACTACTGATTGGGCCAAGTTTCATTGAGGTCTTTTTTTTTCTTGGCTCTCTTGATCAACCCTTATATGGTCTAGCTCTCATCACCAAACAAATACTCATATTTTTTTGTCTTGCATTGAGTGTCAACCCTTCATACTCCACCCACCTGTTAACCCTCCCTAGACCCCAACACCCCACCCAGTCTACCATCCCTCATCCCTCCACCACCTCCATCAATTTCATCATTTCCACCTTGCTTTCCTTTCACGTGTCTCCACATCCCTCCACCCCCCACCAATCACCATATTTCCCCCTTTCCATCACTCGTCTGGTCATTTTTTAGACTCCTTTCTTCCATTGGAGCATTGATTTGGTATTTCCTCCTTGGGCTTCCTCACAACCTCATTTTTTTATGATTATTTTTCATGTTCCACCTTGTTTGATCATCATTTTTCTTCTTGGGCATGTGATTAACATTTTTTCCACTTGCTTCTTTCCCATGCCCAAAACATCCATCATCCTGAGGCACACATCGCAACTTCCTCCATTGATCGAATATGGCAACAATTTTATAATTTCATCGTCATGTGGATTTAGTGTACCTTTAATTTTAGCTTCCTTTGATGTGTGTTTTGTCTCCCTCACTTTTGCCCTTCTCTTGGTCATCATCATAGAGCCCCCCCTTTCCACCTCAGCTCCACCATGGCCCTGTATGAGCCCGATTCCCTAAATATCAATGCTCTAGTTGAAGAAATCATAAACAACCATGGTTTTTTGATGTTCACCAACAAAAATAAAGAAGTCATAGATGATATTATGGAAACTTGGGATAATGGCAATGTTACAGTTTGCGAGCTTGAATTCCAGATTAATTTCTAGATGATGGCAGAAGTTATTGGGTTTCCTATCGATGGTCGGGTATTCAAGCACGATAGACATTCAATGGTGTTAGAGATAAAGAGCTTCACATAGAAAGGTAAGGACCTAATCATTGAGAATGGTGGAATTAAAAGAACTTCCCTTCCCACTCCTTAGGACCGCATAATGATTCTCATAATGCATTTTATCACAATTGATCAAATTGATAGTCCCCTATGTAGCTTTTACATTGCCTTCCTTAACCACCTTTGGGACATTAGGAAATTCAATATCCCTGATTACCTCTTTAGATCCATTGAACTCTCCATCACAAACTTTAGGAAGAGGAAATCCACTCACATTATCCACAAAGGCCTCCACCTCATTCTCTACAAGCATGCTCTCAATGCCTTCACCAAGAAAGTGATGGTTTTCGGTGGCCAGTCCCTTCCAATCCTGTTGAGAGTCCCAGTCATGGAACCCCTATCCAAAATGTCTTGAGCGATGGTGAAGATCCTAATTTTTTTTCTCCCTCTTCCAAAAAGCACTCTTTGGGAACCAAGAAAAATGAGTCTTCTCCTTATGCTGAGTATGAATTTAGATGTCGCTCCCTCAAAAATGTTATACATTCTAAAAAACCTGCATCTACCAAGAAAAATTCCACCCCACCACCCCCAAGGTCTCCTCTCACCTGAAAAATTAGAAAACTGAGGATCCTCTCCCAAAGGCTTCCACTGTTGACACTCGCCCTATGGATTCAACCACCGAAACCAACGTGAAACCCCATGGTAACATAAGATAGAACCCCTTGCTCAGCCATATTACCAACACCATGATAAATTTAACTATTGTTTTTTATGCTTCCAAGGTAGCCTAGACCATCTATCAACAAGCTACAAAGGTTCTAAATGAAATTCATAGTCAGATGAAGAATACAGGTGATGCCCCTAATGATAATGTGAATACAAATGTCAACATTGAATATTAATGGTACCATGCTCTATTTCTATGGGGATTTTCTCAGATGGGTTTGGTTAAGACTGTTCTGGTGGGATCACTTTGTTGGGATTATTCCAATGGTACCCCTTTGTTTTTTTATGGTTGTTTTCCCTTGACTGTTAACTCTATTTGTTGCAACTGTGTGCCCTATTTTGTAGCGGTGTGTTGGTGCCTTTGGTCGAATGACCTGTACCTTTTTGTAAAAGGTTTTGGAGCTCTTTCAAAATCCATTTGTTAATATAATATTTCCACCTACCAAAAAAATTTTGATCTCAAATAGCTTACTCATTAGATAATATCTCTATATTTGGGGTACATGTATAATTATTGGCAACTATAATTCATGAGGTGCATAGGTCTACCTATATGACTTAAGCATATAGGATTCATAGGCTAGAACCTACCTATATTGCATTAATACACCTCCCAACCCTTCCCCTAATGCATCAATTTTATTGAAATGTTACCAATTGGATCTAATACCTTAACTTCAAAAGATAAAAAAAAAATTCATAGTATTGTTACCCCTTGTCAAGACAAGGGTAGCAATGAAATAAAAAATACCCAGGCATGGTTGCTTTACTTACAATAGATACCTTTATATAATTTAATATCTACAATGAAGTGTGGCGTCAAGTGTTAAATCTCCAACTCATCTTGACCAACAACCTCATTGTATTCATGCAAATATTAATAACTATCAAATAGAACATCAAAATGCACCAATTTAATTGACTAGCATAATTATTACCCCTTGTTTTTACCATCTTGAAGAGATAATCACAATGGTATAGGTGTCTCACAAGGGCCAAATGACACTTGATACTCTTTTTTTAATCAAGTTTGGGAAAATGATGTAACAACAGACACACCTAGAAGATAATTGTACCAAAATATGGGCCAAAAAATTATGAAACAATTACCAAAAAATAGACAACAATAATGTTTGACAAAGGTTCTAGAGTAGTTTTCATGCCCTTCTATTGCAAATTTGCTCCACATAGGGAGCCAAGATCAAATTCCTAATAGCACTTGTTATAACAATAGTAGTCATAATCCAATAATGTGAAAATAATAATTCCCAAATGATAATAATAATTTAAATCCAATTTCTAAGAAAATTAAATATGCAATAATCCAAAATCTTGATTTAAATCAATGCAAACTCTTAGCCACTTAAAGAGGGTGAAGTCTTATAGCCACTTGGAGAGGGATAAGTCTCATATGTTAGCTTTTGAGGATGTATATGTTAGCTTTTGAGGATGTATATCTTGACATCATTCCTCTCACTCTCACTCTCAAAGGCCTATATAGGAAGATATGTTCCTTGGCCTTTACTCTAGTCATGACTCTTTATCCACCTATATTATGACTCATGTATATGTGGACTACATGCACATTTACGTCATTGCACATTCTAAGATGTGCATTTATTACATTGCATAAAGTAACTACTTAAACCTTAATCTAATATAAACTCCTAATCTAGAAATGTACCCAAGGTGGTACATTGGCATGTACCAAATAATGTAATATACTCTAACACCCCCTGTATTACATTATTTGGGTATTGAAGACTTTAGTCTTCAATATGGATCTTTATCTTTCAAATATTCTTCATATTGATCAGGTCCTTCTTCTTTAGTTTGTAGATGACCAAGTAGTGCATAGTTTTTTTGTCCTCTCATTTTTTGATTTTGAATCTTCTATTTTCCCATATGCTTTTATGATATATGGAGTCTTCATTTTCTGTAATTTATTCCTCAAAAAATGTATTAGTATTGTTTTGAAATACAACAATGTCTTGTGAAGTCTCAATCGAATCTAGGGTATATATATCTCTGTGAATTGATCTCATAGCTTTTATCTCATTTTAAATTATGATGAGACACATTGAATCCATTTATGTATTTGAAATCAACCATCCTTTTGTTTTCTAGTAGCTTGGCTACTGAAAATGAGATTATATGTTAATCTAGGAACATACATCACATTATGTAGCATAAAATTTGGAAATTATTTAATAGGTGTTACACACCCATATCCATGTATAAGATACATTTTTCCATCTGCAATTTTCAACCTATAATTATTAGTGATTTCAAGACAATCAAACCACTGTAAGTTTCCTATCATGTGAGCACTGAAATCAATATACCAATTGTTCTTTTGACTTTGGCTTGTAGAATTGTTTGTGCCATAACTAATTTTGCATCTTTGAAGTGGTCTATTGTATGTATCTTGATCTTATATCCTTTTGTAGTGTACCTTGTGATGATATGTCCCTCTTGCTAATTTATCCATTTAAGAAATTGTAGTATTTCTTATGTCTTTCAATCCTTTTAACTTTTGGATTCTGACCTTCAACCTTTGTATTATATGATCAATCAATAGAACTCTTTGTAGTAGTCTACCTTATGACTCCCTAGTTTCAAGTATATGCTCAACCTTGCTAAGAACTTTTCAATTTTACAAGTTTTGTAAAATGCCTTCTATCTTGCAAGTGTTTGAATGTATTATGAGTCTTGATAGTATGCTTAGCTTTCTTAATTTGAGTTGAATTCCTTTGTCTCCCTAATGTTAAACTTCACTTTCTTGCCTTATTTCTTACTAATAATTAGTAAGTAGAAATTTAAAGATAAATGATGATTATGCACCTTCAATTTTTAATAAGGTTATTTTCCTTCAAGACCTTTTAGTTGGATTAATATTTCATAAATTAGTGTAAGAGACTAATGTAGAATGCAATTTCTTACTTTCAAGCAATTAATGGTTTTGCTTCTTTAATCCTTCAATTCTCAATGGTTCAATTTTCTAAATTCCAAGAAACTAAAGTTTGATGTGGTAGTATTCTTTATATCTCCCTAATTTGAAAATTTAGAAAGTAATAATATTTGGAAACTAGTATTTTAATTTTCCAATGTTGAAAACCTTATATCTCCTAATTAATTATTTGCAAATATTTTTTTTGGTAGATAAGATACTATAGCATTAATACCGGGTTTTACAGGTTGACCCAAAACCTTTTACAAAAATCAGCCTAGGGTTGTTGATGAACATATCCTTACTAAGGATCCTATATATGTAAAATCTACATGCCGCCAAAGCCATTACATCCGATAAGGCACATAGCCTGTTATCAAAAAGAAACTTCCCATACAACATTTTGGGTATACCCCGAGAAAACACACATGCATCATAATTACAAAAAATAAACAGACACGGATCCCTTCCTTGAGACAATGGAGAAACAAAAAGCTGTAGACACACATAGTAGAGTACTAAAAAAAACTCCCACAAGCTCTGTATTGACAGTTACTCTTAATAATTCTTTGGTAATTGCTTTCTTTCGTATATGACATGCTTTGGTACCACATACTATCTTGGCCAATCAGCCTTGGAGAAGTGAACCTGCTGGCTAGATTTATGGCGGTGGCTATCTGGTGGTCCACGTGGCTTTGGTTCAAAGTCTTATATTATCGTTTCTTTCCTTCCCTGTGATTATCAACCAACCTCAAATTACTAAGATGACTAGGAGCCATGTTATATGACATGTGACTATCCCCATTAGTCTTTGTGGTATTTCCAAGCAACATCCATGAAGACTGACAGCTCAGATAATTTTTATTGTGAGTCCAATTCAAAAAAGAGACGGGAATACTCCTAGCCTTCGAACTTACAGTGCCTTCCCTGTTGGTAAATTTGACTATCATTCTTGGAATTCTTGTTGAATAAGCTCCTCTACTTCACTTGGGACACCGTGTTCCCATTTGAAAATTTTGTCACCATCGACACCCAAATTGGCTAGCTTATCAGCAATTTTGTTAGCTTCTCGAAAGACATGTTGGGCTTTTCTATCCTATCTTCCCTGGAAAAGGATCCTAGCCTCTTCAACAATTATTTTAATCCTCCAAGGAGGTGTTTTCCAATTATTGAGGAGATTTATAACATGCATAGAGTCTCCTTCTATGATCAAATTGCCTTCTAAGTCTTGAGTCATTTGAAGGCCTCTCCACATAGCTCTAGCTTCAACTTCGTTGTTCGTCCTTGTTCCCAAATATTTGGAAAATGCAAGCATCATATTCCCATTATGATCTCACACAATGCCACCAACACCTACTCTACCAAGATTGTCCTTAGCTGCTCCATCAAAATTAAGCTTAAACCAACCCGTAGGAGGTGGAGACCACTTAACATTGGCTCTAGGGTTGACTACCCTAGGCACAAACTCATCTAACAAGGTTAAGCTTAAATATTGAGCAATCGTGGTCTCCTGCAGATGAGGTTTACAACTATCAAAAGGGATAAGGTTCACATTCTCATTGGCAAAGGATAGGATCCTGGCAATGATAGTTTGATGATCATGGATAGACTCATTAAAGACTCTATGGTTCCTTTCTAACCACACCTTCCAAAGATAGTGATTGAGACAAATTTTCCACATGTATCTAAGTCTTTGGCTTGAAAAGGGGCAAGGCCACTAGATGAACAAATCAAGTACGATGGTTGGTTTAACCCATGAAATATTGAAGGCCTAAAAAACCCCACTTAGGATAGTCAAGGAAAAAGGGCACTCAAGGAAAATGTGATAAATGGTCTCCCAATTAGCCCTGCATAGATAACAATGATTAGTGATACAAATACCTTTACGCATCATATTATCAATGGTTAGAATTCTTCCTTGGATAACCAACCATGAAAAGACTGCAATTTTTGGAATTAAATTTTTTATCCAAACTAAGTCCTTTTGGAGGACAAAATCCTCGTCATCAAGCAGAAGCTTGTAAGCTGATTTAACAGTGAACTACCCATTTTTCGTAGGAGCCCAGGTCACTTGATCTTCCTTGGGTCTCATGGGGATAAACTATTGCCTGAGAATGTTACAAAGATCATTTGATTTCGCTTGAAATCCCTGAATTCTTATTTGTTTCCACTTCATTCTACCTTTGTCCTCAACCATATAATCGAAGACTTTTCTGCCAATGAGTTCTTCTATGATATCTCTGATTCGGGCTAAGTTAGGATATTGCATTAGTGGTTCGTCCTTAGCCCACCTATCATTCCAACAATTTATCCTCTCACCATTGCCTAAAACCCATCTTAAACCTTTTTTGATGATTTCCTTACAATTAAGAATTGCTTTCCAAAAAGCAGAACCTCTGATTGGAACTGAGTCACTTAGAAATTCCATATTTTGAAGATACTTTCATTTGATGATAGTTGTCCATTCATTTTCTTCACCAAAAATGAGATGCCACGCCTGCTTAGCTAGTAAAGCTAAATTTATATGAGCAATTCTCCTCAGACCTAAGCCCCCATTTTCCTTGGGTCTGCACACTTTGGTCCATCCTACAAGGTGTATCCTTTTTTTCTCCTCTGATCCAGTCCATAAAAATTATTTTTGGAGTTTCTCAATTTTTGGAAAACCTTCACAGGGGCTTTGAAAACGGAGAGGAAATAGACTGGAATGCTCTAAAGAGAGGCCTTAGTGAGGGTCAACTTTCTTGCTTGAGATAGAATATGACCTTTCCATCCAGCAAGTTTTTTTTGAATTCTTTCAATAACCCTGTCCCACATTGACTCTCTCAGAGAACCAATGAAAAGAGGGAGACCAAGATACAAAGTGGGGAGGTTTGCTATATCACACCCTAAAATTTTTGCAATCCTTCCTTGCCTCTAAATGGGGGTGTTCAAGAAATATAACTTTCTTTTACTGAAATTAACTTTCTGACCAGCAGCGTCCTCGTAGAGTTGCAGGATGTATTTAATTATTTTGGCCTCAACCACTGATGCCTTAGTCAATATAAGGGTATCATCGATAAATTATTGGTGAGAAATAGCCCTAGTGAGAGATGTTGCCTTGATTCCCGATATTAGCCTTGAACTGCAAGCATTTTTTATGGTTCTACCTAAAGCTTATGCCATAATCATGAATAACATGGGGTTGATAGGGTCCCCCTGCCGAATTCCTATGCAAATTTGAAATTAACCAGCAGTTGTTCCATTAACTAGAATCGAGAACCATGCTTTAGAAATACATTCTTTGATCAAATTAATCCATTGGTGGTGAAAACCAAACTTAAGGAGGACAACAATCAGAAAGTCCCAATTTAGCCTGTCAAATGCTTTGTTCATATCAAGCTTAAGGGCAAAAATAGACCTGTTAGTGTTATGAGCAGAGTGCAGAGCTTCATGAACTGTGATAACTCCATCCAAGATTGACCTGCCCTAGATAGAGCTTATCTAGAATGGATCTATGATGTGGGGTAGAATATCTCTCATTCTATTTGCAATGGTTTTAGTTAGGATCTTTTAAGAAATATTGCACAAACTGATTGGCCTGAAGTCAGCCATAGATTCAGGGGTTTGCTTCTTAGGAATTAGAGAAATAAAAGTAGATTTGATACCTTTTGGGATATGATTGCTTGCTTGGAATTATATTACAGCAAAAATTACAACCTCACTTACAATGTACCAAAAGGCTTGATAGAAATGAGGGGGAAAGTCGTCGGGTCCCGGGGCTTTGTCTGGCTCCATGCTAAACAAGGCTTCCTTAATTTCCTCATCAGAAAAGGGAGCTAGAAGCTTAAGGTTTACATCCTCATTTATTATGCTAGGAATGTATTACAAGAGAATATCTTTGGCCTCCTCATTGCACTGTGATTCCTGACCAAGGATAGAATTGAAATAAGTTACTGCCTCCTTTATGATTTCTGTTAAGTCTTGAGTAATAGAACCATCTGCTTTTTTAAAAAAAATTATCTTGTTATTGCTTCTGTTTCTAAGAGTGGTGACATGAAAAAACATGGAATTTGAATCTCCATATTTCAACCAAAGAGCCCTTGATTTTTACCTCCAATATATTTCCTCACAGGACAAAATGTTATGAAACTCTGCTAGTTTTGTTCGTTCCTCCTGCCTGGTAGTTTCATCAGTATCACCATGTTGGATCCTCTAATCAATTATCTTCAAACTTTCAACAAACTATTTTTTATTTTCAAAGAGGTTCCCAAAGACCTCTTTGTTCCAAGTTCGAAGCTTTTCCTTAACAAACTTTAATTTGCCAACAAGTTTAAAATTTGCACTACCCCTGACAGGCTGCTGCCACCACTAACTTAAGTTATCTCTGAAATTGGAATGTTTGATCCACATAGATTGAAATCTGAAAGGTTTCTTGAAGGACAAAGAGTTAGGGATCTCCAACAAAATGGGATTATGATCAGAGGCAATTTTAGGAAGGGCTTGCAGGGTAGAATCACCGAACAAAGTTGTAGCCTCATTTGATAGAAAAAACCTATCAAGCCTTTCTTGAATGAGATGACATCCTATCTGCTGATTGCTCTAGGTATAATTCACTCCTCTAAGTTTTACATCCATCAACATGTTGGATTTCACAAAATAATTGAACTCATCCATGCTCCTGATAGGTGTTCCATTTCCACCCATTTTGTCTGAAGGGTAAAGAGGAGTGTTAAAATCCCAACCATAATCTAGGGGACATTATGGAATATTTCACTCAGATTTCCTAAGTACTCCCACAGTAGAGCTCTCCCTTGAATTGAAGTTGGGGCATAAATATTTGAAAGGATCCACGACCTATTGTTGTTTATTTCCTTAAATAAAACACTAAGAACCCTGTCATACTTCTGAATAATGGTGCCTTCTACTATCTGGGGATCCCACAAAGTCATAAGGCCTCCAGATGCTCCTCTGGCTGATTTGCAAACCATCTCCCCTTGATTCCAGATTTTTTTTGCTATTTTTTTTACTGTATCTCATCAGTTTTTGTTTCTTGCAACATGATAATAGTTGGATTCACTTGATTTTTTGATTTCTTATTTGCAAATATTTTAATGTTTGAATCTCATGCAATTTGTAATATCTTTTAAGATATACTCCCTTTGCTTTAATTGCCTTCTAACTCTCTAAGGTTGGTATTTGCTTAGTTCTTCAATGCAGTAATAAATAAACTTCAACCTTATATTAAGCACCTTATAACTCCTTATACTTAAGGAAAGAAAATATTAAATCATGTAAATATTTACCTTCCTTGCAATGTAAAATGTGCATGTTGATTGGCTTCTGGTTTGACTCTTCAATCCAAGCTTTGGCGTTGTAATGCTAGTCTTCTATGTATGACAGAGAGCATTTATTGCTCATGGGAACCTTATGAGTCTTTCTCCTCCTTCTTAAATGCACTTTGACCTCACTCTCAATGCGTAATCTGTGTGCTTGCAATCTATGCACTCTTCTCAACTTAGGTGCTTTAATATCCTTTGTCCCTTCTTGATGCTCTAGCCACGTGGCGTGTACATTGCTCAGGTGTGTTGGTGGAAAATGGAGGTTATGTTCTTGGTAAGCATTAGTTGGTGAACCTTCAATGCTCTTCCTTTGAATGATGCACAATAATTATGTGCCTTCAACCTTTGAATGATGCCTTCAATGCTTCAAGATGAGTGTTACTTCTATCCTGGGTGCTTCCTTCCTACGTAAGTGTTATAAAGAATATTTTAGGCACCTTCTTTTGTTGTGCCAAGTGGCACAAGATGCCTTAGATTGAGGTGGAAAGTGGTGCTCCTTTCCTATGCATGTAACTCCACCTTCAACATCTTCTATCTCTCAATGCTTCTTGCCAAAAAATTGCAAGTTGTTTGGCTTGGCATTCAATGTTCTTTCTCCAGCAAATGGTGGTGTTATTCTCCCACAAATTTGGCTCTAGAAATGGTGGTTCTAAGGTGCTCCAACACTGCCCTCTTAGTTGGTGGTTCTACTCCAATGATGGTGGTTCTAGAGTGCTTCAAGCTATCCTCTTAGCTGGTGGTTCATCCAAGCTATTGCTTGGGTAATGCACTCTTTGTTTGCTTCTTGATCTTTTACGTAACTTGTGTATGTTGTACTCTTGTAACTTGCACTTCATTATCCTTTGTGCTATTCTTCTTGCTTTACGTTGGACTTGCAATGGATGTAATGTTACCTTACATAGGTTCTTTGATGTTGCAGGTTACTTCTCTTATACTGCTTGTAGGTGCTCTTTTCATGAGTCCAATGGCATTGTATTTGGTGTCTTTAGACACCTTGAAACTCAGCTATTGAGCCCTTCATTGGCTATCTTACTTTACTCCTTTAACTTGATGATATGGCCACTTTGTAGATGTAATAAGCTTGTTGTTGTAGTGTCTTAAGACACTCTGGATTTTGTCCTCTTTTTTCTACGTAGGACAAGAGAAATATGGTGCAATAATGTAATGCAAATAGATTTGCAATAGTTAGAAAAATACCTTAACTTGCACCTATACTTTGAGATCTTTAAATCTTCCTTTTTTCAAGATTTCTCTCTTCCTTGATGAGGTGGCTTCTTGCTCTACTCCTTGGTGGTAAACAAATATTTGATGTTGCCTTCCTTACTAGACAACTCTCTTCTATAATTCCTTTGCTTGGTTAAATTTGCAATAATAAATCCAAGCCTTTAATCATGCAACTAATATGCCCTTTTTGATGGCTTAACTTTGCACTAATTTTCACCTTAACTTAAATACTTAATGCACCTTTAATAACTAGTATGATGCAATAGTAATTTCTCCTTATTGCTCCTTTTAATGAACTCTTAATCAATGCAACCTTCACTTAAGAGTAATGTCTTCTTTGCTTCTAATAGATAATAGGAAGTTGATATTCTTCTTTTTCTTGAAATATATCTAACTCCTATTTTGATGTGCAGGTTTTAACCTTATAAGAAACTATCTTCTACACTCCCTTGAAGACTTAAATATGCAACCTTCTCCTTGCAACTTTTAAACTCTAATATGGTGCTTAATGAAACTTAATAATGAACCAAGTAACTAATGTTCAAGTAATGAACCTTTTGCACCAAATTTGCTTACCTTAATGACCTCTGTAGATGATGGAAATCTTGGTGATTAGATTCACCTAAATGTTGCCTTGTATTAGATGAAATCGTAGCTCTTCCTTGTTGTCCAAAATAGTTATTTATCCCACCAATTTGCAGCTTTGAAACCCTCTAACTTGCTGCCTAAAAAATGTAGTTTGGTGGCTTTAACTATCCTTCATGATGCTCCCTTGAGTTTTGTAAATTAGCAGCTAGTAATGTTGCCCAAATTGCTGCCCTTTCGCAGTCAATTTCTCCTTCGAAATGTTGTTCTCGAATTCCCTCAATTTGGTAGGAAACTCCTCCAAATTGTAGTTGTAACTCTTCTCCTAGAAGCCTTCAATTTTTTGTTGTAGAAATCAACAAATTCCTTTCTCTTAACCTTCAAGCCTTCAATGGCAATCCTCAAATCTCTTAGATTTGGTGGCTTCTTCTAACTCCTTTCTCCTTCAACCTCCTTGTTGAATTTTGACTTCAATCTTGGCCTATCTAATGGCCTTCTTCTCAAGATTCTGATTGTCTTGAGGTCTTCACTATTCTCCTTCAAAATTTGGCAAACTCCTTGCCAAATTCTTCTCCTTTTGGGCTTGTTTTCGGATGGCGACAATTGTCCCAAATCCTCCTCTATCAGGAACTCCTCCTTGCTAGTAAATTTCTCCAATGAGTTCTCCTAGAAACTCCTCCAATGGCCTTCTTTAAAATCTATAATGAGGCTTTCCTAGCCTTCTCCTTCCTTGAGACCTCTTCTCTAGGGTCTTCAAATTTCTATAGCTTCTCTAGTCTTCTCAATGAGACATTTTCTTCAATCTTCAACTATGGAAGTTTTGCAATGAGATCTCCCTCTTGGATCTCTAAAATCTGTTGCTTCTAAAATCTGGAATAGGACTTTTGCTAGTCCTTCTCAATCTTCAATCTTCCAAAACTAGAAGTTCTTCAATGGGACCTCTTGTGGGTCTCTTCAGCTTCTTGAGTTATTTTCTCTTCTTCCTTCAATCTGCAATCTGCAGTCTTCAATATTCAATGGAGATCACCAACCTCCAATATTCTCTTGGACTCTTCTTTGGAGTCTCTTCTTCTTCAATCTGCAATAAGGCTCCTCTAGCCTTTTTATCTCTTCTACAATATATAGGTTTGCAATCTTGCAATGGGACCTTCTCCTTAGGCCTCCAAATATTTGATCTTTTATTTGTTGCTTCAGGTACTGGATTGATTCCAAAGAAGATATTCTTCCTAGCTCTTTGTAGGAAGCTTCTCGACTTTCTTTGAATCTCCTTTTCCTGCAACAAAGTATTAGGACTGTAATGGATGAAACTCTAAATATAGAGATAATCAATCTTCACTAGTTGATTTGTCAATCTAGTGGAATCAATGTTGAGTCCTAGTCTTCATGAGTTTTTTTGCAACCCTGTGGAAAGACTCTAGCCAAATGCAATTTTTAAAAATTCTAAAAATGAGATTTTTGATCTCCTCTCAATATTTCTTGTGGCTCTCTCTCTATTTCCTATTGATCTACCGTGGCTTTGATACCACTATTAGCTTTTGAGGATGTATATTAAAGGAAATGCAACCACAAGATGTAAAATAAGTAAGCTATGATAACTATATGATAATGGCACTATAATATGCAGGAAAACTAGATGATAAACTTCTGCAATAACTCAGTAATATGCCATTAATAAAATCTCACGAAAATAGTATAATGCAATATAATGGAGGACTTGAACACTCCAAAATTTTTAATGAAGAACTACATTGTACCTACTCACTACTCTCTATCTTGACATCATTCCTCTCACTCTCACTCTCACTCATACTCTCAAAGGCCTATATATAGGAAGATATGTTCCTTGGCCTTTACTCTACCCATGACTCTTCATATACCTATCCTATGACTCATGTACATGTGGACTACATGCACATTTACATCATTGCACATTCTAACACTTGTGCATTTATTACATTGCATGAAGTAACTACTTAAACCTTAATCTAAGATAAACTCCTAATCTAGAAATGTACCCAAGGTGGTACATTGGCATGTACCAAATAATGTAATATACTCTAACATCATATGTGTAGAAGATGTGATTTAAATTCAAATATGAAATATGATTCCAATTACCACATAAATCTTCCTATTTATAGATTAAATCAACATTAACCCTAACCATAATGCTCAAGGATCAATTATCTAAACCAAGGGCTCAAGCTATTAAAAATAAATATAGACAACATGATTATATTGGATTCATTACATGGCTCTTCCCTTTGAAATTTGTATCCTCAAATATATAAAATACTTTAAAATGATCCTAAGCTCCCACATAGCATCTTCTTTTGGAAGGTCCTAACACTTAATGAGAAACTCTTAAATTTGTCTAGGCCAAAGACCATGAACTCGATTGTAACACTGCTTCAGGATGGAGAGTGATTCAACCTTCTTCATTCAATGTTGGAAGTGTTATTCGGGACTACATATTTTGGATTCAGGAAGATGGTGGAAGATACAATTGATATGCTACTTCATAAATTTGGCAAACCACCTTGTAGGGTCCAAAAAATGAGGAGCCAACTTTTGACTAGACTTGGTCTTCAAGGATAATTGCTTATAGGGTTGCAAGTGTAAAAAGACCATATATCCTATGGTGAATTATAATTTATAATGGTGTGAATCTTGTTGTTGTTTCAAGCCATTTTGAACCTAGGTCAAATTATTTTTAAAAATTTAAAGCACCAATTATCATTGTTGTAACAAATAATCTATTTGGGCAACATTAGAGGATCCTCAAACATAGTCTGCTATGAATGGAATTTTTTTGACCATACAATGCTTCAAATAGGGAAATATTAAGGGATTAACGGTAATAAGTAGTGTACCATCATTTAGATAATGAAATCCACTAAACCCAGTGATATTACTTTTCTTAAGCCAAACAATGAAGATGGTCTCCTGATGCCAATCCTTGTTAGAAATAGAGTCTATTCCATCATTTGGGTTATGTAAATGTATCTTCCAAGGTACATACTTAGGACATTAGATTACTTTAGGGGGAAGTTATCTAGTTACTTCATGCAATGTAATAAATGCACAAGTGTCAATGTGCAAGTTGTATATGTGCAAGTTGTCCCTTGCACAACTAGGTAGAGTGTTGGCCAAGGAACCTATCTTCCTATATAAGAAAGGCCTCATTGTTAGATAGATATGAGAAGGGGGACATAGATAGATAGATCTGCTTATAGCATAGTCGTAGGTAGTAGTGCAGTGTTGTGTAGATCACCATATATTGGTGATGGGTGCAATGTAGTTCAGTAGCTTCATTAATGGAGTGTTCATTTCCTCCATAGCTACGTTGTATTCATTTATGTTATTTCTATTCATAGCATACTTTAGTCATCTTGTAGATTTACTTTCTTTTATATTATTCTGCATCTTGTGATTGCTATCTCCCATTGCTCGTTACATCAAAATCTAACAGTGGTATCAGAGCCATGGTAGATCTAGCATGTGTAGATCAATAGGAAAACCACCATTATCATTTAGCCTGAGTTTTTTGTCAACCTGATGCACTGTTGGACCAACCACTATCAAAAACTCTTAGAAGAGTCTAGGTGGTAGAATTAGGGAGAGTCACAAAGTTAGGACTGAAAGAAATCTTAGCTCCAAAAATACTGAGATTACATTTGACTGGAGTCTTTCCATAGAGTTGTAAGAACTCGTGAAGACTAGGACTCAACATTCAATCCACTAGATTGATAAATCATCTAGTGAAGATCATTCATGATATCTAGAATTTGTTAACTATTGCCTAAAGTTTCTTTTGTTGCAAAAAATTAATTCTCAGAGGATTGGGACTCCTCCTACAACAGAAATCTAGGAGACTCCAACTTCATTGCCCGAAGGTCGATATGCCTTCATAGTGCAGAGATTAGTTCCTTGTGCAAGAGAAGAATACTATGGAAGAAGACTTCTAGTGAAGAGTCGTGGTGAAGTTAGGAGACTGAAGATCTCCATTGCTAGATTAAAGAACTTCACAGTTGAAGAAAAGGCCATAGAAGCCTTGATAGAAAAGGCCATAGAAGCCTTGAAGAAGAAGCCACATAAGTCTTGATACTGAAAAGGCCATAGAAGCCTTGATACTAAAAAGGCCATAGAAGCCTTGATACTGAAAAGGCCACAGAAGCCTTGATACTAAAAAGGCCATAGAAGCCTTGATACTAAAAAGGCCATAGAAGCCTTGATACTAAAAATGGCCATAGAAGCCTTGATCCTGAAGAAGAATTCAGAAGAGAATATATGATTATGAAGTAGACTAAATATTTTAGTACTAATACTTTGTTGTAGGGAAAGAAGATTCAGTGAGTTGGGAAACTTCCTACAAGAAATTTAGGAAGAGTATCTTCTTCAGAATCAATTCAGCACCTGAAGCAAAATCGAAGAGATTAGGAGAAGATCTCATTGAAGAACTTCTAATCATGGAAGAAGAAGAAGAAGAAGGACTAGGTGAGTCTTGCTTGAATCCAGAAGTAGAAGAATCAGAGATCCAGAAGAAGATCTCACCACCAACACTTCCAGGAGTAGAAGGTTGAAGAGAAGGTCTCAAGGAAGACCATCAGAAGTTGTAAGATCAAAGACCTTGGGAAGGTCTCATCGAGCATCTAAAAAAAGGCTAGGAGAGCCTTACTAAAGAAATTCTCAAAGGAGAACTCATTGGAGAAATCCACTACCAAGGAGAAGCCCCTGATAGTGAAGGACTTGGGACAATTGTTGCCATCCGACAACAAGCCCAAGAGAAGAAGAATTTGGCAAGGAGTGCCAAATCCATGAAGAAGAATTTGGCAAGGAGTGCCAAATCTATGAAGAATAATTTGGAAAGGAGTGCCAAATCCTAGAAGAAGATCCTACTTGAAGTCAGAATTCGACAAGAAGACTTGAAGATAGAAGAAGCTCACCAAATCTTGGAGATTTGAAGATTACCTCTCATAACAAGAAGGCACCACTTCAGAGACAAAGACTTCTCCAAATCTACAGAAGGAGGAGAACACAAGAGGAGAACAAGCCACCAAATCCTAGGCTCATGAAAGAAAGTTTGAGACCATCATTTGGTGAAGGAGTTATTCAAGATAGTCTACAAAGAGCTGCAAGATCCTACTCAAAGCAGCAACTTGGTGATCCTAGACACCAAGATCTACATCCTCTACAGAAGTGAAAAAAGAGCTACAAAAACTTTCAAAAGGTAAGCAACTTTTGGTGCAAGTAGATTCATTAATTGGATTACTTATCAGATTTGTTAAAGCACCTGAATTTGGATTAAAGTTGCAAGAAGAAAATTGGATTATAGTCTTCAAAAGTGCAAAAAGAGAAAAGTTCTTTTAAGGTTCATTTGCACATTAATTAGGAGTTGATTAGATTTCATAATTGCTTCTATCAACTACCTATCATCTACTTTGGAAAAATAAAAAGAAGACTAAGTCCTACAATATTAATTGTAGTGAAATTACAGAATAAATCTTGAAGATTCATTTCAGATTATTCTTGATTAGTTGTAGTAAATTTGATTAAGTGCATTAATTTGAGAGTTGATTGGAGTGATAAGGTGAAATTTTTAGTGCATTAAAAGAAAGTCTATTAGATTTATTTGCACTATTCTATTGCTCTCAAAAGGATTATTATTTGTGTTCTCGAGAAGGGCACAAAATCAAAAATTATCAAAGTGTCTAAAGACACTATTAGTGCACAAAAATATGCAACACATAGTGGCCAAGTGAAGCCACAAAAATAGGTTAGAATCCTCCAAAAATTGGAGAAGAATATGACTAACCAAAAATAGAAATAGAAGCTTCAAATATTGAGACTTGGTGAGTCTCAAATCCAAAGCATTACAGGGTTAATTGCAAGGATAAAAGTGCAGAAAATTGCATCATATAAGGAGCTTCTATCTACTTCTATCTAAGCTTGGATTTGTCATCATAATATCCAAGCAAAAAGGGGAAGGTGTCTAAGCAAAAAGACAACCTCAAAACCCCTACACTGCATTCAAAATTCTGCCATATAAATCAGAATATTAGACCTACAAAAAGGGAGTGCAAGAAAAGGTGCAAAAGGCATCTTATTTACAAATATTGTTACATTGAGTTGCACTTCTCTAACTCATTCTACGCAGGAAAAAGGGTAGATTGGAAAGTGCCTCAAAGGCACACTATAAGCAGGTTGAATCAGCCAAAGGTGGTCGAATGCTATCATTCTCCCAAGCATAGCAAAGAGCCTCTCTTTTGGCTCATCTTCTACGTATCTTGGATGGTCGAACCTACAAAAGACAAGGCACAAAGCCAAGGGGAAATCAAGTAGTGTATAAAGCAAATTCCTATCAAAGCAAGCATACATCCAATAAAGGAGCATTCCTATCAAAGCAAGCATACGTCCAATCAAGGAGCATTCCTACCATAAGTGGAGCATCACAGAGTCTTCATCAAAGTGCTGCCACATCTCCACCAAATCTCCTCCATATCTCTTCCATATCTCCACCATAAGCATTGCTTGGTTGGAAACATCTCAACATCAATGAAGTACAACAAAGAACAAGGTGGAAGAATAGGTTGAAAGGCTTGCAAGAAGGTATTGATAAGACAAGGGCATGCAAAGGAAAGAGGATGCCACTTGTCATCCTCCAAAATAACCCTAGAAAACACCCATGAAGGAGATGTTACGACATCATCTTGGTGGTAGAGGAGTTACGTACAACAAGGAGCGTTACAGTTAGGTAAGCATTGAAGCAGAAACATCTTTCTAGATAGTGCATGAAGAGGGAGTGAAGAGTAACATCTCAAGTGAAGGTGACACTTGTCACAAGCATTGAGACAATATTGGGGCCTCCACCAAACATCTGAAGCTCTCTTGGAGCATTTGAGAAAATGGTTGTGACACTTGTCACACCTTTGACCGCCTATTAAAGATGACTTGGATGACAACGATAGCAAGAAATTCGATATCAACAGTAGCAAGTGAGCCTTAAGAGACTCGGCAGTAACACAGTATCACCTCAACAATAACACAGTAACATAGTAGTAGCTCGGTAGCAACATGGTAGTAGATCGACAGCAACTTGAAGAGCAATCCGAGAGCAATTCAGAGTATCCAAAAGTAGGTGAAGAACATTACTCCTAGTCAAATGGGTCAAGGAAGCATTAAAGTGAGTGTTGAAGCAAATAGCAAGTGGAAGAATCTTCCATTACTCATAGTGCCCAAGAAGGATAGTCTACCACCAGTTTCATAAAGGTACAATTTCCCATCTAATTTTCTTTCCTTAAAAAGGGAGTTATAAGGTTATATTATAAGGTTGAATTATTGAAAGGAATCAATCTTCATTTGAAAGCAAAACTTAGGGAAATTAAATATCAAAGTTGACTAATATTTGCAAAATATAACCTAGGAGAAATAAGGGATACTACTTGGAATTAATCCATTTAAAGTTTGCAAATATTAATGTGTTCTAATTTTCCAAATTTGGGAGTCATAAGGGCTACAACTCCAAACTAGGTTATTGGAAATTAGAAACAATTAAATAAAATCCAAGGGATATAAAAAGAGGTTATTAAGATTTTTACTAAGGTTGGAAAATTATAATATTCTTGTCTCAAAAACTTCTCAAAAGGGACAAAAGAAATCCAACATTAAAACCTCTTCAAAAATTGAAAAGTGCTTAGTTCAATAGGAGTAATAAGGTGTTAAGAAGTTGATTTTTGATCTTTACAAAATTTGTACAAAATCAACCAAAATTGAACTATATTTTTACAAAAGCACTATATCATATTCCAAAAATCTCTAGGGAGTCATAAGGTATTCTACAAAACTTGATAATAATAATATCCTTCAAATATTATCAAGTTGGGAAGATATAAGCTTTCTACAAAAACCTAAAAATTAGGTATTCATACTCTCATTACTAGGGAGACATAAGGAAGTCTACAAACCTAAGGATTAATAAAGGTTTTATCAAATCAAGCTTATATACTTCAATATTGGGAGCTATAAGGATGTCTACTTCTCAAAATACCTATAAGAATAATTGCTTCAGAAAAGAAAAATCCAATGCCATAAAACTTGGGATCATGAATCTTCTCAAGAAATCGAAAGGGAGGTTAGATCTAACTTCAAAAGTAATCCATAGTGAAGCCTTAGAAGATAATTTTGATACTATGGAATGCTATCTTCAAGCCCATCTCAATGAAGCAATTGATAATGGAAAAAGTGACATTTCACTTTCGTTAGATTTTGTGAGCATATTATACATGGCATTGCTCACATGTAAACACTACAAGGCAAAAAATGTAGAACAAAAAGGATTGATAGAACTACTCAAAAAGAAGGTATAACTCAATGAATCATATCTAGAAAAGTTTTTTCAATCCTCATGCAGCATCAGTACTTCATGTTCTACTAACTCAAGATCTTATCATGATGCCTTAAGTGGTTGTTCAGAAACTTCTATACAGATTGAAGACTCCTCCTTACAAGAGCCAAGTAGCAGCACAACCACCTATGAGAGCACATAAACTAGAATCAAAGGCAAAGCTGGAGATGAAGAAGAAGACAAAGCAAATAAAGAAGGAATCCAATGCAAATTCAATTGAAGGAAGAATATTTAGCTTCAGCTACAACTTACTTTGCATCATATGAAGACACAAATTACCTATAGAACCTGAATATAGTAAGCAACGAAGGAGAATACAAATTCCATTATCCATTGGAAGAAGATCCATATTGAAGACTAAAGTCTTCAATACCCAAATAATGTAATACAGGGGGTGTTAGAAATAGAGTTTATTCCATCATTTGGGTTATGTAAATGTATCTTCCAAGGTACATACTTAGGACATTAGATTACTTTAGGGGGAAGTTATCTAGTTACTTCATGCAATGTAATAAATGCACAAGTGTCAATGTGCAAGTTGTCCCTTGCACAACTAGGTAGAGTGTTGGCCAAGGAACCTATCTTCCTATATAAGAAAGACCTCATTGTTAGATAGATATGAGAAGGGGGACATAGATAGATAGAGCTGCTTATAGCATAGTCATAGGTAGTAGTACAGTGTTGTGTAGATCACCATATATTGGTGATGGGTGCAATGTAGTTCAGTAGCTTCATTAATGGAGTGTTCATTTCCTCCATAGCTACATTGTATTCATTTATGTTATTTCTATTCACAACATACTTCAGTCATCTTGCAGATTTACTTTCTTTTATATTATTCTGCATCTTGTGATTGCTATCTCCCATTGCTCATTACATCAAAAGCTAACGAGTCCATGTGTTGAATGTTCCCTTCCAATCATGAGGTGTCAAGGTTGATAGAATCTTCTTGTGGAATTCCTAACTTTTGGTTGTGCTCTTAATTCCCTTTGCAATGAGATTTCGTGATCTATGGAGATCTCCTCTTGTTGCTGATCCATCTTCTTGGTCCTTAAAAAACTCCTCTTTACGAGGTTTTTAGATTTTTTTCAAACAAGATTATCTTCGTTGAGGCTTGGTCCCCTGTTAATTTTCTTTGGTGTTGGATCCTTATTGGTTGCATGATGGTTTTTCCCAGACCTGGTAGGAAAACCTTGATCAATTTTATTTGTCTTGGAAATTTGCTAGTTTTTCCTAGTCTCGTTGGGAAAGCATTGTTCAAATTTCATCTCAGTGGAATAACCTTGTTCATTTTTTTTCATCTTGGTAGTTTTCTAGCTTTCCCTAGTCTTGGAGGGAAACCCTTTTACAAATTTTTTCTTGGCAATTTTTTGATTTTTCCAGTCTCAGTGGGAAAACCTTGTTCAAATTTTTTTTCATTTGGTAGTTTGCTAGCTTTCCCTTATCTTGGAGGGAAATCCTTTTTCAAATTTTAGTTCTAGTTGTTGTTGGTCTTGTAGAGGTTTTCTCCTTGGTTTTGTTGTTCTTTGTTTGACTCTTGAAGCTAGTCTTCTTGAGCTTGTTTCGCTTGTTGTATTCTCTTTGTAAAAGGGTCGGGGTCCCTTTCAAAACCCCTTCCTCCAACCAATCAAAAAATATATTAATTTTCTTAAGCCAAAAAATGAAGGTAAGTAACCAAACATTTATTAACAATCTCTATTTGACCATCTGACTAGGAGTAATAAGAATAGGATATACTCAACTTGGTATCACTAAGAAAAAATAATTCTTTCCAAAATTTACTGGCAAATACAAGGTCACAGTCACTCACAATGTCTTTGGGTATACAATGTAATTTAAAAACATAATCAAGAAATACCTTAGCCACCTTACTTGTTGAATAGATATGTTGAAATGCATATAAATGAAAATTCTTAGAAAGGTAATCTACTACCATAAGGGTCACTATTTTACCCTTTGATTTGGAAATGTGCTCAATTAAATCCATGGATATGTTCTCCCATTGGCTATTAGGGATAGGTAAGGGTTACCACATTGTAGGAGATTTAACTATTTCCTCTTTCTTGTGTTAACGCACTTCACACTTGGCTATAAGTATCTTGACATCTACCTTTAGTCCTTTCCAAGGAAATGATTAGTTCACCTACTGGTATGTTTTCAAGAATCCTAAATTTCCATCCAAATGAGATGCATGCAATTCTTGGAGAACATTTGACATAATAGTTGAACATTGAGGAAGATAAATGCAATATTATTTACAAAGCATTCCATCAATATATGATAAACAAGAATACATTGATGATCCTGCCTTCTTTTCCTAAATGATTTGTGTAGTATTTAGATTAAAATCTACTCTTCCCAAAGTTGATATATCCATTGTGGAAGAGGGTTAGATATGACATTGACATCAACAACAACCTCATATTTTAATGGCACTGCATCAACCACCACATTGTCCTTTCCTTTATTATATTTAATGATAAAATTGGTCATCCATTTATTTTATTTGGGGTATGAGAGATAATGTATGCTTAAGGCTGCTATGGTTAGTTTTGATGTTGAAATGATGCCCCAATAAATAAGACCTCCATTTATTTATGGCATGCAAAATAGGTAATATTTCCCTATAATAAGTGAATTGTTCTAGATTCTTACTTGAAATTTGTTTACTTTCAAAGGGTAATGCGTGACCATATTTTATCAAAAATATCTAATACTTGTGCCAGAAGCATCACACTCAATGATAAAAGGCTTTCTAAAATTAGAGGTGGCAAAAATAGAAGTGGTATACATAGCTTCTTTGAGGGCTTGGAATGCTTAATATGCAGCTTCAAACCAAACAAAGGTATTCTTTTAGTGAGAATAGTGAGAGGGGCAACATTTTTTCCATAATTATAAACAAATTTTCTATAGTAGCATGTGAGTCCTAGAAATCCATCAAGATGTTTAAGAAATTTAGGCTAGGACCACTCTTGAATAGCTCTAATCTTGTTAGAATCTCCCTTGACTCCTTGAGATACTATATTTCATAAGTAATCTACCTCTTGGATCCCAAAGGAACATTTAGACCTTTTAATAAAAAAATTTCTCCTTTGTAATAGGTGAACTTTGTTGACATGAACTAGATGATCCATCTAGGTTTTACTATAAATTAAGATATTATCAAATAAAACCAAGGTAAACTTGCAAATAAAATAATTAAAGATAAAGTTCATGAGACTTTGGAAAGTGATAGGAGCATTAGTGAGACCAAAAGTCATGATTAGGAATCCATAATAACCCTCATGTGTATAAAAATTAGTCTTAGGGATATCCTCTTGTCTAACCCTAATTTGATGAAACCTAGAGTACAAGTCTAGTTTTGTAAAGTATTTAGCACCATGCAATTCATCCAATAAATCATCCATAACAAGGATAGGAAAATTATCTTTGATAGTTATCTTGTTGAGAGGATGAAAATTAGGATACGTGCATGAGTTATCCTTACAACATACCATCGCTACTAGATAGGAGTATGGATCGATGCTTGGGTGAATGATTTCTTGCTCTAGTATTTCTTGAACTAGCTTCTCAATTTTTGACTTTTAGAGTTGGAGAGAGCAGAAAGAACACACATTAGTAGGTTGACTTCCTAAAACAATGTGGATGGCATGATCATGTATGTGCTTAGGAGGAAGACCCATGGGCTCATTAAATACCTCCTCATATCAATCCATGATGTTCTATAAATCTAAAGGAATAGTTGGAATAAGTGGTTCTCAACACTAAACCTCCATGTAATTGACTTAAACAAAGAATCAACAACCACCTTTATTTAATATATTTTTCATGCTATGTGAACTAACCACCTTGGAAGGAGGGAGTTGGATTCCGTGGAGATAAATTACTTTACCATTCTCCATCCACTTGATATGTAATTTTTTTAGATTAATAGTAACATCCCTAATCTAAGATAGCCATTATATTCCTAAGATGGCAACTAAACTACCTAGATTCATGGAAATATATTTTTATACCAAGTCTAATTCCTCATTTAGATGTTAACTTTAGCCATTTGACCTATACATTGAGTAGTACCCCCATTTGCAATTAAGACTTGAAGTTTATCCTAACTTGAAGTATTGGTATACAAGCCCAAATACTATTATCTTACTATCTAAAAAGTTATATGTGCAACCTAAATTAATCAACACATTGAGACATTGTCATTTTATAAATCCTTATGACTTGACTGTATGGTGAGATTGGAGCCCCATAAGAGCATGAGTAGAGAAAACCATGGTATCCTTATATTCTACTTCATCTTCTTCTATTGGTTGCTCTTACTATAATGAATCTTCATCTTCAGTTATTGTGTCTTCACCTTCCACTTGAAAGTTATGACGTTCTTCATAGGCCTGATCATGGGGGTGGTGAGAATTACATTTGAAATAGAACCCCTAGATATTTGTATTAATTCAATAAAAATAGTAAGAGTTGAAGTCACATCTATGTGGGGCACCAAAAACTTGGAGCTTTTGTTATACAATAAAATCTATACTTTGAGCAAGCATGTTGACTTCCTTCCAAATTTTATACTTAAGACCATAGTGAAAAGCTGAGATAGCCACCACTATATTCAATTGGTGGGTATAGGAAATAAGACTTGTGAACTCAAAATAATATTAATTTTTTCTTGTTTACTTGATTTACATAAGAAAACCCACATATGATGGAGAAAATCCTTTGTCAAATCTTTAGAGAAATCATTCTTTGAAGTTAGGCCATAAAAGAGGATCCCAGTGTTGGTGGATCTTCTACAACAACCATTAATGAGCTTGGATTCCCAACATAGAATTTTCTAATGTAGCATGACCTATTTCAATAATATGATACATATGGATAAGGCTTTCTATTTTAGCTATCTATCATCGAGGATTGACACCTTCAAAGGTGGGCATGTTTATGCAAGGAATAGACACATCATGTGGTAATTCAAGGAAATTATAAGCACATCCTATCATGAAATTCAAATTAGAAGCAAATCCTAGGTCGTAAGAACTAAAAATTGGAGGATTATGACTAGGTGGAGGTTTTGGAAGAACACTAGTATTTGGTGCTTGATGAATGATAAAAGAATGTTACCTAATGGTTTGTTATCACTCTTGGACTAGAGGAGGTATAGTAGTGGATATTTGTAGGATGCTTTCAATTTTATTCAAGGACTTGGCTATGGAAGTAATCTACTAGTTTTGAACACTTAAGGACTTAAAATGGAAATAATTGGTTGGTCTTGATCACTCAAGGACTTGACAATGGGTATAAATCATTTGTTCTTGATTCAAAATATATGTATGAAGACCTTGGTCAATATTACTAGGAAGGGGAATACCAATTGAACGGATAGCAAGAGGGGTGAACAAGGGAGGGTTATTGGGAGGAGGAGAGGAAAAACCCAAAGTGTTGGATGGGGGAGAAGCCACGTTATTTAAGGAATAAAGGATATATTGGTCGAAACTATTGATATTTAGGGAAGTGTTGTGATTCTTACTAGTATTTTTTGGTTGGAGCTTCTTTCTACTCATACACATCCTCTAAATGAATATTACATTGTAAATGACCATTAAGTAATGCCTAAATATAAGTGGCAATAGGTTCATCCATGCACTAGGGGCAATTGACAAACTAAAAAAATACTTGGAATGCTACTAAAAAATATTATGAAAAATACCTCTTATTTTGATCAACTTAAGGAGATGATCACAAATATATAGGTCTCCTACAAGGGCCTTAGGAAATTCACCTTCCAAAAAAGTGTTATTGGAGATAACACTTATTTTGACCATCTCAAAGAGATGGTCTCAATGGTATAGGTCTCTAAAAAGTGTTTGGTGACACCTAATATTTATTATTTTATTCATGTATTAAAAAATGATGTAGCAACAACAAACACACAATATTCTAGAAGATAATTGCACTAGAAGATGGGCCAAACAAATTATTTAAAAAAAACAAGGAAACAAACAACAATAATATTTAGCAAAGGTTCTAGAGTGGTTTGCATGTCCTTCTATTACTAATTCATACCACACAAGGAGTTGAGATCGAAGCTCTGATACCACTTGTTACAAAATAATTTTAAGAATAATAGCAACAACAATGGCAATCCAATCATGCATAAATAACAATACCCAAATGATAATAATAATTTAGATCCAATTGCTAGAAATTAAATATGAAATAATCAAATTCCATATTCAAATTAATGCAAATCCTTAGCCACTTAGAGAGGGTGAAGTCTCATTTCCACTTCGAGAGGGAAAAGTCTCATATGCATAGAAGATATGACTTAAATTCAAATATGAAAGATAATTTCAAATACTACATAAATATTTCTATTTATAGATTAAATCAATATTAACCCTAACCTTAATCCTCAAGGCCCGACTATCTAAACCTAGGGCCTGAGGTAATAAAATAAAGATAGCCAACATGGCTATATTGGAGCTATTACAAGTCTCTACCGTAATTAAAACACTCACCCTTGGGTCTTTTTTATTTTATTATCTTCACCCATTTTACGGTCATGCTATCCTTTTTGAGAGAAGCTATGTTAATTTTAATTCTCATTTTTTGGATTCTTCTCACCAAACCTTCCTTTATTCCAATTGTAATATTTACCTTTCAAGAATTGTTTTTTAAAGGAAGGTGTTGACTCTTGAGGTGTTTTATTCTTTTTTTTTATTGCAATAAGAAGATTTCATTTGTATTTTTTTTCTCTAACTCTATCACCTTATCTAATACTTGTCCCATAGTTGAAGGACTATGGATATCCACATTAGTACCAATTTTGGTATTTAACCCTATGATGAGCTTCGTGATCCTAAATCATTCAGCTTGATAATACATAGAATATAGTTAAGGAGTTTAGTAAAGTATACCAATTTTGTGTTACCATCATATAACCTTGACTAAGATTCTAAAATTTTATCAATTTTTTAAGTATAACTACAACAACCACCACTGATGGATGAGGGTAACAAACTACTCCCATGTGAAACTTTCCACACAATCCTTTTTTTAACCTTTAAGTTCTCCCACCAAGAGGTTCTTTCACCAGATAGTTAATAGGCATCCCAAACTACTTTTATCTCTTTAGCAAAATCAATGAAGTCCAAAATATTTTATCATTTCTATGAGTCATAACGTGTTCCATTGCCCAGGGTTTTTCATCATACTTTGCTAGAGCAATTTTTTGTAGATCCTTAGAAAATTTAACCTCAAAATAGGCCTTTTTATGCACATGATATTTCTTATGGATTTGTTTCACTTGAGTAGATTCTTAATCACTGCTCTAGATATTCACTCTCTTAAAGTAGAAATTTATGTCCTATTTCTCCTTTTACTAAAATTTTTAATGTAGAATGGTCACCTTATCCTATATCTCATTCAACTAGGAAATAATCTAATCAAACTTATCAATATCTTATTACTTTGGTCTTTACCTGGTGATTAATTTATAATAACCATTTTCTAGTTTCATTCAAGCAACTAACATAGTTTAGCATTGTTGAGCTTGTTAGGACCTAGAATTAAAGTAGGCTCTTACAAGACATGTAATGACCCAATATTTAGTGTTTCCATAAATCTTAAGAATATTATTTTAAGTTCTTATTAATTATCAATAGCATTCTCAATTTAATTCTAAATAGATTTATATTGATTTCATATTTTTATGGGTTTGACTTATAGCATCCATCAATGCTCTATCTAATCCAGTCAATATTACCATCAATACTTAAAGAAACTAAAACTATTCATGTTTTGTGCAAGTCAAATGTAAACAAGTGAAAATAATTGATGCTAAGATCTAGGTTATCCCTTTATATTTTCCTAGTGTAAAAGCATGACTTAATCTTGTTGGTCATGATATCATTCTGAGTTTTTTTTTTCTATTTCAAAATAATATTATCATCAAGAATCATGTGGAAATGAATTATATGTTCATAAGTCACCTAAGGTTACTTTCCTTTGTTTAGAATAGCTAATAGCACATTTAGTATATGTAAGGCTTTATAAACTTTTATTACTCCATAAAATAATTTGTTTTAGTTTATCCCATTGAACAATTTTAATCATTTAATCCCATGCCTATTATTATAAAAATTTAATATTGAACAATAATTCAGGTTTCACGTTTTCAATCATTCTTTCCAAATCATATATTTCATTGGATATCATTATACTTGTAAAACTTGGTTTGTAGCACTTAATGTTACATCCAAAAAATTGTTATATTTTGGGAGCATTATATTTGTATAGATAATTAGATGTTATAATGAAAAGTATCCAAAAATGTGAAAATTTTGAAAAGAGGTGAAGGTGGGAGTGGGAGCGACTTTGGTCACAATATTGAATATGGTGTTGGTTTGTCCATGGGGTTGGAGACAACTAGAATCAGGGTGGCTCCAAGCACTCTCCTTGGGATCACGGTCTACAAGAAACCCTTGTAGGAATCTCCTTCCTTTCCCTTTGACCCAAGAGCCAAGTCTTTCACTGAGGTCATTCAGAATGACTCTTTTCCTTGAAATATTTGTGGTAGTTTTTTTGACCTGCATCCAGCTGAAGGTAAGCTTTGTGTCCTGTTCAAACTTTTGAAAATGGCTATATCCCAAGAATCCAACAATTTGATTGGGAATTTCCTGGCTCTCATCTTGACATTGACTCCATCTAAAGTTGGGATTTCACAAAAAAGAAGCCACAAGGGCACATAGAGTTAGTTGTAGTCCCTAAAGGGTTCTTTCTTATAAGCTAAATTATCCTAAAGACTCGATCCAAATTCTGGAAGGTGGCCCCTAGTTCTATGGTAGATAACCTCTTCCTAAGGAAATGGGATTCAAACTTCAACCTGAACATCCAAAGTATCAAGTTAGCTCCATTATGGTTTAGGCTCCCTGGTCTACCTATCCATTTTTGGTATGAAGATATCCTTCTAGGGATAGAAAGAGCCATTGGTGAGCTTGTCTTATTTGACCCTACCACTAAATATAAAATAAGGATGGTCTATGCTAGAATGTACATAAACGTAAATCTAGAAGCTGAGTTGCCCATATCCATAGAATTGGTATCTAAATTTTCTTCTTGGGTTCAAAAATAGAATATGAAAACAAGTTTTCCTTCTGCTCCTCCTACAAAATACAAGGTCACCTTTCTTCCCAATGCCCATCAAAGAAGATTCTTTCAAGTTCCAATAAATTTGGGCTTCACAAGGATCCTTTTGATACCGTCCATGACAAGAAGGTTGCTATCATTTCCAAGGTTCCCTAGGGAGCAATTCTAGCTCCCGGTGTCCTTTTATGGAGTGAGGAGGAGTTTTGGCAGTCCCCTACCCTGGTAAGTCCCTATAATCCCCTCTTTTACAACTCTTTATTAGAGTATTACATCATTTATATTATGTAAATGTGCCACCTTTGGTACATAGCTAGAATAGGAGTTTACTTTAGAGTGAAGTAAGTTAGTTACTTCAAGTATTGTAATAAATGCACAAGTGTTAATGTGCAAGTTGTAAATGTGCATGTATTTCACATGTACATAAGTTCTAGGTAGAGTAAGGGCCAAGGAATCTATCTTCCTATATATAGGCCTCATAGTGAGTATTTTATGAGAGGAAGTGAATATAGAGAGTGTGTTATAGATTAGGAATATGGTATAATATAGTCCTTTCATATTTGTTCATGGAGTGTTCATGCCCTCCATTATATAGCATTATACTATTTTCATCACTTTCATTAATGGTATATTTCTGAGTTATTTGCAAAAGTTCATCTTTTTATTTTCTTGCATATTATTGTGCCATTAGTTAATAGTTATCTCATATTAGTTATTTTACATATTGTGGTTATACTACCTCCCATCAAAATCTAACAGTGGTATCAGAGCACATGGTAGATCAGATAGAAATAGGGAGAATCACAAATATTGAGAGAAATCCATAAATCCCATTTATAGAATTTCTAAGATTATATTTAGCTAGAGTAATTCCACATGGTTATAGGAAAACTCGTGAAGACTAGGACTCAGTGTGGATTCCACTAGATTTACAAATCAACTAGTGAAGATTAGTCATCTCTAGACTTAAGATTTTTTACATTTTAGCTTCTAACATCTTATTGCATGGAAAAGGAAATTCAAGAGAGTTAGGAAGCTTCCTACATAGAGCTAGGAAGAACATATTTGTTATAATATTTCTAGCACTTGCAGTAATAAGTAGAAGACTAAATATTTTAGAGACCTAAGAAAAGGTCCCATTACTAGAGATTGCAGACCTACAGATTATAGAAGAAGAAAATACCATAGTAGCCTTACAACTGATTCAAGAGACTCTTGAGAAGAGTCCAAAATAATATTGGAGGTTGGTGATCTCCATTAAAGAATGTAAACAATATATTAAAGAGATTAGCCTAAAGAAGTTGAAGAGACCCTTAGAAGGTCCAGTTACAAAACTTATATTTTTGGAAGATTGGAGTTTGGTGATATTCATTAAATCCTATAGATTATAGAAGTAAATAAGGACCAAAAATATCTTGTTCCAATATTCTAGCAATAGTATATTTTAGAGATTTGATAGGAAGATCTCATTAACAACACTTCCATAATAGAAGGTTGAAGGAAATGTCTCATTTGGAAGAACAGAGAAGCTGTGAGATTGAAGACCTTGGTGATGTCTGAGGAGAAACAAGTAGAATGCTTGGAGAGCCTTAGTTAAAAATTTAGAGAAGGCCATTAAAAGAGTTCCTAGGAGAATTCATTGGAGAAATCTACCATCAAGGAGAAGTTACTGACAGAGCAGAATTTTGGATAATTGGCACCATCCAAAAATAAGCCCAAAAGATGAAAACTTTGGCAAGGAATGTCAAATCTTGAAGGATATTTCTAAAGACCTCAAGACATTCCATTTCTTGAGAAGAAGGTCGAGATTGAAGTCAAATTTTGACAAGGAGGTTGAAGGAGATAGGAGCCTAACTTTAATACTAAACATGAAAGGTTTGAAGATTATCGTTGAAGGCTATAAGGCTCATTCAAAAATAGAGGTTTGTTGAATATTCAATAGAATACTAAAGGGTTCTTAAAGGAAAAACTCATCTACGATTTGGAGGAATTTCCTACCAAATTTTTGAGTTTCAAGGATAGCATTTTAGTGCAAAAATTGACTACGAGATAACAACAATCATAATATAATTACTTGCTATAGAAATTTAGAGCTACAAAGAGCATTCTTAAGGAGAATTAAAACCACCATACTACAGTTTCAAGCAATAAGATAGAGGGGTTACTAAGCTACGAATTGGTGAGTTAAGGAGTTATTGTGGACAAGCCAGAAGAGATTCAAGATCATAAAGTCAAGGGCATCAATTCGTTGAATCAAATCACCAAGACATTCACCATATTCAAGAGTTATTAAAGGTAAGCAACTTGGGTGCAAAAGGTTTATTAGTTGAAATTTAAAATTATGGTTTATTAAGAGATTCATTAAACACCTTATTAAAGTTAAAGTTGAAAGAAGTGGATTCATTTTGAAGTCTTCAAAGGGAGTGTAGAATTCAGGTCAATACCTACACATTAAATAGGAGTTAGATATATTTTGACAGAAATAAAATTATCATCTTCCTATTATCTAGTTACAACAAAGAAGACTACATTAATTTATAGAGATTATAGTTCTCTACAAGGAGCAATTACTAAGTGCATATTTCAAGTTCATTTGAAGGAGTAATAAGGTGAGATTAATATTGCAATATACTTGTTGTTATTTAGATACACTAAGTACTTTTATATTTCAGCTTAAATTAGTGCATACCATGAGTTACTTTGAGAGTTCATTATTATTGCACTATATTTTAGTTAAAGTGAATAATAGTGCAAAGTTAAACCTCTTAAATAGCACATTAGTTGCAGACTTGGATTCATTCTTACTAAGTTATCCAAGAGAAAAAATTAGAGGTTAATGTTGTCTGGTAAGGAAGGTAACATAATTAGCTCTTAAGAAGTTACCTTATCAGAGAAGTTAGAGAGCTTGGAAGACTTTTAGTTCAAAAACTTGGTGCAAGTTAAGGTACACTATCTTAACTATTATAGTATTTACAGTAAGAAAGGAGCACCATTCTTGTCCTTTAAATAACAATATGATAAAAGTTATTGCCACTGCAAGGAATTAAAATGGCCAACATTATACAGTCATCAAGTGGCCATAGCATCGACATCAAGGGGGGCAGATGTCAAGGTAGAGGAATCGAGCCATCAAAAAGACTCATAAGTTGGTTTTTGAAGGTGTATAGAAACACCATATCAGTGTCTACATAATAAGAGCCTGCAACACATAAAGGAAGGTATAGCACTCAGTGTAATTCAGTCAAAAGGTGGATAAGAGATACATTATCCAACTGATTAGAGGTGGTAAGGTATAGCACTAAAGCTATCAAAAGCCATCATCGATTGGAGATGAATCACCGGTTAGGAAAAGAGTGATCATAGAAACCAAGAGCAACCATCAATTGAAGCCATATCATCTACCAAAAGGGTAGTGCTGGAGCATCCTAGAAACACCATAGTTTGAGCCAACCTTGAGGAGAATATCCTCATAATTTGTTGAAAAATGCACAAGCTTACACTCACTTGAAAGAAGGAGAAAAGTGTTGAAGCCAATATTGCACAACTTACACCCACTAGAGAAGAAATATTGAAGGAAAGGAGATGTTGAAGATGTCCTCACATGTAAGTGTCACTTGGTGGATCAAAATAAAGTGTTACATAATGCCTACGCAGGGAGAGAGCATCCAAAATAGACATAACACTCATCTTGGAAGCATTAAAGGTATCTTTCGAAGGAGTGAAAGGTGTAATAATCATTTCAACCAAATGAGAGCATTGAAAACTCATTGACCAATATTTGAAGAGACTATAACCTTTATCTTCCATCCTCATATTCAAGCAAAAGTATACACCAAGTGTCGAGAGCATCAATGTATTGCAAGGAGTAATAAGCATTGAAATAACCTAATGTAACTCCCAAGCGACACTTGTCCAATGTTGAAAGGAATCCACGTTATTTAAAGCACCTAAAATAAAGGAGGAGATAGCATATCCACAACAAGCAGGAAAGAGTATCCATACATAGTGAAAGAGGAGTGGACAACATTAAAGGACCAAATTCAAGGCTTCCAAAAATAGTCAAAGTAGCATTAAAGACTCGTTGCTATTATCATATGTCTGCCATTGAAGGAGAGTAGTGCATGGTAAGATAGCATCCAACGTTCACTATTTAGGATTTAGAGCATTATAAAGATAAGGGTTTTACCTTAATCAAATTGATTTCATTAATTATACAAAAGCAGTGGACAAGATTAGCTAGACATGGGTGAGGGAAGAAAGTAGAGAGGGGAGGGCTCTGGTCCCTCCCCTGTTCCCCCTCCCATGGCTCCTGGTTCCTGCCCAGTCCCTGGCTCAACCCAGGTCATCCCTCCTGGGGAGTGGTTGTTTGCAAATGATCTCCTGGGGGGAGATCCTTCTCCACTATCTGCACCCCTCCCAGCCGGCTAGGGTTTCCTTGGTTGTTTTTTCGAACTGGTGCTTCCCAGGGATCCCTATTTGGTTGGGGATCCCTTCCCTTTTTCCCTCAGGCTTCCCCACAGGGTTTTTTGCAGGTTATTCGCGTGGATCTGGTCCCCTGCGTTTCTCGGTGCGGTGGAGGTGACGGTTTAGGGTTTGGACAACTTCCCCCTTTTTTCTTGTGAATCCTCGACGGGCTCCGTGCTTGGACGGGATTCTTGGTCCCTGCTGCTGGGATCCTCTTCTATTTTCCCGGGGCGGGTTCCTTGTGGTGCAACTCTCTGGTCACTTCCTGATGGGTTGGATCCTCTCTGTGCTGGTTGTTAGCTTCCTGCAGGATGGCTATCGCTGAACGGAATGTTTTCCCGATGGGCGGTTGGTTTTCCCAATTTTCTCGTGAGGCGGGATCCTTTCTTTTCTGCTGGTTTCCCGGATGGTGGGATTTCCCTGTTGCTTCCCGCTATGCGGGACTGTTTGTGGTGGTTTTGACTGCTTCCCACGAGGCGGGATTTTATTGTAATAGTTTTTCTTTGCTTCTTGCTGGGCGGGATCTTCTCGATGGTGGTTTTTGGCTACTCCCTGCTAGGCGGGATCTCCAAAACTACTTTCTTTCTTATTTGTTTGTTTCCCATTGAGAGGGATTGTTTCATGCTTACTGTTACCGCTAGGCAGGATTTCTGTTTTGGTGTTCAGTTTCAAGGGATTTATGCCCTAGGCCCATTGCTTATGTAATCAGGTTTTGGGATCCTTGTTAAAACCCGCTGTAAATACAAACACTACTTACCAAAAAAAATTGATTTCATTAACAAGTTATAAGGAGTATAGTATAAGGTTGAAACTCTTCTATTACTTACTTTGGAAATAATAGCAAAATCAACCATACATTTAAAAGCAAATTTAAGGGAGACATATATACTAAATAGTTTAATATATGCAATTAAATTCCATAGGAGATATACGGGTTTCTACTTGGAAAAATTAAAACTCTATTATTGCAAATATTATTGTTTTCTAATATTCCAAATTAGGGAGTTATAAGGAATACTACACCAAAATAAATTATTGGAATTTAGAAACATTAAACTATTGGATATTAAGGGCTATAAAAGGAAGTTCATCATTTACTTAAAAGGAGTTGGAATTATATACTTACACTTGTCTCATACTCATGCTAAAGGAACAAAATAAATTCAACCATAGAGAACTTCAAATTAAGTGAATAGTTCATTAGGAGAGATAAGGTGAAATAAAAAGTTGATTATTGTTATTTACAAAACATTACAAAATCAACTCAAAAGGTGAACTATTACTTGCTAAGCACTTTATTAATATTATAGCTTATTCTAATCACTAGGGATACAAGTATTCTACAAAGCCTAGGCCTTGAAAGGTTGATCAAATTAGTTCACATACTCTAAACTAGGGAGTCATAAGGAAGTCTACTAAAAAGGATCTATCAAAAATATTCTTAGAACATAAACTAAGAAAAGATGTCTACCTCAAATAGTACATTGAACAATGATATGAACAACAATATTGGAAAGGAAAGAGCAAGTTTCATAAAAATTGAAATCATGAACCTACTTATAAAATCTAAAGTAGATTTAGTATTTACTTAAAAAATAATTCATAGTGAAGCTTTAGAAGACAAATTTGATACCATGGAACATTATTTACATGCTCGACTCACTAAAGAAATTGGCAATGGAAAGAGTGATATTCTACTTCCTTTAGATTTTGGTAGTATATTGTATATGGAATTACTCACATACAAATGTTATAAGGATGAGAATATAGAACAAAAAGGATTAAAGAAAATAGAGTTGAATAAATCATACTTAGAAAAGGTATTTCAATCCTCATGCAATATTGGTACATCAATTTCTACTAACTCAAGATCTTATCATGATGCTCTAAGTGTTTGTTCATAAGCCTCTATACACAATAGGAATAATAATGAAGAGGACAAAGGCAAAGAGAAAATACTTGTACATGAATCAAATGAAAGTAATTATTACTTATGAATGTGTAGAAACTGGATCCAAAAAGGAAGACAAATAAGTAGAAGAAGAAGAACAAGGTCAAGGAGGCATACAGTGCCATGTTAACTAAAGATGATACAAATGACTAGATCAAGCTGAAGAACATCCAAAGATGAAGATCCATGTTGAAGACTAAAGTCTTCAATACCCAAATAATGTAATACAGGGGGTGTTAGAGTATATTACATCATCTGGATTATGTAAATGTACCACCTTTGGTACATAGCTAATATAGGAGTTTACTTTAGAGTTAAGTAAGTTAGTTACTTCAAGTATTGTAATAAATGACAAATAAGTAGAAGAAGAAGAACAAGGTCAAGGAGGCATACAGTGCCATGTTAACTAAAGATAATACAAATGACTAGATCAAGCTGAAGAACATCCAAAGATGAAGATCCATGTTGAAGACTAAAGTCTTCAATACCCAAATAATGTAATACAAGGGGGTGTTAGAATATATTACATCATCTGGATTATGTAAATGTACCACCTTTGGTACATAGCTAATATAGGAGTTTACTTTAGAGTTAAGTAAGTTAGTTACTTCAAGTATTGTAATAAATGACAAATAAGTAGAAGAAGAAGAACAAGGTCAAGGAGTCATACAGTGCCATGTTAACTAAAGATAATACAAATGACTAGATCAAGCTGAAGAACATCCAAAGATAAAGATCCATGTTGAAGACTAAAGTCTTCAATACCCGAATAATGTAATACAGGGGGGTGTTAGAGTATATTACATCATCTGGATTATGTAAATGTACCACCTTTGGTACATAGCTAATATAGGAGTTTACTTTAGAGTTAAGTTAGTTACTTCAAGTATTGTAATAAATGCACAAGTTTTAATGTGCAAATTGTAAATGTGCATGTAGTCCACATGTACATAAGTCCTAGGTAGAGTAAGGGCAAAGGAATCTAACTTCCTATATAAAGGCCTCATAGTGAGTGTTTTATGATAGAAAGTGAATATAGAGAGTGTGTTTTATAGATTATGAGTATGGTACAATGTATTCCTTTCATATTGTTCATGGAGTATTCACGCCCTCCATTATATAGCATTGTACTATTTTTGTCACTTTCATTAATGGTATATTTCTGAGTTATTTGTATAAGTTCATATTATTATTTCTCTATATATTATTGTGCCATTAGTTTATAGCGAACTTAGATTAGTTATTTTACATATTGTGGTTATACTACCTCCTATAAAAAGCTAACACTTTTCTCCTATTCCTCTCCAAGAAAACCATTATGCCTGTATGGAAGGAGATTCTCACCTAGTATTGGAGGAAAAATTGATCTCTAAAGAAGTGGACTCAGTTGAAGCATCCTTGATTATTACTACTGATCTCCAAAAGAACCTCTACTCTTGGGTGGAAATGAGATCCCTATCCTTGATGTTATAGATCCCAAAGATTATTTTAGGCAATGCACCCCATGCCTTGATAATAGAAATCAAAAACGAAGTGGTGCAAATATTGACAATGATAGAAAGGTTGGAAAGCCATTGAACTAGGTCCTTAGAAAGAGAGAAATAGAAGCAAAAATTGCTAATGAATCACAATCCCTCCTGGTTTTTGGAGAAAAGTAAAATCTGCAAGCAGACTCTAGTTTCAAATCAGGGCTTAGAAGTAAACTTTACTCATCCCTGGAAAAATGGAAGAAGCATCAACCCAACCCTCACAAATGAAGATACTCTCTAAGAATATGAGAGGCCTTAATGGTCATACCAAGCATAGACTACTAGCTTCCATGATAAATTCCTCCTCCAAGATACTTGCAGTCATTTTTACAAGCCAAAAGGGCCACCTCCTATCTTTGACCTCCCTGTTCAGGGTTCGCAAGATGACTATCACTTATGCAAAGGAATTCATCCTCCTCCTAGAGGACTATAAGAAGAAGTATGATGATTTTGGTCCCAACAATCTGATGGATGATCTTGCAACAGATGACTACCAAGACTAACTCTAGGAGGATCTTCCTCGCTCGCTCCCCCCCTATTTTTTGGCCTTCATGCTATTGATCCTTTTTTTCTTTTCTTCTATTCTCAAGATCCTCCTCTTGCAGTTGGATACTAGCTACTCCAATATCTATAGTGTTTCTTTGGTTCCCCTTGAACCCTCTTTGTGAGAATTTTTTCAATTGTAAAAGGTTTGGGGACCCTTTCAAAACCCCTTCTTTCAACCAATAAAAAATAATGAAAAGTATTCAATTAAATTTAATTTTAAAATGTTAAATTATATGAATAATTTATTTTATGATAAAAATAGACTAACTCCAAAAAAAAGTGTTGCAAGTGTAATAGGTCACCATCTAGGAAGTGAAAAAGGGAAAGTATCATCCTGGAGAAGGCAACAGATCCATGAGAAGCAAAAATATTAGAGGATCCACAACACTTGCACATAATTCATGACTTTCATAAAATTACATGCTCCTTGTTCATGCATATTTGAATTATTTTTGTACTCTTTTCTAGTTAAATATTAAAAAAAATGTGTGCATTAAATCTTGTGTTTTTATGAATCAAAATTTTATTCTAAATTTAGACAAGAGCACTTAATTTTTTCAATGAAAATCCATGTTTTATTCTCCATGGACATGGTTTTACTTGCTTGAATAGGTAAAATGAATGCCTATATTTTTACCCCATGAAAGGGTTTGGAGGGAACCTTACAGCCTTAACAAAAAGTGAAAATAAGTTATATTTTGCTTGAGAACTAGCTAGGAGTGTTGTGCATTTTATTTGAAAGGCTTGATAGGTTTTTATGTTGAGCACCAAACCTATTTTTGGATGAGCATGAGAGAGTGGAGGCAGTGGTTGCACCTTCCTTATGCCATGTAGAAGGGGGAATCTAAATCAATATCAAATTCTACCTTGAACCAAAACCAAAGCATGAGTGCTTAAAGCCTTCTTGTATTTTATAGGTGGCCCTATTTTAGGGAACCTTGGGCCTACGACGAGGTAAGAGATGAAGGAGACAATGGGATTGAAGCTCAAGTTGTGGTAAGAGAAAACCTTAGGTCATATACCCTCTTGCATGTATTATTCCTTTTCATTTTCTTTCTGCTTTGAATAATTACATCTCTATGTTTTGTCAAATTTGAGAGTATGAAAGGGAACTATTAGATATAAATTTTTCCATATAAATATTTATTTGAGTTACCTCATCAAATTGATATAGATATTTCATGCATTAAGAATTCATAGTTTTAAACGATAAACAAAGAAATTACTCCATGGATGCATACTCTATTGCACTTATTGTTTAGTGAAAACCCTATTTAACACATAATATACAATGAATACTCTATTTTGCTTTAGTGTACAACAATCCCTTATTTTGCATAGTGAACACTTGGTTTGCATTTCATATACTGTATACATTCCTTTTATAATGTATCCCCTAGTTGATTTTCATATGTACTGAATACCTTGCTATGGTTGGATGCATATAGTAATATTATTTCTTAAATCTTATTATAGCTAACCAAGGTTAGTAAGAATATAAGACCATGGTTATGCTTAGGAAGAGGTAGCTAGACATGGATAAAAGGGTTATCCTCTAGTTATAAAAGATCTATATATGGAGAAACAAAAGGGGATTTTATATAGCAAAGTATTATCCAAAATATTTTCTAATTGAAATATATTATGTTGTAAACTTGAGGTATTAACCTTTATCCTTTGTTACTTTTAACTACCGATTGAGGTAAAACAGAGTGTCTTGAAATAAAATTCTAGAGATTGAAAATAAAAATCTTTTGAATGTGATAATTTCCATGTTATATATATTGAGAGATCATGCCTTAAGAAGAGCCCAACAAAATCATATGTAGAAAATCGCAAGAGAAACTTACAAATGGTTATGGATGAATATGGTTTTTAACTTCCAAAAAATAGATCTAGAAAAATAAAATAAAATAAATAGTGGAGACCATTAAGGAAGGATATGGGAAGAAATACCAATGAGGCTTTAGCCTATGAAGAAAAAGTAGATCAAAACTTAGAGGACACAATACAACAAGTTCAACATTTTATTAAGGAACCGTCTATTCAATATGATATTGATTTAAGGAAGAACGTTCTCAATAAATATAAGGAATGTGTTTCATCAGATTTTGAAGACTCTCTTGAAGTTCCATGCACCATTCAAGAGAAAAAATTGGTAAATAAAATGCAATGTTAGAAGTTAATACCTCTACCATTAATAAGGAAATACCAGAAAATGAGTAGGATAAGTCAAAAGCTTTTGTAGTAGAGTCGGGAAAGGATAACTATGATCAAAAAAAAATTGTGAAATAATATTGAGGAATAGAATAATAAGACTTACTCCTAATATAGGCAAGGAAAAAAGAGGAAAACCCTCAAATTATCAAGCAATATCTAGGGAAGCAAGATCAAACATAGAGAAAGGAACACAAACTGATTTGGTTGGACTTCTCTTTACCAAACAACAAAATGATATTGGTAATACGCAGGCAAGGCCAATAGCCCCTAATGATACATTATTATCATATCATCGAATATAAGGTATGCTAATGCCCCCTCAAATCATAGGTGTATCAGGGACCTATGTTTAAGTAATAAGCTTGATATTCTTTGTATCCAGGAAACTAAAATGACAAAAGAAGTTTCAAAAACTATGAAAACAATATGGTAAAGATGTGAATGGGATGCTATGGATTCTGAAGGAGTGGCAGGAAGAATTCTAACTTGTTGGAATCCTTCTAGAACCTCTTGTATAACCATTCATAAAACTAGGCATTGGATAGCCTCTTTAGTCACTCACTATTTTGTAAATATTCGTTTCATCCTTATCAATGTTTACGGGCCTACAAATCAGTTAAGTAGATTAGAAGTTTGGAATGGAATTGAAGCCTTTATGAGAAGTAAAGACCAAGAAAATTGAATCATTATCATAGGATATTTTAATGCCATAACCAAGCTGAATGAAAATTTTGAGGGAATTAGGAAATTAACCCAAAGTATGAGAGATTTCTTAGCTTTTATTCAAAATAATGATCTATGGGAGGTTGAGTTTGAAGAAGACAACTACACTTGGACCAACAATAGGAGAGGCCAAAACCTAATAGCAGTAAAATTAGACAGATGCATAATCTAGATCATTGGCTAGATGAAAGAACTTATGCTAAAATTAATACCTTAACAAGGAGTGGTTCAGATCACTGGCCAATAAGAGTTAAAATGGTGGTAAGTGAATTCAAAAAATATCATATTTTATATATGAGCATATGTGGGAAGACCATCCTCAATTTTTTGATATGATAGCTCAAACATAGAATTATTTAGGTAATGGTGGGTTGTATGCTCTTCCAAATCAAATTAAATCTATGACATCTAGATTAAAATAATGGAACAAAAACACTTTTGGAAATTTTTTTGAGAAGAAATAAAAACAAAAAGATAAACTTTCAAAATTCTAAAAAGGTGATCTTAATAACCCAAGCTCGGAGGAAAGGGAGTTGCTTAGTGAATATCATAATATTTTGAGTAAGGAAGAGAAATTCTAGAGATTAAAATCAAGATAGACTTGGTTAAAAGGAGATAAAAATAAAAATAAAAATTCATAGGATGGCTATAGTACATAGATCAACTTATAAAATTAGTAGAATTAAATCAATATAAAGGGTTTGGATTGAATATCAGAGTGAAATTAGAAAGGTAAAGTATTTTTATCAAAATATTCTATGTTCAGAGGAGACCAAAGTTCTTAATGATAAACTTATTCAAGATGTTCCTTAAGTTATAACAAATGAAGACAATAGGAAACTGATGGAGCCTATTTCTCTAGAATTTTATTTAGCTCTTTTATATTTTAATAAGAATAAATTCCTAGGTCCAGATGGGATGTCTACAGCTTTTTACCAACATAATTGGGATATAGTGAAGGATTATTTATTGGTGGTAGTGGAATAGTCTAGGGTAAAACAATACATACCTTATAAAATAAATGCAACATATCTTACTCTAATTCTAAAAAAGAAGGATGATGAATTGTTTGATTATTTTAGACCCATAAGCCTATGTAATATGGCATATAATATTATCTCCAAAGTGATGGCAAATAGATTAAGGTCATTGTTAGACAAAATTATTTCAAAATAGCAAGGAGGATTTGTGAAAGGGAGACAAATTCTGGACAGTATCATAGTATCTCATGAAGTTATACATTTAGCAACTTCAATAAAAGATAAAACAATGATCTTAAAACTTGATAAGAGTAAAGTCTATGATAGGGTTAAATGGGGTTGTTTTTTGCAATTTTATAAAAGTTTAGATTCAGAAAAAAATGGTTTAGATGGATTAAAACTTGTGTCTATAGTTTCTTACTTAGTGTTGGTCAATAGGTTAGTAACATAATATTTTAAATTCAATAGAGGCCTTAGACAAGATCCTCTATATCCTTATTTGTTCATTATTATGGCAAAGGTTTTGAGTATGAACTTAAAAAAGGCTTACAGTGATGGGCTTATAAGTGGACTTAAGGTTTGTAATAAAATTGACAACATCACCCATAAACAGTTTGTAGATGATACAAACCTTTTTGGAAGGGCAAGGATAAATGAGGTCAGAGCTTTGAATAAATTTTTAAATGAATATGAAAGAGCATCAGGGCAAATATTAATAGAAAAAATCCAAAATTTACTTCCTTAACACTCCAGCTAATATCAAAGCAAGAATTTGCATGTTACTTCAAATGGAGGTAAATTTACTAGCAACTTATCTAGGGATGCCTTTATTTGAGGGGAGAATGAGGATGAATTTATGAAATCCAATTATTAGTAAAGTTTGAAATAAACTTCCAGCTTGGAAAGGTAGATGGTTATCATTAGAAATAATAGTGCAATTAATTAAGTCAGTATTATAGGCCATTCCAATGTATTATATATCATTATATTATATGCCAAAATCAGTTGAAAAAAGTTTAATCTATATTATGCGATCCTTTTATGGTCAAGTTTACATGATAAAAGGAATTTTCCTTTGATGAAATGAAGCAAGGTGTGTGATGATAAAACTAGGGGAGATCTTGGTTTAAGAGTTCTTATAGATATAAATATAACTCTTAGGGAAAAATTAATCTGTAGATTGTACAAAGAGATTTAAAGACAATGGGCAAGAATTCTTCTAAGTATGTTGATCCTAATGACCCAAGTTTATTATTTACTGCATTTTCTCTACCAAATGGTTCTGCTCTTTGGAATGGTTTAAAATTATTAAAGGTTTAAGATGGGTGGTGGGAACTAGTCAAAAAAATTCTATTTGGATTGATACTTGTGATAAAAAAACCACTCAATTTAGATCCAATTTTTAAACCTTAGATGAAATTGCTTCAAGATAAATATGGTGATAGGGTTTCAAATATTTTGTACAAGGATCAGGAAAGGGGATACAAATGAAAAGAATATTTTTTACAAATATACAAGATATTGATGCTAGGAGGAAATTGAGTAGAAGATAACAACTCTGATTATTCCAAGGGGAGCAAAGGATAAATTGATTTGGGAGTTGAATAGCTCAAGAGAATACACAACAAGAAGTGGTTATAATGTACAACAATAACAAAGTAATAATATCACTAGAATATGGAGAGATATTTGGAATAGCCCAAGCATTCCTAATATCAAAATGTTTGTTTGGATAGTAGGTCATAGAAGAATTTTACCCTAGGATAACCTTATGAAAAGGAGTTTTCATGGCCCCTCTCAATGTGTTATTTGTAAAAAGGAGGAGAGTATAGACCATCTCTTGGGACATTGTTCAATAGTATGGAAACTATGGTAATGGATTATTAATATGTTTGGTAAATGCATGGTGATGAATATAATTGAATATTAGTTAAAGCAATGGTAGAGCACTTATAAAAGTGAGGCTTTACAAAAATACGGGAATATCAAAAGATACAATACTTTGGATTGTATGGCTAGAAAGGAATAGAATAATTTGTAAAGGAAAGGAAAGTAGTTTAGAGGTAATTATAAGGAAGAAATGTTTAGCCATAGAGGAGTCTAAACCAACCCTATCAATTCACCCAGTCCCTAATCCAAAAGCAGAGAGCCTTTATAGATGGATTCAATTCATTAAATGGAATTATGATGTTGGGTACAAGAGAAGCAAAAATAAGGCAAAGAATATAAAGTGGAAACCACCATATGTGGAGTGGGTTAAATTAATTTTTTATGGAGCATCTAAAGAAAATCTAGGACTAGTAGGAGGAGGAGGAATAATTAGAAATAATATAGGAGATATTTTGTCTCATTATGCTTTCATAGTGAACTTAATACAAATAATGAAGTTGGAGCTTGGGAGGATTTGGAAGGGTTTAAAATATGCAAACAAATAAAATGGAATAGAGTATGGATGGAAGGTGATTCTCTCATAGTAATAAGTGCAATTTTGAGGAAAGCAAAGGGTTCATGGAACATACAAGAGACAATTGTAGAAATTCAAGATCTTGCTAAAGAGTTTGAAGAAATCAGGTTTACACATACATTAAGGGAAGGAAACAAATGTGCATATAGGGTAGCTAATAGAGGGTTTTTATTTAGGATCATGAAGTTAATATCTCATTTCTATGGTTAGAGGAAGCAGTAAGTTTAGCTGAAGCTGACAAGAAAATGTTGATTGCCTAAATCAAATAATGACTAAGATTTACTTTAATGTTTTACACTGGTAATATTTGCTTTATTTTGTAATAATATGTGTTTTCATATAAAATATTTATTATAATTCTTGTGGTTGCACTTGTATTTCCAAAAGGAAACTATAAATCCATATTTATTAAAGTGGACTATGATAGTGTGATGTTTTGGAAATATTACTCTACTAAGATGAAATGCATAGATAGTAGAGCTGAATTATTTGGTATTGTGGAGGCTGCTATAGAAAATATCAAGAAGGATGTTGAATTATGGAATATTTATATTCATACAAAAAATTGAAAATATCTAGAAAATGAAAATCAAGAACTCAAACATTTTAGATCTAGTTATAGCATCTTAATTGAGATGAGAAGTGTATCTATTTGTAAACTCTCAAGCTCTAAAGAAGAGAGTTGTAATTTTTCAAGGGTGGGGGATGCAAGTACAACCCCTTAATGTCCTACCAAAAAAATTTCATGTTATATGGGGTGGAATGGAAAGTAGCTCTTTTGTATGATGTGCTTCTTATAGAATTTGGGTGTGAGGCAAGGGAATTGTAAAGTGAGATATTGTGAGAAAGTTGCTTTATTTTGGTCAAGGGATTTAGGCCATGCATTACCAAGAAGAGACCTCAATGTTGATAAAAATAACTATTTTTAGTTTATGGGTTCTGTCATAATTCAAAATTCCTAACCACTTTTTTTTTACCCTTTACAAAAACTAGGCGTGCAACCCACTAGCGAAGCCCCTTAAGAAGATTTTGAACTAGGAGAAACACTACCCACAAAAAGCTACTAGTCTAACCTTTAATCGACTTTAATTTTAGCCACACCTCACTTTAATCATTCCAAAAACTTCCATAGATCCATTTATTAAGGTGTACTAAGTGAGAGGATTTTCTTTTGGCTTCGCCCATATACTGCATAAGAAAATAGCTTCTCCCCTTACCATATTTGTAAGAGTAGCTATGATACCCATTCACTACATACGTATTTCTATGGTTCCATGAATCTCATGTGTAAGCATACCACTTCCTATCCTTTGGAATGGTAGCTCCATAACTTGACCACTACATAAGTCAGTCTATGCAGTCAACCCTTTCTTTCCTTCTGTCAATCAAAGAGGTTCATGGTAATCTCTACATTCTATATATGTTTTTCTCTGTAGTGTACTAAGCATGATAAGAGAAAGTTCTCACTCTCCATCATTGAGAGTCTAATATCCTTAATCGACTATACAATAGCTTTTGGTTTGAGTTCCCTTCCATTTTGAGTACTTAACTCGATAGTTAATGGTATTTTATTAACTCCTACCTAGAGAACCATCCTATCAAACTCAATGGATCTTTAATTCATTTAACCCTATCGCTAGACACAACTACTAATGTTATTTTTTATTGTAGTTTAGATTGGCTCATGGAGAATCTGCATGAGAATGAATCCACTCTTTGGTGATGAACGTTCCCCATTTAAATCCCTATACAATCTGTCACAGTCCACATTTCACCACAACATAGGGGGATCTTATTGGATAACCTCAACACTATTATCTAGTTCAATTTCCTAGCGTGCTTCCCTTGATAACAATGTATCTAAGGATAAGAGCTAGCTCAAACAAGATACCCATTCTCGATTAAGAATTACTCCCTTGACTACCTACCAATGCACGCACCTCGAGTTTAATGTATCTCTTCTATGTAACTGATAAACAAGATAACAGGTGATAAATATTTCAGTCATCCAACTAACCAACCTTGAGTGTTATAGATCCATGTTTATTCTTGGATTTATTTACAAGAGTTATCCTTAAAGTATTAGTTCTCAAGAATTATGTTTCAGGTATAAACATAAGAAAAATCTATTACTCACTTTATCAACATAATAATAATTCAAATCATCACCAAACAAAAGCATGAAAACATATTTCCATAGATGATTTTAGAGCATAAAGGAAACGCAAATCAACTCGCTCATCATAAAATCATTGACATTAATTTGTTCAAATTACAAATTGGTTTAGCACAAGTCTTTTCTAGCCGACCTTCGACCGTTTACAAGTAAATAGATACACAAAATGTATTATCTATAGCCAAGAGGTAACACATCCTTCTTTTATAGGGTTTCATTCCCTGGGGTCCTTGCTTCACAGCAACAACAACCTCACACTTCTTCAACGGGATCCTTCCACCACTTGATGTCATTAAAGGTGGAAGCTTAAGTAGCCACTGAGAAAAGACTACCTTGGGATGGATTAGAGATGACTCCAAGCAACTCATTGTATCTTTCTTAACATGCATTCCTAACATCAAATAAACACCCAAATGATAACTCTTTTACAATTACCCATTACCTACTTGAAGTCTTTTTCAAAGTAAATTCGTAGAATAACCTATGAGATATTTAGCATTACTTATACTGAGGGCTAACTAATACTCTCCACATTAATTTGTTAACTTAAAGAGAAAAACCTCATTCTTTCCCTAACAATCATAAATCCATAACTTAGAAAAGATAGAATTTTCCCAAAGTTCTATTATCCAAGAGTGCACATTCTCTAATAACATAAAAAAGCTCACCTTAACAAAATGAAAACTATATCAAATAGAAGTGATACACATATTTATATTTGCTGACATTCAACAATATTTTAGAGGAAAGCAATGTTATGGAAACCAAAGATCTTCCTAACACAAGAAAACAACAATTCATTCTTCCATCATTTAGTGATATCCTTCTAGTTTCTTACCAACCAAATATACAACATAGTAGAACGTAAACATGCCAAGAAGTAATTAAATCTTATCCTAGCTTCTTTCATGGTATCCTAAGTGTTCCCTTTGATGTAGTCTGCGTGAGGTTCAAGCATTACATTGTTGATTCTAAAATGAACCAGGAGGTAAAATCATCCTACATTTTTACCAAAAGAAGGAATAATGCACAGGAATATTGTTCTCAAAACCATCAGATATTCTCTAAAAACTTTAACATTCAATAATCAATGGATAGGTTTTTACTGGTATAAAATGGAGGACTTCCACACCATACAAACAACTAGTTTTTATCTACCCTTCCAAAGTTTTAAACCTTTATTTTCAAAACCACATAAATTTCCAGACAACCTCTTTCATGTAAATTTAATCCATTCAAATTAGAGTCTACCTAGTTTGTTTTCTTCTATTCACCAAAGATGATTACACGGTTAGCTTCTCTGGTTCGCTTTTCGGATTTCTTCCAGCAAAATGATTCCTCCTCTCCTTACTTGCTTTCCCAACCTACAAACCTCCTTCCTGTTACTCTCTCCTTCTTTTTTCCATCTCCCCATATTTTCTTTCCAAGCCACATACAAAGCTCAATAGCTAACCAACCTCCTCCGATGATTACAAGCATGACCATTATGGCTGGTTGGTCACACAATGTTCAATTGGTTACATAGAAATTTGCTGATAAATTTTTATTTTCTAAGACAATACAAGCCTACTATTTATGGAGCACACGATCAACCAAAAATATATTTGTTTCTTTCATAATAGTTTCCCATAATTTAATAATAACCTCCTTCCAAAAATTTGGTACCAAAAGATATTTCCAACCAAAAGAAATATATGCATATATTTTTTTTTCTCAAAACAAATGGAAATAATAAATTCAGCACTCATTTCTTTTCCAAATAGATATTCCAAAACAAAAACAATTTTAACATGAAATATCATTATGCAACAAACAATTTTTCAGATCATGACATGCATCACCATGAAGGGAACATTCATTCAAGTTGTTCCAAATTAGTTTTTTCGTCTAATAACCCATCACATAATTTCCCTCAAGGTGTCTTGTTCTCAATGGTTTCTTCTTTCTTCCACCTACAAGAAATATTTTTTTTACAAGAATGTGATTCATTAGCAGTATCACATTCACATTTATACATATATATCAAAACATAAGCATGATATTATCCTATATTCCATTGAAAAATCACATATATATTCCACTAATATATTAAAAAATAAGTGTTTTTGCATCAATTCAAAAATAAGTCAATCAAATATTCCATACTTAAACAGAAGTAAGACATAAAATTTTGGAAAAAAAAATTCTTGCCAAGGTAGGGTCATGACATCCTCCCCTCCTAGGCTTAACACAGTCCTCTGTGCTACATCCAAGTTTTCTAGTAGAAACAGACAATTACATTGCATGATCAAACAGAAAAGAAAAAAAAATTCACATGTCTGCTACTTTTTCTTAGGTAGCATTTCATTCTAAGATCCCACTGGACCTTGCACTGCTCCAAAGGTTCCTTCCACATTGATTTGGATCAAAAATCAAGGATCCTTACTAGTCAAACCTTGATGACCTCTAGGTTCACCATCTATAGATTTGAAAATTCTCACACATGTTCAAGGTTAGCAACATACTTTCTAATAAAATAAATGTGGAAAGTGTCATGAATCTTGGACAAACTAGGTGGTAAAGCAAGTTGATAAGCCATCGAACTAAACTTCTCTAAGATTTCAAAGAGTCCTACAAAATGGAGATCCAGTTTTATGGATTTAATGGCACTCTTCAATGGTCTCACCCTGAGAAACACTCTGTCACCAACAACAAACTCACATGGTGATTTTCTTCAAATTGATATCTCTTTTGTCGATATGTGGCTTCCTTTAGCCTTTCCCTAATCATCCTTAATTATTTCTCCATTTCTATGATCATATCTAGACCAAGCATAATTTTATCCTCTATATTATCCCATGATAAAGGTGTCCTACATTTCCTACCATACTATACCTTAAAAGGTGCCATGCCTAAAGAAGAATGATACCCGTTATTTTAGGCAAATTCTACCAGGTGTAGGTAATCTTCCCAATGGATCTTCTGGTCCATACAATGCATGTGAAGAATATCCTCTAATACTTGGTTTACTCTTTCAGTGTCTATTCATCAGTTTTAGGGTGATAGGCATAACTTATATTAAATATGGTACCAATGGCACGATGTAAAGCTTACCAAAACTCGGATGTAAACTTCGAGTCCCTATCTAAAATAATTACTTTTGAAAAACCAGAAGACAAAATATATATTTGGAAAATCTATCAGCCACAATCACGACATCGTATTTAGTGCTTTCGGGTATAAAATATGCAACCTTGGTCAATTTATCGACCACTACCAGGATTGTGTCATACTGGAACCGATTTTTAGGTAGCCTTATAATAAAATCCATTGCTATAACTTGCCACTTTTGCTTAGGTAAATCATGTGGAAATAACAATCCTATGGGATGTTTGCATTCCACTTTAACTTTATGGAATTCAAGGTACCGAGCGATAAACTCAGTTGTATCTCTCTTCATGTCAGGCCAAAATAAAGTCTTCTTCATAATCTCTCTCATCTTTGTCCCTCTTGGGTGAGTAGAATATGGCAACCTATGTACTTCATTCAAGATAAACATCCTTAAATCCTCATTTTTAGGGATAACTACCCTGTCCTTGAAGCATATAAAACTATCTTTGAAGGTAAAATCTTTGTTATCATCCAGATTCCTTCCCATTTTTTTGAAAATTTGATTGTAGTATGCATATTTTTTTTGCATATTCCTAACTTGTTCCATCAAGTCTACTGTACGTGATACAAAATAGCTATGTGTCTCCTCTTACATAGTGCATCGGTAACTTTATTCTCCTTTCCTTTAATATACTTGAATACCAAAATCATACTCAAGAGAAATGTTGGACATTTTGAGTCAAAGTTGTCATTGATGTCAAGGAACGAAGTTGTCATTGATGTCAAGGAATAAGCTACCATTGATGTCAAAAGGTCAAGAGGAACAATGCAAAGGTTAAAGGCAAAAGAGCTTCATAATATTTTTAATATTATGTGGAAGCATAAGTTAGGAGGGTTTTCATTAAAACCATGGTTGAGCAAAAATAAAAGGTTTTTCATAAAAACCCAAGGAAGCGCAAGGAGGTTTTAATATTTATTTTATAAAATATTTAAATTCAAATTGAATTTAAATTTTATAAATAAATATTATTTATACAAAGTGGTAAAATCAAAGAGGGCTTTGATAAAGCCAAAAGGATTTAAAAGTTAATTTATAAAATTTAAATTCTAAAGAATTTAAATAATTTATAAATTAATTATTCAAATTTTGAAGGCGTCGACGTTCAAAATTAAAGGAGGAAATTAGTATATATACTATATGCCTTAGTGGCATTTAAATTATCCTTCGTTCGAAATAATAAAGTGTGCAATTGTTGTTGTGAGAATTCGTGCGAGGAAGAAGACAAAAACCTTGTCTTAAGCACCAGCGAAAGGGTTAAGTTTATCGTGGGCTAAACCGTAATATCCATCGAGGCAGCGTGGCCTAGTGGCAAGTGGATGAAGTGCTAAGGCATTTGTGGGTGGAGTGATCCACGTTCGATTCGCGATAGCAGCATTTTGTTTATGTGTTTTGAAGCGTCGAGGAAGCGATGCATGATTTTTATTTTGGTGCATGTGGAGAGGAATATAGAGCACATTGTGCTCTTGCTCTCCAAATGAGCGCCTAGCTCATGCGATGGTTGGAGCCATGGCTAGGGTGTTGGTAGAGGCGGCATCGTGAGTTCGAGTCCCACCAAGGCAAAGGTAATAAAATTTTTAATATATTTTATGATGCCTAAGGTTTTGACATAAGGTCCTAGGGAGTTAAAAGGGTTAGTTAAAAAGGTTTTTAATTAATCATTATTTTTGGTTAATTGGAGGAATAAGGAGTTAGATTTATTTTTAAATAAAGTATTTTTGACATATTGGTTTATTGAAGATTTATAGTGTTGAGAGGACTTATTGCCATTGAGTTATTTTGAAAAGGAGATTGTATTGACATTATTCTTGGTATTGAATATTATTTTAATTGGGAGATTATAAGGTGTATTTGGTCAATCATTTTTGTATATGTTGATGGATGCTTTCTTTAAGATGGAGTGATAAGGTGTATGTGTGGTTTGATATTTGCATTGTATCTTTGAGATAGTTTATCATCTTCTAACTCCTTTGAGCTTGGAAAAGAAGTATTTGTGGTTGTGGCAGATTTTAGAGGTTCCTTCATCATCAAGAAAAAGGTATGAGCACATTCTTCCATAGTTGAGTTGATTGGTTGGTTTTCTGGAAAATAAGTTTGGAGTGAAAAGGACTTGATTAGGGTTTCCTTATTGAGTGTGTTGAGTTAATGCTTCAAGGTTTTCTAGAATAAAGAGTTGTTGTTAAAACCTTGTTTTATAAGCATTGTTGTTGAAGCCATTGGTTGTGTGAAGAACTTGAACTAGGGTTTGAAAAGAACATGAGTATCATTGTTATGTGAGATTGTTTTATAAGCATTGTTGTTGAAGTCATTTGGTTGAGTAAAGAACTTGAACTAGGGTTTGAAAAGAACATGAGTATCATTGTTATGTGAGAGTGGTTGATAAGCATTGTTGGAAATATTTTGAGTGAAGGATCATATGCTTGGACTAGGGTTTGTAAGCAAGGATTGTTTCATTGAGTGATTGGTTGAGTAGAGTTGGTTGAGCCTAGTCAAGTGGATGTGTGAAGTGATTGTTCAAGTTCCATAAAACAAACTATTCTATATTCTGAATTGATTTGAGAAAGTGATTGAGTATTGAGGTGAATGTGAAGCATATTGAGTCTCTAACAATTCTCTATATGTTTCTAAAAGAGTGATTGAAAGTGATTGAGCATTGTGATGAGTATAGAGCATATTGAGTCTCTAACAATTCTCTTTATGTTTCTATGAGATTGGACAAGTTCTAGTGTGGACTTGTTGAGAAGATTTGAGGTAAGTCTTTGAGAAGACTTGTGGATAGATTTGGGTAAGCTTTTGTGGAAGCTTACAATACATATTGAGAGTAGATTTGGATAAGTTCTTGAGAGAACTTATTGAGTAGATTGGACAAAATTCTAGAGAGGACTTGAGGACAGATTGGTGTGAGATTTTGTGGAAGCTTACAAGGTAGATTTGAGATAAGTCTTTGAGAAGACTTGAGAGAAGTGATTGATTGATTTGTTCAAACCTTGAGTTAAGGTTTGGGGTAGATCCAACAGAGTTGATTTGAGATTGAGTCAAGCTTTGAGTTAAGGCTTGAGGATAGATATTGAGGATAGATTTGTGCTAGACCGAAGGACTATTTTTAGTACATATTCAAGGATATATTTTGGTGCAGATTTGAGGATAGGTTTATGCCAGACCAGAGATAGATATTGAGGATAGATTTGTGCTAGATCGAAGGACTATGTTTAGTACATATTTGAGATAGATATTTGGAGGTGATAGAGTGATGAAAATCTCTAGTGGATAGAGATCCATTAAGATAGGGTAATGAGGATAGGTGTCTTCAATGGATAGAGATCCATTAGCCGAGAGTAGTGGGGCAGGCACCAATTCTTCTAGAAGATCACCAATCAAAGCTAGAGGAGAAAGGAGTTCTCCTATGGATAGAGATCCATGAACTTGATTAGGGGATTGGTGTCTCCTTTGGATAGAGGTCCATAAACATTGTAATAGGGAAAGGATTCCCAAGATATTTATTGAGAAAATATTAGTGAAATATTTTCTCCATGGAGTAGCCCACATTGGGTGAACCACGTTAAATTGGTGTCTCTATTGTGTGTGATGATTTGTGCATTACTTTAGTTACTCTATTGATATTGCCATTGATTATATTGCATAATATTTATTGGGAAAGAAAAGTAAAAAGTGGTCTTATACTATTCACCCCCTCTCAGTATAAGCTTGTGTTCTTCAATTGGTATCAGAGTTGGTTCCTTCCAAAAAGGTTTAACAACTTGAAGGAAGATCTTACAAGAACACAAATGGCAAAGAAAGGCAAAGGTAGAACCATGAGACACAAGAAGAAAAGAACACACATGGTCATGAAAGAAAAGGAAGATGAATTTGATATTGTTGTTTTTGGGAGGAAAAGTGGAAATAGATTCAAGAGATGAATCAAGCAGTGGAGAAAAGATCAGATTGATAAAGTTTTGTACCAGATGTAGGAATACAGGTCACCATGCAACTTATTGTCCACAAGAAGGTGAAGAATGTTTTGTTTATGGTCAACTCGGTCATGATGCAAGTTATTGCAATGGGTTTAGTAGTGGTGAAGATGAAGATGATATTCTAAAATGAAATCCTAGAGGTTGATTCAAAAAAGGATAACAGGGACAATCAAAATAGGTATGAAGAAGAAACTCTACTTTTAATAATAGAAGAAAATGCTCCTATTGAAGACCAAATAAAAGAGAGAAATTTAGAAAAAGAAAAGGAGGAAGCTACTCTTAAGGAACTTGTTGAGTTGAAAAAGGAGAACTTAGAATTAAAGGCTCAAATACAAGAGGATGAGAAATGTAAGACAAAGCTTCTACAAGATCTCTCTGACTTGAAAGATAAGGTTGAAGAGGCAAGGAAAGTTGAAAAAGGTATGGTTGAACAATCAAAGGTAAAAGAGAAAGAATGTGAAAGACTTATGGTTGATCTTGAAGAATTAAAAAGGGAGAACTCAGGATTAAGGGTTCAAGCTCAAGAAGATGAGAAAGCAAAAGCAAAGTTTCTACAAGAACTCACCAACTTCAAAATCAAGGTTGAAGAGGCAAGAAAAATTGAAGAAGGTATGGCCAAAAAATTAAAGACAAAAGATCTAGAGTGTGAAAGATTAGAGCATGAGATAGTTTCACTAAGGATGGAAGTAAAAGGCTCTAAGGACAAGCTACACAAGTTTGAGAAAAATTCAAAGACTTTGGACAGGATTATCAATGCACAAAGATCATCAGTCACCAAAACAGGACTTAGTTCTAAAGAAGAACAAGGGAAACAAGAAGCAGAAAAAGGAGAGTCAAGCTCAAGCACCAAAAAGAAGAAGCGTCAAAAGAAGTAAGTAAAAGAGAGAGTGAGACTTCTAAGGATAAGTTGGACAATAGAAAGTTCAACAAGGAAAGGAACAATGCACAAGTAAGAAATAGATGGAACAGAAACAGGACAGGGTAGAAGAGACTAAGAGACCAATGGGGTCAAGGCAAGGTATCTTCAATGGAAGATGTTTCTCATGTCACAGGTTTGGGCACATGGCTTCACAGTGCAGGACACATGAAAGACAGGAATATGGGAATTTTAGAAATAGATAGCTTTTCCATGGGTATTGCTACTCATGTAATCAGTTTGGTCACAAGGCAATGAATTGCAGGGTTCATGACAGAAAAGGATATGGCTTCACTAGGAGAAATCCTAAGACATTTGCACCTCCAAGGAATAATAACATTAAGTGTTATAAGTGCAATAATGATGGACAAACAACAGGAACAGGAACAATAATATGGATATGAACATGAATAGGAACAGGAATATGGACATGGATAGGAACAGGAACATGGACATGGAGAGGAATAGTCAAAGGAATCAGAAGGATCAGATAAAAGAAAAGAAGATAAAGGTAAAGACCAGTGCTTGTTGGGAGTAGAAATACTCCCACCCCAGAATTAACCACCTCAAGAGGAGGTGGGGGAGGGGCTAAGCTAAGAGACTCATTCTTAGCCCTGAGCCCCAAAGGTGACCCTTTGCTATTGATGTCAAAGGGGGAGAGATTTAGTATTTGAGTAAAGAGGAGAGATTTGAAAAGAGCATTGAGCCAGGGGGAGCAATGTCCTAGGGGAGCAAAACAAAGAAAAGGTTAAGTTTTTGGTAAAAATAATTTGGGTTGCCATCAATGACAAAGGGGAGATTGTTGGACATTTTGAGTCCGATTTCAAAAAGTTGTCATTGATGTCAAGGAATAAGCTCACTTGATGTCAAAAGGTCAAGAGGAACAATGCACAGGTTAAAGGCAAAGAGCTTCATAATATTTTTAATATTATGTGGAAGCATATGTTAAAAGGGTTTTTATTAAAACCATGGATGAGCAAAAAAAAGGTTTTTCATAAAAACCCAAGGAAGCCAGGAGGTTTTAATATTTATTTTATAAAATATTTAAATTCAAATTGAATTTAAATTTTATAAATAAATATTATTTATACAAAGTGGTAAAATCAAAGAAGGCTTTAATAAAGCCAAAGGGATTTAAAAGTTAATTTATAAAATTTAAATTCTAAAGAATTTAAATAATTTATAAATTAATTATTCAAATTTTGAAGGCATCGACGTTCAAAATTAAAGGAGGAAATTAGTATATAAACTATATGCCTTAGTGGCATTTAAATTATCCTTCGTTCAAAATAATAAAGTGCAATTGATGTTGTGAGAATTCGTGTGAGGAAGAAGACAAAAACCTTGTCTTAAGCGCCAGTGAAAGGGTTAAGTTGATGTGCTAAAACATAATATCCATCGAGGCAATGTGGCCTAGTGGCAAGTGGATGAAGTGCTAAGGTGTTTGTGGGTAGAGTGATCCACGTTTGATTCACGATGGCAGCATTTTGTTTATGTGTTTTGAAGCATCGAGAAGCAGCGTGTGAGTTTTTGTTTTGGCACGTGCATAGAGGAATATAGAGCAAGTTGGGCTCTTGCTCTCCAAATGAGCGCCTAGCTCGTGCAGCGGTTGGAGCCACGGCTAGGGCATTGGTAGAGGTGGCATCGTGAGTTCGAGTCCCACCAAGGCAAAGGTAATAAAATTTTTAATATGTGTTATGATGCCTAAGGTTTTGACATAAGGTCCTAGGGAGTTAAAAGGGTTAGTTAAAGGTTTTTAATTAATCATTATTTTTGGTTAATTGGAGGAATAAGGAGTTGGATTTTGAATAAAGTATTTTTGACATATTGGTTATTGAAGATTTATAGTGTTGAGAGGACTTCTTGCCATTGAGTTATTTTGAAAAGGAGATTGTATTGACATTATTCTTGGTATTGAATATTATTTTAATTGGGAGATTATAAGGTGTATTTGGTCAATCATTTTTGTATATGTTGATGGATGCTTTCTTTAAGATGGAGTGATAAGGTGTATGTGTGCTTTGATATTTGCATTGTATCTTTGAGAGAGTTTATCATCTTCTAACTCCTTTGAGCTTGGCAAAGAAGTATTTGTGGTTGTGGTAGATTTTAGAGGTTCCTTCATCATCAAGAAAAAGGTATGAGCACATTCTTCCATAGTTGAGTTGATTGGTTGGTTTTCTGGAAAATAAGTTTGGAGTGAAAAGGACTTGATTAGGGTTTCCTTATTGAGTGTGTTGAGTTAATGCTTCAAGGTTTTCTAGAATAAAGAGTTGTTAAAACCTTGTTTTATAAGCATTGTTGTTGAAGCCATTGGTTGTGTGAAGAACTTGAACTAGGGTTTGAAAAGAACATGAGTATCATTGTTATGTGAGATTGTTTTATAAGCATTATTGTTGAAGCCATTGGTTGAGTAAAGAACTTGAACTAGGGTTTGAAAAGAACATGAGTATCATTGTTATGTGAGATTGGTTGATAAGCATTGTTGGAAATATTTTGAGTGAAGGATCATATGCTTGGACTAGGGTTTGTAAGCAAGGATTGTTTCATTGAGTGATTGGTTGAGTAGAGTTGGTTGAGCCTAGTCAAGTGGATGTGTGAAGTGATTGTTCAAGTTCCATAAAACAAACTATTCTATATTATGAATTGATTTGAGAAAGTGATTGAGTATTGAGGTGAATTTGAAGCATATTGAGTCTCTAACAATTCTTTATATGTTTCTAAAAGAGTGATTGAAAGTGATTGAGCATTGTGATGAGTATAGAGCATATTGAGTCTCTAACAATTCTCTTTATGTTTCTATGAGATTGGACAAGTTCTAGTGTGGACTTGTTGAGAAGATTTGAGGTAAGTCTTTGAGAAGACTTGTGGATAGATTTGGGTAAGATTTTGTGGAAGCTTACAATACAGATTGAGAGCAGATTTGGATAAGTTCTTGAGAGAACTTATTGAGTAGATTTGGACAAGTTCTAGAGAGGACTTGAGGATAGATTAGTGTGAGATTTTATGGAAGCTTACAAGGCATATTTGAGATAAGTCTTTGAGAAGACTTGAGAGCAGAGTTGATTGATTGATTTGTTCAAACCTTGAGTTAAGGTTTGGGGCAGATCCAATAGAGTTGATTTGAGATTGAGTCAAGCTTTGAGTTAAGGCTTGAGGACAGATATTGAGGATAGATTTGTGCTAGACCGAAGGACTATGTTTAGTACAGATTCGAGGATAGATTTTGGTGTATATTTAAGGATAGGTTTGTGCCAGACCAGAGATAGATATTGAGGATAGATTTGTGCTAGATCGAAGGACTATGTTTAGTGTAGATTTGAGATAGAGCTTTGGAGGTGATAGAGTATAGAGGATGACAGTCTCTAGTGGATAGAGATCCATTAAGCTAGGGTAGTGAGGACAGGTGTCTTCAATGGATAGAGATCCATTAGCTAAAGTAGTGGGGGCAGTAGTTCTTCTAGAAGATCACTAGTCAGAGCTAGAGGAGAAAGGAGTTCTCCTGTGGATAGAGATCCATGAACTTGATTAGGGGATTGGTGTCTCCTTTGGATAGAGGTCCATAAACATTGTAATAGGGAAAGGATTCCCAAGAGATTTATTGAGAAAATATTAGTGAAATATTTTCTCCGTGGAGTAGCCCACATTGGGTGAACCACATTAAATTGGTGTCTCTATTGTGTGTGATGATTTGTGCATTGCTTTGGTTATTGCTATTGATATTGCCATTGATTATATTGGATAATATTGTTTGGGAAAGAAAAGTAAAAAGTGGTCTTATACTGTTCACCCCCCTCTCAGTATAAGCTTGTGTTCTTCAAGAAATTCCATCCACCTTCTTTGTCTAGCATTGAGTAGAGGTTGGGTAAATATGACCTTCGCTCAAAGGTCTTCCTACCAAATAATGTCACCAACTCTTGAGAGCAAACACCATCGTTGTAAGCTCTAAATCATAAGTCACATAATTAGCCTCGTGTCGCTTCAGTTTCCTTGATCTAAAGGCTATTACCGCTTATTCCTGGGATAGTACCCCACCCAAACCTTCCAAGGATGCATCTATACGTACAAAAAAACTCCCCTAGGAATCGGGTACCTTTAGAATAGGGGGTTTGGTAATATTTTGCTTAATCAGTTCAAAAGTTGACTTAAACTTATCTGTCCACTTGAATTCCTTCCCTTTCCTTTGTAGGTTGGTCATTGGTGAAGTGATCTTGGCATAGTCTTTCACATAACACCTATAGTAACCAGTCAACCCTAAGAAGCTTCAAACTTCTATTACATTGGTGGGTGGTGGCCAATTCAAAATAGCCTTTATTTTCTTAGGATCTACTGTGATCCCTTCTACTAAAATAATGTATCCCAAAAATTGCACTTTTGACACATAAAACTCACACTTGGATAAAATTCCATATGGCTGATTATTCCTTATCAATTCTAGCACAACCCTAAGGTGCCCATCGTGCTCTACCTTATTCCTTAAGTAAATCAAGATATCATCTAGGAATACCAACACAAACGTATTCAAATGCTTCCTAAAGATAATGTTCATCAAATTCATAAATGCAATTTGAGCATTTGCTAAACCAAACAGCAAAATTGTAAACTTGTAATGTTTGTAGCAAGTTTTAAAGGTTATTTTATGAGTATCCTCCTTCCGTATTCTTAGTTGGTGGTATCCAAATTTTAAATAAATCTTTGAGAATATTGTGGTATCCTTAAGTTGATCGAAGAGATCTTTGATCTTGGGTAGGGGATATCTGTTCTTGATAGCTGCCTTGTTTAACATATTATAATCTATACATAACCTTAAGGAACCCTTATTTTTCTTAACAAACAGAACTAGTGCATCCCAAGCTGATGCACTTGGTCTGATTAGTCCTTTCTTCAGTATCCCTTGTAGTTGTGCTTTCAAATATTGCATTTATATGGGTTTTATTCTATAGGTATATCTATGTATGGGTTCTGCTCCTGGTTGGAGTTTAATTGTGAAGTCGAACTCTCATTTTGATGGAAATCTAGGTAGATCTTTTGGAAATGCATCTCTAAACTCCTGTAGAAATGGATATCTTCCAAAAACTTCTTCCTTGTTTTCAACATCTTTCTCATTTAGCTTAACCACATATATCATTCCCCCTTTCTTCATGGCTTTCTTGAGTTGCATCATCGAAAGGATTTGGGGTTTGAAAGCTCCTTGTTGGTTGTACACCCTTTGCACCTTCCCACTATCTTCCATATACTCGATCCATATATCTTGAAAGTTTACCACAACCCTATGTGCTTGCAACCAATCCATTCCTAGGATAACATCAAAGGCATGCAATGGTGCAACATATAAATATCCTAGGATCATTCCACTAGGTATGGCAATTTTTTCCATAGGGTAGAACTGACTCACATAATAGGTTTATCCCGAACCGTACTCCACCTTCCACCAACCTACCAAGATTCTATGTATTTCGGATAGGTATTTAATTAAATAAGTGGAAACAAAACTATCCGTAGCACCACTATCTATCAAAATATTAACATTTTACCAGATACCTTACCCCTATTAGTAATGGAGTGGCTTGCCCGTTAAGATCCTGCTTTCCTATTGTTGCATAAATTCTATGAGCCTGTTATCTACTTGAGGGTTCCTTGTACATAAATTTATTTCCTTTCAAATCCATTCCTAATATGAGTGGGTAGTTACTAGCATAATGTGGTCCACAACAATCAAAACATCTAGCTTTGAGTCCTAGGTGCATTTTCTACTTTTGCCCCTTAACGTTTTTCTTTGTTGTGATGGAAGGACTAGCCTATCACTGAGATGATCTGATGTCCTATTTATCGTGGCTATTGGAATTGTGATTCTTTCATTGAAATTAGTTTTTGAACCTCCCCTACTTCCTATCATTCCTTTGATCCTGCCTAGGAGGATATTTATTTACCTACTATCCTTCCCAGTTTACAAACCCTACACTATTCATTTTTATTAGTGCCTATTTGCCCTGCTCATCCACCCGATCATAATTAAATATGGGTTTGAGATAGGTTTTAGCCTTTCTATCCAAATCATAAGCCTTATTTAGTTTATCAGGTTCTTGCATATCCACCTCTCAATCTATTCTTGGGTTTGATCCAATTATAAACTTGTGGTTATTCATCTTCACATTTTATACGGGAACATATTTTAGGAGATTAACAAATCATTGATGATATACCTTCACTATCCTAATTCCTTGTCGAAGCTTAGTGAACTCCTCAAATTTCTAAGAATAAAAGTGTTCGATGAGGAATCTATATTTAAAGGCCTTCACAAAAGCTTCACAACTCAAATCGACTATAGTCACAAGTCCTAGTCCTTGATTATAATTCTCCTACCAATTTGAACCATCACCTTACGGGTGCAAAGTGGTGTAGGACATTTGGGTGCTAGAGGAGTAGTTCTTCAGAACACAGTAGTTCTCTATTTTCTTCAACCAAGATTCAACTTTAACACCATATTCTTCTCCATTAAACTTAGAATATTTCATATCTTTGCCCAATTCAGATTCTATCTGAATCCTAGCCCGTTGTGCTTCTGTAAGGGGTTTCATTTGTCTGTTCTGTTCTAGAGTTTCTAATCAAAATTTCTTGATTCAACATGGTATCCAACATTTGTCTTTGTGCTTCTACCTGTTCCTAAAGTTGGGCCACTATTACTGTGAGATCCCCTCTTTCATCACTAGGGTTCTATGGACCTACATCTAGGGCTTCATCCTCTATATTGGTTTGATGTAGCTACCTCATCATTGGGGTAGCACCTCCTCTCCTCTTGGGTGGCATTGTCCCTGGCCACACACAGAAGATTCATTTGGAGTTTATTTTTTATTGACTAGATTAATAGTCATTCTATATTCCTAGTCATTTTATCCTGGTAGAGTAGTAACCCTACTAAGGTGTATTTTCTATCATGCACCCCAAAAAGCCTTACGTAGTGGGCCTATTCCACTATAAACCTAGGCTTTGATACTAGATGTCATAACCCAAAATTCCTAAACACTTTTTTACCCTTTACAAAAACTATGCATGCAACCCACTAGTGAAGCCCCTTAAGAAGAGTTTGAACTAGGAGAAACACTACCCACAAAAACTACTAGTCAGACCTTTAATCGACTTTAAATTCAACCATGCCTCACTTCACTCATCCCTACAACTTCCATAGATCCATTTATGAAGGTGTACTAAGTGAGAGGATTTCCTTTTGGCTTCACCTACATACTGCATAAGAAAATAGCTTCTCCCATTCCCATATTTGTAAGGGTAGCTATGATCCCTATTCACTACATACATATTTCTATACAGTGGTTCCATGCATCTCATGTGTAAGCATACCACTTCCTATCCTTTGGAATGGTAGCTCCAGAACTTGACCACTACATAAGTCAGTCTATGCAGTCAACCCTTTCTTTCCTTCTATCAATTGAAGAGGTTCATGCTAATATCTACATTCTACATATGTCTTTCTATGTAGTGTACTAAGCATGATAAGATCAAGTCCTCACTCTCCATCGTTGAGAGTCTAATATCCTTAATCGACTACACAATAGCTTTTGGTCTAAGTTCCCTTCCATTGGAGAGTACTTAACTCGATAGTTAATGGTTTTTTATTAACTCCTGCCTAGAGAACCATCCTATAAAACTCAAGGGCTCTTTAATTAATTTAACCTTATCTCTAGAAACAACTACTAAGGTTATCTTTTCTTGTAGTTTAGATTGGCTCATGGATAATCTGCATGAGAATGAATCCACTCTTCGATGATGGACGTTCTCCATTTAAATCCCTACACAATCTGTCATAGTCCACATTTCACCACAACATAGGGGGATCCTCTTGGATAACCTCAACACTATTATCCAGTTCAATTTCTTGGAGTGCTTCCCTTGATAACAACGTATCCGATGACAAGAGCTAGCTCAAACAAGATACCCATTCTTGGTTAAGTGTTACTCCCTTGACTAGCACCTTGATTTTAACGTGTCTCTTCAATATAATTGATAAACAAGATAAGAGGTAATAATTATTTCAATCATCCAACTAACCAACCTTGAGTGTTACAGATCCATGTCTATTCTTGGATTTATTTACAAGAGTTATCCTTAAAGTCTTAGTTCTCAAGGATTATGTTTCAGGTCTAAACATAACAAAGATCTATTACTCACTTTATCAACATAATAATAATTTAAATCATTGCCACACAAAAGCATGAAAACATCATATTTCCATAGATGATTTTAGAGCATATAGGAAACGTAAACCAACTTGCTCATCATAAAATCATTGACATTAATTTGTTCAAATTACAAATCGGTTCAGCACAAGTCTTTTCTAGCCGACCTTTGATCATTTACAAGTAAATAGATACACAAAATGTATTATCTATAGCCAAGAGGTAACACGTCCTTCTATTGTAGGGTTTCATTCCCTGGGGTCCTTGCTTCACAGCAATAGCAACCTCACACTTCTTCAAAGGGATCCTTCCACCACTTGATGTCATTAAAGGTGGAAGCTTCAGTAGCCACCGATAAAATACTACCTTGGGATGGATCAGATATGACTCCAAGCAACTCATTACCTCTTTCTTAACATGCATTCTTAACATCAAATAAACACCCAAATGATAACTATTTTACAATTACCCATTACCTACTTGAAGTATTTTTCAAAGTAATTTTGCAGAACAACCTATGAGAGATTTAGCATTACTCATACCAAGGGTTAACTAATACTCTCCACATTCATTTGTTAACTTACAGAGAAAAACATCATTCTTTCCCTAACAGACATAAATCCAAAACTTCCTTAATAAAGATAGAATTTTCCCAAAGCTCTATTACCCAAGAGTGCCCATTCTCTAATAACATAAAGAATCTCGCCTTAACAAATGGAAACTATATCAACCAAAAGTGATACACAACATCTTTATATTTACTAACATTTAACAATGTTTCAGAGGAAATCAATGTTATGTGAAACCAAATATCTTCCTAACATGAAAACAATAATTCATTCTTCCATCATTTAGTGATATCCTTCTAGTTTCTTACCAACCAAATGTACAACACAACATAATGTAAACATGCCAAGAAGTAATTAAATATTATCTTGGCTTCTTTCATGGAGAGCACTCTATCCTAAGTGTTCCCTTTGACGTCGTCTATGTGAGGTTTAAGAATTACATTGTTGATTCTAAAATGAACCAGGAGGTAAATTCCTCCTATATTTTTACCAAAATAAGGAATAACGCACAGGAAGAATGTTCTCAAAATCATTATATATTCTCTAAAAACTTTAACATTCAACAGTCAATGGATAGGTTTTCACTGGTATAAAATAGAGGGCTTCCACACCATACAAACAGTTGGTTTTTATCTTCCCTTCCAAAGTTTTAAACCTTTATTTTAAAAACCACATAAATTTCTAGACAAATTTCATGTCAATTTAATCCATCAAATTAGAGTCTACTTGGTTCTTTTTATTCCATTCACCAAATATGATTGCATGGTTAGCTTCTCTAGTTTACTTTTCGTCTTTATTCTAGGAAAATGGTTCCTCCTCTTCTTGCTTGCTTTCCCAGCCTATGAACCTTCTTCTTGTTTCTCTCTCCTTTTGTCCATCTCCCCATATTTTCTTTCCAAGTTGTGTACAAAGCTCAACCACTAACCAACCTCCTCTTGTCATTACGAGCATGGCCATCATGGCCCAGTTGGTCACATGATGTCCGATTTGGTTACATAGAAATTTACTCATAAACTTTTATTTTCTAAGACAATACAAGCCTACTCCTTATGGAGCACAAGATCAACCAAAAAGATATTTTTTCTTTCATACTATTTTCCCATAATTCAATAATAAGCTCCTTCCAAAAAATTTGGTTCCAAAACAGATTTCCAACCAAAAGAAATATATGCATATATTTTTTTTCTCAAAATAAATGGAAATAATAAATTCAACACTCATTTCTTTTCCAAATAGATATTCCAAAACAAAAGTAGTTTTAACATGAAATATCATTATGCAACAAACAAGTTTTTAGATCATGACATGCATCACCATGAAGGGAATATTCATTCAAGTTGTCCCAAATTAGTTTTTTTGTCTAATAACCTATCACATCATTTACCTCAAGGTATCTTGTTCTTGGTGGTTGCTTCTTTCTTCCACCTACAAGAAATATTTTTCCTACAACAATGTGATTCATTAGTAGTATCACATTCACATTTATACATATATAACTCTCAAAACATAAGCATGAGATTATCCTATATTCCATTGAAAAATCACATACATATTCCACTAATATATTAAAATATAAGTGTTTTTGCATCAATTCAAAAATAATTCAATCCAATTTTCCATCCTTAAATATAAGTAAGACATAAACTTTTGGAAACGAAAAGTCTTGCCAAGGAAGGGTCATAACAGGTTCCTTAGATAAAATACCTCAATGGATGATGTTAAACCCTATCTTGCATCTATCTTTATTTTAACCTTGATAATTAAATTAATTGGCATACAATGTGTTGTAAATTCCATATATTATACTCAGTTATATTTCTTATAAGGCCAATCTATTATATTTCGATGAACTGTAACTATGTCTAGTTGGTTATACTACAAAAATTATTGATATATTGCCACTATAACAATATTAACCATATTTTGATACCATAGTGTCTTTTGGAAAATGTAACAAATTCATTTTTCATAACTTATGTATGATAATATATAAATATTGAATGAGAAAATAATTTTATTGAGAGTATCATAGTAGAATGTTAATTTATGTTAACTATGAAATGGTGGATCTCCTTGTTTGCTTAAACTTGACTAACTATATGTTGATATAGTTATGAGCTAAGTGTATATTAGTATAGTGATGTAATATCTTGTTATGAATGAAGATGACTATAGCTTTAATTTTGAATCAATATAGGTCCATAACTAAATCATTTTTATGTACATAAAAATAGATCTTTTTGGTTTGATTGGTAATGGAATGCAATAGTTCTTGCTATTTTATTTTTATGTTAAACTAATAAAAATGATATAAAAATACTTGGTTTTAAATAAAATACTTTTTATGGCAATGTTATATTAATTGACTATTTCAATATAGCTAAGTATACATTGGGATATTCTATCACAAAGCTCATATGGAAATAAATACAAAATTTATCCTTGTAATGTAAATCTTGGTGGAAGCTCTTTTACATTGGACTAGTAGCATAAGTAGTTGTACTAACACTTGCTAAACGACATTAATTATCAATGAGCAAAACTCTAAGTTAAGGAACAAAACTAGTCATTAGAAAAATATTTTACAAATACTTAGTTATTCATTGATGATATATATTACATTTATATATCCTAGCAAGAGATCAGATTTTTGACATAATGATAGGAATAAACTACAATATAACTAATGTCAAATTACCATGATAAAGTATATTGGTCATATTCTAGGGCATGGATGGAATCGATGATAAATGCTTCAAAGGTATAAAGAATAGTCATGGATTTGTGGCAATGGGTTAATTGCGTATCAAAAAGACCATAGAGAGCAAAACATAGAACCCAAGCATAATATGAATGAAGTAACTCATGGTTTGATTGAATAGTTAAGGTAACTTATTTTAGATGCCCAAGAAATATTTAGCATAATATTATATTGAATAATTTAATGGGAAATTAATATGCATAATGATTTCCTAATAGCTTAAAAATAAAAAAGCATCCTTGCTATTTTTTGATATATTCAAATAATAGTTTTTATGGTATCATATACTGATTTACACATGCTATCAAATATTGATTCAAAAATTAGGGTCTAATAGGTCCACTAACATGGAACTATAGAAATGTTGTTCAAGAATTGACTAAAATGAACCTATTACTTAGGATCGATAATGGAACTAATACAATGGACTAACTTCTAAATTTTATGTAGGAAATAAAAAAGGTTACTACATTAGAAAATAAGGTTCAAGAAGAGCTACAGCAAGAAGGAAACTCTAAATTTAATATTGGACCCTCTAAAGGTTAAAATTATAGGAGGGACAAGTGGCTATCCAGATAAGTGGACGAAGGTCAACATGAATACTAAACCCCCAAGAAAGGCAATTTCAAGGTGGAGTTGTCTAAATATCTCAAAAATATTCACTCCCCAAAGTATCATGGAAAAACAATAGGAGGTAGAATTGTGGCCTGGCTCATTCAAATGAGTAAATTTTTTGAACTATAGGACTTTGTAGAGGAAACCAAAGTTGTATGGATAACATACTAGCTAGAAAGAGAAGTAGAGTCTTGGTGGTATAACTTGAAGGCTAAAAAAATGTTGAAGGCTAAGAATATTAGTTAGAATTAGCTTATAGTACTTTTCAAATGATGATAGCTACCCCAACTGTATTTCAATCAAAAATGATAAAATTTCACAATTTGAGAAAAGGTAAATTTAACTCAATATTGGAAGACATTTACAAGACTCTTAAAATATGAAGTATTCAAGAAAGCTATCAAATAAGAGCAAAAGGTACAATCCATTTGTGCCTATTGTAAAGATATAAAGGAAAGGAAAAATACCATATAGCAATATCCCATAATTAACCTCTTTTATGAATAAGTTTTTGAAGGGAAAACCCTTTAATGGTGATACAAAAAAAGAAAAAAATGAAATGAAAAACCAAACCATCAACATTATCAAAATAAGAAGCAACTAGAAGACTATAATGGTAGATAAATGATAATAAATGGGTCTAGGTATGGATGTTATAACTATGGTGGGGGAAACAATTTAAATTGATTAATGTTTCTAAAGGAACCATGAAGCAAGTATTATGTTACCTACTCCACAATAGTCATCTTGAAACCATGTTGTAGTGAATAATAAATAGGTAGCATATTATAAAACACCAATCCAAACCTTAGCTAGGATATATGGAGTTCTTGTTTCCATATTAGTTGATAATGGAGCAATAGGAAGTTTCATTCCACTCACATTAAGCAAAAATGAATAGATAAGTTGCATACATTTTTAAAATTTGGAATGTTTAGTATGGTAATACAAAAGAGAGGAAGGTAGAGAAATGTCTTTACATGGATGAGTTAAGACTTCCTAGCTTGACCACTAAGGTAAACCTCTATATGGTGCCATTGGAATTCTATGATGTATTAATAGGTATCAATTGTATTTGGTAACATAGATCAAAAGACAACTTTTTTTATAAAATAATGGAATTCTTGGATGACATTGGGTATAGTATCATCATTTAAGGGGATCAAAAACCTATCGACTTTAGGTAAATATTGGCCATGTAGTTGAGTAAGGCACAAAGGAAGGTTTGTATGGAGTGTACATAGATGATATGGAGGAGGAAAAAAGCTCAACTTTTATGGATTATCCTTTTCTAGAATAATACTAATATGTATTTCCTAAGGAACTTCCAAGATTACCTCCCAAAATAAAATTTGATTTCCCCATAGATATTTGACCCAAAGTAGAACTAGAATCAAAGGCTACATACAAAATAACTACAAGTGAACTCTTTGAATTAAATGCTCTATTGAATTAAATTATCTCTAAGGGGTTAATTTGGCTAAGTTTGTTGCCTTGAGGTGGACCAATAATTTTTGTCAAGAAAAAATATGGGACTCTGAGGTTTTCCATTGATTAGAAAATACTAAATAAAGCCATAGTGAAGAATAGATGACTCATTTAACCAAATAAGGGAGGCAATTATTTTATCCAACATATATCTTAGATCTAAATACCACCAATTGAGGATCAAGAAAGAAGACATTCCTAAGACTACTTTTGGACTAGATATGGGCATTATGAATTTACTATGGTATCTTTTGGCCTTAAAAATGCATTAGCAATCCAACAACATTCATGAACTTGATGAACAAAATATTCTAGGATTATTTTGATAAGTTTGTTATCATATTTGTAGATGATATTTTAATATATTCCCATAATGCAAGAGAATATTTTGAGCACATCATAATGATAATGAATTGATTTGGGAACACCATCTTTATGGGAATTTGTCTAAATTGTGCCTCTCTATAAAAAATATACACTACCTTAAGCACATTGTGTCAATGGAAGGGATAGTAGTGGACCTAGTAAAGTTCAAAGTCATTTTGGAATGGTTAAATTTGGAAACTACTCATGAAGTATGCACTTTTATAGGATTAGCGAGGTACTATAGGAATTCCATGGAAGAATTCTCCAAAATATCCAACCCTATTAATTATCTTCACTGAAAAGGTAAAAGGATCAAGTAGACAAAGCAATGTGAGCAAGCTTTCTACCTCCTCAAAGAAAAGTTGACTACAACCCCAATATTAAATGTACTTTATCCAAGCAGAGATGTTGTAACCATAATATATGCTTTAGGAGAAAGGTTAGGTGGAGTATTTATGCAAGAAAGATGGGTAATAACTTGTAAATTTTGTAAGCTTAATATGTACGAGCATAACTATGCTTCCCATTATTTGGAGTTAACTATTATAGTTCACACACTTCATATGTGGAGACACTAGTTGATGGGAAAGACTTTCGAACTCAATATGGACCACCAAGTTCTAGATTATATTCATACAACCAAATCTAAATGATAGATAATAGAGGTGGATAGAGTTCCTTTGTGAGTTTGATTTTGACATTAGTTATATTAAGGGAAAGGAAAATAGGATAGTAGATGATTTAAGCTAAAGGAGGCACATATCTACCCCCACCATTATGAAAACAACTTTTAGAAAGTGGATGAGAGACCTATCTGAATATGATGAGCATTATAATTCAGTAATAAATTCTTTAATGACTAATCTTAAAGGAACCTAGGTTTGAAGGATATCACTTAGAGTCAAATAGACTACTCAGTTTTAAAGAACTTATGTATGTACCTCTTAAGAGGAACCTTAGAGAAATTGTGATGAATAAAGCACATTGTGCTCTATATTTAGGGCATCCATAGGTAACAAATATGGTAGAATATCTAAAATCCTATATTTATGGTCTTAGTTAAAAAAGGATGTAACAACCTTTATTGAAAGGTATCTCAAGTGTCAAAGGGTGAAGGTCAAATATACACATTCAAAAAGAGTACTATAACCCTATGGAAATGGAAAACCATCAATATGGATTTTGTATAGGGTTTACCTTTATCTAAAATTTGACATGATTGCATCTTAATTATTATCGATAAATTCATCAAGGTCACACACGTCATATCATGGAATCTTAAATATGATACCTCAATGATAGCAAGAATATTTTTATAGGACAATTTTAGATTACATAGAGTTGAAAAGGTGATAATATCTTATAAGGATGCCAAGATAACTTCTCAATTTTGGTAGACCTTGACCACCACCTTAGCTACAAAGTTAAGCATCAATTCTTCCTATCACCCAGAGATGTATGGAAAAATAAAAAGAGTGAATTAGGTCTTAGAGAATTTACTCAAAATATATTGCATGGATCAACAATACAAGTGGCAAGGATACCTTACATTAATAGATTTTGTTTACAACAACTCATATAATTCTAGTTTAGGCATAGCTTATTTTGAGGCCTTGTATGGTAGAAAATGCAAAATACCCCTTAGTTGGGATGGAGTGGAAAATATATTGATTATTGAACCAAAAAAATTTAAGAGAAATAAAAGAGTTGGTCAAATAGATAAAGAAATATTTAAAATAGGCTATGGATAGTTAGAAAACTTATGCTGATAAATAAAACACTAAGACAATATGTAGTGGGAGACACGTTCTTCCTTAGGGTCAAACCCCAAAAAACCTCTATTAGGTTTAGGAAATCTACTAAGTTGGCTCCAAGGTTTATGGGATATTTTGAGGCAATAGAAGTGGTAAAACTAGTTGCATAGAAGATTTATCTACCTCCTATACTTTTCCAAATTCATGATGTTTTTCATGTTTCATTGTTAAATCCTTATCATGCTAATGCATCACAAATTTTATATTGGAAATAATTGAATGTCTAAGACCTAGGCACATTCTTGGTTGAACTAGTTAAAATTCTAAGTGCTCATAGCTTGCAACTATGGAATAGATAGGTGGCACAATGCAAGGTCAAATGGTACTAATATTCTAAGGACTACTACCTAGGAAAACATAGAAGAATTAAAAAAACTTGATCCTCAATTTTTTATTTGAATAAAACTAAAGTTTAATTTTCTTGGATCTAAGGATTTTTATAGGACTTGTGTCTCTATTTTTAATTACATTTTGGATGGAATTAGAGTTACATAATTTTATTATTATGAATAAATAGCATGACTTATTGTTCCTATATTATAAAATCTAACCTAAATGTTAAGTTTCTAATGATTTTTTTATATAGTCATCAAGATGAAGACTCTTTAAATATTGGAAGTATTTAACATTCCAAAATTTGTTATATTTTGGAAATATTCTATTTTTATAGATAATAACATGGCATAATGGTTGTTTAAGTAATAAGTCTGGTATTCTATGTATCTAGGAAACTAAAATGATAAAATAAGAAGTTTCAAAAACTCTAAAAGTAGTATGGGCAATATTGGAATGGGATGTTATGGATTCTTAAGGAGCCATAGGGGGAATTATAACTTGTTGGAATCATTCTAGAACCTCTTGTGTAACCACTCATAAAAGTAGGCATTGGATAGCCTCTTTAGTCACTTGCTACTTTGTAAATATTTGTTTCATCCTTATTAATGTCTATGGACCTACAACTTAGTCAGGTAGATTAGAATTTTGGAGTGGGATTGAAGCCTTTATGAGAATTAAAGACCAAGAAACCCGATTCATGATCATTGGAGATTTTAATTCCATAACCAATCTGGATGAAAATTTTGGGTGAATTAGGAAATTGACCCAAAGTATGAAATATTTCCTAGATTTTATTCAAAATAATAATCTATGGGAGGTTGAGTTTGAAGAAGACAACTATACTTGGACCAACAACAAGAGAGACCAGAACCTTATAGCAAAAAAATTAGACAGATGCATTCTCTCAGATTATTGGCTATATGAAGGAACTTGTGCTAAAACTAATACCTTAACAAGGATTGGTTCAAATTACTGGCCAATAAGAGTTAAAATGGTGGTACGTGAATTTAGAAAAATATCATGTTTTAAATATGAGCAGATGTGGGAAGACCATCCTCAATTTGTTGATATGATAGCTCAAACGTAGAATTATTTAGATAATAGTGGGTTGTATGCTCTTCCAAATCAAATTAAATCTATGACATATAGATTAATAGAATGGAGCAAGAACACTTTTGGAAAAAAAATTTGAGAAGAAAGAAAAACTAAAAGATAAACTTTCAAAATTCTAAAAAGGTGATCTTAATAATCCAATCTCAGATGAAAGGAAGTTTCTTAGTGAATATCATAATATTTTGAGTAAGGAAGAGAAATTTTGGAGATTAAAATCAAGACAGACTTGGTTAAAAGAAGGAGATAAAAATAAAATATTTTTTCATAGGATGGCTATAGTACATAGATCAACTTCCAAAATTAATAAAATTAAATCAATAGAAAGGGTTTGGATTGAATATCAAAGTGAAATTAGAAAAGAGGTAAAGTCTTTTTATTAGAATATTCTATATTTAGAGGAGACCAAAGTTCTTAATGATAAACTCCTTCAAGATGTTCCTTAAGTTATAATGAATGAAAATAATAAAAAATTGATGGAGCCTATTACTCTAGAAGAAGTTCATTTGGCTCTTTTCTCTTCTAATAAGGATAAATCCCTAGGTCCAGATGGGTTGTCTACAAATTTTTACCAACATAATTGGGATATAGTGAAGGATTCTTTATTGGTGGTAGTGGAACAGTCTAGGATAAAAAAATACATACCTTATAAAATAAATGCAACATATCTTACTCTAATTCCAAAAAATAAGGATGATGAATTGTTTGATTCTTTTAGACCCATAAGCCTATGTAATATGGCATATAATATTATCTCCAAAGTGATGGCGAATAGATTAAGTCCATTTTTAGATAAAATTATTTCAAAATAGCAAGGAGGATTTGTGAAAGGGAGACAAATTCTAGACAGGATCATAGTAGCTCATGAAGTTATACATTCAGTAGCTTCAAGAAAAGAGAAAGCAATGATCTTAAAACTTGATATGAGTAAAGCCTATGATAGGGTTAAATGGGATTTTCTTTTTGCAGTTTTAGAAAAGTTTGATTTTGAGAAGAAATGGTTTAGATGGATTAAAGCTTGTGTCTTTATAGTTTCTTATTCAGTGTTGGTCAATGGGTTAGTAACAGAATATTTTAAAGCCAAGAGAGGCCTTAGACAAGGAGATCCTCTATCTCCTTATTTTTTCATTATTATGGTAAAGGTTTTGAGTAGGAACTTACAGAAGGTTTACAAATATGGGCTTATAAGTGGACTTAAGGTTAGTAATAACATCGATAACATCACCCATCAATAATTTGTAGATAATACAACCCTTTTTGGAAGGGCAAGGATAAATGAGGCCAGAGCTTTGAATGACTTTTTAAAAGAGTACGAAAGAGCTTCAAGGAAAAAATTTAATAGGACTAAATCCAAAATTTACTTTCTTAACACTCTTGCTAATATCAAAGCAAGAATTTATAGGTTGCTTCAAATGGAGGAGGTAAATTTACCAATAACTTATCTATGGATACCTTTATTTGAGGGGAGATTGAGGATAGATTTACGAAATCTAGTTAGTACTAAAGTTCAGAATAAACTTCCAACTTGGAAAGGTAGATGGTTATCATTAGCAAGAAGAGTGTAGTTAATTAATTCAGTCTTACAAGCCATTCCAACATATTATATGTCATTGTTTTCTATGCCAAAATCAGTTGAAAAAAGTTTAGTCTATATTATGTGATCATTTTTATGGTCAGGTGTACATGATAAAAAGAAATTTTCTATGGTGAAATGGAGCAAGTTGTGTGATGATAAAACTAGGGGGTCTTGGTTTAAGAGTTCTTACGGATGCAAACTTAGCTCTTAGGGGAAAATTAATCTAGAGATTATACAAAGAGATTCAAATACAATGGGTAATAATTCTTCTAAGTATGCTGATTCTAATGACCCAAGTTTAATATTTACTGCATTTTATCTACCAATGGTTCTGCTATTTGGAATGGTTTAAAAAAATCTATTGATATTTTGATTAAATATTTAAGATGGGTGGTGGGAGCTGGAGAAAAATTTTCTATCTGGATGGATACTTGGTGTGATAAAAAAATACTCAATTTAGATCCAATTTCGAAACCTTGGATAGAATTGCTTCAAAAAAAATATGGTGATAGGGTTTCAAAAAATTTGTACAAGGATCAAGAAGGAAGATCCAAATGGAAAGAATATTTCAAAATATTAATGCTAGGAGGCAATTGAGTAGAAAGATAACAACTGTGATTATTCCAAGGGGAACCAAGGATAAATTGATTTGGGAGTTGAATAGCTTAGGAGAATACACAACAAGAAGTGGATATAATGTACAACACCAACAAAATAATAATATCACTAGAATATGGAGAGATATTTGGGATAGTCCAAGCATTCCTAAAGTCAAAATGTTTGTTTGGCTAGTATGTCATAGAAGAATTTTATCTTGGGATAACCTAATGAAAAGGGATTTTCATAGCCCCTCTCAATGTGTTTTTTGTAAAAAGGAGGAGGAGAGTATAGACCATATCTTGGGATATTGTTCAATAGTATGGAAACTATGGCAATGGATTCTTAATATGTTTGGTAAATGCATGGTGATGAATAATAGAATTGAAGATTAGTTAAAGCAATGGCAGAGCACTTATAAAAGTGAGGCTTTACAGACAATATGGGATATATCAAAAGATACAATACTTTGGACTATATGGTTAGAAAGGAATAGAAGAATATTTAAAGGAAAGAAAATCAGTTTAGAGGTAATGAAAAAGAAGATATGTTTAGCCATAGAGGAGTCTAAACTAGCCTTATCAATTCACCTAGTTCCTAATCTAGAAGCAGAGAGCCTTGATATATGGAGTCAAGTCATTAAATGAAATTATGATTTTGGGTACAATAGAAGCAAAGATAAGATAAACCAGATGTGGAGTGGGTTAAATTGAATTTTGATGGAGCATATAAAGGAAATCCAGGACCAGTAGGAATAATTAGAAATAATTGAGGAGATATTTTTTCTCATTATGCTTTCAATAGTAGGTTTAAGACAAATAATGAAGTTGAAGATTGGGCAACTTTAGAAGGGATAAATATATGTAAAAAAATGAAGTGGAATAGAGTATGGATGGAAGGTGATTCTCTCATAGTAATAAATGCAATTTTGAGGAAAGCAAAGGCTCCATGGAACATACAAGAGATAATTATGGAAATTCAAGATCTTGCTAAAGAGTTTGAAAAAATCAAGTTTACAAATATGTTAAGGGAAGGAAATAAATGTGCAGATAAGCTAGCCAATAGAGGGGTTTTGATTGAGGATCATGAAGTTAAATTCTCCTTTCCATGGTTAGAGGAAGTAGTAAGTTTAGTTGAAGCTAACAAGAAAATGTTGATTGCCCGATTCAATTAATTATTAAGATTTACTTTAATGTTTTCCATTAGTAATATAAACTTTATTTTATAACAATAATGTGTTTTCATTTTGATTATTTATTATAATTTTTGTGATTGCACTTGTGCTTCAGGTTGGAAACTAGCAATCCAGATTTGGTAAAGCGGACTATGATAGTGCGATATTTTGGAAATATTACTCTACTAAGATGCAAGGCATATATAGTAGAGGTGAAGTTTTGGTATTGTGAAGAATACTATAGGAAAATGTCAAGAAAGATGCTAAATTATGGAATAATTGTATTCATACATAAAAATTAAAAGATCCAAAATATAAAAATCAAGAATTCCGAAATTTTATGTAAAATGACGTAGGTTTCTAGCTATAGCATATCAATTGATATGAGAAGTGTATATTTTTAAAAAATCTCAAGATCTAAAGAAGAGAGTTGTAATTTTTCAATGGTGGGGTACCCGAGTACAACCCCTTTATTATCCAGCCAAAAAAAACATGCCATACTGATAATTATGAATTGGTAGAGCTACGGTATATTTTCTTAAAACCGTCTCATCTTTCAAGAGCCATATCTTTACATAGAGTTATTAGATTTAGATGATTCTTATGTCATTTTGTGTATAAATTAAAGATCTTTAAAATGAGTGGGCATACAAAAGAATCCAAATAATATTGAGGTAGATATGACCATGTGAAGTAACCATCCAAAATAAGGATAACGTTAGGAAAATAATCTAGAAAAATATCTCATCTTCTAGGAGCTATATCTTTGCAAATGTTAGAAACATTATTCTATTCAAAGAAGGAAATAGTTATGCAGTACATCACAAGAATGTAGTGAAGCTCAATAGACTGATTGATTATTCCATGGATCAACTTTGTATAAATAGCAAAGTTGATCATTGAGAGTCGTTGGATTACAACTCAACAAATTTGAACTAGTCTAAACTGAGAGTTCACCTGACTCATGGAAGAGTGGTAACTCAAGTAAGTCTATCCTAGTAGAACTTAAGAGAATAAATATTTATTCTAACACCCCCCTTAAGTGATACTAGGGGTGAATGTAACAAATGAGTCCCAACAATAGGGCCTGATGAGGTACTCATGTACAATGATTTTTATTGAAGAGATGGTAAAAAAACCACATGGGAAAAACCATCTTTCAAAAAAGAAAAAGAAGAGGCATGTCTTCGGATGGCGAAGATTGTCCTCATTGAACAAAAAAAGGAAATGAGTCCCGATAACTAGGCCTGATGAGGTACTCATGTACAATGTTATTACATATAGGAGAGATGGTGAAAAAACCACATGGGAAAAACCATCTTCCAAGAAGAAAAAAAACTATAAGAAGAAAGGAGAGGTGAAGACCTCTGTGCACCCTTCTAATGCATCTGCCTTACCCCAAGTTTCTCTCGCAACTGAATGTAATGCGGAGAAGGAAAGGATTTGGTGAAGATGTCTGCAATTTGATTTTCTATGGGAATATAGTCCAAGTGTATTTCCCCTTTTTGAATATGTTGTCGAATGAAGTGCATGTGAATTTCAATGTGCTTGGTCCGTTGATGCTCAACTGGATTGTGGGCAATATGAATTGTGCTCTGATTATCACACCAAAGAGTAATAGGTTTGTCATGGAAAAAACCAAATTCTCTTAGTATCTGATGAAGCCAAAGAGCTTCCTGACTGGCCAAAATTGTTGCCCTGTATTCTGCCTCTGTAGATGATAATGCTACTACTTGTTGTTTTTTGCATGACCAAGCAATAGGTGAGGAACCAAGACAAAATACATAGCCAAAAGTTGAACATCTATCTTCTACTGAACCTGCCCAATCAGAATCTATGTAACCAATGATATCCATGGATTTTCCTTCATATAAGAGCCCAAAGTGAGTAGTTCCTTGCAAGTAGCGTAGGATTATTTTTGCTGCTTGCCAATGGCTGAAATGAGGTTGATGTGAGAATCTAGATATCAAGCCAACAACATATGAAATATTTGGGCGAGTATGAGTGAGGTATAACAGACTCCCTACAAGCTATCGATATAGAGTAGCATCACATAGAGGGGATTTGCAGGAAGTACTTAGAGTGACTCCAGACTGAAAAGGTGTAGAAGAAGGCTTACAATCAGTCATCTTAAACCGTTGAAGAAGGTCTAGAGTGTATTTTTGTTGACACAATGAAATTCTTGCATCTGTTTGATTTATTTGAATCCCAAGGAAGTAATGAGCTAAACCCAGATCAACCATTTCAAATTTTTCATAAAGGGAGTCTTTGATAGTCTGAATGTGAGAAATGGCACTACCAGTGAGTAGTAGATCATCAACATAGAGAACAAGTATGGTGATGTTTTCTTCATCCCTCCAAATGTAGACTGTTGCATCAGACTCACAATGAGAAAAACCTGAGGATAGAAGGAAGGAGTCCATTTTTTCATACCAAGCTCTAGGAGCCTGTTTGAGACCATAGAGAGATTTCCTTAGTCTACAAACAAGGGAGGAGTCTTGAATAAATCCAACAGGTTGTTCCATGAATATTTCCTCTTTTAAGTCACCATGCAAGAAAGCACTTTTAACATCCATTTGAAAGACCGACCATTTTTGAGAAGCAGCAAGTGCAAGAACCAGCCTTACAGAATCCATTTTTGCAACTGGGGCAAAGGTTTCAGAATAATCAATACCTTCAATTTGTGAAAAACCTTTAGCTACCAAGCGAGCTTTGTGTTTGTCAATTTTTCCATCAGGTCCATACTTAGTTCTGTAAATCCATTTACAACGAACCAATTTCCTTCCTTTAGGTAGAGGGACTAGATCCCAAGTTTTATTTTTGATTAAGGAAGAAAATTCATTCTCCATGGCATCATCCCATTCTTTTATACCAGTTGCTTCTTTGAAGGATTGAGGATCTATTGAAATGGATTGACAGACAAGACCAGAACCCATGGAGTTGCTCAATCTGGATGATGGAAGATTTTGGATGTAAGGAGTGGCTTCTTGAACTATGGTGCGGGCCCATTTTGGCATTGTGGAAGGAGTCATGGATGTGGGAGGACTTTGAGGAGGAGTTTGAATAATGGGATCCTCATGTTGGTCATCTATCTCAAGGGTGGTATCTTCACTATATTGGGGCTCAAATGTTGGAGATGGCTCGAGATAATTATTGTTGGAAGATGATTGAGAATATTTATAAGGCTCAAATGTTTCATCAAATTGAACATTTCTATGAAAAAATACCTCATGAGTTGTGGGATCAAGGAGCCTATAGGCTTTCATTTCCTCACAATAGCCAACAAAGATAAGTTGCTTGCTCTTTTTGTCTAGAGCCTTCCTCTTTTTCTTTGGGATGTGTGCCCAAGCAGTACACCCAAAAACTTTAAAAAAGGAGACATCAGGTTTGGAGCCAGTCCATGCTTCTTCGGGAGTCAAATGGCCAAGAGCTTTATGAGGTGTGCAGTTTTGAATATAGTTTGCACAGTTAATAGCTTCAGCCCAAAAAACTGTTGGAAGATCTCTTGAGTGGAGCATACAATTTGCCATTTCTTTCAAAGATCTATTTTTCCTTTCTGCAATGCCATTTTTTTGAGGATTATGGGAGACTGAATGTTGATGAATTATGCCATGATTTGATAGGAATATGGAGAACTCATTACTGAAGTATTCCCCCCATTATCTGTATGAATTTGCTTGATTTTCAGCTAAGGCTTTGAAGATTTTGAAGTGGGATAGCACATCACTTTTGTATTTTAGAAAGTAGACCCAAGTTCTTCTTGAAAAATCATCAATGAAGGTCAAGGCATATTTTTCTCCTTTGAAAGAAGGCTCTGGGAAGACCATCAAGTCACTATGGATTAACTCTAGAGGGGATGAGCCCTTTTGAGAACTACTTGGGTGAAAAGGATCTTGATGTTGTTTTCCAAGAGCACATCCAGGACATACCCCTTCAATAGAAGAGACTTTTGGTAACCCTGTTACCATTTTATGAGTATTCAACTCTTTTAGATAGTTATAATTGAGATGTCCAAACCTTTCATGCCAAATTTTGCTTTCAAGATCTCCATGTGCAACAAAACAAGACGCTCTATCTGAATTTTTGAATCCATTGAAGTGAAATAGGCGAGTGTTATGATCAATATCTCCTTTTGCTATGAGAGAGTGAGGTTCTTGAAATTCTCTTATTTCAACCCCTGTTGGTGAAAATAGAACTATTTTGCCCTTTGAAGAAGTACAAATATGATAGATGGATAGGATATTTGCAGCTATGTTTGGGACATAGAGAACATTATTGATATACCCACCATCAATGGATATGTCACCTTTTCCTTTGACAGGGATAAAGGATGAGTCACCAACTTCTATGCTACAAGTTGAGCTTGAGGAGATTGAAGAGAATGACTCATGTGAAGAAGTCATATGATGAGTTGCCCCTGAATCTAGAACCCAATATTTTGATGGAGTTTTTATATTTTTGCCTTGAACATTTAAGGCTTTCCCTATTTCCTTCTTGATGTCTATTTTGTGATCCTTCATTGTTGCCTCTAGTTGTTGTAGTCTTTTCCAACATTTGTTTACAGAATGTCCATTCTTTTTGCAATGTGTACAAGTTATAGGGCCTCTTTCTTTCTTTTTGAATTTTTCTTTAGTGGAGGTGGATGCTACTAATGCTTTTGAGGAAGAGGGAGAGATCTCATATTTTGCAAGTTTTGTTTCCTCTCTAGTTAGCCTATCACAAAACTCCTCTAAAGAGGGCATTTTAAAACTTGTACCAAGTGCATCTTTTGTAGACAAAAAAGTGGTAGCAAAAATTTGAAACACTCCATTTAACTTAGAAAGAATAAGATAGATGCATTCTTCTTCTATTTTATCCTTGCCACTGCCTTTTAGTTGAGTGAGGACTTCTTTAAATTTGGTGAGAAAGTCAACAATATTGTTGAAGTCTTCAGGAGATAATGTTGTTAACTCTGCCTCTAGCTGCATTGACCTTATTTGATCCACTTTACCAAACAAGTTCTTTAGTTTTTCCCAACTTTCAAATGGGGTTTTACATTCTGAAATGTGAAACCATAAGCTTTCATTTACATTTGTGCTTATAATACCCATTGTTTCATACATCTTTCCCTTATGAACAAATTTTTCATATTCTTTTTCAAATTCAGGTTGCTTCTCTTCTAGCAAGTGTGTGAGCCCTTTTTGAGAAATGAGATTTGATATTTTGGGCTTCCATGTGTGATAGTTATGAGGGGTGAGTGGATCAATTGTATTCATTTTGCCAAATAAAATTGAAGTGAACCAATAATCCCCCCTTTAACTTCAAGAACCTTTTAGAGAATACAATGATGCTCTAGTAGAAACACCTTTTTAAGGGAGGCAGTAGAAGCCTGACCTTTATACCAATATCTTCAATTTACCCACCCTTACGTGAGGGAAACTATAAGTAAATGAGGAAAATTGATACGTGGAACATAGGCTTATGAAGCAAGAGTAATCAGCCAGACCTCTATACCAAATCTTCTCAATTACCCACCCTTACGTGAGGGAAACTATAAGTCAATGAGAAGAACGATACATGGAACATAGGCTATTACAAGGATATGGGCTTTATTTGATGCCTCTCTTGAATATTTTGTTTGCTTAGAGTGAATTTTGAAGTGTTTGCAATTATAACATGTGGTGCAAGCATCAAACATCAAAAATTTCAAGAGAGTATGTACATAACCAGAGCAGCAAACTTGTGGTAAGAATCACCTTAAAGAGTTAAGCAACAGTAGTATTGCAGGAAGAAGTGCAACAATGCAGCAGAAAGAAGTGCAGTAGTGCAACAGTAATAGAGACTGCAATTCATGAAGTTAGACACATGATGAAGCTTCCCCCATCAAAGAATCCATCAAAACAATAGGTGCATGAATCAGCACCAATAACCCCCCCACCAAAAAAATTGTATTTATGATATTACAAGGAGGTCCATCACTCTAATTGCCTTTACACAGTAAGCAAAGAAATAGTGAGAGGGGATAAAAAAAGGAGTTTCTTATACAATGCTTTTAAACCTATACTTTCAAAAAAGAGCGGCCATCTCCAAAATAGAAGCGGATAACTGCACGGGCCTGCAGTGTTACATCACCTTGATAGTAGAGAGATGGCTTTAGTTGTATGTGGCAGCACATGAAGCACATGCTTCCTCTCCATAGATAGTAGTGCATCGGATGTGTTGTTCTTCGTCTTGAAAGCAGAGAGACAATTGTGTTGATAGCACCAGGGACCCTTGAAAAATTTGATAGCAAACGCTCCATGCACCCTCGAGTAACCTGCAAAATTAGCAAACAATAAATATTTTCATCACATTTCTTGCTTTTTTTCCAACCACGACACGTCATCATTTCCTTGCTTACGACATATCTATGGAAATTTAGAAATGAAAAACAAAAAAGCACCAATGACACGAATGACATAATAGAACGAATTTGGATATGCTATCATGAATCGAGTCGTAGCAGTTTGCGCTCCAAATATTGGAAAATATGGACTTAATATGTTGCTCTCTTCCTGCAAATGGATCTCCTCTAGTGAAACAATCGTGCAGGATCTTGGCAAAAAAAATGTGGAACAAATCTCCTGCAATATGTTGCTCTCTGCCTATAAATGAGGCTCTCGGTGAAATAATTGAACATGAAACTAGTGAACCAACGATGCTCGATTGTGAAAGAATGATTCGATATGCTCCTCGTCTATGTTCCTTGGCAGATGCTTGAGATGAGTCTTTGATACCTCTTAAATAAAGAGTCTTCTTGAGTCCATATTCACGTCGAGATGAGGATGTTGATGTGGCATCAATTTCGCTCGAGTCAGGAGAAGAAAACCGTTAGACAGGTAGTCAAGCACTATTTAGACAGATAGGAAATAGTCAGTGGGGAGATTTCAACCAAAAATCAATAGTGTTTGGCACCCTCATTATGTTGCCATAGTTCTCTTTATGCTTGTAGTGATTGCGTCGCAGTGAGCGATGATGTGAGAGATACATCCACTGATATCGATTATGTCACTATCTGAATGTTGGAGCAAGAGAAGAGCTTGGCGTCACTTATCTAAACTGGAATACATCCACTACATTGATTGCTTCAGAGCGAACCTTGAAGAGAGAACAATGGAGAGAGAGATACATCCTTTGATCTTTGATATTTTTGGGAGGTGCAATTTGCTGAGCAAAATTGGATATTGAGCGTGGCACTGGACCATCTTAATGATGACTTTAACTGTAGTAGCGGCACAAAGGATATTCCACTAAGGAGGTTTTTAATCTCCAAAAATAGCTCCAAAAAAACATACTACTACACGGTAGGTGGGCCCATGAAAAGACGTTGCCACTAGGTGTTTTGCCTATTGCGATTCACTTTAACATACAATGCTTCTGTAGAACAAAAAAAATTCCAAATAGAAGCATCTAAAAAAACAGAGGCACTTTTGAAGGGGTTTGGAGAACAATTATTTTTTTTTACTATAAATATTAGAAAAAAATTGGCCAAGTGATGGGTAGAGCTAGAAAAAAAAACAAGTAGTGAAAACTTGTTAAAAAATTATCCAAGAGAAACCACCAGAGAGACCAGACCTTTACTAATGCAATGAATCAGATTCGAGAAAATAACTTCAAAAGAAAACTTGAATGTATGCAAAAACTATCCTAGCTCTGATACCATGTTAGAAACATTATTCTATTCAAAGAAGGAAATAGTTATGCAGTACATCACAAGAATGTAGTGAATCTCAATAGACTGATTTATTATTCCATGGGATCAACTTTGCATAAATAGCAAAGTTGATCAATGTGATCCGTTGGATTACAACAACTCAACTAGTCTAAATTGAGAGTTCACCTAACTCATGGAAGAGTGGTAACTCAAGTAACACTCTCCTATTAGAACTTAAGAGAACAAATATTTATTCTAACAGCAAAGGGATATTTGATTCAGATGATTCTTGGACCAATTTATATGGATTTTCAAGATTTTTAAAATGAGTAGTCATATGAAGGATTCCAAATAGTATTGATGGAGATATAACCCTATAAAGTTATCCATATAGAACAAGGGTAGTGATAATTTTTTTAATCATGGAAAATAAAATTCCAAATATTTTTCAACTAAGGTTTGAAGCGTGGGAAGAGCAATGGAGGACTAGGGTATAAGCAAAGTAAGAAATTTTGTCTAGACATGGAATTTTTAGTTAGGTTTCATTTATCCCTTCATTATCTTAGAAGTTTTTCTTGCAAATTGTTGTAGGTTTACTTTCAAATAATATAATTGTTATAGGATATTCTGGTATATTTTAGTATATTTTGAGTTATAGTTTTCTTCCCATGTACTGATTTATAGATAAATCCTTAGAATCATCCCTTATAGTAGAGTTTAGGGAGGACCTCACGGAGAAAATATCCTTATTTCTAAAATATAAGGAATTCATTGGTAAATTTAATGGGTCTTGGCTAGCGACTTTGACTCTAAGAAAATGGATTGATAGGAGTTGAAAGTCTCCAAGAATGAGTCTATCATTTCTTCCCAAAGGTTTATTCCTAGCTATTTTTTGTTCCATGGAGGAAGATATAGAATCATGAAAGGGGGTCCTTGGTTTATGGGAAGTGTAGGACTCTTTTGTACATATCGGTATGAAGGCTTTACACCTAGAAATGCAAATCTATCCATAGTACTAATATATATCAAAATGTAAGGGTTGCCTATTGAATTCTAGGAAATGGATACCTTCAAGGCAATAGGAAACACTTTGGGAGAATTCCTTGAGATTTAAAAAACTATAACAAATGGATTCTTGGATATTTATGCCTGGATATGGGTCATGATTGATATCAATAAACCTTGACCAAAATAAATCATTCTTAAGTATGGGGTAAATTATGGGCCTAAACCATAGATTATGAAAATAAATCTTTTAGATGTAGAATATGTCATGATGTGGGGCATATTGAGAGATCATGCCCTAAGAAGAGTTCAACATAAACATATGTAGAAAATCGTAAGAGAAACTTACAAATGGATACAGATGAGGATGGTTTTCAACTTCCAAAAAATAAGTCCAAATAGATGAAAGTAAATAAATAGTGGAGACTAATAAGTAAGGATATTGGATGAAATAATAATTCTTTAATATTTTAGCCTACGAAGAAAAAGCATATCATAAATTAGAGGACATGGTACAATAGGATCAAAATATCAACAAGGAATTGTCTACTCAATATGATCCTGATTTAGGATTGAACATTCTTGCTAAACCTAGGGGATGTACCTCATTAAATTTAGAAAACTCTCTTGAAGTTCCATGCACCATTCAGGAGAAAGAAAGTGGTAGAGAAAACATAATGTTAAATGTTAATACCTCTACCATTGACAAGGAAATACCAAAAAAAGAGCAAGATAAGTCAAAATTTTCCTTAGAAGAGCCAAGAATATTGAGAAATAGAATAATAAGACCTACTTCCAATACTAGTAAGCCAAAAAGAGGAAAAACTTTAAATTATCAAGCAAGATTCATGGAAGCAAGAGCAAACATAGAGAAAGGAACACAATTTAAGTTAGTTGTACTTCTCTTTACTAAATAGAAAATTGATATTGATAATTTATAGGTGGGGCTAGTAGCCCCTAACGAGACATGATTACCAACTCATAGAATATAAGGTGTGTTAATACCCCCTCAAAGTAGAGGTGTATCAAGGACCTCTATTTAAGTAATAAGACCGATATTCTTTGTATCTAGGAAACTAAAATGACAAAGGAAGAAGTTTCCAAAACTATGAAAGTAGTATGGGCAAGATGTGAATGGGATATTGTGGATTCAAAAGGAGCAACATGGAGAATTATAACATGTTGGAATCCAATTACAACCTCCTATGAAACCATTCATAAAATTAGGTATTGAATAGCCTCATTAGTCACATACCTACAACTTTGTCAAGCAAATCAGAAGTATGGAGTGGGATTGAAGCCTTTATGAGAAGTAAATACCAAGAAACCCAATTCATGATCATAGGAGATTTTAATTCCATAACCAAGTTGGATGCAAAATTTGGAGGAATTAGGAAAATAACCTAAAGTATAAGAGATTTCTTAGCTTTTATTCAAAACAATAATCTATGAGAGGTTGAGTCTGAAGAGGACAATTATACATGGACCAAAAATAGGATATGCTAGAACCTAATAGCAAAAAACATAGATAGATGCATATTGTTATATCATTGGCTAAATGAAGGCACTTGTGCTAAAATAAATGTCTTGACAAGGATTGGTTCAGATCACCATCCAATAAGAGTTAAAATGGTGGTAAGTGAATTCAAATAAATCATATTTTAAATATGAGCATATGTGGGAATACCATCCTCAATTTATTAATATGATAGCATAGACAGGAAATTCTTCAAGAAATGGTGGGTTGTATACACTTCCAAAACAAATTAAATCAATGATATCTAGATTAAAACAATGAAACAAGAACACTTTAGAGAACATTTTGAGAAGAAAGAAGAACTAACAGAGAAATTTTCAAAATTCTAAAAAATTGAGCACAATAATGCAAGCTCAGAGGAAAGGAAGTTGTTTAGTGAATATCATAATATTTTCAGTAAGGAAGATAAATTTTGGAGAATAAAATTGAGACAAACTTGGTTAAAAGAAGGTAAAAACACAATTTTTTATAGGATGGCAATAGTATAGAGATCAACATCTATAATTAGTAGAATTAATTAGTATAAGGTATTTGGATTGAAAAATAAAGAGATATCAGAAAGGATGAAAGTCTTTTTTACTAGAATATTCTAGGATCATAGGAGAATTAAGTTCTCAATGATAAACTACTACAATAAGTCCCTTTAGTTATAATAGATGAAGACAATAGTAAATCAATAAAGCCTCTTACACTGGAAGAAGTTCATTTGGATATTTTCTCTTTTGATAAGGATAAATCCTTAGGTATAGATGGACATTGCAACATTCTACTATCATAATTATGATATAGTGAAGGATTCTTTATTTTGTTGCAGTGGAATAGTTTAAGGTTAAACAATACATACCTTAAAAAAAATGCAACATATCTCACCCCAATTCCAAAAAATAAGAACGTAGAATCATTTGATTCATTTAGGCCCATAAGCCTATGTAAAATGGCATATAAGATAATCTCCAAAATAATGGAAAATTAGTTAAGACCACTTTCAGAAAAAAATATTTTAGAAGAGCAAGGAGGATCTGTGAAAGGGAGACAAATTTTGTATGGGATCATACTAGCTCATGAAGTAATGCATCCAATAATCTCTAGAAAAGAGAGAACAATGATCTTAAAAATTGATACGAATAGAGCCTATAATAGGGTTAAATGAGATTTTCTTTTTGCAAAATTAAAATAGTTTGGATTTGGGAATAAATGGGTTAGATGGATTAAAGCTTTTGTATCTATAGTATCATATTCAGTGTTGGTCAATGGGGTATTAACAAAATCATTTAAAGCCAAGAGGGTCCTTAGATAGGGAGATATTCTATCACCATATCTATTCATTATTATGGTAGAGGTATTGGAAAATAAATTGACGAAGGCATACAAATATGGCCTTATAAACATACTTAAGGCTAGTAATAACATTGACAACATCACCCATCAACAATTTGTAGATGATACAATCCTTTTTAGGAGGGTAAGAAAAAATGAGTCCAGAGTTTTGAATAAGTTATTAAAGGAATATGTAAGAGTGTTAGGGCAAAAAGTTAAGAGGAAAAAATCCAAAATTTACTTCCTAAACACTCCAGCTAGAATCAAAGTAGGGATGTACATGTTAATTCATATGGAGGAGGTGAATTTGCTAGCAATATATCTAGGGATGCCCTTATTTGAGGGAGAATGAGGATAGAATTGTGAAATCCAATTATAAGTAAAGTTTAGAATAAACTACAAGCATGGAAAGGTAGATAGTTATCATTAGCAAGAAGAGTGTAACTAATTAAATTAGTCTTACAAGCCATTCCAACATATTATATGTCCTTGTATATTATGCCAAAATCGATAGAAAAAAGTTTAATCTATATTATGCAATAAATATTACATGATAAAAGGATATTTCCTTTGGTGAAATGGAGCAAGGTGTGTGATGATAAAACTAGGGTAAGTCTTAGTTTTAAGAGTTCTTATGGATGCAAACTTAGCTCTAAGGGGGAAAGTAATTTAGATGTTGTACAAAGAGATCCAAAGACAATGGGCAAGAATTATTCTATGTATGTTGAGCTCAATGATCCAAGCTTAATATTCATTACATTCTCACTACCATATGGTTCTACTCTATGGAACAATTTTAAAAATCAATTGATCTAGTGAATAAATGTCTAAGATGGGTGGTGGTAATAGAGAAAAAAAATTATTTGGATGGATACTTGGCGCGATAAAAAGACCACTAAATCTAGATCCAATTTTGAAACCATTAATGAGATTACTTCAATACATATATGGTGATAGGGTTTAAAACATTATGTACAAGGTTTAGGAAGGAATATACAAATGGAAAAATATATTTTTTTACAAGTATACTAGATATTGTTGTTAGGAGGTAGTTGACCATAAAGATAAAATAGTGATTATTTTAAGGGAAGTCAAGGATAATCTAATTTATGAGTCGAATAGCTCAAGAGAATGCACAACAAGAAGTGAATATAGTGTAAAGAACCAACAAAATAGAAATACCACAAGAATATGGAGAGATATTTGGGATAGCCGTAGCATTCCAAAAGTCAAAATGTTTGTATGGCTAGTAGGTCATAGGAAAATTTTATCTTGGGATAACCTAATGAAAAGAAGTTTTTATGGCCCTTCACGATGTGTTCCATGTAAAATGGAGGAGGAGAGTAAATACCATATCTTGGGATACTATTCAATAGTCTGGGAACTATGGCAATGGATTCTTAATATGTTTGGTAAATGCATGGTGATGAATGATAAAATTGAAGAATGGTTAAAACAATGGTAGAGCACTTTTAGAAGTGAGTCATTATAGATGTTATGGGATACATCAAAAGGTACAATACTTTGGATTGTATGGATGGAAATGAACTAAAAAATATTTAAAAGAAATAAATGTAGTTTAGAGGTAATGAAAAGGAATATTTTTTTATCCATAAAGGAGTCTAAATCAACCCTATCAACTCACCTAGTCCCTAATATTGAATTAGAAAGCCTTGATAGATGGACTCAAGTCATCAAATGGAATTATGATGTTGGGTATAGGAGAAATAAAAGGAAGGTAAAGAATATAAATTAGAACCCATAAAAAATGGAGTTGTTTAATTTGAATTTTTATGGAGCATCTAAAGGAAATCTAAAATCAGTAGGAGAAATAATAAAAAATAATAGGGATGAGATTTTATCACATTATGCTTTCAATAGTGGATTTAAGACAAATAATGAAGTTGAAGCTTGGGTGATTTTGGAAGGGCTAAAAATATGCAGACAAAAAAATGAAATTGAGTATGGATGGAAGGCGATTCACTAATAGTAATAAATGCAATTTTGAGGAAAGCAAAGGCTTCATGTAACATACAAGAGATTAATGTGGAAATAAAAGATAGTTTGAAGAAATCTAGTTTACACATACGTTAAGGGAAGGGAACAAATGTGTAGATAGGCTAGCCAATGTAGGGGTTTTGATAGAGGATTGTGAAAATTTCTCTTTTCCATGGTTAGAGGAAGTAGTAAGTTTAGATGAAGATGACAAGAAAATATTGATTGTTTAAATCAAATAATGATTAAGTTTTACTATAATATTTTTCATTGGTAATATTTGTTGTATTTTATAATATTAATGTGTTTTCATATAAACTATTTATTATAGTTCTTGTGGTTGCACTTATGCTTTAAGAAGGAAACTAATAGTGTAGATTTTGTAAAGTGAGCTATGATAGCATGAATTTTTGAAAATATCACTCAACTAAGATGCATTCCATAGTTAGTAGAGGTGGGTTTTTGGTATTGTGAAATTTGATGCAAGAAAATATCAAGAAGGAGGATGTTGAGTTATGGAATATTTGTATTTACAAAGAAAATTGAAGAAAAATCAAAAAAATAAAAATCAAGAATTCAGAGTTGTAAGCTTACTGCAGTGGTAAGGGATTTGGCCTCTCTTTGAGATGTCTAAGGTTCAAATCCCACTCAATATGAGGGGACTGGTATCCCTCATAAAAACTTGTGTAAACTCATTGAAAAAATCAAGAATTCAGATTTTTTATGAAAATAAATGTAAGTATCTAGCTATAACAACCCAATTGAGATGAGAATTGAATTTTTTGTAAACTCGCTCTAAAGGAGAGATTTACAATTTTTCAAGGGTGGGGGACTTGAGTACAACCCCTTTTTCTCCAACAAAAATAAAAAACATGACATAATGAAAAGTATTCAATTACACTTAACTTTAAAATGTTATATTTTATGGATATTTGATTATTATGATAAAAATAGACTAATTTCAAAAAAAGTGTTGCAAATATGATAGTTCATGCTCCAAGAAGCATAAAATAAAAATATCATTCAAGAGAAGGTGATAGAGCCATGAGTAGTAGATATATTAGAGGAACCATACACACACATCATTCATGAATTACATGAAATGATGTGTACTTGAACGATTTTCATACTCTTCTCTAGTTTTTTTTTTAATTCATGTGTGTTGAACCTTGTATTTTTGTGAAATAAAAATTTATCCCAAAGTTAGAACAAGGGCACTTTGATTTTTTGCAAGGTAAAGTCATATTTTATTTTTCATGCATATATTTTAATTTGCTTGGTTAGGGAAAATGAATTCTTATGTCTTGACCCCGTGAAAGGTTTTCGAGGGAACCTTGTATCCTTAGCAAAAAGTAAATTTAATCTATAAGTTGGTAAAGTGTTTGTGAGGAGTCTTGCGTGTTTCCTTTGAAATTCTTGATAGGGTTTTGATTCTTAAGCACCAAATCTATTTTGGGATGGGAATGAGAGACTCAATTCAAACCTTTCCTTGAATTGGAACCACAACATGAGCACTTGGACCCTTCTTATATTCTAGAGAAGGCCCTATATTTGGAAACCTCAAGCCTATGAGAAGGAAGGAGGTGAAAGAAGTAATGGAATTGGAGGTAAAGTTGTGGTAGGAGCAACCTTTAGGTCATAGACCCTCTTGCATTTCCTATTGCTTTATATTTTATTTATATAATATTGTATTGTATAATTAGTAGGAGTTATAAATAAATTATTGGCTAATGTAAGTCCACTATGATGTAAATGTTACTTATTGTACGAAGGAGTTAATAAATATGTAACTATTTCTTTATTAGGAGTTACTAGCTTGGGCCCTCCACTTGCATGTGGACCGACCCTTGAGCATTAGGGTTAGGGTAGATAAAGATCCTATATAAAGGCAAGGGTGAAAATAGAATGGGGGAGTATTCTTTACAAACAATATGGCTCATGAAATGGAGGTCTTGTGGAGTGATTATTTCTATAAGGAATAATATTGGTAATATTTTGTCCGTGGGTCTAGGTGGATTGGCAAGTTGGGGTGCTTACCGAGAGGAGACCTAGGTTCCAATCCCACGGGCTTGCCCATGCACAGACAAGTAGCCCAGATCCGATTCCTCTGAGTGGTGCGCCAGATTGATGACGACGGTGCAACCCCTATGCGTCCGGCGGTCCCCATCTCATGCCAGGTTACCATGTATCGAGACGGTGGAAGTCCCGGGAGCCTTCGTAGATAGTTTGAACCCTACCATTTGTGCTGGTAGTTACTAAAAATCATGATTGTAACCATTGCTTCTATATATCAAAAAAATATTGGTAATATTTTATATTAAGGGTATTTTCTTATCTTATATTTTATGTATTAATGACTATGGTTAATTTATTTGGTATATATGCACAGTAGTAAATGAATTTTTTTAATGATAAGTAGAGGTTTAAAACATTACTTTTACAATTTTATGTAACATTCGAGAATATGAAAGGGTACTATGTTAGATATGGATTTTTCCATTTGAATGTTTATTTGAAATACCTTGTTAAATTAGTATAGAGGTTGCATGCATTAGGAAGTTAGGAGCTCTAATCGAGGAATAAATAAAGTACTACATGGATGCATACACTTTATTTTACAGTTATTGTATATTGAAAATCCTATTTGGCACTTAATGTATAGTAAATACCTTGTTTTGCTTTAATGTACGACAATACTATATTTTACACAATGAGCACTCTATTTGCATTTCATATATTGTATATACTCCTTTTATAGTGAATACCTTGGTTTATTTTATATGTATTGAATACCTTGTTATGGATGGATGCATTTAGTAATATTATTTTGTAAATCTTGTTGTAGCCCACCTGGGTTGGTAAGAATCTAAGACCATGGATGTGTTTGGGAAGAGGTACTTAAGGATGGGATAAAATAGTTACCCTCTAGTTATAAAAGATCTATATATGGGGGAACAAATGAGGGGTTTTATATAGAAAAGTATTGTTTGTGATATTTTCCACTTGAAATGTATCTTGTTATAAACTTGAGCCATTTACCTTTATCCCCTATTTTTTTAACAACCAAGCTAAAATAGAGGGTCTCGGAATAGAATCCTAAAGACTAGAAATAAAAGGCTCATGAGTATGATAATTTTTATGTTTTATGGGGTAGAATAGGAAGTAGTTCCTTTGTATGATGTGCTTCATGTAGAACTTGAGAGAGAGGCAAGGGAATTTTAAAGTGGGATCTTGTGAGAATATTGCTTTATTTTGGTCAAGGGATGTTAGACCATGCATTACCAAGGAGAGACCTCAATGTTGATTGTCATAGCTATTTTGGGTTTGTGAGTGCATTAAAGGAGAAAAGCTCGAGGAATGATATCAAATCCTATGTTGCATTCATATTGATTGCTACCTTGATTATTAAATCAATTGTTATACTATGTGTTATAAATTCCATCCATTATATTTAATTATATTTGTTATAAGGGAAATCTCCTTGGTTGTATTGCAATCATATCTACTTGGATGTAATACAATAATTATTGATGTACTTTTTTTTTTTTTTTAAAGCGAAAAACCCCTTACGAAGCCGCCTTGGTCTGAGAGACCACGAACAGGGGGTTCTACACCGTCAAAGTCACCCGGGGGTCGCCCTGCCCGCACCAACATTATCAATTGGATTTTAGATACCCAATTCAGATTTTTGGTAGGGTGGATATTTGAACCTAGGACCTCCCTTGGAGGATTGCCCTCTCCTCTCCAACTCACCTACAACACCTGGGTTATTGATGTACTTCAACTATATCTGCTTGGCTATAATGCAAAATATAATTGTTGTAATTACAATTCATTCTGCTTGGATGTATTTCCATAATGACTATTGTAAATACAATTTATGTTGCTTGTTGTATTGCAATGATAATTATTGTAGATGGTATCAATCTTGCTTGTTGTTTTATAGTTATAAATATTATAAGGAGATAAGTTATTAATGGTATATTCCACTTTCATTTATTGTTGTAAATATATTATATTATTGCAATACACTTCTTTTAGACTATTGCATTGCTTCCACAACTAAAGCCTAAGTAGTGGGTATCATAGCAATATTTTTGTTGCATTATAGATCATTGTTGCCAAAAAATAAAAAGAAAAAATGAAGGGAATTATTTAAATGATGATGCTTGAGTATAAACAATCTACATAAATGGATGAAGAGATTATAGTATCTTGCTTATGCACCATGGACTAGGCGTAATACTCTGGATTATACACTAGGGGATGGTACATACAATTGTTGATGGAATATTAATGGCATATTTATCACCTAGAAGTGCAAGTTGATCATTTCAATTAAGATTATATATAGTTATGAGTATATACTTATAAATCCATCGAATGGAATGCATGTTTGTGTGGACTACATTATATAGTTCATGTATTTCTAACTGGATTTGGTTTTGTGTATCTAATTCTTTGTGAAGGGTAAGGAATTCCTCGTGAAGTTGATATGGGGATATTCATATGAGTGTCTTATTTGGTTGGTAAATAAAGCACCCAAATTATGTTTTCCCTTTGTTGATACCAGTAAGTTAGATAAGGTTAATAATCACTTTCATGAAATTAAGTATTGAGCATGTTTTGATATAAAAGCAACTTATAAATTTTGCAATCAATTCATTTTGTATGACTCATGTACAACACTGTATTAATATTGAATGAGCAATTAATTTTCTTGAGAGTATCATAGTAGAATGACAATTTAGATTAACTACGATATAGTGGCCCTTCTATTTTTGCTTGAACTTAGCTAACTACATGTTGTTCTACTTATGAGCTAAGTGTGGATTCATATAGTGATGCACTATATTATATGAAGATGATTGTAGCATTATTTTTAAACCAAATAGGATTGTAACTCAATCCTTTTGATGTACATGAAAATAGATCTTTCTTGTATGATTGGCAATGGACTATAATAATTCCTCATGTTTCCTTTCTATGTTAAACTGATAAAAGTGTTACAATGATATTTGATCTTAAATAAAAAAAAACTTTTAATAGCAATGATAGACTGGATTATTTTAGTATAGCTTAAGAAACATTAGGTTATTATACCACAAATCTCATACAAAAGCAAATACAACAATTCTCTTTGTATTGTAAATATTGATGGAAGATCTTTTGTATTAGACTAGTAGCATAAATAGGTCTATTATTACTCACAAATTTAAATTAATGATCCATGAGAAAAATTATAATTTTAAGGAACAAAACTTATCATTTTAATCTTATGTTGCAAATACTTAATTGTTCATTAGTGATATATGATACATTTATATTTATCCTAGGAAGAGGCTAGATACTTAACATGATGATAGACATAAACCCAAATATAATTAATGCCAAATGATCATGATACGGTATATTGAAACTATTATAGCACATGGATGGAATCAATGAAAAAATCCTTAAAGATCTAAAACTTAGATTTATGGCAATGGGTTAACTGTAGATCTGGACGACTATACAAAGTGGAACATGGAACCCAAAGTTAGGATGATTGAAGCAACTCATGGCTTTATTGAATGGTTAAAATATACAATTTCAGATGCTTAAGAAATATTTAGCATAATATTATTTAAATAATTTATTTTTTAATTAATAGGCCTAAACTCCCTACCAATTTTAGGTAAATTTAATTGGTAGTTGTCACACTTAAGGAATTACATCAATTAGTTGTGTAATATATTGGAATCAACTACTATATAGTGCAATACAAGTATATATCTAATAGATATGATGATTGTTACAAGAGGAAGAGTGTCATCAAGGACTTTATCAGCCCAACCATAACCAACAAGATTGCCAATGTTAGCTCCCTTCATGAGATTTGTGACCCTCCAACAAATTTGCATATGTGTAATAACAGTGGGATAGAGAGAAAAATATTTAATTCATATATATATTTATGCATCCCATATAAGCAATGTATTTATAAACAATGAACATATGATTACACAATCATAGCTTTTCACAAAGTTTTATGTATAGCAATCAAATCTATACCTAATATAAGTACAACTATTATGCATTCACTATAAGCATCCATTAACACTTAATACATACTAATATGTAATCAAACATCATCTATTAAATGCAACCATCTATGCATGTAACAAAGTTAGCAAGATTATTCCGTATGCTCATCCACAGAAGCCTAGATATCCAACATGCTCTCATAAATGCATTCAGTTCTATTCTAGTAAATATGCATTCAGGTTTGACAAACATATAACTCTCGTTGGCCTTTTAATGAGGTAAAGAAATTTTGAATCAACATCAACATGCATATTAGTTTTCTTTCTCTAATGATGCGTATAATTATTTGTATAAATAATGCACTTATGCTCATCTCTATTGATGTGTATAACTAATAAAATTAGCAATACATTAGCACTTGTCCCCATCGATTCCTATGTGTATTAAACTCAAGATACATGATACATAGCAAAATTGCATTAGCCTTTATTTAGTATTAATATCAACATCAAAAAATTGCATAGTAACAATACAAAACCCTTTTCCTTATGGATGATGTATCCTAGTTTACAATCAACAATAGTGGTATACATAACAACATGCATTGTCACCTATCCAAATCCACTCTTTTGATGATACATGCAAGTATTGGGTTTTATAACTTTTAAATACATAGAAAATTATTTTCCCATCAAAATTTGGAGAAGCATACAAGTATAAAAAATAATATTATCATATTATCCCCTTATCTAAGTTTGGAGATGCATACAAGTATTGAAAACAATATTAGTAGATTATCCTTTTATCTAAGTTTGGAAATACATATAAGTATTGAAAGCAACAACAACATACTAGCCTTTCATTAACATTTTCCCTTCAATAGACCACATGGCTTCAAACACAAGTACTTATTACAGAGTAGTAAATCCCTCATGGGTAATGTTGTACAAATAGAGACAACAACTTGACAATACCATCTTACAATTTTAAATTTCAATACATTGTATAATATCTTTAGTTTAGACCATTCAGACTAGATATTCTATGTATTAAATGTTTTTTCCATTACATACTATTCCAAAATAGCACAAACTTTATTTAATAAAAATATTTACCTAAGGATAGATTTTCCAAGATATTTATCACTACAAAAATTTGAATTCAATGATAGTTTTTACATCCATGACTTGTGTAGTTCTATGTCCACTTACTGATAGTATTAACAAAAAAATAGTACAACTAATATTAGTCCTAAGTTAAGACATTTGAAGTTTCAAGAAAATAAATAAATTCTTTAAAAAACTCAATTATTTCCCATCAACTAAAGACTCCTCAACACTAACATGGTTGAGAAATGAGAGGTCATATTTTTGGATGGCAACAAATATTTCAAGACAACAAAATTCCTTTAACTCATCAAACTATACAAGATTGTTCATAACAATAGTTGGTGCCTAACAAGAATTTGTCACTCATTTTGTACATTATAAACCTCATAAAATTTAATATCCATCTCAAATCAAGCATGCATTCATATAGAATTACAAACATGGACCACATAACAATATATATTTTTAAAGCTATATGGCCATAATCAAACTTTTTGAAAAATGAAAGTCCTACCTTTCTATTTAACAAAGGTCAATTTCATGCAAATTTATTGGATCTAATAGACACCCTAGTTGACAATACCCATAATTAAGACATATGCATACATTTAGCCTTTGAAACATAGTGGTTCTTGAATCTAAGGGAGAAACAACTTTATAACCCAAAAGGAATAGAATATCCATGGCTACCCTTGGTTATTTTTAAACTAACTTGGGTATTGGTACTTTTAGAAATCAATCTATATAAGTTTGAAATGCAATGAGATTACAAGTTACAAGTGGCATATGCCTCTTTCTATGTTAACTTAAGAAAAACAAGCTTTACCCATAAAACCTAAAATGCATGAAAAATAAAAGGCATGAATCTATTATCAAATGGTATGATCTCAACTAGCTAAACACCTTGACTTTCAAAGAGGAGACCCAAGTTCAAATATTTCCAAGCAGTACATGCATAAATGCCAAGCTATTGTAATATGACTATGTGGTCATGATAATATGGGTGGGGCCCATTTCAATACCATATAACCAATTTAAAAAAACATTTATATATTATCAAATGGCATGATCTCAATCACTTAAGTTCATCAAGAGTTAAGTTTGAATATGCCAAGAGATATGCATAATTGCCAAGTTTTTTAATACGACTATGTGATGATGATATAATACGGTTGGGGGCCATTTCAATCCCATGTAACCAATTTAAAATGACATTTTTATCATAAAATTAGAATAGAAATATTCATAAAGGATTATTTTATCATATTGCATGAAAAGCAAGTACTGTAGAATGCAATTAATTAAAGGAATTTTTAATTGAACTCAAGTAAAATAAGAAATTAGTTCCAAAACTATAAATTTAGCTCAAGAAGCTCAATATAGTAACTATAAAGAGCCGAAAAACAAGGCATAACTTTAAAATTCTATAGAAAAAATTCCATAATCCTCCAAATCCTCTTCCATGTTCCATATATTTGCTCTCTCCCAACTAAGCATGTCTTTTATGCTACAATTTCCTCCATAATAAAACCCTTAGCAACATACCAAAAGTCTCATCCATTTCATGAAGGGTATAACATTCAAATGCTTGAACTAGATAAGGATTCAAAGGTATGTTTATTGCATGTACACCATCTAGCACCCCATTAGGTGTAATATGGAGATAAATTCCCAACACAACACTCCTTCCTCCTTCTCCCCTCTAAACCCTGACACTCAAAAAGTAAAATGGGGGTATTCATAAATATTAGACACTAAATATACAATAAGAAATTTTATGATAACAACCCTAAACTAAGCACCTCCCAATTTAAAAATAAGATAAAGTAAAATTATGAATAGTATGATGCCCTCTGCCCTTAACACTAGGAAAATAAGAAATTTCTTTAAAATGGAAACTATACCACCCTTAATGGGACTTTTTCCAAGGAGTAGGTCTATTTTAATGTTGCTAATGAATGACGAGTGAAAGCAATTCCATTATACAAGTCATCACAAATGCTCAAATATATTACTAATAAAATTATAAGATTTACAAACATAAACACAAATACCATATGATGTCATATAATGCATTGTTAAATCAACACAATTATTATGAGATATAAATGCAATGATTCTATTATGTGATGTATGTAATTGTATTCTTTCTATTCATGTCATTGTTATAAATGTGTTTCGCTTAAATGACGCCCTTCCTCACTTGGTCTAGTAGAGGGTAACCCTAACAACCATTTGAACCATGTAATTGATAGTCAAATTTATAAAAAAACACCTTACGGTTGTTGACATCAAAATGACCATTTAAACTATTTGTGCAAGGCATTATTGCAATTAAGGCATCTTATAAAAATTAAATGAGTATGCATAATTCTCATCTCTAATACTTTCATACTACTAAGAATAATATGTTGAATCAATGCCATGTCATTTTTTAAGCTATATAACATAGGAAAATAAATGATATAGATGGTTTCAAAAAAAATTGGATGTGACATAATCATAAAGTAAGTATTTGTTTGCACATAAGTATGTATATCCATTCTATTTATTTAATATCTCTTATAAATCTGTGAGTTTAGATTTTATTTTTTTCTTTCAAATGCATTACCAAAGGATGTGGGTGAAAGAGACTATTAGATGTATGTATCAATTATGTATGTGCCAATATTTTATGAAGGAACTACTCATTGGATTTGTTGTGAATGCTTTCAACCATAAATTTATGAATTCTTCTTTATCTTTTATTTTTCATGTTATTAGGTGGCATCATTTGTATGTTACGAGTTATAAGAGGGTGTCAAAGCACTAGGAAATATGTCTCAATAAGAATTATAGTAATGAAATAGGGAGTAAATTGTGTCAATGTTGGCTTGAAGAAAAAATGATAAAAAAAAATTGCAATTATGAGACTCTGCCCCCTAACTCCTTGAAAAACGTGCACATTTCTTGAGGGGGAGGAGGATGGCTTGAGGAGGAAGCCCATATACCTAGGAGAAAAGAGAGAAACAGGAAAAAAGGAGGAGAAAATTATTAGACCCTGAAAAGGAGGAGAAGATTTGGGGGAGGCTGGGAAGCGGAGGATTCCGAGCCTTCTATAGCGCACTCGGATAATGGCAGATGGATAATCGAGACTGCCCAAATTGCCAAACTCGTTTCGGCCATATCTCACTCATCCGGACTCGGATTGAGCTAAAATTTTGAGGGTAGATGCCTGAAAAACCCTAGAACGTCTCCACCAATTTTCATATCATTTGGAGCAACACAGATCCTAGCGCATCCCTATGTGTGAACGAGATATTTGGCAAGTGGCTATGCGAGGGTTTCATCTGGGTTGAGTGCAAGCAGCTCCAGAGGTTGGTTTTTAGGGCCTTCGGGCCCTAGCGGCCAATATTTTTGTGGTTTATGCTCAATATTTTAGCAGGAAATGTTGCGGGGGATACAAGATGGGTTAGAAATTTGTCTTTCAACAGATCATACTGTGAACTTGAGTGACAACGGCTTCCAATTTGCTGCACAAAAGAAAAGTGAAAACCATACCTTTCCACGGCGTCTAGGGCAAGGATTAAAGAGATCACGAAACAAGTTTCAAGAAGTTGATCAAAAAATGGCTCATATCTCAAGTGAATCTGGTGCTAAGGTGCACCCACAAAATAATTCTACTATGAAAACCCCTGTCAAGGGTAAGAATTTCGAAGACTCGGTCCCAAAAATGAATTTTAGGGATGCCCTTCGTGGTGGACAGACCTCGGCCCAATGCTAATATCAATATTAGGGCTTCCCATAAACCTCTAAGAATGCCTAAGATTGATCCCAGGAAAATGGAGTCGGGATGTCTTAAAGCAGTGATGGAACTCCTATTGTTAAGCTTGATATGGGTAACATTCGGACTGGCATTGAAGATTTGGAAAAAAGAGGACTAATTTGTCGGTTCGTGGGTTTTCGTTCGAGTCTATCTCGCTTTCAAAGTCCGGGCTGCAAAAAGCTGGAAAACTAAAGGTGAGTTACAAATCTCTATTTATCCAAATGGTTATTTTCTTGTTTTATTTGCTAATAATGAAGATAGAGAGAAAACTTTTCAAGGGGGTCCTTGGTTTTTTGGAAGGGCGAGGGCTTTTCATGAAGCCCTGGCATACTAAATTTAAAGCCGAAGAAGAGATGCCTTCTATAGCTCCCGTGTGGGTTAGACTCTTTGGCCTCCCTATTGAATTTTGGAATCCTACTATTTTTTCTTCAATTGGAAACTCTTTAGGAACTTTTATGATGACTGCTGATTGTACTCAAAATTTTGAACATATTATTTATGCTCGGATTTGTGTTTTAATGGATTTTGACAAACCCCTACCTAAAAATATCACATTACAATTTGGGGAAGACACTTGGGAGCAAGTAGTGGACTATGAGAACATTCCTTTTCGTTGTAGAATTTGCCATGAATATGGTCATTTGGCAGTGCTTGCCCAAATAAAATTCCTGATCAAAAGAAAGAAGATATAAACTCAGCGGGTTTCCAAATACCTAAGAAGAAGAACACTAAAAAAAAACCGAGTTATGAAGGATCAATCAAAGTCATCCGCTAATATGTTTGAAATCCTTTCCACAAATGATGTCCCAAGTGAGGAAGAGGAAATAATGGAAACTGAAATCTTAGAAACACAATTTAAATATGAAGGGAAGAACTCAGAGACAAACCAACAAATCAAAGGTTTTCAACAAAAAAAAAAGGAGAAAATTTACACAAGAAAAACAATATTTCAAATGTCAAAACTTCAAATAATGCAAGTCCCAATATAGACTCCGTTGAACCATCTAGTAAAATTTTGGTTGTGTACGAGCATTCTTCAAGGTTAGAAGCCATCTCAGATTCAATTGGAATAAGTCAAGAAATAGGGAAAAAAAATTGAAGATGGATTCTAATCAAAAAGTAGGTCGCAAGACCAATCAATATCATATGGTAAAAGAAGGTGAAAAGCTTGTAGAGGAAGGTAAGATTAATGCCCTTCCCAAATTTTTTAGCCCTGGTATTAATGAAGATCATCACTTGGAATATTAGAGGACTCAAAGGGAGTCTTTCAAAACAAAATGAAATTAGAAGAATGATTCAGATAAATCATCCACATCTTGTTTTCCTTCAAGAAACAAAGATGTCAATGGAGGATATGGACTTAATTGCCGATAAAATTTGGCCGACTGGAAAAGTGGTTTCCCTCGGTTCCCAAGGGACTTCAGGTGGCATTGCTTGTCTTTGGGACCCAAAAGAGGTAGTTATTCACCATATGGTTGGCGGTTGGGGTTTGTTGGCTATAGCTATTCAAAGTAGACATTCCAACCAGATTATGCTCTGCATTACTGTTTATGCTCCGACTTCTTTGGAGGAAAAAAGAAGACAGGGGAAGGATATTACTCATATTATCTCTCATTTTCCTAAAGCTTGGATCTTGATCGGAGGAGATTTCAATACCATCCTCTCTCTGGATGAGAAAAGGGGGGGAAATAGAAATTTGGACAAAAGCAATGACCTCATGAGCGAATATATTGCAAACCTCCATCTTGTGGATATCCAACTAGATAATGGCCTTATGACTTGGTCTAATAGAAGGCAAGGCTTAGCTTGTATAATGGAGAGATTGGATAGGTTTTTGCTCTCTGAAAATTTCTTAATCCATGGTCACATTCCTAAAGTGAAGACTCTTAATAATGTCTGGTTCGGATCATTGGCCGATCATGGTGGAAATGTGGAAAACCAATGTGAGTTTCTCTCCTTTTCATTTTCAATTAATGTGGCTTAGAGACATTTCCTTCAGACCTCGTGTGCAACAATGGTGGAAGGAAGGTAAACCTAGGCATGGGACTAAGATGTTCTGTTTTGCCAAAATACTGCAATACATTAAATCCAAAATCAAGACTTGGAACCGGAAAGAGTTTGGGGATGTTCATAAAAAAAACATGAAGTTATTGCTCATCTTGAAAATTTGAATAAGAAAATCCGTTTAGATGGCCTCACGAGAGAAGAGAAGTGCGAGATGAAATTAAACTCACAACTCGGTTAGAGGAATGGGAAAAAGAGAAGAAATCTTATGGAAGCAAAAATCTAGAATTCAATGGCTCAAAGAAGGAGATCGAAACACAAATTTCTTCCACAAATCTCTTCTAGCTCGAAGATCTCACAACTTTATTTCTTCCTTAAAATCAGATTCCGGAGATGTTGTTTATACTTGGGATGGCATGAACTCTATTGTTGTTGATTACTTTTCCAATATTTTTCTTGCTACTCCTCTTGACTCAACTTCACAACAAAATGTTCTTCAAGCAATCCCTTCTATTATCACTTCTGAGGAGAACTCTATTTTGATTGCTCCTATTACTATCAATGAGCTTCAACAAGTAGTTTTTAAAATGCAAAAAGGGAAAACCCCAAGTCCTAATGGTTTTCCCATTGAGTTCTACCAAGAGTTACGGGATATCCTTCATGTTGATTTATTAGAGGTGGTGGAAGAAGCCGGGAAAGCCAAAGAAATTTTGAAGGTTATCAATAAAACTTATATTACTCTTGTTCCAAAAGCTCAAGAGGTTGATCATATCTCAGCTTTTAGACCTATTGCTTTATGTAATGTTCTTCTCAAAATCATTACTAAAATCATGGCGAGAAAGGTTGAAGCCTCTTTTGCATAAGATTATTTCCCCGAGCAAGGGGGTTATGTGGAAGGACGTCAAATAGTAGATGAGATAGTTCTTGCTCGGGAAGCCATCCATTCCATGGATATGCAAAATTCTCCTTCCATGTTCATTCGGTTAGACTTATCCAAAGCTTATGACAGAGTGGATTGGCACTTCCTTATCAAAGTTTTGAGGCAATTTGGTTTCTCTAAGGATTGGATGGATTGGATTATGGGATGTATCTCTTCGGTTTCCTACTTAGTTCTTATCAATGGCGGGCCTTCTCGGTCTTTCCCGGCTTCCAGAGGTATTAGGCAAGGTGACCCGCTATCCCCTTATTTATTCATCATTCTTGTTGAATGCTTGGGTAGGACTATAACCAAAAAGAGGGAAAACAAAACCCTTGAGGGAGTTACCATTGCTCATGGAGCTAGACCTATCTCTCATCTTCAATTTGTGGATGACTCTACTCTTTTAGGTAAAGCTACAGTTAAGGAAGCTTCTAATATTAAGCAAATCATTAGTTATTTTTCTAAGGCTACTGGGCAGTTGATCAATGAAGACAAATCTAAAGTTATTTTCTTTCACTGCTCTGCTAGACGAGGAATCCATGGTCTTGGATAAATTAAGATATAAGAAGACCTCTCTTCCAATCACTTATTTAGGTATTCCCATAAATATTCAAAGGCAGAAAAATAAAGATTGGAATTGGTTGTTGGACAAAGTCAAGAAGAAAATTGGAAAGTGGACCAACAAGTGGCTTTCTTCTAGGGGTAGAATCACCTTGGTAAAATCAGTCCTTCAAGCTATTCCTATTTATGTTTCTTCCATTTTGAATATCCCAAAGGTTGTTCTTCGAGAATTGGATCAAATCAGTCATCGTTTCCTTTGGAGTGGTACTAAGGAGAAAAGAAAATGGGCCTTGGTGAAATGGGATACTTTATGTCTTCCTAAGAGTGAAGGGGGGTTAGGATTCCGGTCTTCAATTAATAACAACAAAGCTTTAGCTGCTAAATTATATTGGAGGATGTTGCATAACCCCAATGCTCTTTGGGCCAATAATCTCCGTGCTAAATATGCTGAGAACAAAAGTCCTGAAGACCTTGTTCGCTATCAACTTCCTACCAAAGGTTCTCCCATTTTAGCAATTCTTAAGACTGGTGAGGATTTGATAAAGAAAAAATTATTTTGGATCATTCATAATGGTCAACATGCAAATTTTTGGATAGATTCTTGGGATGGTCACAAGCCTTTGATAACTCAGTTTCCCGATTGGAGGCCTTGGATGGAGGAGCTTCATCGAGCTAATTGGATAAAGGTGGCTAATTACTGTCGGTACCATTCTGGTAATTCAAAGGTTGGTAGATATTGGATCCCTATTGAGGACTGGCCTATTCAAATCCCAGAAAGGCAAAGACAAGATATCCAAGGCATCCTTCATATGAGATCCCTCTCTTGGTCCCATGAAAAAGATTGTTTTGGATGGAACAACACTACTAAGGGTGAGTATTCAGTTGCTCAAGGTTATTTGACCTTATGCCATAATAATCCCAACCATTCTTTTGACATCTTTTCTCGATTGTGGGCTCAAAAGCTCTGGCCTAAGGTGAGGTTCTTTAATTGGCTTTTATTGCATCGTAGGGTGCTTCTTGGTGAGCAACTTATGAAGCGTGGTTTTCATGGCCCTTTTAGATGTGAAATGTGTGAAGAGAATGTAGAAAATATCAACCATATTTTTATTGAGTGTACTTTAGCCTCCGAGCTATGGAGGAGAATGGCCACTTTACTTGGCTTACGGTGGTCCAATTTTTTTACTTTTGAACAGACTTTGGAGGGATTGGCCTAATCAAGAGGGTGTTGATCATTTTATTAGGCGATTAGTTTGGATGGGTTCTACCATTCTTCTTTGGAATATTTGGAATGAAAGGAACAACCAAATTTTTAATCAAGATAGGAAGGATATTCACTATATTTGGCAAAAGACCATAGCCAACTTAGTTGAATCGGTCCATCAACTCCTTAATCACCCCCAAAACTCCCACCAAAGATGGGATCAAGTGATGCAAAGATTGAAGATTAAATCTTCTAAGGGCAACCAACTTAAAGGGAATGTGAGTATTAGTAAGATGGATAGGACTAGAAATTGGCAACCTCCTCCTAAGGATTTTGGAAAAGTCAATACTGATGGAGCCTCTAGAGGGAACCCTGGAAAAGCCAGTGTGGGAGGAATTGGTAGACTTTCAGATGGCTCCCTGGTTTTTACTTTTGCTGAGAATTTGGGTATTCTTTCCAATAACCTTGTTGAGGGGTATGGTATCCTCAGAGGCCTTCGGGAGGCTACTAAGGTTGGATGGGAAAAGGTGTTAGTTGAGTCTGACTCTCAACTTATGATTAATCTCTTGAAGACTCCTTCTAAGAATCATAAGGTGGATTGGAGAATAAAAAGAATTATTGAGAAGATTCAGTTAATCCGGATGGGATTTTTGAAAGTTGATTACAATCATGTGGTCAGAGATCAAAACAAGAGTGTTGATGCTTTAGCTAATTGGGCTTTGGACAAAGGTGATCTTACTTGTTATGGCCACCCTCCTATATGGTGGGCTTCTCAAATTAGGGAAGCTCTTCTTTCTATCATTTCTTTGGATGGCTCCAGTTTTGAAGGTACCTAGTTTCTTCTTGTTTTTTTTTTTGCTTCTCTTTGGTTCATTCAGTTTTTTTTAGTTCCCTAGCTCATTCTATTCTTTATTTTGTTTCCTCTGTTGATTCTTGCCTTAATAGTCTTCTGGTCTAGATAGGTCATTGTTTTGTTCAATTTTTTTTTCTTTTTTCTTTTTTTTTTTTTTTGTTTAGTTTTTTAAGGTGGGTGGGTTCTTTTGTTTTGTTTTGTTTTTGTGTTCTTTGTGTTGTTTTTTGTTGTTCTTGTGTTTTTGTTGTTTTGTTTTTTTTTTATGTTTTTTGTTATTGTTCTTGTGTTTTTTTCGTTCTTGTTCTTGGGTTTCTCTTTGTTTGTGTTATTTCGTGTTTTTATGTGTGAGTGTTTTCTATGTTTTTTGTTTTTGTTTATTGTCTGTTGTTGGTTGTTTTTTATTTTTATTTTTATTTTATTTTTTTAATTTTTTAGGTTTTGGTTGTGTTTATTTTTCATGTTTTTTTTGGGTTATGTCTTTGTAGTGTTCTGTTGTTTTTGTCTTGTTTGTGTTTTGTTATGTGGTTCTTGTGTTTTTCTATGTGGTTTGTGTTGTGGTTTCTTTTATCTTATTGTGCGTGTTTGGTTGTGCTTTTGTTTTTGACACACTCAAGGAGCATGTTTTTTATTTTATTTTATTATTTTTGTTGTTATTTACTTATTTTTAAATTGGTTTTGTGTGTTTGTTTGCTCCTTGAGTATGTCAAAGGTGGTAGGCAGGTCCGAGTCCTGGGTGTTTTTGGCGGAATGGATACCCTTGCCTCCTTGGGTCTTACCCGAAAGTGGCATCCCTTTTGGGATGTTTTCCACAAATAAAAAAAAAATTGTGTCAATGTTACTATAGTCGGTCCATAGCAAGTGAGGAGATTTTAAAACCCATATGGATATAATATTAAAATGACCCCACCCATTTTACATTTACATCATGATGATGTTGCCATAGCAGTTGAAAATAAAACCTATAATGGTGTAATACAACAAGATTTGAACCCATGTCTTATTATGAAAGTTCATATTTTTAACCACTTGAACTCATATTATTTGCAAAAACATTATGAATTTTTTTATTAATTATCTATGTGTAGCTTCCATTAGCAATCATTCCCATTCAAATAATAAAACATTACATTTGTTGTTAGGTCAATTAAACATATCCAATTTGCATTTTTATCAAAGATATTATTTATTTGCCTTTCCATCAAAGATATTCTTCATGTACCTTTTGATCAAAGATTTACTTCATCTTTCTCAAATTGATATATTTTTCCAATAAACTCTTTAACATCATTTTCACTAAGAGATAAATTTCAATCAACTAGTTGTCTTCCAAGATTTGAATTTTGTTAAGACAAATATCAACACCATGATTGACTATATTATTTGCTAATCAATTTCCTTCTCTATAGATATGCTAAAATTTCCAAGATACTACCGTGAATAGTAATTGATGGACATCAAAATTAATTCTATGTTTGATTTAATTCTCACATTTATATTTATTTATAGCATTAATAATATTTTTTTAATCCCCCTCAATTGAAATATATTTTCATCCTTTTTCAATGGTAGTTGTTATCCCTATAAGAAATGCCCTAGCCTCTACATAGTTAATTAAAGTTCCAAATATTTTTGAGTAAGTGAGGAGAATTTTACCTTCATTGATTTGAGAAGCATTGCCTCCTATAGCTTCAACTAGTTTTCCTTTGGAAGCACCATCAAAATTAACTTTGATGAACCCAACTTCTGGATATTTCTATTTTACTATAGATTAACACAAGTCCTTTGTGTTAACTTCATTATCATAAATGACACTTTCATGTATACTCAAACCCTATAGCCAAGATACTAGCATCTCTTTTACCACATTTAAGACTACCCATGATGAGCATCATGTCTATAAATATTCTATAAAAGAGGCAATAATGTGTTTTAAAACTTGGGCATGATTTTGAGATTTGTTTTTTTTTAAACTCTATTATTCCTTTCAAGTCATGAATTCCAACAAATAATGGTAGGACCAAAACTCCACATAATGCATAATGCATAATGCATAATGCATAATGCATAATGCATAATGCATAATATTTTATCTTGTAAACAAATAATCCAACATTTCATTTTTTTCAATTTTAATAGAGCCACCAAATATATTCTTCTTTTTTTAAGAAGCAATCCAAAATTGTATAAGTAATGAGACAATGAATAAGTAAATGATTTGATATTTCTACATCTTTATTACACAAATTATTCATGAAAGTTCCATGATATCCTCTTCTTTGTATACTCTCACCTTTCAAAATTTTGCTTCTGGAATATTAAATTAATGTTGAGGCCTTAAGGAAGGCCTCGAGTGACCAAACATTATTTGAAGGAAAATCTTTAGGAGTAAGAAATTTTGAGTCATCCATTATATCCCAACTTAGTCAAGTATCAACAATCATTTGATAGATACCAAACCAACTCATCTTTCTATAAAAATAGAGAAATAGAACTCTTCAAGCATCTTCTGAAGCTCATCTACTATGTGTTCGAGGTCCTCTCTTTCAACCAAGTTTCTAATGGGAAAACATATGGTGTTGTGAGATACTTTATTTATGCATATCATGAAAATAAGATGTTTGCACAAATCTATTTAAACTTAAAACATTTTGAACAAAACTAAAGAACACAAGCTTATACTAAGAGGGGGGTGAACAGTATAAGACCACTTTTTACTTTTCTTTCCAATAAATATTATGCAATGTATAGATAGCAATATCAATAGCAATAATCAAAGCAATTAACAAATCACCACACACAATAGAGACACCACAATTTACGTGGTTCACCCAATGTGAGCTACTCCACAAAGAAAATATTTCACTAAAATTTTCTCAATCAATATTTTGGGAATCATTTCCCTATTACAATATTTATGGACCTCTATCCAAAGGAGATACCAATCCCCTAAATCAATTTCATGAATCTCTATCCATAGGAGACACCAATCTCCTAATTTATGCTTTGGTTGGTGATCCTCTAGAAGACCTCTACCTTCACTACCCTTAGAAAATGGAACTCTATCCATAGAAGACACCTGTCTTCCCTACTCTGGCTAGAGATCTTTGTCCTCAACTATATCACCTCCAAATATCTGTCTCAAATCTGCACTAAACACAGTCCTTCGGTCTAGCACAAATTTTTTCTCAATATTTGTCTTTGATATAGTATAAATCTATCCTCAAATATGCACCAAACTTTGTCCTCGAATCTACTCTAAACACAGTCCTTCATTCTAGCACAAATTTGTCCTCAATCTCTATCCTCAAGCTTTAACTCAATCTCAAATCAACTCAATTGGATCTGTCCCAAACCCTAACTCAAGGTTTGAACAAATCAATCAATCAACTCTGCTCACAAGCCTTCACAAAGACTTGTCTCAAATCTGCCTTGCAAGATTCCATAAAAGCTCACACCAATATGTCCTCAAGTTCTCTCTAGAACTTTTCCAATATGATCTACAAGTCTTCACTAGAACTTGTCCAAATCTGCTCAATAAGTTCTCTCAAGAACTTATCCAAATCTGCTCTCAATTTGTATTGTAAGCTTCTAGTAAAATCTTACCCAAATCTATCCACAAGTCTTTTCAAATACCTACCTCAAATCTGCTCAACAAGTCCACACTAGAACTTTTCCACTCTCATAGAAACATAAAGAGAATTGTTAGAGACTCAATATGCTCTATACTCATCACAATGCTCAATCACTTTCAATCACTCTTTTAGAAACATATAGAGAATTTTTAGAGACTCAATATGCTTTAACTCAATACTCAATCACTTTTTCAAATCAATTTAGAATATAAAATAGTTTGTTTTATGAAACTTGAACAATCACTTCACACATCCACTTGACTAGGCTCAACTAACTCTACTCAACCAATCACTCAATGAAACAATCCTTGCTTACAAACCCTAGTCCAAGCATATGATCCTTTACACAAAATGTTTCCAACAATGCTTATCAACCACTCTCACATAACAATGATACTCATGTTCTTTTCAAACCCTAGTTCAATTTCTTTACACAACCAATGGTTTCAACAACAATGCTTATAAGATAATCTCACATAACAATGATACTCATGTTTTTTTCAAACCCTAGATCAAGTTCTTCACACAACCAATGGTTTCAACAACAATGCTTATAAGACAAGGTTTTAACAACTCTTTATTCTAGAAAACCTTGAAGCATTAACTCAACATACTCAATAAGAAAATCCTAATCAAGTCATTTTCACTCCAAACTTATTTTCCATAAAACCAACCAATCAACTCAACTATGGAAGAATGTGCTCATACCTTTTTCTTGATGATGAAGGAACCTCTAAAATCTACCACAACCACAAATACTTCTTTGCCAAGCTCAAAAGGAGTTAGAATATGATAATCTATCTCAAAGATACAATGCAAATATCAAAGCACACATACACCTTATCACTCCATCTTAAAGAAATCATCCATCAACATATACAAAAATGATTAACCAAATACACCTTATAATCTCCCAATCAAAATAATACTCAATACCAATAATAATGTCAATACAATATCCTTTTCAAAATAACTCAATGGCAATAATTCCTCTCAACACTATAAATATTCAATAACCAATATGTCAAAAATACTTTATTCAAAAATAAAGCCAACTCCTTATTCCTCTAATTAACCAAAAATAATGATTAATTAATTTTTTTTTTAACTAACTCTTTTAACTCCCTAGGACCTTATGTCAAAACCTTAGGCATCACAACACATATTAAAAATTTTATTACCTTTGCCTTGGTGGGACTCGAACTCACGACGCCGCCTATATCAACGCCCTAGCCGCGGCTCCAACTGCCACATGAGCTAGGCGATCGTTTGAAGAGCAAAAGCCTTTATGTGCTCTATATTCCTCTCTGCATGCGCCAAAATAAAAACTCACGCACTGCTTCCTCGACGCTTCAAAATACATAAAAAAAATGTTGTCGTCATGAATCAAACGTGGATCACTCCGCCCACAAACGCCTTAGCACTTCGTCCACTTGCCACTAGGCCACGCTGCCTTGGTGGATATTACATTTTAGCACACGACAAACTTAACCCTTTTGCTGGCACTTAAGACAAGGTTTTTTGTCTTCTTCCTCGCATGAATTCTCACAACAACAATTGCACACTTTATTATTTTGAACGAATGATAAATTAAATGTCACTAAGGCATATAGTATATATACTAATTTCCTCCTTTAATTTTGAACGTCGGCATCTTCGAAATTTGAATAATTAATTTATAAATTATTTAAATTCTTTAGAATTTAAATTTTATAAATTAACTTTTAAATCATTTTGGCTTTATCAAAGCCCTTTTTGATTTTACCACTTTGTATAAATAATATTTATTTATAAAATTTAAATTCAATTTGAATTTAAATATTTTATAAAGTAAATATTAAAACCTCCTTGGGCTTCCTTGGGTTTTTATGAAAAACCTAATATTTTTGCTCAACCATGGTTTTAATGAAAACCCTCTTAACATATGCTTCCACATAATATTAAAAATATTATGAAGCTCTTTTGCCTTTAACCTTTGCATTGTTCCTCTTGACCTTTTGACATCAACAATAGCTTATTCCTTGACATCAATGACAACTTCGTTCCTTGACATCAATGACAACTTTGACTCAAAATGTCCAACAAAAACTACTGAGTTACTTGCCCTTCACTAAAACATGCAACATAGTGAGAGGCAATGGAGTAAGGGGAGAGGAAAAAAATAGTTTTGCATAAAATTATGTCTATGTGAAACTAAATTTTATAGGAATGTATTTTATGCAAATCTATCCCCTATAAAAGGGCACTAGAGGCTCAACAAGCCCATTTCTCTCCTTTGCATGGTCATAATTTGGATGATAGATGTTTACCTTGAAATTATTTATACAAAACTTGAGGTCTCTCCATGATAACACATATTGCAAATACTACATATCACATAAGCTTGCTCAACTACATCAACTATAGCCATTGGTCCAACTTCATCTAGGTAGGGCTAAATCATTTTGGTTTTTATTTAAAAGGGTTCATTCTAAAAGGAAGAGGGGGGTTGTTCAAAAAGTGGTGGGGGTTTGTGTGAAAAGTGGAGGCTTGTTAAAAAAATATGGGTTTATTTTTTGTTTGAAAGGAGAGGTTCCAAAATTAGGGTGAAAATATTATATTAGATCTTAAATATTATTCATTTTATTTTTAATATAGGAAAAATGGAGTGGACTACATTACAAACAATTTTTTTTGATATGTCATAAATAATAAAATACATTAGAAACCCTATTTGTCATGAAGACCTAATTGTAGTCATGACAATATAAAAAATCATTAATATAATAAACCAATTTAACACTTTGCGACCAAACATGTATTCCATCATCAAAGAAGAAATGAAGGATAGTGTGCAAGGGAAAACAACTTAAGAAGAGCTTTATGAGTATCTTCCCAAGACCTTACTACTAGAGTATTTGCCTTGTTATGATGGCATGATGAGAATTCAAGGTTATAGGATGACCAAATGTGTACACTCACAAATGACTATTGGATTTATCCATAATTTATTTGTACACAAGGAAAAGTACCCAACAATGATGTTCTCACATAATATTTTGCCTTGATGCTTTATATCAAGTTTCATTATATTATTAGCATTAATTATATTTGTATATCATAATATGGAGGACAAGATTTAGATCATTTACATGACCACCCAAAATTCAATAGGGGACTCCTTGGTAATGATGTGCACCCTAGGGATTTATGTGGGAAGAATCTATTGGTCTTTGAAAGTAAAGGGAGTTTCAGTAAGATTCTCTCATAATTTTTTCATATTAGTTATATTATAGGACTCCTATAAGAGTTATATGAGTTAGAGTAGTTTTTTTTATAGATACATGGTTGTTAGGTCTACCCCTCAAGACCTCCACAAGCAAAAGCACTAGGGCTTGAGCAAAAGCACTCACAGTGCTTTGCTTCCTTGGTAACATTTTTGCATAATTTAAATTTTTGAAGTTTTCCCATTAGTACCACTAGTGCTATCACCCTCTAGTGCTACTAACTATTAGGCACCAAAAAAAATTTGATAGTTAGTACCTTCTAAGCTACCCATCATTAATAGATCTAATCACCTAGATCTAAATCATAGCCCCAATAGCAATCAAAAGTTTAAGATTTGTTATTTTCAATCCTCCTTCATTAATGACATCTTGATCTCATTTCAAATTCTTACCTTCACCAATCCTATCATCTTAAATAAAATCCTTCCCCCAAGGATCCATGGCTTCTTATAAAGCTAACACTTGGGGAGCTTAATTGATGATGGTTTTGAAAGTAAAAAAATTCTTCCAAAGTTTATATAGATTCATAGGAATTTTTCTTCAAGCATGGCAAGGTTATACCAAAATCATGTCATGACTTTGTAAAAATTTTCAAGCATTCAAGCTCTCAATATTTCAACCAAGTATTCAAGATCTCAATGTTTCAAGCATCAAAGCATTCAAGCACTTAAGCTCTTAAGAACCTTCAAGCAATAAGAAAGCTCACAAGCTTACTCAACAAGGGGAAATCATTTTATTATCTTGAAGCTACAAGTTTTCTTGGGACTGTGCCCTTTTCCCTTAGTTTTTGTTATTATCTTTATTTTGTAGCTCTAATAATTGAATCATTATATGCTAACTTTTCATAAATTATCACACTTGCATATGGTTACCATATTATTCCTTGGAGCATTTAGCTTGCATCTTACATAGGCAATATTTCTATTTTATTGTGATAAAAAAGGCCTCTACACCTCCTAGTTAGAATTCCCCCTTATATCATCTATAAAAATCATTAATTTATCATAATAATTTCATTTTGCTATATATTTTAGTAAAAGCACTACTGAATTACAAGTTTGATGATGTTATTGCTATCTATTTTAGACACAAACATAGATAGCAAAAGCACTGCTAGTGGACAAAAAATACCAATGATGCTATCACACACCTTGTGGCACTTTTCCACTGAGCACATAGTCCATTTTTTTTTATCAATTTATTGCTTTTTAGCTTATATTTACATAGGGGTCTAATGCTGGCCAAGGGAGCCATATACTCTCATCGAGATTAGGTGGGACACTTTACCATAGATCTATTTTTTTTGTCTATTTATAGATGTACAAATGTGTCATCAAGAAGTAGTAACACTTCTACGGGTCCAACAACGCTTTTGCCTCTATGGCAGAACCAAGTTTTTGTAACCCATACTCTTTTATTTTAGAAATTAGGTCTTAGGATTGGTTGTTGATTATGCTATAACTTTTTTTTTTTATGATTACTCACTAAGGATAAAAGAGAGAGAAAGAAACTAGTTAGCATTTTTATCATTTAGGGGACCAACTAAATCTCTAATCTTGTCATTATAAAAAATGTAATCGTATATAGTTAGTATTTAGGCTTGTTTGTTGCATCCCTCTTGAACCCTTGCTCTTGAAAGGAAAAATATTTTTACTCTTATCATCCAATCAATAATTATTTTAGTTAGTATATATTGATTGTTGCATTTGTGTGATGCATTTGTAGCTAATTAGGACTAGATTAAGATTAAGCTTTGTCAAGGAAATCTTAGGAGAAACATAGGTGTTCTCTAACTAATCCACTAAACCCTAGACATTAAGCTCACAAATTACCCATATATTTAAGGTGAGGAAGGAGAGGAAAGCATTGCAAAGAATCCTTTTGTGATCCCCTTCCTCACATTTTGGTGAACCCAACATGAACACCATCATGGGTCTTAAGATCTTCTTAGCCAAACTAAAATTTAAACAAACTAAAATTTATCAAATGTTAATCAAGATCACTAATCTTGTTTGTTTAGGTTAGATCACATTAAATCTAAGATAACATGAACATAATTATGTTTGAAAAAAAATATGCTAAGGTCCTTCCAACATTTTTTATGAGAAGTAACTATAGTTGGAGCATATACACTTGTAACCCCAATTTTGATGTTTTCCTCTTTCTTGGAAAATAGTCTAGTAAGCAAATTACTTTTTGCTTCTAATAATTACCCTTCCCATTTTTGTTTGTTTCATATTGTTGTAATATCGTCTAACGCTCTTGTCGAAGAAACTACTAAACAATCACCCATCTTCTAAATCTTTATAAAAGCATCCTTACATTCCTTACTACTTAATTTTATTTTTTGTATTAAAATAAAATCAAGACTATAAGAACCTATTAATTCCTTAATAAATCATTTTTTAGGGGTCTTATTCATTATTTTTGGGGACTAAAAATGGCCCTTATTCTTCGAGCAATGCAACCACCCATATGCAGTTCATTAGGTGGTTCGATGCTTGCGCTTCACATGGAGCACTAGTCTGAAAAGTCTAGGGAGCATGAGATGCAACTACTTTGGACAATGTTTGGGGTTTTTTTACCAAGGCCATCTCCTTGTTTGGATGTGATATTTAATGTTTTCCTTCTTGCCTTACCTCCTAATCTAGTCCTAGTCTACCAGGTTTTTGGTAGTGAAAAGGGATAGAGAGAAAAGCAGTAAAAAGCTAACTAGCCTAACTAGCCTTACGTAAGAGTGGAAATGCACCAAAGATTACAACTCCATTTGAGATATTAGTGGGATTAGTGAATATATGCATCAAAATATGATAACTAAAATGAACATGGTTACAAATTGATATGACTGCAAGCCAAAAGATCTCTTGTGAAAACTAGGATAGATACTAGTCACAACCCTCATCATAAAGATATATGCACAAAAAGACCAAGATAAAATTGGAATATTCATATCTCCTTGCATTCATATTAATAGTGCAACTACAATCATATGGAATTAAGAGAGGTTAAAAAGTTTATACATGTAGTTAATCAAGGCTTGAGTCTAGACTAATCTACAAAATAGAAGGTGAGAGAAAAACTACCTAAGACAAGATACTAGGCATGAAAATAATTCTTCCTTCCTTACTAGTTACAAAATTGGCTATTTGTAGCCTAATTCAAAATACAAAATTCCCTTTAGGGATACCCTGAGCAAGAAAGTTGGTATGCTTTGGGCCACCATATTTGAGGCATTGTGTGCATTTATTTTGGGTAGATTTAGAATCACTTTGGGGTCTAATCATCATAATTGCCATCCACAGGTGGTGACATCTTTTGGATGGGTCATTAATTGGTGTCCTTCCTACCCCTTTGTGTTATATCTAATCCTGGGTAACATATACTCTTAATTTTTGGTGGCCAAATCCCTATGTAAGGAGCGGCTCATAACATTCAATCTTCTTTTTTATTTTGCTTTATTTTTTTGCATTCTTCCATGGACTCTTAGGGATTCCCATCATTTTGAAGTTGATATTGGGGGCTCGATTGGTGCTCTCCAGATGGTCCTTTCATCCAATCGGTGTTGCCTTTGTCATCATTTTATCTTATAAATTGCTATTATTTTAGGGTTGCCTCCTCATCGAAACTACCAAACATTTCATGTGCCTTGAGCTACTCCCATTGTTTGGTGTAGCTCCTCTAAACCGTTCTATATTTTACCATGAATTTTAAGGGAACCTTTATGTGGCTAGGCAAGCCTTGACAAGCTTACTGACCTCAATCCTATAGGCATGGTCCCCCTTATTTTCTTCCTCTCTGGTCCTTGGGTTTTTCTCCCTAGGTCTACTATTGGTGTTATTTTACAAAAAACATGGGACACATGTCTCTTTGAATCCCAATTTTCTAGAGAGGTCATTTTTGTTTTTGGGCCTCTCCTTTTGACTCAGGGATGGATCTAGGGCCATCGAGAAGGTAAAAACTCTATCAACAATCGAGCCTCATCAGTTACCACTAGAAATGCTCTGGTGTTTTTGTTTGCATTGGGGCTTGGCTCAACTACCATCGAAAAAGCTAATACTCTTCACTTGTCTTGCTTGGGTGGTTAACCTTGCCTTATGGTGTGGGGAGCTTCAATATTGCTAGCAACTTTTGGCATAGGCTCCTTATAACAATTTTTTTATCTATATCATCTACATGGTAAGTAGATGGAGCTTTTGGGCCCCTTATCTTAATTAGCATTGGGTAGTGACCTTGACTCAAGATCTTACTTTTGGCATGGTCTGCCTGATGTAGTGAGAAATCACTACAATACCCCTAATATTCCATGATATCATTTTCATCATCATCACTTCTTATTTTTATTAGTGAGCATAGCCCCACTTCTTATTGACACTTACGATATTTTTATTTGGCTTCCTAAATCGATATCCCTTTAAGTTTATTTTTCTCTTTGTTCATGCTTTGATGACCTTCCTCTCCTTTTTTCATTCCCACCAACACTCTCATCTTCATCAATATCTTCTATTTTCCATATTGTTCATAATGAGACTTATCTTCTAAATATTTATGTTGCCCTAAAGAATTTCAAATGCAAGGAATAGCCTGATAAACGATTTCTTCTTTATGTTTCCTCAAAAACCCTAAAGTGAATGGATGATCCTCCATGGTCAGTAGTTTATTATACTGCCCTAAAACCCCTAAATTTCCTTGGATATCCTCTGTATGCTTTTCTTTATTGTGCAACTCTTAAAATCCTAAAGTACGATGAGTACACTCTATACTACTTTCATTTTTATTGCAAGGAGAAGATTTTATGCTACTCGAGGAAAATGAAGATGATTTACTTAGATTAAACTTGACCTCCTTCACTTCATTTGCTTTAAAATTTGCCTCCCCATCTTCCTTTGCTTTAAAATTTTCCTCCCTGTCTTCCCTTGCACCTTAAGCTCCTATATTTGAACTTGCGCATTGTACTACCTCATCCCCTGGGTCTTTTTTTTTCCTTTTAATGGTTGATTCAAGTGAACTATGATGGCCTTTGTCATTTGATGATATATAGGGATTTTTCTTACAACTTTTTTAGGAGTAGAAAATCCTTGATTTGATCCAACTTCTCCTACGATATGATCTTGTTTCATTTTGAAGTTTGTCTCATGCCCAACATTTTCCATCTCTTTCTCCATCATTTTCGATTTGCAATCTTGTGCCATGTGTCCTATTTCATAACATTTGTGACATCGAAATATAATGTTTTCATAATTCACTTGTTGATCCCATTCTCTTGATTCATATTTAATCCTAATGGATTGTGGTGAAGGTTTTGAAATATCCATGTCAACACATATTCGAGTGTATACAACATGCCTTCTATTCTTAGTAGAGGGTCCCTCCTATATGAACTCACATAGAGTATCACCAAAATTCTTTAAAACATCCTTATTAATGAATTGATAAGGAAGTCCAAATAGCCTATTCCACATCGAAAGCCTTTTAATAGTCTCTGTCTTCATAGAAAAATTCTCACTCAATGATCTTAAAGATAATGCATCTTTGCCCCTAAACTAAGGGTCTCCATCCATTATCTTATCCCTTATTTTTGAGCTAGAAAATATAATAAGGAAAAATTATTTCAAAAGAAAACTCATGAAGTAATTTGAATTCAATCCCCATTTCCACTTGATCCACTTTTGAATCTTAGAAAAACCTAACTAGTATCCATAGAACTTAGGTATTAACCCTCTCGTTTTAAGAACCATTATATCACACTTAACATTTCATCCTTGATAATCACTTTTGGTGTAGTATCTGCTACTTAGATAGAGTTTTCCATAGACTCTCTCTTCCTCTTATCACTAACTAAAGCATCCTTACTGCTATTAAGAACTTTTAAAAATGACTTTCTTGTCATGTTACCTAGATTTTCTTCACATGACTCCTTTCGTAATTGAGTTTCTCGTAAGATTTGAAACAAGAAGTGATGCTCGCTCCTTGATTGCACTTTGCTTCCTACTTCCTACTCATGTTTCCTACTTGTTCCTAGCTCATACTTGACCTCGACTCGCACTCGTTCTTTTCTTTTATTAGATATCTTATACATAATTAAAAGAGAATAATTTTTTTAAAAACTTAATATTTCACAATATAATATTGTGCTTAAAATTATACAAAAATAGTCCTAGGGAACAATGCAATGGTTCGGGGTTTAGCTCTTCTTTGAGAGGTCCAAGGTTCAAACCATGATGTGTGTGTGGTTGTGTTAATTCTTTATTGATAAGTTTAGTTCTCGGTCTTACAAGGGGTTATGGCTGGGATGGGAATGCTAAGTCTTAAGCTCCTCGCTCGTAAGGGTTTCTCATACTAATCAAATAAAAAAAATCATATAAAAATAAGTCTTGGAGGGACAATGCAAAGATTCAGGGTTTGGCTCTTCTTTGGGAGGTCTAAGGTTTAAACCACAACGTGTGTGGTTGTGTGTTAATCCTCTATTAATAATTTTAGCTCTTGACCTTATGAGGGGTCATGGTTGGGAGGGGATTGCTCAACCCTAAACATCGATTGTAAAGATTTATCAAATGACAATTACAATACAAATCTCAAATGATCGGTTGTCCCCTTTTTTCGAGTCAACAATCTGACTCCTCTGCGTGTTGCACCTGACTGATGACGACGATTTATTTCCTGCTTGTCCGACGGTCCCCTTCATGCCACGTGTTGAACCAAACTAATGAAGACGGTGTGAACCCTGTGTGTCCGACGATCCCCATCTCACGTCGGGTTACCATTAACGAGATAGTGGATGTGTTGGAAGCCTTCGCTGATAGTTTGAACCCTGCCAACTACGCTGACAGTTACTAAAAATTGTGATTGTAACCAATTCATCTATGTAACCAAAAAAAAAATAACGAAATGAAATGGGTTTGATGGGAGTAGGCCTTGTGGTTTGAACCCTGCGCTTGTCAAGTTCCTAAAAATAGTATGGTTGTGACCAACTCTCTTATGTAACCAATTTTTTTTTTAAATATTATGTATAAATATTATTTATAATTTCAAATATCTACACTTTTAATAAATATAATACATAAATAATATTCAAATTTTGTTATAATACCACTATACAATAATAATATAATACACCTAAGACCATTTCAATTTCAAATAACCAATTAAAATTTTTAAAATTATATAAAAATTTAACATTCATATCTTATACCCTATTTCACTTATCAAATTATCTTTAAATAATCATATTAAATAAATAATATTAATTTCATATAACATTTGGACTCGCAAACTTAAAAACTGTCAATAAAAGTCCAAACCCTCAATAAAATTATAACATTCAAATCTTATACCATACTTCACTAGTTCTCACTAGTTCGAGCATCTTTGAATAATCATATTAAATAAATAATATTAATTTCATATTTGTCTCAAGAGAACCACAACGTTTCAGGTTTGGGTTTTGATTTTTTTCAAGAAGGTTTAAGGTTCAAACCGCGGAGTAGACAAATATGTGAGGGTGGGTGTATGGTGGTTGTATGTTAAATCCCCTATTGATAAACATATCTCTCAGTTTTAAGAGGAATCATGGGAAGCCTGCCCAACCCTATGCTTTGGTCGCAGGGGAATTTTTTTTTAATTTCATATAGCATGTGGACTCCTAAACTTAAAAACTCTAAATAAAGTCCAATTTTTGAATTATGAAAAAATAAAATTATATATCTTAATATATATTTTTGTAGCTTAAGTGGAGAAGACAAGTATGATCTCATTGAATGAGATGTCCATAGTTCCATCCTCTTTGATGCAAAGGTGGACATAAAAAAATCTCTTGTGGCTTCCCTCTAGATAGTGGTTTACTCGGATGGGACGATATTGTTTTTTTTGTAACCTAAAAGTTTTATTTCAGGGAAACAACGTAACAGCTTGATCTTTGAATTTTCTTCGAGAGATTCAAGATTCAAACCACGGTGTAGGCGAGTGTGTGAGGGGGTGGGTGTGTATATGGCTGTGTGTTTGACCCTTATTGATAAGTTCCTTTTCCCTCTATGAGAGATCAGGGTTGGGATGGGGATGCCCAACCGTGAGCATAGGGATTTCTCCACTAACCTTTTTTATATATAAAAGGTTACATAGAAGAGTTGGTCACATCCACACTATTTTTAGTAGCTGACTAGCGTATACATGGGCTGCTCCCACCAAACCTATTTTGCCTCATTATTGTTGACCCGGCGTGAAAGGGATCATTGATCGCTTGGGATTATTTTTAGTAATTGACAAGTGTAAGGTTCAAACCACTGCTCCCATCAAACTTATTTTGTCTCGTTAATATTGACTGTGAAGAGGACCACCGATCGCTTAAGATTTGTAACATGTTATAATTGACCTAATGTGAAGAGGACCACCGATCGCTCGAGATTTGTATCATCGTCGATCCAAGGCGCACTCAAAGGATTTAGATCAAACTACTATCTTTGCAAACAAGCTGCCCCAAAATTTGAACCTTTGCAAACAAGCTGCCCCAAAGTTTGAACCTGGGTGTCTTCTTGGTAAGTTCCTGGCCAAACAAAACATATAATTAAAAATAACCTCTCACACCATTTTAATTAAGATAAAATTAAAAATAACCTTTCAAACCCCCAAAAGCTAGGTGGATTGGTAAGTGCTAGTATGATTAGGCACTTACCAAGAAGAGACTCACATTGGAGGAAAGCCTCTTGCGAAGGTAAGTATTCCAAGCACCCGGTAGTCCATTTCACTCCGGACTATAAAACAACTAGTACAAGTTTAATGAATACAACCCCTATAATTATTAAGTAATAAAATAGTGTAGTTGTAACCAACTCTATCAACAAAAAAACAACTCAAACTTAGTACCTTATATTATAATTCCAACTGTTATTATAAACTTTCCATAACAATATAGGTCTATAGTGTAGTTGTAACCAACTCTATCAACAAAAAAAACAACTCAAACTTAGTACCTTATATTATAATTCCAACTGTTATTATAAACTTTCCATAACAATATAGGTCTATAAAACAAACAAATCTCAGAGTACAGAAAAACTTTGCATTACAATTACAGCAAAGTTTGAAGAAGCAGAGCGCGAAAAGCAAAGCTCGGATCTCAGACGAGCAATGGATGGCGATGGCGATTGGAGTTATCATTTGCGATTGTTGTCGCAGAGCGCAAGGGGGGACTCCACCTATGCTAATGATCCCGCCACCGCTATTACGCTCCTTCGCTCTGTAACTTCAGTTCACTCTTTAATATCACGTCATATTATAAATTTATTTTCTGCTCTCTAAATAAATGTTTGCCTTATATAATGCCAGGTAAATAAATGTTTGCCTTATATAATGCCAGGTAAATAAATGTTTGCCTTATATAATGCCAGGTAAATAAATTGTACGAAATGTGCAAAGAGGACAATTCGGCAGATTTGGTTGCCAGAATTTATCCACAAATGAACAAGCTCTTCCAGCGTTTTATTTCTGCCTGTTCCGCTCACAATTCCAATTCCAGTTCCACCGGACTCCTCCTTCTGGTAAATTAAATTAAACATAATCGAATTAATTTAATGCCAAATAAACTCATTCTTTCCTCTTCGGGCTGCTCTTTGTGCAGGTTCGTTTAAAAAAAAAAATTCCGATGAAAGAATGTATTTAAGAAATTATTCATCGTATCTGTATCTGTACAGACTGTGAATTCCTTCCTTTATATATGTATATTTGCTAAGGCAGAGATTGCCATAAAGGTAATGGAGCTCAGCTCCTGTCTGTGTAACTTTGGGCAATCTATCGGCCAATAACTGAGACAAATATATTGATTTTAAGCAAAGGGAAAGTTATTGGATAATATTTTGTTTGAATTTTGTTAAATAATTTGCGAAGGCAGAAAAATCCGTACGTTTTAGGACTGTAGCTGCTGGGAGCAGAACAGATTGACATCCGCTTTTAACTGACATGATTATTTTCTTTTTGAAAATTGTGTTAAAAAGGTGCAAAATTCTTTGTAATAGAAGAGGTTTGAGCTTACATCTGTAGTTATGAGCACTCTGAGAAGTTAGTTGTTAGAGTTTCTATTGAATTATCTTGCATTGCTTCTTAATTGTTGATGTGAATGGGACATGTATATATTTTATAGGCTATTCTGCAATTTTTTCTGGACTTTGGGGAGACGGCTTTGCACGATGCGGATCCGAGTATCCGGACATTTTTCCGATCATGCCTGAGCCGGTAAGATTTGAATTTGAAGATTTTGTTAGAAATGCGGGCGAGTAAATTTCATGTTATCCCCAGCCAACCTGAGAATCACAAAACCTCTCTTTACTCCTGTATAACTTATAATTTTCAGTATTGGCTTCTTTAGAATGTCTTGCCTTATTGGAAATGATAGATTGTACACTGATTTTGCTTCTATAGTCTTTTATTTGGACAATTTTGGTTCCGACTCTGGAAACTGACATCACCTTTGCCATTGATCCAAAGAGGGTTTGATGGTTGTGAACAATAAGCTAAAAATCCATACTTCTTTTCTGTAAATTTGTTGCTCTGGAGTTTGGCTTACTCAGCTGTGGAGAAACCTAGTCAACTGTAACGAATTTGGGAACTCTATCGAGGACAAGTTATCTGAGATGATCTCTTTCTTATTTACTTTAGTGGATAAGTGCTACTTAGAGTTTACATGCATTTTGAGCACTGGACAAATTTAGGATACTTTTACAGAAAAGGCAGATTTGTATGACCATGGACTTCACCTTGTGTTGAGCTATAAATAGGCAATAAAGAAATCAGTCTCAAATTTGTGTGATGATATAAATGAAATTTTCGCACACCAATAAGTTAGCACTCTTGAATAGCATTTTGTATCAGCGTCCATACTGACAGGTTGACCCAATTAAATGAAATATTTTTTCTTAGATTGGCCTGAAACACATTAAATTGAAAATTGAAGAACAACACAAGGTATGCATGGTTACTTTTTTTTTAAAAGAGAGTTGTATTAATAAGCATGAAAAACAGAAACAAAGTCTCCTAGCAAGCAATGAAGTCTCCTGGTAGTCCTTTGCTTAGACGGTGGCAGCAATGGTGATGACACCTTCTAGAGATGCTAATGACAAAACGGGCTTGGATGACATGAGACAAATTCCAACACTAACAAAGTTTCCTAGTATGATGGCGATTTTGCAATTGGGAACAAGGATGACAAGGTTGGAGGTGACAACAATATTCTCTTCCTTCCAATTTTCAATGACAATTTTTGCTTCTTTTATGACAACTACCATGCCCTCGAATGCTTTGATGATGGCAATTTGAGGCTTGCTCATATTGGTTTTCCAACTTCGATTTTGTTTATGGTAAAGAGATGGCACTTGTGGAAACGACACCCTACATGACAATGCTCCTTCCTCTCTTGGTACGGTCTTGGACAACATCCTCTAGTTGAATAGTGTCAACACTTTTGAGAGGTAAGACAACATGGCTATGTTAGACAACACCTATCCCTTCGGTGGCACCCAACCTTGGGATGTCCATTCCGTCTTTGATGATACCATGAACAAGAATCCCACCTTGACCCTAGCCAATATGCTCTCAGACTTGTATGATTTCTTCGATCTTGTTGATCATGACTCTCCTCGGTTGGATGGCTATCACAACTACAAAGAAACTTGTTTCTCCTTTTGTCATGAGCTTTGGGCTAATGGTGTCATTTATCCAAACAAGAACGAGAGCAACTTGGAGGATGATTTATAGGATATTATCCAATTGTTAGGGTCGGGAAGTTAATGATAAGAGCAACTCTGAAGATGAGAGTGACAACTCCAAGAGTAAGGATGATGAAGCAAAAACATTGTTCAATGTTAAGTACTCTCCATAAGGAGATAATGTGCCTATTTGACGAATTCAAAAATAAATGAGCCCTTGGTCCCGCTTATGTGGGACTCCTCACCCCTACTAACATCGAGTCGCGACATGTGTGTGGGGGGTAGTTGGCCCTCTTGCTTTCTAACTGGTTCATGTGATATTGTTCCCTTACAAGCTGTTTATTTCCAGTGGCATATTCCTATGTTGGAATTTCGTTCCACTTTAATACCTCTTCTACTTAGTTAGTGTAGTGTGTGCGTGTGTTAATAATCCCACATTGACCCGGTTGTGGGACCTAAGTGGTTTATGAGCCCCAACACTTGCCAAACTCTTTGCCAATGGGGTAGTAGGCTTAAAGGTGGAAGCCCTTGGTCCCGCTTATGTGGGACTCCTCACCCCTATTAACATCGAGTTGCGGCATGTGTGTGGGGGGTAGTTGGCCCTCTTGCTTTCTAACCGGTTCATGTGATGTTGTTCCCTTACAAGTTGTTTATTTCTAGTGGCATATTCTTATGTTGGAATTTCGTTCCACTTTAATACCTCTTCTACTTAGTTAGTGTAGTGTGTGCGTGTGTTAATAATCCCACATTGACCCGGTTGTGGGACTTGAGTGGTTTATGAGCCCCAACACTTGCCAAACTCTTTGCCAATGGGGTAGCAGGCTTAAAGGTGGAAGCCCTTGGTCCCACTTATGTGGGACTCCTCACCCTATTAACATCGAGTCGCGGCATGTGTGTGGGGGAGTAGTTGGCCCTCTTGCTTTCTAAGTGGTTCATGTGATGTTGTTCCCATACAAGCTGTTTATTTCTAGTGGCATATTCCTATGTTGGAATTTCGTTCCACTTTAATACCTCTTCTACTTAGTTAGTGTAGTGTGTGCGTGTGTTAATAATCCCACATTGACCCGGTTGTGGGACCTGAGTGGTTTATGAGCCCCAACACTTGCCAAACTCTTTGCCAATGGGATAGCAAGCTTAAAGGTGGAAGCCCTTGGTCCCGCTTATGTGGGACTCCTCACCCCTATTAACATCGAGTCGCGGCATGTGTGTGGGGGGTAGTTGGCCCTCTTGCTTTCTAACCGGTTCATGTGATGTTGTTCCCTTACAAGCTGTTTATTTCCAGTGGCATATTCCTATGTTGGAATTTCGTTCCACTTTAATACCTCTTCTTCAAGGTCACTCATGTTGTCAAAGTTAATCTTGTCTTTGAAGAAGCTAACTTTCCAACTCTAACATTGAGATGATGTCTTCAAATTGCTTTCCAAGTTCGTGGCTTATTCAAAGGCCTCTTGGTATGACATAAGAAGACGACCCTCCATAGACCATCTTTTCTTCAATACTTTTGATGGCTCCTCCAAATGTTTGATTGACGTGTTCAATCTCTTATTGGAGGACTAAACAACCTCTAATTGATGTTGCTTTATTCTATAGATTATTGTAGTGACTCATCATCATCATGAAACAACTTTAATTCCTTCTCAAATGCTACTCCTCCTAGGTTTGGTAATTGTCCTCTAGGAATTCCATGTAACAATCTACTATGTTCCATGCAGTGTCATAGGGAATAACCTCCTCCAATCTGCTTCATGCTTTGCTGATTAGCCTCCCAAATTGTAATATAGATTTTCCAATGTTTGAATAGGTCCTCTCTTTCACCACAATGAAATATGAGACACTTATGTGTCACCCCAACATTGGTCGTTGTGCTGACTAGTTGATTCGACATAGGCAACGGTCGCTCGCATGTTAGTCTCTTGTCATATAGATCATTAGATGCACCACCCTAGAATCATGCTTGTGCTAGACTCCCATACTATGCATCATTAAATGCAAAAATTTGTAGTCACTCTTGTGCTAGACTCTCGTCTTGCACACCATTGAACTGACCAGCCTACAGTCGCTTTTGTGCTAGCCTCTTGTCCTATGTGCCATATGACATGCCAATTTGCATCCACTCTTGTATCGGACTCTCATCCCGCGTACAATTGGACATATGCCACCCTACGGTTATTTCGGTGTCGACATCTCATAACATGCACCTTCAGACATGTTGATTTTTAGTTGCTTAGATGCCAAACTCCTTTTGTGTTCACCAGTGGATGCACCAACTTGCAAGCACTACAGTGCTGTACTCTCGATCTTGCACGCTGTTTGATGCACAACATACTCCAATCACATCTATCAACCTTTCTTGCCAAACTAGGTTTTCTCTATTGTTAGGCTCGTTGTCACTTGGTCCTTCGTCAACGTCAATGGAAATGTCTGCATCACTCTTAGTTTCAGGCTCATTTTCCTCCTCTTAAGGGGGTGAAAGCCGCTTTGACTACCATGTTTTTTGACCACACTCTGATATTTCTATTGTTGTCATTGTTTGCCTTCTTGAACAAAATGCTTGTTGGAAATCCATGTCATCAAATTCAACCCAACTTTGTATATGCAACAACTTCAAAATGCAGAGATACAATATAATAGTCTATAGTATAGTTGTGTTACATATAAATAAATATGCACAATGGGAAGAACTTACACATACATATAAATACACATCACACAACATGTATCCTTCATATTCTAATTATTTGCAATACATCATCATTTGGTGAAACCACACAAATTGTACATATATCCATCTTTACTACCACACACCATGAACATAGATGATGAACTTCATCATACCTTGACCAATATAGATGGTGTATATATAAGTATCATGGGACTGATAGGTAGTTGGCAACTACCCAACTACCACTAATTATTTGTATACATGAAACACTAAATATACTCCATAACTTGCTACATAATATTTATTACAAATGCCTATGCTATCATGACTGCACATGTGACAACACTTACGACAAAACACTTAGACATGACAAACTCTATTTACATGATATTGACACATCACCATGTGGTGCACGTGCTCATGCACTCATACAAACATGATCTATATGCATTCGTGCTCATACATATGTGACGCTCATGCACCAACTTTTTTGCCTATAGGTCTAGGTAGTTGGGATTTGTCCTAGGCAGTTTGGGTTTTCTTAGTTGGGTGGAGGTTAGCCTTACCAACAAAGGAGCAACTTTGATGGCCAAAAGTAGGCTTATAATGGTTGAGGGTCAGCTTTGGTTGTGGTTTAGGCATTCATGATTTGGTAGGGAAGTTGGGTGGTAGGTTTTGATGTCCAAGGTTGGCCAAGGGCTGGCCTTGGTTGGTTGGATGCTAGCTTTGGATAGCTTAGGGTTGGATATAAATGTTTGATGATTTTTGAGATGGCTAAATTTACCTTGAAGAATTGGTTTGTCCCCTCGAATGGTTGGTTGGCATCTACTTCTTTGTACACAGCACAACCATTTTCACGATTTGAAAATTTTCACTTCTTTGTATAATTATTAAAAAATTGATTTAAACTTTGATCCATTAAAAGGTCTTTGAAGAGGATAAAATCCAGATTCAGATGTTTGATTACACCTTAAATTTCATCCATTCAAATATGTTGCTGTACATCTTGATTGGTGCTATCTTCATCAATATTGAATTTCGAACAATTTTACCTTGATGGTGACTGTCTTGTACACTTAATAATTGGCTTCTGTATGAAATTGCATATCTTTATTTTCATATCATTAATTATTTTCTCTTCAATCTTGAATTCACCAAATTATCATGAGTCATTAATCATCAATGGTGGTAGATATTCATATAACTAGCTTTTCTTGTGATTCAACTTCTTGTGCATTGAATTGCTTCTTTTTCCATTTGTCCATCTGTGATTAAAAGAACTTTGGAATGATAACTTTATCTTACTCCATGTCTACATCATTTTATTCAGTTTCTGTGGAAAATGTAATTTATGTCTTGGTCTAAAATTTGTGCTTCTTCCTCATTTTCATTAGTTACAGAGAGAGTGGAATTGAGGCAAGTTCCATTTGAGACTCATTTTAAATATCACACGTTCTTCAATCCCCTTTAATTTTTATATAGCACTCCCAAGCTAAATTACCTCTCTCTTTCTCATGGCTTGCTCATTTTCATGCACTTTCTGCACCCTTTTACATCTGTTGATATTGTTCCCAATTTGAACTTCTTTATTATTTTATTGACTTCTCTTCTATTGAGTAATCTTCTTTTCCTATTTTAAGCTTTAATGGCCCTTCAAATTCAAATCCAGGGAACATATTGTCTAGCTATTGTAACTTGTACTTTGAGTCCCATTTTGGTCAATGGGCTCTTATACAGTTGTAGCTTCACATGGTTGATAGATACAAAACAAGTAGTTTTAGAAATGCAGTTGTCATTTTACATTAAGATTTTTGAATATGAAATGTCACGTAAACATTTATTAGATATATGCAACTGAACTGCGATAAAAAATATATTAACAATTACACCCACAAAAGAGCATTGCAGAAAATCACGTAGATAAAAATGACTTCATTATTCTATATTTAATGTAAATGCTCTCCAGCATGGGTTTGATGCATGAATGGAACTATATAAATGTACCAACCCACCTAATACATATAGGGAAGTACATTGAGACCTTGATTTGGTAGTTCACCAACTGTGATCTGTTTATGTTGTTGGGGTGCTGGTGTTCATTGTGATGCAAGATCAATGGAAGTCTGAGCAGTTTGACTGCTAACAGGTATGCCCTGGAAATTGCTGTGGATAATGCATGATTAGAGGCCAACCTCTGTGTCAGTTTGAAAAGCTCATTGTCTCATGAAATTTAACATGGAATTTGTTAAATCCCTGTGAATCTGATTCCATTGTCTTTTCTATATTGTAGTTTGGTGAATGCGTATTTATAGAGGTTTATGTTTTCCTTGAAGCTATTCATTAATATATTATCAGTTTCAGAGATAAGTGCATCCAACTCATTTTGGTCCCCAAGAGATCGTACTATTGGGAGAAAAAATGCTTTCACGATTCTTTGACTCTTTATCGTAGAATAACAAATTTGTTAGAAAATAATCCTCTCTATATTCTTCTAGGCAAATAGATCTAGAAAAATTCGATTCTCCATATTCTGTTTAGTTGTCTAATGATTGAGAAATTCAAATTAGATTCAATCAGTTTTATTTATCCCTTTGCCAATTCTTAGTTTTACATTTTATACATGGAAGGATTATTGCAATGAAGTTATTAATTGTTATTTGTGGTTGCAACTCAGGCAATTTGCAGATCCTCAAGTAGCTATGGCAACTCTTGATTTCTTTAATCAGAACAAAAGAAAGCTGTTAATTACCTTCCCAAGTGTACTTCCTCAGGTATGATGAACTTTATCTAATATTTTGTTTCTATTTTGAATTCTAGTTGGGAACAAATCTACCCAATGACATCCTTGTGAGGAGTTTTCCTAAATTAATAATCAAACATGATATTGCACTGTGTATTTTGGTTGATCATTAGTTGCACTGAGAAGAAGAATGCATGGTTTCTGCATAGTCTGGAAATTAGATATTGCTTAAAGTTTGACAACAAATAGTAATTTGTTCTATAAGACAAAGTGTTTGCCAGCAAATTAGCATCTCTATTGAGCTGTGGTCAATTTCTGATTTAGATGTTATATTTTGCAGTATTTTCCTCTGTTTCTGAAGTTGCTTGCATACAATGGAGAGTTGTAAGTATACCTTCCATTGTCTTTGTACATTTTTAGTTATGCCTTTGCCTTTTTGTCTGTTGTTATTCTTCTCCATGGTTCAAGTTCTCTCCTTGAGATTTGATGCAGTGAATACCTCAAAGAATGTTTTAAATTCACTGTATGCCAAAATAATGTGGTCCCATTAGTATCATCCCTAAGCTTTGGATGATAAGAATTGATCCTTATTCTTTATGGAATTCACATGTTTTATAACTTGAGTCATTGTAGTGGTAAAAAGGAGACACGAGTGGATTAAATAATTATATATTTATACTCAAACATAAATAACGAGGAGATTTAAGATGATGGATAGCTACAGAATACATACTCTGTGTAGGGTATGGGTACAGGAAATATCATCCTGAAGATATTTGGTACAGGAAATATCATCCTGAAGATATTTGGTATTATTAATTAGGATTGATATAAGTTCTTCCTTCTAAAAATGCTTTTGCCCTAAAAGCATATAAAGGGAGAAATGAGCATCAACAAATGACTGTTTTTTCCATGAAGCTCTTTACACCACTTGTATAAATAATATACAAATGCACAAAGTAATTATACATTTATATTTACAGAAAATATTTAGAATAAATGAGCTTGTAGATGATTGGGGAGAAAGAAGGAAAGAAAGAAAGACATTATACTAATGTTTGTAAGTAGCCAAAGCAGGTCAATGGGACTCAACCTTACATCATATTACAGTAGCCTGGAGAGCTGAAAAGAAAAGCTCCAAGGTCAAAATCACAGACCAGAATTACAAGAAGTCTAACTACATCATCATATGGAATGTTATGATACGGGTACAAATACAATCATAGCTATGAACGTGCCCGCGTCAGCCCTCCCAGGTATTTTTGACTCGGCTCAGCGAGTTTTTCTGGACTTGCCGAGTTTTTTTTTTCACTCACAAGTCCGAGAAAAAAACTCAGCTGCGGCAGAAAAAATACAGAAAAACAGCATCAAATGTTTTCTTTTTCTAAATTGGCCTCATTTTTGTTGTTTCCACTTGTGGAGAGAGTAAAGAGAAGGTGAAATCAGACCCAAAAAAACACTCATTTGCATCCTAAACCCCTTATTTTTCCTCGTTTTCAAGAATCTAACAGCCACTCAGCAGTTACATTTGAGGTAAAAAACAAGAACCAAAAGGAAAGCTAATGCCACAAGGCCTACCTGATTACAAAGGACCAAAGACAAAAGGAAAAGAAAAATTAGTCAGTAGAGTACAGGGATAAGGTCAAAGAAGATCAACAATGGAAGTTGAGACCAAAAGGGTAGACAACATTAAGAGGAATCTAAACCAATCTTGTATGGTGTTCCATGGCAACATGTCCCACCCCATGCAAAGTGTAACACCTTCAATAATCAAGAGCAAAATTTCATTGCATTTCCCTGTAATATACATTCTCTAGAACATTCATCTAATCACTGGGCCTAGAAACAAACAAATGCTTCCGAAATTCTAACCAATATGGGAAACATTCACCATGTTTGAGGCAACTCAAAGGTGTCAAGAATTAGACATGAAAAATTGGAATAGTACCATGCTTGAGCCCTATCACAATCTTAGTGAGATTTATAAGACGCACATAAAATAGCAAGAGGCCATTTGAAGAAGCACAAAATGTCCTTGAGGTTTCTTTCTAAGGAAGAGAAGTTGACTAATAATTGTGATATGTAGTTATACCCTTTGACGGATAATATACTATCCATACTTTGCCAGAGAACAACATCAACCATATTTAGTGTTGGTTTGAGCATTGCACCTGTGTATGGCCACAAAACCAGAATGGGAGAAAACATGACTTGAAGGATTTTCTGACAGTAGCCACTAACCCATATATAACCATTTGTCTAGGGGAGGCATCCCCTAGTACAGCCACAATCTGAGAACCACAAAAATTAGAAGGGATATGTACCGGCCATATGTACTTTCTCTAGACTCTGACTCAATTTGAAATATTAGCAAACACTACATATTCATCAGGAGTAAATAATTACAAATAAACAACACTTGTAGATGCTCTAAGTCTGAATCTAACAACCACCCATCAGTTACATTGATGTGTGTTTCGTCACTTTCATGTGTAGTTTAAGGTTGTATCACTTACAATATTATTTTTGGATTTGTATAATGTTAATTAATAGTGATATGCATGAAAAATAATTTTTTTCCATTGAAAATTTGCATTTTCTTCCCATTTTTTAGGGCGAGTTTAGGCCGAGTCCAAGTCCTAGTCAAAAATTGGCCTTGCCGAGTCTACACTGAGTCCGAGTTTCTCTACTATGAATACAATATAGTGCAAGAAAAATATTCTTGTACAAATATATTACAAATGAAGTGTAAATGGTCATGTATGGGACAAAGACCAATTATTGAGGGGAATGTTCAAGCAGGTAGAACCATGTCTAGAATTCAAGGCCTAACTAGTCAGTATCAGTAGGTGAATGGTCAACATTGTGATCAATAGTTGTGAAGGAGCCAAAGCAACATCTGACAATATGCATAGGGGAGTGGACAGGATTGAGAGGGCCACATTTACCAATTTGAGCAAGGTTGAGTTTGTGCTTTGGCAACGTTGTGAGTAATGACATTATTCTGAGGTTTTGATTCTATATCACTAGAACGTTCAATGGCCTCAGTGAAACCTATGAGTCAACACTTGGAAGTCTTGAAGGGTTCTTCCTTATTGGGCTTCACTCGAGTGTTGAGACCTCAATCTATTGACTGAGTGCTTCTTGGTGGCTGAGACCTTTGAGATGAAGGCCAACGTAGAGAGGGAGTGACCTTATACCTTTACAAAAAAGAAGGTTAGGTAATCTGACAATGCTTGTGCTCAAGTTGGTAAGAGATGTGATGCCACAATTCAAAATTTCAAACATCTAGTACTAAGGGTGAGATATTGCCTAGATTATCCTCTAGTTCAAGGAAAAGATGATTTTCTCAAGATTGAAAGAAAGATGATGATAAATATATGATTAAAAAAAAAAGAAAGTATAGGGGTTTAAAGAACACGTAGTGGATTATACATACACACAATTTATTGGATGATAGGATGCCTAAGAGCAAAGAATATCACTAGGCTTATATATAGATTCAAAGCTATGAGAATGAGGCATGACTCTTCAAAGGCATCCTTAAGAGAAATAATAATTTGTATTACAAGAAGTCCTTCCTTTCGAAAATGCTTTGTCCTTAAAGCATGGGAAGCAAAGGATGAGCAGATTTTTCCACGAAGCTACTTCAAAAATCCCTTCTATTTAATAAGATACTTTGTAATTTGTTGAAAACAAAAAAGTTTGCTTCGTGTCTCTAAAATAGTTCTTGGTTCCAAAATAAGCTTTTGTCCATCCAAGAAAGGAAGCTCAGCCAGAATTGGACAATATGAACCTAACTTATTTTTTAAACAATAGATGTGGAAAATATTTTGATTACGTTCTCTGCACTGAAGTTTAAAGGCATATGTTATATTGCCTTTTTCAGGGTTTGAAAATGACCATATGTTTCATAGATAATTCTTGATTTTCTTGCATTTCTTTTAAATTTTAAATGACATTTGTTTGTAGGGTGCTAAACAAGCATAAACCCATTCATCTTCCTTGAATCCTCCCTCAGAACTGTTGGTACACTTTTTGTTTCATTATGTTTTTTATTTGTTCAGTATTATCTTTCAAAGCTGGAGTAATTTCTTGATATTCCCCAAGGAAATTTTGTAATGTTAGAACTTTACTTGTTTAAAGAAGAATTGCTTGAATCATGGAGCTGCATATCTGTATAAGGTGATGAACCAGGTCATATTTGCAGGCATATAATAGGTGGTATTATACCACCACCCTGCCAATTACCACCATTTATATCAATGGTGTTGTTTGTCAGATGTGAAATACCAGTGTTAAAAAATCTATTAATAAGGCCCAAAGAAAATTGGATTGGCAATTAATTGGGAAAAATTGGCAAAATTTAAAAATTAGTTTAAAAGATGAATATAATATTGGAAATAACATTAGATTTTTCTCCATTTTTTCTTGTTTTTTGTGATTTGCCATTTTTTTCATGCGTTTTGATTTTCTCATTTTTTCCCACACTTTCTCCTTTTTTGATTAAACAATGATGAGTTTGAATAAATCATGATTTTCTCAAAATTTTGATAACATTTGCGACATTGTAAAATACCATAAATACCCCTCACGAGTCACAACATTTGTTAACTATTTCCCTCTGAACAACAGTTTGAGGATATTGTGCAGTACCCATTGTTAATAAGATTTATGTTTCCTTACACTATTCTTTCTAGAAATTACTTGTAAATAAGGGATCATGATTATTAACATATTTTTGGAAACCAATGGAGCTTATTCATAGTGTAACATAGGCTTCCACCATTTTCACCTGAACCCGTTTTCTTCATAACATTAAATGATCACACTTAGGAAGTCCTATTGTCAACATCAGAAATACATAATTCCTCATTGAAATTTATCAAAACTTCTTTCAATTCTTATGGAGGAACATGCAAGGATTGGATCATCCCTATGTATCACATTGATTCACTTTTATTATGTTGGCTTTGTAAATTTTCCTAAGCCTAGATGACTGCTGTCCTATGTTTTTGAACTTAAATAAATTCAATACATGCAACAATCACACAATAGCTGGAAAATGAACAGCGGAAGCAAAATAAATTTCTGAACATACAAGTATTACACAATAGATGAGGGTACAGCTACAGCAGGATAGCCTGCTCTATTTTTGCCTTTCTTAGACAGCAAATCACTCTTCCTCTCCTCTTAACCTTGCAGTTCTCTTCAGCAATCTGCTCTTCTTCTTCTTCCTTCTCTAAGCACTCTTGCCCTTCTCCTTTTATGCTTGAATAGAAACCCTAATCTCTTTAACCCTAATCTCTTCAGATGTATGGTCAAGATTAGATCTTATCTCATCTTGAGATGTACGGACCAAATTAAATCTTAGTCTAAGTCAACTTTAAGATAAAAGACTTTCACCCATTCTAAAGTGAATTACAAAATAGAATTAGTTCCCACTTTTCCTAAGTGGTCACTTTACAAATAATGAGAGGAAATGAAATAATAGGAAATCTAAACCTAAGACACAACTTGCCTTTGTCCACGAGGTACTTCTCTTGAACTGATCCACCAAGTGCCATGTAGATTCTCACTCTCTCCGTTGTGGGTCCCACTATGCCATATCATCCTCTGCATCATCCTTGAAATATCTCGAACTACTTCTAGCACGTTCATACTAAAGCCAGTGCAAGAAGTTCCTGTCCGAGCTACATTTCTCAACAGGCTTGTATCACACTCTGCAACATATTTTTGTATATCGTTTTCATATCCTTCCAATAAAAAGATTGATGAGCATTATCGTAGGTTTTTTTTTATGATAATTTGTATTGTATTTACATCACGGGTTTTGGAAGGAACCCAAAACCTTACTATAGTAGAGGCCGGGTGGCCATACGCAGAACAAAAAATTCCAAGGAGGTGCTGGGGACCTCAGAAATCCAGATAAACGACCATAACAAAAATCCTCTTAGACCTGGAAGGAAACAACAACACGAACAAAGATATGAATGGGCAAGCCCTAAGCAGACATAAGCACAAGACCCAAAAACACCCTCTTCGGCTTCAAACGCCCCACCTGAATACAACTCGACAAACAGAAACATGCTAACCCAGATAATTCAGGGACAAAACAAAGGCATCCTTGCGCGCTTGAGGGCCCAAACGGAGGGTCCCACGCCAGTCAATTCTTATTGTCATCCTTCTTCCTTGAAGTGGATCTTGTAGCACTCTGGATGTAGCGGGACAAGATCTTGGAAGCTTCCTCCAGAGACTTGATGGCCACGTTTATGGTCGTGACCACAAGCTCCAACAACATTTGGGAGCAAGGGTCATCTTTGTCGCTCCCAGAATCAGAAATGACATGAGTTGAGGAAGACGAGTGCTCCACCTTTGGCTTCTTGAGCCTGGCAGAGGATCTGGGCGCCGAAGGAGTGTTCGAAGCAGCTGCGCGCTTCCTTTGATCACTTCGCCTAGCACTTTTGAGGGGAGAGGGCTTTGAACGACCTCCAACTGAACTAGCAACAGAGGAATCATCATAAAAGGGGCCTCGACTAGGGGAAGGGGTGGGGTTCATCTGGGGAATTGATAGACACGGGCTTAACATTATGGATAGGGGGCTGGGTGGCTAGGGCATGCTTGAAAATGATAGGCAGGAGGCCTTGGTGAAGAGGCTTGCCATTGGACTTCTGACATTTCTCGAGGGTCAGAGTGAGGGAGTAAAGGAGATAGTCGGGGACACAGACAACCTTGCCGTCCCGGAGGTGATTGACAAAGGCGAGGTGGAAGCTCCTTAGGGGCTTCTCAGGGTCATCACAGGTTATGTACTGCATGATGGGGACAATCGCGATGTTCCAGGGAGGGAGGGAAGAACGATGGAGGGTAGACTTATCCCAACCTAGGCTTTTACCTTTGTCGGGGAATTGATCGGTTTCTTCCTCCCAGTTGTGCTTGTCGCGGCGAATGAAGCGGCTTGTTAGCGGGAAACCAGTGACCTTTGCTAACATCTCGATTGTTACTTTGAAGCAAGGTTCCACAAGCGGGGGGGACGGGGGGACGGGTTTCCGGGGACGGCGGGGGACGGCGGGTCGATTTTAGGGGACGGCTCGGGGACGGCTGGGGGGGACGGCTGGTATAATACTATAAAAAATGAAATTTTTTAGAAATTTAGAATAATCTACACATTCAAAATTCTACACCCAACAAAAATGATATTTCATATTACTAATCAATTATGTAAGTGCAGCCATTCATATTCAGATTAGTTACTAACACATAAGTGCAGCCATAATTGAGTCATTTAACATTTTCATGTTCATATTAGTTACTAATTTGCAGCCATTTAATTGTTTCAAGTTCAACAACTATAACTTGAAGGTTCAGCCAAGGATATCAAGTGCAAACAATGTTCAAACAGTCATCATTTTAAGTAATAACAGTCATCATTTTTTCAGCCACCAATGTTCAAACAAAGACTGTCATGTTTAAAAATTTTCAGTCACTAACTGTTCAAATATGACAGCAATAAGAAATTTGAAATAGTCATAGTATCAATGCTCATTTGCAACAAAAAGACTCAAAACTAAAATAGTAAAGGAGTATAGTTATACAATGTAATAGAACTCCTATGGAACTTCTGTTGGGCTATCACTATCAAAATCTGTATCACTATTTGATGAGATGCCCTCATCATCTAAGTGAAGATCCTCCAATGAAACTCCAACCAACCCCTCATGACTCTCATCCTCATCAATCTGTCCCGCATCCTCTCGGATCAACATCCCATCGTGTAGCCGGAGATTGCTTGTACTCGGCTTAACTCTCTCACGAAGACGAAGAGAGCTATGCACCGCAACTAGCTTCTCCGCTCTCGTGAGAGGTAAGCCTATTCCTCCTCACATTGTGGATAAAGCTGTATGTAGACCAATTCCTCTCAGCAGCAGAGGAACTAGAAACCTGTGAAAGAACCCTAATTGCAAAATATTTCAAGTTAGGTGTGCTGTCCCCATATAGCTGCCACCATCCAATGGGATTTCTTTGGGCAATGGTAGCCCTATCCTCCCTACACTGCGGGTGGCTGAAGCGAGGGCCCTCGAGATTAGCAAAATTGAGCCACTCATTTCTAATATTTGAGCTCTCCTCCTTCGCATATATCTTTCTAATGGCCTCCAAAAACCCTTCTCTCACCTCTGGATCCTCATGGGGAGGCACTCTCCCAGGCCTAGGCTCATACCACTTTGGGTTTACTGAATATGCTGCCATATGAAGGGGGGTGTTCATCCTATCCCACCTCCTCTGTATAATAGGCCTGATGTAGGCCTCATAGAATAACAGGGATGGATCTCTAGCAGAAATGACTTTTTTAATCTCCCCCAACATGCTGTCAAAAGTCTCATATATTTCTCCTAGACTAGGAGCATCTGTGTCAGCATATCTGATGACAACAACAATAGGGGCAACAAAAGACACAATATACCTACAAGAAATCAAAAACAAAATTTAGAAACTTATATGTCACATTGTCATATGAGCACTCCAATTTGAAACAAACAATGAAAATTGAAAAATCATAAATTAAAATAACATTTTGGTTTCTTACTTGGCTTGAGACCACCAACTATCATCCAATGTTTTGTCTCTAATTTTTTTGCCCTCCTCTGTCCTTGATTCTGGCCACCTCTTCCACTCCGTGCATACTACCATGGATTGTAGAGCATCTTGCACCTCAATCATCCTCTCCAATAAAATGAAGTAGGTGGCGTATCTAGTGTCTCCCGGTTTGATGAACTCCTTCTTTGAGAAGGACCGAAAGAGGGCTAACGAAGTGTGATGGTTGCAAATGAACATTTGCATATCTCTGGCTTGTGCAACCATCTCCTTCACCCAATCTATCCTCCCAATGTCTTTCAATGCATTGTTCAATGCATGAACACAACACGGGGTCCAAAAAATATGTTTATATTCTTGTTCTATCATTTTGCCTCCACGTTGGCAAACAGGGGCTGCATCTGTAACTACCTGTAGTGTACAGCAAAAAATTAAAATGGTCTCATTTAAGTTTTTAACAGCCATTTAGAATCTAGATTTGTAATTTTAAAATTTAAAGATTTTGATTTTCATAAAAAAATCTGAAAAAATTAAAACTTAAAACTTAAAGTAAAACAGAAATTATCGAATTGATTACCTCGTACAACATTGGAGGCTCCAACCTCCTCAATAGCCTCCTTCAACCGAAGGAAGCTGGAACTCAAGCATCCTTTTTTTTTCCCGTGCAATCAATGGCTTTGAGAAAATAGGGACCCGCTTTACATGTGACGATGATATTGATGAGTGGACGTTGACGAATGTCGATCCACCCATCCATGATGATAGAACATCCATGAGTCAACCATGTGTTCCTCATCTGCTCCATAACCACACTGCATTTGGAATAGTGTTTGTCTAAAAGAGAGGTACGCAGCCTATTTTCTCCAGGCGGTAGATATGAAGTCCCTGCCTTGGTTATTTCTCTTACTGCGTCCTTGAAGTAGGGGGAGCGTGCAATATGGAAAGGCAGCCCATGTGCAAAAAATAATTTTGCTATAGCATCATCTGCTGATTCTCTTCCTTGCACATTAAACATTTCATTTACAGTTCCCCTTTTCTTTGAGGGCAGCGGTGGCATACTTGATGTTTGGGTTAATTCTTGTGGCTGTTCTAAGGAGGCCCCAACGTCCTCTCTAAATGATGGGCTGCCTGTAGATGAAGACAAACCAGAATTTTTAAATCTAGACTCTTGCACAATCTTATGGATTTCATTAACTTGTGCCCGGGTCATTTTTTGGCAAGCCCTAACCCCTGTTCCTGCCTTATCTGTGAGATGAGACTCAACCCTAGTATAGCTGCCCTTAAATGTAGTTTTGCAAATATTACACAGCCATGTTCTTGAGCCCCCAGAAATTTTTTTTCCCTTGGTCACAATTAGTTACAAATTGCAGCAGTGGTTTTTTTATATTAAATGGACCCCTAGCATATTCTTTAAGTAACAAAGATGGGCAGTCAAAACTAGGTTGAGAAGCAGTGCTATCCCCTTTGGAAGTTTGGGGTTGGATGGTAGAGGATGAATCCCTAACAGCAGCAGTATTCATGTTTATGTTTGGATTTTCAGTTTGGTTTCCCTCCTCCAAATCAACCTCAAAAGAACCTGATGCACTGCTGGCCATGTTTTGTGTTGAAATTAAAATATAAAATTTCAATTTGAAAACTTCAAAACCCTAACAGCTTGGAAGAGGTAAAAAAAATTTAAAAACCTAGTGCTGTTGCTGTTATTTTTTCTGCTGTTGTTTGCTGCCTTCTGCTGTTGCTTGCTGCCTACTGCTGCTGCCCTTGCTGCCCTTGCCTTCTGCTGTTGCTTGCTGCCCTTGCCTTCTGCTGTTGCTTGCTGCCCTTGCTGCCTACTGCTGCTGCCCTTGCTGCCCTTGCCTTCTGCTGTTGCTTGCTGCCCTTGCCTTCTGCTGTTGCTATGCTGCCCTTGCTGCCTACTGCTGCTGCTATGCTGCCCTTGCTGCCTACTGCTGCTGCTATGCTGCCCTTGCTACTGCTGCTTTTTCCTTTTGCTCTCCAGCTCTCTTTTTCTACTCTTGAAAAATGAAAGATGAGTGTAAGTAGTTTTTACTTTTTTGTTTTCACTTTATATAACATAGTTTTAGGTTTAGGGTTTTGGAGGGGGGGGTGAGACTCAAAATGGGTCCCACCCCATACCTTTTTAAAAACTTAAAAAGTTAAATTTTTTTTTTTTTTTTTATTTTCCCCTTTGGTGGGGACGCCCAGCCGTGGGGGACGGCTGGGCCCCATGGGGGACGCCCAGACTGTCCCCGGGGACGGCTGGGCCCCATGGGGGACGCCCAAAATGGGTCCCACCCCATACCTTTTTAAAAACTTAAAAAGTTAAATTTTTTTTTTTTTTTTTAAATTTTCCCCTTTGGTGGGGACGCCCAGCCATGGGGGACGGCTGGGCCCCATGGGGGACGCCCGAGACTGTCCCTAGGGACGGCCGGGTGTCCCCGGGACGGCCCGAGCGTCCCGGGGGACGCCTGATCGTCCCTAGGGACGGCCGGGCGTCCCGGGACGGCCCGAGCGTCCCCCATGGGGCCCAGCCTCGTCCCGGGGACGGCTGGGCATCCCCGGGGACGCCCCAAAAAGGGGGACGTCTCGGGGACGGGGAGGCCACAAGCCTCGGCCCGTCCCGGGGACGTTTCCGCCCGTCCCCCAAAAAGGGGGACGGCGGGAAACGTCCCCTTGCCGTCCCCCCGTCCTGGGGGACGTGGGAAACGGGGGGACGCGTCCCCCGGGGGTGGGGGACGCGTCCCTGTGGAACACTGCTTTGAAGTGAACACCCTAAATTGTAACCTCACCCTGGTTCCAAGAAGCGATGAAGTCTTTGGTGATCTGGTCCTCGGCCCCTGAAAACTTTTGCAGGAAGGGGGTAAAACCTTTGGCATCCATGAAAATCTGGGCAGTGGGGTTCAGGTTAAGCTGAGTTGGTTCGACGTAAGCCATGCTTTTGGCTAGGGGTCGGGGACTAAGGCAAAAAAACCGGAGAGGGCGTATGCAGAGGCCAGTGCTCAGTGAAAATGAAATAGGGTTAACAACAGAAGGGGCGCGAGCTGAGGGGGTAGAGCCTTTGCAGATTAAAAAGGAATGGGGCGGGCGGAAAAGGCCAGAAGCGACGGAATAGGGCTGAGCAGAGTTGCATTGGAACAAAGCATGGGTTGGGGCTTGGGAGTGCTCGGGAAGGAACAAGACATCGCCCCAATGCTTGAAAAGATCATCGCCGAAACGCCTGAGATTTGCATGATTGGGACACGAGCGGAAAGTCTGGGATGAGGCCGGAAAAACCACTGCTTGGAAGATCGGGGGTGTTGGGAAGTGCAATCGACAACTTGGGATGGCAGATAATGGCGGAGATTCTCGGCATGATTAGCGGGACGAAGATAGATACGCCTTCCCAGCTTTCTATGTTTGGCCACGTAGCAAAAAGCGAAGCGATGTCGGGCTCTGGTTACGTGGAGCAAGGTGACTTTGTTGGCGTGCGTGCCACTGGCCTTGTGGTCAGGACACCACAATAATTCGAACATGTGGTGAGGGATAGGAGCTTCCCACGTCTTGCCACCTACGAGCTCAAACCTGATGAAAGTGTAATTTTGCATTGTCCTGGTCCACTCGTGACAGTTACCCGCATTTAGGGATGAAAATCTGAGGACTCTAGCATTGGTAAGGAGAAGCCCTGTGATGAGCTTAGCTTCAAACTTCCTTTCATTGGGACTTGCCACTTTGAATATTAGGCTTTTCATGGATTGCAGCATTAATGATGTCCTGGGGGAAGTTATCTCTCCACACTTTGAAGCTATTGGAGGAAGCTGCCAAGTTGGCCATAAGATCAACAACGTGATTGGCTTCCCTGTAGTTGTGGTGGATGGTCATCTACGGGCGATTCTGAAGAATATTTTTGGATTCTTGGATGGTGTTGAAGACTTTCCAGGATGGAATCTTATCATTCTTCATATAGCTGATTATATTCATAGAGTCGCCCTCTATGATTGCTTCCCTAGGATCCTCTTTGAGCAGAACAAGCCCTCTCCATAGAGCCTTAGCTTTCGCAAAGTTGTTGGTTTGAGGCCCAAGGTACTCAACAAACGCGAGGATCAGGTTGCCTTTATGATCTCTAATGACCCCTCCTGCCCCAGTAGCACCAGGGTTTCCTTTGGAAGCCCCATCGAAATTAAGCTTGATCCAGCCCTTCGGGGGGTGCTTCCATTTGATATTAGATCTGGGATTGGGCCTTGGCTGAACTCTGGGATCCTCCTCGGGAATGGAAAGAGATTTGAAGAGGGAGCATTCGAGAGCCAAGGTTGGGGCCAAGGAGCAAGGGATAAGCCGAATATTTTTGATAGCATAGGCAATAGATTTGGAAGCCACAGATAGGGGATCCCTGGATGAGGCGGAAAAGGCCCTGTTGTTGCGCTCTAGCCAGATTTGCCAAATGAAGTGGTGGAGGTAGAAGGACCAGAGGGAGTGGAGCCTGGGATTGCTAAAGGGATTTGGCCATTGGGAGAAGAGGTCAATGATTGATTTGGGCTGAACCCACTGGATGTGGAAGGAATTGAGTAGGTGGCCAAGGACAGCGGAGGAGAAAGCGCAGTTGATGAAGATGTGGTTCGAAGATTCCCAGTTAGAGAGGCACAGGTAGCAGTGGTTGGGGATCATGAATCCTCTTTTGGCCAAATTTTTGATAGTGAGGATCTTATTTTGGATAGCAATCCAAGAGAAGAAGCTTATTTTAGGTATGAGTTTCTTCTTCCAAACCAGGTTGAAAGGAATAGTTGGAGCCTGGGCATTCTCCTGGAGGATGTAGGCTGACTTTACAGAGAAGGACCCTTCATCAGTTCCTCCCCATATGGGCTTGTCTTCAGCTTCTCCAGTGGGAATGGTGACTGTATTGAGTAGACTGGATAGGGCAGCAACTTGATTGGGGAAGTTGGCAACATCAATGGATTTCCGCCCAGGGTCTCCATTGTGACTGTTGATGAAGTCAGCAACCTTGCTTCCTAGGAGGGTATCAGTGGAAGGCTTAAGGACCACCAGGGCTTTGTTTTCACTCAGAGGTTCATCTTGAAGCCACCTATCATGCCAGAAGTCGATGTTGTTCCCGTTGCCAAGAATCCATCTACTACCTTTTTGGATGAGGTTTTTGGTCTGAGTGATGGATTTCCAGAAAGTCGATCCATTCCGGGGCCCCTGATCATTCAAGAACTGATGGTTCTGCATATACTTCTTCTTGACTATCTCGACCCATTCCGCGTTGTTGTTGGTGCAGATCTTCCACGCATGCTTGGCTAGGAGAGCAAGATTCATTTTGGTGACTTTCCTGAGCCCAATGCCCCCTTGGTTTCTGCTGCAATAGACCAAATTCCAAGCCACCAGGGGAATCCTCTTCCTGTCTTCGCTCCCAGACCAGAGGAATATTTTTTGGATTTGCTCGATCTTTGAGCTCACTGAGGCTGGGACCCTGAAGACAGATAGGAAGTAAACCGGGATGCTCTGGAGACAAGCCGAAGTAAGGGTAGCTTTGGCTGCCTGGGAGAGAAGGTGACCTTTCCAGGAGGCCAATTTTTTCTGAATTCTTTCAATGACATTGTTCCACATTGACGCCATGGGGTTGCCTGAGAACAGGGGGAGCCCAAGGTAAGTGGTGGGGAGAGCCTCCGAGGAGCATCCAAGGATCCATGCTATTTTGATTTGTCGGATGAGGGGTGTGTTGATGAAGAAGATTTTGCTTTTGAGGAGGTTGATCTTCTGTCCTGCAACACTCTCATACAAGTGGAGGATATGTTTAATGGCCTTGGCTTGAGAAACTGAGGCGAAAGTGGATAGGATAGTATCATCAACAAACTGCTGGTGGGTAACAGGGTTAAGACCAGTGGCAGTTTTGATCCCGGAGATCAGACCTCTCCTGCTAGCACTTGCAATGGATCTCCCTAACGCTTCAGCCAGGATGATGAACAAGATTTGGGAGAGGGGATCTCCTTGCCGTAGTCCTCTAGAGCTAGGGAAGAAACCAACAGGGGACCCATTGACTAAGACAGAGAACCAAGGAGAGGAGATGCAGCCTTTTATGAGGTCAACCCAAGCCGGGTGGAAGCCAAATTTGAGGAGGACATCAATGAGAAAGTCCCAGCTGACTCTATCAAAGGCCTTATTCATGTCCAGCTTTAGGAGGAAGGTTGGTTTCTTGGCCAAGGTGGCAGAGTGCAGGGCCTCATGAATGGTGATCACTCCATCTGTTATGGTCCTCCCTTTAATAGAGCTGCCCTGGCAAGGATCAATGATAAGGGGGAGGATCTCCTTAAGCCTGTTAGCCAATGCTTTGGTTAGGATCTTGTAGAGAACATTGCAGAGGCTGATGGGACGAAAGTCAGACAAAGCTTTGCAGGACGACACTTTGGGAACCAAGGCGATGAAGGTGGAATTGATCCCTTGGGGGATGGCCTTGGAGGATTGGAGGTCTCTAACTGTTGCACAAACTTCAGGGCCAATCAGATCCCAGAACGCTTGGAAGAAGCGAGGGGAAAAGCCATCCGGTCCGGGAGCCTTGTCAGGTTGCATAGAGAACAGTGCTCCTTTGATCTCTTCATGGGTGAGAGGGCTAATGAGCATTGCGTTGGTGGACAAGGAGATGGAATGGGGGATATTGCCCAAGAGGGCTTCTTTGGCCCGGGGGAAGTAGGAGAGGAGGTGCCCAGAAGGGACTGGAAGAAATTAACAGATTCATTCCTAATTTCAGAGATTTCCCTTGTGAGCCTTCCATCGCTGCAGGTGAGCTCTGATATTTTGTTGGAGCTTCTATTTCTTAAGGTTGACATGTGGAAGAATTTGGTATTCGAGTCACCATCCTGGAGCCAAAGTGCCCTCGACTTCTGTCTCCAGTATGTTTCTTCCCTGGCCAGGATGTTGTGAAACTCAGCTAGGAGCTTGCCCTCTTCGGCTCTGATGCTGCTATCCTGGTTACCTGCTTGGATTTGTTGCTCTATGATTTCCAGTTTCTCTTTGACTATCTGCTTGCTTTCAAAGATGTTTCCAAAGATTTCTCTATTCCAGGTTCTGAGATTTTCTTTAATGAATCTGAGTTTTTGATAGATTTGGGTAGAGGGGGACCCTTTGAAGGACTGTTGCCACCACTGAGAGATTTGATTCCTGAAATCTGGGTGATGGAACCACATCACCTCGAAGCGGAAGGGGATCTTGAAAGAAGGGGATTTGATGGCTTCAAGTAGAAGGGGACTATGGTCTGAGCCAATTTTAGGGAGGGATTTGAGGGTGGCATCTCCAAAAACGGGAATAGCCTCTCTTGAGAGAAGGAACCTGTCCAATTTAACCTGGATGAGACTATTTCCAGCCCTTTTGTTGCTCCAGGTGAACTTTGCTCCTTTCAGTTGGACATCCATGAGTTCGTTGGCATCTATGAACTCCCCAAATTCCTCCATGCTTTTGGTGAGCGAAATGTTGCCTCCTTTTTTATCAGAAGGGAAAAGAGGGCTATTGAAATCTCCTGCGAGGATCCAGGGGATGGTATTGAAAGAGTTTCTCATTTGACTTATAGAGTTCCACAACAAGGCTCTTTCAAGGGGGTTATTAGGAGCATAGACATTGGTAAGGATCCAGGTGTTGTTACTGTTTTTGCAGTGAAAAAGCATGTTTATGATGCTGTATGAGGAGGAAATCATTCTTCCTTCAACTCTAGTCGGATTCCACATGCACATCAGCCCTTCGAAAGTTCCTTGGGTAGGAGTGAAGACAAATTCACTTTTATTCCATATTGCTTTGGCAACTTTAGGGGAAGAGATCTCATCTACTTTTGTTTCTTGCATGATGAAAATTGTAGGGCTGTACTCCTTTCTTAGATTTGCAGCCAGACGTTGCTTGGGGGCTCCATTAAGCCCTCTCACATTCCAAGTGAGAATCTTCATTTAAAACTTTTTGATTTTTTGCCTCCCTTTGACTGTTGTGGGGGAGGTTTGGATCTTTTGGGTTCATCTCTGATCAGGTTCAGAGATTCAGAAAGCAAGGTGGCTTGGAAGTCGTTTGCTATATCCTCTTCAATCTCTTTTCTTCTTTGCTCAGTAGTGGATGACCTTCCTCTCTTTTTATCACTTCCATAGTCAATGAGGGATTTTTTGCTCCGAGTCTGCTTGGGACTGAAGTTCTCCAGGATGGACTGGGATGGGACAGGGCTTCCTTCTTCTTCATCTTCAGAATGGATGGATGTTGGTTCGAAAGGTTCAAGAGGGGGGTGGGAGGGACCAGATTTTGATGGAGATTCGGTGGATTCATTCTCGATCGGATCAGCTTGGGGAGGAGCAGACTAGATTAGGGGTGGGGGATCAGCCACTGGGAAGCCCATTTTACCCTCAAAGAAAATAGGATTAGTTTCAAGCGAAAGACATACCTGAGCTGGCTTGTTTTCATATTCTAGAGGTTGACGCCATCTGAAGGATCCCGAGATTAGGTTAACGAACGTGGGAAGCTCAAAATTGAGATTGGCGTTCACACAAATGCGAGCATGGACCATTCTTGAACGTGCTTTGGTTGCAGAATCTATTGCCACCAGGTCTCCAACGGTCTTGGCAATGGCTCCCAGGATGTCCTCGTGCCACAGGTGGAAAGGCAGATCTGGGATGCGGACCCAAATGGGTGCGAAGTTAATGCTCTGGGTGTTGGGATTGAAATCCGCAGCCCACCTTGTGAGGAACAAGCTCCTTCTGCCCAGGAACCATGGTCCCCCCATTAGGATTTGGCTTGCATCATCATGGTTGCATAGCCTTATGGCAAAAAACCCTCTGGAAAGGGCTACAATCTCCATGCTTCCTGAGGTTTTCCATTTGGAGAAGGCCCAACGCCTTATTGTCTCCATATCCGGCCGTCCCCCAATGAACTTACCGATTAGGGAGTATGATTCCATTGAAACGTAGCTGGAGAAAACCTCCTCTAGGATAACGATATCCGCTCCGACAGGGGTTAGGTGGTTATCTGAGGTTTTTGGAATGTTTAGGCCATTGGAGATGACCTGGGCGTACGAAGGCCCACTAGGGCTTCCAGGAGCTGGGCTCTTATTGGGGATGGGGCCCTCGGTAGGCCTTTTTTCGGGAGGTTCCTTATCCCGAGGGCCCTCGAGGGGCTTCCCTGGAAAACCCGCTCCACCAATAGATGTGACTTCCTTACCTGGTCCAGATCCTTCTTCCGTCGCTCCAGAGGGTCGGTTCCTGCCATTGCCATCGCTGGTTTCCTCCTCTGCCATTTGCTCTCCGCTCTTCATATTCTCCCTTGTATTTCTTGGTTTTCCCATTATCGTATGTTTTGAATAATATGACATTACCTGAATTTAGAGAATAATAACTTTCCTCCACACTCTGAGTTCTGAATCCTAAGGCAAATAGATTCAATTTTCGACCTGAAGAGTATTGTTTTTCCATGTGAATCATGGATACATGATAATATTAATAATATATTGACCTTCTACACTTACACAATTAGCTTGAATGTCTTTAGTCCATTCACGAATAACTATGGAGATTGCATATGTTGTGATGTTTTTATCTTGTTTTAATAAGACATCAATAACTTACATGATAACCACGGAGATTGCATGATAATATTAATAATTTTTTCCTTTTCCTTGACCTCGGTCGAAATATGAGTATTCAGTACGATACTCAGACTTGCTTGGAACACCTTGCAATTTGGACTCAACTTCTGCAAGCTGGTCTTCTAGGCGAATTCTGGAGGTATCTTATTCAGTTCTGAAAGTTTGAAATTTTGCCATCAAATTTTCACTTGTGGTTTTCAAGCTAGTAACAACACTTAGTAGGTTATCCAACACTGTAGCGGTGTTTTGCTCTACCTCTTTTTGATGTCCACGAGTGCCACCTGCCATTTGGGATAGCCTTGAACCTTTTTTACTGAATTACTAAAAATAGAAGTGTGGTTTTAGGAGTTACTATTTTTTGGTAAGGAGTCCAAAAAGGTGCTTGGGTGTTATATATCAAGATGATCAGCTCGAAAAGACGGTCACAATGAGCTATATCCCACAACACGGATTTTTGGGCACCCCAGACTCGGATTTTGTATTTGTGGAATATTTGGCCAAAAAGAGCTTGTGGAAAATGAAAAAAATTGAGGAATTTCGAGAAAAAAGGGAGTTAAGACTCAAAAATTCCGTGAGAGGTGCAGAAGGGGCTAACTAAGATAACAAAACAAATTTGAGGATTTTTGGAGTTGTCTAGGGCTTTTTATGATTTTTTTAGTGCTATTTTTCCCTATTTCTGGTTTAAAAATTACTCAAAATAGAGTAATGATAAAACCACTACAACTTCTTCGTTATAGCTCCGATTTGCACGATTTTTGATTTTTTGAGTGCAAAAACAAAAGTTGCACGATTTTTGATTTTTTTGAGTCAATTTTTTATTTTATTTTTATGAGTCTATTGGTGCAGTTGGTTTTTGATTTGGAGTTATAGATCACAAGATGGGTACTGGATCAACTGTCTCTGATCTGTGCGTTCTGTCAACTGACCACTTGTCACTATCCTATCACCTGTACTGCAGTTACTGACACTGATAGTTCTATTTCTGACCCTGACCACCTGTATTTTCTGACTGTTACAGTTGACTGTTACTGTTACCATTGCTGGTCCGACTGTTACTGTCACTAACCCGACTGGTAATGTCACCGACCCGACTGTTATTGTCACTGACCTGACTGGTATTGTCACTGAACCGACTGTTATTGCGACTGATCCGGATGGTACTGAAATATTTCAAATTGCTATAGACACTTGCAGACTTTGTCCTAACTGCTGTTTTATGCAAAGTGCGTTCTTCTGTGATAGGGAAGTCCTTCTCCGTATGCTCAGTTTTTGGGATCGTGAATGCAGGTTCAACAGAACAGGGAGATGTGTGTTTTTGCAGGTTGAAGTTTTTAACAGAACCAGGGTATGCTAGGTAGAGGAGTATGTAACACCCATAGGCCCTCTGTTATACCGCAGTGACGAACAATAGTGCTTGGACCAATATTTCAGGCCACTACCCAAGGAGGATTCCACACATACCCTTGAGCACACTATTTGCCTCTCTGACAGTACGGGAGGGTAATCGCCCCGGATGCTGTGTCCCGTGGACTATGGATGATACAAGGCCGAAAGCTTCCTATTGGATAAATTTTTTTTCAATCTAGAATGGTCTCCCGATACACCCGAAGATGCGTGGGAGCTCGATTCCGTGCGCGAGTGGTGTCTGAGGCCTGGGTATTGGAGCCTGATCGCCTCTCACTTCACTAGACGCTTTATGGGCTATCTAGCTTAGCCAATAACGACAACTCCTTCGCGATATTTTAAAACCCCCGGCACAAGGTTTCTAGCCTACTCAACTACTGAAAAAAATAGACATTTTTTTTGGTTTTTGCAGAATTTTTTTTTGGCTTTTTGAATAAAGGAAAACAAAATGAAAAAACACAGGAAAATTATACCTAACAAGCGGAAATGGCTGAGCAAGAATTGTCGCAGTCGCAGCAGAACTCTAGCTTGGAAAGCGCTCTGATACCACTTGTAAGGAACCTACTATTAAAATAAAGCTCACACACACAAAATACTGAAAAATAACTAAAATACATGTAATAACAAAATAACACTATGCAGAAAGTAATTGCAGAGTTCAAACAATCTCACAAACAGCTCAGAATCGTAGGCCTCTTCGAGGGGGCAACCTCCTTCAATATTTCATTAACTTGTAGAAAGATACATTCGTATATGGCTTCATACCTTTTAAAGAGAAAGCTACATGCAATCCTACCTAAAGGCTCAAGAGTTGGCTTACATGCAAAATGCCACTCGAGCTAGAATCTTCTACCAAACATCGGTTACAATCTTGATAACGGTTACATGCGATGGCACCACTTGGCTAGGTGCCTTACTTGCCACATACATTACAAAGTATTATAAAATAACATTATAATAGAATCCCCCCACGTTGGAAGTGGGTCATTACATAATAATGAGAATTACAAAATAACGTTAGGATGGGATCCTAACAGATGCATCTTGGTCAAGCATCATCGAGAATCTTTTTTTTGAAAGGAAAATCTCATCTTGCCTCTCAACCCTTGGAGCTTATTCATAGTGACATTTGTGGACCTATGGCAAATCGTTCTCTTTTTGGGAATAGGTATTTTATCACACTCACTGTGACACTTGTGGACCTATGGCAAACCATTTTCTTTCTAGGAACATGTATTTTCTCACATTCATTGATGAATTTTCTAGTTATTTGTGGATCTACACCATTAAGACTAAAGATGAAGCGTTTGAGAAATTCAAGATTTTTAAAGGAAAATCTTGTCTTGTCTCTAAATTCATGGAGCTTATTTGCAATGACATTTATGGACCTATGACAAATCATTCTCTTTCTATGAACATGTATTTTCTCACATTCATTGATGACTTTTACAAGTATTTGTGGATCTACACCATTAAGACCAAAGATGAAGCCTTTGAAAAGTTCAAAAATTTCAAAGCATTGGTGCAGAATCAGAGTGAAAAGTGGATCAAGTGCCTAAGGATCAATAAGGGCGAATTGTTCATTAGTAATGCTTTTTAGGATTTCATGGCAATTGATGGCATCAACTTGCAGCGGATCGCTTCTAAGCATAAATGGATGGATGAGTGAAAAAAAACTTAAGACTAAGGATGAAGCCTTTGAGAAATTCAAGACTTTCAAAGCATTGGTGGTGAATCAGAGTGAAAAGCTGATCATGTACCTAAGGATCGATGGGAGCAAAGAGTTCATTTGCAATAACTTTGAGGATTTCTTGGTGGCTCATGGCATTAACTTGCAATGGACTGTTTATTATACTCCTGAGTAGAATGGGGTGGTTGAGTGAAAGAACATAGTTATTTTGGAGATGACTTATTGTATGATGCATGCCAAGCAGATGGAGTCCAAATTTTGGGGCAAAGTAGTAAGTTTTGCAATGCATGGCATCAACAAAACATCGACTTAGGTAGTTAGAGGTATGACTCCTTTTGAGAAATTGATATTGGTGAAGCCTTTAGTTTGCATTGTTGGATTAGTTGCATGAACTCACATTCCTAAATAGAAATGGAATAAACTTTAGGCAAAGAGTCATTGGTGTATTCATGTGGGATATGGTGACAGATCTAAGTCTTGTCGCCTTTATGATCCTATCACTTTGGAGATCCATATTCAACATGATTCGGAGTTAGAGGAGATTCCTTTTTTAGGCCCTTATGGTTCACTTCGGTCTCACCTTGTAGATTCTTGTCTCATTCTTGTCATTTCTCCTATTCCAAGTGATTCTATTGGACATACTCTCATTTTCGGTCTTTTTGTGAGTATAGTCCTATCTTTGTGCACATTGGTGGTTGTTCTTTTGGTCCTATAAATCCTCCATTGACATTGTCTTCTTCTCCTATTTTGGATACTTTTTCAGATGAGTATGATCCTCTCGTGCCTTGTGCCATTTTGTTGGATGATGTCTCAGATATTGAGGATGTGCTAGTTTCTTTAGGTTCTTCTGTTGATGTTCCTTTACTTGCTCAGCCTCCTCCTTCTATAGATCATCTTATGCCCAAATGGGCTCAAACTCTTCATCTAGATGCAGAGCCCATCTTACAGGAAGAATGTCATTCGAAGCGCCTCCTTCCTGAGCTTCACTCTCTAAGGTGGATGGTTCTAGAGATCCTCTCATTCATTCTCAAGCCAAGAGATGGTTCGAGTGGGAAGATGTTATGCACGCATAATATGATTCTCTCATGAAGAATTAGATTTGGGAGTTGGTTCTTGTGCCTAAGCCCAAGAATGTGTTTAGTTGTAAATGGGCTTGCAAGACCAAATTTGTTGCAGATGGATAGATTTAGAAGCACAATATGTGCCTTCTTGCTAAGGGATTTTCTTAAAAGGAGGGAATTGACTATTTGAAGACTTTCACCCCCATGACTTGTAAGGCCTTTGTTTGGATGATTCTTTCGATTGTTGCTAAATTTGAATGGGAAGTTCATAAAATGGATGTCAAGAGAGATTTTCTCCATGAGGAGCTTCAAGAAGAGATTTACTTACAATAGCCACCTAGATTTGTAATGGATGGTCCCTCATCTTTGATTTGTAGACTCGGAAAGTCCTTGTATGGGCCAAAGTAGGTGCCTCGTGCTTGGTATGAGGATATTTTTTCATTCTTTCTTAGTTGTAGCTATCGTCAATTCAAGGCAAAGTATATTGTTTACATCAAGCATCATGATGGGCACATTTTTGTTATTGTCTTTTATGTGGATGATCTACGAATCATACAAATCTCAACTCCATGATTTAGGAGATGAATCTATGAATTCAAGACACGTTTGAGATGACATATTTGGGCCTTCTATTATTTCGTTGGGATTCAAATTGATCAGTTATCATCGAGGAGCACCTTATCATTGCCTAAGTATGCCTTGGATATTTAACAACTGTTTAGGATGGAGGAGTGTAAGCCCACTTTCACCCCTTTTGCTTCAAGATTAAAGATTTGGGATGACTGTTCCACTCTATTGGTTGATGCCACTTTGTATCGGCCTCTTGTTGGAGGTCCTTTGTACCTAACACACACTTGATCAACCATTGCCTTTGACATCAACTATTGTTCCAAGTACATGCAAGCACCACATGAGAGACATTGGATGACAACTAAGCAGATTTTGTGCTACATCAAAAGTACTTATTAGGTGGACATCCACTTTTGTACAAGGGATCCTTCTATGTTATAGAGTTGTTTTGATACCTTGTAGGAAATTGCATTTTATTCAAGAATGACAGTATGAACACATTACTCAACAAAGCAAAAGGATACTAGTATATGCATATCGAGGTTTGGATGCATTATGTTTGATGGCTTCATGCGCCAGGGATGCTTGAGACACTGTGTGCCTTTTGCAGAGTAGTCAATATATATCTGGACTAAGGTTATGCTGAAGCTGATTCTTAAGGTGGTGTTGTGGCTGATCCACAACGTACCCCAAAATTGGGGACCCATCTTTCTGCATGAGTTCCAAGAAGACCGTAGTGGCCCATAGGCTAAAGTTCAAAGAAAAAAAAAGCAAAACACCACAAGGAGAAAAAGTGTCGCGATATCGCGACATGTTGCACCATCGCGGCCAAAAAAGAAAAAGTGTCGCGATATCGCGACATGTTGCACCATCGCGGCCAAAAAAGAAGAAGTGTCGCGATATCGCGACATGTTGCACCATCGCGGCCAAAAAAGAAGTGTCGCGATATCGCGACATGTTGCACCATCGCGGCCAAAAAAGAAGAAGTGTCGCGATATCGCGACATGTTGCACCATCGCGGCCAAAAAAGAAGAAGTGTCGCGATATCGCGACATGTTGCACCATCGCGGCCCAAAAAAGAAGAAGTGTCGCGATATCGCGACATGTTTCTCCATCGCGGCCCAAAATGAAAAAGTGTCGCGATATCGCGACATGTTTCTCCATCGCGGCAGAAAATGAAAAAGTGTCGCGATATCGCGACATGTTGCTCCATCGCGGCAGAAAATGAAAAAGTGTCGCGATATCGCGACATGTTGCTCCATCGCGGCAGAAAATGAAAAAGTGTCGCGATATCGCGACATGTTGCTCCATCGCGGCCAAAAATGAAACGCGTCGCGATATCGCGACATGTTGCTCCATCGCGGCCAAAAATGAAACGCGTCGCGATATCGCGACATGTTGCTCCATCGCGGCCAAAAATGAAAAGCGTCGCGACATCGCGACATGTTGCTCCATCGCGGCCAAAAATGAAAAAGCGTCGCGACATCGCGACATGTTGCTCCATCGCGGCCAAAAGCAAAGGAAAAGAGAAGAAAGAAAAGTGTCGCGATATCGCGACATGTTGCATTTTCGCGACCAAACGAGGAAAGAAAGAACGAGAAAGAAAAAGTGTCGCGATATCGCGACATGTTGCATTTTCGCGATTCAAAATGGGCAAACAAGCAGAGAAAGAAAAAGTGTCGCGATATCGCGACATGTTCCATTTTCGCGATTCAAAGCAACAAAAGACGGAAGGGGCCAAAAGTGTCGCGATATCGCGACATGTTCCATTTTCGCGATTCAAAGCAACCAAGGAGAGCAAGGAGGCAAAAGCGTCGCGATATCGCGACATGTTCCATTTTCGCCAAGGTAACGGACCTGCATAGTGACGTGGACATAAGGATAAAATCCAGTGAATAAGGCAAGCGTTACATAAGGAATCTTTAATGATTTGAAATCATTTAAGACAGTTGTTACACACGGAGGGAAACGGACGCAAAACCATGTGGAGAAATCGCAGCGAAGGGCCACAAAATGGAAACCGAAGCACACGCATGCAGGGAAGGTGAAATGAACAGTCAGGGAAGGTGAAACGAACAACCATCGGCAAATGAAACGAACCGTCAGGGAAGGAAACAAGGTTTTCATGATTTTAAATACGCCATTCAAAGAGGCCAGAAGGGGGTGGAAAACTGTTGCAAGTAGCGTTGCAGGTTTGAAGGCGATAAGGCCATTCTGGACCTAGTTGGGCTGTTTTTCTTCCGTAGACTGGTTTTTCTTCTTCATGGACAGGGGGCGGAAATTGCTGCGAGCAGAGTTGCAGATTTGAAGGCGAGATTGCCATTCTGGACCTGTTTGAGTCGTTTTTCTTCCATTGACTGGGTTGGGAAAACTAGAAATTCTGCTATTGTAAAATGACATATTTTTAATGCAGAAGTTTTTCAGAAATTTGCATCTTGTGGGCAAGAAAGAAGGAGATTTTCTTTGCATGCTATGAATTTAATGTTTATTCTTTCACTCGTTCAGATTTCGAATTTATAGATAATGTTAATGCCATGTTTTTGGGTTACATTAGGCGAACATTTGAAATCTGAATTTTATTTAGTACCCTAGGAACCAACACTTAGTCTATGGGGATTGTGCTTGTTTTGCAAGTCCAATAGGTTAGGTTGCATGCACGGAGACCTCACATCTTCGGTTTTGTCGAAATAGGATAGCATCATACTGAATGCCTTTTAATTTCAGTTTCTGCATTTCATTTTCATTTTTCTGCATTTTATATTTTTCCAGAAGTTTTAACTTTTCAAGGCATTAAAATAGACATTTAAAAAATATTAAAATCTAAAAAAATAATGAACAATCACTAAAATTTCATGCTGAAATAAACCAACATTGCCCCTTGTTTACAGTTACTTGCAATCACTAAGGTGTTCCAAGCATTTAAATTGAATTTCTTTATATGAGATTACTAATACACATATGCAAATGCTAAATACAGCGGAGACCTTGGAGAAGTCGTTTGTTTAACTTCTTTGCAAGAGGGGATTTGGAACCCAAATCCTAAAGGAGAGTGTACTTTCACAACTGGGTGAAAATACCACTCAACAGGGGGGATGACTCATGAGGGTCTCTCTTCATGCCCCTTGTTTTGTTTAAGGAGGGGTGTTGATCTTCATTTGAGGTCATGATTGACCTTGCATTGTGATCATTATGTATTGCCCAATGAACCCATGGGCTGCTTCTATAGATCATGTTATGCCCAAATGGGCTGAGACTCTTCTTCTAGATGCGAAGCCCATGTTACAAGAGGAATGTCATTAGAAGCGCCTCCTTCTTGAGCTTCGCTCTCTAAGGTGAATGACTATGGAGGTCCTCTCACTTATTTTGAGGCCAAGGGATGGTCTGAGTGGGAAGATGCTATAGAAGAAGAGTATGATTTTGTCATGAAGATTAGATTTGGGAGTTGATTCCTCTGCCTAAGCCCAAGAATATGTTTAGTTGTAAATGTGTCTACAAGACCAAATTTAGTGTAGATGGATAGATTTATAAGCACAAAACGTGTCTTGTTGTTAAGGGATTTTCTTAAAAGGAGGAAAATCGACTATTTGAAGACTTTTGCCTCCATGATATGCAAGGCCTCTGTTCGGATGATTCTTTCAATTGTTACTAAATATGAATGGAAAGTTCATAAAATGGATGTCAAGAGAGCTTTTCTCCATGAGGAGATTCAGGAGGAGATTTACATACAATAGCCAACCAGATTTGTAATGGATAGTCCAACATCTTTGGTTTGTCGAGTTGGAAAGTCTTTGTATGGGCTAAAGTAGGTACCTTGTGCTTGGTATGAGGACATTTTTCATTCTTTCTTAGTTGTAGCTATCGTCAATGTGAGGCAAAGTACAATGTTTACATCAAGTATCATGATGGGCACATTTTTGTTTTTGTTTTGTATGTGGATGATCTACTCATCATAGGGAACTCAACTCTATGATTTAGGAGATGAAGCTATGTATTCAAGACACATTTGAGATGACATATTTGGGCCTTCGTTATTATTTTTTTGGGATTCAAATTGATCAGTCATCATCAAGGATCACCTTATCTTTGCCTAAGTATGCCTGGGATCTTTAGCAACTGTTTAGGATGGAGTTTAAGCCCACTTGCACCCCTTTTTCTTCAAGAATGAAGCTTTGGGATGATTGTACCACTCTATTGGTTGACGCTACATTGTATTGGCCTCTTGTTGGGGGTCCTTCGTACCTAACACACACTTGATCGACCATCACCTTTGCCATCAACTATTGTTCCAAGTACATGCAGGCACCACATGAGAGACATTAGATGACAACTAAGCAGATTCTGTGCTACATCAAAGGTACTTATTAGATGGGCATCCACTTTTGCATCGAGGCTCCACCTATGTAATAATGTTGCTTTGATACATTGATGGAAATTGCAATTTATTCAAGAATGAACAGTATAAACACATTACTTAACAAAGCAAAAGTAAACTAGTATATGCATATTGAGGTCTGGATGCATTATGTTTGATGACTTCTTGCGCGAGGGATGCTTGAGCCACTATGTGTGCCTTTTGCAGAGCTCTCGACATATATCCTGACCAAGCTTATGTCGGAGGTGATCCTTAAGGGGGGATGACTCATAAGGGTCTCTCTTCATAGCCCTCGTTCAATTTAAGGAGGGATGTTGAAATAAGTGTTAATATTCACTTGAGGTCACAATTGACCTTGCATTGTGATCATTATGTATTGGCCAATGACCCCATGGGCACCTTGTAAGGTGACTTATTTGTATTATTTTATTATTATCCCATGGTTGGTTCTTTAACCTTGACCTCGGGTAACTTGTATAATGGTGGTATTTACACCTCCACGTGTACAACTATTTCTTCATTGGATGGAGCAGATTCTTTATTTGTTAGTGAGATTATTGGTGTCCAAGGGCACCTTTCATGTCAATGTTTCTTCTTTATGTGGTTTACTTTTGCTTTGCTAAGTAATGTGTTGATTTTGTTTGTTCCTGAATATATTTCAATTTCGAATATTATAAACATGGATAATAGTCTAGGAGCCTTCGGACTGCATCTTTCCAACTTTACCAAACATTTTGGATTCAATTCTCCGAGTTCACAAGTTTCAACAAAAGGAAATAATAGCTACTTCCTAGAGAGTCCTATGATAAATTTTTGGCTGTGCCTAGCATCATCTAGGATTCAATGTTTTAGCTGAAGTATAATAGCATTGGTTACCTCCTAGGAAATCCTTGGATTGTATGATTTTTAGTTTTGCTGAGCAGTATCTATGATTCAAATCCTAGATTTGATATTTTGTCTCTTGAGCTGCCTGTTGAAGTTCTAACGAATGTGATTACCTCCCTAGTTATTTAGGTTCTTTGTAAAAAGCTAGTCCAAATTTGAACGGTAGTGAGTGGATATGATTGCATTGGATTTCAACTTTTCATCTCTTGTATATTAAGTTGCTACTTCTTTGATGTGCCATTGTTAATTTTCTTGGGATTTCATGGGGGCACCTCAATGTCTCCCTCATGTCTCCAAGTTGCTCAGGGACTCCTGGTCATCTTGGAGATGTGGTCTTGGTATGGCCCCATATTGAGGACGTTGGAAGGGACCTCCAAACTTTTCAGGGATGAGTTCATCTAGTCCCCAGTATTGGGGAAGTCTTGATGAGATTTTGTCCCCAAGGTGTGGGAGACACGTCCTTGTGTGAAATTGGGAATAATTAGTGAGATTGCATATGTTGCAATTTCTTTATCTTGTCTTAACAAGGCATCAATTATTTGGTTATCTTTTCCTTATTCAAAATATTGAAATCAAAAGTTTGTATCTTTCCAAACCACTTCACTTGTTTCAATGAATAAGGTCTTTTACTGAAGAAAATGCTTAAAAACTATCATGAACGGGTTCAACCAAGAATTTACTTCCCAATGGATATTGCCTCCATTGTTATAATGCATGCATAATTGCTAGCATTTCCTTACTGTAGACTAAGTTAATTACCCCAAACAAATAGCATAAAACTGCTTTGATATGTGCAATCTCTCACATATACTTAAACTTTGTGACCCCTGACTTTGCATGGAATGTGTTCACCTCAAGTTATTGCAACTACAAATCCTTTAGTTGAATAAATGAACAAATTTAGTTGTCTAGTAGTAGCAAAATTAACAAAGTTATGCATATTGCTAGAGTCGATTAAAACCATAGCTTTTTGATTTTTGATATAGCCCTGAATTCAAGGATTGATAAGTGATTCCTATTAGCATCCTGATTGAAATGGTTGTTTGATTATTATCAGGTGTTGAATCATATAAAAACTCAAAATTACTATCACTATTAGTATTACTGACATCTAAACCATTATTTTCAGCATTTTTTACTTGACCATTATACATTTTTTATTTTGGTTATTTCTGAAACCTTTGAAAGTTCTTTTAAGTGTATGCCTTTTCTTGATTTGGTTGATAATGTCGGGAAGGTTTATATTTCCATGTTTTGTTTTGGACTTTTATAGTCACAACTATAAACTAACTTATGGTCACAACTACATACCAATTGGATATCATCTAAGATTGAAGAAACATTTTTAGGTGTAATTTTATATCCGACTTTAGCCTGCCTGTTTAGGATTGAACTAATATTAGGTTGGAAATGTCTCCCATTCAAAACTGGTCTCGCCTATGATCTTTTTGCAAAATCAGTTAAAAGCTATCTTATTTCCATGTGAACCCTTGTGTGTTTTTTATGCCAAATGCAAAGAGGCTACTTTGAATGCATCCCATTCATCTCGATTGAATTTAATTACAAATGCATTTTTATCTTGTTAATCTAGCCAACAATGTCATCCATCATTTTTTTCAATTTTTTTAAAAATAAATTTGTTATGTAGGATTGAAATGGGTCCCACCCATATTACATCATGCTTGCATTATAACAGTACTTCAACAAACCATATAATAGTATTGAAACATTTTTTTTTTTGGCAATTATGCATATATTGCTTGCCAAGATTTGAACCTTGGTCTCCGCCTTGAGAGTTGATGTATTTAACCACCTGAGCTCATGCCATTTGATAACAACATCATCCGAAATGCAACTGCAAAATTTTGGAATATTTAGCCTTGTGTTTTAAATGAATTTCTATTTCCTTTTGAATTCACATCCTAGTTTTTGAGGCTGTAACTATTGTTGGGACCTTATGGTGTGTTAGAGACCATACTTAAATAATTAATTGCTGCAATATTGTTCCTATATTGCTTATTGACTAGTTGATGGTTATAATCTTGATTTTAAATGTAGTAGTGTTTGTGTTTTATTGATATTACTCTTGGCATCTACTCTTCCAAAAACATTGAAATGCTGGTATCTTGAAATCTTTCATGTTGCCGTCAGGAGACTCTAACTTTGTTAAAAGCACTGCTGTTGTTAAGCAATCATACACCTTATGCCTTATTTAACTTTGTTGAAAACACCATTGCAGTTAAGCAAGGGTGTTCTCTCTCATTGGTTCTCCTTGGCATATATATTCATGAGTTGGAGGACTTTCTTGGACAACATGTTCATGTAGACTCGATTGTAGACTTCATCTTATCTTGATTGCCATTTTGCCTTTTGTTGATCATGTTGTGCTCCCTTTCCATATTTTGATGGCCTACATATACCTGTGGTTCAATTACGATGGCCTACATATTTTAACTTGAATCAAGCAAGTTAAGCATGACTTTGCTGCCTCATTTTCAATTTTGGAATGCCACTACTTTCAGGTACATTTGTAGGATATCTCCTCAAACATGCGCCTAATTTGACATAATTATTTTTCCCATTGTTTTTTATGGCTTAGAGGTAAGGGATTCCAACTAAGATTAATTTGATTGGGCCCAATTCTAGAAGGTCCAAGATTTCATGTTTTAGTGCATCATCCATTGTAAATGGATTGTTTCCCAAGGTATTGTCTGTAATGTCCCCCCCTGTTCTGATATTTTAATATTTGGGACACTATACTGTTTCTTAAAATCAGAAAATACAACTCCAAGAAACAGGAAATAACTAGCAATTTTATTTTTCAAATTTCTTTCAAAATAGGGTTCAGATTACAATATTTTAAAAATATAATCTTTCCACAATGTCTGCAAACCCTTGAAATATACTAAATCAGCAAACATGGAAAGATACCTCTGAAGATTGATGAAGCTCCAAAGTGTGAATCCTGTGTGAATTCACCAACAGAGAACTGGGGTTTCGTCTAGCTCCAAAAATCTGAGGGGTTTCGTCCTCAGCCACACCGTTGGGGTTTCCGTCCCTTCGGAGAAGAAGTCTTAGCCACTGGCCTCAAACTCTGGAGGAAATAACTAAAATCCAGCATATCTAAAATGAGACCAAGTCACTGAATAAATAGGCTCCTCCTTGGCAAACTCTCTTTTTCGCGCTCAATGTGGGATAAACATATTTCTTCCCCTTTAATTATAATATAAAGTTTTAACTTTATAAAATGAATTTAATAATTCACTTAATAAAGCCAAGCTTTGCGCTTTAAAAACTCTGCCTTATGAAACTCCGAATGACCAACTGAAACCTGTTCCGGATACCCATTTCGTTGTAGAACAACATCCCCCCTGTCCACTCGGCAAGAAACCCTAAAACCCGACACTGCTAAAAATAGCAATTCCAGCATTCGAGCTGCGTTTGACCCCGAACGACCACCAAAACTGAGCTCTAAGAATTCAAAAGTTGTCTCAAATATCTCCAAAGGCTCTCATCCATATTACATAGCCTACGAGAACCCGTGTATAGGCTAGTCTCTATGTGCTCCCACTAGCTGATTAGAAGGGGACATTACATTGTCCTTGGGGAGTTTGGTACCTAACCTCTTAGACTTGAGATTGCGTTTAGGCTCATATCCTATCTTCATAGGTTTTGATGTATGGACAACTATTTATTTGGTGACGAGCATTATCTATTAGTGGTCCTCATTCATCTAAGATGATTTCTTCCATGTGTCCCATTGAACATTGTTCTTATTGGTACTGAGAGGCTAGTTTGTTCTTTCAATCTATTGATATTTTCATCAAATGACTTTCTTCCTTAAGGTACTCTCCAAATGCCCCTTTTTGCCTCCTTCACATGGACCTTTGCTCAGTATTCTCCTAGCCCTAAGCTGGCTTTCTATGCCATATATTTCTTGTAAGTTTTTGATGGCACCGTTTCTTAGGTAGACTATCTCCAACATCATTGGTCACATGCCTTGCGGACCCCTAGCTAGTAGATAGTCTGCACCCACCAACTTCGCCTTGAGACAAATCACCATTTTCCTTTTGAGGATAGGATATGTCACCTTCACTTGTTTCAAGAGGTAGAAAATAAGGAACACTTCATGTTCTAGTGCCTTATCTACTATGAGATCCATGGGAGATACCATTGCTTGTACAGGAACTTTGGAGGCTTCCTCTTCACCTTCTTTTGCTATCTTGATCAGTGATACTTGGCTTCTCTAGAAAGTCATCGCTTTCTGGCATAGGCCATTGCAAGAGATGTTTAGGGTCGTTACTTCTTTCTTCCAATTTACCTTGATTCTTGTTGGTGTTAACCACTCCCCTGATACGATTGTTTTACTTGCAGTTGGTGAAAGGCCAATGATACAATGTTATCTAACTGTCGCCATTAGAGCATCACAATGCCCTTTGCATTTGGTTGAAACAAGATAACCTTGTCCCTTGTTGACATTAGGAGTCTCCTAGACCCTTCGAAGGGTAGACCAACCTTACTAGCTTCCATAACAATTGTAGTTCTTCAGCCTTAGATGCTAGCAACATCACTATGGCAAGCGCCTAGACTACTAGCTTCCTTAATCCTAATAGTTCTTCAGCCTTGTATTCTAGGAGCAACACTATGGCAAGCACCATATGCCCCTTGCACCTAGGCTTTCTCATCTTTGGATAGGATAGACTCATTACTATGATGATGCAATGATATGGCCTCTATCTTGTTAAATTCCCAACTTCACTTGTATAGGAATGCTTGTTCTTGACTCACATGTGCTAGGGCTTAATGCTATTGGGTTAACGCCCCCCTTTCTTTTTAATTTCTAATTAATGTCTTTGTATTTCTGTATTTAATCTTATGTTTTTCTGATACTAGGGTTCTCTTTCCTAGTATATTCTATTGTGACTCAATGCTTTTTTGGAGTCCCATTGACTTACAATTGGTCATTTGCATACATTAGTATGATTTCAATTCCTTGGCTTAGTGGAGCTCGTTGCATAGAGATCAATTCTCTTGATGCATTGTACTAATACTTTTGGTGTAAAGTTATTAAGGTTACTGTAGATTACTTTTGGTCTTGCCTTGATGTATGTACTAGTACTTTTGCTTTGGGTATAATGCTAATACCCCTATTATTTGTGTATATATATCTATATCTATCTATATACATGTTGATAAATAAATTTTTATGTTATTCGTTATTCAAAAGAGGAAATTTCCCTATTACATCTGCCTTTTAAATATAAAGTTACAACCAATTGGTTAGCATGCCTTACTTATGCTTCTAGATAGCAAATGACCTTTAACAGTTCCACAGAGCAACAGAGAATCACCATCACTCTTTGTGTTCAACTTTGAGAGGATCATCCTCATGGTTGACTTCAACAGTGTTAATATCGAGGTTGTTACTGTTTGAATTGTTTTGATTGCCTACTTCACCCCATTTTTAGGGTGCTCACAGCTTTACAATCAGTTTATTTTGCGTAAGAGTTCCCATAGTATCCTTCAAGGTTTACAGTTTTTTTTTTATAACTTCCATGTCGTATCATCTTGATCTCATAGAGTAACTACGCACAAGACTCGTTTTGTGGAGAATGACATTGCATTCATCATGAGCCACACTGAAGTTCATCCAATTTGCTAATGCTGAAACTAGTTACCCCAAACCCTATTTTGATTACATACCATGCTCTTCCTTTGCCTTCTTTGTGTGAAGTGGCCATGTGCCCACCATTCCAACCATTAAAAAATAACCACAATGTGAAGCCAAATAATTGTTGAAGGAATAGGACATCCTAATTTGGGTTAGCCATGGCTGAACTAATCAATGCCCATTGTTCATGCCTAGAAGCCCCCTAACGTTCTACACCAATATCCTCAGTTTCACAGGCAATTCTCTTCATGCCCCTACTTTAGGACTATAAATGTTTTTTTCACAAGAATGGCATCCACATGAGAGCAAGCAGGAGAAGGCTGTTTGTTAGATGTTTGTGTAATTTATTAGAAACTAACAAAATTAAATCAATTTGTTTAATGCAACACAAGATTTAAGAAGAAAGCACAAAAAATACTTAGAGATACACTTCTTAAAGGAGGAAACCACAAGGAAAAAAAAACATTTGTGAATAATTAGGAAGGAAAAATGCTCAAATCTGTTCTATGCAAGATTACAACAAGAGTAAGATAGTGCTTCAGATTTTGAAAAATGACCCTCCAATTCCTACATCATACACTTATCGTTGCTTTTACCTTCCCAATAATGTGTGTCTAAGTGTCGTAAACTTCATCACTGAGGATCTTGAGTGACATGTAACTTGGAGTTTCATAAGATCTATCACTCTAAAATATTTTCACATGACATCCTAACTCGAGTTAAATAACAGTTATCAAGACAACTTCCTTATCCTTAAACGAGTGACGCCTCATATAGAGACTGTAGGAGAAAGATTCCGTCTACATACATCATTCTCATACATATACATATTTATCTAAAGTCCTAGAGCTAAGCTAAGGAAAAATAAAGATGAATATTCTCAACACTCAATTTTTATTTGAGGTTAAGAAGATTGACATTATTACTATTCCCCGTTGATGTCAGCTTCTTTTAGTCCTAAACTGTTAAAGTGCTGAAAAAAATTTCTCTTTACATAGTGGTTTAGTGAAGATATCAACCACTTGATCTTTTGCGGGGCAATACAAGAGATGAATTTGCTTTGAATAGAGCAATTTTCTATTGAAGAAAGCAATTTTCTAATAAAATGGTTGTGGAGCTCAATATATTTACTTCTACGTGGACAGTAGGATTCTTTGCCAACTCTATTGCACTTTGGTTGTCACAAAGAAGTTTTGTAGGAGAATCTTGATGAAATCCAAAATCTTCAAGGAGTATTTCTAACTAAGTTGCTTCCTTTTCAGCTCTAGTGGAACCTGTGTATTCAGGTTCAGTCAAAGACAATCAAACTGTATTCTTCTTCTTACTATTCCAACAAATGACAGTAAAACCAAGACAAAATCGGTAACCATTAGTAGATTTGCAATCATTAGGATCACCTATCCAAGCTGAATCTATATAACCACTAAAAACAATGTTAGATAAAGAACAATATTCAAGTCCATAATTCAAAGTTTCTTTAACGTTTCTAGAAACTGATCCTACACTAGCATTATCAGGCATAGTATTTGTCAAATAATTTAAACTACCAACAAGTTGTTTATAAATCTTAGAATCAATGTAAGGAGAGTTATATCATTCAACAACTTAATTCCTTATTCACAGAGTAGCAACAACTTTAGCATTTTGCATATGAAATATAGATATTAAATCTTGAGTATACTTTTGTTGAGAAATGTAAATTTTGTTTGGTTCTTGGCAAAACTCACATTCCTAGAATGTACTGCAACATGCTAAATCAGTCATTTTAAATGTTCAACTTAATCCGAGACTTAGAATCAACAATCAAAGAAGGATTACTAGAAGTAATTGATCAAATCATCAACACACAAAATAGTGACAATAATATGATGATTGCAATTCTTAATGTAGGTTAGGATCATTTTTATTTCTAGGAAAGCATTGAGAAATAAAATAAATTTCAATTTTAAATACCACTGGAGTTTTTTTATGAAATTTTTTTAATTGGTTATATGGGATTGAAACGGGCCCCACCCATATTACATCATGACCACATAGTGGTATTACAACAGCTTGGCTATTATGCATGTATCGCTTGGCAAGATTCGAACCTGGGTCTCCTCCTTGAAAGTTGAGGAATTTAACTAGTTGAACTAATGCCATTTGATACCATGCTCAAGGAGATTGCTTCAAACCATAAATTGATTTTTTTAAATCTACAAATTAAATGCTCATTACCTTTCTTAACAAAACCATCAGGTTGAGAAATATAAATTTCTTCATGCCAATCTCCATATAAAAATGCACTTTTGAAATCCATTCGATGCATTTTTCAAGTCATCCTTGTAGCTAAGGCTAATACTAACTTAATTGTGGGCATTTTAGCAACAGGAGCAAAGGTTTCATTATAATCTATTCCTTCAATTTGAAAAAACCTCTACCAACTAATCTAGATTTATAATTCACAACTTCATTTTGAGCATCAAATTTAGTTTTAAACAACCATTTGCAAGAAACTAAATTTTTGTCTTTAGGTAATGGAACTAGATCCCAAGTTTGATAATCCATTAAAGAATTATATTCTTCAAGCAGGGCCTTTTCTCAGTGAGGATTACCTTCTGCTTGAGAATATGATTGGGGATCATCAGTCTTCGTTACTTTACACATTAATAAATAATTGTAATAATTGCTCCTTCTAGTTTGAATTGGAGTATGCCTAGTCAAATTCTCATCACATTCTTTAACAAGATTTTTGAACCACTTGGGATTTTTTTTTTATTTCACATTAGAAGTAGAAGTAGAATCATCAATATGCAAGTTTAAAAGTCTATCATCGAAATCTTTACACTAATATTTTTATTTTTAGAATTATTATAATCAATCTCATTTACAGATCTATCTACATACTCAACATTACTATCTTTGTTTTAAAAAAACAATGGTACCTAGTTTAGAACAATCATGCACTCCATGGTCATCAATGCAAACTTCTCTTTTAATTTTAACTTTATTTTCAGGATTATACACTCTATAAGCTTTTGATTGCTCATCATAACCAACAAATATATGAAGAACACATTTAGATTCTAACTTAGTTCTTTTAGCCTTAGGAACATGAACAAATGCAGGTGAACCAAAGACGTGCAAGTGCTTTAAGTTTGTCCTCTTTCCACTCCAAGCCTATTCATGAGTAACAATCCTCACTGCTTTTGTAGGGGTTCAGTTAATTAATTACATTGCACAGTATATTGCTTTAGCCCAAAATTTGCTAGACAAGTTCTTGGCATGAGGTAAACATATAGCCTTCTCAATAATGGTTTGATGTTTTCATTCAGCAACATCATTTTGCTCTGGAGACTAAGGACTTTTAACTCACAATAAAATTGCTTTTCAACAGAAGCATGAAATTCAATAAAGAAATAAAGTAACTGATCTTTACATTTCAAGAAATAAATCCATGTTCTTTCAGAATGATCATCAACAAAACTAAGTGCATAGCTACAACCATTAAGAGATAAATTTTACATAGGTTCTAATAAATCACTTTGTATTAAATATAACTTTTCACTCACATGTCAAGCTTTACCTTTGGGAAATATATGGATTTTCCCAACCATGGAACTAGTGCAAGTCTTCAACTCTATGCACAAGCTTTTGCTTCACTTCTAAAGGCTTATCCCTTTACAGAGAACTCATTTGACTCATCAAGTAGATTATTTCACTTTGGAGGCTTATTCATCCACATTGCCTTCATGGACATCTTTGCTTTATGTTTCCAGGTGTCAATCATATATGGGTCTTTGCCAATTTGAGTATTTATTATTGGAGATATTACATTATTCGGTACATTGAAGTACCATGGAGTACTATTGTAAATATTAGATTAGGAAGTGTGTTTGTCTAAAGTATGTGTCAAAGTGTGAAGAGTGTTGTGTGTAAGTGTGGAAGGTGTCAAGAGTACAAGTGTCAGGTGTGCAAATGTGAGTGTGTAAGGTGTCAAGTGAGCAAGTGAAGAGTCATAGGTGACAGGTGTCAAGCATGGAAGTGTCGAGTCATAAGATATGTCAAGATGTGAAGTAGGAGGTTATGGGATCAGGAGAGTCTTTGTCATAATGAGAGGCATGTGAAAGGATGCATCTCCCATGAGGAGAGCAAAAGTCATGAGAATTATATATTGGAGACAAAGCTCCATGCAATGTAATATTTTGTAACTTTCTATGTAATGTTTTATGATTTATGAATGTAATAGTGAAGTTTCTTATTGTGCAATACTTGTGTTACTTGTGGATGTGATTTTATGTGAGTGATATTTGATCCTGGTGAAATTTACCTGTGAGATAATCTGGCATAATTGCCAACAATGGTATTAGATCTATCTTGGAGAGAGCCTTCTTGGTTCAAAGAGCCACATTGAGTGGAGAGGAAAGAAGATTGAAGGTGAAGAAAGAGAAGAGAAGATTATTGAAGAAGAAGATTGATTGGAGAAGAGAAGAAGAATATAGAGAAGATTGATTATAGAGAAGAAGAGAGTGAAGGAGGATATTGTGAAGAAGAATTTGAAAGAAGAGTTCCTGGAAGAATTAGAAGCAGATTGAAGAGACTAGAACGAGAAGAGTTGTTGGACTATGAAGGAGAGGAAGAAGATATTGTTGTAGGAGAGAAGAGACGGATTAGAGGAGAGATTTGAAGGGGGATTGATAGAGTGAACAAGATTTTGGAAGGAGTGAACGTTGAAGTTTGTAGAGAAGAGACGAATTTGAAGGAGAGAAGAGATGAATTGAAGTTGAAGTGAACATGCTAAGGAAAAGAGTGAGTCTGTTTTGTGGAGGAATGTTGAATGAGAACTTAGTGGAGGAACGCTGGATGAGAACGTGGAAGAGAAGCTAAAGAAAGAAGAAGAGTTGGACTGTGAAGGATGGAATAAGACTGGAGAAGATTGGAAAGGTTTGCTGAAAGATTTGGAGAGAAAGGAAGAGAATATTTCGTAGGACAAATCTGGTTGAAGACGAAGCTGCCTGAGAGTGCATGCTGTGAAGGAAAGTGTTGCTGGAGAGAGCATTGGCCGACTAAGAGAAAGCGAACATTGAAAGCAGTAAGAAAGTGAACTGATTTGAGACGGATTGCCTGCGTCGAGATTCGAGGATGAGAAGACCGTGTTGTGGAGGAGACAGTAGCGTTGGAGTAAATCGAAAGTCGAGGAGAGATACATTGAGTGAAATGTGCACCCCTGTTACAACTCTGTTTGCTGGTCTGATTTTTGTCCCTGAAAATCTGATGTGTTTTTGACTGATTTTTGTTTTGTTTTTCTGTTTTGCTGATGCTTGAATGCAAAGTATGTTTTTTTTTTTTTTTGGTTTTTTAATAATTGATGCTTGCAAATAAACACTGTATAAAGCATGGAAATAACTGGAAATGAAATAGAACTGGAACCAAATATAAATCTGAGCAAACAACATAATTTTATTCAAATTTTCTAACCTGGACAATGCAAGTACAAGCCTGATATAAAAATCTGGAAATGCATTTCCTACCGCTGCAACACTAAAATGCTCATATCTTCTTCAGTTCAACTCTGATTTGCGTGCCATAAAGTGCAATAGATTTGTTTTTGCAAGGCGCCAAGGTCTGGGCGGGAAACAACCTCAAATCTGCAGCTTAGAATTTGGCACGAATCCCAAGGTTGTATGGCCTATGCTTGAAATGTACGACCTCTTCAATAAATTCAATTCTGCTCCAAATCTTATGAACTAATGTTTCAAAATGATTGCTGCGGTGAAGAAATTATTATGCAAAAATACCCATAACAATATTTGCCTCTGATTTCCAGCTATGAGCAAAATGAGTATTCACCAGCACAAATGGAAGTGTACGACCAGCTTGAGAAGTGCACCAAAACTTCATGAAATTGCAAAACTAAAGCATACCCAGATAAAATAAAATGATAGGAAGCAAACCCAGATCATTATCTCAAGCACCCATCACATTTGCTCCGATCATGAAACCCTATGCTGCAAATCTGTGAAGCCCAACTGAATCTCCTGAATGAAGACTCCAAGAATCTGACTAGGTGAGATATTTCACCCACGAAATCAGAGTTACTTATGAAGGTTTTCGTCTCCACAAGGCTTAGACTGCAAACCTGGTATGAAACCGACAGAGTTCTGTTATGTTGGCAAATAGAATGAATTCAAATGAGCTCTCAAGGCAAGAATATAAAGCCATGCCCAAGAGAAGCTTTTTTGGTTTTTGGCGCCAAAAGTAAATTTTGAAATAATATTATTTTATTCCCTTATATCTCCTATGACTTCATTAATATGGGCGCCCAAGTTGTACCCCTTCCTAGTAGATGCAACATTGTTTTAAAAAGGTGGCCTTATGTCCCCATTTTAATATTACTTTATGACTTTATAAAACAATTTAAAATTATTATTTTCTCATCAAGAGACGCCAACCTTAGGAACTTAGGTAAATTTTGCATCAACAAGACAGATGAAATCTGCAAATGGATGAAACTGCCTCAGGCCCGTTACATTGCTAAAAATAGCAATGTCTATAAATAGTAACCTCCATAAGAGACCAGTTGAATCCCTTAACAACTGCACTGATTAGCCTACAGGGACTCTGGATAGGCTATCAAGAACTGACATAGCTCACGATTAAGAAGGGGACATTACATTGAGCTAGGAGATACAAAGTGCTTGAGCTGTAAGCGTTTGTGAGTACCTATGTTGTGTTGAAGTGAGTGTTTGAAATAGAGAGGAATATTTGAGTCAAAGTTTACTAGAGCCATAGAAGAAAGTGGGAAGTACAAAAGACATAACACTTGTTTGACAGTGCCTGCTAAGGAGGAAATTTCGGGTATGATAGCAGAAATGTTTGAAGTAATACGTTGCCCAAGTTAGTTACCACGTGTGAGCAAAAGATAAAAGGTATAAGCTAAACCTTAGCCCCATATTGTTTGATTGGATAAATTTGGAATTTCGTAATCATAAGGCTAAACTTTGGAGTTTTTTTTTTTTTTGAAAAAAATGAAAAACTTGTATTAATACAAAGAACAATTACAAGCGGGAGAGAACACATCCCAACCAAGAACAGCAAGCAACACAACAAGAGAAGAGCACAAAGGCAACCCAAAGCACAACACAGAGCAAAGAAGTCAACTGGGCGTGAAAAAACGACATGTCGCGAGATCGCGACAACCAACCCCGGCTCCCCCACCGCGGTGCCAACAGTCGCGAAAACGCGACATGTTGCGATAGTCGCGAATCGCGACATGTCGCGAAATCGCGACATGTCGCAAAGTCGCGACGACAGCACCCACCTGCAACCCTTCGACAAAAGTGTCGCGAAATCGCGACGAATTCACCAAATGGCAACCAGATCGCAAAAGCGTCGCGATATCGCGACAGTTTTCGCCAACCCGCTGGAAAGCCAAAATTGTCGCGATTTCGCGACGGGTTTTCCTTATGACACCATACCGCCAAAAGTGTCGCGATATCGCGACGGTTTTTCCTTTCGGCTCCCAGCTCTCAAAACTGTCGCGAAATCGCGACGAAATATCCTCACGGCACCCAGTTCTCAAAACTGTCGCGATATCGCGACGGATTTTCCACTTTGCACTCCATCTGCGAAAGTGTCGCGATATCGCGACAATTTTACCAGTTAGCACCAAATTGCCAAAACTGTCGCGAAATCGCGACCACTTAACCAAGCGCCTTCCCCAAGGGCCGCGATGGCACGACATGTCGCGATGGCGCGACATGTCGCGAAATCGCGACAAAAACCCGTCAAAGGCCGAGAAGGCGCAACCTGTCGCGATATCGCGACAAAAACCCGGAAGAGGCCGAAAGGGCGCAACCTGTCGCGATATCGCGACATGTCGCGATATCGCGACAGAAACCTTCCTTAGCAAAAAAACACTGCACATCATTTCAGAAAACGTTCAAGGCCTTGTCGAATCTCTCGCATCCTCCACGTGCATGTCACTCGTGCAACTGCATCCCAACCTCCCTTTCAGCACCCATCTTAGCAAGGAAATCGGCCGCCTTATTGAGATCTCGATTCACATAGACAGGTATCACATCATCTAATTCCCTCCAAAGCTCTTTGATTTGGGAAACTAAGATCCGCAACCTCCAAGCTTTCGAGACAAAGTTTCTCATACAATCAAGAGCACCCACCAAAATTTGGGAGTCAGACTCAATAATAATCTTCCTGTGTCCTTTTTTGGCAGCCCGAAGGAGGCAGATTTAATGGCAAAGGCCTCGGCTTCATTGTTTGTGGCACATCCCAGCACCCTGCAGCCTCCCAATAGAGCAAAGACCCAAGCATGATCGCGGCACACAACTCCAATTCCAAAGACTTCCCGGATTGCCTTTAGCCGCTCCATCGCATTGATTTTGATCCATCCTTCAGGAGGAGGTTTCCAACTACCACTCACCCGCCTTTGTTGAAAAACAACTCCCTCGTCCAAAGGCTCGGAAGCGATCGAATTTCCCCTCGGTATGAATGGCAACCGTTTCCGCCACTTTGCTCCAAATGACTTGCCATATTCCTTCTAGAGAGGAGAAGGTTTCACTGAAAAATACGGGCATTTCTCTCCAACCAAACCTCGCCACCGGATAAAAAATAAACCAAGCTCCCAGCCAATTCGAAGAGCATTGGATTTAAATCTACCTTTCTTCCAGCTTTCCCAAATGTTGTTTCGAGACAAGACCCCATTAGCCTGAAGTTTAAAGTGGGAGAACCAGCGCTTCCGGATCCGTCGTGGTGAAAGAACATTCAAACATTAGATGATCCGCCGTTTCCTCCCTCGCTTATGGCATAACACACATTGGGAGGGGCCAATGATGCCTCTGAGTCTGAGATTGTCATAGGTGAGAATTCCATTATGCAAAAACTGCCAGGCGAAGAAGTTCACTTTCGGCCAGCCCTGGGGATGCCATATCTTTCTCCAGTCAAGAACCAAAAAAGAGGGTGGAGGGGGCTCTGGGAGGATCTCACCATATCCTTCTTTCACAGTATAAACCCCAAGGCTTCCATAGCCCCAGGCCAGTTCATCCTCCTCATCTCTCCCAGTAAGAAACCGTTCTGCCAAGATTTTTCCCAAAGTAGGTACCAACTCCGGAGGGATAGGTATTGGCCACTCATCCAACCGCTTAAACTTTATGAACTTGTAGTCCCCCAAATGACTAGTGTTAAAGTAGCTCTCAATTTGAATCCATCCCTTATCTTCTAAAGCAGATTTTATCGGTTGCAATTCAGGAAAAACAAGAATAATGGGAGGATTCTGGTCCCAGGAATCAACCCGTAACCGAGCCTTATCCCCTCGCCCCACTTTCCAAAAAAAGTTGATCTTTGATGAGTTGAGCTCCAAGCTTGAGCGCCCGCCACACCCGGTGATCCAAAACCTTCCAGTGGAAAGCGGCCCACATCATTAGGATGGACAGAACCCAGGTATTTGCTAGAGAGAATTCTCGTCGAAGAGGGATGTTGGCTGAGAAATCCACCTCCAGTATACTGTTTGCCAGCCAAAGCCTTGTTGTTAAACTTGGAGCTTCTTAGTCCCAAACCCCCTTTTTCCTTGGGTTGGGTAACCTTGTCCCAGCCAACCAAGGCCCATTTCCTCTCTCCCTTGGCACCTTCCCATAGAAATCTTCTAGCCATTTTATCCATCTCTTTCCAAATAGACTGGGGAGCAGCCAGACGGAGAATTTATAAATTGGCATGGCCTGAATAATTGACTGCAGAAAAGTTAGACGACCCCCATAACTTAACCATCTATTAGACCAATGGTTCATTCTATCTTTGATGCCATCCAAAAGGTCCTTCCAAACATCAATTTTCAGTTTTTTGAAATGGAGAGGGACCCCCAGATAGACTACTGGGGAGAGAGGTCCGAGTGAAACCTAAAATCTCAATAACTCGGTCCTGTAACCGTTGATCAATATTGAAGAAGATCACTTTGGATTTATTGTCATTGATGACTTGATTAGAGGCCCGGAGGTAGACATTTAGAGTATCTCTCGATTCTTCTTGCTTCCCTAAGGCTGGCCACTCCCACCAATCCAAAGATCATCTACAAACCGTAAATGTGTCAAAACTTCAGCCCCGACCTTAAAACCTCGTTATCCGACCTTGAAGTCTTCTTTTCGTAAAGAGTCCGCCCAATCCTTCAGCCAAGATGAGGAAGAGATAAGGAGAGCAAGGGTCTCCTTGCCGCAATCCTCGAGAGGCACCAAAAGGAGGCGAGGGAAGTCCCTTGATAAGAACAGAGTATGAAGGCGTAGAAATACAACTCATGACCCAGTCTGTCCAGTCCTGAGAGAAACCAAAGGCAACCAACATCTTTGCCAAGAAGCCCCACTCCACCCCCGTCATAAGCCTTGGACATATCCAGTTTAATGAACATTCCTTTGTTCCCTGTTTGGTGCATTGTATGGATAGCCTCCCCGAGCAAGAATCACTCCATCCAAAATTTGCCTCCCTTCAACAAAACCCCCTTGCTCCGGGGAAATTATATTATGCAGAATAGGTTTTAACCTTTCAGCCATAATCTTCGTAATTATTTTATAGATCACATTGCATAAGGCAATAGGTCTAAAATCAGATAAATGAACCCCCCCGCTCCTTTTGGAATTAAAGTAATGAATGTATGATTTAGAGCCTTGAGCATTCTTTTATTGGTTCTGGACTCCTCAGTGACAGCCTTAACATCTTCCTCCAGGGAATCCCAAAAGGCCTGGAAGAACTCAATAGGGAAGCCATCAGGACCAAAGCGATTTACCAAGCACTCATCCCAAAGACCACCTTCTTAAGTTCATCTTTATCTATAGGTCTAAGTAGAGCCTGGTTTTCTTCAGGAGAGATTAAAGAAGGAATGACAGCAATAACTTCATCTTGGGCTGCCCCATCTTGCTCCATACTTTCCTTAAAGAGTTTTGAGAAATACTCCATTGAGTGGAAGTGCATACCAAGAAGAGTGTCAAAAGAGTATCCATTCTCATCTTGAAGGAAATCCATAGTATTCATTTGTCTCCTAGCACAGGCAGAGCGCTGAAAAAATTTTGTATTTCTCGTCTCCTTCTAATAACCAAGTATTTCTTGCTCTCTCGCTTCCAAGTAAATCTCTTCTTGGTTATCAATATCCTCAACCGCTTTGCGCAAAGCATCATCCTCGGATTTAAGGTGCTCGGAAATGTTTCCTTCCCTGAAATGTTTTTGCACCTCATCCCATCTAGCCAACAAGGGGGCCAAGTCTGATTTGTTAGTTTGCCTCCACTGTTTCAATTTACACTTGACAAATTGAAGCTGTTTGTGAAATTTGAACATTGCAGTCCCAAAAGGTGGGCGGCCATCTTCCCACCACTGAGGAATTTTTCTTCGGAGATCTTCTTTTTGCAACCAAAAATTTTCAAATTTAAAAGGTTTATGGTACTGCCCTGTCCTAGCCCCTCCCTCCAAGTACAATGGGAAAGTGGTCTCGAAACCGGGCCTTCCAAAATCTGAAATTTAATATTCCATTTCACAAATGCTTCCTCCGAGACCGTAAACCGGTCTAGTTTTACCTTCCTACTGTGTGGCTCTCTTCTCTTATTAGTCCACGTAAAATAAGTACCAGGACCTTTGATATCAACAAGGTGAAAGGCCTGGACTTGAGCAATCAGAAGCCTATCCCCTGGATCCAAAACTGGGAAACCACCTTCCTGATCACTGGCAGATAATTTGGCATTAAAATCCCCAGCAACAATCCAATCGCAATCTTCCCGGGAGGATCTCATTGAATGAACAACATTCCATTGAAGCCGCTGGCCATCAATGCTTTGAGCCCCATAGAAGTTTGTAATTAAAACCTGCTCACCCGTAACAATATTCTTAAAGAGAGATGTGAGAACCCCCTCCAAGCCGTATGTTCTATTGCTATCCACACCAGAGGATTCCACAGAGTAACAATTCCCACCGAAGCTCCTTGGGCTGCCACATCCATATATCTAGCGCCCCTCCATATTCTACTAGCAATTTTACACATAAGATCTGAAGACATTTTTGTTTCCTGAAGGAGCAAAAAGTCTGTTTTGTGTCTTCCTAAAAGTCTTTGAACAGCAGATTGATGGGTTCTACTGTTTAAACCCCTTACATTCCAGGATTGTATAATCATTGGAAACCTTGGGAGCAATACGAGTCAATTGTTCTCACCGATCCTCCATTGATCAGCTTGTCCCCTTGCGCTACTATTAGATCCTTATTGGATTTTCTACCACCTCCTTGGGAATTACTATTCTTAGACCTCTTTTCCACCCCGGGTGATCCCCAACGCCGGTCTTTCTCCTGCTCTTTTCTCGCACTTCCCATGTGGACATCCTTAATAACCGGTTGTGCAGGGGAATGAATTACCATAGCCCCTAGGTTCTCTGGCTGCAGAGTCTCAGGGGTTTCAATCACCTGCTCTAAGACAGGAGTAGATGATAGAGGATCGTGAGAGTGGGTGTTAGTATCCCCATCATTCCCAACCACTCCTTCCATGACTTGGTCTTCTTGGTCTACAAGGGATTTGAAGATTTCATATCGATTGGTTGGCTTGGATTGGGTCTGCTCTTTGCCATTTCTCTTTTTGTTTTTCCTCCGCTTTTGCTGTTCAAAGCCATCTTTCTGGGCATCAGAACCCTGGGGGATATTGAGGGGATCTTTGACCGAAGTGAACTTACCCTCTCTGGGGCGATTTGACGCTCCCGACGGAGCTTCCGATTTTGTGGTCAAGCTATTTGGGCAGAACCTAGCCAAATGGCCATGCTTATGGCAGACTCTGCATCTGAAAGGTAAGGCTTCATAGTCTAGCTGGCTGTATCCAGGTTAGTCCCGCCAACTCCAATTCCACCTCGGCAGGAAGTGGCTGGCTAATGTCCATTTCTACACATATTCTAGCAAAGACAAGCAGTATTTCCTTCCATGGTATCTCTTGAAACTCCCAAAAATCTACCTAGAGAATTACCAATCAACTCAAGGATTTGCTCACCCCAAAACTCCATTGGGAGAGCATACAGCCGTATCCAGACCGGGACAGCCGTGGGCTCAATGCGAGGGTCAAAACCCACTCTCCACGGTTGGACAAATAATCCAGCCGGGCCGTGGCTCCTCTTCTCTGATTCAAATGCTCTGTTTCTATCTGCTAGAGAAGAGAAACTAATAATAAAATACCCATTGCTTATAGGCCATAGAGAGTACTCACCAATGGGCTCCCAGTTCTGTCTCACCCAGGTGTGAAGGAAGTTCAGAGTGGGCCGAATACCCATGAATTTGCAGATCAGATCATGGGTAGCACGGTATATAATCGTATCCTCAACCAGTTTTGGCTCTATGACAATCTTTGGCCTGGACGCAGATTGTGGAAGGCAGCCGTTAACTCTGTTTGCAGGTAAACCCTTTCCAGCATTCTTAAATAGCATTTGATAAGCACTGCGTTGAGCTTCATCGGAAGAAGATGCAGGGTTTTCTTTTAATTTATCTGCATATGAGCTTTTCTGCCCATCGGAAGATCCTGGAGGAGACCCCATTGGGCCCTCCCAAGGCAACGAGCAATCCTTCAAAGAGGTGTAGAATCAATCCACAGGAGGATCTGGAAGAGACTTCCAACCAGAGACCCTGGAGCTTCGCCCGGTGCCTGCACAGAATGTTTCCCGCCAAAACGCCAGAGCTCAGGAGAATCCTTGGATTTACCTTCCTTATCAAATAATAATTCCTAAACTTTGGAGTTAAAAGGAATTATTAAGGGAATGAATTAATGAATGGGAGATATAAGGAAACTAAACATTTGAAATTTGAATTGATTGGATTTTGGGTCAAAGTGAAAATTGAAGGTGAAATTGTGAAAGCAAATAGAAGATTAAAGAATAAAATGGAATGAAATGAATGAATGGTGAATTGAAATTGGAAAATTTGGGAGATAAAAGGAGATTAAAAGAATTGATATGATTATTTGATGAAATTGAAATTTAGAGAAGAAATTTGAGATTTGAAAAATTGAGTGATTAGAGAAGTGGAAAAGAAGTTGATTATTAGTTTGGGAGTTATAAGGAAGCCACCAGCAAAAGAAATTTTTTATATCAAAGCAATTTAAAAATGGAAAAAAAGAATACAAGTATTCAATATAAAGTTAAAGGAAAGACATCAAAAGATCATTTGAAAAATGTCATTGAAGTTGAAAACAACGAATCATCGGAATCTATAGAATATATGTAACTCATTTATGAGAAAAATAAAGATAGAATACTTCAACATTGTTTACGTTGTTTTCTCAAGAATACTAATAAACATGCATATGGAACTTTGGTTATTAAGATAGAAAGAAAAGGACTGAAGAATAAATCCTTAATGAAGGATGTATACTACAATGATTTTCATCAAAGGAAGGATTAAAAAGATATTTCAAAAGCATGTGCAGTGAATGAAAATAATATGAAGAAATGTAATCGTTGCAATAGACTTGGACATGAAGAAGCAAAATGTTGGAATCTTTATCCATGTAAATTCTGTGGACGAAATAATCATCCTCAAGAATTTTGTTGGCACAAGGAGAACAATTATAATGATAGATTGAAAAAAATGTTGATGACGAGACTGGATGAACTTCTTCAGAAACTTATTTTTAAAACAATTCCAGAAGCTCCCAGGGCAAAAGCAGAATGGTCCAGTTCAAGAGCTAATAAAGCAGAGATAGCATCACTAGCAGCAATACTGCAGCTAAAGACAGAGAATGAAGATGAAGACAAAAGATTGAAGACTAAAAGTCTTCACGCCATATAATGTAATATGGGGGGGTGCTGGAGATATTACATTATTTGGTACATTGATGATTGAAGTACCATGGAGTACTATTGTAAATATTAGATTAGGAAGTGTGTTTGTCTAAAGTATGTGTCAAAGTGTGAAGAGTGTTATGTGTTATGTAATAAAGTGTGAAAGGTGTCAAGAGTACAAGTGTGAGATGTGCAAGTGTGCGTAAGGTGTCAAGTGAGCAAGTGAAGAGTCATAGGTGATAGGTGTCAAGTATGGAAGTGAAGAGTCATAAGATGTGTCAATATGTGAAGTAGGAGGTTATGGAATCAAGAGAGTCTTTTTCATAATGTGAGGCATGTGAAAGGATGCATCTCCCATGAGGAGAGCAAAAGTCATGAGAATTATATATTGGAAACAAAGCTCCATGCAATGCAATCTTTTGTAACTTTCTATGTAATGTTCTATTATTTTTTTTTTTTTTTTGCTTGATAATAAGGGGTTGTACTCGGGTCCCCCATCCTTGACAAATTACATCTCTCTTCTTTAGAGCCTGAAAGTTTACAAAGAGATACACTTCTCATCTCAATTGAGATGCTATAGCTAGAAACCTACATCATTTTACATAAAATGTCTGAATTCTTGATTTTCCTTTTTTGGATCTTTTCAAATTTCTGCATGAATACAATTACTCCAAAACATTGCACTATCATAGTCTGCTTTACCAAATCTAAATTGCTAGTTTCCTTCCTCGCTGAAGTCATAGCCCTTCATTGCTCTTCCCATCGTTCGAACCCTAGTTGGCAAATATTTACAATTTCATTTTTCACGACTTGAAAAATTATCACTGCCCTTGTTTCAAATGGTTGACTTCACAGGGTTGTATCTCCCTCAATATTGCTTAGAGTTTTGCACATGACCACTCATTTTAAAGCTATTCAAATTCTGCACAAGTTGGTCCAAGAATCAGTTGAATCGGATAACTCTTCGCGAAGATATGGCTCCTAAAAGATGAGACATTTTTCAGGAAAAAAAACCTAATCCTTCACACTTTGCAATTTTGTTTTTCGCGATTTGAAAAATCGTCACTGCACTTGTTCCAAATGGTTAAATTCACAAGGTCATATCTCCCTCAATATTACTCGGATTGTTGCATATGACCACTCATTTTAAAGCTATTCAAATTCTTCACAAGCTTGTCCAAGAATCAGCTGAATCAGATAACTCTATGCGAAGATATGGCTCCTTCAGCCTTCCCAGCCTTCCACTCAGCATCCCGACCTTCCATTGTAGCTCCTTCAGCCGACCTAGCCTTCCACGCTCCTTCAGCCTTATCAACCTTCCATGTTCCTTCAGCCATCCCAACCTTCCACTCAACATCCCAGCCTTTCGCTGTAACTCCTTCAGCTAGTTCAGCCTTCCACGCTCCTTAAATTCCATGCTCCTTTAGCCTTGACACTCCAAAGATCAACTCATCATTCAACCTTCCACACTCCTTCAGCCTCCAACCTTCCACACTCCTTCAGCCTTCAAATTTGTTGATTGTTAAAGCACCAGACCATTTTCCAGGCCCCTTAGGGGACAACCCCCTTGGTTCCATGTTCTATTATTTATGAATGTAATAGTGAAGATTCTTATTGTGCAATACTTGTGTTACTTGTGGATGTGATTTTATGACTGATATTTGATCCTGGTGAAATTTACCTATGAGATAATCTAGTATAATTGCCAACATTTATTCTTTTAGGGGATGCTTACTACTTGAGGTCTCCTGTTGACATTTACATAAGACCTATTGTTCATGAGAATTTTTCTCACAAAGGCTTCATCCAATACTTATATGATGCCGACTCTTTAATATTATCATTAGCAATTGCAGTGACAAGATCTGTCACATCATCATCAACATCATCCCAAGATGTATCATTAGATTTCATTCATCTCAGTTGTTTGCATTGGAGTCCAGTGCTTTGTGAGGGGAGGACTGGTGAGAATAATCATGAAGATAATTAGGATATTCTATCAAAAATGGTATGTCATGTATTAACTTTGAAATCATCACCTATTGTTAGCTTTGGAATAATTGTTAGTGATCTGTAATGTCCCTTTTTTGGAGCGATAATGGTAATTTAATAATTTATTTTTATAGTTGTCCGATATGACTTTATTTTTATTAATAAAGTGCAACTATAAGTGAATTATTGAATTAATGAGGAATTAAAGTGAATATTTAATATTTTCTCTCTCCTTCTGGAAAGTTCCCGAATAATCTTTGAATTTGGTCTAATTATTCCTTTGTAGTGTTTACTCCCACTTTAATTGATTTCTCCTAACTTAACCTTTAAATAAACTCCAAATATTAAAATAAATTCAAAAACCCTAATATTTTCACCAACCTTTTAAAAATGACTTCTACATGTATCTTGACTTCGTGTGAGCTCGACATTCAACTAGTTATTTTTGTAAATTTTCCAAACCTTAGATAATTGTTGTCTTATGACTTCTGCTCTCTTGCTGCTTTTCTAGCCAGCAATCACTGTTCTTCTCCTCCTAAGCTTGTATTTTTCCTTCAACAATCTGTTCTCCTCCCATTCTTTTTTGTCTGTCTGTGTATCTAAAACACTCTTGATCTTCTCCTTTTATCCTTGAAAAAGGTAACCCTAATCTCTCTAACCCTAAGATTAGATCTCATCTCATCTTGAGATGTAAGGTTAAAAATAGAAAATCACTTAAATGAATATCAAAATAGAATCACTTAAGTGAAGTACAAAATAGAATCACTTAAGTGAACTTAAAAATAGAAAATCACTTAAGTGAAATTCAAAATAGAATTAGAAATGTCTCGAACCACTTCTAGCACGTTCATACTGAAGCCTGTGCAAGAAGTTCCTGTCCGAGCTACATTTCTCAACACTCCCTCTTAGCGAGGAAGGAATTCTGCACCAATCCAAGTTTGTCTCTGAATGCTTCAAACTTCCCTTTCACTAAGGGCTTGGTCAGAATATCAGCTACCTGCTGATCTGTGGGAATATACTGGAGCTTTACGGCTCCCTTCTGAATCTGCCATCCCATAGATGAAGCTAAAGACATAACTGCTCTAATGGAAGTGTATCTGGCGACTGGAGCAAAAGTCTCCTCATAGTCCACTCCCTCTTTCTGGGAGAACCCTCTCGCCACAAACCTTGCCTTGAACTTCTCGATGCTGCCATCTGCAGCATGCTTAATTTTGTAGAGCCACTTGGAACTCACAACTGACTTCCCCTCCGGTCTTGGCACTATGTCCCAAACATCATTCTTCATGATGGAGGTGTACTCCTCCACCATGGCATCCCGCCAAACCTCGTTGGTCTGTTGCCTCCTAAAACCTGGTAGGCTCTGAATTTATGATGTTACTCATCAATGCCATGTAGCTTGAAAACTTCCTTGTAGGTCCGCTCTCCCTAATCATGCTGCTAGGAGCCTCAACATACTCCTCAACATCCCTCAATGTCTCTGTAAGCCATTGAGGTCTCCCTGATAGAACCGGAAGGGGCTAATGTCTCCACCTCCTCACCCGAAGGTTGTTGTTCTGAACCGGAAACCACCGGTGTCTTTGGTGACCTCGGCTCAACCTTCGGAGCTTCTTGCTCCTCATTCTCTATCACTGGAATAGGCTCATGGGACTTCCCGGATGCAACGTCCTCCTCAAAATTTACATCCCTGCTCACTACTGTCTTCCTCTTCTCTGGAATATAAACCCTGTAAGCTTTTGAAGTCTCACCGTATCCTACAAATAAACCCTTCCTACTCGAGGGCTCCAACTTGGTCCTCTTCTCTCTCGGAACATGGATATAAACTGGACATCCAAAGATGCGAAAATGACTCACCTCTAGTTTCACACCAATGAATGCCTCCTTTGGTGTCTTGTCCTCCAAGATCCTGTGAGGACACCTGTTTTGGATGTAGACTGCTGTGTTGCATGCTTCTGCCCAAAGAAACATTGGCAAGCCCTGGTCATGAATCATGGCCCTAGCAGCCCCTATGATGGATCGATTCTTTCGCTCTGCAACCCCATTCTGCTGTGGGTTGTATGGAACAATCAGCTCCCTCTTGATTCCTGCCTGCTTGCAGAAACCATCGAACTCCTTGGAGGTATATTCACCCCCATTGTCCGATCTCAAGACCTTGATCTTCTTCTCTCGTCTGGTTCTCAACTAGAGCTTTGAACTCCTGAAACCTCCTAAAGACTTCATCCTTGGTCTTTAAAAAATAGATCCATGTCTTGCGAGAGAAATCATCAATAAAGGAAACATAGTACATGCTACCTAAAATTGATGCTACCGACATCGGTCCACAAACATCCGAATGTACTAGATCTAGTATCTTCTTAGACCTATGCTCATCGTTTGGGAAAACAGCCTTGGCGTGCTTGCCAAGCGTGCACCCTCTGCATACTCCCTGTTGCTCAATGCTGAACTCTGGAAGACCTGTGACTATCTCCCTCAAAATAGGCAACACTCTATGATGCAGGTGCCCCATCCTCTTGTGCCACAAATCACACAAGTTGTTACTGCTATGAACTAGGGCTCGAACAGGTTCACCCTGCAACCTGTATAAACTGCCTTCTCTAACCCCTATTACTTGTGCTGTTTCCGGGCTAGATTCTTTTGGTCTAATAAGGACATGCTGGTTCTTGAACTCCACTGCATAACCCTTATCCTCCATAACCGAAATTGAAAGCAAGTTCTTCCTGAGACCTGGAACAAACAAAACATCATCAAAGTCTAAAGATTTCCCTGACTGGAGTCGAAAAGGAATGGTACCAATTCCTACAACTGGATATTTGGTATCATCACCAAGCTCAACCTGAACCCCTGAGTCCTGCTCTTGTAGACTGGTAAAACATTGTCGGGCTGATGTCATGTGCCGAGATGCCCCACTATCCACATACCAAGCATTCCTTGGAACCGTGCTGGTAGAAAGGCAAGAGACCAATGAGAAATCCTTCTCGAATTTGGCAGCAAACTCACTCATCTGAGTTTCTGCAGAGGCCGCTACCTGCATCTGCTGTTGCTTCCCTTTGCCCTTCTTGTCTGGACACTGTGATGCATAATGGCCGTGCTTATGACAAATGAAGCACTTGGCTCAAGTCCTTCTTCCTTGACCGTGAGGTTGACTCCTCATTCTTTACCTCACCCTTGTTGGGTCCTTTACCTTTGCCCTTCTTGGTTTGCCCAAAAAGAGCTAGGTTATCGTCACCACCTTTCTTGTTGGCCTTTGACTCCATCCGAGTCTCCTCCTGGATGAAATCATCCCACACTTTCTCAAATTTGGGAAGGTTCTCACGAGCACAAATGCCTTTGACAAATGGTTCCCATGAAGCTCAGAAACCATTAAGTGCCACGTTCACCAACTCTGTGTCTTCAACCTTCTCCCCTACTGCTGCCAATTGATCACGAATCTGTGTGATCTTCATTAGGTAACTGGTAACGGTGTCAGATCTGGTCATCTCCATAGATCTGAGTTTGTTCCGCAATATCATCTTCCTGTTTATGTTCTCGCTCTGGTAGAGGCTAACCAGGGCATCGAACATCTCCTTTGCCTTAGTCTTCTCGGATATGTGAGGAATCGGGTGATCCTTCACTGCATCCAAGATCATCCGCTTGGCCTTCACTTCCTTCTTTTTGTGAGCTGCCAATTCCTGCGGATCTGTAGGCAAAGTCACATCAGCCTTGACAATATCCCAGAGATCATTCTCTTCCAATAAGAACATTACCCTAACTTTCCAGGGCAAAAAATTGGAGGCACCTTCCAATCTATCCTCAAATCTGAGGCTAGCTGCTGCCATTTCTGAGATCTGCTGAAATATTAATGACTGAAATAAAACAGTCCTGCAAATAAGCTTAGTCCTTCAAGCCAAAAAAATATGAAACCCTAACTGCTTTTTTTTATTTTTTTTTATTTGCTTGAAACCCTAACTGCTGAAATATTAATGACTCAAAAAAACAGTCCTGCAAATAAGCTTAGTCCTTCAAGCCAAAAAAAAAATGAAACCCTAACTGCTGTTTTTTTTTTTTGCTTGAAACCCTAACTGCTGTTTTTTTTTTTTTTAATATCCAGCAGTGATCTACTGCTGTAAACCCTTGAGGATCTCAATCACAGAACCTAGCTCTGATACCATGTAAATTTTCCAAACCCTAGATAACTGTTGTCCTATGTTCTTTTAAAATAAATCAGATCTGAGAATAATTTATTCAAACATGCAACAGTCACACAGATGGCTGGAAAACATAAACAGCGTGAACAGCGGAAGTTAAATATATTTCTGAACCTGAAATATTACAAATAAAAGAGGCTACAGCTACAGCAGAACACTTCTGCTCTCTTGCTGCTTTTCTAGCCAGCAATCACTGTTCTTCTCCTCCTAAGCTTGTATTTTTCCTTCAACAATCTGTTCTCCTCCCATTCTTTTCTGTGTCTGTGTATCTAAAACACTCTTGATCTTCTCCTTTTATCCTTGAAAAAGGTAACCCTAATCTCTCTAACCCTAAGATTAGATCTCATCTCATCTTGAGATGTAAGGTTAAAAATAGAAAATCACTTAAGTGAATATCAAAATAGAATCACTTAAGTGAAGTACAAAATAGAATCACTTAAGTGAACTTAAAAATAGAAAATCACTTAAGTGAAATTCAAAATAGAATTAGAAATGTCTCGAACCACTTCTAGCACGTTCATACTGAAGCCTGTGCAAGTTCCTGTCCAAGCTACATTTCTCAACAATTTTTACAAGCTCCTTTAGTGTAGTTCACCTTCGTCCACCTGTATGCTTGCATGGGAAGAACATTGGATTCATTCTGGATATTGTATTTTCCTCTTCACGAGATTTGTGCCTGTGGCCAAATTTCCACCAACGGAACGAGAACCCCGAAGGATTTTCTTGACGGACGAAACCCCGAAGGGCAAATCGATTCCATTCAGGGATCGACAGAGTGCTGAAGGTTTGGATGAGGACGAAAACCCTCGTTCGTGCAGTTTTAGAGGCGGATCCAGGCAGGGTTTGCAGGAGAACAAATTCGTGAAGTCTCCTTTGGAGATGAAATTGCAGGACCGAATTTATGGGTATTTTTTTACAAATCATATTGTTCATTTTGATTTAAGCAAGTTGCAGAATTAAGAGAGCATTGTATTAGGAGGCATTATCAGGGTTTGCAGTTTGTTTGATCTGAATTACAAAAAAAAAGAGTTCAGTTTATTAGTTGCGTATCATCTTACCATCACTGTATGAGTTAATGTTGGATGCTTGGGCAAAGATACGAGAGTCTGGAAGCTGACACGGGGAGATATTGTGGGCTCCGTCGACCTGGTCTCACACACCACAAGTATCATCGCACCTTATGAAAGTGTGTCGAAGGCTATAAACCCCAGTGCCGTTGCCGAACTAAGTATATCGGGTTTTCCTTGGAGTTGACCGTGTCTATTGGCTGACACATTTTCAACAGATTACCGTGACAAATCAAAGGTGTTGGCATGGCAAGGAGTTTGCAGCGAAATAAAGGAAGAAGGCAGCGTAAGAGGGAAATAGGGGTATCAGCCATACAATAGTCACAAAATGCTTGGAGTTGGCGCCATTCAACACCAATGTGATATCGTGCCTTCCCCAAGCCCTGCGTATATCGGTGAATGTAGACATAATTACCACGTTCTGCACAAAGAGGTTAGAATCAAGCTATTATTACTTCTTATGATTTGTAATACGTGCTGAATTGAATTTACTATCAGTTTGGAGAGATAAATATGAACGCTTGATAAATCTGGTATTTGTAATTGTAAAGCTGTTATGAATGCTTCTTGTTTTCAAAGAAGTTGAAAATATATGATCATTGCTGGTTATCCTTTATTCACGTATGAACTTGTATGAATATATGAGAATTCACTTTGCTGCAAAACAATATTCGAGCAAAAACTTGCATATCATAACCTGGACAAATACAAACAAATTATCAATACATTCAGAGGTAACAGGAAGTTGGGAAAAAATTGGGCTCTATTCCAACCCGGGATATTACATGATCCTTGAGATCAATATCCTTTATTACCTTTGGGATTATCAAAAATAATTGTGATCTCTTTGTAATTATCTCTCTCATGAATAACACAAAGTAGAATTTGTCATTCCTTCTGTTGTTTTGGCTCTTCCTTACTCTTTGTGAGCTCACATCAAGTAGGCATTGATGAAAGTAGCATCCTGATTAACTTTTCTTTATAATGATTGGTTCACACTACTGTTGCTTAGGTTGGGAAGAAACACATTACTTTTGTAAATGCATTCAATCGGGTAACACCATACTAGTAACGAATGGTAGGAGAAAACATTTTTTTTCCTTTGGTGCTACCACTCAACTATGTCTTTCCTGGGTTTGGGATGCACAAGAAATTTGTTTGTATGATTCAAATTTCAGGAATAATCTGGGGGACAACACACTTGATTGCAGAGTCCAATGTGTTATGATAATAAGTGTGTTTTATGCCATGATTGTTAAATAAGAATCAAAGTGGAAAGAATACATGAATTCATACAAATAGAGAATGACACTGAAAATTGTGAACAAAATTTGCACTAATTTGAAGCTTTGTACATGGCAAATCTCTAAGAGGATATGTAAAATGCATAGGTGTCCATGTTCAAGAAAATAACTACCATATCCAATCATGGGCATATAATACATATTTATTACATAGGTGCACAACAAAGGAGCAAAAGATTCCAAGGGAGGATGAAACAGTTCATCTTTTAGTAGTTACTAAAAAGATGCCATCACAATCAGGCTGTTGGCTTTGAAGAGGTATCAGGGCAATAAATGGTCTGCTGTTACCTAATAGATTCTCATTCTTTTAAAATAGCAGCTTCAAACGATGTAAGCAAAGGGACGATGAAGAAATAAATGGTCTGATGTTTCTAGATCCTTCTTATGCAAGGCACTTCTAAAACATCCATGATATTCTCTTCTTTTCAGACTTTCACCTGTAAATTTTTTGTTTTGGACTGCTAACCAAATGAATGTTGTAGCCTTAGGGTGGGCCGCAAGTGACTAAACCTTCTTTGGAGGCAAATCTTTGGGAGTAGGAAATTCTGTTTGCTCCAAATTCTTATACCCTAACTTGATCGAGTGCCCAACATATTTTGATTTATTCCATACCAACTCATTCTGCCGCATAAAAATGAGCAAATAGAACTATTGAAGCAGAATTTGAAGCTTATTTGTTATTTGCGAACAGGATGTTTGGGACGATCCCTGGCCGTTCTTGGGACAGCTGGGTGTCTTGGATGGTGTCCAGCCCCTTGGGGCCGAAAAAAAAGAAAATCATACTTAAATAAAAACATTAAAAATGTGAATGGGTGGGCCTTACCATCCCCCTTAACTCCAACCCAAATAGGAGTCCTAAATGCATGTACAGGTCTTGCAGACAAATTCAAATGCATGTAACGAGTTTGCCAAACAAGCATAATGCATCTACAGATCTTCCAGAAGATACACATGCATATGTAGGTAAGCGAAAAGGAATAAAATGCATTTAATGGGCCTTTCAAGGAAGCACAAACACATTTAACAGGCCTGCAATATCACAAAACATGTCTACAATGCCCATAACAGGATTGTCAAGCCTGTAACAGGTCTAAATATGACTCATGACAAATCTTTCATTTGTTGTTTTGCAATAAGAGTAACTAATTTCAGACATGCCCTTTGATTACAATCCCATAGATTACTTAATATATTTCGTCTCTATTGCCTCATAGGTGTAGGAGACCTATAGTTGCTAGGAGCAACTTTTTCAGGCAGTTTAACGTGCTTTCACATTGAATCCATGAAAAGTCCAACACAACTTTACTCCAAATACCAATAATAGAGTGCACACAACCATTTGCATTTCCATAATCAAAGGAGATAGTTCATCAAGTCTTTCATTCAAGCAATAAGTTCATTAAGTATTTTCAAGCAATACCAAAGGAGCTCACTTTCCATTTGCCCTTGCAAAAATGCTGAGAAGCCCATGGCAGAAGCCCATCTAACTAGGCAAAAGCCCCTTGGCATTCATCTGTATAGCCAACATGGTGGTGGGTCATGAATGATGTGGAAAAGAATTTGTGATGATGGACTAGCCTTCATCTCCCTTTAACTGGGAAGGGGATGATAATTGATAAAATTTTATCTTGAAGACATGTATTACTCCTTTTGCCTCAACCCTTTGCAGGCAGTGTCTAAAATGTCAGAGAACAGGTATTAAAGTGGAACAAAATTCCATCATAAGAATATGCCACTGGAAACATTCTCTTGTAGAAGGAGAAGAACATCACAATGAACTGGTTAGAAAGAAAGAGGGCCAACTACCCCCAGACATGTGCCACATCTCAATGTTAATAGGGGCGAAGATCATCTTTAAAAACTTTTCTTTATGGTTAAGGAAGGATGGGTGAAAGGAATCCCTTTGGTTGCCTGAGATGTTTATATTCTTCCATGAGATCAACGGGGGTTGAGTATTTTAGATCTCAAGGCAAAGCCCTTGTAAGCAAATGTTTAGTGAGAAGAACGGAAGGTAAGGCTTTGAAGCAGAATTCTTTTTGGATACAGAATTCATGATGCTCATTAGATTTGAGAATCACATGACCTTTTCAATTGCGTGAAATTATTGATGGTGCCAAGTATGAAATTAATGGGTCGCCTTTATTAAAGCAAATCTGGTTAATATGGTAGACAATTTCTGGTTTGCTTCACTAGCATTTTGATGGTCCTTGTGATGCTTGTGACTGAGCTTTGTGAGCTATATGGACTTTCAATTCCCCCAGCATACAATTTAGGCTTTTTTCTTTGTTAATGGGAAGGAACAGACTATTTTACTGGAGGGATATTTGGTGTCATGAGTTACGGTAGTGTCCTATGTGGTGTGATTTACATTTGGCCCAAATGCTGAGCATAGATCTTTCCTTTTGCTGTTTGTGGTCCTGTTGGTCACAAATCTGCCACAGGAAAGGATTTTGGCAATTATACGCGCCCTAGACCTGGACCAACATTGAAAGGCCGGAGGGAAGAGATGCCCTCCGTGCCAATCTCCGGAGAAAGGCCGGCTCCTATACTAAACTACTTGATGTTTTAAGATAAGAGTGCAGGAAAGAAATAAAAGGGATAGGGTAAGAAGTGTGAACAATTTGGTGGGAAAGAACCAACAACACGATTATCAACTAATACCTTGAAACAACAGCAATAAATACCAAGAATAATGCATAAATGAACACCACGCAAAGTTCCCTATGTATCCTCTGGAAGAGTTCCAGGATTCAACTATTCTCCCACGCCTAAATCCAGATTTCAGAATTATAGCAATTAGGAAAATATGTGAATGTAACAGAAACCACTAACCACAGGCGGCATAAAAGGAGTTTAACGCAATATTGTCTCCCCTATGTATCCTTCAGGAGAATTCCAGGGTTCTGTCCCCAATTACACACCTAAATTCAGGATTCAGAATTACGGTATACAAATGAAGACAGAATAGCAGAAATAATCACAGAAGGCAGCATACAAGAGAGAAATGAGCCCAAAGTCTTTAATATCAATTGCAGGAATCAAGTTACAACAATTTTCTAGCAAAAGTTCCCCCCCCTTCTTTCATTACAATTCATGGGTTTTTATAGAGGACCCGACCCTCTGAGCCATCAATGCACAAATTCTGGAGGTACGCCCTCGATAACCTGAAAAATCTGCTCCTGCCCTTCCCGCGACTGAGCTCTCACATCCTTTTCTACAATTAGCAGCTACGGCCGCATTAGCCGGGGCAATCTGCATTTATGGGCCGCTTGACTCGTCCTGAATCTTTCTGGGTGCGGTGCTCGAGTGGCTGCCAGGTCCATCGGGCTCTCCCCTGAGGTTGATATTTCTTTTCTGGTTGCCAAAAATGAGCCCCGGGTCTTTCGGGCAAGTAAAAATGCATTTATGAAACACTCGATTGCCTCGGAAAGATACCCGGCCTTGGGGTGTGTGCCCTTGAAGAGAGCGCCCTTGAAGAGCTTCGCCAAATTTCAGTTCGGGACCTTACTTCGCAACGGACGTGAGCCGAAGCGGGACTGATCTCCTTGCATGGGTGCTTCGCGCGAAGGGACTCCCAAAAACAGCTTCGCGAAGGCCTTGTGCCGAAGCAGATGTTCCTTCTCAAAACATGGCTCTCAATCTTTCATTGCTTCGCCGGAAAAATGAGTTGAAGGCTGCTTCGCAAGAGACTTTGCCCGAAGTGGATGCTTCGCTGATGGGCTACAAAAATGCTTCGCTGCGAACCTTCTTCAAAATGGCCGTTCGGGGGGTTTTCGGCCGAAGTACAATTTTGCCTTAGGATATTTCTCCGGCTTTCCAAAGGCAACTAGGCTTCTAGTGAGGGGGCTTCGCACAAAAGTTGGCCGAAGCGGGTGCTTCGCAGCGTTTCGGGGCGAAGCAAATCTTGCTTGGAGAAGCGGTTCGCCAGGAGAAGGGCCCGAAGCGGATGCTTCGCTTAAGTTCCGACGAAGCGTTTTTCTTTCACTTAGAAATTTCCTCATTGCCGCTTCACAAAAACTTGGCCCGAAGCGAGTCTTTTGGAAGCTTCGCTTGCGAAGCTCTTTCTATGCCTTAGAAAATTTTGGGCCTGCATTTTCATTTTCTTGTTTTCTCCTTGCGAAGCTTATTACTCCTGCTAATGCTGTGGGCGAAGCTTCTATATATGTAACTTATTTACAAAGGGAGCAAAAATGACAGCCAAAATTGCTAAAATGTTGTTTACAACAATAAAAAGAAAGAAAACAAACAAGGAAACCATCACAAAATTTTAATTTCTCTACCCCTCCAAGCAATGTGACAAAATTGTCAACATTCCTGGCGGCTCGCGGGGCAACGAGCTCGCCTCGGTGTGAGGACCCTTCAGCCTTCATCCGTTGGGCCAGAGTTACCTCCAGACCCTTCTCCTCTCTGCTTCTCTTGTTCTGAGAGTGCCTCATCAGCTTCCTTTTTTCCTCTTTCCTCCTCTTCATCGGGTGTCTGTTCAAGTGGCGGCGGTGGAAGGCGATCACGGATTCTTTCCATGGTTCGGCGAACATGGGCCCATGCTCCCTTCTGAAAAGGTTCTCGATCTTGCAGTGCCTTAACCAGAACATGGAACCGATCAATCTGCCCAATGTCGGCATATTTGGCTCTTGCGCCCAGGTCGTTCAAACAAGCCGCGATCCTGCAATAACTTAGAATAAAATCCATGACCTGTCCTTTTGTGACTGGCTCTTTCCATCCATCAATCTCAGAAACATCGTTTTCAAAGCTGAGCCAGGCTGGTTTCAATTCTTCTTTAGCCAAAAGGTTCCCGTCATCGTCAGTAAAGCTCGGGAAACCTAAGGATGATAAATTTTGGAAATATCCCAGGGAAGTACGCTGCTCCTATTCAAATACGTCCAAAAGTTGCTTCGCCTTCTGAGCTTTCCTCACCTTGGAGAAGAAGGCGCGGACTGTGGCCTGGGCGGTGGACCAATCTCGGGCTGTCCGACTCATAGCAGTGACCTGCAAATCTTGGTACTTGATGCTTTGTACCTCAAAGGCTAGATGGAGTCGGCTTCTTATCTCTTGAATGATCTCGTCCACTATCGGTCCCTTTTGGGTAGCAGCGTTCTGGGCTTCGGTAATATAAGACAATATTGATAGGGCACTGGAGGCCCGGGATCTGAAATTTTTGAGCAAATGCGAGCGGATGTCTTTGATTCTGCTTCTGTCAAACAACTCTAAATTTTCCTTCTCATACAACTGTAGTTGCATCTGCAAGATCCGCTCTTCAAACTCTTTGGCCTTTACTTCAGCTTCGGCCTGCGTCTTGCTCTGGTTTTCCGCTTCGCCCTGCAGTTGCTCTACCTGCTATTTCAAAGCATCCATTTCCTTTTTCATCTGCTCGCATTGCCTCTGAGCATCTTCTAGCTGGGAGCGTGTTCTGGCTAGATCTTCTTCTAGCTTAACATTAGCATTTTCTGCCTCACAGCGGCGCTGGTTGGCAATTCTTGCATGTGCGCGGAATGTCTCTATCCTTACATGCATGGATTCAGATTCATCATCAATGTCTATATATTCCAGGTCCTTGACCTTCTCTTGATACTCATAATCAGCAGAGGTCATTTCATCCAGGGGTTTTTGGACCTTGGGAATCTTCTTCACTTTATGCAATTTTCCACTTTTCAAATCAATTACCGCGCACTTCTCTTCTTTCGCCAAGGAACGCCCCCTCTTCTTCCTTGCCTCCTTGAGTATTTTATCAGTATTTTGCCGGGCTCGGATCAATTTTTCTGCTAACGGACGCTCCTTGATCATAGTCAATTCACTTTCAAATAAAGCTGGATCAGTAGCCAAAGGGGTGAATAAGTATAAGGACTGTATTGGTGAGGTGTCACCGGTGGGTTCGGTGGCAGGTGTGGTGGGGTTTTTGGCGAGCGAAGTGATGGCGTGTGCGGCTGGGGTATGGGAGTCGGGGTTTGGAAGTGAAGTATCACCTCCGGTATGGCCAAGTATTAATGGAATGGTGGCGTGGGTGAGCGAAGTGGCGGTTGCGGACACGTCCTGGCCTGACGACTCAAACGGGGTGGAAACACCTATGGGGGCGGTGGAATCATGAGATACATCTGTGACAACAAAGGGAACCGCGTGATTGGGCGACTGTTCTACTGGACAAGTGTTTTTGGGAGAAGGCTCTAGGAGACCTTCAGCCGGGACTACCGTAGACACGACCTGAGAAACCAGGGTGGAAGATGAGGGATGCGTACCTGCGTGCTCTAGTGATAGAGCAGAAGCGGCAAATTCCTGCGTGTTTGGTTCGCTATCTCTCCCAGCTTCTACACTCAACATTTTCAACTTCTCCACCAACGTTTCCTTCATCTTGGAGGAATTCCTCCACATTAATGATGTCTACCTCAGCACTCTCCTCTGTCCTTTGGGACACTGTTTTCCCAACATCAATCTCCACCGAGCCTACTGCAGACTGTTCATTGGAAGCACCGGAAGGTCTGGTGCGAGGCCGCTTTGGATGAGGAGGAGGCATCTGGACCTGTTCAGGTCTCTTTCTCTTCTTTTTCTCCTCTCTCTCTTGCTGCTGCAATGGCCTCCCAACATCAACATCGGAACCTCCAACAGGCTCCTTAGGCAGCTCCTGGTGTGTTGCTACTGCTTCTTCTTCTTCTTGTTCGGAATCATCAACGATTCTTCTTGGGCTTTCGCCCGAACCTGGGGCACTGGGAGGAATGAAATCAGCAAAGGAGAGGGGTTGCCAAGATCCGGCATTAGCTACATAGAAAATAGCAAAGTCCTTATCCATTTCCAAGAGTCCGTATGATCTTTGCTTCCGGCGATGAACTCTCATCACCCACCATTCTTTCAATTGTGCCTCGCCCCAACTTCTTATTTCTCCCCTTAAATCATCTTTCATTTTCCTCCAGAACGCAGAATCTGGGTTCGGGAAGGGGTGCCGGATGGGATCATACTCAGCTTCCATAGTGTAAAATTCATGCCACGGGGGCAACGTCTTCATCCTCTCTAAGTGCCACTCTAAATCTCTGCCGGTGGGATTATTCCTCTGTTCCACTATCTCCGGTCGAGGGCAAACATGAAAGTTTTTGAATCTAAGATGGTCTCTCATTACCCCCAAGGGGTCATAGCACCATCGTTGCGGAATCTGCAGCAGACCGAAGTCGGCAAGTTTATCCTCCAGGTAGACATGTTGTTTTAGGGCGAAGACTTCTACGACTCCCATTTTGAAGGGGAAATCGCAAGTCGGAGCCCACTTTCGGCCGTGGCCGTAGATGACATTCGTCGTGTCGCTCTGACGAGCTACCTCCAAAGCGAACTGGTATTCAGAAGCATATACTGGTAGCAGGAAGGGTTTCCCCGTGAATCCAAACAGGCGGACAACAAGCCCCTGGGTCAATTGAAAAACATCTCCCTTCCTTTCATTAACTACCTTATCTCTAAGGTCCACGGGCACTCGAGGGCAAGAACCCTGCACTAGCTGAAGAGCAGGTCCTAAAAATTGCTGGTTAAACACATAATACGACTCCGTCCTCGCTAGGAGGGGAGTCCACTGATATACCGGCAGCAGGGCTCCATCCTTGCCGCTCGGAGTAATGGCAATATGAGGAAAATGCCTGTGGGTATGATAGAAAAAGAGCCAAACCAAGAAAGAGCAAGGCCCAAAATATTGGCCTGTTCCAGCATTTTTCATACTAGCAAGCCGTGTATGCAGAGTCCGAGCCACCCATTCTGCCCAGTCAAAGAAAACCGGGTTCGTGTTTGGCCTTGATGGGTCTGGAGCATAAAACTCTCCTCGTGAAATGCACTCGGCCAATGACACTTGCCAGGGATATACATCAGCATCTGTGGACAGACCCGCGACCCACGCAATGATGGAAAAGATGTCTATGTTCTTAAAATCCTTCAGAGGGCGAGGCATCTGCGGTAGCTTGCCTGAAGGGAGCCCATCCTTGAGACTTTCACTTAAGAATTTTACAATGTGGCTGGAAGTGTTGAATCTGTCCATTTGTTCGCTTAAAATGACGTTGCGAACAGAATAACCCTTAGGTGGCCCTTGCAAGGGAGCGAAAGCTACTTGTACATCCTCCTTAAAAATTGTGAATAATTTATTACCCGCAGCATCCAGAACCTGTCTGGTGGAGGGTTGATAATTTCTGGCGATAGCACAGACCAACTCGGGACAGTGGTGAGCCGGCGGAGTTAAGTACCAGTATATTTGGGAATAATATGCGGCAGCCCTCTTGTTTTCCGCAGACAACCGACTTCTCATGTAGTCGATGGTATATCGCAGCTCCGCGATGTTCTTTGAAAGTTCAGTGTCCCTTATCCTCTCCCACCCGTCAATGGGCGGTTCTGCAAGTTGCTCCTCCTCTGACTCCTCTCCCTCTTCCATGGGTTGTTTCTCAGGGCGCAGGTTTAGATCAACTTTCTTAGGTCTATGCTTTTTCTCTTCCTTACTCTTTTTAACCTTCTCTGGGCCGACTGCTTCAGGCTCCTTCCTTTTCTCCTTCGAATTCTTCTTTCCCATTTTTGATTCTCAAGAGTAGCAGAAATTCGACGCGGAGAACGAGAAGAACGCAGAATTCTGGCGAGGCTCCTACACTGTGCTTATCGGCGGGTAAACAATTTTTTTGCTGCTAAAGCCTGGGTTTTATAGCTGCGAGTTAAACCCACCACCATTTATGGCACCTGCCAAAATTAAATTCAAAAATCAAACCGAAGAGATTGCTTTGTTTTCTGATTGGCTTTGCGGCGCGGGTGCACGCGGGTCGATGTACTTCGAGAACCTGGCCCAGCTTCGAAAATCTAACTCCCTGCCACCTCGTACTTGGGCACGACTTTTAATTATAACTACATTCTCTTGGGATGCGCTCCACCACCTTTGCATTAATCCCGCACGTCCTGGACGTTTTCCTAGATTGTCGCTGGCACACGTTTCGAGGCACGTTTTAAATGCTTCTTGTTTTGCGCTTTACGGTTTGGCGAAGCTGATTTTAGCAAGGGGTACTTCGCGGCGAACCTCGAATTACCCACCAGTCTTCTATGCTTCGGACCCGAAGTAGTTTTCTCATGGGATCAGGCTATCTTGTTGTCTCATTGGTCGCTTCGCGAAAGATTATCCCCGAAGTGGGGATTGGGCTACCTTGGGAGCGAAGCGCGTCCCTTTGTCTCTATCACTTTTACAAGCAAAGAAATGGTTCGCATAGTTTTCCTTTTGAAGTTGCTTCGCTCAGCTTCTTTTTGCGAAGCATTTTCCACGCCTTTGTCGATTAGGGACTTCGGGGAAGTATTTCCTTTTTCTTCTTCAGCGAAGCCTGCTGCCAAGCGAAGCTGCTTTATATCTGCTTTCTACTATGAGCCATTCCTTGTTATTGACGATGCGTTGTATTCTGGTCTTCTCCACGCCTTTTCACATCTTGATACCAAGGTACTTCGCAGCGAACCGACTCACATCAGCCACTTCGCGCGAAGGAGGTTTTACTTTAGTCTTGGCAAAGCCGAACTTTAGCCTTGAGGTGAAACCTCATCGTTACAACGGCATGAGAATACAATCTCTATCTAACTACATACTTAGCTTCTAGAAAGTCTTAAAACAAGGTATGTACAAGTATGAACAACAGTATATACAAGGATAAAAATTTTAGAGAACCTTTTACTGATGGAAGGTCTTCAAGTGAAGACCGTTTACAGGAATTGGCAGAGTCTGGCCAGTTGCGTCTTTGAGAATGAAGGAGTTAGCCGAATTTACTTTGGCGATCTCGAACGGTCCTTCCCAGAACGCGTCCAGCTTGTCATGATTGCCCGGCTTAACCTTCCACGAATCCCATTTCCACACCAAGTCTCCCACCTTAAATGTCCGGACGGAGGACTTCTTCTTGAACCAGTTTCGGGTGATCTGGGCATGCTTTGCGAAGTTCTGGTATGCTTTATCCCGATCTTCCTCTAACTGTAGCAATTGGGCTAGCCTAGCTTCCATAGGACTGGATTCTGCTTCTTCATCATTTAACATCTTCAACGCAGGAATTTCTATATGGGTTGGCAGGACAGCCTCTTTGCCGTATACTAGGGCGTACGGGGAGGTTTTGATCGACTTCTTGATAGATATCCGATCAGCCCACAAGGCTTGATCTAAGAGAAGGTGCCAAGTCCTTTTGTTCTTGTCTATGAGCTTTCTCAACAACCTCAACAGGGTCTTATTTGTTGATTCTGCTAATCCATTACCCTGTGGATAGTAATTGGAGGTGACCTTGCGGTATACCCCATATTTGCAGGCGAATTCATTGATTTTGGCGCCTGTGAACCCAGGGCCGTTATCCGTGACTATTGCTTCGGGGATGCCGAACCGGGTGATCAAGCCCTCTAGGAAAGTAATCACCGTTTCTTGATCAGCGTGCTTTGTGGGCACTGCTTCAGCCCATCTGGTGAAATAATCAGTTGCAGTTAAGATGAATTTATGCCCTGCAGAGGAATTCGGAGAGATAACTCCCACGAAATCCAATCCCCATTGTTGGAATGGTGCTTCTACCTGTATCGGTTGAAGGGGCATGGGAGCGTTTTTGCTTCGCCCAGCGAACTTCTGACATTGCTCGCATTTTCGGCAAACCGCAAAAGCGTCGGCGAAGAGTGTGGGCCAGTAGTAGCCCGCCCTGATTATTTTTAAAGTTGTTGTTCTTCCTGCGAAGTGGCCCCCTGATAACCCAGAGTGGAATTCACCAAGGACCCTTTTCTTATCATCTTCCCTTATGCATCTTAGAAGAACACCATCAATATTTCGGTAGAACAGGCCTTCAGGGCGTAAAACGTAACGAAGGGACCGCAGCCTGAAGTGTCTTCGCTGCGAAGCATTCAAATGTGAAGGACACCTCCCAGTGTTGAAATATTCGACTATTTCACTGACCCAGTCCTTTTCATCCATTTCCTGGTTTGCGAAGCTTTCTTCTGCTGTTAAGTCACCCCACTGGCAGGCTGTTACTTCGGCCGCGACGCTTTTTGCGAGCTCTTGGCAAAGTGCGCGACCGCGAACTAATTTTGTGGGTCGAATTTCAACATCAAATTCCTGTATTTTGTTGACCCAACCAGCCCTTTTGCTGCCCAACTCTCCTTGGATAATGAAGTTCCGCACGTCTGGATGGATAACAAACACTGTAACCCGACTTTGGGAGACAAAATGTTTGAATTTTCTGAGAGATTTCATGACAGCATGCACTTGTCGTTCTATGAAGTTGTATTTTTCCTCATGGGGCTGTATTACTTGACTTAAAAATGCGATGGGGCGTTCTTCGCCGTTTTCTCCCTTTTGCGTCAGGACTGCGGCGTAACTCTCAGGTTCCCCTACAGCATACAGGATGAAATCCTTACTATAGTCAGGGTTAGTTAGAACGGGTGCCTGAGCGATTCGGGCCTTGATTTCTTCAAATGCTTCCCTTCTATCATCGGTCCAGATGAATTCGGCATCCTTTTTTAAAAGTTCGGACATCGGCTTGATGATTTGAGCGAAGTCTGGGACAAACTTCCTCACGAAATTAATTTGGCCGAAGAAGGACTGCAGCCCTTTCTTATTCATCGGTAGTGGGAGCTTTAAGAGGGCCTCAGCTCTGTCAGGGTCTATTGCGAGCCCTTTCTCTGATATAAGATGCCCCAGTAATTTCCCTTCATTTACTGCAAATATGGACTTCTTCGGATTGATTGAAATGCCAAATTCTCGGCACTTTTCAAATATTTGCTGCAAGTGTGAGGGATGGTCTTCTCTCTTCCGGGAGAAGACAGTCATATCATCTAAATAGATGACGATGATCTTATTTAGCAGTTCGCCAAATGCTAGGTCCATAGCCCTCTGGAAGGTAGCTCCTGCATTTGAAAGGCCGAACGACATTCGCTGGTAAGCGAACGTTCCCCACTTAGTAGTAAATGCCGTTTTATGTTGATCCCCATCTCTAACCCAAATCTGGTTATACCCTGAAAAACCATCAAGTAGGGAGAAACGCTGGGCTCCAGCTACTGAATGCAAGATTTGATCTATCTGCGGGAGAGGGTAGTGGTCTTTTAGCGAGGCTTGATTTAAATTGCGGAAATCTACACATAGCCGAATGTCCCCATTTTTCTTCCTGACGGGAACTAGGTTCGCTACCCAGGAAGAATGCTTTATGGGATAAATGATCTTAGCTTCAAGCATTTTCAGAAGTTCGGCTTTCATCAGGGCTTCGATCTTCGGGTTGACAGGTCTTTGCCTCTGTCTGAAAGGTTTGACCCCTTCTTGCAGCTCGATTGTATGTTGAACCAATCGTCGGTCGTAGCCTTTCAAGTCTTGATAAGACCATGCCACTATATCTGAATACATTCTGCACAAAGATCGGATTTGTTCTAATTCAACCATGGTACAATCTGTTCCGACTTTTATCACCTTCCCGGATTCAAGCTCTAGATTTTGATATTGCCTAGCGTCAACTTTGATTCTGTGAGAAACCGCTCTGTCGTTCTGATCGAACAGGCTTTCTAGAGTGATCAATCCTCTTGGAACATGGTTATTTTTTAACTGGACCAGTCCTTCATACTCCTCGTCCTTCAGGTTCCTTCCTTCAACAGTGGTTGCTTCTTGGACCAAGAAATTGATGATCTGTTCATCATTGTCAAAAACTTGCCAATGCATGTCCCTATCCGGCACAGAGGGCCTATAAATCATCCTCACGGCCTTGGGCTTGTGTACCATGTCGTCGGCCGGAGAATATCTAGCCGCGATGGAGGCCAAGACGTCAGCGTGTCTATTTTTCTCTCGTGGGATGGACTGCAGATTGAGTGACTCAAACTGTTCAAACAGGTCCCATACTCTGTTGCGATATGCTTTAAGATAATGCTTTTTGGAGATGCACTTGTTGGTGACCTGATTACATACCAATTCTGAATCTCCGAAGACTTGGAGATGTTTTACGCCTAGTTTCTCTGCTTTCTTCAGTCCTAGGCATAAGGCTTCATACTCTGCTGCGTTGTTGGTGCAGCTCCAAACCAACCGGTAGCAGTATTCTTTCTGCTCTCCAGATGGTGATACTAAAAGTATTCCTGCCCCGGCGCCATTTTTGCATCGGGCGCCATCAAAGAATAATTTCCATAATTCCCCTTGGGCAGACACCTTATTCTCTGGCTTAATGTGTTTCTCTGGTTCTGTGATGGTATAGCATCCTATTTTTGTCTCTATCATGGCATTGAAATCTGTCAATGAAAATTCATCTTCAGAATTTAGCTGTGCAAGGGATTCTTCCACTAAGTCCACTTGTTCTATTTCTTCTGCTATCGCATGTATGGGATCATTGCATTCTTCTTCGGTCATCTTTTCTACGAGAAATGTAGAAGGTTTCTCGTTGTAAATTTTGACCTTCTTTCCCTTGAACGGGACCTCTAAATGCGAATAGTCCATGGACAGATATCCACCTAGCTTTGCTGTGAATTCCCTCGAAAGGCACATGCTAAAATAGGGCTCTAGATCTACAACTACCACCTCCTGTATTACTACAATTTGGGGCGCTTTGTGCAGCCGAATTGGTATATCCTTGATTACGCCGACCGTTTTCACAGGAGTACCGTCCAGTTGGAGCACACCGTGGCTGCTTCGCGTGTACTCCATTCCTATTTCTTCGCAGACCGCCTTAGGCATGACGGTTGTTGCGGCCCCTGAATCAATCATACAGTTGTGGACAATATGCCCTTCCATTTGTAAGGACAGGTAGAACGGAGGAGGCCTGTTCTTTCCTGTTATGGACGTGGATAGGGTTTGCACTAGGGCAGGCGGCGCTGATTTCCCAGCTTTCGCGGACTTCAAGGACTCCTGCAACAGGTCCACTTGTCCTGGCAGTTGTAAAGCGTCGTATAGACTAATCTTGGCAGGGGTTCTCTTCAGTTCGTCCACGATGTTATACCCTATGAGGGCATGTACTTCGGGCTCCTTTTTAGCTTCGTACCTTGTACGATATTGCTCCGTGGCTTCAACCCTTTGTCGCTTAGTCAATGAAGGGAACTTAAGCTTTTCCCTGGCCTGTTCTTTGGTTTCGGCCTGAGGCGGGGCTGCGGAGGCTTGCTGGGTCTTCTCTTTTGCTGGCGCAGGATGAGAAACTTTATCTGGGGCCTTAACAGGTTGTTGCTCCTTTTCACGGCGAGTATACACCTTCAAGGGAGCCATTTGAGCCGCATCCACCTCCATTGGTCTTTTTCCTTCCCTGGTAAGAACTGAAACTTGTTCTTCTTCATCAACGACCAGGTTCTGATCCGCTTGTCTTATTATATTGACTTGACCGCTAGGATTGCTACCCGATAGCGTTTGCACGTAATGTTGATGCAACATACAGGTACTCTCTTCATGTGGGTCATTGCATGTGGAGCACCAATGCACGTAGTCAGAAGTGCTCGGTCCTTCGTCAATCGCGGCATTCCTTGCCGAAGACCTTCCCGGCTGTACCACTTGGTCTTTAGTGAGCGCTGGTGGGGGATAAGACCTTCTTGGCAGAAATTCCTGTTGTGCTTGCTTCTTTTTCATGATGATCATGTCATTAGACAAGGTCTGTACGGTGGAGTTTAGAGATTGAACCTCCTGCAGTATTTTAGCCTGCATATCTTCGGCTTTGGGGGCAGGTGGCAACGGGGCTATCGTTGGTATCGGAGGCAAGGCAAGGTACTGGGGTGGCGCCGGTAACGCAGGAAATGACGAAGGGACAGTGGGCTGTGGAGCCGAAAATGTGGGAAGATGTATTTGTGGAGTCGTGATCTGGGACACAATGGGGTTCGGGTTCCATGATGGGATTGGGTATGCAAGGGTTGTGGAGGTTTGCGAAGTAGCTGCACTGGGATATTGTGTCTGAGGAAATTCTGGAAGTATGGGCATCGACATCCTTTGAGGAAGCTTACCCACAGCTATCAAATCCATTTCCGCTTTCTGGGCCAATTCATACAGTTCAGGGAAGGTATTAATATTCGAATATCTTACCATCACACTGATGTCAGGGTTGAGGGCCCTAAGGTAATAGTATGTTGCAGCTTCGTTGGTTGGCCGAAGTCCAGCGGGTACTCTTTGCCAAGTCCGAGCGAACCTCACGTTGAAATCCGCAATCTCCTCCTGCGGGTGTCTTTGAATCATTGTAAACTGGTGCAAGAGGGAGGATGGATCGGCAGACTCATTGAAACCTCTCATCAGTTGTCCAGCTAATTGGTCCCAACTCGTTATAGTGCCCGGAGGTAGGGATCTATACCAATAGAGGAGCTTTCCTCGGAGAGACAAAACCAGAAGCTTCACCATAACTCTTTCTTCTGTGATGTCATGAATCGCTGCCAGAGAAACGATATCTTGTATATGTTCCAGAGCTGTCTTCCCTGTGCCATCGAATGTAGGGATTTTCTTCATAGCAGCGGGTGGAACCTGCCCTTGTCCCGCTAGATTTAATGGTCCGGAAGAATTCCATGCCGGGAACAATCTGGGCTGCTGCTGCATTTGTTGTTGATGTTGTTGGTGTGCCATGCTTGTGCCTAGATTCGGAAAAACAGGAGTTCCCGAAGTTCCTTGTTGATTGCTAGCTGGATTACTAACTGGAACGGAGGCACTTGGATGATCTGGTGAGTTAGGAGGGTTAGGAGGAAGACTAGCCGCTGTGCTATCTGAAGTTGGACCTTGTTCGTCAAAGGCAGCCTCTTGCGAGGATGCTCCACGTAAAAGTGATTCAGGGGTGACTAGCCTGGAGCGTTCCCCGAAGGCGTCAATATCAAGTTCAAAGAACTCAGTTTCTTCTCCACTATTCCTAACTCTCCATCTCGTTTGCATGAAGGCACGGATATTTTAGTACCGGTCTCGACGGCTTTAAGATTCTCAGGTTGAACAGAGTCGCCAGATGCTAGAGTCTTTCGGCAATGAGATAAGCATCAGCTCTCACTACCACTCACAAGGTGAGACTGACCGGGTCCCACCGGGCGTGCCAGAAACTGTTGGTCACAAATCTGCCACAGGAAAGGATTTTGGCAATTATACGCGCCCTAGACCTGGACCAACATTGAAAGGCCGGAGGGAAGAGATGCCCTCCGTGCCAATCTCCGGAGAAAGGCCGGCTCCTATACTAAACTACTTGATGTTTTAAGATAAGAGTGCAGGAAAGAAATAAAAGGGATAGGGTAAGAAGTGTGAACAATTTGGTGGGAAAGAACCAACAACACGATTATCAACTAATACCTTGAAACAACAACAATAAATACCAAGAATAATGCATAAATGAACACCACGCAAAGTTCCCTATGTATCCTCTGGAAGAGTTCCAGGATTCAACTATTCTCCCACGCCTAAATCCAGATTTCAGAATTATAGCAATTAGGAAAATATGTGAATGTAACAGAAACCACTAACCACAGGCGGCATAAAAGGAGTTTAACGCAATATTGTCTCTCCCCTATGTATCCTTTCGGGAGAATTCCAGGGTTCTGTCCCCAATTACACACCTAAATTCAGGATTCAGAATTACGGTATACAAATGAAGACAGAATAGCAGAAATAATCACAAAAGGCAGCATACAAGAGAGAAATGAGCCCAAAGTCTTTAATATCAATTGCAAGAATCAAGTTACAGCAATTTTCTAGCAAAAGTTCCCCCCTTCTTTCATTACAATTCATGGGTTTTTATAGAGGACCCGACCCTCTGAGCCATCAATGCACAAATTCTGGAGGTACGCCCTCGATAACCTGAAAAATCTGCTCCTGCCCTTCCCGCGACTGAGCTCTCACATCCTTTTCTACAATTAGCAGCTACGGCCGCATTAGCCGGGGCAATCTGCATTTATGGGCCGCCTGACTCGTCCTGAATCTTTCTGGGTGCGGTGCTCGAGTGGCTGCCAGGTCCATCGGGCTCTCCCCCTGCGGTTGATATTTCTTTTCTGGTTGCCAAAAATGAGCCCCGGGTCTTTCGGGCAAGTAAAAATGCATTTATGAAACACTCGATTGCCTCGGAAAGATACCCGGCCTTGGGGTGTGTGCCCTTGAAGAGAGCGCCCTTGAAGAGCTTCGCCAAATTTCAGTTCGGGACCTTACTTCGCAACGGACGTGAGCCGAAGCGGGACTGATCTCCTTGCATGGGTGCTTCGCGCGAAGGGACTCCCAAAAACAGCTTCGCGAAGGCCTTGTGCCGAAGCAGATGTTCCTTCTCAAAACATGGCTCTCAATCTTTCATTGCTTCGCCGGAAAAATGAGTTGAAGGCTGCTTCGCAAGAGACTTTGCCCGAAGTGGATGCTTCGCTGATGGGCTACAAAAATGCTTCGCTGCGAACCTTCTTCAAAATGGCCGTTCGGGGGGTTTTCGGCCGAAGTACAATTTTGCCTTAGGATATTTCTCCGGCTTTCCAAAGGCAACTAGGCTTCTAGTGAGGGGGCTTCGCACAAAAGTTGGCCGAAGCGGGTGCTTCGCAGCGTTTCGGGGCGAAGCAAATCTTGCTTGGAGAAGCGGTTCGCCAGGAGAAGGGCCCGAAGCGGATGCTTCGCTTAAGTTCCGGCGAAGCGTTTTTCCTTCACTTAGAAATTTCCTCATTGCCGCTTCGCAAAAACTTGGCCCGAAGCGAGTCTTTTGGAAGCTTCGCTTGCGAAGCTCTTTCTATGCCTTAGAAAATTTTGGGCCTGCATTTTCATTTTCTTGTTTTCTCCTTGCGAAGCTTATTACTCCTGCTAATGCTGTGGGCGAAGCTTCTATATATGTAACTTATTTACAAAGGGAGCAAAAATGACAGCCAAAATTGCTAAAATGCTGTTTACAACAATAAAAAGAAAGAAAACAAACAAGGAAACCATCACAGAATTTTAATTTCTCTACCCCTCCAAGCAATGTGACAAAATTGTCAACAGGTCCATCATGAAATATTTACTACAAAACTTCTTTGATGTACTAGGAATTGACATTCTGGAATTTAACCTCAAAGTGTGAAGAGTTCAATTCTATAGAATTGAATTATGAAAGAATCCTAGCCATGGTCAAGGTATTGATTTACTGGAACCAGAAATCAAGAAGAACTAGAAAGCTACTTAATCTTTGATATAGAACATCCCCGGAAGATTTCTTTCCTAGAAAAAATTCAGTTAAATTTCTTTTTAATGATTGCAATCATAATTAATAATAGTTTGAGCATAACTCACTTGCAATGCCAGAAGATAATTGCATTTTTAGAAATTATATTTTGCTTTTGGATAATTGCTTATACAAAGATCATCCCTTTGCTTGTAAGAATATTTTCTTGACACTTGCAGATGACATGTGTTGAGTTTATGATTTGAAGCAAGTTGTCTAAATTAAATAAGTTGTTGAATTTAATTACGTATGAAGCCTCACCTAAATGTTGCTCACTTATTCTTGTAAAATACTGTACGTTACTTACTTGTCTTTGACTTCTTGGTTCCTGTTGTTTATTACATCTACTTTAGGTGCGAGTAAATTATTAGATGTACTGTAATATGGTGGTTGTTCCATTTTCTGACATTTAGAAATTGGAAGTGTAAATATGTTCTTATTTGTTGTTTCTGCTCTTAATTGGTTTGATTTTAGAGGTCATGTAGAATGCTATAATTGCAAAGAACTAGAAGTGTTCCTAACCGCAAATTTTGTGATCATGCAGTTTAGAAAAACAATTTACAAAGCTTCTTCCTGGATTAATGGCACCTGGATCCTTTCTAACTCTGTTTCCTGCTCTGATTGATTTACCAAGTGAGTTTTTTTAATCTTAGATGCATACACAATAATTTCATGTTTTTTATGATTAACTAGCACAGCAAACAAATTCAAGTTTTCAAGGATAAATCATAGCCCAAATCCAGTTTAGGAAATACATTTGTTAAGGAATTCTGCATAATGGAATTCGTGCGAGTACACGTGAGCCTAAAGTTATCTTTGAATTTATAGTGTTAAAAATACATAGTGCAGGCCATTCTTTGTGAACTTCTTTGCTGGCCCTATCGTTAGTTGTTTTTTGGGCTATTTGTCATGTTTGAATGAATCCTGTTTACTCATCTCCTTGTATGGTATTTATTTCATTTGAGGCTTCAAATTTTGGTAAAATCACAGGGCAATAGTCACTTTTTAATTTTTTTTTCTCTTAACTGTTCTGGAAGATAAAGTAATTTGGTCTCTCACTCCATTGTATTTATAAAATTCTGACAAACATTTTGCCTTTCAAATATGAGCAGCTCTAGTACTTGCCTTGGAAAAGTTAGAGCGGAGCTCAGGATCATTGCTCGGAAATAATGCAGATTCCGTTCAAAAAAGTCAGACCCCTGAGGCAGGTTTTGGATTTCACAGAATATTATGAACTTATTGAAGGTTAATTGCAATAATTTCCTTAATGGGATTGAGTTTTGATTCTTAAAGTTATCTTTTCAGCAGAATTTGCTACAGCTCATGGATGAAGCTTATACTGGTTCCACGATAGAGGACCGTGGTGGGGATTCAGGAGACGAGACCATTGGGTCCAGGGATGATGCAGATGCTTTATTTCTTGATCTTCTAAAGGATGAAAATGATGGCTTAGCAGTAAGTTGTTCTTATATTTGTTCTCATGAAGTCTGTATAATTCCTGTTTTTGAGTTTCTCTATCCAGTCAATGGAATTACTGAGACGGAGATTTGTATTCCTCTTTCCTTTGGAAGTTTGGAATTTTTTTGATTGAACTAGATGGAAGTAGTTACCAGAGGTGCAAAAAGTGCAATATTTTCTTCAGTTTTACTTTTATTTTTTATTTTACTTTTTTGCTTTTTGTTTTTTAAAATTGGTTATATGGGACTGAAATGGGCCCCACCCGTATGACATCATGATCTTGTTACCACGGTGTTACACCAACTTGGCAATTACACATATATTGCTTGGAAAGATTTGAACCCTGGTCTCTACCTTGAAAGTTGATGTATTTAACTAGTTGAACTCCTGCCATTTGATCAATGTTAAGGTTCACCCATGGGATTGGAAACTTGGTTTATGGTGTGAATCTCCTCACTTCCAACTGCTTGCATTAAACCCAATGGGGTGCTTTATCCATTGGATTGCATACCAATGCTTCTTGCTTGTAATGCACTTAGGATAAAGCAACTCCTGCTATGATTTGTTATAATTTTCTCCCCCCTCTTTTTGGGGAAAAATGCCTCATATATTATTTGTAAAACAAGGATGTTACAAAAACTAAGCACCAACAATACAAGGAAATTCTCTCCCTATGCAAGCAAGGAAAGAAAGCATCTGGGCTTGAGCACCACTGGGCAAAGAATCCATATTTTTTATGAACCAAACTTAGATTTTACAAGCATGGTGAGGCCTTGCTTAAAAACCTCAAATACCCCATGGAAAGCAGTGATGTTAATATTGTTCAAAATGAAAGAGAACCTATGTTTATATTGTTAGACTTCTTCAGATGTGGTCCAAGTGCTTGAAAATTTAAATTTGCTGTCACAGCAATTTGATCTTTATGATCTGGTTTGCATTTACTGAGTTTCATTGCATGCAGTCAAACTTGTTTTTGCCATTTTGATTATATTTTCAAGTAATTTAAAGCAATTTTTGTGCATGGTATATGTTCAGTGTCGTCAAGAATTTTTCTGCAAACATAGAACTTGTTTTTTTGTTTATATTCTGAATATGCAACTTAGGAAACACATATTCTATTTGAATGTACAGAGTGTTGTAGAGGGTTTGAGAATGTCATGAGGTGTTGTCTTTTTCTATTAAAAGTGGAGGTGAAAACATGGATTACATGTAAATTAGGCAACCAAAGGTGTAGTTCTAGACTTCTAGTCACCAAATAGTGTCTGCTTATTAGACAGTCATTGTTTGGTTTGATGGGTACACAGATCTGTATGGGAATTAACCGAATAGAGAGAATAACTAAGAGTGGCTGTATTCCATCTAGGTATTTGAGCAATTAAGATCATATATCTTCCCGTGTGCCTAAATGAAAACCAGATGAAGAAGAAGAAACTTTACATGACGGAAAATGGAATTCTTGCCCCCGTGCATGTTTGGCAGATAGATCTGATGAACAATGTGGGTCCCATAGCACAGTGGATGTGGGAAGCTTGTGTTCCCATGCAAACATTTTATGTTTGGTACTTGTTCTTGATTTATGTATAATTGCAATAAAAATGACAATTAATGCATGTAACTGTATGGCTTCTTTAAGAATAGGGTTGGAGGAGGGTTTTTGGGTTGCTTGTGGTTTCATCTCAAAAAAGCATGGGAAATGACTATGATGAGAAAAACGTATTCTACTCCAAAGGACCATAAACATTTTTTGCTGTTCTTCATGTGCCATCACTGGTTTGATTTGTAGGGTGAGGTTGTTTTAGTGTGGGGGCTCAGCTGATGTCTTTTTCAGTTAGCTTTTCTGGTTTGGGGTGACCTACTGAAAAACATGCCTCTGGGTTCTCATAGTTGGCTATGTTGATGTGGATTGAGTCCTTTCTTTGGTTTTGGTTCTGCCTATTGTTGTCAATTTGTGTTGTGTGATTCTGGCGTGTGATAAGTTATGTTTCTCTGTAATTGAGATGCTTTTCTTTTGTGATTGTAGTTACAGTGTATTTGGCCACTCTGGATTTAATGTAGTTTGGCTGGGGGGCTTCCTACTTTGAGATAAGTTCTTTCTTTGATTTGGAATATGGGGACCATAAACCTTCTGCATTTATTTAGTTTTGATTTTAAAATTTAATCCAAGAGTAAGAGCTTAATTCATTCAGGTTTAATTTGCTATTAGGAAGATGGTGTCATTTGATTGGATATTTGATTCTTTGTTATGTCTTAGTGTGGTTAGGTTTGGTTATTATTGTTGGAGGCGCTCTTTAGGGGAACAGCAATTTTAACTTTGATGGTATGTGGAAATTTTGACCTATAAAGAACAAGTGATGAGTACATGTAGTATTGTTGTGGTGACTGTTTCTGGTGGTTTTGTTTTTAGTGTAATATCAGGTGGAAAATTGGGTTTCTTTGTCATTGGGTGTATGAGGCTGTAATTGTTGCAAAATTCAAGAGTGCTGCTATGTGTTACTCAGAGTTGCCACTGTAGACAATGGTAAGCCATTTATAACTGAAAGGTTATGGTTTGGAACGAGGCTTTTGTAGCTGCACACATTGTCTTTTGGTTTTTGCTGTAATGTTTGTTTTGTCTTTGTTTAAATTCCTTAATTAAAGATTGCATAGTGTTGCTGAATGATGTCATAATATTTAGTGGGTTGACATAACTGTACACAAAATTTTGAAAGGAAGGCTGTGGTTAGGTATGGCTTTAGATATTCTCCTTATAATGTGATTTGTTTGTGAGAATTTGTAGCTTCTTTTTATTTTGGTAAATAAAATAGACGTCATGTTGATTCTGGAAATGTTGGTTCTTCAAGCCTGTCTGGACTCTCAAAATTAAATTCCAAGTCCTTTTTTATCATTTTTGACAACAATAGGTTTGATAATTCTGCTCTGGAATCTGTCCCTAGTCCTTACTATTGAGTGCTCACAAAATGAGTTGAAGGTTCAAAGCATAGTGGCCATGTTATTTTAAAAAATTAAAACCAGTTTTTAAAACAAACATCAAATATATCTGAGAAAAAAAAATGGGAAAATTTTCTAGAGAAAATTACATGGAAAAATTTTCATGTCCATACTTGCTTCTGCATCCAAACAAACGTTTATCAGTAAAAAGGTAATTGCAAGCTAATTAGCTAAACAATTTGAAGGCTGTCATGTCTTATACACAATTGTGTTACTTTCAAATCCCAATATTTTTTTTTAAATAACAATCCTGTCTGCCTCCACCCTTTTTTTACTACTATGATCCAAATTGAGGGGCCTTTTTATTTAATCTCTTCACTTGTACACTGCTCATAAATTTGTTTGAAATAGAACTTAATGATGTTCTGCTCATTACTTTTGTTTAATCTATCACATTTTACAGTCACCAACACATATATAGAGCCATAAACATACTATTTAATCTTGTACTTTGTCATAGTGTGTGATATGTTAAATATATTGTATCTTTGACTGTGATATTTTGGCATTATTGGCTATTTTGAAATTGTTTTTGTGCTCAATGACACAACAAAATTTTACCAATATAATTATTTTGCTTTTGGCTATCTTAATATTCTATTCCAGGAGCGCCATTGGACATCCAAAGGGACGGCTGCTGCATTAGAGGCAGCCATGGGTTCAACACAATCTGAAAGACTAAAACAGGCTTTGCGGATGACACCTCGGCTTGTTGAAGTATATTTCCAGATTGCATTGCGTGATGTTAATGACTGTATGAAATTATCCTTTTCATACTACTTGAATATAAAATGTGTGCGTTTTCTTCTATTGGAAGTTTTTCAGTTATGCAAATGAAGTTTTGACCATCTGGAGATGTTAATATCTTTTTGTATTTTGGAAACAGCTTTAATTTGTGCGTTAATCCCACTCATCATGGCGAGAATCGATGCATTATTTCCAGATAAAAAGTTTGCTTCAGAGGTTTGTGTGCATATCTTTTTTCTGTTACAGACTCTCCAGGTTTTCTGTTTTGGAATTTGTCATTAAGATCGAATAGCAAAAAAGATATATTTTTATTAATTTAGATGTCTTGATACAAATAAATATAAAATTTTAAGAATAACTCTAAATTTTATATAAGAGAAAAATATCCATACAGTATACGATGCAAATAACTTTGACAATAAGGAAAGACCCTGCAATTAAACTAATAATATAAATTACACGGGAGAACAAACAAAGAACTTCCATCAAGCAACGTGATCTGAACCAATCGATATTTATTTCCCCTTAAATAATTTTTCTGCAAGGCATCAAAGCCTAAAACAAAACAAAATGTAAATGGGCTTGCAGTTTTCTGAAGGATGCAGTCCAGTGATTGTTGAGAAAAAACTTAAAAAAAAATGAATAATGGAATATATAGAATCTTTGTAGCCTTTCCTTGATATTTGTGCTTCAAAATGGTGTTGATTTGTCATGTATTTCCATGGCATGCAAGAAATCTATGGGAAGAGGTCAAGTACTTTGCATTCTTTGGTGGAAGAAGTCTTCCAAAGAGTGTCACTCTCCAGGCTGGTAATGTAGTCCTCAGAGTTGATGGAAACAATGGAGGGGTTGGAGACTTGCTTGTTGAAGTGAGACGAGGACGAGTGGTTGCAATTCAACATGAGGTCCAGATCTGTATTACCTGCAATCATGCTCTACTGAAATACTACTAGGATTTTGATGTTGGGGGAATGCGAAACACAGTTTGAATAAGTCAAGCTTACCTCATTGCCCTTGACACATTATTGAACCTTTTGAGGCATTGTTTTAGATGACGGAGGATGAATTTGGTTGGAAAGGGTTGAATTGATGTGGACAGACAGGTCCTGCACCTCTAGTGATTCTTCCTCCTTCCTAAATGTCGTCATCCATTGTCACCCAAACTTCCATCGCTTCTGACCATTCCTTTGTCTTAGTTTGTCTAGTTCATGATTATACCATGACTATGGATTGGAAGTGAACTCCAAAGTGAAGCAAGTAAAAGATCATTTGCATCACAGAGTACACAGAGTCGAGACATATGAATTGATAACTAAATTATATTGATAACTCAATATTGGCAATTGAAGGAGTGCAAGAGTATAATTAGAGGGTTGGGTGCATGCTTGTATATCTATGCATCCACAATCGCAAGATCATGCATCCTAAGGACACCACAAGTTGGTGACCTGTTGAGCCACATACAATGACATGGATCAAAATGGTGAGCTATAAAATAATCCCGAAATGACCTTGAAAGTCAGATTTGCTACTCACATATTCTAACATCCCTTGTTAAACTAGATATAGGGGATAGGAAGGTGACATTAACTTTCACTCCCTTTAATCTCAGCTTCATGTAGCCAAAGCATTGATTTAAGCTTAATGAACTTGACTTTTGGTAGTGGCTTCTATGGTGAATATTGACACTACATTTTATTTCTTGCAAGACAATGCTTGGCCCTCTTTCAAAGCTAAAAGATACTCTAAAGTAGATTTGCGATCATCTACATCTCCAACATAATTTGAGTCAATGTATCCTCTCAATGCCAAGGTGGCCCCACTTTAGGAACGTGAAATTTAGTTCCCTTTGTTATAATCAGCAATCTTCTTTGTGCAGCCAGACAAGTTGGATTGCAGGAATGTCCACAGAAATTGTACATAGTCATGTCTGTGATATGTGTTAGTGTTATTCGTATATTTTGAAAAAAACAATGTAATAAAATAACATGTGATGTACTAGGGGTACTTATATATATTATATAAATCATAGTAGAGAAAATCGGATTCTTCTCAGAATCAGGATGGAGAAAAAATCGGGGAAAAAATTGGCAAAAAAAAAACTGAAGAATACTCAAATTTTCACTGGAAAAAAGTTTTTTTCATGCATATCATAATGAATTAACATTATGCAAATCAAATATTAATGATGTAAGACTGTAAGCTTAAACTACACATGAAACTTTGAAAGTGGCAAGTGATACATCATACAAGGCTCAAGCTTAAACTACACATGAAAGTGACAAAATTCATCTTGTATTGCTTAAAATATGAAAAGTTACAAATTACAAAATGTGTCAAAATGCCTCAATAGGTCCACTCTCTACTGTCTTACAATTCCTTTGCCCTTTGCCCTAATAGAAGCCCTAGTCTCTCTCTTTGTTGATGTGCCCTTGCCGGTTCTTATGCCTGTGCCTTTTCTTGGTCCTTAGTCCGGTTCTTGTATTGCTTATAATATAAAAAAGGTACAAATTTCAAAACGTGTCATGAGTCATGACAAATACAATGCCTTAAGATCTTTGAATTCCTTTGCCCTTTGCCCTAGTAGAAGCTCTAGTCTCTCTTTGTCGTTGTGCTTGTGCCTCTTCTTGTGCCTTGGCTGCTAACGCCGGTCACCACACATGTCGGGGGTCGAGGGGCAGCACCCCTTGTGGGGTTGAGGGGCAGTGTCCCCGTAGGGTTTGGGGTAGTGCTCCGAAAAATCAACAGAAAAAATATTAGTACCTTCACTATTTGAACTTAAATTCTCAAAATATAAGCATACAAGCATATCATTTGTGCTTTTAAATATTACTCCTATATACAAGCATATTGAGCAATAAGTTTGGATTGATAGTTCAACATCTTTTTATGGAGAATTTCATTAGTTAATAATGTATAGCATTGCCGTTGGTGGCTGCCGGATTCCTTCAAACTGCAAACAATCTGCTGTTAGGATGCTCTAGTGTGTTTGGTTTGGTGTGGTAGTAGGTAGGCAGACCCCTTTCTCCCCTTGCAACAGGCGAAATGAAAGACAATGATAAAAAAAGTGCTTTTTAGGTAAATCTGCCGCAGCCTCTATGCGTGCAGCTATGGAAAAAAATTGCCCAAAAATCGGTGATTCCGATTTTCGAGGTGAGTTGACTCGGGTTTTCGAAAAAATCGCAAATCGCTGATTTAAATCGCGATTTTCATAACAGAGATATAAATATATAGGAATAGTTGGGTGGTTGAGTGGGTAGGACAGTTGTTGTCCACCCCACTTTCTCCCATGATACCTTGTGTACATCCCTCCTTGGTTGGAGCATGAGTTGTCAAATCAAGTATGCTCAACTAGGACATATTCTAGGTATGTATTGCAGATGATTCACAGGAGAATGATACATGCTTGTGTGCTATGTATTGTGCATCTATGAGTTCTTTCCATTTTATTGTCTTTATTTATATAATATGCAACTGCATTGTTGTATGTTGCATTGCATATTTGTTTGTGTGGCCAGTGTACTCTCAGAGTCTCACATGCTACATTATGGCATTGCTGCCTATATGAAATTGGGTTGATGTTGGTGACTAGGATGTACAAGAGTTGTAACAAGTCTTATTTTGGAAGGAAATGACGACAAGAATGGGGAGATCAAAGCGTGGCCAAAAAGAGCAGTTGTCCATGTGTGCCTCTCCCGTAGTGGTAGGAAGATGGGAGTTAGAAACTGAAAGTGATGCGGTCCTTTTGTTTATGTCAATGAAGGATGAGATGAAGATGAGTTTTAAGACTGACAAAACATGATTTGGATAGAAGAGTTGATACTCGTAGACAAGAATCATAGTTATGATGCTTAAATTGTTTAAAAATTTGAGAGAGATGCATAACATGTTTGGCGGTGCACAAAACAGGAGGTCAACACGAGTAACTGTAGGGTGGTGCATCCGACAATGCGTGGATCAAGAGTTCAACATAGAAGCAATTGTAGGGTGGTGCATACAATGAGAGTCCAACATGGGAGTGACAATTGCATGTATTTCACATTGTGAGACATTTACAAAGCCTCACAAGTTTGAGAATGAGACCAAATAAAAAGTTGATTAGTAGAGTGCCAAATCAATTGACATAACAACCAATGTTGTGCGCCATCATGCCCCATAAGACCACCTATTTGCATCAAGAAATCTTTTGGCAAACCCATTCCAAATGTGGGAGGCACCTCTACCACCATGATATCTTGAATTGTCGCTGGATTTATCATCCTTCACAATATTACTGGCACTTTCTCAGCTATCCCTATTGATTTGACTTGCATTTTATTAAATTGGATAACTCGAGGCTGCATGCTAGAATATTTCAAGCTCATAGTAACACAAATTGCCTTTGGCATGATAGCAAATTCAACTTCTTGATCTATTAGGCAGTTGTGTAATATCCATCCTTCCAAGCATATTCATAGATAACACGGAGGAGGACTAACCCTTATCATGCTCAAAGATGATTGCCCATATGCCAGTTTGGGTCTTGATAGAGCTGTGATGCCTGTCATTTGAACTTTGTAGAGCTGTTTTGATCAGGTCCACCTATGTAGGAACCAAGAGATTTTCCTCTAGATCTTCTTCTTCTAGAGCATGGTCTTTGAAGTTATGCCCTATTGCATCTTTGCACTGTTCTCTTGATATGGCTGGGTAATATAATGCTTGATGAGCTCGTCTTTTTTTGGCAATGTCGACATAAAGCTCCTAGATGACTTGTCTTTGACCCTAGCTTTGCCTCATCTAAAATTGCATTTGGGCTGATCGAATTGATTAAAAGCTATTTCTCTATTGCCAAGGAATAGTCTCGATCCAAGGTGAGGGCCACAACATCCTATGATTGATGATTCCTCCAAGAAGAAGAAATTAGCTCACTATCATATCCGTCAAATGTTGAACCCTTGTGCCAATCTGGATAGTAGGTATCCTTCTGCTTTTCAATTTCTGCAAGCTCATTGGTAAGATGTTGGATGATATCATTTATCTCTTGAGTTGTCTGGGGTTCAATACAATCATGATGAGTGAAGGGGCTATAAATCTGTTTGATAAGATAATGGAGCATCGAACTCAACCGACTTGGGAGTAAGCTTTCCTACTGAAATCAACACATTTTCAGCCTTCAAAGCCATCTGAAACACCTGTGGAAAACTTTTCTCTTGATAATATTGGATCTGGAGGGCCAAATATGAATTTAGAGCTAGGACATAGTAGATATAGGCTTGTGCTTGTGACTGCTTAATTTTCCAAGGGATTCTATCCCATAATATTTTGAATCTGATGTTAAAATCTAGGAGAGCTTCATGAGGACCTCTTTTAATATAGGAAAACTTCATGAGTAATGCAAAGAGATCCCCTGGGTCATCAAATACCAAGATTAATGGTTCAGCCAGGTCAGCCCAAGCCTTAATGCTTTTGTCTTCTAAATATCTGTACCATTGCAATGCCTTAACCCAAAAGGGTTGACTAAGCAGTCTAATCATGACATCTACAAAGAAAATATTGCAGAAGACGGCTAGGGCCAAGACATATTGACAATGAGAGACCTTTGGTTCTTAGCTGCTTTCCAATGAGAGACCTTTGGTTCTTGCATGAACCGTGAGAGATAGTTTACAGCATAAGTAATATCTGGTCTAGTATTAGTCAGATAGATGAGGCTCCCAATCATTTGTCTATAAAGTGTGCCATCTATACCTGTGGTGAGTCTTCATATCGTGATAACTGTAGCCCTGATTCCATCGGTGTTGCTTTAGGCTTACAATTAGTCATACGATATTTTTCTACTAAAGTCTTGGCATACTTTTTCTGAGTCACCCTAAGATGATTCTTTTTCTGTTCTATCTCAAGGCCAAGATAGTAGTGGAGAAGTCCTAGATCTGTCATATCAAATGACTCTTTCAAGTCATCTTTCACGGCGTTAATCAAGTTCTCTGAATTGCCAGTGATGATCAGATCATCTACATATAACACAAGAATCACTATCTCAGAACTTGTGTTCTTGATATAGAGATTTGCGTCAGATGGACTTCTCTTAAATCCATGCTGCAATAGGTGACTATCCATTTTTATGTACCATGCTCTTGGGGTTTGTTTTAGCCCGTATAATGATTTGACCAACTTGCAAACTTGTTGCTCATGGCCTTACTCAGCAAATCCAGGAGGTTGAGTCATGTACACTTCTTATTTTAAGTCACCATTTAGAAAGGCGCTTTTTACATCCATCTGATGTAATTTCCATCCGAACTGTGCTGCCATAGCACAAAGAACTCGAATGGTGGTCATCCTTGCTGTAGGAGCAAAGGTTTCCTCATAGTCAAGGCCTTCCTTTTGAGCATAGCCCTTCGCCACAAGACGGGCCTTATGCTTGTCTATGGTACCATCTACCTTATATTTGACTTTGTAAACCCATTTGCAGCCTATGGGTTTCTTTCCTTTAGGCAAATCTACCAGCTTCCATGTTTTATTCTTGATGAGGGAGTTATATTCTGCACCCATAGCTGCCTTCCATTGAGGCAGTCTAAATGCTTTATCAACTGTAGAAGGTTCATTCTCATCATATGCTGACAAGTAAATCCTCTCCTCATCTATTTCCATATCATCTTCCCTTGGTAACTCTCTAGCAACAGAAAGATCTTGAAAATCTGCACAAAGATCATCAACTGAAGTGGATGCTTCATTCTTTTCTTTCTGAGACATGCTTCGTGTCTTTGGACGATTGAGAGTAATATCAGGTGGGGAAGTGAGTTTGGAATCTTTCATTGTGCTTGTATACCATTTGGGTGGCTTTTTCTGTTGTGTAGGAGGAAGTGGATGTTCCTCCTCATCATCTAGGTATACTGATGTAGTGTTGGGTGTGAAAGCTTCATCAAATACTACATCTCTGCTGACATGTATCTTCTTGGTAAGTGGGTCTATCATTCGATAGCCTTTTGAAAATTCATCATATCCAAGAAATACACAAGGTAGGGACTTCTCATCTAATTTCTTTCTTTTCTCCTTGGGTATATGCATAAATGCCTTACACCCAAATACCCGTAGATGAGATATGGAGGGTTTCCTACCACTCCATGCTTCCTGAGGAGTCATACCTTCAAGAGCCCTTGTGGGAGCCCTATTCAGAAGATATACTGCAGTTTGAACAGCTTCAACCCAGTAAGTTTGCTCAAGGTTGGCCCCCTTAAGCATACATCGAACCATTTCCATAATGGACCGATTTCTTCTCTCAACAACCCCATTTGACTGAGGAGAATAGGTTGTTGTTAACTATCTCTTTATCCCATGTGTCTGTAAAAATGAGGAAAATTCCTTTGATGTGTATTCCCCCCCTCGATCTGAACGGAGGGTCTTAATAAAACATTCTGATTCCTTCTCAACAAGCTTTTTGAACTGTTGAAAATAGGAAAATGCTTCAGACTTCAACTGTAAGAAGAAGACCCACATATTTCGTGAGTGATCGTCGATAAACAATTGAAAATACCTTTTTCCTCCACTACTTGTAGACATGGGACCACACAAATCTGTGTGAACCAACTCCAAAGGTACCTTAGCTCGAAAGGAGCTAGGTTCAAAGGGTACTCTATGTTGCTTTCCTGACAAGCAATCAGAGCACACTGGCAAAGTAGATGAAAGAGTAGGCAGTCCTTTCACCATTTGATATTTACTGAGCTCAAGTAAATATCCTGAACTTAAATGCCCAAATCTCTTATGCCATAGAGATGTGGCCTCCTTTGTGGTTACTGCCATTGCAGTATGTGTTGAGGTAATTGCATCTAAGACAAACAAACCATGTTTGTATGAACCTGTTGCTATCTGTTTTCCCTTTTTAGTGATAAAGCAACGTTTCTTTTCTTTGTCCACTGAGAAATTGACAGTCATGTTATTGTCCAGGATTTGTGGAACTGACAAGAGATTATTTTTCAATCCTGGTACATAAAGAACTTTTTGAATAGTACATTCTCCATCTGGAAGGGAGACTGAAACACTTCCTTCTCCCTGAACTCGATAGGTTTGATCATCAACAATGGTGACCGATCTACCTTCTCGAGCCTCAAATGTCTCAAACCAGGACTTATCGCCAGTCATATGCTTACTAGCGCCTGAATCTATGTACCACACAGTGTCCTTGTGAGGGGAATCTGTATGTGTCATGAGCACTTTGTGTGCTCGTTCAGAGTCCGAACTAGAATCTTCAGCTGTAATGTGTCCCTGTTGCTGTTTATTCTTGTTCTTGGGTTTGCTTTTGCCCTTCTTGTTTCCTTGTTCATTGGGCGGTTTGTTCTTAAACCAACATCTTTTGGTTTCATGAGTGTCCTTGTCGCAAATCTTACAATACTGCTTCTTCTTCTGAGTCTCTTTGCCTTTACCCTTGTCTTTATTAGAAGAAGAACCTTTCTGTTGATTCCACTTTTTCTTACCACCTTGTCTGTTGGAGAAAAGAGCATTGTTGGATGCCTCATCTCTTTGGAGTTGATTAGCTTCTTTTGTTTGAAGCATATTTACCAACTTGACAAAAGTCACTGTCCTTCCAGAGACTTGTAATGAAGTGATCAAGATTCTGTAGGAGTCGGGAAGTGCCCTCAAAATGATAGAGGTCAAGACTTGGTCTTCCACTTTTTCTCCTAAGGATTGCAGTTTTGTTTTCAATTCTACCACTCTGCAGAGGAATAGCTCTATTGTTTCTCCTGATTTCATATGAAGAGTATGAAGTTGTGTTTGGAGGTGAAGAATGGTTGATTGATTCTTCCCCACAAAGATGGTTGTCAAGGCATCCCATGCCTCTTTACCATTCTTAGCTTCACTGATATGAGGTTGGATATCATCAGTAATAGCTAGCAAGATCATCAAGGATAGTTTTCTATCCTTTTTATCAAAAGCTGTTTGATCTGCTCCTGCTGATTGAGGTCTAGTTTCACTTCCATCCACTATAGACCACAAATCCTCTACAGTTAAGATAGCTTTCATCTTAGTCTTCCATGCGGAATAATTTGAACCTTTGAGCAGTTGGCTCTCAGTGAGATACTTGTGCATCATGGCCATGGTGAAGGTTTCAAATGTGATAGGACTAAGATAGTTGTATCTTGCACTATACCCTCAAAAGAGTATATGGAAGATGTTTCAATTTGCTTCTAGAAGATATTTAATGGCACCTGCCTTAACACCCTGAACAAGGGATGAAAAGTTTGAGGATTTTAAGCCAAACAAATAGAGCAAATTAAAGGGGTAGGTTTTGAAAGACTTTTGATTGTGCTCTCTAGGATATTTAATGGCACCTGCCTTAACACCCTTCAAGAAGGATGGAAAGTTGGAGGAAATTAAGCCAAACAAAGAGAGTTAATCAAGGTGTTTGAATTTTGACCTTTGATGGGGGAAAAAGAAATTGACTTCTGTTCAACCTGTGCAAAGTGTAGCACGTTTTGGAGTGAAATATGGGTTTTGTGAAATGCTTCTGCCAATGTTGTATCTGATTGTTTAATTGCACACAAAAAAAATGAGTGTTAGTGCAATAATCAAAACATGAGAGCAACCCACATTAGTATCACTCTAGGTGTCGGATGCAACCGAAAATGCACCTAGTATAGTCAATTTTTAAGAGAAGGTGTCGAGTACAATCGAGAATGCACCTTTCTTATGCTGAAATATCCCCCCTTTCTCTTTACAATTTTGAAAAAAAATAGAATCACAAAATGTGACTTCTATCCCCCCTTAATTTTTACAAAATTTGAAAAATTCGAGCACCCCTTTCAAGACAAGTCGACACACGACCCGCGTTTGAAAGGTTTCCAGACCAGTCGACACACGACTTGGTTTTTATGTCTTCAACACTCGAAAAAATATGTTGAGCATTAGGATAAAAAAAGGTCCAATTATCCTTCTCAAGGTTACTGTTGACAATTTTGTCACATTGCTTAGAGGGGTAGTGGAAATCAAAATTTTGTAAAGTATTTTTTTTGTTTTCATGAATTTGTTCCCCTGCTTTTGAACATTTTTAAGTATTGCAGCAATTTTGGCTTTCATTGTCATCCCCTTGTACATAGAATTGGATGTGTAAGAGCTTCGCCACAAAGCAAACCAGGTTTAGGAGCTTCGCGGGAAAAAGAAGGATAGCTTCGCCAAGAAAGGAAAGCAAGAAAGTTCAGATCGTAGCCCAAGATTTGCTAAGGCATGGAAAAAGCTTCGCTAGCGAAGCAGCCTAAACAGTCGCTTCGGGCGAGAACCTTGCGAAGCGGAAAATGCAGAAATTCTTAAGTATTGAGAGAGTGCTTCGCTAAGAATTAAGCGAAGCATCCGCTTCGGACCTCTCTCCTGGCGAACCATTTCTCCAAGCATAATCTACTTCGCCTTAGGCTGCTGCGAAGCATCTACTTCGGCTAGCTTTTGTGCGAAGCTCCCTCATCCGAAGCATTAGTTGCCCTTGAAAAATCAAAGCAATATTCTAAGGCAAGAACGCACTTCGGCCCAAAACCTCCCGAACAGCTGTTTTGAAGAAGGTTCGCAGCGAAGCATTTTTGACAGCCCATCAGCGAAGCATCCACTTCGGGCAAGGAATCTTGCGAAGCAGCCTTTAACCCACCTTTCCAGCGAAGCAATGAAAGATTGAGAGCCATGTTTTGAGAAGGAATATCTGCTTCGGCACTAAGTCCTCGCGAAGCCATTTTTGGAAGTCCCTTCGCGCGAAGTGCACATCCAAGGAGGTTAGGCCCACTTCGGCTCACATCCATTGCGAAGTAAGGTCCCGAACTGAAATTTGGCGAAGCACTTTAGGGGCACACACTCCAAGGCTGGGTATCTTTTCGAGGCAATTGAGTGCTTCATAAATGAATTTTTACTTGCCCGAAAGACCCGGGGCTCATTTTTGGCAATCCGAAAAGAAATATCAGTCGCAGGAGGAGAGCCCGACGGACATAGCAGCCACTCGAGCTCCGCACCCGGAGAAATTCAGGACGAGTCAGGCGGCCCATAAATACAAATTTCCCCGGCTGACCCGGTCGCAGCTGCTAATTGTAGAAAAGGATGTGAGAGCTCGGTCACGGGAGGAGCGAGAACAGATTTCTCAGGTTTTCGAGGATGTACTTCCCGATTTTGTGCATTGATGGCTCAGAGGGTCGGGTCCTCTATAAAAACCCGTGAATTGTAATGAGAAAGGGGGGGAACTTTTGCTAGAAAGCTGCTGTAACTTGATTTCTGCGATTAATATCAAGAACTTTGGGCCTCATTTCTCTCTTGTATGCTGCCTTCCATGATTATTTCTTTTATTCTGTCTTCATTTATGTGCTGTAATTCTGAATCCTGGATTTAGGTGTATGATTGGGGACAGAACCTTGGAATTCTCTTGAAGGATACATAGGAGGGAAAAATGTTGTGTTAGTCTTCTTGTATGCTGCCTGTGAATGGTGTTTCTGCTATATTCACCTATTTCTTAATTGTCGTAATTCTGAAATCTGGATTTCGGCGTAAGGGATTAGGAGGATCCTGGAACTCGTCCAGAGGATACATAGGAAAGCTAGTGCGGCGTTCATTCATATTTTATTCTTTGTATTTATTGCTGCTACCTCAAGATATTAGCTAGTAATCGTGTTGCTGGTTCTTTCCCTCTGAAAATCTATTGACATTCTTTCCCTTACTCCCTTTATTTCTTTCCTGCACCCTTACTATTTTTATCTCTTTCTTGCACTCTTAGCTTAAGACACCAAGTAGTTTAGTAAAGGAGCCGGCCTTTCTCCGGAGATTGGCACGGGGGGCATCTCTTCCCCTCGGCCTTTCAATGTTGGTCCAGGTCTAGGGCGCGTATACTTCCCAAAATCCTTTCCTGTGGCAGATTTGTGACCAACAGTTTCGCACGCCCGGTGGGACCCGGTCAGTCTCACCTTGTGAGTGGTAGTGAGAACCGATGCTTATCTCATTGCCAAAAGACTCTAGCATTTGGCGACTCTGTTCAACCTGAGAATCTTAAAGTCATAAGAGACCGGTACTAAAGTATCCGTGCCTTCATGCAAACAAGATGGAGAGTTAGGAATAGTGGAGAAGAGACTGAGTTCTTTGAACTCGATATTGACGCCTTCGGGGAACGCTCCAGGTTGGTCACCCCTGAATCACTGTTACGTGGAACGTCCTCGCAAGAGGCTGCCTTTGACGAACAAGGGCCAACTTCGGATAGCACAGCGGCTAGTCTTCCTCCTAATCCTCCTAACTCACCAGATCATCCAAGTGCCTCCGTTCCAATTAGTAATCCAATTAGCAATCAACAAGGAACTTCGGGAATTCCTATTTTTCGGAATCTAGGCGCAAACATGGCACACCAGCAACATCAACAACAAATGCAGCAGCAACAACAACAACCGCCGCCCAGATTGTTCCCGGCATGGAATTCTTCCGGACCATTAAATCTAGCGGGACAAGGGCAGGTTCCGCCTGCTGCTATGAAGAAAATCCCAACATTCGATGGAACAGGGAAGACAGCTCTGGAACACATCCAAGACATTGTTTCTCTGGCAGCGATTCACGACATCACAGAAGAAAGAGTTATGGTAAAGCTTCTGGTTCTATCTCTCAGAGGGAAGCTCCTCTACTGGTATAGATCCCTACCACCTGGCACTATAACGGGATGGGACCAGCTAGCCGGACAATTAATGAGGGGTTTCAATGAATCTGCCGATCCATCCTCTCTTTTGCACCAATTCACGACGATTCAGAGACACCCGCAAGAGGAGATTGCTGATTTCAACGTAAGGTTCGCTCGAACTTGGCAAAGGGTACCAGCTGGACTCCGACCAACCAACGAAGCTGCGGCGTATTATTACCTTAGGGCCTTTAACCCTGACATCAGCGTGATGGTAAGATATTCGAATATTAATACCTTCCCTGAACTGTATGAATTGGCCCAGAAAGCGGAAATGGATTTGATAGCCGTGGGTAAACTTCCTCAAAGGATGCCGATGCCCATACTTCCAGAATTCCCTCAGTCCCAGTATACAAGTGCGGCTGCTTCGCAAATCTCCGCAACCCCTGCGTATCCAATCTCATCATGGAACCCGAACCCCATTGTGTCTCAGGTCGCTACTCCACAAATACATTTTCCTACATTTTCAGCACCACCGCCCACTGTCCCTTCAACATTTCCCGTGTTACCAGCACCACCCCAACACCCTGCCCTACCCCCAATACCAACGATGGCCCCATTGCCACCTACCCCCAAAGCTGAAGATATGCAGGCTAAAATACTACAGGAGGTTCAATCCCTAAACTCCACGGTACAGACCTTGTCTAATGACATGACCATCATGAAAAAGAAGCAGGCACAACAGGAGTTCCTGCCAAGGAGGTCATATCCCCCACCAGCGCTCACTAAAGACCAAGTGATACAGCAAGGGAGGTCATCGGCAAGAAATGTCGTGATTGACGAAGCTCCAAGCACTTCTGACTACATACATTGGTGCTCCACGTGTAATGACCCCCATGAAGAAAATACCTGCATGCTGCACCAACATTACGTACAAACGCTGTCGGGTAGTAGCCCTGGTGGTCAAGTCAATATAATCAGGCAAATAGATCAGAACCTAGTAATTGGTGAAGAAGAGCAAGTTTCAGTCCTTACTAGGGAGGGAAAAAGACCAATGGAGGTAGATGCTGCTCAAATGGCCCCCCTAAAGGTGTATACTCGCCGCGAGAAGGGACAGCAACCTTCCCAGGCCCCGGACGAAGTTTCTCATCCTACGCTAGTAAAAGAGAAGGCCCAACAGGCCTCCGCAAGCCCGCCTCAGGCGGAAACCAAAGAACAGGCTAGGGAAAAGCTTAAACTCCCTTCGCTGACCAAACGACAAAGGGTCGAAGCCACGGAGCAGTATCGCACGAAGTATGAGGCTAAAAAAGAACCCGAGGTACACAACTCCCTAGTATACAACATCGTAGACGAGCTAAAGAAAACACCCGCCAAGATTAGTCTGTACGACGCATTACAGCTACCTGGACAAGTGGACTTGTTGCAGGAATCCTTGAAGACAACTAAGGCAAGAAAGTTAGCACCACTTGCCCTAGTGCAAACCTTATCCACGTCCATTACAGGAAAAAACAGGCCTCCTCCGTTCTACCTGTCCTTACAAATGGAAGGGTATATTGTCCACAACTGTATGATTGATTCCGGGGCCGCAACGACAGTCATGCCTAAGGCGGTTTGCGAGGAAATAGGAATGGAGTACACGCGAAGCAGCCACGGCGTACTCCAACTGGATGGTACTCCTGTAAAGACTGTCGGCGTAATTAAAGATATACCTATTCGACTGCACAAAGTGCCTCAGATTATGGTAATACAGGAGGTGGTAGTCGTTGACCTGGAGCCATATTTTAGTATGTGCCTGTCAAGGGAATTCACAGCAAAGTTAGGAGGATACCTATCCATGGACTACTCACATTTAGAAATTCCATTCAGGGGAAAGAAGGTTAAAATCTACAATGAGAAACCTTCTACATTCCTCGTACAGAAGATGTCCGAGGAGGAAAGCGGTGATCTCATACATGCAATAGCGGAGGGGATAGAGCAGGTGGACCTAGTTGAAGAATCCCTTGCGCAGTTGAATTCTGAAGATGAGTTTTCACTGATAGATTTCAATGCCATGATAGAAACAAAAATGGGATGCTATGCTATCACCAAACCAGAGAAGCACACTAAGCTAGAAAATAAGATGTGTGCCCAGGGGGAATTATGGAGATTGTTCTTTGATGGCGCCCGATGCAAAAATGGCGCCGGCGGAGGAATACTTTTAGTATCACCGTCTGGCGAGCAAAGAGAATATTGCTACCGGTTGGTTTGGAGCTGCACCAACAACGCAGCAGAATATGAAGCCTTATGCCTAGGACTAAAGAAAGCAGAGAAATTAGGCATAAAACATCTCCAAGTCTTCGGAGATTCGGAATTGGTATGTAATCAGGTCACCAACAAGTGCATCTCAAAAAAGCATTATCTCAAAGCATACCGTAACAGAGTATGGGACTTGTTTGACCAATTCGAGTCGCTCAATCTGCAGTCCATTCCACGAGAAAAGAATAGACACGCCGATGTCTTGGCTTCCATCGCAGCTAGATATTCTCCAGCTGACGACATGGTGCACAAGCCCAAGGCCGTGAGGATGATTTATAGGCCCTCTGTGCCAGATAGAGACATGCATTGGCAAATTTTCGACAATGATGAACAGATCATCAATTTCTTGGTCCAAGAAGCAGCTACTGTTGAAAGAAGAAGCCCAGAAGATGAAGAATATGAAGGGCTAGTTCAGTTAAAAAACAACCACGTTCCAAAAGGGTTGATTACTCTAGAAAGCCTTTTTGATCAAAATGATCGTGCAGTTTCCCACAGAATCAAAGTCAACGCCAAGCAATATCAGGATCTGGAGCTCGAATCTGGGAAAGTGATAAAAGTCGGGACAGATTGCACCTCAACAGAGCTAGAACAGATCCGATCTTTGTGCAGAAGGTATCCTGACATAGTAGCATGGTCTTATCAAGACACGAAGGGATATGATCGACAATTGATTCAACATACAATTGAGTTGCGGGGAGGGGGTCAAACCTTTCGGCAGAAGCAAAGGCCTGTTAACCCAAAGATCGAAGTCATGATGAAAGCTGAGCTCCTGAAGATGCTTGAGGCTAAGATAATTTACCCCATAAAGCATTCCTCTTGGGTAGCGAATCTAGTCCCCGTCAGGAAGAAAAATGGAGACATTCGACTATGTGTAGACTTTCGCAACCTAAATCAGGCTTCGCTAAAAGACCATTACCCTCTCCCGCAGATTGATCAAATCTTGCACTCAGTAGTTGGGGCCCAACGTTTCTCCCTGCTTGATGGTTTTTCAGGATATAACCAGATCTGGGTTAGGGATGAAGATCAACACAAAACGACATTCACTACTAAATGGGGAACATTTGCTTATCAGCGAATGCCATTCGGCCTTTCAAATGCAGGAGCCACTTTCTAGAGGGCTATGGATTTAGCATTCGGCGAACTATTGAATAAGGTCATTGTCATCTATTTGGATGACATGACCGTCTTCTCCCGGAAAAGGGAAGACCATCCTTTGCACTTACAGCAGATATTTGAAAAATGCCGAGAATTTGGCATCTCAATTAACCCGAAGAAGTCCATATTCGCAGTAAATGAAGGAAAATTACTGGGACATGTTATATCAGAGAAGGGCCTCGCCGTAGATCCTGACAGAGCTGAGGCTCTCTTAAAGCTCCCACTCCCGGCGAATAAGAAAGGGCTGCAGTCGTTTTTCGGCCAGATTAATTTCGTAAGGAAGTTTGTTCCAGACTTCGCTCAAGTCATTAAGCCGATGTCTGAGCTCTTGAAGGACGCTGAATTCACCTGGACGGATGAAAGAAAGGGGGCATTTGAAGAAATCAAAGCCCGAATTGCTCAGGCACCAGTCCTAACTAACCCCGACTACAGTAGGGATTTCATCCTATATGCTATAGGAGAACCCGAGAGTTACGCCGCAGTCCTGACACAAAAGGGGGAAGATGGCGAAGAGCGCCCCATTGCGTTTCTAAGCCAGGTAATACACCCCCATGAAGAGAAGTACAACTTCATAGAAAGACAGGTGCATGCTGTTATGAAATCCCTAAGGAAATTCAAACACTTCGTCTCTCAAAGTCGGGTTACAGTATTCGTCATTCATCCTGATGTACGCAACTTCGTTATCCAAGGAGAGTTGGGCAGCAAAAGGGCTGGTTGGGTCAACAAAATACAGGAGTTTGACATTGAAATTAGACCTACAAAGTTGGTTCGCGGTCGCGCGCTATGCCAGGAACTTGCGAAGAGCGTAGCAGCCGAAGTAATGGCTTGTCAGTGGGATGACTTGGCAGCAGAAGAGTGCTTCGCGAATCAAGAAGAAGATGAAAAAGACTGGGTCAGTGAAATAGTTGAATATTTCAACACTGGGAGATGTCCTCCACATCTGAATGCTTCGCAGCGAAGACACTTCAGGATGCGGTCCCTCCGATACATATCACGTCCCGAAGGCCTATTCTTCAGAAATATTGATGGTGTGCTTCTCAGATGCATAAAAGAAGATGATAAGAAAAGGGTCCTAGGTGAATTCCATTCAGGTTTCTCAGGGGGCCACTTCGCAGGAAGAACAACAGCTTTAAAAATAATTAAGGCGGGCTACTATTGGCCTACGCTCTTCGCCGACGCCTTTGCAGTCTGTCGAAAATGTGAACAATGTCAGAAGTTCGCCGGCCGAGGCAAAAGTGCTCCTATGCCCCTCCAACCAATACAGGTAGAAGCGCCCTTCCAACAATGGGGATTAGATTTCATAGGAGTTATCACGCCGAACTCCTCTGTAGGACATAAGTTCATCTTGACTGCAACCGACTATTTCACTAGATGGGCCGAAGCAGTACCCACGAAACACGCCGACCAGGAAACTGTCATTACATTCCTAGAAGGCTTCATTACCTGGTTCGGCATCCCTGAAGCAATAGTAACAGATAATGGTCCTGTTGCCACATTTTGCACGGGGTGCAATGTTTTCAGTTTTTTAAAGTAAGCTGCTCTTATCTTCCCCCTCTTCTCTCTTTCCCTTTCTTCAGTTCTCCCTTTCTCTCTCTTCCCTCCATTTCTATTCTTCCCTCTTTTCCTTAAGCCCTTCAGACAGATCTCCAAAATGACAGCAGTTACCCCGAAAAAATTCTAAGTGTCAGGGCGAAGTCGGACTGCGCCCCCTTTCAGGGCAAAGTCGGACTGCGCCCATTTTTCAGGGCGAAGTCGGACTGCGCCCCCTTTCAGGGCGAAGTCGGACTGCGCCTCTTTTTCAGGGTGAAGTCGGACTGCGCCCCCTTTCAGGGCGAAGTCGGACTACGCCCCTTTTTCAGGGTGAAGTCGGACTGCGCTCTGATTCTGGGCGAAGTTGGACAGATTACCTTTAAGGGAAAACACGCGTCAGGCAACATCATCCGACAGGTGTCCAACTTCGAGATCCGTGCCAAAACATGCCGAGCACATGGACAAGCATGGGACACACTATTTTATACCAACTGCCACTTTTGAAGATAATTAAAAACCCTACCTGTTTCAGCTACCTGCAGTTCTGCTGTTAGTGGAGTTCTACTCAGCGCACTAACACATATCTGTACAGCTTTCAGGGAGCCCATGCTTGGGGTACAGTTCCGTCCGACAAAGGTCAGCCTGAGCAGCTCCACCGCCGCTCTTGTCAGCCCATGTTTGTCTGGGACCTTGTGCCCATGGATTGTAAACGGGAGGGGATTCGGTCTATAAATATCTTTGACATTCTCATTGTAAGGGGGGAAGGGGAATGTCTGTTAGGGAATCATTGTAACTGTGCTTCTGGATTTTTGCATAATACAGATATATACTTGGTGCTGTTCTAACTTCTTCTATTTTCTATGCTGCCTCTCTTTATCATTTCTGTCCCGTTCTTCCTGTACTATTGCTTGTTGTTGTATTGAACTCTGGACTCCGGCATTTGGTAGTCGGGAATTCCTGGAATGCACAAATTAGAGGATACATAAGATAAAAGTTAGTTGCGGTTATAGGTTGTGCTTTGTACTAATATTGCTGTTAGTAGTGGTGATGGATGTGTTGCCGTGTTGTTAATTCCCGTGAGGAATGTCTGCTAGGGAACCATTGTAGTCATGATACTATGGTTATTTATGCAAAGCATTTACTTGGCTGTTGGGATCAGTTCTTATGTTTATATGTTATGATAATATTGTCGTTAGTAGTGGTGATTGATGTATTGCCGTACTGTTAGTTCCCCCCACCCAACTCCAATCTTATTTGAATTTCTTTCCGTATTTTTAATCTCTTTCCCTGCACTCTTGTCTGAACTATAAAAACCCCACAGGAAGCCGGCCTTCTCCGGAGATTGGCACGGAAGGCATCCCTTCCTTCCGGCCTTTCAATCTGGTGGGCGAATTTAGGCGCATCAACACAAAATCCTTTCCCCATGGCAGATTCGTAACCAACAGTTTCTCTGGCACGCCCGGTGGGACCCGAAAGTTTCCCACCCCCAAACAGAATCGAAGCACTGGTGTTCGCTTCATTGCTGTTCAAAATCAGAACACCTGGCGACTCTGCACGAACATATTCTCTGAGTCCGAGTGACCGGTCCTAGCACCTTCATGCAAACAAGAAGGTGGCGAGCAAGGGATCCGAGAAACCCGCCTGCTTTTTACGAACTAGATATCAACGCTCGAGGCGAAAATATCAGGCTGGCCGATCGCCAAGCTCGTGTTGATGAAGCCGAGGCTGAAATCCAAGAAGAAGCCGAAGCTGAGAGCGAACTAGAAGAGACCGAAGAAGAAGAAGAATCTACATCTTCGGAAAGTTCCGACACTGAGTATACAGCCGACGAAGGAGAAGAGGAAAACATGGCTGCCCAGCAGCATATTGATGATGAACTCTTCCCGGCGGTAGACTCTACTGGGCCCTTGGCCCTGATCGGACAGCAAGCTGTGCCCCCTGCTGCCTTAAAATCTATCCCTACGTATGACGGCTACGGCAAGACGGCGTACGAGCACATCCAGGACATCCTTGCCCTGGCTGCATTGCACTCCATCACGGACGAAAGCGTGAAGACCCGTCTGCTGGCTCTTTCCCTGAGGGGGAAGCTTCTCTATTGGTGGAGATCTCTGCCAGAGGGATCTATCACAGGGTGGCGCCAGCTTGCCAGTAGGCTCGTAAAAGGATGCAACGAGTCTGCTGACCCTACTTCTTTGCTGCATCAGTTCCAAAGTATCCAGAGACATCCTCAAGAGGAGGTGTCCGACTACAACATCAGGTTTGCGAGGTCCTGGAAACGGGTACCTCACGAACTTCGGCCTTCAGCCGGCATGGCTGCCCACTACTACCTGAGATCCTTCAACTCAGATATATGCCTGCTACTGAAGATTGCCAGAATAAACACGTTTCCTCCTCTGTACGATGCTGCCCAGCAAGCTGAAGCAGATATCATTTCCATCGGCAGACTCCCGTCCAGAGTGCAGGAACCCATTCATCTTGACTTTCCCAGATCTCAGTATCCTTCAGCTTCTGGTGGTGCGCCCTCCACATCAGGGCAGCAACCCCAGCAGCAATGGAATCCGGCGCCAGTAATAACTCCTTATGGCCTGCCGCAAATACATTATTCTCACCCACCGCCGCCTCCACATTTTCCAGCACTTCCCGCTCCCCCGCAGTATATGCATTATTCCACTCCTCCGTTAGCTGCATTGCCTCCACTGGCGCAGTTGCCGCCTCCTGACAACAACATTCAGAACACAATCCTCCAGGAGGTACGAGCTTTGGCCTCGGGTTATCACACCATGTCCAACGACATGATTGCTCTGAAAAAGAAGCAGGCCCAGATGGACCTTGCTCCTAGGAGGACATATCCGCCCCGGCGCTGACAAGAGAGCAGGACATCCGGAACAACGATCGAGAGACGTCCACCTCCCAGAAATGCTGCTATTGAAGACCAAGCTGGTCCTTCCGACCAAGTCAACCGGTGCACTACGTGCAATGACCCGCATCCTGAGGAAGACTGTACACTGCACCAGCACTATCTTCAGACTTTGGCCGGCAGCACTGTAGAGGAAGATGAACTTTACATGATCCTCGATGACGAAGGCAACTTTGCCCTCCTAGACGAAGATCTGGTGTCGCCGCTTACCAAGGAAGGTAAGAGGCTTGCGGATCCTGCCGAAAAGCCCTTAAAGGTGTACGCCAGAAGGGAAAAGGCGCAGCCTGCAGGGCTGCCACCATACAAGCGGGCGTGGCCTTACACGACCCAGGAGAAGGCATCCAAAGACAAAACTCCAGTCAAGCCTCCTCCAGCAAAGGTAGCCCCCGTTCCTGCCAAGCCACCTATGGTAAGAGCTCCAGTTCTGAATAAAGCTCCTGTACCTCGGCCTCCAGCTGAAACCAAAGAACAAGCTCAGGAGAAGCTGAAGTACCCGTCTCTGACCAAGAGACAGAGAGTTGAGGCCACCCAGCAGTATCGAACGAAGTACGAGCCAGCAAAAGAGGCAGAAGGAGCTAGCACCTCGGGCTACAGCATAGTAGACGAGTTGAAAAGAACACCCGCCAGAATCAGCATGTATGATGCTCTTCTGCTCCCAGGCCGAGTGGATCTGCTACAAGAGTCTCTTAAAAACATGAAGAATGACAAGCAAATACAGCCCGCGGTCTTGGTTCAGCCTCTAACGGTCTCGACCACTGGAAAGAATAGACCACCTCCCTTTTATCTGTCTTTACGGATGCAAGGGCACATAGTACACAACTGCATGGTGGACTCTGGTGCTTCCACGACAGTTATGCCGAAGGCCGTTTGCGATGTGATCGGGATGGAGTACACAAGGAGCAGCCAAGGCGTGCTGCAACTAGACGGCACCGCTGTCAAAACAGTTGGTGTCATTAAAGACATCCCTATTCGGCTGCATAAAGCCCTCGACATCGTGGTCATTCAAGAGGTCGTGGTTGTTGATCTGGCTCCCTACTTCGGCATGTGTCTCTCCCGAGAGTTCACTGCGAAATTGGGCGGGTACCTGTCTCTAGACTACTCACATATGGAAGTGCCCTTTAAAGGAAGAAGAGTAAAAATCTTCAACGAGAAGCCTTCCACCTTCCTAACAGAGAAGATACCCGGAGAAGAGTCGCGAGATTGTATGGCCCAGCCGAGCGAGGAAGAAGCGGTGATGGTAGAGCCGCGCGAGCAAGCCCTCGAAGTCTCTGCAGCTCGAAGATGAGTTCTCGTTGCGGGACTTTAATGCCGTAATCGAGACAGAGCAAGGCTGTTACACCATTGTACAGCCCGAAAAGCTTGACAAGTCAGCTGTGAAAGAAGTGGGACCTGCACCTAAAAAGCTATGGAAGCTTTTCTTTGACGGCACACGATGCAAAAATGGCACTGGTGCAGGGGTGCTCTTGGTTTCCCCAACCGGGATCCAAAAGGATTATACCTACAGGCTGGCCTGGAGTTGCACTAACAACGCGGCAGAGTATGAAGCCCTGTGCTTGGGATTGCGGAAGGTAGAGAGACTGGGGATTAAACACCTGCAGATCTTCGGAGATTCAGAGCTGGTGTGTCACCAGGTTACGAACAAGTGCGCCTCTAAAAAGCACTATCTCAAGGCGTACCGTAACCGGGTGTGGGACTTGATGGAGTCATTCGACTCACTGAATATCAAGGCGATATCGCGTGAGAAAAACAAACACGCTGATATTCTGGCGTCTGTTGGAGCCAGGTACGTTCCGGCTGACGATGTTGTCCAGAAACCGAAGCCGGTTCGCACCGTTTACAGGCCTTCTGTGCCTGATAAGGACATCCACTGGCAGGTGTTCGATTGTGACGAAGAGATCGTCACATTTTTGATAAATGAAGCGTGTTCAATCGAGAGTAGAGACCCTGATGACGAGCAATATGAGGGGTTGATACAGTTGAAAAATAATCATGTCCCAAAAGGATTGATTACTCTTGAAAGTCTATTTGATCAGAATGATAGAGCTATATCTCACAGGATCAAAGTAGACCCGAAGCAGTATGCCGACCTCGAGCTTGAACACGGGAAAATTGTCAAGGTCGGGACAGACTGCACTTCAGAGGAACTCGAAGCGAGATCACATCATTATGCCGAGAGTTCCACGACATCGTGGCTCTGGTGCTACGAGGACTTGAAGGGGTATGACAGAGAGGTGATCCAGCATACCATCGAGCTAGAGGATGGCGCCAAGCCATTCTGGCAGAAACAAAGGGCCGTAAATCCAAAAATTGAGGCCATGAATAAAACCGAGCTTCTAAAAATGCTCGAGGCCAAAATCATCTACCCCATCAAGCATTCATCCTGGGTTGCGAATTTGGTGCCTGTGAGGAAGAAGAATGGAGACATTCGTCTCTGTGTGGATTTCAGAAACCTAAATCAAGCCTCCCTCAAGGATCATTATCCGCTTCCCCAAATTGATCAAATCCTACACATCGTTGTTGGAGCTCAGAGATTCTCACTTCTAGACGGATTTTCTGGCTACAACCAGATTTGGGTCAGAGATGAGGACCAGCATAAGACGGCGTTCACCACCAAATGGGGAACGTTCGCTTATCAGCGCATGCCTTTTGGCTTATCCAATGCTGGTGCCACATTTCAAAGGGCCATGGACCTGGCCTTCCGAGAGCTGCTTAACAAGATCATTGTCATCTACCTTGATGACATGGTACTTTCTCTCACCAAAGAAGGGATCATGTTTCTCACCTGCGGCAAGTATTTGAGAGTTGTCGGGAGTTCGGCATTTCTATAAACCCGAAGAAGTCTGTCTTCGCGGTAAAAGAAGGTAAGCTGCTGGGACATGTCATTTCTGAGAGAGGCCTCGCCATCGACCCTGACAGAGCAGAAGCCCTCCTTCGCTTGACAGCCCCAATTAACAAAAAAGGGCTGCAGTCTTTCTTCGGCCAGATTAACTTCGTGTGGAAATTCATTCCAGACTTCGCACAAGTGATCAAGCCAATGGCCGAACTGCTAAAAAAAGATACAGCTTACGAATGGACTGATGCGAGGGAGCAAGCCTTCGAGGAGATCAAGGCTCGAATTGCACAAGCTCCGGTGTTGATAAACCCGGACTACTCCAAAGACTTCATCCTGTACGCGGTGGGAGAACCGGAAAGTTACGCCGCAGTCCTGACACAGAAGACAGATGACGGCGAGGAGCGCCCCATTGCGTTCCTAAGCCAAGTGATTCAGCCGCATGAAGAAAAGTACAACTTTATAGAACGGCGAGTTCATGCAGTCATGAAATCTCTCCGAAAGTTCAGGCATTTTGTATCCCAGAGCCGAACGACCGTCTTTGTGATTCACCCGGACGTTCGAAGCTTCATCACTCAAGGAGAACCGGGCCACAAGAGAGCAGGATGGGTTGCAAAAATTCAGGAGTTCGACATCGAAGTACGGCCTACCAAGCTTATCAGAGGCCGAGCCTTGTGTCAAGAGCTGGCTCGAAGCGCTGCAACTGGTATCTCCGCCTGTAAGTGGGAGGACACAGCAACAAGTATCAACCTAGCCAACTCCTTACCGGAGGAGAGTGACCGGACGGATGAAACTGGTAAGATATTTCTGTACCGGGAGATGTCCGGACCACCTGAACGCCTCACAACGAAGGATATTTCGGCTAGGTGCACTCAAGTATACTCTCCGCCTCGAGGGGCTTTATTTCAAAAATATTGACGGCATCCTGTTGCGATGAGTCACAAAATCAGACCAGTCCTGGGTCCTCGGAGATTTTCATTCCGGGATACCTGGAGGTCATCATTCTGTAAGGCCTACGGCCTTAAAGATAATTAGAGCCGGGTATTATTGGCCCACTCTATTTACAGACGCTTACGCAGTCTGTTCCAAGTGTGATCAATGCCAGAGGTTTGTTGGCAGAAACAGAAAGGCACCCCTGCCCCTCCAACCGATCCAAGCCGAAACTCCGTTCCAGCAGTGGGGTCTAGACTTCATTGGGGTAATTTCACCTAATTCCTCCACCGGACACAAGTTCATTCTGACAGCCACCGATTACTTCACACGGTGGGCAGAGGCGATTCCCACCAGAAGCGCGGACCAAGAGACGGTCATTGGGTTCCTTGAAAGCCTGATTACCCGCTTTGGGATTCCAAAGTCAATTGTGACGGATAATGGTCCGGGGTTCGCAGGCGCTGTACTCACAGAGTATACCGGCAGACTTGGCATTTATCACAAGATGTCTTCTAATTACTACCCGCAGGGAAATGGCCTTGCTGAGTCTACTAACAAAAACCTCCTAAAAATCATCAAGAGGACAATTGAAAGGAACAAGCGGACTTGGCATTCCCTCCTGAACCGAGCGCTGTGGGCGGACAGAGTTTCATTCAAAAAGTCCATTAAAACGTCCCCTTATGCACTCGTCTATGGGAAAGAGGCTGTCATGCCATCCAACATTGAGATCCCTGCTCTCTGGATGCTAGACGAAGAGAGAAGCAGCGGAGACCCGGTGGATGATAGGTTGTGCCAACTCTTGCAGTTGGAAGAAGACAGGGAAAAAGCATACCAGGCCTTCACCAAACACGCTGAAGCCACTCAAGGCTAGTTTGCAAAAGGCACCACCGCCCGAACCTTCGAAATCGGGAACCTGGTGCTGAAGTGGGACTCATTGAAAGCGAAGCCGGGCAACCACGGGAAGTTCGATGCCCTCTGGGAGGGCCCCTATCAGATCGCCCGGGTAAACCAGTTCAACTCTTACATACTTCGGGATATGGAAGGTCAGCTCCTACCTATTCCCGTTAACGGGTTCCACTTAAAAATCTACCGCTGTTGAAGGTGCCCAGTGGGCCCCCTCATTGTACAAATTTTCCTTCTGCATTTTATTTTTCAAAGCATGTACAGTTTTTTCGCCTTCAGTTTTTTCCGTTTTGAATGAGCCCAAGTAAGACAGGGTGAAGACACCGACTTCGCAGCAAGTCAGGCGTCGGTCCCAGGAAAGAGAAAAATCCAGTCCGTAATGAAGCGCTGGCGAGAAGAGCAGAAAAACGGCCAAGTCTCGGTGCGCAACCCAACTTCGCAGCGAAGTCGGGCTGCGCACCATCCAAAGGACACGATCTAATGAAGGGCGGAAGCAAAATAAGTTAAGTCTTCCGGGCGCAAACCGAACAGCGCCCGCGTTCCGGGCGAAGTTCGAACAGCGCCTGATCATGGGGCGCAAACCGAACAGCGCCCGCGTTCCGGGCGAAGTTCGGACAGCGCCCGATCTTGGGGCGCAAACCGAACAGCGCCCGTGTTCCGGGCGAAGTTCGGACAGCGCCCGTGTTCCGAGCGCAAACCCAAGTGCGCCTTTCTTTTGGGCGAAATCCGGACTGTGCCCGTTTTTTGGGCGCAACTCGTACGGGCCATCACGGAAAACAAAGATGCCCTAAGTTGGAATGCGTGCCAAAAGGGGTTTATCTCAAAAGGTGTGCCCAGGTGGTGGCAGTAACGGCAGCAAGGGCACAACTTCCGAAGGCTGTTTCAAGGCGTCGCACGGTTTTCAACAAAACGAACAATAATTAAAGTAAGGCGCAACGTCCAGGGTGCGTTCTTCAAAAAACATTCCCTGCACGGTCAACGGAAAAATCTACGCTGCCACCAGCTAGCCGACCTACCCCTTTTTCACACCGTTAATAGCACAGTCATTGTCTAGAAAAGGAGGTCAGGCGCCCCCAGAAAGTTCAAATCGTACAGACTGATCCTGTGATAGCGAAATTCCGTACTAATATCCAGAAAGTCGTGATTCTTGTCCTTCTGAAGAAATGGAAAAAGGGAAAATGCCGGTGCAGGCCCAGTCAAGCGAAGAGCCTGAAAGTGGGGATTTTTCGCAGTCGAATGTTTTCAGGAATGAGACGCTGCAAGACCCAAAGTCAAAGTCCTGGACGAAGAGGGTACAGCGTGGGCGAGCTCCACCACCACCGGTGAATTACCTATCCGGGTATAAAGATGGTTCATTTTCTATGAGCCTTACCAAACTGCGGGTAAATGTGGAGAATTGGGCTGATAAAGTTTTGCCCTCTCATCATTTTGGTGCAGCGTACAAATCAAACTTATACTGGTTCTTGTGCCCTCCTGTCCACCTATGCCCAGAACTGGTTGATATCGTTGTCAAATATTACAGACCAGCTACCCGTCAAATTTGCAACTGTAATGGAAAGCCCTTGTTCACGCTCCGCAGAGATACCGTCCAGCCAGCTTTCGCCCCAGGGTTGCAGTATGACTCCAGCGCCATTATTAAAAGGATAAGTCTGAGTGAACAAACGGGACGCTTCACACAAACAAAAAGAATGAGGGATTTCCTCAACTCAGAGCTGAACGCCCCGCTTGCAGCTGGACAATGGCCAACCGACCCCATGCCCCTGGAGAAGTTTCAGAATAAATATATTTACACCATCCTGGCGTGGATCCTAGGCTGTGACTCTGACGAACTGGTACGGCCGTACCGACTAGCGCTGGCAGAATGTCTTCTATGCGGAGAATCTTATGAACCAGCAGCGCGAAAAGTGGTAAACGTCCAATCTTCTTCGGTCGGGCGGACTGGTTAGCATTCGCCATTCACTCCAGCCTGGTGAAATTACAGAAAAATCAGTCAACTGAATTTCGATTCAATTCCTTCTTGGCTTGGCTTTGTTTATACCACTTGCACCCCCATATGCAAGCTTCTAATTTGAAGAGGGTAAATGAGAAGGGAGAGCCGCAACCAGTTTATAAGTGGACGGACGACCTATACCGAAAAGGGTCTTATTATCAGTTCAATCTCAACTTTCTGGGCAAGGTCATGGCAGTCTTCAATGACGGAGAGATCCCTCGTCCCCGGCAGCAAATGACAGACTATCTGCTAGACCACAAGCTCGGGGACGTTTTTCGACTGACGCAGGGGATCGTGGTTAGAATCTACGGATTCAAAGGCAAGCCTCATCTGCTGCCCTACCGGTGCACGGGTCATCAGTTTGGAATGGAGGTTGCACGGCAGATGGATTATGTCGAAGAGGAGTTCGGCCAGGGAAAGAAAAAGGGCCACATTTTTCAATATCCCCTTGCCTGGGCGAACGTCGAAATATCAGAGATAGGACAGCATGTTTATCTCGAGCGGGAGCTCTACGACATTGGCCTAATACTGCTGCCGCAGCGCTGGAAATACGACCCATACGGAATAAGGGGGAAGTTTACACATGTTTGCCCTCAGGCAGATATAACCGAAGACAGGTGCGATGTAGTCCATGTTGACCTAGACTGGGAAATTGACTTAATGGAAGCTTGGCCTCCGTGGCAGGAATTTTATTGCGAGGAGGTATCATATGACCCCAAGCGGAACCCGGATCACAGTTTCTCTTCTCCGGGATTCAAGAAACTCATCACCAAGCTAGCAGGCCTTAACTGGCCGAGAGAAAAAATCGTTGAATGCTGGAAGATGAGGTGCCGCACGCAGCACGATAAGTCCGGTAGAAGGAACCTGGCCGTTGATGATGAATTTTCGGCTTTATATGACCAACACGTTGGCAGCTGGCGACCTTTCGCATTCCGAGATTACATTCCTCGAGGTCCGGTTGAGAGCTATAAAGGGGGGTCTTCCTCCCAGCAGTTGTATACTTTCGCAACTGCCAGCGCAGGTCCGGCAGATATCCAAAGGGACCCAATGCAGCCCTTCACCTCTAAAGCAGCGCCCAAAAAGGCGCCAACATCAACAAAGTCAACACCCGGGGTGGCCCCTCAGACACAAAAGGTGCCAGCGCCGCCAGCAATCGGGCAAACAGCGACAAATCTTCTAACAGTCAAACCTCGGTACAAGTTTACCGTGGGAACATCAGCGCTCGTTGCGCCTTCTTTGTCGTCTCCTTCCGAACCAGCCGTTGCACCAGAAGAGAAAAGAAGAGGGAGAGTTGAGAAGGTTAAAAGACCTGGTCAGGCGGTATAGCAGTCAGTGGCGGAGCTATAGTCGCGACCAGCGGCTTCAGAAGTAGTTTCTCTAGATAGCCCCGAGCCAACCACGGGAACCAGAACTGAGGACGTCCATCCAGCATCGGCTCAGGCGGAGCCCGCAGGTACGTTCACTGCCCCACTCCCTCAAGTCTCATCGGACCCCACTCCAACTCCATCCTCCGCTCAGTCCGAGCAAGCCGTGACCGTATCTTCCTCTCAATCTCCACAACCTTCTAGCAGCCACCACTCTTTTGACCAGTTTGCGCAAGATCCCAATGCCTTCCTGCCCTTATGTCAAACCGCAAACCCTTCGCCTGCAGCTAGTGCCGAAGCTGCACATTCCCCCTTTCACTCATCCCCTCAGCCGCTTGAAACACTTCCAGCGTCACCCGCTCCACTGTCCGCTCCCCGGTCGCCCTCAAAAGCGGCCACCCCTTCCGAAGTCATCCCTGTTTCTCCTGTTTCCTTGTTCGCAGGGGAAATGCCGCAACAAAACCCTAGGTCGGAGGAACTAGACTTCATGGATGACCTCCAGAACACGAACGATTTACCTCTGGCGACAAGAGCTGTAGAATATTCTTCCTCTTTTCTCCAAAACTGGAAGCGGAGGAGACCTGAGGAGATCGCCGCCCCGGTAAAACGCACCAAGTTTGACTTTGAGAGGAGAGTGCTCATGTCAGAGAAGATAACGCCGAAAGTAAAGAAGCCTCTCCGAGAGATGACCAGGGCGGACTACGAATTTCAGAGGAAGGAGAAAAGCTTTGACGATATCAACCAGCAATATGTGATTCATGGGATCCATCGTCAAGCGGATACTCTCCTTGTCAAACATTTGGAGGACCGGGAAGAGGTTTTCAAGCTGCAAGACAAGATAAGGCAGCTTGAGGAGGACTTGGCTACGTCCACCGAACAGCTGGAATCAGCGCAACAAAAGATAGGCAAATTAGAAGCCCAGCTGGCCGCTTCTCAGCAAGAGGCCGCAACAGAAAAGCAGACCGCCATGGAGCAGATTTCTCAGCTCCAGGAATCTTTGAAACAGGCGCAGTTGCAATTTGCAGAGAAAGCAGCACAAGCGACGGTCTTTTCAAAACATAAAGTTAAAGGGATGCGGGCTGATCTGTTGAGGGGATGCACACCCCATGTTTGTAAAGCCATGCCGGTCCTGGATTTTGCATCCAGGATCCAAGAAATTGCTGCCCAGGGAAAGCCTGTAGTAGAGGAGGCCGAACGTCAGGCAAAGCAATGGCTGAACCTGGCTATAAAACTTGAAGAACATGAGCGCAATGGCCTCCGATTTTCTCCTATGTCCCCATTCGCTGCAGAATGGGCGGATGCAAGGGTAACCTTGCACAAATATTTCAAGAAAGCAGAAGAGGTGAGAACTGCCAGACAAATGCTAGATGCATTCGAGCAAGAAAGAGACATTTGCCCGGCCCCCTTTCGCGCTCTTTACGAACTAGGATGCCCGAGCTATATCGAGAACGGTGAGTTTCTCACTCTTAAGCAGGTAAGAGAGAATTGGCTGGCCTTTGAGAAAGATACAGCAGAAATCGACAGCTGGGCCGAGCCAATTCAGGAAGCTCAGGTTACCCAGATGGTGTCAAAGTGCTGCAAGATCAACTCCTACTTCCAGGGAGGCGGAAAGCGATATCTCACCATCGACCTGCACGCTGTCGCTGCATTCCACGCAGCGTTAGAGGAAATCACCAACCTTCGGCCCTTCCAAGCAGAAGTCTGGGATCAGGCCCAAATTATATATGAGCGCATCTGCAAGTCAGAAGCCGATGATGGAGAGCATTCAGATCCGGAAGGAGAATCCGTTGAGGCAACTGCCGAAAGCAAATCTAAAAATGAACAGTTGCCGCAAGAGGAACAGTCAGAGCAGCAGGAGGCAGGAGAAGGAAATTCCTCTGTACCCAATGGATGAAGGCATGGATTCTTTGCGCCGAGCGAGCTCGACACCCCGCGAGCCGCCAGAAATGTTGCCACATTTTGCACGGGGTGCAATGTTTTCAGTTTTTTAAAGTAAGCTGCTCTTATCTTCCCCCTCTTCTCTCTTTCCCTTTCTTCAGTTCTCCCTTTCTCTCTCTTCCCTCCATTTCTATTCTTCCCTCTTTTCCTTAAGCCCTTCAGACAGATCTCCAAAATGACAGCAGTTACCGAAAAAATTCTAAGTGTCAGGGCGAAGTCGGACTGTGCCCCCTTTCAGGGCGAAGTCGGACTGCGCCCCCTTTCAGGGCGAAGTCGGACTGCGCCCCTTTTTCAGGGCGAAGTCGGACTATGCCCTGATTCTGGGCGAAGTTGGACAGATTACCTTTCAGGGCAAACACGCGTCAGGCAGCATCATCCGACAGGTGTCCAACTTCGAGATCCGTGCCAAAACATGCCAAGCACATGGACAAGCATGGGACACACTATTTTATACCAGTTGCCACTTTTGAAGATAATTAAAGACCCTACTGTTTCAGCTACTGCAGTTCTGCTTGTTAGTGGAGTTCTACTCAGCGCACTGACACATATCTGTACAGCCTTCAGGGAGACCATGCTGCGGGTACAGTTCCGTCCGACAAAGGTCAGCCTGAGCAGCTCCACCGCCGCTCTTGTCAGCCAATGTTTGTCTGGGACCTTGTGCCCATGAATTGTAAACGGGGGGATTCAGGCTATAAATATCCTTGACATTCTCATTGTAAAGGGGGGAAGGGGAATGTCTGTTAGGGAATCATTGTAGCTGTATGCTTCTGGCTTTTTGCATAATACAGATATATACTTGGTGCTGTTCTAACTTCTTCTATTTTCTATGCTGCCTCTCTTTATCATTTCTGTCCCGTTCTTCCTGTACTATTGCTTGTTGTTGTACTGAACTCTGGACTCCGGCATTTGGTAGTCGGGAATTACTGAAATGCACTAATTAGAGGATACATAAGATAAAAGTTAGTTGCAGTTATAGGTTGTGCTTTGTACTAATATTGCTGTTAGTAGTGGTGATGGATGTGTTGCCGTGCTGTTAGTTCCCGTGAGGAATGTCTGCTAGGGAACCATTGTAGCTATGCTTCTGGTTATTTATGCAAAGCATTTACTTGGCTGTTGGGATCAGTTCTTATGTTTATATGTTATGATAATATTGTCGTTAGTAGTGGTGATTGATGTATTTCCGTACTGTTAGTTCCCCCCACCCAACTCCAATCTTATTTGAATTTCTTTCCGTATTTTTAATCTCTTTCCCTGCACTCTTGTCTGAACTATAAAAACCCCACAGGAAGCCGGCCTTCTTCGGAGATTGGCACGGAAGGCATCCCTTCCTTCCGGCCTTTCAATCTGGTGGGCGAATCTGGGCGCATCAACACAAAATCCTTTCCCCATGGCAGATTCGTAACCAACAGGTCCTGGGATCACAGGCGCCAAGATCAACGAATTCACCTACAAATATGGGATGTACCACAAGGTCACCTCCAATTATTATCCACAAGGTAATGGATTGGCAGAATCAACAAATAAAACCTTGTTAAGGATGCTGAGAAAGCTCATAGAGAAGAACAGAAGGACTTGGCACCTTCTCCTAGATCGAGCCCTGTGGGCTGATCGGATATCTGTCAAGAAGTCGATCAAAACTTCGCCTTACGCCATGGTGTACGGCAAGGAGGCTATCTTACCAACCCATATAGAAATTCCTGCGTTGCGATTGTTGAACGAAGAAGAATTCAGTCCCATGGAGGATAGATTAGCTCAGCTACTACAATTGGAGGAAGATCGTGATAAGGCCTACCAGAACTTCGCAAAACATGCTCAAATCACCCGAAATTGGTTCAAGAAAAAGTCCTCTGTCCGCACATTCAGAGTAGGAGACCTGGTATGGAAGTGGGACTCTTGGAAGGCCAATCCTGGCAATCATGATAAACTAGACGCTTTCTGGGATGGACTGTTCGAGATTGCGAAGGTAAATTCAGCCAACTCGTTTATCCTCAAGGACACAGCTGGCCAGACCTTGCCAATTTCTGTAAATGGTCTTCATTTGAAGGCTTTCCATCGCTTTAAAAAATATATATATATATATATATATATTTATAATTCCTAAGTTTTTTACCTCTGTATATAATATCTTGTTATTTGTGCTTGTATATACTCTGTTTTAAGACTTTCAAAAGGTTAAAAGGACAGCCAGAAGGAGATCGCAGCTTCATACCATAGCAATGAGCTCCGGCTTCACCAAGTCTAGTGGGACCTCCTTCGAGAATTTTTTTTATGTGAAGTAGCTGATGCAAATTGGTTCGCTGCGAAGCAATTTGGCGTTGAAACATGAAAAGGCTCCTCGAAGGCCCAAACAACATCAAAATAAAGACTGAGACCAGAATATGGCGTGTCGCCAACAACCAATACCAAGGGGTGGCTCATAATGCTCAAGACCCCAAAAGAGAAAGCGAATATAAACAACTTCACTCAGCAGCAAGCTTCGCTGGAGAAGCAAACGCAAGAACCTCTCCGAAGCCTCCAATTGCCTAAGGCATGAGAAGTACTTCGCAAAAAGGAAGCCGAGTGAAGTGACTTTCAAAAGAGATTCAGCGAACCATTTCCCCGTCTATAAGTGCGATAGAGACAAAGAGACGTGCTTCGCTCAAAAGGCAACTCAATCCCCACTTCGGGGTTAATCTTCCGCGAAGCAGGCAACGACGCGGTAAGGTAACCCGAATCTCGTGAGTAAAACAACTTCGGGCCCGAAGTGTGAAAACTGGTGGATCGTTGGAAGTCTGCCACGAGGTGTCCCTCGTTAAGATCAGCTTCGCCAAGTCATAAGGCGCAAAGCGGGAAGCATTTAGAACGTGCTTCGAAAGGTGTGCCAGCGGCAACCTAGGAAAACGTTCAGGGCATGTGAGATTAATGCAAAGGTGGCGGGGCGTATCCCAAGAGAATTTAGTTATGACTAAAACTCTTGCCCAGGTACGAGGTGGCAGAAGGTTAGATTTTCAAAGCCGGGCCAAGTCCTCGAAACACATGGACCCGCGTGCAACGCCGCCGCGAAGCCAATAAAAAAGCAAAGCAACCTCTTCAGCCCGATTTATGAATTTAATTTTGGCAGGCGCCATAAATAGTGGTAGTTACCACTTACAGCTATAAAGCCCAAGTCGTAACAGTGAAAAGATGTTCGCCTGCTGATAAGCGCAAGTATAAGGGCCCTGGCCGGAAGTCTGCATTACTCCCGTTCTTTGCATCAAAATTCTCTGTGTCAAAGGTTCTGCTGCAACCAAAATTCAGAATGGGAAAGAAAAGTTCCAAGGAGAAAAGGAAGGAACCTGAAGTAGCTGACCTAGAAAAGGTAAAAAAAGGTAAGGAAGAGAGAAGGCATAGACCCAAGAGGGTCGATCTCAACCTTCGCCCTGAAAAGCAGGCTGTGGAAGAAAGGGAAGATTCGGAGGAGGAGCAACTTGCGGAACCACCGATTGACGGGTGGGAAAAGATAAGGGACACCGAACTTTCCAAGAGCATTGCCGAACTCCGGTATACCATCGATTTCATGAAAAGCCGACTTTCTGCAGAGAACAAAAGAGCCGCTGCTTATTATTCACAGATATATTGGTACCTGACTCCACCAGTGCACCACTGTCCCGAGTTAGTCTATGCTATCGCGCAAAACTATCAACCAGCCACCAGACAGGTTGTGGACGCCACAGGTAACAAATTGTTCACAATCTTAAAGGAATATGTACAAGAAGCTTTCGCCCCGCAGCAAGGGCTGCCCAAAGGATATTCTGTTCGTAATGTTATTCTGAGCGAACAAATGGAGAGGTTTACCACTTCCAGCTATATCATAAAATTTCTAAGTGAAAACCTCAAGGACGGGCTTCCTTCAGGCAGGCTGCCTCAAATGCCTCGCCCCCTGAAGGATTTTAAGAGCACAGATATTTTCTCCATCATTGCGTGGGTCGCAGGCTTTTCTATCGATGCTTCTGTACACCCTTGGCAAGTTTCGCTGGCCGAGTGTATTTCACGAGGGGAGTTTTATGCTCCGGATTCATCAAGGCCAAACACTAACCCGGTAATCTTTGACTGGGCGGAATCGGTGACCCGGACCTTACATACGCGGTTGGTCAGCATGAAAAATTATGGGACGGGCCAGTATTTTGGACCTTGCTCTTTCTTGGTTTGGCTCTTTTTCTATCATACTCAGAAGCATTTTCCCCATATTGCTATTACTCCAAGCGGCAAAGACGGAACCCCTCTGCCAGTATATCAATGGACTCCCCTCCTGGCGAGGACGGAGTCATATTATGCTTTCAATCAACAGTTTTTAGGACCTGCCATTCAGCTAATGCAAGGTTCTTGCCCTCGGGTGCCCATAAGCCTTAGAGATAAGGTAGTTAAAGAGGAAACGGGGGGGATGTTTTTTAATTGACACAGGGGCTTGTGGTTTGCTTGTTCGGATTTACAGGAAAACCCTTCCTACTACCTGTTTACCCTTCCGAATATGAATTCGCACTGGAGGTTGCTCGCCAGAGCGATGCAACAAACGTTATTTATGGCCACGACCGGAAATGGGCACCCACGTGTGATTTCCCCTTCAATATGGGAGTCATTGAGGTTTTTGCCCTCAAACAACATGTTTACTTAGAGGATAAGCTTGCCGACTTCGGGTTGCTGCAGATCCCTCAGCGGTGGTGCTACGACCCCTTGGGGGTAATGAGGGGACCATCTCCGATTTAAAAACTTCCATGTCTGCCCCCACCCGGAGATAGTAGAGCAACGGAACAACCCCACCGGGAAAGATTTGGAATGGCACCTGGAGAAAATGAAGACATTACCCCCATGGCATGAGTTTTACACCATAGAGGTCGAATATGACCCGATTCGGCACCCCTTTTCAGTCCCAGACTCCACATTCTGGAGAAAAACGAAGGATGATTTAAGGGGACAGTTAAAGGATTGGAGTGAAGAACAATTGAAGGAATGATGGGTGATGAGAGTCCATCGTCAAAAGCAAAAGTCATATGGGCTCTTGGAGATGGATAAGGATTTTGCAATTTTTTATGAAGCTAATCTTTGGATCTTGGAAGCCCATCTCCTTCGCTGACTTTATTCCCCCTAGTGCCCCAGGTTCGGGCGAAAGCCCAAGAAGAATTGACGATGTTTCCGAGCAGGAGGAAGAAGAGGAGGCAACAACGACATAACAGGAGTTGCCTAAAGAACCTATTGGGGATTATGACACAAATATTGTGGGGTCAGCACAACAACAAGAAAAGGAGGAGAAAAAGAAAAGAAAGAGACTGGAACAGGTCCAAATGCCTCCCTCTCATCCAAAGCGACCTTGTACCAGACCTCCAGGTGCTTCTAACGAACAGTCTACAATAGGCTCGACTGAGGTGGGCGTCGGAGAGACAGCGTCGCAAAGGGCTGAGACGGTTTCGGAGGTGGACATCATTAATGTGGAAGAATTCCTCCAAAAAGAAGGGAATCTTGTAGAAAAAGACAAAGAGGTCGAAAGTACAGAGGCCGGGACAGAACATGAGCCAAACATGCAGGTAGCTGCTGCTTCTACTCTACTGTTAGAGCACGCAGGTACGCATTCCTCACCTTTTACCATGGTTTCCCAAGTCGTGTCTACGGTAGTCCCGGCCGAAGGTCCCCAAGAACCTTCCCCTCTTTCAAATAAATCTCCCCAAAATATTTGCCAAACTAAACAGTCGCCCCATTGCATGGTACCCTTCGCTACCACAAATCTATCTCACAATCCAGCCAGCCTCATGAACGTCTCCACCCAGTTTGAGTCGTCAAGCCGGGACGAGTCCACGAACACCACTTCGCTCACCCACGCCACCATCCCGTTAGTATTTGGTCAGGGCGAAGGTAATATTCCAACTCCAAACCTCGACTCCCACTCCCTAGTCACGCATGCCGTCGTTTCTCTCACCGAAACCCCCACCACACCTGTCGCCGAACCCACTGGCGATGCATCACCCATACAGTCATTGTACTTGTTCACCCCTTTGGCTGGTGACCCAGCCTCATTTGAAAACGAATTGGCTATGATCAAAGAGCGTCCTCTAGCGAGAGAAGCCGATTCGAGCCCGACGGAATACCGACAAGATGCTCAAGGAGGCAAGGAGAAAGAGGGGGCGTTCTCTAGCGAAAGAAGAAAAATGCGCTGTATTTGACCTGAAAAGCGGAAAACTACACAAAGTGAAGAAGATACCTGTTGGGCACGAATCCGCCACGAGGAAAGGATTTTGTCGCTATTGCGCCCTGGACCCGCAAACCAACATTGAAAGGCCGGAAGGAAGAGATGCCTTCCGGGCCAATCTCCGGAGAAGGCCGGCTCCTTTTGGGGGGGTTAGTAAGATGAGAGTACAGGAAAGAGATAAATGTACAAAAAGAATATACAAATATACTTGGAGGTTGGTGGGGGGGAACTAACAGTACGGCAACCAGCAATCACCAATACTTACTGCATTACAAATATAAAGCATGACTGAGAACTGCAAAATCTAACGTATACTTCCGATACCCAAGCAATGTACGCACGGCTACAACGGCTCCCTAACAGACATTCCCTACAAGGAACTAACAGTACGGCAACACGTCAATCACCACCTACGGACACTAACATGGGTAGAAAGCAATCATAGAGATATCAGAGCCAGGTATATGTGTCGTGTAGAGAATTTAACCGCACAACTTCAATGGCTCCCTAACAGACATTCCCTACAAGGAACTAACGATGACGGCAGCGCACCAATCACCGGATACTGGACCAACAACTTAACACACAAGCGATGAAATTGCTACTACATCCATTCTATGTATCCTTTTAATTCATGAAGTACAGAGGGTGCTTTAAACAAGCAATGCTAGAGGCACCTGCTCACAAAATGTTGAAATGAATCAACGAGCCGTGACAGGTTAACCTAAGGCATGAATATAAAGAAAGGCAGCATAAAAAACAGAAGCAGCAGAACAGAACCAGGCATACAAATTATATTTATAAGCAGAAGCACGGTTACATTGGTTCCCTAACAGACATTCCCCATCCACCCCTTTACAATGAATTCACGTTGGGCTTTTATAGCCCGAGTCCCTCCCGTTACATTAATGGGCACAAGGTCCCAGTCAAACATAAGATGACAAAAGTGGCGAAAGAGCTGCAAATGCTGACCTTTTGTCGGACCGGACTGTACCCGCAGCATGGTCTTCCTGGAAGCTGGACAGCTACATGGCGGTGTGTTGGGCAGAATCTCCCTCTGGTAGTGATGCGGGTAGCTGGAGCAGGTAAAACCTCATATTAGCTTTAAATGAGGCTACTGGCATAGGCAGTGCAACCCATGCTTGTCCTTTGGCTCGGCACGTTTCGGCTCTAATCCCGAAGCTGGACACTTGTCAGATGATGGATGACTGTGTGACACGTGTCTGCCTTGGAAGGCAATCCGTCCAACTTCGCTTGGGATCAGAACGTCTCGGGATGCGCGGGCAGAATACAGTGCAGTCGGGAAGGCCTTCATGCCTTGGTCAAATTTCGGGTTTGTTCCCCTACTGCGCACCTGTCAAGGGCGCACTCCGACTTTACTGCGAAGTCGGGCTGCGCACAGGTGGAAACTGGTGTCTGCCGCCGTACGGACTCTGCTCCGGCCTTTTGTCGTCTTCTGTCAGCCTGCCAGCCTGTCAATCTGCCAGTTGCAAGGTGCGCCCAGAAAGTGGGGCGAAGTCAGACTTCGCACCAAAACTGGGCGAAGTCAGACTTTGCACCAAAACTGGGCGAAGTGCGAACTTCGCACCAAAACTGGGCGAAGTGCGCACTTCGCACCCAAGTCGGGCGAAGTGCGCACTTCGCACCCAAACTGGGCGAAGTGCGCACTTCGCACCAAAACTGGGCGAAGTGCGAACTTCGCACCCAGACTGGGCGAAGTGCGAACTTCGCACCAACACTTAGCCATTTTTCAGGTAACTTGCTGGAAAGTTGAAAAATCAACTGGAGACTCCAAGAAAGGGGGGAAGAAAGAAAATGCGGGAAAGAAAAGGAAAGGGAGAGGAGAAGGAAGGAAAATAGGGGAAGAGGGAAAAAGAAGAGCAACACAGTTACAACACTGAAGACATTGCACCCCGTGCAAAATGTGACAACATTTCTGGCGGCTCGCGGGGTGTCGAGCTCGCCTCGGCGCAAAGAATCCATGCCTTCATCCATTGGGTGCGAGAGGAACTTGCCTCCCCTGCCTTTTGCTGCTCTAACTGTCCTCCTTGTGGCAACTGTTCTTCAGATTCGTCTTTGTCAGTTGCCCCCTCAGAATCACCTTCCGAAAGCTCTCCATCTCCTGCTTCTGCTTCGCAAATGCGATCGTATGCGGCCTTGTTTGGGCGCCAAGCTTCTGCTGCAAATGGCCGGCGGTCAGCTACATCTTCTAATGCTGCGTGGAAAGCAGCGACCGCGTGCAGGTCGATGGTGAGGTATCTCTTTTCTAACTCCTGGAAGTAGGAGATGATCTTGGAATATTTGGCCACCATCTGAGTGACCTGACTGTCTTGAATTGGCTCAGTCCAGCTATCAATTTTAGCTGTATCTGCTTCAAAGGACTGCCAATTCTTTTTCACCCGATCTAGGGTGAGAAGCTCGCCATTCTCAACAAAACCTGGGCACCCTAGTTCAGAAAGAGCGTGAAAGGGGGGCAGACAAATATCTCTTTCATGTCCGAATGCATCTAGCATTCGTCTGGCAACTCTCACCTCTTCAACTTTTTTGAAATATTTGTGCAAGGTCACCCTTGCACCTGCCCATTCTGCAGCGAATGAGGACACGGGAGAAAATTGGAGGCCGTTGCGCTCGCGCTCCTGAAGATTTACCGCCAGGTCCAGCCATTGCTTCGCCTGGCGCTCGGCCTCCTCTACCACAGGCTTTCCCTGGGCAGAAACTTCTTGAATTCTGGATGCGAAATCCAGAACTGCCATCGCCTTGAAGGTGTGGGGCTTGCATTCCCGCAGCAAACCAGCCCGCATCTCCTTAACCTTTGTCTTTGAAAAGACCGTCGCTTGAGATGCTTTCTCTGCAAGTTGCGACTGTGCCTGCTTCAAAGACTCTTGGAGTTGAGAAATCTGCTCCAAGGCTGCTTTCTTTTCGGTTGCAGCTTGTTGCTGAGAAGCGGCCAGCTGGGCTTTGGGTTCATCTATTTCTTGCCGCGCCGCTTCCAGTTGCTCAGTGTACCTAGACAGGTCCTCTTCAAGCTGCCTTGTTTTATCCTGCAACCCGAAAAGTTCTTCCTGCTCCTCCAGACTTTTGACAAAGAGATTATCAGCTTTGCGCATGATTGACTGAATCTCATATTGCTTGTTAATGTCGTCAAAGCTCTTCTCCTTTGTCTGGAGCTCGTAGTCCGCCCTGGTCATTTCTCGGAGAGGTTTCTTTACTTTTGGGATTATTTTCTCTGTTGTAATCACTCTCCTCCCGAAATCATACTTTGCGCGTTTTGCCGGGGCGGCTATCTCTTCATGTCTCCTCCGCTCGAGTCCCGGAGGAAAGAGACGAGAATACTCTACGACCCTCGTTGCCGGGGGCAAGTCGTTCATGATTCGGAGGTCGTCCATAAAATCTGGTTCCCCCAGCCTAGGGTTCTGCTGAGACGTCTCTCCTGCGGGGATGGGACCAAGAGGAACCGGACGGACCTTGGAAGAATCGGCCGCTTGTGGGGGCTACCGGGAAATGGAGATGGGAACGGCTGACACTGCAAGGGTTTGAAGCGGCTGAGACGGAGGATGTGACGGTGAACGGACAGCCTCAGCACTAACCTCAGGCGAAGGGTTTGGAGTTGTGCTCAGAGAAAGAGAGACGTTAGGGTTCTGAGCAAACTGATCGAAAGAATGGGGGCCGCTAGAAGGGCGTGGAGACGGGGAGGGGGATGCGGCCATGACTTGCTCGGATTGAGCGGGAGACGGAGTGGGAGTGGGACTGGATGAGACCAAAGAGACAGGGGCAGCAAACGTACCTGCGGGCTCCGCCTGAGCCGATGCCGGATGGAGTTCTGTACTTCTGATTTCGGCGGCTGGCTTAGGACTGCCCAGAGACACTGTCTCTGCGGCGGCAGGACGCGGCTGCGGCTCTGCATCTGGCTGCTGCACTATCAGGCTAGGTCGCCTGATTTTCTCAACTCTCTTCCGCCTCTTCTCTTCTGGTAAACTTGTACCGGGGTTTGACTTGCAGAAGGTCTGCCGCAACCAATCTGCCCTCTGACGGCGCTGGCGCTTTTCGTGCCTGAGGGATTGCCTCGGGCGTTGCCTTGACTAACTCGTTCGCCTTCTCAGGCGCCGTCTTGGAAGCCACGGGCTGCATTGGATCGACCTGGAAGTTTGTTGGGCCCACGCTGGTAGTTGCCGAAGTGTACAACTGTTGGGAGGGAGACCCTCCTTTATAGTCTTCAAAGGGACCTCGGGGAACGTAACCTTGATATGCGAACGGCCGCCAGCTGTCATGATGCTGGTCATAGAGAACCGAAAAGTCGTCATCTACGGCCAGGTTTCTCCTTGTTGATTTGTCGTGCTGCGTGCGGCATCTCATCTTCCAGCATTCAGTAATCTTTTCTTTAGACCAGTTAAGGCCTGCTATCTTGGATAGAAATTTTTTGAACCCTGGAGATGAAAACTGGTGGTCCGGGTTTCGCTTGGGGTCATATGTCACCTCCTCGCAGTAGAAATCCTGCCAGGGAGGAGAAGCTTCCATCAATTCGATTTCCCAGTCAAGATCCACATGGACCACATCGCATCTATCTTCGGTTATATCTGCCCGGGGGCAGAGATGTGTGAACTTTCCCCTTATTCCGTATGGGTCATACTTCCAGCGTTGCGGCAGATTGACGTGTTGCCGTACTGTTAGTTCCTTGTAGGGAATGTCTGTTAGGGAGCCGTTGTAGCCGTGCGTACACTGCTTGGGTATCGGAAGTATACGTTAGATTTTGCAGTTCTCAGTCGTGCTTTATATTTGTAATGCAAGTAAGTATTGGTGATTCTCTGGTTGCCGTCATCGTTAGTTCCCCCCACCAACCTCCAAGTATATTTGTATATTCTTTTTGTACATTTATCTCTTTCCTGTACTCTCATCTTACTAACCCGCCCAAAAGGAGCCGGCCTTCTCCGGAGATTGGCCTGGAAGGCAACTCTTCCTTCCGGCCTTTCAATGTTGGTTCGCGGGTCCAGGGCGCAATAGTGACAAAATCCTTTCCTCGTGGCGGATTCGTAACCAACAGTTTCTCTGGCACGCCCGGTGGGACCCTGGTCCCACATTTGAAGAGAGATTTTCTTATCAGTCTCCACCTAGCGCTGACAGTTCCTGAGCTCTCGGTGAGACAAGGAAGTTTCTCACCCCGACAGAATTGAAGCACCGGTGTTCGCTTCATTGCTGTTCCAAATCGGAACACCTGGCGACTCTGCACGAACAAATCCTCTGAGTCTAGAAGACCGGTCCCAGCACCTTCATGCACACGAGAAGGTGGCAAGCAAGGGATCCAAGAAGCCCGCCTGAGTTCTACGAACTGGATATCAACGCTCGAGGCGAGATCCCCAGGCTGGCTGATCCGCGAGCTCGTTTCGACGAAGCCGAGGCTGAGATCCAAGAAGAGGCCGAAGCTGAAGTCGGAGGAGCCGAGTACGAAATAGAAAAGGCCGAGGAACAAGAAGATCCTGCATCCTCGGAAAGTACCGACACTGAGTACACCACCGACGGTGGAGAAGAAGAAGAAGAAGAAGAAGAAGAAATGGCTGCTCAACAACCAAATGACGATGATCTTTTCCCGGCTGTGGACTCTACGGGGCCCTTGGCCCTGGTCGGACAGCAAGCTGTGCCCCTCGCCGCTTTAAAGTCTATTCCCACATACGACGGCTACGGTAAGACGGCGTATGAGCACATCCGAGGACATCCTTGCCCCGGCCGCATTGCATACTATCACCGATGAAAGTGTGAAGACCCGTCTCATCGGCCCTTTCCCTGAGGGGAAAGCTTCTCTACTGGTGGAGATCGGCGCAGAGGGATCCATCACAGGGTGGCCCCAGCTTGCCAGGAGGCTCGTAAAAGGATGCAACGAGTCTGCTGACCCTACTTCTCTACTGCATCAGTTCCAAGCTATCCAGAGACATCCTCAAGAGGAGGTGTCTGATTTTAACATTAGGTTTGCGAGATCCTGGAAACGGGTACCTCGCGAACTTCGGCCTTCAGCCGGCATGGCTGCTCACTACTATCTGAGATCCTTCAACTCAGACATATGCCTGCTGCTGAAGATCGCCAGAATTGACGAGTTCCCTGCGCTGTACAAAGCTGCCCCGCAAGCTGAAGCTGACATTATCTCCATCGGCAGGCTTCCGTCCAGAGTGCAGGAGCCCATCCATCCCGACTTACCCAGATCTCAGTATCCTTCTGCTTCTGGTGGTTCGCCGTCCACATCAGGACAGCAACCCCAGCAGCAGTGGAATCCGACGCCGGTCGTAACTCCTTACGGCCCGCCTCAGATGCATTACCCTCACCCGCCGCCTCCTGCTACGCATTTTCCAGCACTTCCCGCTCCTCCACAGTATGCATCTTATTCTAACCCTCCTCCATTGGCTGCATTGCCTCCACCGACACAGTTGCCGCCACCTGACAGCAGCATCCAGAACACGATTCTACAAGAAGTGCGGGCTTTGGCCTCCGGATACCATGCCATGTCCAATATCATGACCGCTATGAAGAAGAAGCAGGCCCAGATGGACCTCGCTCCTAGGAGACCATATTCGCCCCCGGCGCTAACGAAGGATAAAGCGCCAGAAAACCAGCCGCAGAGGCGTCCGCCTCCGAGAAATGCTACTATAGAAGACCCGCCTGGTCCTCCCAACCAGGTTAACTGGTTCACTACGTGCAATGACCCACATTCGGAGGAAGACTGCACTTTGCACCAGCACTACATCCAGACCTTGGCCGACAACGCTATAGAAGACGATGAGTTGTATATGATCTTGGATTGCGAAGCCAACTTTGCCCTCCCGGAAGAAAGTCTAGTGCCACCCGCCAAGGAAGAAAAGAAGGCCGCAGATGCGGCCAAGCCTTTGCAGCCCGGCGGGCTGCCACCATACAAGCGGCTGTGGCCCTACACAGCCCAGGAGAAGGCATCCAAAGATAAAGCTCCAGTCAAGCCTTCTCCGGCAAAGGCTGCCACTGTTCCAGCCAAACCTCCGAACAAAGGCCCCAACTCCGGCTAAGGCTCTTGTACTTCAGCCTCCGACTGAAACCAAAGAACAAGCCCAGGAGAAGTCTGAAGTACCCGTCTCTGACCAAGAGACAGCGAGTTGAGGCCACCCAACAGTACCGGACAAAGTATGAGCCGGTTAAACAAGCAGAAGGAGCTAGTGCCTCGAGCTACAGCATTGTAGACGAGTTGAAAAGAACACCTGCTAGAATCAGCATGTACGATGCTCTTCTGCTCCCAGGCCAGGTAGATCTGCTGCAAGAATCACTGAAGAACATGAAGAACGGCAGACAGATGCAACCCGCTGTCCTGGTTCAACCTTTGACAGTCTCCGCCACTGGGAAGAACAGACCGCCACCCTTTTATCTGTCTTTACGGATGCAAGGGCACATAGTTCATAACTGCATGGTGGACTCTGGTGCTTCCTCGACTGTGATGCCGAAGGCCGTCTGCGATGAGATCGGGATGGAATACACACGGAGCAGCCAAGGCGTGCTGCAATTAGACGGCACCCCTATCAAGACAGTTGGTGTCATAAAGGACATCCCTATTCGGCTGCACAAGGCTCTCGACATCGTAGTCATCCAAGAGGTCGTAATCATTGACCTGGAGCCTTACTTCGGCATGTGTCTCTCTCGGGAGTTCACTGCGAAGTTGGGCGGGTACCTGTCTCTAGACTACTCACACATGGAAGTGCCCTTCAAGGGAAGGAGACTGAAAATTTTTAATGAGAAGCCTTCCACCTTCCTAGTAGAGAAGATACCCGGAGGAGAGTTGGACTGCATGGTCCAGTTGTCAGAGGAAGAGCTGGTGACAGTGGAACTGACTGAGCAAGCCCTCGAAGTGCTACAGCTCGAAGATGAGTTCTCATTGCGGGACTTCAATGCCGTAATCGGGACAGAGCAGGGCTGTTACTCCATTGTACAGCCCGAGAGGCTTGACGTGTCGGCTGCAAAAGAAGTAGGACCTGCACCCGAGGAGTTGTGGAAGCTCTTCTTTGACGGCGCGCGATGCAAGAATGGCGCCGGTGCAGGGGTACTTCTGGTTTCTCCAACCGGAATCCAGAAGGACTACGCCTACAGGTTGGCCTGGAGCTGTACTAACAACTCGGCGGAATATGAAGCCCTGTGCTTGGGTTTGCGAAAGGCGGAGGGGCTCGGAATCAAGCACCTCCAGATTTTCGGAGATTCAGAGCTGGTGTGTCACCAAGTTACGGAGAAATGCGCATCCAAACAGCACTATCTTAGAGCGTACCGCAATCGGGTGTGGGACCTGATGGAGTCATTCGACTCATTGAATGTCAAAGCGATATCGCGTGAGAAAAACAAGCACGCTGATATTCTGGCGTCTGTTGGAGCCAGGTACGTTCCGGCTGAAGACGTCCAGAAACCGAAGCCGGTTCGTACTGTCTACAGGCCTTCTGTGCCTGATAAGGACACCCACTGGCAGGTGTTCAGTTGTGACGAGGAAATCGTCACATTCCTGGTTAACGAAGTGTGTGTAATCGAAGGTAGAGACCCTGATGACGAGCAATATGAGGGGTTGATACAAGTTATGGAATAATCACGTCCCAAAAGGACTGATTACATTAGAAAGTCTCTTTGATCAGAATGACAGAGCAATATCCCACGGGATCAAAGTAGACCCGAGGCGGTATGTCGACCTAGAACTTGAACTCGGTAAAACCATCAAGGTTGGAACAGATCGCACGTCGGCGGAGCCCGGAGCGGATCGGATCACCGTGCCAGGAGTTCCCCGACATCGTGGCCTCGTGCTACGAGGATTTGAGGGGTTATGACAGAATCGTCATCCAGACATACCATTGAGCTAGAGGATGGCGCTAAGCCATTCCGACGAAGCGAAGGGCCGTGAATCCAAAGATTGAGGCCATGATGAAGACCGAGCTCTTGAAGATGCTCGGAGGCCAAGATCATCTACCCCATCAAACATTCATCCCGGGTCGCGAATTTGGTGCCCGTGAGGAAAAAGAATGGCGACATTCGTCTCTGTGTCGACTTCAGAAACCTAAATCAGGCTTCCCTCCGGGACCACTATCCGCTTCCCAAATCGACCAGATCTTACAGATCGTTGCTGGAGCCCAGAGATTTTCACTTTTAGATGGATTTTCCGGCTACAACCAGATTTGGGTCAAAGACGAAGACCAGCATAAGACGGCGTTTACCACCAAGTGGGGGACGTTCGCCTATCAGCGCATGCCATTTGGCTTATCTAATGCTGGTGCCACGTTCCAAAGGGCCATGGACCTGGCCTTCCGAGAGCTGCTCAATAAGATTATCGTCATCTACCTTGATGACATGACTGTTTTCTCTCACCAACGAGATCATGTTTCGCACCTACGGCAAATATTTGAGAGTTGTCGAGAATTCGGCATTTCTATAAACCCGAAGAAGTCTGTCTTCGCGGTAAAGGAAGGAAAGTTGCTGGGACATGTCATCTCCGAGGAAGGCCTCGCCATTGACCCTGACAGAGCAGAGGCCCTCGTTCGCTTGCCAGCCCCCATCGACAAAAAAGGGCTGCAGTCCTTCTTCGGTCAGATTAACTTCGTGCGGAAGTTCATTCCGGACTTCGCACGGGTGATCAAGCCTATGGCCGAACTGCTAAGAAAGATACACGTTACGAATGGACTGATGAGAGAGAGCAAGCCTTCGAGGAAATCAAGGCCCGAATTGCACAAGCTCCGGTGTTGACAAACCCGGACTACTCCAGAGACTTCATCCTGTATGCAGTGGGAGAACCCGAAAGTTACGCTGCAGTCCTGACTCAGAAGGGAGACGATGGTGAGGAGCGCCCCATAGCATTCCTCAGCCAAGTGATTCTGCCGCATGAAGAAAAGTACAATTTTACAGAGCGGCAGGTTCATGCTGTCATGAAGTCCCTTCGAAAGTTCACGCACTTTGTCTCCCAGAGCAAGACCACTGTCTTTGTGATTCACCCGGATGTTCGAAGCTTCATATTGCAAGGAGAACCGGGTCACAAGAGAGCGGGATGGATTGCAAAAATCCAGGAGTTTGACATTGAAGTGCGGCCCACCAAGCTTATCAGAGGCCGAGCCTTGTGTCAGGAATTGGCCCGAAGCGTCGTAGCCGGCATCTCCGCCTGTAAGTGGGAGGACACAGCGACACGCATCTACCTAGCCAACTCCTTATCGGAGGGGAGTGATTGGACGAGATGAAGCGGTGAGATACTTCGCACCGGAAGATGTCCCGATCACTCGAACGCCTCACAACGAAGGAGATTTCGGCTAGGTGCACTCAAGTACACTCTTCGCCCCGAGGGGCTTTACTTCAGAAACATCGACGGCATCCTGTTGCGGTGCGTCTTAAAATCTGACCAGCCTAGGGTCCTCGGAGAATTTCATTCCGGGATGCCTGGGGGTCACCATTCTTCAAGGCCAACGGCCTTAAAAATAATAAGAGCTGGGTACTATTGGCCCAGTTTGTTCGCAGACACGCATGCGGTCTGCTCTAAATGTGATCAATGCCAGAGGTTTGTTGGCCGAAGCAGAAAAGCACCCCTGCCCCTTCAACCGATTCAGGCCGAGACTCCGTTCCAGCAATGGGGTTTAGACTTTATTGGGGTGATTTCTCCTAACTCCTCTGCCGGCCACAAGTTTATTCTTACGGCTACCGACTATTTCACGCGGTGGACAGAGGCGATCCCGACCAAGAACGTAGACCAAGAAAAGGTCATCAGGTTCATTGAGAGCCTGATAACCCGCTTCGGGGTCCCAGAGTCGATTGTGACAGACAACGGTCCGGGATTTGTAGGCGCTGTACTCACGGAGTACACCGGCAGACTTGGCAAATTCGGGCGAAGTTCGACTTCGCCGGCGAAGTCTGGCCGCGCCCAACTTCGGGCGAAGTCCGGCTGCGCCTCGTTTTCTGGGCCAGTTTGGGGCAACGTTTAAAATGAATAAAATATTCAAAAAAGGTCCCGAGCTGGGCCCAAGGCGCGTTTGTAGCCGTTCCAAAGTGGGTTTCCGCACCAATGATTCTTTCTTGAGCAGTGTGCCCGCGCTCCGACAGTGACGTCAGCCATGGCGCAGCGTCCAAGACAGAATTGATGATTGCACGTTCCTCAACGAAAGTGCAAGCAAAAGAGCATGGCACGTTTTCCGGAGCGCGCTTTTTCTAAACATTCTCCTGCGCAGCCACCAAAGAGCCTTAACTCAGCCGACCTACCTCCTCCTGCGCGGCATTAATGGCGCTGTCTTTATCTAGAAAAGGGGGTCAGATGTTTTTAACATTCCAGACTATGCAGATTATTCCTCGGACAGTGCAAATTATTCCTGTGACAGCGAAATCTGCTGTAGACGCCTTGAATTTGCAATTATTGCTGATTCGGAGAGATGGACAGAGGAAAGATGCCAGTGTCAGCGCAGTCCAGCGAAAGTGGCGAACCAAAGGATTTACCACGGCCGGGCGTTTTCAGAAGTGAAACCCCGCCAGAAAGAAAGTCAAAGTCCCGGACGAAAAAAGTACAGCGTGGCCAAGCCCCACCACCTCCGGTGAATTATTTGTCGGGATACAAGGACGACTCTTTTTCTATGAGCCTGACGAAGCTGCGGGCAAATGTGGAAAGTTGGGCTGACAAAGTTTCGCCCTCCCACCATTTCGGAGCGGCGTACAAATCCAATCTGTTCAGATTCTTGTGCCCTCCTGTCCACCAATGCCCGGAACTGGTAGACCTAATTGTCAGACACTACAGACCAGCTACTCGGCAAATTTGCAGCTCCAGCGGTAAACCCTTGTTAACACTGCGCAGGGAGACTGTCCAGCCAGCTTTCGCCCCAGGGTTGGAGTATGACTCCAGCGCCATTCTCAGAAAGGTAAATTTGGGCGAGCAGGCGGGACGTTTCACGCCAACAAAACGGATGAGGGATTTCCTCAATTCAGAGCTGAATGCTCCTCTTGCAGCTGGACAGTGGCCAACCGGCCCCGTGGCTCTGACACAATTCCAGAACAAGTACTTGTACACCATTTTGGCATCTATTCTTGGTTGCGATTCTGATGAGCTGGTACAGCCGTACCAGCTAGCGCTGGCAGAATGTCTCCTATGTGGAGAATCCTACGAACCGGCGAGCACGAGAGAAGTGGGAAGCGTCCCATCTCTTTCGATCGGGCAGATCGGCTGGCTTACGCCGTTCATTCCAGCTCTGGTAAAAATCCGGAAGAGGCGATCTACCGATTTTCGTTTCAGTTCTGTTCTAGCCTGGCTTTGTTTGTACCATTTGCACTCCCTGATGCCGATCCTGAACCTGAAGAAGGTCAACGAGAGGGGAGAGCCACAACCCGTCTATAACTGGACGGATGACTTATACTGGAAAGGGTCCTACTACAAGTTCAACTTCAACTTTCTGGGATTCGTCATGTCAGTCTTCAGTGAAAGTGAAATTCCCCGCCCCCCGAGAGAAATGACGAGTGCTTTGATAAATCAAAAGCTTGGGGACGTTTTCAGAATGACGCAGGGAATTGTGGTCAGAATCTACGGATTCAAGGGCAAACCCCATTTGCTGCCCTATTGGTGCTCGGAGCACTTGTTCGGGATGGAGGTTGCCCGACAAATGGACTATGTTGAAAGAGGAGTTCGGCCTAGGAAAGAAGAGAGGACAGATTTTTCAATATCCTCTTTCCTGGGCAAATGTTGAGATTTTTGAGGTAGGACAGCATGTCTACCTTGAGCAAGAGTTTTCTCGGATTGGCCTGGTTTTGTTGCCGCAACGCTGGAAGTATGACCCATACGGAATAAGGGGAAAGTTCACACATCTCTGCCCCCGGGCAGATATAACCGAAGATAGATGCGATGTGGTCCATGTGGATCTTGACTGGGAAATCGAATTGATGGAAGCTTCTCCTCCCTGGCAGGATTTCTACTGCGAGGAGGTGACATATGACCCCAAGCGAAACCCGGACCACCACTTTTCATCTTTGCAAAATCTAACGTATACTTCCGATACCCAAGCAGTGTACGCACGGCTACAACGGCTCCCTAACAGACATTCCCTACAAGGAACTAACAGTACGGCAACACGTCAATCACCACCTACGGACACTAACATGGGTAGAAAGCAATCATAGAGATATCAGAGCCAAGTATATGTGTCGTGTAGAGAATTTAACCGCACAGCTTCAATGGCTTCCTAACAGACATTCCCTACAAGGAACTAACGATACGGCAGCGCACCAATCACCAGGATACGGACCAGCAACTTAACACACAACTGATGAAACTGCTACTACATCCATTCTATGTATCCTTTTAATTCATGAAGTACAGAGGGTGCTTTAAACAAGCAATGCTAGAGGCACCTGCTCACCAAATGTTGAAATGAATCAACGAGCCGTGACAGGTTAGCCTAAGGCATGAATATAAAGAAAGGCAGCATAAAAAACAGAAGCAGCAGAACAGAACCAGGCATACAAATTATAGTTATAAGCAGAAGCACGGTTACATTGGTTCCCTAACAGACATTCCCCATCCACCCCTTTACAATGAATTCACGTTGGGCTTTTATAGCCCGAGTCCCTCCCGTTACATTAATGGGCACAAGGTCCCAGTCAAACATAAGCTGACAAAAGCGGCGAAAGAGCTGCAAATGCTGACCTTTTGTCGGACCGGACTGTACCCGCAGCATGGTCTTCCTGGAAGCCGGACAGCTACATGGCGGTGTGTTGGGCAGAATCTCCCTCTGGCAGTGATGCGGGTAGCTGGAGCAGGTAAAACCTCAGATCAGCTTTAAATGAGGCTACTGGCGTAGGCAGTGCAGCCCATGCTTGTCCTTTGGCTCGGCACGTTTCGGCTCTAATCCCGAAGCTGGACACTTGTCAGATGATGGATGACTGTGTGACACGTGTCTGCCTTGGAAGGCAGTCCGTCCAACTTCGCTTGGGATCAGAGCGTCTCGGGATGCGCGGGCAGAATACAGTGCAGTCGGGAAGGCCTTCATGCCTTGGTCAAATTTCGGGTTTGTTCCCCTACTGCGCACCTGTCAAGGGCGCACTTCGACTTTACTGCGAAGTCGAGCTGCGCACAGGTGGAAACTGGTGTCTGCCGCCGTACGGACTCTGCTTCGGCCTTTTTTCGTCTTCTGTCAGCCTGCCAGCCTGTCAATCTGCCAGTTGCAAGGTGCGCCCAGAAAGTGGGGCGAAGTCAGACTTCGCACCAAAACTGGGCGAAGTGTGCACTTCGCACCAAAGCGGGCGAAGTGCGCACTCGCACCTAGATCGGGCGAAGTGCGAACTTCGCACCAACACTTAGCCATTTTTCGGGTAACTTGTTGGAAAGTTGAAAAATCAATCGGAGACTCCAAGAAAGGGGGGAAGAAAGAAAATGCGGGAAAGAAAAGGAAAGGGAGAGGAGAAGGAAGGAAAATAGGGGAAGAGGGAAAAAGAAGAGCAGCACAGTTACAACACTGAAGACATTGCACCCCGTGCAAAATGTGACAACAATACCCAAGGTCCAAAAACCCCTGGACGAGATGACCCCTGCTGACTATGACTATCAAGAGAAGGTCAAGGACCTGGAGCACTTGGATGTAGATAATGAATCCGAGTCAATGCATGTGAGGATAGAGACATTCCGCACACATGCGAAGATTGCCAATCAGCGCCGGTACGAAGCAGAGAGCGCCAACATTAAGTTGGAGGAAGATCTAGCCAGGACACGCTCAAAATTGGAAGATACAGAAAAGCAGTGCGAGCAAATGAAGAAAGAAGTAGATGCCTTGAAGCAACAGGTAAATCAACTGCAGGGTGCAGCGGAAAATCAAAGCAAGATACAGGCCGAATCCGAGCTAAAGGCCAAAGAGTTCGAAAGTGGAATCTTGCAGATGCAATAGCAGTTGTATGAGAAGGAGAGTTTAGAGTTGTTTTATAGAGGCAGAATTAAAGAAATCCGCTCGCATTTGCTTAAAAACTTCAGATCTCGGGCCTCCAGTGCCCTGTCAATTCTATCCTATATCACTGAAGCCTAGTATGCTGCTGCCCAGAAAGGACCAATAGTGGACGAAGTTATACAAGAAATAAGAAGCCGACTCAAATTGGCCTTTGAAGTACAAAGCATTAAATATCAGGACTTGCAGGTCGCCGCTATGTGTTCGACAGCAAGGGATTGGTCCACCGTCCAAGCTACGGTCCACGTCTTCTTCTCCAAAGTGAGGAAAGCTCAGAAGGCCAAGAACCTCATGGACACGTTTGAACAGGAGCAGCGTACATCGCTGGGATATTTTCAAGACCTTTCAGCATTAGGTTTCCCGAGTTTCACCGATGATGATGGGAACCTTTTAACAAAAGAAGAACTTAAACCGGCTTGGCTCAACTTTGAAAGCGATGTTTCAGAAATAGATGAATGGGAGGAGCCAGTCACAGAGGGGCAAGTCACAGACTTCATCCTTAGATATTGCAAAATCGCGGCTTGTTTAAATGATTTGAGCACGAGAGCCAAATATGCCGACATAGGGCAGATTGATCGGTTCCATATTCTGGTTAAAGCACTGCAAGATCGGGAACCTTTTTAGAAGGGTGCTTGGGCTCACGTTCGCCGAACCATGGAACGCATCCGTGATCGCTTTCCCCCACCGCCGCAACACGAAACTACGCCAGAAGAAGAAGAAGAAGAGGAAGAAGAGGTAGCTGCAGAAGCACCCCCAGAAAAACAGAGAGGAGAAGCTCGTTGCCCCACGAGCCGCCAAGAATGTTGACAATTCTGTCACATTGCTTAGAGGGGTAGTGGAAATCAAAAATTTGTAAAGTATTTTTATTGTTTTCATGAATTTGCTCCCTTGCTTTTGAACATTTTTAAGTATTGCATCAATTTTGGCTTTCATTGTCATCACCTTGTACATAGAATTGGATGTGTAAGAGCTTCGCCACAAAGCAAACCAGGTTTAGGAGCTTCGCGGGAAAAAGAAGGATAGCTTCGCCAAGAAAGGAAAGCAAGAAAGTTGAGATTGTAGCCGAAGATTTGCTAAGGCATGGAAAAAGCTTCGCTAGCGAAGCAGCCTAAACAGTCGCTTCGGGCGAGAACCTTGCGAAGCGGAAAATGCAGAAATTCTCATGTATTGAGAGAGTGCTTCGCTAAGAATTAAGCGAAGCATCCGCTTCGGACCTCTCTCCTGGCGAACCATTTCTCCAAGCATAATCTACTTCGCCTTAGGCTGCTGCGAAGCATCTACTTCGGCTAGCTTTTGTGCGAAGCTCCCTCATCCGAAGCATTAGTTGCCCTTGAAAAATCAAAGCAATATTCTAAGGCAAGAACGCACTTCGGCCCAAAACCTCCCGAACAGCTGTTTTGGAGAAGGTTCGCAGCGAAGCATTTTTGACAGCCCATCAGCAAAGCATCCACTTCGGGCAAGGAATCTTGCGAAGCAGCCTTTAACCCACCTTTCCAGCGAAGCAATGAAAGATTGAGAGCCATGTTTTGAGAAGGAATATCTGCTTCGGCACTAAGTCCTCGCGAAGCCATTTTTGGAAGTCCCTTCGCACGAAGTGCACATCCGAGGAGGTTAGGCCCGCTTAGGCTCACATCCATTGCAAAGTAAGTTCCCGAACTGAAATTTGGCGAAGCACTTTAGGGGCACACACTCCAAGGCTGGGTATCTTTTCGAGGCAATTGAGTGCTTCATAAATGAATTTTTACTTGCCCGAAAGACCCGGGGCTCATTTTTGGCAATCCGAAAAGAAATATCAGTCGCAGAAGGAGAGCCCGACGGACATAGCAGCCACTCGACCTCCGCACCCGGAGAAATTCAAGACGAGTCAGGCGGCCCATAAATACAAATTTCCCCGGCTGACCCGGTCGCAGCTGCTAATTGTAGAAAAGGATGTGAGAGCTCGGTCACGGGAGGAGCGAGAACAGATTTCTCAGGTTTTCGAGGATGTACTTCCCGATTTTTTGCATTGATGGCTCAAACGGTCGGGTCCTCTATAAAAACCCGTGAATTGTAATGAGAAGGGGGGTGGGAACTTTTGCTAGAAAGCTGCTGTAACTTGATTTCTGCGATTAATATCAAGAACTTTGGGCCTCATTTCTCTCTTGTATGCTGCCTTCCATGATTATTTCTTTTATTCTGTCTTCATTTATGTGCTGTAATTCTGAATCCTGGATTTAGGTGTATGATTGGGGACAGAACCCTGGAATTCTCTTGAAGGATACATAGGAGGGAAAAATGCTGTGTTAGTCTTCTTGTATGCTGCCTGTGAATGGTGTTTCTGCTATATTCACCTATTTCTTAATTGCCGTAATTCTGAAATCTAGATTTCGGCGTAAGGGATTAGGAGGATCTTGGAACTCGTCCAGAGGATACATAGGAAAGCTAGTGCGGCGTTCATTCATATTTTATTCTTTGTATTTATTGCTGCTACCTCAAGATATTAGCTAGTAATCGTGCTGCTGGTTCTTTCCCTTTGAAAATCTATTGACATTCCTTCCCTTACTCCCTTTATTTCTTTCTTGCACCCTTACTATTTTTATCTCTTTCTTGCACTCTTAGCTTAAGACATCAAGTAGTTTAGTAAAGGAGCCGGCCTTTCTTCGGAGATTGGCACGGGGGGCATCTCTTCCCCTCAACCTTTCAAATCTGCCACAGGAAATGATTTTGGCAAGTATACACGCCCTAGACCTGGACCAACAGTTACAACAAAAAAATTTGCAATATTATGTCTTATATCCCCTTTGTGAAGGAGAAAACAAAAGCAAATGTTGGGTTTTGTTGCTAAAAAAAAAACTTTTGTCCTTGCTCAAGTTTGAAGTGTTTTGGTTTTGCAATAAAAATAGGGAGTTCCTATGTCTCTTTATCTCCAAAAAATTGGGAGAAAACAATAGAAATGGAGTGGAATTATTGCAAAAAACATAGGTGTGCCTGAATGATTTTCGAAGTATTTAATGTTCAGTAAAAATGGACCACCAAATTGTAATTCTAATGCATAATTTTAGTTACTTTAAGCATAATTGATTAATAATAAAAAAAAACTATGGGTTAAAAATCATTTAGTAAAGAAAAAAAATGATTTTTAAAACAAAGTTATTAAATTATTATTAAAAAAAACTTAAAATAAAAAAATAATGCAAAAAAAAAAATTAGGAGGGGTCCATAAAAAAATACCTTCCGAAATCGCGCGATGGGAATCGATCCCACGATCCCTCGGCCACGAATCTTGTCGACTGGCTAGCTAGCCAGTCGAGCTATGCCAGCCGACGGGAAGGGAAAGGAACACAATTACCTTTCCCTTCTTTGCTTGCGCGGGCGGGAAAAAAAATGGGAATTATCCCACATCGCCCGCGCAGGCGATCTTGTGGGATGTAAAAGGGCGGGCGAGCCCTTTTATCGTTGACTGCCTTCGGGCAGTCGACGAAGAGCTGCGTTTTGCCACCTCAACCAGTCAGAGATCGCCACCTCAGCAAGCCACGGGAACGAATTGGATGACGCCACGTCAGCAATCCAGTTGAACGAATCAAATGACGCCACGTCAGATCACTGCCACGTTAGATCGGGGGTCCCGCCAGATCGTTGCTACGTCAGATCGGGGGTCCCGCCAGATGGTTGCCACGTCAGATCGGTGCCGTCAGATCGGAGTCGCGCCAGGTGGTTGCAACGTCAGATCGGGGGTCCTGCCAGGTCGTTGCCACGTCAGATCGGGGGTCCTGCCAGATGGTTGCCACGTCAGATCGGTGCCGTCAGATCGGGGGTCCCGCCAGGTGGTTGCCACGTCAGATTGAGGGTCCTGCCAGGTGGTTGCCACGTCAGATCGGTGCCGTCAGATCGCCACGTGAGGGACTGGGCCAGTGCCAATGAATGCCACGTGGCAGGCCGTGAGTCGTCCGCGTGTTTGAGTGTTGCAGATCCCGCTGCTCTGGATTCGTGCCACTGCAGACATAGTCCTCCGCCAAAGAGCGCGCCGGGTCGAATCGGGGGTGACTGTCGCGTGCAAGTACGTCAACAGGAGATTGTCGCGGGATCCGTGCAGATGGCAGATCTACCGCGATCGTGCACCAGGTCTGCTCCGATCGGGTCTGCGCCAGCTGAATCAGGGCCTGGTCAGGTGTCGGGCCGAGCGGAGCATGCAACGGAATCAGTGAAGTCACGCCGCGAAAGGATCGCCAACAAAAGGGCCTCGTGAGCCGTGCAGGTATAGGTCGCTAACAAGGTGCCTCGGGATCCATGCAGGGTCCAGGAAGGGTGGAACGAGCAAAGCTCGTGTTAAGCCACCCAGTGAAGATACCAATGTAACCAGAAGTATGCTCAAATAATAAAAAAGAAATATTGATTTCAACATTAGCGATTACATAGGATAGTGTATAGTATTTATAATGTGATTTAATAAACTAACTACCATCTATCTCGCTAACCATAATGGTAGGAGAGACGTGTAGCTAACCACTAACCTAGTTAGAGAGTTCTAACCAAATCACTAACCTAAATATCTGACATAGGATATTTAGGTACTTACCTAGTTTAACCATGAGGCAAAATATCTCATGGTAATTACATAGAAAAGTAAATGTAATAACCCTATGTAGTGTAATGCAATACACTACCTTATTTTACCCTAACAGAAAATAGATTTAGTGATAGAATGGAGCAAAGCTGCACATCGCCATTGTATTCAGTTATGAATAGCAATTATACATATCAAGTACAACAGTAATGTCACATATTACAACATGTATCCTCCTCAACAGATGACTTATTTCTCCAATGCAAGATGCTAATAGAATGTATTACACAATCACACACTATGATGTATTCAAAAATGTAAGGGGCTTATTTATACTACAACCGGACAAGGGAGGCAGTTGCCAACTTCTGCAACTTCCTTGGACCTATTCCTAACTAAATTACATGACAACTTGTAATGCGTGACATTATTTTATTCACACACTAACAATGTCCGCCATTTAACACATGACATTTTAACAAACATTTAGAGTGCAAACTATAAGAAATTTATGTACAATGAAAATTACTTTGCGTATTCGTCTCCGTATGCTTTCATTCATGCTTGATATTGTCAAAACTGGCTCCTACATCAATGTTTAATACCTTTAGTTTTTCTTTAATCATATTTCTCTCTTTAACACAGAAATTCCTCACAAAGTATTTGATTTTGCCAAAGTATCAAAATCCTTCATTCTTCTTTCTAAAGAATGATCTATTCATTTTAGTTCAAATCCTATCATCAAGTTATTTGTCCATGTGGTTTCTTCTAGAGGTTTGCTCTTCTGATATTGTAGATTCATTGGCTTTTTTCTGGTCATGGGAACTCTTGCAATTGGTAAGAAGTACATGCTCATGCTGTCCCAAGTTGCCACCTCTCTCTAACTCTTGTTGTTGAAGAGTGAGAAGCTTGCAAAGCATCTCATAAGTCAACTACTTGTTCTTCAGTTTAATTTGAATTATACATATCTTGATATTGGTTTGGAACATCTTATAGGTTCCTTCAATTTCCTTGCAATCATTTCAATAAAATGTGATTCCTCCATAACAATATCTTCTCCGTATTGTTGTAATTTTCTTTGTATGTCATTGATGTGACCAAGAAACATCTTCCATCCAACCATAATCAAGGGGATTTAATGACACCAATTTCACATTTGGAGAGAACCATATTTTGATTTCCTTGTCAAATAGGTCCTAAATATCGTTCCAAATAGGATGAAAGAGATTTATTGATGTGAAGTCTGATTTCTTTTGAAACTAGTGCACTTATCGTTCTTACCCCAACCTGTGTTTGAGCATCATGTTTCTTATTTTTCCTTTTTATTATTATGAGCTTCTAGTTGCCCTTATGTGATCCTCCATAAGGAACCAACCCTGAGTTCAATTCTTATGTCTTATGCCTGCTTTCTAGTAGTATGTCCATGAAGCATTGGAAAATGGTTGAACCACTAGAACCCCTTTATTTGATGACATACTTGTCTTTGTGCTAATGATTCGAAGATGCCAGATTTGAATTCCTTTAGATTTGACTACACTTTCTATAATTATGTCCATGACGCATTGGAAAATGCCAAAATGGTTGAACCACTAGAACCCTTGATTTGACAACATACTTGTCTTTGTGCTAATGATTTGAAGATGCCAGATTTGAATTCCCTTGGATTTGACTGCTCCCAAATCTGGCTTCCCTCAAATCTAGCTTCTCGCATTCTAGTTTCCCTCAAATTGTGCTTCTTTCTGATTTAATTTCCTTAGATCAAGTATCCTAATGGTGGCTGGCTTGGACATCTGTCAAACAGCTAATCAGATCACAAACAAGGACAAGTTGTGCCACTTTGAAATCTCTTGAGCACAGAGTAGGGACTGGTATTGCTGGAGCCTTATCTCACAAGTCCAAACAAACCCATAAACTCAATTCCTCTAGGAAAACCCTCCATAGTTTGATCTTAGAGTCTATAACCATGTTTAGACATATAAATTGCTACAGAACATCTTGTCAAAGCTCTCTTCATTTTATGCTTTATGAGACAAGCTTATCTTCATAGTTCCTATCTAGATTGAAATCCCCACAAATTTTCATTGTGTACTACAGTAAGGCTTGTCATAGATCATGATCACTTGCCCATCCTAATCTTTGTTTGTGAGGCATGTATCTCATTCTTTTGTATCCTACTCTGACAAAGATCAGGAGGTAAGGGTTCACACCTTATGTTTTGATAGCATGTTGAAGTTTTAACATATTATGAATTTGAATTGAAAATGAACTCCAAAGGAAAGCAATCAAAAGATGTTTGCATCATGAAGTACACAAACATAAGGTGGTGTCAAGAGACATCAAATAATATTGATTAGTCACTAGTGTGGATCAAGAGAGTACAAAATCATGATTGCAAGGATGGGTAGATATGAGTAGATTTATGCATCCCAAATCATAAGATCATAGATCCCAAGGACACAACAAGTGGGTCACTCATTGGGCTGTTGTACATTAACACGGGTCAACATGATGACACATAAGATAAACCCTAAAAACCTCAAGAATCAGGTTTAGCATTAACACATTCTAAGAAAACTATGGCTGTTGTGTATAGAAAAGCATCATATTGAATCTTAGAAGGTTGTTGGATGTTAAAGAGACCAAACTAATACTAATAAAAAGGTATCTTCTAATAGTTGTAAAGTAGCTTCAGAATTAGGCCCAGACATTTCTCAATAGTGATCTTATTTAGAGGACGGACATTGTGAAAACAATGATAAATGATTTTATTTTTTTGAATTTTGTACCTCTTTGAAATTTTTCCTGGAGCAGGCCAATCTTCTGATATCTTTATTAGGATGTTTATTAATCTCTTGTTGTTAATCAATGATGAATTCAAGACACTACACTGAATTCTGGTTAATATTGTGGATAAGAATGTCATCCTAATTGACCACCACAAATTGATCAAGTTGAGGCTTGGAAATATCATCAATGATGGACAAGAAAGTATCAGTTGTATCTGCAAGTCCAAAAGGCATAGCCAGCTACCCATAAATCCCAAACCTGTTCTTCAAATCTATTTTTACTATGCCTTTAAGCTCCATGGAAATTTGGATTTAGCTTGGAGTTGGAGCAGTATTTGTGACATGTTCAGTCTCTTTAAGTTGCTGTGCCAAATCCTTTGGATCTTGGAAAGTGGCTAACAGATTGATGGTTTTTTTTTTTTTAGAATAAGCTATGTGTGGCTACAATTGGGGGCCACTCCCATTACAAAAACAAACATTATATTGCTCTCATTACATTTCTATCAAATTAATTAGATCATATCCTACCTGTCTTTCTATCAAAAATCTTTTTCATGACTTTCTTATCACATCTTCCTCGTTGCTAAATTTCTGCAATCAACTCTTTTTTATCATTTCATACATCTGCAGTCAATTTTTTTTATCATTTCATACAGATGCCAAACTTTGAACAAATGAAAATTATCCATCTTGTCATCAGATAGAACTCCTGCCTTGCAAATCCTTATCCAGAACGCATTCTGTTGCTCTTTTTGAGAGCGGGCTGGAGAATATTATACAACACCCATCCAATGGCCAGCGAGACCACCAACAACAAAAGCAACTCGTGGTTGTTGATGCCAGCCGCCTCGGCCGCCAAATTGAGCACCTCCTGCGCCTCTGCGCTGGCCTTTGTGGGCGCAGCCAAAAGCACGGCGGTGGTGGTGCTGCCACCCAAACCCACCCACGCGCTGAGGCCCTTGGCGTTTCGATAACATATTGATGATTAAATTCATAATAATCTGGTATTTCCATTCATCTTGTTCATATTCTTGGGCGCAATAATACAGGATGAATGAGAAAGAAATGTACTGGTCCTAATTTTGCCTTGGTTAAGCAAGCATTTAATTTGGCATTCAATTTCAACACTTTTTACAACTAAAGTGCAGAAAAAAGGGTAGGGAAGCTATATCTTTCTAAATATTCTTGATCCATCATAGTTAGGTAAGCAAGTGTAAAATATAGCTGTCTGTTCAACGAGATGCTAAAGATTAGTTCGTTTTGTTTACCACTATCTTAAATGAGTTGTATGAGCTGTTCCTTGCTTTGACAATTGAGTAAAAAAGGCTCTCAACTTGCAGATGAATACTCCTTGGTCATAAAAATCAATGAAAAATTGGATTTATTGCCATTGGTTACCTCAATTGTAGTATTGCTTGCAGACTTTAGTTGCTTCTCTGTTAATAGTGTCTTACTCTTCCACATCTTTTATGCGATAGATTTTTGTCTTACTCCTCATGGTATTGTCCTCACCCCTATTAACATCGAGTCGTGGCATGTGTGTGAGGGGTAGTTGGTCCTCTTGCTTTCTAACTGGTTCATGTGATGCTGTTCTTAGTCAAGTTGTTTATTTCCAGTGGCATATTCCTATGATGGAATTTCATTCCACATTAATACCTCCTCCTCTAACAATAATCATACTCTTGAGAACATCATTATCTGTGGTGGTTCTTTCCTGGTTATGCACAAGGATGTTAGTCTCTCTTTAACTCAAGTATGATGTTGCGGGTGGAGATGGACCACTACATTCCTCGAGAGGATAGGCTATGTCCATGTTCGAACCCTATGTATTTTGGAACTTTCACATTGTGTGTACACTTGCAACATCCCATATGTTAAGAAAAGTATTGGATGATTTGTATGGAGGTCTTAAACATCCATGAGGCTATAGGTCATATTGGACGATTTGCATTGAAGATGTTGTTTACCTAATATGTGTTTATCCAACTATACTCCGGTTACCCAAGCATGGTGTACAAATGTACCCCTTTCAGATTTGAACCTTAGATCTCCTTTTTAGAGTTCCAAAGCCTTCACCGTTAAGCCAATTTAAGTTGTACATATTCAAATTTTGAGGTTTTGCATTGGATGCTCCATACTCGCACATTGTAACACAGAAACCTTTTTAATATCATGTTCTTATTCTTCATATAAAGGCTCAATTACTTTGTAATGTTCACACTATAACATAAAGGGTAAATGGAGATTACCACTTTCTATATCAAAAGGATTATTAGTTGTAGATACCTGGTGAGGCATTAGGAGGAGAACCTTATGTTCTAGGATTGCTAAGCTTCTCTAACTCTTAGAGAATTGAGTGGTTTATGAGCCCCACCGCTTGGCAAACTCTTTGCCAATGGGGTAGCAGGCTTAAAGGTGCAAGCCCTTGGTCCTGCATATGTGGGATTCTTCACCCTAATTAACATCGAGTTGCGGCATGTGTGTGAGGGGTAGTTGGTCCTCTTGCTTTCTAACCAGTTAATGTGATGCTGTTCTTATTCAAGTTGTTTATTTCTAGTGGCATATTCCCATGATGGAATTTCATTCCACATTAATACCTCCTCCTCTAACATTAATCATTCTCTTGAGAACATCGTTATCTGTGGTGGTTCTTTCCTTGTTATGCAGAAGGATGTTAGTCTCTCTTTAACTAAAGTATGATGTTGCAGGTGGAGATGGACCACTAGATTCCTCGAGAGGATAGGCTATGTCCATGTTCGAACCCTATGTATTTTGGCACTTTCACATTGTGTGTACACTTGCAACATCCCATATGTAAAGAAAAGTAAAGTGGTTTTAAACATCCACGAGGCTATAGGCCATATTGGACGATTTGTATGGAGGATGTTGTTTACCTAATATATGTTTATCCAACTATACTCCGGTTACCCAAGCATGGTGTACAAATCCACCCCCTTCAGATTTGAACCTTAGACCTCCTTTTTGGAGTTCTAAAGCCTTCACTGTTAGGCCTATTTAAGTTGTACATATTCAAATTTTGGGGTTTTGCATTGGATGCTCCATACTTGCACATTGCAACACACAAAAAGCTTTTTAATCTCATGTTCTTATTCTTCATATAAAGGCTCAATTAATTTTTAATGTTCACACTATAACATAAAGGGTAAATGGAGATTACCACTTTCTATATCAAAAGGATCATTAGTTGTAGATACTTGGAGAGGCATTAGGAGGAGAACCTTATGTCCTAGGATTGCTAAGCTTCTCTAACTTTTTGGGACTTGAGTGGTTTATGAGCCCCACCACTTGGCAAACTCTTTGCCAATGGGGTAGCAGGCTTAAAGGTGCAAGCCCTTGGTTCCGCATATGTGGGATTCCTCACCCCTATTAACATTGAGTCGTGGCATGTGTGTGAGGGCTAGTTGGCCCTCTTGCTTTCTAACCGGTTCATGTGATGCTGTTCTTATTCAAGTTATTTAATTCCAGTGGCATATTCCTATGATGGAATTTCATTCCACATTAATACCTCCTCCTCTAACATTAATCATTCTCTTGAGAACATCATTATTTGTGGTGGTTCTTTCCTTGTTATGCACAAGGATGTTAGTCTCTCTTTAACTAAAGTATGATGTTGCGGGTGGAGATGGACCACTAGATTCCTCGAGAGGATAGGCTATGTCCATGTTCGAACCCTATGTATTTTGGCACTTTCACATTGTGTGTACACTTGCAACATCCCATATGTAAAGAAAAGTAAAGTGGTTTTAAACATCCACGAGGCTATAGGCCATATTGGACGATTTGTATGGAGGATGTTGTTTACCTAATATATGTTTATCCAACCATACTCCGGTTACCAGAGCATGGTGTACAACTCTACCCCTTTCAGATTTGAACCTTGGACCTCTTTTTTGGAGTTCCAAAGCCTTCACCGTTAGGCCTATTTAAGTTGTACATATTCAAATTTTGGGGTTTTGCATTGGATGCTCCATACTCGCACATTGCAATACATAGAAACCTTTTTAATCTCATGTTCTTATTCTTCATAGAAAAGCTCAATTACTTTGTAATGTTCACACTATAACATAAAGGGTAAATGGAGATTACCACTTTCTATATCAAAAGGATCATTAGTTGTAGATACTTGGAGAGGCATTAGGAGGAGAACCTTATGTCCTAGGATTGCTAAGCTTCTCTAACTCGTTGGGACTTGAGTGGTTTATGAGCCCCACCACTTGGCAAACTCTTTGCCAATGGGGTAGCAGGCTTAAAGGTGCAAGCCTTTGGTCCCGCATATGTGGGATTCCTCACCCCTATTAACATCGAGTCGCGACATGTGTGTGAGGGGTAGTTGGCCCTCTTGCTTTCTAACCGGTTCATGTGATGCTGTTCTTATTCAAGTTGTTTATTTCCAATGGCATATTCCTATGAAAGAATTTCATTCCACATTAATACCTCCTCCTCTAACACTAATCATTCTCTTGAGAACATCATTATCTGTGGTAGTTCTTTCCTGGTTATGCACAAGGATGTTAGTATTTCTTTTAACTCAAGTATGATGTTGCGGGTGGAGATGGATGGCTAGATTCCTCGAGAGATAGGCTATGTCATCTTTGCTCTATTCTAGAGATGGAGACTGAAAAACATTTCATATTCAGGTGTCCTGTTTATTATGAAATTCAAGGGAGGTACTATTGCTTGTATAGAGACTCAGGTGGATCAGTTGCCACTTTTTTCAGCTATCTTGACCAAAGATAATTGACTTTTTACCTTAGGGAAGCTATCACCCTTCGGCATTAGTTATTACAAGGGAGACAAACTACTACTTGACTAATGACCTCATTTTTTATTCTATCTCTACAGTCGAGAGTAAGAAGCGTTCATTTGAAGCCACGACAATCCAAAATGTTAATGACAGATTTGTGTGCCCTTGTCTGCATACAAGAGTGGCTACTAGGGCTTCAAGTCTTTCTTCTTGCTTGCGATAGGACAATATTGCAGTTTTTCAGCGTCGGATTTCGGCCACCCATCACATACCGAGGATTTGTAGACAGATGAAACTTAATAGTTTCTTATCCTCTTCTATTGGTTCCATAGCCATAGATGCTAGAAGAGTCTTGAGGCGTTGAACTCCATGTCTTCCTAGGATTATCTACCCTGGGTCTCTTAGTCATGGCCATTTTCTTGGGAGCATCATTAGATCCTGTGTTGGCCCTTTTGGAATAGTTCTTGATGAGGATGACTGTGCTTCTACTGTACATCTCACTAAAGATTAATGTTGGTGCTTGGATCCACTTGAGGTCCTTTCTATCTTTGTTGTACCTTGTCTTCTCTCTGTTTTTCTCTTAGCATTACAAATTTAGGACACTTCTTGTTTGGCACCAGGGGGAGTTCTTTTATTTTGTGAATAAAATGTGGGCAGTAACAATTGTATATTTATGAGAATTACATACTTAAAAGTTTCAGTTACACCCTGTATGCCTCTCTTATTAAATTAGGGCAAAACATTACCAAAATCAGGAAAGAAATGTGTTAATCACAAATTTTTACTTTCCACCCATCAATATTAAAAAAATTGAAAATCTGGATAAATGTAAGAAATGGTGATGAATAAGATGTGTTTTGTAATTTTTAATTTATGTTAGTTATTTTTTAATTAGGTTAAAAAAAATAAATGATTTTTAAAATTTTGGTGATTAATTGTCTATTCTATTTTTCTGGGCCTTGCCAATCTTGATTTTCGCAACTTAGGACAAACATAATTGGAAATATTGTAAGATGTGAAATTCTATATATGATTTAGCTGACTAATGCTTTTTAGTAATTATATTTATTGATATTCTATTTAGTGTTAATCTTCATTTTATTCTCACTTTGGCAGCTGCGGAAATGCCTTTTCGAATTTATGCTTTCTGCATTTGAGCGGTCTCCACATTTCATTTCACTGCTAAAGGTATCTTTCTTTTCCCTTGGTTCTATGAAATAAAAGGCACTTTTTTGAACATGAAGTATTGAAAATTAACTTCCAAATTTCATGCATTAACACTTATGCATCTGTAAATAGCTCCATATATTAGAATATGATAATGCATCATAGCAATGTGCATTAAAGTGCTAGTCTGATTTGATTGATCATTATGCGCGTGCTTTACTATCTGCCTCTTTATGTCCTGCATTTAATATGAAGTATATTACATTTTATATTTTGTAACCCTTTTTTTATGCAAGCTCTTCTCTTTCATTTTTCACACATGCATTCTTGCAGAAGCCTATAATGGACAGAATTGGGGAGGCTTATGACAGTCCTGCAAAGGTACTGCCTGGTGTTACTTTGTAAGATATCCTGTTTTACAGAACACTAGTTTTATTATAGTTAGCATAATCTTTGTCACACTTAATTATGTGTTATACATTTGCAAATTTTATTTGTGATGAGTATACCAAAATGGACAATAATGGACACGTTTTAAGATGAACATATTAGGTATGTGCAATTCAAGTCTTGGGTCCTCTTAACATAGGAAATGTTCTTAAGAATTTTCATGACCTCATTCATTCTTATTTATGCAGAACATGTTCACTTTTTCTGCTTGTGTTACAAGAGTAGACAAGGTTGGAGAGTTTAGAAATTAGGATAGCAGTGGACAATATTGATATATATTGCCTACATCAGAAATGATGTTATGATGAGTGGTTGCCATATTCACTGGAATTGGAATTGGTTATATTGGATTGAAACAAACCCCCCTTGTATTACATCATAAGCGCATTACCATGGTAATTTAACAAAGCACTTAATGGTATTTCAATAACATTTTGGGCAGTTATGCATATATTCCCTGGCAAGATTTGAACCTGGGTTTCCACATTGAATGTCCACGACTTTAACCACTTGAGCTCATGCCATTTGATGGTTGTTGTATTATACAAATATATCATTGTTAGGGGTCATATTAGATTTAGGTAATTAAGGGTTAACAAGTGTCTAAGTCACAGTATATTTAGGGTTTCTTTCCCCTTGAGTATATGCTGTGGGAAAATTCCTTATTTTACATCATATTACATTATTATTATATGAATGGGGAGTTCACAATATTAGAGTAATGCAACCATTGATAAAGGTGCACATTCAAGCGTAAATCTAAAGTACAAAATTTGAAGAACATAAGAGTCTGCTAATAATAGAGTAACATTTGACCAAAACTGATTCAGAACCCAGGATTTTGAGTTAAGGGAGATCAAGAAAGAGTGCAATCCAGTATTAACAGAGTTTAACAAATCAGAACACAGAAGTATAAGCCAAAATAACAATATGATCTTATTGCTCAGAAAACAGAGTACAATGCAAACAGTCTTTGAGAAGGGATGTGACACTTTAACATTGCATCCATTGCTCATGCTTTTACAATCAGGGGTGCATCTCTCTTTATACAATATTTGGTGTGTTGGAAATCCACCTTATTGAATATGGAAGGTCACACATATGGAAATGTGGTGGTTCACCTTCCATAAGTTGGAAGGTCACCCATATGGAAATGTGGTGGTTCACCTTCTATGAGTTACAAAGTGCATATTAAATGAAAATTACATACATATAAATTATATTTTTTTGTTGCCTTCTACCGATGTGTCAACGTGGCTAGAGATGCATTTTGGCTGCGAATATCTAAATATAGAAAACTACCATTTTTAGTAAATATTTTGTTTTGCATTTTTGAGGGTCTCTGAAGTGTTCTTTTCCATGCAGCTGGTCTAGAAATCCATGCCAAGCATTGGGCATGGATTTCAGCCTCAAAGTGCTAGTTCTTCTTCTAAGCTTTCCAACGCATTTTGAACGGCTTAAAATAGAGTCCCAAGCACAAAGTTATGCCCCTGATAGTGTGGTTAAGATCAAAAATAGGTTTTCGAGCATTTTTGGGCATAAAGCCATGCCCCAAAAATGTCACATGCCTGGATCATTCATCCCCCCTTGAAAAGCAATGGTCCCCATTGCGTCAATTTTTGACATCAGGTGTAGAAATTGTTTTTTTATCTGATTTTTTGTGATCCATTCTCCTTGGTGACCAAGTTGTCCTACCTTGACCACTTTGTACATTTGAATGGACTTCCTTCTAGTGGTCCTAGTCCATGTATCAACAATATGATCCTTCTCCATTGGTGCTAAACTATCTGGATTGAGTTCTTCAATGTCCAACTGTTCTGCTACTATGGAAGTGTCCAACAAAGGTGGATGATAGGGCCTGAGAAGTTCAACATTGAAGATTGGATGCAAACCAAGATAATATGGAAGATTCAATTCAAAGGCATTCTATTCCACCTTCTTGGTGATGGTGTATGGTCCATAACGAAGAGGGCTGATCTTCCTGTGGGGTCCTACAAGTCTCTCTTTTTGAAGACATAACCGTACCTTATCTCCAACCGTGAATTGATGTGGGACCTGATGTTGGTGATTGCATTGCTTGTCTTTCTGCTTTGTCTTTTCCAAGAGGTCATGGACTTGTTGGAAATGTTGAATCTGTTCCACAAACCATGTTGCCTTTTTTGCCAGAGATTTGTTGGCAGAAACAGAAAAGCACCCCTGCCCCTCCAACCAATTTAGGCCGAGACTCCGTTTTAGCAATGGGGTCTGGACTTCATCGGGGTCATTACGCCTAACTCTGCAGCGGGGGACAAGTTTAATCTTACTGCCACCGATTACTTCACTAGGTGGGCAGAGGCGATCCCCACGAAAAATGCGGATCAGGAAACGGTCATTGGGTTCCTCGAGAGCCTCATCACCCGTTTCGGAGTCCCAGAGTCAATAGTGACGGACAACGGTCCAGGGTTCGCAGGCGCTGTACTCACGGAGTACACCAACAAGTACGACATCTATCACAAGATGTCTTCTAACTACTACCCAGGGGAACGGCCTGGCCGAGTCCACCAACAAGAATCTACTAAAAATCGTCAGAAGGACAGTAGAGAGAAACAAGAGGACTTGGCACCTACTCCTGAATCGAGCGCTGTGGGCGGATAGAATATCCTTCAAGAAGTCTATCAAGACATCCCCCTACGCGCTCGTGTACGGAAAGGAGGCAGTCCTGCCAACCCACATAGAAATTCCCGCACTCTGGATGTTGGATGAAGAGAGAGGCAACGGGGATCCAGTGGACGCCAGACTGTGCCAGCTGCTGCAGTTAGAGGAAGACAGAGAAAAAGCATACCAGGCCTTCACTAAACACGCTGAAGCGACCCAAGGTTGGTTTGCAAAAGGCACCACCGCCCGAGTTTTCAAAATCGGAGACCTGGTGCTGAAGTGGGACTCACTGAAAGCAAAGCCGGGCAATCACGACAAATTTGATGCCCTCTGGGAGGGTTCCTATCAGATTGCCCGGGTAAACCAGTTCAATGCATTCGTGCTCCGGGACATGGAGGGACAGCTTCTCCCCATTCCCGTCAACGGGTTCCACCTCAAAATTTATCACCGCTGAAGGCACCCCAGGCGGGTCCTTCCTTGTAAATATTTCTTTTCTGCATTTTTTTCAGAATGTACATATTCAGCATTCAGTTTTCTAGTTTTCAAGAGCCCAAGTAGAACTTAAAGCAAACCCCGACTTCGCAGCGAAGTCGGGTATCGCTCCTTGGATCGTGCGACATTTGAAAGAAAGCAGCTGACAAAAGGGGCAAGAATTTGTCTAAGTGCTGGATGCGCAACCCGACTTCGCAGCGAAGTCGGGCTGCGCACCGTCTTGGGAGCGCAGTCGGGGAGCAGGAAGCAAAAAAATGGCTAAGTGTCAAATCAGATTGCGCAACCTTTTGGAGCGAAGTCTGACTGCGCAGTCAAACCCGGGCGAAGTCGGAGTGCGCTCATTTTCCAGGCGAAGTCCGAGTGCGCCCTCAATTTTGGGCGCACCCTGAATGACCTATCACGGGAAACATGAAAAATTCTAAGTGTGGGCCCAGAGCGCAGTACAGCACAGTGCGAAGTTGGGCCCTGGGCCAGAAATTCTCCCTCAAAAGGTGTGCCCAGGCGGCGGCTATGACGTCATCAAAAGCACGAAGTCCAAAGAAGTTTTAATGATTGTGCAACTTTCAAAAACGATGTCATTAAGAAAGCAAGGCGCGTTTGGACCAACTGCAACTAGGGTGCGCTTTTCAAGATTAAACCCATGCACAACCGCCAAAGTATTATAACGCTTCCACCAACTTCAAGTTAACCACCTTAACTCCCTCCCTCGCGCCATTAATGTTGCAATCCTTGCCTAGAAAAAGGGCCCTGGCATACTCAGAAAATTCAGATTGTCGAGCTGACTCCAAGACTGCAAAGCGCAGAACTGAGAAATCAGAAGCCGTAATTCCCGTCTCTGCCACTTCAAACAGAGAAAATGGACAAATGGAAAGCGCTAGTGCAGGCGCAATCCAGCGACGAAGGGCGCGAAGCTGAGGAACAGACTGAATCAAGCGCTCATGCGAGCGAAGTGCCGCAGGAGCAGAAAAAGAAAACTCGGACGAAGAGAAGTCGAGGGCAAATTCCACCGCCGCCCGTCAATCACCTAGCCGGGTACAAAGACGACTCGTTTTCCATCAGCCTCACCAAGCTGCGGCCAAACATAGCAAAGTGGGCTGACAAGGTTTCGCCCTCACACCATGTCGGGGCTGCGTGTAAATCGAACATATACTGGTTCTTATGCCCTTCTGCTCACCAATGCCCGGAGCTGATTGAATCAATCGTAGCATATTACAAACCAGCTGCCCGGCAAGTTTGCGACAACAAGGGAAGAGTGTTGTTCACACTCTTCAGGGAGAGCGTCCAGCCAACGTTCGCCCCAGGGCTTCAGTATGAACCCGGCGCGATTGTTAGAAGGATTAATCTGTATGAACAGACGGGTAGATTCACGCAAACCAAGCGGATGAGAGAATTCCTCAACTCAGAGCTGAAGACTCCTCTGGTAGCCGGACAGTGGCTGACAGGCCCTATACCCTTGGACAGGTTTGAGAACAAATACATATACATCATCTTGGCATGGGTACTCGACTGCGATTTTGACAAAGTGTATGCCCGTACCAGCTGGCGCTGCCAGAATGTATCCTGCATGGGGAGTTTTACGACTCCACGACGCAAAAGAGTGGGAAGCGCCCCATTTTCTTTGACTGGGCAGACTGGCTGGCGTACGCCATTCATTCAAACCTAGTCAGGCTGCAGCAAAAGCAGACGACTGAATTCCGGTTCGGTTCGTTCCTCACCTGGCTGTGCCTGTACCACATGCACTACCGGATCAGAGTTCCTAACTTGAAGAAGGTAAATGAAAAAGGAGAGCCGCTGCCCGTGTATGAATGGACCGAGATCCTGTACAGAAAAGGGTCATTCTATGAGTTTAATTTTAAATTTCTGTGCATGGTCCTGGGGCTGTTCAATGGTAAGGCATCCCGCCCGCCAGAGGTCATGACAAGCTATCTGAGGAAGCACAACTACGGGGACACCTTCCGGCTAACGCAGGGCATTGTAGTCAGAATCTACGGATTCAAGGGGAAGCCGTTCTTGCTGCCCTATTTCTGCACTGACCATCAGTACGGAATGGAGATTTCGCGCCAGATGGATTATGTCGAGGAAGAGTTCGGCCAGGGAAAGAAAAGGGGCCATATTTTCCAATATCCTATTACCTGGGCGAATACCCGAGTGCACGAGATCGGACAACACGTCTACCTCGAGCAAGAACTCATCGACATGGGTCTGATAATGCTTCCTCAGCGCTGGAAGTACGACCCGATTGGGGTCAGAGGCAAATTCGCGCACATCTGCCCCCGAGCAGAGATTATGCAGGAAAGGGGCAACGAACAGGCACAGACCTGGAATGGCACATCGAGCAGATGCAATCATGGCCTCTATGGCATGATTTTTACTGCGAAGAGGTGACATATGACCCAGAGCGAAACCCGAATCACCGGTTAGATTCGACGGGCTTCAAAAAATTCCTCGCCAAGGTGGCGCCCCTCAACTGGCAAAAGGACAAAATCGTTGAATGTTGGAAGATGAGATGCCGCACGCAGCACGATAAATCCAACCGGAAAACGCTGGCCGTTGATGATGAGTTTTCGGCCCTATATGACCAGTACGCTGCCACCTGGCAACCTTTCGAATTCTGAAATTGCGTTCCCCGAGGCGCTAGGAAAAGGTATACAAGGAGGTCCCCGTCCCAGCAATTGTCAACTCCAAGAACTTCCAGCGCAACGCCAACGAGCAGTCAAGTGGGCCCAATGCAGCCTCCAGCTCCTGAAGCAGCACCCGAAAGGGCGCAAGGGTCAGAGAGGTCAACTCCTGAGGCGGCCCCCCAAGCAGAAAAAGCGCCAGCACAGTCAGCTAGCAGACTGGCCACGGTAGGCATCCTCCTAGCTAGACCCAGGTACAAATTTACCGTGGGGACATCACTGCCTGCCGCCCCAACCTCATCTCCTGCTTTCGAAACAGCCGTAGTGCCGAAAGAAAAGAAGAAGAAGAGTGAAAAGGCCAAACGACCTAAAGAGCCTGTACAACTACCGGCTGCGGTGCAGACAGGGACAGCCACGCCGACAATCATTTCGCTAGACAACCCTGAAGCAGAAGCAGACACTTGGGTTGCAGGCGTCCTCCAAACAACGGCTCAGGCGGAGCCCGCAGGTACGTCCACTTCTCCGCTCCCCAAAGTCCCAGTCAGCCCTGCCATAACGCCGTCCCCCATCGCATCAGGGCAAGCCGTAGTTGCAACTTCATCTTCCCAGACTGTCCAAACATCCCACAGCCCACATTCCTTCGACCAGTTCGCCCAGGGAAAGCCTGTGGTAGAGGAGGCCGAACACCAAGCGAGGCAATGGCTAGACTTGGCTATGAAACTTGAGGAGTATGAGCGCAAAGGCCTCCGATTTCCCCCAATGTCCAGACTTGCCTCAGAGTGGGCAGATGCAAGGGTAACCTTGCACACGTATTTTGATAAGACAGAGAAGATAAGGGCCACCAGGAAGATGCTGGACGCATTAGAGCATGAAATGAGCATTTGCCTGGCCCCCTTCAACACTCTGTCTGAACACGGGTGCCCGAGCTTCGTCGAGAATGGCGAGTTTCTGACCCTTGAGCAGGTGAAACTGAATTGGCTATCGTTCGAGGCAGACACAGCAGAAATCGATAGCTGGGCAGAGCCAATCCAGGAAGCTCAGGTCCTAGATGGTGTCGAGGTACTGCAAAATCAATACCTCCCTAAAAGAGTTGGGAGAAAGATACGACACCATCGACCTGCATGCGGTTGCTGCATTCAGTGCAGCGCTGAAAGAGGTCAGCGACCTAGGGCCCTTCCAAGCAGCAGTCTGGGACCAAGCCAAGGCTGCATACGATCACATCCGCGAGCGGGAGGCCAACAGCGAAGACCATTCAGGTTCAGGAGGAGAAACAGAAGAGGCAACTGCCGAAAGTGAACCTGAAGAAGAACAGTTGCCCGGGAAGAAGCCGTCAGAGCAGCGGAAAGCAGGGGAAGGAAGTTCCTCTGCGCCCAAAGGATGAAGGCCTGGTTCTTTGTCACATTTTGCACGAGGTGCCATGTTTTCAAAATTTGTAAGTATGCTGCTCTTCCTTCCCTCCTCTTTCTTCCCTTTCTCCATTTTTTCCTTTCTCCCTTTCCTGCAGTTTCATTCCTCCCTTTTCCCTTGTACTTCCCCCAGTCAAATTCCCAAAACAGAGCAAGTATTCCCTGAAAAATTCTAAGTGTCAGGGCGCAACCCGACTTCGCAGCGAAGTCGGGGTGCGCCCTCAAGTTGGAGCGCACTAGGGGATGCGAAGTGCGAAAGCAGGCTGAAAAGGAGCTGAATTTGGCTAAGTGTGGGAGCGCAACCCGACTTCGCAGCGAAGTCGGGGTGCGCTCTTCTTCCTGTGCGCACTTGGGAAGCAGTGATCGCAGAATTCAGCTAAGTACTGGAGCTCAACCCGACTTCGCAGTGCGCACTTGGGAAGCAGTGATCGCAGAATTCAGCTAAGTGCTGGAGCGCAACCCGACTTCGCAGCGAAGTCGGGGTGCGCTCCCCTTTTTGTGCGCAGTCCGAATAGTGGCCGAAACAACCAAGTGCCGGTGCGCAACCCGACTTCGCAGCGAAGTCGGGCTGCGCCCTCTGACCGGTGCGCAGTTGGGCAGCATTCATCAAGCAAGCCCAGAAATTGGCTAAGGCATGGAGGCCTCCCCAACTGCGTTGTTTCCCACCTGCGCTACCCGATGGCGCTCTGATCCCGGGCGAAGTTGGACAAACTGCCTTTCAAAGCAGACATGTGTCACTCATCAGAATTCGACAAGTGTCCAGCCTCGGGATTCGAGCCGAGATGTGACGGGATAAAGGACAAGCACGGACCACATTACCTACGCCAGCTGCCTCCATTTAAGCTGATGTAAAGTTCCATCTACCATAGCTACCCGCATTCCTGCTGACTAGAAGTTTCACCCGACGCGCTGCCACGTAGCTGTACAACTTTCAGGGAGACCTTGTTGCAAGTACAGTCCTCGCCGACAGGAGTCAGCATCAGCAGCTCTTCTGCCGCTTTTGTCAGTTATTGTCTGGTCTGGGACTTTGTGCCCGTAATTGTAATCGGGGGAAACTTGGGCTATAAATAGCCACACCATTTCATTGTAAAAGGTGTGGAAGGGGAATATACTGCTAGGGAACCATTGTAGCTATACGTTTGCTTCTAAATGCAAGACACATACTTGGATCTGCTTACTGTCATCATCTTGTATGCTGCCTCTCCTTGTCATTTCTGCCTCATGTTTCTTATTCCATTGCTTACTGTTATACTGAACTCTGGATTCCAGTATTTGATGGTTAAGTATTCCTGGAATGCATAGATAGAGGATACATAGGATGTATGATAGCTGTAGTTTCTATGGTGTGTGTTGTATTTAATTGCTGTTAGTAGTGGTGATTGATCGTTGCCGTGCTGCTTATTCCCCCCACCCAACTCCAATCATATTTGGATCTCTTTCCGCACTTTATCTCTTTCCCTGCACTCTTAGCTAAAACACTAAAGAAAACCCACAAGAAGCCGGCCTTCTCCGGAGATTGGCACGGAAGGCATTCCTTCCTTCCGGCCTTTCAATCTGGTGGGCGAATCTGGGGCGCATTATACCAAATCCTTTCCTCATGGCAGATTCGTAACCAACAAGAACAACATCTCTCATGCCCATAACAAAATAAATGGATGACCAAACTTTTGGGTTATGATTTTGTCATTGAGTATAAGAAAGGTAAGGAAAATGTGGTGGTTGATGCTTTGTCTCGTAAATACGAGGATGATGTGGCTATTAATGCCATCTCTAGTAGTCCTTGTCCAAAATGACTTTCTCAACTTCAAGAAGATTGGCTTGCTAATTCAGAGATTCCTCAAATCATTCAAGATATAAAATCAAGATCATCATTGCATTCTTACTTCTCATATTCAAATGGAGTGCTTCGCAAAAAATATGGCATTTATCTTCCTCAATATTCGACTATTAAGTCAATGGTTCTCCAAGAATTGCATGCATCTCCTCTGTCGGGACACTCAGGATTCTTGAAAACATACCAACGGGTGAAGCAATCATTTTCTTGGAAAGGCTTAAAAGCAGATGTCAAGAAGTTTGTGGCTGAATGTGAGGTATGTCAACGTAACAAAGGGGAAACAATTAAATCTCCTTTATTGTTGTAACCATTGCCTATCCCTAACCACCAATGGGAGCACATATCCATGGATTTCATTGAGGGTCTTCCCAAATCAGAGGGAAAAACAGTGATCTTTGTTGTAGTAGATCGCCTTTGCAAGTATGCTCATTTCCTACAACATCCTTATTCAGCAAGCAAGGTGGCCAAGGTATTTCTTGATTTTGTTTTTAAGTTACATGGTATGCCCAAAACCATTGTGAGTGACTGTGATCCTATATTCACTAGCAAGTTAGCAACTTTTGGAAGGAATTGTTTTGTCTTAGTGGTACCAAGTTGAGTATGTCTTCCTTATTTCACCCCTAGTCTGATGGTCAAACAAAGATTGTTAATAAATGTTTGGGTACTTACCTTCGTTGTTTTGCTCAAGATAAGCAATATCACTGGGTTCAATGTCTTTCATTAGCAGAATGGTGGTATAATTCTTCTTACCATTTTTCCCTTAAGATGTCTCCATCTGAAGCTTTGTATGGTCAAAAGCCTCCATCAATCACAAACTATGTTCCTGGATCTTCCAAAGTGGCCCAGGTAGATGATTTGTTACAACAACGCCAAATTGTGCTTCAGCTTCTCAAAGATAATTTGACCTAGGCCCAGAATCGTATGAACCAACAACAAGATTCACACCATTATGAATGACAATTCAATGTAGGAGATATGGTCTTTTTGCGCCTACAACCTTATAAGTAATTGTCCTTGAAGATCAAGTCTAATCAAAAGTTGGCTCCTCGATTTTATGGGCCCTACAAGGTGGTTCATCGCATTGGTGAATTAGCATATCAATTGGAGCTTCCACCCTCTTCTCGCATCCATCCAGTTTTTCATGTATCCTGTCTCAAACAAGTTATTGGCCAAAATGTGTTGTCCCAGACAGAGCTTCCATTACTTGATGAAGAAGGTCGAATAACTCTTCAGCTTGAATCAATTTTGCAATCCAGAGTGTGTCATGTTTGATCTTGACTAATTCTAGAGTTTTTCATCAAGTGGCAGGACCTTCTAGAAGAAGATGCTATGTGGGAGCCTGAGAGTATTTTCCAGTCTTTTCCAGCTTTGAGGACAAAGCTTTTTGAGGGAGGGAGCCATGTAATGGTCCCAATATAGCCATGTCGGCTAATTATTTTTATCTCAGGCCTTTGATTTAGTTAGTCGGCCCTTGAGAATTAGGGTTAGGTTATTATTGATTTTATTTATAAATAGGAAGAATATTTTATTAGTTTGGTTCATCGAAGAATTAGAATTTAATTTGCGTATTCTACGCATAAGAGACTTCGCCCTCTCAAAGTGGCTATGAGACTTTGCCCTCTTCGAGTGGCTATGGATTTGTTGTAGCATTGATTTGATCGGATTTACTATTTGCTTGTTGTCTGGATTGGAATTGATAATTGCACATTGTTTGTGGTATTGGTATTTGAATCAGAATTGTTATTGTTGCATGCTGTTAATAATAATTCAATATTGAAGTGATGCTACAGATATTAAGTTAGTTGTGTGGTTTCGCAACAGTCTCTGCAAAATCATAATCTACTTCATACAAGGTGGACCAATTAAAAGTCTTATGCCCCTAGGAATTAAGAATGGTGGTGAATGCTATGATTGGAGGTTGTCTCAAACAATTTGCTTGTAATGACCCTCCCCCGGTCTAATTTTCAATCTTTTTATTTTGCTGATATAATTTGTGTGAAAACACAGACAATCCAGAAATATAGAGGTATTTTGTTTTTTATTTCAAATATTGAACTAGGGCACAACAGTTACCATGATTTCAATTCTGGAAACATTAAATCTATACAATAAATTAAATACCTCTGTAAACCCTTGCTGATCTGATCTCTGTATCGATAAATATGAAGGCTCAGCCCTTCAGATTGGAACTCTGTGTGGTGTCCCCGCTCCAAATATTCCCTTGTATAAAGCTTTGTGTCCCTGTGTGGAAACCCCAACTCCAGAAGACTGAATAATGAAGTCTGAATGTATTCCCTATATGGAAATACCGCTGATTGGCCTGAGGGTAATCTTTCAACCCCGAAGTCAATGTCCCTGTAAGAGGTTACCGGCTCTCACAAGCTCCAAAATCTCTGCAATGTCTCTGCTAGAGAGTTCTCCAAAAACCCAGAGGGAAGCAAGAAAAAATAATCCACGCATAATCCAAATGATCTCCCAAAAGCCTTTTTAATCTTTCCTTTTCGGGTTCCAAAATTAGGGTTGTGCACACAAAATAATTTAATATCTAATTTTCTCTTATTTTCCCTCAACAGGCCCCCTTGTGCACTAGGTTCAACCACTTAAAGTTATTTTATAAAGTGGCCCCCTTTTTACAACATTATAAGTGACCCTTTATAATATAAAGTACAAACTTTATAAATTTTAAAATAATATGTCACTTAATGAAATTAACTTCTGCCATTAAAATACTGGACCTCCACTTGTCAGAATGAAAAACTGTGAACAGTTCTGGATACCCAATTCGCCGAAGTGTAATCCTGCAGTTGACCCGTTGACCGAAACCCTAAAAACGGCCACTGCTAAAAATAGAAATCCCATCAAACGACCTCCGAACGAGCCCAAACGACAGTCAATCAAGAGCTCTCTAGGTTCTGTCAAAGATTCTGATATCTCCAAAGGCTCCCCTACATCCGATTTAGCCTACGGGAGCTCATGTATAGGCTAATCTGCTCTGCACACTGACTGCCTAGAAAAGGGGACATTACATTGCTATTGATATGCCACTCCCTTTCTTGTGCTTGATGATCAAATGAAACTGCTACAAATGTGTTGCCCACTTTTGATGTCTTTCATTCCTTAGCTTACTCTGTCTAAATGAATTCCAAGCATCTATGATCTATATGGATGATGGTTTCCTTGCCCAAGATGTAGTGCTTCCACTATTTACGTGCTTGGACAATGGCATAGAGATCTTTGCATATGTGGGGTATTTTCTAATTGTTTCATTGTGATAGGCAATTGGATGCGCATGCTATGTGAGATCAACTCCCAACACATACTCTGATGCATTAGATAATACCTTAAAGTTGCAGATTAGTTAGGGAAAGTGTAGGAGATGAACACAATTGTCCCTTCAACTTCTCAAATTCTCTCGGCTATGTATCTCCCCAATGGAACTTGGATTTGGCACCTCCTTTGATCATGTGGTGCAGTGGCCAAGCAATATTTAAGAAACATTAGAAATCTTCTATAGAAATTGACAGGACTCAAAAAAGTTGCGAAGCTTTGTCAGTCTTTGGGGTAGGCCAATTTCTAATTACTTGAATCTTCTCAGGATCAACATGAACTCCTTTGTCAACAACGTGCCCAAGTTGCTGAATCTTCATCATGCCAAATGAACACTTCTCCAAATTAACATATTGCTTGTGTCTTCGAAGAGTTTGAAGTACCTCTTGAACATGCTACAAATGCTCCTTCAATGTCTCACTATAGATGAGAATGTCATCTAAGTAGACTACCACAAATGAGATCGTGTAGGGATGCAGGATATCATCCATCATCCTCATAAATGTGGCAGGTGCATTGGTCAAGCCAAAAGGCATAAACAACCACTCAAATAAACCGTCCTTGTATTTGAATGCAGTCTACCATACGTCAGTGGGCTTGATTGTTTTTGATGATAGTTGGATTTGAGATCAATTTTGGTGAAGAACTTTGCACCACGAAGCTAGTCCAACAAGTCATCTATCCAAGGGAGTGGATAGTAGTTCTTCATAGTGATTTTATTCAAAACTCTATAGTTAATATAAAGTCTCCATGTTCCATATTTCTTGAAGCCAAGACAATTGGACTGCCACATGATGAAGCACTTAGTCTGATGTGGCCCTTTTGAATCAATTCTTGTATTTGCCTCTTCATTTCATCTTTTTCAAGGACCAATCTGCGATAAACAAGTGCATTAGGCAAAGGAGAACTAGGAACTAAATCAATGGAATGCTTTACCTCACAATGAAATGGAACCCTAGTTGGTGACTTGAACAAATCATTATGTTTTGCTACAATCCGGTACATCTACTTCTCTTGTGCAAATCCTGCATGTAGCAACAATCCTCTTGCGTTATGGCTTGATCATCAACATAATGAATTTCCTTGTTTTGGCTATCATCTTCTTGCATTGTTTGGCATTGATTAAGGAAACAGAGGTAGGAAATACCTCTAGTATCCAAAAGCACTAACCCCGACAGTGATGATGACATTTTATGGCCTAGACTCATACACATCATGCCTTTTCCACATGAATTGTTGTCCCAAAACCACGACAAACATCCAAAGGCACAACATTACACAAAACTTCATCTTTGAAGGGCTTGATGGCACAAGAGAGAAGATATTGTTGAGTGACATAAATGTCTCTCCCTTTTTGTAACCATCCAACATTATATGGTTGTGGGTCTGGTGTGACAGACAAATTCAAATCATTCACAATTTGAGCAGATATTAGATTCTTTTGACTCCCACTATCAACAATGAAATGTTGTCTTACCCTTGATACATTTGTGAGTGAAACAAGTGTTCCTCCTCTTGTGAGTCATGTGGTGCAACATGTGGGGTGGCAACAATCACATTTGGTTCCATTTCCATGATCCACTTCCCTCTATCCTCAGCCTGTGGATGTGGAGGTAGTGGTGGAGGGTTGCAACTTAGCAAACAATGATTGAATTGCTTGACACTCCTCCCTCGAACGTTGGTTGCTCTTGTGATAATTGCACCATTTGCTAGTCTTGGTCGTTGGGGGATTCTTTTATTGGGACTCTTTCTTCTGCCTCCAATTCTGATTTTGGGGGCTGACCCCCTTTGTATTGATTCTTTGGAGTATCACTGTTGCTGTTCTTTAGCTAGTACTTAGTATTTTGGCTTTTTGTTATTTGCTACTTTTATTTTTTTGTTTTGTGTGCTCCTATTTGATAGCAAATTTGTATGCCTCTCCCAATGTCTTGAATTCGAAGAGGTCCATGTCCTCTAAAATGCACCATTGCAGCCCACTATGGTACTTGAGGATTCAATGCTGTTCGGTATGTTGAAAACCTAGTCTTGCTGCCATGGAATGGAAAGTATGAATAGACTCTTGAATAGACTGATCTTTACCTTGACGCAATTATTGCCATTGCATGTATTGGTCTTCATAGGCTCCCATGGGATAATATTCTTCCTTGACAGCCTCCATGAAATAATCTTATGTGAACACTACTTCATCTTCATTCTTCTCCTTGACCCTATTACGATATGCTTCCCACCAATTTTGAACAAGTAATCAAGCTTTCAAGAGTGCAAAATTGTGTTAGAAAAATATCAAATTACGTGCAAGAAGAAAACACAACACAGAAAAAAACAATAACAGATTTTACGTGGAAAACCTGCAGTGTGCAGGAAAAACCAGGGGGCAATGACAACTTTGTTCTTTTATTGATTTTGGCAAACTTTTACATTCACTAAAACTATTACATGAAAGGGGTCATTCCCCTTTTATAGAAAAACAAAGGAAGACTCCAAAAACTGTTCGTTTCCTTTCCGAAAGGAAGACTCCAAAAAACTGTTTGCTTCCTCTTCCAAAAAACTGTTTGCTTCCTCTCCCAAAAGAAGACTCCAGAAAACTGTTCACTTCCTCTCACAACATACGGTTGTACGGACGGCCAAAAATTTTTAGTGTTGTGTGTACTAACATCGCAAGGGGATGGATCACAATAAACTGCACCACCATACACCTCGCTGTTGAAGAACATTGGAGATTTGGATATTGACTTCACCTCCTAACAAATTGATTTTCTCATTGTTGATGAATTTATTTATAGAGAAGTATGAAGATAACTGATCCAACCAATTTTCTAGGGCATCAACACTAATTTTTCCTTCAAAAGTAAGAATATCAAAATTCACTTGCACCTTAAAAGGTGTGGAGCACTGAATGTTGCTAGGGCAGTGAGAAGTCGTGCAGAGAATGTTGCAGAATTTGCAGTAGGGAGTCATTGAAGAATTTGAGCAAATTGATCCATCATTTCATTCTTTTGTTTCATAGCTTTGTTCAAATATCTTCTTGAAAGAATTGATTGTTTTAGTGTTGTCCAATGTAGTTCCCATCTGAGATTGTGTGGAACGACAAGGGGAGTAATTAGAGTGATCTCATGTCTGATACCCAAAATTTCGATATCCTAATCTCATATTTATGGACATACACTCAAAAAACAGACTGTTCAGATACCACTAATCCAAAACCCAATATTTTGAGTTAAGGGAGATCAAGAAAGAGTGGAATCCAAAAATAAAAAGTCCAACAAATCATAACACAGAAATATAAGGCAAAATAAGAGAATGATCGTATTGCTCGGAAAATAGAGTACAATGCAAGCAATATCTAAGAAGAGATGTAAGGCTATAACATTGCATCCATTACTCATGCTTTTATAGTCAGGGGTGTATGGAAATGTGATGGTTCACCTTCCATGAGTTGGAAGGTTACTCATATGGAAATACAGTGGTTCACCTTCCAAGTGTTACAAAGTGCATATTAAATGAAAATTAAATTTATGACTTGTCCTTTTGTGTTTCATCTTCTAGTAATGTGTCAACATGGCTAGAGATGCATTTTGGCTGCGAATACCTAAAAGTAGAAATTGAGTATATTTAGTAATTTTGTTTTGCATTTTTGAGGGCCTTTAGAGCGTTTTTGTAATTATTTATTTTTGTCCCATGCAGTGGTCTTTGGCATGGATTTCTGCCACAAAGCTCTAGTTCTTCCTCTAAGTTTTCCAACACATTTTGAACGGAGCAAAACAAAGTCTCGAGCACAATGTTATGTCCCTGACAGTGTGGTTAGGATACAAAAATAGGTTTTTGGGCATTTTTGGGCATAAATCCATGCCCCCCAGAAGTCACATGCCTGGACAAAAAATGTAGTGCCAGGTACTTAGAAATTTACAAATTCTATCTATATGCATAATTGAACTTATGACCTTGTACTTATGTAAATGTACCCTTAAGTAGAAGCCTAGATTGGGGGCTTACATATACTTGATAACTTCCTAATAACTTGCTAGTGTTCAACAACACCAATGCTTGCTATTTGAAAATTCAATCTTAAGTTGGGCCATTTTCCATTTTATTTCATAAAATGTTTGACTTTACAAACTTACAAAAATTGGGCTTGGGTTACGTAGGAGATGGTGGGTCCACCTTTGGCCATTAGTTATTGTTAGGATCCTTATGTCCTAATTCCTTTATTATTATGATCGTAATAGCCATGGTTTAGTTAACTAGCTTTGGCTCCTATCGCATATGTGGGGCTGACCCTTTAGCACTAGGGTTAGGGTGGGTTAGCTTGGGTGTCTAGACTATTGTCCGACCCTAGAGCATTAGGGTTAAGGTTTGGATTATTATCTATTAAATTGTAAGGAGGAGAATCATTATCGTGAATATTATTTTATATTGATCATTGCTCTGAAGGATGTTGCCCCTTGATACTCTGTAACAACTTCGGGAATTATCAATAAAGTTTGCATTATTTTGTTTAGTTCAACAATTGTTTCCTTGCATATTTGTGGTTTTCTGTTTCAGCTAATACTTTTGTAGGTGATACCATAGCATCTGGTATGAGAATGCTTTCTAGGGCAGTGTTCCATTGGAGCAATGAGAGTTCTAGTAGCCAATTTTTTTCCCCTATAGTATTTTTTTAGGTTAGAAACCTTGCCTTGTGGGCTCTAAAAAATCCACATATAGCTATTGTTTCTGGCTTTGCATGTCAAACATATGTTTGAAGTGAGGTGGGACTTGACCCACCAATACCTAGGCCTTAGACGACATTTGTATACGACTGTGAACTTCCACGTACCTTTCGCAATATAGGAAGACCCTTTAAGTTTAGGAGAAGCTTCGTCTTAGGCAGCAATTGACTTCCACAACATAAGCTTTGAGGACAAAGGGTGAGGGCATGATAGGACCTTTATGTCCTAACCCCTTTATTATTATAATTGTAATAGTCATGGTTTAGTTAATTAGCTCGAGCACCTATTTTATGTGTGGGGCCGACCCTCGAACACTAGGGTTAGGGTGGGTTACCTTGGGTGCCTATTTTGAGACTTATGGCCAACCTTGGAGCATTAGGGTTAGGGTTTCAATTATTTTAATTATAAGTGTAAGGAAGAGGATCATTATCCTGAATATTATTTTGTATTGGGTGCCCCCTCCATGTGGCCCACAATACATTTTAATTGATTTGGTAGTTATCAATAAAGTCTGCATTATTTTGTTCAATTCAGTAATTGTTTTTCTTAATTGGTTATATGGGATTGAAACAGGCCCCACTTGTATTACATCATGACCACATAGTGGTTTTATAACAGCTTGGCAATTATGCGCTTATTGCTTGACAAGATTCAAACTTGGGTCTCCTCCTTGGGAGTGGAGGAATTTAACCGGTTGAGCTCATGCCATTTGATTCAATTCAGCAATTATTTCTTTGTATATTTGTGTTTTTTTTTGTTTTTGCTAATTGTTTTGCAGGTAATACTATATCAACTGTGAATGTTACCCGTGAGGGATACCGTAGTGGTAAGTCCTTGGGTTTTCATCCAAGAGATCCAAGTTCAAACCTCGGTACGAGGGGACCGGGACCCCTCATAAAAACCCGTGTAAACTTAAATTTTATCAAGTGGCATTAGCTCAACTGGTTAGATTCCTCAACATTTCAAGGAGGAGACTCAGGTTCAAATCTTGCCAAAAGATATATGGATAATATCCAAGCTTTGTTGTAATACCACTATGTGGTGATGATGTAATACGGGTGGGACCCGTTTCAATCCCATGTAACCCATTAAAAAAAATAAATGTGAATGTTGTTAGAGGAAATATGTTTTTGAAGTGCTATTTTTTAAAGAATGCAGATTCAAAGGGTTTTGATACTACAAAGGGTTCCTTTCATTTATTGACTGGCATGTAATCCTATTCTGGGCTTGGAATATTTAGCAAATGGACTCATATGATTTGTACCATTATTAAAGATAAATCAATTTTGCCCTAGCCAAATAATCTAATTCTAGATATCCTTGACAAGTGGATTATCTTAAAATAAAAGGAGAACTTTTTTTTCAATGAGTTATATGGGATGGAAACAGGCCCCACCCGTATTTACATCATCACCACATAGTGATATTACAACAAAGCTTGGATATTATCCATGTATCATTTTGGCAAGATTTGAACCTGGGTCTCCTCTTTGCAATGTTGAGGAATTTAACCAGTTGAGCTAATGCCACTTGATATAAAAGGGGACTACTTGATATACCTATTTATTAGTATTTTTTTCAGAAATAGTACTTTTCACAGATAAGTAATGTTGCCAGTCAGACAGTGAATATACCTGACTGAATTTCTGTGTAGATGTATTTTGCAGGAAGAAAAATTCCAAAGATCCTGTTAAAACTTAAAAGTTTATCCCATTGAGGAATTTTATCTATCTGTTGGATGTTTTAAGTTGTTACAACACTTACTATGTATTGTGATATTAAGCATTTACTATTAGCATTGAACGTTAGTGAATAATAAGTATTTAATGTTAGTGAATTGATGAATAGTAGTAGTTAGGTCAGGTTGGTTAAGTATATACACCTGCCACCTAAAGATATAAAAGAAGGATGTAAGGATGTTAAAGACGGAGACTTGGTTAGGTTGGCTAGGTAAATACGCCAGCCACCTAAAGATATAAAAGAATATAAAAGAAGGATGTAAGAATGCTAAAGATGGAGACTTGGCTAAATAAATAATTCCTTTATGATTTCCTCTGTACTTTACTTCTCTTGAATGTGGGCAAATGGGAAAATACATAGCATCAGAGTCTCAAGATAGAGGTCTGGCAACCTGAACAGAGACCAAGAGAGACCAAGGTTGAGGGTTTTCATATTGAAGGAGTGGAGACAACCAACTGTTACAGGCCTGACATCCCTGATGGAGATGGACATACGAGGAGATTATGATGGAGTATTAAAGCCCAATTTATGGACTTCATGACTTATAAGAGAAGTGAATACTTTACGCAAGTGAATAGTTTACATATGTATGCTTTTCAAAATCAAATATCTAAATTCATTGAACACCATTGTTGAAGCATAACAAGTCGTTGTATCAAATAAATTTTAGTTGGACATTAAGGAGGCTTTCAACCTATTACACACTATGTAGATGTCATTCCAGACCTAGGATCAAAGAGATTCAGACTGAGAGCAACATGGCCAGATTAGATATTCAGATCTGAAAGATTAAATTTCACGTGTTTTTAGAAGGTATTCATTGGATATACAAACCAAGAAGACAACTGATGTAATTTTTCTTAAGCAGATTAGATCCTATATCCCCTATATTTTCCGGTTTTGAAATGATAACTTGCAAAGATGTTTCAGAATTTAGATGAACACTGCAGTCTTAGTCTTAGGAAATACCCACAAGATTACAGCCAGACATTTTCAACAATGCCAGGAAGATTTCTATCATAGAGAACACACACAGACACACCCATCAAAAACCATCAAAATTCTTTAATCTGAGATGCAGGACAGAATTGCAGATTGAGCTGTAATTCACACCCATCATGGATTGTCTCTTATTCAATCCTGCAAATATGCAATCCCAAATCATGTGCTTCGGACCTTCCATTATCTGCATTGGATGAATCCATTTGATAAGGCTGTTTTGGTAATCTATCCTTACTAGCTACTAGCTAATCCTCATAAAGAAACAATTATTGATGAACCCTAATTCTGAATGATAACAGAGTAATACGTAGACTGTTGACTCTTCCAATCATGACCAGACTGTTAAAGTAGTCATTTCTGGATATCTTGTTTGGTTTTTTAATATATTACCAATATAAATGATGATGATAGATGCAAATGGTTTTGTGATTTTAACAGCATTTAACATTTGCCTTTCTACTGCTGAGCTTTCTTCAGGACAATTTGCTTTATGTTATCCTATTATGTTTTACCAGAAATAATGATTTGATACCTTTTTTATTTATTCAAGAAACACATATTTCTAGTTACTGTTGCTTCTTATTCGCCTATGAAGAATTGCGAATTTGCGATATTTCCGTTCTCATTCTTGCATAGGTTATGCAGGAATATATATATATATATGAGGGCAAAGATTACTATTGTAGAGACTAAAACGGTGGTTTGTTGGTGTGTGGAACTCTGGCAATATGCTCAGAAGGTAACAATTCTATCATCCTAGATGTCAACACATACTAGCATACACTTTGATGGCTTGAATTAATGGCAAGCTTCAATTTTAACATAAATTCTGGACCTGCATTGTTCTACTCTCAAAAGTCATTTGAACAACCACTAAAATATTCATGAAGAGCAATCTATCTTCTTCTAATATCCCTCAAAGGAGTTGTCGTCAGGCAAAAAAGGGCGAACAGAAACATCCCAAAGAGGATGAAGACTTGCATGCCGTGGTTGGATAGCGATCTATATCTTGGTGAATGGCTAGAGCCTTGTGAGGAAACCTTTAATTTATACAGTGACCAATTTAACTTCATATATCTTCATAAACAAATTGAAATCTTTATCATTAACACTGATTTTAATAGGAATACTTCAACTATTGCAACATATATAACATGAAGTCTTAACAACTTTGAGACATGAGGCTTATTCCATGGTACTTCTTATATGAAAAACGACGTCATGTAATGAAATGGGAGTTGGACTTGGTACGTGGATGCTGGTGTAGCACTGGAAATTTCGTGGTCTTTCTTAAGTCTCGTTACCTCTGCTATAAGCTTTTCCCTTTTATTAAAGAATGCTAATTTGGAAATAATAATAATTTTAACCACATAGAGATTGAGTCATTTAAAGAGAATGAAAGAGAAGGTTGGGAAAGCTCAGGAACTAGACCAGGTATATGGCTTAAGAAGCTTGAAGTTGATTGCAAACAGGGAGATAAGGTTGACTGTTGTTGGAGAGTATTATGACTTTGTGTCCCTCTCATAGCATTCTGTGAATGCTAACGTTATATCTTCTTTTGCAATTGGATTTTATCCTTTTATTCCTCATTAGTCTTTCCAACATTAATCTTTCAGGCTCTTTCACAGGAGGTAATTTTTTTTGGATTATCTCAAAATATGTTTGGATTTTGGCAGACAGAGCTAGCGATGCAACTATGCTGGGCAATAGGAGAGCATGGAGGTGGTGGCATATCTCATAAAGATGCTGCCAGGGAACTGTTTGAGAGCTTGGAATTGCTTTTATATGAAAACCTTTCATCCAGGTGTTGTGCAGATCATATTTAAGTATTGGTTTCTCTTACTTATTTGTTCTCGTTTCACTTAAAACTATCACTTTTTTATTTTAAATATGGACAGTCGTCTTAGATTGAATCATGATATGGTTAGCAATTATGGAGGAGCAATTCTCAAGAGGTCTGGACAGGCAAGATTTCTATGTTTTGTGGTAACAGCCATTGCAAAGCTTGCCACATACCATCGGGAACTAACTCCTAGAGCCCGTGTTTGTTTGGCTAAGGTATGTTTTGTAACATGAACTGACTTTGGCTTTGCAAATCTTAGGATGCAATGACTAGAATTTTAGCCAAACTTTTCATCATAAATTAGACAAGCAATTACATACAAGTTAAGGGTCTGAATTTTGACTTGAACATTTAAAATCTCATCTTCATTGTTCATCAGGCATTACCAGATTAATGGAAGTTTGTTGTCAACTTTTTTTGCATACCTACAAATTTACCTGCCTATCTAGCAGGCCAGGTAGCTACCAATCTGGTTACCTGCATATTAATCATATCGATATATTATTGTGGATACATTTATGTGTCTATGTGCATATCAATACTATGTATATAAACTGGCATAAACAGACACTCATAAAGGAAACATTGACATGATGGATTTCAAACATATGTATGTATGCACAATATACAACATTTATGTGTACATTTTAATAATGGCATACAATTTCTAAAACAATGTTTAAGCGCTATTAAAAGAATGAACATTGATATAATAACAGTAACATCGAAGACAGAATGGTGAGAACAATATTAGTGCAACTGTTGTCATAATCAATTGTTTTTGTGGTGCACATGCTTGCATTTGCATAAACGTGTTTATTTGTGCATGTATATATTTGTATACATGTACTTATTCGAATGCTTACATATTGAAATATTTTATATTTATGAGTTTGTGCATATGTACATATAATTTTTTTTTTTTGTGTATGTAGATACATTTGATTAGAACCAGAGTGGCAACTAGCACCACTAAAAGAAAGTAGTTCTAATTCACCGGTGCTCAGATTGTTAAACTTATTTTTAATGTCATACATGTGACCAAGCTAACATTAAATGTTGTTGTTTAAGTAGTTGGGTGATAAACCACCATAACCATATATTTGGTGCTATATTTACCATATATTCCTTTGGAATAAAATGGATTGGCAAGATTCTATACACCATAAGCTTGGTCAAAGGGTTGAAATGTGAAGAGGTTAATAATGAAAATAATATTGTTAAAGTGAAAAAAATTTCCTTGCTCCTACAAGGGAGTTGGATACACCCAATAGGTATGCTGGCTTGGCTGTTATCTAAAATCTCACCATCACTGTCACCTCTAAACATGCTATCAGAGAATGGTGTAAGAGGGGCAGTATGATGCATTGTATGCAACAGTCTATCTTAGGTGAGCCGCATGTGTAATTATTTACTCCAGTATCTAATTCAATATCATGTTCTTTTCAAACAAAGTTCTTATTGCATGCACGCCACACCAAGCAACACTGATAAAAAAATGCAATTCAATTTTACTTGAACACCTATACTGGTCAAGACTCAACCCTGTACCCTTGTTCATTAATGTATAAACACTTGCTAAATAAACCATGATATGGAAGCCCAGTTACATGGGCCTCATAACTTGAAAATATTTTGCATGAATTGAAGGCAGGGTGAAAGTAGAAAAATAAAAGTCATAACTTGAAAATATTTTGCATGAATTGGAAGAAATGTCCATCAATAATTTCTAGATTCTTCTAGATTCATCCCTACCTACCCACTACCTGTTTTTGTCTACTGTATTAAAACGAATTTAGGATAAGGATAGCCTATTTTTTTACATTGGTTATATAGGATTGAAATGGCCCCACATGTATTACATCATGACCGTGTTACTGTGATATTTTAACAAACCACATAGTGGGATTACAACAATTGGTAATTATGCATTATCGCCTGCAAAGATTTGAACCTGGCTCTCCACATTGAGAGGCCACATTTTTAACTACCTGAGCTCATGCCATTTGACAGGACAAGGACAACCTATTAATTTCTTGATAAGTCTTTCTTTTTGGGCCATATCTATACCTTGAATATTCTAACATACCATAATCATCATCATCATTTTTTAATTCTTATTTATGTGTTAAACCTCATATCTTATTAAAATTTGTAATATTTGCTCTTGTCTTTTGAAGTCAATCTTCCTTCGAGTTTCTTTTTCCCTTTGATTTTGCTTTAGGAGTCTTTCTCTCTTCTTACCATTCCCATCAATGTTTTAATCCTCCTCAATCTCTTCCATTTTCAAGGCTATTCCTAAATTGACTTATCATCTTTACTCTGCCATGGAGAATCTAAAGTGCGAGGGATAACCTCCATACTACTTTCTTTCTTATTACATTCTTTTTTATTGCAAGGATATGATTTTCTATTATTTGAAGAGGATGGAGATGATTTGCCTAACTCATAGACACCCTCTTCCACCTTCTCTGATTTGAAAATTGACTCTAAGTCTTCCTTCTCAACTTTGGACCATTCTGAAGTCAGTCTTTCAAATTAGTTGTTCATTTAGTGTGTGCTTCTTGGTTCCTGCTAAAGTTTGCTCCAAATGAATTGTCATGGCCTTTGCCATCTGATGAGGCATGGGATTTTTCTCTGCCACATTTTTAGGAGTGGAAAATCCTTGGGCTTAAGTGTCTTCTGTTGCTGTCAGGGCCCTTGCTTTACTTTAATCTTGGGTTATGGATAGAACCTTTCACATCTTTCTCAATTGTTCTCATTTTGCAATCTCTGGACATGTGTCCAGTATCATGGCATATGCAGCACCAAATTGCAATGTTTTCATGGTGCATCTGTCGGTCCAACTTTCTTGATTCAAATTTGATAAAGCTGGAATTTGAAAATTGTTTCGAATTATCCATTGCAACATATATCCGCATTTACATAGTTACATTCCATTCCATCAATGTTAGTACCACTTGGATGAGCTCCAATAGGTTATTACCAATATTTTTTCAAATCCTCCATGTTGATAAGCTTAATAAGAAGTACAGATGGTTTGACCCACATAGGACCCCTATTGAGATTTTTTTGTCTCTATGGAAAATGTTTCACTTAATGGTCTTAGATAAAAGTCACCCTCCCCTTAGACCATGGACCTCCACCCATTACTTTGTCCTCGGCTTCCTAACTGGAGTAAACTATGAGAAAAAACATCCTTTCAAAAACAGAAGTGATAAAATACTGCAATTTCAGTGTCCATTTCCCTTGAGTCCTCTTTCAAATCTCCAGAAAACATGGCTAATGACTATTGACCCTCTACTTTTAACTACTATTATATCAATCTCAATCATCTCATCATTTATAATCACTTGCTGTCTTGATGGGGTTTTCCATAGATTTCTTTTTCGTGTTGTCCTTGACCAGCAAAAGATTACTTTCCTCATTTAGGATGTCCTAACTTCCAACTAGGGCTTACTTAAATTTTTTTACTTTAATACCTAGTTTGTTCACATGAGGGTCTTCCATTCTTTGAATTTCTCCTAAGATCTAGAGTGCCACACTAAAGGCCTGTTGCCACATTTTGCTAAGGGGTAAAAGTTTTGAAAATTTGAAAACTGCTGCATTTTTAGGGACCAGATCCTCTCCTTTCCTCCTTTCCAAGCTGTCAGTCCAGGCGATCTTCAGGATTGCATTTTTCAGGTGTTGGTAGGTTCAGTTTGTGTTTCAAGATCAAGTTCTCAGTTTTCAGCAAGCTCCGGCGAAGTCTGGGAAAGGCCCGAAAAATTCTAAGGCAGGAGCACTCCCGGGTCGCACTCTTTTTGAGCGATTCCGGGAGTCGCTCCACTCCTGCGGCGATTCCCAGCTTCGCCCCGTTCCCAGGCGACTTCCGTCAGCATCCAGTAGCGACAAGCGGTGGCAGAGAAAGGTCAAAAATCCTCTAAGGCATGGCTTTCCCGCGAGTCGCTCCATTCTGGAGCGACTCCCGTCCTCGCCGCACTCCTCCAGCGACCGCCGGCAAGATTGAAAACAGAAAAATGGCTAAGGCAGGGTCGCCCGAAGTTCGCTCCTTTTTTGAGCGATTCCGGGAGTCGCCCCTCACCTTTGGCGATTCCCGACGTCGTTCTCTCCCCGGGCGACCCTCGACACCACCGGAGATCGACACTCGCTAAGGCATTGGCCATGGCCGAAGATCGCTCCCTTGGCGAGCGAACCCCGCAGTCGCTCTGTTTGCCCGGCGACTCCCGTCATCGCTGCAATTTTCGGCGAACCGCGGCAGGAGGTTTAAAAATGTCTAAGGCTGGGGCCCATGAGTCGCTCCATTTCGGAGCGACTCCCGTCGTCGCCGCGCCCATAGAGCGATTCCCGTCATCGCACCATTCCTCGGCGAACGACGGGATAAAAGGTTGAAAATGTCTAAGGCAGGAGGCCCGAGGTCGCTCCATTCTGGAGCGACTCCCGTCGTCGCCACAGCAGCTCAACGACTCTCGGGTTCGCCATGGTTTCCCGCGATCGCTCGCCGGCCAATGCAAAAATGAAAAATGTCTAAGGCGGGGAGCCCGCGCCGGAGTTCGCTCCACCCAGCAGCGACTCCCGGGATCGCTCCTCTTCTAGGTGCGACTCCCGGGTTCGCTCCATCCAGGAGCGACTCTCGTCGTCGCTCATCCCACCCAGCGAACCGCGGCATGTTTTCCAAAGCATTCCCCCATCTTTGCTTCTCCAAATTCGCTCCAATCCGGAGCGACTCTCCGCCTCGCTTCTGTGCATCTGCGACTTTCAGCTCCAATGTAGGGTTTTGCGACCCTTAGCAGTTTTTCAAGCAGACTCAGAGGACGGAGGTAGGTGGCCTGTCAGACTGCATTAATGGAGCGCCAACTCAGTTTTTCCCCCAAGACGTCTTGTCAAGAGCTCTTAAACATCCCAAGGGGCAGATTGTACCTGCAGCATTGAAGAGACGTCTCTTCTCAACTACCAGACCTGTCCGGAACCGTACCAAACTCAGGAGAATCATGTGGCAGGTACGCTCACGGCCAGTAAGGGTCAAATCTCAACAGCTGTCACAGTTTTGGGATTTTGTGCTTCAATGTAATTTGGGGGGAAAATTCTGCTATAAATAGCAGTCGACTTTCATTGTAAAAGGGGGGGAACATATTGCTAAGAAAGCTGCTGTAATCAAACATTTTGCTTCAATACAAGGCATCCTTGGCTCTGACTCTTGTCTCTTTCTTTTATGCTGCCTTCTGCAAGTATTTCTGCTTCATGTTCATTTATTTTTCTGATTGCTGTAATTCTGCACTCTGGATTAGGGCATTGGACATTAAGTGAATCTGGAATTCTGGTTGAAGGATACATAGAAAGGAATCGCAGTGTTAGTTTCTGTTACATGCTTTGTTTTGATTGTTGTTGGTTTGGGTATTAGTTAGTGATTGTGCTGCTTGTTCTTCCCCACCACTATTGCAATGCCATTTACATTTCTTTCTGCATTTTTCAATCTCTTTCCAGTTCTCTTATCTCAAACCCCAGTAGTGTAGTATAGGAGCCGGCCTTCTCCGGAGATTGGCACGGAAGGCATCCCTTCCTTCCGGCCTTTCAATCTGTTGGGCGGGTCTAGGGCGCAAAAGACCAAATCCTTTCCTAAGTGGCAGATTCGTAACCAACAGTTTCTCTGGCACGCCCGGTGGGACAAGAAGTGTTCCACCTCATAAGCAGTATTGAAGAAATGATGTTCGCTTCAGTGCTGTCGAATCTGAACATCTGGCGACTCTGTTGAACTCGGATACTCTCCAAATCTCGAAGACCAGTCCAAGAAAATCCTGTCTTCATGCGTACGAGATGGAGAGTTAGAAACGCTGAAGAAGATCCCGAGTACTACGAGCTTGACATCAGTGCCTTCGGAGAGCGTCCTAGGCTGATCAGGTCGAATATTCCTCTGGACGAAGCGCCATCGCAGGAGGCCGTAGTTGACGAACAAGACCCAACGTCCAATAGTACTGCAACCAGCTACCCTCCGAATCCTCCGAACTCTCCGAACTATCAAGGGGCTCTTGTACACCCAGCCCAGCTGCTGCTGCCGCCATTGCCGCCTCCCAATCAGTCGAATCCGAGCGCGAATATGGCAAACCCACCACCAAATCAGAATCAGCAGCAGAATCAACAACAAAATCAACCGCCTACGAGCTATTTCCAGCCTGGGATTCCGCAGGACCGCTGAACCTAGCCGGCCAAGCTCAGGTTCCAACCGCCGCCTTGAAGGCCATACCCACGTACGACGGTACTGGGAAGACGACCTATGAGCACATTCAAGACATTGTTGCCCTGGCCGCGCTTCACAGCATCACCGATGAAAGTGTCATGGTCCGGTTGTTGGCCCTGTCTCTGCGCGGAAAGCTCCTATATTGGTATAGATCCTTGCCGCCTGGCACTATCACCGGATGGGATCAGTTGGCGGGGCAACTAGTGAAAGGATTCAATGAGTCCGCAGATCCGTCATCTTTGTTGTATCAGTTCACGACCATCCAACGACACCCGCAAGAGGAGATAGCGGATTTTAACGTAAGGTTCGCAAGGTCCTGGCAAAGGGTGCCCGCCGAACTACGGCCGACCGCCGGGCAAGCTGCCTACTATTACCTCAGATCCTTCAACTCGGACATCAGTATGATCATTAAGTTCTCCAACGTCAACACTTTCCCCGAGTTGTACGAGTTGGCTCAAAAAGCGGAGCTGGATTTGATTGCCATTGGTAAACTTCCGCCTAGGATGCCGATGCCGATTTTCCCCGATTTCCCTCAATCACAGTATCCTAGTGCCTCTGCCCAACCACCTTCTACGTCTTCCACATACCAGATTCCATCATGGAATCCAAATCCCGCACCAGTGGTCTCTCAATTCTTCGCTCCCCAAGTACATTTTCCCACTCTACAGGCGCCACAACTTCCATCTCCTCCGCAGTATCCAACACTCCCTGCTCCTCCACAATACCCGGCATTACCCCCGGCCCCACCGTTGGCGCCATTGCCTCCACCAGCCCCATCGGCGCCTCCAGCCGTTGATGTGCAGGCTAAGATGCTGCAAGAAGTACAGACTCTTGCTTCTGTCTACCGAACGCTGTCCAACGACATGGCTGTTATGAAGAAGAAGCAGGCTCAGCAAGAGTTCATACCTAGGAGACCCTATCCTCCTCCGACGCTTACAAGAGACCAAGCGGCTCAAGCCAATAGACCTCCCGCGAGGAATGCTGCTATCAATGAAGAGCCGAGCACTTCAGACTACGTGCACTGGTGCTCCACATGCAATGACCCTCACGGGGAAGACAACTGTATGCTTCATCAGCACTATGCCCAAACGCTGGCAAGCAGCAGCCCGGGTGATCAGATTAACATGATTAGGGAGGCAGATCGCAATTTCGCGGTCTCAGAGGAGGAGCAAGTGTCGATTCTGACCAAAGATGGTAAAAAGCCGATCGAGGTGGATGCGGCTCACATGCAACCTTTGAAGGTGTACACCCGACGGGAAAAGGAGCAACCTCGGGCAAAAGCCCCTGACAAAGGCCCTTCGCCCCCGCCGGCAAAAGAGAAGACATTCCCGGCAAAAGCTCCAGCGGCGCAACCTCAGGGTGAAACCAAGGAGCAGGCAAGAGAGAAGCTCAAGTACCCGTCGTTGACGAAGCGGCAAAGGGTTGAGGCCACGCAGCAGTACCGCACCAAGTACGAAGCCGCGAAGGAGACAGAAGTATCCACTTCTTCGGCCTACAACATTGTTGATGAACTCAAGAAGACCCCGGCCAAGATAAGCATGTACGATGCCCTGCAACTCCCCGGGCAGGTAGATCTGTTGCAGGAGTCTCTAAAATCTGTCAAAGGAGGGAAGCCGACACAACCTGTGTTAGCTCAGCCCTTGACTACTTCAATCACGGGGAAAAACAGGCCACCGCCGTTTTACTTGTCTCTACGGATGGAGGGGTGTGTGGTGCACAATTGCATGATTGATTCCGACGCATCAACCACCGTCATGCCAAGGGCAGTCTGCGAGGAGATCGGCATGGAATACACGCGGAGCAGCCAAGGTGTCCTTCAACTAGATGGCACTCCTGTGAAAACGGTGGGCGTCATTAAAGATATCCCTATCCAGCTGCACAAGGCGCCTCAGATTGTCGTGATTCAAGAGGTTGTGGTCGTTGACCTGGAACCCTACTTCGGCATGTGCCTCTCGAGGGAGTTCACCGCCAAGCTGGGTGGATATCTTTCCCTTGACTACTCACATATGGAGGTCCCCTTCAAAGGGAGGAAAGTGAAGATCTACAATGAAAAACCCTCCACCTTCCTTGTTGAGAGAATACCAGAAGAGGGACAGCAGGATGAATCAGTGCACCTGATGACGGAGCAGTTGGAAGAAGTGGACATAGTGGAGGAAACCATAGAGAAGTTGCGAGCGGAAGATGAGTTCTCCTTGCTTGATTTCAACGCCATGATTGAATCGGACATAGGCTGCTATTCTATCACCCAGCCTGAGAAGCCAGAGGAGACAGTGAAAGAAAACAAAGGCCCTGCCCCGAATGAGTTGTGGAAGCTGTACTTTGACGGCGCCCGATGCAAAAACGGCGTCGGGGCAGGGGTTCTTCTAGTTTCACCCTCGGGAGAGCAGAAAGATTATTGCTATAGGCTGGCCTGGAGTTGCACCAACAATGCGGCAGAGTACGAAGCCCTGTGCTTAGGGTTGAAAAAGGTAGAGAAATTGGGGATCAAGCAGTTACAAATCTTTGGAGATTCGGAGCTAGTATGCAAGCAAATCACCAACAAGTGCATCTCAAAGAAGCACTATCTCAAGGCGTACCGCAATAGGGTCTAGGACTTGATGGAATCGTTCGAGGCCCTCAATGTTCAAGCCATCTCCTGCGAGAAAAACAAACACGCAGACGTCTTAGCGTCTATCGGAGCCAGATACTCCTCGGCTGATGACATGATGCAGAAGCCTAAGGCGGTAAGAACCATTTACAAGCCTTCTGTGCCTGATAAGGACACCCACTAGCAGGTGTTCGATAGTGACGAGCAAATCGTCAATTTTTTAATTCATGAAGCTAGTACTATTGAAGGTAGAGACCCTGATGACGAGGAGTATGAGGGGTTGATACAGTTGAAGAATAATCACGTCCCGAAAGGACTGATTACTTTGGAAAGTCTATTTGATCAGAATGATAGAGCGATATCTCACCGGATCAAAGTGGACGCCAAGCAGTACAAAGACCTGGAGCTCGAGCCCGACAAAGTGATAAAAGTTGGGACAGACTGTACTCCAGAGGAATTGGACCAGATTCGGGCCTTGTGCAAAAGGTACCCGGACATTGTGGCCTGGTGTTATCAAGATTTGAAGGGGTACGACAGAGAAATCATCCAGCATACCATAGAGCTGGAGGAAGGGGTCAGACCCTGCAGACAGAAACAGAGGCCAGTCAACCCAAAAATAGAGGTTCTCATGAGAGCCGAACTCTTGAAGATGCTAGAGGCAAAAATCATCTATCCCATCAAGCATTCTTCTTGGGTCGCAAATCTGGTCCCTGTCAGGAAGAAGAACGGGGATATCCGCCTCTGTGTTGATTTCCGCAACCTGAATCAGGCCTCACTAAAGGACCATTACCCGCTCCCACAAATCGATCAGATTCTCCATGTGGTCGCAGGAGCTCAACGATTCTCTCTCCTAGATGGCTTCTCTGGCTACAATCAGATCTGGGTGAAGAGATGAGGATCAACACAAGACGGCGTTCACCACCAAATGGGGGACGTTTGCCTATCAGCGCATGCCCTTCGGCCTATCCAATGCGGGGGCCACATTCCAGAGAGCCATGGATATTGCATTCCGTGAGTTGTTGAACAAAATTATTGTCATCTATTTGGATGACATGACTGTATTTTCGCACAAGAGAGAAGAACATGCCTCTCACCTGCAGCAAGTGTTTGAAAGATGTCGGGAATTCGGCATATCTATTAATCCCAAGAAGTCTGTCTTTGCGGTGAAGGAAGGGAAACTGCTAGGCCATGTCATTTCTGAAAAGGGGCTTGCAGTTGACCCTGACAGAGCAGAGGCTCTTCTCAAACTTCCAATCCCAGTAAACAAGAAAGGGCTGCAGTCTTTCTTCGGCCAGATTAACTTCGTGAGAAAGTTCGTGCCCGATTTTGCTCAAGTCATTAAGCCAATGGCCGAACTTCTGAAGAAAGATGCCGAGTTCGTCTGGACTGAGGAGAGAAAGAAGGCATTTGAGGAGATCAAGGCTAGGATTGCCCAGGCGCCTGTGCTGGTTAACCCAGATTATTCTAAAGATTTCATCCTATACGCAGTTGGAGAGCCTGAAAGCTACGCAGCGGTCCTAACGCAGAAAGGAGATGATGGCGAAGAGCGGCCGATAGCCTTCTTGAGCCAGGTGATCCAGCCACACGAGGAAAGATACAACTTCATTGAGCGCCAAGTACACGCAGTCATGAGGTCCTTGAAGAAGTTTAGGCACTTTGTCTCCCAGAGCAAGACGACAGTGTTTGTTGTCCACCCAGATGTCAGAAGTTTTATCATCCAGGGAGAACTGGGTAACAAAAGGGCTGGCTGGATCGCCAAAATTCAGGAGTTTGATATAGAGGTTCGACCCACCAAGCTAATCCGAGGTCGGGCATTGTGCCAAGAGCTAGCAAGGAGTGCTGCCGCGGAAGTAGCCGCCTGTCAGTGGGAGGACCCGATACTAGAAGGCAACTTCGCCAATTCCTCAGCAGAGGACAGCGACTGGACCGATGAGATAATTTGGTATTTCAACACTGGGAGATGTCCAGATCGTCTTAATGCCTCACAGAGGAGGAGATTCAAGCTCCAAGCCTTGAAGTATGTGTTGCGCCCCGAGGGGCTATTTTTCAAAAATATTGATAGCGTTCTCTTGCGATGCGTCAAGGGCACAGAGAAACAGAAGGTCCTCGATGAATTCCATTCAGGAATGTCAGGAGGACATCTCTCAGGAAGGCCTACGGCCTTGAAAATGATAAGGGCAGGCTACTATTGGCCTACCATGTTTGCGGATGCCTTTGCGGTCTGCCAGAAATGTGAGAAGTGTCAGAGGTTCGCTGGCCGAAATAAGAACGCACCAATGCCCCTCCAACCGATCCAGGTTGAAGCTCCCTTCCAGCAATGGGGCTTAGACTTTATCGGAGTGATATCGCCAAATTCCTCGGCGGGGCATAAGTATATCTTAACTGCCACCGATTATTTCACCCGGTGGGCCGAAGCAGTGCCTACAAAGCATGCCGACCAGGAGACGGTCATCGCCTTCCTGGAAAGCCTGATAACCCGCTTCGGGATCCCAGAAGCAATCGTGACAGACAATGGTCCGGGGTTCGTGGGTGCCAAACTCACCGAGTTCGCCTACAAGTATGGAATTTACCTTAAGGCGTCCTCCAATTACTACCCGTAGGGAAACGGCCTAGCCGAATCCACAAATAAGAATCTGATAAAGATCATAAAGAGGACCCTGGAGAGGAACAAAAGATCCTGGCACTTGCACCTGGACCAAGCACTATGGGCAGACCGCATCTCTATTAAAAAATCTATCAGAACATCGCCATATGCGCTGGTTTACGGGAAGGAGGTTGTTTTGCCCACCCATGTCGAGATGCCCGCACTTTGGCTGTTAGATGATGAAAAGGGCAACCTGGATCCCATTGATGCTAGGCTAGCTCAGCTTTTGCAGCTAGAAGAAGAACGAGAAAAGGCTTATGAAGCTTTTATGAAGCACACGGAGACCACCCGAAATTGGTTTGCAAAAGGGACTACAACCAGGGTCTTCAAGGTCGGGGATCTAGTGTTGAAATGGGATTCATGGAAGGCGAAACCAGGGAACCACGACAAGTTTGATGCCTTCTGGGAAGGCCCCTTTCAGGTTGCCCGGGTTAACCAGTTCAACTCATTCGTGTTGCGGGACATGGAGGGCCAGATCCTCCCCATACCAGTCAATGGCCTTCATCTGAAGGCCTATCACCACTAAGAGATATCAGGAGGTTCCCCTGTGTACATAGTTTTATTTCTGCAGTTTTAATTTGTTTTTCTGAATGTAAATATGCTTTTCAGTAGATGTAATTTCCTGCTTTAAGCCCAGGCGTTCGGCTTTCAAGTCGAGCATTTTTGTTCTAAGAAAATGCAGAGCCAAGTTTCTCACGCAGAAGATGGCCCCTGTTAGCAGAACAACAAAGCAAGGTTCGCAGGTTCCTAAGGCGGAAGCGATTAGGAGGATCAGAGAAATTTGAAAATTTCACTAAGTACCTGTGCAGTAAAATCTGCCGAAGTTCGCCCAAATAGGCCAGCGATGACAGGGTTCGCAGCGGGTTCGAGCGAACTCCAGATGTGTTCAGGAGGCCAGGGGCTCCAATCGACTAAGGTTCACTCGACCGAAAGAAAGCATGAGGTGAAAAATCAGGAAGAGGGTCGCTCAATTTTTGAGCGACTCCAGTAATCGCACGAGTTCTAGAGAAAAAAAGGGCTTTGCAAGGCGCGGCAGCGAGGAAGAGGCAAAAGGATGAAAAATCGTCCAACTCCCATAGGAACCGAAAGTCGCTCAGACTTTCAGCGATTCCGGGAATCGCCCTAAGTTTTGAGCGAAACTGGGAATCGCCCAACCCACAAGCGAAATACGGCCAAACTTCAAAAGCGAAGAAATTTACTAAGTTCAGGAACGCGCCCGAGGTCGCTCCACACCAAAGCGATTCTGGGAATCGCTCGTAGCATTCAGCGAACCCTAGGGAGATGCCAAATTGGGGCTAAGGTTGAAGAAGTCGAAGGTTCGCTCGAATCCTACGCGAAGATGAGAATCGCTCGTGCCTTCAAGCGATTCTGGGAATCGCACAAGTGCAGTGCGAACTACGGGAGCTTCTAGCGCCAGAAACAAGTAAGAAATTTTGAAAAATTTATTGAGTCTCGAAGCAATGCCGAAGGTCGCTCAGATTTTGAGCGAACCCGGGACTCGCTCATGCTTCCCGGCGACGCCGAGGATCGCCCCATTTTGAAGCGATATCCGGCCAGGCCCAAAAGCGCTAAAATTGTCTAAGTCCGAAGAGGGCGCTCAAACTCGCTCCACTGGCGAGCAATTCTGGGAATCGCCCAGGTTTCCCAACGATGACGGGTATCGCTCAACTTTTGAGCGAACCCTGGGTAAGGTGGAACCTAGTCCCCGGACAACGGTCGCTCACACCAAAGATCGCTAAATTTTCACGCGAAGCTGGAAGTCGCATAAGGTATTGGGCGATAACAGGGATCGCTGAGCAGGATGGCGACTTCAGGGGCGAGAAGTTTAAGTTTTTTTCTAAGTGTTTCAAACGACGGTCGCTCGCCCAAGGTACCCGTGCCAAAAGTCGCTCAGTTCCTGAGCGATTCCGAGAATCGCCCTCAGCCTTCGGCGAACCTCGTCCCATGCAGTCTCCAGCCGCAGCGAACCTTGGGATGCGCGTCAAAAGTGGCGGCAGGTTATGTTTTCGAGGTGCACGTTATAAAGGAGGATATTTGCACGCATTTCTAAGCAGATTTTCAAAAGAAAAGGACGAGCCTTGGGATCGGCAATCGAGGAGTTGCGCCTCCAAAGGAGATCCTGCGCACGCCCACCAAAGGATAACGGCTGCGCCCACCAACTCCGTGCGCCCTGCATTAAACTCAGGCATTCGCCATTAATGGCTAACCTCATGCCCACCCCCATAAAAAGCTCAGTTGCCCAGTTCGCTCTACCAGCTAAACCTGAATTCACTCCGACGAGCTGCGCCAGAAGCCAAATTCAGAGCTTTTTACCAGCGAACAGCAGCATACCCAAATTCTTTCATCGCCATGGGTAAGACAAGCACTGAGGAGAAGGGTAAAGCACCCAGACAAGCATCTTCAGGCACACCAGAAAGTGGAAAAAAGAAAGCCGAAGCTGGGAAAGAAAGGAAGGATAAGGGAAAAGAGAAGGCGCCAACAGCGACGACAGGGCAGAAAGCTGGACCAGGGCCGGCAAAAGTGGTCGTTCAACCGCCTGTAGATAATTGGATAAAGTACAGGGATGGCACCTACTCTCAGAGCATCGAGCAGCTGCGACGCACTATTGATGACTGGCGGGGGAAAGTTCCTGCCTCACATCCCTACGCTGCAGCTTACCACTCGCACCTGTACTGGTTCTTATGCCCACCGGTGCACAATTGTCCGGAATTGATAGCAGCAATTGCCCAATACTACAAGCCGAGCACCAGGCAAGTCCGGGACCATGAGGGAAAAGTCCTGTTCTCGCTTTTCTCCGACACTGTCCAGATGGCCTTCGCGCCTAATCAGTTGCCGGAAACAGACTATACCATCAGATACATCAACCTCAACGAGCAGGCTGGCAGGTATACGGACAATCCGAAGATGCGGCTCTTCATGGAGTCTCAGCTGCACGACCCGCTACCGCCCAAGCATTTGCCAACGCTGCCTATGCCCCTAAGGAACTTCAAGAGCACGGGCATTTATACTATGTTGGCCTGGGTCTTGGGAAATAGCACGAACGCTGTAGTCTTCCCCTACCAAGTCGCCATTGCAGAATGTATTTTGCACGGGGAATTCTACGACCCCAGCGCCATGGGACCAAAAACTAAACCAGTGTTCTTTGACTGGGCAGATTGTATAGCGCGTGGTATACATTCACGCCTGCAGGACCTGATAGAAGGAAAATCTCAATCCTTCAGGCAGTGTTCATTCCTGGCCTGGCTCTTTCTCTTCCATATGCACAACAAGTTGAAGGCAGTTCCTGTTCAGCGCACAGACAAGGAGGGCGCGCGACTCCCAGTGTACCAGTGGACCCGGATGTTGTTGAAAAAGGAGTCATACTACAAGTTTAACAAGGCATTCCTAGGCCCTGCCCTAGCGCTCCTTCATGGCTCTTGCCCGCGTGTCCCCCGCCAGATGAGAGACAAAGTGATACGACGTAACCTGGGCGACACTTTCCGATTAACGCAGGGGTTCGTCATCAGAATTTTCGGGTTCACAGGCAAACCCTTCCTCCTGCCATATTATACCACGGAGTACTTGTTCGCCCTGGAGGCAGCACGACAGATGGACTACACCGACCAGAACTACGGCCAGGGGAGGAAATGGGGGCACATTTTCGAGTTCCCGATCACATGGGGAGAAATTGAGGTTAACGCAACCGGGCAGAATGAATTCCTAGCGGCCACGCTCTTAAGCTTCGGCTTGGTTGAGCTTCCCCAACGATGGATGTATGATCCCCTCGACATAATAAAAAATTTCACAGAGATGAAAAGTTTCCACGCCTGTCCCCGCCCAGAGATCATGGGAGAACGAAACAATCCGTCGGGGGGAGATCTTGAATGGAACATAGAGGAGATGCGGTCTTTTCCACCGTGGCACGACTTCTATCATGTGGAGGCAGAATATGACCCGGTCAATAACAAAGCCCACTCTCTGGAATCCAAAACCTACAAAAGGATGGTGCCTAAATTGCAGAATATGGGTTGGAAACCAGAGAAGATTGCAGAATGGTGGGTCATGAGAGCCCACACCAAGAAGGAGACGTCCGAAAAGGTCCTCGCTGGCGACCATCAGTTCTCCGCGCTTTACGATGATCACCATGCCACGTGGCGGCCCATCATATTCAGGGATCTCGTGCCTCTAGGCACCCAGGGCCTACAAAAGGCACAAGCCCCACCCAAACAACCACTCACATTAGGCGGAGGAGCCAGCAGTGGGGTGAAGAAGAGTCAAACGACCGAGCCCAAGGCACAACAACCATCCGAGAAGCAGCAAGAATCATCGAAACGGCCGATTGAGGCAGCGCAGGCGACTCAGACGCCTCCGAAGAAAAAGGTGAAGGTCACAATTAAAAAGCCCAAGGCTCCTTCGGGAGAGGCCACCGGCCCAACACCTAGTGCACCCACCCCAGCCGCTGCCCAGGAAAAGGAGGCCACGCCTCAGAAGAAGAAGAGGGCTGAAAAACCTAAGGAGCAGAAGGCCGCGCCTACGAAAGAGGTTGTGCAGCAGGCAGAGGTTGCGCCACAGAAGAAGAAGGTTACCCCCACGGTCCCCCTCACGGAAGTTATCACTCTAGAGGAAGACACCCCACCGGAGGAGGATGAATGGGTGACTCAGATCTTCAACACGCCAGCTCGAGCCGAGCACGCAGGTACGCATCCCCTTTTCCTCTCTCAATCTTCTGAATCATTGGCCGCGGCACCGTCTTCCACCACTGCTGAACCCATCCTCGCTGCCGTTCCTTTAGGCAGCGAATCAGCATCCGCCATTCCCCTTGCAGTATCTCACCCTGTCCTCGAAGAAGCCCAGCCTTCCACCACCACTCAGCACGACCAGCAGGCGTTCAACCTATTTTCCTCAGACCCCAACGCATTCGAAGCCCTCGCCCATACCCAGCCAGGTGCCGCTGTCGCAGATCCACCACATTCATCCCATCTCGCATCCTCAGCTGGTACATTGATTGAAAACCCGTCCTCTAGTCTTGATAACCCTCCCGCCTCTGCTCAAATCGAAACATCCCCAAAGGCGACTGAGTTCCCAAGCTCCGCTTCCCCCCATCTGTTTGCAGAAGAACATATGCCTCAGCAAGATCTGTCTCTGATCAAGCCCTTGTTTGGAGGAATGGAGCTCATTGAGCAGGAACTAGAGATAATGGAGGATCACCCCGTAGCAGCCCAAGCAGAGCAGAGCTCCTACCGATGGATCCAAAGCGTTAGGAAAAGAAAAGCCGAGGAGCCTGCCGGAGTGGAGAAGCGCGCCAGGTTTGACCTGGATAACATGGTGTTGCACAAAGAGAAGAGGGTTCCCAAGGTTAAGAAGCCCCTGAAAGACATGACCCCCGATGACTATACCTACCACCGTGTAGCCAAGGATCTGAACAATATCAGTGTGGAAAACGAGGTGGGGGCCATTCATCTGAGAGCAGATACGCTCTATGTGCATCATCACCAGTTGAAGGAGCGCTACTACAATGTGGAGAATGAAAAGCTGAAGCTGCAAGAGGAGATGGCGAAAATGCAGGCCCAGCTAGACGACTCCAGGAACGAAGCTGAGCAGCTGAGGCAGCAAGTGGCAGCTCTGGAGAAGGAGGTGACTGATCAAAAAGAGGCTGCAGAACGCCGAACCAGGGAAGGAGAGGAGGCACAGGCCAGGATTGTCGAGTTAGAGGGCCAACTTCAAGTAGCCCAGCAGCAGCTGGAGGAAAGGGCTGCACAGGTTGAGGTCTTCTCAAGAGACCGAGTCAAAGAAATCCGCGTTGGCCTGCTAAAAAATTTCAGAACCCGAACCTCCAGATCCCTCTCGGTTCTTATGTTTGTGTGCGAAGTTAAGGAAGTATCTGCCCAGGGTAAGCTTGTGGTAGAGGAGGCCGAACGACAAGCAGAGCGTTGGCTCGTCTTGGCTGTCAAAGTTGAAAGCTATGAGCGCAAAGACCTCCAAATTCCCCCTATGACTCAGATTGCCCTTGATTGGGCCGCTGCAAGGGCAACCTTGCATTCTTATTTTGAAAAATTGGAAAAAATTCGGAAGGCCAGGAGATTGTTGGACACACTGGAGAAGGAGAGAAGCATCTGCCTGGCACCTTTTCAGACTCTTACGTCGCTGGGATTTCCCAGCTTCACAGACGACAGCGGAAACTGCCTGCCTAGGGAGGAGCTGAAGCTGGCCTGGGATGCCTTCAAAGAGGACACTACGGAGATTGACAACTGGGCAGACCCAATCCTAGAGGCGCAGGTAACACAGTTGATATCCAGGTTCTGCCAGATTAGCGCCTGCCTCGCTGATTTGAGTGAGAGGGTCAGCCAGGTTGATATGCTTCAAGTTGAAACCTTCAGGCGCATGATAAAGGACATCCGCGATCTCGAGCCCTTCCAGGAGGAGGCCTGGACTCAGGTTCAGGCTACTTGTGAGCGCATTCGCGACCGCCTTGCTTCCCCAGATACCAACCCAGAGCAAGAAGGAGAGGAAGAAGGCGAGGAGCAGTCGAAGAGGAAACGGAGGAAGGAGAAACAGAGGAGGAATCTGCTGACGACAGTGGTGAAGAAGAAGAGCAGCAAAAAGAAGCAGGGACCGGGGGTGACTCTGGGCCCAAAGGATGAAGGCATGGGTCCTTGCATCGAGGCGAGCTCGATACCCCGCGAGCCGCCAGGAATGTTGCCACATTTTGCTAAGGGGTAAAAGTTTTGAAAATTTGAAAACTGCTGCATTTTTAGGGACCAGATCCTCTCCTTTCCTCCTTTCCAAGCTGTAAGTCCGAGCGATCTTTAGGATTGCATTTTTCAGGTGTTGGTAGGTTCAGTTTTTGTTTCAAGATCAAGTTCTCAATTTTCAGCAAGCTCCGGCGAAGTCTGGGAAAGGCCCGAAAAATTCTAAGGTAGGAGCACTCACGGGTCGCACTCTTTTTGAGCGATTTCGGGAGTCGCTCCACTCTTGTGGCGATTCCCAGCTTCGCCCCGTTCCCAGGCGACTTCCGTCAGCATCCAATAGCGGCGAGCGGTGGCAGAGAAAGGTCAAAAATCCTCTAAGGCATGGCTTTCCCGCGAGTCGCTCCATTCTAGAGCGACTCCCGTCCTCGCCGCACTCCTCCAGCGACCGCCGGCAAGATTGAAAAACAAAAAAGTGGCTAAGGCAAGGTTGCCCGAAGTTCGCTCCTTTTATGAGTGATTCCGGGAGTCGCCCCTCACCTTTGGCGATTCCCGGTGTCGTTCTCTCTCCTCGAGCGACCCTCAACACCACCGGCCACCGGCACTCTAAGGCATTGGCCGTTGTCGAAGATCGCTCCCCTGGCGAGCGAACCTCGTAGTCGCTCTGTTTGTCCAGCGACACCCGCCATCGCTACAATTTTTGGTGAACCACGGCAGAAGGAGGTTTAAAAATGTCTAAGGTTGGGGCCCACGGGTCGTTCCATTTTGGAGCGACTCCCGTCGTCGCCGCAACAGCTTAGCGACTCCCGGGTTCGCCATGGTCTCCTGCGATCGCTCGCCGGCCAATGCAAAAATGAAAAATGTCTAAGTCGGGGAGCCTGCGCCGGAGTTCGCTCCACCCAACAGCGACTCCCGGGATCGCTCCTCTTTTGGTGCGACTCCCGAGTTCGCTCCATCCAGCGGCGACTCTCGTCGTCGCTCATCCAATCTAGCGAACCGCGACATGTTTCCCAAGGCTTTCCCCCAACTTTGCTTCTCAAAATTCGCTCCAATCCGGAGCGACTCTCCGCCTCGCTTCCGTGCATCTGCGACTTTCAGCCCCAGTGTAGGATTTTGCGACCCTTAGCAGTTCTTTAAGCGGACTCTGAAGGACGGAGGTAGGTGGCCTGTAAGACTGCATTAATGGAGCGCCAACTCAGTTTTTACCCCCAGGACGTCTTGTCAAGAGCCCTTAAACATCCCAAAGGGCAGATTGTACCCGCAACATTGAAGAGACGTCTCTTCTCAACTACCAGACCTGTCCAAAACCGTACCAAACTCAAGAGAATCATGTGGCAGGTACGCTCACGGCCAGTAAGGGTCAAATCTCAGCAGCTGTCACAGTTTTGGGATTTTGTGCTTCAATGTAATTTGGGGGGAAAATTCTGCTATAAATAGCAGTGGACTTTCATTGTAAAAGGGGGGGAACATATTGCTAAAAGAGCTGTTGTAATCAAACATTTGCTTCAATACAAAGCATCCTTGGCTCTAACTCTTGTCTCTTTCTTTTATGCTGCCTTCTGCAAGTATTTCTGCTTCATGTTCATTTATTTTTCTGATTGCTGTAATTCTGCACTCTGGATTAGGGCATTGGACATTAAGTGAATCTGGAATTCTGGCTGAAGGATACATAGGAAGGAATCGCAGTGTTAGTTTATGTTACATGCTTTGTTTTGATTGTTGTTGGTTTGGGTATTAGTTAGTGATTGTGTTGCTTGTTCTTCCCCACCACTATTGCAATGCCATTTACATTTCTTTCTGCATTTTTCAATCTCTTTCCAGTTCTCTTATCTCAAACCCCAGTAGTGTAGTATAGGAGCCGGCCTTCTCCGGAGATTGGCACGGAAGGCATCTCTTCCTTCCGGCCTTTCAATCTGTTGGGCGGGTCTAGGGCGCAAAAGACCAAATCCTTTCCTAGTGGCAGATTCGTAACCAACAAGGCCAAATGTGAGTCATGCACTTTGCTTGCAGTTGCTCCCAGCTCGCATTCTGCTCACACTCTGTTCACACTCCGCTTGCACTCGCTCTGTCCTCGCACTCCGCTTCCACTTGCTCTGTCCTCGTACTCCGCTTGCACTCACTCTATGCTTGCTCTCCGTTTGCATTAAACTAGTTGTTTGAGGCTTTTGGATCCACGACTTGAACTTATAATTGTCCCAATTTTTTGATTCCACATACTGGCTCCATCATTAGGGCTGTGTGCTTATGTATTACCTGAGGAAATAAGGCTTGAAGGTTTTCAGAAGTTAAAACTTATTTATTATTTTTTACGTTAGTTATATGGGATTGAAACGCCCCCACCCATATTACTTCATGAGGTATTATAACAATTTGGCAACTATGCTTGTATCACTTGGCAAGATTTGAACTTGGGTCTCCTCCTTGAAAATCGAGGAATTAAACTGGTTGAGATCATGCCATTTGTTAGAAGTTGAAACATATTTGTGTGCTAACCTTTTCAGAATTTTATTGGGGCATAAAATCATGTCACTGCTGTTTTGAAGAAGAGTGCTAGGAATTTTTCTTTTTTTTTGCTCATTTTCAAAGCTCAGAATTGCTGCTGCAATTGCAGATGGTTAAAAGGTGCCCTAGATGCTAAATTTCAAATGCTATGAAAAATAATTTTCTCATTTTCGTAGTCAGTTTTTTCCCCTTACATGCTACACAAATACAATAGAGTAAATTTGTAATGTCATGAAGACCATCTTTGATTTTACATGGTCAAGATGTCCAGTGTTCTGCATACAGCCCTGCATCTAGATTAGCTGTCAATTACACTGCTTGGGGTTAGCCTGAAATGCATATAACAGTACAATTTGCGGTTGAACCACTAGTAAATTTGGAATAAATACAGACTTCTCTTGGCAAAGTTGGTTACTATGAAAGGTTCATCAATAATGATCAGATTCCTATTTCATGAACAAATAAGAATGAAACACCATTTAAGTGAGAGGTTAGGAACACGAGAATTTTCAAGCCCTTAGACTTTTACTCATGAGTGGCACTCTTTTTTATAAAACTTACTATCTGACCAGATAAACATCCATCTCTGATTATTTTCCATATCCTTGTACCATCTGAAATGGTATAAACACGTATGTTCTGACAATTGGATCAATTTGCATAATTTTACATCTAATTAGTATTTACTTCATTCTACAATAAAGCTCTGCAAGATCACAGAAGCCACAAAGGACATCAAATTTTCTTTATTTCTTTTTTTTGAAATGGTTTTTACTATAGTTACAAAAATCCCAATTTAATCCTGATCCAATCCAATTTTTCCTGATTCAGCAGGGTTGCTGATTCAAATTGCATCGGAATCCCAATTTTTGCCGATTTTTTCCAAAAAATTATGATATGCATGAAAAAAACTTTTTTTCAATGAAAATTTGCATTTTCTTCAGTTTTTTTTTTTTGGCCGATTTTTCCCAATTCTTTTTCCATGGCAATTCTGATCTGATTCCAATTTTCTCAAATATGGTATTTACCTTTATGCTTTCAAACCAAACTATGTATCTGTTGCAGTTGTCAGGGTCTTCAACTTGACTGTGGAAGCCTAAAAGATTTCAGCTAATTGCAGCAAAGCTGAAAACAATTTTTTTTCTTGATCCTTGCATATCGTCTCAAAATCACACAGCTATATCTTTTTGCTGTGCCTTGTCATTTAGGTTGCAGTGGTCTCTTTTATCAAGGAGTAGGAGTGGTTGTCTGGTCTGGCCAAACCCATTGTAAATATGCTTGGTAGGAAAATATCACTTAATTATTACCAGAGGTGATGCGTTATCTTATAGCTTGCTTGATTATTCAACCTTTTGTTTGTTGAGAGCCAATTTGACAAACTACTGTCTTTTGATTCTCTGTCCTTTCATGCCAAATCCTGATAACAATTGTTCAGGAGGACAGATATATAAACAAATCTTCCAGACTTGGGCCATCAAAGAGGAAGTAAACTAGTGCAGAAAATCACAACTGTGGATTTATAGATTGACTGGCAGTTGTTTGAGTTAGGCTGCATCCAAGGAATTGGTCTGTATGCCTAAGATGCCACCTTATTCACTGATCAACCTTTCATGTTATTCCCTAACAAAAGGGGATGTTACTACCCCCCCAAAAAAGTCATTCACAATATTGTAAACTGTGTGTTACATGTGATTTTTCTTGGGTCCAGGGTTGTAGACCATTAAGAATAGATAGGGCTCATACAATCACATTGGCCTTTGACCGACATAAGCAACAGAAGGATTAAAATAATAAAGCTGGTGGTGGTAATCAAAGGGAGGAATGATGACTGTGTGATGATTTCTTTGTGATCCCTGTGATGATCATCAGGTTTTAAATTTCAAATTGGCACCTCATTAGAGGCTTGGAGGTTTCTGTACAGTCAGAGTAAACTTAAAATAAAAACATCTAGGGGATTTCAGCAGCATAAAAATTGGTGTCTTCCCTAATAAGGATGGCATACGTAACATCAACAACCATGAAAATGATGTTTGGTGTCATGAAGACATCATTGATAACTTTGACAATGAGTGAAGTGTTAGAATATGTAAATCCACTTGTTGGGGCTGTTTGGCATCTTTTGTAATTGACCTTTGGGCCATTGGGGTATTTTATTCTTATTTTATTATGGTTGAGGGGTACTTTTTTGAATTCTGATCACCTTGAGCCTATATAATGCTATCACATTTGTCCATTTCAATCATCTTATCATCAGTTGTTTTACTAGTTCCTTTTTGTCAAAGTACTCCCTCTCTCCGTCTCTCAAATGCTTTGTACTTTGGAATGTCTAACATAAGTAAGATGTGTGGCAACAAAGATTTTAAAGATGATGTAAGTAGCAACAATCTTGTCAACAACAATAATGTATTATCTTGTAGGTATGGTGGACATTGTCTTCCCTAAAGATTTCAAATAGTACATATGTTCTTTTGATTAAATCATTCATATGTAAAAATAAATTTAGGCATCCTCTTTGAAACTATATAGACATAGACAATCTCTAAAAGTTACAATTGGCCTTCCACTTCAACGTTTCTGTGGCATAGTTTTTGGAGGACAAAATCCTGAACATGAACTAAAATGTAACAGGTGTGATCTTAGGCACAGACATCAAAATGATGTACTTATAGAATATGGAGGGCACAAAAAAAGGTATTGCAATGGCCTACATAGAGTAGATTCTCCTCTGTTCGTGTTATAATCATCTCCTGTGTTCTTGTTATAGTTAATATTAATCATTTGCAATGTGTAAACAGCCATGAGAAAGTTTTAAGGACATTCTTTTGAACCTGTTGTGGTCCCTTTTGTCTCATAAATTGTTCATACATTATTTGGGTAATAAATCTCTCCAACTTTGGCTGCTGTACAATGTCTAAACAGCTGTGAGAAAGATGCAAGGAGATTCTATGCATCCATGGTATAAGTGCTGTAAGTGGGATGCTTAGTCATTCTTTGGAACCAGTTGTGGTCACTTTTATCTCTTAACTTGACCACACATTTTGGGAATAAATCTCTCCAAATTTTGGTGTTGGTTGCAATCTATCTCCTAGATTCGAAACAAAATAATTTCAAAACTGTTTGAATGTGACAACTGGAGGGACACACACACATAAATTCCTCATATTATAGAAAATAAAAGAAATTATTACCAAAATAAATATTCACACATGATTTTAGAAATAAAACAATAACTTCTTATCAAATGGCCTGAGCTCAAGTGGTAAAACATGTGGGATCTCAATGGGGAGAACCAGGCTCAATCTTGCCAAGCAATATAATACCACTATGTGGTTTGTTAAAGTACTGTGGTAACACTGTCGTGATGTTCTACGGGCAGGGTCTACTTCAATCCCATATAACAAATTAAAAATAAATAGATAAGACAATAATTTCTTGACTCAGGTTTTCTTCTTTGAAGAGGATTAAAAATTTGTCAAAACTAAGCATTTAAAACATCTCAGAAGTATTTGCTATAACATTAGCAACTAGAAATACTCTGAAAATGACTAGTATTCATACAATACAAACAAAAGTAGCTATTGCGAAAATTCTCCTCATGTAATATTTTTTGCTAGTTCGATATTCAAGGAAAAGTGTTAGGTCTTCAAAATGTTCTCTTTAAGGAGTTTTTGATACACATCCAAAAAGCTTTCTTACATTCTTAATTTACACATCTTTATAATGCTTGCAGATTATAGTAATTAGTTATAGCAACTAATTACCAATTTGTCAATGCCCTTCTAGAATTACATACACTTTTAATTGATCATAAACATTATTGATAATTGTTTGGGCATACAAAGCCACATTATCAAAATAAGGCTTCCTTTGAGCCACTTTCAATTTTGCCTTAGCCTCTTGTTTTATAATGTCAAGGTATTAGATAATTACTACATTATTTGTTATTATTGTTACACCTTATGAGAGTTTGAGAAATGAAATGAAATATTATTAATGTTTGCGGTGGGTCAAAAAATGACCCAAGGGACTATAAGAAGGACAATAATGACTGCCAGCTAGTAGGCTGAAAAGCCTAACGAAGAAAAGAAACTAAGTTAAATACAAGATATAACCCGACAATCGAGCCAAAGAGAAGGGAGAGAAGAGGGGGGGAGGGCTGCAGTCTAGAAGAGCGGAGTGCATGCCAAGAAGAACGGAGAGAGAGAGGGAGGGGGGAGGGAGCAGCCCAGGAAGGGCAAGCTCCAAGAACCCCCAAAAACTAATCTCTCCTAACAGTTGAGGCCGAAGTATCCGAGCTGAAGAAGTCCATGATGTCTCTATCCATCGTTAGTTCGGGACTCTAACAAGCTGTGGGTGCGCTGTCTAGTGACCTTGCTATCGTCCGAATTGGATGAAGCGAAGCGTTTCCGACCGGTATCACTTGGTCCGTCGGAGTTGGTGAAGTAAATTGTTAGAGAAGCTGAATAGTTAGAGAAGAAGGTGAAGCACTAAGAGTCTCTTGAGAAAACCAAGAGACATACCATTATATTTATAAATATGTGTATAGATCCGAGGTTGAAAATGAGTAATAAAATATTCTGTGTTTTAAAATCTAACATTGGTATCATAGCGGGTAAATTTTTACCGGTGACGTATTTTTCCCTTCCAAATTCCAATTCCCATTCCCGGCATCAGACAGTGAGGTAGGCTGCACCTATCCTTCAAGAAAAGGATCGAACAACTTTAAGAGGGATTGGAAGAACAAACTATTCTTGTCCAAAGGCTATAGGAGCAAGATATTCAAAAAAGGGCTTGCATTGAAACTTGTCCTTTTTCCAGATCATGGAAAGGTATATTGATGGTTACTTCTATGAAGTCCACGCCGGCGTCGTTGCAGTCGACCTCCGGTCTGCCGGATTCTCCCTTGTCTAACCGGCCGGCCAAGGGATAGAAGTGCACGAGAGCCGAAGCTAGGCTTTGCTTTAGCCGCTCCACCGTTGAAGAATAGTCGTTTTCCGGCGAGAGCTTGTAGAAGAGAAGCCTCTGAACGTTGTTGACCTAAATCTAAAGAAGGACGAGAGCTTGTAGAAGAGAAGCCTCTGAACGTTGTTGACATGAATCCAGAGAAGGTCGAGGTTGGATAGAAACATCTTGTTCCTGGTTGATGGGATGGAAGGTGCCATGGCTGAAATTTTTGTCACGGTGACTTGAGATGCTTTGTCCCCAGTCATTGCAGAAATAGCTTGCAACTGATAAAACTTGCTGTGGGAGAACAAGAGTATAACAGGCATATAGATATAATTTCTAGAGATTCGCGTTTGCACTTGTCCACATATTCCATAGATAGAGAGAGGGAGAGGCATAGATTATGGCCTTTTTAATTTAAAGCTTCCTGTATACGTTTCTGTATCTGCTCAGAGATAGATAGAGGGGAGAATAATGCCAGCTGGGAATATACCCATATCTTGCAAAATTTCATACACAATGAATAGAAACTAGCTTCTGCAGTTGTCTGCCCAATTCTAGTTGCTGTCTGAATACTTCTGTCTGTGCCATCCATTGGGTACCAGTGAGTGCTGGTAAGCTGCAGCCGGTGTCCAGCAGGACAGATCTGGCCAGTGTAACAGTCGCCTTTTTAAAAAAAAAAAAAAATGGTCATGACATGAACAGACAGAAACGAGGTCGAGGACAAAAAGGACCATGTTGTCCCTACCAGCCAACTGGAGTAAACTGTAATAGTGCTTCTACCTCAATTTTTTGCTAGGAGATGAAGCACTGCCTTCCTGAGCAACGGGAGGACATTTACCAGAACCGCATGCAGTACAGGATTGACTGCTGTGCTGACACATGTGGCACAAACTCTCAGCAAGAAGGCTCTGACGGAAAACATCAACTGTGAAGGACGATGGGAAAAAGCAATTAAAGGTAACCAAAAGGCTTTCCTGCTCGTTTTCGATGCATGAAGTAATCAATAGGGGAGTTGGCACTTTAAAAGGAAGCATGAATTTTTAAATAAGGGTTAAAGGTTCAAAGCCCACTAAATACTTTATTTCCCATATTTTTTTAATATTAAAAAAAAGAATTTAGAAAAAAAGAAAAGAAAAGTATTTTAAATTAAAAAAAAAAAAAAAGAGAAAAAAAAAACTATTTTAAATCCTTTTAAAAAATTTATTCAAGCATCTTCAAGAGGGCATATCAAAACCGTGGAGTCATATGAGTGAGGGTTATTAAAAGTCAATATTTTTTAAAATCCATGTGATGTAAAGCATCTTGTCTAAGTTAATAGTGTTGGTCGGTAAAGAGATATGGTTATGTTTTTAAAGGTCAAGTCAAGATGAGTTGTAAGGTGTGAAAAGTCAATTCGTGGAGTGTATAATTTTCATAAACGTCAAGTTAAGACTCATGTTGTCAAATCCACCCGTCTTTGGCATAGCTTTATCTTTCCAAAACATTGATGTATTTGTGTTTCTTCATTAACACAACTCTATGTAGATAGGGGTCACGAATGTCTAAAACTGTTAATGCATTGGCATTGGTGAAGACATTTTGCATCCTCATTAAAAATTTGCATTAAGTTGATCCTCATCCTGCTTATCATAGAATATCAAGGCAAACGAATGAGTAATTGTTTCAGAATCACTAAAGGTTCTGATTGCTGGTTTAGTTTGTACTTAAAACTGCTTGTTCCAGTTTCCAGTAGCATCTAGCTTCTTTTCCAACATGTGACCTGCCCCACTTCATTTGATCAATTCTTTCTTGTATAAGAAGCTGCATAATATCAAAAAGAAGTTGAGCACATATAATTTGATTCTTCAATTACTATATTTGGGAGCACAATTCATTGCTATCTTAGTTTTTCTCTAACTGTCAGACTCAACTCTCTGAGTTTGTCTTCCACCATTCTAGCTAGTGCCACTTAGTCTAATCCCAGAGTTTCAAGATGAGCCTCTGCTGTTATTGCTACGTCAATCTCCTTGCTTTCATGTTCAACTACTGACCCACCAGTTTTATCTTTGTGGTAGGGGTGTAAGTGATTGGCTTGAAAACACTCTTCTTTCTATCAAATTTAAAAGAATTAAACCTGATTACTGCCACTGGAGGTTTAGATCTAGCTGTTCCCTGAGGGGCTAATTGGGCCATCTGTAAGGGATCATCATCATACTTATCATCTTGTCTTCTTTCCTTAACATGTTACAATTGCTCTACATTCTTTTCTAGCACATCTGAATTTAAATTTGGAGTTGGCTAAGTGTTAGTGTCTTGGGGATTGAGATTTGAAGGGAGACAATAAGATAAGATAATTCTATTAGTATGCATAGATAACCAAAGAAAGCAAATGGAAATCCCTAGAAATAATCTGTTACAGTTTACTCTAGCAATCACAAAAGTACTAACAATATAAATCAGACTTAGAATATGGGGTGCACCCAAAAATAGGTAAATTGTAAGGAGGCTGTAACTTGTAAGTGGTGAAGAAGTGAGGGAATTAACAACCAAGAAAGAAGAGCTCAAGTGGATCGAATTGCCAAATCTAATCAATAGTGGAGTGTAAAGTAGAAATTGAGTTGTCATCATCATCAACCATTCCAAAAAAGTCAACACAGGATCTAATGATCCTTCAAGGAGAATGGCCAAGACTGTTGTGAATATTACATATTCACCTTATGGTTACGGAGGTTATGGGAAGTTGGAAAGTAGTTGTAACTCCCAACCTTGTACCTTCTTGATTTCACATGTATATATACTTCTATCACATCAATGCAAATGTTGATCACAATGTTCAAATACATTCTATGTTTCTAACATTTGGTATCAGAGCAGGTTGATATCAGAACAAAGCTTCAACTTGTGAAGGTGATCCAGTTGCCGAGGAGTAGGAAATATCTTGTGGAGTTTGTAAATGTGTGCTGCTATTGGAGAATCTAGAAAGAAGCAGACACAAGTTCAAGTGAGGAGAAGACCTTGCCATTTGGAGAAGAAAAAGTTTTTTTCTTTTTTTATTCATGTTGGTGTTTCCAGGTGTTGCAAGCATTTATTTAATCTTGGAGGAGTTGTAGAAGCCATCTGAGAAAAATGCAGTTCGTGTCGGAGGAGTTGTTATGAAATTGATTGGTGCTATCTAAAAAAAGTTAAAAAAAAAGTGCTATTGTCTGGTGCAAGAAACATACCGCCCAAATAAAAGAATGAGCCATATGGAGCATTGCATTGGAGTTTGAACATGTTAGCAATCATCTTCCGTCTGAAGTTGCTGCTTGGAAGAGCCGTTTGATCATGTCGTATGGAAAATATTGCCATCTGAAGTTGTCATGAAGAAGAGCCATCCATAGCTACTGTTTAGAAAAGAGCTACCATCTAGGAAAGAGGTTCCGTGGAATTGCTATCTAGAGCAGTTGTTGTCAGGAGCTGCTACCATCTGGAGTTGTTACCATCTTGAGCTATCGTCTAGAGTTGTTGCCATCTAGAGCTGCTGCTGTCTAAAGCTGTTGTTTGGAGTTGCTACCGTTTGAAGCTACCATATTGAGCTATTGCCACGTGGAGTTACCTTCTGAAGTTGTCATCTAGAGTTGCTGCCATAAAAAGAAAGAGAGAGAAAACAAAAAGAGTGTCTGAAGTGAAGTTGGACTCTATCGTCTGTTGATTGGGCCATCTAGCAACAAGGCTATCTGAAGATGCATGAGGGCCATCTATTGTGAAGTTGCTGTATCAATGCATGCGTCGTTTGAAAGTCAACTTCCAGTGAAGTGTTGCCAGCTGCAGGCTCGTGCCATGAATTAAAAAATATAAAGAACTAAAAATAAAAATATCCCACATGTTCTATGGGAAGTCTATTTTAAAACCTTTAAAAAAATATTTTTATTTTTATTGTTGTTAAATGTAGGTGACAAGATGGTGATTTGGTGTTTTTTAATTACCCTAGAACATTGATGGAATATTCCAAGAATATTCCTTGAAGATTCAAGTTGGAGGGAAAAGAACTCAAACCTCCACACCTTATGTTTTGCCCAACAAGATCCTGCTGTTTTCTCGCAGTTAGAGGCATTGATCATTGTACGAGTATAGGCTTATATATACTCGTTGAAAAACTCTTTTCGATCTCATTCCAATGGAAGAATCTGTTTGTAGATTTGTGAAGATTTGCAATGGCTATTAATGCCCCATAGATGTTGTTACCCGACTCTTAGTTGCTGAAAGGTGACAAATATTCTGTGTGGAAAACAATGTTGAAGATTCACTTCGACTTCAAATATTTATGGGAGTGGTATCTGGCTTTGTGCAAAGACATGTTGTTGACTCAGATGAACAAAAAAAATTCAATAAAGCTGATGAGAAAGCCAGATTAATCATCATGTTTGGCGTATTTTATGAGATCTAGTCATACATTCGTGATGCTATAACCATGAAGGATGCATAGGACAAACTTAGTACAGTGGTCGAGTCTAAATCAAAATCAAATAATACACCTACAGAGCCAATTGCATTGCTTGAAGATGAGTGGTGAGAAGTTGGAAGGCTTTCTGCGACAGATTGTTGAATTGCGAGGCTCACTACAAACATCAAGGAAAACTGTCAATGATGACTTTGGTAAAAACTCTAAACATGATAAATTAGAGACCCACTTTTGAGACTTGTGAATTTGTTTCAACAGGAGAAGGCGATTCGAGAGATGAAGATTGAATATGAATGTGCTTTGCTCATACATCAAAAAGGCAAGAGGCCTATGTAGTCGAAGGAAGGTGGCAGACCCCCAACAAGCACCGAAAACAAGAAAAAGATAGGGCAAAAACAACGACATCAAGGACAAAGAAATATTACATGTTTGATCTGTGGGACAAAGTCACGTCCTTCAAGAGTGCTAGTACAACACATTCTCACAAGGATCTTCCAAGAATCTACCAAAGAAATCATTAAGAGGCAAGCAAAAGAGTTCTCATTGGGAAAGGAGGAATGCACCTTAACGCCAACATGGCAATCTAACTGAGAATGCTAATTTTGATGCAAAAGGACAAGACTGTCTGTTCAATTCAATACCCTAAGGCTGTTTCAAAATCCAACCTAGTTTGGTATGTTGATTCAGGAGCTACCAGACACATGATAGGCGAGAAGGAATGGTTTGTGAGGCTTGACCATTCATCTCACCAAGGGAAAGTAACACTTGGCGACAATCGATATACATTGTTGTTGGAGTTGGTGATGTTTGATTGCATCTTGGAGAGCGTATTTGTTGCTTGACTCAAGTTCTTTATGTGCTTGGTCCCACGAAGAACATGATTTTTGTGAATCAATTACTTGATCATAATTTGCGTGTTGCACTTTTGAAACATGTGCAAAGAAACTCTGTCTCATTCAAAAAAAATCCAAAGGTTCGACAATCATTACTCATGCTATTGGCAAAGGCAAGATGTTTTAGTTTGTGGTTGTAATGCGAGACTACCAAGCATTAGCAGCAAAAGTAGATGAAGTTGCCTCATTATGGCACAAGCGATTTGGACATCTAAGCTTCGGCCATTTGAAGTCACTCCTACATCATGACATGGTATATGGGCTTCCATCTTTGACGAATTCTCATGACCTTTATACGAGTTGTTTGGTTGGAAAGCAGCATCAAGTTCCATTTGTCTCAAGCAGTTGTAGAGTGGCTGGTCCACTCGAGTTGGTGCATATAGATCTTTGCGGACCCATGGATTTGAGTTTCAGTGGCTGTAGATATTTTCAATTGTTCGTTGGATGCGGATGTACTTCCTGAAGACAAAGGATAAAGCTTTCCACTATCTCTAGAAGTTGAAAGCTCATGTGAAGAAGATTGTTGGTTGTCCCATTCTTACACTCCGCTCAGATCGAGGGGGGAGTACACCAGTAATCAATTTTCTTCTTTCCTGAAGTAACATGGCATCAAACGATAGTTGAAAAATGCCTACACGCCTAAACAAAATGGAGTTGCAGAGAGGCAAAATCGTACTATTCAGGAAATGGTGCGATGCATGCTGAGTGATGCCAATATGGAGCCATTATTTTGGACAGAAGTTGTTTGTACTACGGTTTACTTGTTGAACCGCGCATCGACACTTCCATTGAATGGTGTCACACCTAAAGAGGCATGGATAGGAAACAAACCTTCCATGTCACATATCCGTGTGTTTGGATGCATTGCATTCATGCGCATTCCAAAGTAGAAGCAGATGAACTTGGAGGATAAATCCAAGTGATGTATCTTCATGGGATATAAGATTGACTCAAAGGGATATCGTCTCATGGATCCTGACACCAAGAAGTTGTATATCAACAGAGATGTGTTTGATGAGAAGAACGAGTGTACCTCTTCTTCTAAGCCACATGTTGTTGACAAAGCACCTGTTGTTTTCTTGTTTGATGATGATGAAGCCTCTGAGAGAGAGCATGTTGATTTTGATTTTGATGAAGATGTTCCTAATGAAGATGATGGATCTAATGACCCAGGACCATCCACTAAGTACCACTCGAAGACCCAAGTGGTATCTTATTACAGTTTGTGATGCGAACTTGGATTGAGTTCCAAACACATTTAGTTTTGGACCAAGAACCCAGAGCAAAGTTCGAAATGAGGTCAATCTAGCCCTGATGAGCACTATGCTACAAACATATGAACCTTCAACAGTTCATGAATCTCTTGTGTCGAAGGAGTGGAAGGATGCCATGAATGTTGAGTATCAAGCATTGATGAAGAACAAGATGTGGCAACTTGTTGATCTTCCACCTAGCAAGAAACCCATTGGTTGCAAGTGGGTATTCAAGACCAAATACAAAGCTGACAAGAGCATCAACAAATACAAAGCAAGACTTGTTGCAAAGGGCTATGCACAGAAGGAAGGAATTGACTATGATGAAAATTTTGCAACAACAACAAAGATCAAGACCATTCCGATGGTTTCTGCAATGGCTGCATAGTTTGGATGGAAGTTGCATCAAATTGATGTGAAGAGTGCGTTTCTCAATGGTGACCTTAATGAAGAAGTCTACATGACATAGCCAGAGGGATTCTTCATTCCTAGTTAGGAGAACAAGGTATGCAGGTTCATCAAATCTCTCTATGGGCTGAAGTAGGCACCCAGAGCGTAGTACATGAAGATCAATGAGCATCTTCTTTGACATGGATTTCATCGCAATCCATATGATCCAAACTTGTACTTCAAAAGGCAAGGAAGAGAGGTTGTGATCATCATTGTGTATGTTGATGACTTGGTCATCACTGGGAGTTTGATGAAGCTGATTGAAGAGACCAAGAAAGAATTGAAGCATTCGGTCAATTGGAACTCTTTATTTTCTAGTTGATTGGGAGTCTCATTTATTTGACATACACCAGACCTGACATCAGCTATGCTATGAGCTATCTTTCATGGTTCATGCAAGAACCAAAGGTGTGTCATTGGAAAGTAACAAAGTGGGTACTCAGGTATATCCATGGTACAATTGAGTACGGTCTAGAGTACAAGAAGAATGATCAATTCTTCTTGACAGGTTTCATGGATGCGGACTATGCAGGATCCATTGATGATAGAAGATCCACTTTTGGATATACATTCTTTCTAGGATTTGGTCTGATTTCTTAGGGAAGTAAGAAGCAACATGCTTATGCTTGTTCTTCCAGTGAGGTTGAATATCGCACTCTAGGAGGAGTTGTCTCCAAGGCAATATGGTTATGTTGCATCTTGTCAGGAATGGGCATTCCACAAAAAAAAGCAACAATCCTGAGTTGTGACAATCAAGGAGTTCTAAAGATTGTTTGTAATCCAGTTTTTTATGAGTGCAGGAAATACATTGAGGTCTAGTGCCATTTTATGCGTGAACATGTTCAAGAACACAACATACAACTCCAATTTTGTCCCACAGAGGAGCAATGTGCAGACATTTTGACAAAGTCTTTTGCATGTGTAAAATTTGAAAAATTTAGAAATTTTCTTGTATGTACTTTGATTGAGCATTGATGTAATAAGGGGGGGAATGTTGTGAATATTACATATTCACCTTACGATTATGGAGGTTATGAGAATTTGGAAAGTAGTTGTAATTCCCAACCTCATACTTTCTTGATTTCACATGTATATATACTTTAATCGCATCTATGCAAGTGTTAATCGTAGTGTTCAAATACATTTTGCATTTCTAACAAAGACTAAGGGGCTTTGTTGGGTAATCTTGAGAGGGTATAGAGTCCAACCCCCTAAAAATTTTCTAACATCCATGGTTGAGGAACCAATAAAAAAGACAAGAAACCAGTAAGTTGCATATGTCTACACCTTTTGGGCAATTAATGAGTGGGTTCTCGATGGTAAAGGGCCAAACATCTCTAGTCAGGATAGTAGAAGAAATCAACAAGCAATTTGCATGAATCTTAATACAAGGAATAATACCTCCTCTCATCTCACAATTTACGAGACCCCTAAAGATGAAATGCTTTTCAGTCTCCACCTCCCAAGGAGAGCAATTGTGACATACCTTATCCTTTGGAGGAATATGATGGTCTATCTCCACCTATAATTGATGCGAGTGGAGAGTTGACTAAGAGGGATATTGAGGCCATGAGTTCATTGTCATTGGATATATTTGGGAGTGATAATGCCATCACTAATGAATGCTCAATGTGGAAAGCTAACTTAGGACTAAGAGGCCAGGGTGGACCTATCCACATGAACTGAACGTATTGTTGATATATGTCATTGTTAACTGCATTTAATCACCTTACCCGGAAGAAAGTAGGAAGGAGCATTCAAAGAGTATATAAATGGATGTAGTTCATCTATAGAGATAATAATGAAATGAAGAAATGAACTAGTTTCCAAGTACCGCCAACAATGACGACCATAAGTGCTCTTGGAGATAATCCCTTATGAGGAACAATGTCCTACATATGGGTCTCTCTCGGCCTGACACATGATCACCCATGGATTGAAGGCAATAAAGATGAAAAATAATTCTTAAGATGCTCTCAAGGCGAAGACAATGGATGCCAAATTCAGTGTGGATAATATATTGTGGAGCTGTTATCTTACATTGGATGAATTGTTGGAGCAAAATAGTTTGGACCCTTTTAATATGAGCTGCATGGATCATGTGTTGTTGGCAGAGAAGAATGATAAATGATAAATCTGAATTATGGACTGAAGGAGTGGGAAAAGTATGGGATTTAGATGTGTTACCAAGAGAAATGACCGTAGCATTGAGCTCTATTTAAGAAATTCTTTCGCTAGTTTCTTGTTATTTTTCATTTGTAACATGCAATTGATAACATTATGAAGAGTAGAAATTGGAGTTGAGGTCATCTCTTCCATTGTGAACATTCTTTGGAAGCAAGACTGGAGAATTCCTCTCCTTTACCTCTGTGGGATGAGAGTCCTGAAATAATTGGTTCAGTATCACTTGTTGAGGTCTGCTTTCTTCTGCACAATGAAGTGTTTTTGTACGTCTTGAATATTTTTAGATATTTTGCCAGTATGTGCTAAAATAAGTCCATCTGTCTACAAGCTGAAGGCTTTCTTGTTGAATTTTTCTTCAACATCATCCCAGCAACTAGCATTCATGTAAATATTTCTTCCTCATTTGGATTGCGAGAATAAGGCCATGCAATATCTGATGACTTTAAATGTTCAAAAAAATAATTGTGCAGATCACACTTTCTAAATTGCTGTGTTTCCGAAATGATGTATACCTAATTCATCTGTCCCCTTGAACCCAGGACCAAAATTTAATAGATTATATTGCCCAAGTTTGAGTGGTATTTTGGGAAGTGAAGCCCTGTGTTGAGCTTTAGTGGTACCATTGATTTGAACATAATTGTTCCCCTTTATAAATCTGTCTCCTTTGCCTTGCAGAGCTTGTATGCTTGGTAATCAAGGACATGTCTTTTTCAACACATCCTTCTATATTTTGGTGATGAAGTAATCACAACTCAAATAAAATTGCCTTGCACACTTGCTGTTCCACAACTCATGATAGCAAACGTGTATTGGGGAATATTTAGTGTCTCACTTCCTGTCCAAAGTTGGAAATCCTTAAAGCGGCCACCAAATTTGAAGCCATATAAACCTGGGGTCTGTTGTTGTCAAGGCATTGCTGCATCCTGAAAATGTGTTCTTCCAAGTGATTAGAAATGATTTCTCCCAATGAAGACAGTCCTTCATGCACTTTGTACAGAGTTGGGAACCAATCCAGTTTGAAGTGAGTAGAGTTCAGATCAACTACCAGAGAATGTCCCCTTCCAATGGATTTATGGGGAGAGGTAGATGAATTCACTCTCACATCCTTGACTTCTGATTTTAAACTGCTAATAGGATAAAACTTATTCTTTGGAAGAAACTCAAATGGTTTGGGTGAAACCCACCGACTTGCTAGTGTGAGTTCAGCATCTGCTTTTTTTGCAAATTGATGTGCAAAATTCCACTTGGGTTGGTGATGATTTATATATGATTTGTATAGCATTCCGTTCAAACAAACACATGATTTTCTTACTGGCAGAGTGTATGTCTAATCTATCTACGCTTGAATGTGAAATTAACCATTTTAGAACTTCAAGAATAGGAAATAATTCAGATCTGTTGGCTGCAAAATGAAGACCAGAGCATTGTACTGTCTAATCATTTGTGCACACCCCCTCAATGGTTGCATCCTTGGACTACTTGTACATAGCCTAATAAATCAAACATGAAGCAAGGAATGTGGCCAATGGGGTCTCTTTCAGCAATGATGTCGAGAAGTGTCTTGAATGTCTTTACCAACCTTTTGCTTTTCATTTTGCTTGCCTTTCACTTTCTTTAATTTTCCCTTTGGAGCTGAAGTTTGACCGAGAAACAAGAAGAAATCTGAGAGGAAATGAACTGCAAAGGTAGTAGTTATGTGATGGAGTAAATGAACGAGCAAGTAATAAACTAGCAGATATGAAAGGCAAGCTATAGAGAATGTGGTGAGAGGGAGAGACTGGGATTTTAATAATCTATATGCAATGGCCAACTTTTAAAATTATTGTTTGGTAACATTTTGGTTTTTATGTTGTCTGCCTTTCACTTTCTTCAATTTTCCATTTGGAGCCATATTTTTCCTGAGAAACAAGTAGAAATCTGGGAGGAAATGAGCTGTGAAGGCAGTACTAATGTGATGGAGTGAAGAAGAGAATGACATATGAAGAACAAACAAATAAGAATTTTTTACAGAGAATGCGGTGAGAGAGAGAAACTGGTGTATTAATAACCTTCATGCAATGGCTTACTCTTAAAATTTATTGAAAACTTGTTCAATAATATTTCATTGTTCTCAAGCTTAGAGATAGGGTGACTTTTTTTTAATTTTTATTGCTTCTTTATTATGGATGGTTTTCTTTTCAGTAGAGCAATTAATATGGTTTATAATTTTGTACAGACATGGTTGGATCAATTGAAGTGGAAGCTTCAAAGTATTTGATTTGCTCTGGTATTTGTTCCATTGTTTCACCTTCCTACTTTTGTGGAGGGTAGAGAGTGAGGGGAAATGCTTGAAATACATAAATCTCCTTTCCACCTTGTCATCCTTCCACTTTAGTAAGAGGCAGGACATGGAACTTCAAACCTGTGGAACAAGGAAATTGTTGGATGAGATTTACGCCCATGACCATAGTTCAACAAATGGGTGGGAAGGGATTGCTCTTCTCAACCTCCGAATTCGAGTTGGTTCCCAAATAATCTAACTGAAACAAAGCAAAATCTAAGCTAAGTAAACAAAGTAAATCTAATCTAGTTTTGTTAGAAAAAAGGATGCGAGAAAGTAAGCAAATGCAAAAAAGTAAATACGACTGAAGTTGTGGCGAGATCAACGTTGATCCAATTAGAATATCTAGCAACGACCAAATAACTTCAATGCATCAAATCTTTGTATAAGATACGATAAAATGAGAGAGGACTAATAGGGGGAAGGAGGGTAGAGCCATTGATGCCACACATTCATGAATAAGGAGGTCTACGATAGTTTCTTTACAAATACCATGCACAAGCTTTCATTAATTGAAGTTTAAAATGACAAGCACTATCTTACCTCAAAGAGTGGCTTTAGTATGCTAGATAGCCAAAAGGACTTGTACAAATGAGCCCATGGCCTTTATTTGTAGGTGAAGTCTAGCACTAAATGACCAAAAATGTCATTAGCATCCCATTATGATGAGCAAGGCACATTTCTAGCGAACGAGGCACACATAGGTATGCGACAAGGCACATCAGCAAGCAACAGGGCACACTTAAACAGAGCAGGGCATGTTAGTGCCTTAGCCATTTTCCCTTGGTTTATTCTATGCTTTGTCTTCTTCCTCAACTTGCACGACAAATCTCCATTGGGAGTGTGATGGTAGTAGTGGGCTGCTATAATTCTGGCGGCTCATGGGAACTTCAATCCCGATTGACAAAATATCTCAGATTACGCCTTCCATGTTAATTGAAGGATTCCTTAAAAAATGCAGCCAACCAAACTTCTCAAAATTGAGAGTATCATCCTACTTGTAGCAACGTCACTTTGGCGGAGCTAGGGTTTGCAAGATCTCCTAGTTTGCATCTAAGGCAATTGGAAAGTTGTTTAATGCACCTATGCGTACTACTAGCTCCTCATATGAATCCCTTTGGAGGTATTTTGCTCTTTCTACAACTTGTTTGATGCTGCCTAGTAGTCCCTCTAGTCAGCTTATGACTTCGACCATCTGATTTGATTGGGCATCCCTCTCTTTCCTCTCTTCAATGACTTCAATCTGTTGCTCCGTCATGAAGACTTCAAGGCTAGGTAACACTTTCTTGATCTTTCAAGAAATATCTTTTTGCATATCCTAAATCATTTCTTTCAAATAGCAAGAGTCTTCACAATTCCCTAGCCTCGTCAAGTTGTTGGGAATGTTTAATAGTTGGATGAAAAGGGTTTCTCTATTATTTGATTGCCAGTTATTTTGTGCACTTGTCATGTTAACTGGTTGTGTCAAACTCTTGCCTTTAGCTGAATTTTGTCCTGCCCTATTTTAGGAGTGGCTTGGTTGACCCATAGTTGATAAAATCGGAATCGGATAGTAAATCGATTGGTTTAAAAATCGGCAAAGAATCGGAATCGGCAAAAAATCGGCAAAAAATCGGCATTTTTTCTTGAAAAAACTGAAGAAAAATGCAATTTTTCATTGAAAAAAAGTTTTTTTCATGCATATCAGAATTTTTTGGGAAAAAATTGGCAAAATCGGGAAACAATCGGCTAGCCTATGAATCGGGAAAAAATCGGCAAAATCGGGATTTTTTGCAGATTTTCTCAACTATGGGTTGACCAATGCTTTACACTCCTTGAGTTATGCAAAATAATCTTGAGCGTGCTCTACCTCAGCATATATCATATCCCAAAGGAACCTTACCTCGTCATGTGCAAATGCTTGAGATTCTAGTTCTTCTACCTTGTTCATTGCTACACATACTTGCTTGAGTTGTGTGATTTCTTCATCCTTTTGGTTTTCCAAGTCCCATGCATTGGCCTTTAGATGTTTTATTCGCTCTTGCAAATTACATTGTCTATCCTCATTCTCTTGCCTCATCTGACCCATTTTTGCTTCCGCCTATTCCTTTATGGCACTGAACTCTTGCCTTATCTGATCTCTTTTTGCCTCCAACTGTTCTCTTAGGGTTTGGGCTTCTTTCTTTGCTCCTTGTTTTCCATAACCCTTTTCGTCTTCAAGTTCTTCTTGACCTTGTTTCTCTTATTCCATTTGTATCTTGAGATCCTTCTTTTCCTTTTTGTGGTTGTTAGATGTATGCACAATAAGGTAATTTTTTTTTTGATCAACAATTGATTGCATCTTATGTAGCTCTTTAGTCCTTTCTTCTATTTGAGCCTTATAATTCTTGGCTTCTTGGCCGGCCTGTGAGAATCTCTTTGTGAACACTTGGCACATTTGATCCATCATATTTAGGATATCCATGGTTGGAGTATAGTTGAAATCCAAATATCCAATAGGTGCTTCTAATATTGGACAATGGGATTGGGAAATGGGATCGGTGTCATTTTGGCGAGCTTTTGTGATGAGGCAGTTGGAAGAAGAAGGTTGTGTAGACAATGTAGGAGGCGGAATGGCCTGGGCAGTGACATGTGGCATGGTGAATGATGGTTTGGCGAAAGGATGGGTGATTATTGTCATAAGTTGATCACCCTTAAGTGTGGAAGACAAGAAGACACTACAGGTTTGATGAAAGCAAGTGGAGGCCATTGTGGTATAGTTGACATGGATCATAATGACTACACAGCAAGTGCAGGTCCAACTAAAGAAGTGGTGGGTAGACCTATCCCTATTGCTGGAATGGTTGTGTTTGATGAGGATGGGATGGATGCAACAAAAGCATTAAGGGGGATGAAGGAAACGGGATTAGAAGGAGAGGGGAAAGAAGAAACAGCAGGAGTAGAAGAAAAAGTGGGTGGAGTGGAAGCGAAAGGGTTTTGAGAAAGGGAATCAGGATTATTTGGAGCCTTCAAAACAGCTGTTCCTGCTCCAGCCATTTGTTCATTGGTGGTACCACTTACGAATACCTCTGTATCTTGGGGAACCATGTCTAGCAGATTTGTGTCACCCCCAACCTCTATAGTTTTTTCTTCATTGACTTCAATATACAGGTGTTGGGTCTTGGGGTACTTCACCTCCTTCCTCATTGATTTGCTTATCCTATGAAACCATTGGCTCTTTGAGAGCAGACTCTTTTCCTTTTCTTGCTTTCCTGTGCTAATGTGTTGGTCGATTTTACCTTTACTTTTGAACGAGCAGCAGCACCCTTTATCTTTTTAGGTGTACCATCATTTTCTTCTATTACTTCATTGAGGTGGTACTAATCCCAGATGTCTGAGAATGGTTTTGCCGCTTATCTTAGTCTATGGAAGTGTCATCTGCCTTGACTTCATTCCTCATGTGCCTCCGTGCAAACACATTTTCGAGTCTCCATTCACAAATCTTCAAAGGAACATTTGTGATCCTGAAGTTAATATGTGCATCTGGGTTGAAGTCAACTCAAGTTCTTTTGTAGAAGGCATGTCATGGAGGCCACTCACTATACCATTTGTTAAGTTTGTCTTCATATGCTGTCAGAGCATTTATCTTTGCTATTGTGACCTCCTCCAGATTTATTTCGGCCTCCACTTCAGGTCTCTTTTTACGAGCATACTTGCTTTTTTCCCTATATTCCACAAATATCCCTGCAAACACTGCAGCTGGATCATATGATCAATAGTCTGACATTTGTTTCAACTGCAGCTGCTTCAGTCTGTCTGCCAAATGCTGATTGCAATTCTTGTGTTCTGGAGTAATCAACAAGTACGTTTTTGGTAATCTGTACTGGGCGGTCCTCTTTTGTCCTTTGAAAAACTTCTGATCTATACAATCAAGCTGACGGACAACTTCGAGGCTGCTAATGTAATCAAATATGTATATTGTCAATTCAAATGGTCTACCTAAACATCCATATAGCCTGATAAATTATTTGTTTTTCCCTAGGTAGAAATCCCCTAATGGATCTCCTTTAGGCATAAGTAGTACTCTGACATATCTAGACAATCTGGTACCTTTCTTTCCAATTTCTGCATTATGGGTCCATACACTTTGGCATAGAACTCATAGCTATCTTTCTCATCATCTTTAATGGGACCTTCTGTCTATTTGCACACAGCTCCTGACTTCCCTTCCTCATCTACTTGAGCCAATTGTAACTCAGGCAACCATCCCTCTTTTGATAGATGATTAGACATATCAGATATGATGGATATCAGAAAGAGTGGCAGTTCTGTAAATTCTCTAGCTGAGTATTTATTTGACGCACAATGAATTTCACACAATTCAACAACTAAAATTGCCATGAGTACTCTTGAACTGTGCTCAATATTGTTATGTGCTCTTCACCTTTCTATCATCATCCTGCCCCAACAATGCAGCGATTTCTGATAGAGCCATCTGTGCATCAGGTTTGAACTGGCTGCTTTGCAGTGGAACCTAGAAATCTTCAGCTTGTTTTGGTTTATCCAATTGTATCTTTAAAAAATCGACCCCTCTCCTTGTCATAGTTTTCGTAATGTGCCATATTAGACTTGTAATTGAACAGTTTCCATTCTTCTTCTTGGGCCTGAACACACACCATTTCTTTTATTTCCTCTGCTGAAATGTAGATTGGTGCCTCTCCATCCTCTCTCCATTCCCTAGTGTTCTTCATACTATCTCACTGTTTGACACAAATTTATATGATCTCCGGACACTCCCAAACTTGGATTACCAAAAACATGCTGAGAGTGGAAGTTACACCTTGCTGACAAACAATGAATCGGTTTGTGGTCCAAACTTGAACCTTCTGTAATCTTCTTTCTTTACACTGCCATGCAAATGCTGGTACTTTTCCTCACAGACATTTGCATAAGGATCTGTGTACATAACTGTGTTTTTGTTTTTTCTGCAAATGTCCTCTTTCTCTTCCTGTTCTTCCTCTGCCTTTTGTGTTTTGACCTACTAGCCTATGCTGCTTCCTATTCCTGATCGTCTTCACTTGCTTCAACTTTTGCCATCTCAACTTCCAGAGATACATCTGATTTAGTTATGGCTTCTAATATTCGCTGAATATTTTCTATGACAGAATCATCACCAATAGTTTGATATTCCATGTCACAGTCTAACTATTCAACTAGCTCAATTTCGGAGCGGAGTGCATTGAAAACCAGCCGGGGTGCATTGCGAAACTGGTAGGGCATACTATTACTAGCAAGATGCCCTGCCCGGTTGCATTAGCAATATGTTTAACGGAATAAGACACTCTAGAAGTTAAGATTACAATCAAGGAATGAAATATATCATTTTTTTAATTGGTTGTATCGGATTGAAATAGGCCTCACTTGTATTACATCATGACTATGTTACCATGGTATTTCTCAACAAACTACATAGTGGTATTACAATAACATTTTGGCAATTATGCATATATCTACTGACAAGATTTGAATCTGGGTCTTTGCATTGAGAGTCCATGTTTTAAACCACTTCAGTTCATGACATTTCATAATAAAATATATCATTTTTATATAATAGGTGAGAAAATAGACTCATTAGATTAATAATCATAAGAACTTACAATGCTTTTATAGCACTCCAATCAGTTTGAAATCTCTACTATTATGGAGATCTTACTTGCTCCTACTATGTTTAGAAACACTCTAAACAATTCCCTATATGCTCTCACAACAAAACTGATTTCCTCTCAAATAGTAAAGTTGGTGCAACTATATTTAAATGAATGCTAAATATTTAGAACCTATATACTTTAGGGAAGATACTCTAAAGTATGCTCTAGAGTCCAACATTCTCCCCCTTAAAGTTGAGAGGACTGACAAGACAGTCTCTCAGCTTTATATACTGAGCTTTAGCAACTCCTTTGGTGAAGATATCCGCTATGTTGTCCAAAGTGCTGCAATGTCGTAGCTCAATCACCTATTTCTCCACCATGTCTCGAATGAAGTGATACTTCATATCAAAGTGCTTTGACCTGCTGTGGTGGATAGGATTATGTGCCAATTGAATGGCACTCATATTGTCACAATACAATCTAGTAGGACCACTTTGTCTCTCTCCTATTTCTTCAAGTACTTTTCTCAACCATAAAGCTTGGGTACTAGCATTTGTGATTGCTATGTACTCAGCTTCAGTAGATGATAATGCTACAACAGTCTGCTTTTTGGAACTCCAAGTAATTAGTCCTGACCCAAGACTAAAACAATTCCCTGAAGTAGATTTTCTATCATCTATATTGCTGCCCCAATCACTATCACTAAAGCCAACTAATTTTACAGAATTACATTTGTGGTAATGGATCCCAAAATCCAATGTACCCTTTACATATCTCAAAATTCTTTTAGTTGCTTGTAGATGAAGTTCAGATGGATCAGCCATATACCTTGAAACAAGAGAAACAACATATTGAATATCCGGCCTTGTGTTGGTGAGGAACATTAGACTCCCAACCATGCTCCTGTAAGTGGTCATGTCAACTTTTGGTGCTCCATATTCTTTGCTCAATTGGATCCCATGACCCGTTGGAGTTGCAACAGACTTGCATTGCTCCATAGCAAATTTCTTTATCATATCTTGAGCATATTTGTGTTGACATATGAAGATCCCTTTACCTGTTTGATGTACTTCCATGCCTAGGAAGTAATGCATCAAGCCTAGATCTTTCATTTCAAATTCTTTCATCATGGAGTTTTTGAACTCCTTATTCATCTTAGCACTACTACCCATGAATATTAGATCATCCACATATAAGCATACAATGAGAATGTCTTTACCTTGTTTCATGTAGTAGAGAGTAGGTTCACTTTTGCTCCTGGTGAACCCATACCTTTGAAAGTAGCCATCAATGCGTGAGTACCATGCCCTTGGTGCTTGCTTGAGGCCATACAATGCTTTCTTCAATTTGTAGACAAGGTGCTCCTTACCTTGTTCTTCAAATCCTTGAGGTTGTTGCACAAAAACCTCTTCATTCAAGTACCCATTAAGAAAGGCACTTTTAACATCCATGTGTTGAATTTTCCACCCTTTGTGAGCAGCCAAGGAAAGTACTAGTCTGATGGTCTCCTGTCTAGCAACAGGAGCAAAGGTCTCCTCATAGTCAATCCCATACTTCTGAGTAAACCCTTTTGCTACTAGCCTTGCCTTGTGTCTTTCAATGCTCCCATCAGCATTGAACTTGGTCTTGTAGACCCATTTACATCCAACACATTTCTTGCCTTTAGGAAGCTCCACTAGCTCCCAAGTATCATTCTTTTTTATAGAGGTCATTTCCTCTTTCATGGCCTGTTGCCATACATCATGAGTGCATGCTTTTTCATAACTAGATGGCTCTAGCTCTACACTAGTCATTAAAGCATAGTTTACAACATCACCCTTAGGCTCTTGAGAGTCATCATCACCATACATGTGCAAATTTTCAAGTCTTTTCAAAACTGCATTCATCTCACTAGCTTGGCTTCTAGTGTACCTTTTTTGGAAATTCTTATCCAACATTTGAAAAGAAGGATGGTGCTGAAGTGTTCTCTTACCTCTTGATGGAGAATCAATATCCATTGGTGAAGAACTTACTGATCTTTGTGGAGAAGGACTTGGAGTAGCATCTGTTGTACTTGAAGTAGTACTCATACTTGGGCTTGGAGGAGGACTTCCTTTGCTATTTTTGGGCTGCACTTGCTGCACTTGAGAGGAACTTGCATCATGAGATCCATCATCAACAAAAAGTTTTTGATGACCCCATACTCCCCCTTCATCAAAAATCACATCTCTGGAAATTACAACTTTATGTGTTTTTGGATTGTAGAGCCTATATGCCTTTGAAGACTCACAATACCCAATGAAAATACATGCTTGAATTTTGGGGTCAAGTTTCTTTCTTGTCTCATCAAGAATGTGTGCATATGCAAGACAACCAAAAACTTTGAAGTGTTTTACATTTGGCTTTTTTCATACCAACCCTCATAAGGAGTCATCCCATCTAAACTAGAAGTAGGACTCCTATTCAAAATGTAAACACTTGTTCTAACAACATCAGCCCAATACATGTTACTGAGTTGCTTTGTTTGAAGCATTGATCTAGCCATTTCTACAATAGTGTGGTTCTTTCTTTCAGCCACACCATTTTGTTGTGGGGTGTAGGCAGTAGTTAATTGCCTTTTGATCCCACAATCTTTACAAAATTTGAGAAATGCATTTGAACAAAACTCCCCTCCTCTATCAGTCCTTAATCTCTTTACAACATACTCACTTTGATTCTCTACATTATTTTTGAAATCTTTGAAACATTCAAAAGCTTCATCTTTAGTTTTCAAAAAATAAATCCAACACATTCTAGAGAAATCATCAATGAAAGTGAGAAAGTAAGAATTGTTACCCAAGCTTTTGGTATTCATTGGACCACAAATGTCCGAATGTACCAATTGTAGTGGATGGCTTGCTCTCCATGCTTGTCCTCTTGGAAACTTGGTTCTTGAGTGTTTTCCCAAAACACATCCTTCACACACCTCCTTGTGCTCTTCAACTTTTGGCAATCCACATACCATAGCTTGTGAAGTCAACAACTTCAAGCTTGCAAAGTTAAGATGACCATATCTCAAGTGCCAAAGCACACTTGGATTTTCTATGGCCACATTAGCAAGTTGGGCACCTCCTTGTTCCCCAAACTTAAGAGGAAACAACCTATTCTTTGTCATAGGCACTTGTGTAACAACTCTATTACAATTGTTTTTGTCAAAAATTACACATTTTCCATCTTCAAAAACAAGCTTATAGTTCTTTTCCATTATTTGTCCAACACTAAGCAAATTATGTTGGAGTTTGGGGGTGTAATAGATGTTGTTTACCTTCTTTGTGCCTTCTTTTGTTGGAACCTCCATGGCTCCCATGCCTTCAACTTGTAGTGCCTTGTCATCTCCCAATTTGATCTTTGACTTGTAGGTGGAATCCATTGTAGCAAAAAGCTCTTCTTTGCCACTCATATGATTTGAGCAACCAGTATCCAAAATCCAAGTTTCATTGAGATTTTGATCTGATTTTCCATAGGTGAGAAACAGATTTGAAGAAGTTCCTTCCTCTTCTCCATAGTTTCCATAGTTATTACCTTGCCCTTCTTGAGAAGGTTTGGACCAACAATCTCTAGCAAAGTGACCAACCTTACCACAATTGTAACAAGATTTCTTTGATTTGTCACCTCCTCTTCCTCTTCCTTGGTTGCCACCTCTTGATCTACCTCTTCCTTTGCCTCTCCTTTGTCCTCTTCCTTGGCCTCTTCCTTGTCCTCTTCCTTCACCCTCCTTGGATGAGAATGCTTTGTCATCACCTCCATAGCTTGTTGATGTAGAACCCTGTAGTCTCTCTTCATGAGACATCAAAGAACCAATTAGAGCATCAAAAGTTAGAGTAGACAAATCTTTAGACTCTTCAATAATGATAGCAATATGGTTCCATTTATGAAGAAGTGTTCTCAACACTTTCTTCACCACTACTTCAGTTTTGATGTCTTCTCCAAGGGTTTGCATTTTGTTTACAATGGCTTTCACTCTAACACAATAATCACCTACATTTTCATCATTTTGCATTTTGAGATTCTCAAAATCTCTCTTCAAGGTTTGAAGCCTCACTTGCTTCACTTGATTGCTACCTTGATAGCTATCCTTCAAGGCACCCCATGCATCTAGAGCTGATGTACATGAAGCAATCCTTGGAAAGATGCTTTTCTCCAAGGCTGCTTGGAGATGGTAGAGGGCAAAAGAGTTTTTCTTTTGGGCATCCTTCTTGTTGGTTTTATCTGCTGCACTCAAGGTTGTCCAATCTGCAGGTTCGGTGTAGCCTTCTTCGACTATATCCCATAACCCCTTGCCTGTAATGTTCCCTTTCTGAGCAGTTAGTTAGATGCAGTGGTTTAGCCTACTCACGGGTTCCCGTAGGCTAGGGCATATCGCAGGGGAGCCTAACTGAAATTTTGGGAGAGGATAATTGAGCGAAATGGGTATTCGAATCCACTCTCAAATGTTGAATCGGATGGACAGAGCCTTGACTTACTATTTTTAGTAAGTTAGTTTTTAGGGTTTTTGGTCGAGCAGACAGTGGAATTATATTCTTCAACGAAATGGGTACTCAGAACATGTTTCAGTTGGTCAATCGGTTCGCTGGAGGTTAGAGATTTAATGGTTTGGCTATGTGAAAAGTGAAATATTAATTATTTTTATATAGTCAAACTTTATGATATTAAAGAACTTAAAGGGAAGTCACTTAAAAGTGAAATATATTATATAAGTGACTAATTTTTGGAGCAAAAAGGGATGTTATAATATTTTATATTATGTGCAACCCTAATTAGGGCATTGCATCCTGTGGGTTATAAAAGGGCATTGGGAGCTTCATTTGATATTTTTTGGATTTTGGTTATTTTCTCTGGAGTTTGAGGCCAGTGGCTAAGACTTCTTCTCCGAAGGGACAAAAACCCCAATGGTGTGGTCGAGGACGAAACCCCTCAGATTTTTGAAGCTGGACGAGACCCCAGTTTTCTATTGGTGAATTCACACAGGATTCACACTTGGAGCTTCATTAGTCTTCGGAGGTATCTTTCCATGTTTGCTGATTTAGTATATTTCAAGGGTTTGTAGACATATTGTGGAAAGATTATATTTTTTAAATATTGTAATCTGAACCCTATTTTGAAAGAAATTTGAAAAATAAAATTGCTAGTTATTTCCTATTTCCTGGAAATTGTATTTCTGATTTTAAGAAATAGTATAGTGTCCCAAATATTAAAATATCAAAACAGAGGGGGGGACATTACAGTGGTATCAGAGCTGGTTTTTCCTGCTAGCCTGTTCAAGGTTTGCTGAAAATTTCAGAAATGATTTCAGTATTGTGTGAGTTAAGATTGTGGTTTCTGGGGTTTTTGGTTGTGGAACGTTGAAAGGAAATTTCTATCAGTTTTTGTATTGCGGGGGAATGGCAGAGATAAATAATCACGGCTTCAAGAAATACAGTCGTTCTTGCATCAATTGAAATTATTTAGATCCGCATTGATTAAACCTTGAAATCTGGGTAATCGCCATTTATAGAAGGCAAGGCATAATATTGCCAGTGCAGAAATAAAGGTCTTTCTTAAAGTCGTGCCATATTAAACAAGGGAATTAAGGATCGGGCAAATTAAGAATATTTCCTGGACCTGAGCGCATATTGATCAATGGCGTTTTTAAGTTTGATTTTATTCCTATTTGTGGGCCGTGTGATTATTTGAAGGAAGCCGTAATATTATTTTTTTAAGTGCGCCAAGTCATTTCGCACCTTCTGTGGGTTTAAAAAAAAAAAAAGGGTTATGGTGGATTCTGGTGAAGGGATTTGTATCAGTTGAGGGTTTTGTGATATTGTCCTTCTTCAGCTCTCTCAGCCAATATTTCCGTTGTAGTGTCCAGAGTCCAGAGATGAATAATCCAATAACATATTGCCCGCGTTCAGGGATGTACATGCAGTTTCCTACTTTCCTTTCGAAGGTACCTGTGAGGTCACTTGATGATGAGTTCAGTGTGAAAATTGAAAAAGCTCTTAATGAATTTAAGCAAAATTTTATGGCATACCAGAAAAATCTAACAACTTTGTTAGAGCATCCTGAGTGGTTGAGACCACACTCATCAACTGAAGTAAAATCTGGAACAGATGAGCATGCTGCCCCGAAAAGGTTGGAAAAGCAGTTGACAGAAAAGGAAGTTGATTCTTATGGATCACAGGTTGCAGGTTTCCCGCGAATTAGCAAGAATCATCTTAGGAAAGAGCAACGTTGTTTCACATGTCAAGAGGCTTGGACTATTGGTCACATCTGTGGAAACAACAAACAAAGTGACTTATTGCAGCCAAATCAAGTTGAGGACAATAGTGAAGTTGAGACCCTTGAGTTTGGAAAAAATGCCTTTTTTCAGGAATTATGCATAATAGGGAACCAAAATGATGTTGGTGATGATGAGGAAGACAACACAACAGTTTTGGATATGCACTTAGAACAATCTAGTGTGGATTGTGAAATCTTTAATATAAGGTATGATGAATCTTGTGATTTTCCTATCATCAATTCATTAATGCATGATGGCATATTTCATAATGAAGTGTTCGTAGATCCCATATTTGATGAGGAAATGATTATGAATGAAGAGGATTCTTCGCTGAAAACCAAAATAGAAAGAATTAACAGACTGTTGGATGGTGATTTCTCCGAGGAATTGGAGACTATGGCAGATTTAGAAGATTTTGCTATTGTTGATGATTTTCCTTTTTGGCATAGTGCTGACCTAGTTGAGGAGTCACTCAAAGATCGGATTGTAATCATGCCTTCTATGGAAGAACAAAAAGTCAAAATTGATGAAGATGAAATTAATTCATCATGTGTTTCAGAAATTGGAGAAGTATGCTTTGGTCTTCAAGATGATGGTGAGCACGCTGATTTTGATGTTGTTAAATCAGCTATTGATGCAGTTGTTGATTTAGAGTCTGAGCACGAATCTGTCCTAACTTCAAAGCATGAAGTTGGAAAGTACAGTGTTGTGAAGGGTGCTGATTTTGATCATTGTGCATGGGATAGCAAATCTGAGGTGATGTTGATTCCAATTCATTACAAAGTTGGAAGGGCCAGTTGCAGGTCACAGAAGAGCAAATTTTTCAAACATTAACTCACTTGGATAGCACACATGAGGTTGTCGATTGCCTATTTCAGGCAGCCCAGCTCGGGGAGAGACAGAAGAAGTTGACAGTTGGAGCTACTGTTACAGATTTACAGGCTATCAAGCAGGCATTAGAGGTGATTAAATTAGATTACTTAAGATTGCTATCCGATAGAGATCAGGCCTTTCAGTTTGTAGATAAGACCTTCCAAGGACTCACAGAGAAAGAGAAGGTAATTGATGAACTTAACCTCAAGTTAAGTTTAACTCATTTCTCTCCGAATAAAACAGAAAATAGAGGTAATTTTCGATTAGCAGGTAATCCTCTTTTTGAGTGGGATGCGGAGTCCACTTTTGATAACCCAATCTTTGAATTGGGTAATGAAGCACTTCCTGATTTCAGTGATGATGATTCCACGATCACTCAAGTAGAGCAGCATGAATATGAACGGGGTGATGAAGTATTTTTTTTTGCAGATGCACATTTATATTTTTGTACTATAGGTGATGATACATCTCTTGACACTTGCCCTAACAATGTTGAGAAATGTAGCTCGGACAGGAACTTCTTGCACAGGCTTCAGTATGAACGTGCTAGAATTGGTCCGAGACATTTCTAATTCTATTTTGAATTTCACTTAAGTGATTTTCTATTTTTAAGTTCACCTAAGTGATTCTATTTTGTAATTCACTTAAGTGATTATATTTTGAAATTCACTTAAGTGATTCTATTTTGTACTTCACTTAAGTGATTCTATTTTGATATTCACTTAAGTGATTTTCTATTTTTAACCTTACATCTCAAGATGAGATGAGATCTAATCTTAGGGTTAGAGAGATTAGGGTTACCTTTTTCAAGGATAAAAGGAGAAGATCAAGAGTGTTTTAGATACACGGACAAAGACACATAAAAGAATGGGAGGAGAACAGATTGTTGAAGAAAAAATACAAGCTTAGGAGGAGAAGAACAATGCTTGCTGGCTAGAAAAGTAGCAAGAGAGCAGAAGTGTTCTGCTGTAGCTGTAGCCTATTTTATTTGTAATATTTCAGGTTCAGAAATATATTTAACTTTCGCTGTTCACGCTGTTTATGTTTTCCAGCCATCTGTGTGACTGTTGCATGTTTGAATTGGGTAATGAAGCACTTCCTGATTTCAGTGATGATGATTCCACGATCACTCAAGTAGAGCAGCATGAATATGAACGTGGTGATGAAGTATTTTTTTTTGCAGATGCACATTCATCTTTTTGTACTATAGGTGATGATACATCTCCTGACACTTGCCCTGACAATAAGGAGAGTCATAAGTCAGAGGGTTGTTTGGAGCTTCGTAGGGATCCAGATGGTGAAGTTTTTATGGACTGCATTGTGAGGTATGCTCATAGTTTTTCTTTCAGCCCTCATGTTAATGATTCTATCATGGCATATATGAAATGGGGGAAAGGTTGTTATGATGGGTTGTATACTTCACTTGGATATGAGATGCCTCCGTTGTCAGAAGGGAAGTTTTTTTGTTGGGGTGGTTGTTTGCTTCTTCAGGGTGGATTTTATGCAGGGACAGAGTTGTGGCCGAGCAGTATTCCACCTGTGTGCAGATTAGCCCAACAGTATTCTTCAGGTAGTGGGGAAGTCAAATTCCCTATGAGGCCGAGTTATCTAGGAGTGTCTATATGGGACATGGAGACACTTATTGATTCAGGATTCAGAATGGATGATAACATCAGGATATGGGATCCAGGGATTTGTATGATCTTAGGTCTGCTTCACCAGGTTTTGCAGAATGACAGACGAGTTGGGAACAATTTTATTAGAGTGGAGCAACGTCGGTGTAATGGGACATTTGTCAGAATTATTTGGGATCCTAACATTCTATGTGACGACAATCAGAAGCAGACAGTTGACCGGGATATGCTTGAGAATTGCTTGAGGACAAGCAATCTTTGGGAAGGGCGGACTGTAATGTCCCCTTTCTGAGCATTTAGTTAGATGCAGTGGTTTAGCCTACTCACGGGTTCCCGTAGGCTAGGGAATATTGCAGGGGAGCCTAACTGGAATTTTGGGAGCGGATAATTGAGCAAAATGGGTATTCGAATCCACTCTCATATGTTGAATCGGATGGATAGAGCCTTGACTTACTATTTTTAGTAAGTTATTTTTTAGGGTTTCGGTCGAGCAGACTGTGGAATTATATTCTTCAGTGAAATGGGTACTTAGAACAGGTTTTAGTTGGTCAATCGGTTTGCTGGAGGTCAGAGATTTTAATGCCTGAAGGTTTAGCTATGTTTTTTTTTTTTGAATTTACATGGTGGAATCGGTAGCCGCCACGAATCCGGGCAGGCTGTCCAGCTTTTATGGCCACCACAGTATTCTGCGCTGTCCGCCCTAGAAGCCGCCACACAGATCTTCGCGCAGTCCGCCCCTATAACCACCATGCCACAATCATTTTAAACCTTTTACGCCGCTGAAAGCACTAGGAAAGGGACAAGCGTTCAGTCCGGCAAGGCCCGAGATTTGAACCTTGGACCTCCGCCCCCTTATGGGGTTTGGATGAACCAATTGGTCTACACCTTGGACCCGAAGGTTTGGCTATGTGAAAAGTGAAATATTAATTATTTTTATATAGTCAAACTTTATGATATTAAGGAACTTAAAGGGAAGTCACTTAAAAGTGAAATATATTATATAAGTGACTAATTTTTGGAGCAAAAAGGGATATTATAATATTTTATATTATGTGCAACCATAATTAGGGCATTGCATCCTGTGGGTTATAAAAGGGCATTGAGAGCTTCATTTGATATTTTTTGGATTTTGGTTATTTTCTCTGGAGTTTGAGGCCAGTGGCTGAGACTTCTTCTCCGAAGGGACGGAAACCCCAACGGTGTGGTTGAGGACGAAACCCCTCAGATTTTTGGAGCTGGACAAAACCCCAGTTCTTTGTTGGTGAATTTACACAAGATTCACACTTGGAGCTTCATCAGTCTTCAGAGGTATCTTTCCCTGTTTGCTGATTTAGTATATTTCAAGGGTTTGCAGACATATTGTGGAAAGATTATATTTTTAAAATATTGTAATCTGAACCCTATTTTGAAAGAAATTTGAAAAATAAAATTGCTAGTTATTTCCTGTTTCCTGGAAATTGTATTTCTGATTTTAAGAAATAGTATAGTGTCCCAAATATTAAAATATCAGAACGGGGGGGACATTACATTGCCTATGAGTAAGGTCTTCATCTTGATAGACCAATACTCGTAATCTAACCCATTAAATTCAGGAATGGGAATATTGTTATTGGCAGCCATTGATGCTAATCAACAAAACTTTGGAATAATGTAGATAGCTTCTAATACAATATTTTTGCAATAAAGAGCAGCAACAGATCTTCTTTTACTCAATTGACTCAACCTGTTAAGTCAATCTCTCAGAATTAACCTTTGATTGCAAAAATACATGCTTCTTTTTTATTTACCAAAATCTCAAGCACCAAATTTATCATAAATCGGCCAATACTGATTGAAACAAACTGAAATTTTTATTGGAGACTTCTGATATACGTATCTGAAAATCCACTAAATTTCAGAAGCAAATTCACACAAATGAGAAATATGTGATCAATTTACTTTTGCCCTTTCTAGATCTTAGAGTGTTTTTTGAGACAACCTCAATGTTTTTCACATAAATCAATCCATACAGCTCCAAAATTTCTGAAAATTAAAATCGTATTCCTGAGACAATAATCTGAAAACCCTCTAAATTTTAGAAGAAAATTCACAAAGGTGAAAAAGATGTGATCATTTACTTTTTCTCTTTTTATCACAATTCCGGATCTAGGATTTTTGAAGAAAAAATCAATATTCACACAAATCGATCAATACAGATCCAAACGACCTGAAATTTTGTCTGAATGATGATTTTATCTAAATAATATTTCTCCCAAAATTTTAGAAGCAAATACCCTGTCTTCCACCTTATACAACCATTTTATTGCAAAACTCAAAATGCTAATAAAATCAGCAAATGAGCTCCAAATTACCTGAAATTTTGACTGCGTCCTCTTGATACAATTATCTAACAACCCTCAAAATTTCATCAGAAAATACCTCAGGATGCGTGAGATATGAATGATTTACTTGAGCTCTTCCTTGCAACTCTATTGAGTGCTGGCCACTTGAGTTTCTCTAACAAAGTGCGTGCTTCAGATCTCTTCACACCACTCTCCATAGGTTTTGATCCGTCTGAGCAAACCTGGCGGATCAAAACTGGCTCTGATACCAAAATGAGAAAATAGACTCATTAGATTCATAATCATAAGAACTTACAATGTTTTTATAACACTCCAATCAGTTTGAAATCTCTACTATTATGGAGATCTTACTTGCTCCTACTATGTTTAGAAACACTCTAAACAATTCCCTATATGCTCTCACAACAAAACTGATTTCCTCTCAAATAGTAAAGTTGGTTTAACTATATTTAAATGAATGCTAAATATTTAGAACCTATATACTTTAGGGAAGATACTCTACAGTATGCTCTAGAGTCTAACAATAGGGAACTATTATTGATTTCCATAGCTTGACCACAAAAGGATTTCAGAAAGAAATTTTCAGAGATGGTATTATTATATGGTTTTCCAAGGAGATAATTTTTGGATGTTACAATGAAACAACAAATATGGTTTTGGCTGTGCAAGGAGATAATTTTTGGATGTTACAATGAAGCAGCAAATATGTTTTTGGCATCCATTCTATAAAGAATCATGTTTAAGTGGACGTGTTCAACCTTTCAATATTTGCCAGCTTATTAATAAAAATATAAGATGCTTGACAGCATATAGAAAGATCTATGTATAAAGTACTTGAACTTTTGATTTTATTAATCAATATGATTGTGATACTTGTGACTAGCATTATTATATCTCCAACATGATGATTAAAAACAGTAATGCATTGTTGAGAATCATAAGAGTTACAGGACTGAAATATGTTTATAGTATGAACTTTTACAAGGGATGAACATTACAGTAAAATTTATAACATTGCAAAGAAATCCAAAATGCAAACTTATTGATGAAATTTGTGTAGGTTCATCATAAATGACATCATATTTTTTTAAATTCTATGTGCTTTTTATGAGACTTAGTGCAATAGAAATCTATTAAGACTTATTTCACAAAGTGGTTATTAAGGAGGAATAAAAGTGTAAGCAAGGTTTAAATGTATTTTGTTAGGATTAGATTAAGGTTTTGGTTAAATGAGATGAGTTGCCATAATTTCTCAAATGGATTGATAGAGGATTAAAAGAGGATGGTTATATGGATAAAGGATAGGTATGACACAAACCTATTTGATTTAGATTTTGTCCTTTTCGTAGTTAGTTTTCTATAGATAAAGCCCAAACTGAGAATCGTCATATTTAACATATACCACTTGTATTTTAGGAGGATCTCTGGTAGTATTATAAGCCATTTAAAGGGTGAAGAATTTGAAGAATAACTTATGAGGTACTAGTAAAGCACCAAACTAACTTTTTTGCTTGTGTCTAGTACCTTGTGGAAGTAGGAAGTGTCAATTTTAGAATAACATTGCAAGCTTACTTATTTTTGCTTTGACTTTGTCATGTCCCCTTCCGATGTGTAACCAGGAACCGTTAGCTTATTTAATTCCCGTAAACTAATTTGGGTGAAAGGGAATTATTTTTAAATTAATTATTTTAATATTCTTCGTTTTTGACTTTCGATGGAAATATTATTTAATTCATTTAAAAGTGTAGCTCAATGATATATTTTAATAAAGTGAAATTAAATAAAATAGCGGGAAAAAGGAGATAAAATGGAAAAAATGAATTCATTTTGAGGTTATGCTTATGTTATTTTCTCTTATTAGAATTTTTGGAGAGCTTCTTCGAAAATCAAACCCTCGGACGAAACCCCGTGGGAGAACCAGTTTCGGCATTGTAAGATTCTGCCCTAGTTGGTCAGTTGGAGGAATCACCCAGGATTCTCAGCGAACATTCACAGGAAAATCTACCATTGTTGGAGGGTGTTTTCTGCAGGGTCGATCAGATATAACCTAAGCCTACATCGAACTGTATTTTGGGCGTCGTGGAAATTGAAGGTGACGTGGAGGACTTGTATCATACACCACCGATTTCATTTGCTCGACCTGCTTTATACCGACCAACGCCGACTTGGATAGTGGAGTCTTCCTTGGTCAACCGGTATTCATACTAGCTGCGTCGAACCTTGGGTGACCGCGGCTTTCCATATCACCGCCATTTTCTGTATGCTCGGCCTCCTTGTACTACCTGTCCAGCATCTGGAATGTAACAGGTCAGAAATATTGTTTATTGTTGGCATTGAATGAATGATAAAATATATATATATATATATATATATATATATATATATATATATATATATATATATATATATATATATAATATTAGCATTAATGAATTCGGTTCTTTTTCACATAATTTTCTACACATTATAAGTATGTGAAATTTGCAACTATTATCAATACATCTATAGCAGTATTAAGGGTGTCAAGACAATGAACTGTTGATGTTGGGTCTGCACATCCATAAAATCGTGAAAACAAAAAAAAAAATTTGCTTAGTAAATTGTCCAGGCTATTACAGTGGTATCAGAGCTTCAAGCCTGTCAGCTTGTTGGGTTTCCGGATGAGTCAAAATAATTAATGAATCCAGAAATGAAATGAAATATTATTAATGTCCGCGGTGGGCCAAACTAAGACCCAAAGGACTATAAGAAGGACGATAATGACTGCCAATATATCACATACAGGAGAAGAGGACCAAGGGGAAGAGGTGCTCTCAGCTCAAATTCAAAAGAAGAGGTAAATATGGGTGACAAGGTTCCACAGGAACCGAGTACCCGATAAATGTTTAATGATCTGGCTAGGGGACAACGAGAGTTGCAGCAAACCCTCAATCAGTTGATGGCTGTTATGATGGCAAATAATAATAACAACGCTCAGCCAAATGGTGGGAACAACCAAAATCACAATAATGGGCGACAAGAGAATCAAAGAAACAATGGAAATGGCAAAGCGTCAGTGAATAACAGGGCTGTAAACCAGAATTAGAATGACAGGACAACAAGCACTAGGCCCTTGATGCCTAACTTTCCTCCTAGGAACCCTCCGCAGGATGAAGTGGAACCTACAATAAATGAGATGCAGGATCAGTTTTTACAGGAGTGGACCAATGCTAGTGCGGAATTCCAAGCCGGAATGTCCTTCCGAGATTATGTGGACATGAGGATGAGACAACAACCACACAGGAGAGGTAGATAGTATAATCAAGAGTTGCAGAGGAGAGTGGGGAAGTTGTCCATTCCTTACTATGACGTTTCAGGCAAGACTTCAGCTAGATCATGGGTGCAAAATATGGATACATATTTTAAACTGAATGCTATGTCGGAAGATGAGGCCATTAAGTATGCTGCTTTACAACTTGATGGGATTGCTCACGAGTGGTGGCACCATGGTTTGGTTATGCTTGGACATAAGATTTATTCTTATGCAGAATTTACAAATAGGCTTATTGACCGATTTGACAAGAAGGATCCAGAACTACACTTCAAAGAATTGGCACAACTAAAACAGTGGGGTTCAGTGGATACTTACATTGCTGATTTCTAGAGACTATCAGTGTTGGTGACATACATCTCCGAGCACAGGTTGATTGTATTGTTCATAGATGGGCTTTCAGATCCTTTGAGAGGTTGGATAAAGGCATTCAATCCTCCTACTCTACAGGATGCTCTTAAAAGGGCAATAGATATGGAGTCTTCTACACCTAAGAGTAATTTTCAATCAAAGGGATTTCCATCTAAAAAAGAAAAAGATAAGAAACCTTTCCAGAAAGAGTGGCCTAAGAAGGACAAGATGGATGATGAGGTTCGGAATGAATTGCGCAGGAAGAAACTCTGTTTCAGCTGCAAGGAACCTTGGGAACCAGGTCACAGGTGCTTGGGAAAAGGTAAGGTCCATTACATTGAGGTGCAATATGATAGTGAGGATGAGGAGCAGTATGAGCTCAAACAAGGCAGCGAACACAGTGATTTCGAGGATAAGCCGGACAGGGATGAGGAGCATGCACCTAAGGAGGTGAAGGGTGGTGCCATTGCTACACTTTCAGGTACACTAGATTTAACTCATTTAGGGTTCGTGGAGTCCTTTAGGGGCAGCGGGTAACTGTGTTAGTTGATAGTGGGGCAACCCACAATTTCATAGACTCAGCACTAGTTGCTAAGAGGGGTCTACAGATAGAACATTTGAGGGCTTTAATGTTATGGTGGTAGATGCGTTTCGTATGACTTGTACACAACGTATTCCGCAGCTTAATATTACCTTAGGTAATTACACTGTCACTGATGATTTCTATGTTGTGGATTTGGGTGATACTAATGCCATTCTTGGCATACAGTGGCTACATTCCCTTGGTATCTCAGAACTTTTAGACCATGGAACTCAAGTTCAGGAGTGATGGGAAGAAGGTAGTTTTGAGGGGGATGTCAAATGGTGCTCCCAGGATCGTTTCAACGAAGAGGATGGAAAGTATTTTCCGTCATGGTGATATTGCTTGGGCAGCCGAATGCCTAATTTCTTCTAAAGCACAGGTGGACAGCAGTACGCAGTATTCAGTGGATATACAGGTTGTGTTGGATAAGCACGATAAGGTTTTCAGTGTGATTCTGCCAGGGAGACCACCTGATAGAGGCTTTGAGCATACTATTGAGTTGGAGGAGGGCTCCAAGCCCGTCATCACGACACCATACAGACACCCCAAGAAGTTTAAGGAAGAGATAGAAAAGGCTATCAAGGAATTATTGGACATGGGGCATATTAGACCCAGCTCGAGTCCCTTTGCTTCTTCTGTTGTGCTGGTAAAGAAGGACGGGACAATGAGAATGTGCATAGATTATCGTGCACTAAATAAGAAAACAATTAAGAACAGATACCCAATCCCCAGGATCGATGAGCTGTTAGATGAGTTGCACGGTGCAATTAATTTCTCGAAGATTGATCTTCGATCTAGGTATCATCAAATAAGAGTGTGGGAACAGGATATTCATAAGACAGCTTTCAGGTGTCACTATGGACACTATGAGTTTTTGGTTATGCCATTTGGGCTGACCAATGCTTCCGCGACCTTTTAATCATGCATGAACCACTTTCAACAAGCAGTTGAGGAAGTTCTTTCTAGTGTTCTTTGATTATATACTAATCTATAGCAGAACTTGGGAGGAGCATCTGAACCATATTGATGAGATTCTTGGCATTATGGAAGCACAGTCCTTGTATGCAAAAGCTTCTAAATGCAAATTCATGTTGACTGAAATCCTCTATTTGGGGCACATAATCAGTACTAAGGGTGTGCAGGTGCATCAGGAGAAGATACAAACAATACTTGATTGGCCACCTCCGAGGACTCTTACGGAGTTGCGAGGTTTCTTTGGGTTATGCAACTATTACAGGAGGTTTGCAAAGGACTTTTCTAAGTTAGGTGCACCCTTGACAGATCTCACAAAGAAAGGGGCTTTCAGATGGACAAATGAGGTTCAATGGGCATTTGACAGGCTTAAGGAGGTGATGAGCTCTTGTCCAGTATTGGCTCTTCCCGATTTCACTCCTCCATTTGTGTTGGAGTGTGATGCTTCAGGCGAGGGGATAGGAGCAATGATTATGCAGGATAGGCACCCCATTGCCTATGAGAGCCGAAAGCTCAGGGATGCAGAGAGGTTGTATTCCATCTACGACAAGGAGATGCTCGCCATCATGCATGCGTTGGCGAAGTTTAGACAGTATTTGGTAGGTGGAAGATTTGTGGTCAAGACGGACCATAACAGTTTGAAGTACTTCCTGGAACAGAAGGATTTGAATGAACGACAGCAAAAGTGGGTTAGCAAAATTCAGGCCTACGATTTTGACATTGAGTATGTTAAGGGTAAGAAGAAGGTTGTTGCCGATGCCTTATCCAAGAGACCTGCAACACTTTCCTTGGCAGAAATTTTAGCGGATTGGAAGGCTCACTTGTTAGTTGAGTATTCCAAGAACACTTTTGCCATTAAGGTAATGGATGGTAAGGTGCAGGATGACATGTATAGGGTGGTAGATGACCTCTACTACAAGGACAAAATCTTCTTGGTTCCCGGGTCAAAACTCAAAGAGAAGATTTTACAAGCTATCCATGACACACCCCTTGCAGGACATCCTGGTTATTTCAAAACTTACAGAAAGGTTAGGGAGAGGTTCTCTTGGAAGGGCCTCAAGGATGATGTCTTGTGGCATGTGAGGGAGTGCATGACTTGTCAGCAGAACTAGTCAGAGCATACTTTCCCTATTCGGTTGCTTCAGCCGTTGCCTATTCCGAAGCAGAAATGGGAGAGTATATCTATGGATTTCATAGTCGGTCTACCCAAGGTACAGGGCAGAGATTGCATTTTTGTAGTTGTGGATCGATTGACTAAGTTCGCCCACTTTTTTGCCATCTCCTCTGAGTATAAGGCACCTCAAGTTGCAAATTTATTTTTCAGAGAGGTGTTTAGACTCCATGGGTTACCTAAGACTATCGTCAGTGACAAAGATAGTCACTTCCTTAGTGCATTTTGGCAAGAGCTCTTCATATTAGTTGGCACAGAATTGACTCCTAGCACCAGTTACCACCCTCAAACGGATGGACAGACAGAGATTGTCAACAAATGGGTTGAGGGATATCTGAGGATGTTGAGGATACTTAGGCTGATTTCTAAAGGTCTAAGATTAGGTTTTATTATTTTATTGTTTTGCATTGTGTTCACGTGATTGGCATAGTATGCCCATGTAGAGTGTTTGTTCGAACTGCTAGTCAATGGCTTGTTTGCTAGCAGTTCGTTACTTTGTTTGTTGGAGTAGTTCACCCCTGTTTGGTGTGTTGTTACAGGTTGTTGTAACCCTCCACCATTTGCATTTGTGTATTTATATTAGTATTCTACAATAAGATTTCAGCTTCGTTTTTGGGTTCCTCATTGACTTGCCATATCACTGGTATTCAGAGTCAAGGAGAAGATCCTGTGTTATGATTGCGTGAAATTTGGTTTCGGCCATCCGCATCATTTGTGAAGCTCGTGGTGACAGAGGGCAGCCATTTCCCTGCACCCATTTCTTGACAGAGACGTCAGAGGGTTAACCCGGAAGGGTAACCTCCCTTGCCTTGTTGCAGATAGACTGAAGGTTCCTGGAGATCTGAGCTCCAGAGGTTGACAGACTCTTTTCAGGTGAAAAGATAAACTTCGGGTAACGAAGACGTGCAATTTTCTAAGGTTGCATGATTAATTTTTATTGACGGAGTTCTTTTCCTAGCCTCCGGCAAAGACACATCCCTTCGGCGAATAAGTCTCATTTCCGGAGAGAAAAATCAAGCAATTTTGGCACGTGGTAGTCGCAGTCCTGGCATTTGTTCAAGACACAGACGCTTTTCAGCAAAAATTACAAGAATTTCAATAATATTGTAGTCGGCGACGACGGAGTAATAAAATATTGGAGGGCAACGAAATTTCGGAGATCTGATGAACATAAATTTTTTCCATCGATGTTTTGAAAATTATTATTTTTAAATATTGCAAAGGTGCTGTGATTATTTCGGCAGTGTTTACACACTTGGATCGACGTACGAGGCAATTGATTCACGTAGGTCGCGTGAAGAAAACATTGGAAGCACCGAAGCCGTTACCGATCGCGTGAAAGAGAACTTACCGCTCTACGCTACGCGAAGGAATTAATCCAAATGCTGGATAATCACCGCTAATTGGAGGATGATAAATATTTTATTCGTTGCTAAAGTTTTTGCAAGCTGCCGGTGATCACAAACAGTCTGCCAAAAAGCACGTGGGTGCACGAGAAAATATTTATTCCAAATTATGGTTAGTAAATTCTGGCACAAAGCACGTGGGTGCACAAAAAACAAAAAAAAAATTTCAACGCCCGTGACGCGGTTGACGTCCCTGCGACGGGTTTGACGTCCTGCGACGCATTTTGACGCCCTGCGATGTGGGTTGATGTCCCACGACACCTTTTGATGCCCGCGATGGCCTTTTTGATGCCTGCAACGGTTGTTTGACTCCCGCGATAGCCTGTTTGACGCCCGCGATAGCCTGTTTGACGCCTGCGACAGCTTGTTTGACGCCCAAAGTGATAATTTGTTGTGCAATGAGAAATTGGAGGTGAAAATTGTCTTTTAATTTTTTGCATTTTCATCCTTTGCAAAAGATTATTATTTTCACTAAAATTGGTCAACAATACTTGCTTAAGGGGAATATTTTTGAGTTTTAAAGTGCTATTTTTTTGAAAAGTTGGAGATAAAAGTTGATTCTTTTGCACTTAAACTCATCCTAAATTGCAAATTTTGGGAAGAAGGCAATTGTGTTGAATTCTTTTTCAAACCCCTCATATACTGGCATATACTAGACAACAAATGGCTAATGATCTTACAACACAAATGGCAAACATCGCCACTATAGTAGGAGATTTGATGGACAGGGTGAAAGATATTACTGTCAAAAATGATGTCACAATTTACAATAACAATTACTCCCACAAAGCAAAGTGTGATGTTAAACCTTATGATGGATCCAGGAATCCAGACGTATTGTCCACTTGGATCCTAGATATGGAAACTTGGTTTGAGTATGCTGAGGTTCCTGAAGATGAAAGAATACCTTTTTCCATGATAAAACTCACAGGTCTAGCAAAGATGTTAGTTTCAGATGAGAAAACCAAGGTCAAAAATTGGAAAGAGTTAGTCACACTTTTGAAGGATACATTTTTTCCACCTAACTACCAGTCCGATCTAAGGATCAAATGGTATAGGTTAAAGCAAGGTTTTAATATGTCAGTTTCTGATTACATTTTTCAGTTCAATAAGCTTAGAGTTCTTTCTGGTATCACTTCTTCTGACGAAGAGCTTATTGAAAAATTTGCAAGTGGGTTGCATGATGCTATAATGAGGGAGTTGAAATTCATTTGATTTGTCACATTGTCATCAACATTCAAGCATGCCATACTAGCGGAGGAGAAAGTTGGTGCATATCACAAATCTTGTTCATCACAGGAGAGCTCTTCCAAAGGCGAGAATCAGCATCAACAGAAGGTGAAGAACAATTCTCAATCTTCCCCTCATTCTTCTTCTCCTCCTATTTCTCGTAAAGCACATTCTTCTCCTTTTCATTCGAAAGATCCTTCTTCTTAATTGTATTGTGAATTTTGTAAAAAGCATGGTCATGTAAAATCCAAATGCTTTACTTTTGAAAAATTTAAGAAGAAGAAATCCCTATTTGTACAACCTACACATGTGGAACCACAAGATGGTCCCATTTTGGCTCCAGGGATAGAAGAAAAGTATCCTACTTTAAAGGGTAAACTGAACAAAGTTACCCTTATGTCAAATGTATTCGCTCAAGGGGGTCGTGACAATTTGTTTGTTACTAGAGCCCACCTTACACATGATTACTATGTTGATTGTATCATAGATAACGGATTGCAAAAGAACCTCATTGCGAAGTCCGTTGTGGAGAAGTTGAAACTTCCCATCAAACCACATCACCAACCATATACACTTGGGTGGAAAGATGTAGACTCCACATCCAACATCACCCACACTTGCACCTTGACTTTTGCTTTTGGTGATAAGTTTGTGGACAAAGTTAGGTGTGATGTCACAGAGATGGATTGTTGTGGGCTATTTCTAGGTAAACCCTATCAATTTGATAGGAATGCTATTTATCATGCTAAAAATAACACCTACACATTGGAGTTGCATGATAAAACTTACTTGATACAAAGCACTACACCTACTTCCAATTTGATGTTAAGTTGTAGACAAGTAAGGAAGCCATTAAGTCAACCACTCATTTTGGCTCCTACTAGCATCAGTTCCACACAAAATGAAGGACAAGCACGATCTAAGGAACATGAAAAGGAAGAAGTTTAACTCCCACCTAATGAACAATCACAAGAGCAAGTGGTTAAGGAACCCACCATTCTCATTCATGAGAAAGATGCCATTCACTCCATTGGTATAATTTCGGGTACACCTACAGCTACAGAACCACTTGTTCCACAGAAGTTACCTTTGGCTTTGCCCACTCCCACCATTGCACACATGGAGGAGCAAGCTAAGGTTACTTCCTTCATTGAGCACCAACAAAGCCTTCTAGGCAAGATACCACAGGACTTGAAGGAGACTCCGCAAGGAGTGGTGCATAAGCATCACAATCCTCACTCACCACAGGTTGGAGATAGAGTTTGGGTTCCTTTGGATAAGCGCCGCTTTCCAGAGACACCATTTCAAGATCCTCTTTTGGTATCTGATCCTATTTTCAGCCCTACAACAACAGTGGCACTTGATCTCCAGCTTCCGCTCATTTCAGATAGAGTTTTCGAGATGAAGACTCATCACACTGGACAGGGTTCTTCCACTACTTACCTTGTTGCCCGCCGCGGTCACTTTCCACACATGGCTCGCTGGATTCCTCACCATGAGATGGCCCATGACTTTCCACATTTGTTGAGAGCATTGGGGTCCAATGCTTATATGGTTGGGAGGAGTGTTGAGGATACTTAGGCTGATTTCTAAAAGCCTAAGATTAGATTTTATTATTTTATTGTTTTGCATTGTGTTCACGTGATTGGCATAGTATGCCCACGTAGAGTGTTTGTTCGAACTGCTAGTCAGTGGCTTGTTTGCTAGCAGTTCGTTACTTTGTTTGTTGGAGTGGTTTACCCCTGTTTGGTGTGCCGTTACAGGATGTTGTAACCCTCCACCGTTGCATTTGTGTATTTATATTAGTATTCTACAATAAGATTTCAGCTTCGTTTTTGGGTTTCTCATTGACTTGCCATATCAGAGGAACTATGTGGCAGCGCAGCAGAAGGCTTGGATTAGGTGGTTGGATATGGGTGAGCACTGCTACAACACCATTCAGGGAATTGTATGGTTACGATGCTCCCACATTTCTAGACTTAGCTTTTGGCGATAGTAGAGCCCCCAAAGCTAAGAATTGGATCCAGGAGAGTCAGGATATTCTCAGGACTCTTAATGAGAATTTGCAGAGCGCACAGAACCAACAGAAGATTTATGTTGACAGGCACAGGATTGAGCAGAGTTTCGAGGTTGGGGACTTAGTTTTCTTACGGCTGCAACTATATAGACAGTTTTCATTGAAGAAGAATGGAGCAGAGAAGCTAAAACCCCATTTCTATGGCCCTTATAGGATTGTTCGGAGAGTAGGAGAGGTTGCCTATGAGTTGGAGATGCCGGATAGTAGCAAGATACATAATGTTTCCATGTTTGGTGCCTCAAAATGGCACTGGGGCAGCAGATTATTTCTTCTACAGAGCTTCCACCATTGGATGAGGAGGGCAGGTTGGTTTTAGTGCCACATGAGATACTGGATATCAGAGAGAGAAAGTTGAGGAACAGAGTCATCAGGAAGTATCTTGTTCGATGGAGAGATCTACCGATCCAGGATGCCACTTGGGAGGGTGATCAGATTTTGCAGCATCCTAACCTGCAATTGCTTAAGGGCAAGCAATTCTAGGAAGGGAGGATTGTCATGTCCCCTTCTGATGTGTAATCAGGAACCGTTAGCTTATTTAATTCCCGGAAACTAATTTGTGTGAAAGGGAATTATTTTTAAATTAATTATTTTAATATTCTCCGTTTTTGACTTTTGACGGAAATATTATTTAATTCATTTAAATGTGGAGCTCAATGATATATTTTAATAAAGTGAAATTAAATTAAAGAGCGGGAAAGAGGAGATATAAGGGAAAAAAGAAATTCATTTTGAGGTTATGGTTATTTTATTTTCTCTTATTGGAATTTTTGGAGAGCTTCTTCGAAAATCAAACCCTCGGACGAAACCCCGTGGGAGAACCAGTTTCGGCAGTGTAAGATTCTGCCCTAGTTGGTCAGTTGGAGAAATCACCCAGGTTTCTCAGCAAGCATTCACAGGAAAATCTACCATTGTTGGAGGGCGTTTTCTCCAGGGTCGATCAGATCGAACCTAAGCCTACATCGAACTATATTCTGGGCGCTGTGGAAATGAAGGTGACGTGGAGGACTTGTATCATACACCACTGATTTCATTTGCTCGACCTGCTTTATACCGACCACCGCTGACTTCGATAGTGGAGTCTTCCTTGGTCGACCGGTATTTATACTAGCCGCACGGAACCTTGGATGACCGCGGCTTTCCATATTGCCGCCATTTTCTACATGCTCGGCCTCCTTGTACATGCTGTCCAGCATCTGGAATGTAACAGGTCAGAAATATTGATTATTGTTGGCATTGAATGAATGATAATATATATATATATATATATATATATATATATATATAATATTATCATTAATGAATTTGGTTCTTTTTCACATCATTATCTGCACATTATAAGTATGCGAAACTTGCAACTATCATCAATATATTTAAATATGGTTGAGCACAACTCTGGTTATTGTGAAAGCTGAGAAATATATCTATTAGCAGTATTAACTGTGTCAAGACAATGAACTGTTGATGTTGGGTCTGCACACAATCCATCCATAAAATCGAGGAAAAGAAAAAAAAGTTTGCTTAGTAAATTGTCCAGGCTATTACAGACTTACTATGGGAGAGAATTGAAGTTCAAATCTTTTCTATAAACCCCTTGTAAAGTATGGTAATAAAAAATAAATCTGATAATTCTTGTGGCAAGAACACAAATGTTGTAGCACAAATTCCATTTGTACTTGGTTTAGATTGAGAAATTTTGTAATACACTTGTCTGTTATGGTCAAGCGTCCATACTGTCTTTGCCATTTAGACAGCATATGTTTTGATTTCAAGATTTCATTTGGGTGTTTGAGACATGCATATTATCTTTTAAGAAGGTGGTATTAAATATAATTACATGTAATAATAAGGTTATGTCAAACAAGTATGTGATGCAGTAATTCCTCAAACAGAAATACAAGATAAAGTTGCATGACTTCATAATTTGAATACTTTCTTAATAATCTCAGATCTCATTAAAATCTTAATTTACTTGCTCGATGGATTAGAGTTGTAGCAAGCTTACTAACAACTAGAAGAATTTGATTTATTATAATTCTAAGTGTCATGCATTAGTTTAGATTTCCTTAAAATACTAAATTTTCCTGGTCAAAATATTAGAGTTCTAGCAAGCCTATTAACAACTTGGAGGTGAATATATGTTGAATTTTTATTATAGGTGGCCCGCTCTCGCCATGTCTTAGACAAGACTGTTTGGAGGCGTGCACGAGACTACTTGGGTTTAATGAATGAGCCTGCTATTTGCTTATCAATTTTAGGACCTTCAAATGGTTGCCATGACCGTGCTGCAACTGTACGCTGGAGTGAAGGTGGAACAAAAGCTGTTGCACATGTTCCATTTTATATCTTGGGAGAAAAAGAAGGTAGACCCTTAGTATGACTGTTTTTGTCCATGTCTGTTATTTACTCTTTACTAAGATATCTTACTGCTTCCTTTTTAATGAAATATTTTTGGTGCCTATGGTCAAAGTTGGATTGTGAGAAACACTACCATTGCATGATTAAAACTATTACGCCTCGTGTGCTTTTCATATTGCTTGACTGATTCCTTTTCAGGCATTGCAAAAAAATATTCTGTAACATTTCAATGCATTTGAAGTCATTAATCTGTTCTTTGAATCAAATGTGTTTAGAAGAGTTTTTCCTTAACTGAAGTTTTCTTTAAATGAGTTATGCAGTTTCTCTTCCTTCAGTTATTTATCATGTAAAACACCAGTAGATCAGCTCCATATGCTCTTTGTCCTGTCTTATATGAACATCATAAATTAATATATGGAGATTATAATTTTGTCACACTATTTATTCCTTTTTATAACTTTTATTGTAATTAATGTACATCCTTTTATCCTTCTTGTAAGTCTCCGAGATACTATTCTTATCACATGATATAATTTAGTAGATGTTAAAAGGCTAATGAAAACCAAGGTTGTCTTGATCAATCAGTTTAAGTATGGTTAAATTGATGAAATGCAGTTAGTAAGATATTAGACAAATAATTCAGTCCTATGCATTCTTGTACTGGGTTTCTTAATACCTAGTCTACATTACACTTGGCATATAGATTGATCAAATGAGTCAATCCTCGATGACATAAGCCTTCATTTGACTAGTCATGCACTTGGAAATTATATGGCCAGTAGCAACTTTGTATGTCATTCTACATGCCCCTAAGACCACTGTTGGTGTCTCTTTTGAATTGTTATACCATGACTTCTAAATATTGTAGTCCAAGACTCTAGCCAGACCATGTGTAATAGGGACTTAAAAAAAAATGAAAATTTCTAATTGCTATAGCTAAATGTTGAATGATTTTATTTATAGAAGGGCCACCAAGATTAGTAGTTAGATGCAAGGAATACCAAAACAAATCTTGACCGTTCATATAGAAGCTTGATTGTATTTGTGCCAAAATTATTAGGTAGGTCCCTTGCTTCAGCCTAACTTCTCAAATGTTTTATGGTTCCCAACTTCCCACTATATATCTCATTTTCTATTTGGCTTGGCTTCCGAAAGAAACAGTAAATTTAAGCCATTTTCATTGTTCTTGAGGTTGCATCAGATAGAGAGGCATTAAATCTCTTTTTAACTTTTTCCTATGTTCCATGGGGATGTGTCCCTCCCTCCATACCATTAGGAAATTGTCCCCATGATGATGGGGACATGGGGATGCAATGGGGATGTCCCATGCCCACGCCTAAGGGGTTTTGGAGGCCTCTTCACTAGCAACATATAGACCCAAGAAAACAGAAAAAGCTCAATAAAAGTGTCTTCTCTAAACCTAATCAATTTTTGAAGACTCTCACTTGTTTTTGTGATGGTTGTTTTGTAAACTGAAGAATTGTGAAGCGTGCAGACTGAAAATCATCTTGTGTGTTCTTTTGAACATTTTTAGTCTGGGGCATTCCTTTGCTCAGACCCTTCATGCACACTCTATAGAAAGTTTAAGGACATTTTACGAACCATTATAATTTACAACTTGGAGGACAGATGAATTTGTCACTCACCTAAAATTTAGATGAAATTGGCACTATACTGGAAATTTCGTCAAGTGGCAAATGTTCACAAAGTTTGCACAGTGCATCAGTCATGAAGAAATGAGTCAATTTTATAACAACCATGATGGAAAAAGTGATTGGGATCAAAGTGGGGAATCTTGATACATGATTGCATTTTAACAATTGGCATGAAGAAGAAAGTGAAGGAATTCATACCTCATAATGCTATAGAATTTGATAAATTTTCCACTCAAGCTAGTTTTAGAATTTTGTTCCTAGGATCCGATGATGTTCTTATTACATTAGAATAGATCATGCACATCAAGTCAAAAGTGCTTAAAGCATATATATAGTTGTCTCATTTTTGCGTTAGGGGGTGTCTTTCGGCCATCCCCTTTTGGGGTCCCCTTTTTTCCTCGTCCCCACCAAAAGAGTATTTAGTGGAATATGGATTTTTGTGTTCTTTGGCGTGTGTTGCTTGCCAGCATCCATTTCTTTGTGTTCTTGTATGGAGCAGGCCACCATAGCATTTGGCAACAACATATTTCTAGTAGTGGCATCTTGTCCCATGTAGCCTTTTGCAAGTCTTTGATGGAATTCTTGAAGAATTTTCAAATATCCTCTTTCATAATGTAGTGGTATCTGATCCTTTTGGCCTTTTGTAACACTTTGATGGGCTGAGTGTAGAACTGCCTAAATCTCCTCTATCATGACGCATTAGTGTATGACCTAATTGGGACAAATATTATACAAACATCAATTGATTAGTTTAATGTCCTTTCGTCGACAGATATTTTGTTTCACTTTGATTGGGGTGTATTGCTGGAAGAAATTTCCTTTGAAACGAAATTCTTTTCATACTAGGATGTCAAGGCGGTTATTCTAAACAATCTGGAATTAGGGAAGTCATCTGGGATTTTTTCAAGAGTATCTTCCTTGTCAATCATTGAGAGTTGAATGGGAGTCACATTATGCATTCTTGGCACACAATAATCTTAAATCTAAACTCGTGTGACAATAGCAATGATGAACATATGTAAGTGATAGATTTACCACATAAAGCAAAGCATGTTGGTGTAAATCAAAGACAAAGGGTATGTCGCTAATTAATGCCTTAGCTTTTACACTAAGTCCACTATGCCCAATTCACATTTAATGACACTATAGTTTACTTACTATTGGTCAGAGATCTGCCTTAGGTAAGGATTTGTTTATTCAAACGCCCTAGACCCGGCCAACATTGAAAGGCCGAGAGGAAGAAATGCCTCCCGTGCCAATCTCCAGAGATGGGATGGTTCCCTTGCTATTCTAACTGGGGGGTTTAAAGATTAAGGAACTGGAAAGGAATGGGAAATGACTGAAAGGGATGGGAAATATGGCCTCAGGCTAGATAGAACATGGGTGATGGACTAACAACACGATAACTCTACTGCACACCGAATCAAATAGCACTCAATACAGACAACTAACAGAAATTAAAACTAGGCGTCTAACATGTGTAATCTCCAGGGCTACTCCAGGGGTTCACGTTTTACCAGAAACTAAATCCAGATATTAGAATTCAAGCCCATAGATAAATCAGAGAACTTAATAGAAGATAAGAAATAGAAGACACAAAATAGAAGTCCAGAGTTAGAGCCAAACATCAGTTGTATTGATAGCAAAATTCTGGTTACATCAAGATTCTAGCAAACATCCATCATTTTACAATAAAATTGCAGGCTTATATAGAGAACTCTGCCGCTTGAAACGTTAAATGCACACCTACAAAATGTGGTGGTGGCAGCCAAGATAAGATTTAAGGAATTATAGTCATGAACTAGTAATTAGGCATGGTTGGGACTGATGACTCCTCGAAATGTAGTTGAACTCCTTCAATGCTCTGACAGGCTCAGCTCGCTGGCGCTGCCTCCTCACTGGCTGGAACCGCTTCCGTGAAAGATAAGACCTTGAAATCCCGGGACGTCCAGTCTGGAAGGTTCGCTAACCAACTGCGTTGATCAGATAAGGATGCACCGTATCCACTGTTGAGGAGCATTTATGGGGAGTCCAGCTGGGACAAGGGGGGCTAGACAAGAATAGGCGCCATATGCAAGTCCCAGTCGCTACGCTCTGCTGTTTCCTGGCCCGGAATGGGCCTGCGCTTAGAAAAACTGCAGCAAAACAACTCGCCTTTCCGGATATAACACAGACATTCAAAATTCAAACACTGAAGTGTTGTTCCTTTGCATGAAATCAGCTTGCACTCAGGAAAAACTGCGGAACGCCCCGGATCCTTGAAGACAGCGCTGGCGTTGAAAAGTCAACAGCCTAAGCACAATGGTGTGGAGCGCAAATGTCTTGCGCCTGAAAGTTGGAGTGCAACAGTCCGGAATGTTGGGAAGAGCGTTGGCATTGAAAAGTCAACAGCCAAGGCGCACGGGAATGAAGCGCAAATGCCTTGTTGGGAGGCGCGTCCTTGTTGAAAAGTCAAACACTTAAGCGCACCAACTGATTGCGCATTTGCCTTACGTAGGAGAAAGGTAGCGCAACGTCCTTGCATTGGGAGGCGCGCCAGTGTTGACTGGTCAATAGCTGAAGCACACAAGAATGGATTGCAAATGCCTTGCGCTGGAGAAATGGAGCGCAACGTCCCTTACCAACACTTAGCCGTTTTTTTTTTTAACTGGTGCTGCGCGTTGATTGGTCAACCTGTCGTGCGCCTTTCAGGTAGTGCGCAAGGGCAGTGCGCTGGATATTGCTGCGCTTTGACGAGTCAATATCGTTGCGCTCCTCTGGAAGAGTGCAAGGGCGTTGCGCTGGTTATCACTGCGCTTAGACTTAGCCTAGCCAACAAGGAGACTTGCGCATTGGGGTTTTTTGCATTTTGGCTCAAAATGGACCTACGCTTCTTTACTTTTCCGATTTTGCTCGCGCCTGGGGACAGTAAGCCATCTTTGCCTTCAAAAAGGTGTGTGCCCTGCATGACAAGTTAATAGAAAAACTGCACAGCACTTTAGGCGTAGCCAAGAGAAGTTTGACAATAAAACTCGGGAGAGAGAAAAATGCATTCTGAATAATGAGAAGATTTCTGGGGAGCAGAAATTACTGGACAACAAAATATACACAATGTTGCAGAAATGACATCTCTGGCGGCTCGCGGGGAAATTGAGCTCACCTCAATGTCGAAATCCCAGGCCTTATCCATTGGGCTCGTAGTCATCATCACTATCGCTTTCTGAATGCTCACTGGTAGCAACAGACTCTTCCTCCGACTCTTCTCTTCTTGTTTCCTCCTCCTCTTCTTGGTTCGCACTGTGTTGCTCTTCATCGCGCCTGGCACCTCATCTTGGCGCTCATCTCCCTCGTCCTGAGGCTCTTGGCCTGCGTCTTGTTGGGGCTCATGGCTTTCGCCTTGGCCTTCTTCCTGAGCATGAACCTCCTCCTGCGCATGAATTTCTTCCTGCGCCTTAACTTCTCCTTGCGCCTGGATTTCTCCTTGCGCTTGGGTTTCTTCTTGCTGTTGAGGAGGCTCAGGTGGCGCGAGCTCATCCTGAATGCGGTCATAAGTCGCTTGGACCAGGCCCCAGTCATCTTCGTTTATTGCGTCGCGCTTCTGGAGCTCCCGAATCAGGTACCCAAACCTTTCAAGCTGTTGAACGTGAACATAATTAAACCTCTCGTTGAGGTCCACAAGACAAGCTTCCATCCACGCAAATCTGGCTGCATACTGCATCACCTGGAGCTCGGTAAGGGGCTCCTCCCAACTGTCAATCTCTGAGGTATCATTTTCAAAGGAGTCCCAGACTGATTGCAGCTCTTCTTCTGTCAAAATACGGTCCCCCTCATCAGTGAAGCCCGGGAAACCGTTCTGCGCCAGAGTCTCGAAGTACATTAGAGAAAGCTTTCTTTCTCTCTCAAACATGTCCATCAGATCTCGGGCCTTTCGGGCCGCCTTGGCCTTTTTGAAGAAAGATCTCAGCGTTATACTTGCAGTCGCCCATGACCGAGCAAGGTCACACATCGGGGCAAGCTGGATGCCCGATTTGTCTAGGGTTTGCGCCTTCATGGCCAGCTCCAGCCATTGGTCAGTGTCCGCCTCGACATCCTCTACGATGGAAGCGCCGTGGGAGACTAACTACTTGGCCTCCCAGATGAACGTCAGGAGTGCTGCTGCCCTTCGCGCTCTAATTTTGAAGTTGGCCAGGAAGCGACTGCGTATCTCCTTGACACGATCCTTTGACAGGACCTCTGTTGGCTCTGCTTTTTCTGTCAATCTGGCCTGTAGCTCCTGAATTTGAGCATCCAAAACTTGCAGTTGGCTTTGTGCCTCCTCTTGAACCTTGAGGCGTTCTTCAAAATCTTTCTTGTAGCTTTCCACCTCTTGCTCCAGATCGATTACCCGTTGCTGCAACTGCTCCACTTTGGACTGCTCCTCCTCAAGCTGCCCCCTCGTGAGCGCCAGGGTCTCTTCAAATTGTATATTTTTGGCCTCAGCCTCATAGCAACGAGTTTTGAAATGCTCCACCTGGAGGTAGAGGGATGTTGCCTCAACATGGATATTCCCAGCTTTCTTCGTGGGATCAACAGTCTTCAAATCTTCCACCGTATGACGATAAGAATAGTCTGTTGTCGTCATCTCTTCCAATGGCTTCTGGACCTTGGGCACTTTCTCCATTCTGTGGAGCTGCATATTTTGAGGATCAAACATGGCCCTTTTTTCTGGTCGAGCCAGCGCTTGCGCATTCTTTCTTTTCTGGCCTTTGAGCCAGGTCGAGGAATTTTGTTGCGCCTTGCGAATACTTTCCGCCATTGGGCCCTCCTGGCAGAATTCCAGCTCCATAGGTTCCTGTACTCCAAAGAGTGGGGTAAAGGGGAACAGAGCCCGTTGAGGGCTCGATTCAACAGATGTGTCTGGAACAGTCGGGGTTTGCACGACCTATGACTAGGATGTTAGGACCAGGGGGAGGAGTCTCCATGGAGGATACTGCCGTGATAACTGAGGAGGGGGGATAGGCGAAGGTTGGCCAAGACTCACTATGGCAGCGGATGCTGCAACTGAATGCACTAAACCCTAGGGAGTAGGAACGAAAGTTACCGGGAAGGTGAAGGCATTGGAGACTGACGCAAAAGTTTCAAATGATTGAGAAACTGTGGGCAGGGAAGGATGAAGTTGCAACTGAAACAGGGGGGTAGGAATGACTACAGCAGGGGCGCCGAATGAGATGTGGGTAGACAATAGGGTTTTGGCGCCAGGAAGGGGGGTTTCTAGAGGGGCGGATGAGAGAAAGAGAGGAACAGAAGACGCACCTGCGGGCTCGGACGTCTCCAGAGCCGACGTGGTGAACTGTTGCGTTATTGGACTTGCTTCTCCTTCCTTGTCTGATGCCTCTTCCTCCAGATTGATGAATGGGACTTCGAGCTGAGCCTGCTGCGTCTGTTGGATATGTTGCACCTGCTGCGCCGGAATGGATACTTTCGAAGCGCCCTCTCCTATGGCTGTTGATGCTGTCGGAGGGTTTGTGCCAGAGGGGCGGGTCGTAGTAGTTCGAGGCCTCTTTGCAACGTTTTGGGGCACAGGTGCAGCAGGAGCGCTCCTCTTCTTCGGAGTGGCCTCTTCTTCTAGGAGTGGTTGCTTACCCTTACCCTTGACAAGTGGCGCTTGACTAGCACGGTGTTTCGGAACCGTCGCCGCGTCTTCAACCCTGCTGGGACTCTCAGTACTTTTGGGCACAATGTTGCCGAAGAAGACGGGCCGGTAGGTATCATAATATTTGTCGAATATCGCGGAGAATTTCTGATCTAATTGCAGCGTTGGGTCAGATGCTCCTTTTCCATTGTGGACCCTCATGATCCACCAGTTCGCGATCTTCTCATCTGACCAGTCTGGCACTTTCTTCTTCACTACCTGGAACACTCGGTCGTCGGGGTCTTGCGTCGGATTCTACGTAGGGTTGTAATCGACCTCCATTATGTAGAAGTCATGCCATGGGGGGAAGGAGACCATCCTTTCTATGTGCCACTCTAGGTCCAGCCCGGAAGGGTTATTGCGTTGCTTCTCGATGTCTGGGCGAGGACAGCAGTGGAATTTGCTCGCTGAGATTTTGTCTCTAAAAACATTCAGCGGGTCATATTTCCACCGTTGGGGTAGGTCAATCAGACCAAACTCGTACAGAGTAACCGCCAAATAGGCATTCTGCTTGTTCTCTGTCACTTTGATGCAGCCGAGCTCGAAAGGCCAGGGGCAAGTATGCTGCCTTTTCCGTCCCTTGTCGTACATATCGTCTGCGAAGTCACACTAGCGGGCGACTTCGAGGGCAAATAGGTATTCGGTTGTGTAGTACGGCAACAAGAAGGGTTTGCCAGAAAACCCGAAGATTCGCACCACAAGCCCTTGCGTCAGCTGAAAAACATCGCCAAGCTGCTCCTGTACCACATAGTCCCTCATAGACCTTGGCACGCGCTCACAGACACCGTATATGATTTCTAGCGTCGGACCAAGGAAAACTCGGTTAAAGTTATAATAGGACTCGCGCCTTGACAGGCTCGTAGTCCACTGGTACACGGGGAGTGCTTTGCCCTTTTGGTCCGTGCGGCTTGTGGCAATAAAGGTGAAACGATGGTGCGAATGCAGGTGGTAGAAGAAATACCATGCCAAGAACGAGCAGCTTCGGAACGCTATGTTTCCGTCTTGCATCCCGCATAGCTGGATATGCAGCTGCCGCGACACCCAATTTGCCCAATCGAAAAAGATAGGCTTTATTCCCTGCGACACAACATCGGGAGCATAGAATTCTCCATGAGATACGCACTCGGCAATTGCCGCCTGCCAGCCATACACTTGGGCGTCTGAGGCGAGCCCGGTAATCCATGCCAGCATGGAGAAGAGTTCGGAATTTTTGAATCTCCTCAAGGACATGGGGAGTTGTGGCAAGGTTCCGGACGCAAACTTCTCCGTTAGCTGAGCCTCCATAAACCGCCTCATTGGCGCCGTGTTGGTATATCTATCATTCTGCTCATTGCTGTTAATTTTTCTGATGATAACTTCACCAGAAGGTCCTTGCCCACAGGCGAAAGCTTCGCGGATTTTTTCAGCAGAGATGGAGAACAACCTTTTTCTTTTGCGTCCCGGACTGACCTAGTCTTGGGGTCGTAAAATTTGGCAATTGCGCAAATTAATTCCGGGCAGGGGTGCACAGGCGTGCATAGGTACCAGTACAGGTAGGAGTGGTAGGCGACTGTCCGATTGCTCTCGGCGGATACCTTAGTTATCATGAGATCGATATCTTCATGGAGCTTCTCTATGCTTGTCCTGGTGAGGACGCAGTCCCGGACTTTACTCAACTTGTCTTCAGGCGGAGGTGGCGGGGGCTTTTCCTTCTTTTCTTCTGCTTTTGCTCACCCTCCGTAGATTGTGGGACCTTCTCCTTTTTCTGCTTTTGCTCTGCCTTCTTACCCATCTCCACTAGTCAATTCTTCAAACACTGAGAATGACAGCGTTCAAGTGCAGCTCGCCCGGGGTGCGCCTTAGAAATAATTCACTCGCCCCAGAACACACAGCGTCCCACTGATGCTCTCCGCCTCTTACCAGCAACAACCGCTCTCTGAAACTCGGCAATGGCGAATGGCGCAACAACTTAAGGGTTTCTCTAGGCATATTTGGTGTGCAGTGCGCCTTCTTATAGCTCAGGCATGCACCCACCTGCATTAATGTCGTTTGGGCGGAGTAAATGCCTGGAGCGATTTGGGGGCGTTGTGGAAGATCTCCTGCGCGGCAAACAATGGTGGAGCGCACATCCCAATGCCAACTAACAGAGTGGGCCGTAATCCTTTTTGAAAGACGAGACGCGCCACATCTGTTGCATTTATTTCCTGATATATTCTGCTTTGGACTGCGCGCCTGGAACATTGGAGAAAGCGCCCGGCGCTTGGGAGAGAACGAAGCCTTATTGCTTCAAATGCACTTTCACCGTTTTATGGGCCAATGAATGGCCTTCGCTCAGAAATTGGGGCGCAAGGTTTATTTGCCCTTGGAAATCCCGAAATTGGGTTGCGCCCTCAATTGGTCTTGCGCTCCTCTCTTGGAGCGACAATACCTTGGCACCACATACACAATTTCTCCTTGAAATCGCCCTTGCGCATTGAAAAAGTCAAGCGCAAAGCGCACTTTCTGGATGCGCATTGGCCTTTCGCTCCTCATTTGGAGCGCAACACTTCTTCATTTGCACTTAATGTTGTGCCTTGACCGGTTAACGCGCGCGGTGCCCCTGAGGAGGTGCGCAAAGGTATAGTGCTCATTTTTGCTGCCCTTTGACCATTCAAAGGACGTTGCGCCCTCTTTTGCTTGGAATAAGTCTTGCACTGGTCAGGCAGAGCGCAAAGGCATTGTGCTCACCATTGTTGCGCTTCACCTCATAGTCTCTTATCGCATTCATGGAGGTGGCGCGAAAAGGCCAGGGCGCACTCGCGCTTTATCGCTCGAAGGTGTGTTCTGCTGCGCCCTGTTTTGCATGGAGCTCGTCTTGCGCCTTCCAACTGGAGCAAAATTGCTTTGCGCTCTTCAGACCGGGCGCACGGGCATTGCGCCCACTGTTGCTGCGCTTTACCTTGTAGTTACTTAGCATCATTGAAGCACAGTCTTACCCTTGCGAGAGAGCTGGACTCCCCTTTTACGGACAACGGGGCGCTTTGCTACTTGTGGCATTTTTCTTGAACAGGAAACGCTAAAACGCCTAGAATTGCTACTTCCTTTCTGCTTTTGGCTCAACAGAAAAAACACGAACTGAACTGGACTCTTCGGAACCCCCCCTGCCAGCTAGGATCTTGGCCCAAAAAACTGCGCTACTGATAGCGCAAAAGGGGGCGAAGAGATATACTCCGGAAGAAACAAATATGCATAAATAAGGAAAATACAAATATATACAGCCTGATAAAAACCTTCGTACTACCTCTCACTGGTAGTACGCCTTCAGATGAAGGCCATTGACTGATAACGGCAGAGTAAACCCATTCAGATCTTGCAGCGTGAAAGAGTTCACCGGATGGACCTGAGAAACCCGAAACGGACCCTCCCAAAATGCGTCAAATTTGTCATGGTTTTCGGGCTTGGACTTTTTCTCATTCCATTTTAGCACCAAGTCGCCAACCTGGAAGGTCCGATCGGAGGTCTTTTTGTCGAACCAATTCTTCGTGGTGACGACATGCTTCATGAAAGCCTCATAGGCTTTCTCTCTTTCCTCCTCCAACTGCAACAGTTGGGCAATCCTGATGCTGATAGGGTCAAGCTCGTCGTCCTCGCCGTCCAATGATCGGAGAGACTGCAAAGCGGGCAATTCGATATGCGCAGGAAGCACTGCTTCTTTCCCGTACACCAGGGAGTATGGGGACGTCTTGATGGATTTCTTAATGGAAATTCGGTCAGCCCATAACGCAAAATCTAAAAGCAGATGCCAGGTCCGCTTGTTGTCTTCCAATGTCCTCTTCAGGATCCGGAGTAAGTTTTTGTTGGTAGACTCCGCCAAACCGTTGCCCTACGGGTAATAATTTGATGAAGTTTTCAGGTAAATACCGTACTTACTGGCGAATGCGCACATCTTGGCCCCAATGAAATGGGAACCATTATCAGTCACTATGGCATCCGGTATCCCGAAACGGGTTATCAGCCCTTCCAGAAAGGCGATGACCACGTCCTGGTTAGCCCGCTTGGTGGGCACTACTTCTGTCCACCGGGTGAAATAGTTTGTGGCCGTCAAGATATACTTGTGCCCTGCTGAAGAATTGGGCTCTATTATCCCAATGAAGTCTAAACCCCATTGCTGAAATGGGGCCTCGACCTGAATCGGGTGCAGAGGCAGAGAAGCATTCTTAGTGCGGCCAACATACCTTTGACATTTATCGCATTTTTGGCTAACACTGAAGGAATCAGCAAAAATGGTGGGCCAATAATAGCCCGCCCTTATTATTTTCAAGGCCATAGGCCTTCCTGAAAAATGGCCCCTGGACATTCCAGAATGGAATTCGTCCAGGATTTTCTCTTTTTCTGTCCCCCTGACACATCTCAGGAGGACACCGTCAATGTTTCGATGAAACAACCCACTGGGCAACAATACGTATCTGAGGCCTGAAGCCTGAACCTCCTCCTCTGCGAAGAGTTGAGGCCGGAAGGGCACTGTCCTGTGCTGAAGTACTCCACTAGGTCCTCTGTCCAATCTCTGTCGGATGAAGACCGATTTGCACAATTGCTCTCCTGCGCTGGGTCATCCCACTGGCAAGTTGTCACCTCCGAGGCGGCACTCCGGGCAAGCTCTTGGCATAAGGCTCGGCCACGGACCAGTTTAGTGGGCCGGACCTCTATATCGAACTCTTGGATCTTGGAGATCCAACCTGCCCTTTTGTTGCCGAGCTCTCCTTGAATGATGAAGTTTCTAACGTCCGGGTGTATCACGTACACTATCGTCTTACTCTGAGAGACGAAATGACGAAACTTCTTCAGCGACCTCATCACCGCATGGACTTGTCTTTCGATGAAATTGAACTTTTCCTCATGCGGGAGGATAACTTGACTTAGGAACGCAATTGGCCGCTCGTCCCCGTCTTCATTTTTCTGGGTAAGGACAGCCGCATAGCTCTCTGGCTCTCCGACAACGTAAAGGATAAAATCCTTGGAGTAGTCGGGGTTCACCAGAACGGGGGCTTGGGCGATTCGCTCTTTTATCTCTTTGAAAGCCTGCCTTCTCTCCTCGGTCCATCGGAACTCGACATCCTTCTTGAGGAGTTCCGTCATCGGCTTGACTACCTGGGCGAAGTCGAAAATGAATTTCCGAACAAAATTAATCTGCCCGAAGAAGGATTGGAGGCCCTTCTTACTTGCTGGTAGAGGGAGCTTGAGGAGAGCTTCCGCCCTAGCAGGATCTATGGCTAGTCCTCTTTCAGAGATGACATGGCCCAGGAGCTTGCCCTCCTTGACCGCGAAGATTGACTTCTTCGGGTTTATTGAGATCCCAAATTCTCGGCATTTCTCAAACACCTGTCGTAAATGTAGACCGTGTTCTTCCCTTTTGTGGGAAAAAACAGTCATGTCATCAAGATAAATAACAATGATGCGATTGAGCAACTCACCGAAGGCTAAGTCCATTGCTCTCTGGAAAGTTGCGCCAGCGTTTGAGAGGCCGAACGACATGCGCTGGTATGCGAAGGTGCCCCACTTGGTGGTGAAGGCGGTCTTGAACTGGTCTTCATCTTTGACCCAGATCTGATTATACCCTGAAAAGCCATCCAGCAGAGAGAATCTCTGCGCTCCTGCCACCACATGAAGTATTTGGTCAATTTGGGGCAGTGGATAATGATCCTTCAGCGAAGCCTGATTAAGATTCCGGAAGTCTACGCAGAGGCGAATGTCTCCATTCTTCTTCCGGACTGGGACAAGATTCGCCACCCAAGAAGAGTGCTTGATGGGATATATAATTTTTGCCTCGAGCATCTTCAGGAGCTCGATCTTCATCAGCATCTCTATATTTGGATTGACAGGCCTTTGCTTTTGCCTGACAGGTTTGACTCCTTCCTGGAGCTCAATTGTATGCTGGAAGACGGACTTGTCATACCCCTTCAGGTCGCGGTAGCTCCAGGCGACGATGTCCGGATACTCTTTGCAGAGGGTTCTGATTTGCTGTTTTTCCAGTGGTGTGTAATCAGTCCCCACTTTAATCATTTTCTCGGGCTCCAATTCAAGCTCTTCATATTCTCTCGCATCCACCTTGATCTTGTGGGGGAGAGACCTGTCGTCTTGGTCGAACAGACTTTCAAGGGTGATCAAGCCCTTAGGGAGGTGGTTGTTTTTCAGCTGAATTAGGCCCTCAGATTCTTCTTCGTCGAGGGCTCTTTCTTCGATATTTCCTGCTTCATCGATCAAAAAGTTGACGATCTGCTCGTCACTATCAAAAACCTGCCAATGAATGTTCTTGTCAGGCACCGAGGGCCTATAGATCACCCTCACTGCCTTTGGCTTTTGCATTATATTCTCGGCAGGGGAGCACCTGGCTCCAATAGACGCTAAAACGTCGGCATGCTTATTCCGCTCCCGCGAAATAGACTGAATGTTGAGAGCCGAGAAGGACTCAAGCAGATCCCATACCTTATTACGGTATGCTTTTAAATAGTGTTGCTTGGCAACACACTTATTCGTCACTTGGTTACAGATCAGCTCTGAATCGCCGAAGATCTGTAACTGCTTTATTCCGAGTTTCTCCGCTTTTCGTAACCCCAAACACAGGGCTTCATACTCAGCGACATTATTTGTACAGCTCCAAGCGAGCCTGTACGAGTATGTCTTTTGATTTTCGGAAGGAGAGATGAGGACAACTCCAGCTCCAGCGCCGTTCTTGCATCGGGCATCGTCGAAGAAGAGCTTCCATAGTTGGTCGTCCATGGGGTCAGCGTCACTCGGTACTTTAGCCTTTTCAGGCTTGGTAATCGAGTAACACCCGATGTCCGATTCTATCATAGCGTTAAAATCACGCATAGAGAACTCATCCTCTATGCGCAGCTCGTCAAGAGCTTCCTCCATCAGCTCCACCTTTTCTTCCACTTCTACTCCGTCAATGATGTTGACTGAGTCCATGGGTTTCTCCGCATCCTGGATCTTTTCAATGAGAAAGGTGGAGGGCTTTTCATTAAAAATTTTGATACTCTTTCCTTTGAAGGGGACCTCTAGGTGCGAATAATCGAGAGACAGATAGCCTCCAAGCTTGGCAGTGAATTCCCTTGATAAGCACATGCTGAAATAGGGCTCCAAGTCTACTACCACAACTTCTTGAATTACTGTGATCTGCGGCATCTTGTGCAGCACGATCGGGATGTCCTTGATGACCCCCACTGTCCTAACCGGAGTCCCGTCCAGTTGAAGCACTCCAGGACTGCTCCTGGTGTACTCCATGCCCATAAATTCGCATACAGCTTTGGGCATTACAGTGGTGGCAGCGCCAGAATCAACCATGCAATTATGCACGACCCATCCTTCCATCCTGAGGGATAGATAAAACGGCGACGACCTGTTCTTCCCGGTGGCGGAGGTGGTCAACGGTTGTGTCAAGACGGTCTGAGTTGGTCTCCCCTTGCCCTTAACGGACTTGAGGGATTCTTGCAACAGGTCGACTTGACCAGGCAGTTGGAGCGCGTCAAAGAGGCTTACCTTAGCCGGAGTCTTCCTTAATTCTTCGACGACATTGTATGCTCCAGCACCAGACTCGCCTCCCTCTTTAGCGGTTTCGTACCGGGTCCGGTACTGCTGCGTTGCTTCCACTCTCTGGCGCTTGGTCAGCGAGGGGTATCGTAGCTTTTCTCTCGCCTGATCTCTTGCTTCGGTTAGGGGTTGAGAGGTTGAAGCTTGCGGCGGAGGGGTCCTCGCTTTTGCCCTTGGAGGCAAATAGTCTTTTAGTCGGGCAGTGTCCGCCGACTCTGATACTTGAACTGGCTCCTTTTCTGGTGGCGTGGCTGCCTTCTCACTCGGCAATTTGGGACTAGCAGGCACCTTGAGTGGTTCCATCTGAACCGGATCGACCTCAATTGGCTTCTTGCCCGTCCTCATCAGAACGGAGACTTGCTCGACAGGGGGAATCATGCAATTACGATCAGTTTCCCTTATCATATTTACCTGTCCGCCAGGTGCGCTGTCTGCAAGTGTTTGCACATAGTTCAGATGAACCATGCAAGTTTCCTCGCCATGCGGGTCGTTGCAGGTGGAGCACCAGTAGGTCCTGCCGGATGAGCTAGCTTCATCGCACTCTAACATCGTGGAGTTCCTGTCATGAGGTCTTCCGGTGGGGGCAACTTGCTCCCTCGTGATCGGGGCGGAAATCTCCTTGGCGGATAGCTCTGATCATTTTGTCTTTTCTTCATGATAGCCATATCGTTTGCCATAGTTTTCATAAATGCATACACATCCCGCAACTCTTTGGCCTGATCCGCATTTAGAGATGCCTGAGTCGCGAGCGCGGGTAATGGCAATGGTGCCAATGGTGCAGGCAACGCCGGATACTGAGGAGGAGCCGAAAGCTGAGGAATGGGAGGTGCTTGATAATGAGGAGTAGGTACCTAAAATTGCGGAGTGGGCACCGCTTGATTTTGTGGATTGGGGGTCCACGGTTGATTGGGGTACATCGGAGATGTAGGTGGAGCGGATGCGCTCGGGTACATGTTTTACGGGAAATCTGGGTAAATCGGTGTAGTCACCTTTGGAGGCAACTTCCCGATGGCTATCAGGTCGGCTTCCGCCTTCTGTGCCTGCTGGTATAATTCCGGAAAGGTGTTGACGTTAGCATGCCGGATGCTCATGCTAATATCAGAGTGAAACGCTCTCAGGTAATAGAACGTCGCTTGCTCAGATGTGGGTCGAAGGCCGTCGGTGACTCTCTGCCAGGTTCGGGCGAACCTGACATTGAAGTCAGCTATCTCCTCTTGAGGGTGCCTCTGGATAGAGGTGAACTGGTGCAACAGAGAGAAGGGGTCTGCTTGTTCGTTGAAGCCCCTTATAAGTTGCCCTGCCAATTGGTCCCATGAGGTGATGGTACCGGCCGGGAGCGATCGGTACCAGTAGAGGAGCTTACCTCTTAGTGAAAGCACCAACAACTTCACCATAACGTCTTCTTCGGTGATTTGGTGAATGGTTGCTAGTCCTGCGACGTCTTGAATATGCTCATGCGCCGTCTTTCCCGTACCGTCGTAAGTGGGTAAAGCTTTCAAGGCTATGGCCGGTACTTGGTGTTGAGCCTGTAGGGCAAGGGGTCCCGTATGATTCCAGGCCGGGAACTGCCTGGGCGGAGCCTGCTGCGCCATCTGGGGTGGCAGATTTGTATGGATCGGAGGAGTCGGTAGAACTTGCTGAGCCGGAACAATCGGAACACTCGGAGCACCTGGTGGAACGTTAGGTGGAACCGGAGTATTCTGATGATCCGAGGAATTCGGTGGATTTGGGGGCAAGCTAGTTGTCGTGTTGTCGGGAGTCGAAGTCCGTGTAGCAACAACAGCATCTTGAGAAGATGTCCCGTCTAACGGGATATTCGGCCTGACCACTCTAGGATGCTCTCCCAGAGCATCGATGTCAAGCTCGAAGAACTCGATTTCTTCTTCTGTATTTCTAGCCTGCCACCTCGTACGCATGAAGGCGTGATCTTTTAAGCTGGTCTACGAGGTTCGGAGATGTCTGAGTTCATATGAGTCGCCAGATGTTCGGATTTGTCAGCAATAAGACGAACATCAACTTCTTAATACTGCTTTTGCAGTGGAACGTTTGGGTCCCACCGGGCGTGCCAGAAACTGTTGGTCAGAGATCTGCCTTAGGTATGAATTTGTCTATTCATGCGCCCTAGACCCGGCCAACATTGAAAGGCCGAGAGGAAGAAATGCCTCCCGTGCCAATCTCCAGAGAGGGGCTGGTTCCCTTGCTATTCTAACTAGGGGGATTTGAGATTAAGGAACTGGAAAGGAATGGGAAATGATTGAAAGGGATGGGAAATATGGCCACAGGCCAGATAGAACAGGGGTGATGGACTAACAACACGATAACTCTACTGCACGTCGAATCAAATAGCACTCAATACAGACAACTAACAGAAATTAAAACTAGGCATCTAACATGCGTAATCTCCAGGGCTACTCCAGGGGTTCACGTTTTATCAGAAGCTAAATCCAGATATTAGAATTCAAGCCTACAGATAAATCAGAGAACTTAATAGAAGATAAGCAATAGAAGACATACACACAAAATAGAAGTCCAGAGTTAGAGCCAGACATCAACTGTATTGATAGCAGAATTCGGATTACATCAAGCTTCTAGCAAACATCCATCATTTTACAATAAAATAGCAGGCTTATATAGAGAATTCTGCCGCTTGAAACATTAAATGCACACCTACAAAATGTGGCGGTGGCAGCCAAGATAAGATTTAAGGAATTACAGTCATGAAATAGTAATTAGGCATGGCTGGGACTGATGACTCCTTGAAATGCAGTTGAACCCCTTCAATGCTCTGACAGGCTCAGCTTGTTGGCGTTGCCTCCTCACTCGCTGGAACCGCTTCCGTGAAAGATAAGACCTTGAAATCCCGAGACGTCCAGTCTGGAAGGTTCCCTAACCAATTGCGTTGATCAGATAAGGATGCGTCGTATCCACTGTTGAGGAGCATTTATGGGGAGTCGCCAGGGGGGCTAGATAGGAATAGGCGCCAGATGCAAGCCCCAGTCGCACGCTCCGCTGTTTCCTGGTCCGGAATGGGCCTGCGCTTAGAAAAACTGCAGCAAAACAACTCGCCTTTCCGGATATAGCGCAGACGTTGAAAAGTCAAACACTGAAGTGTTGTTCCTTTGCATGAAATCAACTTGCGCTCAGGAAAAACTGCGCAACACCCCGACACCTTGAAGACAGCGCTGGCGTTGAAAAGTCAACAACCTAAGCGCAATGGTGTGGAGTGCAAATGTCTTGCGCCTGAAAGTTGGAGCGCAACAGTCCGGAATGTTGGGAAGAGCACTGGCGTTGAAAAGTCAACACCCAAGGCGCACGGGAAGGAAGCGCAAATGCCTTGCGCTGGAAAAATAGAGCGCAAGTGTCTGGGGTCCTTGGGAGGCGCGTCCTTGTTGAAAAGTCAAACACTGAAGCGCACCAACTGATTGCGCATTTGCCTTGCGCAGGAGAAAGGGAGCGCAACGTCCTTGCATTGGGAGGCGCGTCGGTGTTGACTGATCAACAACTGAAGCACACAAGAATGGAGCGCAAACGCCTTGCGCTGGAGAAATGGAGCGCAACGTCCTTCACCAACACTTAGCCATTTTTGCTTGAAACTTGGTGTTGCGCGTTGATTGGTCAACCTGCCGTGCGCCTTTCAGGTAGTGCGCAAGGGCACTGCGTTGGATATTGCTGCGCTTTGACCAGTCAATATGGGTTGCGCTCCTCAGGAAGAGCGCAAGGGCGTTGCGCAGGCTATCGCTGCGCTTAGACTTAGCCTGGCCAGCAAGGGGACTTGCGCATCAGGGTTTGCTGCATTTTGGCTCAAAATGGACCTGCGCTCCTTTACTCTTCCGATTTTGCTCGCGCTTGGGGACAATAAGCCATCTTCGCCTTCAAAAAGGTGTGCGCCCTGCATGACAAGTTAACAAAAAAACTGCACAGTACTTCAGGCGCAGCCAAGAGAAGTTTTACAAGAAAACTCAGGAGAGAGAACAATGCATTCTGAATAATGAGAAAGAGTTTCTGGGGAGCAGAAATTACTGGACAGCAAAATATACACCATGTTGCAGAAATGACAACACTTACTCTAAATCAAATTTGACTTGAAGTAGATAAGATGTTCTAGCTTTTTGATATTTATTTTTTCACGACTTATAATATACTTTGAAGCATCTATGTGCACATACGAGTCTTTATTCCAAATGGGGTTAACAAGGATAGTTGCATTGATTAATCGTAAGATCTTCAAGATCCCTTTCTTGTTTTCTCCTTTCTTGAATAATAAATCTAGGTGGTAATAAACTTGTCTAAAATTTTTGATGGATCTTTGGCCATGCCCATGTCGCCAAGCAAAGACCTACATGGATGTCTTTTGGCACTTCCATTTGAATAATATCTTGAATTTGATAGGCAAATATTACATTATTAGAAAATGTCTATTATTACACCTCACGTTAGATTGGGAGGTTAGATCAATTGTAACTACTAGGCCAAATTCTGATTATGGTTATAACCTCCATGGATGTATTTAAATATGCAAAGATCAAACTAATTCAGTGGATTAAAATCCCAACATTGGTATCAGAGCTTGAGAGGCTGATAACTAGCAGGCGTTTCAAAGCCATGTCTGCATAGTACTCAGAGACATGTCGTCCCACACAATGGTCCTCTCTGGATTATGTATGTGGTAGTGGTTTCATCATCAGATCTAAAAGCCGAGACAAGTGCTATAACTTCGAAATGATGGGACCTTGGCCACTCACTCACATCCATTGGGAAGATCCTGCACATAGGCAGTCTATTTTTGGGTCACTCATGTTGGGAATGGCTTGCCCGACAACTGAAGCTAACCAGCGACGTCAGGTTTTGGAACAGATCCGGAATCAACACCGCCTCGATCTCATTCACGAAGGCATAGATGCGATTTTATTTTCCTGGGAAATCATTCTACCCTGTGTCGGCTACATGCTTCAACCTCTTGGTTGTCGACGAAAACTAGTCTCGCAGCAGAAGCAGTAGTCACCATCGGTTGTCTCGAAGAGGAACCCTTCGACACCGGAGTGGGACTTGCCGACAGAGGATGCTAAGAGTGATGATGTGGACCACTTCTCTTCCTAATGAAATTCAAGTGGAGCTTGTAATACTTGGCCATATGTAATCAATCTGCAAAGCAACAGAGCTGGAGCCCTTGGAATTTCGGGGTGGTTGTGTATTTGAAATCTTCCAAAACCCGCGAAGACCAGATGAGAGTCAAATTGCCGACCAGCTAGTCCCAAATTTATCCATGATTTCCCCTAGTAACATTTAAAAGTAGTCAGTGCCCGCCATGGCCTAAGAACTTGAATGCGTGATCATATATGTTGGAAACCGAATTCTCGAGTCTGAGTGCTAGAGTCATTGGATTCGGCAAATCTAGGCTATAGATTTGCTCATTTGCTGAGTTTAATAGGCGATTTGGCTTGGAGAAGTAGAAACCGGGAGTTTACCCAATGATTGAGTTGACTTAATCTACGTGTAATTTGTTTGGGGCACGTTGTCTATTGGTAACATTTGCTGTTGTATGATAGCATGTGGATGGGTCCCACTAAGTAAATCCCTACCATATTGTGTTTGCATATCGGATGCCACTTTAGCATGTGCTAGGAACCTGGCTTGTTCAATGAAAGTGAGGTAGAGTGGATACGATGAAGTGAAAAAGTTAAGGAGATACCTACAAGATTTAATGTTTAAGGCAGCCTTAATGCGAGAAACTCATTTTACCAAGAAACTTTGTAGACAATTGCAAGCATTTACTAAGAGTGAGAATTTCTCACTCATGGTGCATAGCTGAATGGGCAGAAAAGCAAATGTGTAGATTTCTAAAATTGGATGTCTTAGGTTTAACTCCTTGTTTTTCATTTTTTTAAGTTGCATTATTTCCAAAAAAAAGAAAAATGGTCACAAGTAAATTTTCACTACCAAGGCCAACAATTAGTTTTCACTACCCTGGGAGGGCTATTTTTTATTTTTTGCAAATTCTTATAGTTAATATTTTGCAAAATTAAAGAGGGGTGGTAAAATTTTCTTGTAAAGGTGCATTTTCGGTAGTGACCGACACCTTCAAATTTTCAAATATTTGTTTTAAAATTTTCGTACTTTGTATACCAATTAAACATGTGCTTAAGCACACAAACACCAATTTCGGTAAACTGAACCGACTGGTAATTTTGAAGTAACGGTTTCGAGCGCTTGATATGAAGTAGCTCTAAGTCAAAGAGGTCCATTTTGAATGCGATTCCTCTTCATCTATTGATTCTAGTCTAGATGGACTGGAAATGGAGGCTAGCGAGAAGGACCAAGAGTCCATGCATAAGGTACTCAATTTTCGACTTCTTTCATCGGCAGCACACCTTGTCACCAGACAAGGGAAGTGTGAATACATCACTTATCACAAGCAACAACTTCTTCATATGAAAAAGGCCATGATGCACAAGAGAAAGTGGGAGGTGATCGACCTCACAAAAGAGAGAAATGTTCACTATGAAAATGGTGACAAGCCATTACAACGCCGGCATAGATGCATGGCAGCACATGTCGAAGACCCTCCCCACAAAGATAGTGAGGAGGAATATATTTATTAAATAATTCAAGTTTAATCCTTGTGAATAGATGTGTATGTCCCTATTCACAAGAGGATATTCAATGAGACCATAATTCTTCAGAGTGTTGTGGAATTCTGATAAATAGTGCCTTTCCTCTTCTATCAATTCTATTATTTGACCTTGTTGAGCCATTTTGTCTTCCACCTCCATCAATATCTGTTGTAATTCTTTTTTCCTTCTAAAGATATTACCAAAGGTTTGTTGTCTCTATACCATCAGGTTTCTGTTGACCTCCTTTAACTTTCTTGCTAATTTATACATGCTGGATCCTTCCACTAGATATTGCCACCATTCCTTTATTTAATCATATAGGCCTTCATCTTCCAACCACATCTTTTCAAATTTGAAGGGTCTGTTCCTATTGATTCTGGTCCCCCAATTTATTTCTAATAGTAGGCGGTTATGGTCAGAACCAATTTGAGGGAGGGCTTTGTGGAATTCTGATAAATAGTGCCTTTCCTCTTCTATCAATTCTATTGTCTGACCTTTTGTCTTCCACCCCCATCAATATCTGTTGTAATTATTTTTTTGCTTGTAAAGATATTACCAAAGGTTTGTTTGCTTCAGACCTTCAGGTTTCTCTTGACCTCCTTTAACTTTCTTGCCAGTTTATACATGCTGGATCCTTCCACTGGATATTGCCACCATTTATTTATTTTATCATATAGGCCTTCGTCTTCCAACCACATCTTTTCAAATTTAAAGGGTCTGTTCCTATTGATTCTGGTCCCCCAATTCATTTCTAATAGTAGGGGGTTATGTTCAGAACCAATTCGAGGGAGGGCTTTGAACTAAAAGTTGATCCCTTCTTGATACCATTCACTGGAAACTAACACTCTGTCTAACTTAACTTGAATGGCCTGTTTGCCAATTTTCCTATTTGTCCAAGTGAAATTTGATCCCTGAAGCTCAATGTCGAGGAGACCCACCTCTTTTACAAAGTCGCCAAATTCTGCCATTCCTTCTGAAAATTCTAGGTTTCCTCCTTTTTTCTCATTTGGAGATAGGGCAGTATTAAAGTCTATTGCTATCATCCTTTTCTTGTCTTTTAGAATATTACCTATATCTTTCGATTCTTTCTATAAGAGTTTTCTTCCCCTGACTGTGGTAGGGGCATAGACATTTGTTAAAAATCCGTTCTAGTTACCTGTTCTAAGGGTGATCATAGTAGTCATTTGAAAAAGGCTTTTTGTGATGACGTAGGCCTCCAAAATATCCTTTTCCTAGAGAGAATAATCCCTTCTGAGGCCCCTCTAGAGTTCACATTTGCAAAGTCTGCTTGCTTCCAAAAAATATCTCTTGATTTTTTACTTTCCACCTCATCTAGCTTTGTTTCTTGTAATAGTAGAATCTGCGGCTGGTAAACCAATTTCAAGGATTTAACCAGCCTTTTTTTCTTTTTACCAGGAGCATTAATGCCCTTGACATTCCAATAATGATTCTCATTTCGTAGGCTGCTACAGGTGGATACACACTTCCCCAGCAGGGTTCTCTATGTGCCCTCTTTTATTTCTTTCTCCATCTCTTTGCTTCTTAATTCTAGACTCGAAGTCCTCCCTATCAATTTGTTTTAATCTACTCCAACATCTGGCATTTTCCTCTACCTTTTATTGACTTTAAATTGGTTGCTCCACAGCCCTTGTTCTTTGGGAAGTCCCCTCCGATGTTTTCACTGAGGTTCTTATCTTCTTGGCTTGCTGGGGATTTAACTAATTTTTTTTTTGTATTCCAGGAGCATTAATGCCCATGGCGTTTCAACTAATGATTCTCATTTCTTATGTTGCTGTGGGTGGATACACCCATCCCCAACAGGGTTCTCTACTTACCTGTTTTGATTTCTTTCTTCATCTATTTGCTTCTTAATTCCAGACTTGAAGTCCTCCCTCTCAATTTGTTTTGATCTGCTCCAACATCTGGCATTTTCCTCTGGCATTTATTGAGTTCAAAATTAATTGCTCCATTATCCTGTTGCTTTGGGAAAGTCCCCACTGATGTTTTCACTGGGGTTCTTCTTTTCTTCTTGGCCTGTTTTACTACTGATATTGATGGGAAGTCCTTAGGTAAGTTTAGTTTTAGTTCTGAGATAGTGTCTCTCTCATCTCTCACGCCACTATCCTTCGGTGTTGAAAAAAGTTCTTTCCTTTCATCTAGTGGTTTAAGGGGGTTTTTTGCGATAGTCACCTGAGTTCCCTAAAATTGGGTTTTTGGCATCACTTCAGTTTCTTAGTCTAGCATGGTTGTTTCCCATACTGATACACCACAGGTTTGGTTTTCTTGAGATAAAACCTTCTCTTCTACCCCTTTCCCTTTCAGATAATAGTTTTCGACTTTCCAGTCTTGTCCCTGACTCTCTTGTCCTATGCTAGGTTCTGTCTTATCTTCTACTTTTTTAATCTTGGTTTGGGGCAAAGTTGTGGACTTGTAATTTTGGGTCTTTCCTCGAGATTTCCTACTCTACAATTCAGCCATCATTCTCACTTGGGACGGAGTCTTCATCCAAATTTACTTTCCTTTTCCATACTCTCTTCTCCCTAAGTTTCCTAGTCAGTTGTTTTCTAGAGCAGCTCTTGGCTAAATGGTCCACTTTCCCACAACCTACAACAAAAGGGTCTATTCTCGTACTCAATCTACTGAACATCTTCTACTCCCTCAACCATGAGGATAACTTTCTCGTTACATGTTTCATCTATCTTCTAGTTGATACAGATTTTGGGAAAAGAGGTTTTATTTTTGGTCCTAGTGGTAGCATCCATTGCAAGAAAACCTCTTACCCAGTTTTTATAGCCATCAAAATTTCTGCTTCCCAGAACTCCAAGGGAAGGCTTGGCAGATGGATCCAAACGAGGGCTCTCTAAATGGACTCAAGTTTTGGCTTAAAGCCGCTTGTCCAATGTCTCAAGTATAAACTTGCTCAGCTCCAAAACTAGGGTCCTCCATTAAGAATTCTCTGTAAATCTTCCTCACAAGTGAAATGAAATAGTAAAAAAATTCTAGGAAGGGAAGATACACTTACCTCTCTCCTACACTTTCAATGCCTAGAAATCTATTTCTGAATGCTTGCCAAGGCCACTCGAGCACCTACAAATTTTCCTATTAGGGCCTCTGAAAGGCGGTGACGTGCACACTCTAGCATACCTTTCGGAATATTCAACTTCCCATCCACTAAACTAACTGGTTCTGAGCAATGGACAAGCTTTCACTAAAAATAGTCAAAACGTCTATGAATGATTTGAGTTCCTTTGCTTGATCCTTCCCGGCTACTCCTGCTCCCTCTGGCATAGGGTTTTTGTCCATTTGGTTCTGCTCCACACTTGGCAAAGGTTTTTGACCTTGCAAATCTTCAGCCCCATCAATCACTAAATCCTCCCTCGATTGGGTAAAATCCCTAACTGGCTTTTGCACCCCACTTGTGAATATTTCTTTTGGAGCTCTCTCCAGGCAGGTTTTTGCTTGGGTTTGTCCCAAAGGATTAGCATGTCCTCTCCCCACCAAAGGAAGGCGATCCTCTTTTAATACCAAGGCCTCCTTTCCATAGATATTTGCTTTCATATCTTTTTGCTGGTCGTTTGATCCCGTTCTCGTTTCCGTTTTCGCTTTCTCCATCCCAAAGTTAGCCAGTCACAAACAAAGGAAGAAGTCAACACAATCACCAAATCCATGCAATAGGTTTCCAAACTCTCTGATCCAGAAATCTGATCTACTACTGTATTTTGTTTACTATATTTATTATTATTATGTTTAAAAAAATTTAAAGCTGGTATCTGTTGGTCAGAGATCTGCCTTAGGTAAGGATTTGGTATTTTAGTGCGCCTTAGACCCGGCCAACATTGAAAGGCCGAGAGGAAGAAATGCCTCCCGTGCCAATCTCCAGAGATGGGCTGGTTCCCTTGCTATTCTAACTCGGGGGTTTTGAGATTAAGGAACCGAAAGGAATGGGAAATGACTGAAAGGGGAAATATGGCCACAGGCCGGATAGAATAGGGGTGATGGACTAACAACACGAAAACTCTATTGCATTCTGAACCAGATAGCCCTCAAATACAGATAACTAATAGAAATTTAAACCAGAACATCTAGCATGTATAATCTCCAGGACTACTCCAGAGTTACTACTTTATCAACAACTAAATCCAGATATTAGAATTCAAGTTACGGTTTAAAGCAAGAAACGATAGAAGACAAGCAATAGAAGACATACACATGAAAATAGAAGTCCAAGTCTAGAGCCAGACATCAGCTGTATTGATAGCAGAATTCAGGTTTTCATTTAGCCTCTAGCAAACATCCATCCATTTTACAATAAAAGAGCGGGCTTATATAGAGAATTCTGCCGCTTGAGCAATAAATGCTCATAAACAGAATAGGGCGGTGGAAGCCAAGATAAACATTACAAGGTGATACAACCGCCAGATATTAAACAGGTATGGCAAGGGCTGGTGACTCCTCAAAATGTCGTTGAATGTCTTCAATGCCCTGACATACTTGACTTGTTGGCGCAGTCTCCTCACTTGCAGGAACCGCCTTTGTAGGAGATATGCTTGAATTCTTGAAACGTCTAATCCAGAAGCTTCCTAATAACTGCGGGTGACCGGGTAAGGATATACTCCAAATTGCCGAGCTGGAATTCTTCCAGAAGAAACCAGCGCCAAAGTCAATCCGATATCTGCAAAGTGCACCCAATCTCGGCGCAAGTAACAAGTGCCCAAGCATCTAAAATGAGGTGTTAGATTTGCCAAAAGCTGAAACTTCATGATCCCCTTTTCGGAAGCTTTCTCACAAGGTTAATAATACACCATGTTGCAGAAATGGCAACATCTCTGGCGGCTCGCGGGGAAATTGAGCTCGCCTCAATGTCGACATCCCAGGCCTTATTCACTGGGCTCAGAGTCATCATCTTCCTCATAATCTTCATCACTCTCCGATTGCCCACTGGTAGCAGCGGACAGTGCTCCTGACTCCTCACCTTCATGAGTTTCACTGTGTTGCTCTTCCTCCCGGCCTGGCACCTCATCTAGGAGCTCATCCTCTTCCTGAGCTAGCAGGTCTTGGGCCACTCCTTGAGTATCAAGATTATCCTTAGCCTGAACCCCTTCAGGCGCCTCATTTGTTTCTTGCTCCTCGACCTTCTTTTGTGGTTTATCTTTTTCGCTCTGGGGTACTTCATCTTGAGGAATCTGATCCTTGTTTTGCTGTGGCGCAAGGTTGTCGCCCTGGCCTTCTTGGTGAGTGGGGGGCTCCACTGCATGAATCTCGTCCTGGGCCTGGTTCTCACCTTGCACCCTGTTTTCCTCCTGTGCTTGGATATCTTCCGGCTGCTGAGGGGAATCGGGCAGCCCAAGCTCCCTTTTAATACGACAATAGGTCCCTTGGACCAAGGCCCAATCATCGTTATGAACTTCGTTATGTTTTCGGAGCTCTCGAACAAGGTATCCAAATCTTTCCAGATGACGGACCTCGGCAAAATTGAACCTTTCACTGAGATCGACCAGGCAGGCTTGGATTATCGCAAATTTGGAAGCATACTGCATTGCTTGGAGCTCAGAAACAGGCTCCTCCCAGTTGTCAATTTCCTGAGTGTCGTTTTCGAAGGAGTCCCATGCCGGCTGCAGCTGTCGCTCAGTTAAGACATGGCCCTGTTCATCTGTGAAACCCGGAAACCCATTATTGTCCAGAGTCTCAAAATACATGAGAGCAATTTTCCTTTCTCTTTCGAGCATGTTTATGAGGTCTCGAGCCTTTCGGGCTGCCTTGGCCTTCTTAAAGAACGATCTAAGAGTTGAATCAACGACTGCCCACGAGCGAGCCAGATCAGACATTGGTGCAAGCGTAACTGATCTGTCCAAGGCTCGTGCTTTCATGGCCAGCTCTAGCCATTCGTCAACCTCTGTCTCAGCCTCTTCGACAATGGAAGCACCGTGCGAAACTGCTTCCTTGGCCTCCCAGATGAATGTCAGCACTGAGACCGCTCGGCGCGCCCTATTTCTGAAATTGGCCAGGAAATGAGCACGCGCCTCTTTGGTGCGGTCCTTGGACAGAGCTGAACTGGACTCTGGCCTACTTTCTATCTTGATCTTTAATCGTTGGATTTCGGCTTCCAATACCAACAATTGATTTTTGGCTTCTCCCTGTATTCTGAGGCGCTCCTCATAATCCTCCTTGGTGTCCCTGAGTGCCCGCTCCAGGTCAAACACTTGCTGCTGCAGCTGCTTCACTTTTAACTGTTCATCTTCAAGTTGTCCACGCATGAGTGCTAGGGTTTCATCTAGTTGAGCATTCTTGGCCTCAGCGTTGTAGCAGCGATCTTTGAAATGATCTACCTGAAGATAGAGAGATGTCGCCTCAACATGAATGTTTTCAGCTTTTGTCTTAGGGTCAGCAGTCTTCAGATCCTCCACAGCTTGTCTATAGGAATAATCTGCCGGCGTCATTTCGTTTAGCGGCTTCTGCACCTTGGGGATTTTTTCCGTTTGGAGGAGTAACATATTCTGAGGGTCAAAGACTACCCTTTTTTCTGGACAAGCCAGCGCCTGTTCACTTTTTCTCTTCTGGCCTGTGAGCCAGACTGAGGAGTTCTGCTGGGCCTTACGGATACTTTCAGCCATCGTCTCTTCCTCATAAAAGTCTAGTTCTTCGGGCCCAGGTTCTTGTATTCCAAAGAATGTGGCCAGGGGAAAAAGAGCCCGCTGAGGGTTCGACTGTACAGGCGTCTCGGGGGAGGCTGGGCGACAGCAACCGTGACCGTAGGGGACGCTGGGGTTTGAACTGCCGAAGCCAAAATGTTGGGTTCAGGACGGGCCGTCCCCATAATGGGTACTTGTGAGGCAACTGAGGGAGCGGGATCGGAAGAAGGCTGGCTAAGGTTTTCAGTAGTTACGGCAGTTGCAATAGGAGCTTCCCGACCCTGAGGAGTGAAGGTAGAAGTGAAGGCGTTGGAGACTTTTGCAAAAGTCTCAAATGACTGAGAAAATGCCGGTAAGGGAGCGAGAGGATGTACAGGCAAGAGGGAGTTGGGAAAGATGTCGGTTGAGGCGCCAAGTGAAAGATGGGTGGACAGTAGGGTTTTGGCACCGGGAAGTGAGATTTCTTCAGAAGCAGCTGAGATAAAGGGGGAAATAGAAGACGTACCTGCGGGCTCGGGCTCCAGAGCCGAAGCGGTAAACTGCTGCGTTTTGGGACTGTCCCTCCTTTCTTCTTCCGCTGCTTCACCCTCCAGGTCAATAAACGCCTCCTTGGCCTGCAGTAGCTGCTGTGCCTTCAGAGCTGACTGCGCTGTCTGTGTGGGCCGTACTGACGGCGTTGGAGTGACAACTTCAGAAATACCCCCTTCTTTGACTGCTGCCGCTGCCGGAGGGGCTGCGCCAGAGACTACGAACCTGATAGTGCGGGACTTCTTCGCAGCACTTTGAGGAGCAGGTGCATCAAGCGCACTCCTCTTCTTTGGAGTGGTCTTTTCTTCTCGGACCTGCCGCTTACCTTTGCTCTTGACAGGTGGTGCCTGACTAGTTTGTTGTTCTTGCAGAGCGTACAGGTCATCCACTCTGCTAGGGCTCTCTAAGCTCCTGGGTACACGGTCCCCAAAAAATACGGGTCGATAATCATTATGATTTTTCTCAAATAGATCAGAAAATTTCTGATCTATCTGCAGCGTGGGATCAGACAACTTCTTTTTGTGGTGACACCTCATTATCCACCAATTTAAAACCTTCTCTGCCGACCACTGGGGTGCTTTTTCTTTCATGAATGTGAAAATCCTATCATCAGGGTCCTGATGTGGAAACCGCCTAGGGTTGTACTCAGCCTCCATGACATAAAAATCATGCCACGGGGGAAAGGAGAACATCTTTTCAATGTGCCATTCGAGGTCCCGTCCAGAAGGATTATTGCGCTGCTGCTCAATCTCCGGGCAAGGACAACAGTGGAATTTTTCTTTCCCAATATTTACTCTGAATACGCCATCTGGGTCATATTTCCACCGTTGGGGCAGGTCTATCAGACCAAAATCATACAGGTTAATCGCCAGATAATGATTCTGCTTATTCTGCGTCACCTTGATGGGACCAAGCTCAATCGGCCAAGGGCAGGTGTGTTGTTTCTTCCTTCCCTTGCCGAAGACATCATCTGCATAATCACACTGACGAGTGACCTCCTGAGCAAACAGGTATTCGGTAGCGTAATAGGGTAGCAAGAAGGGTTTACCTGAAAACCCAAAAATCCGTATCACAAGCCCTTGTGTTAAACAGAAAATGTCTCCTAGTTGCCGACTTATCACATAATCTTTCATCTCCCTCGGCACTCGTTCGCAGGTCCCAGTCATAATTTGCAGCGCTGGTCCGAGGAAAACCCGGTTAAAATTATAGTAAGATTCTCGCCTTGACAGGACTGAGGTCCACTGATACACCGGGAGCGGCTCACCTTTCTCATTAGTGAAGTTCTTGTCGATGAAGGCAAAGTCGGGCTTTGCATGCAACTGGTGAAAGAAGTACCACACTAGGAAAGAGCAACTCCGGAACGCCACGGTCCCTTGTTTCATTGCACACAGCTGAAGGTGCAGCTGACGGGACACCCAATCGGCCCAATCGTAGTAGATAGGCTTTATTTCCCGTGACTCAGCATCGACGGCGTAAAATTCCCCGTGGGATACACATTCAGCAACTGCCGCTTGCCAGGCGTTTACCTGGGCATCTGACGCCAGGCCAGTGATCCATGCCAGCATAGAGAAAAGTTCGGAATTCTTGAATTTTCGCAAGGACATGGGGAGCTGCGGCAAGGTTCCTGGCGCGAGGGTTTCCGTGTAATGAGCTTCCATAAAACGCCTCATCTGCGTCGAAAAGCTGTATCTTTGCGCTTGTTCTTTTGTGTCAATTCTTCGGACAATAACATTCTCAGGAGGGCGTCGCCCACAAGCAAAAGCCTCACGGATTTTGTCAGTCGAGATGGAAAATAATCTGTTCCCTTCCGAGTCCTTCACAGATCTAGTCTGAGGATCATAGGCCTGGCCGATTGCAAATATCAATTCCGGGCAGGGATGAACGGGTGAACATAAGTACCAGTATAAGAGTGAGGGATAAGCGACTACTCGGTCGTGCACCTCAGATACTTTTGCCCTCATTTGATCAATATCCATGCGCAACTTTTCTATACTCGTGCGAGTGAGAATACAGTCCCGAATTTTACTCAGCTGATCTTCATGTGGGGGCGGCAAGGGTTTCTGCTTCTTTTCTTTCACGGCTCCTTGCTCGCCTTCTGCAATTTTCGGAACTGCGCCCCCCTTTTGCTGGGTTTCTCCTTTCTTGCCCATTTTTCTGTGGTGAAAAAACCCTCAAGTATTCTCCAGGGACAAAATTCAGGGACCTAAGAGTGCTTTAGAAGTGAATCTTTAAGTGTGCGGAAACAATCAAGTCTTACCAACAATCGTCAAGAGTGAATGATGCCACAGGTTCATGATTTACAAGGGGATATTTCTTGAAGCACCTGACCTTTTATAGGTTCAGCTTATACCCACCTGTGTTAATGCTACCTGCGCAGAATTAATGCGCAAAAAGGCCTTAGAGGCGTTAGGAAAAACCCCTTCCAAGGTAAACAATGATGGGGCGCGGATCCCGACCTTAACTACCCAAGCCGGGCTCAATCATTCTTGAAAAGTGTGAATTCTGGCCGTAGGTATACTTAGTTTCAATCATGGGCCACGCCTTGAGCTGTGTGCCGATGAACTGCGCTAAACTTAGAAATTCACGGTCAGGGAGTGCCTCTAAAACCGCGCGCTTCGGTCACCTCGGGATGAGCACCTTCTACTCCGAGCTGCGTGCCGAAGTGGTGCGCCCAGGTTAGGCCCGCCCCCCTGTGCACCTCCTTGGAAAAAAGTGCGCCCCGTCTTGGGCGCACGGCCTGAGTGCGCCTTGCCTTGGGCGCACGGCTTGAGTGCGCCCAGTCTTGGGCACACGGCTTGAGTGCGTGGGCTGCTTCCGGCACGGGGCTCCTTCGTCTGTCACGAAACATTACCTGCTCTGCCGCGCGACTTGTCCTAAATTCAAAAAATAGAAAGAGGACATCCATCGGCCTCCCTCCACTGGCTAAGGCGCTTGCCTTCAAAACAGAGCTTCCATAAACATAGAGAAGCGGAGGAACATCCTTTCGACTGTACAAGAAAACTGGAATGCATAAGGGAAAAACGAGAATATATACAACTGTACAGGAAAATTTTGCACCATCCCTCACTGGTGGTACGCCTTTAGGTGTACGCCATTAACTGATAATGGCAAAGCAAACCCATTCAAATCTTGCAGTGTGAAAGAGTTTACCGGGTGCACCTGGGAGACTTGAAAAGGACCTTCCCAAAATGCATCAAACTTATCATGATTGCCCGGTTTGGACTTTTTCACATTCCATTTTAGCACTAAGTCTCCGATCCGGAAAGTGCGCTTGGAAGTCCCTTTGCTGAACCATTTTTTTGTGGCCACTGCATGCCTCATAAAAGCCTCATAGGCTTTCTCCCTCTCCTCTTCTAACTGCAAGAGTTGGGCGATTCTAATGTTGACCGGATCAAATTCCTCGCCCTCGCCGTCCAAAGATCGAAGAGACTGTAACGCTGGCAACTCAATATGCGCAAGAAGCACTGCTTCCTTCCCATACACTAAAGAGTACGGGGATGTCTTTATGGACTTTTTGATAGAAATCCGGTCAGCCCATAGCGCAAAATCCAAGTGTAAATGCCAAGTTCGCTTATTGTCCTCCAGCGTTTTCTTGAGAATCCGGAGCAAGTTTTTATTAGTAGATTCCGCCAAGCCATTACCCTGCGGGTAATAATTCGACGAAGTTTTCATATAAATACCATACTTGCTAGCAAACGCACACATCTTGGCCCCAACAAAATGAGAGCCGTTGTCCGTCACTACAGCGTCCGGTATCCCAAAACGGGTTATGAGTCCCTCCAGAAAGGCAATAACCACATCCTGATCTGCCCGCTTGGTTGGAACTGCCTCTGACCACCGGGTGAAATAATCAGTAGCGGTTAGAATATATTTGTGTCCCGCTGAAGAGTTAGGCTCGATTATCCCAATGAAGTCTAAACCCCATTGTTGAAACGGGGCCTCGACCTGAATCGGGTGCAAAGGTAACGGAGCATTTCTGATGCGGCCTGCATACCTCTGGCACTTATCACATTTCCGGCTTACACTGAAGGAATCTGAGAAAATGGTGGGCCAATAATAGCCCGCTCTTATTATTTTCAAAGCCATTGGCCTTCCAGCGAAATGGCCCCCGGACATTCCGAAATGGAATTCATCCAGGATTTTTTGTTTTTCTGTCCCCCGACACATCTCAGGAGGACGCCGTCTATATTTCGGTGGAACAACCCCTCGGGTAATAAAACAAATCTGCAGGCTTGAAGCCTGAAACGCCTTCTCTGCGAAGAATCAAGGCCAGGAGGGCACTGTCCTGTGCCGAAGTATTCTACCAGGTCTTCAGTCCAATCTTTGCCATCTGTTGACTGATTCGCCCAATTATACTGTGGTAGTGAATCATCCCATTGACAAGTCGTTACTTCAGCCGCGGCACTCCTGGCAAGCTCTAGGCATAGCGCCCGCCCACGGACTAGTTTCGTGGGCCGGACGTCAATATCAAACCCCTGAATCTTTGAAATCCAACCAGCCCTGTTATTACCAAGTTCACCTTGGCTGATGAAGGTCCGCACATCCGGGTGTACAACGTACACTATTGTCTTGCTTTGTGAGACGAAATGTCGGAACTTTTGTAGCGCTCGCATCACCGCATGTACTTGGCTTTCGATAAAACTATGTTTTTCCTCATGCGGGAGTATTACCTGGCTGAGGAATGCTATAGGTCGTTCGTCTCCTTCCTTATTCTTCTGAGTGAGCACGGCCGCATAACTTTCTGGTTCCCCGACCGCATACAAAATAAAGTCTTGGGAATAATCGGGATTAACTAGAATGGGGGCTTGGGCAATCCGTCGTTTGATGTCTTTAAACGCCTGTCTCCTCTCATCAGTCCACAGGAATTCCACATCCTTTTTTAAGAGTTGAGTCATAGGTTTTACCGATTGAGCAAAATCAGAGATAAACTTCCTGACGAAATTTATTTGCCCAAAGAAGGATTGGAGACCCTTTTTATTAGCCGGTAGAGGCAACTTGAGCAGGGCTTCGGCTCTAGCGGGATCAATAGCAAGACCCTTCTCTGATATCAAATGGCCTAAGAGTTTACCTTCTTTGACCGCAAAAATTGACTTTTTTGGGTTTATTGATATCCCGAACTCCCGACATTTTTCAAACACCTGTCGGAGATGCACACCGTGCTCCTCCCTTTTGTGGGAAAAAACCGTCATATCATCCAAGTATATCACAATTACGCGGTTGAGGAGTTCTCCAAAAGCCAAGTCCATCGCTCTTTGGAAAGTTGCCCCGACATTTGAAAGGCCAAAGGGCATGCGCTGATAAGCAAAGGTGCCCCACTTGGTGGTGAAGGCAGTTTTATATTGGTCCTCTTCTCTGACCCAGATCTGGTTGTACCCGGAGAAACCGTCTAGGAGGGAAAATCTCTGGGCCCCTGCCACTACATGGAGAATCTGGTCTATCTGGGGCAGTGGATAATGATCCTTCAGGGATGCCTGGTTGAGATTCCGGAAGTCCACGCAGAGACGAATATCTCCATTCTTTTTTCGAACAGGGACCAAGTTTGCTACCCAGGATGAATGCTTGATAGGGTAGATTATCTTTGCTTCCAGCATTTTGAGAAGTTCGGCCTTCATCAGTACCTCAATCTTTGGGTTTACAGGCCTTTGCTTTTGTCGTACGGGCTTGACTCCTTCCTGGAGTTCGATAGTATGCTGAAAAACATCTCGGTTATACCCTTTCAAATCATGATAACTCCATGCAACGATATCGGGATACTCTCTGCAGAGGGTCCTGATTTGTTCAATTTCCTTCAGTGTGCAATCAGTTCCCACTTTAATGGTCTTCCCGGACTCCAGGGCTAACTCTTGATACTCTTTTGCATCTACTTTTATTTTGTGAGGCAAGGCCCTGTCATCTTGATCAAATAAACTCTCAAGGGTTATCAAACCCTTGGGGAGGTGGTTGTTCTTCAGTTGGATAAGACCCTCATACTCATCAAGGGATCTATCTTCAATATTTCCAGCCTCGTTAATCAAAAAATCAACGATCTGCTCATCATTATCAAAGACCTGCCAGTGAATATTTTTATCCGGTACTGAGGGTCTATAAATAACCCTAACTGTCTTTGGCCTTTGCATAAGTTTCTCGGCTTGAGAGTACCTTGCTCCAATGGACGCCAAAACGTCCGCATGCTTGTTCCGCTCCCGTGAAATAGGTTGGATATTTAGGGCCGAGAAGGATTCTAGCAGATCCCACACCTTGTTACGGTATGCTTTTAAGTAGTGTTGTTTAGCAACACATTTGTTTGTCACTTGATTGCAGATCAGTTCAGAATCCCCGAATATCTGCAACTGCTTTATCCCTAGTTTCTCCGCCTTTCGTAACCCCAAACATAGGGCTTCATACTCGGCTGAGTTATTAGTACAGCTCCAAGCGAGCTTGTACGAATAGGTTCTCTGAATTCCAGAGGGGGAGACAAGGACAACCCCAGCTCCAACGCCGTTCTTGCATCGGGCGCCATCAAAGAAGAGTTTCCACAGTTGCTCATCCATAGGGTCGGTATCACTCGGGGACTTAGCCTTCTCAGGCTTGGTGATCGAGTAACATCCGATATCTGATTCTATCATAGCATTAAAATCCAGCATGGAAAACTCATCCTCGAGGTGCAGCTCATCCAGGGTTTCTTCCATCAACCCCACTCCTCCTATTTCCTCTGCCCCATCGATGATATTGACAGAGTCCATGGGTTTCTCCACATCCTGGATCCTTTCAATAAGAAAGGTAGAAGGTTTCTCATTAAAAATCTTTACCCTCTTCCCCCTGAAGGGGACTTCCAGATGTGAATAATCAAGGGACAAATAGCCCCCAAGCTTGGCAGTGAATTCCCTAGATAAGCACATGCTAAAATAGGGCTCCAAGTCAACTACCACAACTTCTTGGATTACCATAATCTGCGGCATCTTATGCAGCACGATTGGGATATCCTTTATAACCCCGACAGTCCTGACCGGAGTTCCATCCAACTGGAGTACCCTGGGGCTGCTCCTTGTATACTCCATGCCCATAAATTCACATACAGCTTTAGGCATGACAGTAGTTGCAGCGCCAGAATCAACCATACAATTGTGTACTACCCACCCTTCCATTCTGAGAGATAAGTAAAACGGCGGCGGCCTGTTCTTTCCCGTGGCAGAAGTAGTTAGTGGTTGTGCCAAAACGGTTTGGGTTAGTCTCCCCTTGCCTTTAACGGTCTTGAGGGACTCTTGGAGTAGATCAACTTGGCCGGGTAATTGTAATGCGTCGAAGAGACTTACCTTAGCCGGAGTCCTCCTTAGCTCTTCGACAACGTTGTATGTCTCAACGCCTGGTTCTTTCCCGTCTTTGGCGGGTTCATACCGTGTCCGGTATTGCTGAGTGGCTTCCACTCTCTGGCGCTTGGTGATTGAGGGGTATCGTAACTTCTCCCGCGCCTGATCCCTCGCTTCAGCCAGGGGTTGAGAGGTGGAGGCTGGTGGCCGAGGGGCTACTGTCTTTGCTCTTGAGGGCAAGTAATCTTTTAATCGAGCATTGTCTGAGGGTTCTCTAGCCGGAGCTGGTTCTCTTCCTGAAGGCGTTGCTGCCTTGTTGGCCTGTTGCTGAGGATCGGCTGGCACTTTAAGTGGTTCCATCTGAACTGGATCGACCTCAATTGGCCTTCTACCCGTCTTTGTTAGGACAACAACCTGTTCAACAGGGGAAACTATACAATCATGATCATCTTCCATCATCATATTTACCTGCCTATCAGAGCCGTTGTCTGAAAGCGTTTGAGCATAGTTCTGGTGGACTACACAGGCTTCTTCATTATGCGGGTCATTGCAGGTAGAGCACCAGTTAGTCCTGCCGGATGTACCGACCTCATCGTATTCCAAAACTGCAGAATTTCTCTCATGAGGTCTGCCAGTAGGAGCAGTTTGATCTCTTGTGATTTGAGGAGGAGGCCTTCGTGGTGGATAATTCTGGTCTCGGAATTGGCTTTTCTTCATGATAGCCATATCATTCGCCATACTCTTCATAAACCCATACATATCCCTTAGCTCTTTAGCTTGTTGTGGGTTTAGCGAGGCATGAGCCGGAGTAGCTGGTAATGATAACGATGCCACTGGAGCAGGTAGTGCCGGATACTGTGGAGGCGCCGGTAGTTGTGGGACCGCATGGGTAGGTTGCTGCGGCATCTGTACTTGAGACTGCGGAGTGGGCACAACTTGATTTTGTGGGCCGTGCACCCATGGCTGACTGGGGTAGGTCAATGATACAGCAGAACCGGGTGCCGCTTGATTTTGTGAGTCATGAACCCACGATTGACTAGGGTATGTCAACGGTATAGAAGAACCAGATGCACTTGGATACATGCTTTGAGGAAAATCTGGGTAAATCGGAGTTGTCGCCTTAGGGGGCATCCTTCCGACGGCTATCAGGTCGTCTTCTGATTTCTGCGCTTGTTCATACAGATCTGGAAATGTATTAATATTGGAGTGTCGGATGCTTATGCTGATGTCCGTATGGAACGCTCTTAAGTAATAGAATGCGGCCTGACGTGGGGTGGGCCGAAGGTCTTCAGGGACTCTCATCCAGGTCCGATCGAACCTGAGATTGAAATCGGGTATTTCTTCTTGGGGATGCCTCTGTATACCAGTGAACTGGTGTAACAGGGAGAAGGGGTCTGCTTGCTCATGGAAACCTCTTACTAATTTCCCGGCCAGTTGGTCCCACGAAGTGATGGTACCTGGTGCAAGTGAGCGGTACCAGTAGAGGAGCTTACCTCTTAAAGAGAGAACCAACAACTTAACCATGACATCTTCGTTGGTAATCTCGTGAATTGTTGCCAATCCTGCAACATCTTGGATATGCTCGGCCGCTGTCTTTCCCGTACCATCGTAGGTGGGCAGAGCTTTCAAGGCCGCGGGAGGTACTCTATGCTGAGCTGCTAGATTTAGGGGGCCGGTATGGTCCCAGGTCACGAACTGCCTGGCGGGAGGTGGCTGCGCCATGGGCGGTGGAGGGTTTCCCTGGAGCGGTGGCGGTAATGGCTGAACAGGAACAACGGAAACACTTGGTACCCTGATATCAACGTCAGGTGCGGCCTCAGTGTGTTGACGATCCGGTGAATTAGGCGGGACTGGAGGTAAGCTAGTAGCTGTGCTGTCGGGAGTTAGACCCCGTGTAGCAACAGTAGCTTCCTGCGAAGATGTTCCGTCCAATGGGTTGTCCGGCCTGACCACTCTAGGACGCTCTCCAAAGGCGTCAATGTCAAGTTCGTAGAACTCGGCTTCTTCTTCAGAGTTTCTAGCCTGTCGCCTCGTACGCATGGAGGCGTGATCTTTCAGGCTGGTCTGCGAGGCTTGGATATATCGGAGTTCGTATGAGTCGCCAGATGTTCAAATTTGTCAGTAGTAAGACGAACATCACTTTCTTAGTACTGCTAATGTAGTGGAACGTTTGGGTCCCACCGGGCGTGCCAGAAACTGTTGGTCAGAGATCTGCCTTAGGTAAGGATTTGGTATTTTAGTGCGCCTTAGACCCGGCCAACATTGAAAGGCCGAGAGGAAGAAATGCCTCCCGTGCCAATCTCCAGAGATGGGCTGGTTCCCTTGCTATTCTAACTGGGGGGTTTTGAGATTAAGGAACTGAAAGGAATGGGAAATGACTGAAAGGGGAAATATGGCCACAGGCCGGATAGAATAGGGGTGATGGACTAACAACACGAAAACTCTATTGCATTCTGAACCAGATAGCCCTCAAATACAGATAACTAATAGAAATTTAAACCAGAACATCTAGCATGTATAATCTCCAGGACTACTCCAGAGTTACTACTTTATCAGCAACTAAATCCAGATATTAGAATTCAAGTTACAGTTTAAAGCAAGAAACGATAGAAGACAAGCAATAGAAGACATACACATGAAAATAGAAGTCCAAGTCTAGAGCCAGACATCAGCTGTATTGATAGCAGAATTCAGGTTTTCATTTAGCCTCTAGCAAACATCCATCCATTTTACAATAAAAGAGCAGGCTTATATAGAGAATTCTGCCGCTTGAGCAATAAATGCTCATAAACAGAATATGGCGGTGGAAGCCAAGATAAACATTACAAGGTGATACAGCCGCGAGATATTAAACAGGTATGGCAAGGGCTGGTGACTCCTCAAAATGCCGTTGAATGTCTTCAATGCCCTGACATACTTGACTTGCTGGCGCAGTCTCCTCACTTGCAGGAACCGCCTTTGTAGGAGATATGCTTGAATTCCTGAAACGTCTAATCCAGAAGCTTCCTAATAACTGCGGGTGACCGGGTAAGGATATACTCCAAATTGCCGAGCTGGAATTCTTCCGGAAGAAACCAGCGCCAAAGTCAATCTGATATACTGGCAAAGTGCGCCCGAACTCTGGCGCAAGTGTGAAGTGCGCCCAATCTCTGGCGCAAGTGTGAAGTGCGCCCAATCTCTGGCGCAAGTGTGAAGTGCGCCCAATCTCTGGCGCAAGTATCCAATATGAGGTGTTAGATTTGCCAAAAGCTGAAACTTCATGATCCCCTTTTCGGAAGCTTTCTCACAAGGTTAATAATACACCATGTTGCAGAAATGGCAACAGTATCTCCTTTTGAAGCCTTTCATTTTGTACCTTTTCATAATCAATCTGCCTATCTTTCTTTTTTTGTCAAGTTTATCCTAATTTAAATTTACTTTGAGTTGATATGAAACCACCACCATATTTTCACTTCGCTTTCTAAATGTAACCAAATAAAATTAGGAAGCATGGTAGAATTTATTAAAATCATGAATAAAACTTTTGGATCCTCATTGCTTGTAAAAACACTGCAAAGATGCATGGGTTGTGCTTTGGTCAAGTCAAAGATTTTAATTATAGAAGTTGAGAGCTTTCATGTGATGTAAAAGTGCTAGAAAGGGAAAGGTAGTACAATGTTTGGACTTATGGAGCTTTAAAAAGGCAAATGTTGCTGACACTTACATGAATTGAGCTCCTATGGCCAAGGATTTGAAATATGGGTGGTCATCAAAACCTGCCCTTTCTGTGATCTGTCTTGAGCTCAGTTGGTGTCTCATGTCTACTTGGTTGAATAACATCAGAAGCATTCAGTTTGATACCATGTATAATGCAAAAGGCTTTTTTTCCCTTTCTATAATAAAATCATAATTTCTTTTTTCATTAAAGAAGAAAAAAAAACAAAGACATGACTTACATTTATGTTGTAATACACTTCTTTTATGTCCAACTTTTCCCTTTTTGGCCCTAAAATCCAACTTTGAATTGAAAATAATTTGTTTGGGTTTAGTCCTAGACAAGCAAGTTAACTTGCTTTTTATAAGTGTAAAGTTTTAGAGGATAATGTAAATGGTTTCTAGAATATGTTTGGTTATGTGCACAAATGTTTGTTTTTAAAAGCTACAGTACATATAGTTTAATCAGATGCAAAGAAAGAAGTCTCCCTGCAAAATGTTTTTTTTCTATTTGTTATAGTGATTAATGTTTATTTTTTCATTGTTTTTTATTTCCTAATGGCATTTCCCATGCTACTGCTATTAAATATAGCTTGACATCAAAAACAACTCCTCAGAAGTACCGTAAGAAAAATGTGGCTGATTCTATTATTACACACCATGAGAAATTTTTTATTTTCACTCTTAATCAAGATATTTTCATTTCTTCCTTGCATTTTACTGCATGCAGGAAATATAGTTATTGACTTTTGAAAGTGTATATATCGCGGTGGCCTCCAAAATTTAATGGCTTTGAATTTTGTATACAAGATTTTGGAACTAATGTCATGTGATTGAATAGCATGTTTGCAAAGTGTGACAAGAACATTTACTTTGTAATGCAGGTCCTCCATTTCATGACTTTTCTCTCTCAGACATACTTGGAAAAGCACAAGAATAAGTCTGCATGCATTCACTAGCATGGATTAGGATATAAGTATCAAATCAAGCAGAAGCAGAGCATGTGATGGTAGAGTGATATCGACTATTTTACTTTCTGCTGCACCAATGTGCATTGTGTGCCTGCTAATACTCCGTCACTACATCACATTTTGCATTGAGGTTTAACGTTGGATGTGTCTTACCCATTTTAATTTTAGATGTTCTGATATATGTTGATGGATTATCACCTAACCTGAGTGATAATGAGCCTAAAATTTTGACCTTTTTTTGTCATATTTATTTTAATAATATTGATATAGTATTTGTGGATTAATCAGTTTATGTTAAAATAATGTTCATGTTTTAGTTGCATTCCCATCGTTTAGTCATTTGATTAAATTTAATTTTGCAGGATGAAAAGTAAGGAATGTGCTTAAAAGAACTTGGCTGATTTACCCTAATGTGATGTAGAGCTTTTTTTTCTTGCTTGCTTCCTTCACTAATGAATGAATCATTCATATAACATAATGTTCGTTTGATATATGAATATTTATGACTTGCCCTTTAGCTAGATCTAAAGCATAGATACATGTTGATTTGAATAGTGTTATACAAATATGGATAAAGTCTCCTTTCCTCTTCTTTTATGTTCTATAATGTAAAAGACAAGCATTTGAATTGAGGATTTTTGGGATATGCTATGCATGTGTTGTCTTTGACCAATGAGTCAAGTATTAGGGGACTTGTCCTTATTACGAGGGTTGTAATCTCATTTATGGATAGATAAAGGGTTTTCTTTTGATACAACTTTCTGTAATAGCCTGGACAATTTATTAAGCAAATTTTTTTTCTCGATTTTATGGATGGATTGTGTGCAGACCCAACATCAACAGTTCATTGTCTTGACACCCTTAATACTGCTATAGATATATTTCCCAGCTTTCACAATAACCAGAGTTGTGCTCAACCATATTCAAATATATTGATGATAGTTGCAAGTTTCACATACTTATAATGTGCAGATAATTATGTGAAAAAGAACCGAATTCATTAATGCTAAATATTATATATATATTTTTTATCATTCATTCAATGCCAACAATAAACAATATTTCTGACCTGTTACATTCCAGATGCTGGACAGCTAGTACAAGGAGGCCGAGCATATAGAAAATGGCGGCGATATGGAAAGCCGCGGTCACCCAAGGTTCCGCGCGGCTAGTATGAATACCGGTCGACCAAGGAAGACTCCACTATCCAAGTCGGCGGTGGTCGGTATAAAGCAGGTCGAGCAAATGAAATCGGCGGTGTATGATACAAGTCCTCCACGTCACCTTCAATTTCCACGGCGCCCAGAATATAGTTCGATGTAGGCTTAGGTTATATCTGATCGACCCTGCAGAAAACGCCCTCCAACAATGGTAGATTTTCCTGTGAATGCTCGCTGAGAAACCTGGGTGATTTCTCCAACTGACCAACTAGGGCAGAATCTTACACTGCCGAAACTGGTTCTCCCACGGGGTTTCGTCCGAGGGTTTGATTTTCGAAGAAGCTCTCCAAAAATTCCAATAAGAGAAAATAACATAAGCATAACCTCAAAATGAATTCCTTTTTTCCCTTATATCTCCTTTTTCCCGCTCTTTAATTTAATTTCACTTTATTAAAATATATCATTGAGCTCCACATTTAAATGAATTAAATAATATTTTCGTCAAAAGTCAAAAACGGAGAATATTAAAATAATTAATTTAAAAATAATTCCCTTTCACCCAAATTAGCTTACGGGAATTAAATAAGCTAACGGTTCCTGGTTACACATCGGAAGGGGACATGACAGTCCTCCCTTCCCAGAATTGCTTGCCCTCAAGCAATTGCAGGTTAGGATGCTGCAAAATCTGATCACCCTCCCAAGTGGCATCCTCGATCGGTAGATCTCTCCATCGAACAAGATACTCCCTGATGACTCTGTTCCTCAACTTTCTCTCTCTGACATCCAGTATCTCATGTGGCACTAAAACCAACCTGCCCTCCTCATCCAATGGTGGAAGCTCTGTAGAAGAAATAACCTGCTGCCCCAGTGCCTTTTTGAGGCACGAAACATGGAAAACATTATGTATCTTGCTACTATCCGGCAGCTCCAACTCATAGGCAACCTCTCCCACTCTCCGAACAATCCTGTAAGGGCCATAAAAACGGGGTTTCAGCTTCTCTGCTCCGCTCTTCTTCAATGAAGACTGTCTGTATGGTTGCAGTCGTAAGAAAACTAAGTCCCCAACCTCGAAACTCCGCTCAATCCTGTGCCTGTCAGCATAAATCTTCTGCTGGTTCTGTGCGCTCTGCAAATTCTCCTTAAGAGTCCTGAGAATATCCTGACTCTCCTGGATCCAATCCTTAGCTTTGGGGGCTCTACTATCGCCAAAAGCTAAGTCTAGAAATGTGGGAGCATCGTAACCATACAATGCCCTGAATGGTGTCATACCAATCGACATATGATAGGTGGTGTTGTAGCAGTGCTCACCCATATGCAACCACCTAATCCAAGCCTTCTGCTGCCCCGCCACATAGTTCCTCAGATATCCCTCAACCCATTTGTTGACAATCTCTGTCTGTCCATCCGTCTGAGGGTGGTAACTGGTGCTAGGAGTCAATTTTGTGCCAGCTAATCTGAAGAGCTCCTGCCAAAATGCACTGAGGAAACGACTATCTCTGTCATTGACGATAGTCTTAGGTAACCCATGGAGTCTAAACACCTCTCCGAAAAATAAATCTGCAACTTGAGGTGCCTTATACTCCGAGGAGATGGCGAAAAAGTGGGCAAACTTAGTCAATCGATCCACAACTACAAAAATGCAATCTCTGCCCTATACCTTGGGTAGACCGGTTATGAAATCCATAGATATACTCTCCCATTTCTGCTCCGGAATAGGCAACGACTGAAGCAACCCAGCAGGGAAAGTATGCTCTGACTTGTTCTGCTGACAAGTCATGCACTCCCTCACATGCCGCAAGACATCATCCTTGAGGCCCTTCCAAGAGAACCTCTCCCTAACCTGTCTGTAAGTTTTGAAATAACCAGGATGTCCTGCAAGGGGTGTGTCATGGATAGCTCGTAAAATCTTCTCTTTGAGTTTTGACCCGGGAACCAAGAAGATTTTGTCCTTGTAGTAGATTATGTCATCTATCACCCTATACCTGTCATCCTGCACCTTACCATCCATTACCTTACTGGCAAAAGTGTTCTTGGAATACTCAACTAACAAGTGAGCCTTCCAATCCGCTGAAATTTCTGCCAAGGAAAGTGTTGCAGGTCTCCTGGATAAGGCATCGACAACAACGTTCTTCTTACCCTTAACATACTCAATGTCAAAATCGTAGGCCTGAATTTTGTTGACCCACTTTTGCTGTCGTTCATTCAAATCCTTCTGTTCCAGGAAGTACTTCAAACTGTTATGGTCCGTCCTGACCACAAATCTTCCACCTACCAAATACTGTCTAAACTTCGCCAACGCATGCATGATGGCGAGCATCTCCTTGTCGTAGATGGAATACAACCTCTCTGCATCCCTGAGCTTTCGGCTCTCATAGGCAATGGGGTGCCTATCCTGCATAATCACTGCTCCTATCCCCTCGCCTGAAGCATCACACTCCAACACAAATGGACGAGTGAAATCGGGAAGAGCCAATACTGGACAAGAGCTCATCACCTCCTTAAGCCTGTCAAATGCCCGTTGAGCCTCATCTGTCCATCTGAAAGCCCCTTTCTTTGTGAGATCTGTCAAGGGTGCACCTAACTTAGAAAAGCCCTTTACAAACCTCCTGTAATAGCTGCATAACCCAAAGAAACCTCGCAGCTCCGTAAGAGTCCTCGGAGGTGGCCAATCAAGTATTGCCTGTATCTTCTCCTGATGCACCTGCACACCCTTAGCACTGATGACGTGCCCCAAATAGAGGATCTCTGTCAACCCGAATTCGCATTTAGAAGCTTTTGCATACAAGGACTGTGCTTCCATAATGCCAAGAATCTCATCAATATGTTTCAGATGCTCCTCCCAAGTTCTGCTATAGATTAGTATATCATCAAAGAACACTAGCAAGAATTTCCTCAACTGCTTGTTGAATATGTGGTTCATGCATGACTGGAAGGTCGCGGGAGCATTGGTCAGCCCAAATGGCATAACCAGAAACTCATAGTGTCCATAGTGACACCTGAAAGTTGTCTTATGAATATCTTGTTCCCGCACTCTGATTTGATGATACCCAGATCGAAGATCAATCTTCGAGAAATAAACTGCACCGTGCAACTCATCTAACAACTCATCGATCCTGGGGATTGGGTATCTGTTCTTAATTGTTTTCTTATTTAGTGCACGATAATCTATGCACATTCTCATTGTCCCGTCCTTCTTTACCAGCACAACAGAAGAAGCAAAGGGACTCGAGTTGGGTCTAATATGCCCCATGTCCAATAATTCCTTGATAGCCTTTTCTATCTCTTCCTTAAACTTCTTGGGGTGTCTGTATGGGGTCGTGATGACGGGCTTGGAGCCCTCCTCCAACTCAATAGTATGCTCAAAGCCTCTATCAGGTGGTCTCCCTGGCGGAATCTCACTGAAAACCTTACCGTGCTTATCCAACACAGCCTGTATATCCATTGAATACTGCGTACTGCTGTCCACTTGTGCCTTAGAAGAAATTAGGCATTCGGCTGCCCAAGCAATATCACCATGACGGAAAATACTTTCCATCCTCTTCGCTGAAACGATCCTGGGAGCACCATTTGACATCCCCCTCAAAACTACCTTCTTCCCATCACTCCTGAACTTGAGTTCCATGGTCTGAAAGTTCTGAGAATACTTACCAAGGGAATGTAGCCACTGTATGCCAAGAATGGCATTAGTATCACCCAAATCCACAACATAGAAATCATCAGTGACAGTGTAATTACCTAAGGTAATATTAAGTTGCGGAATACGCTGGGTACAAGTCATATGAAACCCATCTGCCACCATAACATTAAAGCCCTCAAATGGCTCTGTCTGTAGACCCCTCTTAGCAACTAGTGCTGAGTCTATGAAATTGTGGGTTGCCCCACTATCAACTAACACAGTTACCCGCTGCCCCTGAAGGACTCCACGGACCCTGAATGAGTTAAATCTGGGTGTACCTGAAAGTGTAGCAATGGCACCACCCTTCACCTCCTTAGGTGCATGCTCCTCATCCCTGTCCTGCTCATCCTCGGAATCACTGTGTTCGCTGCCCTGTTTGTGCTCATACTGCTCCTCATCCTCACTATCAGATTGCACCTCAATGTAATGGACCTTACCTTTTCCCAAGCACCTGTGACCTGGTTCCCAAGGTTCCTTGCAGCTGAAACAGAGTTTCTTCCTACGCAATTCATTCCGAACCTCATCATCCATCTTGTCCTTCTTAGGCCACTCTTTCGGAAAGGTTTCTTATCTTTTTCTTTTTTAGATGGAAATCCCTTTGATTGAAATTTACTCTTAGGTGTAGAAGACTCCATATCTCTTGCCCTTTTAATAGCATCCTGTAGAGTAGGAGGATTGAATGCCTTAATCCAACCTCTCAAAGGGTCTGAAAGCCCATCTATGAACAATACAATCAACCTGTGCTCAGAGATGTTTGTCACTAACACTGATAGTCTCTGGAAATCAGCAATGTAAGTATCCACTGAACCCCATTGTTTTAGCTGTGCCAATTCTTTGAAGTGTAGTTCTGGATCCTTCTTGTCAAATCGGTCAATAAGCCTATTTGTAAATTCTGCATAAGAATCAATCTGGCTATGTCCAAGCGTAACCAAACCATGGTGCCACCACTCGTGAGCAATCCCATCAAGGTGTAAAGCGGCATACTTAATGGCCTCATCTTCCGGCATGGCATTCAGTTGAAAATATGTATCCATCTTCTGCACCCATGATCTAGCTGAAGTCTTGCCTGAACCGTCATAGTAAGGAATGGACAACTTCCCCACTCTCCTCTGCAACTCCTGATTATATTGTCTACCTCTCATGTGTGGTTGTTGTCTCATCCTCATGTCCACATAATCTCGGAAGGACATTTCGGCTTGGAATTCCGCACTAGCATTGGTCCACTCCTGTAAAAACTGATCCTGCATCTCATTTACTGTAGGTTCCACTTCATCCTGCGGAGGGTTCCTAGGAGGAAAGTTAGGCATCAAGGGCCTAGTGCTTGCTGTCCTGTCATTCTGATTCCGGTTTACAGCCCTGTTATTCACTGAGGCTTCGCCATTTCCATTGTTTCTTTGATTCTCTTGTCGCCCATTATTGTTATTTTGGTTGTTCCCACCATTTGGCTGAGCGTTGTTATTATTATTTGCCATCATAACAGCCATCAACTGATTGAGGGTTTGCTGCAACTCTCGCTGTCCCCTAGCCAGATCATTAAACATTTCCCGGGTACTCGGTTCCTGTGGAACCCTGTCACCCATATTTACCTCTTCTTCTGAATCTGAGCTGAGAGCACCTCTTCCCCTTGGTCCTCTTCTCCTGTATGTGATATATTCCCTGTTCTCTGGATTCATTAATTATTTTGACTCATCCGGAAACCCAACAGGCTGGCAGGCTCGAAGCTTTGATACCACTGTAATAGCCTGGACAATTTATTAAGCAAATTTTTTTTCTCGATTTTATGGATGGATTGTGTGCAGACCCAACATCAACAGTTCATTGTCTTGACACCCTTAATACTGCTATAGATATATTTCCCAGCTTTCACAATAACCAGAGTTGTGCTCAACCATATTCAAATATATTGATGATAGTTGCAAGTTTCACATACTTATAATGTACAGATAATTATGTGAAAAAGAACCGAATTCATTAATGCTAAATATTATATATATATTTTTTATCATTCATTCAATGCCAACAATAAACAATATTTTTGACCTGTTACATTCCAGATGCTGGACAGCTAGTACAAGGAGGCCGAGCATATAGAAAATGGCGACGATATGGAAAGCCGCGGTCACCCAAGGTTCCGCGCGGCTAGTATGAATACCGGTCGACCAAGGAAGACTCCACTATCCAAGTCGGCGGTGGTCGGTATAAAGCAAGTCGAGCAAATGAAATCGGCGGTGTATGATACAAGTCCTCCACGTCACCTTCAATTTCCACGACGCCCAGAATATAGTTCGATGTAGGCTTAGGTTATATCTGATCGACCTTGCAGAAAACGCCCTCCAACAATGGTAGATTTTCCTGTGAATGCTCGCTGAGAAACCTGGGTGATTTCTCCAACTGACCAACTAGGGCAGAATCTTACACTGCCGAAACTGGTTCTCCCACGGGGTTTCGTCCGAGGGTTTGATTTTCGAAGAAGCTCTCCAAAAATTCCAATAAGAGAAAATAACATAAGCATAACCTCAAAATGAATTCCTTTTTTCCCTTATATCTCCTTTTTCCCGCTCTTTAATTTAATTTCACTTTATTAAAATATATCATTGAGCTCCACATTTAAATGAATTAAATAATATTTCCGTCAAAAGTCAAAAAACGGAGAATATTAAAATAATTAATTTAAAAATAATTCCCTTTCACCCAAATTAGCTTACGGGAATTAAATAAGCTAACGGTTCCTGGTTACACATCGGAAGGGGACATGACACTTTTATGTTAAGCATGCCATGGTAAATGTTAAAAGATGGATGCAATGTTTATGGTAACTGGGTTTCTATCAATAGATGTTTAGGAAAAATACCTTCTAATTATCTTTATGATTTAAGTGTTAATTTTTAGTATGATATTTCTTGATCATCATTGTAATTGTTTTTAATGTTTCCTATTAGCAACCTTTACAAGTCACTAAGTTTAAGGTCATTTTGTCTATCTTGATTTATGGGTTTCTTCTCAATCTTGATTGTTTCCTCCATATTCTATTGCAAAGGTCTTAAATGGCTAATATTAATGTGTCTTCACACATGTATGAATTTCCCTTGAAGTGAACTTCTAAACATATTACGTAGGATGTCAACATAGTGTTCTTTTACCAAGATTTTATTAACTTCTCTCTCTCCCTCTATCTCTTTGTAATATGAATTTAGATATGAATAAAGTATTAGGGATACTCCTTTGTGGAATTTTAGTTCAATTTACGCCTTAGCCTTGTCCAACATCTCTCTTAAAAGTGGTTTGGAAGGTGAAGGCCATTTTTATGGCATGTGGTTCAAGATTGATAACCTTTGTAAAACCTCATCCAATCTCTTCAATGTTCTTTGTATATAACACATGGTTATAGAAGCTCCAATTACCTCTCATGCTTCTAAATGTGAGATGCTAGTCCTTTTTTTTTTTAAATATTACGTGGTCATAGCATCATCTATAGCATTTGTTGAGCACCAAAGTTCATGTTATTTTACTCTTTGTTTTTTTTTGAAAGTAAGGTGAAGTACAACGGGTGGCACAACTAGGGGCTACATTCCTCGGGGGCATAATAGGGGCCTCCCTCCCTGTGATTTGAACTTGGATAGCCTGGATAATAGTCCAATGACATACCACTAAATTGTCCCTTCGGGAATATAATGCATTTTTATTGTGCCACCATAACACCAAATAATAGCTTTAAATTAGGGCCAACGTTTAGTGTAGATGTAGAGTTTAATAACTCTTCCATACATCATTTGCATAGCATTGGCATAGTACCAAGGAATGATCAAATGTACCATCAAATTTGTGTTGATGTAATGTCTAAAGAGATTGCTAACATGACATAGTCTAGTAGTGTTGACATTATGATCAAATTGTTGAATTTCTAATTTGATTCAAGGTCAAGAGTGGACATTATGTGATGTATTGAATAGGCTTAAGGGCATTTCATTGTGCAATGTATTTATTATTTTGTAATATTTTATTATGTAAACCCAATGGGCCATGATTAACCTTGTTATGGTTAAACCTTATTTAATATTTGTAATTAACCTAAAGCCCACTTATTATGTCGGCTTAGGTTAAACTTTATGATGTGATCAAGGAATTTAGTATTGCTATAAATACCCCCCTTGCATTCCTTATTTCTCATTCAAATGCTATGCAATATCATCTATAAATGGTGACTATTTATGGTGCCTATTGACACCCTAATATTTTTCATCTTTCTCTTACGTTTTGCATAAGATTTAAGTGAATGTTTTGCTTTCTTTAGTTTTTGGAAAATATTGTGAATTCCAACATGGTATCAAAGCAAGTGTGGAGCGACATTGCTTGGTCATGCAAGAAGGTGGTTCAATGCCTCAAATTTTTCTTCCGAACCTTGGGGCGGTTTTATATAAATCTTCTTGAGTTTTCTTCCTTTGCTCAAATTTTTGTTGGTAAAAATATGCTTCTCTTGTCTGAAATCATCTTATGAAGAACGAATCAGATTGTTGTTGTCGACTTAAAAATTTCTTGTCGAAATTCAAATATTAAATATGTGTTTCCCTCCAAATGGACTTGTCTTGGCACTTGTTGTGCTCGAGGTTCACTATGCTCCCCTCACGAAGGCGAGATGCGACTCAACTCATCTCGTTGAGCAACAATTACAGCTAAACGGATAGGGCCGAAGACACATTATTTCCCGCCTGAGTTTGATTCGTGCATCAGGCTCCCTTTCTCTTTGATGTAGGAGCATCCATGTATAAAGATGGTTATAGGCAGAGCAAGTGCCACTCATGTGTAACCATCATCATCGTGTATAAAAGAACCCTTTGTGCGGGGAAGAAAAGAGAGGAATTGGTAGGAAGAAGAGAGGATAGTGTTTGCACAGAAGAACAAGAGAAGGAAGAAGGGAGAAAAACATAGAAAGGGCCTGCATGAATGTTTCTGAGAGGAAGGATGATGTTTTTGTGTTGTTGATAGTCATGACTAATAAAAAATCATATTCCACTCTAATCTATTTTTTGCATGTATATTGAATGGTGAATGCATTGTGCTATTGGAATTGTATGTTGTATATGCATGCATTATATAGTTGAGGGAGAAGACCAAGTAGCAGTGGTTCTAGGCCTTGGACTGGATATTGCATTTTGGAAAGGTTGCATAAGTTCCTACCGCCCTCGAGATCATCGTTTGAGTAAAGAACGTGAAATATCATTTAAAGGAGCGTTGTCGTTCAAGTGAGGGAACATTGTTGTTCGAATGCAAGTGGAAGTGTCGTTCAAGTGGAATTTGCATTGTGACATCGTGCCAGTTGTCGTCACGTGGAACATCGTCACATTCATGCCATCTTGGAAGCATCGTCTTGGCAAGAACGTGCCAACTTGGAAGTGTTGTCATCATATCACATCAACATGCCATATTTTGCCCTTCACATCTTGGGGTATCGTCATCTTGTGCAAAGTTACCCTACTGAGACATTGTCATATTATGCAAAGTTGTCATATTGAGACATTGTTGTCTCAAAGTGAAGTTGTCTTGAACATTGTCATTTTATGCATGAGACGTTGCTGAATTCTAATATTGTCATCATAAGATATTGTCTTGTCGTTTTGGTAATTATCATGTTACCAATTGCCATTGTTGTCATCTTGTCAATTGTCGTGTTATTATCTTGGCAATTATTATTGTCAATTGTCGTCTTGTCATCTTGTGCATGCAAATTAGAACAAAACTAAATCTTACACTGTGGGTGTGAGTGAATCGTGAATCCTTTGTTGCTGAGGGAGGTTGTTTAGTTGACCTCCTCCATCTAGTCTACATCAGTTGGTATCAGAGCCAATTTTTTTTTAGAGAAATGACATGAGGAAGAGGAAGATTGCATGGTTTGGGATCCTAAAAAGCGGATATAGCTGAAATGCTAAGAGTAATCACTACTAGGGTTGATGCAATTGAGACTACCCAAAGAAGAGGTATTCATTTTGAAGAAGTTAGTGATAGTGAAGAGGACATGCTGAAGCTCGAGATGAAGAACTAGAGCAACAATTGATTTGAGTGATCTCAAGCATGGGAAGAAAATCAAAGATGGACACTCCCAAATTTAATGGAAGACTAAATTTGGAAGAGTTGATTTATTGGATAACAAACATGGAAATATTCTTTGATTATGAATCTATGAAGGATCCAAATCGAGTCAAATTTGCATGTACGACATGGAAGGGACAAACTTCGATTTGGTGGGATCATGTCCAAACTAAGAGAGCGAAAATGCAAGGATAGAATCCGAACATGGGACAAGTTTGTAACTAAATTGAATTTTACCTATTAATTACCAGATTGGATTGTTTAGGAGACTCCAAAACCTCAAGAAAAAAAGTTAGGAGTAAAAGAGTATACGAAAGAGTTTTATAAAATGACCATAAGAGTAGATCATATTGAAGATGATGAGGATGTGGCAAGATACATAAATGGACTCAGGTCATCCATACAAGACAAAATTGATATGGTTTTGTTGAGTGGTATTTTCACCCAATTGTGAAAGTACACTCTCCCTTAGGATTTGGGTTCCAAATCCCCTCTTGCAAAGAAGTTAAACAAACAACTTCTCCAAGGTCTCCCCTATATTAGCATTTGCATATGTGTAATGGTAATCTCAAATAAAGATATTCAATTTAAATGCTTGGAACACCTTAGTGATTGCAAGTAACTGTAAACAAGGGGCAATGTTGGTTTATTTTACCATGAAATTTTAGTGATTGTTCATTAAACCAGAATAAACAAATGTGAATCGGCCCAGCAATGAAAATTTCCATTTTCGGATTTTTTAAAGATCTGCAATAAAACAACAACTTCGGTGAATTTTTTAAAATACTAAACAACTCCGAAAATGAAATTTCAAATTGCGTATTTGAAGTATGAAGTATAACCTACGCAATGGTTACATTATTTTTTTGTATTTTGAAGCCTTTTTTTTATATTTATTTTAATGTCTAAATATTAAAATAAAGTTAAAATTTCTTGAAGTAAAATGCAGAAAAAATGAAAATGCATTCAGTATGATGCTATCCTATTCCGACAAAACCGAAGATATGAGGTTTTCATGCATGCAACCTAACCTATTGGACCTGCAAAACAAGCACAATCCGGATAAGCTAAGTGCTGGCTCCTAAGGATTTGAATGAGGTTTTCAGATTTAAGCATTCGCATGCAAGCAACCAAGAAAATACTTGCATCAACTACATTTACAAGCCTAAAATCTGAAAAGGGAAAATAGACATTTAATCTTGCATGCAGAAAATGACTCCTTCTTTCTTGCCCATAAAATGCAAATTTTTGAACAATTCTGCATTAAAAATATGTCCTGTTACAATAGCAGAATCTCTGGTTTTTCTCAAAACCAGCAAAAGGGGAAGAAAAACACTCCACAACAGGCCCAGAACGGCTAATCACCCTCAACTCTGCAACCCCGCTCGCAGCGGTTTTCGACCCCTGTACCTGTCTTCGCTTGTGCCTTTAAACTTTCTGCTATGGCTCTCTGCTTCGCCTTGTGACGCTTCGTTTCATCTTCCAGATCGATTCGTTTCGTCTCCCGCTCCTTCATTATTCGGCTTTCTGCTTGGTCGTGAAATGTTCGGTCTTCTCTGCTAATTGTAACTGTCGATCTGAAGCATTATCATAACCCTTATGCCTTTGTGCCACGTGTTTCATGCTTCTCGCATATTCTGTAACGGCCCCATGTAAATCGCGACCAAAAATAGCATGTCGCGATATCGCGACGTTCTTCTGTCAGCAACTTAACTCTTCTTCATGCATCGCAAAAATGAGACATGTCACGAAATCGTGACATTTTCTTTCCAATTTTCATTTTTGCACAAAATGCGACATGTCACGAAATCCTGACATTTTTATTTCGAAATCCGACTTTTTCTTGACATTCCAAATCGCGACTTTTTCATTCTCTTTTTCTGAAATCACGACACTTTTCTCCTAAACTTTAACGCATAAAAAAAATGATTAAGCGACATGTCGCGATATCCTGACAACTTTTCATTTTTGCAACATGTCGCGATATCGTGACGACAACTTTTCATTTTCGCACGACGGAGCAACATGTCGCGATATCGTCGACACTTTCTGCGATATCGCGACACTTTTTCATTTTCGGCCGCGACGGAGCAACATGTCGCGATATCGCGACACTTTTTCATTTTTGTGAAATTTTGCTTTTTTCTTGATTTTTAGCATCTGGGTCACTGAGGTCTTCTTTGAAAGCATGCAAAAAAGGTGGGTCCCCAATTTTGGGGTGTGTTGTGGATCAGCCACAACAAATGGTGACTCTATTGTCAAATGCTCCTGAGCATTTTGGTGAGAACCCAACCTGAAGTATACAAGCTTAGATACAGGCATTAGCACATCAAAGATAAACAAATACCGATAGATCAGAAATACATGAAACATCAGAATCATTAAGTATCAGCTCGGTGTGTGCAATGTGTTTTCATTCCCTATCATTTGAACTTGATCAACATTCCATTGTCAGTTTCACTTATGATTTGTATGCAAGGCTATGAATGATTTGTGCAGGATTTGATGTATGATGAAGATGCTAGAGATATAACAACCTGCTTTATAAATGCTCAAACCTTCTTATATCATGGACAAACATATTAAAGATGTCAAACCCTCTTAGGACCAAATATATGTCTACTAAATTAATTTACTTAGATCCCAAAGTTGGTTATGTGTCACTACCATCTTGAACCCATGTGCAAGTGTAAGTGAAATCAGAACTTTGGGGAATAGGATTCCCAACCTAAGCGAGATGGGAATTTAACCCTATCCTTACTATTCTGATTTGGAGTTCATTACCTCATCTTGAACAAAATGATTTAACCTGTTATGGATGAAATGGTCAGGCTAGTCTATCCATATGAGCAATCAGTGGTCTTGCTTTTAGGCAAGACATGTTGCCACGCATGAGCATACTTAACCCCATAATCCATGACTTGGCTTTCATTCATTCTTTTCTCTCTCTTTTTTCTTTGGACCTTTGGGATGACTACCCATCCTTGCTAGGGACATGTAGTACGATCCCTCCAATCCAATATTAAGATGAAATGGAAAATATTATCTTTTATCTCTTGGACCTTGGGGATGACTACCCATCCTTTGCAGAGGACACGTAGTACAATCCTTCCAATCCAAGATTGAGATGAAATGGAAAAAATTAGTTTTACTTTTATTGCTTGGACCTTTGGGATGACTACCCATCCTTTGCAGAGGACATGTAGTACGATCCTTCCAATCCAAGCCTTATGATGAAATGGGAAAAATGGAAGCTTTGGGGAATCGGATTCTCAACCTAAGCGAGATGAGAATTAAGTCCTATCCTTACTACTCCATGTAGGTCAAACCAGAGCTTTGGGGAGTTGGATCCTCAACCTAAGTTCGATGAGGATTTAACCCTATCCTTACTACTCTGGTTTTAGGCTTTAAGCTTTTATGGGAGTGGTAAAAACCACTGTTTCAAGGATTATGTTGCATGATAGGACAAACATGAAATATTCTTTTCACCTCACCTTTTCATCCAAGTATGGTTTTGACCATTTTGCTCAAGATTCTTTTTAATGTGCATGGAATGTGCTTGGTTCAAGATAGTTTGGGCAGCAGTTCCCAACCTTAGGATCCTTTTAATATATGTTATGTAATAATCCTAAGAGGATTCAACACCTTCTCAATAATTGCCCATGGAATGAAAATGTAACCCAGATGACATGTATATGCAATGTGGAATATGACATGAGATATGAATGCACTACTTCTTTTGGAATATATCATCTATTTTACCATAATGTGCAAAACTGACAACTTCATGCATCACAAGATCCAAACGATAATATTTAAATGTTTGTGTTACTTGTGGAGCTTTCTACAACACAATTCCAATGTTTCATATTCTCCTGATTTTAGGCATAAGTTGACATCTCAAATTTTCTTCTTTTTTTTTTTTTTTATCAAAACAAACTAAACATGTCAAATGAAATCAACCACACAACTTAAATCCTAATCCAAATAGCAATCCCAAAATGAAACTTGAAAACACAAACCCAAACCAAAACCAAAATCTATATACAATATAGTACAAGATGATGCCAAGCTTGGACTATTACTTTCCTGGATCCCAAACATGATTAGAACATTTCAAAAGACATATGTCACAATACACATGCCAAATGTTGTAGGAATCCAACAACAATAAGATCAAACCAAGCAATGCAACAAATTTCAACTTGCCATGCTCACCATACCAATTTGATTTAGTTCTATTAGCAACATCATAGGTGAGATTCAAATCAAATTGATTAGACAATGGTTGGTATTCAATTTTATTTTGTCTATTCTTTAAAGTGCAAGTTTCATCATTCCATTCATGATTTAGAAGTAGGCTTTCCTTTTCAAATGTGAGATATTGCAAACAAGAGCCTATTTCTAAAAGTCTTGAATTCAAATTATTTTTCGAGATTTTAAAACCATCAAAATCAATCAAAGCTTGACAAACATCACCAAGATTTGACATTTCATCATCAATGACATTAGCATCCAAAGGGACATCATGTAACCCATCACTTAAAATTTTTGTGGCTACTACCAAAGGTAAAGATTTCACCTTGTCACCCATACTCAACCCATCATGATTAGAATTTATCACAACTTGATGAGTGTTAGTAGCTTTTTCTTTTTCTTCATTGTCTTCTTCATCATCCAACACCTGTTCAAAAACACCAAAGTTAGGCACCCAATCAAACATGCGTCCATATTTTTCAAAACAAGAGCCTAATTTTTCAAGATATGTGTCACGTGACACCTTTCCACGATCAATGGCTTGAGTTGCCTCAAAATCCATATTTTCATTAGGATCATCAATAGTATTAAACCCATACCACCTAGGTTTTGTAATTTCATCATTTTGAGATGGCATAGACATTGTAGAAACAATAGGTGGATCAAGATTTTCTATTTCTTGCCCCTCAAGGGGAACAAAAACAATTGATTCTCCTTCTTCATCCATGGTAGTAGAATCATTATCCTTCTCCAACCTTTGATGAGATTCCAACCCTTCTTCCAAAACATTCTCGGATTGTACAGGACTTGTAATATCCTCATGTGAAAGGGCAATTGTATTATCCCTGCATATCAATAGGCACACAAATTTCATCAGAAGGTTTGGAGTGAGCATACTCTTCCCAAGAATCATAATGATCATCTTTCAAAATCAAATTGTGATGCTCAACTATTTCTTCTTCATCTTTTAATTCATCAACATGTTTCTCATCAAATTTATCTTCACCTTCCTTAGATGGTTCAATTACTTCCAAAATTGGGTTATTGCTTGTATTCAAATTGATAAGGCTATCATAATCCACATGTGTAACCCATGATTCACGTTTAACATGATTTGGAAGGTGTGAATTTTCTAGGCCATTACTTTCAACAATGTCATCCAATGTGTCATCCGAAACAGATTCATCCTCATAGAATTCATCTTTTGGTGAGTCAAGGGTTTCCAATCTGTCACATGTTTCAATACTAGTTGGATCTAGTACTCCTCCCTTGCCTAAAATCATATTCTTATGAAAATCATTGAAATTGATTTTAGAAACATCTTTTGAATCAAGATGAGTATTTTGAAGTTGATTCATACTTAAGAAAGATGGTTGATCTTGCATAGTAGGTTGAGGATTTTGAAATTGATTGAAGCTTGGGAATGATTGTTGATTCTGAAATTGATTCACACTTGAACTTGGTTGAGGTGGATAAATCATTGGGTGGGTAAAGGAGGTATTAAATGATTGAAGATTATATGATCCAAAACCCACACCATAATTTTGACAACTCAATTGTTGCTCAATTGCCATTGCTTGAGTATAGGCTTGTGACAAAGATGTGATTTGAGGCATCCCTCGCAAATATGTGGAAATGAGTGGGTCAAGAGCATTTACATATATTTGGAGAGCCATTTCTTCTTGAAGAGCATAAAATGTCACTAATTGAGCATATAATCCAAAGAACCTTTCAGAAAATGACTTCACATTTTCACTTGGTCCTTTTTTAATAGTGAAAAACTATTGATACATGCGGATTGGGTCAACTTGCTCTTTGTTGAATTGATTAAGAAATGCTGCCTCTAGCTGAGCCCAAGAAGTGATAGACCCTAAGGGCAGACTTGTAAACCAATCATATGCCACTTTGTCCAAGGTGTAAGGGAACATTTTACAAACCACATCATCATACCAAATTGTTAAGTGATTCACAACAAATTTGAATGCTTGAATGTGTTCTCTTGCGATATTTGTCCCGTTAGACAAAAATCGAGGAAGACATCTCTCAAAACCAACGGGCAAATAATGTTGAACTCCTGGTATGTTCAATGGGCTACCTGTCATCCACGGTGAAAACATAGCCATTAGTGAATCTTAAAGAATATAACTTTAATACCCAAAAAAATTCTTTTTTTAATTTATTTATTACTTTTTTTTTTTTTAAATCAAATCAAATCACATTATTCCTGTATGAACAATCAAAGCGTTAGGAAAGTGCATAGCAATTCATGTCCTCCTTTTGACAGTACAAGGTTGTATTGTTAAAAGAGGGCTAAAGATAATAACCAATAGGGCATGAAATATTCAAAATTTAAATCCCTATAGCATTTAAATCAATCTGAAATAAACCGATTCAGGCCCTCCTTCTAGCGCCAAAATGTTGAGTGGTATTTTCACCCAATTGTGAAAGTACACTCTCCCTTAGGATTTGGGTTCCAAATCCCCTCTTGCAAAGAAGTTAAACAAACAACTTCTCCAAGGTCTCCCCTATATTAGCATTTGCATATGTGTAATGGTAATCTCAAATAAAGATATTCAATTTAAATGCTTGGAACACCTTAGTGATTGCAAGTAACTGTAAACAAGGGGCAATGTTGGTTTATTTTACCATGAAATTTTAGTGATTGTTCATTAAACCAGAATAAACAAATGTGAATCGGCCCAGCAATGAAAATTTCCATTTTCGGATTTTTTAAAGATCTGCAATAAAACAACAACTTCGGTGAATTTTTTAAAATACTAAACAACTCCGAAAATGAAATTTCAAATTGCGTATTTGAAGTATGAAGTATAACCTACGCAATGGTTACATTATTTTTTTGTATTTTGAAGCCTTTTTTTTATATTTATTTTAATGTCTAAATATTAAAATAAAGTTAAAATTTCTTGAAGTAAAATGCAGAAAAAATGAAAATGCATTCAGTATGATGCTATCCTATTCCGACAAAACCGAAGATATGAGGTTTTCATGCATGCAACCTAACCTATTGGACCTGCAAAACAAGCACAATCCGGATAAGCTAAGTGTTGGCTCCTAAGGATTTGAATGAGGTTTTCAGATTTAAGCATTCGCATGCAAGCAACCAAGAAAATACTTGCATCAACTACATTTACAAGCCTAAAATCTGAAAAGGGAAAATAGACATTTAATCTTGCATGCAGAAAATGACTCCTTCTTTCTTGCCCATAAAATGCAAATTTTTGAACAATTCTGCATTAAAAATATGTCCTGTTACAATAGCAGAATCTCTGGTTTTTCTCAAAACCAGCAAAAGGGGAAGAAAAACACTCCACAGCAGGCCCAGAACGGCTAATCACCCTCAACTCTGCAACCCCGCTCGCAGCGGTTTCCGACCCCTGTGCCTGTCTTCGCTTGTGCCTTTAAAATTTCTGCTACGGCTCTCTACTTCGCCTTGTGACGCTTCGTTTCATCTTCCAGATCGATTCGTTTCGTCTCCCGCTCCTTCATTATTCTAGCTTTTTGCTTGGTCGTGAAACGTTCGATCTTCTCTGCTAACTATAACTGTCGATCTGAAGCATTATCATAACCCTTATGCCTTTGTGCCACGTGTTCAGCGCTTCCCTGCATACTCTGTAACGGCCAGCCATGAATCGTGACAAAAATAGCATGTCGCGATATCGCGACGTTCTTCTGTCAGCAGCTTAACTCTTCTTCATGCATCGCAAAAATGATACATGTCGCGATATCGTGACATTTTTTTGCTATCGGGCCATGCAGGTGCAACCTGTCACGAAATCGTGACGCTTTTCTCTATCGCTGGGCTTTGTTGCACTTAGCCGTGAAAACGCGACATGTCACGAAATCGTGACGCTTTTCCCTTTCAGGCTGTCTCGCTGCAACCTATCGTGAAATCGTGACATTTTTCTCTTTCGGGTCTCGAGGATGCCGCCTGATCGAAATCGTCATCATTTTCATTTGCTTTGTTTTTGTCCCCACGTGACATTCCGAACCGACATTTTCTCATTCCGTACTGTCTCACTCTTTTCTGTCGCGAAATCGTGACACTTTTTCATTTGGCATGTCTTGCTGCTTTATGTCGTGAAATCGCGACAATTTTTGTTTCGTACCACTTGGCTAATCCAGGTCGCGACATGTCGCGAAATCGTGACATTTTTCATCTTTGCCCTTCATCTCGTCTTCAGGTCGTGAAATGGCGACATGTCGCGATATCGCGACAACTTTTCATTCCTGGCTGTCTTACTGCTTTCTGTCGCGAAATCGCGACACCTTTTCATTCCTTTCACTTTGGCAGTTTTCTGTCACAAAATCGCGATGCTTTTCGTTTGGAGCTGTCTTGCGGCTTTCTGTCGTGAAATCGCGACACTTTTCTATTCCATACCATCTCGCTACTTGGAGCCGCGAAAATGCGACATGTCGTGATATCACGACAACTTTTGCTTGACTCTTCTCTTGCTGTCTTCAACCACAATTTCATGACGTGTCGCGATATCATGACAATTTCTCTTCATGAGGCATTTTGCTGCTCCTTAGCCGCGAAAACGCGACCTGTCGTGAAATCGCGACACCTTCCAGTTTCACTGCAGCAACACGTCGCGAAATCGTGACACTTTTCATTTCTGAGCAGCGACAGCGTAATACGTCGCGAAATCGTGACAACTTTCATTTCTGAGCAGCGACGGAGCGACATGTCGCGAAATCGCGACACCTTTCCATTTCGTACAACTTCGCTTGTCTGAGCCGCGAAAACACGACATGTCGCGATATCGCGACAACTTTTCATTTTCGGCCGCGACGGAGCAACATGTCGCGATATCGCGACACTTTTTCATTTTCGCCCGCGACGGAGCAACATGTCGCGACACTTTTTCATTTTTGTGCAATTTTGCTTTTTTCTTGATTTTTAGCATCTGGGTCACTGAGGTCTTCTTTGAAAGCATGCAAAAAATGTGGGTCCCCAATTTTGGGGTGTGTTGTGGATCAGCCACAACAGGTTTGAATCAAAATAATTGAAGAGGCATATCAATATGCACTCAAGGCAGAAAAAAAGTTGATTTGCAAGCAACAAAATGATTTCAGAGAAAGAAGATAGTTTTTAAGAGGAAGAGAACAATCAAATAGTGGTAGAGGGAAGCATATGCAAGAAGGAGAAGCTAGTACTTCTCAAGGTACTTTGAACCAAAGCACCAGAGAAAGCAAATATTTCTTGAAAGGAAGAGGAGTTTATGGTAGATGAAGGATTAGAGGATTCTCCAAAAATTGTTATGGATGTGGAGAAGCAGCCATCGGGCATTTGAATATCCAATAGTACAATAGAGTAATAGTAAAGGAAAGGAAGCTAGAAACCATATTATGCAAGTAGACAAAGAAAGTATTGCTTCATCGAAGCATATGGAGGAACCAAAACAAGGAGAATCCCTTATGATGAAAAGGGTATTGTTAAAATCAACCAAAGAGGTACATGAACCTACACAAAGGAGTCTGTTTAGGACAATTTGCAAATCAAGAGGTTAATGTTGTAAGGTGATTGTGGATAGTAGAAGCCCAGACAATTTAGTGTCTAAAAAGAAGGTAGAAAAGCTTGGGTTGAAGAGGATTGAACACCCAAATCCGAATAAAGTCTCATAGTTGCAAAAGGGACACCAAATTTTGGTGAATGAACAACGTATGATAGACTTCCAAATTGGTTCTTATACGGATGAGATACTATGATGTGGAATCTAACGAATTTGAAAATTGCATTAACAAGAAGTGTTTAAATAGGCACAAAGTACAACCAATTTTTCTTGGTATGAGCAACCAATTGCCAAATTAGGAAGATAAGCTTTATCCAAAGGCTCATTTGAGGGATTGCCTCTTATCTTCCTAACTTCCAATATCCCTCTAGAAGATATTGGGACAACTAGTCCTAAAGACTAAATCTAACATGAGCTAATAATGCCCACGTTTTACAAATTTGCATAAAATGCTTATTAACCAAAAATAAGACTAAGTCCTAATTTCAAAAGACTAAGCCTAACCTAAAGTTGCTTAAATTATTCCTCATCATACTATGTGATGTTATACCTATGGATGCTTGTCATGTCTTGTTGGGTAGACCATGGTAGTTTGATAGAAATACAATGCATGATGGTAGGATGAACACCTACACTATTGAGAAGGATGGCAAGAGGTACACATTAAGTCCATTTAAGGACAAAGGAGAAAATGTGGATAACAGTCTATAGTGTGTTTGGGTACAAAAAACCAATCCTTTAAGGGAATGAAGAAGAAGGAAGCATGTTTTGCTTTCATCGCTAAACCCATAGAAGGGATAATGAACAAGATGAATGAAATCCCACATGAAGTGAAGGATTTGTTGAAAGAATATGTAGAGATTCTTTCAAAAGATTTTCCATATGGGTTTCCACCCATGAGGAGCTTTGGTCATCACATACATTTTACTCTCGAATTGAGCTTACCTATTAAGCCAACTTATAGGATGACACCAATGAATAATGAGGAGGAAAAGAGGTTGAAAGATGCAGAAGAAAAATAGAAAGAGAAATATAAAGGGAGTGATAAAAATATAGCAGAGGAAGATGAACCTCATCATGTTATTTATGAGCACGACAAAGGTTGTATTGTTGAATAACACAGGGCGATGAAGAGATTGGGTGCTTTGAAAGATACACCAAAGGTATTGGATCCAAGTTAATGAGAATAATGGGGTATATTGGTAAAGGATTGGGAAGATAGGGCAAGGTGTGAAAATACCCATAATGCTATAAATAAGGCCAAGGAATGAAGGCCTTGGATATACAATTTAATCAGGAAGTAGTGAGACTAGATTTGTGAGAAGAGAGATTAGTACAGGGGATGAAGATCCTATGATGGGTTGTTGCATTCAGTGTGGAAGATTTGAACATGTAGCAACTAGGTATTGGAACCTACATCCTTGTGACATTTGTGGAGGATATAATCACTCCAACAAAAGGTGTTGGCACCCAAAGAAAGTGGTCAACAAAATACATATTGATTGTAGTTGGATGGATGCGATGAAATGGGACACAATGAAATGAATGTTGAGTGGATTCTACTAGAGGAGGTTTTGTTCTCAAAAGAAAGCAAGGATAAGATGGAAAATATGGCCTTGTGAAGAAAGCCAAGTTAAAATAGCAATAACTTGGAAGAACAATTCATGTTCATGAGCTAGAGCTCATGAAGTATTTCTCTTACCCAAAGAGTATGATGTAGGAACATCCACGTATACAGACAATTATAGGCAAAGTAAATACCACTTGTGTGTAACTGCAACCGTCATGTATAAAAGAACCCTTCATGTAGGGAAAAAAGGAGAGGAATCAACAGGAAGAAGAGAGGACATTATTTGCATAGAAGAATAAGAGAAAAATGAGGAAGAGAAACATAGAAAGGGCTTGCGTGAATGTTTTTAAGAGCAAGGATGATGTTTCTGTGTAGTTGATGGTCATAACTAATAAAAAAATCATTTTGGACTCTAATCTATTTTTTGCATATATCAAATAGCGAGTGCATTGTGCTATTGGAATTGTATGTTGTATATGCATGCATTGTAGAGTTGTTGCAGAAGAATACCAAGTAGTAGTGGTTGTTCTAGGCCTTAGGATGGATATCACAGTTTGGAAAGACTACATAAGTTCTTGTTGCCCTTGAGATCATTGTTCAAATAAAGAATGTGAAATGTCATCTAAAGGAGTGCTGTCATTCAAGTGAAGGAATATTGTTGTTCAAATTCAAGTGGAAGTGTTTTTTAAGTGGAAGTTGCATTGTGCCATCATACTAGTTGTCGTCATATAGAAATCATAGTTTTCATTGTGTGGAACATCATCATTTGCATGTTGTCTTGGAAGCATCGTCTTGGCAATAACATGCCAACTTAAAAGTGTTGTCATCATATCACAACATGTTGTCTTTTGCCCTTGTCATCTTGGGGTATTTTCATCTTATGCAAAGTTATCGTCTTGAGACATTGTCATCTTGTGCAAAGTTATCGTCTTGAGACATTGTCATCTTGTGCAAAGTTACTGTCTTGAGACATTGTCATCTCAAAGTGATGTCTTGAATATTGTTATCTTGTGCATGAGACATCGTTGTCTTGTAGGGTTGCCACCATAAGATATTGTATTGTCGTCTTACCAATTGCCATTGTGTTGTCTTACCAATAGTTGTGTTACCATCTTGGCAAATGTTATATTGCCAATTATCGTCTTGTCGTATAGTGCATGCAAATTAGAATGAAACTAAATTCTACCTTGTGGGTATGAGTGAACTGTGAATCCTTTGCTTCTAGGGAGGTTGTTCAATTGACCCACTTCTAATCTACATCAGTCTTGCCATGGTAGCGCATGGAGGTTTGATCGTTATTTTTATGCCTCAACTTGTTTGTTGGTGTGGTGTTGTGTTTTATCATGTACTTTGGAGAAGGAAGGGTATGAGATAGTCTTGTTCCTCCTTGGTATAGGTTGTTAAAGCCTTGGACATATTTGTGAGCCCAGGGAACTTTTGAATGGTTGTGCACCTCAACAAGGTAACTGACTGGTTGTTTTTTAAGACAAGCAGGTGTGGGTTCAATTTATCAATGCCAACATTTTAATGCAACGAATAGAGAGGAAGAGAGCATATCCATGGAAATTGCCCTCCTATACCAAGCATGGTGGCATAATGTTGATTACGACGTTGTGTTTACTGTCGAAGAGACCTTGGATCAAATCTTATTTTAAGCTAGCTAAGTTTGATAATGTTGAGGACTATATTGTGAGAAAGGCTTTGAGGGTAGATATTGCATCTTCTAGAAGCAAAAAGAAATATGATGTAGAACGTGTTGAGATTATCCTTGCTAATCTCTCCCTCCTAGATATTGAACCTAATAGTTCAAACGACTCCTATGTTCTTGGAATCCCAAAAGACGTACTCTTGATTAAATTTTTTTTCTTCTAGTTCACTTTTAGGTTGCAATGCGAAATTGTGGTGGTGGACCTCACATAAAAGCTCATGCAAAGAAATTCTAATGTAAGAAGGTTAAGTCTTCAAAGAAAACAAAGACCATTTGCAGAGACTGTAAAAGGGACGGACATACTAGTTCTTGAAGTAAGGTGGATGTCTTTTAGATGATGAGGGAGATTCAAATGGATTTGCCTCAACTGTAGAGGCCCACTAGAGCATCCATTATGGGGGGAAGATATTATTGTCATTAATGTCTTCTCTTCTTGGCCTCTTAGTTTAGATTATGGGGGTGTTGAATTTCTAATATGATTCATGGTGAAGAGATGACATTGTGCAATGTATTGGATAGGTTTAAAGGGCATTCCATTGTGCAATGTATTTATTATTTTGTAATATTTTATTATGTAAGTGCAATGGGCTATGGTTAACCTTGTTATTGTTAAATCTTATTTAATATTTACAATTAACCTAAAACCCATTTTTTATGTCAGCTTAATTTAAACTTTATGATGTAATTAGGGGTTTTGGTATTGCTATTAATACCCCCTCACACTTCTCATTTCTCCTCAGAGTGTTGTACAATATCATCTATGGATATTGATTATATATGGTTCCTGTGAGTGTCCTTTTTCGTCCTCCTCTCCCTTTCTATATAATATTTGAGTGAATGTTTTTCTTTTGTTCATTTCTAGAAAATATTGTGAATTCCACCGCAAATATAGTGTCTGACTAGCATTGATGTAGTGTCTATAGATATTACCATTGTGTCACATGATAATGTCGACATTACATTTGAATTTTTTGCCACTTTAGCACAAATATTGCATCACAAAATGTATGACACTAGAGACAAAAAAGTGTTGGGTAAAACAAATTTCAAAAATAGACTTTATGATTAAAAAATTATTTGCTAATATTTCTTATTAAATATATTATTAATTTGAAATTAATTAATGATATATCATAATTATTGGTTACAATGCTCTTGGCTAATGTGGCTTCTTGTAATAAGAGAACAATATTATTTTTACTAAAGTAGAATTTAATGTTTTTTGGGAGACAAGAATATACATTGTCTTTGTTATAGTAATTTTATTTTTTATGGAGATAGTAACTATTAAGAGGCTTCTATTGTGGATTACACTTTTTGGACTTGTATATCAACTTATTGATAAGTAGGTTTTCAAGAATATTGGTTATACTTTAGGGGAGCTCATTCTAGAGAGACCAATTACTAAGGAGTGAGAGCAAGTTGTAAATACCAGATATGTGTTTCTGTGGATATTTCAAAACCTTTTCCAAAATACATTAAGATTAATTTTGAATTAAGAAAATGCGATCAAGCGGATTATGAAAACGTTGCATTCTAATATTGCAAAAGTTATGAGAAGAGAAACATGATTAGAAATTGCAAAGTGAAAATGATAAAAACAAAAGAATTTTTTGGTCATGAGATAAACTTCAAGATGAAGAAAGTGCACCATGTTGTAGTAGAATTTGGGTTGGATCAAGGATTTTCCACTTGTAAATAATGCCAAAGGAAAGACCCTCTACATCATCACATGGCAAAGGCTAGGAAAGAAACTAATGAACATATCTTTTATTAGCTTGATTATGACAAGGTTTAATAAAAAAGATATAAGGCATCTGATGTAAGAAACTTTGAGAAGAGCTTGTATTCAGCCATTTTGAGAAGGCAAGCATAATGTAAAAAGATCTATTGATGTTCGACACGTTGTCTTCAATTAAGTAATTTGTATTTACCACTTTAGTTTAAACGAATCTTGTCGTCGAATAAGCAAGAAGAAGACGTTGGTGCAACCTTAGAGCCCTTAGTGTGTTTATGAAAGGAATATCCAGTGAGCATCCAAGAGAAGTGGTTATCGTGTTATTAACGATAGAGGAACACGAACTAGCTGGAAACCCAACGTGTTCGGTAAAGGAAGGAAGTAAGGTTGAGTTCCATTAATAATATTTTGGAGTTTACAGACGAAGGAAAGGGAGGAAATGGAAAAGAAGGAAAACTACAAGGAAAAAGGGAGTGGAAGAAGGGGGGATTTGTTGGTTTGGAGGAGGAGTCTATGAAGGAAGACAGAAAGGAGAACATCTCAACCCTGTGAAAGGAAGTGCTAGTTCTCAGGTTGGTGTGTTCATAGCTTTTCCTTAATCTTTGATGATAGAATGTTGGTTAAAGTTACTATGTGGTTAGTTCGAAATTTTAGATTGTGTTCTTGCTGCACGATTTGTAATGCTTATTATTTTACCTGCATGATTACTTTAGAAATACCAAGCTAATAGCAAATCTTTATGGTTGGTTACATATCCCAAGAACTCTTTGGCAATGTAATTAGTATTGATAAATCCTTCTGTACCTTCACTTGTGTTTTGAAAGACTGTTGATAGATCTTTTTATTCTTTCAACATTGACAGGTTAAGTCTGTTAGTACTGTAATAGAGTAGAGTTGTGTCCTAATCTTGAGATTAATGAATATTTGTGGTTAGGTATATGCTTTTCTTATTGATAACTTAAGAGATTACCTTTCTTTAAAATCATTTTTCTAGAAAGGTGGTCGACTGTGTAGATACCATCGAATGGCTGGTCAAAGATGTCATATTTACATATGTGATGGTTGGAAACCTTTTGGTTGTCAGTTGATCTTGGAGAGGAATTATGGTTTGATGAGTATTGGCCAACTATGGTTGACCCGCGCTACACTGTTATACTATTAAGGTTTGTGTTTGAATGGGTAGTGTTGCATCTTTCTCCTGAAAGGATATGGTGAGCTTTTAGTCTTCTGGAAGCGTATTTTGGGTTGATCATTTGAGTCTTCGAAAGCGTATATGTGTCAATTTGTAAGAAAGATCTTTTGAACAAAACTGAGTGTTTGTACCTTCAATATTATTATTGAACTTGTTGAACCAGGAGTAGGGATTTCGCTAACTAGTTCGAATGCCTTAAGTCAATATTTCTATTTTAAATGTGGACTCCTATTTTGCCAAATTTTATGAGTTTACTTATAGTACAAGTTAGAATCGTGTTGGTTTATGACCTTTATAATTATCTAGAATTATCATAAAGTGAACTAACTGATATAGGTTCTAAGTTATTTTGGAATGACTATTACAGTAAAACCTTTATTGAAATTATGAAGGTATGAGTTAAATTTAGAATTTATGTATGACAAATCAAAGACTACGAAGATTAGGCCTTTCCATTGGAGCCAATTGATATTTGTGCATCGTGTGAAACGTCCAATATAATACTGTAAACGAAGGCAAAAAAGTTTTATGTATGTAAAAATTATATTATGAAGTTTAATTCTGAGCCATGGAGTTATTTGTAATGAATTTATTGACCAATTCATTCTATAGAAATTAGGGATTTATGGAATATCCCTATGAGGGTAAAGACAAGTTGGAATGTTTTTTTTTTTTTATTTGTGGAAAACATCCCAAAAGGGATGCCACTTTCGGGTAAGACCCAAGGAGGTAGGGGTATCCATTCCGCCAAAAATACCCAGGACTCGTACCTGGCCTACCACCTTTGACATGTTAGCGTATAGTTTGTCTCTATATTATTATTTAGCTCACTGTTACGGGAGTTGTAACAGTTCTGTTACTCTGTTTTAGCCGGTGTGCTATTCCCGACACTTGTAACTATTATTTAAACTTGCATTGCTGAATAATACAAATTGATCTGTATTTCTACATGGCATCAGAGCCAGTGGTTAATTTTTTTTCGCCGCGTGATTGCAGCTGAGCAAGAAAAAAAAAAAAAGAGGAAAATTTCCAGGACGCAGCGCAGGCATCCCTGCAGGACGCCGCGCGCGCTGGAAGTGTTGCGGACGAAGAGGTAGAGGAGGGACGCCCCGCTCCCCCCAGGTCGAGCGGAAGTCCGCCCGTGCGCATCCGCGACAGAGAGCGGATGCGACGTCCCCCGTGACACTCTGCGCGCATCCGCGACAGAGCGCGGACGGGAGGACGCAGACGTCCCCCGCGACACAGTCGCGACGCTCTGCATGGACGGGAGGACGCGACGTTCCCTGTGACATAGTCGCGACGTAGAGCGTGGATGCTCTGCGTGCAGCAGCGATAGAGCGCGGACGGGAGGACGCAGTAGCTCCCCCCTTGCCCTACGCCGCGACGTCCGCGACGGAGCACGGACGAGAGGACGCAGACGTCCCCCGCCTGTGCGGTAACGTCCGCGATAGGGCGCGGATGGGAGGAGCCGAACACTCCCCCCGGCCCCCGTACAGCGTTGACGCGCGACGAGAATTTAAAATTCCCCCTGCGTGCAGCGCGGGAGTTTCAAAAAAAAAAGAAAAATCCCGCCGCGCGCAGACGCGCAGGGGACAAAGGCGTAGTCGCAGAGACGCAGGCCCTGCAGAGGCGGACACACAGGTCCGTAGCCCCCCCCGCGTTGAAGGCGGGACGTGGGCGGAATTTTTTTTTCGAAAGGTGGGAACGGAAAGCAGCAGAGCCAGCGAGCAGCCGCGAACCAGAAGAGCGCGAGCGGAGGCCGCAACAGAGGCTGAGGAAGGAAATAGGAGGGCTCCACAGATCCTTCCGGATCAGCCCGCTAGCTCACTTGGCAGTGAGCTGTGCGGTAAGGCTCAGGGAGCCTGCAGGTCGGGGGTTCAAATCCCGCCGACTCCCCCCAAGGTATAATTTTTTTTTTCAAAGTTATTTTTTTAATTATTATTTTTTTAATTAAAATTTTTAATTAAAATTTTTTTAATATAGTTTTTTAACTTTATAAATTAAAATTTTTAATTTTAATTTATTTTTTCATAAGTTATAAAACTATATAAATTAAAATTATTTATTTTAATTTTAAATATATAATAATTATTAAAAATGCTTTGTTAAAGAAATTTTTTTAAGGGGGGATATTTTTTCAAAAAATCAAAGGGGGATAGTGAGTAATTTTTTGAAAAATAGCAATTTGGCGAATTGTAAAAGGTGCATTTTCGGCTGTGACCGACACCTAGTGGGTTATTCTTGTGGGCATTTTTTTTGTTGTATGTTGCATATTTCATTTTTGCACTATAACATTAAAAATTAAAATCAAACACTCCCTAAGTCCCTGGAATAATTAAAACCCATCCGTGCAATTTATTGCACTGCAGTGTTCGGTATTTGTGATACCTCTGGCCAGCACTTACAGGTAAAGCTGTCGTGATTTGGCTACTGTATCCGCCGCCTAATATAGCTGCTACAACGACGTCTGAGCTTGTTCTCTATAAATCATCGGGGAGAGATAAGTTTGCCATTTTTTGCATTTTTTTACTCCATCCACTACCCTTTATCGCACTTGTGTTTAGGCATAAATCATGACTAAGTATTATTCATAGTGTTTAGGGGAAGTTATGCCCCACGCATGAGAATAATCTTCCATGGTAGGTGCCATCAACAAGGCGATTCCTTTTCAGTACCGCTTATGTTCCACGTATCGTATGATCTCTAAAACTCACCTATAGTCTCCCTCACGTAAGGGTGGGTGATTTTTGTTGATCTTTCTAAATACCTATAGTTTCCCTCACGTAAGGGCGGGTATTTTGTACGGTATAATGGCCTAGCAAAAGGTATATCGAAAGGGGGACCAATTGGTGATATAAGGAACCTTCACTATGGCTGCTGTTGCAAAGTTGATGACTGATCCGCATCAGTTATTGAAAGGTCCAAATTATACACCATGGAAACATAAGATGAAGGCAATTCTCCAAATGGAATATTTGTGGGATATTGTTACTGGAGTAGCAACTAGGCCTTCACCAACAACAGGATCCACAGGTCCTTCCACAGATCAGATAGCTTTTGACAAGAAAGACAGTCGAGCAAAGGTGCTCATTTTGTTTGTTGTTTCAGATGAAGTGCAACCTCATATAGCTGACAAAGCAAGTGGTAAAGAGGCATGGGATGCCCTTAGAACCATCTATGAGGGAAAGAATGATTCAACCATTCTTCATCTTCAACAACGACTTCATAACCTGAGTTTGAGACAGGGTGAAACAGTTGAACTCTTTCTGTGCAGAGTGTCTGAATTGAAAGAGAAATTGAATTCTTTGGGAGATATTGTGGACGAAAAGCTTATCATTTCACTTGTGATGAGAGCTTTACCTTCTTCATTTGATATGTTGATAACCTCCATCCAGGTGTCTCAATGACAAATTACCTACATCGAGTTGGTCAATCTGCTTCAACAACAGGAGGCACGCCAACTTCACAAGGATGATTCTTCCAATACAGCCCTATACACCAAAAGGCAGGGTTCTAGAAAGAAAGGTAATGGGCAAAAAGGAGGCAACTTTCAGAAAGGAGGAAATTCTCAACAGGATACGAAAGGAAAAGGCAAACAACCTCAACAGAAAAAGAGGTGGTGCAAGATCTGTGAGAAAGACAACCATGACACCAACAGGTGTTGGCATAAGAACAAGCGAGAAAGGCCAAAACAAACCATAAAATAAAAAAAAGCAACCCCTGGTGAATGTTGCTTGTTGAAGAATCCGACTCAGATTCCGAATGGGCACACAAGGTGCTCATGACTACCACAGATTCCACACGAGAGGGATCCCATTTGGTATGTCGATTCGGAGCTAGCAAACATATGATGGCGACGGATCGTGGTTTGAATCATTTGTGGCCAAGGAGGGCAAACCTGTCACCATTGCCGATGATAAAACCTACGGGGTTCGGGGAGAAGGTACGAGTTTCAGTCACTCTTCCTGATGGCAAGTGTCAGATTGACAAAGTCCTCTATGTTCCGGGATTGGCAAACAATTTGTTGTCAGTGACACAAATCCTGGATAGAAATATGGTTGTCAACTTTCGTGTTGAGAATGGCAAGAAGTGTTGTACTATTACCAGGAAGGGTAAGCAGATTGCAACAGCTTCATATAAGCACGACTTATTTGCACTAGATGCTATCTCTACTCCACATGTTGCCATGACTATTCTACCAAGGAGGCAACTTCCCTATGGCACAAGAGATATGGGCATCTTAGTTCTGGCTACTTACTTGAGCTCAGCAAGTATGAGATGGTAAAGGGTCTTCCTTCCCTTTCTGCCACATTGCCAGTGTGCTCTGACTGCTTGGTAGGAAAGCAGCATAGAGTACCATTTGAGAAGAGCTCTACAAGAGCACGAAAACCTCTGGAGTTAATTCACACCGATCTGTGCGGTCCTTTCACACCCAACAGTTGTGGAGGGAAGAGGTACTTTCAGTTATTCGTAGATGACTACTCACGAAAGATGTGGGTTTTCTTTCTCCAACTGAAATCTGAAGCTTTCGCATTCTTCCAACAGTTCAAGAAATCCGTTGAGAAGGAGTCAGGAGCTTCTATTAAAACCCTCCGCTCATATCGAGGGGGGAGAGTTTACCTCTAATGAATTTTTTGCATTCCTAGATAAGCATGGAATCAAGAGACAGTTAACAACTGCCTATACTCCTCAGCAAAATGGAGTTGTTGAGAGAAGGAACCGTTCTATCATGGAAATGGTTTGTTGTATGCTCACAGGAGCTACTCTTGGGCAACAATATTGGGCAGAAGCTGTCACCACTGTAGTATATCTATTGAATAGGGCACCCACAAAGGCCCTAAAAGGAATGACTCCACAGGAAGCATGGAATGGTCGAAAACCCTCCATATATCATCTACGTATTTTTGGATTTCACGCTTTCATGCATATACCAAAAGAGAAAAGGAAGAAGCTAGATGAGAAAACACTGAGATGTATTTTTCTTGGTTATTCTGAGCACTCTAAAGGATATCGGTTGATAGATCCTTTGACCAAGAAAATTCATATCAGCAGAGATGTTGTCTTTGATGAAGCTTTCACATCACAGAGAACATCTAAAGTACACCAAGATATTGTGGAATCTAAGGAAGAGAATATTCCTTCGTCAACACAGATAGGAGGTCCTTCTACATCTTCTTCAACTCCACCGAAGAAGAATCCTAAATGGTGTACAAATAAAATCAGAGACGCAAATTTATCCACTCCTCCCAATTTGAACTTGGATAGACCTCGTACACGCAGTATGACTCAAAAAGAAAAAGAAGCCAAAGAAACTGGTGAGGTTGATGATCTTTGTCAATCTTTTGAGGAACTTTCCGTAACTCCAAGTACAGAAGTAGAGGATATGGATATTGATGATGACAGGGCATTCATGTCTACCATAGATGGTCTTGAACCTGCATCAGTGCAAGATGCTCTCAGTGAGCCTCAGTGGAAGGCCGCTATGGATACAGAGTATGAGTCTTTGATGAAAAATAAAACTTGGAAGCTTGTTGATCTGCCGCATGGAAAGAAACCCATTGGCTGCAAATGGGTATATAAAGTCAAGTACAAGGCAGATGGAACAATTGATAAGCATAAGGCCCGTCTTGTTGCAAAGGGCTATGCTCAAAAAGAAGGCATTGACTACGAGGAAACTTTTGCACCTACTGCTCGGATGACCACAATTCGGGTTATGTGTGCTATGGCAGCATAATATGGGTGGAAAGTTCACCAGATGGATGTCAAAAGTGCCTTTCTAAATGGTGATCTCCAAGAAGAAGTCTATATGACTCAGCCTGAAGGATTTGAAGTGGAAGGCCAAGAGTAGAAAGTTTGCAAATTGGTCAAATCCTTATATGGTCTGAAACAAGCTCCTCGAGCTTGGTATATAAAAATGGAAAATCACCTTATGCAGCATGGATTTAAGAGATGTTCGTCGAGATGCAAACCTCTATTTCAAGAAACAGGGGTTACGAGATAGTGTTGCTTGTACTCTATGTGGATGATCTACTCATTACGGGGAGTTCGAAACTATGATCTCTCTTGTCAAAAGAAACTTGTGCAAATATTTTGAGATGACAGGATCTCGGACTTCTCCATTACTTGTCTTGGTCCGGAATTCAGCCGGAAGGAGCACTCCATCAAAGTGTCTCGGAAAAAAATATGCCAAGACATTGCTTGGAAAAATATCGCATGACTGATTGCAAGCCAATGGCAACTCCGATGGAGAATGGACTTCGATTATCATGATATGATGATTCACCTCAGGTAGATGGTACTCTCTATCGATAGTTGATTGGGAGTCTCATATATCTGACCAATACTAGGCCAGATCTCGTATTTTCTGTCAACTATCTTTCGAGGTTCATGCAGGAGCCTAAGACCACTCATTGGAAAGCGGCAAAACGTGTTCTTCACTATGTCCGTGGTACTATGGAATATGGCCTAGAATACAAGAGGAACAACAAATTCTTCTTGCAAGGATACACGGACTCTAACTATGCCGGATCATTTGATGATCGCAAGTCAACTTCTGGATACATTTTTCATCTGGGATCCGGTCCTGTCTCTTGGCACAGCAAGAAGCAACAGGTGGTTGCTATCTCATCAACAGAGGCAGAGTATCGCGCTGCACGTGAAGCTGTGTGCGAAGTGATATGGTTACGTCGCATTCTGACAAGTATGGGCCATCCATCAAAATCTCCAATACACTTGTTCTGCGACAATCAGGGTGTTCTGAACCTCGTCAAGAATCCAGTCCATCATGAAAGAACAAAGCACATTGACACACAATGTCATTTTATTCGAGATGAAATTCCAAAGCACCGAATTCAGCTTCAGCACATTCCCACCGATGCTCAAGTTGCAGACATTTTCACTAAGGCACTTGGACGTGTCAAATTTGAATTATTTCGCAGCTCACTTTGTATTGCAAAATAATGTAAGGGGATGTTAGTATAGATATTAGTTATTACATTACCCAAATAATGTAATAAAGGGGGATGTTAGCGTATAGTTTGTCTCTATATATTATTTAGCTCACTGTTACGGGAGTTGTAACAGTTCTGTTACTCTGTTTCAGCCGGTGTGCTATTCCCGGCACTTGTAACTATTATTTAAACCTGCATTGCTGAATAATACAAATTGATCCGTATTTCTACATGACATACTCAAGGAGCAAACAAACACACAAAACCAATTTAAAAATAAGTAAATAACAACAAAAATAATAAAATAAAATAAAAAACATGCTCCTTGAGTGTGTCAAAAACAAAAGCACAACCAAACACGCACAATAAGATAAAATAAACCACAACACAAACCACATAGAAAAACACAAGAACCACATAACAAAACACAAACAAGACAAAAACAACGAGAACACTACAAAGACATAACCCAAAAAAAACATGAAAAATAAACACAACCAAAACCTAAAAAATTAAAAAATAAAATAAAAAGCAACAAACAACAGACAATAAACAAAAACAAAAAACAAAAAACATAGAAAACACTCACACATAAAAACACGAAATAACACAAACAAAGAGAAACCCAAGAACAAGAACGAAAAAAACACAAGAACAATAACAAAACAACAAAAACACAAGAACAACAAAAAACAACACAAAGAACACAAAAACAAAAAAACAAAAAAAAAAACCCACCCACCTTCGGTTGGAATGTTTTTGATATGATGTAAGAACATACCATATTTGAAATAAATAAAGAGGAAATGATTTAGGATGGTTTTTCCCCACAAGGGGGTTTTCTAGGGTAAACAATATGTTATGTGATTTTATTGTGGGTTTCCTTTTGTGTCTAAATTTTTATTGAAATTGCTCATAATGGTGCTATGTTTCTTCAACAATAGAGTTAAACGATTTATGAAATGATGGATATTGGTTCTTTCTTCCATATGGGAATTATTGTACCTTGATGTATAGGGAAAACAATAGTGAATATGTTAATGGATCAATTAATATTGCCCAATTATGGTTATCTCTCTAAAGGAATTCAATGTATGAATAATTTGTAATGGTGAATGCTTTCCATGGAATGTGCATAAATTATTGGAAAGAAATTTCATTAAACTTCTCTAGATTTCGTAGTTCATTATCGATATTGTTGTTGTAATGGATATATAGGGTAAATAAAGAATCTAGATAAATCACTTGAATATGTTATTCAAGAAGGAATTCCACAAAAGGTTACATAGAAGTAAACTAAGGATATGAGTTAGTAAAGACTTACTCATGTTAATCAAAGTAGCCATTAGAGGTAGTTGAGGAAAGTATCCATTCTTACCTCTCTAGGAAAATTGAGTAATAGGTAGGAGGCTTGAGGGATGTCTAGCTCAAATGGATATGAGATGGATAGGTATTTATCACATGCATATACCACCCACATAGAAGGATTTATGTGGAGTGGAAAGCTTGGTGTGCTCCTTTCAAAATAATGAAGGGATGGTCAATGTTAGCTCATTGGATCCATGATAAGGACAACTTGATCCATTAGATAAACACCTAGTGCTCTTGCATAGCTTGAATTATGTAAGATGTAAGGATGGGTGTGCTTCATAGAAAGTCTGGATAATCATATATGGTAGTAATCGTTGTGGTTGCCCATGAACTTGATTCTAGAACCTTTGGAAATGTATTTTAGGAAAAAAATATATATGGATGGGAAATTTGGATTGTGATAGTTAAAACCTTTAATTTTTCATTTTTTGGGGTCTATTAGGGCAAATCTTCCAAAGGCATAAATTTCACCTATGGAAGCGTTTTGAGCCCTTTTTCTCAAATCACATGATTTTTGAGCTCTACGTACTAGTGGCATCAATTTACAAACTTGTAATGTTAGGATTGAATTGTGTAAGATGGACCACAAATTCCTAGTTACTTGCCTTAATGAGTGAAATTACAGTATTTGGAAAACTCAAATGATCTGCCTGTTATGAAGTAAGAACTTGTGATGCATCTTTCAGGAGGATAAAGCAATAGTTCTTGATGACGAATCTCAACACCAAAATGTAGAACAAGCTATATGTTTATTTTCCTTGTGGGTTGAACCATAGTTGCTTTTCCATATAAAATAAGAGAGTGGCCCTATCAAGGCATGGTCAAAGTTGCACGAACTTTTTAAAAGGTTAATACTATTGAAGTAAGTCACTTGGAATTAAAGCTTTCTTATCTTAAGCTAGCTAAGTTTGATAATGTTGAGGACTATATTGTGAGATTCAAGGCTTTGAGGGTAGATATTGCATATTCTAGAGGAAAAATGAAAGATGATGTAGAATGTGTTAAGATTATCCTTGTTAATATCTCTCCCTCCTTTTAGATATTGAACCTAATAGTTCATACGATTCCTATGTTCTTGGAATCCCAAAAGACTTACTCTTGATCAAATTTTTTCTCTTCTAGTTCACTTTCAGGTTGCAATGCAAAATTGTGGTGGTGGAACTCACCTACAAGCTCATGCAAAGGAATTTCAATGTAAGAAGGCTAAGTTTTCAAAGAAAATAAGGACCACTTGTAGAGATTGTAAAAGGGACGAACATACTAGTTCTTGAAGTAAGGTGGACGTATTTTAGATTATGAGGGATGAGGGAGATTCAAATGTATTTGCTTAAACTACAGAGGCCCACTAATGCATCCATTATGGGGGGAAGATATTATTGTCATTAATGTCTTCTCTTCTTGGTCCCTTAGTTCAAATTATGGGGGTGTTAAATTTCTAATATGATTCATGGTCAAGAGACACCATTGTGCAATGTATTGGATAGGTTTAAGGGTATTCCATTGTGCAATGTATTTATTATTTTGTAGTATTTTATTTTGTAAGTGCAATGGGCCATGATTAACCTTGTTATTATTAAATATTATTAAATATTTATAATTAACCTAAAACCCATTTTTTATGTCGACCTAGGTTAAACTTTATGATGTAATTAGGGGTTTTGGTATTGCTATAAATACCCCCCTCACACTTCTCATTTCTCCTTAAAGTGTTGTGCAGTATCATCTATGGATATTTATTATAAATGGTTCTTGCAAGAGCCCTTTTTCATCCTTCTCTTCCTTTCTATATAATATTTGAGTGAATGTTTTTATTTTGTTCATTTCTAGAAAATATTGTGAATTCCACCGCAAATATAGTGTCTGATTAGCATTGATGTAGTATCTATAGATATTACCATTGTGTCACATGATAATGTCGACATTACATTTGAATTTTTTGCCACTTCCACTCTTGCATCAAAAAATGTATGACACTAGAGACAAAAAAGTGTGGGAAAAACAAATTTCAAAAACGGATTTTATGATTAAAAATTATTTGCTAATATATCTTGTTAAATGTATTATTAATTTGAAATAAATTAATGATATATCATAATTATTGGTTACAATGCCCTTGGCTAATGTGCCTTCTTGTAATAAGAGTAAACAATATTATTTTTACTAAAGTATAATTTAATATTTTTTGGAAGACAAATATATACATTGTCTTTGTTATAGTAGTTTTATTTTTCATCCACCTACTTTGGGCCTTTTATATCTCATGCTTTTATCACCTCCAAATCGAAAGTAAAAAATGAAGTTACTATCTATGGATAATATAGAAAAATGCATGCTACTATGTAATAAATATTTCCTTTTCAAGTATACTCAGGGAAATTCATTTTATCTCTTGTCATAAAGCAAAAATGAAAATACTTCAATACTTGAAAATGTGATATTTACAACACACATTTACACTTGTGCATCCAACCGCTAATTAAATAACCATTTGATATCAAATAAAATAGAACTTAATGTTAATATTCAAAATTAAATTCTTAACTGATTTGGCCTCACATTCTAAGGTTTAGAGCTAGAGTTATACAATTGTTCTACGTGTCATGATTTCTCTAAAATTTGAAGTTTTTATCAAAATAGAGGATGTAAGATTCTCACGTTCTACCTTATAAATAAGATTCAAACTTTTTAATAAGTGTTTTTGGAAAAATACTTAAAACCCGAAGATACAAAGTTTTTATAAAAACCCTATAAATATGTAAATTACAATGTTAATAAAACTAAAAATAATAATAATATTAAGACCTCAAGAGAAGACCTAATTTCAAATCTTGCCAAGTAATATATATATATATATATATAATTGCTAGAATTGTTGTTGTAATACAAATAGGACTTTGTTTCAATCCCATATAACCAATAAAAAACAAAAAAAAATGGTGAGGATGGTACGTATGTGAGGAGAGAGAGTGTGTGAGACTCAATGTTTTCCCATTCTATTTTTTGGAGAAATTATAAAATAAAGAAGTCTTATGAGGAAAATCTAGGTAGCATGGAAGGGAAGTCATTTATGGAAGCCCTAACTGAAAAAATATCCTAGTTAGGAACAAGAGGAAAAATGAATCTATAATGATCCTAATCTAGGCAATAGATGTTACACCAAAAGAAATTATGTAGGATGAGATGATCAAGCATTATATAATGGATATTAAAATCCAAAGAAGTTAATATATAAGTTCCATGGATATTTTCTAGGTTTTATGGAGATTCAAAAAGTGGATTAAATTTAAGGTGATAAAATAATCTATTCTAGTTTGAAAATTAGGATAAAATAATGGGTAGTGGCCTATATTTAAGACTATAGAGTGAGGATTTTTTTTAGAGATAGTAACTATTAATAGGTTTCTATTATGGATTACACTTTTTGGACTTCTATATCAACTAATTGATAAGTAGGTTTTCAAGAATATTGGTAATACTTTAGGGGAGGTCATCGCAGTGTGACCAATTACTAAGGAGTGAAAGCAATTTATAAATACTAGATATATGTTTCCGTGGATATTTCAAAACCTTTTCCAAAATGCATTAAGATTAAATTTGAATTAAGAAAATTTGATCAAGCGGATTATGAAAATGTTGCATTCTAATGTTGCAAAGGTTATGAGAAGAGAAACATGATTAGAAATTGTAAATTGAAAATGATAAAAAAAAGATGAATTTTTTGGTCATGCTACAAACTTCAAGATGAAGCAAGTACACCATGTTGTAGTAGAAGTTAGATTGGATCAAGGATTTTACACTTGCAAAGAATGCCAAATGAAGAATTACAATATGCAAGTTCAAATTCAAAAGGAATTAAAGGTGCATAATTCGAGTAAACTATAAATAAGAAAGTGCTTTTGAGATTACCCCTTTCACTTTAGCCTCTCAAGATCAACATAAACTTATAGATGATAAGTCTCGTTATGATCAATTTGAAAAGTGGAAGAGACTCATGAGAATGGAAGTTTAGGTGGAAATGGAAGGAGAGGAAGAGCCTTACAACAAGAACAAAGTGAAAAGGAAATTGAGAGGGATATTGATTTAGGAAGTTAGAATCAAATGCCACTAGTGTTAACAAGAAGTGAGGCTAAGCCCACAAATAAGAATTAAAAATAGTGATGAATATGATATCATGAAATATTAGAGGTATGAATAAGGTCTCTAAAGAGAGAGTTATAAAGAAATTAATAGGTTGTTATAGTCTTGAGTTTATTGTAATACAAGAAATAAAGACAAGTAATGATGAATGTAAGGATACATAAAAATATTTGTGTTGTAGGAGGTTCAATAAGTATTGCAGCACTATGGGAAAAATGTAAATTGAATGGACATCTGCTAGAATCAAGGAGTAATTCAATTGATGATATTTTTTGCAAGAAAGAGGAGATATCAAAGTTGAAGGTCTACATGTATATGATTCAACTATAGTCACTCTTCATGATAGATATTGGAAGGACCTCAAGTTATTTATGTTAAATTCAATGATAATTCATAATTTTGATCTATTGAATTTTTTTTGGTTGGGGGGAGGTCCAAAATAGTTTTATCTCCTTTTAAAAATAATATTTGCGGTCTTGGATGATCTAAATCAATGGATGATTTTGTTTCCTTTGTTAAATAAAATGTTCTTTGGGGTGTTATTATTTCAAGATTTAATATACACTAGACAAAAAATGTACTGGGAAACTCATATAGCCAAAATACTAGACATATATTTGTTATTTAATACATGGTTGTAAATAGAGTATACATTCCTTTTTATATCTTTTAATGCAAGTAGGATAAAATCATAAGCCCATTTCCTTGAGATGTGATTCACATAATAGTGGTCAGCCAAAGTCATTTTGATCCCATTCTATGTGGCTCCAAGACTCTAATTTCTTCCAAATTTTTGTTTTTATGGTCAGGTGAAGCAAGGTTTAAAGTATTATGTATGTGCAGGTTTGTTCAAAATATGGAATATCTAAAACATATTTAATATAAAAGAGGAAAAACAAATCCATGATCAATAATGTACAAAAGATAATAAGAATTAAGGGAATAGACCAATATACCTATGTAGAAAAAACAGTTACTTATATTATTATCATAGTGTATTGTAAAAGGAAGAGTTATATTGGTACAAAAAATATAGAGGGAGATGGCATAAGGTAATAGGAATACCAATTTTTCATGCTATAGCCAAAATAGATTTGTCTTTTTGTAAAATAAAAAATATTTCAACCTTAGATGAAATAAGAATGGAGGAAAAATAAGATATTAGGAAAGCAACAATTAATTATTTCAAAGCTATTCTATCAAATTAGGGAAATATAAGGAGGCTTATGGTAAGCTTTTACAAAATATTTTATCAATTATCACATAAAGACAAAATGAGAGCTTGATCAGGAAGATCTTTATGGAGGTTCTATAGGAAGTAATTTTCTCTTTTCACCCTAATAAGATGCATAGCCTTGATGGATTTCCTATAATTATCTCTCAAAAATCTTAGGATTTTTTGAAGAACGATATGTTGGTCATAATTAAATATGCTAGAAAAATTCAACAATAAGTGATATCAATACCATATTTGTTGTATTGATTTCCAAGAAGGATGAGACAAAACGTTTTGATAATTTCCTTTATTGAGAGCAATACAAAATTATACTCCTTATGGAACCACAATATATTCCAATATGAGAACTACTATGTGAGCAAGACAGTTACAAAAATAATTGATATGCATGATGATTTACAATTAGTAGATCCCATTTTTATATAATCATCATCTAATACTGTATTGGGAAGTGGATAATCCTAACCCTATGCAACTCCCTATTATGATACAATATACCAATAATAGACCTTGGATTACTTATGGCCCATGCCAACTACCTATATACAATGTAATATTATAGCCTTAAATACCTATCACTAGGTACAATAATATTCCACCCCCCCAACAAAATTTTATCCTCAAAATATGAGATAAAACTAAATACTACAATATTTGAATCATTGTTGATAACTGGTACACACCTTGATTCTCCATCCATCCAATTGAAATTTTGATTGGTGGTGGTGTTCTATGATACCATGCTTATGTTGTGCTACTCTAATATGATTTAATGTCTCTTTGTTTCCATGTAATCATTGTGCTACTTTGATCTTCATAATAACCATTATTGTCACTCTTTTAATCCAAACTTGCTTATAATTGTTGTTGGTTTCATATCTATAGTATTTTCTTCTATGGTCCATGTAACTCCATAATAGTTCTATTAATGTATGTCATACCTCCATGTTTATTACCTACCATGGTGGTGTGGATGGTGATATGCTATAACCTTATCAATATGTTCTACCTTCTTTGACTCTTTAACTTTTTGTTCCTATATTTTTATATAATTTGGGTGATCCTTCTTTTGATTCATGCTCTTCCTCCTTGTGCTCTTATTTTGATTCTTCCTTGTGCTCTTCCAATTATGCTTCCTTTAACTTTACATTCTTATTTTGATTATTTTGTTGGTTCTTCAATATATTCCCCTATAATAGCTTCTTCTTGCTTCTCATTGGATGCTTGCTCCTTAAACTAAGAATTATCCTATAATGTTATCTTCTTTTTGGTATACCAAAGCTTCATAAATTTATTTTACACATTAATATCAATAATATCTAATGAGTGCAAACAAGTATAACCAAGAAAAATATACAAATTCATAGCAATGAAATAAAAATCAGAATGCAAAATATATTTATCCATAGTGATATTTAACTCTTCAGATTTTTGAAATTTCTCTCCTTGAAACTATCCATATTTGGTATTCTTTGTTGTAACCTGTAAACTATTAGTTGTGTCCATACCAATGAACTTATGTCTATTTCTAGGTTTTATGGATATAATTAATTTTGTCTTTGAGTTCATCGATGAAATTACAAAATTTATTTTTTAGATGGAAACAAACACTTTTGACCATTTTTTTGCTTTTCTAAGGGCAAATATGTGGTTCCCTCTACCTTCACACTATCCTTCATATTCATTCATTATTTATAGCCCTTGATGGTATTATTTAAATTATCAATAATTTTCCTTGCTCTTTAGTTTCCATTTGATAAAGAATGCATGTTTAATAGATTCCATAGGCTTATATTTTTTCTTTATAGACCTTAGGAAGAGAAAACTACCAAAGGAAAGTTTTCCATTCTAAAGAATTACCAAGATCAATTATCCAAACAATATTACTAAAATATAATAATTTTAGTTTCACCAACCACTCCCTAACATCCATATTAACCTCTCTAAAAAACTTTTGTAACTACATGAACTCAGCACAAAAGTTCCATAGTTCACCCTGGGTTTAATGAATCTAGGGTTTCATTAAAATAGAATTCTTCCTTACCAAATCCAACATAGTTATCATGTACACAATTAGGTATGAATATTTCCTTCAAAACATGACAAATGACAAATGGTTTTCTTGCCCAGACTAATGGATATGTTTTTTTTGTTGGATGAATTTTGTGCAATAAAAGAACTTTGATAACCTAACTTCAAATTTCCATAATTCCTTCAATACTACTTAGGATTTAGCATGTGATAAGTCATTTTTATTTAATTCAAAGATATCTAAATAGTGACATAAGAATTATTTGAATCTAACATATTTGTGAAAAGATATAGCTCCCAAAAAATATGATATTTTTTAGATTTTTTTTAACTCAACAAAGAGAAAATCAATCCTAGAAACTCCACAAAGGTACAAGCTCTACAAAATAATTCCCTTTTTCAAAAACTCAACAAACCTAAAAACAGTTTTTGCTTTCATAAAAACTCTTCAAACATTCTCCACTTGCATAAATAATTGCTTTAATACCAGACGTTAACAACCTTTATTCTCATGAATATAAATCAACAACTAATATGCAAAAATATTAAATAGCATAGTCATAAAATAGTAATCTATCTAGAGATGTAAATATATAATACCATTCAAGTAAGGCAACACCAAAAATGCTCCTTATATAAGGAATCAATTCATAACATCTCCCTAGATGAGAGGGCCACTTTGTGAGTAAAGGTGATTACAAGAATATTCAATATCAATGATTATTTATAATTACTAGTTCCCTTATTTATATAATCATCATCTAATTCTATTTGGGAAGGGTATAACTCTAACCCTATTTATCTTTCCATTATAAAATAATATCCCAATAATAAACCTTGTGTCATTTGTGGCTTAGCACAATTATGTTGGCTTTTTAGCCAGATTATCATAGGTCCCAATATCCAGGATCTTGAGTAATCTCAAATATAAGAGCAATTACTATATTAAATGACCAATATAATGAACATAACATTCATAACAATGAAAATAATATGAACAAAATGGTCAATATCATTCATGTAATAACATGAAGAAAAACTTACAGTATATTGCTCAAAATATGCATACAAGCTTCAATATTATTAATGCTTGAATGTATCTGAGATACTTTGATAATATTCAATCCATATACAATACATGGAGATTTTTCTCCATAATATAGCCTTCATATATGACTCTTCAATACTTGACTATTGCTCTCCTCTCACATCCGGGAGATGTAACCTTTCCTATTCCATGCATAAGATAAATCCTCTCATATCTTTTGTCTTCTCATCTTGCCACTTGTATAATCCTCTCATGTCTTTTGTCTTCTCATCTTGCCACTTGTATACATGACTCTTGACTCTCTATTTGCACACTTTATTCTATGACACTTGCACACTTTACTATATGACACATTGCACACTCCTACACACTCTATTACAAGATACTTATGCACATTCTCACTCTTTATATTTGCACACATAATTACATGATACTTGCGCACATCCTACATTTGAACATTTACACAAAGAGGAAATATTAATCACACTTATAAACTATAGACTCACACTTTAATCTGTTACATATTTACATTTGTACCATGGAGGTATTATTGGTGTAAAATCTGCCTAGACTATGTAATGCACCCTTTAGTCAATGTTTTCTATGAATGAGATTTCTCTCAGTTCAACCTATGGAGAAGGACAACTCCTTGAAATAATTGCAAAATTAAAATAGGGGTTTAAGCCGAGGGTAAGAAAATAAAGTTTTAGGAGAGAGTAACAGTTTAGATAAATGAATAAATGGTGGACAGTGTATAACATAGCAACATTGGGTACATATTGCAAGAACCTATAATAATTAACGTGAAATGATACTTAATAGACCAACCATTGTCAAGTACGTAGCAAAGTTAATTCAATTAAAAACATATATTTTAATCTTGCCAAAGACTAATGAAAATTAATCCAACAATGATCCAAATAATAGAATTTGCTTTAACAAAATAGACTAATCACAAAGTGTAAAAAAAATGAATCAAAACATAAACTCAGTCATAAAAACCTGCAATGACACCAATAATGAATGCCAAACAACTATCACTTTTCATTAATTGGTAGCAAATTTTATATAGTATACATCTAGGTAAATTCTATAGAGTCAACCCTCACTTAGAGGTGCATCTCCCTATTTATAAGCTATTCTTTGAATCTTGCAGAGTAAGATTTACAATATAGTTACAAGTCTATTATACAAAATAGCCTAACAAAGAACACTCTAAGGAGTTTGTCATTTTCATGTCATGTTGGTTTGTTACTGATGTGGCTTGCTAATTTTATCTTGTTCTTGAATTTGAATTTGTTTGAAATTTTCTCCATAGATCTCCAACTATCTTCTACAAGTGGTTGAACCATTACAACTAATTTGTCAGAGATGTCATTTTCATTCCTTAATGGTGTTAGTTTGAACATTTGGAAGGCACTGAGGTAGTTGTGGCTATGAAAGGAACATTTCAGAGTGCCATGCATCAAAGCCATACTTTAATCTACTTGAAAGTTCTTTGAAACAAATCTAGGCCTTAGAGATGCTCTAATGATGTCACCTTGGGAGAAATGCTAACTTTGTTCTTTTTTATTAATATTTAGATTTTTTGGCTTTATGCATTTGTTCAAATATTATCTCTTTTGCATAGTTCTGGAATTTATCATGAGAGTGATGATATTATTACAAAAAATAGTATGAATGTTGGCTTTTAAGCCTTACTACCACAAAATATTATATGTCCCAATATAAAATAACCACAATATTAAAGGTCAAAATATCAATAATGAAGAGTAGAATAATATATGAGAAAATTAATATGTATATATAATACTAAACATTCACTTATATAATCAAATATGAATGTAAATGGCTTGAATTATTCATGAACTATGTATGAAGAAAACTTACAATATTAATTGCTCAAAAATTTGTATACAAGCTTTATTACTTCTCTTCCTCTTATAATCATATAGTGAGATATATGAATATCGGATTGCTTTCTCATGGAGAATTATCTCCATAATACAATCATAGTAATATGACTCTTCATGTACTTCAATATTGCTCTCCATATGACAAATACCATGACTCTTGGATTATCAACTTACCACTTGCATACTAGATGGACACTTGACTCCAAGGCACTTGCACGCATCTACATGACTCTTACACTTCTACATACACTCCTAATCTAAGACAATTGTGCACATCCTCACATTACATATTTGCACACTTACATACATGACACTTATGCATTTCTTGCACATTGCACTCTTATATGAAATTTGTGCATTTCCTGCACATTGCTCTCTTACATGACACTGGTGCATTTCCTACACATTGTACTCTTACATGAAACTTGTGCATTTCCTGCACATTGCACTCTTACATGACACTTATGCATTTCTTGCACATTGACACTTACATAAAAGGGAAATATAAATCACACTTATAAACTATAGACTCAACCCTAATCTATTAAAAATTTACAATTGTAAGGTACATTAACATGTATCGAATAATGTAATATTCCTCAACATCGGAATCGTTCCATTCCAACTTTGTGCAAATAAATTGTTTCTTGATCAATGTCGTAGATGCATTGTGTTTTTTTCAAGGAATTTGACTTTATTCCATATTGATGCTTCTTTGCACATTTTTAGACTTTTGAGATACTACACTGACATCATTTTTAGAAATAATCTAGCTTTATTCCATTTTATATTTGTGCAAACCCAGGATTCCATTTTAGGGAATGTATGATCATTTTGAATCTTATTCTTATGATTCAAATTGGGATATTTTGGAAAAAATGGGACTTGTAAATGAGGGCATGAATTTGACCTACATTCTTGGTGCCTCCTAGGGATTTTTTCTTGCAAAAATTAAGAACCTAGAAAGCCTTATCCCATTGGGTATGGAGTTGAAAGGGTTATGAAAATATGAGTGAAATTGATATGATAAAGGATTATTCTAGGGATGAAAGGTGTGATGGGTGGATGGTGTTGAATGGTATGGAAAGAGGTGAATGACTTATGACATGAGATGAAGTAATTAATAAAGCAGATGTTGGGGTGGGATGGAAATAAACTATGTTTTTTTATGAACTTTCTAGGTGGCCCCTCCTTTTGAGATAACACTCTTTTAAAAAATTCTCAATTTGTTTGGGTGGTTGTCTCTTATAAACCCTCTTTTGGCAATCACTGATCTTATGCCAACAATATTTCTTTATTTTTGGACACCTTGTGCCTCCATATTTTATTTTTACGATGTTGAGGTGTCATGTCTGGGTCCTTCATCGTTCTACTACTATTCTTGCGTGTCAAGTGTCTCTTAAACTTCTTCCTTTATATTCTTGGTGGTGGGAGATTATGTAGGAGAAATTTGTTCTCTTTTCTCATTCTCTTGATATTCTTCTTTGGCCATGATACTTTCTATTCTCTGGATTTTATGACAAACCATTGTCCGATTTTTTGGAGCAGGACATTTTATTTCCATAATTTTCTCATATATCTTCATCAATTGGTTGGTCTTTCCATAAGAAGGATCTCGATATATCCTAGCCATTTCTTGAATTTTAGCTTGTGTCATAGCCATCTTTCTCAATAACTCAAGCACTTGGATTTTATCAATATGTTATTACCATTGATCTATCTCTTCCTCATTGTTGGTTGTTGATTCTATCTGAGCCTGGAGCTCTTATCTGGTATGAAGTCAAGATTCTTCATCCTAGAACCCTAGAAATATTAGATCTATGGCTTCTCCTACTGGATCCATTATTTTGTCTACTTTAGCTACAACCTATCTATCATCTCCCATCCTTGTTGGACTAACTTGTTTTTTATATGATGTCCTAGGAAATATGCATTACTGCATTCTATTACATGTTTGCTATACCCTTTACGACATTCAAATATTCTTTTTGTGAATATGATTAAGTTTTTGGTTTCTCTACTTTATTTCCTATCTCATTCTAAACTTGTGCTAGGTCTCTTTTTGTATATTTTGTGACGTCAACATTGAATTTCAAGTAGTTAACAATTGGATTAGCTTCAAGAGCACTCTAAAGGATTTTGTTCTAGCTATATTTTCTTAATTATTTCAACATTTATTAGAATAAGTGAGAGGATCAAGCCCTTTATTTGTCCCTTTTTATATATTATTGTAGGTTCTAGATTTTTTCTCTCAACACTTGGTTTATTTCTTCCTTTTCCTGCATCTATTGAGGAGTTGAGAATTATAGAATGTTTCTCTTTAATCTTTGATTTTTATTTTCCAAAGATTTTTTCACATTTTTCTCTTCTTTTGCCATCATTTCCAAGCTCTTTATTTTTTCTTCTAGCTTCTTGAATTGATCCCTTAGCCTATCACCTTGGAGGTATATGGTGCTAACATAGGCTTGTGCACTAAAAAAAGTATTTTAGTGGCTGCTAGGTAAAATTTATTGCCTATGTTTTTATTTGGCAACCATCTGACATCATATTTGATTTTGACTTATCAACCTTTAGGGTGGATATGACTCTTAGTTGTTGAAAAGTAGTTAGATCAACCATGATAATTAGCTTAGAAGGTGCTTGCTCTTCTGCTTGCCTTGGCATCTTATTTTTCCACCAGTCTTGTGCATTTTGGCTTATCTCTTTGAGCTTGTTGATAGTAGTTGTGGATAATTGGTCAGACAATGGTAATGTCAGGAACATGGATTGTAGAATGGGGAAGGGATGTGGAGGGAATTTGTGAATGGTTGAAGTAACAATGTTCATGGGTGTTTATGTTTATGAAGTGGATATAATTGGTGGAGGTTGAGGCATTACGGTCTCTTAAGTGATTGTCTTGGGTGGAGGAATTTGTGGTGGTAGATAAGGGGAAGGAACATCAATGGGGATGATAATATTAGAAGAAGTAGTTGTAGGTACTTGAGAAATCATACCTAATTTTTTTTTTTATGGTTGTTTTGCAGCTGGCTGGATCACTACTCTGGTTGTCGGGGGTGGCCCTTGAGTCTTGTATTTTTTTCTAGCTCTTTCTTACAATTTCCTAAAAGGATTGACCTTTATTTTTTTTCCCTTTCTTTTTTTTTTAGATTTGAGTGACTAGACTGTGGTGTTCCCTATATTTTTTATAGGTATGACCTTACACTTTCATTGAACCCCTCACTACTTTAAGTATCCTGGCCCTCTCCTTGCACAATCTCTACTGGTACTTTTTGCTCTGGGTGGTGTTGATGTTTCGAAAACCCTCGTATGAACTTAGGTGCTAGTCCAATGGAGCTTTGGGCATAGATCGTTTGCTTCATTTTTCTTTTGTTTTAGGAATAGGGGACTTAGGAAATTTGGATCCCAAAGCTAAATTTAGGGGTTATTATTGCATTGTTATGAAATCTTGTGATCCTGTGGCTTCTTTTCCTAAGCCTCCTCTTGTGTATCCGATCTTGTCGATCATTTTAATCCCTTTTGCAAATATCTCTTGCTAAAGTTTGATTGGAATAAATTTCAAAGCTTTTTGACATGATACTAGAATTTCTTGTATAGGCATTTGGTTTATCGCATTTGTCACCACAATGTCATCTTCCTGTCTCTCTTTTGATATTGGTACAACTTCTTTTGTAAGCTATTCCCTAGAACTCACTTGTTCAACTCATGTTTCTTATCTTTCTTCTTGTGTTGGAGATTCTTCTTCTTGTACTTATTTGCTTTCAATGTTAATCATTTTAGCTTTAACCTATTCCTTCTAGGGCTTCCAAATTTTTATATTCTCAACATATTTTTTATAAAATGTATTATCCATTGACAGTGGCTACTGTTGGTCATCAAATCTGCCTAGGAAAGGATTTTGGGTAAGTGTATGCGCCCTAGACCTGGACCAACATTGAAAGGCCGAAGGGAAGAGATGCCCTCCGTGCCAATCTCCGGAGAAAGGCCGGCTCCTATGCTAAACTACTTTGGGGTTTGGAGATAAGGGTGCAGGAAAGAGATAAAAGGAGTTAGGGTTAGAGAAATAAAATAAAAGGGGGTAAGGGAAGAGAGATTGATGATTTCAGGTGGGAGAGAACAGGAAGCACGATCACTAACTAGCAACTTGAATGGAAGCAATGAACACCAAGGATAAACGGAAGGAAACGTAATATCAACCTTCCTATGTATCCTTCAGGGCGAGTTTCGAGGGTACATTCCCCGATCGCACCTCGGACGCAGGATTCAGCTTTCTCAATATGCAAACGAAGACAGACAAAAGAATCAAGCACAGAAGGCGGCATAAAAGAAAGCCAATATGACGTCTTTCAACTCCTATGTATCCTTCAGAACGAGTTTCAGGGTACAATCCCCGATCACACACCGGACGCAGGATTCAGCTTTCTCAGTATGCAAACGAAGAGAGACAAAAGAATCAAGCACAGAAGGCAGCATAAAAGAGAGAAATTGAGCTCAAAGCTCTTTAGTATTAATCACAGGACATCAAGTTACAGTAGCTTTCTAGCAGATAGTTCCCCCATTTTTCCATTACAATGCCTAGGTTTTTATAGAGGACCCGGGCCTCTGAATCATAATTACATAGCAAAGAAGAGTACGCCCTCGAGCCCTGAGAATTCGGCTCCTCGAGGCTCTCGTGACCGAGCTTTCAAATATATTACTAAAACTAGTCACTGCAACTGGGTCAACCATGGAAAGGTGCATTGATGAGCCGTCTAGACGTCCTTGGTCTACGGGTGCGGTGCTCGAGTGGCCGCCATGCTCGTCGGGCTCTCCATCATGGCTTGATACTTCATTTTTGATTGCCAAAAATGAGCAGCGGGCTTGTTGGGCATGAAAAATTGCATTTATGAGGCACTTGATCGCCTCGAGAAAATACCCGGCTTGGAACGCGTGCCCGTGAAGCGCTTCGCTAAGTTTTCATTCACCACTTCGCTTCGCAATGGTTCTGGGCCGAAGCAAAACTCCTCCTTGGATTATACTTCGCAAAACTGAGCTTCGCAAAACTGCTTCGAGGATGGTTTGTGCCGAAGCATATCTCCTTCGCAAAATGGTCTTCTTCGTCCTTGCTGCTTCGCTGACAAAACTGCTTCGTTGATGCCTTGGAGAAATGCTTCGCTGCGATCTTCTTTCAAAACTGTGGTTCGGGAAGATTTCGGCCGAAGCAATTGTCTTCAAAAATGTTGTATCCTTTTACTTCGGGTAGAAGTACTTCACAGAAAATTAGCCGAAGCAAATGCTTCGCAATGAGCTTCTGGCGAAGTAAAAGTGGTTCGCTGATGGAGGGGCCCGAAGTGAGTACTTCGGCAACTTTCTGGCGAAGTACTTTCAATGCTCCTTGAGTTCTGCTTCGCAAAAAACCCTTCCCGAAGCAATGCTGGGAATGCTTCGGGTGCGAAGTAGTTTTCTTGCCTTTGCTTTCCATTTTACTTCGGCACACCGCTTCGTAGAAATCTTACCGAAGTAGCTTTTGAAAATGCTTCGGGCCCGAAGTAGATTTCTTGCCTTGGCTTTTCGGCAAAGTTGTTCTTTCGAACGCTGCTTTTGTATTCTACTTCGGTGATACTACTTCGCAAAAAACTCCACCCGAAGCAGTGTTGAAAATGCTTCGGGTGCGAAGCTCTCTTTCCTTCTGAACGCCGCTTCGCTCAACTTTCGCCCGAAGTAGCTGCTGGAAGCGCTTCGGGCGCGAAGTAGTTTCATTCTCTTTTTCTTGTTTTTTACTTCGGCGAAAACTACTTCGCAAAACTTTTACCCGAAGTAGTGCGGGAAATGCTTCGGGTGCGAAGCTATTTTATTTCCCTTCGATGAAGCTCTTTTCTCTAGCTTGTTTGGCATGAAGTTCTTTCCTTTCTACTTTATGTACAAATGGGTGGCATTGGAAGCCAAAATTGCTGCAACTTTTCAAAATAAAAATAACAAAGCAAAAACTTTACACAACACTATACAAAACTTGTTTCTTTTCTACCCCTTGAGAAATGTGACAAAATTGTCAACATTCTTGGCGGCTCGCGGGGCAACGAGCTCGTCTCGGTGGGAGGACCCTTTAACTTTGATCCATTGGGCCAGAGTCTTTTCCCGATCCTTCTCCTCCTTCTTCCTCTGGGAGTGCCTCTGCAGCTGGTTCTTGTTCTCCCTCTTCTTCTGCTTCTTCTTCCTCCTCTGCTCCTTCGTCTGTTGGCGTGGCCTCCTGCTGTGGTGATGGGATAAGGCGGTCATGGATTTTCTTTATAGTTCGGCGAACATGAGCCCAGACCCCTTTCTGAAATGGTTCTTGGTCTTCGAGTGCCTTGACCAGAACATGGAATCGGTCAATCTGCCCTATGTCGGCGTGTTTGATTCTTGCACCTAGGTCATTCAGGCAAGTCACGATTTTGCAGTGTCTCAGGATGAAGTCCGTGACCTGTCCCTCCGTGACCGGCTCTTCCCACTCATCAATTTTGGAGACGTCACTTTCAAAATGGAGCCACGCCGGCTTTAGTTCTTCCCTGGTGAGAAGGTTCCCATCATCATCTGTGAAACTCGGGAAACCCAAAGAAGAAAGGTCTTCAAAGTAACTCATTGATGTGCGTTGCTCCTGCTCAAATATATCAAGGAGGTCTTTCACCTTTTGCGCTTTCTTCACCTTGGAGAAGAAAGCGCGAACAGTGGCTTGGGCATTAGACCAATCCCTAGTCGTTCGACTCATAGCGATGACCTGTAGGTCTTGATATCTGATGCTTTGAACCTCAAAGGCAAGCTTGAGTCGCTTCTTAATTTTTTGAATCACCTCGTCCACCATTGGTCCCTTCTTAGCGATGGCATGCTGAGCTTCGATGACATAAATTAAAATTGACAGGGCACTGGAGGCCCGAGATCTGAAACCTTTGAGTAGGTGAGAGCGGATTTCCTTGATCCTACCTTTGTCGAACAGCTCCAGATTTGCCTTTTGGTATAATTGCTGCTGGGACTGCAAGATCTTGCTCTCGAGCTCTTTGGCTTTTAGCTCATTTTTGGCCTATTTTTGTGCTTGTTGCTCGGCCGAAGTCTGCAATTGTAGAATTTGTTGTTTGAGGGCATGTGTTTCCTTTTTGAGCAATTTGCCCTGCTTCTGCGAATCCTCCAGCTCAGAGCGAATCCTAGCCAGCTCTTCTTCCAACTTGATGTTGGCATTTTCTGCTTCAAACCTGCGCTGGTTGGCAATGTTTGCATGTGCTCTGAAAGTTTCGACCCTGACATGCATGGATTCGGATTCATCATCTATATTTAAATGCTCTAGGTCCTTGGTTTTCTCCTGGTAGTCGTAATCAGCTGGAGTCATTTCATCCAGAGGCTTCTGGACCTTAGGGACCTTTCTCACCTTATGCAACTTTTCGCCCTTCAGGTCAAAAACTGCACATTTTTCAACTTGAGCCAGAGATTTCCCTCTTTTCTTTCTTGCCTCCTTTAACATCTTCTCTATATTCTATCGAGCTAGGAGTAGCTTTTCAGCCAGAGGGCGCTCCTTTATTGAAGATAGGTCTATTTCAGAGAAAGCCGAATCTCCAGCCAAAGGTGTAAACAAATATAAAGAACTAACAGGGGCAGGTTCACCCGACGACTCGGGGACGGGTGTAGCAGGGGCTTTGGCGAGCGGGACTATGCTTTGAGCTATGGGAGAGTGGGCTACGGGGCTTGGTGTAGGTGAAGTGGTTTCAGTGGGCTTATCCTGGTCAGATGACTCGGGAGGAGTGGGGCTATGCAGGATTGGGCTGGCGATGGGCAGTTTTTGAGTGGGGGATTGACTCTGTGGGGAAAGGAGAGAGTGATGAGGGCTTTCACCTGGGACTGCCATGGATGTGTCAGAGACCGAAGCGAAGGGAAGAGAGTGCGTACCTGCGTGCCCTCCTGGCAAAGTGGCTGTGGTAACTTCTTGTGTGGTCGGCTCTTGTCCCTCTTGGGCTTCATCACTCCCGACCTCTACAACTTCTGCTCCTTGGTCCTTCTCTTGTTGGAGGAGTTCCTCCACATCAATGATATCTATTTTGGGGACCGTCTCAGCACTTGGTGCCCCTGCATCTCCAATGTTTGCTTCAACCGGGCCTGATGCAGGGGATCCGAGCAGGAGTACCTGTAAGTTTTGTGCGAGGGCGCTTTGGATGGCTCGAAGGCACTTGAACTTGCTCTTGCCTTTTCCTTTTCTTTCTCTCCAATGGTTGCTCTGCCTCTTCGACACTTGTATCATGAACTTTCGATGGCCCCTGTGGTAGTGCTATAGGCATAGCTTCGGTCCCTACTTCCTTTTCTTTATCCGAAGCATCTTTAGCGCCTCCTGGGCTTTCGCCTGACCCTGGGGTGGCCGGTGGAACAAAATCCGCAAAGGATATAGACTTCCAGGTTTCGACATTGGTGTCATAGAGAATCGTGAAGTCTTTATCCGAGGCTAAGAGTCCATAAGAATTCACTTTTTGATGGTGGACTCTCATTATCCACCATTCCCGAAGCTTTTCCTCGCTCCAGTATTTTACTTCCTCCTTCAAATCGTCCCTTGCTTTTTTCCAAAAGGTGGAGCCTGGAGTCGGGAGGGGATGTTGATCAGGGTCGTACTTGACCTCTATAGGATAGAACTCATGCCATGGAGGCAATGTCCTCATCCTTTCTAAATGCCACTCCAGATATTTTCCATTGGGGTTGTTCCTTTGTTCCACAACTTCGGGGTGAGGGCAGATGTGGAAGTTCTTGAATTTTAAATGATCCCTCATCACGCCCAAAGGATCATAGAGCCACTGCTGAGGAATCTGGAGTAGGCCAAAGTAAGCAAGCCTTTCTTCCAGGAACGTGCCCTATTTTAGGGCAAAGACTTTGATTACACCCATTCTGAAGGGGAAATCATAGGTATGCGCCCACTTTCGACCGTGGCCGTATACTGTATTTGTAGAGTCGCTCTGTCGAGCGACTTCCAATGCGAACTGATATTCTGAGGGGTAGACTGGCAACAGGAAGGGCTTCCCTATGAAGCCGAACATGCGAATCACCAGTCCCTGTGTCAATTGGAAGACATCCCCCTTTTTTCCCAGCACCACCCTGTCTCTCAGACTGAGGGGTACCCGAGGAGAAGAACCTTTCAACAAATGCATGGCGGGTCCCAAAAATTGTTGATTAAAAGAATAATAGGACTCCTCCTTCAATAGGAGGGAAGTCCATTGATACACTGGCAGAGGATTTCCATCCTTGCCGCTTGGAGAGATGGCGATATGAGGAAACCGCTTATGCACTTGGTAGAAGTACAACCAGACAAGAAAAGAACAGGGTGCGAAGTACTGGCCTGTTGCAGAATTCTTCATGCTGGAGAGCCTTGTATGCAGGGTTCGGGCCACCCATTCCGCCCAGTCAAAGAAGACTGGGTTGGTGTTCGGCCTTGAGGCATCAGGGGCATAGAATTCCCCTCTTGAAATGCATTCGGCCAGAGACACCTGCCAGGGCTGTACTGAAGCATCCGTTGACAAGCCCGCTACCCATGCAATGATGGAAAAAATATCGATATTTTTGAAGGCCTCCAAGGGTAAGGGCATCTGGGGCAACTTGTTTGAAGGCAGCCCGCTCTTGAGATTCTCCCGTAGGAACTTCAATATGTAGCTGTTGGAGGTGAATCTCTCCATTTGTTCATTTAGGAGGACATTGCGAACAGAATAGCCCTTGGGTGGGCCCTGCTGTGGTGCGAAGGCTGCTTGTACATCTTCCTTCAGGATGGAGAATAGCTTGTGTCCCGAAGCATCTAACACCTGCCTGGTCGTAGGTTGGTAATTCTGTGCAATGGCGTAGACCAGCTCGGGACAATGGTGAGCAGGTGGGGTTAAAAACCAGTAAATTTAGGAGTAATAAGCAGCAACTCTCTTATTTTCTGGCGTGAGCCTGCTTGTCATGAACTCTATGGTGCGTCGAAGATCGGATACACCCTTCGAGAGCTGCGTGTCTCGGATTTTCTCCCACCCATCAATTGGTGGCTCCACAAGCTGTTCTTCCTCAGAGTCGTCTCCCTCTTCCATTGGCTGCTTTTCAGGTCGAAGGGGAAGATTTAACTTCTTTGGAGTGCGCTTTTTCTCTTCCTTCCCCTTCTTTGTCTTTTTAGGGCCTGCAACTTCGGGCTCTTTTCTCTTTTCCTTAGAGTTCTTCTTTCCCATGTTGTTATGGACAGCAGCAGAGTTCTTGATACAGGGGGCTTTAATGTGAATGACCAGATGCAAGGACGGGAGGGTTGCAGAGTATCTGAAAGCTCTTAGTGTAGTTCTAACTGATGGACAAATAACTTCCCTCTTGCCAAGAACTCGCTTTTATAGCCTAAAAAGGCAACCACCTGAATTTATGGCACCTACTAAAATTAAATTTGTACCTCGGACGGAAGAGATTACCGTATTCTTAAACCGATCCTACAGCGACGTGGTACACAGGGCTGCATGCTTCGATGATTACACTTTGTACTCGAGACGTCACCCGCTGCCACCTCGTACCTTGGTGCGAGCTTTTCTTCTCTTTTTTGACTCGATCATCTCGGGCAGTGTTCCACCACCCTTTTGCCTTAATTTCATCCGCTTTGTACTCCTCTCAAGGCCATTGTTGGCATGTTTTTCAAGGCACATTTTGAATTCTCCACCTCGCGCGTGTTTGGCTCGACGAAGAGAAACTTGATGCTAAAAATGCTTCGTGGCGAACCTTTGGTTCATATTTTGCGGACTATTTTTGAGTTACTTCTTCTTCGCCGTGTTGCCGCTTTGCCTTCGAGGGTCGTCGAAGTTTTCCCTTTTGAAAATTGCTTCACAAAAAATTTGCCCGAAGTAGCTACTCAAAATACTTTGGGTGCGAAGCTCTTTTCATGCCTTCATTCGAATTTTGGTTCGGCTTCCTTTCAGGTAACATGCTTCGCAAGGAGCCTCTTATAATCCACTTCGCAAGAATGCTGCCCGAAGTAGCTGCTGAAAATACTTCGGGTGCGAAGTTCTCCTTTTGAAAACTGCTTCGCAGAATTTTTGCCTTTGGTTACCTTCTTCGCAGCGAACCTTTTGTACTTGCTACTTCACATCAGAAGTCCCCGAAGAAGATTTGGAAGTGGTACTTGGCTTTGTGATCTTGGAAGAGAATGTATATACAAATGCAAATTATATACAGAAGTATATATACATATATATATATATATATATATATATTTTTAAAGAGAGAGAAATTGTCTTTAGCGATGAAAAGTCTTCAGGTGAAGACCATTGACAGAGATCGGCAGAACTTGTCCATCTGCATCTTTGAGGATGAATGAATTGGCCGAGTTTACCTTCATAATTTCAAATGGCCCATCCCAAAAGGCGTCCATCTTGTCATGATTCCCAGGCTTGGCCTTCCAAGAGTCCCACTTCAATACCAGGTCTCCCACATTGAATGTGCGATCGGATGACTTTTTCTTGAACCAGTCTCGGATGACCTGAGTATGCTTAGCGAAGTCCTGGTATGCTTCTTCATGATCCTCCTCCAGTCGCAGTAGCTGAGCTAACCTGTTCTCCATCGGACTAACTCCATCTTCTGCTTCTAACAGCCGTAGTGCAGGGATCTCAACATGGATGGGTAAGATGGCCTCCTTGCCATAGACCAGAGCATAAGGCAAAGTTTTGATTGACCTTTTGACAAAAATCCGATCGGCCCACAAGGCCCGATCTAGAAGGAGATGCCAAGTCCTTTTGTTCATCTCTATGAGCTTCCTTAGCATTCTCAATAGAGTCTTGTTGGTGGATTCTGCCAAGCCGTTGCCCTGTGGATAATAATTGGAGGATACTTTATGATATATCCCATATCTATAGAGGAAATCATTGATTTTAGTGCCTGTGAAGCCAGGGCCATTGTCTGTGATGATTGCTTCGGGGATGCCGAACCTGGTGATCAATCCTTCCAAGAAGGTGACTACAGTCTCTTGATCTGCATGTTTGGTAGGAATCGCTTCGGCCCACCTGGTGAAGTAGTTTGTTGTCGTCAGGATGAACCTATGTCCCGTGGAGGAATTTGGTGATACGACTCCTATAAAATCCAACCCCCATTGTTGAAAGGGTGTCTCTACTTGTATCGGATGAAGGGGCATTGCAGCATTTTTGTTTCGGTCGGTGAACCTCTGACACTGCTCGCATTTACGGCAAACTATGAAGGCATCGACAAAGAGTGTGGGCCAATAATAACCCGCCCTAATGATCTTTAACGCTGTTGTTCTTCCTGCAAAGTGACCTCCCGATAGTCCTAAATGGAATTCTCCCAGGACTCTCCTTTTATCATCGTCTTTGATGCACTTAAGAAGGACACCATCAATGTTCCTAAAAAATAGGCCTTCGGGGCATAGAGTGTATCTGGAGGACCGCATCCTGAAATGTCTTCGTTGTGATGCATTTAGATGCGAAGGACACTTGTCGATGTTGAAATAGTAGATTATCTCACCGACCCAATCCTTCTCGTCTTCTTCATGGTTAGCGAAGCATTCTTCGGCTGGTAAGTCATCCCTCCGAGATTCTGTCACTTCGGCCACCGCGCTCTTTGCCAATTCTTGACACAATGCACGGCCATGAACCAATTTTGTGGGCTTGATCTCAATGTCAAACTCCTATATTTTGTTCACCCAACCAGCTCTTTTACTTCCCAATTCTCCTTGGATAATGAAATTACGCACATCGGGGTGAATGACATAAACTGTGACTCGGCTCTGAGAGATGAACTGCTTGAACTTCCTTAGTGATTTCATTACTGCATGCACCTGACGCTCTATGAAATTATATCTTTCTTCATGGGAATTGATCACCTGACTCAGAAACGCGATGGGACGCTCCTCGCCATCTTCTCCCTTTTGTGTCAGGACAACAGCGTAGCTCTCGGGCTCTCCTATAGCATACATGATAAAATCTCGACTGTAATCAGGATTGATCAAGACCGGTGCCTGAGCGATTCGAGTCTTAATCTCTTCAAAAGCTTCTTTTCTTTCTTCGGTCCAGCTAAATTCGGTGCCCTTCTTCAGGAGTTGAGACATTGGCTTGATGACTTGGGCGAAGTCAGGGACAAACTTCCTCACGAAGTTAATCTGGCCGAAGAAGGATTGGAGTCCTTTCTTGTCTGTTGGGAGTGGGAGCTTCATTAGAGCCTCGGCTCTGTCAGGATCTACAGTGAGCCCCTTTTTTGATATCGCGTGTCCCAACAGTTTTCCTTCGCTAACTACGAATATAGACTTTTTTGGATTGATTGAGATGCCAAATTCTTGGCACTTTTCAAAAATATGTTGTAGATGTAGTGGATGATCCTCCCTTATTCGGGAGAAAATGGTCATGTCATCAAGATAGATGATGATAACCTTATTTAGAAGCTCGCCAAAAGCAAGATCCATTGCTCTCTGGAAAGTGGCCCCAGCATTCGAAAGACCAAATGGCATTCGTTGGTAAGCGAATGTCCCCCACTTGGTGGTGAATGTCGTCTTGTGTTGGTCTTCGTCCCTGACCCAAATTTGATTATATCCAGAAAAACCATCGAGCAGAGAGAAGCGTTGAGCTCCAGCCACAGAGTGCAAGATTTGATCGATTTGTGGGAGAGGATAATGGTCTTTGAGGGAAGCCTGATTTAGATTGTGAAAGTCTACGCATAACCTGATATCTCCATTTTTATTTCTGACTGGGACCAGGTTCGCTACCCATGAAGAGTGCTTGATGGGATATATGATCTTTGCCTCGAGCATCTTCAAGAGTTCGGCTTTCATTAGGACCTCGATCTTAGGATTGATCGGCCTCTGCTTTTGTCGGAAGGGTTTGACCCCTTCCTGCAATTCGATTGTGTGTTGAACCAGCTATCGATTGTATCCCCTGAGATCTTGATAAGACCAAGCAATTATGTCAGAAAACCTTCTGCACAGATTCTGTATCTGTTCTATCTCCTTCGAAGTGCAGTCGGTTCCCACCTTTATCGCTTTCCCAGGTTCGAGCTCCAAATCCTGATACTGTTTCTCATTGACTTTGATCATGTGAGAGAGTGCTCGATCATTCTGATCGAAGAGGCTCTCAAGAGTGACCAGTCCCTTGGGAACACAGTTGTTCTTCAATTGAACCAGCCCTTCATACTCTTCTTCATCAGAGCTTCTGTCTTCGACTGTAGCGGCTTCTTGGATCATGAAATTTACAATCTGCTCGTCGTTGTCGAATACTTGCCAATGCAGATCTTTGTCTAGGATAGAGGGCCTGTAGATCATCCTCATAGCTCTAGGCTTGTGCACCATGTCTTCTGCTAGAGAGTACTTGGCTGCGATGGATGCCAGGACATCGGCATGTCGGTTCTTTTCTCGTGGGATTGACTGTAGATTAAGAGACTCGAACTGGTCAAGCAGGTCCCATACCCTATTGCGGTATGAATTTAGATAATGTTTCTTTGAGGTACACCTGTTTGTGACCTGGTTGCATACCAGTTCAGAATCTTCGAAGATTTGGAGGTGCTTTATGCCTAACTTGTCAGCTTTCTTAAGTCCTAGGCATAATGCTTCGTATTTCTCTGCATTGTTAGTGCAGCTCCATGTCAACCGGTAGCAATACTCTTTTTGCTCTCCGAAAGGTGAAACTAGAAGAATCCCTGCCCCAACACCATTTTTACATCGGGCACCGTCGAAGAACAACTTCCATAGTTCTTCCTGGGCACTTGTTCTATTCCCTGGTTGGGAGTGATTTTTAGGCTTGGCGATCGCATAACACCCTATCTCGGTCTCCACCATGGCGTTGAAGTCTGCCAATGAGAACTCATCTTCATAACTTAATTGCGCAAGAGACTCCTCGATCAGGTCTATCTGCTCTATTTCCTCTACTAGTGCATTCACTGGTTCGCTACTTTCTTCTTCGGACATCTTCTGCACAAGAAAGGAAGAAGGCTTTTCATTGTAAATCTTCACCTTCTTTCCTTTGAATGGAACCTCTAGGTGAGAGTAATCCATAGATAGATACCCACCCAGTTTAGCCATGAATTCCCTTGACAAGCACATACTGAAATATGGCTCCAAGTCGACTACAACTACCTCTTGTATGACTGTAATCTGAGGCATCTTATGTAGCCGGATAGGAATGTCCTTGATCACTCCCACGGTCTTCACTGGAGTACCATCCAATTGGAGTACACCTTGGCTGCTTCGCGTATACTCCATTCCTATTTCTTCGTAGACTGCCCTTGGCATGACTGTTGTAGCGGCCCCAGAGTCGATCATGCAGTTATGTACAATATACCCTTCCATTTGTAGGGTTAGGTAGAACGGAGGTGGTCTATTCTTCCCCATGATAGATGTGGATAGGGTCTGCACAAGAGCAAGCGGTGCTGCCTTTTTTGCTTTAATTGTCTTCAATGATTCTTGCAGCAAGTCCACCTGTCCAGGTAGTTGCAGTGCATCGTACAAGCTGATCTTGGCTGGGATCTTCTTCAATTCCTCTACGATGTTGTATGCCAGAGATTTGAGCACTTCGGGTTCCTTTATAGGTTCGTATCGGGTACGATATTGCTCTGTAGCTTCAACTCTTTGCCGCTTGGTGAGGGAAGGAAACTTGAGCTTTTCCTTAGCCTGCTCCTTAGTTTCTACCTGAGGCGGTTCGGCAGAGGCCTTTTGGGCCTTTTCTTTGATTAGTGCAGGCGGAGGAGCTTCGCTCGGGGCCGAAGTAGATGATTGTCCTTTCTCGGGTCGAGCTTGCTCTTTTGTAGGAGCCAGCTGAGTAGCATCTATTTCTATCGCCTTCCTTCCTCCTCGGGTAAGTACTGCAATGGGCTCCTCCTCGCCAATTGCCAGGTTCTGACTCATCTGCCTAATGACGTTCACTTGACCATTGTGACTACTATTTGCCAGCGTTTGTACATAGTGTTGGTGCAGGGTGCAAGTATTCTCTTCATGCGGATCATTGCACGTAGAGCACCAATATACATAATCGAAAGTGCTCGGAGCTTCATCAATTGCAGCATTTCTCGTCGAAGCCTTCCCTTGCTGGACTGCTTGGTCTTTGGTAAGTGCAGGCGCAGGATAAGATCTTCTTGGTAGGAACTCCTATTGCGCTTGCTTCTTCTTTACAATGGTCATGTCATTTGACAACATCTGAACTGTAGAGTTCAGAGACTGCATCTCCTGCAGAATTTTAGTTTGTATATCATCGGCTTTCGAAACGAGTGGCAATGAAGCCATCATCGGTATTGGAGGAAGAGCGGGGTGTTGAGGTGGTGCTGGCAGCACAGGAAAAGCCGAAGTGACCATGGGCTATGGAGTTGAAAATGTAGGGAAATGAATTTGTGGGGCGGTGATTTGAGACATGACAGGATTCAGATTCCAAGATGAAATCGGGAGTGCAGGGGTTGTGGAGATTTGTGAAGCAGCTGTGCTTGCATACTAGAATTGTAAGAATTCGAGAAGTATGGGCATCGACATCCTTTGGGGAAGCTTGCCCATAGCTATCAAATCCATTTCTGCTCTCTTGGCTAACTCATACAACTCGAGAAAAGTATTAACGTTAGAATATCTTACCATGAGACTGATATCGGGATTGAAAGCCCGAAGGAAATAGAGTGTTGTAGCTTCGTCGATTGGCCGAAGGCCAACTGGTACTCTCTGCCAGGTTCGAGTGAACCTAACATTGAAATCTATGATTTCTTCTTGTGGATGTCTCTTGATCGAAGTGAACTGATGCAGAAGAGAAGTAGGATCGGAAGACTCGTTGAAGTTTCCCATCATTTGCCCAACTAACTGGTCCCATCCCGTAATGCTACCGGGTGGTAGAGATCTGTACCAATAGAGGAGTTTTCCTCTAAGGGAAAGAACCAGAAGCTTTACCATAATTTGTTCTTCTGTAATGTCATGGATCGCCGCCAGAGATATTATGTCCTGGATATGCTCTAGAGCGGTCTTCCTAGTTCCATCGAACATTGGGATCTTCTTTATGGCAGCAGGTGGCACTTGTCCTTGCCCTGCTAGATTCAGTGGTGACAAGGAATCCCATGCTGGGCACAACCTAGGTGGTTGTGGCTATTGCATTTGTTGTTGTTGTTGTTGTTGTTGCTTGTGCCATACTTGCTCCTAGATTTTGAGAAATAGGAATTCCTGAAGCTCCCCCTTGATTGCTAATAGGACAACTAATAGGAATGGAGGGACTAGGATGCTTCGGAGAGTTGGGAGGATTGGGAGGAAAACTAGATGTTGTACTATCAGAAGTTGAGCCTTGTCTACCAACAGAGGATGTTCCTTGTAACAGTGACTCGGGGGTGATCAACCTTGATTGTTCCCCGAAGGCGTCAATATCTAGCTCAAAGAACTCGGTTTCCTCTCCTCTATTCTTAACTCTCCATCTCGTTTGCATGAAGGCACAGAATTTTGGTACTGGTCTTTACGACTTAAATATTCTTGGGTAAACAGAGTCGCCAGATGCTAAGAGTCTTTCAGTAATGAGGGCATCGGTCCTCACTACCACTAATCAGGTGAGACTGATCGGGTCACACCGGGAACTAGTTTGAACTATTGGCCCCGGTGAAGACGGGTTTGAGATTTAAAATATGGGGCCTTGATTGGTTATGGATCTTATTGAGACATACACAGTCGGTCCCATCGAGCGTGCCAGAAACTGTTGGTCATCAAATCTGCCTAGGAAAGGATTTTGGGTAAGTGTATGCGCCCTAGACCTGGACCAACATTGAAAGGCCGAAGGGAAGAGATGCCCTCCGTGCCAATCTCTGGAGAAAGGCCGGCTCCTATGCTAAACTACTTTGGGGTTTGGAGATAAGGGTGCAGGAAAGAGATAAAAGGAGTTAGGGTTAGAGAAATAAAATAAAAGGGGGTAAGGGAAGAGAGATTGATGATTTCAGGTGGGAGAGAACAGGAAGCACGATCACTAACTAGCAACTGGAATGGAAGCAAAGAACACCAAAGATAAACGGAAGGAAACGTAATATCAACCTTCCTATGTATCCTTCAAGCGAGTTTCAGGGTACAGTCCCCGATCGCACATCGGACGCAGGATTCAACTTTCTCAGTATGCAAACGAAGAAAGACAAAAGAATCAAGCACAGAAGGCAGCATAAAAGAAAACCAATATGACATCTTTCAACTCCTATGTATCCTTAAGAACGAGTTTCAGGGTACAGTCCCCGATCACACACCGGACGCAGGGTTCAGCATCTCAACATACAAACGAAGAAAGACAAAAGAATCAAGCACAGAAGGCAGCATAAAAGAGAAGAATTGAGCTCAAAGCTCTTTAGTATTAATCGTAGGACATCAAGTTACAACAACTTTCTAGCAGATAGTTCCCCCCATTTTTCCATTACAATACCTAGGTTTTTATAGAGGACCCGGGCCTCTGAATCATAATTACATAGCAAAGAAGAGTACGCCCTCGAGCCCTGAGAATTCAGCTCCCCGAGGCTCTCGTGACCGAGCTTTCAAATCTGTTACTAAAACTGGTCACTACAACTGGGTCAACCATGGAAAGGTGCATTGATGAGCCGTCTAGACGTCCTTGGTCTCCGGGTGCGGTGCTCGAGTGGCCGCCATGCTCGTCGGGCTCTCCATCATGGCTTGATACTTCATTTTTGATTGCCAAAAATGAGCAGCGGGCTTTCTGGGCATGAAAAATTGCATTTATGAGGCACTTGATCGCCTCGGGAAAATACCCGGCTTGGAACGCGTGCCCGTGAAGCGCTTCGCTAAGTTTTCATTCACCACTTCGCTTCGCAATGGTTCTGGGCCGAAGCAAAACTCCTCCTTGGATTATACTTCACAAAACTGAGCTTCGCAAAACTGCTTCGGGGATGGTTTGTGTCGAAGCATATCTCCTTCGCAAAATGGTCTTCTTCGTCCTTGCTGCTTCGTTGACAAAACTGCTTCGTTGATGCCTTGGAGAAATGCTTCGCTGTGATCTTCTTTCAAAACTGTGGTTCGGGAAGGTTTCGACCGAAGCAATTGTCTTCAAAAATGTTGTATCCTTTTACTTCGGGTAGAAGTACTTCGCAGAAAATTAGCCGAAGCAAATGCTTCGCAATGAGCTTCTGGCGAAGTAAAAGTGGTTCGCTGATGGAGGGGCCCGAAGTGAGTACTTCGACAACTTTTTGGCGAAGTACTTTCAATGCTCCTTGAGTTCTGCTTCGCAAAAAACCCTTCCCGAAGCAATGTTGGGAATGCTTCGGGTGCGAAGTAGTTTTCTTGCCTTTGCTTTCCGTTTTACTTCGGCACACCGCTTCATAGAAATCTTACCCGAAGTAGCTTTTGAAAATGCTTCGGGCCCGAAGTAGATTTCTTGCCTTGGCTTTTCGGCAAAGTTGTTCTTTCGAACGCTGCTTTTGTATTCTACTTCGGTGATACTACTTCGCAAAAAACTCCACCCGAAGCAGTGTTGAAAATGCTTCGGGTGCGAAGCTCTCTTTCCTTCTGAACGCCGCTTCGCTCAACTTTCGCCCGAAGTAGCTGCTGGAAGCGCTTCGGGCGTGAAGTAGTTTCATTCTCTTTTTCTTGTTTTTTACTTCGGCGAAAACTACTTCGCAAAACTTTTACCCGAAGTAGTGCGGGAAATGCTTCGGGTGCGAAGCTATTTTATTTCCCTTCGGCGAAGCTCTTTTCTCTAGCTTGTTTGGCAGCGAAGTTCTTTCCTTTCTACTTTATGTACAAATGGGTGGCATTGGAAGCCAAAATTGCTGCAACTTTTCAAAATAAAAATAACAAAGCAAAAACTTTACACAACACTATACAAAACTTGTTTCTTTTCTACCCCTTGAGAAATGTGACAAAATTGTCAACAACTACCTAGACTTTTGAGTGTTGTGTTCACATCTAAAGATCCACCATTCCATGATTTTTCCTTCACTCTAACCTATTTTATTTGCCATAACATGTATTTTATCTTGAGTCAACCCATGATATTTGTATTTATTGAGGTCATAGTCACACTTCGACTCATAGAAATCCCTCCAATGATGTAACCCTTGCATATTAATGATATTATAGGCTAACTCATTCTATTCAAAGCTATTTCATTCAATATTAGGTCGACTGGCCTTCTTGAATGCTGACAACTTGCCTTTGTTCAAGCCACTAATCTATTCTTGAATTTATCTTTGGGGTCGTACTTCCAATTATGTGGTACTGCATGTAATTTTAGTCTTTTGAGTTTAATCCTTAGAATTTCTTCTTGTCCTTTCACTGTTACTAAAATGGGTTCAAAAGTAAAATGATACTTGCAAGTACGCACTTTATTTACACTAGCACCAAAGGATGTATTAATATCATCTACTTGTAAATAATACTCCATGCCAAACATCCAGTTGGTGATATAGTACGATAGTAGAAACTACTTTCCAACAAAACCATATAATATTATCATGGTTCCCTTAGTCAAGAAATACCAATCCCTTCTATTTGGTAACTTTTCAATCTTTCCATTATTTTTTGGTGCAATCGAGCGATTTTTCCATATATCATATTCAATGTAGGTCCTAGAAATTCTCTATAAAATCATAATAATATTTAGGAGCTCTAATTGAGGTTATCCAATCCACTACCACCATTTATATTCCTTAATCATTCATCTTGTTCAAGCTTATCCATGGAATACTTTCTATTATGCTATAAAAAATAGCCAAGCCAAATGCGAGGGATATTGAAAAGTTTTGTATTTTATAATTTACAACTGTCTGAGCTACTCATGTATTCTTTCACATAGAAATCCAACCCAATCAAATAAGAGAGGGTTATTTGTATGGTCAGAGTGGGATTCGTTGTAATAATGAGGGATAGAAATGGAATACACCATAACAATCTAATAGTCATAGACTTCTTTATCTGTGGGAAGCACAAATATAATAGCTAACATAGAGAACATGTTTAGGAATTTGAATTTAGATATAGGAATCATGGTTCCATGGAGGTTATTACTAGGTACAGGATGATACAGTTGTTGGTCCAACCAAATTTTGAAAAACCTACCCCCATAATTATGCATTTTGAGGTCATAATATTTCTTTTATTCCTCTGTAGTGAAGGGCTTAGGGGATATCCTAGGTTTAAACCCTAAGTCAAATGCATCTATGATGATTTTATGTGTAAGATAAAATAATACTTGATTTTTAATTTTGAATTACCTTCGATTGAGGGTTATAACATTGGGTGATTACTAATACAAGCTCAGGATAGGGATGTGCAACCTTATAAATATAAGAAGATAAAAAATAATGCATGCAAATAAACTTGGGTTACTTGGGGCATCCCTTGTGCTCGTTGCTCAATGAATTCTCAAGTATTTTTTTGTTTAGACTATAGAGTGATATTTGTATCTCCAATTTTCGAAGTGTGGTCTTGTAGCATTTTCTTTTATTTTTGAATTTTTTAGGTGTTTCTTGCTTACTGGGTAGAGGCTTTTGTGTTACTAACCATTGCTACTGATTTTAGATATTAGTATTTCTATTTAGCATTATTTTGATTATATTTGTTGTTGTCTGCATAATTCTTTTTTAGGATGCTTTGTCAACTCAAGAGTTTTAAGCAATTTTGTAAATTGATTTCTTGCTAAAGCATTCATTTTATTATTGTAAAACTGGTCATTGAGAAGTTAATGTGGTGGTTGGGGAACATGCTTTTGCTTTTTCTTGAAAGTTGGCTTTTGTATTTTGCAAGGTCATGCAAAATATTTTTGCATGACTCATGTTACAACCACTATGATCATCTAGCGAATGGACATGTGAGATTTCAAAATTGTCATCAACTAATTTTGGCTTTGGACAATCGGCTTCAAGCTTATTTCAAAAATTTTGTGGCTTATTCACTTTTCATGTTTCTATGTACATATGATACAAAGGGTGGAAAGACCCTAAACAAAGAGCTTTAACTGTAAGCCATCTATGAATATCAACAAAATTGGACATTGATGTTTGAAAACTCATATGCATTATGTTTATGTTTGGTGATGATGTAGTATGGCCTAGACCAAAACAAATAATTTTTTGATGATTTCTTGGTTTTTATGTCTTCATCCCATTTGAGTACAAGGTCGCTAATTTGATAATCACAAAATGTAGCCTTCTTATCAAACCATTGCTTCATTTTGGTTGAATGTTTTTGAAAATTACTATAGGCCTTTTCTCTGTATTCCTCCAAGAGTAAAATTTGTCCCATTCGAGCCTCTATTGCTCCAATATTTGATAATTCTCCTTGATCTATTAATTTAATTATAGGTAATTCAAGATGTAATGGGAGAATGGCTACTTTTCCATAAATCAAGGAAGGTCTTACTATTTTTTCTACTATTATCCAGTCTTCCCATAATGCTTGATCAAGTAATAGATGCCAACCTATTTTGTTCTCACCAATGGTCCTTTTAATAAATCTAAGAAAATTTTTATTAGTGGATTCGACTAACCCATTTCCCTATGGATAGTAATTCGATGATATTTTTAGGTAAATGCCATATTTATTAGCAAAATTAATGATTTTTCCCCTATAAAGGCAAATCTATTATCAGTTACTAGTATCTAGGATACAAAACCTCATGATTAGCCCTGCTACGAACTCAATTATTGTATCTTGATTGGTTGATTTTATGGTTGCTTCTCCTATCCATCTAGTGAAACAATCAATCATCATTAGAATATACTTGTTCCCTACTAATAAATTTAGATTTATGATCCCATTGCTGAAAATATTCTTCCATTGTAATTGGCTATAGTGGATGCGTAGGATTTTTGTTCCTTCCAACAAACCATTGAATTTTTTTGCAAGCTCTGGCTATCTTAAAAACATCTACAAATATGGTGGGCCAGTAGTACCCAACTCCTAGAATTTCAATGATGGTGGTTTACCCTGAGTAATATCATCTAGATAATCCTGCATGAAATTCTCTTAACACCATTTTGACCTATTTCAATTTTATGCAACTGAGAACTCCATCAAAATTCTTTCTATATAATACTTTTGATAGTAGGATATATTTCAATATCTATAATCTATATCAACATCTTTGTGAAATATTTCAATATTTAGAAATAATTTATTAACTTGTTCACCCAATTAGGTTCATTTGTGTGTTGCTCATTTTTGGAGATTGTCTCAACGCTATCTTCTATACACATATTGTAATTGTGTTTTTGGTGTGGTAGCTAATTGTTGATATAAGACTCTACATTTTAATAGTTTAGTAGGGTGTATCTTGATGTCACACTCTTGTATTTTAGTGATCCATCTAGCTCTTTTTTCTCCTAATTCTCCTTGAAGAATGAAGTTTTTGACATCTGAGTAAACTACATAGACTAAAGTTCTTGTCTAAGACACATAATATCTGAGTTTTTTGTGTGACTTCATGATAGCAAACACATAATTTTCTATAAGTTGTATTTTATTTGATAATCATGTAATATCTAGCTTAAGAAAGATATTTGATGTTCTTCTTGATTATCATATTTATTAGTCAAAATTGTAGTATAGATGTCTTTAGAATTCTACACATAGAATAAAGTCTTTATTAAAGTCTAGGTTGAATAATACTGAGGCCCTTATTATAGCCTTTTTTATCTATTCGAATGCTTTTCTTCTCTTTGGGATCCACTCAAATATTGTGTTCTTATTCAAGAGTTCTATTATTGATTTGACTATTTGCACAAAATCAAAAACAAAATTTTGAACGAAGTTGATCTACCCAAAGAATGATTCTAAAACCTTCTTGTTAAGAGAGAGTGATAAGGCTATAATAGCCTGAGTTCTCTTGAAAGTGAAGTCCATTACACACTAGAAAGTTACTATGGTATTAGACAAACCAAACGATATTATTTGGTATGCGAAGTTCCCCATTTGGTGGTGAATGTTATTTTATGTTGATCTTTATCTTTTACCCATATTTGATTATATCCTAAAAAACCATTGAGGAGTGAAAATATTTTTGCTCTCGCTATGACCTGTAAGATTTGATTGAACTATGGTAGGCAATAATGATATTTTAGTGAAGCTCTATTTAGATTCTAAAAATCAATGTAGATGCATATATCTCCATTCTTATTCCTTATTGGTACTAGGTTGGCCATCCACATGGAATGTTTGATCGGATATATGATTTTAGCATTTAGCATTTTGAGAAGCTATTGTTTCATCATTACTTCTATCTTGGGATTAACTAGCCTTTACTTTTGTGTAAATTGCTTGGAATTAGGTGTTAGCTCTATAGTATGTTGGATAACCCTCTTGTCATAAACCCAAAGATCATCATAGCTCCATGCTATTATGTCTTGATATTGTTTAAATAACATCATAAATTTTTCTTTTTTCTATAGAGAAGTTGATTTTTATATTTAGAATTTTGCCTAGTTCAATCTGAACCTCCTTGTAGGCCTGTTCCTCTATTTTTATCTTTATCTTGTATTTTGGTCATTATTGTCAAACAAGCTTTCTAAGGATATCAGTACTTTTGGGATATGATTGTTTTTAAGTTGAATGGCTTCTTCTTGGTCAACTACCTACAACATATCTTCCTATTTCGATGCGTATATCATCTCTCTTGTAAAGAAATTAATTGAATAAGAGAAACCAACTAGAATATTCAAAAACCTACTAGAATATTTCTTTGTCTACCAACTTAGTTGAATCAATCCATCAGCTCCTTAATCACCCCTAAAAATCCCACCAAATATGGGATCAAGTGATGCAAATATTGAAGATTAACTCTTCTAAGAGAAACCATCTTAAAGGGAATGTGAGTAATTGCAATATGGATAGAATAAAGAATTGGAAACCTCCTCCTAAGGATTTTGGAAAATTCAATACCGATGGAACCTCTAGAGGGAACCCTAGAAAATCTAGTGTGGGAGGAATTGGTAGACTTTTAGATAGCTCCCTGGTTTTTACTTTTGCTAAGTATTTGGGTATTCTATCCAATAATTTTGTTGAGGGGTATGGTATCCTTAGAGGCCTTCAAGAGGTTACTAAGGTTGGATGAGAAAAGGTACTAGTTGAAATGACTCTCAACTCATGATTAATCTTTTGAAGACTCCTAAGAATCATAAGGTTGATTGGAGAATAAAAAGAATTATTGATAAGATTCAGTTAATCCAGATGGGATTTTTGATAGTTGATTACAATCATGTGGTCAGAGATTAGAACAATAGTACTGATGCTTTAGCTAATTGGACTTTGGACAAAGGTGATCTTACTTGCTACGACCACCCTCCTAGATGGTGGGCTTCACAAATAAGGGAAGCTCTTCTTTCTATCATTTCTTTGGATGGCTCCAGTTCTAAAGGTACCTAGTTTCTTCTTGCTTTATTTTTTCTTCTCTTTAGTTCGATCAGGGTATTTTAGTTCCCTAGCTCAAACTAATATTTCTTTTGTTTCCTCTATTGATTATTACCTTAATAGCATTTTGGTCTATAAAGGTCATTGTTGTGTTCTATTTTTTTCTTTTTTATTTTCTATTTATGTGTGTGCTTTTTTTTGTGTTTTTTGTGTAGTTTTTTTTTGTTCTTGTGTTTTTGTTGTTTTGTGTTTTTTGTTGTTGTTCTTGTGTTTTTGATGTTCTTGTGCTTGTGTTTTTGTATGTTTGTGTTAATTGGTGTTTTTGTGTTTTGGTGTGTGAGTGTTTTCTATATTTTTATTTTTCTCTATTGTATGTTGTTGGTTGTTTATTTTATTTTATTTATTATTTTTTAGGTTTTGGTTGTTTTTATTTTTCATGTTTTTGTTGGTTGTGTCTTTGTAGCGTTTTGTTGTTTTTTGTTATGTTTGTGTTTTGTTATGTTGTTCTTGTATTTTTTTGTGTGGTTCATGTTGTATTTTTTTATCTTATTGTGTGTGTGTGTTTTGTTGTGCTTTATCTTTTTGACACACTCAAGGAGCATGTTTTTTATTTTTTAATATTTTTGTGTTTTTGTGTTTGTGTTTGTGTTTGTGTTTTTTGTTGTGTTCCTTGAGTATTTCAAAGGTGGTAGACCAGGTGCAAGCCCTGGGTAATTTTAGTGAAATAGATATCCCTACTTCCTTGGGTCTTACCCAAAAGTAGCATCCCTTCTAGAATATTTTCCACAAAAAAATATATATATTTCTTTGTCTAGGATCGTCGACCTAAAAATTATCTTTACCTTTTTATTTTCACCATAATTGGTAGTAGGTATAAAATTTGCTCCTTGAGAAGCTAATGTGTTAGCTAGATCATTTTGTTCCCTAGGAATGGCTTTTGTGTTTAAAGCTTTAGAAAAGTCCATCAGGTCTCACACCCTATTATGGTATACTTTCAACTAGTGGTGTTTACAACTACATCTTTCAGTTACTTAATTGACCACAAGCTCAGATTCATAGAAGATTAAAGTAATTTAATTCCCATTCTTTTTGCCTACATAAAACCTAGGCACAAGGCTTCATATTTAGCTATGTTTTTAGTGCAACTCCATGTTAACCTATAGGATAATTTTTTGATTCCTTATAAAGGAGATATCAACACCATCCTAGCTCTAGCTCCATTCTTACATTGTAAAGCTTCCAAAGCTTTGTTTTTTAAAGTTTTTTTTTGGTAGGTTAAAATTTTCATTAAAGAGGGCATTTGAAAGGTTCCCTAATGCATTAGTACATTATAATAGGAAAAGGATGCATAAACCACAAAAAGAACATACTTAAGGACCAGACTAAATAGAGGACGGTAAAAAACATTTCAAAAAGAGATAAGAAAAAACCCCAAAAGGGACAGAAACATTAGAATGGAAGCCAATCAGGCAATAACAGGCTCATTAATTTTTTCCTTCTTGGCTTACTTAACCTCATACTTAAGGGTATCCTTGAATATTTCTCTAGCTATCTCCACAACCTCATCCTCCTTAGCATCAGGTTTAGTAGCTACAGTACACTTTGTAGCGGTATCTTCTTTGAAGGTGTCACAAAAGAACAAAATATTAAGGGTGTTCATGTGGTATTTCAACTATGAAATGGCTCCTCCAATAGCAGCCTAGGTGGTTTCCAAGTGAGCGATAGTAGCTGAAGAAGTCTTAATAACATACTTCTATAGAAACTGCTCCACAAGATCATTAGGATTGTCCTCATCAGCTTCCTTCAGCTTCCCTGAACTCTAAAGATCCTTGTTTTTGAGATGTTGAGAGATTCTCATGGGAGTGACCTCCACTTTAGCCCTATTCCTTGCAAATTTAGGTCCTTGATACTTGTCCTCCAACCTCTTACTTTTGGATCCACGAATCGTAGAAGCCAGGGTGGAAGAAGTGTCATCCTTAGTGTTGTCCATCTGCATATCCTGATTCATGAGGTTTCCCTTAGGAAACTTCTCCAACAGAAAGGCATATAGCACCTTAAAGAGGCCTTGATGAGAAGGCCATGCTTCTTCCTTCTTGGAATGAGTTGAAGTGATGGTATAGTCCATTGACAGAAAGAGAAACTCGGGAATATTGAGTGGCTTAGATTCCCTGAAATGATTGATAAATAAAATGTGAAAATTGTAGAGCTGAGAGTTAGGGTCATCCACCGTTATGCACTCCATAATGGATTTCATGACATCCTTCCAGGGAGTAGGAAGATTACTATGAGACATACCCTACTTTATGGTTCTCAATTGTGAATTTGGTTTTAACTGGCTAAGATCAACCTCCCAGTTATGTTTATCCCTTCTCATAGTATGTCCAATAGCTGGTTGCCCAGTGAGTTCTGCCAAGATGCCTACATCCACCTGAAAATCAACTTCATGGATGATAACTATCCCTTTTTCCCATGTGGAATAAAATGCCATGTTGATGTCCTAGTCCATTCCATAAAATATCTTGAGAAAGGGCATAAATCCCCTGTCACTGAGTATAGCTTCCACAATAGTTTCAATGGAAAGACTATCAGGCTCCATGAAGCTCATACTGACGGTACTCCAATCCAAAGAATAGAATTTTTTTGAAGTTTTACAGGGAAAAAGAGGATCAACAGTGGTAATGCAGAGAACATTCACAAAAATACTTATGTAAAGCTAGGGTAAGCTTGGATATTTCTATAATACCTTCACCTTTCCATTCACAAGGTGCCCAAACCTAGGAAAATCCACATGTAGAAAGAAGTGGGCTAGAGGACAACAATAATTGAACAATTTGAGTTTCCAAAAAAAATGATCTCCCAAGAAAATAGAAAGGCATGCCCATAATTGGAATAGTTGAGCAATCAAAAAGTAGGGGTTGTTGAACTTAGAGAAAACACATACCCTACCAGAAACCCAATGTATTGGGAGGTGAAAAGGGATGGGAATGTAAATGGACATAGGAAATAAGAAATTGTTGTAAGGATAAATGTATGGCCATAAACTAGAGAGAGAGAAGAACACATGGAAGAGAAGCCCACTATGATGGAAGAAAATGAAAAAAAAGCCCTATAAAATAGTGTGAAACAAGTCCCAAAAATGAATAAAAGGGAACAAGGTGGTGACGCGAGTATATGGCACAGGGATTAAGAAAGACACAAGGGGAATGTGCAAAAAATAGAATCCATGTTATTACTCAGAAGTTAAAAGTGCCTTGAAAAGACAAATTCCATCATGGACAAGATTAGTGTGATAAAGGTGATCGTGGGAGAATACAAATCACATGAAGCAAAAGGGCCTAGAAATCACCACAATTTCGATTTCATGAGCTTACAATGATGAAAAGTATGCATTTTGATGAATTTGGATTTTATCTAACCTAGCAATTTCATTCACTTCACTTGGAAGGGTATCAATCCAAGTCAGCATCCCAGAGGCAAACACACCAATGTTGGCTAACTTATCTGTGACTTCGTTAGATTCCCTAAAGATGTGTTGAATTATGACTTCATGTTGGAGTAGTATTAGGCTTTGAGCATCCTCAATGAGGCTTCTAACCTTCCATGATGGTGATTTGGAGTTTTTTAGATAATTGATAACATTTAAAGAATCCCCTTCAATGATAAATTTTCTTGGGAATTGTTTGATAAATTGAAGACCCCTCCATAATACTTTAACTTTCGCAATATGGTTTGATTGATCACCTAATGGTTTTGCAAAGGCAAAAATAAAATTTCCATGATGGTCTTGAAGAATTCATCTGGCTCCAAATCTCCTTGGATTTTATTTAGCAGCTCCATCAAATTTGAACTTGACCCAATCTTGAGGAGGAGGATTCCATTTTATGTTCTCTTTGGAAATTTAGGATTTACCTGGATTAGGATTTTCTAAGAAAACTTGAAAGGATTGGAGTAAAGAAGCTTCAAAATGTGGAATAGGAGAAGGATCAAAAGGTGCAACCAGAGCATTCTCTTTGGCATAAAATATTATTTTATTAGTAATAAATTCTACGTCCTTGGTATCTTTAGAAAAATACGCCTGTTACGCTCAAGCCAAATTTGCCACAAATAATGATGAAGACAAAATTTCCAAAAACCTTTGAGACAAGGATTTCTAAAAGGATTGGGCCATTGGGAAAATAAATCAACTAAATACGAAGGAGAGACCCAACTAATATGAAACCTATGGAATAGCTTATTTAGGATGGAATTGGAGAAAGGACAAAAAAGAAAAATGTGGTTTGTAGACTCCCAATAAGAAATACAAATGAAACACCTGTTAGGGAGAGGAATTCCATGTTTGATGAGGTTTTCAATAGTTAGGATTATACCTTGAATATCCACCCAAGAAAAAAAGGATACCTTTGGTGTCAGATATTTTATCCACACTAGAAAGGAATGATAACTTCTTCATGGGTTACGGAGATTTGATAGGCAGATTTAATAGTAAATTCCCCTGATTATGTAGGTTCCCAAATAGGTTGGTCATAAGACATCCCATATGGAATAGAGAAGGTAGATAATAGGGCTTCGATGGACGTGATTTCTACTAATAAATTGGTATTTTGGATCCTTTTCCATCATCTAATACCATTGGAAATGGTTAGGAAGTCCACGAACCTAAATCTGAAGAGAGGATCAGAGAATTCTTTTAATATTCTTAACCCTGGGATTTGTAAAATTGGTTGATTACCTAACCACTTATCCTTCCAAAAATTAATTGATTTCATGTCACCCACCTGCCATATTAATCCCTTTCTTAGGAGTTGTTTCGTGATACTAATGGATCTCCACAAGGTATAGAAAGAAGAAGGAGCCCTATCACAAAAAAATTAGATTCCTGTAGGTATTTTCTTTTGAAAATCTTGACCCATTCTACTTGATCCCCTCAAATTAATCTCCAAGCTTATTTTGCTAGGAGAACCAAGTTTATAAGATTAATTCTTCTGAGTCCAATTCCTCCCTAATATTTTGGCTTACACACTTTATCCCATGCAACTAAGTGAAATCTATTCTTGAATTCGGCTCCTTTCCACAAGAAATATTTTTGAATTTGTTCTATCTTCTGGTAAACCTTAGCTGGTGCTTTAAAAATTGAAAGGAAATAGACAGGTATAATCTGCAAAAAAACCATTGTAAGGATAGCTTTTCCTGCCTAGGATAAAATATTGCCTTTCCAACTAGAAAGCTTCTTCTAAATATTTCTATAACATTGTTACAAAGGTTTTCAAAAGTATTACCCATAAACAAAGGCAATCCCAGATAAGAGGCAGGTAAGGAAGAGATAGCACATCCTAAGATGTTTACTATTTTGAGTTATCTCTTGAGTGGAGTGTTGAGGAAAAAAAGCTTACTTTTTTGGAAGTTTACCTTCTGGTCTATTGCTTCCTCATAAATAAAGAGAATATGTTTTATGACCTTAGCTTCAATCACTGAGGCAAAAGTGGATAATAAAGTATCATCAAAAAATTGGTTTGGGAAGTCACCTTAATTCCAGATATTAAACCTGACTATCTGGCAGCATGAATAGATCTTCCTAATGCTTCAGTAACAATAATAAAAAGGAAAGAGGATCTCCTTGCCTTAAACCTCTGTTGCTTGGAAAATATCCAGTTGGTGAGCCATTAATTAATATAGAAAACCAACCAAAAGAAATGCATCCTCTAATCAAGTCGATCCAATCCTGATGAAAACCAAAGTAAGTTAAAACAGCAAGAAGAAAATTCCAATTCAGTCTATCATAAGATTTATTCATGTCTAAATTTAACATGAAGGAAACATTTTTGGTGAGAGAAGTAGAATGTAGAGCTTCATGGATAGATATGATCCCATCCAAAATGGATCTTCCTTGAACCAAGCTTCCTTGACAATAATAAATAATCAGAGGCATGACATCCCTCATTCTATTGGCTAAGGCCTTAGTCAGGATTTTATAAACAACATTACAAAGGCTTACATGCCTAAAATCATTGAAGGATTTAGCATTAGGACTTTTGGGAATGAGGGCAATGAAGGTGGAGTTGAAACTATGAGGGATAAGTTTATAGTTCTGAACCTCTTTGATCGCTTCACACACATCGGGACCTACAAAATACCAGAAAGCCTAGAAAAAATTGGGAGAAAATCCATCAAAACTAGGGGCTTTGTCAAGTTTCATGGAAAAAAGGGCCTACTTAATTTCTTCGTCAGAAGTACTAGCTATTAACTTGATATTGATGTCTTCTGGAATGGAATGAGGAATAAATTGAAGAAAAAAATCTTTGGCCTCACTAGAATTGTCATCAGGCAGAGGATTTTCAAGCAGCTGCAAAAAATAAGAAATACCTTCAGACCTGATCTCCTTCACATCGAAAGTGACACTTCCATCCTGGCATAGGATTTCTTTGATTCTATTGTTGCTTCTATTCCTCATGGTGGAAATGTGAAAAAATTTAGTGTTGGAATCCCCTTCCTTCAGCCAGATAGCTCAAGAGTTTTACCTCCAAAAGGTTTCCTCGCATTGGAGGATGTTATGATATTATGATAAGAGATGTTTTTCTTCATTCCTTTGCTCAACACTACAACTTTGGCCTTCCAGGATATCATTTTAAATGGAAGCCAGATGATTCTTTTTTATTCTCAAACAAATTTCCAAAAATATCTCTATTCCAAATTTTGAGATTTTCTTTAATCATCTTGAGTTTTTTCCTAAGTCTAAATTATGGGGATTCTTGAAAAACTGTTTGCCACCACTGAATAATTCTATCCCTAAAGTCAATATGTTGCATCCACATGGCTTAGAATTTGAAAGGGATTCTTAAATTCTGAGGGTTTTTAGTATCCTGAAGAATAGGACTATGATCAGACCTGATTTTGAGAAGAGATTGAAGATTGGCATCCCCCCAAATAGTAGGAGCTTCTTGAGAAAAGAGGACTCTATCAAGCTTAACCTGAATTATATGACTGCCACTTCTTCTATTAGTCCATGTAAATTGATTGCCTTTTAAGTTCACATCCATCAAGTTATTAAGGTTAATAAAATCCTGAAAATCATCCATGATCTTTGAAAAGGATCCCACACCACCTCTCTTATGAAAAGGAAGCAGGGGAGTATTAAAATCTCCTGCTAGGACCCATGGAAATTTTGAGAAAGCTTTGTTTTTTGAAGTTATTGGTTTGTAATAGCTAGGAATTTAATTGTTCTAGCTCCATTATACAATATGTGCCAATTTTAGTTTCAATCACGACATTCTAATATTTTATAGAGAATTCATATTTTGTCTATTAATCTTCAAGGATATCTTCCAAAAGGTCTATCTCTTCATTGATCATGTTGATACATTCTTCTTCTATCTTTTCTATATGATATGATGTCAAATTTTTTGGGTAAATTTTAATCCATCTCCCCTTATGTGGGAGTATCATATGGGAATAGTCTAGGTACATATAACCTCCATGTAAATTCATAAGAAATATAAATACCAAAATATGGCTCAAGGTCTACAATCATCACTTCTTATATCACAGTAATCTCTGATTCCCTATACCCAGGTGTTGTAGGTGAGTTGGAGAGGAGAGGGAAATACTCCAAGGGAGGTCCCAAGTTCAAATATCCACCCTACCAAAAAGCTGAATTGGGTATCCAAAATCCAATTGATAATGTTGGTGCGGGAAGGGTTGGGTACGACTCTCGGGTGACTTTGACAGTGTAGAATCCCCTGTTCATGGTCTCTCATACCAAGGTGGCCCCATAAGGGGTTTTTCGCTTAAAAAAAATAAAAAATATCTGATGCCCTATATGGTGTTATAGGAATATATTTGACAACTCCAACTATCTTAACATAATTACCATCTAAATGTAAAAATCTAGGGTAGTAGCGAGTGTATTCCATACCCATAGCTTTACATGCCACTTTAGGCATCACAATAGTCATGGATCTAGAATCAATCATGCAATTATGTATGATCCACCCTTCCATTCTTAAATACATGTAAAATGGTAGTGGCCTATTCTTTTATTTTTGTAGACACGGAAAATTGACCCACTTTAGTTGGAAATCTTCCCTGAGCCCTCTGGGAGACCCCTTGGACTTGCCTAGGGCAAGGACTAGGCTTCTCCACCTTTCTTTTACCTTTTTTCTCTCTCTATGCGAAATCACGCTCGCCCTTGATGAGGCAATATTTTGCATAGGTAAAATCATGGTCGACCTTGATGAGGCACAATTTGCCTTTTTAGGGTTTTGTCTAAGAAAACCCTAATTATTTGGGTTTGGTGTGTTTTATGTCGGCTCTCCTTGGTTTTCCCGCCTGTATCACCTTCAAATCCACTATATAAGGAGGGTTTGAATTCACTTTTCACACACTCACGCTCAACAACATTTGATAATTAATGCTATTATTGGAGATTTTGAGTAGTTTTGTTGTCATTGATGTCAAAAGAATATTGGTTTAATTTCGTCGTCATTAAGGACATCAAGTGGTTTTTCCAAAAGCAAGAAGGTCTTGGAAAGGAATAGGATATAATATTTATTTTTAATATTATATGCCTAAAAAGGGCCCAAAGGATGAATACCCAAGAAAGGAGAAGCAAGTTTAAATTAAATAATAATATTCTATTATTATAATATTTAGGGCCAAATAACAAGGTGAAGAAAAATGAAGTCCAAATTGAAAAGACCCATGAGCTTTTCAAAAGTTTTAATTTAAATTAAAATATTTAATCTTTGATTAAAATTTTAATTTAAATTAATAGTGGAGGCAAAGGTTTTTAAATTTAATATTTAAAAACTAAATTCGAATTTTTAAATTCAAATTTAAATATGAAAATGGGCCGACGTGAGAAGTAAAGAACAATGTGCATATATATAGGAAATAAAATCCATTTCCTAAAGTCGATTTTACACCTTCGAATGCGAGATATAAAATAGAATATTGAGTGATGCATCTACGAAGAAGACGATTTGAATTTCGAAGAGCTTGGAGGGAAACAAGGCAATAAAGGCCGCACAATGATTTGACATCCCATCGACGGTGGTAGCACAGACGACAGTTGGGAGAGTGTTAAGGCTTGCATGGAGGAGATCGCGGTTCGATCCACGCAATCAACGTTTTGCATGAGGAAGAGGCCTACGTTTGACTTGCTTGGAATTTTTGTGAGGTAGATTTTTGGGACAACGTGCACCGTTTGTCTCATGTGGGCACGCAACCCACTTGGTGGCCTAGCTTGGAGCTAGGGTGTTGGGAGTGCAAGGTCACATGGTCGAATTCATCGAAGATAGTTTTTATGGGCAGAATAAATTAAGGTATGCCATTTAATTTTATTCTCCAAGGTGTTGAAAATTAAAAGTGCTTTGAGATTGTCATGAGTGCTAAGTGCTTAGGGGAGTTATAAGGTAAAGAAAAATTAAAATATTTTATTTTGATTTTTGGTGATTGAAACTTGTTTTATAAAGTGTGGAGGTTATAAGGTGTGCAAGGGAAATTGTTAAGTGTTTTGTTATGGTGAAATTATTGAGTTAAATGTTGTGAGTTTGGAGATTATAAGGTGTACAAAAGGATTTGATATTTTGTATGGAAAATCATTTTTGAGAAAATTATTTTGTGGAGATCTTGAGATAGGTTGTGGTAACCTAACCCTAGTATTGGCAAAGAAAATTTGATTGTGGTTAAGACATGTTTTGAAGACATATCTCCATAAAAATAAAAGGTATGGGTACATATTCCTTGTGAGTAAAATATTATTGGATTGGATGTTGTGAATGCTAAGTTGGAGTGAAAAGGATTGTTTGATAAGCATTTTTGAGTTTAGTTTTGAGATATCCAATATTGATTGATGAAGGTTTTTTTGGAATAAAGTTTGATGATAGAAACCTTGTTTGATAAGCATTGTTGGAAATATTGAGTGAGCCTTCATGTGCATGATTAGGGTTTGTGAAAGATCATGAGTATCATTGTTATGTGAGGTTTTTTGATAAGCATTGCTGAAAAAGCTTTCATTGAGTTATTGGTTGAGTGGAGTTGATTGAGCTTAATTGATTGGAAGTGTTGGAGTGATAGTTCAAGTTTTGTGAAACAAATTGTTCTTTATTTCTGGATTGAGTTGAAGAAGAAATTGAAAGTGATTGAGCATTATTGTGAGTGAAACATATTGAGTATATAACAATTATCTATATGTTTCTATGGTAAAAACAAGAGAGAGATTAAAAGTGATTGAGCATTATTGTGAGTGTGAAACATATTGAGTCTCTAACCATTATCTACGTGAAACTTGTTTGTGTCATTGAGTTGATTTGAACAAGCTTTTGTAAAAGCTAGTGATTAGATTTGAGTAAGTCCTAGAGTGGACTTAAGGACAAATTTGTGTGATATTTTATGTGGAAGCTTACAAGCAGATTTGAGGTAAGCTCTAGTGAGGACTTGTTGATCAGATTTGAGACAAGTTCGAGTGAGGACTTGTTGAGTAGTTTTGAGGTAAGTCTTGGTGAAGACTTGTTGAGAAGATTGGACAAGTTCTAGTGAGGACTTGTTGGATAGATTTGAGGTAATTCTTTGAGAAGACTTGTGAGTAGAGTTGATTGATTGATTTGTTCAAACCTTGAGTTAAGGTTTGGGGCAAATCTAGCAGAGTCGATTTGATATTGGGTCAAGCTTTGAGTTAATGCTTGAGGATAGATTTGATACGGAGTTTGGTGCAGATTTGAGGATAGGTTTGTGCTAGACCAGAGATAGATATTGAGAAAATTTGTGCTATACCAAAGGACTATGTTTAGTGTAGATCAAAGACAAATATTGAGAAGATTTATGCTAGAACAAAGGATTGTGTTTAGTCCAAATTGAAGATAGAGATTGAGTAGATTTGTGCTAGACCGAAGGATTATTTTTAGTGTAGATCAGAGACAGAGATTGAGTATATTTGTGCTAGATTGAAGAACTATGTTTAGTGCAGATTAGAGACAGAAATTGAGCGGATTTGTGCTAGAACGAAGGACTATGTTTAGTACATATTTGAGATAGAGCTAAGAGTAAGCTTTGAAGGTGACAAAGCAAAGGATAGTAGTCTATAGTGGATAGAGGTCCATTAGCCAGGGTAGTGAAGATAGGTATTTTGAGTGAGGGCAGGAGTCTTCAATGGAGAGATATCCACAAGCCAGTGTAGTGGAGGCAGTAGTCTTCTAGAGAATCACCATCCAGAGAAGAGAAGGAGTTATCCTATGGATAGAGATCCACAAAATTGATTAGGGGATTGGTGTCTCCTTTGGACAGAGGTCCATAAACATTGTAATAGGGAAAGGATTCCCAAGATATTTATGAAGAAAATTTTAGTGAAATATTTTATCCATGGAGTAGCCCACATTGGGTGAACCACATTAAATTAGTGTCTCTATTGTGTGTGGTGATTTATGCATTGCTTTTATTACTACTATTGATATTGTCATTGATATATTGCATAATATTGTTTGGGAAAGAAAAGTAAAAAGTGATCTTATACTGTTCACCCCCCCTCTCATTATAATATTGTGTCCTTCAACTAATTATTATTATTTATCACAAAGTATTCTTAGTGTTTAGTCTACATCCTTCTTCTTTCACAAGCTAGTTAACTTTAGAGTGTGAAGTTTGATTGGTGTTTTGCTACATTGGATTGCTGATTTTTGTTGCTCGCTTTGGTGGATTTGTGTTGAAGCCCTAAGGAGAGATCAACTATTCAAAGGTATCAACCCTTCTGCTTGCTTTCTCACTATTTTCCAAGTGAATTCACTCTGTTACATGCTTATTTTCATTTACTGCATCTCACATTTATTATTTTTCTTTGATCTGAGATGTTTCATCTCACTTCTACTAAATCACACCCGGCTCTCTATGGGATGCAATTCCACCAGTGCATTATCGTGGTCACATGTTATGAGGTATGATTTTGCTTGAGCTACACCTGGGGGAAAATTTCTATTTCATATTTTATAACTATATTCTAGGTTGCATTTAGGGCATAGTGTCATACTTTGTTCTGTGTTTCTATCTAATTATTCTGGTATGCTTTCATATGTTTAATTTCTTCCAAAGATCAACTTCCACTTCTATTTATCAAAGGTCAGCTAAAAGTACCTAGGGGGCTTGAATACTATGCCTCAAAGCACTACTGTATAGTGGCCTAAGCAGGCCCCCTAACACTAATTATATTTTCCAAGTATTATTTAAATTATCTTGTAGAAACAAGAATTGGTGACATCGCTGGAAAAAGGACAAAAGCAAGGATCAATCATTGGATAAGCTACGTGTTCAAATTAATTTTTATGCTATTTGTTGAGTACTTTCCATTTTTATTATAAAACCCTATAACTGATTTAAAAGAAATATGTTTAATTAATTTCTAGGCATTTGAAGGATAAACAACATATAGTGTGAACTTAGGGTTAATTTTTTTTATGCATATTCTCTTGAACCCTTGCTTAAAGGTTTTCTATATTGAAGCCCTAGGTTTAGAAAGCATTCAAATAAATAATCATATTAGGGTTAGCTCTTGTATTCCTGCGTTCTATTTTTTTGCATTATCCTTTATCTTTTATAGCATAGATCTAGAAAGGCCAAAATTAGGTGATTGTATTGAATCATATACATCAAAAATTCTTGAAAACAAGAGGACTTAGAATAGGATAGTAGGCCTATTAGTAATCTTACTAATAGCCTACAAAAGGTAGTACTTCAAAAACCTCCACAAAGGAATTTTACAAGGCTTAATATGTCTATGGAAGCAGTTTTAAAATAACTTTTAGAAGCCAATGCAATTGAGTTACCTCCTATAAGGCAACCAAATACTACAACTCATTGGTATAATGCAGGTCAACATTGTGCATATCATAGAGTAGAAGGACATTGGAAAAATTCTTATAAAAATTTGAAATGTGTGGTTTAGGATTTGATTGATGCAAGGCATATTGACTTAGGTAATTCTTAAGCATTAAATAATCAAGTTCCTACCCAACAAACTCTAACTACCAATCAAGATATGGAAATATTTAAATATCCATTTCCAAAACACAATCAACAAGCAAAAAATCAAGTGTCTCATCAGCATGAGCCTCCTACCTATGGTAATATGGTTGGCATGGTTGGGGTAACTACAAGAAGGCAATATCGGACTTAGCATCCTCAAAAAGGATAGAATTTTGTATTACAACCCAGTTCAATTTTGAAAAATAGTAAAAAAAAAAATTAGATACAGGGAATCCACCTATTATATTGATATCATAGCCTAAGGTTTCATTTGATCTTCAAAAGTAGTTGGCTAATACTCCAACAAAAATATCAGTTTCAGAGCTCTTGCAAACTTCTCCCAACCATAGAGATGCTTTGATGGAATTTATAAAGCAATAATCAGTTCCCTAAGATATTTCCCCTAATGCTATAGTTGATGTCGTAGGTTCTTTTGGGATACATCACATATCATTATCAGATGATGATAAACCTTCCTCAAAATTACAAGAAGATTCTTCACTTTACATCACTACACTTATTGGGGATACCTTTATTAAACGAATTTTGATTGATAATGGTTTTTCCCTCAATTTGTGCATATATCAATTCTTTCAAAAATTTGTATTAAAAGAGGAATATTTAACAAAGTTTGATATCATTATAAAAGCCTTCAAAAATGAGTCCCAAGAGGCCTGTGGTGTCATATCTCTTTCCCTCAAGGTTGAGCATAAAATATTGGATACTTTGTTTTATGTGGTATATTATCTTGTATATTTTAACCTTCTTCTTGGACGACCTTGGATTTATGCAATGAAGGCCATCCCTTCTACTCTTCATAAATGCCTTAAATTTGAATTTAAAAATGAAATTTTCACCATTCCGGGCAACCCTAGACCATTTGAGTTTTTCTCAAATGTAGAGCGAGCTCGATATGAGTTTAACATGTGTCATATTTCTTCAATGGTTTCTCCGCGTTCCTCATATCAAATATCAAATCAATTTCAAAATTTAAAAATTAGTGAGGAACCCATATCAAATTTCTCATCTTAGAATCATGATAATCAGTTTCTTTGAGAACCTCTTCTGGATCTAGCCAAGCTACCACCATCACCAAGAACCATGGGCTTGCCCCATAATAAAGGTGATGTTGTACACATTGGCACGTGTACCTTTATCTTCACAAGAACTACCTTTGAAGAAAAGATACGTGGTAGCAACCCCTCTCCTATTGAGTGTTCTTTTGCTCATTGTTACCTTTCCAATGATTACCCACTTCCTAAACAAATCTTATCTAGTATGGGATATGTGGGTAAAGGATTGGGTCCACAACATAAGGGCATCCAAGAGCCCTTGGATGTTACGATCTAGTTTGGGAGATGTGGCATAGGTTTTATACCTAGTAAAGACCAACCTTTACCATTTGACAATGATGATCATATTATGACTTATGTTGAATATATGGATTATCAAAATTCAGGAGTGGGTAATGAGGATGATGGTCCCCCTTATTCTTTTGAGATCTTTTTTTGTAATATGATTGATTTTGTATGCTCTAAAAATAGGTCATCTAATTTTTAATAAGATCTTGATTGGTTGTCTTATAATGATTTTTATGTTAAAAAGAATGGTTTTGTTCGTAAATGTATTGATTATCATGTTATGGTTGTCAAAGAAAGAGCCACAAAGAAGCTTCTCTATGATTTTCATCATCGATATGACTTACTTTTTGGGGATTTCTTTGATGAAGTAATTCATGGTACACTTGTTTGTTATCATAAGAAAGGTGACACACTTAGGTTTTGTTTTGAATGCCATCCTATTTATTTAAAGTAACTATATATATATAATAATAAAAACAAATAAAAACTACATCAAATAAATTAATTATCATTTAGCTATGCATTTGCATTTTTGTTGAATCCATTTTATTTTTCATATTGCATTACTACTTGTCATATTTTGTACTGCTTGCCTGACATTTAACACAACCTGCATGCTTGAATGTCATATTTTGCATGATTGCTTGATCATATAGATTTTTGGGGATCTTGCGACAATGGCATATGATGATACCTAGTTAGGTTGTAGCTCACATGCATTGCACTTTCACTAGGATTTTTATGCCTAGTAAGATATCCACCTAGGAATTCTTTTTTAGTCTTCTTTCTTGCTTCTCTTTGTCACTCAAGTTCTATTTTTTTATTGATCTTAGAAGTATTGATGTATCATATTTCTTGGGTCCAAGATGATAGTTTGTCAATATCTTCTTGTCACATCTCTTTTTCTTTCGAATCTTCTTTTTTGTATTTTTTTCTTTGACAAGAAAATATGTGTATTTATTTCATCCTTTGTGTATTTCAAAGTTGTCTTCTTCTTCACATTTCCAAACTCATTAAATGTTTTGTTTCATATCTCAAACCACTATCGGGGATAACACTCACATAATATATATATTTTATCCTTATATTTCACCCCACATGGGATATTTATACATCCTAATAGGTATCCTATAGGATATGATCTCCTATCGGGTTATACTCCCTTTTGACTCAATGGACTCAACACCCCATTATAGGATAAGCTCCTTGGCTATTTTTAGTAGGCCTCGACATACATCTTAGTGGGTAATTTACCCATAGTAGACAACTAGTGAGCAACCACCCATAGTAGGTCAGACTCCAACACTTCATTCTTTATGGAGAGTACTACACCCATAGTGGGTTTAACTCCCCATTTTTGGTTAAATTTATAGTATTGAATCACATTGGTCCATTGTGACATACGCTGATTTAAATATTATGTTTTTGTCTATCCTTATCTATTTCAAATGGTTGAACTTTGGATCTTCTTCTTCTTCTTCTTCATATTTTTCTTCTTCCTTTTCTTTTCTTCTTTTTTGTCTTTTGTTTTCTTTCTTGTTTCTTATGTTTCTTTCTTTCTTCCTTCCTTCCATTTCATCCATGCATGTCATATAGTTTTTTTTTTCATTTCATATAGTCTTGCATTAATATGTATAAATTATAAAGAATAAATAACACTTAACTAAATCACAACACATGCACACACATTCACACAAAACATAAAATAAGCAACTATGTATTACTCAATGAGAAAATAGAGATACAGTAGTGTCTAGTTGGTGTACTATAATCCAGTCCTGGTACACTCAACCAATCCTGAGGGATGCAAACCACATCTCAAAAATACTATTGAGCCAATTCGGGCTATAATATAAAATAATATTTAATCAATAACTTAAAAATTGCATTACAACTTTTAGTAGCTCATGGTATTTATAGGGAATAAAGGATTAGGGAGGAGAAAGGGCAGCAAGGAGGGATAAGGAAGGATAAAGGAGATAAGGGAGGAGGTCGAGGTGAGAGGTGTCGAGGAGGTATAAGGGTAGTTAGGAAGGTAGGTGAGGGTATATAGGGGTTAGGCGAAGGAGAATAGGGAATCGAGAGGAAAGATATTTAGAGGGGCTAGGGAAAAATATAAACCAAAAATAAATTTTCCGACCATTTGAGTGGGTGTTCACACTTAGGCTAGAATAGCTAGTTTTTTCTAGGCATTTTGGTAGAAACCCCATTCACACTTGCAACATTCTCCCCCTTAAAGTTGAGAGGACTGACTAGACAGTCTCTCAGCTTTATAAATTGAGCTTTAGCCATCGCTTTGGTGAAGATGTCTGCGATGTTCTCCAAAGTGCGGAAAAATTGAAGCTCAACAATTTCATTTTCCACCATATCTCGGATGAAGTGGTACTTCATATCAAAATGCTTCGTTCTACTATGGTGGATCGGATTGTATGCCAACTGAATGGCACTGATGTTGTCGCAGTAGACTCTGGTCGGACCACTTTGCTGCTCTCCAATCTCTTCTAACACTTTTCTTAGCCATAGGGCTTGAGTACTAGCATAGGTGATTTTTATATACTCAGCTTCTGTAGAAGACAAGGCTACCACTGTTTGCTTTTTGGAGCTCCATGTTATTAGTCCTGATCCCAGACTAAAACAGTTCCCTGAAGTTGATTTCCTATCATCAATATTACTGTCCCAATCACTATCACTAAAGCCTACAAGCTTAACAATGTTACATTTATGGTATTGGATTCCAAAATCCAATGTACCCTTCACATATCTGAGAATTCTCTTAGCTGATTGCAAATGCAGCTCAGATGGGCTAGCCATAAATCGAGATACAAGAGAAACAACATACTGAATATCAGGTCTGGTGTTGGCGAGAAACATCAAACTCCCAACTATGCTTTTGAAAGTGGTCACGTCAACTTTTGATGCCCCATCATTTTTTCTCAATTGGATCCCATGTCCAACTGGAGTTGCAACTGGTTTGCAATGCTCCATAGCAAAATTTTTGATCATGTCCCGAGCATACTTATGTTGACAGATGAAGATCCCTGAATCTGAATGATGGACTTCCATTCCAAGGAAGTAGTGCATTAAGCCGAGATCCTTCATCTCAAACTGCTTCATCATGGAGCGCTTGAACTCCATATTCACTTTTTCATTACTACCCATAAAAATGAGATCATCCACATACAAGCAAACTATGAGGATGTCGTTACCTTGCTTCAGGTAGTAAAGAGTGGGTTCATTTCTGCTTCTGGTGAACCCAAAATCTTTGAAGTACCCATCAATGCATGAGTACCAAGCTCACGGTGCCTGCTTGAGGCCATAGAGTGCCTTTTTCAGTCTGTAAACAAGGTGTTCCTTACCTTGTTCTTGAAATCCTTGAGGTTGCTCAACATATACTTCCTCTGTCAAGTACCCATTGAGAAAGGCACTTTTCACATCCATGTGTTGGACTTTCCATCCCTTGTGTGCAGCTAAAGCAAGAACTATTTTGATGGTCTCCTGTCGAGCTACAGGAGCAAATGTCTCTTCATAATCAATACCATACTTTTGTGTAAATCCTTTTGCAACCAATCTTGCTTTGTGCCTTTCAATGCTTCCATCAACATTGAATTTGGTCTTGAAGACCCATTTACATCCAACACACTTTTTTCCTTTAGGAAGCTCTACCAACTCCCAAGTATCATTGTTTTTTATAGAGGTTATCTCCTCTTTCATGGCATCTTGCCATATCTTTGGAGTACAAGCCTTCTCATAACTAGAAGGTTCAAGTTGTGCACTAGTTAACAAGGCATAGTTAACTACATCTCCTCGAGGTTCTTGGGAGTCATCATCTCCATACAAATGCATATTTTCAAGTCTTTGCAAAACTGAACCCATTTCACTTGCTTGACTTCTAGTATATCGTCTTTGAAAATTTGTATCCAACATCTGATAAGATGGATGATGTTGGAGAGTTCTCTTACCTCTAGATGGAGAATCAATATCCATTGGTGAGGAACTAATTGACCTTTGTGGAGAAGGACTTGGTGATGATGATGATGAACTGGAAGTCGAATGTCGGCTTGGGCTTGGAGGAGACTTCTTGCTTTTCTATGATGCCTGTTGAATTTGTGAAGGACCTGCATCATGAGATTCAACATCACTATAAATTTTGGGATTTCCCCATTCTCCCCCTTCATAAAAAATCACATCCCTAGAAAGTATTATTTTTTGAGTCCTAGGATTGTAGAGTCTGTAAGCTTTTGTGTTCTCACAATACCCTACAAAAATGCATGCTTGACTCTTAGGATCGAGCTTCTTCCTCTGTTCATCAGGAATGTGTGAGTAAGCCAATGAACCAAACACTCTGAAATGCTTGACATTCGGTTTCTTACCATACCATGCTTGATAAGGAGTTTTCCCTTTCAAACTTGAAGTAGGACTCCTATTCAAAATATACACACTAGTCCTGGCTGCATCTGCCCAATACATATTGCTCAAATGCTTCATCTGAAGCATAGATCTTGCCATCTCTACAATGGTGTGGTTCTTTCTTTCAGCCACACCATTCTGCTATGGAGTATAGGTAGTAGTGAACTGCCTCTTTATTCCATGTTTTTTACAAAAATTCAAAAAATCATTAGAGGAGTATTCTCCTCCTTTATCTGATCTGAGACACTTAACAAAATATCCACTCTCATTTTCAACTCTTGCCTTAAAATATATGAAGCAATCAAATGCCTCATCTTTATGCTTCAAAAAATATATCCAGCACATTCTTGAAAAATCATCAATGAAAAGAAGAAAGTAAGAGTTGTTACCAATGCTCTTGGTCTGCATCGGACCACAGATGTCCGAATGCACTAGCTAGAGTGGATAACTGGCCCACCATGCTTGTCCATGAGGAAATTTGGTTCTAGCGTGCTTGCCCAAGGCACACCCTTCATAGACTTCCTTATTATCCTGAACTTTAGGAAGTCCGGTCACCATCGATTGAGAAGTTAACAACTTCAAACTGGCTGAATTCAAATGACCGTATCTCAAGTGCCACAACACACTTGGGTTTGCAATAGCAACATTTACTAACTGATCTCCTCCTGGTTGGCCAAAATTTAGAGGAAATAACCTGTTTCTTGTCATTGGCACTTGAGTAATGACTCTATCACTATTACTCTTATCAAAAATGGTACATTTACCCTCATCAAATAGCAACTTATAGTTATTTTCTAACATTTGACCAACACTTAAAATATTGTGTTGGAGATGAGGTGTGTAATAGATATCACTTACTTGTTTCATGCCTTCTTTTGTTGGAACCTCCATGGCTCCAATGCCTTCAACCGCCAATGACTTGTCATCTCCCAATTTGATGTTGGATTTGTAAGAAGAATCCAGAGTAGCAAAGAGTTCTTCTTTGCCACTCATATGATTTGAACACCCAGTGTCCAAGATCCAGGTGTCATTCAGGTTCTGATCTGACTTGCCATATGAGAGAAAGAGATTTGAGGTCCCTTCCTCTTCTCCAAAATTGCCATACTGACTGCTCTGGCTGCTGCTCCCTTGTGAATATTTTGACCAATAGTCACGAGCAAAATGGCCAAGTTTACCACAATTGTAGCAAGCTTGTTTTGACTTGTCACTCCCTTTTCCTCGTCCTGGATTCTTCCCTCTATTCTGTTGTCCACCTCTATTCTGACCTCCACCTCTGTTTGAAGATCCTCCTCTGTTAGGAGTTCCACCTCGTGGACTATTCTTACCTCTACCTCTGTGCTGACCTCTGCCACGACCTCTGCCTTGTCCTTTTCCTTCTTGTGAAGCGAAGGCTTTGTCATCGCCTCTATGGCTAGTGGAAGGAGATTCCTACAATCTCTCTTCATGTGAAAGAAGAGAACCAATTAGTGCATCAAAGGAAAGTGCAGTCAAATATTTTGACTCTTCAATAATGATTGCTACATGATTCCACTTAGGAAGAAGTGTTCGCAACACTTTCTTCACCACAACCTCTGGTTTAACTTCTTCACCTAGAGTGACCATTTTATCTACTACGGATTTGACTCGCACGCAGTAGTCTCCTACTTTCTCATTCTCCTGCATTCTGAGATTTTCAAAATCTCTTTTCAGAGTTTGAAGCCTGACTTGCTTCACTTGATCACTCCCTTGAAAACTTTCCTTTAAAGCCTTCCAAGCATCTTGAGCTGTTATACAGGATGCTATTCTAGGAAATATGCTTTTATCTAGGGTTTCTTGTAAATGATATAGGGCAATTTTTTTTTTTTTTGGGCTTCTTTCTTGGTTTTTCTATCAGCAGCACTTAAGGTAGACCAGTCAGTAGGAGAGGGTTTTGTGTAACCCTCTTCAACTATTTCCCATAAACCTTTACCAATCAACATAGTTTTCATCTTTATTGACCAGTATTCATAATCACTACCATTAAATTCAGGAATTGGGAGATTTGAATTTGAAGCCATTTCTACTACTTGAAAGCAAACTTTGATTTGACTAAAAATAGGAAGTACAAAGCAATTACGAGTTCAAATCAAATCTAGATTTCTTAACTCTCTCATTGATTTCTTCTTCTTCTTCTTGTGGATTTCCCAGTACTGGAGGCCCAAAATTATCTGCAATGGAATCTTCGTCATCACTGATGACAACAATTTCAGGAGTTGCCGCTGGCTCGGCCTGTGCTGGCTCAGGTTCCGCTGGCTTAGGCTTTGGAGAGCGTGGGGTATAACTCTCACTGGATTGTTCCTCAGGTTCAAATGCCACTGAATCGGACTCCTCCACTCATTGTCCGAAAATATTGTCTTCTGAGTCAGCCTCGTAACCAGAATTTGGATTCCTTTGGTGGGCTATAACAACATTCTACAACTGACTGAACACAATGTGCAATCCATTTCTCCGAACTCGTTCATCAAATGATTCGGTAGTCTCTCTTCTCAGGAGAGAGCACAAAGCATGGTAACACCCGGTAGATCTGATCATCTACTCATCAAGACAACAAAAAACTCCAGTTGAGGTTAAAAGTTTGTAAAAGGTTTAAAATCCCCTTGGGTGTTAGGTTCACAATATGAGGTACACCATTTTGCCTCTAAGGTTCAAAGCCCTCTTTTTTTTAAAAGTTCTCAAAAAATTATTAAAGTATTTTATTAGTAAATTTAATAATTAAAACAAAATTGCTTTTTCTTTTAACAAAAAACAAAATAATTAAAATAAAAGCAATTTAATAGTAATTATTAAATAAACTATAAATACTTTAATTAAATTTTAATAAACTAAAAAAAAAACTTTCAATAAAAAAATGAACCTTTTATAACCGCCTCATGAGTTCGAACTCGCGACCTCCGGCGCCTCAACGGAGACTATCTACCAATGCGCCCGTAGCTCCTTTGGATATCAACAAGGCACACCTCATACCCATTATCTTCTGACGTCCGACGCAAAGAAAACAAAAAAAAATATCTCCCTTGCCACCGTCGGGTTTTGAACCCGAGACCTCCTGTCCACTACTCGAGCGTCTTCGCCAAGCAAGCTACGCCCACCGACGCGATATGAAAGGCAAACATGTTAGTATTAAAGGTGTCGCGCGACCATTTGTTTTTAAAAAAAATGATTTATCCCACATCTGTTGGGATAAGGATTGTGGGAGGTTATAATAACGCAAATGTGCGAATTATTATTTGATTGCCCTTGGGCAATCGTTCCCCATCCAAAATTTTGCCTCAACACTCCAGCAACCAACTGCACACGGACACCTCAGCTCATTTGCCAACTCATACGCCATGCCAAATGCCATGGCAGTCTCGTACTACACGCCCATGTCAGCTCGTCTGCTCGTCACTCTTCGCCACGTGCCATGTGTCGCCCTATTGGCGGCCACATCACCTACAATCGTTGCTTCCTCAATATGTCATGTATCAGTCTACTCGTACCTCAGCCTCAAACTTCATGCCTAGTTATGAACTCAGCCAACACCTACCTTGAACTATGTGTCACCTCGAGATTTGTGCCCAACTGCCACCTCAACTAGCACATGCCTCGAGATTCGTGCCCCTGGGCTTGACTCTCGTGCCCTCCATGCTTGTGCCTCAAAAATTGCACTCGGTTATGATACCAGTGAGCCAATTCAGGCTATAATATAAAATAATATTTAATCAATAACTTAAAAATTGCATTACAACTTTCAGTAGCTCATGGTATTTATAGGGAATAAAGGATTAGGGAGGAGAAAGGATGGCAAGGAGGGATAAGGGAGGATAAAGGAGATAAGGGAGGAGGTGGAGGTGAGAGGTGTTGAGGAGGTATAAGGGTAGTTAGGAAGGTAGGTGAGGGTATATAGGGGTTAGGCGAGGGAGAATAGGGAATCGAGAGGAAATATATTTAGAGGGGCTAGGGAAAAATATAAACCAAAAAAAAATTGCCGACCATTTGAGTGGGTGTTCACACTTAGGCTAGAATAGCTAGTTTTTTCTAGGCCTTTTGATAGAAACCCCATTCACACTTGCAACAAGTATGTCACCCTAATTCCTAATCCTGGCTCTGAGAGCCTATATCCTTTGCTTCACCCGGAGGAGAAGGTGGTCAAGACAACCACATACCCATAGATGGTAAAGCTGAGATTATTCATGATCAAGATCATGACCCACTAGTTGACTAGAAGGATGGAGGAAGCATTGCTCTCTACCCCGTTGGTACCACCTGGTAGTACATGGTCTCATAAAATGTTGCCCACTGAATGGTCACCTCCAGCCTCACCCCTACCCTCTGTAGTTCAACCTATAGAATGTGGATCCCGTTGCTGGCCTAGATGCTCTTGATGATAGCCATTCCCTCTACCTGAGCTCTCTAGTTCTTTGTGTTTAGATGGCTTACCTCCCCTTATATATGATCGACCTATACTTGATATGCATCCATATCCATATCTACGGTACTCAACAAGCTCCATAATCCCTTGATCCTCTTAGACCTATCCTCCTAGAGTAGGTCCACCTGTCTCTATAGAGGCACCACCTATGCTCATAGCACCTTTGTCTCCTCCCTCAGATCCCCTCATCCTGATGCCTAGCCTTGATCAGCTACTATTGATATGGAGGTCTCTTTTGATCCTCTACCCAGTATTACCCTAGCCTCTATGGGGGAAAATCTAGATGCCCCTACCTCGTTGGTCCCTACAGTGATGGTATCCTCCATCACCAGCTCAATCCAAACCTGAGTCTATATCGAGCTACATGACCCTACTACGACCTCTCTATGGACCTATGAGTTACCTCTCAAAAATCTCATTTCATGCTCGGGTCCATCACCTAGCACCTCATCTCAAATATCTAAACAATTTCAAAATATAAAAATGAGTGAGGAACCCATCTCAAATTTATCATCTCAGGATCATGATAATCAGTTTCTTCGAGAACCTCTTATGGATCTAGCCAAGATACCACCATCACCAATAACCATTGGCTTACCCCATAATAAAGGTGATGTTGTACACATTGGCACATGTACCTTTATCTTTGTAGGAACTACCTTCGAAGAAAAGATACGTGGTAGAAACCCCTCTCCTATTGAGCGCTCTTTTGCTCATTGTTACCTTTCCAATGATTACCAACTTCCTAAATAGATCCTGTCTAGTATGGGATATTTAGGTAACGTTTTGGGGCTACAACAGAAGGGTATCCAAGATCCCTTGGATGTCGAGACCTATCCTGGGAGATGTGGCATAGGTTTTATACCTAGTAAAGACTAACCTTTAACATTTGACAATGATGATCATCTTATGACTTATGTTAAATATATGGATCATCAAAAGTCAAGAGTGGGTAATGAGGATGATGGTCCCCCTTATTATTTTGAGATATTGTTTTGTAATATGATTGATTATGTATGCTCTAAAAATAGACCTTCTATTTTAAAAGATCTTGATTAGTTATCTTATAATGATCTTTATGTTAAAAAAATGGTTTTGTTCACAAATGTATTGATTATCGTGCTGTGGTTATTAGAGAAAGATCCATGAAGGAGCTTCTCTATGACTTTCATCATCGAGATGACTTACTTTTTTGGGAATTATTTGATGAAGTAGTTCATGGTACACTTGTTTCTTATCCTAAGAAAGGCGACACACTTAGGTTTTGTGTTGACTGCCATATTGTTTCTTTAAAGTAGCTAAATATATATATATAATAATAATAAAAATAAAAAATAAAAACTACATCAAATCTATTAATTGTCATTTAGCTATGCATTTGCATTTTCATTGCATCCATCTGATTTTTCATACTGCATTATTGATTTTCATATTTTGCACTGCTTGTTTGACATTTATCACAACATGCATGCTTGAATGTCACATTTTGCATGATTGCTTGTTCATGAATGCTTGATCATATAGATTTTTTGGGATCTTGCAAAAATGGCATATGATGATACCTAGTTAGGTTGTAGCTCACATGCATTGCACTTTCACTAGGATTTTGATGCCTAGTGAGATCTCCACCTAGGGATTTTTTTTCAGTCTTCTTTATTGCTTCTCTTTATCACTCAAGTTCTATTTTTTTATTGATCTTAGAAGTATTTATGTATCATATTTCTTGGATCCAGGATGACAGTTTGTCAATATTTTCTTGTCACCTCTCTTTTGCTTTCAAATCTTCTTCTTTGTATTTTTTTCTTTGATAAGAAAATATGCGTATTTATTTCATCCTTAGTGTTTTTCAAATTTGTCTTCTTCTTCACCTTTCCACACTCATTGAATATTGTTTTTCATCTCTCAAACCCCTATCGGGGGTAGCACTCACATAATATATATATTTTATCCTTATATTTCACTCCACATGGTATATTCATACATCCTAGCATGTATCCTATCAGATATGATCTCCTATCAGGTTATACTCCCTTTTGACTCAACAGGCTTAACACCCCATTATAGGATAAGATCCTTGGCCATTTTTATTAGGCCTTGGAATACATCCTAGTAGGTAATTTTCTTGTAGCATTCAACTAGATAGCAACCACCCATAGTGGTTAGACTCCAACACTTCATTATTTATGGTGAGTACTACACCCATAGTGGGTTTAACTCCCCATTTTTGTTCGATTCGTAGTATTTAATCACATTGGTCCATTGTGAACTACGCTAATTTAAATACTATGTTTTTGTCTATCCTTATCTATTTCAAATGGTTGACCTTTGGATCTTCTTCTTCTTCTTCTTCATCATCTTTTTCTTCTTCCTATTCTTTTCTTCTTCTTATTTTTCTCTTGGTTTCTTTCTTGTTTCTTATGTTTCTTTCTTTCTTCCTTCTATTTTATACATGCATGTCATATAGTTTGTTTTGCATTTCATATAGTCTTGCATTAAGATGCATAAAATATTAAACATAAAGAACACTTAATTAAATCATAACACATGCACACACATTCACACAAAACATAAAAAAAACTATGTATTACTCGATGAAAAAAGAGAGATACAACCGTGTCTGGTTGGTGTACCAAAGTACAATCATGGTACAGTCAACCAATCCCTAGGGATGCATGCCACATATCAAAACTATTAAGTCACCCCAATTCCTAGACCTGGATTTAAGAGCCTATCTCCTTTGCTTTACCTAGAGGAGAAGGTGGTCCATGCAACCGCATACCCATGGATGGTGAAGCTGAGACTATTCGTGATCGATACCATGACCTAATAGTTGACTTGAGGGATGGAGGAAGCATCGTCCTTTGCCCCATTGGTACCACTTGGTAGTACATGATCTCATAAAAGGTAGCCCACTAAATGACCACCTCCAGCCTCTCCCCTACCCTCTATAGTTCGTCCTGTATAAGGTGGATCTTATCGTTGGTATGGCTGCTCTCGATGATAGCCATCCCCTCTGCCCGAGCTCTCTAGTGCTCTATGTATAGATGGCTCACCTCTCCTTAGAGATGACCGACCTCTACTCGAGACACATCCCTATCCATATCTATAGTACTCAATGAGCTTCATAGTTCCTTGATCCTCTTTGAACTATCCTCTTGGAGAAGGTCCACCTGTCTCTATGGAGTCACCACCTGTGCTCATAGTGCCTCTATCTCCTTCCTTATATTCCCTCATTTTAATATCTGGCCTCAATCAACTACTACTAATGTGAAGGTCTCTTTCGATCCTCTTCCTAGTAGTACCCCAACCTTTATGGGGGCAACTCTAGGTACCCCTAGTTCCCTAGTCCTTGTACTGCTGGCATCCTTAATCACCAGCTCAATCCGAATCCAATCCTATCTCTATCCTGGATCTACATGACCATGTTTCACCCTCTTTGTGGCCTTGTGATCTACCTCTCAAAAATTTCACTACATGCCTGGATCCATCACCTGGCACCTCATCTCAAATATTAGAACAATTTAAAAATGAGTGAGGAATCCATCTCAAATTTATCGTCTAAGGATCATGATAATCAGTTTCTTTGAGAATCTCTTATGGATCTACCAAGCTACCACCATCACCAAGAACCATGGGATTACCCCATAAGAAAGGTGATGTTGTGCGCATTGGCACGTGTACCTTTATCTTCATAGGAACTACCTTCTAAGAAAAGATACATGGTAGCAACCCCTTTCCTATTCAAAATTCTTTTGCTAATTGTTACCTTTCCAATGATTGCTCACTTCCTAAATAGATCCTATCTAGTATGGGATATGTGGGTAAAGGTTTGGGGCCACAATAGAAGGGCATCCAAGAGCCCTTAGATGTTGAGATCTGGCTTTGGAGATGTGGCATAGGTTTTATACCTAGTAAATAACAACCTTTACCATTAGAAAATTAGGATCATATTATGACTTATGTTGAATATATGGATTATTAGAAGTTAGGAGTGGGTAATGAGGATGACGGTCCCCTTTATTCTTCTGAGCTATTTTTTATAATATGATGGATTATGTATGCTCTAAAAATAGGCCTTCTATTTTAAAAGAAGATCTTGATTGGTTGTCTTATGATGATATTTATGTTAAAAATAATGGTTTTGTTTGCAAATGTATTGATTATCGTGCTATGGCTATTAGAGAAAGTTACACGAAGGAGATTCTCTATGAATTTCATCATCGAGATGACTTACTTTTTAGGGATTTCTTTTATGAAGTAGTTCATGGTACACTTGTTTCTTATCCTAATAAATGCAGTAACTTAGGTTTTATGTCGACTGCCATCCTGTTTCTTTAAAGTAACTATATATATATAAATAATAATAAAAAAAAACTACATCAAATCAATTAATTATCATTTAGCTATGCATTTGCATTTTCGTTGCTTCCATTTGATTTTTCATACTACATTACTGCTTATCATCTTTTATACTGCTTGCCTGACATTTAACACAACCTGCATGCTTGAATGTCATATTTTGCATGATTTCTTTTTCATGAATGCTTGATCATATATATTTTTGGAAATATTGTGACAATGGCATTTGATGATACCTAGTTAGGTTGTAGCTCACATGCATTGCACTTTCACTAGGATTCTGATGCCTAGTAAGATCTCTACCTAGGGATTCTTTTTCAGTCTTCTTTCTTGCTTCTCTTTGTCGCTCAAGTTCTATTTTTTATTGATCTTATAAGTATTTATTTATCATATTTCTTGGGTCTAGGATGATAGTTTGTTAATATTTTCTTGTCACCTCTCTTTTGCTTCTGAATATTATTCTTTGTCTTTTTGCTTTGACAAGAAAATATGTGTATTTATTTCATCCTTTGTGTTTTTCAAAGTTGTCTTCTTCTTCACCTTTCCACACTCATTGAATTTTGTGTTTCATCTCTCAAACCCCTATCGAGGGTAGCACTCATCTAATATATATATATATATATATATATATATATAATCCTTATATTTCACACCACATGGGATATTTCAAATATTGAATACTTTGTTTTATGTGGTACATTGTCATGCATCTTTTAACCTTCTTCTTGGACGACCTTGGATTCATGCAATGAAGGCCGTCCCTTCTACTCTTCATAAATACCTTAAGTTTGAATTTAAAAACCAAGTTGTCACTATTTCAAGCAAACCATGACCATTTAAGTTTTGCTCAAATGTAGAGCAAGCTCGATTTGAGTTTAACTTGTGTCCTATTTCTTCAATGGTTTCTCCACGTTCCTCATCTCAAATATCATAACAATTTCAAAATTTAAAAATGAGTGAGGAACACATCTCAAATTTCTCATCTCAAAATCATGATAACCAGTTTCTTCAAGAACATATTCTGGATCTAGCCAAGCTACCACCATCACCAAGAATCATAGGCTTACCCCATAAGAAAGGTGATGTTGTACACACTGGCATGTGTACCTTTATCTTTGCAAGAAGTACCTTCAAATAAAATATACGTGGTAGCAATCCCTCTTCTATTGAGCATTCTTTTGCTCATTGTTACCTTTCCAATGATTACCCACTTCCTAAACAAATCCTGTCTAGTATGGGATATGTGGGTAAAGGTTTGGGGCCACAACAGAAGGGCATCCAAGAGCCCTTAGATGTTGATATCTAGCCTAGGATATGTGGCATAGGTTTTATACCTAGTAAAGACCAACCTTTACCATTTGACAATGATGACCATCGTATGAATTATGCTGAATATATGGATTATCAAAAGTTAGGAGTGGATAGTGAGGATGATGGTATCCCTTATTATTTTAAGATATTGTTTTGTAATATGATTGATTATGTATGCTCTAAAAATAGACCTTCTATTTTAAAAGATCCTGATTGTTTGTCTTATAATGATATTTATGTTAAAAAGAATGGTTTTGTTCATAAATGTATCGATTATCATGTTATGGTTGTTAGAGAAAGAGCCACAAATGAGCTTCTCTATGATTTTTATCATCGATATGACTTACTTTTTGGGGATTTCTTTGATGAAGTAGTTCATGGTACACTTGTTTCTTATCCTAAGAAAGGCGACACACTTAGGTTTTGTGTCGATTGCCATCCAATTTCTTTAAAGTAACTATATATATATATATATAAATAATAATAAAAACAAATAAAAACTACATCAAATCAATTAATTATCATTTAGCTATGCATTTACATTTTTGTTGCATCCATTTGATTGTTCATACGACATTACTGCTTGTCATCTTTTGCACTACTTGCCTGAAATTTAACACAACCTGCATGCTTGAATATCATATTTTGCATGATTGCTTGTTCATGAATGCTTGATCATATATATTTTTTGGGATCTTGTGAGAATGGGATATGATGATACCTAGTTAGGTTGTAGCTCACATGCATTGCACTTTCACTAGGATTCTGATGCCTAATAAGATATCCACCTAGTAATTATTTTTCATTCTTCTTTCTTACTTCTCTTTGTCGCTCAAATTCTATTTTTTTATTGATCCTAGAAGTGTTGATGTATCATATTTCTTGGATCCAAGATGATAGCTTGTCAATATTTTCTTGTCACCTCTCTTTTGCTTACGAATCTTCTTCTTTTTCTTTTTTTCTTTGACAAGAAAATATGTGTATTTATTTCATCCTTTGTGTTTTTCAAAGTTGTCTTCTTCTTCACCTTTCCACACTCTTTGAATGTTGTATTTCATCTATAAAACCCCTTTCGGGGGTAGCACTAGCATAATATATATTTTATCCTTATATTTCACCCCACATGGGATATTTATACATCCTAGTGTGTATCCTATCGGATATGATCTCCTATCAGGTTATACTCCCTTTTGACTCAGTGGGCTCAACACCCCATCATAGGATAAGCTCCTTAGCCATTTTTAGTAGACCTCGACATACATCCTAATGGGTAATTACTCCATAGTAGTCAACTAGCGAGCAACCATCCATAGCGGGTCAAACTCCAACACTTCATTCTTTATGGTGAGTACTACACCCATAGTGGGTTTAATTCCCAATTTTTGGTTCGATTCGTAGTATTTAATCACATTGGTCCATTGTGATCTACGCTAATTTAAGTACTATATTTTTGCCTATCCTTTGTTTCAAATGGTTGACCTTTGGATTTTCTTCTTCTTCATTTTTTTCTTCTTCCTGTTCTTTTCTTCTTCTTTTTCTCTTCTTTTCTTTCTTGTTTCTTATGTTTCTTTCTTTCTTTATTCCTTCCATTTCATCCATGCATGTCATATAGTTTTTTTTGCATTTCATATAGTCTTGCATTAAGATGCATAAAATATAAAATATAAATAACACTTAATTAAATCATAACACATGCACACACATTCACACAAAACATAAAATAAGCAGTATTACTCGATGAAAAAAGAGAGATAAAATAGTGTCTAGTTGGTATACCATTATCCAGTCCTGATACACTCAAAAAATTTAAAGGTATGCATACCACATATCAAAACTATTATGTCACCCTAATCCTTGGACCTAGCTTTGAGAACCTATATCCTTTGCTTCACCCAGAGGAAAAGTTGGTCAAGGCAACCGTATACCCACGGATGGTAAAGCTGAGACTATTTGTGATTGAGATTGTGACCTACTAGATGACTAGAGGGATGGAGGAAGCATTGCTCTCTGCCCCACCAGTACCACCTAGTAGTACATGGTCTCATAAAATGTAACCCATTGAATGGCCACCTCCAACCTCTCCCCTGCATTCTGTAGTTTATCCTATAGAAGGTAGATCTCATCGCTGGCCTGGATGCTCTTGATGACAGCCATCCCCTCTACCTAAGCCCTTTGTTGCTCTGTGTCCATATGGCTCATATCCCCTCAAATATGATTGACCTCTACTCAAGTTGCATCCCTATCCATCTCTATGATATTCAACAAGCTCCATAATCCCTTGATCATCTTGGACCTATCCTCTTGGAGAAGGTTCACCTATCTCTATAAAGTCACCACCTATGCTCATAGAATCTCTATCTCCTCCCTTAGATCCCATAATCTTGAGGTCTAGTCTTGATCGACTACTACTAATGTGGAGGTCAATTTTTATCCTCTGCCCAATATTACCCTAGCCTCTGTGGGGGTAACTCTAGATGCCCCTACCTCCTTGGTCCCTATAGTGTTGGCATCCTCCATCACTAGTTGAATCTAAACCTGAGCCTATATCTATCTTAGAGCTGCACGACCCTGTTTTGCCCTCTCTATGGCCCTACTATATGCCTCTCAAAAAGCTTACTGCATGCCCGGGTCCATCACCTAGCACCTCATATCAAATATCAAAATAATTTCAAAATTTAAAATTGAGTGAGGAGCCCATCTCAAATTTCTCATCTTAGGATCATGATAATCAGTTTCTTCGAGAATATCTTATGAATATAGCCAAGCTAACACCATCACCAAGAACCATAGGCTTACCCCATAAGAAAGGTTATGTTGTACACATTATTACATGTACCTTTATCTTCGCAGAAATTACCTTCAAAGAAAATATACGTGGTAGCAACCCCTATCCTATTGAGCATTCTTTTGCTCATTGTTACCTTTCCAATGATTATCCACTTCCTAAATAGACCTTGTCTAGTATGGGATATGTGGGTAAAGTTTTGAGGCCACAAAATAAGGGCATCCAAGATACCTTGGATGTTGAGATCTGTCCTAGGATATGTGGCATAGGTTTTATACCTAATAAATACCAACATTTACCATTTGACAATGATGATCATTTTATGACTTATGCTGAATATATGGATTATCAGAATTCAGGAGTGGGTAATGAGGATTATGGTCCCCCTTATTCTTCTAAGATATTGTTTTGTAATATGATTTATTTTTTATGCTCTAAAAATAGGCCTTCTATTTTAAAATAAGATCCTAATTGGTTATCTTATAATGATATTTATGTTAAAAATAATGGTTTTATTCGCAAATGTATTGATTATCGCACTAGGGCTATTAGAGAAAGAGCCACAAAGGATCTTCTCTATGAATTTCATCATCAATATGACTTACTTTTTGGGGATTTATTTGATGAAGTAGTTCATGGTACACTTGTTTCTTATCCTAAGAAAGGTAGCACACTTAGGTTTTGTGTCGACTACCATCATGTTTCTTTAAAGTAACTAAATATATATATATATATATATATATATATATATATATATATAATAAAAACTACATCAAATCAATTAATTATCATTTAGCTATGCATTTGCATTTTTATTGCATCCATTTGATTATTCATACTGCATTACTGCTTATCATCTTTTGCACTGCTTTCCTGACATTTAATACAACCTGCATGCTTGAATGTCATATTTTGCATGATTTCTTGTTCGTGAATGCTTGATCATATAGATTTTTTGGGATCTTGCGACAATGGCATATGATGATACCTAGTTAGTTTGTAGCTCACATGCATTGCACTTTCAGTAGGATTCTGATGCCTAATAAGATATCCACCTAGTAATTATTTTTTAGTCTTCTTTCTTACTTCTCTTTGTCGCTCACATTCTATTTTTTTATTGATCCTAGAAGTATTGATGTATCATATTTCTTGGATCCAAGATGATAGCTTGTCAATATTTTCTTGTCACCTCTCTTTTGCTTCCGAATCTTCTTCTTTGTCTTTTTTTCTTTGACAAGAAAATATGTGTATTTATTTCATCCTTTGTGTTTTTCAAAGTTGTCTTCTTCTTCACCTTTCCACACTCATTGAATGTTGTGTTTCATCTCTCAAACCCCTATCGGGGGTAGCACTCACCTAATATATATATATATATATATATATATATATATATATATATATATATATTATCCTTATATTTCACCCCACATGGGATATTTATACATCCTAGCATGTATCCTATCGGATATTATCTCCTATTCGGTTATACTCCTTTTGACTCAACGAGCTCAACACCCTGTTATAGGATAAGCTCCTTGGCCATTTTTAGTAGGCCTCAACATACATCCTAGCGGGTAATTGCCCCATAGTATTCAACTAGTGAGCAACCACCCATAGTGGGTCAAACTCCAACACTTCATTCTTTATGGTGAGTACTACACCCATAGTGGGTTTAACTCCCCATTTTTGGTACAATTCATAGTATTTAATCACATTGGTCCATTGTGACCTACGCTGATTTAAATACTATGTTTTGCCTATCCTTCTCTATTTTAGATGGTTGACCTTTGGATCTTCTTATTCTTCTTCATATTTTTCTTCTTCCTATTCTTTTCTTCTTTTTTTCTCTTGTTTCGTATGTTTCTTTATTTTTTCCTTACTTCCATTTCATCCATGCATATCATATAGTTTTTTTTGCATTTCATATAGTCTTGCATTAGGATGCATAAAGTATAAAACATAAATAACACTTAATCAAGTCACAAAACATGCATAGACATTCACATAAAACATAAAAAATATAGTTATGTATTACTCGATGAGAAAAGAGAGATACAATAGTGTCTGGTTGGTGTACCATAGTCCAGTCCTGTTACACTCAACCAATCCTGAGGGATGCATACCACATATCAAAAATAGTATGTCACCTTGATACCTAGCCTTGGCTCTAAGAGCCTATCTCCTTTGTTTCGCCCAAATGAGGAGGTAGTCTAGGCAACCACATACCCACAAATGGTGAAGATGAGACTTTTCGTGATCAATATGGTGACCTACTAGCTGACTGGAGAGATGGAGGAAGCATCACTCTCTGACCCGTTGGTACCACCTAGAAATACATGGTCTCATAATAGGTAGCCTACTGAATGGCCACCTCAATCCTCTCCCATACCCTCTGTATTTTAGCATGTAGAAGGTAAATCTCGTCATTGGCATAGCTGATCTTGATGATAACCATCCCCTATGCATGAGCCCTTTAGTGCTCTATGTCTAGATGGCTCACCTCCCCTTCGAGACAATCGATCTCTACTCAAGCTGCATCCATCTCCATCTCTACGATACTCAATGAGATTCGTAGTACCTTGATCCTATTGGACCTGTCCTCCTAGAGTAGGTTCACCTATCTCTGTAGAGTCACCACCTGTGCTCGTAGTACTTTTATCTCCTCCTTTATATCCCCTTAGCTTAAGGCCTAGCCTCGATCAACTACTATTGATGTAGAGGTCTATTTCAATCCTCTATCCAGTAGTACCCCAAACTCTATGGGGGCAACTCTAGATGCCCCTATCTCCCTGGTCCCTACATTGTTGCCATCCTCCATCGCCAACTCAATATGGACCTGAGCCTATATTTTTTTTGGGGGCTACACAACCCTACTATACCCTATCTATGGTCCTATGAGCTACCTCTTAAAAATCTCACTACATGCTTAGGTCCATCACCTAGCACCTCTATATCAGAACTGATGGGGAGATCCTTCAGGACATGACTCCTATGTACCACTACCTATAGCCAAAGGTCAATACCGCATCATCCACCTTAGGATCCATGTAAAGAGGATAATCTAGGTCCTTCTATGTACACCTAGCCAAGTTAGGCTTATCTCCAACCCCTACTAGATCCCAATAAACTCTCTGGTACCTATAATCCTCCATGTTTGGGATTCCCTGTAAGATCTTCAACTACCTCAAGACTTGGTCAAACCAAAAGGCCTCTGGATCCCCTCTCTTTATGGTCAGCCATCTAGTCCTCCTGACCCTCGTTAGCTTCATCCTATCCTCAGCCCATCCTAGGTATATACACTAGAATCACCATATAATATTGGCCTCCCTCAGCTCATCTATTACCCACCTCGCTAGTGGCAGGTTCTCGACATAGGTCCTCACAACCCGCTCTAGGGATTTGGACCATTTGTATGTTGTTGGTTGCTCTAGGATAGATAATGGTATTGGTAGTGCATCTGGTCTCCATTCCATTATGTACTCCTAGATCCATACCTGGAGCCAAGTCGTACATACCATCCCTATATACCGCTTGTACACAATGTTTTACAATATCCTGTACAAATGGGCCAACACATATGGACCCCATGCAAATCGAACTTCCTAGTGTTGCATGTCTGCTACTACACCCACCATAGTCCATGGTAGATATTACCTCCTAATATGGCACATCAAAAATCCTACCACAACCCCATAGAGCACCGTAGTCAATGGGTCCGCTCCATAACGTCCCACCAGGTCATTCACAACTATGGTGCTCTCTCACACCTGGTAGGTTCAGCCTCCTGAAAATCATTGCAAGGTAGTTGGACTCCCTTGTGCTCTATAAATCACTATTCCTATGATAAGGATGTGCAAGATGCACCATACACCCTCCATTGTGACAGTCATCTCTCTTGTGGGTAACCGAAAGGTATATGAATTTGAGTACCATCTCTTCTCCAGAGCCATCAATAAAGCCCTATCTACCTCTACCTGAGGTAGCCTCACTAGGTGGTCTAGCCCCACCACATCCAAAGTGTCTCTCTCTACCCATTTGAGTGCCTCTAGTTCCACTTCTAAGGAGTATTCTCGCCACTCATGGCTCTTATGTACTCTAAGCTATAATAACAACAAACAATAAAATTTTCCATCAGTTTAATTAATCAATAAAATAATTAAATTAAATTGAATTAAATTTAAACTTTCAAAATTTATTGCTAAAAATCAAACTTTGCATTCTTAAAGTTTAGCTTGCTTGCTTCCTTCTCTCTTTATTTCTTCTTTCTTTCTTTCTTTTTTGTCTTTTCTCTCCTTTTGGTGAAATCGTGCCTGGTTTTCTAGGATCGTGATTTCGTTCAGACAAAGTTGCGTCTCACTTTTTGTGAAGTGTGATTTTATGAAATAATTCTTGGCCCTTGTTTTCGAGTGTGATTTCACCGCTACCAACCAGGGAGAAATCACGGTTGGGTTGTAAAATCACGCCCGAGTCATACACGGTAAAACCATCGATTTTGGTAGAAAACCACCCAAAACATGAATTGTTTTTGAAAAAATTAAAATGTGAGGTTGGTTTTTGACCCTACCTCTGCCTGCTCCACCTCTATGTTGGCCTCACCCCTCGTGATCATGGAATGGTGCACCGGTAGTGCCATATCCTAATTTCCCCAAAGCTCCTTCTCTTCTTTTGTGTGGTAAAAATGAATTAGGGTTTTACCCATTTTTCACTTTTATCCTTATTTTTCTTTTGCCTGCTCCTTTTTTTATTTTCATGCTTTTTGTTTCTCTTCTTTTTTTGAGTCTATATTTTTGAGTTCTCATGAGGTATGTCCCTCATAAAAATTGAGAGGGCACCCTATACTTAGAGGTATTAATATCCCTAATACCTTGATTTATGTGCAAAATAAAAGTGTTTTGAATAACATTTTTTTTACACCACCCTTTTCTTCTAAACTAGCCACCCTATTTTTTCTTATCATATTTTGTCTGGGAGTGTTTACATATTTTATTTGACACATTATTTAGGCCATAAATGCGTCAAAGATGGGGTAAAATGTAGAAATGGAAAATTGATCCAATTTAGTGGGCAATCTTCCCTGAGTCCTCTAGGAGACCCCTTGGACTTGCCTAGGGCAAGGACTAGGCTTCTCCACCCTTCTTTTGTCTTTTTTATCTCTATGCAAAATCATGCTCACCCTTGATGGGGCATAATTTTGCATAGGCAAAATCACGATTGGCCTTGATGGGGCATGATTTTGCCTTTTTAGGATTTTGTCTAAGGAAACCCTAATTCTTTGGGTTTGGCGTGTTTTACGTTAGCTCTCCTTGGTTTTTCTGCTTGTCTCACCTTCAAATCTTCTATATAAGGAGGGTTTGAATTCACTTTTCACACACTCACGCTCAAAAATATTTGATAATTAATGTTAATGATTATTATTTCTTGCAAAGTATTCTTAGTGTTCGGTTTGCATCCTTCTTTCACAAGAAATTTAACTTTGGAGTGCGAAGTTTGATTGGTATTTTGCTGCGTTGGATTGTTGATTGTTGTTGCTTGCTTTGGTGGATTTATGTTGAAGCCCTAAGGAGAGATCAACTATTCGGAGGTCTCAACCTGACGGGGACAGGGAAAATTCACGCAGTCAAAATAATCATGCTTTTCATTAAAATCTTCGAAAAATTGCACACATAGTCAAAATAAAATAGCCCGTAGGCTTTACAATGACCAAGCTCGGCTTCGGTCTCTCTAACTGTACTACTTCTCCCCGTTCTCCGGTCCACCACCCCTCCTCTTACAAAAATTTGAGTTTTTATAGAGGTCTCGGCCCTCTAGGTCATTAATGACCCACCTGTGCGAAAACAAGAAATGAAAATAAGAAAGTCCGCTTCCCTCTCAAATTTTCAAAATTTCTTCTATTAATGGGCAACTGCCCCGATCCCCTATGGGATCTTGCATTAAAGACTCCCCTTGCCCTGCAACCGCCGCTTCCAGACTGTCTCTCGGGAACAGTTGCTGTCAGAACATTCATCTGCACCCTCTACCTCTTTTCCCACGCGTGCGACCTGTCCACGTGTCGAAATTTTTTATAAAACTGTCTTCAACCGACCACGAACTCTCAATCCACATGGCAGCCTTTAACTGGTCACGATATCACGACATGTCGCGGTATCATGACCCCCATGCCCTTCTGCCTTTGCTATGCCTTTGGAGCCACGATTTTGCGACATGTCGCGAAATCGTGACATGTCACGATTTCGTGACTCCCACGCCCTTCCGTACTTGCCCTGCCTTCGGAGCCATGATTTCATGACATGTCACAATTTCACGGCTCCCCTGCCTTTGTTTTCTTCCTTCGACTTTGGAGTCACGATTTCGCGACATGTCACGAAATCGTGACTCCCCTTCCGTTGCCTTCTGTCTTTGCCTTTGGACTTTTTGCCTCTGATTCCATGTCTCAAGTTTTGGTTCTTCTCTGCCTTCATCTTTCGAGCCCATTGTCAAATTTGACTTCGCTATTATTCGAACCCTTCACGCCTTTGCTTTCAAATACGTCACGACGTCGCAAAATCGTGACGTCGCTATATCACGACGTAAACTCCCTCCGTACTCCTGCCTTTGAAAACGTCGCGACATCGCGACGTCACGATATCGAGATGAAAAACCCCTTCTTGCCTCCTTCTTCGAAAACGTCACGATATCATGAAAAAACCAGCCTCCGCCTTGTCATAGCCTCTGGGGTCATGATTTCGTGACCCCCTTTCATGCTTTGCCTTGGAAATTTAAACAAATTATTTTGAAAACCCGATTGATGCCAGATTGTCCTGTTGTCGCCGGATGCTCCTGCATCAGACACCCGGGGTAAAAAGGAGAAGTGACCTTCACTTCTATGCTGTTTGGTCCGCGTCCTTTGTAATATCTCTGAACACTCATCAACCTTTACAACCTGCTCAAATCCCATTTCTTGGAAAAATTTTCTGCCTTCTACCAGACAAATTCTGGCATTGTTGCACACCTTCTCATCCACTGCCTGTAACGGCTTTAATTTGTGGTGCACTCCATCTTTCATCAAGGAGTAAGTATTTGCACGACCATCATGCACCGCACTCCGATCAAACTGCCATGGCCTCCCTAACAGCAAATGGCAAGCATCCATAGGGAAAACATCACACAAGACCTCATCCTGGTATCTCCCAATCTGGAACGTGACTAAGCACTATTCACGGACCCATGCTCTGTGGTCCTTTTGCAACCACGCAATCCGGTATGGATGCGGGTGTCTCCTTCTCTCCAGCTGTAACTTAGCAACCATCTCCTTGGAAACTAAGTTATCTGTACTCCCATTGTCTATAATAACATTACAGACTTTGCCTGCACTTTTGCACTATGTGTGGAATAGGATTCTCCTTTGCTCAGGTTTGTCCTCATCAATCAGCATGGTTCTCCTCACTATCATTGCTTCTCCTTTCTCAGCTTCTTCAGAATGTTCTGATTCAGCATCTTCCACTGCCACAACAACTCTGGCAGGACCCACTTGTTTCTTGTTCACTCTCTCGGGGTGCTGGGGACACTCATATGCCCGATGCCCCTCTTCTCCACAGTGGAAACATGTTCCTCGAAACACTCCTCTTCCATACCCACGTCCAGATCTACCTCTTCCTCTTGGGTAGCCATTGTTCTAAACTTGCGATTTGGGTTCTTCATTTTTTGATTTCGGCTGCTGCTAACCTCTTCTTTCTTCTCTTCCTTTCCTTCCTCCTTTCTTCCACCGGTCTTTCCTCCAGGCCCTCTTCCTTTTTGCTTGCTCTCAAACCTTCTGTTCAGTTTTCCTTCAACCTTCAGAGCAAACTGGTAAGCATCTTCAATGGTGCTCACCCGCACTAAGCTCAACTCTTCCTGGACACTGGGTCTCAACCCATTAATATAACGGGCCACCTTTTCTTTGCTTGCTTCTAAATGGCCGGTTCTGATGGAGATTTTATAAAATTCCTTCGTATATTCTTGGACAGTTTTATTTAGCTGTCTCAAACCCTGCATTTTTCTCAGCAGATCCAACTCATAATCTGCCGAAATAAACTCTCTTTAATTTTTCAACCATTCTGACCCATCTGGTTATTCTCTCCTTCCCTCTTCTATTCCTCTCCAGCTGTATCCCCTTCCACCATATGCTGGCATGACCTTTTAATTTGGTTTTGGCAAATCTGACCCGCTCGGGATATTCAACTTCTTTGTACTTGAAGTATTCTTCCAGGTCATTTATCCAATCAATCAATTCCTCCGGATTCAAGTTTCCAGAATACGTGGAAACTTCTATCTTCGGCCTCTTCCCGATCTGGGATATGGCCTTGTACAGTATGGCTTGTGCCGGATCTACAGCTTCTTCTTCTTCTTCAAACTGATTTTCTTCCTCATCTACCTCATCTTCACTGTCTGCATCTCTTCTTGGTTCGTATCCTCTGCGCAGTTCTTCTTGCAGGGCCTGAACTTGCCGCTGCAAAGCTTGGAAATCTGTTGCTGCCATGCCTCTCCCACCAATGGGGTTTCTTCTCGGAGGCATCTTCTCACTTTCTCACGAGCCTTCCCACAGATCCTGGTGCGACTGCCTCATGTTCGGCAATCTATCACACACTCAGGAACTTTCGGCTCTGATACCACTGACGGGGACCGGGAAAATTCATGCAGTCAAAATAATCATGCTTTTCATTAAAATCTTCGGAAAATTATACACACAGTCAAAATAAAATAGCCCGCAGGATTTACAATGACCAAGCTCGGCTTCGGTCTCTCTAACTGTACTACTTCTCCCCGTTCTCCGGTCCACCACCCCTCCTCTTACAAAAATTCAAGTTTTTATAGAGGTCTCGGCCCTCTAGGTCATTAATGACCCACCTGTGCGAAAACAAGAAATGAAAATAAGAAAGTCCACTTCCCTCTCAAATTTTCAAAATTTCTTCTATTAATGGGCAACTGCCCCGATCCCCTATGGGAGCTTGCATTAAAGACTCCCCTTGCCCTACAACCGCCGCTTCCAGACTGTCTCTCGGGAACAGTTGCTGTCAGAACATTCATCTGCACCCTCTACCTCTTTTCCCGTGCGCGCGGCCTGTCCACGTGTCAAATTTTTTTATAAAACTGTCTTCAACCGGCCACGAACTCTCAATCCATGTGGCAGCCTTTAACTGGTCGCGATATCATGACATGTCACGATATCGCGACATGTCACGGTATCGCGACATGTCGCGGTATCGTGACATGTCGCAATATCACGACATGTCGCGGTATCGCGACCCCCACGCCCTTCTGCCTTTGCTACGCCTTTGGAGCCACGATTTCATGACATGTCGCAAAATCGTGACATGTCACGATTTTGCGACTCCCACGCCCTTCCATACTTGCCCTGCCTTCGAAGCCATGATTTCGTGACATGTCGTGAAATCGTGACATGTCACGATTTTGCGACTCCCCTACCTTTGTTTTCTTCCTTCGACTTTGGAGCCACGATTTCGCGACATGTCGTGATTTCGTGACTCCCCTTCCGTTGCCTTCTGTCTTTGCCTTTGGACTTTCCGCCTCTGAGTCCATGCCTCAAGTTTTGGTTCTTCTCCGCCTTCGTCTTTCGAGCCCATTGTCAACTTTGACTTCGCTATTCTTCGAACCCTTCGTGCCTTTGCTTTCAAAGACGTCACGAAATCGTGACGTCATGATATCATGACGTAAACTCCCTCCGTACTCCTGCCTCCAAAAACGTCGCGACATCGCGACGTCGCGATATCACGACGAAAATCCCCTTCTTGCCTCCTCCGAAAACGTCATGATATTGCGACGTCACGATATCGTGACATCACGATATCATGACAAAACCAGCCTCTGCCTTGTCGCAGCCTCTGGGGTCACGATTTCGTGACCCCCTTTCACACTTTGCCTTGGAAATTTAAACAAACTATTTTGAAAACCCAGTTGATGCCAGATTGTCCTGCTGTCGCCGGATGCTCCTGCATCACAATCCTTTTACTTGCTTTTTCATAATCTGCCAGGTGAATTTGCTCTATTACATGCTTGTTTTCATTCATTGCATCTCGCATTTGTTATTTCACTTTGATCTGAGATGTTTCATCTCACTTCTACAAAATCGCACCCAAGTCTCTACAAGGTGTGATTCCACTGGTGCATTATCATGGTTGTCTGTTATGGAGCGCAATTTCACTTGAACTACACCTAGGGATAAATTACTATTCTAGATTTCATAATTGCATTCTAGGTTGCATTTAGAATATAGTGTCATACTCTGTTTTGTGTTTCTATCATATTATTCTACTATGCTTTCATATGTTCGATTTCTTCCAAAGGTCAATTTTCACTTCTGTTTATCAAATTTCAGCTAAAAGGACCTAGGGGGCTTGACTGTTGCACCTCCAAGTACTGATGTACAATATCCTAAGTAGCCCCCCTACCGTTGATCATATTTTCCAAGTGTTTTTAAAATTATCTTGCAGGAATAGGAATTGGTGACATCGCTGGACAAAGGACAAAAGCAAAGATCAATCATTAGATAAGCTAAGTGTTCCAATTAATCTTTAGGTTATTTTTTGAGTGCCTTCTATTTTTGTTATAAAACCTTAGAGCTGATTTAAAGGAAATACATTTAATTAATTTCTAGGTATTTGAAGGATAAACAACATATAGTGTGCACTTAAGGTTAATTTTGTTTGTCATATTCTCTTGAACCCTTGCTTAAAGTTTTTCTATCTTGAAGCCCTAGGGTTAGAAATAATTCAAAGAAAAAATCATATCAGGGTTAGTTCTTGTCTTCCTACATTATGTATTTTTGCATTGTCCTTTATATTTTATAGCATAGATCTAGAAAGACCAAAATTAGGTGGTTGTCTTGAATCAAATACATCAAAAAAATTTGAAAACCATAGGACTTGGAGCGAGTTCTTAAACCATTCTTGGTGAACCCTCCCCCCTAGCATCGAGTGTATAGAGCAACATACCCCCATAGTTCACCCCAAGGATCTCTCTTGCAGACCCAACTTTGGGAATTGTACACGGTAGGGTAGTTTTCCCCCTCTATGATTTCAAGAATCAACAAGTCTTGAGCAAGATTATACTTTGAATTTGGTGAACCTTTGAATTTTATCATTTTTAATAAAGCTTTGAGAAGGTCAATTTTTTTTGGTATTATCAGGAAATCATAAATACTTACTTTGGGGGGAGTTTTCTTTAGTTATTCAACAATGTTGAATCTTGATGCTTCTAATTTTTTTTTTCTTTTTTTGTTCATCAATTTTGCTCCTATGTTCTTGAGTGGATTCTATCCTCTGTTGTTTGGTTACATAAGGAAATTTTAGTTTATCCTAGGCTTGCTCCATAGATTTAGGTAGAGTATCTTTTGCCTTCTCTTCTTATTCTAGATTGGTCGTTACTTATGTGGCTCTAGTGGAGGGGGAGTCTTTCTTAGCTCTAGCTAGACTAGAATTTCTTCAAAATCATGCAATATTTGCTCTTTAGGATTTTGTGGCTGAGCTGGGACTCGAAATGACCCTAATTTTTGTGGATCTATCTATAATGGTTTCTTTTTGGACTTGTTCAGCACTTATATGCACTCCTCTAAATGATCTTGTGTGATCATGACCTATTTTAGATTCCATAATATATTTACTTGATCTTTCTATGCCTTTTTAGTCTTTTTAACAACCAACTAGGCTTGGTGCTAGAACATCATGCAAGTATCAACATTATGGGGATCACTGCATATTATGTACCAAGGACAACCTTCTAAGTCTAATACTGATGATTTTGATTCTTGATTCTTATAAATATTATTGAACTTCTCAATCATATTGCTAGTGGAAGCATTTTGATCTTTAACAATGTAGGGGAACCTTATGGGCTAATATCTTTCATCCTCTCTTCTTTTAATAGTTGTCACCTTGTTATTCAAGGTCTTCAAGGTAGTCAATATCACTATCATTATTGGAGACTCTTTTGGCTTTGAAGCTGGTAGTGTTGGTAAATTTGGTATCATAGGTAATGCCTTGGGGGTAGGAATAAGAGCTACTGAGGGAAGGTGTGTGATGGTGACTAGATTTTCTTTCTATTGAGTGGGTTGACCAATCTCTAGGAATATGGCATCACAATCCTAGGGGGTAGCCTTCCTATGAATATTAAAGCATTCTCTATAGTAATAGTGACTAGATAGACCTGAGGGAAGGTCATTGTACTAGATTGTTTATTTGAAGTTCTATATCAAGACCTAGGGCTCTAATATAATAAATGTATGCTAGGGGATCAAGAGGTCTAATATCTTAAGGGATTATTTTCCAAGTCCTACTGAACTTAATATTGAAATCAATAATGACTTCTCAAGGATGTCATTGAATAACTGTAAATTAAGTAAGTAATGAAAAGGATTCGACCAACTCATTAAATTATTTAACAAAGGGTCTTGTCAAATCAGCCCATGAATGAATAGCTTAATCTTCTAGAGAATGAAACCAATATAGTATATTTCCTCTAAAATATAGGGCAAGAAGTCTGACCATAATATCTTCCTCCTAGATGGCCAATTAGACCAAATCTTAGTAATACTCATACATAATTTTAATTGTGCCATCATAGGTAGGGAATGCTTTAAGTTCTACCTGAGTAATGTCATTAAAATGTGTTAAACCCAACAGTCTGATGGTGTTCCATTCAGGGAAAGTTTGGGGGACCTGTTGCTAATTTGGATCCATGACCTCAAAACTAGATGTTCTTGAGAATTTTGGAGAGGTAGAGTACATAGAATCTACAATTTATAATAAAGACTCTAGGGGTAGAGACTTATTTCATATTAACCTAAAATATGATAATTCAAGAAATGGTAATGGATTATCTAGTTTCTTGGCTACAGACCTTGTTAGCATAAAAATACAACAAAATAGAATAAGTGGCAAATGGGTATTTGTTAGTCACTTGTAAATCAACAAAGTTTCCAGGTGAACAATTTGAATGATCTTAAGAGGTAAAAATTCACCAAGGTTTTTCTCAATTCAATAGATGGGTGAATTGCCATAATTTGTCCCATTGGGCATGCCAAAAAATATTGTTGGTATAAAATTTGCCTAGTCTATGAAATACATCCTAGACTTTAGCCAATATTTTGGATGAATGATAGTTCTCTCAATTCAACCTTCAGAGAAGGTTGACTCCTTGAACTACTTGTAAAATTAAAATAAATATTTAAATTAAGGGTGAGAAAAGAGAGGGTTAGGAGAAAAGGGTTTAGAAAAATTAATAAATGGTGGATGGGGTATAGCGTAACAATATTGGGTACATACTACAAGAACCTACAACAATTAACTTATAATGATACTTAACAGACCATCCATTTTCAAGTACATAACAAAGTTAATTCAATTACAAACATATGCTTTAATCATTAATGAAAAGTAATCCAACAATGATCCAAATAACATAATTTTCTTTAATAGAATAGACTAATCATAAAGTATAACAAAAATGAATTAAAACATAAACTCATTCATAAAAACCTATAATAACACCAGTAATAGAGATCAAATAGCTATCACTTCTCATTAATTGGCTGTAAAAACTATACAACATACACCGAAACAAATGCTATAGAGTCAACCGTCACTTAGAGATACATCTCCCTATTGATAAGCTACTCTTTGAATCTTGTAATATAATATTTACAATAAAATTATAGGTATGTTATGAAAAACAAACTAAAAAAGAATGCTTTAGGGAGTTTGTTATTTTTATGTCAAGCTAGTTTGTTTCTAACATGGCTTGCTCTGATTTTATCTTGTGCTTGAATTTGAATTTGTTTGCAATTTGCTCCATAGATCTTCAACTATTTTCTACAAATGGCCAAACTGTTACAACTGATCTATCAAAGATATTATTTTCATGCCTTGATGGTGTTAGTTTGAATAACTAGAAGGCATTGAGGCAATTGTGGCTCTAAAAGAGATGTTTTAGAGTGCCATGTATTGAAGCTAAACTTTTGGTCTACTTGAAAATTTCTTTGGAAAAAATCTAGGCCTTAGGGATGCTTTGACGACGTCACTTTGGAGAAATATTTTAGGTATCAAAATGCCCTTACATAAATAGGAAAAATGGAAAAAGAGATGAAGCTTGAGCATACAAAAAACAACAATGAGACCATTAGGCCTAATCTCTATCTTTAGAATCCGTGTCCTTGAGTTCATCCTCACTGTCATCCTCATCGTTTCTCGAAGCAACAGGGATCCCACCACCATCATTAACCTCATCCATGGTAGTATCCTTACCGCTATCTTCAACAAACTTCTTTTGAAGAATAACATATTTAAGGCATTGCAAAGGTCAGTGAACTGGGAGATACAGTTGGTAATGGAATTGATGATGTACTATTTGAGACACAGGTTAGGAGCATCATTGTCTTCCTCCTCAGAATAAATGACTAGAGTTTTCTTTTGATGCATAAGGTTTTTCATTTGAAGTGAGGATCTAAATCCTTCTGGTTTTTTGGTGACTCTAATTTAATTTTCTTAGAGTCTTGGCCTCTCAGTTTTTTAAAAACCTCTACTACAACTCTTTTTTTAGCTAACATTATCAAGGAATAGGATTCAAAGGGATTGGTTTGGGACTGACTTGGCTTGGTAGGGATGGAACTAGGATTACCTTTGCTAGGGTGAGCAACGAGAATTAGAATGGCTTGAGGGCAATGGATGAACCAATGATTGTACAGGACTTTAAACAAACCTTGGTGAGAGGGTAAATCATCATATTTCTTCTTGCGAATGTTATCAATGGAATAGGATATGGAATTCAGGATAAATTGAGGAATATTAACCAAGTTGACATCCCTAAAATGGTTATAAAAAGAAAAGTAAAAACTACATAATACCTTTTCAGGGTCATCAACAGTGACAAACTCCATAACGGATTTCATCACACTATTCCATGGAATGGGAAGTGTAGATCTCTTCATCCCCATACTCGCACTCTTGTAGAGCTCCTTGTCCTTGATTTATTTTAATTCAACCTCCCAGTTGTGCTTTTTGTGTCTAATGGATCTTCCTCTCACCAACTGGCCAGTTAATTCCATGAGCACTCTAGAATCAACTTCGAAAGATAAGTCCCAGATGAGGACCTTGCCATTATCCTAAGAATCGAGGAAGGCCGAAGTGATTTCATATTCAACCCAAAAAAATTACCTAAATAAGGGCATGAATCCTATTTCAGAAAGCACGAATTCGATAATGGGGTCAATATCGACCGTAAGGGGTTTGATGAAACTCATGATAAACAACCTACTAAAAGAAGATAAAGGATCAAACACAAGGATGCAGAGACGACAAGAGTCCAGAATGGGAGAAAATTGGACTCACAAAGGTTATTAATAGGCAGAGGAAAATAAATGCCTAGGATGCAGATCCAAAGAATCCTATTAGGACTACAAATTACAAAAATATGAATCTTGGGCTAGAAAGAAAAAGCAGCATAAGAATGGGCAACAACATAAATCTTGACTTTGTTCTTTTCTGACTAATATTTAGGTGTTTCAACTTTGTGTATTTTTTTGTCTTGGTTGGCATTTTGCCATCGATGATTTTGGATTTGTTCAACTATGATCTCTTTTACACGGTTTTAGAATTTATCATGAGAGTGTTGATGTTTTTACCAAAATAGTCTAGAATCATTCTGTTTTGGCTTTATGCAAACAAACTATTTCTTGGCCAATGTCAAATATGTGATGTCTTGTTTTCGGGGAGTCTAGATTTATTCCATCTTGATGATTCTTTGCATATTTTTGGAATTTTGAGATACTGCATACATCATCCCTAGAAATAATCTAGCTTTATTCCATTCTAACTTTGTGCAAACCTGAGATTCCTTTTGGAACTTAACCAATTTTTCTAAGGAAATGTATGATCATTTTGAACCTTATTCTTATGATTCAACTTGGGATATTTTGGAAAAAATAGGACTTGTAAAAGAGGGCATGACTTTGACATATAGGTACTATGGGGTACATTAGAATGTACCAAATAATATAATATTCTCCAACAAACTACCTATATATAGTACAATATTGTATGCTTAGGTATTTACCCCTAAGTACTATAAAATTTTATCGCTTATACTTGATATACTAGATTGTTCAAATAGAATTGCCACATTTTCAATAATAGTAAATTTTAATCCTATCAACAATCTATATCTAAAAGTATTATCCATTTGACCATATTATAGTAAGTGTTGTCGCCTATTATAAATAGAAAACAAAAATTTAATTTGTTTAGATGTAAAAATATTGCACACTTGAAAAATGTAATACATATAAAATATTTACATCCTCTAGCAATATTTAATACATCAATTATAATATTGATTGGATATTTATCATAAAAAATTTCTAAATTCCCATGCAATAGTGATCTTGTGCAATGTTTACTCCATGATTTTCATAATTATGCAAAAATATGTGGGTATGGATTTTGTCTTCTATATTATTTGTTCTTTCATGATTATAAATTTTATCTTCATATATTTCAATCCAACCAAATATTTTAAAAGTATTTAAAAGAGCAAAGTGGTCTATACTTTCAATTTGTTGACAATTCTATGAAAATGACACATACTAGTACATGTATAATAGGTAGTTCATTAATTATAAAAATCAAAGTGATGATTATAATATCCAACATAATAAGATTCACTCAATTGCATTTTCCAAATATTTTGTATTCAAATACTATATTTTGATGATCAACATCCCATATATATGGTATTTATAGAAAAAAATTAAGGCACTCTACAATTTAAAAGAATATTTCTTAAATAGTATATCATTCAATGATGGAACCCTCAAGATATGCCAATTATCTTACAAACCTTTCTAAAGTCTTCATATATCTCTTAGACCATAGAATCCACCTTGTGTTCATAATGCTAACCAAATAGATATCATTCACTAGTATATGCACCTAGGAGTCAATAAAGGAGTAGACAACTCTTTCTCAAATTTGCATAATCTATTGATGATATTTTTCTTTGACTCTAATTTTTTATAACAATCATCCAATTTGTTTGATAACAAATTTTATCATTATAATAAATTAGTACTCAAACTACATATAAATACTATAAAACAATGAATAATAACTAATTCACTTTACCCTAAAAATTTCAGAGATGATTTATAGCTTTTTTTAGATCATTTATAAGAAATGCTTAGTGTCGTAGAGCCAAAAAAAAAAATGTTGTGACACAAAATAAAATAGTAATAAGAAGGATGACATGCTAGTACAATGCATGATGAACTCTCTTGGGACATAATACTTTAAAATATTATGCTAATGATGCATCTTAAGGATGACTATATGCTCATCATTGTTGAATGCATGCCTTAAAGATAATCCATGGTCATGTGATATGTAAATATGATGCATGATATCATTACAACATTCACTTGATACTTGAGGGGATCTATTAAGAATGTTTCTATGAAATATTTTCTAAGGTTTATCTATCTTAGAGACAATAAGATATTTTATTAAACCTTTTGTTCTATTTTTTTCTTGTGATATGCACCCACAAAGAACTATAATATTTTTACATATATACACTTGTTAAAAATATGAACCACCAATAAGTGCCTTCAACAAGGAATACTATAAAATATGTATATTTTCTTGTATCATTTGTGCATACATTATAATTCACATAAACAATCCCTAGAGCTACCAATATTTACCGAGTCTTTTTATATGATGATGGAAAGTTGTTTCATTTTGGAAAGTTCTTTTGATAGCCTGAAAGAAAAATAATAATTAAGTGTGATCAATATATTAATATATTATTATGAGAAAAGTAAAATCTGTAATAAAATACTCATCTATATACATTCATTTAAATTACTTTCTTGTCTAAATATTATAGCTAGAATGACACTTGATAATTCAAAGAAGGATTTGAGGTCCATCAATGATAACATGGAATCCGATATTTATTTTAGAGTATTTTGATGTAAATGAATTTTTTTCATATTGTACGATCATTTTTTTCATCTATGACCTTTTAATAATATCTATTATCAATTTCCATGTAATTATAATTGTCATAATAATTCAAACCAAATTCATCCTCTGTAATAAATAAGTTATTCACCACATTATAAAATCATCCACCATCTTGAGAAGCCTATGAGTAATCATGATAAATGGATCATGTAGACCTTGGAGTCTAATGCAAACCAGAAAGAGATTATTTTCTCCAATATATATTATTTTTGGGTGTAATTATCCTTTGAGTATTGTTTTATATCTTTTACTCGTATTATTAGGATTCAAATCACCATTTTCTATGAGGGAATAGTCACAATTAAAAGGGTCTTCTAATTCAAAAGTAATTAGGAAAATAACAAATATTGCAAAACCTAATATGTAATGAATCAACATAGCTAGGGCAATTTTTTCCCAAAAAATGACTCATTTTTTAGAAGCCATATCTTTGCATAGAGTTGTCTAATTAATTTTTTCTTGTGTCATTTTGTGCAGAATTTTAAGAGCTTTCAAATGAGTAGTCATAAAAAGAATCGAAGTAGTATTGATGGAGATACAACCATGTGAAGATAGCCATCCAAAATAAGAGTAATTTTAGGGTAAATTTTTCTTCAAAAATATATCATTTTTAGGAGCCATGTCTTTGTGAAGGGTTATCAAATTCAAATGATTCTTGGACCAATTTGTGTAGAATTTAAAAATCTTTAAAATGAATATTCATATAAAAGAATTTAAGAATTATTGATATATATGCAACCCTATGAAGTTAGACATTTAGAACAAGGGTAATGATGATTTTTCAAACCACGGGAAATGAATTTGTAGATATTTTTCAGTCAAGGTTCAAATGATGGGAGGAACAATGGAGGGCTAGGACATCAGCGAGGTAGGATATTTTGTCTAGGCATAGATTTTTTTAGCTAAGTTTTATTTATCTCTCCATTATATTAGAAGATATACATGTAGATTAATATAAGTTTATTTCCAAATAATATAATATCTATAGGATATACTCGTAAATTTTAGTAGATATCAAGTTATAGTTTTCTTCCCATGGATTAATTTATAACTTAATCCTTAGAATCATACCTATTAGTAGAGGTTAGGGAGGACCTCACAAAGTAGTAATCCTCATTACTCACTGATAAGATAGTCATTGGTTAATTTAATGGGTTTTAGCCAGGGGTTTCACCTCTGAGAAAATAAATTAATAGGAGATGAAAAAATCTAGGAGTGAGTCTATCTTTTCTTCCCAAATACTTCTTCCTAGAAATTTTTTGTTCCAAGAAGGAAATAGATAGAATCCTAAAGGAGGTCCTTCATATATGGGAAGAACAAGACTCTTCCTTACTTGCTAGTATGAATATGTTACACCTAAAAACATAAATTTGTCCCTAGTACCAATATAGGTTAGGATGTATGGGTCACCCATTGAATTCTAGGAAATGGATACCTTCAAGACAATAGGCAACACTCCAAGATAATTCCTTGAGATTTCAAAAACTACAAAATGCTCGGATATTGGTCATGATTGATATTAGTAAACCTTTACCATAATCAATCATTCTTAAGTATAGGAGCAAGTTATAGACCCAAAATATGGATTATGAAAATATATCTTTCAAATATATAATATCTCATGAGGTGGGGCATATTCAGAGATCTTACCCTAAGAAGAGTTCAACAAAAACATATGTAGAAAATTGTAAGAGAAACTTACAAATAGATATGGATGAGGATGGTTTTCAACTTCCAAAAAAATATGTCTAGACAAATGAAAGTAAAAAAATAGTGGATACCAATAAGGAAGGATACCAATTATTTATAGGCTTTAACCTACGAATAAAAATTATATCAAATCTTAGAGGACATGGTACAATAGGATCAAAATATTAACAAGGAACCATATACTAAATATGATCTTAAGGATGAACATTCTTACTAAATCTAAGGTATGTGAATCATTAGAATTTGAAGACTCTATTGAAGTACCATGCACCATTTAGGATAAGGAAAGTGGTAAATAAAATATAGCGTTAGATGTTAACACCTCTATCATTAACAATAAAATATAAAAAATGAGAAAGATAAGTCAAAATCTTCCTTAGTAGAGCCAAAAGAGGATAAATATAATGAAAAGGAAAGTTGTAAAAGAATATTGAGAAATAGAATAATAATATCTACTACCAATACTTACAAGGAAAAAAGAGTAAAACCTTCAAATCATCAAGCAAGAACTAGGGAAGTAAGATCAAACATAGAGAAAGGAACACAATCTAAGCTAGTTGAACTTCTCTTTACCAAAAAATAAAAAGATATTGGTAATTTGTAGGAGGTTCTAATAGTCCCTAAAGAGATATGATTACCATATCATGGAATATAATATTTGCTAATTCCTCCTCAAAGTAGAGGTGTATTAGGGACCTCTGTTTAAGTAATAATTTTGATACTCTTTACATCTAGGAAACTAAAATGACAAAAAAATAAAATTTCAAAACTATGAAAGTAGTATGGGTAATATGTGAATGGAATGTGTATTTAGGAGTGCTAGGGGGTATTCTAACATGTTGTAATCTAGTTATAACCTCCTATGAAATTATTCATAAAACTAGGCATTGGATAGCCTCATTAGTTACATGCTACTTTACAAATATTTGTTTCATCCTTATAAATATCTATGGACCTACAACTTAATTAGGCAAATTAGAAGTATGGAGTGGGATTGAAGCCTTTATGAGAAGTAAAGAATAAGAAATTTGATTCATGATCATAAGATATTTTAATCCCATAACCAAGCTAGATGAAAAATATGGGGGAATCAAGAAAATAATCCAAAGTATGAGAGATTTCTCAACTTTTATTCAAAACAATAATCTATGGGAGGTTAGTTTGAAGAGGACAACTATACATGGACTAAAAATAGGACATGCAAGAACCTAATAGTAGAAAAAATATATAGATGCATACTTTTAGTTCATTGGCTAGATGAAGGGACTTATGCTAAAATTTATACATTTATAAGCATTGGTTTAGATCACTGACCAATAAGAGTTAAAATATTGGTAAGTGAATTCAAAAAAGATCAAATTTTAAATATGAGTAGATGTGGGAATATCATTCTAAATTTTTTCATATGATAGTGTAGACATGGAATTATTTAGGAAACGATGGGTTGTAAACACTTCCAAAACAAATTATATCAATGACGTCTAGATTAAAAGAATGGGACAACAACACTTTCAAAAATATTTTTGAGAAGAGAGAACTAAAAGATAAAATTTCAAAATTACAAAATGGTGAGCACAATAATCTAAGCTTAGAGGTAAGTAAGTTGCTTAGTGTATATCAGAATATTTTGAGTAAGGAAGAGAAATTTTGGAGATAAAAATTGAGACAAACTTGATTAAAAGAAGGAAATAAAAATACAAAGTTTTTCATAGGATAGCAATAGTATAGAGATCAACATCCAATATTAGCATAATTAAATTAGTAGAAGGGGTTTGGATTGAAGGCCAAAGCAAAATCAGAAAGTAGACAATATTTTTTTACCAGAATATTCTAGGATTAGAGAATATTGAAGTTCTTAATAATAAACTACTACAAGAAATACCTATAGTTATAATAGATGAAGACAATAGCAAATTGATGAAGCCTATTAATTTGGCATAAGTTATTTCAACTCTTTTATCTTTTGATAAGGAAAAAATCCTAGGTCTAGATGGAATATCTATAACATTTTATCAACATAACTAGGAAATGGTGAAGGATTCTTTATTGTTGGTAGTGGAATAGCCTAAGATAAAACAATACATACCTTATGAAATAAATCCAATATATCCTACCCTGATTCCAAAAAATAAGGATACATAATTGTTCAATTCATTTAGTCCCATAAGCCTAGGTAATATGACATATAATATAATCTCCAAAGTGATGGCAAGTTTATTAAGACCACTATTAGACAAAATAATTTCAAAATATCGAGGAGGATTTATGAAAGAGAGATTGTAGATGAGATCATAGTAGCTCATGAAGTAATACATTCAACAAATTCTAGAAAAGAGAGAGTATTGATCTTAAAACTTTATATGAATAAAGCCTATGATAGGGTTAAATGATATTTTCTTTGTATTATATTAGAAACATTTGTATTTGGGAAGAAATGGGTTATATGGATTAAAGTTTGTGTCTCTATAGTATCATATTTAGCATTGGTCAATGGGCTAGTAACATAATAATTTAAATCCACAAGGGGCCTTAGATAGATATATCCTCTATCACCATATATTTTCATTATTATGGTAGAGGTATTGGGAAGGAACTTGAAGAAGACATATAAATATGGGCTAATAAGCGAACTTAAGACTAGTAATAACATCAACAACATCACCCATTAATAGTTTGTAGATGATACAACCCTTTTTGGAATGGTAGGTAAAAATGAGATCAAAGCTTTGAATAACTTATTAAAGGAACATGAAAGAGCGTTAGGTTATAAAGTTAATAGGATAAAATCCAAAATTTACTTCCTAAACACTCCAACTATAAATAGAGATATGTAGGTGGCTTCAAATGGAGAAGGCAAATTTGCTAGCAACATATCTAGGGATTCCCTTATTTAAGGGGATAATAAGGATATAATTGTGGAATCTAGTTATATGTAAAGTTTAGAATAAACTACTAGTATGGAAAGATATATGGTTATCATTAGAATGAAGATTGCATCTAATTAAATCAACCTTATAGGCCATTCCAACATATTATTTCCTTGTATATTATGTCAAAATTGGTACAAAAATTTTAGTCTATTATACCATCATTTTATGGTTAGGATTACATGATAAGAGGAAATTTCTTTTGGTGAAATGGAGTAAGGTGTATGATGATAAAACTAGGGGAGGTCTTGGTTTAAGAGTTCTTAAGGATGTAAACTTAGCTCTAAGGAGAAAAGTATTTTGGATATTATACAAAGAGAGTCAAAGACAACGGGAAAGAATTACTTTAAGTACATTGAGCCCAATGACACAATCTTAATATTTACTACATTTGCACTACGAAAAGGTTTTTTACTATGGAATGATTAAAAAACCAATTGATTATGTGATTAAATGTCTAATATGGATAGTGGGAATTGGATAAAACAACTATATTTGGATGAATACTTAGTGTGATAAAAAACCACTCAATGTAGATCCAATGTTGAAACCAGGGATGATATTACGTCAAGAAATATATGGTGATAGGATTTTAATCAAGTCTTGCAAAGGAGGTTCATTACATACTCCCCCTTGGACTAAAAATATTCCCTTGTGTTTCTTGAAAATAAACAATATATTTCATTCAAACAAAAATGGAAATTGTTTTCTCAATTCCTCAACATCTTCCCAACTTGTACAATTTTTAAAATAATGGTTCCACTCGACCTTACATTGATATAAGGTTATTTTCCTTAACATCTTAAATGAAACTCTAGAATTATTATGGGTCACACATCAATGGCTAAGGGATCTACTATCTATAATTTTAAAATATTCCAAACATGAGAAGGATCAACAACATACTTTCTAAGCAAGGATATGTGAAAAGTATCATTGATCTTTGATATGTTGGGTGGTAAGACAAGTCTATAGGCTACTAGACTAATTTTATCAATGATATCAAAAGGCCCAAAAAAACAAGGATCCAACTTAGTTGACTTGATGGTACTTTCATGGGTCTTACCCTAAATAAGACTATGTCTTCCACAAATAAATATCTTGGTGATATTTTTAGATCAACATAACTCTTCTGGAAATTGACTGCTTCCTTGAGCCTCTGCTGAGTAATTATGAGTTTCTCCTCCATATTTTTAATAGTGTTTAGTTCTATAACTAATTTATATTTCATATTATCCCATAATACAGAACATTTGCTCCCATACAAGGCCTTAAGCGAAACCATTCCCAAGGATACATGTTTTCCATTATTATATGTAAATTCAACCAGGTGCAAAAAGTTTTTCCACTTAGAATTTTGATCCATACAATACATGCAAAGCATGTATTCCATAACTTGGTTAACCCTCTATGTTTACCCTCTATTTTTGGATGGTAAGCAAAATTGATATTCAATTTAGTATCCATTGCACAATGAAGAGCCTACCAGAATTCTGATGTAAATCTAGAATCTTTATCTGATATGATCACCTCAAGAAAACCATGTAACCTAAATATTTCCTTGGCAAACCTATTTTCCACAATTGATGCATCATCCTTGATTTTTCTTAGTATAAAATGTGCAACCTTAGTCAACTTGTTGACCACCACAAGTATTGCATCATGTTGGTACCTAGTCTTAGGTAAACCCACAATAAAATCCATAGATATAACCTGCAATTTTTTAGTAGGTATATAATGTGGGTATAATTTACCTATTGGATGTTGATTTTCTACCTTAACCTTATGGCATTCTAAACATCTAGTGATGAAACTATTAATATCATATTTCATTCCTGACCAATAGAAGTTCTTTTTCATATTTTCTCTCATCTTTGCACCTCTCGAATGAGAAGATAATGGATAATTATGCACCTCTTGCATAATATTATCCTTAAATCACCAGCTTTGGGTATGACAACCCTATCTTTAAAACATAAAAGTCCATATTTTATGTTAAAATTCTTATTTTCCTTAGGACCATTCTCAATTTTAGCCTAAATTTAAATTTAATATTGATCCTATAACTGCATTTCACTAAATTTATCCATTAAGTCAACATGACTCCAATTCAATATTGTTATGTGCCTTCTTTTGCTCGAGGTGTGAGCAACCTTGTTTTCCATTTCTTTGATATACTCTATACCAAAGTCATATTCAGCTAGGAACTCTATCCACCTTCTCTGCCTTGCATTCAATATTGGTTGGGTAAAAATATATCGTAGGCTTTAGTGATTTGTCCTTAGCTCGAAAGGTTTTCTTAATAAATAGTGCCTTTAGACCTTAAGAGCATGCATAATCACTGCTAACTCTAGGTCATATGTAGCATAATTCAACTCATACTTCTTGAGTTTCCTGGACTCATATGCTACTATAGCTTCATTTTGGGATAATACCCTTTTCAACCCTTTTAAGGAATCATATATACATATTGTAAAATTTCTAAGAGGATCCAATATCTTGAAAATTGGTGTTGTAGTCAGCTTATTCTTCATAGTTTCAAAGGTGGCCTTACACTTATCTATCCATTTGAATTCTTTTCCTTTTATTTGGAGGTTGGTAATAGAGTAGGCAATTTTTGAATAGTCCTTTATGAAATACCTATAATAACCAGTGATTCCCATGAATCTTCTAACCTCAAACACATTAGTAGGTGTAGGCCAACTCAAAATGGATTCAATTTTCTTAGGATCTATATCAACCCCTTGTGCATATATAATATGCCCTAAATACTAAACTTGTGAGGCATAAAACTCACATTTAGACAAATTCCCATAAAGTTGATTTTTCCTCAACACCTCTAACACTAACCTCAAATGTTGGTCATGTTCTTCTCTAGTGTAGGAATATATCAAGGTATCATCCATAAATATCAAAACAAAATAATCCAGATATTTCCTGCACATTGTTCATTAGATTCATAAAAGTTAGTGGTGCATTTGTCAATCCAAATGGCAACATTGTGAACTCATAGTATCCATATATAGTTTTAAAGGTTGTTTGATGAGTATCCTCCTCATAAATTCTTAGCTAATGATACCCTAATTTCAAATCAATATTTGAAAATATAGTGGTATTCTTTAGATGATCAAAGAGATCATTCTTGGAAAAGGATACCTATTCTTGATAGTGACATTATTCAACATTCTATAATCAATACACAATATTTTTTTTTTTATTTGTAACTTCCTGTACATATCATATCATATATCCACAATATGTGAGGGGAGAGATTTGAACCTGGGGTCTCTCGATTTTAACTAGAGAGTTTTAACTACCCACTTTCTCTCCAACTCCTCTACATGAGTGGATATAATCAATACATAATATTAAGGAACCATAATTCTTTATAAATTATACCAGAGCACCCTAAGGTGACACACTAGGTTTTATCAAACAAAAAATCTTGGAGTTCCACCTTTAACTCTTGCAACTCAATAGAAGTCATTTTGTAAGGTGTCATTGCAATAGGTTCAGCTCCAAGAATTAATTCAATGGTGAATTCAAATTCACATTGAGGTGGTAGGTCTGGGAGATCTTCTAGAAATACATCTCTAAATTCATGTAGAATTGAATATCTCTTAAATATTTCCTCATCCTCATTTTTGTCTATCTTACCATTTATATTTACTACATACAACATACCACCTCTTCTGATTTTCTTCTTTAGTTGCATAGTTGACAACAAATATGGTTGAAAATATCCTTTCCCACTTTGAAACCTTACTCTCTTCTTATCCTTATCAATATAGTCCATCCATATTTCTTGGAAATTTATTAGGGATCCATGAGCCTTTAACCAATCCATCCCTAGGATAATATCAAAGGCATTAAGTGGCACTACATATAAGTTCCAAATAGTGGATCCATTGGGTAAGGTGATCTTGGTTGCAGGTAAACATTGATCCGTAAGTATGTCTAGACCCATACTCAAATTTCCACCCTTGTCCTAAAAATCTAGGTCTTTCTAACATATCCCCAATAATACTAGTGGAAATAAAACTATTTGTAGCTCCACTATCAATTAAAATTTTAATATTCTTACTGAATAACGTACCATTTAGTAACATGGGATTTTCTTGTCCATATAGGTTCTAACTTCCTATGGTTGCATATTTTTAGTGTGATTTCTCCTCAGCTCCGTTACTTGACTTTGGTCATTGGGTACACTTGCTTGTATAATGATGAACCCCACAAATGAAAAACCTATCCTAGGTGCTTGAGACCTTTCCTGCCTTTTCTCCCCCATTTCCTCTTTTTGATATGATTCATTTTGCTTTTGAGGTCAAGGTTTTGAATTGTCATTTTTTTTAATTTCTTCTTATAATTCCCTTGGTTCCCATTGTTCTTAATTCTAAAATTTGGGTTCCATTTATTTTTCTTGTTTTACTACTTATTGTAGCACCCTAAAATTGGCGCAGTAAAACCTTAATAATTACAATTACTCTAGTAAATATTCAAATTCAAATTTCAACCCCCAAAACCGCTCCCAAACCGCCGTTTAACCCGTTTCCTCCTTTCCCACGCCATTTTTAGAGTTTGTTTTGACCGTTTGACGATATCGTCGCCGATCAGACGATATCGCCTCATATCGGACGATTTCGTCTGGGCTAGGACATCCAGATGATCTTGTCCCAAAACTAATTTTTCTCAATTAGCCTCTGTTCCAACGGCGTCTCTAATCCGGGCGAAGCGTGTCCGCGCCGTTAGAGACCCTCCCCATTGGAGATCTCCCAAATTGGGATGATCTCCAACCTCCTAACCTCCCTCCTAAGCCTATTTAAACTTAGGCCCTCCCCTTAACCTACCCCGGCTGAAATTTCCCGTAAATCAACTTTACACGCATTAAAACATTCTGAATTACCATCTGCACTTGTCCTATCCAAATTTTGTTGCAGGAACCTTAGTATTTTTCAGCCGGAGCAAGCTCAGTTCGTCGTGGACGATCCTGTTCAATTCGAGACGATTTCGTACCAATCCGAGATGATTTCGACTGTAGTCTGCATTGGGGGCAATCAGTGCCCAGAGTTTGCATTTTTCTCTTTTCAGCTCCTATTCTATTCTGCATTTAGTTAGTTTATTTATTATTTTCTGCTATTTTGCATCTTGGAGTTCACCCATGTAGTTTAATTGCATAATGAAATCATGATTAATTATTAAAACATTGTAATTTGCTTGCATTCCTATTTAGGATTATCTCGTTAACATCTTTATTGTCATTTTACATCTTTATCCTCTATTAGCATTGCTGTATTTTTTGTATTTTGTGTCTATTTCTCTGTTTGCAGGTCTCTGATGAATTCGTCAGATCTCAGACGATCCTGCAGGTCGGAGACGATTTCGTCAAATTCTAGACGATCTGGACTGCTTCAAAAATTAGAACCTCCATCAGACATCCGGATCAGGTATGGCTCTATAATTTAGCTTTTTCCCTCTGTTTTTTGTTTAAAATCTATTTTTTGTACTTCATTTAGTCTGCATTTCCATAATAGATCAACTTAGATTCATTTGGCCAAACCTAGGACTCGAATGTTTAAAGCTAAAACTGAACACATTAAACACATTCCCAACCTAGGCGTGGAAACTGCCATTCAAACGTTTCCTGGTGAACCCACCATCCGTCAAAAAATCACCATAATACACCTCCCCCGAGAGGCGGGACCTTCGCAAGGCCTCTCAGTCCGAGGTACCGTGCCATCCTTTTCACATCCCCCTTTCGGGCACGGATCCTATAGCCTGAAGGTAAGGGTGTGAAAAATTTGGAGCGATACATTTTGGTGAACCCGACGTGAATGCATTTAAAACCTTTTGAAAACAAAACAAAAAATAAAAAACAACCAAAAACATAGAGGCATTTCAAATCATTTAAAATTAATAAGTTGCATATCATGTTTAGATGGTAGCTCCTAAGAAAATATTAGCAGTTACTATAAATGTTGAAAACCAATTAGCAGCCATAGAAATCAATTATGTGCTTAGTGTGCCTGAAATAGATAGAAATCAACTTTTGTGGGACGAACTTGATAGAAGACTAGGTGCCATTTCATCTAGGTCAACAAAACTTAAACAAATCAAGAGGCTTGTCCTAGATAGAATCCTGGATCCTCATCAACTCGTCTTTTATCATGAACTTCAGAGAGCCTGCCATAGATGGTTAGCTTATAGGAGAGCTCTTGTGTCTTCAAAATTGTTCACCTTCGAGGAATACCTCGAGAACGTAGCCACTATACACCAGTTCCTAGGTCATGTAGAAGACCAAGAGGTCGTTCTTACGGATAGGGAAAGATGGAATAGAGTTCCTCGAGCTGTGTTATATCGAGAGTATTGCCACGAGCTTTACTTCTATCAACCATAATCTGAGACAGATAATATCACTATAGCCCTTTTCATTAAATTTTTGAAAGAAAATTTTCAATTTGAAGAAGAACACTTCATGACTCCTGAAGAACTTGAGCCCATTAATGATATTTATAAATTGTTTATAGAAAACTAGATCATTACTTTCAGTATTATTTCTTGCATTTATTGTGTTGTTTGTTATCTTTACAATATTATTACAAAAACAAGAAAAACTAAAAAACATAACAAAAACCAAAACATTTCATTTTAAATATTGTAGTAGGTATATAATTAATATATACCTCTTAAGCTTGTTGCATATATATATATATATATATATATATATATATAAAAAAAAATTTGCTGAAATCTAAATTAAGCACAATGCCTAAACTTAGGAATGGTAAACAAACTCGAAGGAGAAGAAGAAGATTGGTTAGAAGATAAAACTAGAAACCCAAATGTCCTTCCTGAGGATCCAATTCCGGAAGGAGAAACTCTAGATCAACCAGAAGATGACCTAGGTGAAGACAATGAACAAGAAGAAAATGTTAAAGAGGATGGATCCTCATCCCCTAGAGTAGCTCCAGATGGAACTATTGCTTTTGATAACTTAGATCATTTCTGGAAATTTTTCAATAATAACATTGGCGCTCTTAATATGGCAGTTCGTATTGATAAAGGGCAAATTAGTGACACTCAAGCAGCCATGGAACATATGTTTGATGTGCACACTAATCCCTTGTCTTTCATTGATCAAGAAAGTGATAAGGCTGGACCATCCAATAGAGATATGGTCACTATGATTCAAAACATGCCAAAACAACAGGTTACCCAACCTCCTAAGGAACCCGTTATTGAGCCTAAAATCATTCCCACACAAAAGAAAACTTCCTTCACCGCTTTACTTCGCCAAACTATTGATCAATATGCTTCAAGTAAACAAAAACCTAAAATGAAGCCAAACACCAATTTTCAACAATCTGGAATACAGCATAATACAACTTCAAAATTTCTTCATAACACCTTTCCTACCAACAATTTACACAATAGCAATATAGCATCTAATCTCCATGTCCCTCCATCATATGCTCACAAATCCCATATCAATGCCCTACCGAACCAATATGGTGGGCAAACTAGTAATCTGGAAGCCATGGTGAAACAGTTAGCTTCGCGTATGGACCAGATAGATCCCTACCGTCCCTCGTACAATTATCGAGAGATATGTAGTCAACCTTTGGATCCCATAGTTGTAGCACAACCGTACCCTAAGCATTTTACCATGCCCATCCTCGCCTATATATAAAGGAACCGAAGATCCCATAGAGCATCTTCGCATGTTTAGGATAGCATGTCATGATATATCACATGATGACTTGCTATTACTAAAAATGTTCCCAAAAAGTTTAGGTGGAATGGCATTAGAGTGGTACTATCAACTACCCACTCATTCTTTGAGAAACTTTGAAGAAACAACTGAATCTTTTGTCCATCAATTTAGTGCCTACATCGAGAGGCATGTAACCATTAAAGATTTATACAACTTAAAACAAGACAAGGATGAATGTTTTGCTGATTTCTTAGCTAGATGGAGGCAGTTGATAGGAAAACTGCACTTTGTGCTACCTTATAGGGAAATGTTGGACATTTTTATTAATAATTTGCAAGAACAAATATCTTATGAGCTATCAACTGGTACTTTAACTACCTTCGATCAAAGCTATAGATTTAGCTCGAAGAGTAGAAGATGCCCTCATTAGGAGAGGCCAACTTAGGAAGAAAGATGATGAGAAAACCTCCAGAAATCAATATAAAAACAAACAAGTCATAGGTGACGAAGTCACCGACAGCAGAAATGTTGCTAATATCAATGCAACAAAAACAACAAAAAAATTTATATTGAAACCTCCTGATAAACCTCCTCGAGAATTTACTAGATTGAATCAACCATTATCAACTATTTTACCTCAATTACTCGAAAGAGGTTTGATCCAATTACCAACTATCCGAGAACCCGATCCAACTATACCCGGATACAGTAGCCGACTTACACCGTGATTTCCATAGAGGGCCCGGACACTCTACCAACGCTTGTAAAAGGTTGAAACATAAAATACAAGATCTGATTGATAATAATGAAATGGAGGTGCAAGCCTTCCAACCTAAACAAAATGCTCCTAATAATCCTCAAAAGAACATTCCCCAAAATCAAAATCCAAATGCTAATCAATCATTAGACATATTTCAACACCCTTTACCAAGACATGGTAAAGAGGTGGCCAATCAAATCGAACATCATAATGTTCCTCCTCCTACCCGATATGTAGGAACTATTAGCGGACATTTACCTAATCATGATTCTCAAATATTTGACACAACTTTATCCATGGTCACAACCAGGCCCCTACATAATATTCAAACTCCAGATCCTAGTGATATAGAATCAGATACTGAAAGTGACATGGACATCACTTCAAACCAATCGAATAGTTCTAAAAATGAATCAGATCCTATTCAACCCATCACAGATGCTATGGTTCCAGAAGAACCATTTCCTAGAAGAGTTACTACTCGACCCTCTTCTAATCAATTCCTCCCAAATGAACAAGCCATAAACGCTCAACCGAGACCAATTCAGCGTCTTCAATATAACATTGTAGGTACCATCGGAGTCGTTACCCGACAACAGGCTCAAAATTCTCAACAAGAACCAAACCATAATGATGGATCAGCTCCATTTGTTTTGAAAAATCCCAATAAAGGGAATCATGCTCCCAATGTTCAACCTAAACCCCCTTACAATATTAATGAGCAATTATCTAATACTACAGCCATAATTTCCCTTTTGGATTTATTAAGATCTTCTCCTACCCATAGGGATGAGTTGATGCTTACATTAAGCCAAATGATGGTACCTCAAAACATTCAACCCGAAGCCATGGTCAATACTATCATCACTAGGGAAGTCGATTGTATTGAATTTTAGGATAAAGATATACCACAACATAGCTTTACATAAGGATAATCCCTTATATATTACTGCTCTAATTGGAGATGTAGTCGTTAAAAGAGTCCCGATTGATAATGGTTCATCTCTAAACATTTGCACTTTTGACTTCTACCAACGATTTGGCTTTAGAAGTGATGAAATGAAGAAAACCGACATGATTATCAAAGCTTTCAATGACGAAACACAAGAAACGTGTGGAGTTATTACCATCCCATTGCAAGTTGGTCCTCGAACTCTAGATACCACCGTGTTTATTGTACATTGCCCCGCATCGTACAATATACTCTTGGGTCGTCCTTGGATCAATGCAATGCGGGCTGTCCCATCAACTTTACACCAATGTGTTAAATTCGAATTTAAAAATCAGTTGGTCACTATCCATGGTGATCCTAGACCCTTTGATATGTGTGCTTTGGCAGAGCCTGTTGGAGTGCAATTTTTCCCTCGCTCCGTCATCCACACATCCTAATTCTTATTTTTCATCTAAAACTCGTGAAACACACACCCATAGCTTCACCTATTTCTCCTCCATTAATTTCATCCTCATATATAGATCAACAATCTTCTAAACAAACCACTCTAGAACCTCAAAAAGATCTTCAATCCACGACCAATCCTTCATGTTCTATCCCTATAATTTCAAAACCTATAGACCCATCTATTAACACTTCCACATTATCAACATCTATCATACCTTCCACATCTAAAGATATAGGGAATGATCCTTCTACATCTTATGCTCTTTCTGATGAACTTTTACCAGATTTATCCACAATCTTAATATCATAAAAAACAAATGCTTTCATGCAAGATTCAATTCTTTTAAATAACTTGCCGCCATCTCCTCGTACTTTGGGCCTCCCACAACCTATGGGAAGTACTTACCAAGTCGGGAGTTGTGCCTTCATTTATAAAGGATATGACTGGGGAAGAATCCCTCGAAATATCAAAACTCATCATGATGGATATGCCAGATGTTATTTTACCAATGAGTATATTAAAGCTAAACCCATAATGCTTAAAATGGGATATAAAGGGAAAGGCTTGGGACCTTTCCAAAATGGCATGAAAGAACCTTTCGAGGTAGAACCGTGGCCTGCCCGCTGTGGTGTGGGCCTATTTCCTAGTAAGGGTCAACCCTTTCCTTTTGAAGATGATGATCAACTCATATGTTATCAAGATTATTTGGATAGGCATGATGATTTGCCTCTAAAAAATCAGCCATTTACATGTAACATGCTATCCATAGCTTACCCTGAAATGATTGCTGACTCCGATGAGGAGTTGGAAGGAGATATCTTCCACGATGTCTCCGTTGAAGAAATTTTACACAATGGATTTTATTTTGATGGTTCTATACCAACTATAGCCCAACTTGAGACCACTAATCCTCAAGATGAATTATCCAACTTAACCTTACAAGAATTACAAGAATTGGGCGTTTCACCCGCCCCACCTAATTTTGAAAGAGATCTACACATGGAGGTAGAAAACGTCATTAAAATTAATATTGGAACTGAGGATAGTCCTCACATAATCAATATTGGATCAGAATTAAGTCAAGAAAAACAAGAGCAATACATTGCATTCCTTAAAGAATATGAAGATGTCTTCGCTTGGACATACGAAGATATGCCAGGTCTAGACCCTTCTGTAGTCATGCATCACCTAGTAGTCCATCCGGATGCTAAACCTGTTAAACAAAAACTTAGAAAAATGCATCCCAAAGTGGCCCTTCTAGTCAAAGGGGAGTTAGAAAAACTCTTGAATGTTGTTTTTATACAAGCTATTGATTATGCCGAATGGATCTCAAATGTAGTTCCAGTCACCAAGAAAGAAGCCACCAAAGTTAGGGTTTGCACAGATTTTAGAGATATTAACGCTGCATGCCCTAAAGATGATTTTCCTCTTCCAAACATGGATCAAATCATTGACTTTACTGCCGGGAGTGGGATGATGTCCTTAATGGATGGATTCTCCGGTTATAATCAGATCAGGATAGCTCCTCGAAGATCAAGGCTAAAATAGCCTTTATTACCCCCTGGGGTACCTTTTGTTGGAAAGTGATGCCATTCGGCTTAAAGAACGTAGGCGCAACCTATCAACGAGCTATGACTTATATTTTTCATGATATGATGCATGATATCCTACATGATTATGTAGATGATATTATAGCTCGCTCTATTAATGAAGATAATCATTTAGATGATTTGAGAAAAGTTTTTAATCGATTAAGAGAATATCTTATTCGATTAAATCCAGCCAAATGCATATTCGGAGTTAAGTCCGGTAAACTATTAGGGGTTATAGTTTCTTTACGTGGTATCGAAATTGACCCTCTTAAGATTGCGGCTATCACTGATATGCCCGCACCTACCAATATATCTTTTACAAGGTAAGCTTCAAGCTATCCGTCGCTTCATCGATAAGTTGGCGGACAAAACCGGTCCCTTTCTTAAGCTCCTTAAGAAGGATGTCCCCTTTAATTGGGACGATGAATGTAAAGAAGCTTTTGAACTTCTCAAACAATACCTCCTTAACCCACCTGTGCTTTCACCACCTAGACCCGATCGCCCATTTCTCCTGTATATTTCAGCTTCAGATTCTCCCTTAGGAGCTATGTTAGCTCAGCTTGATGATGAAAAGAGAGAACGTGCTAATTATTATATTAGCCGAACCTTCATTAGTTATGAAACCCGCTACACAACGTTGGAAAAACTATGTCTAGCAATCATTTTTGCTACGCAAAAATTATGCCATTATATGCTTAGTCAAAAAACTTATGTCATTGCTAAATATGATCCCTTGAGGTATCTCATGAGTCGACCTTATTTATCGGGTCGCACAGCCAAGTGGGTTCTTGCTCTAAGCGAGTTTGACCTCACATTCATAGGACAGAAGTCTCGTTAAGGGTCAAATCATAGCAGATCAATTAGTCGCTGCACCCTTAGAGTCTACCCATCCCCTCATCATTGAGTTTCCTGATGAATGCCTTCAATTAGAGGCAGACCATATTGAACAATGGTCCTTATACTTTGATGGAGCCCGATGCATGAGTGGGGTCAAGTGCGGGTATTATTTTAATATCCCCGCAAAAACATCTTATTCCTCTCGTCCTTCAAATTAACATTTGCTTGCACCAACAATACTGTTGAATATGAAGCTCTAATCCTTGGATTACGAGCTGCCTTGGCGCTAAAAATTAAACATCTGTTAGTTTTTGGTGATTCTCAACTTGTCATAAACCAAATTAATGAAGTTTATCAGACCAGAGATGATAAACTGTGCCCATATAAAGCCTATGTTTTACAATTAATATCCTTATTTGATACAGTTTCCTTGGAAGCTATTCCTCGAACTAGCAACCGTGCAGCTGATGCTATGGCCGCAGCTGCATCTCTCCTGCCCTTGGAGTTAGATGACGAATATGCCACTATCATTATTCGTCGACTCCAGGAACCCGCTTCAAATAAGTCATGCTTAGAACCTTTGGATGTGTTTCTAATCAATGAAACTACTCCTGCACCTTGGTATACAGATATATTTGATTTTCTTCAAAATGGGACTTTCCCTGCCAATTCTAATAGAAACCAAAGTCGGTTATTACGTAGACGAGCAAGTCGATTTGTAATAATTGGCAATACTTTGTATAGGAGATCTTTTGAAGGTATCCTATTGAGATGTTTGAATCTAGAAGAATCCAAATCAGCCTTGAGTGAAGCCCACGATGGCTCTTGTGGAGGACACTTCAGTGGTAGTGTCATTGCTAAAAAGCTCCTTAGGATAGGATACTTTTGGCCTACCATGGAGAATGATGCACATGAGTATGTGCGCCATTGCGACAAGTGCCGGAAACATGCTGACCTTGTCCATGCGCCTGCACAAGAACTACGTAGGCTATTTCATCTCCTTGGCCCTTTTCCAAATGGGGCTTAGACATTATTGGCAAAATCAATCCTGTGTCATCTGATGGACACAAATTCATCATAACCGCCATCGAGTATTTCACGAAGTGGGTTGAAGCTATGCCTTTAGCTTCCTGCACTGGCACACAAGTCTCTAAATTTATTTTTAATCAAATCATTTGTAGGTTCGGAATTCCTGCAAATCTCATCTCTGATAATGGAACTTGTTTCAAAAATAAAGATGTCAAGAAATTATGCCAAAAATATAAGATTCAACATCGCTGGTCCACTCCCTATTATCCTCAGGGGTAATGGTCAAGCGTAAGCATCTAACAAAACCTTAATCAAAATTCTCAAAATATTGGTCAATAAACCGGCCGCGACCGGCACATTCGATTATATCCAACCTTGTGGGCCTATCGAACTAGTGTTCGAACCCCCACTGGAACTTCACCTTTTGTTTTGGTTTATGGTGCCGAAGCCATTTTTCCCTTTGAATTAGAAGTTCCTTCTTTGGCTCTACTACTTCAAGATACCGAAGTAGGAGATGAATATCGAGTCGTGCGACTCAGCCACTGGAACTCCTAGATGAAAAATGCATCAATGCTTTGGAGCATCTCCGTGCCTACCAAAACAAGCTTAAAAGATCATATGCTAAAAAGTTCGTCATCGATCCTTTGATATCGGCGACCTTGTTTTAAAAGAAAATCAAAAAAATACTAATGCAACTAAAGACCTTAAAGGTAAATTTGAGCCCAACCGGCTTGGACCATACATTATCACTCGCTAAATTTGAATCGAGAGCATACAAATTATCTACCTTAGATGGTAAAGAACTTAAAGAACCCATGAATATTTTGCATCTTAAACGTTACTATGTATAAATTTGGTCATTTCATCCTTGTATATATTTGTTTAAAATATTTCAAAATCACTATCTTGTATTTCTTTCAATTTATAAATTCAAAAATACCAAAAACATTCATAATCATCAAAATATTCAAAACTATTTGTTGTATTTATTTATGGCACTTGTTAAATCTTTCAAAAACAAAAAAATAATAATAAAAATAAAAAACAGCAATATTCTTGACTCTTTCGAAACCAAAACAAAATAAAGAAGAAAGAGAGAGTCAACATTCTCAAAACTTCTCAAAAAGTATTTATATATATTTCTTCTTACAAATGTTGCAGTTATATATTTCAAATTATTTTGGATAAATTAGCATTTATTTGGAATCTCTCACTTTCACACTCACAAAAATAAATATCTTGATTTTTATCTCGCATGATTACTAATCTCTCTTATATCAAAGTCCACAAAATTCAATTAAATAAAGTTTGAGCACAGAGAATTGATCTTGTTATTTACTTAAACCAAGCACATCCTTTCACAATAAAATGATTATATTTGTAATGTCCATGCTATGCTACATAGTAGAAGTGGTTTCTTGAGCGAAAAGTTTCCCCTGCTATCCTATCATGCACATGGTCTAGAATCTTTGAGAATTGGCAAAAGGACAAGCTCACCCCTACCCGGAATAAAAATCCCTTGCTCTACAAACTAATCCGAGCAAGTATCCCTAGCATAGAAAAAAGAAAAAGCAAAGTTCAAGAAAAAGAGAAAAAGAAAAATGTTATTTTATATCATTACAGCATTATCAAGCAAAAATACAAAAGAAATACAAAAGAAAGCAAAAGAAAGCAAAAGCAAAAGCAATAAAATCCCTTTCCCTACCCTTTGAAAAGAAAAGAAGGGTTGATGAGCTTGAATCCCTGGAATTCTCAATTATTCGAAAACTGTGAGGTAAGCCCCATAACAGGTGGTTTGTGCCCAACCCGCTTGGCCTTGGGTAACTCCTAGCGTGGCGATATGTCCGTCACATTAGCGACCTTCTTTTGTACAGACCTATGTCTGCTTATGGATTAGCTAGCTCTTGATAATCCGACTTACATAGTAGTCTAGTATGGTTATATGCATCTAAATCATGGTTAATGAACACTTATTTGGTTCATTCAAATCACTTGTATCATATTATCTTGCTCAAAACTGGTAAACGAACATAGCAATTGCACACACATTTTGTATTTGAGAGATTTTGTGTATCATTATGATAAATCAAGATTGGAAATGAACTCACATATGCACATGGGATTCCTTATAAATCTAACTTTTGTCTTTAAGATACTTTGAAATATTTTTTTGCAAACTGTCTGGAATAATTTCATTTTCTTATTTGAGAATAGTTGTTTAGTATAAAGACAACTACATACATAATAGAAAAAATCAAAATTTCTTTCAAAACCATACAATCAAAACACACACACACACACACACACACACAAAAAACAAATATATATATATATATATATTGTCGACTTTCGCGACGATGGTATAGTTCCAAAACCAAAATTGGAATTTTATGCCTAGCGCAAGTCCTCATCTTCATATTTTCTGTTTATTAAAAATCAACCATGCAATAAAACAATCTATTTTCTTTTTTGATTTTCGCGATGATGGTATAAGTCTATACCTACATATTCTATGCCTAGCGCAAACCATTGTACCAATTTTTATTCCCCATTTATTTCAAATCAAATCATAAAAAACATATGACTTAAATCATTATGTTACACAATTATGCTTTCAAAAACATGCACATTATCACTATTTCATGTCATTATGTCAACCTGCAAAATTTGCAATGATGGTATAATTCCTAGGGAATTATCCAAAAAATTTATCACACTTAGGAATTTATGCCTAGCAAAAATCATTTTAACATTATTTCATGCATACTATTTTTATGAAAATCTGAAAACAAAACATCATCATCATCATTTGCACCATTGCACCAAAGTCTTAAGACAGTCTCTTAAGCACTCTTTTACTTTTTAACAATATTTCTATACTGGGATTAGCTTGACGACCGAGTGAGCGGCGACTCCATGAAATGGTCTATAATAGCGACAATGTCCTTTGAAATTATTGTTAAAAGTCTTTTTATTTTTATCAAATCACCACATCACAAACAACCAATTTGTTCCATCAGATTATTTCATTTAAATTTTTCAAGCATGACATTTCAACCATAATATTTCCAACGACATAATTACATGAATTATTAAATCAATCACACTTCAAACATTAAAGCATTATACAAACGCATAAGACAAGTCATATGATCAAAAAATATCTCATCTATATATATATCAAATATATGTACATCATCTCAAAAATAGATTGGTATGCCACAATCTACATCTTGGCATACTCAATCCTCTCAAATCATATAATCGATCTGTACAGTGCAGTAGCCTAGCCTCGAGAACCCCTCGAGCTCTCAGCCTCATCTCCTCCCCCGCCCTGAGGTGGACGAGGTGGCCCCATCGCAGTATGTGTGGTACTGCGAGTCCTAGTTGTCGATCGAGATGAAGTCCTCGATGACCCAATCCTGATCGGGTCAGCAATGCCGGCTGGTAGCTGTACCCTCTGACCCTCTGGCACCATCTGGAAGTAGATACCCTGGTAGAACGTGGTCTGAGCAATCGACCGTGCCAGCTCCTGAGTGCTCGCTCCTCCGCCCCGTGCTCTGAGGCATGCAATCTCATCTCTGAGCTGTGTAACCTCAGCTCGGTGGCGTGCAGCCTCATCCTGCAATGTCTGCACCTGTGCCCGGAGACGGACTGTCTCCGCTCGGAGAGTCGCTGTCTCGCTGCTCTCCCTAGTGTCAACACCCTTGCCCTTATCGGGCGATGGTTGCCTCTCTCTCTATGGAGAAGGGGGTCTCTCCTCCCTCCTCTCCCCGGCCCGCGATGGTCTCCTCTCGCTCTCTCCCACCGTGACCCTGTGCCACCTCAATGGTTGCCTGGCACTGCATCCCCATCCAAAGCACAACTGCATGAATCAGACCCCGAGCCCTCGTCATCCGAGGAGGGCGGATGCCCGTGTACCGGGCATCGTAGCCGTCGGCTACCCCAGCGTCATCCCCATCCACTGGCTGAATGGGGGCATCATCTGCGTCCTGACTCCAGAATCGCTGCATATCTGGAGCCCTGCTAACTGTAGTGTTATCCCGGATAGTCCGAGAAAACTCGTAGTCTCTCGGAGATGGAATCCCCTGCTGTAGACCGAACTGCCTCAAAACTTGGTCATACCGATGGAGCTCCACCTCTCCCCTCTCCATCCTCGCCCAGCAGACTCGCCTGATGCGAGCCAGCTCCTGTCCATCCTCGGCCCACCCTGGATGATCTCTCCAAGGCCTCCAGGTGATCTGGTCGGAGACGAGGTCATCTAGTAGTCTCCGGGACACTGGTAGATCTATCCGTCGCTGTGCCCCTCTTCGGAGCCACCAGTAGAAAACTCGGGGCCTCTCCCCATCAATCCCGATCAGTGGGAGCCCTACCGGCCTCTCGCACCGCAATGTGCTCCCAAGCACCAAACCCGTAGTAGCGATGTCATAACCAGACATCGGTCGCCCTTGTACACGACCCCATGAAGGATCCTATACAACCGATAGAGTACAAAGCTCCCCCAAGCAAATCTGTATCCGTGGTCTCTCATGTCGTAGACCACATCTGTCAGTACCCATGGTACCCCGCATCCGCTCTGGTGGCACAGCAGAAGTCCACCTACCACCCCAGCCAAAACCCGTGTGAGTCTAGATGCCCCAGGCATCTGGCACGAGCGACTCGATATTCACTCCGCCCTTCTCCAGGGCGAAGCTCGGATCGCCACACAGTCGCATCATCGCGTGGCCCTGATTGGCCGTGGGAGTGATCAATCATCCTTGTATGGGGATCCTCAAAATCCTCCATACATCCTCCAGTGTGGGAGTCATCTCCCCGTCGATAACCAAAAATAGGAAGAACTCGGATACCACCTCTCTGCTAGGGCTGTCAATAGCCCCATGTCTGTAGAAACTTGTGGCATGTCTGCCACGTGCTGCAAGCCGACCCGTGCCAGCTGATCTCGCTCTGCTTGAGACAGGGCGGCCAAGTCATCCCTCAACCCGCCATATTTCCATTCTTTGCTCTTTAGTAATCCTCTCTGCAACATAAACAAAATCAACAATAAAAATCATTAATAAATCATTAATTAAAAATGCAAGTTAAAATAAGTTCAATTTTATAAATGATGATATCGTCCACAATTGGACGATATCGTCCCAAATTTGAGCAAATTCGTCTCTGATTTTGCCAGCCGAAATCGTCCCCTTTTTGACGAAATCGTCCCCATTTCACCGATTTCGCCTCTGGACGAAATCGGCGTTATCGAGACGATTTCGGCGAAATCGAGACGATTTCGTCTCGACGACGTCGACGGCCCAAAAATGGCCGCGATGCTCAAAAATCAAGCAAATCTAATCTAAAAAGCATTAAATTCTAAAGTAAAGCATTCTAAACTAAGTTTAGACCCTTACCCGTAGCCCGCGTCGGACCTCTGTCGATCTGTGCGCTGTCTCGACCATTTTTGTCTCCAGAGCTCTAAAAACTAGGAAAATGAACAGTAATAATGAATTAGGGTTTTACCCTATTTTTCTTAATTTTATTCAAAAACAATTAAAAACATTTTAAAAATTTGCTTTTTTGCGTTTTTACCTCAAACGTTCGATTTGGGTAAAAACACGGAGGGGGCACCATAGTAAGCTGTCGTACGATTCGACCAAGAATCGTCGCCTAAAAATGGGAATAATTTTTGCTTTCTCGTAGATCGAGAAGAACTCATCTTTAACGCATTTTCTTCGAAAAATTCGCTAAAGAGGGGGCAAAATGTAGCACCCTAAAATTGGCATAGTAAAACCTTAATAATTACAATTACTCTAGTAAATATTCAAATTCAAATTTCAACCCCCAAAACCGCTCCCAAACCGCCGTTTAACCCGTTTCCTCCTTTCCCGCGCCATTTTTAGAGTTTGTTTTGACCGTTTGACGATATCGTCGCCGATCAGACGATATCGCCTCAGATCGGACGATTTCGTCTGGGCTAGGACGTCCGTACGATCTTGTCCCAAAACCAATTTTTCTCAATTAGCCTCCTGTTCCAACGGCGTCTCTAATCCGGGCAGAAGCGTGTCTGCGCCGTTAGAGACCCTCCCCATTGGAGATCTCCCAAATTGGGATGATCTCCAACCTCCTAACCTCCCTCCTAAGCCTATTTAAACTTAGGCCCTCCCCTTAACCTACCCTGGCTGAATTTTCCTGTAACTTGACCTTTACACGCATTAAAACATTCTGAATTACCATCTGCACTTGTCCTATCCAAATTTTGTTGCAGGAACCTTAGTATTTTTCAGCCGGAGCAAGCTCAGTTCGTCGTGGACGATCCTGTTCAATTCGAGACGATTTCGTACCAATCCGAGACGATTTCGACTGCAGTCTGCATTGGGGGCAATCAGTGCCCAGAGTTTGCATTTTTCTCTTTTCAGCTCCTGTTCTATTCTGCATTTAGTTAGTTTATTTATTATTTTTTGCTATTTTGCATCTTGGAGTTCACCCATGTAGTTTAATTGCATAATGAAATCATGATTAATTATTAAAACATTGTAATTTGCTTGCATTCCTATTTAGGATTATCTCGTTAACATCTTTATTGCCATTTTACATCTTTATCCTCTATTAGCATTGCTGTATTTTTTGTATTTTGTGTCTATTTCTCTCGTTTGTGTGTCTCGACGAATTCGTCTGACGAATTCGTCAGATCTCAGACGATCCTGCAGGTCGGAGACGATCCCGTCAAATTCCAGACGATCTGGACTGCTTCAAAAATTAGAACCTTCATCAGACATCCGGATCAGGTATGGCTCTGTAATTTAGCTTTTTCCCTCTGTTTTTTGTTTAAAATCTATTTTCTGTACTTCATTTAGTCTGCATTTTCATAATAGATCAACTTAGATTCATTTGGCCAAACCTAGGACTCGAATGTTTAAAGATAAAACTGAACACATTAAACACATTCCCAACCTAGGCGTGGAAACTACCATTCAAACGTTTCCTGGTGAACCCACCATCCGTCAAAAAATCACCATAATACACCTCCCCCGAGAGGCGGGACCTTCGCAAGGCCTCTCAGTCCGAGGTACCGCGCCATCCTTTTCACATCCCCCTTCCGGGCACGGATCCTATAGCCTGAAGGTAAGGGTGTGAAAAATTTGGAGCGATACACTTATTCCATTTCATAAACCCCATAATTTTCCTCTTTCGAAGTTCTTGTTACTATCCTTTTATCAACCCTTCATAGTTGAAGAAGGTATTCTTGGTTTGTAGATTGGTCTCTTCCTATCGAGCAAAGTCATATACTTTTTGAAGAGTTTTGGGCTTGAACAAATTAATCATTGTTATAATCTTAGGATCCACCCCCAAGATGAACTTTTACACCTTCAATTGTTCATTAATCTTATACTCAAGAACACATTTCAAGAGTTTAACAAATATTTCATGAGACTTCTCATATGGAGAGCAATAGTCAAGTACTTGAAGAGTCATATTACTATAGCTATATTATGGATACACTACTCCATGAGAAGAAAATCCAAGCGAATCCAAGAAGGAGAATTCTATCTAATTGTAAGAGATCCAATTTTGAATAAAGATTTATATATTTTTGAGAAATTAATATTGTAAGTTTTATTCATGCATAGTTCATGAATGACTTAGGCTATTTACATTTATATTTGAGTATATAAGTGAATGTTTATTTTAGTATTATATAGGCCTTGATATACATATTAATTGGCGTATATATTTTTCTACTCATTATATGATTATTTTGTATCTTTAATATTGTGGCTGTTTTATATTGGAACTTATGATATTTTGTGGTAGTAAGGCTTAAAATCCAACAATGGTATCAAAGCTACCACCTGACTATGTTCATTTTGATAGAGTTCATCAAGCCACCATTATTAATTAACTTTATCCATTTTTAATAAATTTAATTTAGAGTCTATCCACTTTAAAGGTAATGTATACTTGGACTCTAATTTTTAAAGGTCTTATTGAGTAGAATTTGAGGCGACAAGGATTCGGACACCTTGATTTAGATGCTAGGTTCGTTCTACTTGGTTGAAGGAAAACCAATGAAGACTAGGACTCAACTATATTTAATAAAAGGACCAACTTAGAAGAAAATTTAGATATATTGATAGAGGAATCCAACTCAGAAAAAAAGTTGGATATTAAATATTAAGGGAAGAACCAACTCGGGAGAAAGTTGATCATTCGGGGACATTCAAAGTCACCCTGATATTGATATTGGATTCTTTAGCAAGGAGGATAATCATATTAGGTTTTTAGGTGTGACCTAAGATATTGCAAAAAAAATTAAAAAAATTTAGATATACAATGGAGAAGCATTACTATAGAGGTTGAGAATCTTCCTCCAAATATAGAGAATAATTTTAGCTTCTAGAGATTGATAAGCCTTCAAATATTCTTAAGTACATAAATTTGAAGTAGAGTACAAAGCAATAAGAACAAAAGCAAGAAGAAGAGTGTGGAGTCATCATCCACATAGAAGAAGCAACATAAAAGGATAAAGTCAGAGTGGCCTTGTAGAAGGATAAAGCTAGAGTGGCCTTAAAGGATGTTGGAAAATATTACATTAATTAGTACATGCCAATGTATCACCTTGGTATATTGTTTTAAATATTATATTAGGGTTGTGTCTTATATTAGTGAGTGAGTTAATATTTTATGTAATGTAATAATATGTAGGAAATGCACAAGTATCATGTAATTGTGTGTGCAAGTGTTATGAGTGTAAATGTGCACAAGTGTCCAATATGTAAGTGTACACATGTGTCCATAGAATAGGAAAGTGGAGAGTTGTAAAGATGAGTGAAGGTCAAGAGTGCAACATATGAGGAGTTACACACAATTATATATTTATGACAAAGTATTGTAATTATCATTGAACGTGCATAACTTTATGCTTGCATTAGTAGACCTTTATTCAATAGTATTTTCAGTATTTTATGTGCAATATTGTGAGCATGTCTATGTGATTATTTTGTGAGTATTCTTATGAGTTATTCTATTTGATATTATATTCTAAGTTATTATTTGATTCATTATATTTCAACTTCATTATATTAGATCTTGTGATTATTTTCTTGTGAGTTTTACATTAGTATTGAAACTTCAAAAGCTAACACAAGCGATAAATCTAGAGTGGTCTTGAATAAGGATAAATCCCAAGTGACCTTAGATAAATTTTAACCATCATTATAGAGAAATAAAACCTATATGACCTTGTAAATAAAATAACTACAGAGCCTGCTTTGTAAAAAGTATATTGCTAGAAATGAGCAACAACAAGCAGTTAATACAAAAATCAACACTAAAACAACAAGCAGTTAAATCCAGTGTTAAAGAAAAAACAAGGAAATAAAGAAATGGCAGTTGAATCAAACATTTAGGTTTGAGGCCCAAGATGCCAATGTTGAATATAGTGGCCAACAAAGGCCAACATTGAAGACGTCATATAATATTAACGACAATGACATATTTGAAGATAGTGGTCAACGATTGAATATTTTAAAGGAGGTTGAAGAATTTAGTGTAGAGACCTGAGAGGCCAACTATGATACAAAGGAAAATCTGAAGCTTGCAACTAGAGAACATAGTCAACATTCATTCAAAAGAGAAAATAATAAATCTAAAGGAGCATACTATTTAAGAAGCATTATGAGCAAAAAAGACATCCAACCTTCATCAAAGAAGGAGAATAGGAGATGTTCAACCTCCTCCAGTAAAATGAAGACTAGGAGACATTCAATCTCCTCCAATAAGAATAAGAATATGATACATTCAACCTTCTCCAATAAAGTGTATACTAGGAGACGTTTAGTCTCTGGCAAGGAGAAGAATACATGTCCAGTCTCCTCCACCAAAGTGAAGACTAGGAAACATTTGGTCTCCTCTAGGAAAGCAAATACTGGGAGGCATTTGATCTCTAGTGAAACTAGAAAGAGAAGTTATGGAGATGCTTAACCTTTAGCAAAGATAAAAGCATTCGAGGAAAGTAGTAAAAAGAGCATTCGAGGAGATATGAGCATTCAAGGTAAGCAGTAGAAAGAACATATGAGGAAAGACAAATGTTTAAGGAAAGACCATTCAAGGTAGGATAGGAAAAAGAGCATGTAAAGAGTGTTCGAGGTAGAGCAGTGGAAAGATAATTTGAGGTATATCAGTGGAAAGAGCATTCAAGGTAAGATAGTGGAAAGAGTGAGTAAGGTTTGAGCAACAATTGAGGTGATACATTCAACGCATCATTGAGAAGAACACGTAGCATTAAGGCTTTTTTAGTAGAAAAAAAATCAATACTGACAGGTCCAGGTAATGTTATTTAACGTTAAATTCTATTTCCAATGCATAGTGAATATTTGGATGGAAATAGATGTGAATTTGATTTTTTTAAAAACTACGCGGAGTAATAAGGGCTAGGAATTATTAAGGTTTTTCAAATATTATTTTTTAATTTGAATTTATGATGGAGTGACAAGGTTTGAAGAGATTTACATTTTCAAATGTTGAAGATAAGAAAAATTAAAAAATTGATTGAAGTTAAAAGGGTTTTTAAGTTTTTTGAGAATTTTTTAAGATTTGAGTTAATTTTAAAGTTTTTGAAGATTGTTTAAGTTTTTTAAGGAGTGAGGTTTTTTAGTTTGAAGTGATTTAAAATTTTCTGAAGATTTTTGAAAATTTTGAAATCTGAAATTTTACAAATTTAATATATTTAGGAGTTAAAAGGTTTTCAACATCAAAGGGTTAGAAAAATTAAATTTATAAATTTCATAACTAGGGATATATAAGGTTTACTACTTCATCGGTATTCAATTGCAAACTTTGATCATTATAGAAGAAATTATTAGAAATGCATTCAGTGAAGATAGTGAAGAAATGGTGAACAAGCTTTTAAGAAAGAGAAATAGTTGAGCTTTTAAGAATTTCTTGAAATATGCCTTATCAATTAGTAATAGAATTCTTTTTTCTCTTAAATAAAACATCTCTTGTATTACCTTTTCAAAAGAGAAAGAACCTCCTCAAGAATTTAGACTTGCAGAGCAACTTGGTATTCCAAGAGGTATTGTTTCTTTAGTTGATCGGTGATCTGGAGACCAGACTATTTGGAATTCTCCTCCAGTCGGTTAGTTAAAATTCAACTTTGATGGAGCATCTAAAGGAAACTCGGGGCCAGCTAGGACTAGCGGCATCATAAGGTATGAGAAAGGTGATAATATTTTAGCTTTTGCTGAGAATTTGGGCTATCAATCAAGTTAATGTTTTGAGGCAAGAGTTACCCATCAAGGATCTCTCCTCCTCATGTCCTTTTAGGGTAGGAAGTTCATGTTTAAAGGATATTATTTAAATATAATCAATATTCTTTTGGACCAACTAGCTGCAAATTGATCCATTGATAATTTTATGGGTGACACGATTAGATGTTTGAGAGGTTATGAGTCCTTAAAATTTGAGCATACTTTTAGTAAAGGAAATAAGGCAACAATTTTTTGGCAAACTTGGGTCTATTACAAAATGGTTTAAGGGTTTGGAGAGGGTATTTTCCCCATAATATTATTCAACTTATTCAAAATTAAGGTCCATTATAGTATTTTGATCTTTAGTGAGGTTTAGTCTCTAGGTTCATAGATTGGTAAAGATCCAAAGAGAAGCTTTTGCTTTGTGTTTAGCTATGATTCCTTATTTTCAAATATTTTTGGCAGTACCTTTTTAAAGTTCGGTATCCTTTGTTTTTGGCAGGATAATTATGGTCCTTTGGAATTTGATTGTAGAAGGATTGGGAATGGATCTTGAATTGGGAAAGTGGATGTGTCTTGCCATGATTTAAATATTGTGCTTTTTTGAAAGTTGATTATTAGGAATTGGTGCATCCTTTTGTGGAGGATTGGCTTAAATTGGGAGCACATTCATTGTGTTGGTTGGAGTTGTCCACATCATATGAAGAGTTTTGCTTTGAATTGCTTTGTATTTTTTAATCGCTTTCTTTTGTGGCCGAGTTGGCACTCTTTAAGATTTAAATGTGTATCTTGCACATGTGTCATATTCAGTTTGGAACGGGAAGTCATAATGATTGTCATTCCTAGGGGATTGAATCATTTCCCGATGCATCCCAATTAGCCTAATTATTTTTGTTGTCATCCCTTTATGTATAGGATATTTAGCCATTCTAGGAGGTTCTTTATTGATCTATGTGTTGGCTTTTGGATTCAATATGGGGTTTTTGATAGTTTCAATCAGAACAATCCTTTTTTTCCAAACTTTATTTTTAAAGGAGTGTTCTTTAAGGAGATTCAGGCTGGTACGAACCTCTCTTTGGTTTTGAGTCATTTTCATTGGTAATCCAACTCTAGTTGGTTTAAGTCTAATTTTGATTGGCCAATTATCATGGAGGAAGAATTCAAAGGAGTCAAACCTTCTTCGATGGTGGTAGATAAGGAGGTTTTAAATATTTTAGAAAAGGTGGATTACTAAGATTTTTGAGGATGTTCAATGGGTATGATACATAATTGGCCATGGATATGGACTACTCTTGGAGCAAAGAAAAGGTGTCGATGAAAGGGACTGGATTTACTATCTCTATTCTACTTTTGGCTAAAATAATGAGAGGTTTAGCTTGGGGGGATTGCATCAATAGGAAGAAACATTCATTAGCCAAGGAATTGTACCTGTTTGGGTACAAAGTTGATCATCTAGAGAAATACCACAATGGTTACAAAATGAGCTCTTTCAAATCATCATGGAATAGGTTCATTTCTATGTTAATGCATTTTTTCAACCTCAAATGCAATAGAGAGGTTGTCCATAGTTTTCATCTGGTGCTAGAGAACCACCTCAGGGGGAAGAAGCATATGAACATTCTAGGGTTCCTATTAAAATAATTGGAGAAAACAACTGTGAACATCCAAGATGGTAAAATATCTATGCCCAATCATTAGGGTCTTTTCAAGCTTATTTTTATTATATTTCTCAAAATAATGGTTTTATTTCCCTGGATAAAAGCGGGGTGGTGTCATTTGTTTCCCTGGATTATGCACCTAGAAAAGATATTGCTCCTTCTTGTCCTACCTCTGGGAGGATTGGTTGAGTTCCTATGAAAATGAAAATATCATTCTTGAATGTCTCCTTGAGCCTTTCTTGAACCAACCTCCAAAAAATATTGAGTTGGACAACCTTGCTACAAAAATATTTGAAGATATGAGTTTAGGCCCTAAGATGGAAGAGGACCTTCAAATTAATATGGGTGGTATTCAGCATTCAAAAATTTTCTCTCCCCTACAAAACTCATAGGAGTCGGATGACAGTGATTCATCATCCTTGAAAAAGGTTAAGCCAGTTTTGAAAAGAAAGGCTAGCTCTCTAAAGAAGCCCAAGATTGAAGCCAAAGGGATGAGGAGATCGATGTGTATCAACTCCAAAGTTGCAAAGAATATAAAATCACATGATTTTTATGATTCAACAGACTCGAAGGAGTACCCTATTTCTAAGGAGAGGAGAATGAAGATGACCAACCTACTTTCTAAAAGTAATATCCAATATGATTTTATTGCAATGCCCAACTCCTATGACCCTATTAAGGAGTTTATAAGATCTATTAAGAGATCAGCTAATCAAACTACTTATTTTGTGAATGGGTTGTCTTGGAATCTGAAACACAATCTAAAAACTTTGATGATGGATCTCTTCATATCAAAGGAATCTTTGCAAGACTAAGATTTGGCTATGGTTGTTTTGTATTGATCTCTTTAGGTGGGTTTCATATTCTCTATTTCCTTTTAGTGTTTTATGGATGGATTGATCTTGCTTTGTAGTTGGTTCTTTTCATTTGTGTTTTGTTATCTCTTATTTGTGGTTGTATTTGGGTATTTTTTGTAAAAGGTTTGGGTGAGCCTTTCAAAACCTTTTTATCTAATAAAAAATAAATGGTGAATAACTGTTTTCAAAACTTAATATATGATTTTGATGGAAAGAAATAAATGATAAATGGTTTAAAATAAAAATTATTATTCATCATAGAAGGGGAATCTATGAATATTCTTAGGGATCTTAAGAAAGGAAACACTAATAACTAGTAGGTGTAAGGTTTAATTAAGGATACCTCATCCCTATTAAAACAAATGGTAGAGGTGAAGATATTACATATATATTGGGAAGGAAATGTTGTAGCTGATTGTTTGGAAAATATTGAAGTTCATTTTGATCAAAGGAAGATATGGGAAAATAATTTTCCCTTTTCTTTTAATAATTACCTCTTTAAAGGTAGAAGAAAAATCTATTCCACGGGGTGTTATATTTTGATGTTTTCAGTATTATTGTTGCTTCTAAGGTCTTTTGGTGCTATTGATTTGACTATATGTTGTTACTATTACAGTATTTGTGTTTCTAGCAAATGCTATAGTAATGTGATTCTACTTTTGTTGTTGTTTCTATTACTTATTATTGAGAATTGGAGTGGTTGCTACTACTATTCATGCGAAAGATAGGAATAAACAACAGTCAAGTCGATCTTTTCTCCCTTGCTAAAAATAGATTTTGATATCATCCAGAGTGTTGTTTTTTTGCCTGGTTGTATTCTAGGATTTTTTTTGAAACTTTGCTTTTCTCATGTTATCCATGGAGGTTGATGTTTATATTGTAACCTTGGATAACTTAATTCTATAATAGGTTTGGGGCCCCTCCAAAACCCCTTTTTTTTCACCACTACCAAAAGAAAGGTGAAAAATTCACAATGCTTATAAGCTATCTTCATGATTTTTTTAGAACATGGTGGAATTCATAAAACACCATTATACTTTCCTCAAAAGAATACTTAATGATGTATTTGTCATTACTTACCTTTGATATCTTTCAAGAAAAAAGTCAAAAAAATAAAGATGATAATAATGAATCATGTAACTTAAATAAAGCATATGTCAACTTCAATGAGGAATCATTGAAATTAAGTTTATATAATTGTGATTATTTACTAACTCAATGTTTAGAAGGCATATCATTAGGTACATCATAACTAAATATGAATAATAAAAGATGCAAGAAGAATAAGAGAGGAAAGCATACAAGGAAGGCTAACAAAAAACCTAGATCTAAAGCTAAAGAAGAATCTATAATGGCCCGCTCTAATAGGACTTTCCCTTGTTGCTTGATTGAGGTACTAGTATGTTGATATTAAAAGCATGATCATATTTTATTCTATCAAGATGAGTTGATAGTTGTACTTTATGCTTTCTAATGTTGGATTATGCTATTTTTAGAATATGGTACTACTGATGAATTTTATGGTTGCAAGACCAGGTAGTCTCATGTGTAACGACCCTCCTTAGCTAGAATTATTCTTGATACTTGATTTATGTGTGCATAAGTGGATATAATATGCATAATTTAATTTTATGTTATCAAAATGTATGGATATTTGCACTTTATTATTTGATTATGCTTCTTTGGAAATATGGTATTGATGATGATATTTAAGGTTGTAAGACTTGGTACTTTCATGGATGGATTGGTATGGGACAACCACTAGAGTTGAGAGAAAAAAGAGAAATGATGGATTACATTTATATGTTAGGGTACAATAAGCTAGTATATTGCATTACACTAGTTTAGTAGATTATTACATTTTACTCTGTACTAATTACCATGCAGATATTTACTATTTTTAAATATTTGATGGTAGATAGGTTAATTCCTAAATATCCTAGGTTATCAAATCCTAACCTAACTCTACTTCTCCTACAACGTGTTTGTTAGCATGGGTTAAGGAGATTAAGTTGGGTATGCTATTTTATTTCCTATTTAACATTAGCCCTTATGCTAATGTTTGGTTAATAAATATTTTTGTTTCACTCCATTTGTGTTATTCATTTTACCACATTGGCACCAGAGCCAATTTTTTGTTGGCTCGCCCGGAGGTCAAGCTGGTGATATTTGGTGCCACCAACCCACCTCAACAGGCGAGCTTGCTAGCGGGATCAAGCTCAACCCTAAATTGACCAAAGCCTACTCGACCCTAGGCCCACACTACTCATGAGGTAGGTGATCGATTTCCCTCATGAGCCTCTCGATCTACAACACTCTGCTATCAACCAGGATCCATGATCGACTGCCTATCGACCCCTTTGATCGACAGCACTCTGCTATTGATCGGGGTCCACGGTCGATGCCCGAGGAGGTAGGAGCCTCAATCCTTGCTCACAAGGCCTAGGCCCATAGCCATGTGGCCTCTACATCTTGGGAGAGTCGAGAGGGTAGGAGCGTCCTCCCCTCCCAACTAGACATACACAGAGCAACCAATTTGGGATACGATAGGTTAGGAGCAGCCTTCGATCCTCGACCACCTTGATATCTATGAGGGAAGGAGGCCCTATGATCCCTAACATACAACCTGACTCTGATCTCTAATATCTGGCAAGATCTAGAGATCTTTGGATTGCACACATCCTGAGGCACCACCTAGACCGCTAATCTGGCCTGCACACATCTTGAGGCACCACCTGGACCGTTAACTAGGTGACACGTGGCTCACAAGCCATGCACCACCTAGACGCTAATTCAGACCTGACACATGGCAGACAGCCACAGGACAGATGCTGACTTGGACCTAACACATGGTGGACAGCCATAGGACAAACTCTGACTCAACTGACAAACCCTTTGGTGCCACATGGTTGTGACCAAAAGGGTGGACGGATCGACTGTGATTGCCCGCAGGCAATCGAGACTCAAGTGGAGCATCGAGGCTTATAAAGCCTCTTGCATCCCCCTGTGGGATGCATGTGGGATAAATCCCATGAATTCCCAATAGGAGCGGTCAACCAATTTAAAACCAAATATCACGGCTTAGTTTCCAAGCCAGCCAGTAGCTTGGTTGGCCAAGGCGGACGCCTTGTGCCTATCGGGTCGTGATTTCGAGCCTACGTGATGCCAAAAATAGGTTTTTTATACAATTTGTTTTTTTTATGAAATTTTTAAATTTTTTCTAAAGTTGTAAAAGCTCTTTAATTTTTTTTGATATTTTTTTTATAATTTAGCCAAAAATTGTTAAATTAAAGTCAATTTTTAACATTTTTTTTTTAAATTGATTTTTTTTACAATTTTGCTTCATTATAAAGAACTTTTATCTCTAAAACTAATTTTTAGCTTTTTTCAACTTAGAAATATTTCAAATTCAACCAAATTATTTTTGCACTCAAAGTTCCCAAGAAAATTTGTGTTTTCTCCAAATTGGAGATAAAGAGACATAGGAACATTTTTTTTGCAAAATCCAAAAGCCTTCTTCAACACATTTTTGCAATAAAATCCTCAAAAGTTCTATAGTTTTCTTCACACATTTTGGAGATAAAAAGACATAGAAAATCAAATTTATATTGCAAACCAAAGAGATTTTCAAAAATTGAGGTAGCACATAGGTCATTTCATTTGCAACAAAATCCAAACTTTGCTTTTGTTTTCTCCTTCACAAAAGGGGATATAAGATATATAATTGCAATTTTTTTCTTGTTGTAAACTTGAGATATCTTTTTGAACCTCATTTTTTATCCTCATGCTTGAGTGTTGAAGACAAAAACCAAAGTCGTGTGTCAACTGGTCTGGAAGCCTTTCAAACATGGGTCGTGTGTCGACTTGTCTTGAAAGGAGTGCTCGAATTTTTCAATTTTGTAAAAATAAAGGGGGAATAGAAGTCATATTTTGTGATTCTATTTTTTGCAAAATTGTAATGAGAAAGGGGGGATATTTCAAAGCAAGAAAAGTGCATTCTCGATTGTACTCGACACATTTTCTTAAAAATTTACTATACTAGGTGCATTTTTGGTTGCATCCAACACCTAGAGTGATAATAATTTGGGTTGCTCTTTTTTTTTATTATTATTGCACTAACAATCATGCTTTTGTGTGCAATTAAACAATCAGATAGAACATTGAAGAAGCATTTCACAAAACCCAAACTTCACTCCAAATCGTGCTACACCTTGCACAGGTTAAAACAAAGTCAATTTTTTTGCTCCCCATCAAAGGTCAAAATCCAAACACCTTGATAAACTCTCTTTTTTTGGCTTAATTTCCTCAAACTTTCCATCCTTCTTGAAGGGTGTTAAGACAAGTTCCATTAAATATCCTAGAGAGCACAATCATAAGTCTTTCAAAACCTACCCCTTTAATTTGCTCTATTTGTTTGGCTTAATTTACTCAAACTTTTCATCCCTTTTTAAGGGTGTTAATGCAGGTGCCATTAAATATATTAAAGAGAAAATTAAAATCTTTCATTTACTCTTTTGAGGGTATATTGCAAGATAAAGTCATCTTAGTCATAGCAATTTGAAACCTTAACCATGGCCATGATAAACAAGTATCTCACTGAGAGCCAACTGCTCAAAGGTTCAAATTATTTTTCTTGGAAAACTAAGATGAAAGCCATTTTAACTGTAGAGGATATGTGGGGAATAGTGGATGGCACTGATTCTAGACCCACATCAGCAGGAGAAGATCATACATCATATGATAAAAAGGATAAAATAATTTCCTTATTGATCTTGCTAGCTATTACTGATGACATACAACCTCATATAAGTGAAGCTAAAAATGGTAAGGAGGAATTGAATGCCTTAGAAACCATTTTTGAAGAAAAGAATAAATCAACAATTCTTAACCTTCAAACACAACTTCATACTCTTCATATGAAATCTGGAGAGACAGTAGAGCTATTCCTCTGCAAATTCACATATATAAAAATAAAATTGCAAGCCTTAGGAGAGAAAGTGGAATACAATGTCCTAACATCAATCATTTTAAGGGCTCTTCCAAACTCCTATAGAATTTTGATCACTTCACTACAAGTCTCTGGAAAGATAGTGACTTTTGTAGAGTTGGTAAATTTGCTTCAAACTGAAGAAGCTAATCAACTCCAAAGAGATGAGGCATCCAACAATGCACTTTTCTCAAACAAGCAAAGTGGAAAGAAAAAGTGGAATCAATAGAAAGGATCTTCTTCTAACAAAGACAAGGGTAAAGGCAAAGATATTAAGAAGAAGCAGTATTGTAAATTTTTTAATAAAGACACTCATGAAACCAAAATATGTTGGTTTAAGAACAAACCTCCCAATGAACAAGGATAAAATAAGAGCAAAGGTAAACCAAAGAATAAGAATAAACATCAATAGGGAGATATTGTCACTGAATATTCTGGTTCGAACTCTGAACGAGCACACAAAGTGCTCATGACACATACAGAATTCTCTCACAAGGATATTGTTTGGTACATAGATTCAGGTGCTAGTAAACATATGACTGGCGATAAGTCCTTGATGCGTAGTTGTTATACCATCATTAATTCTCAAAGAATCTGTCAATCCAGGGCAGTGTACAAGGCTATCTGCGGAAGAAGAAGTGAAACAGCTATAACTTAGGTCAATCTAGGGCAACAAGTCTTTATTGGTGGAACCGGTTTTGTGGGGGATTTTGGAGCATTCCTATCTCTAAATTGCATGAATTAAATCTTAATCTAAGTTGCAGAATTGGAAACTAATCATTAACTACAAAAATGAAGTCCTAATTACAATTGCAGAATGAGACCTAATTATACTACAAAATTAACAGTTGCAGAATTGAAAGTCTGATCCTAATTGTAGAAAGGAAATCTAATTACTTTTGCAGTAAAGAAAGTCTAGATCTAATGTGGAAATAAAACTATCAAAATTCTGTAACATAAGGTTGTCAATCCTCTGTTCGAATTTTGACAGCAAAACACAAAAATGCAGGAAATTACCTGAAAAACAGTAAATTCTGGAAATAACAGATTACGAAAATAAAGTGAAAGCTTGGATGAAAGTAAGATTGCAACTAAAACATTAAGCACAAGATTTATCTTAGCATAAATAAACTAATACTGCAAATATTGTCAACTATTCACAAGCAATTTACATAACAAGTTCTGCAACTCATTCTGCTGCAGCAAAATCAGAATAAAAACCTGTTCTGTTAGTCCTCCTCCTAGGTCTGGAAGTGGCCAGCCTCTTTGTCCAGAAGAAGGTGTAAGTCTCTCTCTCTTTCTAAATCTTAATCACACTCATTTACAAGTAAATTGAAATAGAACTGGTGCACTTTATTGATCAAAAGACATGATTATAAGAATTTTGCTGAAAAACTGTTACAGGACTGTAACAGTCAATTTCTAGTTATACTCTGTATTTTCTGCTAGCTTTCTCTATATTCTATCTTCTGCTACTTCTCTACCCCCTTCTATAGCTCAACCTGAATGGGAGCAATATTTATAGCTATCCTATGATCTGATTACAAACAAAGAATATCTCAAAAGATCTAATCCTAAAATGCTGCAACAAATTCTGGTTTTATCCTAGAAGAGGACTAAAACCTGATATTTCCCTTAATGATGGCTTTGGTCGGCAATGACGGCAAAAATAGATGGCAGATATTTCTCTTTACTTTTTCCAACCTTTATTTCCCTTTTTTCGTCTTCAAAAATCGGTCAAAAAGGTCAAAATCACATTTTGTTCTTCATTCCGAAGATAAGTGGCTTCATTCCGAAGACAGTGTAGTTTTCATTCCGAAGACGCTCATTTCGAAGATACTGCATGCTTCATTTTGAAGATCCGCTCATTTTGAAGACGCTGCATTCTTCATTCCAAAGATCCGCTCATTCCGAAGATGATGTGTTTCTTCATTTCGAAGATATCTGTTCATTTCGAAGATGCTTCGGAATGAACAAATGTGTGCTTTTCCTTTGATTTCTTCTGCATATCTCAGGTGGGTTATCTCTTAAGATCAAATTCTAATGGTCTCCATTCCTTTCCTCATGTGAATTCCATGCCTTGCTATTTATGGACAAATTGGTCGGAATTTACATGGGAAAGACCCGCTTTTACTGCACGACAACAGCTTGCTTGCATTCGTTCCAGATTTAGGTTAAGTAAATGCTTGAAACAAATCAAAATATGATTAGTGAAATTTTGCTATTATTCTAAGCATATCTCATTGTAGCAAATCATAACAAAAAGAACACAAAACTATGCAAAAAGCTGTAAAATCAGCATATAATATCTCAAATACATTGATCATGCAAAATGGTTAATATACAGACATATTAAATCAACTTAACTAACATATCAGATAAAACATAAGAGTTTATAGGCATTTTTAGTGTACAAAACATGTTATGATTGAGGCATTTCCAGGCCTCATCAGTCCTGGTTTGAGACATTTGAGGCTCGAGAAGGTAGACCGATAACCATTGCTGATGATCAGACTTATCGAGTTCAAGGAGAAGGAAGTGTTTATGTCTCCCTTCTAGATGGATAATGTAAGATTTAAAAATTTCTTTATGTACCAAGATTGAAAAATAATCTCTTGTCAGTTCCACAAATCTTGGACAATAACATGAATGTCAATTTCAAAGTGGACAAAGAAAAGAAACATTGCTTTATCACTCAGAAAGTAAAATAGATAACAACAGGTTCATACAAACATGGTTTGTTTATCTTAGATGCAATTACCTCTACACATACTGCAATGGCAGTAACCACAAAATAGGCCACTTCTCTATGGCATAAGATATTTGGGCATCTAAGTTCAAGGTATTTACTAGAACTCAGTAAATATCAAATGGTGAAAGGACTGCCTACTCTCTCATCTACTTTGCTAGTGTGCTTAGATTGCTTGTCAGGAAAGCAACATAGGGTACCTTTTGAACCTAGCTCCTTTTGAGCTAAGGTACCTTTGAAGTTAGTTCACATAGATTTGTGTGGTCCTATGTCTACTAGTTGTGGAGGAAAAAGGTATTTTCAATTGTTTGTAGACGATCACTCACGAAAAATGTGGCTCTTCTTCTTGCAGTTGAAGTCTGAAGCATTTGACTATTTTTAGCAGGTCAAGAAACTTGTTGAGAAAGAACTAGGATGTTTCATAAAGACCCTCCATTCAGATCGAGGGGGGAATACACATCAAAAGAATTTTCCTCATTTTTGCAAAAACATGGGATAAAAAGACAGTTAACAACAACCTATTCTCCTCAGTCAAATGGATTTCTTGAGAGAAGAAATTGTTCCATTATGGAAATGGTTCGATGTATGCTTAAGGGAGCCAATCTTGAGCACATTTACTGGGTTGAAGCTGTAACAATTGTAGTATATCTTATAAAAAGGGCACCCACATAGGCTCTTGAAGGTATGACTCCTCAGGAAGCATGGATTGGAAGGAAACCCTCCATATCTCATCTACAATTATTTGGATGTAAGGAATTTATGCATATACCTAAGGAGAAAAGAAAGAAGTTAGATGATAATACCCTACAATGTGTTTTTCTTGGATATGATGAATTCTCAAAATTCTATTGATTGATAGATCCATTCACCAATAAAATACATGTTAGTAGAGATGTAGTGTTTTATGAGGCTTTCACATCTAACACTACATCAGTATACCTGGATGATGAGGAGCAACAGGCACTTCCTCATCCACAACATAAAAATCCTCCTAAATGGTATACAAGTACTATGAGAGATTCCAAACTCACTTCACCACCAGATCTCACTCTCAATCGTCCAAAGACACGAAGCATGTATCGACAGAGAACAGAAAAAGCATCTACTTTAGTTGATGATCTTTGTGTAGATTTTCAAGAGCTTTCTGTTAATAAAGAGTTAGAAAGTGGAGAAGATATGGAAGTTGATGAGGAGAGGGTTTATATGTCATCATATGATGAAAATGAACCTTATAAATTTTATGAAGCACTTATTCAGCCTCAGTGGAAGGCAACTATGGATGTTGAACATAAATCTCTCATTAAAAACAAAACATGGAAGCTGGTCGATTTGCCTAAAGGAAAGAAGCCCATAGGGTAAAAATGGGTTTACAAAGTCAAGCATAAGGTAGATGGTAACATAGACAAGCATAAGGCCCATCTTGTGACAAAGGGCTATGCTCAAAAGGAAGACCTTGATTATGAGGAAACATTTGCACCCACTGCAAGGATGACCACCGTTCAAGTTCTTTGTGCTATGGCAGCACAGTTCGGATGGAAATTACATCAGATGGATGTAAAAAGTGCCTTTCTAAATGGTGACTTAAAAGAAGAGGTATACATGACTCAACCTCCAGGATTTTCTAAGGAAGGCCATGAGAAACAGGTTTGCAAGTTGGTCAAATCATTATATGGGCTAAAACAAGCCCCAAGAGCATGGTACATCAAAATGGATAGTCACCTACTATAGCACAGATTTAAGAGAAGTCCATCAGATGCAAATCTCTATATCAAGAACATAGGTTCTAAAATAGTGATTCTTGTATTGTATGTAGATGATCTGATCATCACTGGAAATTCAGATAAATTGATTAACATCGTGAAAAATGACTTGAAAGAGTCATTTGACATGACATATCTTGGACTTCTCCACTACTGTCTTGGACTTGAGATAGAATAGAAGAAGAATCATCTTAGGGTGACTCAAAAAAAGTATTCCAAGACTTTAGTAGAAAAATATTGTATGACTAATTGTAAGCCTAAAGCAACACCGATGGAATCAGGGCTTCAGTTATCATGGTATGATGACACACCAAAGGTAGATGGTACTCTATATCGACAGATGATTGGAAGCCTCATCTATCTGACCAATACTAGACCATACATTACTTATGTTGTAAACTATCTTTCTCGGTTCATGCAGGAACCAAAGGTCTCTCACTGGAAAGCAGCTAAGAGGGTTCTTCACTACATTCAGGGTAGTGTAGATTATGGGCTAAAGTATAATAAGAATAACTCATTTTTCTTATAGAGTTATATTGACTCTGACTATGTTGGATTCCTATATTATAGAAAATCAACATCAGGATATGTATTTCATCTTGGATCTGGTCCTGTCTCATGACATAGTAAAAAGCAATAGGTGGTTGCTTTATCTTCAACTGAGGCAGAATATCACGTTGCACGTGGAGCTGTGTGTGAAGTGATATGGTTAAGTTGCATCTTGGCTACCATGGGCCTACCAAAGAAACTTCCTATTCACATGTTTTGCAACAACTCAGGTGTTTTAAACTTGGTCAAGAATCCAATCCATCATGAATGCACAAATCATATTGACACAGATTGTCATTTCATTCATGATGAAGTTCCTAAACACAGGATCAAGCTCCAATACATTCCCACCGACGAAAAGGTTGCTGACATCTTCACAAAGGCACTTGGACGTGTCAAATTTGAGTTATTCCGAAGTAGACTTTGTATATCAAAGTAATGTAATAAATGGGGGATGTTATGGTACAATAAGCTAGTATATTGCATTACACTAGTTTAGTAGATTATTACATTTTACTTTGTACTAATTACCATGCAGATATTTACTATTTTTAAATATCTTATGGTAGATAGGTTAATTCCTAAATATCCTAGGTTATCAAATCCTAACCTAACTCTACTTCTCCTACAATGCATTTGTTAGAGTGAGTTAAGGAGATTAAGTTGGGCATACTATTTTATTTCCTATTTAACATTAGCCCTTAAGCTAATTTTTGGTTAATGAATATTTTTGTTTCGCTCCATTTGTGTTATTCATTTTACCACATTATCATCAACAACTCAAAGAGTAAAAGAAAACTCTTCATGTAGGTGCATTGCATTTATGTTTGTATGTTTGAATGCAACATTGGGAAAGGAGGTGGTTATTTCAGCAAAATAGTCATCCTTGGTAGAAGGGAGATAACATTGCAGTTATCGTAAATCTTTCTACTCAAAGAAAAACTTGTGCATTTTATTTATTGCATCCTAGTGGAAACAAGATTAAGAAAATATACTCATTTAATTAATTTGAACTCTGAACTTACAAAGCTTTTATAGAACCTTAATACAGTTAGGAATCACTATTCCCATGGAGATATTACGTGACTTAGCTCCATGACTCAACAACTACTACTCAAATGAAACACTCTAAACAATTCCCTATATGCTCTCAAAGCTAAACTAATCACCTTTAAAATAGCAAAACTAATACAAAGATTAACTTTAATCAAATATTAAACTAATACTAAATATTAGAACCTAGATACTTAGGGAAGATGCTTTCAAAGTCCAACATTCTCCCCCTTAAAGTTGAGAGGGCTGACCAGACAGTCTCTCAGCTTTAAATACTGAGCTTTAGCAACTCCTTTGGTGAAGATGTCTGCTATGTTGTCCAAAGTGCTGCAATGTTTTAGCTCAACCACATTTTTCTCCACCATGTCTCTAATGAAGTGATACTTCATGTCGAAGTGCTTTGACCTGCTGTGGTGGATAGGATTATGTGCCAATTGTATGGCACTCATATTGTCACAATACAATATGGTAGGATCACTTTGTCTCTCACCTATTTCTTCTAGTACTTTTCTTAACCATAAGGCTTGGGCACTAGCATTTGTAATTGCTATGTACTCAGCCTCAGTAGATGATAGTGCTACAGTAGTTTACTTTTTAGAACTCCAAGTAATTAGCCCTGACCCAAGACTAAAACAATTCCCTGAAGTGGATTTCCTATCATCTATGTTGCTTCCCCAATCACTATCACTAAAGCCAACTAATTTTACATCATCATTTTTGTGGTAATGGATCCCATAATCCATTGTACCCTTTACATACCTCAAAATTCTTTTAGTTGCTTGTAGATGAAGTTCAGATGGATCAGCCATATATCTTGATACTAGAGAGACAACATATTGAATATTCGGTCGTGTGTTGGTGAGGAACATTAGACTCCCAACCATGCTCCTGTAAGTGGTCTTGTCAACTTTTGATGCTCCATCTTCTTTGCTTAATTGTATCCCATGACCTATTGGAGTTGCAACTGACTTGCACTTCTCCATAGAAAATTTCTTTATCATGTCCTATGCATATTTATATTGACATATGAAGATCTCATTTTCTTTTTGATGTACCTCCATTCCTAGGAAGTAATGCATCAAACCTAGATCCTTCATTTCAAACTCTTTCATCATGGAGTTTTTGAACTCCTCATTCATTTTAGCACTACTACCCATGAATATTAGATCATCCACATATAAGCACACAATAAGGATGTCTTTACCTTGTTTCATGTAGTAGAGAGTAGGTTCACTTTTGCTCCTAGTGAATCCATAGTCTTGAAAGTAGCCATCAATGCGTGAGTACCATGCCCTTGGTGCTTGCTTTAGTCCATACAATGCTTTCTTCAATTTGTAGACAAGGTTCTCCTTACCTTGTTCTTCAAAGCCTTGAGGTTGTTGCACAAAAACCTCTTCATTCAAGTACCCATTAAGAAAGGCACTCTTAACATCCATGTGTTGAATGTTCCACCCTTTGTGGGCAGCCAAGGAAAGTACTAGTCTAATGGTCTCTTGTCTAGCCACTGGAGCAAAGGTTTCCTCATAGTCAATCCCATACTTTTGAGTAAACCCTTTTGCTACTAGCCTTGCCTTGTGTCTTTCAATGCTCCCATCAACATTGAACTTGGTCTTATAGACCCATTTACATCCAATACATTTCTTTCCCTTAGGAAGCTCCACTAGCTCCCATGTGTCATTCTTTTTTATAGAGTTCATTTCCTCTTTCATGGCTTGTTGCCATACATCATGATTACATGCTTTTTCATAACTAGATGGCTCTAGCTCTACACTAGTCATTAAAGCATAGTTTACAACATCTCCCTTAGGCTCTTGGGAGTCTTCATCACCATACATGTGCAAATTTTCAAGTCTTTTCAAGACTTCATTCATCTCACTAGCTTGGCTTCTAGTGTACCTTCTTTGAAAATTCTTGTCCATCATTTGGAAGGAAGGATGGTACTGAAGTGTTCTCTTACCTCTTGGTGGTGGATCTTCTTCCATTGGCATTGGAGAAGAACTTGATGCTCTTGGTGGTATTTGTGGAGAACTTGAAGTAGAACTCTTTCTTGGACTTGGAGGAGGACTTTCATTGCTGTTCTTGTCAATGGGCTGCACTTGGGAGGAGCTTTCATCTTGAGATCCATCATCAACAAAAAGTTTTTGATGACCCCATACTCCCCCTTCATCAAAAATTACATCTCTTGAGATTACAACTTTGTGTGTTTTTGGATTGTAGAGTCTATATGCCTTTGAAAACTCACTATACCCAATGAAAATACATGCTTGACTTTTGGGGTCAAGTTTCTTTCTTGTCTCATCAGGAATGTGTGCATATGCAAGACAACCAAAAACTTTGAAGTGCTTTACATTTGGATTTTTGCCATACCATCCCTCATAGGGAGTTATCCCATCTAAACTAGAAGTAGGACTCCTATTCAAAATGTAAACACTTGTCCTAACAGCATCAACCCAATACATGTTACTTAGTTTCTTTGTTTGAAGCATTGATCTAGCCATTTCTACAATAGTGTGGTTCTTTCTCTCAGCCACACCATTTTGTTGTGGGGTGTAGGCAGTAGTGAATTACCTTTTGATCCCACAATCTTTACAATATTTGAGAAATGCATTTGAGCAAAACTCCCCTCCTCTATCAGTCCTTAAACTTTTTACAACATACTCACTTTGATTCTCTACATTATTTTTGAAATCCTTGAAGCATTCAAAAGCTTCATCCTTAGTTTTCAAAAAATAAATCCAACACATTCTAGAGAAATCATCTATGAAAGTAAGGAAATAAGAATTGTTACCCAAGCTTTTGGTATGCATTGGACCACAAATGTCCGAATGTACCAATTGTAGTGGATGGCTTGCTCTCCATGCTTCACCTCTTGGAAACTTTGTTCTTGAGTGTTTTCCCAAAGCACATCCTTCACACACCTCCTTGTGCTCTTCAACTTTTGGTAATCCACACACCATAGCTTGTGAAGTCAACAACTTCAAGCTTGAAAAATTAAGATGACCATATCTCAAGTGCCAAAGCACACTTGGATTTTCTATGGCCACACTAGCAAGTTGAGCACCTCCTTGTTCCCCAAATTTAAGAGGAAATAACCTATTCTTTGTCATAGGTACATTTGTGACAACTCTATTACAATTGTTTTTGTCAAAAATTACACATTTTCCATCTTCAAAAACAAGTTTATAGTTCTTTTCCATGATTTGTCCAACACTAAGCAAATTATGTTGGAGTTTAGGAGTGTAATAGATATTGTTTACCTTCTTTGTGCCTTCATTTGTTGGAACCTCCATGGCTCCCATGCCTTCAACTTGTAGTGCCTTGTCATCTCCCAATTTGATCTTGGACTTGTATGTGGAATCCATTGTAGCAAATAACTCTTCTTTGCCACTCATATGATTTGAGCAACCAGTATCCAAAATCCAAGTTTCATTAAGATTTTGATCTGATTTTCCATATGTGAGGAACAAATTTGATGTTCCTTCCTCTTCTCCATAGTTTCCATAATTATTACTTCTCCCTTCTTGAGAAGCCTTGAGTCTACAATCTCTAGCAAAGTGACCAAGCTTGCCACAATGGTAACAAGATTTGTTTGATTTGTCACCTCCTCTTCCTCTTCCTTGGTAGCCACCTCTTGATCTACCTCTTGCTCTTCCTCTTCCTCTTGAATATTGTCCTCTCCTTTGTCCTCTTCCTTGTGTATTTCCATGAGTCTCACCTTCCTTGGATGAGAATGCTTTTTCATCACCTCCAAAGCTTGATGATGTAGAACCTTGGAGTCTCTCTTCATGGGACATCAAAGAACCAATTAGTGCATCAAATGTGAGATTAGAAAGATCTTTTGATTCCTCAATAATGATTGCAATATGATTCCACTTATGAAGAAGTGTTCTCAACACTTTCTTCACAACAACTTCATTTTTTACATCCTCTCCAAGTGTCTCCATTTTGTTTACAATTGCTTTGACTCTCACACAATAATCTCCCACTCTTTCATCTTCTTGCATTTTGAGATTCTCAAAATCTCTCTTCAAAGTTTGAAGCCTCACTTGCTTCACTTGATTGCTCCCTTGATAGCTATCTCTCAAGGCATTCCATGCTTCTAGGGTTGTTGAACAAGAAGCAATCCTAGGAAAGATACTTTTCTCCAATGATGCTTGGAGATGGTAGAGAGCAAAATAATTCTTCTTTTGGGCATCCTTCTTATTATTTCTATCAGTGACATTTAAGATGTTCCAATCAGCTGGTTCATTGTAGCCATCTACTACAATGTCCCACAAACCTTTGCCTATGAGTAATATCTTCATCTTGATAGACCAATACTCATAGTCCAATCCATTAAACTCAGGAATGGGTAGATTGTTATTAGCAGCCATTGATGCTAATCAAAAAAACTTTGGAATATATTCTAGTTGTAGCACTCCTTTACTATAAAAATAGCCTTCTCCTTCACAAGTGCAGATCTATTGGACTCTTTTCACTTAATATTCAATGCAGATACAGAACTATTTTTTACAAATAGTAGCATATAAAATAAACAACAACAGTAGTACAATCATATTAATTCACCTGATCTCTTATGTATGGCTTTCTTTGACAACTTGACACTGTGTCACCTAAAATGTAACAAACAGTAGTTGTTCAAAAATACAATGATCAATAGTCATATTTACAGTAAATAGCAGTTGTAGTTCCAAACAACAGCAACCAACAACACATACACAGATGCACACCACAAACTTAGCCACTCTTACTTCACATAAAACTTCCAGCCACTCTTAGTAAGTACATCACGTTATAGTATTCACGTTGTTTTATTCACAATAGACTATTTTAGGGGGGCATGTCTACTTGTGATGAACAACAATATTGGAGAACAACAATCTTGTCACGTCCTAATGTCCTCACTGGATGAGATGTCTTCTAGAATACTTAGTAATAAAATACAAATGACATTTACTACCTATCTCAATTTTCTAGACTGGTGTGGTGGCGAAAAATACCATGAACTATCTCGATCAAACCTGATGGTGCAGGTCTAAAAATACAATGAACGCAACTCCTTCAAATCAAATTCTCACTCACAAGATCTTTAGCCTCAAAATCATACATCACAAGTATTGTATTTGGGATACACCCCTGCTACCTTCAACTCACGTAAGCTCCTTCAACATTAACGAACCTCCTCTACTCGTCCACATGAGCACAGTATCTTCTTTCCTTCTCACCACTCTTTACAGTAGTTCATACGTATATCTTTTACACGAACATAGATTTCCTCGGCCTCACATGATCCCTCGAACTCCTCTGTACCACTAGCTTCGTGAACACCTCCAAGTACAGATTCCAGAACATTCTATGAAACAACACACAAAGAAAAAAAATGCCTGAACGAGGGACTATCGCATGGACTGTAATGATTGCCTTGGGAGCGTTAAGACATGGCTGACTCGTATGCACATAAAAATCAATGTGGGTTCCTCCTCACAACACTACCTTTGCAGAACAAACTCTCTTAGGCTTAGATGTAGGTGATAATAGCAAGCAATGGTGTTTCCTGTGATTTCACCAATATCATATCTCTCACTCTTCTATAGTTTTTTATCCTTATGAACAAAACCAGACGCTCTGATACCAAACTGAGAAAATATTCTGATTGAATTAATTTGAACTCTAAACTTACAAGGCTTTTATAGAACCTGAAATAATTAGGAATCACTATTCCCATGGAGATATTACGTTAGCTTCATGACTCAACAACTACACTTGCAAAAAAACACTCTAATCTATTCCCTATATGCTCTCAAAGCAAAATTGATCACCTCTAAAATAGCAAATCTAATACAAAGATTAACTTTAACAAAGATTAAACTAATGCTAAATATTAGAACCTAGATACTTAGGGAAGATACTCTAAAGTATGCTCTAAAGTCCAACAAAGATAACTTAACAAGATACTTTGTATTATTGTTTGTTGCATTAATTGATATCGATGCTAATGGTCAATATTAGAATTTGATAGTAAGTAAATTAAGTAGGTAAATAATTAATTTAATTACAATAGTATTGGTAAATAACATTAGAATTGGATTTTGATGATGCTAGCCAATAATGCTTTCATTGTTAATATTAAGCCTTATAAATGTAGTAGGCTTATATTAGATTTATTAAGAAAACCTTGTAAAGGAAGATAATTAATTTCCTATTAAGGTTGTAAAAGGGAAAATATATAAAAAGAAATCTAATTATTAGATAAACCATAATGTTGGCAAAATGAAAATAGTGGAATGGTTGATTCCTTAAGTGTAGGAAATTTGGCATTCTTCAACATGCTAAGCTTTACTGAGATAACAAAATAAACATACATAAATAAACCACCCAATGGTTTATCTTGGGGGGAAGGTTCTTTTAAAGATGTGGATGGATTGATGTAAAGAGTTTTTTGGGTAATTTGAAGAGAGGAACAAAGACCGAGAAATATGAGGCTTGCTACTATGACAATTCTTCACAAGAGATCCGAAAAGTATTCGCTCACTAATAAGGTTGGTATCCTAGTTAAGATGTTCCTATAATATTGCATTATATTACTTTATTAAAATGCTTTCAGTCTGCTTGGATCATTGTTATGAGATCTAGACTTTTGTGTAAGTATGTTTTGCTTTTGCTTTTAAATTTTTTATCATATCCTTGAGGTTTAGGTTAACCGTAGTAGATGCCCTTAGATAGAGTAGTTTCCAAAAGCATTGTTGTTATATAAGGCTTTGGTTTTTAATCGAGAGAGCCTATGCATTTTTTTGTTGTTGTGGGTTGTTTGGGTTTGAAATGTCTTTCTGGTTGGTTTATGCTTGCTTTAGTTTGGTGTTCATCCATTATATTTTATTTTTGCATAGGCCTATCTATATTTCTATCTGCTCTAAGCTTTAGGAAGTTTGGTGGTAGTCCTATACGTCTAGTGTGTGCTACAAAAACTTGGACATCTTCTCAAGCGAGGTTTGTTGAGTTGGAAGCCTGCATTTTGTAAGTTGTGTTGGGTTTAAGTGCTTGATTGTGCTCCTTTATTTTGTTGCTATATATTTTTATTTGGTGCTGGCTACCCAATACTAAGTTTTCAAAAAATTTGGAGTTAGAAAACCTTTGAATAGATTAATTAAATTATTAGTTGGAAAACCATTGCTTTTGGTTAATTAATTTATTAGATGGAAAGCCTTTGTTTTGGCTAATTAAATTATTAGTTGGAGAACCTTTGATTTGGTTTATTATTATGCTAGTTGGAGAACCTTTATTATATGGCTAAAAAGCAACACTGCATTAATTAAGTTTTATTTCCATAAGAAGGAATCTAGTTGCTTATAATGTCGATTGATAACATGGATTAAAGGTTTTTGGTTATTAGTTTTAAATGAATGTGTAGATGAAGGTTATTTATGTCTTATTATTATTTTTAAAGTTCTTGATTAAGTTTTGGGAAATGGATATAAGATATTATGGAAGGTTTATATAATGGGTCTCCGAGGCCTATGTGGATAAGTAACCCATATAGAGAGAAGTATGGAATTCTCTCAGTGATGGTTTATGGTTATGCTTATCTAACGTTCTTGCATCCATATTTTGTATTTTGCATGATTGTATACATTTTTACATAGTGCATGTTAAGTTGCATATACATTTTCATGAGTTTCCCTGATCCCTAAAATTCTATTAATGTTCATGGGAAGAATATTTCAAATGGTAGACCTTGAAGAAAATATGGAAATATGTATCCTTGAATTTTCGTGTTGTAATATATTATTCTTTAAAAGTATTTGTATTGAAAATTATGCAAAGCTTTTTATGAAAAAAGGATGTATTGTAAATATACTTGTTATAGTATTGCAATACTTGACCAAGAACGAAAGATCTTATGTTGTTATTCTTTTATTTAAGTCTTGGAAATTATGGCTATGTACAAAATGTAATAATATGTTCAATGCATGGACTATGATTATAATGCCTTGATGATGTGTTATTCTTCATTGTGAATATGGAAATGTTATTATTTATTCGAAAGTAGTTAGTCTTAAAGAAGTGTTATGATGCATTTTATTATGTTAACTTATAGAACATATTTTGAAGCATTTGATTTGAGAGAGATGTTGATATTATATAATATGTTTAGACTATTGTGGTGGCTAGAGGTTTCTGGGCATGAATCTAGAGGCATATTAGAGAAAACCCTCGAGTCAAGAAGATAACCTAATCCTAGGAGTTGCGGTGATGCAATAACAAAGTAGTTATGAACTCTAGGAGGAGTTACGATGATGTAATAACCAGGTATTCACAAATATGGAAGGAGTTGTAATGATGTAAAAACCATATAATTGTGAATGATACATCCTAAATAGTGAGGCTCGGGTGTTCCAAAGCGATGAAGCTTTTGGAGTCAATCACAAGATAATATAGTTGTGGCACCTTAAATGGTGAGGATCAGGTGACCATGCTCATTACTAGGTGAGTAGTAATGGCATTATTTAGCCTATGAAGGTGTAGTAACTAGGTACTAAGGCATTACGCCAAAATAATCCTACATAGACAGACTTATGTAGGGTTAGAAAAAGGCTTCTCCCTTAAAGTGTTATGGGTCTTAGAGGGTAATCCTTATGCCATGGTCAAGTTATCCTATATTGATAAGGGTATACTAAAATTGGGGGGACCACTATTGGAATTCTTTATAAGCGATAAGGTTTAGAAAGGTGAACCCCAAACATATAGGATGTTGACCACTCTTGTCCACTTGAGTGTCGTCTACAGTGACATTGAACTCAAAATATGGTTATGCCTTACAATGCTAAAAGTTATTGGGACTTCTTTATAAACCTTTCTTGTGAAAAAAATATCTCCCTTGGGTTGATTTGGTGGGTTGTTACAGTTGGTATCAGATATCTAGATCGTAGGATTAGAAGATTAAATGGAGAGAACCTAGGTTGAGACTTTACTTGATGTGCTACTTTGGGAATACTTACTCTTCTAGGGACCTTAACTTAATTTGGGATAAGATGGGTATTGCATGTTGTTTGGACCAGTCAAACCAAGGAGTATAAATCCTAGAGAGTATAGTTTCTTATTGGGGATGGCACCTTGCAGAGAGGCAAGTGCATCATCCCACTAGGGGTACTGTCATCAAGCCATGATTTCTTATTATGACATTGATCTTCTCAATGTTCTTGGATTCTTCCTTCAGGTGGGAGTCACCGGATGAGCATGATTTCTCCTCTAGTGAGGTTGAGACTACTCATAAAATCTCAAGTCCTCCAAGAAAAGCAAGATCTCACTAGGGTTTTAAAGGTAACCTATCATGAATCTAGGTTTGAATTTGTAGTAGAGTTGTCAGGTGATTGAAGAGGATAATTTCTTAGAATGGGTATCACCCAAATATTATTTATCAAAATGGTGGGACTAAGGTCTCGCCGAGCATGCCAAAAACTATTGGACCAAAATTTACCTATGGTAAATTGTGCACCTTAGACTTGGCCAACATTGAATGACTAGTCAATTTGCAAAGCTTATCCAGATCAATATCTAGAGAATACTGGCTTCTGTAAGGTTCTAATTAGGAAAAACTATGATGGAAAAAGGGTGCAGAAAGAAATAAATATAGCTGAAGCTAGAACTTAAGGTGGTACATGCTAAGCAACATCAAGAAGTTAATAAATATTATTAAACAGAATAAACATCCAAACTTCCTAACAGACCAACTGGTTTTTATAACATGCATAATAATATCTTTCTAATTTTCAATATAGCATATTACGAATTCTAGTATTGGAGAATGAAAATGTATAAAAATATAGAGATAATAATTAATGCCATACACATTTATATAGCTAAAATAGAAATAATCATCCATGCATACATACATGTTCTGCAAAATAGTGAACTAGAGGCCAAATAAAAGCCCAAGTTGTATTGTTTTCTTCAAAAACTCTTCATACATGCAACTTGTAAACGCCTAAGAGTTGACCCTTTCACAAGAGGCCACTACTCTTATTTATAATATTTCCTATGGTTCAATATTATGAAATTACAAAAATGTGTCTTGTTTGAAAAATTGCTACAACCAAAATATCAGATGACTGGGTCAACAAAGATACCATGTAGAACGACTGATCTAATTTGAGAAAGCATGCTCAATTTTTTATTGCACATCAACTATCACTTGCACATGGGGAAGTAGTGGAGAAGGAACTTAAATCAGATCTATTCTTCATTCTTGAAACTAATCTACCACCATTGATATATAACGGATATTAGTAGGTTAAAACTCCTTTGAAGATTTTATTTTTTGCAAGTTGTTGCGGTTGCATCACAGAGATATGCCACAATATCGCACTCCATTTTGTGTCCTCAAACTTTCCAAGACTCTAAAATCATGACATGATGATACATTGTGATGTTGTGATACCTTTTACCTTTATGATCTTATGTCCTTTCATACTTCTGTGATCACAATGCAAGAACATGTTGCAACATCATGATGTTTCTTGGCCTCTTGAGCTTTTTGGACCTTCACACCTGGGATGCAACAATAGATTGTAATATTGTATCTTAATTTTTGCTTTCAAACTGATTGAGCATCAACAATCGTGATATAGCAACACTCTGTATTGTCATGTTATTTCCTCAGCTTAAGATTATCTAAAATTTAATTATCGTCATGTGGGGACATGTTGCAAGGTCATGACAGCTTCAATGCCTCTTAAGATCTCATGACCATGATGTAAGGACATGTCATAATGTCATGACATCCTTAATCTTTAGTGCTACCTAAAATTCTATGATCGTGACACAAATACATGTCACGATATCACAATAAATTTTATATCTTATGCTTTCCCAAGCTTCTATGATCATGATGCAATGATACATTGCAATATCATGATGTTATCAACCTTCAAGTCTCTCCAACCATTTATTATTGCAATGCGATGATATATTGCAATGTCATGATGTCATGGTAGGCTTATTCCCTTAGGAAATTTAGACTCTTTGACTTGGTTCTTTGTAATTATCTACAATTTCCAATTATCTACCTCTTGCCTACTGAAGTGAAACATATCCAGCTAGTGCAGTACTTATCTCCACCATATCTATTTGTAGCCTTAGATCAACTTTCTAAAAAAATGTTGAGTGGGTGATAGAAACATAAAAATTACCCACAGTCATGATGTCGCGCCTCTTTTTTTCTTTTAAGCTTCCCAAGCTTCGACAGTTGTGACTTGGAGACATGTCATGATGTCATACCTCATTTTTGCTTTGAAGCTTCCCAAGCTTTGGTGATCGTGACTTGGAGACATGTTGCAATGCCACACCTCTTTTCTACTTTGAATATTCCCAAGCTTTGATGACTACGATTTGGAGACATGTTGTGATGTCATACCTCTTTTTTGCTCTGAATCTTCCCAAGCTTTTATGACAATGACTTGGAGACATGTCACAATGTCTTGCCTCTTTTTTGCTTTGAAGCTTCCCAATATTTGGTGATAGGAACTTGGAGACATGTTACGATGTGGCACCTCATTTTTTCCTTTGATATTTCCAAGATTTTGTGACCACGACTTGGAGATATGTCACTATATCGCGTCTCATTTTTTCCTTCAAGCTTCCCAAGATTTGATGACCATGATAGAGACGTGTCATGATGTTGTACCTCCTTTTTGCCTTTGATATTCCCAATATTTTGTGACCACAACTTGGATACATGTCGTAATGTTGTACCTTTTTTTTGCTTTGAAGCTTCCCAAGCTTCAACGACCATGACTTTGAGACATGTCATGATATCGTGCCTATTTTTTGCCTTGAATCTTCCCAAGCTTCGACAATTGCAACTTGGAGACATGTCACGATGTTGCATATCCTTTTTATCTTTGATATTTCCAAGATTTTATGACCATGTCTTGGAGACATGTCACAATGTTGCATATCCTTTTTATCTTTGAGCTTTCCAAGATTTTACGACCATGACTTGGAGACATGTCATGATATCGAACATATTTTTTCCTTGAAGCTTCCCAAGCTTTGGTGACTGTGACTTGGATACATGTCATGATGTCATGCCTTATTTTTTCCTTCGAGCTTCCCAATATTTCATTACCATGTATTGGATACATGTCATGATGTCATACCTCTTATTTGCCTTCGAGATTCCTAATATTTTGTGATCACAACTTGGAGACATGTCGCAATATCGCACCTTATTTCATCCTTGTGCAAATTTCTAATTTTTTTAGATTTCCTTGTCCTATTTCTCCTGATGTAGTCATTTGGACCTACATATCTAAGGGATTTTAACTCAGATCTAGGTATGGCAATAAGGCAGTCCAATGTATGGACATTCCCAGATATTTTCCAAGAAGCATTAAGGGTAGAAAAGGACTTGATTGCTATAGGCAGACTTCCTCCCAAGACTATAATGTCAATCTTCCCATAAATCTCCCAACAACAACCACAGGCACCTGTTGCAAACACCTCTTTTCCAAAAGTATTTCCAACTATTAATTTCCCAACACTACCAACTCATCCAACAACTCAAACATTACTATCTCCTCCTCCTATACCTGCATTACCAGCCCTAGACCCTCAAATGGTTGCCCTACAAGATATAGCAATGGCTGTGAAGAACTTGACAAATGAATTCACTATTATGAAAAGGAGAGAAGCTGAAAGAAACTTCCAACCCAAAATATTTCCATATATGATGAAAGATCAAGCAACCTCTACCAGAAAAACCACTAAGAAATCTAATACAGTGTATAGTAATCAAGAAAGTGAGTCTTCCACTACAACTTTTGAAGTAGATTATTGGTGTTCAACCTGTAATGATCCGCATGGTGAAAGTTCTTGTATGCTACACCAACATCACATACAAGAAGATTGCAATTGAGAAAGCAAAAAGAAGCTAGAAAGGGCAAGTAAATATGTTAAGGGAATTTGATCACAACTTCATGATGCCTACAATTGAGCAAGTGATAGTTTTAACACGATCAGGAAAGAAGCCATTGCAAGTAGATCCTAAAGAAATGGATCCCTTTAAGGTGCCTTCTGAGCAAAAGGGTCAACAAAAAAAGGATGGCCCTCAATCTACTCATAAAGTAAATCAACCTTCAATTCAAAAGCCTACCTAAGAACAACAAAAGCTAGTAAAAGAAGTTGAAACTCAAGAACAGGCTAGAGATAAGCTTTGGTATCCTTTTATCACCAAGCGATAGAGATTGGAAGCAACACATGAATACAAAACAAGATTTAATGAACCTGGAAAGGAGCAAATGAAATAATCTGAATCTCATAGCTTCAATATAGTTGATGAGTTGAAGAAAACACCATCCAAAGCTAGCATGTATGATGCTCTGATGATTCTAGGGCAAATTGATTTACTGCAGGTATCATTAAAATCTATCAAACATGAAGGACAACAACAAGCTAGAACTCAATTTGGCTCAAGCAAATCCCACTCTAGGAGCAGGAAAAAATAGGCCACCACCATTCTACTTGTCTCTATGCATGGAAGGATGGGTAGTGCACAACTGTATGATTGATTTTGGAGCAACAACGACAGTAATGCCCAAAGCTGTGTGTGAAACAATGGGCATGGAATATACCCAAAGTAATCCTAGTGTGCTGCAATTGGATGGTACTCCTGGTAAAAATATTAGAGTAATCAAAGATATACCTATGGTGCTGCATAGGATGCCCTAGATAACAATTATTCAAGAGGTAGTGGTGGTTGATTTAGAGCCTTATTTTGGAATGTGCCTCTCTAGGGAATTTATAGCTAAATTAGGGGGATACCTCTCTCTAGATTATTCACATATGGAAATTCCATGTAAGAATAGAAGAGTGAAAATCTATGCGGAGAAGCCATCCACCTATCACATAGAGAAGATTGAAGAAGAAAATCAACAAGCTAATATGGTTGGCATGATTAATGAAGAAATTGATATAATGGAGGATATTATGAATGGATTGCAATTTGAAGATCAATTCTCACTTAAAGATTTCAACGCCATGGTGGAGATTGGGATTTGTACATATTCAATTACCAAGCCAGAAGAACATAAAATCTTAGCTAGGTTAAATCAAGATCTGCAACAAGTCGCAATGTGGAAGCTCTACTTCAATGGAGCAAGATGCAAAAATGGTGCCGAAGCAGGCATAGTATTATTTTCACCCATTGGGGCAGAGAAAGGATTCTCATACAGGCTAACTTGGAGCTACACAAACAATGCGGCAGGATATGAAGCTCTTTGCCTTGGCCTCAAGAAGGCTGAGAAAATGGGAATTAACTATTAAGAAACTATTAATTCATGGGGATTCAGAAATGATCGTCAATTACAAAGTGTTGTAGCAGTAAATAACATTACCTCAAAGCTTACTGAAACAGAGTGTGGGATGTATTGGAAAGCTTTGAAGCGCTTAATATAAAAGCAATCCCTAGAGAGCAAAATGCTCATGCTAATACGTTAGCTTCTGACAGGGCTAATTTATGTCTAGTGTCCAATACAATACGTAAATCCAGAACAGTTAAGCTGGTGTATAGACCCTCAGTGCCAGATAAAGGCACATTTTGGCAAATATTCGACAATGATGAATAGATAATTGATTTTCTGATACAAGAAATGAATTGTGCAAATGAAAACAACAAGCGACTGGAGGATGAAGACGAAGGTGATTTGATACAATTAAAGAACAATCATATCCCTCAAGGAATAATCACCCTTGAGAGTCTATTTGACAGTAGTAATCAACCAACAACCCACAAGATGAAGATTGATCAACAGGGACACAAAGAACTTCATATTGAACCAGGAAAACACCTTAAGGTTGGAATGCATTGCTTTGAAGAGGAGATTCAGCAAATTCTGGACTTATGCAATGAATTCAGTGATATTATCGCATGGAGTTATGACGATCTTAAAGTGTATAGAAAAGATACCATTCAGTACACCATTGAACTAATGCTTGATAGTAACCGTTTTTCACAAAAGCAAAGGCCAGTCAATCCAAAGATAGAAGTGCTGGTGAAGCAGGAATTGCTAAAGCATTTAAATGCTAAAATCATCTACCCGATCAAACATTCCACATGGGTAGCTAATCTGGTGCTAGTAAGAAAGAAAAATGGTGATAATCACCTTTGTGTAGACTTTCACAATCTAAACAAGGCCTCATTAAAAGATCATTATCCATTACCTCAAATTGACCAAATCTTGAACACAATAGCTGGAGCGAAGAGGTTCTCTCTGTTGGACAAATTTTTAGGTTTCAATCAGGTATGGGTCTGAGATGAGGATCAATATAAGACCACATTCACCACCAAATGGGGCATGTTTGCCTATCATAGAATACCTTTTGGTTTGTCTAATGTCGGAGCTACCTTTCAAAGGGTAATAGATTTGGCATTTGGGGAGTTGGTGAATAAAATAATAGTGATTTATTTGGATGATATGACAGTATTTTCCCATGAAAAGGAGAAACATGTTGAACATCTCAAACTAGTGTTCCAAAGATGCAGAGAGTTTGGGGTCTCATTAAATCCAAAGAAATCGATCTTGGCTATTCAAGAAGGAAAACTGCTAGGGCACGTTGTGTCTGAAAAGGGTTTAGCTATTTATCTAGATAGGGTAAAAGCCATACTAGCGCTTCCCTTGTCGTCAAAAAAGAAAGGCTTGTAGTCATTCTTCGAGCAAATTAATTTCGTTCGAAAGTTCATATCAGATTTTGCTCAGATTATAAAGCCAATGACTAAGATGCTAAAAATGCAGGTGAATTTTGCATGGACGGATGATAGAAAAAACACTTTCAAAAATATAAAGGAGGCCATTACTAAAACTCTGGTGTTAACTAACCCAGACTATGCCAAAAATTTTATTCTCTATGTATTTGGGTTAGAGGGAAGCTATGCAGCAGTGCTCACGCAAAACGAGGAAAAGGATGAGCGACCCATAGCTTTCCTTAGTCAGACATTGCATGATCATGAGGAACACTACAATTTAATAGAGAAACAGGTCTACGCTCTAATGAAATCGTTGAAAAAATTCTTGCACTTTATATCACAGAGCCAGACAATGGCATATGTAGTGCATGAAAACTTCAGAAATTTTATAATACAAGGAGAATTGGGTGATAGGCAGGCTGGATGGGTCACAAAAATTCAAGAATATGATGTTGAGATCAAGATGACTAAGCTTGCAAGAGGGAAAGCATTTTGTCAACAACTAGTAGAATCCGCATTGCATAATGTTAACATGCTATTAGAAGAGCAGGGAGGATCCAGGCTGCAAAATACACCACCAGGTCAGAATACTTGGATTGAGCAGCTGATGTATTTTTTCGAATCTGACAGATGAGCGGATGGTCTTACAGCTTCCCAAAGATGCAGATATAGGTTGTAAGCAATTAATGGCATCCTATACCGAAAGAATTTCAATGGTGTACTGTTAAGATGCTTGCATCTAGATGAAACAGAGAAGGTTCGAAAGGAATTTCACGCCATCTTCTTAGGTGGGAATTATTCTGGACAAACCACCGCAACTAAATTACTTAGAGCTGGATACTATTGGCCTCTGATGTTTTCAGATGCGTTTAAAATGGTCAGAGCATGTGACAAATGCCAAAGGTTCGCTGGCAAGAATAAGCATTCAACAATGCCCCTCCAGCCAATAGTTGCAGAAGAACCTTTTTAGCAGTGGGGGTTAGGTTTTATTGGTGTAATTAATTCTAACTCTTCTACCGGACATAAATTTATACTGACGGCAACTGACTACTTTACAAGGTGGTCTGAAGCGGAGGCTACCAGGCATATAGACCAAGATACGGTCATTAATTTCTTAGAGAAGTTGATCACTAAATTCGGATCCCAGCCACAATTGTGTCAGATAATGCTAGATCATTTATTGGAGGAAGGACCATGGACTTCGCAAGAAATTATGGCATCTATTGGAAAGCATCCTCAAATTATTACTTGCAGGGCAATGGATTAACAAAATCCACGAATAAGAATTTGCTGAAGATAATCAAACGCAACATTAATGATAATCCAAGAAGTTGGCATTTAGTGCTTAATCAAGCATTATGGGTTGATAGGATAATGGTCAAGAAGGCATTAAAAACTATGCCTTATGCTTTGGTATATGGGAAAGAAGCGATACTGCTTATCAATTTAGAATTGTCTGCTTTAAAATTTATCGAGCAAACAAAATTGGAGGATGTGCAACCAATACAGAGAAGGATGTCAGAATTAATGTTGCTAGAAGAAAAGCAAGAAAAGGCTTATAATGATTTTTGACATCATCAAACAACTATCAAGTGTTGGTTTGACAAAAAGGCGATGCAAAAGTCATTCAAAAAGGGAGATCTTGTGCTTAAGTGGGATGCAAACCAAGCCAAGCTAGGAGGACATGACAAACTAGAGTCCATGTGGTCTGGCCCATATTTAATAGCATAGAAAAAATATCTAAATGCATTTGAGCTTCAATATTTGCAAGGTCGTGTCTTACCTATACCGATAAACGACCAATATTTAAAGCACTATGCATAAAGAAGCGTGTCGCTTACTTGTACATATGTATATAGCTACACGTGTAAATATATGTATAGAAAATAAAAGGCTATCAGAATTATATATAGGGGAAAATTTTTGATTGGCTCAGGGAATACCCATCAACCACTAGAACTCAAAAATGACATGACATCATTGGCTCATGGCTTGCCGACCAAGAATATGCATCGTAATTTGCTATAAAATTTGGCAATTGAGGTCTGCATTTATGAGTAAATATTTGTAAGCTTACACCATATTTGGCATACAATTAATAACTATCATGCATAAAATATTCTTTAGCCCTATAAAAGAATCATAAGCAACCTCCACGCAGTTCAAGCAATCAATTATTCATAGAATAAAGGCCCAAGAAAATTACCAAGGAAGAATGTTATAGAGTATAGATAGTCTAATGCAAAAAATAGCTCAAGAAAATAAAATTACAAAGGTGCTAAGGTCTACCAAGGAACTGCAAGATACATTGGTGGGCATTCATGACATTGTCTAGACAATTAAGTCAAAATTGAGAATCTTTGAAGAAATTGTAAAAGACAAGGAACAAAGGCTATCACGGAGCTATCTAGATAGCACCCCATGGAATTCATTGTTGTCTATATATATGACTAGACCTATTCATCCATACCCAAAGCTCATAAAATTTGTTGTACAATTTTATGACCCAATAATGGCAATGATTCATAACTCAAAACAAGAGGTGTTGGTCAAAATAATGAAAGAAGAAATCAACAGGGCTTTCGTAGCAGGAGCTTTTCCATATTGCAAACCTAAATCAATAGATATAGATCAACAAAGAAGCTTTTTGATGAAGCCCACTTTCAAGTATTGGCTGACTAATCTGTTGGGAACGCTCCCGAGTGATTACACCGAGAAAACTGTGAAGCTAGCTAATTTTAGGGTGTGGTGTAGATGGTTTTTTCCATGCTGGCCATCATATTAGGGCTCGAAACTGATGCCATTGTATATCCTTACCAGCTTTCATTAGCTTATGTAGACACTAATGTGCGCAATTATACCATAGCCAGTGCACACGCTCCTGTCTTTCTGGACTAGGCAGAATTCTTGAACTACAAAATACGTAGTCAATTAGTGGCTCTAAAAGAAGGCCAGAGCGAGATATTCAACTATCCTTCTTATGTGGCCTGGTTAGTTCTTTTCAACTTGCCCCCAAGCCTACATGGCCTTGAGTTGCAGTAGTGGGATGAAGATCAAATGCACCCCATCATGGACTGGACTCATACCCTCAAAGAAAGCACATCATACATGCAATTTAACAGAAGATTTTTGGGTCTCGCACTTGCAGGAATTTTTGGGTATTGCTCACGCCTCAGCTCAAAAGCTCTAGATAGGTTGAGAGGCAAGAAGTGGGAGCTAGGTGACTAGTACTTTTTGAAGGAGGGAACAATGATAAGGATATATGGCTTCATAGGTACTCCATATTTGTTGTCATACTATGTTACTGATTGGATATTTGGTATGGAATTTTACAAATAGATAGACGAAGTAGAAAAGCATTATGGGGATGAAGTTAAAAAGACTATCATTTTCTACCCCCTGTGAATTTTGAAGATATATTAATGATAAAACGAGGGCAATCCAAGGTTTTGGATGAAAAATTAGGTGCCCTTCAACTACCAATAGTGCCAAACAGATGGCATTATGACCCAGAGGGCATATTCAAGGCTAAATTGGCAGCTTTAAATAACAAACTTCCGTCGTTCTAGCACATGCCAGTGCTTAATATTGAGATATTTAAGAATATTGATAATAATCAAGAGACAGACCTGGACATCAAGATGATGCAAGAAAGGCTGCCATGGTGGGCATGGCACGAATATACGCGGATTTTCGATCCGGAAAGAAATGAAGATCAATGGATAGAAGCTGAACTCATGCAGAAGATCAAGGAGGATTTAGGATGGGAGGAGCACAAGATAAAGGAATGGTGGATCTCACATTGTGAGCGAGATAAACACAAGGATGCTTTTCCCAGTGATGCAGACAAAAGATTCATCACTAAGTTCGATGAAAATTATATCAGCTGGACAACAAAGCATAAAAAAGAGATATTTTCATAATTGAAAATAATAAAGGACTCAAAGAAATAAGAAAAAGTAGAGGGAACTGCTCAATCTTCCCAACAAGGATATGCTTTGGTAAACTATGAGGACTCAAAAGAAGAAACAAGCATGGAAGAAGCCCAACTTCAGACAAGGCAACTCGTTGAAACCCTTGTGGCTATTCCAAGTGACACAGAACCTGCTGAGCAAGAGATAGTGGGACATCTTGTAGTGGATTATACAATAGGGGTAAGTACTCCCAAACCCTTTGGGTCTCAGTCAGCGACCAAACATAGAACTCTACTGAAAAGGTAGGTCCATGGAACAAAACTAAAAAATCGTCCAAGTCCTGGATCTTCAGATACAGATAGGGAAGCAGTCAAAATGAAGATGTTGAAACAAGAAGCTCAGAGGACTGATGCAGCAATTGAAGCAGCCGAGCTAGAAGTAGACAAGATGGAGCTGGAAGTGCAAGGACCAGTTATGTCCTCTCGATCGTCTCCCCAATCTCCCCAATCCTCTCCATAAGTTGAAATTATCCTAGCCATAGTACAACCTGCATCTATACTGCAACCCTCGCTGGGTTCCCAAGAAGTACAAACATTCCCCCTGTATAATTCTCCTCCACAATCTCCTCCTCCATTTGATGTACATATGAAGACCCCCATTCCTGTAAATACTGACATGTTATCTGTAAATCCTCTAGTTGAATTTGCTCCATTTTTTACTATTATCACTCTGCCCCTACCTCTGAACATCCATTGCCAGAGGTATTCTCAATCATCCAGAGCATAGAAGATAATACTAAAAAATGGGCACAACAACAACAATAGTATGACGGGGCAAAAGAAGTAGTCACCCTGACATATGATGCAGTATATCCTATTGCAGAGGAAAGGGTAAAGATGACCACCTATCTAAAGGTCAAAAAGGTAGCTACAAAAATGAGGTCGAAAGACTATGAGATCAAAGTACACAGGTATGATATCTCAAAAATATCAAAAGTACAAACACTCTAGGCCCTACTCACTAAAGCAAACACTTTATTTGTGCAAGGAAACAAGTCAGACCAAAATTTGGGAGCTATTGAGAAAAATATTGAAGATTTGGAGCTTAAATTAAGTAAGAAAAATATTGAACAATATGCCCTCAAACAGAAATTCCTGGACCTAAAGCATGTTATTGATAAGTCCCCTTTTGAGGAGCAACTATAGCAAAAGGATGATAGAATCTAGAGCTTGGAGGAAAAGCTGCAAACTACTAACAACGAAAGCAAGCAACAAGATACAATGTTGCAAGAGCTAAAATCCAAGCTACAACAACAAGAGGAAGCTCTTGCTACTGCTCAAGAAAAGCTAAAATAAGAAAAGGAGAAGCCCCATGGCCAAGAAATATCTAAAGACTTGCTCAAACAGATTAGAGGCCAATATTGGGAGAAAATCAAAGGGGCTACCTTGCAAAATTTTCATCCCTTTGTCAAGAAAAGATACTTCTAGGGTGTCCCTGGAGGCAAAAAGAGATTTAACCAAAGGAAGAAGAGACCTGTTAAGCAAGATTGTGGAAGCACAGGTAGCCAAACGAATGGTAAGAAATAAAGAAATGCACCCTCATCTGGAACGACAAACTGAGAGATATCTAGATGAATGTATATTTGGAATTCATTGGGTTGATCTAGGAAGTGAATTGATTTATGAAGAAGTACTCAACACTCTCAAAAAAAGCTCTGACGAAATGAGCAAGGTTGTTCAAGAAATCAAAGCACTCGCTCTCCAGGGTTCTGGGATGAAAAGGGGCAATTTTATACAGAGGAGCAGATCAGCCAATTACTGGATCAGCAGCTCAAAGATGAGAGCGAAATCGAGTCACTATCGGAACCACTGGTAATAGGGCAAGTCTTATCTTTATTTCACAAGCTCTCCTATCTGTTGGCCAAATTTGAAGAAATGGCCAAGAGATACAACAATCCTTCTTACAAGCACTACTATAAGTTTTAAAACATCCTTTATATGCTTAGAGGGATTCCTGTGCCTCTCCTGAATACATGGAATAAGATGTGCCAACTATTTCAGATTGCAATGCCCCCGCCAACTCAGTCAATGGTACAACAAGATGAATCATTAGGGACATTCTTAGGAGAAAGACCTGAACAATCAAGTGAGTTGTTCCACTCTTCGGGAATAGGAGATGTATAATAGACTTTCATTTGTACAGTTTATAGCTTTTTGCATCCTGATTACTTTTTTGTTTGACTCCACAGTCCAATGGACAAGACAAAGGAAACTGACAAATGATTCCAGAGATACGTCATGACACTCTATCTTAGGCATGACACAAGCCAAGTGCAGAATGGTGGAGCTGAAAGATTTCAATTTGATAAGAGACATCAAATAAAGCATGTGAGCATTTACTTTGCGCAAGTTCAAATGGGTTGAAAAAAGCGCCTTATCAGGGGCAAGATTATGCAATTATGATAGACATACCAACTGGCATAGTCGAAGTTCAGTGCTTTGTTCTATATAAAACCTCGCTTATTTCTGAAATCAAAAGAAGTGCTCCTCATGTTCGAGAATGAGTCTGAAGGGAGAAATGAAGGTCCGCATGGTTGTAGGTGGGAGACAGAAGAAGTTCCTGCTCAACTACGTAAAAAAGAGGAGGAAGCATAAAAATGGTGAATCCCTAAGGCACCTTTCCTGGACCTGAAACAACTTCTAGCTGTGGTGAAATATGCTCATGGAGGTACGATTTGTGGGGGTGTCCCATACTTCAGGTATCTCCTTGCACCATCTCTTCCTCTTTTCTTCCCTTTATCCTTTTGTATTCACTTGTAAATTATGCCAAAAACTCCATCGTATGTGTTTTCACCTTCCTCTTATTTCCACGTTTCTTGTGTAAGTTTTCCATATAATATTTTTTCCCTTTACTTATCCTTGTTCATCACCTCCACACCACTGTTTTGGCCCTTTTCGCACAAGTGTGCCCCTATGTGTGTATATCTCTTCATCGTCTTCATTGTTTCATAGTCCATATCCCTTTTTTCATGCGATAAATATCAAATATATCACTTTATCTTTTCGGCTATTTCTCCCAATTACAAGTTTCAAGAGTTAAAAGGGCTATTTGGGTCTTTAATTTCCACAAGTGGAAATCCCTTGTGAGTCGCTATGAATGTGGGTAATTTCATGATCACCCACACCCATCTCCTTCCAAGATAATCAACAACATGGGCATTCCCGCAGTTGCAATGGATAAGAGAAAATTCGGCTAAGTATGGATGCTATCAGAGATTTTGTGTCACTGAAGTCAGCAGCGAGGGACCAAAAATCCATCACCCAATAACTATAAAAAGCTCAAAATTTTGGTTAAATATGGAATTCAAAGGATATCTTGTACCTTTGATGTCAGCAAAGGGGCACCAAAGACCTGTCACTTGACAACTATGAAGAGAAGCAAATCCAGCTAAGTATGGAAGTTGTTAGAGTTTTTGCACTGCTAATGTCTACAAAGAGGGACTAATATTTCATTGATCGAAAGCTAACAAGAGAGCTTAGAATTACCTAAGTATAGATTTTGTTGAATATCTTGTATTGTTGATGTTAGTAGAGGGGTACCAAGAACCCATTACCTGGTAGCCACCAAGAAGAACAAATTTGGTTGTGTGGGAGCCATCAAATATTTTGTACCGTCAACTCCAGTAGAGGGATACCAAGAACCCATCATCCAAAAACCAATAGGAATATTTTATACCATCAATACCAGTAGAGGGGTACCAAGAACCCATCATCCAACAAACAATAGGAAGAGAAAATTTGGCTAAGTATGGGAGTCATCAAACATTTTGTATCATTAATGTCATAAGAGGGGTACCAAGAACCCATCACCCAACAACTAGTAGAAAGAGAAGATATGGCTATGTAGGAGTCATTAGATATTTTGTACCACCAATATCAACATAGGGGTACCCATCGCTCAATAGCCATCAGGAAGATTAAATTTGGCTAAGTGTGGGAGCCACCAAATATTTTGTACTACTGATGTCAACATATGGGTACCAATAACCCATCACCTAACAATCAACAAGAAGAGCAAATATGGTGTCGCCCAACAGCCAGTAGGAAGAGAAAATTTTGCTAAGTGTGGGAGCCATAAAATATTTTATATCATAGACGTCGGTATAGGGGTACCAAGAACCCATCACCTAGTAGCCAACAGGAAGAGCAAATTTGGATAAGTATGGAGTTACCAAATATTTTGTACTGTCAACACTAGCAAATGGAAACTAAAATCCCATCGTCCGATAGTAGCTCAAAATGTAAATAAGTATGTAAGTAGCCAAAGTTTCTTATATAAGAAGCATCAAAGAGTAATTTAGATGTTGGTGTAGTCTAAATTTCTCAAATATGCTCTACATAACACATCATATGGTTAAGATTTTTATACAAAGTATCTCAACAACCAAACCACTCATTGACACTCATACAGGAAAACAATCATGAAGTGACTAAAAGTATTAACAAAATTTTTAGAGGATAGAAGTGATCAAATGTAAACAACGTAGCCTCTACTCCTTCAGATGGAACCTGATTGGGCCACATTAGCATAATTACATCCAATCAATTGTAATAGAATAGGTTATCAAGCACACGTGTGAACTGACAAGTGCTCTGACATAATAACAATCCACTCTCAAGGCAATGATGTCTATGTAATAGAATTGATTGTAAATATATATATTCTAGAATGCATATGATTATAGAGGTTGGATATTTAGTGTTTACAATTGTATAAATGTTTGAAAGTGTGGTGTGCCTTTGAGAAATAAATATTGGATTGTTGTTTAGCCTCTTGCTCGAACTCTTACTGAAACATGTATGTATATAATGAATTATTAAACATTTCTTTCTAAAAACTAGTTTAATGAATGCAATAACTATTCTTATGTCTAGATTTCTTATTTATTATTTATTCTTTAGTTTTGGAATGTATGAAAAATTGTTCATCATTTATATCAATGAATTATTTTGCAAGTAAAAGCAACAAGCTGGTTTGTTAGGCAATCTAGTTTTGAATGCATGACACAACTCTTCACACGTTATGTTGTTTGATGTTGTTGAACCCATACCATTACAAATCTAGATATATGTTGCTTATTTCTTTTTGTACTCTTTTCACCCCCAAGTTATTAGTTAGCTAGTTAGAATTCATAGGAACCGGCTTGCTCCAGAGGTTGATGTGTGAAACATTATTTCTTCATCTTCTGATCTTGGTTGAATTCTTAGGATGCAAATTAATCCTAAGGCATATTTCATACTAACATTACAAAAGTACATTTTTCAAGGTTTACACGAGCCCAAAGGAAAAATATAATAAATACAAGTATTAAAGTTTGTCATAACCTCAAAATAAGCTTAACCATCGCACATTCCAATAAAATGACCATTGACAAAAATTAATTGTCTTGTAATAGTATATGGATATCACTACCAATAATTTTTTTATGTAAAAAGCATTATATTAAAGAAAAAAATATATTTTTACAAAAAAAAAAGGAGGTGGATAAACACACCACGTGGCTAACACCATCAGCCAAAAAAACATCCCCATCAATAGAGCGAGAATCCAAGCAAACAAATTATAGTTATTCAACACCCCCTTACAAAATGAAACCAACCCCTAAAAGGGTGAATACACAACATAATTAGGCATAGAAAAATAAACTAGAAACCCTAAACTATAGAACTGTAACTCTAGGCACCAGGTAGCTTTATGTCTACCCAACGCAAAATTATTAGTACTTTTGGGCCAGATGGGTGTCTTCCCAATGCAAAATTATTGGAACTTTTGGGCCAGATGGGTGTCTTCCCAATGCAAAATTATTGGAACTTTTGGGCTAGATGGGTGAAACCATTTTTTAGATAAAGTATATTCATCTTATTTCCCTTGTTGAGGACTACAAGAACGTCGAAACCACACAGAAGGAGAGGGAACTTTAGAATTTGCTTCCTCTGGAGGAACTGTCAATTCCATCGATGATGGCTCTACATCCAATGACATATCCTCACCACCATTAAGATACTCCAACACACTATAGTTGTTACCCAACTGAACATTGGTCATATGAAGTCACTTCTCTGGAGAAGCATCTTCTTCTGCAGATCTCCTTCTTGGGTTGTGGGAGCACCTGGCGTTATCTACAAGAAATGTACTAGAGGAATATGAAGTAAGAAGTACTACAACCCTCTGTTGAGACTAAGGAGCCTCATTGTTGGTAGTTTTAGTTACAGGATCAACTTTTTCCTTTTCATATCCTTTTTTTACCATTGTGAGACATGTACCAACTTGGACTATGTACCTTTAGAAGCAACCAAATGTGCATTTTTACACCCTCCCACAGTCATCCAACCATCCTCTTGAGGTTGAGGAGTGGGTGCACTCGGTGTGGTGGGGCTCTGCTTGTCCCTGTTATGCGGTATCAAGGGACAATATTTGATTTTGTGTGCTAAGGATTGGCACCAAAAACAAGTGTTGGGAAAATTAATGTAGAGGACCCGTTGGGATAACACAGTGTCTCCAACTTGTATGTCAATAGACTCCTTGAGATCTCGAGAAACATCAATCTCAATGCAAACATGTTTTTGAGGGTGTGCATGGAAAAATCTGTCCACTTCCACCAAAATGACACGCCCAAGAGGGACTACTATACGACTGATAAAGAACCACAAAGGTAGAGGGAGTCTTGGGAATTCCACCCACATAGGGACTTTGGTATATCTTTCCTTAAAAATAGAAAAGTCATGAGTCCAAGGAGAAAAAACAAGTAGAGAGCTTCTCATGTACCAGGGGTCATGTTCGTAAATCACCTTAGCATGAGTTGTTTCCAAAAAGCAAAATAGAAAAAATATCTTTGTAAGGTTTTGAACCAATGTTAGCTTGACTCCATGAAGATTCCAAGCTATGTTAACCCAAGCCCTAATGGAAGACTCATTAGGGATGTGTCCAAAGAAATACCCGACAAGGATGAGAGATTCTAAATTGTGACATGCATAATCAACTTCATACAAAGAAATAATTACATCAGGAGAACGAGTATTACCTTGTGGACCATTCTCAGCACAAACCTGCACAATTGAATGAGAGGAGCCATTATCGCATGCATTCTCTTTTGCGGTGCCAATGTTGTGCATTAGTCTACCAGAGTTGGATACCATAATGATACTCAAAACCCTAGCATCTTCTTCCTATCAAAGACATTCCCTCTCAAAAAACATATAAGGTATTCCAAGTATTTATTCCTACCTATTAGATCTTTTATATAAATTCCAAATATTTCTTTTTTCCAAATTTTTATTTATTAAATAACTAGAAACATATCACCTGTCTCTTTACTAATTGACTTGTTGACCTCATACCTCCTTGCAAGGATTCAAGTAGAAAATTATTAATCATATACTAATTTGACATGTAAATATCACTTATCATAAGGATCAACTAAATTATCATGAATATATTCATTAAAAATATTTAATAAGAATAAGAATGACTTAAAGGTTCTCTAGAATGATTTTTTTCTTTTTTTCTTTTTAATCTACAATAACATGTATTTTTTAAATCAAGATATTCCTTAAAAGCGTTGATAATCTAATTCTAAAGTATTATCAACATATACAGTTTTTGTTTAGGCTATATTTTGTTTAATTTGCCTCCCATGTCCATGCACCTTTACATTACTTATGAAGAAAAATAGCATTATAAAGTGGTCCTATTCTTGCACTCTTCCATTATTTTTAAAACATTTAGACAAATTTGAGGCACCAAAAGCCTAATTTACAATGTCTTCAATCACATGTTGGTTGAGAATTAATGTACACTCATGAAAAGAGTTAAATAGATCCATATATATATATATATATATATATGTGTGTGTGTGTGTGTGTGTGTGTGTGTGTGTGTGTGTGTGTGTGTGTGTGTTTTGAGGCACCAAAAGCCTAATTTACAATGCCTTCAATCACATGTTGGTTGAGAATTAATGTACACTCATGAAAAGAGTCAAATATATCCATATGTGTGTGTGTGTGTGTGTGTGTGTGTGTGTGTGTGTGTGTGTGTGTGTGTGTGTGTGTACATATATATAATTTAGGAATTAAGGGTTGGGATATCATTCCAACAGAAAAACAACTCAAATAGAAAGCCTCAAAAAGATACATTCATTGACCATAAAAATGACAAAAAAAATAAGAACTATGTCCATAACTTTGTTTAGCTTGGTAGAAAGCAATAAGCTATTCCAAGCAGATAATGTGTTTCTTGCCATGACCAAATTTCCCCTACCAAAACTCTTGCCAACTATTCAACATGCCAATACAAATGGAACTCAAGGTCATCTAACCAAACAAGCAACAGGAAAAGCATGAGCAGTCTAAGCAAAAGAAAAACTAAAAACTTGGAAGAAATCCACAAGCGAGGGAGAAGGGAGGAGCAATCCACCATAGGTTTCGAGCCACGCCTTTCAAACTCTTAACTTGGAATAGAAAACATAAGTTATCAAAATATTCTAGAATTCCTTACATTTGATTGATTTCACTCATCCATAAAAATTGCCAATCGAGAAGCCATGGCCATGGCACTAGCCATAAACCAAGGAACAACATGCTCTTCACACAAGGACCAATGGCCAACCATTTTACAACCATCATCTATTCAAACCATAAACCCTCCTTGTTCTACTTGTAGGAGCTAGTTCTAACATGAATTCACCTAAGGCAATGGCACAAGTTACACAACACTTCCCCTGCCCGATGAATTATATATAGATCCCTTACAATTCGATAATGGTATCACCAAATAATTATATTTTCATATTGTGAAGATATTGCATGTATACTACAGAGAGAATACATGTTGGATGACATTGTGATATTATTACATATAAACTTGTTCATACCTTAATATATTAATGGTAATGTGCAGTTTTGCATAGTTTGTCTTTGATCTCTTTTTTTTTACATTACATTGGATGGTGAATATTGTTAATTTTAGTTGTCATTTACTCTTCCATCTTCCTTCAATAGTGAAAAACTCTCACTATGCTATAATTCAGCAATGGTGTCATCATATTGTCATATTATCATTCTGTCATATTGTGAAGATACTACATGTAGAGTATAGAGAGAATAATTGTTGTTGTATGATATTTCATACCTATATATATCAATGGCAATATACAATTTTGGATAGTTTTTGTCTCTAGTTTTTTTTCTCATACATTATGTTGAATGGTGAATGTTAATGTTTATATTACTCTTTCATGTTCCTTCAATAGTGGAAAACTCTCGATGTGCTACATTTGGTGTTGTAGTCATCTTAAGTTTGAACTAGTGACCATAGTGACATTTGAAGAAGGAAAGATGTGAATGATATATAATTTAAAGTGAGGACATGGGAGATGTGGATGCAAATGGACAAGTGGGCAAACAAGAGAATAATCAACGTGAAGAAGTCAAATGCATGTAATAGCAAGCATGACAAGTATGTGATAATGAAGTATGCAACAGACAACTTGGTAATGTACAAGTGTGCGATGAAAAATATGCTAATTTTCTAGAAGAACAACTTGTTGATGTAGAAGCAAGCACAAAAGAGGACATGGGTGGATTTTTGTTATCAAAATCGGAGTGCGTGTGAAACCCTTGAGAGGAGGGAAGCCCTTATGAAAGACAAAGTTATTTATGGTAGGCATTTCTTATAATAAATATGTGCAACAAGTAAACAAGAAGTAAGATGAAGACGTTCATGCAACTAGTGAAGAAGGTGTCAATCTGGAGTGTGATATAGAGGATCACACAACATAATACAAGATGAAGCAACCGATACTCTAGCACAAACATGGAAAAGAGTGTCTAGAGGTGTGGAGGACGAGATTCAAACACAAGGACAACCATAAGGGAGTGCACTTGAGAGACCAAAGTCAACACTCATGTATACGCAAAGGAGATTGTGTCATATAAGTACAAAGGAAGCGACTGATAATTGTTTATAAAAGGCAAATCTTAAAAAAAAAGTTTGTCAAATGGGGTAGAATTTGATGAACAAGTACCACTTCCATTTATGATGGATGTAGTTATTTCCAACAATATTGAGAGGAGTTGTAATAGAGTGCCACCTAAAAAGAGAAGAACCATTTACTGATTGGACCAACCTGAAGGAAGAATTCAATGAGTTTAAATTGCTTCGAGATGATGTAGAGATCATTGGAGAAATCTATGCTAACATGTAGAAAAAGTACAAAAACATTAATTCAAACAACTATCATTTGAAGGATTTGATTAGAAATATGGAAGGGAAACCAACCAATAAAGAGAAAAAGGGATGGTTTCTAGATATATTGTTTTCACATTACAAGAATATGAATATTTTTCCACCAATAATCTATTAGGATACATTAAACTGCACATTAAACCTGTAGAGTGAGATGAAGACGATGGCAACAAGTGGTGAAAGTGCAAGTCATAACATAGATGATGGTGACTCAAAAAATAATCATGACGACCTTAGTGCAACCATCTAGGCAATGAGGATGGACCTTGAGATAATGATAAACAACATCAAATCCAGAAAGTAAAATGAGAAAAAGAAGATTTGGTGTTCAAATTGCAAGTCGAAGGGACAAACAAACACTAGATTCCCAAAAAAAGCATATTGCAACATTTGTGAGATAAGTGAACATGCAATTGTGGAAATCCATTCAATCTAGTGCATGACATCATATTATGATGATGTAGGAGGTATAGCAGAAGTAAGGAACTTCCAAAGGTGGATAAGGTGTGATGAATGGTAGTTATCACAATAATCACCAAGGAAGAAGACAACCATAATATAGCAACAGATCTAGTGGCAACGGTGAAAGTCGATTGCAATATGATTTAGATGGTAAAACTTATCATATAGTATTTAATATGTCAAGAGTGGGTATATTTCATTGAAAGTACAAATTCACCAAGCAGAGAAAGCAATAACATGGCAATTATGTGTCATTGGTGCAGTCCTGGAAACCACAAAGTGGTAAATCATCCAAATAAGGTGAGAAATACCAAATTGCAAGATGTCAATTTAATTAATATTAAAGAGCCTCAAGTGGAAAAATAGAGGGAAAGGTACATACTTTTAGTAAAGCTACACAAGCAAAGAAGCTAGAGGAATACCCAAATCCTACCAAGAAGAAGGAAAGATGGTAGGAAGCACATGCATACTTTGAGAAGGAGATGTTAAAAAGTAGAAATGAGAAGCAAAAATTAAAGGAACCCCTTGTAATAGAAGAATAATTATCAGCAAATCAATTGGCAATGCAAATATTGGATGCAAACATTTCCATTAGAATATCTAACTTAATTTGTGTAGTACTGAAGCTCTATGTGATGGTAGGAGATTTGATGTGCAGAAATAAAGGGAAAAAAATACATCACCAACATACAATAAAACAAATGTAAAAGGATGAATATATCGACTTAACAATTTCAATGATAGACACTAGGAAATAACTAGCATTTGTCCATATTGAGTTGCTTGGACATGATACAGGTGATTATCTATAGGGCTCCCAATGTAAATGTCTTTCTTGAGAAAACATGGAAGGATTTTGGGGCACCATTTTGTGTCACCCAACTTTCAACCATATGGCATAGACCAATGTATCATAGAGATTAAAGGCATTATGACTACATAAATGGTTTAGATCATTGAACAAGTATTCATTCTATACTTTGTGATAATCACCATACAAAAACCAGTGCATGATGTATTGTTGGGAAAGGGTGGTTATGTACGAAAAAAGTCCACCATGATTGGGAGGAGGATCAACTAACATTCAAGAAATCCAACACAAATATCATCAACCTAATGAACCAATTTTTTAGTGAAGAGTTGGTGTAAGATGAATTTGGAAAGTCCTTGTCAAATGAGACAACCAAACAGAAAAATATGAACCAAATTAAGAGGTGTTGGAGTTGGAGGAGTGCATAGAAGACAAATGATACTAGATAGTGGATTGCTTCATTGGTATATGGAAGACTACAAAGTTTTCCAACCCACATGTTTGTGCATAAATATAAAAGACTAGGATGATGGACTTTGTAGCACCTACAAAGTCAATGAATGTAGTTACAATCTGCACCATCAAGCAATGAGTTTTTTTTGGGCATACTAACAAGCACATCAAGTTATTCTTTGGTGTCCTTTGAAGATATCATGATTCATGAAGTCAAAAATTACAACCGAACAAGCGAATATGGTGCATAGCGCAAGAGTGACTATGAGGATAACTAACTTGAGGAATAGTTGGCTTTGTTGTATGAGCAAGGAGTCATAAGTGTTGGAATATATTACATCATTTGGTTCTTTACTAATGTACCTTCATGGGTACATATTTAGATTAGGATTATATTAGGAGATAAATAGTTTATTAGAGTAATTTAATAAATGCACAAGTGTTAGAATGTGCAATGATGTAAATGTGCATGTAGTCCACATGTACATGAGTCTTAGGGTTGAGTGAGAGGCAAGGAATCTATCTTTCTATATAAAGGCCTCATTGTGAGTGTTTATAGGAGAGCAAGTAAGAGAGTTGAGTAGTGCATAGGTGAGAGTAGTAGTAGGCACAATGTAGCTCCATTTTGATATCATGGAGGAGTTGCAAACTCCATGATAGGAGCATTGTAATTTTCGTGAGCTTTCTTATATGAGCATTTCTAGAGCATTGTATCAAGTTTTCTATCATATTTTCATGCATGTTAAGTTTCCTTTATCATAGTTATAATATTGCATGCTTATTTTTATACTTGTGATCACATTTCCTTTAAGTTTAAGGCTCCAAAAGCTAACAGTGGTATCAGAGCCACGGTGGATCAAAGGAAATCACAAAGTGATCACCATTGCTATTGTTGAGTATTTGCAAACCGGATCAGCCATAGTGCACTGTTGCATGCAAATACCATCACAATAGATTTTTGATAGAAGTAGCTCTAGATAGAAGAATAGAAAGTAGAGAAAGCCACATGATTGATTTGGCTAGAGTTTTTCCACAGAGTTGCAATAACTTGTGAAGACTAGAACTCAACATTGCATCCACTAGATTGGCAATCCAACTAGTGAAGATTATTTTCTTTAGAGTCATAGAAATTTATTATCATTTCTAATATTTCATTGCAAGAGAGAAAAAAGTTTTTCAGGAAAACCATTTGGTTACTATCATCTAAGTTTTTCTTGTTGCAAAAAATTAACTCTCAGAAGGTGGGAAGCTTCCTACAATAGATAGAGAAGAACTCCATCTTCGTTGCTTGAAGGTCGACGTTACTTTCCTCATGCAGGGATTAATTCTTTGTTGTAGAAAAATAAGGATTGAATATTTGGAGGCCTAAGGAGAAAGGTCCCATTGAGAGATTTGCAGATTGAAGACTCCTAGTTGAAATATTGAGGAGAAGATCTAGTGGCCAAGGAAGCCACATTGAAGATTGCAAATCTAGGAAGGAGGTCCTAGAAAGAAGACCCCATTGAAGATTGAAGAGACTCAAGGAGAAGAGTCCTAGAAAATATTGGAGATTGGTGATCTCCATTGAAGACTGAAAACTTCACATTGAAGAAGAGGTCCATTGAAGGCCCTATTGAAGAACTTCCATATTGGAAGATTGAGCATTGAGAAGAACTAACAAATGTTCTATTGCAGATTTTAGTAGCAGTAGATTCAGGAGATCCTAGAAGAAGATCTCACATCCATAGTTGAAGATTGAAGAGGCCAAGGAAGGTCTCATTGAAGATTTTGAAGCTGCAAGTTTGAGGACCTTGGAGAGGTCTCAAGGAGAAACAAGAAGAAGGCTTGGTGAGCCTCATTGAAGGAGTTCTTAGAAGGACTCATTGGAGAAATTACTACCAAGGAAGAAGCTAAGGAATTGGGACAATCATCGCCATCCGACGACAAGCCCAAAGGAGAAGGTTTGGCAAGAAGATTGTCAAATCACAAGGTAGTATGAAATAGATCTCAAGATTGACAAGATTGTTTGAGGAGGAGATCTACTTTGAAGTCAGAATTTGGCAAGAGAAAAGAGATAGAAAAACCACCAAATCTGAGAGATTTGGGGGCCATCATTGAAGGGTTCTTGAGTGAACATCTCAGCTGTGATTTGGGGGAGGATCCTACCAAATTTTTGGGATTCAAGGATAGCTTTTCAGTGAAGGTATTGACTGCCTTACAATCTGAAAATTTTCATATTTGAGAACAAAGAAAAGGCAGCATATTGACAACACTTAGAGCTGCAAAAATATAGAGTTCATGGACAGAAAAAGGCAGCAAATTGAAGGAGTTAGAGGCAACATTTAAGATTGCATTTAGTGCTGCAAGTTTCAGAAAATTTGGACAGCGAATTGAAGAAGATAATGTTGGATTCAAAAGGAGGATTAAAGCTGCAAAACACAGAATTTTTAGGCAGCAAGAAGGCTGATTTTTGGGCAGCATTAATAGTTACCAAAAATCAGATTTCAGAGGTACATTCTGAAGAAATTTTAGAACCACCAAATTACAGTTTTGGGCAGCAAATTAGTAAGGTTTTAAGGCTGCATAAAGGTGTGCAAAAGAGCTATTTTGGACAGCCTACAAAAGCTGCAACTCAGGTTACAAAAGGCAGCAAATTAAGGTGACCTTAATCACCATCATCATCACCATCTACGAAGTGAAAAAGGTATGCAACAAAGGGTGCAAAATTTTATTAGTTAAGCCTTTCTCATTAAGGTTATTAAGCACCAGTTTCAAGTTTAAAGGTTGCATAAATAGGATTTGTTTCAAGTCTTCAAAAGTAGTGCAGAAGGTATCATCTACAAGGTCTAAACCTGCACATAAGAGAAAAATAGAAGTTAGGTACATTTCGAGAGAAATAAATTGATCAACATTCTATTGTTTACTCTAAACAAAAGAAGACTACAAATTACATAAAGCTTGGATAGTGAGTATTGAAGTAACCAAGCAAGGAAGGAGTTGCCAAACGTTGAAAGCAACACTCAGTTTCACCCCAACCAACATAAGGAGAACTGGTTCAAGATCACAGGGGGCAAACGTACACAACTTATGTTTTGCATAACAGGCTCTTTGGAGCAAATCAAAAGGGCTCCAAACGTAGGAAAAGAGATAAAATTTTAAAGGAGCAAGTAATTTTAAAAAATAGTGGTGAATCAAATTGCTACAAGCACCATTGTCTTGCCACAAGTAGCCATCAACAAAGAGGAAAAGCACATTCAGAGTGTTGGAGAAGAAGCTCAATGTTCACCATTCCAGATAGCACCATAGCCAAATGAAGCACAACAATGTCAAACCTAAAAAAATAGCAAGGTGAACATAATATTTTCGGTATTAGAGCAGAGTATAAATGAAAGTAGAGGAATCCATTGCATCCACATTGAATAAATCATCTCAGAATTTGTACAAGGCCATCGTTGAAGCATCCAAATCGAAAGAACATCTCAAAAGTGCACTCAAATAGTTGAGTAAAAGCAATGACAAATTTCTCAAGTCATATTTGGAGGCAAAGGTCATGCAAAAGTGAAAGAAGACACTTGACAAACTCTGCAAGGAAGAAAGTGCCACTTGGCACAAGGTGGAATCATTTCATAACGTTTACCACCAAGAGAAGCGCTCATACAAGGTGTAACTTCCAAAAAGAAGTGCTCATATGAAGTGTAACTCCCAAAAGGAAGTGCTCCATACAAAATGTAACGTCTAGAAGAAGATTGTTGCCACTTGCCATAACCTGCCAGAAGGTGAAGCGCTCCATAATGCCCAGCCAAAGAAGAGTTCATTTTTTCAAGATTTGTGACACTTGTCATAGTGGACAACCATATCTTAGAGGTGCTTATAAGAGCACGTAACACGAAGGAGTGAGAAACAAAGCAAAAGGCATAGCAAAGTGTTGAGGAGCATTAAAGCTAGAAATAGTGCATTGAAGAACGTAGCGACTACATTGAAAAATGTAGGGACAACATTGAAGAATGAAAAATGTCATAGAAAAGCATTGGACAACATTCTACCATTGGAGGAGACCACAAGGTGACTGCCAGATTCATACCATAGTAAGCAAGTGCTTGATATAAAGGTAATATCTAAGTTTTATTGCCTTCATAAAGTTGTAAGGAGTGATAATATTATACATATCAACTTTAATATTAATCTAGGGATATTTAGTAGGAGTTATAAGGTAGTGGAAGATACCCTAGAAATCACATTACTTATTTTTGAGAAGAAAGAAGAAATTAGAAGCATTAAAATATTTATTATTAGTGCTTCAATTATTTGCAAATTTTAAAGGAGATATAAGGTTAATTTGCAAACATATAAACTTTCAAAACAAAACTTCTAATTAGGGAGATATAAGGAATCCTACTTCAACTAAATTTCTAGAAGTTTAGAAACCTATCATTGCATTGATTCTTAGTTGAAGATATTGCTTGCATCAAAATTATAGTTGGAAGATTGATTTAGAAATTGCATTTCAAAATCTTTCTATAAGAAGAGATAAATAGTTATAGAAGATACTACAAGTTGAACATTATTTGAAAAATTATTATCTCAAAGATTAGGAAAAGTCCTTCCAAGATTGATCCTACATAAATAAGAACAATTAAATATTCTATTTGGGAGACACAAGGATGTCTACTCAAAAGGACATATTAAAAAATGCAATTAGAAAGAAAATCCCTATGTGGTTTAAAGATAAACTTGACTCAATAGAAAGCATGATTAGTAAGTCAGAGAAAGATGAAGTTAACAAAGAAGAATCAATTGAACATAGAACTGAATGTTTGATAGAAGTCTATCCTTCAGAAACATCATCCAATGAGACAATAAAAGATAACATCAATATCCAAAAGACTGAAACAGAGGATCTCATGCAAATTTATGGAAAAGGAAAAGAAGGAATAGCTACAATTGTTCACACATGGTTTAATCAGTTCATCAAAGAAATCGACAAACATGATATTCCTAAAACTAATGACAAGGAAATGGAGATACATTTACTTTGTACTCATTGTAACAAACTTGGTCATGAGAAGGAAGATTGTTGGAGTTTACACCCATGTAAATATTGTGAAGGAAAATATCATTCATCCTATTTCTGTTACTACAAGGACAAATACTATAAAAATTTGAAGAAAAATTAATATTCAGATTACATTGCTTTCTTCAAGTTCTTATTTCAGAAATATCTACTAACGACAAATTCAAGCTTGATATTTTTGAAGATCAAAGATACAGGTCACACAGAAAACCAAAGGAAAGAAAAGAAAACAATCATGATCCTCTCATGACTAGCAAGATTATCAAATCCTTAGTTCATCAAGGATATCTAGAAGATTTCAAGAATTTCACCAAGCATTCAGGATCAAAGGGAACATGGAAAAACCACATAAAGATAGAAGCAACAGAAGGAAAAGAACCCCATCAAGATGAAGACTATTCAAGAGTCAAAGATCCATATTGAAGACTAAAGTCTTCAAAACCAAATAATGTAATACAGGGGGGTGTTGGAATATATTACATCATTTGGTTCTTTACTAATGTACCTTCATGGGTACATATTTAGATTAGGATTATATTAGGAGATAAATAGTTTATTAGAGTAATTTAATAAATGCACAAGTGTTAGAATGTGCAATGATGTAAATGTGCATGTAGTCCACATGTACATGAGTCTTAGGGTTGAGTGAGAGGCAATGAATCTATCTTTCTATATAAAGGCCTCATTGTGAGTGTTTATAGGAGAGCAAGTAAGAGAGTTGAGTAGTGCATAGGTGAGAGTAGTAGTAGGCACAATGTAGCTCCATTTTGATATCATGGAGGAGTTGCAAACTCCATGATAGGAGCATTGTAATTTTCGTGAGCTTTCTTATATGAGCATTTCTAGAGCATTGTATCAAGTTTTCTATCATATTTTCATGCATGTTAAGTTTTCTTTATCATAGTTATAATATTGCATGCTTATTTTTATACTTGTGATCAACATAGTTAACCAATTGTGGAATAGGAAGACTTGGAGCTTGAACACACTGAATAGAAGAAATTGTGCATGCATGTTAGGTTCCTGTTGGTTACAAATCTGCCATGAGGAAAGGATTTGTTGTCGTTGCGCCCTCGATTCGCCCAACAGCTTGAAAGGCCGGAAGGAAGGGATGCCTTCCGTGCCAATCTCCGGAGAAGGCCGGCTTCCTATGTAACTTTTCAGTTTTAAGATAAGAGAACTGGAAAGAAATAAAAGAGATAAGGGATAGAAACGGTGGTATTCAGCTTTGGGAAAGAACAAGCAGCACAGTCACTAACTAGCAACTAAACCAACAACAATCAAAACAATACATGTAACAGAAACCAGCTATGAAATTCTTCCCTATGTATCCTTAAACATGCATTCCAGGCTCAGATAATTGCCAATGCTGTGATCCAGAGTTCAGAATGACAGCAATCAGAAAAATAAATGAGTAAATGCAGAAATGACACGAATAAGGCAGCATAAAAGAAAGAGACACAATTGGAGCCAAAGTATGGATTGTATTGAAGCAAACGGTCTTAGCTACAACAGCTTTCTTTAGCAATATGTTCCCCCCCTTTTACAATAGAATGAGCTGCTATTTATAGCAGAATTTCCCCCCAGATTACAATGTAGGCACAGATACCCAAGTCTGCAAAAGCTGCAAAAAGCGGCCAGGTTTGATCCTTGTCGGCCGTATCTGCATCCGTAGTATGCTTTTCCTTGATTCCGGTATGGCCTCTGACAGTTTGGGTAGTTGGGAGGAGACGGCTCATCAACGCGGTGGGTGTAGCGGTACTTTGCCTCAAATGCCTGCTACTGTTCGTCTTCAATGGTCACCCACTTCGCTGCTGAAGTATGGCCTTGGCTGTACTTGGATGAGCCCTTGTCCGAAAAACTTGACTTTGACCTCCGGAGACGTCAGCTGCTTAGCCGGCAAAAAACGGGCGGGAAACACATCAAAAATGCTGAAAACGAAACACTGCTGCAACCACCTTGGAGCTGGCTGGCTGCCCCAAAACTGGACAAGGAAAAGATGCCCTGAAGCGCTCCAGGGAGAGTGATTTGCCCTCTAGCGCTGCCAGACGACAGCGCTTTAGAGCGCATTTTAGTCCTTAACCAAAAACTGGCCCTCTTCATTTTTTTTACTAAGTGCCGAAAATAACCCCAAAGCGCTCAACCTCAGGATTTTTGCCCTGGAGCGCTCAAAACTAGAGCGCTTTGGGGCGAATTTTACACTTAGGATTTTTTGGGCCTCTTTGCTTCCTCCTGGGCAGTCTCAAAATTGCTCCAAAGCGCGACAAAAATAGGAAGATGCCCTGGAGCGCTCAAAACTACAGCGCTCTGGGGCACAAAACTAGACTTAGCCAAAAAAACATCTCTTAAACATCTTTTCAATTCGGCCGAAAAGGTGCTCTAGAGCGCCCAAGACAGGGAGACTAGCCCTGGAGCGCTCAAAACTAGAGCGCTTTGGGGCAAAATCATACTTAGCAAAATTTATCATGGCGGCCTTTTACCCCCTTTCTCCCAACTGTCCGAAAACGCTCTAATGCGCCCAAGGCCGGCGAAATTGCCCCAAAGCGCTCCAAACTGCAGCGCTTTGGGGCGGATCACACTTAGACAAACCAACAACAAACAACAATTTTCAAACCCTCCCAGATTCACTCTGAAGCGCCCTAAACCGGAAGATTCACTTCGGATTGCCGCCCAGCTGCTGCGATTTAGGGACGAATCTGGGAGATAACTGATTTTTCAGAAAAGAAATAAAATTATGCACCCCTTGAAAAATGGCAACATTCTTGGCGGCTCGCGGGGTATCGAGCTCGCCTCGATGCCAGGACCCAAGCCTTCATTCATTGGGCCACGGAGTCACCCCCGGTCCCTGCTTGATCTGGCTGTTGGCCTTGCCCTGGCAGGACTTCTTCTTCTGCGCTCTCCTCGGCGCGCTCCTCTTCTGTGCCTTCTTCCTTCTCTTCTCCTCCTTCAGACTGGTCTCCCTGTACTTCTTCTCCATCCTGCTCCTGCTCGGCCGTGGCGAGGCGTTCCTGAATCTCATCGAACGCAGACTGGACCTGAATCCAGGCCTCTTCAGGGATTGGCTTGAAAGTGCTAATGTCCTCCACAAGGCACCTGAACATTTCAACTTGGAGCGTATCAATTTGCTCAACCTTCAAGCCCAAAGCGGTGAAGCAGGAGCGAATCTGACAGAACCTGGCCGAGAGCTGCGTCACCTGAGCCTCCTGGATTGGATCAACCCATGCATCAATATCTGTTGTATTAGCCTCAAAGGCGTCCCATTCCGGCTGCAGCTCCTCCTCTGTGAGGACGTTCCCGTTAGCATCAAAGAAGCTAGGGAACCCATGTGACTGTAGTGTTTTGAAGGAAGCCAGGCAAAAGTCCTTTTCCTTTTCTAACATATCCAGGATAGACCTGGCCTTACGAATCTTTTCTATTTTTTCAAAGTAAAAATGCAAGGTTGCCCTTGCAGCTGCCCAATCATGAGCAAGAGGATCTGTTGGGGAAATTTGGAGACCGCGACGCTCAAGGTTCCCAGCCTTGAGCGCTAAATCGAGCCAGCCCTCTGTCTGGCGTTCGGCCTCCTCTACCACTGGCTTTCCCAGGGCAGATACATCTTGAATCTTCGCCACAAAAGCAAGGACGAACAATGACTTAGAAGCCCAGGACCTAAAGTTCTTCAAAAGCCGGAGCCTCATTTCCTTTACCCCTTCTTTGGTGAACGTTTTTACTTTGGAGGCCTGTTCTTCCAACTGCTGTTGCGTCTGCTGTAACAGGCCTTGAAGTTTGACGTTTTGGGCCTGTATTTCCTCCTTTTCCTTTTCTGCTGCTTCTAACCTCTGCCGCAGCTGCTGGCACTGGTCTTCAGTGTCGTTCACCTTGGCCCTCAACTTTGCCATTTCTCCCTCCAGCTCGGATTTTTCATTTTCTAGCTCGTAGTATTGGCCCTGCAGTTGGTAATGATTTGCAAGCATTGAGTCAGCCTTTTCCCGGATTCCAACTGCCGTGTTCTCCCAGTTGAGGTTACTGATGTCCTTCTCCTTCGAAATGTACTCGTAGTCATCATCGGTCATGTCCTTCTTCGGCTTCTGCACCTTCGGGACCCGTTTTTCCTTATAGGTAATCATTTTATCCGGGTCAATCCTGAAGCGCTTCTCGACCTGAGCGAGCTCTTCACCCTTCCTCTTCCTCAAGCTCTTCATCCACTTGTTGCAGCCATGACCGCCCTGAGTCATCAGGGGCTGCTCGTCCATGATTCTGATTAGGTCCATGCCGCTATAACCCCAGGACGTATGCCCCTCGACAGACGGGCGAGGAGAAATGGGTCGTTGGGACGCGGGCTCTTCTAGGGGCGGGCACTCTGGAGTTTGGACTAGGGTTTCGACCAGGTGGTCGGCTGCGGGTGAGGGTTGCGGGGATTGCGCGGATTCGGGGGCAGCGGCGACTGACCGGTCCTGGGTTAGGGTTTCAGGAGAACGGACAAAGGCTGGGTGACGAGACTGGATTTCGGCGGAGGGCTGGTCTTCTGGGAGGAGAGCTGCAGCGACACTGGAATGGGCGGCTGCTGTTCCGCTAGCCAAAGAAATGGCCGCGGGGACAGGTCCAGCAGCAGAAGATGAGGGTGCAGCAGCTCGGGACTTAATAGTTTCTAGGATAGAAGAATGCGTACCTGCGAGCCCGGTGGAGGCTGGAGAGGAAATGATCTGGGTCGCCCACTGTTCTGCGTCCTCACCGTGCGAAGGGGTGTTTTCCTGCAAGCTGATAATTTCAGAGGGCGTAACCTTTTGCGGTGTGGCTTCCTTCGCAGGCGTAGCCCTTGCCTCCTTAGGCTTCTCCGTTCTCTTCTTTCTTTGAAGAGGAACTTCCTCCTCTCGAGTGGCACTTGAAGGGGCCCCCTTCTGAACGAAAGATATCTTTGGCTTTTTCTTTGGGGGCTCTTGAGTAGGAGCTTGCAAGACAGCGGCAGCTGTTGCACTTTTAGATGGGCCTTTCTGTGGTGGAGTCCTTTCAGCCGGTCGCTTTTCGGGAGTTGGCCGTACCATTGGCGCTGTCGATTGACTTTTCTCTTTTTCCTGACCTTTCTCCACGCCACTCCTTGACCCTTCTCCTAATGCAAGTGGTCGTTGAGGCGGGTCCTGGCCCTTATATAGCCGTTGAATGCTTTTGGGCACGATGTCCCGGAAAATGATGGGCCGCCACGTGGCATGGTGTGCCTCGTAAAGCGTGGAGAACTGTTTGTCGTTGTCTAGGTCCTTGCTTGATTTTTCTTTCCTCGTCCGACAGCGCATTATCCACCATTCCGATATCTTGCCAGCTGTCCACCCTTTCTTTCTCAGCTTCCTTTGCCATTTTTTGAAGTTATGAGCTTCCGCCCCATGGTCCGCATTTCTGCTGGGATCATACTCCGCCTCTATCTCATAGAAGTCATGCCATGGCGGAAATGATTGCATATCCTCTATATGCCATTCCAGGTCTCGCCCTTCGGGGTTGTTGCGCCCGGCCACTATATCTTCTCTAGGGCATACATGGAACTCCTGGACACCCTTAAATTTTTTGATAATGTCCAGGGGATCATATTTCCACCCGCCCCCCAAGTACGGAAAAACTGATGTTGTCCATTGACGCCGATTTCAACCTCTCCCCATTGGATTGGGTATTTGAATATATGCCCCTTCTTCTTACCCTGGCCATATTTTTCGTCAGTGTAATCCATCTGGCGCGCTGCCTCGAGCGCAAACAGGTATTCTGAGGGGTAGTAGGGTAGCAGAAAGGGCTTGCCTGTGAACCCGAAAACTCTAAGCACCAAACCCTGCGTCAGCCGGAAAGTGTCCCCGAAAGGTATCTCCCCGGTGATGAAGTGCTCATTCATCATGCGCGGGACCCGCGAGCAACCGCCTTGGACGACACTTAGGGCGCGGCTCAGAAAATACTTGTTAAACCTGTAATAAGATTCTTCTCTATACAACACTCGGGTCCATTCATACACCGGACGAGGCGCACCATGCTCATCCCCGCGCTGCACTGGAATTGACTTCATCTTGTCGTGAAAGTGGAACAGAAACAGCCAGGCTAAGAATGAACAGAACCTGAAAGTGCCCGACTTTTTCTCCTTTAAATTACAGAGGGCGAGATGAAGTGCGCGGGCCAAATAATCAGCCCAGTCGAAAAACTCCTCATGCTGGAGGCACTCGGCGATAGCAATTTGGTAGGGGTGGACCAATGAGTCCGACCCGCAACCTAGAACCCAGGCTAGCATGGTGTAAATATGAGGGCTTTCGAAAGCTGCTAAGGGCTGAGGGTTCTGCGACCATTGCCCGGGCGGAGGTGGCCTATGCAACTCGGTCTGCAGAAACTGCCGCATTAGTTGAGTGTCCGTGAACCTGCTTGCCTGCTGCTTGAGGTTAACCTTTCTGACCACACACTTTCCATCTAGTGGATGACCTGGCGCGAAAGCTGCCTCAATGGTCTCCGAATCAATGGGAAATAGGGGCGCGCCCCTATAATCGCAGACTTGCCTGGTATCCGGATTGTAATATTCTGCCACCACTGCTACTAATTCGGGGCAATGGTGCACCTGACTGCATAGAAACCAGCACAGGCGCGACCGGTATGCTGTAGCGAGTGGGTGAGATTTGGGGACTCTGTCCTTACACGCTCTGATGGTATTCCGCAAGTCGTTCAGGTTCTGTGAATAGTGTCCATCCCGAAGCCTATTCCAGTTGTCGAGGGGTGGCGGGGGAGGTTGCTTTGGCTGTTCCGGCTGAGCTCTCTTTCTAGATTTTGCCTCAGACGACCGCGCTTTACCCTTATCTTTTCTCTGCATGTCTCGTGCGCTTTCGGGTGCTCTCGAAGCTGTCTGTCCGGCTGTGGCACTTCGCTCACCGGCTCCCTTCTTCTCCATGGCGCAAATTGCAATTCAAGCTGCTGCTCTGTATGTGTAAATTTTGAATTTACCTTTTACCGGAACTCGAAGGACTTTGAATTTCGCCTGGTAAATTTTCTGCAACAGCTGATTTTATAGTGCTGAGCTCGGCCTGGGCGTATCTTAATGGCGAGTGTCCGGCTTTAATTATCCGCACGAAGTTGGTGGACGTCGCTCTATTTTCTCAGGGTGGCCATGCATAAAATCTGTGGGATGGGACTTTTAAAATCTTTGCAGAGTGTACTTTATCCCTTTTTAAACATAAATCCGCCTTAAACCCTGTGCAGCCGTATTCATTTATTGCACGTTTCTTGGCAAATGTGCCCTGCGCGGTTTTTGAGGTCAGCCAACAAGAAAGGGGGCGCTTCCACTTTTCCCTTTTGCTTTTTCAAAAAGAACATGATTTTGACCCTAGAGCGCTCGACAAACGAGCGCTCCCGAGTCTCTTTCGCCGTGGGGAGCGATATGGGGCATATAGGGGCGCGAGCCGAGCGGGCCCTTGGGAGGTTTAAACAGTTAGAAAAATTCCCTTTTGGACGCTGCCCTGGATCGCCCTCGTATGGAGCGCTTTGTGGCATTTTCTGCTTCGGGCGAGCGCCAGAGGGCATATTGACACTTAGAAAAATTTTGTCGACTTTGGCGCCAAGCCTTGTCTCCCCAAATCTTGCCCCAGATCGCCGAAGAGAAGGGCGCTTCAGGGTCTTTTTGCTTTGGACGAGCGCTTCAGGGAAACTTCGGAACTTAGGAATTTTTTAACCTTCGGCGCTAAGCATTGGCTAGCCAAATTCTGCCCTGGATCGCCGAAAAGGAGAGCGCTCTGAGGCTTCTTTGCTTCGAACGAGCGCCGGAGGGAAGATTCGACCCTTAGAAATTTTCTAAAAGTTTTTTTTTTTTTTTGGAGACGCCGACCTCTTTGCTCCATATCGTTGTAGAGTTGGGCGCTTTGGGGTGGGGAAGCCTCTGGTGGGCGCTGGAGGGCCGAGAACACTTAGAAATATTCGAAAAAATCCGCCGCTCTCTTTTCATTCAAACGGGCACCTCGCTCACCTTCTTTTCTTGCCGCGAATCGCTCAACCTTGTGGCAATTTGACACATTTTCGCGCAATCTAGAGCGATGGAGGGCTGAAGTTCGATACTTAGAATATTTTGAAATTTTGGCCGAGGATTCGCCTTCTCTCTTTTTTGCCCAAAATCGCTGAAAAATGTCGGCGACTTGGGGTTTTTACCTTGAAGGCGGGCGACGGAGGGAAACTTCCAGCACTTGGAGATTTTTCTCTCTTACTCAAACCCTTTCAAATCCGGAGGAGAGACCGACCTCACTTGGCTAAACAGCCCAAAAATTAAGAACTTTACAAAAGAGATATTTACATGCAGGAAATGAATGAATTGAAATAAAATATATACAGACCGAACCTCTAGGTACTTCTTTCTTCAATGGTGGTAGGCCTTCAGATGAAAGTCGTTAACCGGGATTGGGAGGATATGACCCTCCATATCCTTCAGCACGAAGGCATTGAACTGATTTACCCGAGCAATCTCGAATGGGCCGTCCCAGAAGGAATCGAATTTGTCGTGGTTGTCGGGCTTGGTTTTCCAGACGTCCCATTTGAGCACTAGGTCTCCGACCTTGAAAACCCTTGTTGTGGACCCTCTCGAGAACCATTTTCTGGTAGAGCCTGCGTGCTTCATAAAAGCCTCATAGGCCTTTTCTCTTTCTTCTTCAAGTTGTATCAGCTGAGCAAGTCTGGCGTCCAGGGGATCTAGATCGCCCCTGTCCTCGTCCAGCATCCATAGTGCGGGCATCTCAATGTGAGTAGGCAGGACGACGTCTTTTCCGTATACGAGGGCATATGGAGACGTCCCGATAGATTTTTTGACTGATATACGGTCTGCCCATAGCGCTCGGTCTAGTAACAGGTGCCAGGTCCTCTTGTTTCTTTCCACCGTCTTCTTTATGATCTTCATGAGGTTCTTGTTGGTGGATTCGGCCAGGCCGTTCCCCTGCGGGTAATAGTTAGAAGACATCTTATGATAAATCCCGTACCTGCAAGTGAACTCGGTGAGTACAACGCCTGTGAAACCTGGACCATTGTCTGTCACTATAGCTTCTGGAATCCCGAAGCGGGTGATCAGACTTTCTAGAAAATTGACAACCGTCTCCTGGTCAGCATGCTTAGTGGGTATTGCCTCAGCCCATCTGGTGAAATAATCGGTGGCTGTCAGAATAAACTTATGGCCCGCTGAGGAATTTGGGGTTATAGTCCCAATGAAGTCCAGGCCCCACTGCTGAAAGGGAGCCTCTACCCGAATCGGCTGGAGAGGCATTGGAGCATTCTTGTTGCGGCCGGCAAACCTCTGGCATTTCTCACATTTTTGAGAGACTGCGTGTGTATCGGCGAAAAGGGTGGGCCAGTAATAACCCGCTTTGATGATTTTTAAGGCCGTCGGCCTTCCTGAAAGGTGTCCTCCCGACATTCCGGAGTGGAATTCCTCGAGGACCTTCTCTTTTTCTGTTCCCTTGATGCATCGCAAGAGAACACCGTCAATATTTGCATAAAACAGCCCCTCGGGGCGTAGTACAAACTTCAGAGCCCTGAGTCTGAACCTTCTTCTTTGTGAGGCATCAAGATTACTAGGGTATTGCCCAGTATTGAAGTACCACACTAGGTCGTCGGTCCAGTCCCTGGCTCCTTCTGAAGAGTTGGCAAAATCTGCCTCCGTCATGAGATCTTCCCACTGACAGGCGGTCACTTCTGCGGCTGCGCTTCTGGCTAGTTCTTGACAAAGGGCCCGGCCTCTGATAAGCTTGGTGGGCCGAACCTCTATGTCGAATTCTTGAATCTTGGCAATCCAGCCAACTCTTTTATGACCCGGTTCCCCTTGAATAATGAAATTTCTGACATCGGGGTGGATGACAAACACGGTAATCCGGCTCTGGGAGACAAAGTGCTTGAATTTCTTCAGGGACCTCATGACTGCATGCACTTGCCGCTCGATAAAATTATACCGCTCTTCATGCGGCTGGATTACCTGGCTCAAGAAGGCAATAGGCCGTTCTTCGTCGTCATCTCCCTTCTGGGTCAAAACCGCGGCATAGCTCTCTGGCTCTCCGACCGCGTATAGGATGAAATCCTTGGAATAGTCCGGGTTAACCAGCACAGGGGCCTGAGCAATCCTGGCTTTTATTTCTTCAAAAGCCCTTTTTCTCTCCTCAGTCCACATGAATTCGGCATCCTTTTTCAATAGCTCGGACATTGGTTTTATTACTTGGGCGAAGTCTGGCACAAACTTCCTCACGAAGTTGATCTGGCCGAAGAAGGATTGAAGACCCTTCTTGTTCACTGGCATGGAGAGCTTCATCAGAGCCTCTGCCCTGTCGGGATCAACTGCTAAGCCCTTTTCGGAGATGACATGACCCAGTAACTTTCCTTCTCTCACCGCGAAGACTGATTTCTTCGGATTAATAGATATGCCGAACTCCCGACACCTCTCAAATACTTGTTCCAGGTGAGAGCCGTGTTCTTCCCTCTTGTGAGAGAACACTGTCATGTCATCCAGATAAATTACAATTATTTTATTCAGCAGTTCCCGGAATGCGATATCCATGGCTCTCTGGAACGTGGCTCCTGCATTGGACAGGCCAAAGGGCATCCGCTGATAGGCGAACGTTCCCCATTTGGTGGTGAACGCCGTCTTGTGTTGGTCTTCATCTTTCACCCAAATTTGGTTGTATCCCGAGAAGCCGTCTAGGAGGGAGAACCGCTGTGCTCCTGCGACCACATGGAGAATTTGGTCGATCTGCGGGAGCGGGTAGTGGTCTTTGAGGGAGGCCTGGTTCAGGTTGCGGAAATCCACGCAAAGGCGGATATCTCCATTCTTCTTTCTGACTGGGACCAGATTCGCGACCCAAGAAGAATGCTTGATGGGGTATATTATTTTTGCTTCGAGCATCTTCAAGAGTTCAGCCTTCATCAAGACTTCAATCTTCGGGTTCACTGGCCTCTACTTTTGCCTACAGGGTTTAACCCCTTCCTCAAGTTCAATTGTATGTTGGATGACCTCTCGGTCGTACCCCTTTAAGTCTCGATAACTCCAAGCCACAATATCAGGATACCTTCTGCAGAGGGCCTGAATCTGGTCCAGCTCTTCTGGAGTGCTGTCGGTTCCGACTTTAATAGACTTGCCTGGCTCAAGCTCCAGGTCTCTGTACTGCTTGGAATCCACCTTGATCCTATGCGATATTGCTCGGTCATTTTGATCAAAGAGACTCTCTAGGGTAATTAGTCCTTTGGGGACATGGTTGTTTTTTAACTGTATCAACCCCTCATATTCCTCGTCATCAGGGTCTCTACCTTCGATTGTGCTAGCTTCATGAATCAAAAAATTGATGATTTGCTCATCGGAATCGAACACCTGCCAGTGGGTGTCTTTATCAGGCACAGAAGGCCCTGTAAATGGTTCTTACCGCCTTAGGCTTCTGCATTAAATCATCAGCCGGGGAGTATCTGGCTCCGATAGACGCTAAGATGTCTGCGTGCCTGTTTTTCTCTCGGGGAATAGCTCGGACATTGAGGGCCTCAAACGACTCCATCAGGTCCCAGACCCGATTACGGTATGCCTTAAGATAATGCTTCTTGGAGGCACACCTGTTAGTAATCTGGTTGCAGACTAGCTCCGAATCTCCGAAAATTTGCAGTTGTTTGATTCCCAACCTCTCTGCTTTCTTCAATCCTAAGCATAAGGCCTCATACTCTGCACCGTTATTGGTGCAACTCCAAGCCAGCCGGTAGCAGTAAGCTTTCTCCTCTCCAGTAGGTGAGATAAGTAAAACCCCTGCCCCGACGCCGTTTTTGCATCGGGCACCGTCAAAGTACAACTTCCATAGTTCATTAGGGGCAGGGTTTACGTCTTCTTTCGCCGTCTCTTTCGGCTTTTCAGGCTGACTAATGGAATAGCAGCCAATCTCAGACTCAATCATGGCATTGAAGTCCAACAAGGAGAATTCATCCTCCGCTTGCAGCTCTTTTATAGTTTCACCCACTATGTCCACTTCCTCGACTTCTTCTGTCACTAGGTGAACTGCCTCGTCTTGCTGTCCCTCCTCGGGAAACTTTTCGACCAAGAAGGTGGAAGGCTTGTCATTATAAATCTTCACTCGCCTTCCTCTGAAAGGGACTTCCATGTGGGAGTAGTCCAAGGACAAATATCCGCCGAGCTTGGCGGTAAACTCCCTCGAGAGGCACATGCCAAAATAAGGCTCTAGGTCCACAACTACAACCTCTTGGATTACTGTGATCTGCGGAGCTTTATGCAGTTGAATGGGGATGTCCTTTATGATACCGACAGTCTTCACGGGAGTGTCGTCTAACTGGAGTACGCCTTGGCTGCTCCGTGTATATTCCATGCCGATCTCTTCACAAACCGCCCTGGGCATGACTGTAGTTGAGGCGCCGGAATCGACGATGCAATTGTGCACCACGTATCCTTCCATCCGCAAGGACAGATAGAACGGCGGTGGTCTATTCTTTCCAGTGATTGAGCTGGTTAATGGCTGGGCCAGCACTGGTTGTTGCGCTTTACCTCCTTTCATAGACTTCAAAGATTCCTGCAGCAAATCAACCTGGCCAGGGAGCTGAAGGGCATCGTACATACTGATTTTGGCCGGGGTCTTCTTGAGTTCCTCAACAATGTTGTAGGTCGAAGCGGCAGGCCCTTCTATCTCCTTTGCAGCTTCGTACTTGCTACGGTACTGTTGCGTTGCTTCAACCCTCTGCCGTTTGGTCAGCGAAGGGTCCTTGAGTTTCTCCCTCGCTTGTTCTTTTGTCTCGACTTGAAGTGGAGCCGCGGGAGCTAGAGCCCTCTGAGGGACATTCTTTTCATTTGCCGGCGGCGGTACAGGGTCCTTGTCGGGAGCTTTAGCCGTCTGCTGCTCTTTGTTCCTCCTCGTGTACACCTTTAACGGTTGCATTTGAGCCGCATCTGCCTCAATTGGCCTTTTGCCATCTTTGGTCAGAAAGGACACTTTCTCCTCTGGGACGACTAAGTCGTGATTCTCTTCCCGAAGCATATTCACTTGGTCCTCCAGGTCACTGCTCGGCCGAGTACCCGCCAGGGTCTGCACATAATGCTGATGAAACATGCAGGTACTTTCGCCGTGAGGATCATTACAGGTCGAACACCAGTGCACAGGGTCAGAAGTGCTCGGTCCCTCGTTAATGGCCGCGTTCCTCGCAGGAGGTCTGTTATCTTGGGTTGTCGCTTGATCTCTTGTCAGTGCCGGAGGAGGGTAGGACCTTCTGGGAGCAAACTCCATCTGAGCTTGCTTTTTCTTCATGATTGCCATGTCGTTGGACAGCGTCCGGCAGACAGAACTGAGATTTTCCATTCCTTGTAACAACTTTGCTTGGATATCAACGGCTAGAGGAGCCGCTGAAGCGGGTGGTGGCAATGGAGCCAACGGCGGGGCCGAAGGCAATGGAGGGTATAGCGGAGCAGCGGGAGGAGGAGGAGGAGGCAGTGAGGGATACGACGGGGTCGTTGTAGGCGGTGGTGGAGGTGGAGTAGACTGATGTATTTGAGGGGGAAAGTGAGTAATCGCAGGCGCGGGATTCCACGGCACAACAGGCTGCGAAGAGGAAGAAGATGTTGAATATGGCTGAGCGGATGCACTAGGATACTGAGTGGATTGTTGGAAGTCAGGATAAATCGGCGTCGGCATTCTATGTGGAAGCTTGCCGACTGAGATTAAGTCCTGTTCCGCTAACTGAGCTAGCTCATACAGCGCAGGAAAGGTATTAACGCGAGCGGCCTTGATCTGCATGGCCACATCGGCATTAAAAGATCTAAGATAGTAATGCGCCGCTTGACCGTCGCTTGGCCGCAGCTCCTTGGGCACCCTTTTCCATGATCTAGCAAACCTCACATTAAAGTCCGCTATCTCCTCTTGCGGGTGTCTTTGGATTGACTGAAATTGATGCAGGAGGGACGATGGATCAGCGGATTCATTAAAACTCCTGGCCAAACGTTCGGCCAACTCGGCCCAACTGGTGATGGACCCGGGCTGCAAGGACCGGTACCAGTACAGGAGCTTTCCTCTTAGTGAAAGAGCGAGCAATCGAACCATGACGCTCTCATCTGTGATGCGATGAAACGCGGCCAAAGCTACGATGTCTTGCATGTGTTCATAGGTCGTCTTTCCGTTTCCATCGAACGTGGGCAAGGCCTTCATGGCCGCTTGCGGAATTGGATCATCTCCCAATAGGTTCAGCGGAGAAGCAGAATCCCAAGCGGGAAACAGGTCATTCTGCTGATTTTGATCTTGACCCGCCATATTGGCGTTTTGATTTGGCGGTAATGGCGGAGGCTGCAGCGGGTCCGGTTGAACAGGTTCTTCCGGCACTTGTTGCTGCCAATTGAATTGCTCAGGAGCAATCGGATGATCTGGAGAGTTGGGAGGACCTGGAGGGCAGCCGGTCGCAGTGCTATCTGGAGTTGGACCTTGCTCGGCAACTTCAGCTTCCCTTGATGATGATCCGTCCCGAGAAACGTGTGTTCTTACTAGCCGGGGACGCTCTCCAAAAGCGTCGATGTCGAGCTCGTAATACTCGGGTTCTTCAGAATTTCTTACTCTCCATCTCGTTTGCATGAAGACAGGATATGCTTGGACCGGTCTGCGAGACTTGGAGGGTGTCTGAGTTCGACAGAGTCAGAGTCGCCAGATGTTCAAAAAACCGTCAGCAATGAAGTGAACATCAACACCTTCAATGCTGCTTATGCGGTGGGACTGGTCCCACCGGGCGTGCCAGAAAAGTACTGTTGGTTACAAATCTGCCATGAGGAAAGGATTTGTTGTCGTTGCGCCCTCGATTCGCCCAACAGCTTGAAAGGCCGGAAGGAAGGGATGCCTTCCGTGCCAATCTCCGGAGAAGGCCGGCTTCCTATGTAACTTTTCAGTTTTAAGATAAGAGAACTGGAAAGAAATAAAAGAGATAAGGGATAGAAACGGTGGTATTCAGCTTTGGGAAAGAACAAGCAACACAGTCACTAACTAGCAACTAAACCAACAACAATCAAAACAATACATGTAACAGAAACCAGCTATGAAATTCTTCCCTATGTATCCTTAAACATGCATTCCAGGCTCAGATAATTGCCAATGCTGCGATCCAGAGTTCAGAATGACAGCAATCAGAAAAATAAATGAGTAAATGCAGAAATGACACGAATAAGGCAGCATAAAAGAAAGAGACACAATTGGAGCCAAAGTATGGATTGTATTGAAGCAAACGGTCTTAGCTACAACAACTTTCTTTAGCAATATGTTCCCCCCCTTTTTACAATAGAATGAGCTGCTATTTATAGCAGAATTTCCCCCCAGATTACAATGTAGGCACAGATACCCAAGTCTGCAAAAGCTGCAAAAAGCGGCCAGGTTTGATCCTTGTCGGCCGTATCTGCATCCGTAGTATGCTTTTCCTTGATTCCGGTATGGCCTCTGACAGATTGGGTAGCTGGGAGGAGACGGCTCATCAACGCGGTGGGTGTAGCGGTACTTTGCCTCAAATGCCTGCTACTGTTCGTCTTCAATGGTCACCCACTTCGCTGCTGAAGTATGGCCTTGGCTGTACTTGGATGAGCCCTTGTCCGAAAAACTTGACTTTGACCTCCGGAGACGTCAACTGCTTAGCCGGCAAGAAACGGGCGGGAAACACATCAAAAATGCTGAAAACGAAACACTGCTGCAACCACCTTGGAGCTGGCTGGCTGCCCCAAAACTGGACAAGGAAAAGATGCCCTGAAGCGCTCCAGGGAGAGTGATTTGCCCTCTAGCGCTGCCAGACGACAGCGCTTTAGAGCGCATTTTAGTCCTTAACCAAAAACTGGCCCTCTTCATCTTTTTTACTAAGTGCCGAAAATAACCCCAAAGCGCTCAACCTTGGGATTTTTGCCCTGGAGCGCTCAAAACTAGAGCGCTTTGGGGCGAATTTTACACTTAGGATTTTTTTGGGCCTCTTTGCTTCCTCCTGGGCAGTCTCAAAATTGCTCCAAAGCGCGACAAAAATAGGAAGATGCCCTGGAGCGCTCAAAACTAGAGCGCTTTGGGGCACAAAACTAGACTTAGCCAAAAAAACATCTCTTAAACATCTTTTCAATTCGGCCGAAAAGGTGCTCTAGAGCGCCCAGGACAGGGAGACTAGCCCTGGAGCGCTCAAAACTAGAGCGCTTTGGGGCAAAATCATACTTAGCAAAATTTATCATGGCGGCCTTTTACCCCCTTTCTCCCAACTTTCCGGAAACGCTCTAATGCGCCCAAGGCCGGCAAAATTGCCCCAAAGCGCTCCAAACTGCAGCGCTTGTAGACAGGGGTGAGTACATTCCCAATATGGGGTGATGACAATCAGGTTCAGGGTTTGGATAGAAGGTATATTAGTGGATCAGTTCATAGTCTTACTCTACTAGTTGATGGATGAATATAGACGTCATAAGTCAAGAGGCTTGACGGTTATGCTGAGACGTCTGGCTGCTAGGCGTTGGATGGACTAGTCTGGACGTCTGGTTCCTAGACGTCAGGTCAGCTGGTCTAGATGCTTGGTTTTTGCTAGATGTCTGGGTTTAGTTCAGACGTCAGGGCTAGGAGCTGACGGCTAGTCATCTGGTGGCTACCAAAAATTAGGGCTAGACATCAGGTGCCTAGATTCGCCTCGTCTAGAAACCTGTAATAAATAAGTTCATCGTTGGTTCAAGACCTACAATCAAAATTCTTTAGAGGCAAACCTACAACAACAACTTAGCACACAGTTACATACAATAACTCCATTAATGGTTCTCAACCTGCAATCCACAACACACTTATCCAATCACCTTAGACACAAAATATAGAACAACTTAACAACCTTTGTCATTACGTAGAATCAATAGCACATTGCTCTTACAGCATGGATAGAATGTCCTCTTCAAATTTTTGAAGAGGGGGTTTAAATAGGTGAGGACAAGTCAGTTCCCCAACCGTTTCCAAACCATCCTCAACTGTTCCTTAGTTACAATCCTTAACTAGCATTTAGAAGTCAACAACTCGCTAGTCTTAACCAATCCTAACTAGACGTCTAATCAGCCCGTCTAATACTAATAGACATGACGGTTGTTTTTGTCTTTTAGTGCCACATGCATTTACATTCAGCCTTGACATCCATTGGCTGTATTTTCTAGGATTTCTAAACATAACAATATGCTTATATGCATTTGCAAAATTGGTGGTGGATGTGCCAGCCAGTCCTAGGGTCTAGAACTGATGTCTACATCTATCCTCCCCTTCGAATAAGTCGATGTCCTTAGCGAATTTCTCTACTTCGATCCTGGTGTTCCAGCCTCTGTTGGAGTTGAACTATGTGGCTTAGTAGCCTGTAATGCCTTATTTTACTCCTGCAGTTATGCTCGGTAGTGGTCCCGTTTGTCCTTCAATCTATTCGTATAATTAAAGAATTTGGCCCACTCTACACCCAAGCTGTTAGCTCTGTATTTTGTTTGCTTTAGATTTGTTAGCAATTATGTTTCTCTTCTCTGAAATATCTATTTCCATCGCTATTCTAAAGCTGATATGGTTGTACCACCCTACTGTTTTTTTGCCAACTATAGTTCCGCTTGTAGGGCTGCCTTTTCTTGCTGCCAAGTCTCGTTTTCCTTAGTCCAAGACTCTCTTTCCTGAGCGTAGTGTTCCCTTTCCTGAGTCCAAGCCCGTTCCTGTTGACTTTTGGTAACTGAAAATGCTTCTGCTTGCTTAATCAACAATTCCTTTGCCTTTTTTAGTTGGGCTATTTCTTCTGTTAATTCCTCCAACTGTTGATTCTTCTGTTCCAATTCAGCTTTCAAATCTCCCATGCACTTTTGCATTTCCTCTTGGACTTTCTCCATTCTAGCCATTCCTTCAGCTAAGATCTTGTCCTTGGCTAGCAAAGCCTCCATGAATTCTTTTTCCATGCTCTCCTTAGCTGAATTTACATATTTTATTCCTTCGCCCAACCAACTCAACAGATGTGCAAGGAAATTTAATTGTGTAAAGTGGAAGTAATTCTGGAACAACTTCCACTTGTTTGCCCTATTGGGGATTTCTGCCATGACCGCAAACATATATTGGTTATGTTTCCAGATAAAGAATAGGTGTCTTTTCTGGCAATGTGTCCCTACCTTCCATTTTTTGCACCTGGCCAATGGGTAATAACCAAGGTTGTATTGCATAAATGTGCGAGATATCCTTTCTCCATGGGCCTTGGGATGCCCACTTAACCAATATTTCTAGCTCCTCTTCCACCATGCCTTGCCACTTTTTCCACTGTAATGTCCCCTTTTCTACGCAGTCAGGTTTAGAGCATATTAGCCTATACACGAGCTCATATAGGCTAAGTCGGATGGAGGGGAGCCATTAGAGATATCAAAATCTTTGTCAATACCCAGAGAGCTATTGATTGATGGTCTTTTGGGCTCATTCGGAGATTTGTTTGATCAAAGTTACTATTTTTAGCCATGTCCATTTTTAGGGTTTCAGTGGACAACGAGACGAGTGCAATGATATTCTTCGATGAAATGGGTGTCCAAAACCATTCGCGAATTTCAATTCGGATGGGCAGAGGTTGGAAATTTTAATGGTCGAAGATAAAATTAATAAAGTGATTATTTAATTTAATTTTGTAAATTTAGTGACTTTATTTTATTATAAAATCATTTTATACTTAAAAGGGGCCATTTTAAGTGACGACTTAAAGATTCGTTAAGCCTAGGCATAAGGGGGTGAATAAATTAAGGAGAAATAAGGTGGAATTAAAATTTGATAAAATTATATTTGCCCACCCTAAAAGTGACCTAACCCTAAGTCGACCTATGGAGGAGATAAAAGGAGGATTTGAGTTCATTTGGAGATATGCGAAGATTATTATTTTTCTCTGGTTTTTTGGAGGACTCTCTGGCAGAGCCATTTACAGAGATTATGGAGCTTGTGAGAGACGACAACCTCTTACAAGGACATTGGCTTCGGGGTTGCAATATTACCCTCAGGTCAATCTAGGCATTTCCAAACAGGGATTGTAGTTGGACTTCAGTTTTAAAGACTTCTGGAGTTGGGTTACCACACAGGGTCATTCAGAGATTATACAAGGAATATTTGGAGTTGGGACACCACACAGTATTCACATCAGAAGGGCTGAGCCTTCATCATAATTTATAGATTACGGAGTAGCTAGGGTTTCATCAGCATTTGAGTTATTTGCATTGTAATGTGTGCCCTAGTTTTAATAAAAGAATAAAGCAATATTTTTGAGAATTCTGGATTGCTCTGTGTTTGTGATTTTGTATATCAAAAATTCATGAAAAAGGTTAAGAATTGGCAAACCCCTAGAGAACTAGATAGGGAGGGTTATTACAGTGGTATCAGAGCTGGTTTTTTCTGCCAACTGTTGGGTAGTTCGAAGACAAATTTTTGGTTTATCAAGATTGTGAAAGTTGCAGAAATTAGAGGATTTGTGTTCATAAGCAACATTTGGAGAAATTTCGAGTTTTTACGACGTAGATAATTTCAAGAATTTTTTTTAGAGACATCGATTAAATTTGCAAAATATATATTCAGAGTGTTGTGTAGTTTGATTTAAGGGCTATTTGCTGGCATTATTATTATTGGGAATCCATGTGAGTTTTCCTTTACTGCCGTCAAAGTTGGATTTTTTACAAAGAGTCGATGATTATTTTTTAGGTGTCGTGTCTCCCTTTGAAATGGTCACGCAACAGTGAGATTATGCAAGTTTAAAGTTGGATTTCAGATTTCACATAATAACATTTGTCCTTGGCATCGTATATTTCATTAGAACATTCAGGAGCCATAAATGTTATTTTTTTGGCAGAAGCTCATTCAACGACATGGATATTAAGGATTATTAATTGATGACGAAGAGAGGGATTTTGTGGATTGTTTACGAAACAAAGCAACGCCAGTTGAAGGAAACATAACGGCATCGCAATTTTCATTCATATAGTTGCATGTAATAAATATAGATTGTCACGGGATAAATTGGAAATATTTATCATATAAATTCCCTGAGCATCCATTTCCAGCGATTGATAGAGTTATGTAATCTTAGGATTGAAGCTACGGATCTATGAAATTAGATGTATCATTCAACACCCTCAAATCATAGGTCAGCATTGTTACCGCTGCAATATAATTTAGACTTTGCCTCCTTGTATATTTGCATATAAATTTCATTATTTGATAAAAATGTCTACTGTTCTGGTATTATGTATGAAATAAATAATTATATGAGCTGATAGTCAAATGCTTAAGAAAATATCTGAACCTTACTGCTGCAATAAAATAAAACCTTGAATAGTAAGGGAAGTATTTGGGAAAATTCTCTATAAGAGATCAGAATTTTTGGAAACAATAGAACAAATTTTACAGATCACCATCAACAGCAAACTGTTTAAAAAATTGAATCTGAGTGCGAGATTGCATGTGTTGCGTTAAATCCAGTAGGGGATATTACAGTTAAGGATTGTGATCAGTTCAGAGTGTAGATATGAATAGTAAAATAACATATTGCCCGCGTTCAGGCATGTATAGGCAGTTTCCTACTTTCCTTCCGAAGGTACCTGTGAGGTCACTTGATGATGAGTTCAGTGTGAAATTTGAAAAAGCTCTGAATGAATTTAAGCAAAATTTTATGGCATACCGGAAAAATCTAACAACTTTGTTAGAGCATCCTGAGTGGTTGAGACCACACTCATCAATTGAAGTAAAATCTGGAACATATGAGCTTGCTGCCCGGGAAAGGTTGAAAAAGCGATTGACAGAAATTAAATTTGATTCTTATGGTTCACAGGTTGCAGGTCTTCTGCAAATCAGCAAGAATCAGCTTAGGAAAGAGCAAAGTTGTTTCACATGTCAAGAGGCTTGGACTCTTGGTCACATCTGTGGAAACAACAAACATAGTGATTTGTTGCAGCCAAATAAAGTTGAGGACAGTAGTGAAGTTGAGACCCTTGAGTTTGGAAAAAATGCCTTTTTGCAGGAATCATGCATAACAGAGAACCAGGATGGTTTTAGTGATGATGAAAAAGACAGAACAACAGTTTTGGAAATGCATTCGAACAAATGCAGTGAGGATTGTGAGATTTTTGATATGAGGTATGATGAATCTCCTAGCATCGGTTCATTAATGCATGTTGATGTTTTTCATGATGAAGTTTCTATAAACCCCAAATTTGATGAAAGAATAAATGTTGTTGAGGATGAGTCTCAGCTGAAATCTAAAGTAGACAAAATCAATAGGTTTTTGGAAGGAGATTTTTCCAATGTGATGGAGACTATTACAGATTTAAAAGATGAAGCTGCAATTGATGATGTTTTTCCTCTTGAGAAGAGTTTTGGCCTAGAAAATGAACCTGAGACTATTATAGTTTTGGGAAGTGGAGATGAATTTCCTTTTGAAATAGTTGCTGCCCAAACTTCAAAACATGAAATATGCAAAGTGGATAACATAGAAGAAGCTGATTTTATGAGTCAAGATTTACAAGGCAAATTAGAAAATTTATTACATGAAGCTGATTTTTATCAAATGCTTAGAGAAGATAAGATTTTTGTTGCCTTTACACATTTTGATAACACCTACAAGGTCATTGAAAAAATTTGTTGGAAGGCTCAAATTGAGAAGAGACAGAAGGGTGTTGAAGGAGTAACCTCTATTGTTGAGTTGTAGACAGTCATAGAAGCTTTAGAAATTTTGAAATCAGGTTTCTTGGAGTTACTTACGGACGAGAGATCATTCCATCAAGATTGCAGAAAGGACTCTTATTACATTGAAGTAAAAAGAAGATAGACATGATTTTTTAGATCATAAAACGGTTGAGGTTGTTGCTGATTTTAAATCAGCTTATGATGATATTTCATCTCACCAAGACAACCATGAAAATTCAATGCATGATGATTCTAGTGCTGATTTACAAAATTTGAAGGCAGCCTTAGAAACTATGAAGTCATACTTCATGAGTACTCTTGCAGACATAGATCACTATGCCAAGCTTGTTAAAGAGACCCCTAGTGCATACAGGAGAAAATAAGAAGTTAGTCAGCTAACTGAAGAGCTTGAGCAGACTAGAAGCTCTTTGTTGGAGGCTCATCTTTCATTGCATGAGACAGAGTTGAAACTCAATTTTGTTTTAGAATCCACTTGAACAAGCTGAATCGGGGAGAGAGCCAGGGAGATTGGGCGGATTGTTGTTGAACTAGATTGCATTCAGGAGGACTATAACTTAACACATTGTCCCATGATATTAGATTACACAATTTCGGATCGGTGGATTGGTTGTGATAAGCACGAGAGTGATAATAATTTCTCATGGACTGACAATCCACTGTATAAGATGGATCATGATACATCTTTTGATAATCCTCTTTTTGAGATGAAGTGTTGATTATTTTCCTATGATAGATCATGAGGATACATTGTTTGAGACAGGGTGTCTATTTTGACATGAGTCTGAGAGTGATTTCATGAGCATTTTCTAGCCTAATCATGATGATCGGGGATTGATTTCTCTCACCCAGGATCGTATGCTTGCATTGATGAGCATCGAGGGCGATGGTAGGAGCTTTATATGGGTGATAGTTGATCATGGGTATGAGAGATATGTCGTTGTTCACTTTTTGGGTAGCCATAACATTTACTTTATGGAGGTTGGTCAGCAATTTGGTTGGCATTACATGGAGTATCTTACTTCTTATTTGAACACAGTGCCCTCTCAAGGGGTCAGTTTAATCCGTGAAAGTGCAGAGATAGGCCTGGTTGAGTCACCTATGCATGAGATGTTACTTGGCACAGGATGCAGTCATAATGGGCATACCAGTTTTGATGGTGAGGCTGAGCTTCCTATTGAGTTGCCAAAGTGGAGTGTGGTTGATCTTTCAGGAATTATACAGATACATTTACACCCTACTTGGTTGAGTATGATGAGGGACATCATATTTCCAAAGGATATTACATTGACTGCAATAGATTGGGCTACATGGAATTATCTGGGAGATTCCAGGAGTGTGAACGTCGAGTTGAGATGGTTAGGTGATGACTATGGAGGCACTTCCAGCATTGTTTTTGCAGTAATCTATGACGTTGTTTCCTTTGGTATGTTGTGGTACATGATATTACATCTCAGCTCATACAGACATGTCAGTGCCAAACTGGAGAGAGATTTCATCATGCTATTGCAGTTGAGACTTCTGCCACTTAACCATGTCATATGGGTAGTGATGATCAGAGTGGCACAGCGTCAGCGTGGCGGTTCCTTTTTGAGGTTACTATGGGATCCAGGGGATTTGATGTGATCTCAGCCAGGATGTAGCATCTGACTGGAGTATGTATACGTATTGCTTGAGGACAAGCAATCTTTGGGAAGGGCGGACTGTAATGTCCCCTTTTCTACGTAGTCAGGTGCAGAGCAGATTAGCCTATACACGAGCTCCTGTAGGCTAAGTCGGATTGAGGGGAGCCATTGGAGATATCAAAATCTTTTTCAGTACCCAGAGAGCTATTGATTGATGGTCGTTTGGGCTCATTCGGAGATTTGTTTGATCAAAGTTACTATTTTTAGCCATGTCCATTTTTAGGGTTTCAGTGGACAACGAGACGGTGCAATGATATTCTTCAGTGAAATGGGTGTCCAAAACCATTCACGGATTTCAATTCAAATGGGCAGAGGTTGGAAATTTTAATGGTCGAAGATAAAATTAATAAAGTGATTATTTAATTTAATTTTGTAAAGTTAGTGACTTTATTTTATTATAAAATCATTTTATACTTAAAATGGGCCATTTTAAGTGACGAATTAAAAATTCGTTAAGCCTAGGCATAAGGGGGTGAATAAATTAAGGAGAAATAAGGTGGAATTAAAAATTGATAAAATTATATTTGCCCACCCTAAAAGTGACCTAACCCTAAGTCGACCTATGGAGGAGATAAAAGGAGGATTTGAGTTCATTTGGAGATATGAGAAGATTATTATTTTTCTCTATGGTTTTTTGGAGGACTCTCTAGCAAAGCCATTTACAGAGATTCTGGAGCTTGTGAGAGACGACAACCTCTTACAGGGACATTGGCTTCGGGGTTGCAATATTACCCTCAAGTCAATCTAGGCATTTCCAAACAGGGATTGCAGTTGGACTTCAGTTTTAAAGACTTCTGGAGTTGGGTTACCACACAGGATCATTCAGAGATTATACAGGGAATATTTGGAGCTGGGACACCACACAGTATTCACATCAGAAGGGCTGAACCTTCATCATTTATAGAGTACGGAGCAGCTAGGGTTTCATCAGCATTTGAGGTATTTGCATTGTAATTTGTGCCCTAGTTTTAATATAAGAATAAAGCAATATTTTTAAGAATTCTGGATTGCTCTGTGTTTGTGATTTTGTATATCAAAAATTCACAAAAAAGGTTAAGAATTGGCAAACCCCTAGAGAACTAGATAGGGAGGGTTATTACATCCATTGCCCCATGCATGCACCGCTGAACTGCAAGCTAAGGTTGTTCATAACCTTTCCCAATCTATCAAAACATATTGCTACTTGTTCATCCATTTCATCCGAAGGGTCCATAAATTTTGGTATTTTGAGGAGAATCTCCTAGGACCATGTATCTGTCTGATCCTCTTCCTGTGCAACCCTTTTTCCTTTCTCCTCCTGATGAACAAGTGGTCTATTTTTTACTATCTCCTGTGTCGGAGTCTCGCTATCCTGTTCTTCTTGTTCTCCCAAACTGTCTAAGTTTATTACCTCTGGGGGTTGTTTTTCCTTATCATGAGGGTTTTCTTCTGCTGCCCTCTCTACTGTTTCCTCCATCCCTACTGTTCCCTCCAAGCTTGGCTTTGTTACCTGTGAAACTGGTGATGGTAGACCTTCCTCTACCCCATGGTTCTTGCTGAATTTTGGAGCTTTTGTTGTGTTTGTTCCCCTAGCAGCTTCATCAAATATAGCCTCTACCAAAAATGTGCTCAAGGTGGTTGTCAAGCCAACTCTATCAGGTTCGGTGACCCAATGCGATTTAAATGTTTTGCCTCAGCTAAATATTCAATGGGATCAACATGTTCAGCCATACTAGTCCCCACTACCGAACTATGAAGAGCTACAAGTATTGACAATTATGCTTCTTCCTGTGGTAGTTGTTGCTCCTGGTTCCATACGGTCTCCAGATTTTTAGCTATCTTCTGTAAAGCTTCCTGTGAGAGATTTGGGAGTGGAATATTAAAATGCCCCTTCTTCTTTCGTTTAGGCTCTTCCAGAGATTGAGCCTCTTTCTATTTTTGTGGTTCCTTTTCCCGAACCTGTTCTGCCCTCCTATCCTCCCCTTCTAATGCTGCCACCAGCTTCTCCTGACTTGGCTTATGAGAAATATGTTTAACCCTTGTTTTCTTTGCTGGTGTTTTTTTCTTAGCTGTGTGGGCCCCATCCACCTACAAATAGATGGTTTTAAGGGTGGATGTTGCCTTGGAGCACCAAAATTTGGGATCGGAATCTCTGCTTTGGTTGTCACATCTAAGATCAATCCAATGGCATGAAAGGTCATCGAGAAGTTCTTGGTTTTTCTCATCAGAATAGATTATATCCACGTTGACAGGTATGTTGCCCAGTCATACTGTATGCCTTGCACTATCCTTTGCAGATACATAATCAACCAGATGGGCAATTCTAAGCTTCGTTGTTCTCCTGATAACCTTGCCATTATAACATTCATACCTACTTCCAGTCCTTCATTTTGGAGTTGTCCCTGCTTAATTCCTCTTCCTTCGTGAGTACCCAACATCTTTTCTACCTCTTACCTTGTTAAAGTGGTAACACTTGTGACTAAGTCCGGTGACTTCTTTGGGTCCACCCTTTCGTTCACCATAGGTCTGCCTCTCAAGGGAAGTCCAAAAGTACTCTGAAACACTTTGGGAGAAAAATCTACTATTAGCGCAGAGCCAACTATCTCCATGAAACTGCTATGTTTCTCGACATCATATGTTTTCAAAATTTGTAGTAGGTACTCCTCAAAAATTCCTTTATCAAAGTGCAGAGCTTGTAGAATGAAGTGCACTCCCGCCTCCTTCAGCTTCTTCCTAGTGGGGTGGCTATCTTGTGCCTCTGCCCACCATTGGTGACAATATTCACCCGTCGGACACACCCACGTAATTTCCTCCACTGCTACCGGTGCCTTGCCGCTTGGATGAATCTTCGTATTCTTGCGGGTTGCTATTTTTTCCGCTTCTCGTATACTCCTACTTTGTTCAAATTTTGAACTTTTGTCGTGCCCTTTCATTTCAATCTCCTACTGGTGCCTTAATATTTTGGCGACCACAGATTCTAGTTCTGACTTGCTGTGAATTGGAAGTTTCCCTGACCTGGAATTCATCCGTCTTCTCCTCCTAGTTGTCTAGTCCCTACAGTTGTTGGGACTCTCAGTTGTCGGATTGCACAGTCGTCTAGAGGTGCCAGATGTCAGGTTGCACAATCGTCTAGTTGTGTAGTCATCTGGTTGCACAACCGTCTGGACAGGAAACCATCAAGTGTAGTCGTCTAGATAGGCAGTCGTCAGGTGCAGCCATCTAGATAAGAAGCCATCGGGTACAGCCATCTGGACAAGGCAGTTGTCTGGCAGGGCAGTCATCTGGACAAGCATCTGTCGGGTGCTTCTTCTGACCAAACGTCTACTGCTTTGTCTCCCTTGCCCTAGCCGTATGTTGTCACTTAGTTTCGTATTGTTGCACGACTTAGTTCCATATTGTTTCACGCTCCTCCTCCTCTCCTTTGCGTTCTCCTTGTGATTGCCTGAAAATGATGTGAAGGAATGAGAGGACCCTTCTCCTTTTATAACTTCTCCAATTCGTTATGCAATCGCCACCTCATAACCGATTTTGTGCATGCGTGACACATCAGCTAGATAGACGTCTAGGTGTCTCCCATTTTTATTTTATTCTTATTTCGTCTTTTTCTCTTTTGACTTTTTATTGACTTTTTCAAAAAAAAAATTCTTTTCAAAACTGTATGCGACGTTTATGCCTTAACGTCGGAGGGTGAACCGCATGGTCAAGCCAATGCGTAGTTCCCACGCATCTAAAGTTGCATTTTGCTGATGACGGCTATATCCTCCAAAACTACTAAAATCATCATCACCATCATTTTTTATCTCTTTTGTCGCCTACCATCTTCGGCGATTGTTTCGTCTTGGGGGAGTTCCCGGGTGTGACTATGGTTGTTGTCTTGTCCTTTCTTGTGGTATAATGCGCCAATATTGTTCTTCTATTTCTTTTGTTTGCTAGCTTATTCCTGGCTCTGAGAACTTGTTCAGGCTAGCCCATCGTCTGGGATTATTATTGACTCGTTCATTCCTTTCTGCTATCGGACTAGTCTGTTCCAATCGTTCTTCGACCAACCGATCTGCTCTCCCATTTGGACTAATAATATTATCTCAGAGTTCTACTACTTCCTCTCGATGGCTGCTAGTCTGGTTTGGTCATTCTGGATGGGTAGACACTCGTGGGATTCGTTCAGTCCCCCCATAATTATGCCTGATTATTAAACAATCATCCAAGTAGTTATATATTACTCCCTCATTTATCTGTTTATCACGTTCAAACTGTCGGGTTCATTGCTGCCCTTGATGTTCCCTATTCTGATGGGGTCATCCGGGTCTTCAACCTTGTCCTCGACCTCGATCGTTACCTACAACTTCCCATGCTTGATTTCTTTGTTCTAGATTGGGGTTTTGATCCCAATCTCTTCTTTCGTGGACCTGGTTACCGCATCCTCGACCTCTATCTGATCGAATCTCCCTAATGTTGGGTTTTTGTACTCCCAACTGCCCGATATTTGGTCGGTCCCTCAGTCATGCTTGACGACGTCTTTGGTTCCTATGAGCTCACTGATATAGACCTCTCGGTCTGTTCTCAAGAGCATGAAGTGATGGGTTGGCTAGGAATGGGTTCTCATATGGGCCTTGCGGTCCGAACTATGAAGCAGTCAACCTATTGGTAGTCGAAGGGGAATTTCTTCCTCTCAATCTACTGGGACAGAGGTCAACCGTGCTCCTCCCTTGGCCAGGTACTCTCAGGGTTCCTTCGAAGGTACCTAAATTGTCTCGACTATGGGCCTCATTTATCAATTGCACTCTCATCTCTAGAGGATGATGTAAATGCAGAGGTGTCAATTGGTGTAAGATTCTCAGTCTTCTGTTGGCTCTTATCAGTCTTCGTCTCCATCTACTTTCCTCAAAGTGTCGTTGCATGGCACAATGAGCTATGTTTTCTTGGTATTCCTTGGAGAATACTGAATCAGTGCTTGAGTCGTTTCCTTTTCATGCCATATTCATAGGCCATTCTGAGGTCTCTTGCACCCATTTTTGCAATCATCGTACTTCCCTTATGTGTGCTCATAAATCCAGTGCAGCCATTCGATACCTGGCCACCTCCTCTCATTCAGTTGGACGTCTCATCGCTCCAAAGTAAGGGGTTCTCCATTCTTGATGCAATGGTGATCTTGGTGTACCGTCCTCATTCAATCCTCCATTGTATTCTTTTTGTGGGCTTAGCGAAGCATCATCTTCAATTATTTGTGCGGTTTCCAAAAATATGACACCTGCTTGTCGACTGCGATCTTCATCTCTTCGTCTTCTCAAATCCGGATTAGGACTGGCATAGGGAATATCTGGATTTCGAGGAAGGTTGTCATCACTACTTGTTTCTTCTAACCATCCTCCAATTCTTGGTTTTTCTGGTATTGCCTCAATATCTTTTGATAATATCTCGACCATTTCCTCCCTGCTTTTCTGACATTTCGTAGTCGAGCTATCTTATTTCCCATATTCTGGGTTTTTCTGGAGATTCTCGCAACTCCTGATATTTCGCTGATTCCTGGCTCAAGGATTCGTCTAAATTTAGTACAATATTTAATGTGGACAAGGAACTTTTGGAATGTGTTTCTATTGCCAAGGTTTTTCCTCTTCTACTCTCTACTGGACTGGTAGTGTCTTCCTGTTCTTCCTCTGGTAAGTAAAATAGACTACCATCTGAAGAGTTCCCTATTGCACTACCTCTTCTGTGTTCCCCCTTCCATAGCTCTGCCCATTCTACTAAGAGAGCTTCATGCCTTTCGTTTACCCTTTGTACGGTTGTATCCAATTCCTGGATCACCTGTTCCTATAGCTGATTATTGTATTGTCTCAATGTTTCATATTCCTCCTGCAACCTATGTGTCCCTGTTCTCATCCGTTGCCAAAGTCTTGCACCATCTTCTTCATTTTCTTCCAGAACCTCCTGTTGAGCGACTACCGTTAAAACTTGTAGTCGGTCTTCTTCCGTTTTACTTGAGAGTTCCACTGTCTGTCTTTCTTCACTCCCAAACAACCAATCTAGGTTATGTGCTTCCTCCTCTCAAACAGTGCTACCATGCTCGTCGTTTCCCGAAGGTTGTGTACCTGGATCCTCTTCTTATGTTCTGGAAGTTCCTGTGTGTTCTAGGTTGATCATATTTACCTGCGCACGAGGTTGGTATACTTTCAACTTGGAGCCATTAACCACCTCGGGGCACAATGTTCCATCCAACTTCCTTAATCTAACAGCCCCGTTTTCGAGTACTTCTTCTACCTGGAAGGTTCCAAGCCACAGGGTTTTCAATTTCCCTGGCTTAAGTTATCTCTTACCATTGTATTTGAGAACTAGTCCACCAGCCTTCAGATCCATCTTTCGAAGATGTTTATCGTGCCAAAACTTCCTTCTCTTTTGTGCTACCTCCATTGCCCATTGGGCCATCACCCGCTTTTCATCCAACTATACCAAAGTTGTTAGTCGTTCCTGAATGCTTTCTTCTTCATTCAACCGGTTCTCGACTGCTACCCTTAAGCTAGGTACAAGGAATTCAACTGGTACTACTGCTTCCTGCCCGTACATCAGTTGGAAAGGTGTGTTGGTGGTAGGCTTATAAGTTGTTCAATACACCCATAGAACTGCTGGTAGTCTCTCCTCCCAGTCGGCTCCTTCTACTCCACATGTCTTGTTCATGATGGAAACCAGGACCTTATCTGTCGCCTCCGCCTGCCTGTTTTCTCTAGGGTAGTACGGAATTGATAGCGAGTGGAAGATCCTAAACTCCGCCATTAGGTTCTTTATAATTGCATTCACAAAATGGCCGCCTCTGTCACTTGTAGAGGTATCCCGAACCTTGTAATCACTTGTTCATACAAAAATTGAGTCGTGCTCCTTGTCGAGTTGTCTGGTAACGCCCTCGCTTCGACCCATTTTGTGAGGTACTCTGTTGCAACTATGATATATCGGCATTTCCTCCTCCGAATTTTTTTAGAGGACCCACAAATTCCAGCCCCCATCTCTCGAATATTTCTTGAGGCTGCGACGAATGTAATGGCATGAAGTCTCTTTTCAATGGTTTCCATGTTCTTTGGCACGTATCACATGCTGTCACAAACTATTTGGCATCATGAAAGAGGGTAGGCCATCATAGACCTGCTAACAACACTTTCTTTGTTGTCGCATCTAGTCCCATGTGTCCTTCCAGTCTCTCGTGTGTCTCCCTTAGGGTCTGTTGTACTTCATATTCCATTATACATCGTCGAAAGTATATGATCCTCCCCCATCTTGTAAATTAGTCCTGCAATTATGGTGAAGGGTGCCGACTTCGTAATTACCTTTCGTCGTTCTGCTACCGTCAATTTGTCTGGCAGCTTCCCCGTTGATAGATATTCCTCGATATGCTCATACCATCCTGGTAAAGCATTAATCATGAATAGTTGTCAATCGAGAAATTCATCTGGTATTCCTCCCAATGTAGGTTCCCTTGAGCGAATCCTTGAAAACTGATCCGCTATTACGTGTTTATTCCCTGGTCTAACTACCACTCTAAACACGAATTCCTACAAGGTGACGAGCCATCGACTCACTCGTCCATAGATTTTTGGTTTGTTGATCAAGTACAACAGAGCCTGATGATCCACATAAAAAGCAAAGGGGTTAGCCAGCAGATAGTGCCTATACTTCTGCACCGCGTATACCATTCCCAGTGCTTCTTGCTTTGTTGTACTATAGTTCTTTTCGGCTCTTGACAATAGCCTACTTGCAAAGTATATGGGCTGATCTAATCCAAATTGACCTTCCTGTGCTAACGCTCATCCAATCGCAAAGTTTGAGGCGTCCACATGCACATGGAATTCTTTTTCCCAGTTAGGAAAAACCAGAATAGGTGCTTTTACCAAATGCCCCTTCAATCCTTCAAATGCCACCTAGTGTTCCTCTGTCCACCTGAATGGAACATTCTTCCGAGTAAGTGCATCTAGTGGATGAGATGTCAATGCATAGTTTCGGATAAGCCTCCTGTAGTATCCAATAGTTCCCAGAAAAGTTTTAATCGATCTCACATCATGTGGCTCCTCCATCAGTAATGACACCCGTATTTTATCGAGGTCAGGTTTCAACCCTTCTTGGCATACTATGCACCCTAGAAGCTTTCCGTATGGCACCAGCATAAACTCATGCATTCCCCCAATGCCTTCAAATGTTCTTGTGTTTTCCCATTTAGTGACCAATCATCTAGGAAATCTTTAAAATTACCTGTGGACATTTTATCAAAAATGTAAAATATGATCCTTTTGAAGGTAGCAGGTGCGTTGCATAGCCCAAATGGCATCCTATTGTATGCATATATTCTATTTTCTACTACAAAAGTAGTCTTCAACTTTTCTTCTGCTATGCTAATTTGGTTATACCCCGAGAATCCATCTAGGAATGAATATATCTCATGGTCGGCTACCTCTTCCAGTATGGAGTCTGTGAATGGGATTGGGAAGGGATCTTTTATAGTTGCGGCATTCAAACTTCTAAAATCCACACAAATTCAGATTTTATCTACTTCCCGTTTTAGAGTGATTACAATTGGTGAAACCCACTCGCTTGTCGTAACCTTGAATATAATGCCTGCATCCAACATATTTTTGATTTTGGCATTCACCTTTGCTGCGTATTTGGGATTCATTCTGTAGGGTCGCCTCCTAACAGGTTGCTCTCCTTATATCAGCGAAATCTTATGTACGCAGAGTTCGAGTGGTACTCCCTTCAAGTCTTTATATGTCCATGCAAAAACATCCTTATAGTCCATGAAAATCTTAATTGTTGTTGCTTTGAGGATTGGATCCCAATCATCTCCACATTTGATCATCTTCTCTTCACCCTCTTCTCCCAAGTTTACCTAAATTATTCTCTGAACTTCATATTTGATCGACTCAGGTTCATCCGTTGCTTTTAGTACTGCGATAGGGTGGGCTGATTTATCCTCTATGATTGCCTCCCCCATTGTGAATTTTGCAAAATTCTTAGGAAAAGTCCACTTTTCTCTTTCTTTGTCCTTATCTGTTGCTTTCAGTATCTTGTTACTGGTTTCTTTTTTTGGTTCCTGTATCTCATCCTCTTGAATCTCTTTTCCTGCATCTATACAAATACATTGGGGAGGAAAGATATCATAATCCTCCAACTGCCACTGTAGTAACCCTTTGTCTTGGCCACCCTCATCTTTCATGCAGTCATCAAGGTGCAACACTCCCTCCTCATCTGGTTCATGTCCTGTTTCACCATCTGATGAAGAGGATCCTGAATCATCTGAAGTTGCTATGTCCTGACTTACTGTTTGGTTCTTCAAGTTAATTATATACTTGTGTTGCCCCTGTTTGAAGGATAGCCGCTCTTTCTCCCAATTGTGGTTTACTTTTGCTGTTCTCAACCATTCGCATCCTAACAGTGCATCATATGCAGTTTTTTGCATAGCAATGACAACAAAGTCTAAGGTGAAGTCTTGTTCGGCTATGCCTACTTTTTTATTCATAAAAATGCCTATTGTTTCGATGCCATATTGATCAGCACCATATAGTTTGAAATTTGGATACCTTAAGGTGGGTTTCCCCAGAATCTGCCATGTCTTCTCTGGCATCACATTCACACTAGACCCTCCATCTACAATCACCTTATTCAGCCTATGGTTCAAAACTTCCATTTGAACGATAGATGGCCTCCACCCGACTTCAATCATCAAGATTGTTGGGTCAATAAATTGTCCTTGCTTGATAGCTGCTACCTGTCAAGGTTCATCCTTTTTCCTGATGACTTCCCCAATCATAGTATACAACTCTAGTATTATACTAAACAAGTTGGTGACCTTCAGCTCTACCTTTTTGTTTAGTACCTCTATTACCAAGCCTTCTACTGATGCCTTTTTCGTCATTTCCGGTCTCTTTATCCATTATCCCCCACTAGTATCTCCTTGTCCATTTCTCTATGGATTAGGTTGCTCTTCCTGTTGTATTGCCAAATTCTGATGCCTCTTACTTTTTAAATTGAATGGACAATCAATGATGGGATGTCCTGCAACTTCACATATATTACAGTATGCCTTCTTTGGACAAATGTTTGAGTGTCCCTCTGCCTTGCATTCTGAACTCAAAATTTCTTTTCGATCCTTCCGACCTTTGCCTTTTGCTTCTTTTAGAATTTTGTCAAATTCTCTCTTGAAGGTGTGAATTGTACTCTGCACTTTGTCTTCAGCTTCACTGTCCGAATCTTCAACATTTTTTAAGTAGCCACCAATGCCTGCAGTTGTTTGTTTACCTTCGCTTTCAAATTTTTTAGCCTTCTACAATGCTTCTTCATATGTTGAGGATGGTACTGCCTTCATTTTCTTCTTATACCTTGGCAATAGTCCGTTCAAAAACCATCATTTTACCATACCATCGATAGGTTTCATTTCCATTTTATCTGTCAATTGTTTCAATATTTTATTGTAGCTTTTGATATCCTCATCCATTTTCTGCTTAGTAACACAAATTTCTGTAATTATGTCAGTATCATCCCTCATAGGGTGGAATTCTTCTATGAATGCATTCTTGAGGTCGTCCCATTGTGAAAATACTCGGATACTTTGCCTTTTCAAGTACCAGTCAATCGCCATGCCTCGCAATGTGGTCAGAAATAATTGCAACCATTGGGTATCCTATGTAACTCCATTAGCTCCCCAAATGGTAATGCAAGTTCCCACACGCCTTGCTGGATCCTCCTTCCCTTCACCTGAGAAGGGTAGGCATTTTTGTTGTATCGTTCTATTGGCAGGATTTGCCATGATATTTTGTCTTCCTGGTGTTGGTGGTTGTGGTGGTTGATTCAATTGTCTATTTTCTATTGGTGGTGCAAAATTTTGCCCAAATAGCCTTCTTCCCATCTCCAATTGGTCTCTGCTTTGTGATCTCCTTCACGAAGATGCCAAACGTGGCTTCGGCCTTCCTCCCCACGAACCTCCGCATTGGTGCCTTGATACCAAGTTCCCTCCTTCAGTATCCTCTTGCCACCTCTCTCCCGCTGGTTCTGGTGTTGTCGTCCACTCTCCAATAATTGGTTCTTCAGATATTTGCTCTCCCTCATTTTCTGTAGTCACCAACCAAGTCTCTTCTTCCTCAGTATTCCATACTCTCTCCACCTCTGGGAGAGATACCTCTAGATTGTGTGCTCTAAGGTTCGCTAGTCGTGTGCTTCTTCTCATTGGTATTTGTTCTTTACTTTGTGGCTTGAAACTAGTCATTAACCTGTTCCTCCTATCACTTGTCGTCAAACTTTGAGTTTTTGTTTAGGCAACGGTGCCAAATGTAGACAGGGGTGAGTACATTCCCGAGATGGGGTGATGACAATCAGGTTCAGGTTTTGGATAGAAGGTATATTAGTGCATCAATCCGTAGTCTTACTCTACTAGTCGACGAATGAATCTAGACGTCAGAAGTCAGGAGGCTTGACGGTTAGGCTAAGACATTTGGCTGCTAGGCGTCGGATGGACTAGTCTAGACGTCTGGTTCCTAGACATCACGTCGGCTGGTCTAGACGTCTGGTTTCTGCCAGACATCTGGGTTCAGTTCATACGTCAGGGATAGGAGTTGACGGCTAGCCGTCTGGTGGCTGCCAGACGTCAGGGCTAGACGTCAGGTGCCTAGATTCCGCCTCGTCTAGAAACCTGCAATAAATAAGTTCGTCGTTGGTTCAAGACCTACAATCAGAATTCTTCATAGGCAAACCTACAATAGCAACTTAGCACACAGTTACATACAATAACTCCATTAATGGTTCTCAACCTGCAATCCACAACACACGTATCCAATCACCATAGATGCATAATATATAACAGCTTAGCAGCCTTTGTCATTACGTAGAATCAATAGCACATGGCTCTTACAGCATGGATAGAATGTCCTCTTCAAATGTTCGAAGAGGGGGTTTAAATAGGTGAGGACAAGTCAGTTCCCCAACCGTTTCCAAACCGTCCTCAACCGTTCCTTAGTTACAATCTTTAACTAGCATTTAGACGGCAACAACTCGCTAGTCTTAACCAATCCTAACTAGACGTATAATTAGCCCGTCTAATACTAACAAACATGACTGTTGTTTTTGTCTTTTAGTGCCACATGCGTTTACATTTAGCCTTGACATCCATTGGCTGTATTTTCTAGGATTTCTAAACATAACAAAATGCTTATATACATTTACAAAATTGGTGGTGGATGTGCCAGCCAGTCCTAGGGTCTAGAACTGTTGTCTACAGCGCTTTGGGGAAGATCACACTTAGACAAACCAACAACAAACAACAATTTTCAAACCCTCCCAGATTCACTCTGAAGCACCCTAAACTGGAAGATTCACTTCAGATTACCGCCCAGCTGTTACGATTTAGGGACGAATCTGGGAGGTAACTGATTTTTCAGAAAAGAAATAAAATTATGCACCCCTTGAAAAATGGCAACAATTCCCTGATAGCAAAGGCAATCATAGTTAACTTGATGATGAAGAATGTGTTTGGCCATGAGCAAGAGACATTACCAAAATAAGCAATCAGTTGGATAATGAGGAAATCCAAGACAATGGACTGAGCTTGGTGGTGGTCATTGGACATGCGTAACAAAGAATACATAAAGAAACAACAATTACATGTTAGTAGTGAATCATTGAATGTTCAAATTGACAAGTTGCAGAGATAACATGAACAAGAGTTAAGGCAGTTGCAACAAGACATGTTAGCAAATGGTTTATCGGGTGAGGAAATTTTCACAAACAGACTATTTGGTGAAGGGGCAAGTCCGAAAGACATCCTAGGAAAAGCACAATTATAGAGAAATGTTGGGAAATGTTGACCACTATTTGACAAAGGTTGAATTCTTGGAAGACTTCTAGAAATGGTAACTTGGAGATGATCAACTTGGCAAGCATTAACTTGATGAGTATCGCAAGAGAGGATTTAGCAGAAGTTGGAAGGAGAGATGTACATCCAATGCGAACTCAATCTATCAATGATGGCAACAATGTACCTAGAAGGGAACTACCAAATAGTGCTTTACATGGTAACAACTCATTTTGACGAAAAGCAAAAATGCATCTTTGATAAATTCAAGCAGTGAAGAAGACTGGAGTAGTTTCAACTCTAGCTCGAGTTTAAAAAGACAAAAGCAAACATTCGGGGTAGTTATGGTAACCATTACGTAACTACTTTTGTCATGGAGTGGCAAAGATGACAACATACGATTTTGTTGACAACCAAGTGATAACTTGTCCCCCAAATAGTCATCCATCTGATAACTTGGCAAGCTGTCAGGTAATGAAGATCAGCTTCCAAATAACTTGGCAAAACCATCAGGTAAAGAAGAAGAGTTGCCATATAGTGGAATTTTATCGCCAAATAAGACTATACAATGCACATGCCATGATGAAGTGGAAGATTGGATCAAGAATATCTCCAACGAAGTTGATAACAAAGAATCACATGTAGTATGGCAAACAAGCAAAATGACAAGGACAAGGGCAATTAGGCTTAGTTGGAGCCTAATTTGACGAAGAAGAACAAGTTGGAAATCGACTAAGTGTTTGGATGATGATGCTAGGACAAATATTGACTATCATCAGTCGCCAAAAAGGACCAATTCCCCAAACAATCTGGGTAGGTTGTCAAGACACTTAAGTCATCCAAAGTGTGCATGCAATGGCAACCATAAATGGCATCTGGGTGGCTCATCTAGTCCCTTAATCCATCTATGAAAACTCAACCAAATGACATCAACTCCTTGGTTTTCTAGGGGAGTTAACTCGACAGCCAAGGGAAGGATCCTTTGGGCCACCCTTTGCCCATTTGGAAGGAGTGGTCCCCAAATGACCCTTGGGTTGTTGGGCCTGGGGGGGATGGGATCATTTGGGCCCCTCCCAAGTACTTTTGGAAGGTAGCCTAACCCCCAAAAAGCCCCAGGCTATCAGCCAAGGGGCCAGCATATTTGGCCAAGAGAATAGGTCGTCATGACGAGCACGGAGGCCATCCATCCCCCTAGGCCATTCAGGCCAAGGAGGAAGGCCATCAGGACAACAAGAAGTCGTCTAGGTTGAAGACAAGTTCAAATGTGCACATCCATCAGGCAAGCCCTCCAATCCCTACGATTGAAGACAAGGCAAGCATATGGAGTGGAGATCACGAATAATGATTTGTTACATGGATAGTTGGAGGTGCTGAGATGGTGGTTGGGGGAGTGGTGTCAAACTTACTGCATACAAGCCAAGTGTCTCTCTACTTCCCCCAACTCATAAAAAGGGGAGAAGAGCTCTCATTTCTCCATTCTCATGAACAAGAGAGCCAAGGAGCAACAAGGTAGGAGAACCAACACAGAGCCAACAAACGGAGAGCAACTACCAACCAACCAACGCCAATTAGGGCATGACCTGGGGACACTCCATGATGAAGAAGAAAATGAAGGGTTTTCACCACGATGATTTCCATGGCAGCAAGGAAGATGGACAAATCAACTAAGAAGTGAAATCCACCATCAAACTAAAGCCAAGGCACATAGAATTATAAAAAACAAGGGTGTTACTTAAAATCCTTGTCCAACTAGAGTAAAAATCAAAAGCTCAATGAAAGTAAACAAGTTTCATCAAAGGAACATAGGCATCGAAATAAGAAATTCAAAGCCTTGTCAAAACCAGCTATGGTTTCACAGGAAGAAAGAGAAAAACTAGCCAAATCTGCATGTCAGGAGGAAGAACCAACATGCCAACAACAAAAATCAAAATTCAATGGTGAAAACAAAGACAGCTGATAAAATCAACATTGGGCAAAGAGCAATTTGGGTGCAATAGTACAAGGGAAGGCCATCCAAGAAGAACAAAAGTGGTGCATGCAGTGAAAGACAGTTGTCTAGGAAGGACAATGATACGCAATCACACAACAACAATAGTATCGTCCAACAAGCGTGCCATGTTGTCTGACCATAGTATCGGGTCGTTAAGCCCAGGGAAAGAGTTGTCCAACCCCAGGACAAGGTATTCAGGTCCAATGGCAAGATCATCAAGCCCTAGGAGAAGGTTATCCACCCCCAAGTCGTTAAGGCCAATAAGCAAGTCATCAAACCTTAGAGGCAAATTGTCCAAGCCTGCATGGAGCAAAGTAAACCAAACATGAGACGATTGTGGCACAAAAAGCAAGGTAAGTGTTTCCACATGCAGGTGCAAGAAGATTTTTGCCACGTAAGCCATAGAAAATTGAGACAATAGTTGGTTATCAATTGTGGTGGTTATCCCCAATTGTCGAAGAAGAAGACTCAAGCACAACAAAAGAAGTCCCCACAAAATTGTGATAGTGTAATGCATTGAAGACCATGCATTACGAAGGGCGAAGGAGACCGAGTTGGGCCAAAATCCTTTCAAATTTTACCCGAGTTCAGTGTCAAGGAAAGGATCGAGGATGCATGGAGGTTTAGGCTTTCACGGTGCCCATTTTGAGTACGCGTGCCATCAAGAAAGAAGAGTGGAGTAGGGAGAAGAAGAAAAGGAGAATTTTATGAGCAAGGCTTGAGAAGTTGGAGAAGAAGTCGCAACATTGCGACTCCTAGTGGGCACAATATCAAGCCTATTCTATGAGGCTTAAACAAGAAATAGAAGCTTTGAGGTTGTAGGTTCAAGGGTTGGGAGTTGAACCTATTAGAGTGTAACCCACATCACAACAACAACAAAAGCAACAAAACCACAACCCTCAATAGTAGAGGTCATCCTTGACGAGGACATCAACCAATTTAGAGGTAAGGGAAAATGTAGGGGCAAACTCTAATGTGGTGCCACCTCAACATAGACTAGAGCATAAGGAAATGAATACTCAAAAACAATTTTGATTGTATAGTAGTTTTGTCATTTTGCATATAATATCAGTTTGTGCACTAAACGTTTGTTAGAATGATGTCATATTATGTTAGATAGCAGGGTGTTGTTAGTACATGTTTATAGGATAATTGTCATGCAAAGTTATCATGTAAGGGTAGTTTGAAGACATGTACAAGGCAGTACAAGGCAATTGTGAAAGTTAAGCAACCGCTACCCTACCCAATGCATTATATATAGACCCCTTGCAATTTAGCAATGGTATCGCCATATCATTATATTGCCGTATTGTGAAGATATTGCATGCAAAATGTAGTGAGAATACACATTGTTGGATGACATTGTGATATTGTTGCAGTATAATTGGTGTGTATGAACTTGTTCATACCTAATTATATCAATGGCAATGGCTGTTTTGCATAGTGTTTGTCTTTGATCTCTTTTCTCGTACATTATGTTGAATGGTGAATGTTGTTAGTGTTTGTTGTCATTTACTCTTTCATCTTCCTTGAAGAAGTAGAAAACTATCACTATGTTACATTTCTTCAAAACCCTAGTAGAGTACATCACACAAATCTCCCTCCTCGTTACAGAGACCCGCACCAAACCAAGCTCCTCCTCAACAGTATTCATAGCATCCACCAATCTTCTTAGTATTCGCGCAAAACATGAACCCCATATATCTTTCCAATCCAAACCCACCCCCAAAACCCCAATATGTGACGCAGGAGCTACAAAAAATAGGGGATTTTGGATAAATGTTGTATGGTATTAATATTAGCTTTATTTTATTCCAAGGTAAATATCCAATCATCCACTATGGTTGCAAGGAAGAGATTGCCCGACAGATTCTGAGACCAGGTTGAAGTGGCATGTCTGCATACCGTTTATAAAATGGAAGTCGCCAAAGTTGGAAAATGGTAGTTGGGGAAGTTGCCAAAGGACCGAAAGCATTGGAGGGAAAGAATTGGATCTGTTAGCTTATATTCGCCATTGTTGTGTAGAGAAAAAAAACTACTAACGAATGTAATAAAAATAAAAATAAACGTTCTGGAATTTCAAAGTTGGCCTGTGCATGTCAATGATTTTTGTTTGGTTAAAAGAAAACACTTGTAATAGTGTTGTGGGAATATTGTTTTTTTTTTTCTGAGAATTGGTACCATTCGCACTTCCTCTGTGTTAGTTGGTATCAGAGAGGAAGGTTGTTTCTGGAGGGAGCAAAGCAAGTATTGGCAGCAAGTAATGGCAGATAGGAGAGTCGAGGCTGAAGGCGGTGAAGCAGAGGATTGAGAAGGAAGGGTTGAAGGAAGGAGGAGGAATACCTACAATCTCTGAGAAATTGCATTGCAGGAGATTAGAGAGCTGCGTGCGAGATTGGCTGCGGTGGAAGAACGCAGCCAAAGACAGGACGAGAGGGAATCGACAGAGAGTGAAACCGACCCAGCAGAGGATGAGTCCAGTTCTGAGGATGAAGATGAAGAGACCCCTGAGGAGCAACTTGCTAGAAGCTTCGCCAAGCATGTAAGCCCAAGACAGATTTTTCGAATTACTCTGGTACTCTAAATCCAAATGAGCTTATAGACTGGATTTCAAAAATGGAGAAGTATTTTGATTTAGAAAATGTAGAAGAGGACAAGAAGGTAAAGTTGGCGGTGACCAAGTTGCAGGGTCATGCTTTGTTATGGTGGGATCAAGTGCAGCGAAAAAGGGTTCAGGATGGCAAGCAACAGATCAAAGCTTGGAAGGGAATGGCAAACAAGTTGAGGAAACAGTTCATACCGAAGGATTATGAGCAAATGTTATTTAAGAAGATGCAGAATTTTCGCCAGAAGGAGATGAGCATGAAAGATTATATGGAGTTTCAAAGGTTGTCCATCAGGGTAGCACAACCAGAAACCACGAATGCTACCATTGCAAGGTATGTGAATGGTTTGAGGTTGGCCATTCAGGATGAGATTGGCCTGTTGAATGTTAAAACTATGGAAGATGCCTACCAATATGCTGTGAAAGCAGAGGATAAGCTCAAGAGAAAATTTGCACAATCTGGCAACAGAGGCAAGGGTCATGGAAAACCTTTCACCAGAAAGGAGAGGACTAAGAAGAAATAAGGGTCTATTTCGAGCAATGCTCCTAGAGGACGACACCAACCATACCGGAATCCTGATGATGCACCTCGCGGGCGAGGACAAGGCGGTACAAGGTTCATGGGAACCTGTTACAATTGTGGAGAAGGAGGCCACAGGGCTTATGAGTGCAAGGAGCCTCGAAAGGGAAACCACCGAGCAGATAATCGAGCGAATATAGCTGAGAGTGAGGGGAAAGTCGAAGAATCTGCTTCACCAACAAAGTCTACTAGTGAAGGAGAGTAGCTGATGGTGAGAACTCTATTGGCTGGAAACACTAAGGAGCCATGGCAACGAAGAAGCATTTTTAGAACCAGATGTATATCTGGAGGTAAGGTATTCAATGTAATTTTTGATGGAGGTAGCACTGATAATCTTGTTTTTGAAGAGATGGTAGAAAAGCTAAAACTTAGAACTTCTAAGCACCCTTGTCCGTACAAAGTGTCTTGGCTGCAGAAAGGACACCAAGTGTTGGTTAGTAGGCAATGTGAAGTCAAAATGGATATTGGGCCTTACAAGGATAAGGTCCTATGTGATGTTATCCACATGGATGCCTGTCATATATTGTTGGGTAGGCCCTAGCAATTCGATAAAAATATTTTGTATGATGGAAGGTTGAATACTGTAAGCGTGGAAAAAGATGGAGTAAGGACAAAGTTAAAGCCTCTTAAGCCAAAGGAGGAGGCTAGAATTGGTTTAGTGTTGCTAGGAAAAAAGGAGTTCCTTAAGGAAGCAAAAGAATCCTCTGTTTGTTACGCTATTGTTCCTAGGGAGGAACGAAAAGAGGAAGAGGTGCTGGAAGAAGTAAAAACAATTTTAAGAGATTGTGCGGAGATAGTATCAGATGAGCTACCAAAAGGATTGCCATCTGTGAGGAGAATTTCCCATCAGATTGATTCAATCCCTGGAGCAAGCCTTCCAAACAAAGCACCATACTGAATGGATCCAAAGATGATGGCAAACTTCAACAAGCAAGAGCAGGAGCTATTAGAAAAGGGATTAATCCAAGAGAGTCTAAGTCCGTGTGCAGTACCTGATGTGCTAACACCAAAGAAATATGGAGAGTGGAGGATGTGCATCGATTCCAGAGCAATCAACAAGATTACTATCAGGTACAGATTTCCCATTCCCCGTATAGATGATTTGTTGGATTGTTTAAGTGGTGTGAAGTATTTTTCAAAAGTAGATTTGAAAAGCGGTTATCATCATATTAGGATAAGAGAGGGGGATGAATGGAAGACGACATTTAGAACTAAGGAAGGATTGTATGAATGGTTGGTAATGCCATTTGGGCTGACTAATGCCCCTAGTACTTTCATGAGGCTGATGAGTGAAGTGTTGAAGCCTTTTCTGGGAAAATTTGTAGTTGTTTATTTGGATGATATTTTGATTTATAGCAAAAGTAGGGAAGAGCATTTGAAACATGTGAGGCAAGTTTTAGAGAGGTTGAGAGAAGAAAAATTGATGATAAATTTGAAGAAATGCTCTTTCATGAAGCAGGAACTAATATATTTGGGTTTTGTAATATCCAAAGATGGTCTAAAAATGGATCCTGCTAAAGTTGTTGCCATCAAAGAGTGGCCAACACCTAAGAATGTGACAAAAGTCAAGAGTTTTCATGGTCTGGCTAGTTTTTATCGAAAGTTTATCCGGAATTTCAGTGAGGTATGTGCCCCATTGACCTCTTGCATAAAGAAGGGTGTATTTAAGTGGACACCAGAGGCAGAGGAAAGTTTTAAGTTGCTAAAGAAGAAGATGAGTGAGCAACCGATATTGGTGGCACCAGATTTTGAAAAAGTTTTTCAAGTTGACTGTGATGCCAATACCAAAGCTATAGGTGTTGTGTTGAGTCAAGAAGGGAGACCAATGGCTTATTTTAGCCAAAAGCTGAGTGAAGCAAAACAGAAATATTTTGTTTATGAGCAAAAGATGTATGCAATTGTGCAGGCACTAAAGTATTGGAGGCACTACTTGCTGCCCAAGGAGTTTGTGTTGTATACTGACCACCAAGCTCTGAAATATATTAACAGCCAAGAAAAGCTAAGTGCCAAGCTATACCTTTGTTCTGAAACATAAGGCTGGCGTGGAAAATAAGGTAGCAGATGCATTGAGCCGTAGGAGTTTGTTGTTGGAGACCATGGAGGTAAAAGTTGTTGGGTTGAACTAGATGGAGCAGTATAAAGATGATCCAGATTTTTTTGAGATTTGGCAAAAGTGTTGAGACCACCGCGTATGGAAGGAGTATTTCATTCAAGAGGGATTCCTCTTCCGAAATTAGTAGTTGTGTATCCCGCGTGGATCACTAAGGGAGAACTTGATGCCAAAACATTATTGGCCATGTATGCCGAGGGATGTGGAGAAATTTGTCTTAGTGTAGAACCTGTCAGGTAGCTAAGGGGACGAAGAGGAATACCGGGTTGTATCAGCCATTTCCGGTACCAAATGGACCTTGGGAGGATATCAGCATGGATTTTGTGTTGGGATTACTGAGAACACAAGGTAATGATAACATATTTGTTGTTGTAGATAGATTTTCGAAGATGGCTCATTTTATTCCTTGCAAAAAGACAAATGATGCATCTCAAATTGCCAAAGTTTTTTTTCAAGAAGTGGTTAGGCTGCATGGATTGCCTAAGAGCATTACAGTGGATAGAGATACAAAGTTTATGGGTCATTTATGGAAAATGCTATGGCAGAGATTGGGCACAAATTTGGATTTCAGTTTTGCATATCATCCGCAGACTGATGGGCAGATAGAAGTGGTGAATCGGAGTTTGGGTAATTTGCTGAGGAGTTTAGCTGGAGATAGGCTAAAGCAATGGGATAGTATTTTAGCTCAGGTGGAGTTTGCATATAATAGCTCAGTAAATCGATCTACAGGAGCATTGCCATTTCAAATTGTGTACGGGAGATCACCCAATGTGGTGACGGATTTAGTAAAGGTTGTGTCCGAGCGAAAGAATGCTGAAGTAGAAGACTTCACGGAGCACATGAAGCAGCTCCAACACGAAATCCGAGAGAAAATTAAAAGTAGCAATCAAAAATATAAGGAGTATGCAGATAAGAGGAGACACGAGTCATTTGAAGTCGGAGAGAAAGTTATGGTTTACTTGCGGAAGAAGAGATTTCTGAAATGTACCTATAACAAATTAAAATATAAGAAAATTAGGCCATGTAAAATTCTCAAAAAAAAAATCTGATAATGCATATGAAGTGGAACTTCCCGTGGGCATGGATATTTCTCCATTATTTAATGTAGCGGATCTTCATCCCTACAAGGGTGATAATGAGCCAGAAGAGATCGTGCCTGAAGAAACAAAGATCATTGATTGGGCAGAACACATACCGGAGAAGAAGCGAGAGGAAATTGCGCAAGTTCTATGCGAGAGAGTTGGAAGAAAAACGTGACGCCGGGAGTACAAGGAATACCTTGTTCGCTGGAAAGGAAGAGGCCCATCAGAGGATGAATGGATTACGGAGAAGAATTTTGCTCATCTGAGCAAACAATCAAATTTGCACTAAACGCGTACGCAGGAGCTCACGCCTCTTTCACCCTGGGGAGGTTGACGTAGGAGCTACGGAAAACAAGGGATTTTGGATAAACATTGAATGGTATTAATATTAGCTTTATTTTATTCCAAAGTAAATATCCAGTTATCCACTATGGTTGGGGGGAAGAGACTACCCGACAGATTCTGAGACCAGGTTAAAGTGGCATGTCTGCATGCCGTTTATAAAAATGGAAGTCGCCAAAGTTGGAAAATGGTAGTTGGGGAAGTCGCCAAAGGACCGGAAGCATTGGAGGGAAAAAATTGGATCTGTTAGCTTATATTGGCCATTGCTGTGTAGAGAAAAAAAACTACTGACAGATGTAATAAAAAAAAAAAAACGTTCTGGAATTTCAGAGTTGGCCTGTGCATGTCAATGATTTTTGTTTGGTTAAAAGAAAACATCTGTAATAGTGTTGTGGGAATATTGTTTTTTTTTTCTGAGAATTGGTACCATCCGCACTTCCTCTGCGTTAATATGGGTTGAATATTTGCAGCCTTGACATCAAATCCACAGAGACGGTTAACTCCAATGCTTGAGTGCACATTTCCATTCATTCTTCCTACCCCTCCATTACCAATAACCTGTCCATGGCCATATTCTTTTGCATAGCCATTCCCATTCAATCTTTTTGCTCCACCATTTCCTCGACGTAGCAGCGGTCATTTTCTCTCTGCATGAACATTTTCCCTTGCATTGTCATTATCCCCACCATAGTCATTTTCAATTGCACTGCCATAATCCTCTTCCCCCTATACTTCCACCTCTTCCTGAACCCCATCGGAATCTCTGCGGCCTTCTAGCATTTTAACTTCTTGAGGCATAGGGTATTGAGGTTTAGTGTTTTGAGGGCTAGGGTTTCCAGGGTTGGGGTTTTCGCCTCCATATTCCACACAATTACTATTCTTGCCCCAGATCTGGTTCCATATTTTGAGCAGCACCATCTTGTATGTGGAAACCATGTCACCAAAATTACCCTCCCTAAAAGTTGGCTGAATAGAACAAAACCACTCCTTCATCCTCCACATTTTCTCATACAGCTGAGAGTCACTCACATCAGATTTCAGAACTCCCTCCCCTGCCAAAAAAACTTGTTTATTCCATTTTCTGGTAAAAAAGACTCCAGCAGAATCTTTTCATCGTCAGACCATTTCTTGATGGTATCAGTGGTTTCCACAAGCATTTTCTTCTTGCAATGCAAGTGGCAGAGCACTCCTCCAGCCTGGGCTGAGGCGTTTCCCAGATAGAAATTAATGTTAACTCGTGAAAAGAATCACATTATTCAAGGCACAGACATAATATTACGTTACTTCTGAGTAGCCCCCTCCCACATCTCTTCACCAGTACCCTATGATTAGCATTTTACAATGCCAGAGTGCCTTTCTGCATTGATTCGAATAGTATCATTTTCCAGTGTGCATTCTTTGAGCTTGGATAGACTAGGAAGGCTAACTTATTATGACTTATGTGAAAAGATCCAAAGGGATGCACAGTTTAAAATTATATCTAAGGTATAGTGAAAACATTCCTCATGACCACAAGGAATCTTATAAGTCAACAAGGCATACTGGCTATACATGGCTCTAAAAGCCAACCTGATATTTGGCTAAATTGATTTATGCAGCTAAGGGTAATTAAACCTTACATGTATTACAAATTGCACAAACATTCCCCACAAGCTGTTTTTGAGATATGCTACAATGTTCAATACACCTTGCCTTGAAGAAATGTACCTTCAGATGTAAATCCATAAAGATGAAAACAGTGGAATGCTTAAAAATCATTAGACAAATATTGCTTCTCAGAAGTGTGATCTCATCTAATAAGGGAAAAAACATGGGTAACTAACCAGATATTGTGTAAAGAATATTGTGGAAAAACTGTCCATATTTTGTGAATTGTTTTTCTGGATTTAGGCACAGTTATTCAAGACTCTTTATACAAAATTATTTTCAAAAGGGATCAAAAAGAATTACTGGAAACATCAATTCTCAAAACATGGATGCAGATTTTGCAGAAAATTCTATGGACAATGAACAGTGGAAATCTTAAAAACCTAACCAGATGACATAATATCAAAATAAAATCTTCTATTGAAAAAGAAAAACACTGCTGCAGAAATTAAAAACCCACTGTTAAGATCCTAATAAACTGGATTAAGCAAGCATATAACAGTAAAATATGTAGAAAACATTGTTAAGTAATATATATTTCAGAAATAAATAAAATATGGCAAGACTTTCAATAAAGTAGTATCTTGGTTTATAGACCAATTCTATTCTTGACATATTTAACTCCTTGCATTACCTCCCAGACTATGTTGTGCAGTCAACAGAACCTAGACTGAAAAATAAACAAAGTATCATATGTGTTTGCAATTACAGAATCCATCCTACACCCTCAGTTCAAAACTTGTGTGTGATTTTCTAAGACATTCATTTATTCTGATTCAGGTAGAATTGCTTGACAAGCAAAAATGCTTCCTGCATGTTTATATGTGAAATGTCCTTTTCATTAGCAGGATTAAGGTAAATAAAAGAGCACGCAATGCTGTCTAGTTCAACTTGGAGCAACTAATTTACTGGCCTCAACTTTCATCAGCCAAACATAGTCAATAAACAAACACATTGAGGTCCATCGGTGCCAAGTGGCATGCCTTACATATTCAATGTTTTAGTTAAGAAGATTATCTTAAAGAAAACTTAGCCATTCTTCACAAAATAACAATGATGCATCATCAACTCAAAAAGTCAATTCAATGATGCATCATCAACTCAAAAATTCAATTGGTGGTCAATAAACCACTGGTGATTATCTCCTCAAGAAGCTTTTAAGTCATCCAATCCAACGCTACGCTGCAAAAACAGTAGAGAAAAAAGAAAGAATTAAAAACAAACATCTACTTGGCAAATATAAGGTGGTAAATATGCAAAGACAACTATTCTATAGAATACAAAAATTATGTTCAATACAAATATCAAATGTCACAACACTCATTGCAAACAATAAAACATGATGATAAATGAGATGCAGAAGACTTAGGAATGGCATTATTTTCATACCTAATAATGGTAATGCACAATGCCTTCAACAAACATAGGTAAATGCAAATAATGGAGAGCAAGAGAAGCTTTCTCACCACTCAACACAATGTACAATACCCACCACCATTAACAATTTGAAACTGAATTAAGCCTATGTAAAATACCTTGCACTTAATCATTTCCATTATGTGTAATGTCATGATGCCTTTTTTATTTCTTTATAGTATTATGTAACCAGATGTTTAATCCTCTGCCCATGGTACATAATGGTGGTTTCCATATATGGACATGGATTAAACTGCAGTATGCAAGCATGCGATGACAATATTTCTGAGGGAAATACACAACACATGACAATTTTTTCCACACCTCTTTTGCAAGAAATGTCCGAATAGAGGAAGCCAGTTCTGCATTACAACCACAATGTCAAGATTTGGGCCTGAAATAGATTACCAGAAAATTATGGTTTTCTTGAAGTAGCACCGGAAAAGATGTACAGAATCTTTCCATGTCTGATTTAATGTCACCAGTACCGCCAATTACTTCCATAAACTTTTTCCTGTCAGGGGCAAGTTTCATGGCCACCTGCCAAGAAAAGAGTTAGTCACACAAGAAAACTCTCCTGACAAACTTGAATGTAAATTTTATTTTCATATATCAAATGTATTCCAAGTGATTGCTCCAATCAACAATTAAGTAATCTCTTTGTCCTTCCCAAAGAACAGCAACAAAGTATGTGACTGGGATAAATAATGAAAAAAAAACGCTTACAGTGAAACTTGTGCTTGCAATCCATCCATGCCATTTTTTCAGTGTCTTATTATAAGCATTTGTACATGCCTCTGTCATGGTCCACTCTTGATGCTCAAGTAAGTTGCGAAACAATTCAACCATAAAGTCCATAGCCCTGATGTGAATATATTAAAAAAAAAACATGAAACATAGAATGTCAAAATCTTGAAGCATGCCTGATGTAACATTTAGCAATGTGGAATGTCTATGACCTTGATTTTATTATCTGCAGGCATGATTGTTCAATATTGTGCATATTCATTAATCAAAATAAGTAGCAGAACTTTTCTTTCAAATTGCCTAGGACAGGCAAAACAAAGATGTCTCAAACTCATATGCATAGTAAACAGAACACTCAAACCTCTACCATATTCCACAAAATGAATCAAGAGTTTATAGAAACAACAAATTTACAAAACTCAAACTTGAACGCTATGAATGTACTTTCCATGGATCATTGGATTCTTGAAAAGCAAGGAACCCAAATTTGAATAGGAAAAGAAAATAAATCAAGCAACCCCACAATAAATCTACTTGTTAGATTTATGTTTTACATTCACTCCATATTGTTTGCCTTGATATCTAGCAATTTGCAATGCCTTTGAGAAATCAAATTTCAATTCGAAGAAATCCAAGTTTGTGAAGGACAATCAGAGGGCTTAATATTTAGAAGAATCCATCAGCATCACACTAAAGACCTCATGTCTTTAGATAAATTCCACTTGGAGATAGCCACTAAAGCTCTTCTATGCAAGGAAAGAATTTCAAGGGGATTTGCATCAAAAGCAGTTCCCACAAGGAAACTAAAAACATAATATTGTGTTGTCTTATGCTACCCACATATATGAAACATACAAACCTTGAGAAAATTATCAATCACACACATTGTAAATGGTTTAAACTTTAAACATCATAAAAGATCAGACATAGCTATCAAGAACCACCAAAACATATCCGTACCTGATGTTTTAAAATAATATTTTTTTTAAATTAAATATAAATACCAATATTTTCTATAAGCTGAGGTAAAGAAGACAATGCAACATCAATAGTCTTAGTCACTACATGAGTTTGAAGCCATAGTCAAAAACGTCTAAACAAGATAAAAGAAAATCAAGCAGCGAACACTCCAAAAAATGCCTATATATAAAATGTCACAATTCATCGTTATCATAATGCGACAAGCCCTCACAATTCCACATCCCTGTAGAACTTGATAGGCACTCAAGTGCAACTCACGATAAGAGGTGAAGATAATGAACAGATATAAGATCCTCTTATGTTTTTAATGCCTAGCCTGTTATGCTTTACCTAATAAATGAAAGCACATATATTCCAATTTCATTCACAAACAAACACACTTGAAACCTCTGAAGTGAGCTAAAATTAGTTAACAATAATTTAAAATTATCAACAATAACGTTTTGCTTATTTCAGCTTTACTTGAGAGAGGAAATAGATAGCTACCTATTCTACAATGGTGCTTTTGACCAATACTGAACCCAAAAGTCTTGTGCACAAAGCTGCACTCAATCATATTGAGCATCAACATGCTACAACTGGTTCTCTTACCTAACATATTTTCCATACCTTATATTGATTTATGAACAGTCATCTCTACTATGACAGCATCTATCAGTAAAAATGGAACTATTCCAGAAACCCCTCTACAGTCATTCGTGGTTTCTTATGAAACCGCTTCCAATTAAGTGTAAAGGGAATGACATGAAGCGGAGGATGAGTATCTTTCAACTCTTCTTGCTTAAGAACCATGACAAATATCTAGCCTTTACACCAGATGAAGGTACCCTAGTTTTAATGTAATCTAGCATCTCCTTCATCTAGTCAAGTCTCTTATTCAAATCATCCTTGCATGCGGTATCAATCTCAAGTAGTCAAAGGACCTCAACAATTGGTCTGTATGTCAAAAGGTCACATGCTTACTACAATTATAAATTAAACTAGCCTTGATGTTGATCATGATACCAACAATCTCACTTGCTTCATTGTGAGTCTAGAATGATGATTCCACCTGTCCTAGTGAGTGGACACTGCCATCTCCGTACATGATTGCTTCTCTTTCAAGAAGAATTCAATAATGATTAATTACAAGCAAACCATATGTTGCAATAATAGCAATGATTTGCACTGCATTGTTTTTTGCAAACTTCTTAGTTTATTGCCTAGAGATGCTCACCAAACATGAATCATATTTCACATGACCTTAAGTGTCATGTGATACCATCAGCATTCTTGTAGAGGACACAAGGATGTTCAATGATCTTTGAGTGAGATTGATCCAGCATTAGGAACAATAAAAACTGTTGAGTGCAGCCAACTCTCTTGAACATTCTGTAGTGACACATTGTAGGCAACATACTTGACGACATGGTGCCAGCTCAAGTGCCAACAAGGGCGTGAGTCATTGTGAGCTACACTATGTGCATGGTATCGTAGGACTTTGTCACATATATGTGCTGCCATATGAGTTGTCGCATGTGTTTTGTACATAGCAACCAGAGTGTTTATAATAATGTATGTCGACTATATTAAAGGGATAGTTTTATTTTGGTATTTATGTACATAAGCATAGGGTAGTTAGGTGGTTAGGCCATTGCCAACAACTCTTGATTATCCTTTCTCCTATATAGTTGCTCCATTCCAATATCTTGGGTTTCCTTGATTGTGGAAACATTGCATCATATGTTTATGTGCATAGCACATGTATCAAAGTGTTTTGCATAGTTGTTGTCATACTATACGAGAGATATTGTCCATGTAACTACTTGCAAAGATGATGACATACATTGATTGGTACTGAGTTCCACTAATATTGTTGTATATTTAATTATGCTGCATATTTCTTTCTGTATTGTTCTATTATTTTCTATACAGGACATAGGAATATATAAACCCTGTACTACCTTTCAGTCATTTTCGAGGAGCTTGTCTTGCTCAAAGTCATACAAGGCAAGTTCGTCATCTAAGCTGGGTTTGAACACCACCAGAGTGGAGACTGCGCGCCATTCAAATTTTGAACAACATCAAAGTGGAGACAATTGTCTGTATGCAGGCGAATTGACCAATTAATAAAGTTTTACCATTTTGTGTTATTTTGTAGTTCATATGCAAAGTGTTTGACAAAATGTGTACGTATAATTAAAAGTCATAAAATGAGTCATGAAATGAAATGTAAATGTAAGTCAAATGCATGTCAATAATAAAGTCATAAAGTGAGTCATGAAATGAAATGTAAATGTAAGTCAAATGCGTGTCAGTTGTAATTTAAGAAAATGATGAGGTGTAGGGTACTTAGTTGGAGGATACAACTACCTTCTTAGTTGTATAAATAAGACCCTCCCCTCATTCATTCAAAGATTGGTATTAGAGGTTGGTAGGAAAGGATGGCATGGTATTGAAGGTTGGTGTTGTACGTTGGCATTGCACGTGGGAGTAGAAGTTGGCTATAAAAAAGTATTCCAAAGATACTTGTGCCAGACCATCTGAATGATGTTGCAGGCAGTCTGACTGTTGTTCCAGGCTGTCTGAGTGCCAAGCAATCTGAGTGTTGTTCCAAGTAGTCTAAACTGTTGTTCCGGGCAGTCTGAACTACTGTGCCAGGCCATCTGATATATGTTGTGTGTGCAGTGTATGCATTGTAATTGTAAGTTATTCACATTGTATATTTTGTTCATTTAAGTGGTAATGGAATTGTGTTGCAGTATGTTGTATTCCATTTCTACATTCTGGCGTCGTTGCCTATTCAAAGTTGGGTCAAGCTTGGTGACATGGAGTTGTGACAAGCAAATCACTCAGGAAGGTGCACAACAGCAACAATGGAATTATTACAATGCAGTTGACGAAACAAATGAAGACGTAAACTTGTTTGTTGACACTAACAAAGGGCCAACACACAAAGCAGATGTGCAAGTGGATGCGCAATCAAACGCACAAGTGGACCGACACGAAGGAGATGTGCAAGATTTTGTGCACAAAGAGTCGCGTGACGGCGGGAGGAGAGTCGCATGTCGGCAGCAAATAGTTGCATGTCCACAATGGAGAGTTACCTGTTAGTGGCAAAGAGTTGCTTGTCGATGGTGGGGAGTTGCATGTCAATGACAAAGAGTTGCATGTCGACGATGGAGTTACCTACCAACGGTGGAGAGTTGCATGATGGCGACAACGAGTTGCATGATGACGGTGGTGAATTACATGATGATGACATAGAGTTCCCTGACAATGGGGAAAATCACGCGACGACGAGTTACGCGACGGTGAGGAATTGCAAGATGGCAAAGTATGTATGGTGTTGGAGCAATTGCAATTTGATGTGTCTAATGGTGAGTGGGACGAAAGTCCGACATCGGTGCAAATGCAAGATGGCGTGTCAAACAGTGCATGAGACAGAAGTTTGGCACTAGAGCAACTGCATTTTGGTGTGCTCAATGGTGAGCGAGACAGAAGTTTGACATCGGAGCAACTGCAAGTTGGCACGTTTCATGGTGCGCACGATGGGAGTCCGACATGAGAGCAATTGCGGTGGGAGTGTGCTTGATGATGTGCGTGAAGGAGAGACACATGAACAACCGCTGCCAATGTCAAGTCAACCTATTACCACAAAGACCAATTTTGGCATCTCATGTAGGTGTCCAATGTTTCAAGGGGAAATAGAAGACCCAGTAGCATTGAAAAATCTGCCTCATGATGTGGAAAGCGAATGGGCAAAATAATGACGTAGAGTGGAGCTTATTCCCTACGACATTTCATTAAATCGCAATGGACTGGTACATGAGATTGCTTGAGGGTGAGTCTCAAATTTGGGATGAGTTGCACAAAACATTTGTGAAGGAAATTTGGTTGTTCCACAATGATTATGAAGTCATTGCCCAAATTTATAGAGTGGAACAGGGTGAGAAAAAGCCTATTTGTTTGTACAACCAGAGGTTGAGTGGGTTGTTTACCCATAAGGCCCGTGATTGTCTAATTGCTCATTTCACTAAATTGGTCTTTTCCCAAGAGGTGGGTCATCTGGCCCAAGAAGTGGACCCTTAAGCCCAGGGCTCTTTGGCCCAAGAAGTGGGTCATCAAACTGAGAAGGTGGGCCATCAAAGACTAAAACAAGGTTGTCTAAGGGCAATGCAGGTCCTTCAAAGTCCAAGGCAGGGTCATCTGAGGCCAAGAAGAGCTTCTCTAGAGCTGAAGAGAAGCCATTTGAGTGAGTCAAGCAAAGGCCATCAAAATGTAGACAAGGAGAAAATTTCAGTTCAAATAGTGATAGTTTCAATGGTTCTTTCGTTAAGAGTATACACGAAGAGCATTGCCCCTTGACCACTAACAAAAGCAACGACGAGCATTGCCCGTCATATTGGTGATGCGGCTGATTGCAGGAAGTGAAATGAGCAATACCTATTACCACAAAGACCAATTTTGGCATATCATGTAAGTGTCCAATGTTTCATGGAGGGGAAATAGAAGACCCAGTCAAGCATTGGAAAATTTGCCTCATGATGTGGAAAGCGAATGGGCAAAATAATGACGTAGAGTGGAGGTTATTCCCTACGACATTTCATTGAATCGCAATGGACAGGTACATGATATTGCTTGAGGGCGAGTATCAAATTTGGGATGAGTTGCACAAAGCATTTGTGAAGGAATTTTGGTGGTTCCACAATGATGATGAAGTCATTGCCCAAATTTATAGAATGGAACAGGGTGAGAAAGAGCCTATTTGTTTGTACAACCAGAGGTTGAGTGGGTTGTTTACCCATCTCCACAGGCCTAGAGGACAATAACCTGCCAACATTACCTCTGAAGCTTCTTAAATGAAATGTGGCATGCAAGGAAAACCTGTCCCCAACCTAGAGTTCCATTCTAAGTAGTAAAGCAACAGCAAATCACCCATCTTCAATATGACTAACAACAGATACTCAGAAAATGGGGCTTGGCCCATGGGTTAGATGGTCTATGTTCTACAGCAGCAAACACCAATCAGTTTATATCTTCAACCCAAACAATACATATTTTTAGCTTAGGGCTCATCCACTTAGCTAATTGTTACCCTATTGACGGGTAAGCACACAGTAATCAACTTTTCACATGAAGTCAAGAAGAGAGAAATCCTCATAAACCAAATCCCCACAAACATGCGACAAATGAGCACTATCAGTAATAAAGATCCAAACCTTTTCACTAGCAAAATGAGAACAAGTTGTGCCTCCCACAATTTTTTTTTTTTATGCACCAATTTACCATGTATGTATCAAAACCCTACTATTTCCAACATCTATTGCAACAATCCTGCCAAATTTTTCCCTTCAGAAAAACAATGCTAAATGAGAAGACCCACTGGTACTGACACTTACTGGTTGAAGCAAAACAGATTGTTGAGAATAAACTAGCTCGAGTCCCAGTTACTGACAGAATAGAGTATTTACTGTATGCAAGTAACAGATAACAGAATACTCCCCTTTCCTCAAAGCATGAATCCTATTTATTTTTTATAGAACCACAACAGAAAAACACACATCATCCTTTCTTACAAACACAAAAGTTCCAGTCCAATGTTTTCTATAGAATTGCCAAAACATCCATTAGACTTACGAAGTCCTTAATAAATCAGCATACTTGTTTTCCAACTCATGGAAATCTTGGAAAGAATATTAGCATATCAGTCCATGCTTTTGTCCAAAACAATCACTGCAATATTCGTAATGTTAAACCAACATATCATTGTTCCAAATTCAACGTCTTTGTTATTTCCTAATTCAAAATCATTCTCATGTACCAGTGGGCACATCCTATTTCCACAGAAAATTGACCAAGGACAAGAAAATGATATTATATCACTTCTATTAAATCCTTAAAATTCACCTTTTCAAAAGGTCCTATTTTTGACATTTGCACATCTATATAAATGGAGGTGCATGTAACATAGCCTGTTAATTTTGACAAAGAAATATTAATCCCTAATGTATGACAGACCTAAGTCTACTAATAAAAAATAAGTATGATCAGGTTGCTTCAGGGAAGTGGTGATTTAAATTTGTATGTGGATAAAAAAAGAAGCTGCTCTGAAACCTTGATTAGGAAGACTTCCTTTTGTACATCATAGCAAACTACTATAAAAGTGGGGAATTAAAGAGAATAGCCTGACACAACTGTACGCAGCTCTTTACTTGTTAATTATATTGTACATTGGACGTGGTTTGCCCAACGCATGATGAATAAGCACAAACAGTTCAATGGGATCTGTGATTATGATTTGTAAAAATATGGACAAAAAATATTAAAGTGAAGAATCAAAATTGTGTTTGGCAGACAGTACTTTACGCACTTCAGTAATTGGATTGATAGAATTTCTTAAAAGATTTATCACCATTTTAAAAACCATATAAGTTTATCAAACCCACATGGTAGAATGTAAGTAGCCAAAGGCGATTAATCACTCAGCATATTTGGAAACCATTCAGCAAGAAGACTGCTCAATGCACAAGAGTACCCTCTCTCAATTAGTTTTGTGGGTTTGATTAGGTTTTCTTCAACATATTTAACCGTTAAAACAAAGTAAATTAAACTGCATTGTACTGCCTCAAGGATATCCTCTTATATGCATGAGCAGTCACAAATACATGTCCCTATGTGGGAGTAACCAAATTGTCCATTTTCTCTGCTTTTATTCTTTGAAACAACTAAAGGGATGCAGCTTCCTAGGCAAGACTCAAATGATTCTTCTGTGAAAGCAACAATTGTAATATCTAGCAGCTAACTACTATTCAACAGGATGCGAGGCTTTGCTGCTGCAATTACCATCCTTGGAGACATTGGGAATAAATTGATCAATCTGAAGCAGAAATAAAAGAACATGATACCAGCCAAAGCAAATTACGATAGACTTGGCCTCTTGGATCTGGAGAATTTTACAAACCGGTGGAAATTCTCAGTACCCTGAGAGTGAGAACACTCAAGTACCAACTACAATTTATTATGCCAAAAATTGAAACTAATGGAATAAATGCAGGTTATTGCACATTCATCATGTGCATTCTTGAAAACCATATGGGAACATGTTCCATGAAAAAACTCTTCAAAAGCTATCCACAACTCTGACACACACTGTACTCCCTCATTATAGGACTATTACCAATCCCTACCAATTCTCACACAATAGTTATCCAGTAATTAAGCCTGTATACTGGCTTATCTTAAATTACCAATGTTCTCAACCAATTGCAATAATCCTTGACTAAAGGGAGAATAATAAGTAAAAGAGGAGAACCTACATCTTAAGCACTAGGCTGAGATGGTTGACATAGCCTTCTCTTAACATTTCACTTAGTTTCGGAATTCCTTCCCTGAAGGGATATTGTACAAGCTATCAAATCTAAATGACTTAAGTATCTCTATCACTAGTCTGCAATATCTCAAAACCCTGCAGGACAAACTTTCATCGCATGTATACTAATGTTTTGAATGTACATAAAAGATGCACTATCATCAGACTAAACCCCTCTATCTGTCCATCCATTTGTGAATAGAAATAAATCAACCTAACCAGCTTCATATACAATATAGCCTGAAGGCTGTACCAAAATGTACTAAAGAATTTGGTATCCTTGTCCAAAACAATTGTCTTTGGCAAGCCAAAATGGATCTACAGAAGACTGACATAAAGTTTAACAATGTCAACTATTGGAATGGTTTTTCTTAATATGGTGTCAAGATAATCATTTTAGAAAACTCAATCTACCACCACAAAAACACAATCACAAGCATGGTTGGTTGCAGGAAAACCTAATGGAAAATCTACGAGAACCAACTCCCAAGGCTTGATTGGAATAGATGAGTGAGTGTACATCCTTTTTCTTCTTTATGGAAGTTTTGCAATGGTACAAGCAATGCAAGATGTCATACATTTGTTGATGTCATTTTGACTCTTTTGGCCAATAGGATAGTTTTGGGAATTTTGCCAAAGTCTTATACATACCACTATGTCCTGCTACGTAAGTGTCTCCTCCCTCTAATTAATTTTTTGCATTTAATTGTTAATACAAAAAGATTTCTGACATGCAAGAGGATTCAGTTTACAAAAAGAAATAGAGTACAAGGGCTTTCAAATGTCTATGTAAAGTCAAGATTATCCTCATAAATTCAGGCTAAGCTGAAGTCTCATGAAACAACAATGGTGATAAATGATGCAATTAGAGGCTGACTGAGAATCAAAAAACATAGTGGCAATACCTTACATATGCTTGATATTCAAATGAAGATACAAAAAATACATAGACCACTTCTAATGACACTCATTCTACAACTTGCTTTGTATTTGCAAGCATTGCAGGGGCCTCAAGTCCTTGAAGATGATCATTTTCTTGTCCAAAATGTAATAGTTCTGCTGTCAACATACTTGGACCATGGCACTGTGTTTGTTATTATATTTTAAAATAACTTCAGATGGCATCATCAAATGTATCACTTGAGATGAGAATTTTAATTGACTCCTGTTCTAAACTTCTACCACAAAGCAACTTTTATTTTTCACCTAATTCAAGGGCCATGAAATTTGGAAGAAAACCAAAACAAGTTTGTGGTAAAAATTGGTGAGACCCTAAAAACGACAAAGCTCAATTACAAGAATTATTTTCTACATCATAATGAATTTCCAAATAATAAATCCTCCTAATGCTGAACATTAATTTGTGATGATAGTGATATGGTTTGAAGAACTTGCTATATATACTCAAGGTCAAGGTGCTCTTCCCATATTCTATTGCATGTAAGGATGTCACCAATAGGAAAATAAGAAGGATCATTTGATGGCACACAAAATATCATTCATCATTCACATGAATGGTGTACGTGTACTGATCATCGTGAAGAGCATAAGAACCATTCAGTTGATACTTTCCCCAGAGTTGATATCTTCCATATGTTTAAGGGATTAATGGTTACCTGGTGGTATCCTAACTTGGTCAACGTCAGTGAAGACTCTGCACCTTGGAGCTAATCTAAAGTGTTGCTTACTCAAATAATACTATACTGTCTGCAATATCTCAAAACCCTGCAGGACAAACTTTCATCGCATGTATACTAATGTTTTGAATGTACATAAAAGATGCACTATCATCAGACTAAACCCCTCTATCTGTCCATCCATTTGTGAATAGAAATAAATCAACCTAACCAGCTTCATATACAATATAGCCTGAAGGCTGTACCAAAATGTACTAAAGAATTTGGTATCCTTGTCCAAAACAATTGTCTTTGGCAAGCCAAAATGGATCTACAGAAGACTGACATAAAGTTTAACAATGTCAACTATTGGAATGGTTTTTCTTAATATGGTGTCAAGATAATCATTTTAGAAAACTCAATCTACCACCACAAAAACACAATCACAAGCATGGTTGGTTGCAGGAAAACCTAATGGAAAATCTACGAGAACCAACTCCCAAGGCTTGATTGGAATAGATGAGTGAGTGTACATCCTTTTTCTTCTTTATGGAAGTTTTGCAATGGTACAAGCAATGCAAGATGTCATACATTTGTTGATGTCATTTTGACTCTTTTGGCCAATAGGATAGTTTTGGGAATTTTGCCAAAGTCTTATACATACCACTATGTCCTGCTACGTAAGTGTCTCCTCCCTCTAATTAATTTTTTGCATTTAATTGTTAATACAAAAATATTTCTGACATGCAAGAGGATTCAGTTTACAAAAAGAAATAGAGTACAAGGGCTTTCAAATGTCTATGTAAAGTCAAGATTATCCTCATAAATTCAGGCTAAGCTGAAGTCTCATGAAACAACAATGGTGATAAATGATGCAATTAGAGGCTGACTGAGAATCAAAAAACATAGTTGCAATACCTTACATATGCTTGATATTCAAATGAAGATACAACAAATACATAGACCACTTCTAATGAAACTCATTCTACAACTTGCTTTGTATTTGCAAGCATTGCAGGGGCCTCAAGTCCTTGAAGATGATCATTTTCTTGTCCAAAATGTAATAGTTCTGCTGTCAGCATACTTGGACCATGGCACTGTGTTTGTTATTATATTTTAAAATAACTTCAGATGGCATCATCAAATGTATCACTTGAGATGAGAATTTTAATTGAATCCTGTTCTAAACTTCTACCACAAAGCAACTTTTATTTTTCACCTAATTCAAGGGCCATGAAATTTGGAAGAAAACCAAAACAAGTTTGTGGTAAAAATTGGTGAGACCCTAAAAACGACAAAGCTCAATTACAAGAATTATTTTCTACATCATAATGAATTTCCAAATAATAAATCCTCCTAATGCTGAACATTAATTTGTGATGATAGTGATATGGTTTGAAGAACTTGCTATATATACTCAAGGTCAAGGTGCTCTTCCCATATTCTATTGCATGTAAGGATGTCACCAATAGGAAAATAAGAAGGATCATTTGATGGCACACAAAATATCATTCATCATTCACATGAATGGTGTACGTGTACTGATCATCGTGAAGAGCATAAGAACCATTCAGTTGATACTTTCCCCAGAGTTGATATCTTCCATATGTTTAAGGGATTAATGGTTACCTGGTGGTATCCTAACTTGGTCAACGTCAGTGAAGACTCTGCACCTTGGAGCTAATCTAAAGTGTTGCTTACTCAAATAATACTATACTGTCTGCAATATCTCAAAACCCTGCAGGACAAACTTTCATCGCATGTATACTAATGTTTTGAATGTACATAAAAGATGCACTATCATCAGACTAAACCCCTCTATCTGTCCATCCATTTGTGAATAGAAATAAATCAACCTAACCAGCTTCATATACAATATAGCCTGAAGGCTGTACCAAAATGTACTAAAGAATTTGGTATCCTTGTCCAAAACAATTGTCTTTGGCAAGCCAAAATGGATCTACAGAAGACTGACATAAAGTTTAACAATGTCAACTATTGGAATGGTTTTTCTTAATATGGTGTCAAGATAATCATTTTAGAAAACTCAATCTACCACCACAAAAACACAATCACAAGCATGGTTGGTTGCAGGAAAACCTAATGGAAAATCTACGAGAACCAACTCCCAAGGCTTGATTGGAATAGATGAGTGAGTGTACATCCTTTTTCTTCTTTATGGAAGTTTTGCAATGGTACAAGCAATGCAAGATGTCATACATTTGTTGATGTCATTTTGACTCTTTTGGCCAATAGGATAGTTTTGGGAATTTTGCCAAAGTCTTATACATACCACTATGTCCTGCTACGTAAGTGTCTCCTCCCTCTAATTAATTTTTTGCATTTAATTGTTAATACAAAAATATTTCTGACATGCAAGAGGATTCAGTTTACAAAAAGAAATAGAGTACAAGGGCTTTCAAATGTCTATGTAAAGTCAAGATTATCCTCATAAATTCAGGCTAAGCTGAAGACTCATGAAACAACAATGGTGATAAATGATGCAATTAGAGGCTGACTGAGAATCAAAAAACATAGTGGCAATACCTTACATATGCTTGATATTCAAATGAAGATACAACAAATACATAGACCACTTCTAATGACACTCATTCTACAACTTGCTTTGTATTTGCAAGCATTGCAGGGGCCTCAAGTCCTTGAAGATGATCATTTTCTTGTCCAAAATGTAATAGTTCTGCTGTCAACATACTTGGACCATGGCACTGTGTTTGTTATTATATTTTAAAATAACTTCAGATGGCATCATCAAATGTATCACTTGAGATGAGAATTTTAATTGAATCCTGTTCTAAACTTCTACCACAAAGCAACTTTTATTTTTCACCTAATTCAAGGGCCATGAAATTTGGAAGAAAACCAAAACAAGTTTGTGGTAAAAATTGGTGAGACCCTAAAAACGACAAAGCTCAATTACAAGAATTATTTTCTACATCATAATGAATTTCCAAATAATAAATCCTCCTAATGCTGAACATTAATTTGTGATGATAGTGATATGGTTTGAAGAACTTGCTATATATACTCAAGGTCAAGGTGCTCTTCCCATATTCTATTGCATGTAAGGATGTCACCAATAGGAAAATAAGAAGGATCATTTGATGGCACACAAAATATCATTCATCATTCACATGAATGGTGTACGTGTACTGATCATCGTGAAGAGCATAAGAACCATTCAGTTGATACTTTCCCCAGAGTTGATATCTTCCATATGTTTAAGGGATTAATGGTTACCTGGTGGTATCCTAACTTGGTCAACGTCAGTGAAGACTCTGCACCTTGGAGCTAATCTAAAGTGTTGCTTACTCAAATAATACTATACTGTCCTTCAAGATGAGACCATGTCCCTTCCTCATTTGGTGCCAACTCTTGAATTTGACCTTGATTTTATCATCTTCCAAAGCGTCAATACAAAGGAACATTTGATAAAGGAGACCCATGGATCAATATTATGGAATGATGTCCTTGACAACAGAATGGTACTCACATTAGTGTTTTGAAGATGTCATTATACTCTACTAAATTCGGGTCCAACGGGTTTTGTTGTGCTAGTTGGATACTCATGACAAGTAATTTTATTTGCCCTCAGGCTTGACCATCAAGAGTGTCTTCATTATTGGTTTGACCAATCAATTTTCTATAGTGTTTAGCAATAATTAAGTGATAGTTGGTAGAAAGAGTTCAATTTGATATCCCATAGTGTTGACTTCCCAATGTGATGATGATGCTCATAAGTAAGACTCGTCGGAGAATCCAAGTATCTATGCAAAACACGCACTAATTTTGACCCTTTACTTCTCAAGTGCTTTGTTGAACATTTGAATGTTGTGTTCCTACACCCTATGCTATTTAGATCATTTGAAACAACAAAAATGGTAATATGAGGCATCATGTGTCTCAAGACAACAGTTTCTTTCTTTAAACTTGTTTGGCAGCACACACAAACACAAAACAAACTGTAACACAATTGGTTTGAATTTTAGAAACAATCTTATTATAATTCATTGTGTTAAACAAAAACGGTTCATGGTAATATTTTTAAACTACCAAAATCCAACAAGGAAGCATGTGACCATTCGTACACAACAATAACAATACTGGAGATAAGAATTGAATCAAAATTCTATTCATATGTCACTTCATACAATAACATGGACCTTTAAGAGATGTAAAAATATAATAATGTCTCCTACAATTGAGAAAAGCAGCTTCATACATATTACAAACGATGTACAATTGGAAATGAAAAGAAACCAATGGAAGATGGAACAATTCTTCGTCCAACAGTTATTTAAAGATTGGTGCCACACTCAAAGAATGCAAGACGCATTGCTCCTTAATCCCCCAATAGAAACATGGAAACCAAAAAGATGCATGTCAAGCACCCTAACTAAGGCAAATTTCAAACATGGAACTCTCAAAAAAGAATCCAAAGGCCCTATCACATGCATTGTCTTGTTAATAGTCAAATAGATGTTATCAAACGTCTCAATGATCTAAGCCTTGTGCCAATTATGGTTATTTCTTCCTCTAAATATCTAACCCTTTTAAAACCATGCAATAGTTAAACAGATAAAAATATATGCTTTTAATTTTTTCCCAAGAATGCCTAGTCCAATGTGAACTAATTCTGTGGGTCAGAAGAAAATTTCCAAGGTAAAACTGACCAACAACATGAAACAATCTTGCTTCAAGTAGAAATAAGTGAAATGCCATGTAAGAAATTAAAAAGGAACTATGTAATCACTAAAAAGGAACAAAGTCAGTTAATGGGACTGAAAAGTACAGCCAGATAAGGTAAAACCAAGAAACAGGTGTCAAGAAAGCAACAAAAGAAACGATCTTAGCATGCTCAAACTAGATCATACCTAGTCAACCACAAAAGACCATTTGTGCAACTAGAAGAGCCCTTGGCCGTCTTTTCATTAACCTCCTTACGCACAATATTATATAATATTTGATTTGCTGAAGGATCTGACTCATATTTGGCATCCAATCTCTGCATGAGAAACATTTAACATCATTGTAACTTACATTTTCTTTGAGAAAAAAAAAGAGAGAGAAGAAGAAGAAAGAAAAAAAAAAATAAGATTCGAGTGATGCAATATTTAGGTCATGAAAATATGGTACCAATAGCTTATATAACATTTGAACGGGATCACATATAATATCCAGTTATAAAGAGACTCAAAAAACAGGATTTGACAGCAATTTTACAAGAATTAGAAACTTAGATCTATGTTTCAAAATAACTTAGTATCCAAAATCCTGGCTTTATATTCTTCCTTTTTAATCATAAGAAAAGAATAATTCAGCCTTAGGTAATACCTATACTTATGAAACACAATCTGCAGCGAATGCCAAAAAGTACCTTTGGTTATATGCGATCATTGTTTATCATACCTAGATAAAGTCATGATGTAAATTGCACATGCTTCACTTTGGAATCTCACCGCTAAAAATGGATGGAAAACTAAAATTCATAGCCTATGCCACGGTGTTGAAAACATCTGCTATTGTTTTCATTATGATATTGGATAAGCAAACTGATTCTCTTCATCACTTTTTTTATCTAATAACTGATACTGTTGATATAGTGCTCTAGTTGACAAAGGGGAAATGTGTTCCCAAAAAGTTAATAGTAGCTATGGCAAATTGTGGTTTAGAACCTGATTATTGTTTTAGTTTCATTCATTATTTTTTTAAGGTGTACAAGCTATGCAACCAAAAACCCTAACATTCAAATTTAGTATTTTCTCTTCCCTATCTAAAATGGTAGTTCCCATTGGCCAATCTCCTCTTACTGCCTCTTTGCCCAAGCATATTGTGAGACAAGAGGGGAAGAACCTTTTACCAACTTAAACGAATAGAATAATATTCAGTTTAAATTGGGTGTTCCTATTGTCCAAATCACTGTGGAGCAATGGTAAATGGGATACAATCATATAAGAACAACCGCAGTTTGAATTCCCACATTATGAAGACCATTCCCATGATAATATAGTTCGTTCTGATACCACTTTGTGGTTCATAGAAATGACGTAATATGAGTGTGGATCGTTTCAACCTCATATAAACAATTTGAAAAAAATCAAATCAAATGGGTTTTCCTGTTAACTGATCCCAACCAATCACTCTACAAGTTAGCGTAAGGATGATTGATTCATTTAATCACTCCATCCACTAGCACATAACAGTCTCTTTCTCTGATCTGATTATTGTATTAAAAACAATATGCGCAGTAGCTGAAGTTATACAGAATGCAATAAAGATAGGAAATAAGAAGAAAACACCATAATAAACACAAAGCATAGCAAAAATGTTCAAGGCAACTGCAGATTTTATTACTTCAATACTCAACCACAACACAAGAAATCAAGTGCTATTCAACTCCCTCATTTTCTTGGATAGTTTTTTTTCATAACTAAGCGTCTTTCCTGTCCTAATACATTGTATTTGACATGTACTACTCAGTGTGACTGATCTTTCCTTGTCATTTGTGGCCATTAAACATAATTCCATTTCATTTCTTAATATAATTAGCTCTCCCATCTTGCAAGTGGTACTGAACTTCTCATGTTATATATCCTATGAATTGGATCCCAACTGACCAATTCCCATTACATTAATTCTGACCATCTCTATCTCTTAATGTTTCTGTTAGCGTACTGTTATACTGTTACTGTTTGCTAATATATTATTTGTCCTACTCTTGCATTTGTTATCTCGTTATAACAAAGTGCTTATTGTAGCTGGTTCGTTCCGGCGGTTCTCCATTGTAATCCTATTTAATGCAGAGCTGAATAATAATCATCGTTCCGAATTCTTACATGGTATCAGAGCCGGATTGGGACGGGATCTGTTTGCAGTGAAAGGAGCTGGAGGCGGAGGAGCAGAGAAATTTTTTATTTTTTTTCTGTCGCGAGATTAAAAAAAAAAGAGAGCGCGCTGCGTCACTGGTCCACTCCCCCACCCCCCTCCCCCACCCCACTCCCCACGCGACGCGCGATCTGCGCGCGCGCGCTCGCGCTCCCCGAGGGCACCCCCCCTCTCCCCGCCCGCGGAGCGGGAATTCAAATTCCCGCCCGCGCGGGAAATCGGAGGGGGTATAAACCCCCCCCGCGGGACTGCGTCCGTGAGACGCAGTCATTGCGCAGAAGGGCCGAGGGCCTTCAAATCCCTGCGCGCGGGGCTGGCCCCGGTTTTTAAAAAAAAAAAAAAAAAAAAAAACAAAACAAAACAACGGGCAAAGAGCGGAAGAGCGGTCGACGGCAAGAAAAAAATTTTTTTTGGACAACACAGAGGGCGGTTCGACGTAAACCCCCCGGGCGAAATTTTTTTTTCGAAATAAAGTTCCCGCTGCGACTTGCAGAGAGGAAGCCGAGCCGGAGGCTGCTGCAGAGGGTGTTGAAAAGGGAGGTGACTTGCTGATTTTTCCGGATCAGCCCGCTGGCTCACGTGGTCGTGAGCCGTGCGGTAAGGCTCAGGGAGCCTGCAGGTCGGGGGTTCAAATCCCGCCGACCCCCCAAGGTATATTTTTTTTTCAAAGTTTTTTTATAATTATTAATTTTTAATTAAAATTTTTAATTTTAATTTATTTTTAATAGTTTTAAACTTTATAAATTAAAATTTAATTTTAATTTATTTTTCCTAAAGTTTTAAAACTATATAAATTAAAATTATTTATTTTAATTTTAAATATATAATAGTTATTAAAAATGCTTTGTTAAAAGAATTTTTTTAAGGGGGGATATTTTTTCAAAAAATTAAAGGGGGATTGAGAGTAATTTTATGAAAAATAGCAATTTGGCATTGTAAAAGGTGCATTTTCGGCTGTGACCGACACCTTGTGGGTTATTCTAGTGGGCATTTTTTTTGTTGTATGTTGCATATTTCATTTTTGCACTATAACATTAAAAATTAAAATCAAACACTCCCTAAGTCCCCGGAATATAAAACCCATCTCGTGCAATTTATTTGCACTCGCAGCTGCTCGGTATTTGCGATACCTCCGCCAGCACTTACAGGTAAAGCCGTCGTGATTTGGCTACCGTATCCGCCGCCTAATATAGCCGCTATAACGACGTCCGAGCTTGTTCTCTATAAATCGTCTGGGAGGAATAAGTACGCCATTTTTGCATTTTTTACTCCATCCACTACCCTTTATCGCACTTGTGTTTAGGCGTAAATCCCGACGAAGTATTCTTCATAGTGTTTAGGGGAAGTTACGCCCCACGCATGAGAAGAATCTTCTATGGTAGGTGCCATCAACAAGGCGATTCCCTTTCAGGACCGCTTATGTTCCACGTATCGTATGATCTCTAAAATTCACCTATAGTCTCCCTCACGTAAGGGCGGGTGATTTTTGTTGATCTTTCTAAATACCTATAGTTTCCCTCACGTAAGGGCGGGTATTTTGTACGGTATATTGGCCTAGCAAAAGGTATATAGAAAGGGGGACCAATTTGGTGATATAAGGAACCTTCACTATGGCCGCCGTTGCAAAATTGATGACCGATCCGCATCGCTTATTGAAAGGTCCAAATTATACACCATGGAAACATAAGATGAAGGCTATTCTCCAAATGGAAGATTTGTGGGATATTGTTACCGGAGTAGCAACAAGGCCTTCACCAACAAGCAGGATCCACAGGTCCTTCAGCAGATCAGATTGCTTTTGACAAGAAAGACAGTAGAGCAAAGGTGCTCATTTTGTTTGCTGTTTCAGATGAAGTGCAACCTCATATAGCTGATAAAGCAAGTGGTAAAGAGGCATGGGATGCCCTTAGAACCATCTATGAGGGGAAGAATGAATCCACCATTCTTCATCTTCAACAACAACTTCATAACCCGAGTTTGAGGCAGGGTGAAACAGTTGAACTCTTTCTGTGCAGAGTGTCTGAGTTGAAAGAGAAATTGAGTTCTCTAGGAGATACTGTGGACGAAAAGCTTCTCATTTCACTTGTGATGAGAGCTTTACCTTCTTCATTTGATATGTTGATAACCTCCATCCAGGTGTCCCAACGACAAATTACCTACATCGAGTTGGTCAATCTGCTCCAACAACAGGAGGCACGCCAACTTCACAAGGATGATTCTTCCAATACAGCCCTATACACCAACAGACAGGGTTCTAGGAAGAAAGGTAATGGGCAAAAAGGAGGCAACTTTCGGAAAGGAGGAAATTCTCAACAGATACGAAAGGAAAAGGCAAGCAACCTCAACGAAGAAGAGGTGGTGCAAGATCCGTGAGAAAGACAACCATGACACCAACAAGTGTTGGCATAAGAACAAGAAAAAAGGCCAAAACAAACCACAAAATAAGAACAAGCAACCCCTGGTGAATGTTGCTGTTGAAGAATCTGACTCAGATTCTGAATGGGCACACAAGGTGCTCATGACTACCACAGATTCCACTCGGAGGGATCCTATTTGGTATGTCGATTCTGGAGCTAGTAAACATATGACTGGCGACAGATCGTGGTTTGAATCATTTGTGGCCAAGGAGGGCAAACCTGTCACCATTGCTGATGATAAAACCTACAGTGGTTCAGTGGAGAGGGTACAGCTTCAGCCACTCTTCCCGATGGCAAGTGTCGATTGACAAGGTCCTCTATGTTCCGGGATTGGCCAACAATTTGTTGTCAATGACACAAATCCTGGACAGAAATATGGTTGTCAACTTTCGTGTTGAGAATGGAAAGAAGTGTTGTACAATTACCAGGAAGGGTAAGCAGATTGCAACAGCCTCATATAAGCATGGCTTATTTGCACTAGATGCTATCTCTACTCCACATGTTGCCATGACTGCCTCTACCAAGGAGGCAACTTCCCTATGGCACAAGAGATATGGGCATCTTAGTTCGGGCTACTTACTTGAGCTCAGCAAGTATGAGATGGTAAAGGGTCTTCCTTCCCTTTCTCGCCACATTGCCAGTTGTGCTCGATCGCTTGGCAGAAAGCAAAGATAGAGTACCATTTGAGAAGAGCTCTACAAGAGCAAGAAAACCTCTCGGAGCTAATTCACACCGATCTATGCGGTCCTTTCACACCCAACAAGTTGTGGAGGGAAGAGGTACTTTCAGCTATTCGTAGATGACTACTCACGAAAGATGTGGGTTTTCTTTCTCAAACCGAAATCAAGCTTTTGCATTCTTCCAGCAGCTCAAGAAATCCGCTGAGAAGGAGTCGTGGGCTTCTATCAAAACCCTCCGCTCGCATCGAGGGGGAGAGTTTACCTCTAATGAATTTTCTGCATTCCTAGATAAGCATGGGATCAAGAGACAGCTAACAACTGCCTATACTCCTCAAAAAAATGGAGTTGCTGAGAGAAGGAACCGTTCTATAATGGAAATGGTTCGTTGTATGCTCACAGGTGCAACTCTTGGGCAACAATATTGGGCAGAAGCTGTCACCACCGCAGCTGTATCTTTTGAATAGGGCACCCACAAAGGCCCTAAAAGGAATGACTCCACAGAAGCATGGAGTGGTCGAAAACCCTCCATATCTCATCTACGTATTTTCGGGTGTCAAGCTTTCATGCACATACCGAAAGAGAAAAGGAAGAAGCTAGATGAGAAAACACCGAGATGTATTTTTCTTGGATATTCTCGAGCACTCTAAAGGATATCGGTTGATAGATCCTTTGACCAAGAAAATTCATATCAGCAGAGATGTTGTCTTTGATGAAGCTTTCACATCACAGAGCACATCTACAGTACACCAGGATATTGTGGAACCAAAGGAAGAGGAGATTCCTTCGACAACACAGACAGGAGGTCCTTCTACATCTTCTTCACCACCACCGAAGCAGAATCCTAAATGGTGTACAAATACAATCGGAGATGCAAATTTATCCACTCCTCCCAATTTGAATTTGGATAGACCTCGTACACGCAAGTATGGCTCAAAAGGAAAGAGAAGCCAGAGAAACTGGTGAGGTTGATGATCTTTGTCAATCTTTTGAGGAACTTTCTGTGACTCCAAGTAGAGAAGTTGAGGATATGGATATTGATGATGACAGGGCATTCATGTCTACCATAGATAGTCTTGAACCTGGCATCGCTGCAAGATGCTCTTAGTGAGCCTCATGGAAGGCCGCTATGGATACAGAGTATGAGTCTCTCGATGAAGAATAAAACTTGGAAGCTTGTTGATCTCCCGCATGGAAAGAAACCTATTGGCTGCAAATGGGTATACAAAGTCAAGTACAAGGCAGATGGAACAATTGATAAGCATAAGGCCCGACTTGTTGCAAAGGGCTATGCTCAAAAGGAAGGCATCGACTATGAAGAAACTTTTGCACCTACAGCTCGGATGACCACAATTCGGGTTATGTGTGCTATGGCAAGACAATATGGGTGGAAAGTTCACCAAATGGATGTCAAAAGTGCCTTTCTTAATGGTGATCTCCAAGAAGAAGTCTATATGACTCACTCGAAGGATTTGAAGTGGAAGGCCAACAAGCAGAAAGTTTGCAAATTGGTCAAATCCTTGTATGGTCCGAAACAAGCTCCTCGAGCTTGGTATATAAAAATGGACAATCACCTAATGCAAAGCATGGATTTAAGAGATGTCCGTCGGATGCAAACCTCTATTTCAAGAAACAGTGGTTCCGAGATAGTGTTGCTTGTACTCTATGTGGATGATCCGCTCATTACAGGGAGTTCGAAGATATGATCTCTACTCGCCAAAAGAAACTTGTGCAAATCTTTTGAGATGACAGATCTCGGACTTCTCCATTACCGTCTTGGTCCGGAATTCAGCCGTAAGGAGCACACCATCAAAGTGTCTCGTAAAAAGTATGCCAAGACATTGCTAGATAAATATCGCATGACCGACTGCAAGCCAATGGCAACTCCTATGGAGAATGGACTTCAGCTTATCGCGATATGATGACTCACCTCGGTAGATGGTACTCTCTATCGACAGCTGATTGGGAGTCTCATATATCTGACCAATACTAGGCCAGATCTCGTATTTGCTGTAAACTATCTTTCGAGGTTCATGCAGGAGCCTAAGACTACTCATTGGAAAGCAAAAAAAACGTGTTCTTCACTATGTCCGTGGTACTATAGAATATGGCCTAGAATACAAGAGGAACAACAAATTCTTCTTGCAAGGATACACGGACTCCGACTATGCCGGATCATTTGATGATCGCAAGTCAACTTCTGGATACATTTTTCATCTGGGATCCGGTCCTCGTCTCTTGGCACAGCAAGAAGCAACAGTGGTTGCTATTTCTTCAACAGAGGCAGAATATCGCGCCGCACGTGAAGCCGTGTGCGAAGTGATATGGTTACGTCGCATTCTCGACAAGTATGGGCCATCCATCAAAATCTCCAATACACTTGTTTTGCGACAATCGTGGTGTTCTGAACCTCGTCAAGAATCCACCCATCATGAAAAAACAAAGCACATTGACACACAATGTCATTTCATTCGAGAGGAAGTTCCAAAGCACCGAATTCAGCTTCAAAGACATTCCCACCGATGCTCAAGTTGCATACATTTTCACTAAGGCACTTGGACGTGTCAAATTTGAATTGTTTCGCAGCTCACTTTGTATTGCAAAATAATGTAAGGGGATGTTAGTAGTCTAGTATAGCTATTAGTTATTACATTACCCAAATAATGTAATAAAGGGGGATGTTAGCGTACTGTTATACTGTTACTGTTTGCTAATATATTATTTGTCCTACTCTTGCATTTGTTATCTCGTTATAACAAAGTGCTTATTGTAGCTGGTTCGTTCCGGCGGTTCTCCATTGTAATCCTATTTAATGCAGAGCTGAATAATAATCATTGTTCCGAATTCTTACAGTTTCAGCCACTATCTCAAATCATGTAATGTAGATTTACCACCACTCAAAATCTCCATGTTCTTCATCAACTTCCTCAGTTACTCCAATTTCCCATGAAACATTATCTTACCTTGAACTGTTCAAAGTGTTAAGAAAAATCTGTGTTGGGTTCATTTTAGTGCTGATTGTATGAGGATCACACAAGCTTATTCACCACATGTATCCCTTAATGTGCTTGAAATTTTGCAATTCCTTCTGTTATTTGATTTAGATCTTGTTTTTGACATAGTTCTGCTTAAATTCAAATTTATCTACTCTTAGATCCAAATCCAATCCATTCACTAGTTTCTGGAAATCTTGCTTAAGCATGCTCCCTTGAATTCATTCCAAGCACTATATAGAACACAGTTTCTCTAAGAGTTTCCTTCTCTTCTCGCATCTGAACATCATCTGAATCAGCTAGCCTTTTTCACTTCACTAGGCCTGTTGGACAGTTGGCAACTTACACAGAACTTGAAATAAGCTTCTGTTGCACTGGTCATATCCTGAAGCCAATGGTGTAATGCCTTCTCCCATGTCCCATTAGCTAGACTCAAAAAGTAGTTTAAAAATTATTTGCACACTTTTTTTCTAAAATTCAATAAAACTAATACTACTCAGTTTGGGCTAGTTTTTTGCCATGGCATCTTTTCATCTTCCACTTGTAATTTAATTGTGAATTTCATCATCTTTCCTAGTGTTCCACATGTTAAGGACTGTAACAGCCTGATGCAAAATTATCCTGATTACAAATTTACAAAATACTACTGCATTTATTTCCTTTTGTTGTTTCCTTACCTATACAAGAAGATAGCACAATGAGATAGCAAAAAGTAAGAAGATGGCAATAATGAAGACAGCTTGTAGCATATTGACTAGCAAGGATCTTCCATGTTGTTTTTGAATACATGGCAGTCAGTATACAGTCTATTTAATAATTCGAACTCACATAAAAGCATTGAAAGATGTTACTCCTGAAAAGGCTTGGTTGGAAACTGGAAGAACATACATACTCATTCTTGAACTAAACTCCACAAAACATGGAAACTGGTAAGAGTTTCTGAAACTGAAATACCTTAGGAAATGCAAGTCCTCAAACCCTTTAGAAACGTGGGAACAACAAAGGAAACAACTAATTAAAAAATAGGAGATAGATATTTTTAAAATTTATAGACAAAATTGAATAAAAGAGATCACAAATGTATGAAAAGAATATTTATTTATTAAATCTCATATAGAGTGCAATGCTTTATATCAAAGGTCAATCTTTATAGATAAGGTTATACATGTACAAACTAAACTCCATAGAATACACCATAAACCTGGTTGTTAATCATCAAAATCTGTATGAAAACTGAATGAAGAGCCAAATTTTGTGGATTTAACAGCAGGTGTGTGAGAAAGACTTTCATCGTGCTCAAGACTAAGTGCACTCATGGAAATACCTAAGGATTTTTAGGATCCACACCCCAATCTTTTGTTTGGTCTTTTGTGTATTGTTATTTTTTGCAAAATAAAATACAACGATTAGAATGCAAAATAACTAGATCCTCTACTTATTTTGAGCCCAACCTGTTTTGCTTCACCAAGTGAGTGAACCCATATGTGCTTCAATTACTCTTTATTGCTGAACAGCATGCCATTTGTTCCAAGATTCTCTGGCTTCATCAATCTCAACCTATCATTATTTTCAAGTTATCATTTATTTTATTTCCTTTTGCCTATCTTAGAGTTTTTTCATTGTAACTTGGTTTTTAATTAAAGTGAGTCATGTGTATTCCATGTGGTCCTCACACAAACCCATACAACACCCTAAGAAACTCAAACATGGACTCTTCTTTTGGTTAAAAATGCCAAGAAATGTTGGAAACACCCTCCCAAATGTTGAAAATGTCTCTTAAAATAACTGGAAATGTGGGAACTTAAGATGAGGAGCTTCCAAGTTTCTATAACAGGGAAACATGGGCACTTCAGAGTTTCCTGCAACATGGTTCTTGAAGAAATGCATCACATCAAATAAAAAGTACAAAAATTGTATTTTTATTAAATAAAGCCCTATTTGAAAACAATATAAATTTTATTTAAAAGAAGGAAAGATCATATCAGTTTAAGGGTTGTGTTTGATGAAAGAAAGAAAGAAAGGAAGAAATTAGATTGATGTCAACACGTAACTAAAACAGGTCAATAGTATTAAAGTACATTTCATTACAATATCATGGGGGAGCCAAAATGAAGAATCCTAAAACCATATAACAAACTCAGAATTACAAAAGTTTAACAATGTCTTCATGTAAACATGTACTACGACATAGGACCTCATGTGATACAAAGTGCAAACACAACATAGTACAATACTAATAACCATATACAAGTATAGACAGTGCAAATAATCATTTATGAAAGAGATCAAGTTTATGCAGACCATGTCTAAAAGTTGATGCTTACATTAGTCAATATCAATAGGTGAATGGTCAACAACATCATCAATCATCATGAAGAAGTCAATGCAAAGAACTAATGATATCTATCCATGGGAGAGTGGTCTGTGGCCCAAGAGGACCAAGCTGAGTATCTTGACAGGGCATTATCTAGGTCTCCGAACATTCAAGGCTGATAGCTCTCTGGATGGAAAAAGCATCAAAGAGTAGGAGGTCTACCATGTCTAACAAGTAAAGAAAAAAGCCACAAATGGCACCTTACCAAGAGTACTAATTTTAATGAAAATCATAGTTACCAGGTTCAAAATATTTGATTCATTCAAAAGGTATAAAAAAAACAAAAAATCATAATTTCTAAAAAAGTTCTGAATATCGTACCTGATCCTATGCAGAATACCTCCAATGCACTCTACACTATCTCTCATGGCATACACAATGCAACTAAAATGGACTCTCTCCGAAATATACAATGTCTCCCATGTTTGTGTGTGTGTGTACCCTCTCAAGTGAATGAGGGGGGTTTTATTTAAACTACGGAGACAGTAGTTACAAACACTTACCGTTGGGTGTTAAATACCTTTGCATGACTATGTTCGCATAAATGTCCAACTTTAGCCGTTATTACATGTATTATTACAACGTACATCTTTTATTCAAAATTACAAAACTTAACATATGCATACTTGACATCCACGCATATTTTATTTCTAACTTGTTTATTTCCTTTGTTGAGGTGGCACGTCAAAGCTAGCGCCTACATCTTCCATCCCCTCTAGATTAGTCGACATCATCGTCAACGATTGTTGCTGCTCCTAGGATGCTATGGTACCAAGGAAAAGGTATATGGGGATATGATATTATATTGTATAAGGGTATTATGGATAGTTGGCATGGGCCACACATAATTCAAAGTTGATTATATTATTATATTATAATAATGAGTGGGATGAGGGTTTAGTAATTGGCTCCCCCAAGTAGAATTAGAAGATGGGTATATAAAAAAGGGATATTGTCATTGAAATCATAGTAGAGAAACCAGGCAAAACTCGGTGATTTTTGCCGAGTCCGAGTCCGAGTCCGAGTCCGAGTCCGAGTCGGCCTTGCCTAGCCGCTCAGGCTCATGACTCGCGAGTTTTCGAGACTCACGAGTTTTTCAAAAACTCATCAAGTACTTGGGACTCAACTCGCAAGTTTTTCAAAAACTCGTTGAGGACTCAGGACTCACTAGTTTTTCAAAAACTCGCCTTCGAGTCCCGAGCAAAAACTCGATCAGCATAGGACAAGTTGGGGAAACACAATAAAATGCTTGTTTTTTTCATTTTGCTTCTTGCAAACTAGAGAGAGGCCTAGCCGCTCGAACTCAAACTCGCAAGTTTTTCAAAAACTCGTCGAGTACTCGAGACTCGCTAGATTTTCAAAAACTCGTTGAGTACTCAAGACTCGCTAGATTTTCAAAAACTCGTCGAGTACTTGGGACTCGCTAGATTTTCGAAAACTCGTCTTCCTCAAGTCCCAAGCAAAAACTCGATCAGCATAGGACAAGTTGGGGAAACACAATAGAATGCTTGTTTTTTTCATTTTGCTTCTTGCAAACTGGAGAAAGAGCTTTGCCTACGTGCTACCACACCAAAAAAATACTAAAGTGCATCCTACCATCAGATTTTTTGCAGTTTGAAGGAAACTAGCAGCCATCAACAGTCGCCCAACTGATTCATATGAGGTAAGAAAAACTCTTTTCAACTTTTTATTTTCTCTTTATTTGTTTCAAGCATGTTTTTTGTTCTTTTCTAAAGATTCAAACCCAAATGCGACAGCCACCCAACTGTTGCATTTGAGCTAGAAATCTGAAAAAATCTTTCAAAGTTTAACTGTCTTTTTTTTTCTCTTTAATCTGTCTTGTTTTTTTCTCTTTCATCTGTTTTCTCTTTTTAAGTAATGTTTCATAAGTATCACTGCCTGATAACTACGTATGCAAGCCCATCTTTTCAACTATCAATGTTTAAACTTTAAACTAGGGTTTAAGCCCTAGGGCATTTTTTTTTAAAGAAATTGTTTGTTATGGGGCTCATATGAATGGAGGCATAAACAGCCTCAAATACCATTTGGCAAAGCAAAAAGGGAAAGATGTCAAGACATGCCCAAAGGTGCCGACTAATGTTTAGAGAGAATGCAATGCCATACTCTCAAACTATGAGGAGAAAAGGATCTCAAACAAAGACAAAGCGAGGCCATGTCAACCCCCGTTTCTCGACCTCGTACTGAGTGTACTGGCAACACCTTTAGTTGGTTTTACCACCAAAGTTCGAGTCCATCAATTGCACACCTAGGGAGTGGGATGGATGTCCTATTTTGCAGAACGTTCCGCTCCAGGGTTATAACCCACGCTTGAGGGTATGGCCGCATGGAACAAGGAGAGGCATAGGGCAACGAGGAAGGCCGTTGCAAGTTTTTGGTATTTGGCCGACCTGCCCTTCAATGTGGCAAAGGTCTCCATGCTAGCGTGGAATGGTAGATGCCATCACAAGTTGCAACGCAGGCTTTAAGGCCCCAACCTATGACAATCTTAGGGGCCCTCTCCTTCGTGAATTCATGGACGACATTCAAGTTTTGCTTGAAAACCAGCACAGGGTGTGGAGGAAGAAGGGTTAGACTTATCATGTCTGATGAGTGGACCGATGGGAGGGGCAAATCAATAATTAATTTTTTGGTTGCTTCTACAGGAGGGAATTGTATTCCTCAAGTCAATGGATGCATCGACACAAGTTAAGAGTGTCGATATGCTTGCAGAGTTGTTGGGGGAGGTTGTGTTAGAGGTGGGAGAGGAGAATGTTGTCCAAGTCATCATGGACAACGCAACAACATATGTAGCAGCTGGCAAGATGTTGGAGGAGAGATTCCCCACCCTTTTTTGGACCCCATGTGCAGCCATTGTCTCAATTTGCTACTCGAAGACATTGGGAAATTACCTTGGGTGTCATAGGTTGTATAGAAGGCCAGAGCTATTATAAAATTTATCTACAACCATACATGGGTCCTCTAGCTAATGAGGCATTTTATTGGTGGGAGGGAGCTAGTGCGGGTTGGAGCTGCATGCTTCGCTACAAACTTCGTGACATTGCAAAGCCTCTTTGATGCAAAGGGGGCATTGAAGAAGATGTTTGTGAGTGACAAGTGGAATGCCGAAGACGCTACTAGATACCGACTCTCCAATTAGAGGCAAAAGGTGTATGACTATTTGTTTGAGAAGCCCTTTTGGATAGCCATGGATGAGGTCATCAAGGTACAAGACTAAGTTTTTTCTATTATTTATTTATTTAATTTTTTAATTTAAATTAATTTTCCATTTGCAAATCTTGTATTTTAAGTTTTTTTTTATTGTAGATTATTTTTATTTAAATTATTTTTTCTTCTTTTTCAGGTGTCAGAGCCTTTGGTGAGGGTTCTTTGTCTTGTTGATGAGAAAATTCACCAATGGGATATGTATATAAGGCTATGGATAGGGCAAAAGAGGCAATGGCCACATTTTATAAATAGTCCCACACCAAATACAATCCCATTTGGGATATCATTGACTAGCGATGGACATCTAAACTACTGTAGACATGGAAAATTGACCCATCAAAATGAGTCATTATTCCCTTAGATCCCTAGGAATCCCCTCAAAATTGCTAAGTGCAAGTTTGAGCCCCTTTTCCCCCTTTGTTTTGCCTTTTTTTCCCCTAGCCTTGCCAAATTTGCGGTCGTCCCTTATGGGGTGCAAATTTGGCATTTTTGGGTTTTTTCTCTCAAAAACCCTAGTCCTGCGTCAACTTCTTGTAATGTTGGCCCTTGCCCGAGTTTGAGTTTTGTTTTTCTTGCCTAAAAGCCCTCCAAACCTCCTATAAATAGAAGCATTGGACACCCTTTTTCATTTGATATGTTCTTTCTGCTCAGCCAATCCACAATCTTCATGTTCATTATAGTTATCAATCTATGCTCTATTGTTCTGCTTCCTGTGCTTCGGTGTCTTATTTGCTTTTGGTGAGCAAGTGGAGGAGCCTTGACGACAAATCTTGCGCAATGAGGAAAGGTCTACCATTTTAGTTGCTACCTTCACTCTTTCATTGCTCTTTTGCTTCCACCAAAGGCTAATATGTTTTTTCTTGCGTTATTAGTCTTTTTAGATCATTAATATTTTGTTTTGCATTGCATTTATGCATTTTGTAGACTAGAAAAAGGCTTTGTTGAGGACGCAACTTTAGTTACTAGGGCTTGGGGGCAAGTTTCTGCTCCCAAAACCCTAGCCCATTCGTTGCATATTTCATTTTTGTCATATTCCTTCTATCTGCATGTTACTGTTTCATGTTTGTTACATCTTGTTTTGCTTGTTCCAAAGGTCAACAACCGCTTTTACTTTTGAACGGTCAGCTAAAAGCACCAAGGGGGCTTGACTGTTGCGCCTCCAAGCTCAGTTAATAGCAGCCTAATAAAGCCCCCAAACACTGATCAAATTTTCCAAGGGTTTTGAAGTTGTTTTGTAGGATTTGAAGCTGTTGGACATTATGGGGTACAAATTTGGCTAGGATCAACCACCGGATCAAGTGTTCTGATAGATCTTGTAGGTTGTTTGCTAAATGTTTGTGTTCATTTCCTGTTCACTTTTGTTCCAGATTTAAATCACAAGAAAAAGAAGGTATTTGGTTTCATTTCTAGGCATCAACAAAGAAAAACATATAGTTTGCATCTAGGCTAATCCTATTTGTGCATTCTCTTGGACCTTTGCCTAAAAAGAAAAGATTTATTTTCTTGCAAATTTAGGTTTAGCCCTCATTGAAGCAAAGAATCATTTTAGGAATAGTTCCTTGTTTGCTTGCATTGTTGTTTGCCCTACATTGTTGTTCTTTAATTCTTTCTAGTTTAGATCTTAAGCAAGACCAAACCTAGGTGCTTGCTCAATAAACACATCTAACCTTCCATCTTGGACATGGAGCAAGTCTTTAAACCGTTCCTGGTGAACCCTTTGATCCCCAAGCCCCCGAGTGTAGAGAACCACAATAGCCCCGCGGTCACCTTGGCTCCCAATGGATCCACCGAGAATCGTATATGGTGGGTTGTTTTCCTGCTCTACAGCTCCATAGCCCTCTTCATGCAACGAGGTACTACCTCGACCCTAAAATTTTTTATGCTGATGCATTCGAGGCCAACTATGAGGTGATGGGCAGCCTTTGACTATGCATTGACCACATGTTCCCTGATGAGGAAATGCCCACTAAGATACAGGATCAGATGTAGGCTTATAAGAAATGTGAGGGCATCCTTTTCCCATCCTCACAGTGCATTCCAGCAAGGTCAACTATGAGGCCAAGTAACCCTCATCGAATTATTATTTATTATGTCTCTTGATTTTGTTCTAAAAAATAAACTCAATTTACGATTTTACATGTGAATTATTAAATTTCCTTTTTCTTGGTTGTTTCTAGATTTATGGTGGTAGGACTTTGGTGCATATACGCCCAATCTACAACGCTTCGCCATCAAATTTTTATCTCAACCATGCAACGCTTCAGGTTGTGAGCGCAATTGGAGTATGTTTGAGCACATACACTCCAAGAAGCGCAATAGGCTTACACAAGAAAAGTTGAATGAACATGTGTTTGTTCGTTACAACCTTCGCCTCCACCATAAAAAAATTATAGGAACAAATAACAAGGCCATTGACATAGACGAGATTGATCCATCATCTGAATGGATCACAGAGCCACAACAAGAGCAGCAGCAAGAGCTTCTCTTCTCCATGGATGATTTTGAAAACCTAGTAGAGGAGTTAGCAGCCAAGGCACAAGAAGAGGCACGGGCACAATGACAAAGAGAGACTAGAGCTTCTGCTAGGGCAAAGGGCAAAGGCATTGCAAGATCTTGAGGCATTGTCATGACTCATGACACATTTTGTAATTTGTACCTTTTTTATATTATAAGCAATACAAGAATATTTGAATTTTGGACACATTAAAATTTCTTTATTTAAGATGTGTTTTATCAGTTTCATGTGTAGTTTAAGGCTTTAAGCTTGTATCACTTACAATATTAAGTTTTTATTTGCATAATGTTAATTCATTGTGATAAGCATGAAAAAAAAAAAATTCAATGAATATTTGCATTTTTGGGGGTTTCTTTTTTGCCAAGTTTTTGTCGAGTCCTAGGTTTTTCAAACTCTTTTGCCTTGTTAAGTCCGAGTTTCTAAAATATACTTATAATTATCATTCATATCGAGTATTCTCTTGTAATCATCTTTGCCCACGAAGTGGTTTACGAGGCCTTGCCCTCTCTAAGTGGTGCTCTCATATTGGGATATCTGGTGGAGGTATTCCTTCTTTAAGGAGTATTGGTGTTGTTGCCCTACCATAAGGGTATTACCTATATTTTGTTTCATTGTGTGGATTATCTTTGTGGATAAATAATTGTGGATGAATGATTTGATAGTTTAGTATATTGATGAATGATTTCAATTAAAGAGAATAAAGTTTCATAACATGGGGACTTTTAGCTTTGCTGAGGTTGAGGTGACATGACAAGGAGTCCAAGTTCCCGAATCTACAGCTTCAAAGCTTCATTCTCTGCATTGAGCCTCTTAGCATAGGCCTAGTAGTGAGCCCATTGGAAGCCATAGTGATGTGACTTTTGCTCGGTTTTCTTCCAGCCTAGCTCTCAACTCAAAATCCCGCTTTGCTGCCTCTTCTTCCTTCCTTGGAGCTTCTACCAACTACTTATCTCGTTCTATGATAGGTTGCTCCTTATGAGCAAGCTCCTTCATCTGCCTTCAAGAGTTTGTTCCCTAACTCTGCATTTGGACTTCAACTATCCTATTAACTCATCCTGCTGCTCATTTGTTTGTCTCATATCCTCAATCTCATTTCTCATCCCAGCTAGTTCTACTTTGGCATCCTGTTGCACTTGCCGAAGTTGACCTTCCACCATCCATAATTGGTTAGTCAGCTCCTCCTTCATCTTCAAGCTAAAAACCATATGCTAAAACGTCTCCAATCCTACTATTAACCACTAAATCAAATATGCCAAAAAGTTCATCCCAACATATGATTTCACCAGCTCAAGTACTAACCTCACATACTTACACCTAAAATTTTAGGACAAGGTGCCCGATTCCCTTCATCAACATACACTCGTGGTGGATATAGATATAATATTTCAATTTTTTCTCACAAGTTTCTAATTTCCAGCATTGAATCATCACTGTTATTGCCAACTCCTAGCTCCCATGGTTGCATCTGGTAAATTTCGACAAACATTTTCATACTCTCATCATCATGAGCCCAATGCACCAGTTTCCTCAACTCACATTCCATTCTCAACTGCCATAGTTACCAATCTCCAACACACCAACTCTAAACTTACTACGAACCCTATCAAACAATCCACTCACTTTTTCAAAAATTGTATCAACCTGTTCATTGATATTTTCTCCTAGAACTGGTTGTTTTCTCAAGTTTGGCACTTCTATAATGAAATACCTGCTTGTTTCATCCTTTACCAATTCCATATTTGTGTCATCCTCAGTGGTAGTCTCCTCCACATCCTCCCCACCATGACCTATCAGGTTGATTTTCTGTTTGGCTACCTTTCCATCTTGATTCTTCTCTCCAGTTGTATCAATAGTCTTCTTTGGTTCTTGTTTTGGTGGTTCACTCGCTTGGCCTTCTTGCCATATTCTATACTTTGATATAAGTTGTTTTCCTTTATCCTGACTCTCCTCTAGCACTATTGAACTTGGTGCCATAGCATGCATTGTTGTAGATGTAAAATCCATTCGTGGTCCCTCATCCAATGGAGGCAATCCCTCATCCTACAAAGGCGATCCACATCGTTCGCATATTGCCTAAGCGATGTGGTGTTGTAACTTTCTGGTGTATCAACATTGTTCAATTGTATCCAAACATCACCCACAAGGTCTCCTCCTCCTAGTGTTCCCTCCAATGGTGGTGATGCTTCCACCGCATCGACCGCAATATGAGCTTCCACATATACATCTACAATCACCATTGTTTCTTACGCAGCTTTCTTATACAATTGTTGCTTTATTTCCTCCACACACTACACATTTCACACAAGTTCTTGCAAATTTGGTTGTTGTCCACTCGTGACAGCCGCACTTGAAGTCACCCCGGTACTTGCAGTGCTTCCTCACAGCCTTACTTCTTGGTTGTGATGGAGTTCTCCGCACTGCTTGCTGCAATGTTCCACGCTTTTCACTCTACTGGCCCACCACTATCTTTTGTACATTTCACCTTCTTTCTTCTTTCCTATGGCCTGATGTGGGGGTTTTTGTCTCATTGGTTGTTATTGTTGTTGTTGCTACTATTGCATTCCCATATGTCGCCACTGCTGCTCCAACTTTCTTTGCTTCTTATCCTTTCTACTTAACTCCTTTGAATTTGGTAGCTACTCTTCAGCCCCATCAGAATCCTCACTCCCTTCAGCTACAACATCCATCTCATCACCTGACGCTTCCTATGCCTTTCTCTTCTTCGATGCACTTTTCTTTTTCTTCCCCAGAGTAATGGCTTTCATCAATGGGACATGTACCCATCTGAAAAATCGTTGATCTGTGCTCTGGATTAGTATGAGGAGGATTCGGTCCTAGAAACTAAATCTTCTATGACACTACATCCAAAATCAGAGCAACAACATGGAAAGCCATTGAAAAATTCTTGGTATATTGTATCAGAAAATTCTAAATGCGGTCTGACAAAAATGTAGCCCAATCATACAAATTTCTGGTCATTATTCCTTCCATATAGGGTGAGCCAAGTGGGCATCTCCAAGGCTCTTTGCTCGTCAGACAGTCTAGTTATGATCACATTCATTATGCATCGCAATTCAACAGACTTCAGATGCTACATTTTCAATCCGCAACTTCCTGCAAATTGAGATTGGCAATCTTATTAATATAGCATGGCGGTGAGTATTTTGACAGTTGGAGTTACTACTGGAATGATAGATTTTAGGAGCCAACTGAGACTACAATCATTGTTGTCCCAAACAAAATTGACATAGGCAATTGTACAGCAACTCGTACGGCAAGGTATCCACATGCACTTGTACTAGAAAACACTTGCATGACAATACTTAAACGACATAGTCACAATCCACTCGAACGACAATCTCTAAACAATTATCACTTCTGTCAGCAATGACTTGTAAAACAACAACTTTGTCAACTCTCCTCGTATGACACTTTATGATAACCCTCATACGGCACTCCAACAACAATACTTGTATAGTGACTTATTCTAGACTGCAACTTCCATCTGCAACCCTACACACAAAACTTGGCACACAACCTAACAATCTATTGCAATTATAGTCTCACATAGACATACACAAATTGAAATGGAATGTCATTGCATTATAACTGCCTATATGGCACTTGCATTACAGATATGTCTGCACTTGCATTACAGATATCACACAGATGCTCTCACGTCATAATGCACTCCTGGAGTCCTCGTACTCTCCAATGTACAATGCTTCTTTCTCATGCCATCATATTGTACAAATGAATGGGGGAGTTCCTTTTATGCTTGTGGGTCGGCAGTTAGAAGCAACTGCCGCCCAGACACCTCACCACTTAACTACCCTCATTCCTATTATGCGAACATTACATTAGTCGTACATGCCTGACGACATTACAATTTCAGTTAATCAATCTATGACGTCATCATGCCTGACGGCATTACAATTTCAGTTAATCAATCTATGATGTCATCATGCCTGATGGTATTACAATTTCAGTTAATCAATCTATGATGTCATCATGCCTGACAACATAGTAGAGAAAATTGGAATCGGCTCAAAATCAGACTGGAGAAAGAATTGAGAAAAATCGGAAATCGGCAAAAAATCAGCCAAAAAAAAGGGAAAAAAATCAGAAAAAATAAAAAAATCCAAAAAAATGGGAAAATTGGGAAAATAGGGAAAAATCAGCAAAAAACCAACAAAACGGTGATTCGAGGTGAGTTGACTCGGCATTTTGAAAAAATTGCGAATTGGTCATTTAAATCGCGATTTTCATAACTATGCCTAACAACATTTAACAAAATGACATTTCACTTTTATTTCATTTGCATTACAATTTGAATTCACATTTGCACTTATTTTTGTATGTACAATTTTTACTTCAATTACTTCGATAGTTGTCCAGAACTAGCTTCTACAATCAACAAAATTTCTTAACCAGTAAGGCTCCACTTGTTCCTTCTTCACCAGTCTTGTGGAATTTAACAATCTGAAAATTCTTCAAAAATTGATTGGAGAAAATGACACTCAAATTTCTTTGTTACCAATCAATAATCTACTTTGATTACACTCTGCATCATAGGTCTGCAATAATTCTAACAAGTATGTCTTAAAGAAATCTTCGTCAAAGCTTTGCACCTGTAGAATAAACTACACTCTGAAATGCGATCTTCAGTGGGTAATCCATCGGATGCTCCAACCACCATGTTCTGCAAGTGTCTCCCGCTAGTGTTGTCCAGGCTATTTCTTCTAAGGGGATGTGCAACCTCTCCTTATTCTTCACCTTCGATGAAGTTGCTTTCTCCTTGCCATGACGTTCATTAGAACTGTCGGTTTGTGTCCTTGATTGCGATTCCATTCCGTTTTGTCTTACTTTCCCTTACCTTACGTCCCTATCGCATTCTCTCTTTCATGTATGGAGTCAGCTAGGCTTCTCCCAAATCCAACGCCTCTCCCACAAGTGTGAGGTCTTGCCTGTAACACAACCTCAAGTGGAAACTTCCTCTGCAATTCCACCCATTCAATCAGCTCCAAAATTCGTTGCCTTCTTTGCATTACTTCTGCAATCAATCTTTTTGGCTCCAAATTTTGCCAACTTCCGACAACGACAATCTGCAATTGTCTTCCCGATTACATCTCTTCGATGCATAGCTCCACTTGGCATGTGACTTCACTCCTCCCATGCCTATACTCAACTTTCGTTGTACCACCTTGACTAATTGCACAAAATAATTGTCGACGCCCTGCTTCCAGTCAACTCTACCTTGGACGGACTCTTACTAGATGGCTCAACCTCAAACAACCCAATCCCGTACAGCCCAATCTTGGACGGTCCAATCTTGGATGGTCCAATCTCAAACAACCTTGCTGCAAATTGCTTGGTTTCTGATGCTTTGTCCTTAACAATTGATTTTTGGACGACCATCTTCCTGTGTCTCTATGTCTTCCATAAGGCAAGGCCTACAAAACCTCAAACGGTCTGTACGCTACAATTCAGCTTTTTCTTTGCTCCTACATTGATAGTCCATACGGCCCATACGACTTGGAAAATTTTTATTCTCCGCAATTGAACCTTTCTTCCTTTGCTCCGATTAGTTGCAGTCGTCTTCCCTGTGTTTCCTTCTAGCAATTTTGAACTACAACCCTTCTACCTACAAATTGAATTTATTTTTTGTTAACACCGGGGAGGGATTTCCCTCAAAAACCCTTTCTAACACATCTCCTTGGCAGCTTTTTCTTGCAATGCAACATCCTGCTTCAGGGTTTTCTTCTTGTGCGCTCTTGCTCTGGTCTACTACTTCTTTCACACAATCTCTACTTCCAAAACTCTTCTTGTCCCAACAGTCTGCACTTCCTCTGTCTGTACAGTCTGCACCAGCTACATTTCCTCCATCCATATGGTTTGCGCAATCTGTAACAACTCCTTCGCTCTCTAGCTGATTCAACTCCAACTGGTCCAACTCCTTTGGCTCCTTCCGGAGCTCAGCATTTGAGTGTCTTATGGTCATCTCCCATTGTGTATTTATAAGATGGAGGTGGCAGGGGGACAACTTTCTTACATACGGCAACTATTTCTCAACTACCACTTCGCCAACTTTAACTGCATGTTGAATGTGTTTTTTTCGTCTTATCCTCATCACCTCATGCATGTTTATTTCCTGCTTTGTTTTTATCTCCTTGCGCATGTTTATTTCGCACTTTGTCCATTGTATGGCCATAATTTAATTGCTTTTTGTCCTTATCCATACAATCTCAGCATCCAAATGGCTCGTCTGACTATCCTGTCTAGATGGCCTTGACTGCTGTCCCCAACGGCCCTACCTCAAACGACCTTGTTTGACCGTCTGTCGTTGTGATATCATGCTTATTTTATACGGTTTGATTGACTTGACTTTTGACCAGCTCTTCCAGACTGCCTTCTTCATTGTCGGTTTCTTCACGATGATCTTGCAGGTTTAGGTTCAACTCCATGATTTTGTCTATTAGTTGGCATTCCCATAGCTCTTTCTTTTGACGGCCTAACATTCCTTTCCTTCCATTTATGTCAGACAGCCTTACTGCTGGTTGAACCTATTCTCGATATGATCCAGTTGCATTCAATCCCTCATTTCTTCCTCCTGGACTGCATTTAGCATCCTCCTTTCCAACAATGTCTTTGTCATTTGATTCAATAGCATTACGTTATATTGGAGCAGATTTAATAAATATTGAAAACTCTCAAATAGAGAATGATAAGTAAAATAATCAAATAACCAACAAGTGGTTTCAGGTTGGCAATCATTCTCCATATTTTCCAAACAGATGAACATTGCCAGAACTTCAACCAACAAATAACCAATATGGACAACTTTGTTTCCATTCAAAACCAAATGTTTGAATGCATTGTACAGACACCATATGGTCCCCAGGTATAATATCCTCAAGTTTCCAGTCTTTCATGTTCAAAATTTTGTTCTCACTATAAACACCCAGGACATACTTACTTCTAAAGGGGTTCTGTGTTGCTTCTTTTCTTATTGGAATGTAAGTAATATAAATTCTTTTCAACATTTCTTCATTTATAAGAAGTTCTCGATGTGAAAACATACTAATGCGCTTCTCTTGAAAGACGAAACCCACGGGATCCCAAAGAAATCTTTCTAGGAAAAAGATTGAAAATTTAGAGGATTGATATTGCATATGATAATCCTCTGTATCAAAGAATTCTCCTAATATTATCCGCTGCCGTTCTTGTTCTTGTACCCTCGCTTTGATTTAAGCATTCCATTTATTTTGAATTTAAACAATCCGAGGGTTGTCTGAGGTCTCCTATCTCCCAAATGGCCAGGGGTTGGTCCAGACAACCCACCCTGTTGGCTATACAGCCTAGGGACAGTATGAGGGAAAAAGCTTCCCCTCAAACGACCAAGAATGAAGCCAAACGGCCAAGAATGATGCATAAATGAAGTGTCAACAATTCGGTGGGAAAGAACCAACAGCACGATTATCAACTAATAACTTGGAAAAGCAGCAATAAATACCAAGAATAATGCATAAATGAACATCACGCAAAGTTCCCTATGTATCCTCTCGGAAGAGTTCCATAATTCAACTATTCTCCCACACGCCTAAATCCAGATTTCAGAATTACAGCGACTAGGAAAATATGTGAACGTAACAGAAACCACTAACCACAGGCGGCATAAAAGGAGTTTAACCCAATATTATCTCCCCTATGTATCCTTCAAGAAAATTCCAGGGTTCTGTCCCCAATTACACACCTAAATTCAGGATTCAGAATTACGGTATACAAACAAAGACAGAATAGCAGAAATAATCACAGAAGGCAGCATACAAGAGAGAAATAAGCCCAAAGTCTTTAATATCAATTGCAGGAACCAAGTTACAGCAATTTTCTAGCAAGAGTTCCCCCCCTTTTCCATTACAATTCATGGGTTTTTATAGAGGACCCGACCCTCTGAACCATCAATGCACAAAATCTGAGAGTACGCCCTCGAAAACCTGAGAAATCTACCTTCGCTCCTCCCGTGATCGAGCTCTCACATCTGTTTCTATATTTGGCAGTTACGGCCACATTAGCCGGGGAAATCTACATTAATGAGCCGCCTGACTCGTCCTGAATCTCCGGGTGCGGTGCTCGAGTGGCTACTAGGTCCGTCGGGTTCTCCCCCTGCGACTGATATTTCCTCTTCCATTGCCAAAAATGAGTCCCGGGTCTTTCGGGCAAGTAAAAATGCATTTATGAAATACTCGATTGCCTTGAAAAGATAACCGGCCTTGGTGTGTGTGCCCTGGAGAGCTTCGCTAAATTCCAGTTCGGGGACCTACTTCGCGACGGATGTGAGCCGAAGCGGGGCTGACCTCTCTGCATGGGTGCTTCGCGCGAAGGGGCCTTCAAAAACAGCTTCGCAAAGACTGAGCGCCGAAGCAGATTTGCCTCTTCAAAACATGGTTCCCAATCTCTCATCGCTTTGCCGGGAAAACGGGTTGAAGGTTGCTTCGCAAATGGATGCTTCGCTGGTGGGCTGAAAGAGTGCTTTGCTGCGAAGCTTTTTCAAAATGGCCGTTCGGGGGTCTTTCGGCCGAAGTAGAATCTTGCCTTAGAATATTTCTCCGACTTCTTCAAGGCAACTAGGCTCCTAGTGAGGGAGCTTCGCACGAAAATTGGCCAAAGTGGGTACTTCGCAGCGTCCCAGGGTGAAGCAAAATCTTCCTGGAAAAACGGTTCGCCAAGAAAAGGGGCCGAAGCGGGTGCTTTGCTAAGATTTTGGTGAAGCAATTGCAATTTTTTCTATCGCTGCTTTGCCGCTTCGCAAAAACGGGGCCCAAAGCTAGTCTCCTAGAAGCTTTGCTGGCGAAGCTCTTTTCATGCCTTTGAAAATTTTGGGCATGCATTTCATTTTCCTGTTTTCTCTTGGCGAAGCTATGGGCGAAGCTTCTATACATATAGTTTATTTACAAAAGGGGCAAAAAATGATAGCCAAAATTGCTAGAGTGTTGTTTACAACCAAAAGAAAGAAAACAAACCAAGAAATTATCACAGAATTTTGAATTTTGAATTTTGCCACCCCTCCAAGCAATGTGACAAAATTGTCAACAGTCATCAGTTTGGAAAATATAGTGAATGATAGCCAAGCCGAAACCACTCATTGGTTATCTAATTATTTTACTTATCATTTTCTATTTGACAGTTATTAATATTTATTAAATCTGTTCCAATATAACAAAATGCCACTGAATCAAAGGACAAAGACATTGTTGGAAAGGAGAATATTTTAAGCAAATGAAATTCAATCAAGGAGTTGGTCCAAACAGCCCATCCTATTGGCTATACAACCTAGGGGCAATCTAAGGGGAAAAAAACTTCCCCTTAGACGGTCGGGAATGAAGCCAAACAGCCTCCTCCCTTGGCTAGGCAAATCCAGACGGCCCAAGGAACCAGACTGCCTGAATTGCCTAACTCGTAAGTACGCCTTGGGCCGTTTAGAAGTATTTGCAGGCTACTCCGACTTCCCAAGGAATCGTTAAAATTTGGCGAATCCTGATTTCTCCAACTCATCCACCTACCTACTCTAAGGCATTTCGGCTTTGAGTTGCTTGTTGTTGTTCATTACCTCAAGATTGATCATCTTGGTGTCTTCAATGTGTCATCCTTCTTGCTTAATTCCCAAGTTCCAAGCCTAAACTATCACTGTTCCAATCTTCTTTGTTACTGCTTGAACTTGTCAAGGATACACTTCTTGACTCTTGCTGCAAATTCGCATTTTTTCCTCCCCTTCTTGGCAGTAATACTTAATTTAAATCCCTCCATACTTCTTCAATTGCAGCAGGTCTTCTTGCGGGGTTAATAGTTTATTTCCAAAATCTCACCTTTCTCTGCACAACCGTTAGCAACTCCCAACACTTGTTTGTTGCGCAATTCCTGGAGTTTCTACCAGACTTGTCCCATTCCTAGATAAACTTCTCCTACCCATTGCTTGAACATCCTGTCGCATTCTTAACAATTCCTATGCACGTCTCCTTAGTTCTTCCATTCTTCTATTCAGTTGCTCACTCTACTCTGGCAACTATTACATTTCTTCTCTCATCCGTTGTTGTGCACGACCAATGGCTACAAGAAAACTCATGCCTTTGTACTCGTTGCCCTCACTACGAGGCTCTTGTTCTGGTGGTTCTCCTTGCCCAACATACACCACCACCATTTGCTATATCTTTTCTGCATTCAGTGGCCTCAACTGTTCTTCCACATCTGTTAATATAATATGTACCCAAATCCGTCTATGCTCCGTAGACTAAGGCTGTAATTCCTCTAGTTCGATCATGGTTTACATATTTTCTCCTTCTCTACTTGCGTTCTCCCTTTCATACAGCCAAGCTAGTTGCTTTGCAAGTTCATTGTCTGAGTCACAACTTTCTACTACACCATCTTCCTCCTTGGTCCGACTCGAAGACTGAGTTGGTGCCATTGTCAACCTTCCCGTACTTGTTTCTTCTCCAGTTGGTTCAAAATTCACCATGTACACTTGTGCTTTCATCTTATATGGTTTCAACTTTGAAGTTTGAACCACTAATTATTTTGGGGCACAATATCCCGTCTAGTTTTTTCAATCTTACTACGCCATTGCTTATCACTTGATCTACTTGGCAGGGTCCAAGCCATAAAGTTTTCAACTTTCATGGCTTGATTTCTCTATTGCCGTTATATTTCAAAACCAAGTCACCTAGCTTCAAATCCATCTTCCTCAAGTGCTTATAATTCCAAAACTTCCTACGATGTTGGGCAATCTTCATGGCCCACTAAGCCATCACTCACCTCTCGTCCAACCTAATGAGAGTCATTAGCCTCTCTTCTAGGCTCTCTTGATCAGCTAGACGGTTCTATACCGCCACTCTCAAAATTAGTACTAGAAATTCCACCAGCACAACTGCTTCCTCACCATACATCAGTTGGAATAGAGTGTGATTCATCGTTGGATAAAACATAGTCATGTACACCCACAAGACTATTGGCAGTTTTTCCTCTCAATTAGCATCTTCAATAGCATGTCTTATACATTATTGACACTAAGACCTTATTCGTTGCTTTTGCTTGCCCATTTGCTCTAGGGTAATACATACTAGACAACGAATGCAATATCTTAATTTTTGTGGTCAACCTCTAAATAATCTCATTGACAAAGTGTCCCCCACAATCACTTGCCAACTGAAGAGGTATGTAGAATCTTGTGATTACTTGTTCATACAAGAAATGAATAGTACTCTTTGTAGAATTGTTAGGCAACGCCCTTGCCTCAACCCACTTTGTCAAATATTCAATTGCTACCACAATGTATCTATACCATCGCCTACTGGTTTTCAGTGGTCCAACAAAATTGAGACCCCATCTCTCAAACAATTATTACAATTTATACGGGTACAATGGCATGAAGGCCCTCAACAAATTCCTAACTCTCAGGCACATCTCGAATGCAGTCACAAACTCCTTTGGATCACAATAGACGGTGGGCCACCACAACCCTGCCAGAAGCACCTTCCTTGTGGTCACGATTGGTCCCACATGCCCTCTTGCCATCCCTTCATGAGCTTCCTTCAGCGCTGCATTCACTTCCTTGTCCATCACACATCTCCACAACACTCCATCAAGTTCGATCTTATATAGCAATCCTACTATCAATTGAAAAGATGTTGATTTTAAAAGTATCTTCTTCTCAGTTGTCGTCAACTCCTTTGGAAGCTCCCCCATCTACAAGTATTCTCCCATGTACTTGTACCATGACAATAACACAGTGTTTGAAAACAAATCAGTGTCTGGAAATTCATCCGACACTCCTACAAGCTCTCCTGAGTGGATCCTTGACAACTTATCCACTTTCACGTGTTTCTTCCCTAGTCTGACTAAACCACTCAAAATATAAATTCCTGCAATGTGATGAACCACCTTGATAAGGGTTTAGCATAGGATTAAGCATAGCATAGGATCTAAGGATTAAGCATAGCATAGGATCTAAGGATTTAGTGGCAGAGACACTGGCCTGACGACCACAACAGAGCGATGTCGTGGTCGCTCTCAGTTTCATTTGGCTGCATTGATCCCTATGCCACAAATGGGAGGATCTAGATGCTCGTTGCCTGTATTGGTTTACAAGGCTGCGCATTTGTCAGTTCCATTACGTTGTTGTCTGGCTACCCTAGTCAAATCATGGCATCCCACAAGGAGCCCTGCTGCCATCAAATTTGGAACCACTCCAGACATTTTTGGCAGAGGCTCCTTGTGTTTGTTGGCTGATGACCTCTTTGGCACCCTTGTGCACTCCTGGCTCTCCACAGATGCACATCTGGTATAGATCCCGGACTGCCTAGGCTTGTGAGTCCAAAAGAGGAGACAATCAAAAGTGCACACTTGGATTTGTTAAGTCTATGAAGCCAAGTGCTGCAGTTTCCCAATTTTCATGTTCTTAGCCTCAAAGGACATGTTGCCTTGATTTGAGGTCAATCTTAATACCAAATCTAATCGATGGGATCAACTCGTTTCAACCACGCCCAACCCAAGAAGAGATTCTTGGCGTCGATCCGCAAAATTTGGAACTCTATGGATGGCATTCAATGCGGGTGATTTGCATTCAGGCGATCCGTCCATGGATTCTTAGGCGCAAATGGATCCCTTTGATGGCATTAATTCTTTGTCATGCTCCGTCGACAGTGAGGAAGTCCTAAGGGGCTGAGTCCTGCCCCACATTCCTGATTTGGAGAATGGCTACGAATGACGAAAGGAAGACGATCGAGATTTACTTTGACAGAACGGAGGTCTCAAGGTCGAGCTACAACGAGTACAAAGATAGCGACAGAATGGTTTCCTTTCGGGCTTGGTCTCCAAAAACATGGTGATCCAAGGCGTCGTGTTGTTTTCTTTGGACCCCGTGTCAATTTACATGCATCGAATCCGCCCTGTGTACCCAACATTTTGCCACATGTCTTTGTCAAAACTCCCTTGTGGTTACTTGCTTCATTAGCGATCACCGTCTATGGTAGGCTTATGGTCGATTTTTTGCACCTGCTCTGTATGTGGTGGATGGATTGAGGGGCCACGACGCCTCCTTCATTGCATTGCTTCCAGAATTCCCTAACATGGGTGAATATGGCAAGGTTTATTTGCAGACTTGGCGATGGGTGCTTCATGGCGCCTTGCTATTTGCCAAAACAACCACAAACTGCATGCACGCAGAGAGCCAAAGTTGTTTTACAAGGATGATTATCCCACATTGGAGGGGCAATCACAAAATCCGCGTTTTAATAACATATTGGGCAGTATAACAACCAATGTAAGTTGGCCGGCAGTCTTATCTGTGCAGTTCTATGTGCAGCGTGTCATGTTGCCACTTGGCGGTTCTAGGTGCATTCTGGTGGAGATCGGTTGACTGTTTGGACCGGTTATCCGAACCAGTATAACAATTGACGACCTTCCTAGAGGTTTAAATTTGTTTTTAGTCCAATTGATTTGATTAATTACATTAATTAATCAAGTTTAGTAAATTAATTAATTAATTAGTTTAATTATGATGCATCTTTTCTATAATTAATTAGTTGTATTTACAAAAACCTTTGCCTTAAGATGTATCAACTTCTATTTTGGACTTTTGCCAATTGTATGCTTTATGAATTTGTATCCATTTATCCTTGCAAATTTGGAGCAATGAGTTCGCTTTTCCATCCTCCTATTTGGGACTTCGAAACCTTTGTATGCATTCAGTCCTATTTTTGGACTTTATTTTGGCTACAAGCCATTTGTATGCTTTTACGCATATTTATCCACTTGTCATTGTGGATTTTGTAATACGATCTATGGGATCGTTTGAAGATTTTGAGGATTTGAGTTTGCTTCTCAGTCCTCACATTTAGGTTTTGACAACCTTCTTTGTACACTTCTTTGAAAGTGTTTGTGGCTTTGAAATATGGAGTGCAAGCTCAATAGTACCTGACACTCCATCCTCTTGTTTACATCCACTTATATGCCAATTGGGCATTCTTCTACTCCATTAGTCGGAGTTGAAGTCATTATTGTGACTTTTTGAAGGCATCACCTTTCTATTTGCTCCTCAATACAAGTGAACCTCGTACCTAGTAATCTCCTCTATCACACTTGGCAGTTGCTGCGACTGTTTATCCATGCAATCTGGTAAGATGAACAGGTTATCATAAGGACACTTGGAGGATTTGTGCCCTTGTTATTTTGTCCTTCATTGCAACAGGCAACATTTGGTGAAGACGATTGTAGACTTGCTACCATGACCTTTTAGCCTTGTTGCTTATGGGTACTCCCATTGCAGGAGTGGTAGTCCCTTCTCCATTCTGTTGGGGCAATTGTCTGTTCTTGAGCAGTCTCCAACAATTGTATGCTCTTTGTGACTAAGCAAAGCTTTGAGACAATTGTATGCTGCTTATTTTCAAGCAGAACATTCCCAAGGGGTCTCTCTCTTTTTCTTCACATTCGAGGATTGTATTTTTGGGCACTTACATTGGATCTCTCCCACTTTCTTGTACAAGCATTGGAGTCCAATGCTTCTTAAGTGGGGAGGAATGATAAGGGTTTAGCATAGGATTAAGTTTTATATGCTTTTATTATTCCTATGTAAACATGTGAGCATATAATTAACTCACGTTTAGATTTGCACTTATGCCAAGGATAGCTTCCGTTAAGTTATTCTTGGTTTATATGATTTGATCTTCTTGAATTAGCACTTAGTTGCAATTCAGTGGATCTTCATATTTTGTATTTTTTGCATCTCGGTGCCTATATTATGCTGCAACATAAATAAAATTATAATAGAGGTTTTGATCCTCAACACACTTGCTAACTCGTCTGTAAATAGTTAGCTTGTTGATTAAATACAGCAATGCCTGATGGTCTACATAGAAGGCAGAAGGATTGGCAAGCAAGTAATGTATAAACTTCTGTACCGCATACACCATACCCAAGGCTTCCCGCTCCATAGTGCTGTAATTTTCTCTGCACAAGAAAACAACCGACTAGAAAAGTATATGGACCGATCCAACACATACTACCCCTGTAGAAACAAAATGCAACACACAACAATATAATTCCATTATAAATATATAAACAATGTAAAACTTACGTATACATATGGATACATTGCACACCTGGCATGTATCATTTACAAATTAATTATCTACAATACAACACAATCCGCTCAAATGTACAACACATAGGCTTGCCTTGACCATTATCAACCAAAATCATTCTTTGACGAACAACTCTCTCTCTACCCACGTAGATGCATACATATACGTATTAAGGGCCAATAGGCAGTTGGCAACTACCTAACTACCATTGAACTACCCATATACATAAGAAATTTTAATAAACACCATAATATTGCATTGTTCTTCATCAAAAACACTTAGCACCACATAAACATACGACACTACATGACAACACTCATACAACAAACTCTATTATATGTATCACCAACACATGGCACATGTATCCATGCATTCGTGCATTCATGCAAACATGACATTCACTCATGTGAAATCATCTGCCTACATAGAGGTTCTCAACCAATATTATAAAATCTTAAAAGTACTTTTGTTTTATTTAATATAAAGAAAATGAATACACCTGCACTATAAATAACTCAATAAGAATTTTGCATTCTTTGCCTTTGAGTTTTAATTTGAATTTTTTTTTAAATTAATCTGGATTTCCCATTTTTCTTTTCTTTATCACAGTGACCAACACCAAAGTAGGAAGGGTAAGACTTCCCCCTAGATGTGTAAACATGAAGTGCCTACAACGTCTTCTTTTACATGGATGTGTACTGTTTAATTATTCAATGCGCATACTTTGTAGGTGTGTCACAGCCATTGACTTCAGTCTTCTATTACAACAACTCCCTAGCCAACTTGGAAGAGTTGACATTTTAAGCAGAATTTTGTCATGCATCTCAGAGCCTAATGCGCTTTTATAAAGATATTAATTCTTCGTTTTTTGAGGCACAGGCACATATATTAACTTTTATAGCTTTTATGTGGATAGATTTTCCTTGCAGTTCTGTTGTTCAATTGATTTAATTAATAAACATTTTTTTCTTTGGTGCAGTAGAAGATCTTTGTCCAAAAAAATTACACCAAAGATGGCTATCAATCTACCTGACTGATCGCTATTCCAAAACCAGCTTCTCCAGGACAGCCTAGGGTTACCCACATTTATAAAGTCCAATTTGTCTTTCAACCATAGACAGCTTATGCCTCAATATGCATCTCCCGGAAATGATGTCCAAACCATATATCAGTGTAACCCATAATAACGTTACTATCACTGTCTAATGCAGGCTAAGGCTTTAAGAAGCAAATTATGCAGGTTTACATGCATTCCACAGATGTGTTTTCCAATCGCTTACATGCTCAGAATCCATTTCTCACTGCAAAAAAGCTTAATGATCCCTCACAGAATGCTTTGCCTATAAAAGTATATTTAATCTTAATTTGTGTACCATGGTTGGACAAAACATCTATAATTGGTCATTAGAAGTAGATATCTAATTGAGTTAATATTTGATGAGGCATTCAAAATCATAATTTCATAAATTATTTTATATTAACATATAAAACAATGTTTTATAAGCTTCGAACACATGATAATGCTTTCTAAAGATTATTTTCTCTGAAAATTTTGTAATTGTAAAAAAACCTATAAGAAAGCAAATATTTGCTTTCAAAACAAACTAAACAATATTTATTGCTGGGAAAAGAAAAACACAAATATCTGGAGATTAAAAACCAACTGATTGATCAATGGTGATAGCTCAACCGGTTGGATTCCTTAAGATTCAAGGAGGAGACCCAAGTTCAAATCTTGCCAAATGATACATGGATAATATCCAAGCTGTTGTAATACCACTATGTGGTGATGATGCAATCCAGGTGGAACCCGTTTCAATCCCAATCCCATATAACCATATGGAAAAAAAAACCAATGATTGATTAAACAGCAGAGATCTGTCCCTATGTGAATAGGATATATGGCATGCAAACATGAGTACATAAACATCAACACAAATCCTCAATACAAAATACAAACAAACTAACTAACAATCAGATATGGAGAGATGAAAGAGAGAATAAAACAGCTTAGATCCTTTAAATATCTTCTAATGCAAGCTGCTCAATTATTTTTTAAACTAAAAGAATATTAAGAATATTCAAAAGTTACCGAGATATTTCCACCGATATCAGATTTTACGAGTGTCATGGCAGAACCAAACTTCTCTGCAAAAGGCGAAATAGCCAAAGCATCAGAAAGTAGATCACATTGAATATTATAAATGTTGTTGAAATTTGAAATATTATAGACTCTCAAGCAAATAAAAGCCTTTCCAAAACCTCCCTCAATAAGAGTATTTGCCATCAATGACAAATAGAAAGCAAAATCTACATCAGGATTCAACAAGAGGGGATCCTTATTTTGTAGGCATTATGCTTAGATTATGTTTTATTCCGAGGGATAAATAGAGAATTGCAAATTATATTATAAGCCACGTAAAATCAGGAATACAAAAAATTACAAGATTCCAATGATTCTTCCTTAGAGACATTAGAGACCAGATACCAGCAGAAACCCTACCATACAACATATCCTAAAGATACCAAGTTACCAAATACTACAGGGTAGCCATATCATGTCAGTATTCATGTATCCCATATGTATCTGGTTTTGGATACTTCACAAATACTTATCTAATACAACAAAAATTGTGTTATATCCAAATACAAATCAGCCACAGCAGTACCATAGCTAAGTAGTAGCTGAGGCTGTATCCAACTACTAATCTTGCATTTTAAGGGAAAATATAATTAATATCACATCATATCCAAATAATAAGCTGTGATGTCTGCTTACAGTGGATGAAAAACTGGCTAGCTTTTGCATTTTGCTAAAACAATCCAATGGAGACTGAGGGAAGAGCACACAAGACAGCAGAAGAAGATAGGGAATTTGATCCTGAAAATCCCAACTTGGACATTTCCTTGGCTGCAATTGTTCCCTCTGATGATGAACCACATTGTCATGCACATTCTGCTGGAGCGCATCTTTTTGGTTTTATTGATGATAAGATAGATCCAAATGAAGCCGATGTGATAGCTCAACTGCTGAGCTCAGGTCCAATGCAGAGAAACAACAATCAATTAGAAGAACTACACTTGCTGAGTGGCCTTGCTAGTTTTCTTCCTCTCTTTCATTATACATACACAACTAAGCAAACAAGTCATCTACTATTAAATGTTCAATTAATATTCTTCTGCTTGTTGAAGCACCCATAAATTCCCATTTAATTTTAGAAGAACCTCCAACTTCCTAGGTTTTGAACAAAAAACAGAACAAAACAATACAATGGCCTTTGTTCAAAGGAGATTTACCTTAACTTGAGGGGGATAGTATGGCAAGTACAAAGAGCCCCATGAATGAGGAAAAGTGAAAAATTATCCACACACATCCAGGGTAGTCCAGGTTCAGCAAGCAGCAGGTGCCAGCACAAGTGCCAACAGTGGCCGATAGGCACCAACTTTAGTCAGTGAGTACCGATCACCAGACACCAAGGAGCACCAGACCCTGTTCTCAAACCATCCCGACATTTTTCTAAACTGCACAAAGATGATCCCTTTCATCTTCTTGCAACATGCTTATAACTTCCTCTTTGTACATGCCACATATTGAGTAGTGATTCAATACGCATCTCTAAGTTAGAGAATTGAAGTGTAGAGGTAGAGGTAGACATACCAACATAAGATACACATCTCATACAAAACCAAGCTCCTGTGTTAGTTAAGCATAAGCCTTGACACTGTTGCCAACTCTGCTCCACATCTTGTCTTTCTGAGATCCATTATACAACTTCACTACAAGTAAATAAAGCTTCTATGTTATTTGCATAGTTTAAGACTTTCCTATTTTTCCATATCAAAATCCCCTTGTTACCATTCCTTCAAGCAACAGATGCATTGTTGCCCTGTTCTATTGTGCAACTCTAACTCATATCTCTTTGGCTTCGCTAGTTAAACTAGGAAGCTGTACTCTGCACGAGTTTGTGGGCCTCGCAATGCAGATTAAATTGGTTACAGAGTGCGATTTCCACATGAATCCTTGCAATTTCCAGTTCCTATCTTGTCACATATTTTACCCAAGTAAGTGCCATTCAAGGCACTTCATTGTCAAATGTCTGCTCAAACCCCCTCGTGGCACCTAAAGAAAGGAACTCAACCTGGTTTCATGTCCAAGTATCCATATAAACACAGTTTGCACCACAAATACGGCTGATCCTACAAAGTCCCCCTACTCCAAAACTAAAGGACCACACTATTTAGTCAGCTCTGTGACCTAATGCTCCAACCACATCAAGCATCAGCACCAGTCCGTCCTTTCTGCACATATTTCTAAGTGCAAACCAATGTTGATATCCCAGTATTCTAAAGCAATATCAATGCTAAGGCATTGGATACCTAGCTTCAACAACTGGAATCCTACTATATAGACAACTGCTTCTTTGATGAAGATAGGATTGCTTGGCCACCCTCACAATGTCTAAATCTGTGTTATGCTAGTGGGAAAAAATTAGCGCACAGCATGAGAAAAACCAAGACCCCACTGATACCTAGCTGAAATTTGTAGATGCAGTGTGTGCTCCTTATTATCCCCTGAAGTACTACAAGGACAAGTTCATGAATTTTAGCAATTGTGCCAACACTGTGACCAATCTGTCCAGGACTAACTAACGAGTCCAATAAGCTTTCTGCTTACCTATGCATCAACAACAAGGTAAAGCATCATGTGCTTCAAAATATCAATGGCCTTCACTACTACATCCATTGAGAGATGGAATTTCTTATAGTCAATCCTCTGGTGCAAGCTTATCCTATGATTAAACTATTTAGTGTAACGTTCTCCTCAAATGATTTATGCAGCCATTCCAATGGAGAAGGCTAAAAGGGAAGTGGTTCAAGCCTTAAATGCACTTCAGACCATATTAAAACAAGTGGCAAGCAATGTCATCCCCTTACTCATTCTTCCTTGGGACATTGATTGGCAAGTGAGACGAGCAAACCCTCTCTCCTCCATCTCTAAGGGCATTAATGCGCTTTACACTAACCCGTGTAGCCAAACGAAATGACATGTCTGCATGAAGGAATGAATGAAAGCATGTTTGAGTGTATATGTGCATATGTGTGCACAAAGTGTTTGTAATATGTTGTCATGTATTGTTGTATGTGTACATGGCAAAGTGAATAATGTAAACTAATGGGGTATTTTCATTGTTTTATATAAATGGGTGGTTCGAAGGTATTTGGGCAGCCAACCACCTGTTGATCCCAGTATGTCTATAAGTATGCATCTATGTACGAGATGCAAAGGGAGTGAGTATGTATGTTGTTCTCGTCCGAAGTGTTTTTTTGGTAGATTGTTCGTCAAAGTATGATGTATTGTAGATAGTTGTTGTGTAGGATACATGTTGTGTGTCATGTATCCATTTATATTTGTAAGTATTCCCATTGTATATTTTGTTTATATAAGTGGTAATGGAATTATATTGCAATGTGTTGTATTCCATTTCTACATTCTAACATCGTTCCCAGTTCAAAGTTGAGTCGAGTTTGGTGACATAGAGTTGTGACAAGCAACACTCAATAAGGTACACAACAACAAAAATGGAATAATTATAATGTAGCAGACGAACAACATAGTTTCCCTCAAGAGGAGAGAAGATTGGAGGTTGCAATAGAAGAAGATGCGGACTTGTTTGTTGATACTAACGAGGGTTCGATGCACGAAGTAGATGTGCAAGTGGATGCACAAGCAAACACGCACGAAGAAGATGCACAAGGCTTCGTGTGCGAAATACGTGACAGCAAAGTAATTGACAGCAAAATACCTGACAACAAAGTACATGGGCAAAATCTATGATGACGAAATACCTGAAGGCGAAATCTATAACGACGAAAACAGTGACATGCAAAGTCCTGACGAGCTAAGAGAACAACTTGTCGATGAAAAAGTATGCATAGCAGACAGCAACGCAGTTGAAGTTTCATCGCTAGTCATGGAGAGTGTGTGAAACCGTAGGAAGGAGGGAAGTCCAAATAAAGAACAAAGTGAACAGTGGCAGACATTGGTTTTAATGACAGAAGAAGATGCACAAGTGTTCACATACGAGGAAAACACGCAAGAGTTCATGCATGAAGGTGACGTGTAAGTGTTCATGTATGAAGCAAACGTGCATGTTGATGATGAACTTGGGCTCAACGAAGTGGATGACGAGATTGACAAAAAAGAAAACCTAGTTTGGCACGAAAGACTTATAGTGGTTGGAGCAAGGTGTTCTATAGAAAGGATGAATGACAAATGTTTGGCGTTGGAGCAATTGCAAGTTGTTGCGTCCAATGGTGAGCGGGATGAACTACAACCTTGTAGCAAATGGATGATGGCGTGTTCGATAGTGCGTGAGACGGGAGTCTCTACTAGAGCAACTGTAGGTTGGTGTGCTCAATGGTGAGCACGGAGGGAGTCTGACATCAAAGCAACTATAGGTTGGCAGGTTTCATGGTGTGCGAGATGAGAGTCCAACATGAATGATTGCAGTGGGGTGCATGTGAAGAGGGTGAGACGCACAAACAACCACTGCCAATGTCGAATCAACTTGCCACATCAAAGACCAATTTTGGCATATTGCATAAGTGTCCCATGTTTCATGGTGGTGAAATAGAGGACCCATCCAGGCATTGGAAAATCTGCCTTATGATGTGGAAAGCGAATGGGCAGAAGACTGAAGTAGATTGGAACATGTTATTCCATGTTATTCCCTGCCACATTTTGTTGAATCATAATAGATTAGTACATTGGATTGCCAGAGGACAAGGACCAGACTCAGGAAGAGTTGTGCAAAGCATTTGTGAAGGAATTTTGATTGTTCCACAATGATAATGAGGTCATTGCTGAAATTTATAGAATGGAATAGGGTGAGAAAGAGTTTGTTCAATCTTACAACCGGAGGTTGAGTGGGTTGTTTACCCATCTGGAGTAAGATGCGTCAGATGCATTGAAGAAGAGGTGGTTCGTGGAGTGACTTCTTCCTACATACTAGAAGAAATTGTGGTCCCTTCGTCGTCATATCAAGGAACCTTTAAGCGAGCCCTGAACTTGAAAAGTGATGCAAATACGTCATCAAAATGTTGGGGTCAGGTTAATGAGGATGGTGTTAGTAAATTAAAAACAAGCAAGCTAAAACAATAATAAACAGTACACAATATTTTACGTGGAAACCCTGCAGTGTGCAGGTAAAACCATGGGGCAATGGCAGCTTTTCTCTTTTATTATTCTCAACAGGCTTTCATACATTCGCACTATCCAAATGCAAGGGGCATTCCTCTTTTTTATAGAAATACAAAGGAAGATTCCAAAAAACCGTGGCACATTCCAAATAAAAGTGCTTTATTAAAAACGCACTTTATTAACTGTAATTTTATAACAAACGCTCTTTACTGCGTTTTAGTAACCGCATGGGTCCTGCATCGTACGGATGTACGAACGTCCATTTCGCCTCAGGGGTTTCGCCCCCAAACCCCCGAGTAGGGGGGAACCTGGCCAATTCCCCCCTGTGACCCCCTCAGTGCACATGGCATTGGGTTACTATAAGCTACACCACCATGCTCCACTCTGCTGAAGAACATCGAAGATCTGGATATTGACTTCACCTCTTAAAAGATGGGAGTGACCCCAAAGATGGAAGTGAATCTAATGCTAAAAGCAATTGTGACAATGAGAGTGACTCTTGTAGCGAAAGTGATGATTCTAAATACAAGAGTAGTTTGGAGTATGATTTGATGATGGGTTCGATAAGTCAATGAAAAGAATGATTCTGAAGAGAAGACCAATGACATTGAGGATGAGTACAACTCGGAGAGCGCAAAATCCTTGGTACAGGTATATGCAGCACAAAGGGAGATTGTTCCAAAGAAGAATGTCATTAGTAGTGTGCTTCATGACAACCACTACAAAATTGAAAGATGTTGAATTGAGTATGATACAGAGGACAAACCCATTGTGCAATGTTGGCGATGCCATTTGTGGGGGCACTTCGCACGTGAATGTCAAAGTGTTGCAAGTCAAGACAAACAATGATGTGTAGAGAGTTCAAAGATTCAAAGAAGAGTCGCAACCCTAGCTGAGAAGCAGAGGAGGTGAACTTGATAAACCTAATTGCACTTGATTACAATCAAGGAGGAGACAAAGATAAACTAGCTAGTTACAATTACGCAGGAAGAGGAGGTTCCACAAGTGGTTGATACAAATGGTAAAGTGAGTGATTGAATGATGCAGATGACAAAGAGAGACGTTGTTCGGGATCTAACCATCTACTAGGGTCGTCTGGCCATCCGGACCCAAGCCACGACCACTAGGACTTAGGTTGTTCAAGTTGGGACCTACACTGTTTGGGTGGGCCGTCAGGCCCCCCACGTCGTCTAAGACGGCATGGCCAAGGGAGAAGTTCATCAAGGCTTTTCCCCGATCATTTGGGGAAGAGGACTCGGCCATAGACAACCCAAAATTCGTCTATCTAGGAGGACCATCAAGGCCACCCCCTAGTCGTCTAGAAGAGGGAAGAGGCCCCCAAACGACCCTTGGGTCATCAAGCTTAGGGGGGTCTAGGCCCCGCCCCAGCCGTCAAAGAAGGCCAACAAGTCCCCAAACGGCTATCAAGTCATCTTGACTTGAAAGGAGGCCATCAAGATGACTAGAGAGGCCATCCAGGCCAAGAATTGGATCATTTGGCCCAGGAGGTGGGTTGTCAAAGGCCAATTTAGGGCAGTTTGAGGCCAAGGGATGTCCGTCAGAGACCAAGACAAGGTCGTCTGAGGCCAAGGGATGTCCGTCAGAGACCAAGACAAGGTCATCTGAGGCCAAGGGATGTCTGTTAAACACCAAGACAGGGTTGTCTAAGGCCAAGGGATGTCCGTCATAGGCCAAGGGATGTCCGTCATAGGTCAAGAAGAGGTCATTTGAAGACAGGGAGAGGTCGACTAGAGCCAAGGAGAGGTCATCTGAAGTTGAGGAGAAGTTGTTTCAGAGGGTCGAGCGAAGGCCACCCAAATGCAGATGTGGAGTTTTTTGAGAGGGTATGCCCAAAGGGCACTACCCCTCAACCCCGTAAGGGTATTGCCCCTTGACCTCGACACAGGCAGCGATAGGCATTGCCTATCAGGTTGGTTACGCAGTCGATTGAAGGAAGTGGAATGGGCAATTAGAGAATAACAGAAAGCAGGAGTGCGACAAGAGATTCCGATATAGTGTTCAGTACTTCTATCCCTAGTTTTATGTTCATAAGTCGTCAAGCAAGCACACAAGTCTAGAGGAGGGGATAGATCTAGGCAAACAAATTGGCATGTCTACATGAATGAATGTTTGAATGTATATGTGCAAATGTATAAGCACAAAGTATTTGTAATAAGTTGTCATGTAATGTTGTGTGTGTACATGGCAAAGTGTTTGTAATAATGTAAAGTAATGGGGTATTTTCAATGATTTATGCAAACAGGTAGTTAGGAGGTTGTTGGGTAGTTGCCAACCACCTATTGATCCATTATGTCTATAAATATGCATCTATGTGGGAGATGCAAATGGAGTGGGTGTGCATGTTGTTCTTCTCCAAAGTGTATGTTGGTAGATTGTTCATCGAAGTATGATGTATTGCAAATAGTTGTTGTGCAAGAAACATCTTGCGTGTGTCATGTATACATTTATATTTGTAAGTAGTCCCATTGTACATTTTGTTTATATAAGTGGTAATGGAATTGTATTACAGTGTGTCGTATTCCATTTCTACAACCTGGATATGCTGAATAGCACTATGGAGATAAATAACTTATGAAGTGGTGAGGAAGATGGAAGAAGCCCGTGTAGGTAACACTTCTCCTAGGCAGCAATTTTATGATGAAAGGCTACACTTGTTTCACGGTCACAAGACGGAGAATATGGGCACCATACTCCAACAAGTCAATCAAAGTCATGTCATGATTGCTCATATGAGGACGATAAAAGAGAACTGTGGGCTAAATTGTTTCTTGGTTGGATAAGAAACCATGTTTGTGGCTGAAATAGAGACAGGTAATTCAGTTGCCCTCTTCTCACTTCAGCTATGGATAACTTTATGAAAGGACTTTATGTTATGAAGTAGAGTTAAATTTGCTTTAGTTACTTTTCTTTGTATAAATGTGTGGTAGTATTAGTAATAGTAAAATAGTGACAAGATGGTTGGACTTGTGTATCCTTCCACAGACCTCATGCAACAATCATTAAATTTTTATGTAAGCTTGTTTCTATCCATCATCAATCAAAAAAAAATGACATGTTGAAAACCTTAAAAGTGAAAAAATAAAAATGGAAAAGAAGAAAATAAAAAATAAATGATACTTTCTTTTATAGTTATGATGGTTTTTGTTTATCTCATCATATATCTCTGCATGGCATCCATCGGTTAGCTGCCAATATATGGCTATAAGGACCATATCATGCCTCTTCAAATACAAATATTATATCCAAAGAAAAAAATGAAGAAAACAAAATGAACTTAATTAACATGTGAGTGTTTGAAATGTTCTGGACATTGGCCTATCTTTGGTAAACATTTTTTGTTTCTCTATTAAATTTTGCTTATCCATCCTTGCTCGTGAATTAACACTGAAGTCTCATACTCAATAAATGGACAATATGCCCCATAGCAAACCCTCTCTTTGTTATCACATATATTGCATGTACTGACATAATGGGAAAAGTTCTACAGATACACTACCTATGTTGTATTCTCAGAATTAAAGGCATAAGATCCCAGACTTCCAAAGTGATTGGCATGGCAATTCCTTAAATATATACATTTCACACTCTTGCCTTTGGAACCTCTAATTGATATGTATCTTAATTCTATGTAATGTTGTATCATGATTTGCTTTGATGAGGACTTATACTATGGACTTAGACGCCTTGACAAGGTGCAACTCATGCAATGTCATACGGTCAAAACATAAGAAGATATAATATTTAAGTGTGTTTATATGAACACAAGTAAAAACTTCCATGTTTACCAAGAGGAAGTCTTGTACACCAATTAAGCATGCTGACTGGGCTGAGATCTAAAATATAGCATAAAGAGTCGTCAGGAACTCAGCAAGCCTGTTTTTTTCTTCTTTATTTTGAAGTTTTGTTTTAAACCCAGACTCAGGCTTGGTTCAGAGGAGAACTCGACAAGATTTAACAAATAAGAAAAAAATATAAGACAAACTACATTTAAAAGATAGAGACTCACCTAGGGTCAAATTGAATCATCCAAGGTCACTCAACTCGCAAGTTTTCACAGACTCTGGGAGAGTCTGAACACTATGATCTAAACATTTGCCATTACCTTTTACCTTTATCAAGTTTAGAGAGGAAAAAACGGAAGGAAAAAGATAAGCATACCAATGACAGGCAAGACAAGTCGGCAGACATCCAGAAATGGCTTGGTCAGTATCTCCCCTTCTGCAGACTTCACAGAAGACATTGCTTCCAAGCATGGGGTAAAAAGAGTTGCAGTTTGCATCGCCATCTCGCTCTACCTGCCAAAACAGAAAGAAACGAGCAAAAGCGTTTTCGATTAAGCAACACAAAGCATGAGCAAATGAGCACCAAATAGAAATGCTAACCCACCCCTAGCTCTTGAAAGGATTAAAGGTCAAATACTCCACTCCTCGAACGGTAATTTGCCACTGATTGCTCCAATTTATTCTAAAAAATAAATCCTAACATTTGCATCAAACTTTCCTTCCTTCCAATCTCTTAAAATTAAAAAGAACTTTGACAAGATTTATCAATTATGCAACTAAAAAGCATAAACACACACATACATACAGAAAACCTTTCTCTCCTACTTGGGATCTGATCTCTACTCTGCACCTTAAACCAATCCAAAAGTTATCGTCTGAATAATAAATTCTCTCTCCCAGCAACAAATTACCTAGCCTTAATCCCAATACTGATTACACTACCTTTGCGATCTAAGAATAAGATTGTTATCAAGCTCAACACAGTTGAGATCTAAGCACGAGGCGATTATTCTTATAATTAAAGCAAACCCAGGGCATTAGCCCAGTCACAATGCATTAAAAATGAGTAAGCACGTAGATTGATTGAAAAAATTCCATACCAAAGAAAAGAAAGGAGATACTTGTGGAATAAAGAAATGACCTTTATGCTTTGTTCCGCTCGCTTTAAAGTTGAAAACGATGGAATTTGAATTCAAAGTTTTGAAGAATACGAGATTCGAATGAATTACCTAAAGGACGCTGTAACAACGCTGATTCGATCAGCTCCTGCTCTCAAATGTATAATCTCCAAATTGCACGATTCCGCCTTCGTCAGCTGCTTCAATTAATTAAGCGACTCCTCTCCTTCACGGACCGAAATTCGAATAGAGTTTGCACTGCATTGCTCTCAATTCACCTGATCATGTTAATCATTACACTCATGCTAGTCACCACTTTTTTTACCGGTTCCCAGACGGCAATGGCTTGAATTGCGGAGACGATAACATATTACATGCGACGATGGGGCCTACATTGGTGACATTTCCACTATTACTATTAATAGTAATGTCACCTTTTTCAAGGTCAATAAAATCTGATTATTCCAAATGAACAATTTATGTGTAAACATTTTATTCATACTAATAGATTTATCTTTGAACATTGTTATTATTCGATCTATCTTTTCTAATTCTTTGAATACGGATTAACTTCAACTAAAATTAAAATCGTTGTTATTTTCAATCATTACTTGAATTTGTGAATACCCAAACAAAGGTTTATTAAAATTAAACATTTTATTTTTTTACACGGGAATTGTTAACAATTTCATTAATTATATATATATTTAGAAATACTTCTTATACATATGCATTGTGAGGATTGAGTCTAGATAGATAAAGTGGCATTCTTACCGGTAGACCACAACACACGGATTATTTTCATTATATTATTTCAAAGGGAACTATAACTCTACCACTTTTACTCAAGTAACATCATACATTTTCTATAATTTTTTTAAAAAAATAAAAGATAATTTTTTTTTAATTTACTTTAAAATATGTTTAAATATATTAATTCGCATCTCAAAAGTCTCAAAGTTTGACCCTTTTGTTTCACGGTACAAAGTTACCGAACAACGTATGTCACCTAGCAAGGTGCAAATTTTTTAAAGAAAGTAGTTGACAATTTCTCGTGAGATGAAGGGGATTGCTTAGTGAAGTGTTTTTTTTTAAGAGATTTTTTACATTAATCTAATAAATAAATAAAAGAAAAGATAAATAACATGATTACAAAGTTTTTGGGAAATAGTAAGTGGAACATTGGTTGTGATTTTTTTTTTTTTTTAACATAAGGAGTTGGTTACATTCATACTATTTTTAGTAATTCCTAAGTGGAGGGTTCCCCAACAAGCTTATACTACCTCATTGTTGTTGACCCGATGTGAGGGAACCATCGATTGCTTAGGATTCGTATTGTCATCGTTGATCTAAGAGGATTTGGATCAGACTACTACCTTTGCAACAGGCATGCCCTCAAGGTTTGAACCTAGGTCTCTTCTTGGTAAGTGTCTAGCTAGAAAGACAATTACCAATCCACCTAGTCCTTGGGGGTTAACATTGGTTATGATATGGTTAAGGGTGAGTGGAGCATTAGTTGTGATATGGTTAAGGGTGAGTGGAGCATTAGTTGTGATATGGTTAAGGGTTTGATTGTTAGAGTATAGTATTATTTTTATGGTAATATTTTCAATATAACCAATCATTATATGTTTAGTTGGTGATATCTACATCTACACAACTAACCTAACTACTTTTTTTTTCTAATTAAAAAGTATTTGAAAGGGTTTTTTTTTTTCTTTTAATCAACTTAGTCATATCAAGCTATATAGCCTATTTGGTGTTTTTCTCTTTTAATCAACTTCGTCACATCAAGCTATATGGCCTATTTGGTACAATCTATATTTGGTCCTAGTCATATTACATCGCCATATATGGTATTACAACGCTTGGATATTTATCCATGCATTGCTTACCAAGATTAGACCTAGGTCTCCTCCTTGAATTTCAGGAATCTAACCAGATGAACTAATGTCATTTCATACTTGTATTTTAACCATTAATTTATATAAAATAACAATTAAATAAAATATAGTTATAGGGTTAAGAATAATTAGTTGGATGTTTCACTTAGGTTTAGAATAATTGGTCAAAAGTGAGAAGTTTTGCATCTACACCAAAATGTGAGTCTTATAAGTAAACTTTACCATTTTATCATATGACATTGTTTCATTTGATTTAATATTTCAACTTTAACAAGGAGATCCAAGTTCAATTGATTAAATTCCTCAACTTTCAAGAAAGAGACTTTGAATGTAGTAAAAATAATGCAATATGCATAATAGCCAAGTCATTGTAATTCCCATTAAGTGGTAATGTAATTCATATAACCAATTTTTAAAAATAAAAATTAATAATAAAAATTAATAATAAAATTAAATGTACAACTACCATCCCACCAAAATTTTATTTTAATTATTAATTTATACAAAATATTAATTTAATTTAAAATAATAAGCCACTAGTAAATGCAAGGCAACAATGAGCCTTACCTTTTATTGTTTTAAAAAGTAAATAAGTTTTATGATTGTGAGGAAGAAGTATGACTAGAAAGCAATTAAGAGCAAGAAGCAAGCACCACCTTTTCCTGTTACAAATCTTTAGAAAAGTTCAAAAAACAAAGAATTTTTATTTTGAAAATCTACATGTATGGCAGGAAAGTCATTTTTGAAAGTCTTAAATGGAAGTAAGGATGCCTTAGCTAGAATATAGATGCTCAAGATGGAAACAAGAAGAATGTGGAATCTATCGCAAACCCTATTTAGGTAGTAGATGTTACCCCATAATTAATTATCAAGGATAAGATAATTGACCGTGACATAATAGATCTTAGAAGCATAAGGCGGTTAGTAGACAAACATGATCCGTACGGTGTGGATCCACACAACTCTAGTTCAAATAACACTAGTTCAATATTTAAGTTCCAAGAATATTGACCAAGTTTTTGAAAGATTGAAAATTGGATAAAATGGAAGTGGATATTGGAATTAGGTACTTCATAACTTTTCTTTCAAGATTATTTTTCTCATTGTCTTCTCTAGTTTAGAAATTAGAGATAAAACAATGGTTGGTGATCCATGGTTTAGGAGGAGATATATATATATATATATATATTTATGGAGGCTAGTGTGAGAAACCCCTATGACCATATCTTAGGATTGGGATCCCCATCCAGTGCATTATTTTTATTTTTAATAAGCTACGAGTGGCTTCTATTGGGACCACTCCCATTACAAAAACAAAACATTGTGTTGCTCTCATTATATTCCTATCAAATTAATTAAATAATATCTAACCTGCCTTTCTATTAAAAATATTCTTCATATACCCCCAAGGGCTAGGTGGACTCGTAATTGTCTATCTGGCCAGGCACTTACCAAGAAGAGATCTAAGTTCAAACCTTGGGGGTATGTTTGTTTGTTTGCAAAGGTAGTAGTTTGATATGAATCCTCTAAGTGCATTCCAGACTGATAATGATAGTATGAATCCTAAGTGACCGATGGTCCCCCTCATGACGGGTCAACAATAACAAGGTGTTATAGGCTTGTTGGGAGCAACCCTTGTGGTTTGAACCCTGCACTTGGCAATTACTAAAAATAGTGTGGATGTAACCAACTCTCCTGTGTATCCAAAAAAATAGTCTTCATATGCCTTTCTTATCAAAGAGATTTACCATCTTCCTCACTGCTAAGTTTTTGCAATCAACTCCTTTTTATCATTTCATACAGATGCCTTCCGAAATTGAAATTTTGTCAAGATAAAATTCAACACCATGAATGGCTAAAATATTTGTTGCCCATTTTTCATATCTATAAATATAAATATATTGTCTATAACAACCTAAGAGTTTCTTAATATTTTTTTAAGGTTCTTATTCATGCCCCTAATATTCCAAGTTATTATTTTCATTGTTATTTTTTATTTTTATTTGTAGGTTTAGCCCTAGTTCTTGTTAACACTTGTATCGCAGTTCTTGTTAATACTTGTGATATTTGCTTTTGTTTTCCCATATCAATATCCCTTTGGGTTTCTTTTTCTCTTTGTTTTTGCTTCTTGGGTCTTCCTCTCTTTTTTTAATTTCCACCAATACTTTCATCTTCATCCATACCTTCAATCTTCTCACACTGCTCAAAATAAGACTTGTCATATATAGGTTTATCTTGTTGTACATGATTTGTAGAGCAAGTAATAACCTCAAAAGCACATTCTTCTTTATATTGCCCTAAAAACCCTAAAGTGCAAGGATGCTCTTCCAAAGCAATTACCTTCTTGTTCTACCCTAAAAAACCTAAATTGTTATAGACTTCCTCCATCCTCATTTCTTTATTATGCTGCTCTTGAACCCCTAAAGTGAAAGGGATGACCTCTATACCACTTTCACTTTTTATTACTAAGAGAGGATTCTATACTACTTGAGGAAAATGAAGATGATTTACCTGGAAATATCTTGATCTCTTATGGTGTCTTTGTGTTTTGATTTTCCTCCGCAACCTTTAATTCCTTATGAACTTGAACTTACATATTGTACTTTCTCGTCCCTTATATCTTTCTTTGTTTCTTCTAATTGGTGATCCAAGTGAGTTATGGTGGCCTTCTCCATAAAATGTTGTAGATAGGATTTCTTTACCCCTTCTTTAGGATTAGAATATCCTTGATCTAATCTACCTTATGTTAATGTATAATTTTCTCTCTTCGCCTTGAAGTTTTTCTTATGACCAATTTTTTTCTCTTTCTTCATAGTTTTCACTTTAAGTGGTCAGTCTTATAACAAGTGCGACAACAAAATGCGATATTTTCATAACCCACTTGTTGATCTCATTCTCTTTATTTAGATTTAATCTTAATGGATTATGGAAAAGATTTTGAAATATCCATAACAACATATATTCTAGTATATATAGCATGCTTTCGCTCCTTAATAGTTAGTCCTTCCTTGATGAATTATTCTAGGGTATTTCCAATATTCTTTAAAACATCCTTATTGATAAGCTAATATGGAAGTCCCAAAAACCTAATCTGAATCATAAGCTTCTTAATAGTATCCATCTCAATAGAAAAAATTATATTCCATAGTCTAAATAAAGGGTATCTCTCCCTCTAAACCATGGGCCACCACTCAATATTGTATCCCTAATTTTTAAATTAGAAAAGATGACAACGAAAAACCTTTAGGAATAAAATTCACAGAGTAATTTGAATTCAATCCTCACTTTCACTTGATCCAATATTGAATCTCCAAAAACCTTGGCCAGGATCTATAGAACTTACATATTAACCCCTTGCTTTTCAAAACCATTATATCATGCTCAATCATCTCATCCTTGATGGTCACTTCTGGTGCAATATTTTCTACTTGGATCGAAATTATTATATATTTGCTCTTCCACTTATCTTTAACTTGGGCATACATACTTCCATCTAGGGCATCCTCACTTCCCATTAGGGGTTTCAAATATGAATTTTATTCCAAAAAACTATTGGGGTTGGGGTTTGCTCTTAGCTTGCACTCCCCCCTAGATTGGACTCCCTCTTAGCTTACATTGGCTCCCAACTCACACTTTCTCCTAGCTTGCACTTCCTCCTAGCTTGCACTCCCTCCTAGCTTGCACTCCCTCCTAGATCACACTCATGTCTCTTCTTTCTCTTGACATTCCTTTGCTTCAATAATTTTTTGGAAATAATATTTGTCGCATTCGTGGTAAGGGTTTGAATCATTAATACACTTTGAATGATATGCTGCTCTTTTGCTATATCTAAAGATCTTAATATTGGCTCGCATTCCCTTTCGACTTGCACTCACTCTTGGCTCTCACTTCCTCCTAGCTCATACTCCCTCCCATATTGCACTCCCTCCTAGCTCACACTCATTCTTGTCTCTTCTTTCTCCTAGTGTTCCTTTGCTTCCACAATGTTTTAGAAATAATATTTATTGCATTCATGGTAAGGATTTGAAGCATTAATACACTTTGAACAAACCTGCTACTCTTATACCATATCTAAAGATCTCAAGATTGGCTTGCACTCCCTCTCAAATCACACTTTTTTTTTTTGGATGAAAAGGCCATTATATTAATAAAATAATGTCTAATCATACAAAAAAGGGTGGGTGGGATTAGCACACCCCGTAAACCAATACACTAACCACTGTGGTTAGGAGTATACAAGAGTGTCAGAAATAGTCCACAAACTGCCAGATAACAACTGCCAAAACAATGTCAAATATGCATTCAGAAAGAAAGAAGCCGAGAAATCACTGCCACCTGGAAGGGGAAGGAAGAGGCACATGACTCATAACGCAGGGTGCATTCCCCCAATGATCCATGAGGGTACGTAAGTACTGCAGCTCCACCTGTACTTTTTCAACCTGTACTTGAATCTGTAACCAACAATCAAAGAATATATCATATTTATCAACAACAGAGAAGACACGCCCGACATCTTGCTGAGAAAAAATAGCTCTATTCCGGGACTTCCATAGATAAAACAGGGTACCAATTCTAAAAATATTCCAAACAACACCCAAGTTGAAGGAAAAAGCAATAGGGTCACCCAAAATAGCATGCACCCAAGTAAAATCCTCCTGCATAAAAGGTCTGAAAATTTCAAGAAGCCACTCCCAGGCCGACTGAGCCCGATCACAAAACCAAAAAACATGCAGTAAATCTTTTGCCTGTCCACAAACCGGGCAAATGGGATTATGAACACCTAGATGCTTGAGCCTATTGCCAACAGGTAACCCTTGGTGTAAGAGGCTCCAAGCAAAAAAACTTTGTTTAGGTTCAATATAAGTAGCCCAAGCAATCTGAAACCTCTTATTCCATCGGGAGGGAAGAGAGACTAAGTCCCATCTCAGAGTGAGCTTATCAACCATTGGAACTTGTGGGGTGAGCCATTTGTAACCAAGATGAGCTTTATATTGCAAAACAAGAAGCTCCCCAGGCCAACACCAATCTGACCACCAGGGTTTTTGAAAATGCTTATGTAGTTTGCTCCAAATAGAAAATGGAATACTATCAATAACCACCTCATAAGTGTCTCTATCACCAGGATTTAAATTGTGAATTTGATGAAAACTTTCCTAGGGTATCCAACACCTGGTATGTCGGGAGAAGAAATAAAAATGGAAGCAATACCACGCTTATAGAACCTCTGCGCTCTGACCCACTGCACCAGAGCTAGGGGAGAACCCTGCCAAGTGATAACAGGAGACCACCAAATATTCATGGAAGGCAAAGAGGCACCTGCTTTGCGAAAACTCCCTTTCCAACTAAGCCAGGGTTTGAAGGCCTCCCAGGCTTTCCAAATACTCTGAATGACAAAAGAACCTTTAACTTTAATAGGGACAGGGGCAGTAAGAATGGATTGCAATCCCACCCCTTTCCAAATTTTCTTCCCCTAAAGCAAACCAGAAGAAATGCAATGCCTGACCAACACTTTCCAAGATTCATCCCCAATTAAAGATCGGGTGATCCATTTAGCACAAAGGGCAAAACCTTGTCGGTGACAATCAAACAAACCCATGCCTCCACAGTCCTTGGGCAAACAACAAATTTCCCAGGCTACCCGATGAAAACCTTGCTTGACAGAGTCTTTGGCCCACAAGAAGTCTCTCAGAAGCTTATCCAAATTTTTATAACAAGATTTGGATGGAACCCAACAAGACGAATAATAGACATGGGTAGTGGCTAAAACCTTAGAACAAATCTAAAATTTTCCTGCCAGAGAAAGTTTCTTACTAGTCCAATAAGAAAGCTTCTTTTCCACTTTATCAATAACATACTGCCACAATTGAGCAGAGGAACCATGAAACGCAAAAGGAATTCCAAGAAATTTAAACACCTCACCTGGCTGAATCCAAGTCCATTGGAAATGATGCAACCAACATGGCAGCTGAGATTGAGATTGCCAAAAATAGGAGGTTTTTTTCCATTGTATAGAAGAACCAGAGGCTAAACAGAACACCTCTAAGCAACTAATAGTCGAGGAAAGGGATTGCTCATCTTCTCGAAGCGTTAAGAAAGAATCATCTGCAAAATGACCATTGACCAACTGACGGTCAGAATTGGGGAGAGCAATACCCCTGATTAATCCTTGATCCATATTATGGGCCAACAAATAGCCAAAAGCCTCTACAACAAGAATGAAAAGAGATGGAGCAAGAGGGCACCCCTGTCTTACAGAGCGACCAAGAGAAATTGACTGAGATTGACTATTATTCAAGGTAAGAACAACTGAAGCATCTTGAAATAACATAAGAATGGTGCTCACAAACACTGGCCCAAAACCCAGAGCCTGAAGCATGGCAGTTATGAAGTACCACTCCATCTTATCATAGGCTTTCTCAAAGTCAATCTTAATGAATAAAGCATCTTGTTCAGAATTTCTTGCCCACTCCATACCTTCCCAAACAACAAGAACATTATCAAGAATGTATCTTCCCTTAACAAAGCCAGTTTGTTCAGGTCTGACAATCAAAGGCAGGAGAGATTTAAGCTTAAGCGCAAGGGCTTTAGCAATAATCTTGTAGCTCACATTAAGCAGGGTGATCGACCTCCAATTGGTGATGAGCTCAGGATCTCCAGACTTAGGAATAAATTTAACATTGCCTTTGTTAATAATGGAACCCAATGAACCACATTGCAGGGCTTCGAGATAAACTTTGTGGAGATCAGAACCAAGCATATCCCAAAATTCTTTATAGAATTCACATGGGAAGCCATCAAGCCCAGGTGCCTTATCATTGGCCATGAGTGACAAGGCATTTTTTAGATCTTCCAGAGAAAGAGGAGTGTCACAGAATAGCATTTTCTCAGGAGAAAGCTTGTTGGGGACAACAACGGTACAATCAACAAGAGCTTGCCTTCTAGCATCATCAAGGGGTTGAGAAGCAAAAACACCTTGATAATGTGAAACAAAGGCTTTGACAATGTCCGAAAGATCTGTAAATCTCTGCCCATCAACTTGAATGGCTTGAAACTGAGAATACTGAGCAGGAGGTCTGAGGCATTGAAAAAAATATTTGGTCACTCTGTCCCCCACTTTGAGCCAATGCATTCGAGCACGTAATTGAGCCCCCTTGGCTTCATACAAATCAAATTTTTTAGCTCATGCTGAATGGAAGAAACTTGGGATTGAGCAACAGAGCTGAAAGGAGAGGCTTCAAGCCTGAGACAGGCTTTGGATAGCTCACTTTGCAAGGCAGACTTAGCCTATTTTCATCGTTTTGCAACTTCAACACCCAGAGTCCGCAACACCTTAGTGGTTCATTGAATGGCAGCATTCCACCATTCAATCCTTCCAGAAATACCATCAGGTCTAGGAATCAAATTCCAAATGCGACATATATGAGCTTTCATGCTAAAGCTATGCAAAAAAGAAACATTCAGGTAAAACTGTGAAGAATGCACTCTAGGTTGAAAGTTTAACATTGCCACCGAGAATAAAATAGGTGAATGATCAGATAGTGTAGTACCAGGCAAAGTCAGCACATACGACGAAGAAGGCAAAATATGGGAGAACTGAAAGTTGTCACACTCAAAAATCATGGCTCTGTCCAATCTTACCAAAACCCTGGTAGAAGCAGCCTAAAAATTGGACCAGGTGTACCAAAGAGCCTACGGGAAGTCAGAAGGCGAGAAGCAAGAATTAGGGTCATAAAGGTGAAGCTTGTTTTTCATAAAAAACCAAGCTTCTCTTTCACCTAAACACCACCGCATCGGGACATGACTGACCTTGTCAGAAGCTTTCTCCACCATATTAAAATCTCCATAGAGCACCCAAGTGGCAAATGGTAGATTCATGGCAAGCCATCTCCACAACTCACATCTGTCAGAAGCGATATTCGAGGCATACACATTAACCACCCCAAATGGTTTTTCGTAGATCTCGAGCAAAATCCAGACAACTTGATTGGATGGGTCAACACCCCAAGTCACAACATTCTTCTATAATCGAGGCCCAAGGATAGTGATGGCTCCTCCTTTTCTCGAGGAATGCTTTGTGGCAAAAGAGGTACTTCGTGGCCACAAAAAGTCACATGCACACCGTAGATTGAAATCAAAAATCTTAACTTCTTGTAGACATAAAAAATCGAGGCTTCCATGCATTCGAGAAACATTTGACATCTCATTTCGGACCAAATATTTTTTGATCGGGTCCATCAGTCCTCGAACATTCCACGAGAAGAAAATCATTGGGATTTGTTAGGATGCATGATCTCCATGACATCCTCTGCATCACCCAAACCTGTAAGCGAGCCAAAATAGTTGGAGGCCGCATGGAAAGCATCATTGTTTAGCTATCGATGTTTGTCATTTCGAACAGGGCTGCGAGAGCGACGGACCTTCAAGGCCCGACCCTCCTCCACTGAAGAATTATCTGGAGCCACCACCACTGAGGCCAAAGAAGGGCCCGACCAAAGAAGTTGAGACACCGATGGAACTGGGGGTTGCATGCCAACAACCGGAGGGGCCGTATCAACAGGAGTCTGAACAACTTCAGTAGAAGCTTGCATGTCTTGAGAAGGAGAAGGGGCAGGTTGCGTAGCGGAAATCGAAGCTTCCTGCTGCTTAGCACCACGGGATTTCCTGCTAGAGACAATAGTCCATTCTTCAGTGTTTCCCCATGAGCCATTAGCGGGAGCCGCAGGAGTGGGCGAGGGATTTGCCTTATATTTCCATTCCATCAGAGGGCACTCCCAAATTTTGTGAGCTACAGATTGACACCGATAATAGGTATTGGGTAAATTGATATAGGCAACTCTTTGCCTTCTGGATTGGTCCCCGATTTTAATATCAATAAACTCCTGCAAATCCTTGGTAAGGTCAACTTTGATACAAACCCTTCTAGTGGGTCGAGCGGAGAAAATTTTTTTTGGCTCAAGGCAAACAAACTTACCTAAGGGGGCAACTAAAGTCTGCAAAAAACCCCAAAGAGGAACAGGAAGACCGGGGAATTCAACCCACACCGGGACTTCCAGTGCAGCTTGATCACTGACTTGGAAATTTCGAGAGTAGGGTTGCAGAATCAATAGAGAATTACGGACAGTCCATGGACCCCTAGACAGAACCTTCTGTGCTTGAGCTGGGTCTGAAAAGCGAAAAAGGAAATACCCTTTGGTAAGGTTTTGTACATTCTCCACTTTGACTCCATATGGGCCCCAGACTTGCTGGACCCATGAACGAATAAGGGTATCATATGGGATACGACCCAAAAAATAACCCACCAGGGTATGACTCTCAAACCACTCACAAGCCGTATGAAACTCATGCAAAGGAATAACAACTTCAAGGACAGGGCCTTTACCTCGTGATACATTGTCAGAATGAACTTGCACGGACGCTTCCCCGGTACCATTGAGCTCTCCAGCAGACTCAGAATAAATGGAGCCGACTGCATGAGCGGCAACCATTAAAAAGGGTGAACTAACACCGCCTCAAGGCGGTGTTAATGCAACAGACATGATTTTCCCACCGAAACCCCTACGACCAACGCACAACCAATCTCTCTCTATGCAACAACCTTCATAGTAACCAAGCTACACTTCTTTGAAAATTTCCTTTCACACTTTTTAGTCTTTAGGGTTTCCAAGAAAATATTAGGACCCCATCCTAACATTACTATGTCATGGCCCCCTTCTAACGTGGGGATCCCATCCTAATATTATTATGTAATATTTGTAACGAGCTTGTGGCACTTTAGGTATCTATACAAATGGGGTCATTTAATATAACCATTTAAAGGAATGTAATTGCTTGTTTGATAGAATATTCTAGCTTGGGTGGCCACTTGCATGTCAAGTTTGCCCTTGAGCATTATAGTTAGGGTTACGAAGAGTATTTAAAAAGAAAAAGGGCATAGATGAAGGTATATTATTTTGTTGTATCAAAGCTTTGCTTTTAAGGAGATTGCCCCCTCGAATAGGCCTACAATTCTATAATGTATTCTTGATTTTTACAAAATTATCTGTTGCTTTTCCATTTTGTCTTGCAATATTGTTAATTTCAAGCTTAATTTCTATTAATATTGCAATATTGTATGGATGTGTTTTTATTTTACTGCAAGGTTCTTAACACTATTAGGGTTTTTAGAGCAACATAAGAAAGTAATTACTATGGAGGATAATCCTTGTACTTTAGGGATTTTGGGGCAATATATATATAAGAAAGTTATTGTGAGTCCATTCCTTGTATTTCATATTCTCTAGCATAGTATAGATGTTTAGAAGACAAGCCTCATTATGAATAGTATGAAAAAGTAGAAAATATTAATGAAGATGAATGTGTTGGTGAGAATGGAAAAAGGACATCAAGACTCTCAAAGAAAAAATAAAAGGAAAAAGAAACTCATAGGGATATCAATTTGGGAAACTAAAACCAAATATTACATGTGTTAACAAGAAGCAGGGCTAAGCCCACAATCAAAAGTGATGATGAAAATGGTGTTGTGGAATATTAGGGGTATGATTAAGTCCCCTAAAAGGAAAAAGTAATTAGGTTGGTCTATTTTATAGGAAAAATAATAATATCAAATATGGGGTTATAAACATATGTACAACAACTATAGTTACTTATGAAAGATGTTGGAAAAAATTTAACATATATTTTTCAAATACAATGATGATTCATAATTATGATTTATGGATTCTTGAGGCACTTCAACAATGTTCTATCTCCTTCAAAAAATAACAATGGTACTCCTATATTGTCTAGATCAATTTAGAACTTTGCTTTATTTGCCAATTCAAATGGCCTATAGGAAGTTATTCCTTTAAGCTGTCAATATACATGGAATAATAGACACATTGGGAAAAATCATAAAGCAAAAGGATTGGATAGATATTTTTTATCCAACAGAGTATTGCAAACAAAATTTACAATGTCATCGAACATATTATTGCAAGAAGGATCAAATCACAAACCCATTCTCATGAGATATGATTTACTTAGTAATGGTCACCCCAAGCCATTACACTTTAGTCTATGCGACTCTAAGACCCTAAGTTCTTCTAGATGGTTATGTCATGATGGAATGAAGCAAAATTTGAAGGATCATGTACGTATAGTTTTGTTGAAAATATTAAATATCTAAAGGGTTAAATAAGGATTTAGAATGCCATTGTTTTTGTAATATATTTCAAGAAAAGAAAAAAATGAATCAAGCTAAAAAAATTACAAGAGAGTAAAATCAATGGAATGAAGTAGATACTTATGTGCAAGAAAAACAATCACTTTCTCATAATCATAAAATATTGAAAATGGAATCGTATTTTCCAAAAATATAGGAAGAGATGGATCAAGGAAAAAGATACAAATACCAAATTCTTTCATGCTACGGATAAAACAAATTTTTCTTTTCATCACATCAAAATTATTTCAACTCTAGATAGAAAAAATATTGAGGAAGAAGAAGATATCAGGAAGGAAGCAATTAAATATTTCAAAGATAATTTGTCAGATGTTGGGAAAGATAAGTAGGATCAATGTTAGATTTTACAAAATATTCCATCAATTATCATAGGAAAAAATGAAATCTTGATCAGGAGGATCTCTATAGAGGATCTACATGAGGCAATTTTCTCTTTTTGTCCTAATAAGGCACCTAGACTTGACGAATTTTTCATAGTTTTCTTTTAAAAATTTTAGGATTTTTTGAAGAGTGAATGTTGGATATGGTTGAAGACACCCAAAAAATAAGTCTATAATAAATGATATGAATATCACCTTTATTACATTGGTTTCCAACAAAGGTGAGACAAAATATTTTAATAAACTTTCATACAATATGCCTTTGTAATACAATTTATAAGATCATTTAATAGATAATGGCAAACAAATTGAAAAGCACTCTAGATTGAGTTATCTCTATGAACAAGGTGGTTTAGTCTATGGTAAAAAATTTCTTGATGGTGTAATCATTGCATAAAAGGACATACATTCTCTTCATTTGATCAAAAAACCAAGTATAATTATTAAAGTAGGCATGAACAAAGCATATGATAGGATTTGCTTGAGTTTTCTATATGATATCCTTAGCAAAAATGGTTTTAATTAATATTGGTATAAATGATATTATAGTGGTAAGACCTTGGGTTTTCATACAAAAGACCCAAGTTCAAACCCTGATACAAGGGGATCGAGACCCCTCATAAAAACCCATGTAAACTTAATTTTTTTGTCTCGACAGGGACACCACAATGGTAAAATACATTGGGATCTCCTATCAGAGACCCAAGTTCAATTCATGAGGAGGGTGGCCCCTGATGTGCCCCCAAATTTTCAACCTATTAAAAAAAAAAAGTCGATATAAATGAATTAGATGTTATAAAACTCCAAAATATTCTATTTTGATCAATAGATCTCCTCCTAGATACTTTGAATCATCCCATGGATTCTACTATGGTGACTCACTATCTCCTTATATATTTATTATTCTTATGGAGGCATTTGGGAGAGTTTTCTTAAAATAAAAAGTAGAATAAAAAATCAAAGGTATTTAGGTTTTAATAAATGATCCCTCTAAACATTATCTTCAATCAAAGGTATTTAGGTTATAGTAAATGATCCCTCTAAACATTATCTTGAATTTATTAATGATACTTTTCTTTGGGTCATCCCTTAGTCGATGAGGTCATGGAGTTTAAATCAATATTATCATGTTACGAGAAGGTTGCTAAATAGTTGGTTGATACAATAAATTGATGAATTTTTTCCATTAACATTGTTCTATACTTACAATGGATTATTATAGTTAATTTAGGGTTTAAAAAAAAATCCATTAATAGATTTGGGTATTCCTTTGTATGGTAAAGGAAAGAAGAGAGATCTTTTGAACTCAATTTTGGATAGAATAAAACCTCATTTAGTATGTTGGAAAGGTAAGTTCTTAACCATGGTTAGAAGACTACAACTTGTAAAGGCTACATTGCAAGCCTCCCTATGTATATATATATGATGTTGCTTTCAAGATTGTTAAGAGGTATAACATCTAAATTTGATAAAATATAAAAAAAAAATCTTTGGAAAGGATGTGAGAAAAATTTAGGTTTTCTCTTTATAAATGGGACATGGTTTGCAAAGGAATGAACATTGAAGGGACAGTCTTGTGGAACTACATACTTATGAGTGTATCCATAGGGGAAAAAATTGACTAGATATCATTCAAAGATCAACTGAATACATGGGAAAATATATAGGTTCTCTTGATGCAATAAAATTATTAAGGAAATAAACCCTACCTAATGGATCACCAACATGAAACTTCATATTAGATAGTTTGCAATTGATCAAGAAACATATTAGATGGTTAGTTAGTGAAAGGGATTATATAATTTTGGGTTTGATTCTTCGTGATGCCTTGTCCTCTTATTTCAATTTTAAAACGGTAATCATTGGCTCGAGCATGTCTAGCTTGTAAAGATCCAAAGGTAAAAAAATATATTAATTGATCAAGAAACATAGTAGATGGTGAATTAGTGGAAGGGTTATATAATTTTGTGTTTGATGCTTGGTTGAAGCCTTAACCTCTTATTTTAAATTTAAAATGGCAATCATTGGCTCAAGCGTGCCTAGCTTGTAAATGTCCAAAGGTCAAATATTACATTAATGTGAGCAACAACTCCAAATAATTGAATTCAATTAGTAACTTGGTCAAAGGAGATGAACTCCAATAAAAATCATATGAGCTTTAGAACATGCTTCAAGAGTCTATTTTTCTATTTTTACAAGGGTGAGTTGGTTTGGAATCTATTAAAATATGTTGGATCCTCAATCAAGTTGGGATATGAGAATTTAGAGCAATCTGAATTTCCTACTCCTAATGGTTTCCTATAGAAGAATGTTTGGTCACTAAAGACCTTCCCTAAGACCTCAACATTCCTTTGGTTAGTAGTTCAAAATAAGTTTCTCACAAGAGAGTCTAAAAAAGAGAGGATATAATGGGCCTTTTATGTGTGCCTTATGTGAGAAGGATATAAAAACATTAGATCATTTACTTCTTTATTGTCCTTTTACTTACACCATTTGGGGAGTGCTTTTTCAAAAATATGAGAATATATGGGGTAGCTTGATCAACATTAAAAGAGTTGATGATATGTTAGATTAGTTCTTTTAAAACTAAAGCATTATGTATTATATGGAGGATTGGTCCTGTCATTATTTGTTGAAATTTATGGCTTGGAAGGAATAATAGAAATTTTTAAAATAAATCTCAAAATCATATTATTACCTCTTACGAAATGTTTAGAGAAATGATGCTCATCATCAAAAATCTCAAGTGCAAAAAGAAAGGTGATATCATCTTTGTTATAGGATTGAAATATAGATGGAAGAGTCATCTATGACAATGGAATCAATCCAAAGGAATTGTTTTAATATATGGTAAAATATAAATGTAAAAAATATAGGTTTATCAAAACTAATTTTCACTACACCAAAAAAGGCTTTTAAGGGTGGCTAAAAAATGGTGGTTTTTTACGGTAGTAAAAAATTGCCTTAATAGATCCTAAGAGGGCGGTTTAGGGCTAAGAGGACGGTTTAGGGCTAAGAGGACAGTTTAGGGCTAAGACGATGGGTTAAAACTACCCTATTAGCCTATATCACTTAGAAAAAAATTAAAGGATGCATGGAGAAATAAAATTTGTAATGTTTTCTCTTGAAAAGGACGCATGGAAAACAATTTGGTATTTCTCTCTTATGTGAATCTTGGTACCCTTGGAAAAGATTGTGTTTCAAACTGGGTAAGTCCCTTCATAACATTGATTCATCTTGGGAGTGTCTCTGCATGGCCCTATTTAAAAATATTCATGGAAGCAAGAATTTTAAAATTTGATCTATTGGTTGCGATATTTCATACCAGACAGAAAACTCTAATATTTCATACAAAAATGTTTTTCCTTTGCCTTCTCTCAACGGGAAATTTGTGGTATTTAGGTCGAGGAGGAGTGGTTATAAAAATTTGTGTAAAATGGATGCATAGCACGGTGAATATGGGGGGTTGTGGTAACTGACATAAGATCTTGGACTAACACCATGTGCAATTGGTCCCCCGACGGTGAGTGGATAGCTTTCACCTTTAATCGTGACAACCTGGGGAGTGGTAGCTTCACCATGTATTTAATATTAGAGGTCAGAGTCAGAGGTTCGATTCTTGTCTGACGCTTCATCACTTTATTTGATCCATATATTTCTACTTGGATTTTTAATTTGTAATTAATAAAAAAACAAATTTCGGCTAGACTTTATGAAGTTTCGAGAAATATTTAAAATTTTATCCCTCCGAATCATCAAATGCGATAGATCGATTACATAACAAATTCTTTAGGATATTTGTTCTATGTTGGCAAAGTATGAGAGGGGTTTGAGCTTTAATGGTTCTCATTTGCTTTTTTTTTCCCCTTTGCATAATGGATTGGTATTATCTTTCTATTTCTGTAGTTTCAAATGACGATGTTCATTGCGACTACATTAGCAAAGCCTATGGCTATGTCGTTATAGAAAACTCCTAGGTCGCATTGCCTTATTTTTATTTCTTACTGTAGTTGCATTTTTTGCTCATTTTTAGTGATTTGTACACATTTAGGTATTCTCGAATGAAATAAATCTAATTAAGGCTACATTATATCATGGGCTTATGTGTATTGTACGCTTGTTGATGTTTCTATGACTCTTTTTTGGTTTGCTTTATAGTAGATGAATAAGTCTCTAAAGAAGTTTGATGGTATGAGGGTCAACCCTTCATTTGGCAAGAAGAAGGAATTTTTTGGATTGAAATTGAAGGTGAGATCTAACGTTTTGTTAGAAGTGTGTGCTCTGTTATTAGCAACCCCTATTATTTGACCTTTGATCTCTCTTGTTCTCTATTTTAATAGTTTTCCCATAAGGCAGTAATTACATCTAGCTTGAAATGCTTAGGTTGATAATTTTCAAACTTGTGCTTTCTCTGATATTTTCATTGTACCAAGGAAACAATTCAATATAAAGGGAAAATTGAGCTTTATTTATTTATGTGATTTCTTTGTGTATAAAAATTAAGCATGAGTTACCTCATTTTTCATGGTCTAGTTTTTAAGATCTAAAGTAGTCAATGGTACCTCACTTTCATTAAACCATAGTCTATTTCCTCATTGCCATAAATATGAAGGTTGTTATATATTTGATTTGCATAGAAAATTTCCAAGTACAATGTTTATGGTGTGATGCCATAAGCCTTCCTTTATTGTATGCTATTAGATTCTAAAATGGCAGAAACATGAATTTTCTTTCTTTAAATAATGTCAAGATGCAACATCATCATATTTTATTCAGGGGTAATCAAATCCAAGATCATCCAATGCCATAATTTATTTTATTCCCTCTTCTTGCTCTTAGTTTTCAAGGGTCATCACGAGACCTTGATGAGTTGAATTATCAAAAATTTAGAAATACTAGTTGCTTTAGAATTAGCAATACAACCCTCTTATTTTCAAGTTCACTGTACGAAGCAGAGTCATATTATAGTAGAACTACAAGAGTCATCTGCAAAAGTTTAAATTGCAATTATATTGCAAAACTTCATATGTTATCCCATTGTACTCTATCCCAGTCCATCCATGACAATGAAATTTACTTATGAATGACACGTGCAGATCAATGTTAAAAAATTACATTAATTGTGCATCAACATGGATTACATCATAGATCACTTCACATACAACAATATGAGTTCATTCAAATGTTGCACACAACTTATGCAAACACTTTTGATGCTGTGCACATGAACCCATTGGCTATGACAAAGACTCAATGACTATATGTGCAAGTCAATTGCCATCCATGTGCAAACCATAGATCTGTGCTAGCCAGTATAAGGGTTGTGCATCAATATAATTGATCACAAAATTTTATATAATTCTAAAAATTATTAATTTTTTAAAATATGTAATTTGTTGAATTTTTCTGCATTCTTTGTTGTAGATTTTTAGTGGATTGTATTTTTCCTGTATTTGAGGTCCATCATATGAAATGCTCCATACAAAAGTTGTGACTTTGGTCACTGGGATACCACCTATAATGATAAGCAAGGATTCACAATTTTAGTGTTACTATCTTGTGTGCTAATTAATTCCCTATATCTTGTTTTCTAAAATATTGCCAAAGGATCACAATCTGTGTTAATTGTATGTTGATAAATGTGCTAGATCTTGTTTTTGGAAATATTGCTAAGAGTCCTCCATCTTCATTTGAAGCATCACTGATAGCTTTGCATATTCAACAACCAAACTGAAGTCATCTTGTGTACATATTCAGTTGACCATCCCCAAAATTTGCAGAAGCCATAAGAGATCATATTCTCTGGCATTTTAAATTATGTGTAGCTTTGAAATGGCATTGGACTATTGTAACAACAACTTCTATAGCATCAACAATATAATGAGTAGACTAGGTATTAATACAATCAACATACTTATAACTGAGTCAGAAGAGCATCAACTTCAGTTTGAATTAACTTTTCAGCTCTACCAATGCAAATATTTTTCTGTGGCCAGATTTATTTCATCATGATGTGAATAGAATACTATTCATGGTGGAAACCTGCTACTTGCATCTCATGCACATCCATACATTAGGTGGCTCCTAAATGTTCAACTACTAGCTTTTACCTAGGTTACTTAGCATTTATATGCATTTAGATATATTATGCTCACTAGCTACTTGCTTCCTCTACCCATCATAATTGCACAATTCTGAGAAGCTTGGAAATGGTACTGCTAATGCTTTAATGTGTTCCTGTTATTAAAGAATTATTAGGGTGTCTACATGGGCAAGTCCCTGTTGGGATTCTGTGCATTGACATATAAAGTATGTTGAATTAGGGCTCATGGATGCAATGTTGCTTTTGCTTCCTAATATGGATATCATTTCATGTCTTGTGTGATAGAAGATAAAATCTTAGATCTTTTCAATTTCCTTGATATTGATATGATTAATACAAGATGTGGACCAAAATTACCTTGAATACCAGTTTGAATTAAATTGGCTATGAGAAAGGGTACATGCATTGGTTTATGCACTTAAGTTGTACTGCAATTATCTCTTATAAAGGAGACCATTCTAGACACAAATCATTAGCCATTGCAGTTCTTAAATTCTCAATCCAAGATTCAAGAGCATCAACACCTGAAATGGGCAAATTACATCCAACAATTTTTCTTGGCAATCAAGTATAATAGGGGAAACAAAAAAAAACTGATTTTCTTGGTCATCTACTGGCTTGATGACTGATCTGTCACATATGATGAGCACAATCAATTATACCCAAGCAATCTAATCTTCAAGCCCATTTTGAAAGGCCTTGGCTATTTCCTTGTGGCAAATGATATTCTATTTTTGGACCATGTATTGAGAGATGGGCTGCTTTATGAGCTAGCCAACTTTGTGTTTCCACTTTTATGATGTGACAGAGTTCATCAAGGAGGCCTGCACAAAGGTTAATTTGTTATGTTTAAGATACTTAAAATATTTTCTATTACTTCTATTGGCAATCCATGAAGAAGAATATTTAGGACTTCATCCATAGGTGTTCTTAATGAAGTCAATCCCATAGGTTCTATATTTTTGAACAGTGTTGTGTTCTACAGTTTAACTTTGTTATGAAGATAAATAATTTAACATGTGGAAAAAATTTGCAAGTTTGAATGAAAGTTATTGACCAGAAAGAGATTGCTAATGTTATCATTTCTTCGTAGAGAAACAAAATGTGGCTTCAAAATAAAGTTTTGTTTTGACCATTAAGAAGAAAAAGATGATGGATGTAATTTTGATTAAATTTGGTATTAATTAGCTGAATTTCAATAAGAGAAAGAGACATGTGAAGGTTTGTTAATGTGGTAGAAGCATATTCATGCCATTTATATTGTTGCAAACATAGAATCTATTTATTATTTTATACTGGGACATATTATTGCAAAGCTTATGCTGACTCAGGATGTCTAACTATACTTATTAGACTAGTATTGAAGAAGATCTTGTAGCAAATGACTATTATGAACACACTTTGTTATATTTATTCAAAATAGACAAGTTATGTTTAATTATTCTCCTAAGACATATATTTTATATATACCACCATATGCTGCAACCTATACTTCTTATGGGATTATCTAATACACCATTGTTGAATGACATAAATCATGAATCACTTAAAGAGCAACAGGTATAATATATGCTTCTAGCTTGGAACTGAGAAATTATAATGGATTTTATCCCTGCCTTATGGGTAACTATTACAGAAGTTCTTTCATTTTCTCCTCTTATTTTGTCTTTGCATTTTGAGCGAGATATTGAATACATGTCATTTCATTTTTTGTTCATTTTTTTTAACTATTATTGTCATAAGTTTAAAATATTTAATGTCTACCAATAGACCCTTACGTTACATCACAGTGTTTCATTACTCAATTTCAATGATTTTCAATCCACAATTGTTTGACATTGTTGCAACCATAAAGGATGTGGTAATAATTGTTAGGTAGAAGTATTAAAATCACTAATGGCAGGAAAATTAATCTCATTTACATGCTACATGCTACAAAGTTAATGGCAGGAAAGTCATAAGAAAAATCAAAGAGGATAGCTTTTCATGTGTTTTATATTTTTTAACCGCCCTCTTAGACCCTAAGAGGGTGGTTTTTAGTCGTCGTATGATGCAGAATTTTTACGATGCTCTCATAGATGGTAGCTGAATAACCGCTATTAAAGGCCTTTAAGGGCAATTAAAAACTATGAATTGAACTTAAGTCTCTGTTAGGAGAGCCCAATACCTTTTGCCATTGCGGTGTCCCTATTGGGATAGATAAAAAATAATATTATTGTTGATGCTCATCAACGATTATCGGAGGTAATATTTTAGAATTATGAGCATATCTATAGAGAAGGAAATTGAATAGCATATAATTTAGTCAATCATAATGTTGATCTTCCTATTGAAAATTTTAAAATTTTAGAAGTCAATTGGTTGAGTGAGAATTTATCTCTTAATGAAAATGATGTCAAAGAGTTGATTTTAAAAACGTATTAGTTTAAGATAGATGAAGAATATATTTGATAGAAAATAAAATGAAGATATTTTTGATAAAAATGCTAGTTATATATATATATATATATATATATATATATATATATATTTTTTTTTTTTTTTTTTTCTAAGTTGATTGTATTTACAAAATGGGTTTTGTAAGGGACCCAAAACCTTCTTACATAACAACCTTAGTGGCTATGCAATAGAGAAAAAAAGATACAGCAGGATTACCCATTAAATCCAAAATTCCCTTATTACCAGAGGAGGGATCCCACCCCCACTTTATACCCATACACCCTGACTTGCAAGGGAAACCACCCGCACTAGTGTCCCCATGCCTAACTGGACCATCGACCCCACACTGAGACTTCCTGACAAAAAGTTGATCAGTCCACAAAAATACAGAGCTACATGCACTCCAGCAAACCACCCCAGCCACCCAAGGATCCCAGCTACTCTCGATTCTCCATAACAATCCTCAGAATTATGTGAAGGGAAACCAAAATATGAGGGGGAGGGGTGTGAACCGCCTGAGTTGGACACCGAGGCAAGTGCCATGCACCAGGGGTCACGGCTAGCCAAAATTTATTGGCCTGACAAGTTTCCACATCACGTGGATAGATATTGAAAATGATGATGTGGATCCCTGCTTCGTGATTGGTGCATATATCAAGATCATTTTTTTGAGAAAGCTAGAGCGGCTTGTTGCTACTTGGATACTGGGCCAAATATCTCAATTTGCTATTCATGTGTCTATGGTTTCTGTCTAACATGATCCACTGTAAAGAGAGAACAAATTACAGAGGAGAGCTTGCGGAAGCCCTAGACCCATGGTGAACATTCTTAGGGTAATCTGGCAAAATCTTAGGCCCTTGGAGTTTGGTAGGTTGACTTGTCTCCCTATCCTGATTTTCCACATTAACAATTACCTGGGGATAATCCTCCCTCCATACCTTGAGCTTGCTGCCCGAAGTAGCTAGATTGGCCATGAGGTCTGCGACCTGATTGGCCTCCCTAAAGATGTGGCGAATGGTTATTCTCGGGCAACTGTGGAGAATCCTCCTGGATTTGAGGATGGAATTGTGGATCTTCCATGATGGGATCTTCCCATTGGACATGTAGTTTGTGATAATTTGAGAATCTCCTTCGATGATCGCTTCCATGGGATCCTCTTTCAGTAGCAGCAACCCTTTCTCAAGAGCGAAGGATTCTGCATAATTATTTGTTTTATGCCCTAGGAAATCCGCATAGGCTAGGATAATGATGCCTAGGTGGTCTATGATGACCCCTCCTGCCCCTGCCTTACCAAGATTTCCTTTATAAGCCCCATAAAAATTCAACTTGATCCAGACTTCAGGGGGTGGACTCCATCTGGCTTTGACTCTGGGATTCACCTTAGGCAGTATCACAAAATCCTCCGGGAAGGCTCCAAGGGATCAGAGGATGGCCAAGTCAGTGGTTGATGGGGGAGGACCAGGGCAGGAGATAAGACGAGAGTTATCACTGGTTAAGGCTAAGGCCTTGGATGCCACTGACAAGGGATCCCTAGGCTACCCCAAAAAGGTCCTCTTGTTCTGCTCTAACCAGATATGCCACACAAGGTGGGGGAGACAAAGGAACCACAAGGATCTAAGCTTGGGACTGAAGAAAGGATTAGGCCACTGAGCAAAGAGGTTGACAATGGTTTGGGGTGGGGCCCACTGAATGTGGACACTATTGAGGATATGACCAAAAAAATTAGAGGAGAATCTATAGGAACAAAAAATATGATCAGTGCTTTCCCAGCTAGATAGGCATAGATAGCAATGGTTGGGGATCATGAATCCTCTCTTGGCAAGGTTTTTGATCATGAGGATATTATTTTGGATGGTTGTCCAGACAAAGAAACTAATCTTGGGAATAATCTTAGGTTTCCAAACCAGGTTAAAGGGGATACTCGACACCGGGGTCGGACTAAGGATAGAGTATGCCGACTTGACTGTGAAGGTTCCATTGTCGATATCCTTCTAGATAGACCTATCCTCAACTTCTTCCGAGGGGATGGTGGTAGATTGAAGAATTTTGGATAGGGTGGCTGCTTGCTCAGGGAAAACCTCCACTTCAATGGTCCTCCATCTTGACTGCTCTGCTCCACGGCTTATAAAACCCACCACTTTGCTTCCCAGGGAGTTTGCGGTGTATGGCTCCAAGCCTGCCAACTCTTTATTTTGCCTTAATGGATTCTCTTAGATCCATCGGTCTTTCCAGAATTCAATAGTTTTCCCATTCCCTAGGATCCATCTAGTCCCTTTCTAAATGAGGTTTCTGGTCTGGATGATGTCTTTCTAGAACATCGAACCATTTTGGGGTCCTTGGATGTCCAAGAAGCCATGACTTTGTAAATACTTCACCTTGACGATATCGATCCAATCAGAGTTATAGTTGGAAAAAATCTTCCATGCATGCTTGGCCAGGTGGGCCAAATTCATGAGATCCACTTTTCTGAGCCCAATACCACCGTTAGATTTACTATGGCACACCTTGTTCCAGGCCACCATCGAGATCCTCTTTTTGTCTTTGCTTCCCTACCATAGAAATTATTTTTTGATCTGTTCGATCTTGGAGCTGACCATCGTTGGGATCCTGAAGACAAACATAAAGTATATAGGTATACTTTGAAGGCACGTTGAAGTCAAGGTGGATTTTGTTACCTGGGAGAGAAGATGACCTTTCCAGGAGGTTAATTTTTTGTTGATTCTATCTATGATATTGTTCCACATTGGGGGAACAGTTCTTCCAAAAAATAGAGGGAGTCCTAGGTAAGTTGTGGGCAACATCTTAGAGGGGTAACCTAGGATCCTAGTGATCTTGACCTAGCAAGACAGGGGAGTAAAGAGGAAATAGATTTTGCTTTTGATGAAATTGATCTTCTACCCGACTGCTTCTTCATAGAGGTGTAGGATGTGCTTGATGGTTCTTGCTTGAGGAACTGAGGCTGAGGTCGCAAGGATGGTGTCATCAACAAACTGTTGGTGGGTGATAGGAGGGAGCCTAGAAGCAGTCTTGATCCCTGAAATGATCCCTCTTTTGGTAGCATATTTGATGGATCTTCCCAACGCTTTAGCCAAAATAATGAACAAGATGGGGGATAGGGGGTCTCCTTGTCGAAGTCCTCTAGAGCTAGGAAAAAAATCTATGGGGGAGCCGTTGACCAGGATGGAGAACCAAGCTGAAGAAATACACTTGTGAACCAGCTCAACCCAGGTCGAATGGAAACCAAACTTGAGGAGGATGTCTGACAGGAACTCCCAACGGACTCTATCAAAGGCTTTGTTCATGTCCAACTTGAGGAGGAGAGTAGGCTTCTTGGCTAGGGTGGCAGAGTGAATGGCTTTGTGGATAGTAATAACCCCATCCGTGATGATCCTACCCTTGACTAAACTCCCCTAGCATGGGTCAATGATGAGGGGAAGAATTAATTTAAGCTTATTAGTCGTGGATTTGGTCAGAATTTTTTAAAGGACGTTGCAGAGGCTAATGGGATGGTAGTCGAACAATGACTTACAGGCTAAGGTTTTGGGTACCAGAGCTATGAAAGTTGAGTTAATACCCCGCAAGATTGATTTGGATATCTAGAGGTCCCTGACTATTGCATACACTTCATTTCCAATCAGGTCCCAAAAAGCCTGGTAGAAACGAGGAGAAAACATGGAGAACAAAGTTGCCTTGATTTCTTCAACTGAGAGAGGGCTTATAAGAATTTCATTGGTGGCATCAGAAATGGAGTGGGGAATGTTGTCTAGGAGGGCTCCTATAGCCTGGGGGGCCTCTAGGGAGGAAGTTCCTAAGAGGGATTGGAATAAATTAACAACTTCATCCCTAATGTCTAAAATTTCATTGATGACCCTATCGTCGAAAGTAGTGAGCTCCAAAATTTTGTTGGAGCTTCTGTTTCTCAAAGTGGACATATGGAAATACTTGGTATTTGAATCCCCATATTTGAGCCATAGGGCTCGAGATTTTTGTCTCTCGTAAGTTTCCTCCCTAGCTAGGATATTGTGGTATTCGGTTAGGAGCTACCTTTCCTCCATCTTGGTGTTGTTGTCCTGGTGCCCTTCCTAAAGTTGATGCTTGATAACATCCAAATTTCCTTTGATGGCCCTTTTCCTCTCAAAAATGTTACCAAAAATCTCTTTGTTCCAGGTTTTGAGCTGTCCTTTTAGGAATCTGAGCTTTTGATACAATTGTCCCGATGGGGATCCCTGGAACGGTTGTTGCCACCATTGGGACACCCGATTCTTGAAGTTTGGGTGATGAAACCACATTAAATTGAATCAAAAAAGGCTCTTGTAAGGGGAATCCATGGTTTCCTTGAACAACAGTGGGCTATGATCCGATTCAATTCTAGGAAGGGGATGGAGGGTAGCATCTCCAAAAATGGGAATGGCTTCACGGGACAAGAGGACTCTATCCAGCTTAACTTGGATGAGGTTGGCACCAGATATTCTGTTGCTCCAAGTGTACTTAGTTCCTTTTAATTAAACATCCATCAGATCGTTCGCATTGATGAATCCACCGAAATCTTCCATGTTTTTCATATCTACCCCATTACCTCCCCGTTTGTTAGAAGAAAACAATGGGCAATTGAAATCCCCTGCTAGGATCTAAGGGATTGTTTCAAAATAAGTCCTCATGCGACTGATGGAACTCCATAATGCAACCCTCTCCAAGGGGTTGTTGGGGGTGTAGATGCTAGACAGGATCCACGTCTTGGTGCTACTTTTACAGTGGATTAACAAGTTGATGATCCTATTGGAAGAAAAGATGAGCCTTCATTCCACTTGGGTCGGATCCCACATACATAGAAGCCCACCGACAGTACCTAGGGCGAGGACAAAAATAAATTCATTTTTGGGCTAGATAGCTTTGGAAACTAGCATGGAGTATATTTCATTCATCTTGATTTCTTGGAGGATGAAGATGGTGGGGAAATGCTCTTTTTTGAGGTCAGCTGCAATCTGTCTCTTGGGAGCAATGTTTAGCCCTCTCACATTCCATGTGAGGAGCTTCATATCAAACCTTTGGGGGGTTTTTCCCTCCCTTTCCATGTTGGATGGGAGGTTTTGGGTTCTTTGGATCTTCTCTTAGAAGGTTGAGATGGTTGACCACTTGAGACCCATTATCTATGTCGTCTGCTGCTTCTTTTCTCCTTTGGTCCGCTAGGGATGGTCTACCCCTTTTCTTCTCACTGCTAAAATCAATGATGGAAATTTTTCTTTGGATCTACTTTATATTAAAGCTTTCATATCGAGCCTGGGATGAGACTGGTTTGCCCTCATCATCACTGTCGATATGGATGGATGCTAGGTCGAGGTCATGCAGGGGGAGGAGAGCCTCAGAGCAGGACGAAGATCCTCGGTGGATGACTAGATGATCCTAGGGGGGAAGGGGGAGGGGGGTTCATTATCGAGGAGGAAACCACATAGTTCTCATAGGATAAATCAGTGTGGGATTCTGAATAACATACCTGGTTCATTCCTATTGGCGAGGTGGTGATAGCATTGTTGGATCCTTTGATCGCCTGAGACGGGGACTTACTCTAGGCCCTCCCCTACGCGATATGGACTGCTAGGTTAGCCTGGATAGGCTACACTACGAGACCTTCCTGACCTACATGCGCTATAGGGATTTCCTGGATGGGCTGCTCGAAGGGCCCTTCCTGGCCTGCTTGTTTCTTATGGATGGGAGGGTTCCTGGGAACATAGTTCCATCAACCTAGGAATTGATTTTAGGGTTTGAGTAGCTCTTCAGGATCAATGGTGTTGGCGACCTCATATTTATCCACCTAGTTAGGGCATTGGTTTGGGAGGTGGCCTTGCATGCTACAACACCCATAGAAAGCTGGCTTGTTCTCATATTCGAGGAACTGGTGCCACCTGTAGGATCTCAAAACCAGGTTAACAAATTAGGGCAGCTCCATCTCCAAGTTGGTATTGACACATATGCGAGCATTGGACCATTCTGGATCTTGCTTTGGTAGCTGAGTCGACCGCCACCAACTCCCCTATTGCCCTAGCGATGGCCTTCAGGACATCTTCTTGCCACAAGTGGAAAGGCAAGTCTAGGATATAGATCCACATAGGAGCATAGTTGATGTTCTGAGTCTTGGGGTTGAAATATGCAGCCCATCGTATGAGCAATATACTCCTCATCCCCAGGAACCAGGGACCCCCGGTTAAGATCCGGTTTGTGTCGTCATGGTTGCAAAGCTTGATGATGAAGAAACCTCGGGAGATGGCAATTATATCCATGTTTCCTGAGGTTTTCCATTTAGAAAAAGCCCATCGTCTTATGGTTTCCATGTCCGACCATCCTCCCACAAATTTTTTTATTAGGGTAAAAGAGGCCTTGGATACGTAGTAGGAAAAGACCTCTGCAGGGATCTCAATGTCTGACCCGACCTGGGCCAGGTGGGTTCCTGACGGGGTTGGGGAACTCCCCCCGATAACCTGGACATAGGACGTCGCACCAAGATGCGAGGATCCCTTTGTAGCATTTTTGTTAGGGGTACTTTGTCTTGGGGTCCCTCAGGGCGGGACCCCGAAACCCCTTCCCTGCACTATTCTTACCTGGTCCTACTAGGCTCTCTGATGATCCTCCTAAGCGGATCCCACCATTGCCTTCAACTGCTGCTGATGTTGATCCTGCCATCTTCTGATCTTCTTTAAATTCTGCTAGTTATATATGATTTGATTGACTTAATGTAATATTTTTTATTTTGAGGAGAGTGGCCCCCAATAAAATTCATACAACTTTTTTCTAAATAATAATAATTAAATGAAATGTAGCCTATAGGGTTTTCAAAAATTGGTTGGATGTAGCCATGGAATTTATAATTATTGGTTAGAAGTGAGGAGTTTCATGACATAAATCTAGGTTTAGATCTCATAGATAAATCTTAGCATTTTATCAAATGGCATGATATTTAACTGATTGAATTCCTAGGTTTCTAAGAGGAGATCCAAGCTCAACCAATTAAATTCCTTGACTTTTAAGGAGGAGACACAAGTTCAAATATTTCAAATATGATATATGCATAATTGCCAAGTTGTAATAACACTATGTGGTCACAATATTATATGAGTGGGGCTTGTTTCAATCCCATATAAACAATTTAAAAAAAAAAAAATTATATTTATAACTATCATCACATCAAAATTTTATTTTAATCATTAATTATATAAAATAATAATTAAATTAAAAGTGATGAGCTAGGAGTGAATCTGAGTTGAGAGTGAGCCTCATTGTTCTTGTTTTAGAAAACAAGCAAGTATTGCAAGTGTGAGTTGGACATAAGAGTGAGCATGAAGCAAGTACGAGCAAGGAGTAAGTGTCACCTTTTCTTGTTCTATATATTTGGAGAAATTAAAAAAGTTAAGGATTCATAGGAGGAAAAACTAAGTAGCATGATAAGAAAGTAATTTTTGAAAGTCTTAACTAGAAGTTAGGATGCCCTAGCTAGAAGAATGGATACCCTATTTGGGGACAAGAGGAAGGTCAAATCTATGGCAAACCCTATCTAGGTAGTAGATGTTACACTAGAAGTGATTGTCAAGGATGAAATGATCAAGCATGATATAACGGTTCTTGAAAGTAGAGGGTTAATATTTAAGTTCCATGGATATTAGCTAGTATTTTTAGACAATCAAAATTGGATCAAGTGGAAGTAGGGATATAATTAAAATTATTCCATAAAATTTCTTCTTAAAGGATTCTTCCTCATAATATTCTATAGCTTGGAAATCAGAGGCAAAATAAAGGGCAATGACCCATGGTTTAGAAGAAGATATGCATGATAAATGTTCTTGGGCTTCCATATCAACTTATCAATAGGGAGGTTTTAAAGAATATTAGCAATAATCTAGAGAAATTCATCCAAAAAGGACCAACTAACAAGGAGGAAAGGCATGATGTATATGCCCAAATATATGTTGCCATAATATTTCAAAATATTTGTTGTAATACATTAAGCTTAACTCTGAATCAAGAGAATTAGATTAACAATTGAATTATGAAAACATTGAATTTTGATGTCATAAATATTATTAGATTACACACATGAAATAAGAATGCAAAGTGAAAATGATGGATAAAAAACAAACAGTTTTTGGCATAAGATAAACTTTAATATGAAGCAAGTAAATCATACCATGGTAGAAGTTGGCTTAGATCAAGGATTTTCCACTCTTAAGAAAGTGGCAAAGAAATCCCATTTACTTCATCAAATGGTGAAGGAAATTACAATTTACTTGAATCAACCATTGAAGAACCAAAAAGGACAATGGAATGAGGAAGTACAATGTTTAAGTTTAAATTTAAAAGACATTAATAAGTTATATTACACACTTTCAACACCCCATCATAATAATAACTCAAGAGTCAAAGAGATAAAACTTAAATGATATCATATCTCTCAACAATTGAACCCCTACTACATTGATACACTCCCATATGAAGAAAACTCTAAATATACTCCCTCACAAGTCTACTTCAATCTTTACATATGATAAGGCTCAAAATGTAACCTTACCTTTTACAATATTCACAAGTGTACATATTGCTCTTTGGAGGATTTGACTTGCCCTTAGGCCATATTTTGTAGTCGTCATGGGCGAGAGAGATTTTGTAGATAACTATTTATGAAAAAATCACCATAGTTTCTTATAATAAATAAGAACATAGAACATCTCATGAAGAGTTAGATCTTGGAGTTTTCAAAATAATCCAATAGCCCAAATATTTGATTTGAATAAAATGGATTAACAGGAGCACATTCTAAATCTTCCTTCCTTATTCCTCTAAAAGGTCCTATGTCTACCTTGAATTCCTTAAATCCAACTTTCTCTTCTTCAAAGATAGGCCAAAGTTTATTACTTTGCAATAATATACATATATTGTAACTCTCCCCTCTAAATGGTTGTTACAGGTCTCAAATATTATCACACAATGAGAAATCTCTCCACCGATAGCAAGTCTTTAAATAAATACCACCAATGTGAAGAATTAGAAAAATCATGTGATTTTTATATAAGGGATCAATACACTTCCATATGCAAATGTCATGGCCTTTAGAAGGTTTTTTGCATTAATTCTCAAGATATAAAAAGTAGTAAATCTCTCAAACCTTAAGATTGTAATACCAGTAATGTGAGGAACTCGAAACATTTGTGTAATTTGTAGTAAAGAGCTCAATATACTTTCATATGCAAGAGTCACAATGTTCAAAAGGTTTTCCCTATTAATCCTCAAGAAAATAATATTAAACCTTTCAAACCTAAAATTTTAGCAATAAGCTAGAAACCGTTGCTTTTCATGCAAGGGTAGGATGGGTTCTACAACAAGATCACCATCTATTTGCCAATGTGTGAATTTTGTGAGTGTTTTGGATGTCACTTGTCTTGATTTGATTGGATGAAGGCGTATATATATGTAAAAATAATATTTTTATGCCAAGTAGGATCCTTTTTGAATTTCATACTATTTTTTGGAATGAATAAAAGCAACACATCAACTTAAATTTTATAGCAAGAGAATTGAAGAGCTAAAAGAAAAGGAAAAACACACAAGAGATTAAAAAATATTGTTAGGCATCCACATAAATGATCAAGATAAGATCACACTAATGTAATGGATAAATAATTGAGAAACATAAATATCAAATCCTTAATAATTAATTACAAGTTCCTTAACCCTTGTTGACATCACATTAGACATAAAGGATTAGTAAATGTTATCAATGACAACGTTCAACTAGTTACATAAAATAATATCAAAATATTATGCTTGATTGTTAAAATATTAAACATAATTACATCATACAATATTAGTCTTGGCCTTTAGAATAGATTACACACTTTCAACTAAGGAGATCCTCAACATGAAAGTCCTTAATCTTGATTATCTAGATTTATAGCAGATAATAAGAGAGATTAAAAATTTTATGGTACCTAGGGATAGGAATATGGGGATATGATATTATATTGTAAAAATGTACTATGAATAGTTGGCATGGGCTACACATAACCCAAGGTTGATTATATTATAATAATTGGTGGGATAAGGGTTTAGGAGTCAGCTCCCCAAAGTAGCATTAGAAGGTGGATATATAAAAAAGGGATATTGTCATTATAATCATCAAGCAATCATATCAAGTATTCTCTTGTAATAGTCTTGGCTTATGGAGCAGATCTCATTTTGGGAGATATTGTGGAGTGGTTCCTCAGGAATAACATTGGTGTTACCGTACATGAAGAGTCTTATCACATCTTTTCTTGTGTGGATTATATATTGTGGTTGATTTATTTATTTTTTTGCAGATTTTGGATGCTTTTATATTTATGAGAAGCAAAGGTTCATAACAAGTGGTATCAAAGCAATAATTTTGGCAAATTGGGAATCATTTCATGGATTATAGATTTTTGGTAATATTTTTAGAAAATGTCTCATTTTTAATAATCATATCTTTGTTTAAAGTCCAATTTAGATGATTCTTGCACCATTTTGTTCAAAATATTGAGAGCTTCAAGTCAAGTGTTCATATGAAGGAATCCAAGTAGTATTTATGGAGATATGACCTTGTGAAATCAACCATTTGGAGCAAGGCAATGATATTTTTTCAAATCATCTTTTTCTAGAAAAATAAAAATTGATATATGTTTAGTTGAGGTAAGCAAATCATCTATTGTTATGTTTGAAGGAGATTTTTTATAAGTTTAGCTTTGTATTAGGAGGGAGAAATATATTTTTATGAAACCCTAGTTTGCAATATTTTTTTGTTGGTGTTGAACTTATGGAGTGTTAGGAATTATTAGCATGATAGTTAGCATGATTTTAAGTTAAAATGGTCACAACCATTCAACACAGGGTACTTGCATCTAGGTAGTTAATTTTTGTTATGTTATACCAGTCAAGGCAATCATGTATAAATATTTCCAACCCAATAATGCAAATCATCAAAGCATTCCCATCATGGAGCTACAAATGTTTTCTAAAAAGATATTGATGTTAGATAATAATGGAAAAAATCTATCTCCTTGTATTCTATTTATTATTATTGGAGAAATAGGCTTGATATTTATTTTTGAGGATAAGCTCTCCTTTGGTTTTAAAATTTTCTTATGGCCCATAAATATGAATTGACTTGGGAAGAAATATAGCAAACATTCTTGAGTCAATGGAACTTGTATAAAAAGATAGCTAGGCTCCAGGATGGATAAAATGAATTAAAAATAGAGTTGAAAATTTCAAGAAATTGGTAGAAGGAAAAATAAGGATGATGGTGTGTTGGATGAGGAAAACATAGCTTTGGTTTTAGATAAGCCAAAAAATGATCAAAAGGATTTGTTTGAATCTAAAATTCTATTTTGTAGGTTCATGACTACATTCAAAGGAAAAAGGTTATTATTTCCATAAATCCTAGTACCAAGTATAATTTCATTAATATTACATTTGACTAAGAGGTTGCAAGTTCAAGCAACAAAAATTAAAGACATAAAATGAGGGTGTGAATGTTCATATTTTTAATATTTGAAGATTACCATAGAAAAATATGTTTTACATTCATATTTTCATGCTATTGAGATGGATGGTGTGGATATTATTCTAGGTTATCCTTGGTTGGATTCTTTAGGTACTATTTACATTAATATCCAAAAGAAGTTCATAAAGTTATGGCACAGGAAAAAGAAGATAATATTGTAGGATATTTCTCAACTTAAAGAGTAAGGATCTAAGGAGAAACAAGAAGCAATTATGGTAGAGGAACTAGTTAAGGAACCGGTAAAGGAATCAAAATGTAAGTCTACGAGGCAATAGAAAAGTCATAGGAATAAGTAGCAACAAAATCTAAGGAAGCTCTGTTAGAAGAGCACATATGTTAGGAATTATTACCATCATAATTGAATTAGTGTAATAGTAAGAGTGGTTGCAACCACCCAACACAAGGTCCATGTGTTTCTATTATTTAAGGTTAGGTTTTGTCCTTATTTGAAAGTTGTTATGTCGTATTGGGAAAGTATTATGTATTTAAATACTCTTAGATCATTAAAGCATTCCTATCAATGGTATCATAGCAAAAGGTCAAAGGAAGAGGAAACTCTTCTTTTGATCCATGAAGACTCGATGCCTTTATGAGGAAGAATAATAAAATATTTCTCTTTCTTCGACATGGAGTAGCTCCAAAGTACTCCAAAAGGTGTGAAAGATAAAATTTTGTGGTCCAAGGAGATTGTCTAGATAGATTCTTAAAATTTTAGTCCAACAGTAAAAAAAAGGCAGGATGGTGGAATAAGCTAGAGCACATCACCATTAATAATACCACCTTGTGGCCAAAAGTGGACCAACAATAATCCTTTGTGTTCTAAAGAATTTTTTCCATTATGGAGGGCATAGAAAAATCATATATTGGAACGAGTAATTGAATATGGTCATTAAAGCAATGCTAAAATAGTGGTCATTTGAACCCCATTTGGCTTCATACAACACTCATTTCATTGTGTGTTATTTTATCGTTTGTCTTTTAAAACTATGGTTATGAACATAGATTTCATTGAAGGCCATTGAGATTTGCCCCTCCACAAATAGATCATTGATTTTCTAGTGCCTTATGAAATTAAAGTGAATCTAAACTATCAACCATATTTCTTGTGAACATATTTTTTGAACGTGTAGACATATTCCTCATACCACTCCCAAGCAAGCAATAGCTTTGGTGACTTCCAACATACAATCTTCACCACCAATTGACATTACCTAATACAATAAAAATAAAGGACTAAAAAAATCTACTATGTTGTAGGCATTTTTTCCATATCCATAGTGCTTCTAGCTTTGAAAAACTAGTTCTTAGTATTGGTTTATGCAGATGAATTTGATCCTCCTATATTGGTAGCACTAAGCAAATGGGCTATAGGTGACAAATCCAATAAAATCATGCTTGTGATCCTTATCAGTTAAAAACTTGAGCTACTAGAAGCCCTATGTGTTTGTAGAAGTATCAAGCACAGTGATATTGTAGTCCCATTTTTTTTTTTGTGGAAAACATCCCAGAAGAGATGCCACTTTCGGGTAAGACCTAAGGAGGAAGGGGTTTCTATTTCACCAAAATCTCCCAGGGATCACACTTGGCCTACCACCTTTGACATACTCAAGGAGAAAACAAACACCCAATAGATAAACACAAAAACATGAATTAACACAAACATACATAAACACAAAAACAAGAACAATAACAAAAAAACAAAAAAAACACAAGAACAAAAAAAAACAACACAAAAAACACAAAAACAAAAAAAATACACACACCTCAAAAAACTAAACAAAAAAAGAAAAGAGAAAAAAAAATTGAACGCAACAATGACATTTCTAGAACAAAATACTTTTAAGGCAAGAATCAACAGAGGAAACAAAAGAAAGAGTAGTTTGAGATAGGGAACTAAAATACCCTAATCGAATCAAAGAGAAGCAAAAATGAAGCAAGAACAAACTAGGTACCTCCAGAACTGGAGCCATCCAAAGAAATGATAGAAAGAAGAGCTTCCCTTATTTGCTAAGCCCACCATCTAAGAGGGTAGCCATAGCAAGTAATATCACCATCATCTAAAGCCCAATTAGCTAAAGCATCATCACTCTTGTTTTGATCTCTGACCACATGATTGTAATCAACTTTCAAAAATCCCATCTGGATTAATTGAATCTTCTCAATAATTCTTTTTATTCTCTAATCAACCTTTTGATTCTTAGAAGGAGTCTTCAAAAGATTAATCATGAGTTAAGAGTCAAACTCAACTAGAACATTTTCCCATCCAACCTTAGTAGCCTCTTGAAGGCCTCTGAGGATACCATACCCCTCAACAAGGTTATTGAAAAGAATACCCAAATTCTCAGCAAAATTAAAAACCAATAAGTCATCTGAAAGTCTACCAATTCCTCTCGCACTTGCTTTTCTAAGGTTCCCTCTAGAGGCTCCATCAATATTGACTTTTCCAAAATCCTTAGGAGGAGGTTGCCAATTTCTTGTCCTATCCATCGTACAATTACTCACATTCCCTTTAAGTTGGTTGCCCTTAGAAGATTTAATCTTCAATATTTGCATCACTTGATCCCATCTTTGGTGGGAGTTTTGGGGGTGATTAAGGAGTGGACTGATTCAACTAAGTTGGCAATGGTATTTTGCAAAATATAGTGAATATCCTTCCTATCTTGATTAAAAATATGACTATTCCTTTCATTCCAGATATTTCAAAGAAGAATGGTAGAACCCATCCAAACTAACTACCTAATAAAATGATCAACACCCTCTTGTTTAGGCCAATCCCTCCAAAGCTGATCAAAGGTAAAAAAATTGGACCATTGTAAGCCAAGTAAAGTGGCAATTCTCCTCCAAATACCAGAGACTAAAGTGCACTCAATAAAAATATGGTTGAAATTTTCTACATTCTCTCCACACATTTCACATCTAAAAGGGCCATGAAAACCATGCTTCATAATTTGCTCACCAGTAAGCACCCTACGATGCAATAAAAGCCAAGTAAAGAACCTCACCTTAGGCCAGAGCTTTTGAGCCCACAAATGAGAAAATATTTCAGATGATTGGTTGGTATTATTATGGCATAAGGTTAAATAACCTTGAGAAACTGAATACTCACCCTTAGTAGTGTTGTTCCATCCAAAACAATCTTTTTCATAGGACTAAGAGAGATATCTCATATGAAGGATGCCTTGGATATCTTATCTTTGCCTTTGTAGAATTTGAATAGGCCAGTCCTTAATTAGGGATATAATATCTACCAACCTTTGAATTACCAGTATGGTATCGATAATAATTAGCCACCTTTATCCAGTTAGCTCGGTGAAGCTCCTCCATCCAAGGCCTCCAATCAGAAACCGAGTTATCAAAGGCTTGTGACCATCCCAAGAATCTGTCCAAAAATTTTCTTGTTGACCATTATGAATGATCCAAAATAATTTTTCTTTATCAAATCCTCACCAGTCTTAAGAACTACTAAAATAGGAGAACCTTTGGTAGGCAATTTATAGCGAACAAGGTCTTCAAGACTTTTGTTCTCAGCATATTTAGCACGAAGATTATTGGCCCAAAGAGCATTGGGGTTATGAAACATCCTCCAATATAATCTAGTAGCTAAAGCTTTTTTGTTATTAATATAATATCTGAATCCTAAAATCCCTTTATTCTTAGGAAGACATAAAGTGTCCCATTTCACCAAGGCCCATTTTCTTTTCTCCTTAGTACCACTCCAGAGGAACCAATGACTGATTTGATCTAGTTCTCGAAGAACAACCTTTAGGATATTCAACATGGAAGAAACATAAATAGGAATAGCTTGAAGGACTGATTTTACTAGGGTGATTCTATCCCCAGAATAAAGCCACCTGTTGGTCCACTTTCCAATTTTCTTGACTTTGTCCAACAACCAATTCCAATATTTTTTTTCTGCCTTTGAATATGATGGGAATACCTAAATAATTGATCGAAAGGGAGGTCTTATTATATCTTAATTTATCCAAGACCATGGATTCCTGTCTGGAAGAGCAGTAAAAGAAAATTACTTTAGATTTGTCTTCATTGATCAATTGCCCAATAGCCTTAGAAAAATAGCTAATGATTTGCTTAATATTAGAAGCTTCCTTAACTGTAGATTTACCTAAAAGAGTAGAGTCATCAAAAAATTGAATATGAGAGATAGATATAGCTCCATGAGCAATGGTAACTCTCTCAAGGGTTTTATTTTCTCTTTTTGGTTATAGTCCTACCCAAGCATTCAACAAGAATGATGAATAAATAAGGGGATAGTGGGTCACCTTGCCTAATAACTCTGGAAGCTGGGAACAACTGAGAAGACCTACCATTGATAAGAACTAAGTAGTAAATTGAAGAGATACATCCCATAATCCAATCCATCCAATCCTGAGAGAAACCGAATTGCCTCAAAACTTTGATAAGGAAGTGCCAATCCACTCTGTCATAAGCTTTGGATAAGTCTAACCGAATGAACATGGAAGGGGATTTTTTTTATATCCATGGAATGGATGGCTTCCCGAGCAAGAACTATCTCATGTAATATTTTATGCCCTTCCACATAAACCCCTTGTTCAAGGGAAATAATATTATGCAAAAGAGAATTCAACCTTTCTGCCATGATCTTAGTAATGATTTTGAGAAGAACATTACATAAAGCAATAGGTCTAAAAGCTGAGATATGATCAACCTCTTGAGCTTTTGGAACAAGAGTAATATAAGTTTTATTGATAACCTTAAAAATATATTTGGATTTCCTAGATTCTTCCACCACCTCTAATAAATCAGTATGAAGGATATCCCAGAACTCTTGATAGAACTCAATGGGAAAACCATCAGGACCTAGGGTTTTCCCTTTTTGCATTTTAAAAACTACCTGTTGAAGCACATTGATAGTAATAGGAGCAGTCAAAATAAAGTTCTCCTCAAAAGTGATAAGAGAAGGGACTGCTTGAAGAACAAATTGTTGAGAAGTTGAGTCAAGAGGAGTAGCAGTAAAAATATTGGAAAAGTAATCGACAACAATAGAGTTCATGCCATCCCAAGTGTAGAAAACATCTCCAAAATATGATTTCAGGGAAGAAATAAAGTTGTGAGATCTTTGATCTAGAAGATATTTGTGGAAGAAATTTGTGTTTCGATCTCCTTTTTTAAGCCATTGAATTCTAGATTTTTGCTTCCATAAGAGTTCTCTTTTTTCCCATTCCTCTAACCAAGTTGTCAGTTTAATTTCATTTGCACTTCTACTCTCTATGAGGCCATCTAAATGGATTTTATTATTTAAATTTTCAAGTTGAACAATAAATTCATGTTTTTTTATTTACATCCCCAAACTCCTTCTAGTTCCAAGTCTTGATTTTGGATTTAATGTATTGCAATCTTTTGGTAAAACAAAACATCTTAGTCCCATACCTAGGCTTACCTTCCTTCCACCATTGTTGCACATAAGGTCTAAAGGATATATCTCTGACCCACATTAATTGAAAATGAAAAGGAGAGAAACTCACATTGGTTTTCCACATTTCCACCATGACTGGCCAGTGATCCGAACCAGCATTGTTAAGAGTCTTCACTTTAGGAATGTGACCATGGATTAAGAAATTTTCAAAGATAAAAAACCTATCCAATATCTCCATTATACAAGCTAAGCCTTGCCTTATATTAGACCAAGTCATAAGGCCATTATCTGGTTGGATGTCCACAAGATGGAGGTTTGCAATATATTCGCTTATGTGGTCAGTGCTTCTGTTCAAATTTCTATTTATCCCCATTTTCTCATCTAGAAAGAGGATGGTATTGAAATCTCCTCCGATCAAGATCCAAGCTTCAGGAAAATGAGAGATAATATAAGTTATATCCTTCCACTGTCTTCTTTGTTCCTCCAAAGTAGTCAGAGCATAAATAGTAATGCAAAGAATAATTTGGTTGGAATGTCTACTTTGAATAGCTATAGCTAAAAGACCCCAACTACAAACCATATGGTGAATAACTAGCTCTTTTGGGTCCCAAAGACAAGCAATGCTACCCGAAGTGCCCTAGGAACTAAGGGACACCACTTTTCTAGCTGGCCAAAGTTTACTAGCAATTGAGTCCATATCCTCTATTGACATCTTCATTTCTTGAAGGAAAACAAGATGTGGATGATTTATCTGAATCATTCTTCTAATTTAATTTTGTTTTGAAAGACTCTCTTTGAGTAATATTCCAAGTGATTATCTTCATTAATATGAGGGATAAAAAAGTCGGGAAGGGCATTAATATTTGCCTTCCTCTACAAACTTTTCACCTTATTTTACCATATGATATTGATTGGTCTTGCGACCTGCCTTTTGATTAAAATCCATATTCAGTTTTTTTTCCCCATTTCTTGACTTACTCCAATTGAATATGAGATGGCTTCTAACCTTGAATAATGCTCGTACACAACCAAAATGTTCCTAGAGGGTTCAACATAGTCTATATTGGGACCTGTATTATTTGAGGTTTTGACATTTAAAAGATTGTTTTTCTTGTGTAAATTTTCTCCCTTTTTTTACTATTGAAAACCTTTGACTTGTTGGTTTGTCTCTGATTTCTTCCCTTTATCTTCAAATTGTGTTTCTAAGATTTTTATTTCCATTATTTACTCTTCCTCACTTAGGACATAATTTGTGGGAAGGATTTCAAACATATTAGCATATGACTTTGATTGATCCTTCACAATTGGTTTTGTAGTGTTCTTCTTCTTAGGAATTTGGAAATCTGTTGAGTTTATATCTTCCTTCTTTTGATCAAAAATTTTATTTGGGCAAGCACTAGCCAAATGACCATATTCATGGTAAATTATACAACGAAAAAGAATGTTCTCATAGTCCACTACTTGCTCCCAAGTGTCTTCCCCAAATTGTAATGTGATCTTTTTAGGTAGGGGTTTGTCAAAATCCATTAAAACATAAATTCGAGCTTAAATAATATGTTCAAAATTTTGATTACAATCAACAATCATCATAAAAGTTCTTAAAGAGTTTCCAATTGAAGAAAAAAATAGTAAGATTCCAAAATTCAATAAACCAACATGAAAGCTATAGAAGACATATCTTCTTCAATTTTAAATTTAGTATGCTAGGGCTTCATGAAAAGCCCTGCCCTTCCAAAGAACCAAGGACCCCCTTGAAAAGTTTTCTCTCTATCTTCATTATTAGGAAATAAAAAAAGAAAATAACCATTTGGATAAATAGAGATTTGTAACTCACCTTTAGTTTTCTAGCTTTTTGTAGCCCAAACTTTGAAGGCAGATAGGCTCGAAAGAAAACCCATGAATCGAAAAATTAGTCCTCTTTTTTCCAGATCTTCAATGCCAGTTTGAATGTTACCCATATCAAGCTTAACAATAGGAGTTCTATCAACTGCATTAAGACATCCTGACTTCATTTTCCTGGGATCAATATTAGGCATTCTTAGAGGTTTATGGGAAGCCCTAAGATTAATATTAGCATTGGGTTGAGGCTGTCCACCATGGAGGGTATCCCTAAAATTTATTTTTGGGGCTGTCTTCCAAATTATTACCCTTGATAGGGGTTTTCATAGTAGATTTATTTTATGGGTGCACATTAGCACTAGATTCACTTGATATGTGAACCATTTTTTTATCAGCTACTTGAAACTTGTTTTGTGATCTCTTTAATCCTTTCCCTAGATGTCGTGGGAAAGTATAATTTTCACTTTTATTTTGTGTAGTAAATTGAAAGTCGTTGTCACTCAAGTTCACAACATGATCTATTGAAATATAGATTTCTAACCCATCTTGGATCTCCTGCAACATATCCTGCTAAAATATTGAGTAGAAACCACAAAAATATTGGCCTCTAGGACCCGAAGGCCCCGAAAACCAACCTCTGGAGCTGCTTGCACTCAACCTAGATGAAACCCTCACACAACCGCTTGCCAAAAATATTTTCACACATAGGGATGTGCTAGGATATGTGTTGCTCCAAATGATCTAAAAATGGGTGGTAATGTTCTAGGGTTTTTTAGGCATCTACCCTCAAATTTTTAGCTCAATCTGAGTTTGGATGAGTGAAATATGGCCGAAAAAAGTTCAAAAGTTTGGGTAGTCCTACGAAAAATGTCCCTCCTCTAGTCACCATCCAAATTCCCTCCCTCTTGTTATGTTGGGTTAGGTTCTAGTCCCACATTCTTCATAAAGGAAAGACTCCTATTGTTAGAGTCATCTAGTCTTCATCTCATGGTGGGTCATAATTGTAGTCACTCTAATTTATTGAAATCTCCTCCAACAACTCTCATTGGAATAAATCTCAAGCAACCCTCTTTGATCCCATGGAAGCACAAATATTATAATGATCAAAAGAGTCATTTAATGCTGAGTCAACAAGGAAATTCTATGTAAAGTATTTTAAGGTCCAAAGAATATTCCCTAGATAGTTTGGTTGGAGTAAAAGCTCTCAATCCCCTTCACCTATTTTTTGCCTGACGAGACACTAATGATTTCTCACAATTCAAGGAATTAATAAATTTACAACTATAGGCTTGTGTATAATTTTTGGAAAGAATTTTTTGAGGCCAATCTAGTAGAACTAAAATTTTCTAGTTTTGTGAATGTTTAACATGGCTAGTGATGCATATAAGTTCCTATTGCCCGATTCCCAACTATTGCAAGGGAATTGAAAAACTAAATTCAAAACTCAACTTGAGTTTGAGGAAGTATGGGAAGTTGTAAATATGTCCATTATCCATCTTGACATAGATAATGAAGAACAAATAAAATTTGATAAAGCAGATAGAAAGGCTTGGTTGATCATATTTGGTATCTTTGATGAAGTTCAACCATACATTCATGAGTCAAAAACTATCAAAGACACATGGTATAAGCTCCAGATAATATTTTAGGTAAAGAACAAGAACCAAATTATGTTCCTTTAAAGCCAACTTCATTGTTTAAAAATAAATAATGGAGAAAAACTCAAGTCATTCTTGAGACAAGTTGTAGAGCTATGTGTAAGCTTTGGGAGAAACAATATCATATGACACACTTGTTTCCATTATTTTGATGTCTCTCCATTCACAATATAATGTGTTTGTGACAAATTTAAATATTACTAGGCAAACATCAACATATGAAAAGTTGGTGATTCTACTTCAAAAAGTAGAGGCCTCTCATTCACCACAAGATGAAAATCAAGTTTTCCTTTCAAATCAAAAGGGGAAGCAACCAGTCAAAAGAGGTACAATATCTCAACATCACTTTTAACATAAAATAAAAAAATTTTACATGCAAGAGATGTGTGAAATTTATAGCAATAATGCCCACACATTGAAATAATGTTGGCACAATCATTTCACAAATGGATCCTCTTCTCAAGAAATGCATTTGCAAAAAAAATAAGTCATCAACGAACAAGGAAAATCCAAATTAGACGAATATACATCAACAAGATGGTAATGTTGTAGAAGATGACCACTCAAGAGATGAAGAAAATGACCACTTAGGAGAAGAAAAGTGTGTATTTTTTGTTCATGATTAACTAAGCCATCCCAATGATGTTTGATATGTCGATACTAGAGCAATCAAATATATGATTGGTTAGAAAGACTAGTTTCGAACTCTAGATTGTTCTAATCATATAGGAAGGGTCTCTTTAAGTGATGACACATCTTATGACATCAAAGGCATGGGTGATGTTAAATTACGACTTGGACAACACACATGTAAGATAACAAAAGTCTTGTATGTTCTAAGACACACTAAGAATCTACTCTTCATCAAACAATTATTCAACCAATAGGGCTCCAAGGTATGTCTCATTCATGAAAAATATAAAGTCCATGATTATTAAATATGGTAAAGGAATAGGAAAAATGTTTGAGCTTCATATATTTCATCATGATAATCTGAAATTAATTGTCAACTCTAATATTTTTGCATCACTTTAGCATCAACAATATGATCATCTAAGTTTTGGTCATCTTATTGCACTTCCAAATAAGCACATGTCCAAAGCTATTCCTTATTTGAATAAATCTACTCAATTTTATCCATTTTGCTTAGCTAGAAAACAACATCAAGATCCATTTGGTTCCTTAGAATCTTGAACTAGAAGGTCTCTTTATTTGGTTCATATCGATTTTTGTAGACCCATGGATTCAAGCTATAATGGATCTAGGTATTTTCAAATTTTTGTTAATAATCATACTCACAAAATATGGGTATTAATTTTGTAGAATAAGGATGAAGCCTTTTTACACTTTAAACAATTTAAGGCTCAAGTGGAGACATCCATAGGTCGTCAAGCCCATGTACTCTGCTCATATCAAGGGGGAGTTTACCAGTAATGAGTTTTCGGCTTTCCTAAAAAAACATGTCATTCATCAACATATAGTTGCTTACATACCATAGCATAATGGTGTTACTAAATGCAAAAATAGAACCATCATGGAATTGGTTTGTTGCATGTTGAAATATTCTCAAATTGCACCCTCTTTTTGGGCAAAAGCAATATCTACTATAGTCTACTTGTTCATTTGTACCCCCATTGCATCACTTGATCACATCACTCTAGAAGAAGCATGGAATTGATATAATCCATCAATCTCTCATCTTTGTATGTTTGATTTTACAACATATATGCACATCCCAAAAGAGAAGAGACAAAAATTGGATGAAAAGTCTCATAAATGCATTTTATTAGGCTATAGCGATAAATCAAAAACATATATTTATTTGACTACCAAAAAATTGTATATTAGCCATGATGTCATCTTTGATGAGAAAGATAAGTCACCCTCATCATCTCCATAGGAATCTTCATCCAACTTTATTCTAGTAATACTTTAAAGTGATAAATATGAAGAATATAATAATAATGAAGTCTATAGGGATAACATTGATGAAGATAATGAAAGAGATGCAAACCAATCTACTTTACCACATCACATATAAAAATTACCCAATGTGGTACATTAGCACATTAAATACTTCAAGGATAAATAGAGTTCTAAATACATCTACCACAGGACCAAGGACATGTAGAATAGCTTGTGTTGAGATAAATTGGGTCCTAACGAGTACTAATTTTTAACCAACTATAGTGTAGGTAGTTCTTCAATGTAATTCTTGGAATAATGATATCAATATTAAATATCAAGTATTAATGACGAACAAGATTTAGCAACTTGTTGATATTCCACTAGGGAAAAGGTCATTGGATGCAATTTTCAAGATCAAATATAAATCAAATGGAAGTATTGATAAATACACGATGCGACTTGTAGCCAAGAGTTGTGCGCAAAAAAAAGTAATCAATTATGAAGAAATATTTGAACCTAGAACAAAAATAAAAACTATCAGAATATTCTTTGCTCTATTGCATAGTTTAGATGGAGGATTCATTAAATGGACATCAAAAGTGAATTCCTCAATGGAGACCTAAAATAAAAAGTCTACATGACTCAAACAAAGGGATTCATTAAACCTAGACAAGAAGAAAATGTGTGGAAATTGATCAAATATCTCTATGATCTCAAAGAGGCTCCTTGAGCTTGGTATATAAAAATAGATGATCATTTTGAAAACATATTTTCAAGAGAAATTCTTATCATCAAAATTTATACCATAAGGAACAAGGGGGGAAGTTGTGATCATCATTGTATATGTGGATGATTTGGTGATCATAAGAAGTTATGAGAAAATAATTCTTGCAATAAAGGATGATTTGAAATTGACATAACCGATATTAGACTATTGCACTATTGTCTAGAATTAGAGGTGTGGAAAATACATCATCATATATTTGTCTCACAAATCAACTATTTCAAGACACTCCTTAAAAGTATCACATGAATGATTGTAATCCCATGATGACTACTATGGGATTGTAGTGATGAATCACTACACCTTTTGCTCAACGAGAAAAAATGAATATTTGAGTCACGAACAAGCATAAAATGAAATCCCAATAAAAAAGGTTCGATGATCAGAGGCCATATCTCAGGATTAAAGAATGTTCAAAGGTCAAAATTTCCTAAATCATGAATAGAATACTAGAAGTAAAAGTTTTGACAAAGGTACATGAGATGAAAATCCCAAAGATTTGAAGTCAAGCAACCCCAAGTGATGAAGAAAAATTTCAAAGAAGAAAACACTTATGACCTTGTTGGGGGAAATTATTGCACCCTTAAGAGATTTATCATGTTGCAAGACTTCCTTGATCCAATCAGCACTGTGGAATCTTGTGGATCCACCTCTTTAACTCAAGAAAATATTATTACAAGACTCTAGATAGATCGAGTAAGGTAAGGAAACCCTTGAGGTGAGCCTATAATATTTCTCATATGCTCATGCTCATCCAGATTTGCAAAAATGAAATAAAATGCAACATAAAAGTTGATCAAGATTCGAAGTAACTCCCATATAGTGCTTCAAAAAGTATATCGATGCCTCATCCATTGGGAAATTGTAGCCAAACTTAAAATAATATGAAGAGAGAAGGGGGAGAAGATAAAAATGAGCCAATCACATCCATTCAAATAATGTAACAAAAATGATTGAACATGCCAATGAAAGAAGACACCATTTACACATTCAAATGATGTAACATGTAAATATGATAACACACAAAATTACACATAGAACTATTGAAAGGAGGAAGCAATATTACATTAAACAACAAATCATTACAATAGAAGTCTGATCAGAATAACCAAATCTCATTGAACAAGTACAAACAAATTTTCCATTCAAATGATGCAATAGAGAACTGCAACTATTCAATGATGTAACAAAGAGCCTCCTAGATTCCAACCTCAGCCACTGGAAATGATCTAAGTAAACTAGGTACCTCCTCAACAAAACCTGCATAATAATAGGGAAGAAAAAGGGGTGACTAGACAAGACACATAAAGGAAAATACAACTAAAAAGGATGGGCACTCTAGTATACCTCTTAAAAAATTTTACTATGCAAAAACTTGATGATATTTCTTGTTGCAACAATCTCTTAAATAGCTTGATCATTTGGTCCATAATTGTGAAAATTGCAAGTCTTCATGATGGCCCATGTTATTAATTGTGCTTGTAGTAGTCCTTATTTGCAGTATGGTAGTGGTCTCAATTGGTCAAAATACCTGTTATATAAATCTTGATAATAATCATCTTTTATAATTGCAATTACTGGAGCTAAATGATGGCCTCTCAATGTATCTTAGTTGGATCCTGTAAATGGCCCATAATAGCGACTATCTCCATTGCATTCAATTTTTTAAATTACTATTTTTGGGTAATTTGTCATTTTTGGCCAAAACTACCCTATTTTTAGTCAATCATCAAAAAAGCTCAAATAGCCCTCTAAATTAATACACATCATTGTATCACCCATATTAAGCCTCCTAGAAAATATCAACACCTACCCATGTCTAAGAAGTTATTAAATTCCAAATATTCTTTCTTCCAGTTTTCTAAAAAACACTAAATTACATGGGACACCAGATGAAGGAATTAGGGCCCGATAAAATCCTAAAAAATCATTTAGACCATTGAGTGGCCTAGCCAAAAAAATTTCCTCCTCTTTATCTAGCTCCACGTAAAATTTCAAGCCAATCCAATGGTTGGATCAAAAGTTATGCCCTTCGAAAGATAGACTCCTGCATCAATTTTAGGTCAAACATTTACTAACAAAAGACCTTAGGAAAACCAAAACAAAGGCCTAACCTTGGCAACATAAAATATTTCATTGCTCTTGGAGGGTGAAAAAGGACTCAAAAAGACCAAAAAATTGCAATAATTGGAAAGGACCAGAAGTTTTATTAAAAGGAGACTAACTAAGGGATTATTGTGAATTTTGAAAAAGACGTAAGACAGAGACTCACAAGACACCAAAAATTCAAAAATCAAGGGAAAACTGCATTTTGAGGATCCAATAGACCTAAAAGTCAAACTAATGAGTTACACGTTCTTTGAGGAATACCATCCTTTCCTGCAAAGGAATGTCTAGTATCTCTATGAAAGGACAACAAAAACAAGGGAACCATAACAAAAGTAACTCAAAGATATAGAGCATTAAATAAAGAAATATTTTACACCCAGATGATGGGAATTCCTAAAATTGGGTATATGACAACAAAGATGATAGTTGATCATCCAAGGGCTTAGGACAATTTGACATCCATGACTTCAAATCTAGATAACCTCATAGGGACAAACAATCAGACATGACATGACTCAACATCAAAAGCAGTAGCCACCTAGAAATCTTTGCATGAGTTTTGGAGAGAAAACCCTCCCCTTGTAATCTACAAATACAGATAGTCTTAGCCTGTGTCACATTTTTGGCCTCTTTTTGACATATTCTTGTGTGTGTGTATGTATTTATTCATAATATTTTACCTATTTCTTGGGTTTTATTAAGTGTATGTATGTGTGAAGGGCCTGCGTCTATTTTCAAACTAGTCACTTATTTGGCTCTCCTATGGGGCCTAACTTCTCATGCTTACATATATTTGGTAAATATTATATGTGCTTCATTTTTTTAAGGAGAGAAAGTGTTCACCACTGACATATAACATTCAAATCTATTTTTGGAGGAATATCTTAGCGGATCTATTGGCTCATCGCCACTCCTTTTTCTTTTGTTGAGTTGCTTTATTTTTATCTCTTGCACCCCTTTTCATTTATTGAATTCAAGTGTACCTTGATGCTCACATCATAACAAGGATCCAACCTTGTAAAAAACTCCTAAAGACCTCCAATTAAACTGAAACCCATGCTCTCGATCGTGGCCCCATTGTGTCACTCCTTACGAGGCACGATTTCCTTGCTAGGGACAATCGAAGATGAAAATAGTTTAATGACAAACCTTATGGGTCTAGTGACACATCATTGGTCCTAGAATCATAATAAGGAGTAGGACTTAGACTTGGTGAGGGTATTTGTCTATTATCTCTTGTTGAAGCACCTCTTTTCTCACTTAGTGACTAAATTCCAAAACGAACACCAAAAGAAGTCATTGAAGATATCAGACTTAGGGGTTTGGGTGAAGACCTTAGTCTACTTGATTTTCAAGAGGCAAGAAGCTACATTCACCTGATAACTCCACAATAATATAAAGGATCCAAAAGTCCAAGATGGTTGCTTCATCTCAAGAGCAATCTCCTGCCTGAGGAGAAAAGAACCTGCTATGACCTCTAGAACCACTAGTCATTTGTCAAAAATATCTAATATCACTATTGGAGATTTTTCCTAAATATATTGGAAAAGTCCTACCATCCCCATTAGAGCACCTACAAGAAATATTTTTCATTTAATAGGTGCACAATATCACAAAGCAAGGCTCACCAAAAGTATAATGTTTTATCTCCACATTAAATATCTAATTGGGATCAACTTGCTACCACTATCATGAGTGGCTTCACAAAAAATAGAAAAAGAAAAACCTGAGTCAAACACTCCCTCCAAATATGTATCATAAAGGGAGATGCAAAGTATCCTTATGGAGGATAAAAAGGAGATTTGTGACACCCTTGAACAATAAGAGAATATCTCTAAGGGGGCCCTCCACATACACCATGAAGGGCATGAGTCTACAAATCAACCAAAAACTTAAAAGACTAATGATGAGGAGGGAAATTTTGGGTTAAATCTCCTCTACCCTCCTGGTGACCAAGCAGGACGACGAACAACTTTTATATAGAATGACCCCCTTTATGAAGATGTCAAACTAACATATACAAATAAGCTCTTCATACACAAGGATGAGAGAACATTAGAAGATTTGACCAATTAGTAGGGGCATCACCTTGTGGTGTCAACTATAGCATTACTCCTGGAACCTACCTGCTTAGGGTGAGAGAGTTGTAGGAAAATCCTAGCTTCATTAGGGTGACAATATTTAACCTAAGAAACTGGAGAAAAAGGAAGAAGAAAGAGCTTGAGCAGCTAATAGGAGGCTTTTGACTCAATTTCCAATGGATAAAGGCCACTCACTTAAATTTTGTACATATGTACCATAGACAATCTCAGTTTTATGAGATTGAAAAAGTCTTGACCATCTACAAAATTTTCAAAGTGGCTTACCCACTAAAAATATTCACTTACAAAGAAGGACCTTGGCTTGATTGTGCCCAATAGACTAATACATCAATTTTCTAGGTTTCTTATATTTAGTAGGCTAGATATCCCTTGAGAGTTTCCAGAATTATAGTGATGAATCACTACACCTTTTACCTCGTAAAAAAAATAAGAGATTTGAGTCACAGACAAGCATGAAAGAAAACCCCAATCAAAAAGTTCTTATGATCAAAGGCTAGATATCAAGAGAAAAGAGTATTCAAAGGTAAGAATTTCCTAAGTCACAAATAGAAGACAAGGAGCAAAATTTTTGACAAAGACATTTGAGATAAAAGTCCCAAATATCTGAATTCAAGCAGCCCCAAGTGGTGAAGAAAGCTCTCGAAGAAGAAAATATTGATGCTTGAAAGTCAAAATAATGAGGTGCATGTTCTTTGAGGAATATTTTCCTTTCCTGAAAAGGAATGTCTTGTATCTCTATGAAAGAACAATGACAACAACATGGGAACCATGACAAAAGTAGCTCAAAGATCCAAAGCATTAAATGAAGAAATATTTTATGCCAAGATGATGGAAATTCCTAGAAATGGGTAGATGGAAATAAATATAGTAACTGCTCATCCAAATGCTCAAGACCATTTGACATTCATGACTTCAAATATAGAAAACCTCAAAGGGACAAACAATTAGATAGGACATGACTCAACATTAGAAGCGACAACCACCTAGAAATATCTACATGCGTATTGGAGGGAAACCCTTCCCTTATAATTTATAAATAGGGATAGTCTTAGCATTGTAAAGGATTAACAAGTTTCCAATTTTATTCTTTTGTAGGCTTTCCCTTCATTTATTTGTAGAATTACGGAACAAACTTGTATTATTCAACAATGGTTTAAATAAAGTTTACAATGCCGGGAATAGCACCAGCGTAACCAAAACTCTGTTACAGGAGTTGTAACAGTATGCTAAAATGAATAAAGACAAATAGAACAGTACGCTAACATCCCCCTTTATTACATTATTTGGGTAATGTAATAACTAATAGCTATACTAACATCCCCTTACATCATTTTGCAATACAAAGTGAGCTGCGAAACAATTCAAATTTGACACGTCCAAGTGCCTTAGTGAAAATGTCTGCAACTTGAGCATCGGTGGGAATGTCTTTGAAGCTGAATTCGGTGCTTTGGAACTTCATATCGAATGAAATGACATTGTGTGTCAATGTGCTTTGTTCTTTCATGATGGACTGGATTCTTGACGAGGTTCAAAACACCCTGATTGTCGCAAAACAAGTGTATTGGAGATTTTGATGGATGGCCCATACTTGTCAGAATGCGACGTAACCATATCACTTCGCACATAGCTTCATGTGCGGCGTGATACTCTGCCTCTGTTGATGAAATAGCAACCACCTGTTGCTTCTTGCTGTGCCAAGAGATAGGACCGGATCCCAGATGAAAAATGTATCCAGAAGTTGACTTGCGATCATCAAATGATCCGGCATAGTCGGAGTCCGTGTATCCTTGCAAGAAGAATTTGTTGTTCCTCTTGTATTCTAGGCCATATTCCATAGTACCACGGACATAATGAAGAACATGTTTTGCTACTTTCCAATGAGTGGTCTTAGGCTCCTGCATGAACCTCGAAAGATAGTTGACAACAAATACAAGATCTGGCCTAGTATTGGTCAGATATATGAGACTCCCAATCAACTGTCGATAGAGAGTACCATCTACCTGAGGTGAATCATCATATCGTGATAACTGAAGTACATTATCCATCGGAGTTGCAATTGGCTTGCAATCAGTCATGCGATATTTTTCCAGCAATGTCTTGGCATATTTTTTTTGAGACACTTTGATGGAGTGCTCCTTCTGGCTGAATTCCAGACCAAGACGGTAATGGAGAAGTCCGAGATCTGTCATCTCAAAAGATTTGCACAAGTTTCTTTTGACAGTAGAGATCATAGTTTCTGAACTCCCTGTAATGAGCAGATCATCCACATAGAGTACAAGCAACACTATCTCAGAACCCTGTTTCTTGAAATAGAGGTTTGCATCTGACGGAAATCTCTTAAATCCATGCTGCATAAGGTGATTGTCCATTTTTATATACCAAGCTCGAGGAGCTTGTTTCAGACCATATAAGGATTTGACCAATTTGCAAACCTTCTGCTCTTGGCCTTCCACTTCAAATCCTTCTGGCTGAGTCATGTAGAATTCTTCTTGGAGATCACCATTTAGAAAGGCACTTTTGACATCCATCTGGTGAACTTTCCACCCATATTGTGCTGCCATAGCACACATAACCCGAATTGTGGTCATCCGAGCAGTAGGTGCAAAAGTTTCCTCGTAGTCAATGCCTTCTTTTTGAGCATAGCCCTTTGCAACAAGACGGGCCTTATGCTTATAAATTGTTCCATCTGCCTTGTAATTGACTTTATATACCCATTTGCAGCCAATGGGTTTCTTTCCATGCGGCAGATCAACAAGCTTCCAAGTTTTATTTTTCATCAAAGACTCATACTCGGTATCCATAGCGGCCTTCCACCGAGGCTCACCGAGAGCATCTTGCACTGATGCAGGTTCAAGATCATCTATGGTAGACATGAATGCCCTGTCATCATCAATATCCATATCCTCTACTTCTGTACTTGGAGTTATAGAAAGTTCCTCAAAAGATTGACAAAGATCATCAACCTCACCAGTTTCTTTGGCTTCTTTCTCCTTTTGAGCCATACTTGCGTGTACGAGGTCTATCCAAATTCAAATTGGGAGGAGTGGATAAATTTGCATCTCTGATTGTATTTGTACACCATTTAGGATTCTTCTTCGGTGGTGTTGAAGAAGATGTAGAAGGACCTCCTGTCTGTGTTGACGAAGGAATCTTCTCTTCCTTAGATTCCACAATATCTAGGTGTACTTTAGATGTGCTCTGTGATGTGAAAGCTTCATCAAAGACAACATCTCTGCTGATATGAATTTTCTTGGTCAAAGGATCTATCAATCGATATACTTTAGAGTGCTCAGAATAACCAAGAAAAATACATCTCAGTGTTTTCTCATCTAGCTTCTTCCTTTTCTCTTTCGGTATGTGCATGAAAGCGTGACACCCGAAAATACGTAGATGAGATATGGAGGGTTTTCGACCACTCCATGCTTCCTGTGGAGTCATTCCTTTTAGGGCCTTTGTGGGTGCCCTATTCAACAGATACACTGCAGTGGTGACAACTTCTGCCCAATATTGTTGCCCAAGAGTAGCTCCTGGGAGCATACAACGAACCATTTCCATGATAGAACAGTTCCTTCTCTCAGAAAATCCATTTTGCTGAGGAGTATAGGCAGTTGTTAACTGTCTCTTGATTCCATGCTTATCTAAGAATGCAGAAAATTCATTAGAGGTAAACTCTCCCCCTCGATATGAGCGGAGGGTTTTAATAGAAGCTCCTGACTCCTCAACGGATTTCTTGAACTGCTGGAAGAATGCGAAAGCTTCAGATTTCAGTTGGAGAAAGAAAACCCACATCTTTCATGAGTAATCATCTACGAATAACTGAAAGTACCTCTTCCCTCCACAAGCTCGTTGGGTGTGAAAGGACCGCACATATCGGTGTGAATTAACTCCGAGAGGTTTTCGTGCTCTTGTAGAGCTCTTCTCAAATGGTACTCTATGCTTGCTTTCCCGCTAGCGGTCAGAGCACACTGGCAATGTGGCAGAAAGGGAAGGAAGACCCTTTACCATCTCATACTTGCTGAGCTCAAGTAAGTAGCCAGAACTAAGATGCCCATATCTCTTGTGCCAAAGGGAAGTTGCCTCCTTGGTAGAGACAGTCATGGCAACATGTGGAGTAGAGATAGCATCTAGTGCAAATAAGCCGTGCTTATATGAAGCTGTTGCAATCTGCTTACCCTTCCTGGTAATAGTACAACACTTCTTTCCATTCTCAACATGAAAGTTGACAACCATATTTCTATCCAGGATTTGTGTGACTGACAGCAAATTGTTAGCCAATCCCGAAACATAGAGGACTTTGTCAATCTGACACTTTCCATCAGGAAGAGTGACTAAAACTGTACCCTCTCCCTGAACCCTGTAGGTTTTATCATCAGCAATGGTGATAGGTTTGCCCTCTTTGGCCACAAATGATTCAAACCACGATCTGTCGCCGGTCATATGTTTGCTAGCTCCAGAATCGACATACCAAACAGGATCCCTCTATGTGGAATCTGTGGTAGTCATGAGAACCTTGTGTGCCCATTCAGAATCTGAGTCAGATTCTTCAACAACAACATTCACCTGGGGTTGCTTGTTTTTATTTTGTGGTTTGTTTTGGCCTTTCTGCTTGTTCTTATGCCAACACCTGTTGGTGTCATGGTTGTCTTTCTCACAGATCTTGCACCACCTATTCTTCTGTTGAGGTTGTTTGCCTTTTCCTTTCGTATCCTGTTGAGAATTTCCTCCTTTCTGAAATTTGCCTCCTTTTTGTCCATTACCTTTCTTCCTAGAACCCTGTCTGTTGGTGTATAGGGCTGTATTGGAAGAATCATCCTTGTGAAGTTGGCGTGCCTCCTGTTGTTGAAGCAGATTGACCAACTCGATGTAGGTAATTTGTCGTTGAGACACTTGGATGGAGGTTATCAACATATCAAATGAAGAAGGTAAAGCTCTCATCACAAGTGAAATGAGAAGATTTTCGTCCACAGTATCTCCCAGAGAACTCAATTTCTCTTTCAACTCAGACACTCTACACAGAAAGAGTTCAACTGTTTCACCCTGTCTCAAACTCAGGTTATGAAGTTGTTGTTGAAGATGAAGAATGGTGGATTCATTCTTCCCCTCATAGATGGTTCTAAGGGCATCCCATGCCTCTTTACCACTTGCTTTGTCAGCTATATGAGGTTGCACTTCATCTGAAATAGCAAACAAAATGAGCACCTTTGCTCGACTGTCTTTCTTGTCAAAAGCTATCTGATCTGCGGAAGGACCTGTGGATCCTGCTGTTGGTGAAGGCCTAGTTGCTACTCCAGTAACAATATCCCACAAATCTTCCATTTGGAGAATTGCCTTCATCTTATGTTTCCATGGTGTATAATTTGGACCTTTCAATAACTGATGCGGATCAGTCATCAACTTTGCAACAGCGGCCATAGTGAAGGTTCCTTATATCACCAATTGGTCCCCCTTTCGATATACCTTTTGCTAGGCCTTTATACCGTACAAAATACCTGCCCTTACATGAGGGAAACTATAGGTATTTAGAAAGATCAACAAAAATCACCCGCCCTTACGTGAGGGAGACTATAGGTGAGTTTTAGAGATCATATGATATGTGGAACATAAGCGGTACTGAAAGGGAATCGCCTTGTTGATGGAACCTACCATAGAAGATTCTTCTCATGCGTGGGGCGTAACTTCCCCTAAACACTATGAAGAATACTTCGTCGGGATTTACGCCTAAACACAAGTGCGATAAAGGGTAGTGGATGGAGTAAAAAAATGCAAAAATGGCTAACTTATCTCTCCCCGACGATTTATAGAGAACAAGCTCAGACGTCGTTGTAGCAGCTATATTAGGTGGCGAATACAGTAGCCAAATCACGACGACTTTACTGTAAGTGCTGGCGGAGGTATCACAAATACCGAGCACTGCGAATGCAATAAATTGCACGGATGGGTTTTAATTATTCCGGGGACTTAGGGAGTGTTTTGATTTTAATTTTTAATGTTATAGTGCAAAAATGAAATATGCAACATACAACAAAAAAAATGCCCACAAGAATAACCCACTAGGTGTCGGACACAGCCGAAAATGCACCTTTTACAATTCGCCAAATTGCTTTTTCAAAAAATTACTCACATTCCCCCTTTGATTTTTTGAAAAAAAATATCCCCCCTTAAAAAAATTCCTTTAACAAAGCATTTTTAATAATTATTATATATTTAAAATTAAAATAAATAATTTTAATTTATATAGTTTTAAAACTTATGAAAAAAATAAATTAAAATTAAATTTTAATTTATAAAGTTTAAAAACTATAAAAAAAATTAAAATTAAAAATTTTAATTAAAAAATAATAATTAAAAAATAACTTTGAAAAAGAAAAAATTTATACCTTAGGGGGGAGTCGGCGGGATTTGAACCCCCGACCTGCAGGCCCCCTGAGCCTTATCGCACAGCTCACTGCCAAGTGAGCTAGCGGGCTGATCCGGAAGGAACAGTGGAGCTCCTCTCCTTTATCCTTTCGGATGCTCCTCCTCCTCTGCTGGATTGGTCGCACGTTGCTGCTTCGCGGCTCGGCGATCTCTGTTTTCTCATTTTTTTTTTTAAGAAACTTCGCGGGCTGCTTCAAACCCAGCACGTTGCGCGGACTAGGGGGGGGAGACGCGCGCAGAGTGCGCTGCGTCGGGCCTGCGTCCTCCAACCGGGGGGGGGCGACGCGTCCAGCGCGTACACTTCCCTGCGTCCTCCAACCGAGGGGGGGTGGGGGCTGCGCGTCCAGCGTGCACGCTTCCCTCCATCCTCCAACGGGGGGGGCTGGGCTGCGTGTTCAGCTCCGTGCAGGCTGCGTTCTGTCTGCGCGGACGCAGCGCGCAGGCTACGTTCTGTCTGTCTGCACGGACGCAACGCGCAGGCTGCATTCTGTCTGTCTGCGCGGACGTAGTGCGCAGGCTGCATTCTGTCTATCTGCGCAGACGTAGTGCGCAGGCTATGTTTTGTCTGTGCGGACGCAGCACGCAGGCTGCGTTCTAGCAGCGACGTCCACAGTCTGCAGGGAGCCTCCCCTCCCTTCTGTCGCGCGCTGCCGTGACAATTTTTTTTTTTTATTAACTTAATCACGCGATGGCATGATTTAAAAATAAAAATCACGTCGCAGATAAAGTTAAAAAAAAAAAAAAACTCGCACTGTTCAAGGAAAAGAAGAAAAAAAAATGTGCCCAGCAAACACCTTCAGCCTCCAGCCTTCCTTCTCACGCTTCCCTGCAATCTGGCTCTGATGCCATGTAGAATTACGGAACAAACTTGTATTATTCAGCAATGGTTTAAATAAAGTTTACAATGCCGGGAATAGCACCGGCGTAACCAAAACTCTGTTACAGGAGTTGTAACAGTATGCTAAAATGAATAAAGACAAATAGAACAGTACGCTAACATTATTTTATAAAAAATAGTTGACTCTTGAGTGACTTATGGGCAATTTCAAATCCCTGCTTTTGGCATAATTCTTGTAAAATTTTACTTGCATATATATATATATACACAAGAGCCTATGTCAAATTTTTGGTATAGCCATCTATGACCTCATTCTAACTCGTTTCTATGTGTATATATTTTTTTGTGATATTTTACCTATTTCTTGGGTTTTATTAAGTGTATGTATGTGTGAGGGGCTTGCGTCTATTTTTAGACTAGTCACTTGTTTGGCTCTTCTACAAGGTTTGCCTTCTCATGCTTACATAAAACTGGTAAATCTCATTATAAAGGATTGACAAGTTTCCAATTGTATTCTTTTGTAGGCTTTCCCTTCATCTATTTTATAAAAATAGTTGGCTCCTGAGTGGCTTATGGGTAATTTCAAACCCCCACTTTTGGCATAATACTTGTAAAATTTTTCTTGCATATGTATATATATATATATACACATGAAAGCCTATGTCAAATTTTTGGTATATCCATCTATGGCCTCCTGCTAACTCGTTTCTATGTGTATGTATTTTTTTGTGATATTTTACCTATTTTTGGGTTTTATTAAGTGTATGTATGTGTGAGGGGCTTGCGTCTATTTTTGGACTAGTCACTTGTTTGGGTCTTCTACAAGGCCCATCTTCTCATGCTTACATATAACTGGTAAATCTCATCTATGCTTCACTGTGTCGAGGAGAGGAAGTGTTCATCGCTGGCACATAGCATTCAAGCCTATTTTTGCAAGAAGATCTTAGCAAATATCTTGGTGCAACACCACCCCTTTTTCTTTTATTGAGTTGATTTATTTTTATCTCTTACACCATTTTTCCTTTGCTGAGTCCAAGTGCAACTTGAATATCAAATCATACAAAGGATATGACCTTGTAAAAAAATCTCGAAGGCCCCCGATTGAGCCAAACCTCATGCTCTCATTTGCAACCCCTTTGTGTCGCTCCTCACAAGGCATGATTACCCCTCCAAGGATAATTAAATATGACAACAATAACTAGGGCTACAACTCTCATAGTTTGACTCCTCTCCACAAATAAATGTAACTCTCTATCAATAATTGATTGGAAGTCTTATTTACCTAACATACACTAGACTAGATATCAACTTTATAGTAAGTTACCTCTCACAATTCATGTAAGAATAAAAAATATCTCATTGGAAGGCAACAAAAAGGGTATTAAGGTATGTCCATGGTACCATTGAGTATGGTCTAGAATTTAAGAAGAGTGATCAATTCTTCTTAACCGGCTATATAGATGCAAACTATGCAGGATGTATTGATGATCAAAATCCACTTTTGGATATGTATTCTTTTTGGGAGCTAGACCTATATCATGAGAAAGTAAGAAAAAACAAACAATTGCTCAATCTTCAATAGAAGCATAATATCACGTTGTAAGAGAAGCGGTTTATGAGGCAATATGTTTGAAACATATGCCAACAAGTATGGGTATACCACAAACTAAAGCAACAATCATGTACTACGACAATCAAGGTGTTTTAAAACTTGTTTGTAATCTAGTATTCCATGAGTGTACCAAATATTTTGAAGTTCAATGCCACTTCATATGCAAACATATTCAATGACACAATATTCAACTCAAATTTTCCCCTTCTCTAGAACAACGTGCAAATAACTTCATCAAGTCACTAAGGCATTTCAAGATTTTCTCTCCAAAAAACTCTAAACTATGATGTAATAAGGGAGAAATATTAGGAATTATTACCATCATAGTTGAATTAGAATGATAATAAGAGTGGTTGTAACCACCCAACACAAGGTCCATGTGTATATTAGTTAAGGTTAGTTGTTGTCCTTATTTGAAGGTTGTTATGTTATATTAAGCAAGGTTTATGTATTTAAATACTCTTAGATCAATGAAGTAGATCATTGAAGCATTCTTATCAACATAGATGCACCTAAAGAAGGGCAAATGAGAGAAGAGCTTGAGAAAGAATATAAATCAGTAAAACAAAATTCTAAAGAATCAAAGGAAACAAAACATCTAGTTAAGGTTAGAACATATCGCCATCCTCACCACCATGAGTGGATAAAATCTTGGAGGTAGGGCTTATGGCATCAGTAATATTATGGATATACATGGAGTCAAAAAGGCATCAAGTATGATAATGCGTGGAAGAAAAATCATAGTAATTTTAGATTTCAAAGTGGTGCAACAACATTGTGGAACAATAGAACCAATCATTCAAAATAGCATAATAGAGTTAGCATAAGCATGTGGCCAACAAAGTAATTATGGATGTTTAAGTGGCACAATGGCAGCTTGACATCATCATAGACCACTACCAATAAAGATTTCACTTGGACAGAGGAATGATCAAAATTAGTACCAATTGTCAACATTATTTACCAAATCATAATATCTAGTTTCTTCTCATATTTTGAGGATGAAATATTTTTAAAGAGGGTGGAATGTTATGGTACGATAGGAATATGAGGATTTGATATTTATTGTATAAGGGTATTATGGATAGTTGACATGGGCCACACATAACCCAAGATTGACTATATTATAATATTATAATATAATAATAAGTGGGATATGGGTTTAGAAGTTGGTTCCCCAAAGTAGCCTTAAAAGATGGATATATAAATAAGGGATATTGCCATTGTAATCATCAAGTATTCTCTTGTAATAGTGTTGGATTGTCGAGTGGATCTCATTTTGGGAGTGGTTCCTTCCTTAAGAAATATCATTGATGTTGCCCTACCTAAAGGGTATTATCACATCTTGTCTTGTGTGGATTAATTACTATGGTTGATTTATTTAATATTTAACATATTGTAGATGCCTTTATATTTATGAGAAGCAAAGGTTCATAACAATAGATTTCCCCTTAATTACACTATGAATAAATTGATAAAAAAGAAAAGGAAAAAAATCAAGAGAAAAGGATAACAATAGAGTTAAGCAAGGAACCCAACTCGTGACTCATCCCAACTTCTTACTTTGAAAATGTTGTTCAAGAATAATTTAAAATTTATAAATTTTAAATTCTTTGAAAGAGTGACTTTAATTAAGCCACTAACTTGTCATTAAGATTCAATTAGAAATTACTTTGTGTGCTTTAACAAAAGTTGGTTATTTTCTAAAACTAACTTATTAGATGATATATACAATAAATTAAGAAAAGAGGTTCTATTTATATGTGAGAGTAGAGGTAGACGCTAGATGTTTTTTAAAAGAATATTTATGTCTATTTTTTATTATAATTAATGCAAATGATATTTTCCAATTTTTTATGACGAGCGTGGAATTATCTTGCATGTTTTTTAATTCTTATTTGTAGATTTATTTTACCTTTTAAAATATGAAGTTATCTTTATGTTTTTTCAATTGGTTACATGGGATTGAAACGGGCCCCACTCGTATTACATCATCACCACATAGTGGTATTGCAACAAAGCTTGGATATTATCCATGCTTGGCAAGATTTGAACCTTGGTCTCCTCTTTAAATATTGAGGAATCTAATAGGTTGAGCTAATGCCACTTGATAAGTTATCTTTATGTTTTACAAGGTTCTAATATTTTCTATTAATTTTTATTTTATAAATTCTTGTAAATGTGAATTTTTTGGATTCTTTTGAATGTGAATTATCAATGATATTGTATATCTCCTTACTACCCTTTCCTTACGCTATATATAACATTTTTTTTTCTTTAATTTTTCACTTAAACCTTTTTCCAAGTAAAAAAATAATAAAATCCTTTAATTATAATTTTTACATCCTAATGTTGAGTTGTAAACAGTTTGTATTTAAAAAAAATATAAACCCCTAAAAATATTCATCTTTCAAAGGGAGTCACCTTGTGTGAAAAAATCATGGATGATTTCATTTTAATATAAAACTAAGAAACCCATTTTTGCCTTGAAATAACCAAATTTCAAGCTAACTAAACTCAATTCCTATTAAGCTAGTAGATAATGTGTGTATTCTAAGGTACCCATAGTCTATATTAGATATCCTTCCATCCCTTATATCTTTGATGGATCAAAATCCACCATTTCCATCATAATTATTTTATAGTATTAGATATTTAAAGGAGGCAATGTATTGTCTTTCAATATTTTCATTGGTCTAAAAGGCAATGACTAAATAGAAGGATGTTAACTAAATATATTTTGATAATTATTTAAATAAAATTAAGTATTAAAATACTTTAAAAATTAGACTATTACTTATTGGTATAGTGTGTAATTGCAGAAGAGTCTAACATCTTATGCACTTACAATTCTATTTCAAAAATTTGGAAGAAAGGGATAATGCCCCTCTCAACCTATGAATTCAAGCTGACTTTCCACTATCCTTGCTAATTCTAACTAATATGAGTTAACTGCATGAAAGTAAATTTCAAAAATTAAAGTATGGAAAGTAAAATACATAAAATTAAAATGAATGAAAGTAAATTTTGAAGTTCAGGGTATGAGAGAAAAAATAAATTACTATAACCCTAACAAGGAGAGTGTGTGATCTATAAATATACGAGGAAATAAAATAACAATATTGGATCTCATGCGTATGAAATAAAATAAATAAGGAATGACAAGATGATAAAAACAAAGTGTCACAATTGTCATGTATTTCACAATTTAGGAGGGTAGTGCCATTGATGACCTCTAGATGTCGCATGCCTCTAATTATGCTTCTAAATGGATTAGAATCCTTCTAATATGTGTTATGACACCATAAAAAGATAAAAAGTCACTTTCTAAGAGATCCTCCTCAGTATTTGTGCACACTTGTTTTGCTTGGCCAACTAATGAACATATTACTCTAGTATGGGGATTGAATCACTTCACTTTTGGAGCAAATCATTCCTCTTGAAATGAGTCACTCATCTTTTGTAATGAATCATCCCTCTTTGAAAAATTTGCCAAAACTTTACCAATTTTGCAAAATTTGTTATTTTGTAATGCTGCCCCTAGGTCTGCAAAATTTATTTTCCTTTGTATGTCATGGATAATTCCTTAGAGGAATTAGAAGGTAGTAGCCAAGCTGCTATATTTTTGGCAACTACTCCAAGTGCAAAGCTCGATTGGCAAGATATCCTAGATTCTACGTTTATTCTTAGGCATGGAGTCAAAATTGAGGTCAACTCAAAATTATAAAATCATGGGCCACTTTTATATTGCTCTAGGGTATTAGGTTAAAAATTGCCTACCAATTACTATGCGAGGACATATCTTGAGAATCAACATTTTGGCATTTGACACCAAACCCTCATATTGATCTCAAAGGAGACCCTTCCCTTGATCCTCCTTAATTTATTGAATTCAATAGGATTTCAATGATATTCTTTGAAGAATTGGATAAAATTATCTACGAGAACCTTTGCTTTGGCTTCATCTTCATCAATGGAATAGGCAATGTATTTTGGCATATGGAGTTGTTATTGATTGAAGAATATATTAGTTAATCCTTCATTTAGTCACGTACATCTCATTTCTTATTTTCTTAATGATCACTTTGAGTGTCATAGGTAGCTTACCTCACTAGCTTGTAGGGCATGTCCAACTGTGTGATTACCATCTTCTTATATGATATACCCATCTACTTCACCTATTCATTAGATAGGAAGTACTTTGGTGTACCTTGCCTTGGATGTTAGTGTAGGTAGGTTTCACCACCTACATCCATGATCCTTGAACATAAATCGGGTTATGATTCTGTTTAAGCCTCATCATCATATTGCTAAGGTAGTAGCACATCAATCACATTCAACATATTTTGAGGCACAAGTTGAGCATCGGATTAGACTCCTAAAATGGATTGTGCTACAAAGAGAAGGTAAAAGAAGAGCCAAAAAATTGTAGAATAGCTCGATACTAAGAAATACATGGCCAAATAAAAAAAAATTGACTAGGTCAGGTAGCAGGGTAACAAGTAGAAGATTTGGATTGAAAATAATTCTAAGGCATTGAAATATGACATACAAAAGCAAGGGACTAGACTTTTTGAGAGTCTAACATCCGAAGCAACCAAGTCACAAACATCAGACTAAATTTTTGGCCAAGTATAAAAGATAGCCAGACTTTTGAAGTGTTGACATCCACAAAGGTGTGAAGAAAGTCTGACACCCGATGCATCAGATTGAAAATTTTGGCTATGTTAATAAATATCTAGCATCTAACATCAAGGAAACTCCTTGATGGATATGAAAATTAGGCTAAGTATCGAAGAGCACCAAATTTTTAAAAGTGCTAACATCATCAAAGGAACATAAATGTTTGGTAGAATGAAAGTTAGTGTTAGGTAGAAATTTTTCTAAGGCATGAAGTCCAACAGGGAAGTGCTGAGTCTTAAGGCTAATCTATGGCATTAGATGCTATGTATAAGTAAAAGTGACTAAGTGTGGAAGGTGGTTGGATTCTAAAATCAATAATGTCATCAAGACAAGCAAAAAAGTCTAGTATTTAGTAAAGAGAATATAAAATTTGGTTAAGTATCGAAAAAGGGTCATATTTTTAAATTAGATCACATCATCAGCAGGGCTAAAACATTTGATATTAAGAAATAACTACTAAATCAAAATTTAGCCAAGGAAAATAGTCAGACACAAAGTAGCACCTTACGTTTCAATATCTTTCACAAGGCCTCTAGATCCATCCTAGTCAGCAAAATTTACATGTGCAAATCAATCGCCCAACATCATTGTTGTCAAAAACCTCAACAACTAAGAGTTACTACATCATACACTTGACCCTACACAATTGGCTCAATGCAATAGAAAGGAGTGGAAAAATTAAACTAGTAAAAAAGTGCCCAAAATTTGATGACCTAACATGCAAATCAACTTTGTAGGAGAAATTTAGGCCACACACATGAACAAAACATGCTTGAAGTAGTTGAGCATGGCTAACCCAAAATTGACAAACACCTCTTGCACGTGCTCTGAAAACCCTATAGTCCATTTTGAAAGCAATCATGCTTAGAAAACTAAATGTAAATATAAAACTATATATACTTGAATGCAACTCATTCAAAGGGTTAGCTCTTTAGCATTTATAATTGCATAAATTGTATGATTGAATGCTATACACCTCTTAATGAAAATTGAAGTGTTGTTTAGCCTCTATCAAAGAATGTTGTAGAATATGTATGTATGTTGATTCCCGATTTTGATATTTTTGTTAAAATTGAATGAAAAATGTATTCTATTAAAATTTATTCTACTATCTAGACTTCTCCTTGAATTACTATTAGTTCAATTCCTGGAATGCTTAACTATGTGCATCTATCTGATTAATATTTTACAATGTTTAATGATGGTTGGCCTATTAGGTAGTTCAATCTAGTTGAGGGAATGAGATTCTCATACACTTGTGTCTCTTGATGTTGCCAAATCTTGGTCATCATAACTTCTAGCTTATAACCCTACATATTTCTTACTTTAGTCTGTAATCCCTTTTGTTAGTTTAGCTTGTATCATAGAAACCAACCTACTCTAGAGGCTAATCCAGAAGCTATTTTGGGTCTTCCAATCTTGGTCGAGGTCTTGAGGGCATAACTCATCCACTTAGATGGATTTTAGACCAAGATTTTTTGGTACTCTCAGTGGGACACCTGTGTCCCACCCTCAAAAGAGTTTTATTGAAAATCAAAGCCCAACACCCATCGTGTTGATTAGATTTCATTTTAATTGTCTAGAGGAGTCAAGATTCTGGTGAGAAGTCTTGAACTCATAGGTAGAGAAATTATGTTCACTTGGTGACTTCATTAATTCAAAACCAAGAAAGTTAGCAACTTCACTGGTGAAACAACTCAGGATCACATAACCATGGATATGCAAAACCAACAAAATGTATCAACACCTAGATAAACATATAGTATTTTATGTTAGTATCACGATGAAACAAATATGCCCAGGTTGGAATAGTGTGATATCCCAAAGAATCATGAGATTCCCCAAGATGCATTGAAGACCTTACCCATTTATGATGGTAGTGGAAAGGCCGCTTATGAAAATTACCAAGAAGTTGTGGCTTTAGCCACCCTACATGATATTCTATTTGAATATGTGATGGTTAGACTTATCATGTTGTCACTCCAGGTTAAGGTATTGCAATGGTATAATTCCTTGAAAGACAAGAGTATAAAGACCTAGGCAGACTTGGATGAACCCTTAATAGTTAAACATGATGACCCAAGGGACCCTTTCATACTAATCAATCGATTCTTTATAATTTAAAGGTTTCCTTAAAAAATATTAGTGATTTCAATATCAGATTTAAGAGGAATTGGAAAAGGATTCCCCAAAGGATTAAACCTTCATGTGCTCAAGCATATATATACCATATGTATAATTTGGGTCCATATTTGAGTATTATGATTCAATAGTCCAATAAGAAGGAATTTTTACAAGTCTTCTAGATGGTTCACGATAAAAAATATGCTCATATTCGTTGGAAAGCTATCACATAGAGCCATGACCTTGTCTCCAACACTATTCTCCCCACAATTCAGTAATTTCCCTAGGTCATTCTTATCAATTTATGTTTCGACAAAGAAATAATCCACTACTGAAACTTTAGAATCTCAAGTAGTTCAAGAACTAAGAACTATGGTTCAATGCCTAACCAATGAACTAAACACCATGAACCAACAAAAGATCATAGTTGTATATCCATATCAAACATATCCTCAAGAATATTCTCCTTCAAAAAGTCAAGTCATGCACATTAGGAAGAAGAGTAGAGAATATATCCAGATAGAAATCTAGAACAAGAGATAAACTCAAATCCGACCAAGGTTAGGCACCTAGTGATTGATAGCTATTGCAATAGGAGTGGTTGTGAACATGATCAATCTCAACAATCAAATAATTATATAACCATATAAATGTATCTAGATCATATCTATGGATCAAGCTACCATATTTTGTTAGCAGAAGCCTATTAGACAAAAGGAATTGAAAATGTGAACCAGGGAGTGGAGGTTGAGAAAGAAGAATCTTAATAAGATGAGTTGGATAGTGTTTTGTGTCCATAAGGAAATCACCTAGAACAAAATAGGTTAGGTTCATGTGCTAAACAATATGGTTTGAGAACTTTATGCTTATCTTATCAGAGGAGATAAGTTTACCAAAAAATATATTATCTGGTTATACAAAAGAAACAACAAGAAAATATGGTGGTGATTTATCAAAGGCTAATGCAAATCATGGTAGGAATGGTATACAATACAACAAGCAATACTTTAAGAAAAGAGGCATATCTCAAGAAAAATCTATTGATTTTTGAATGTGTTAATTTGGTTAAATTACGTCTAGAAAGCTTAATGACTGGTAGAGTCCCTCATCTAGATTTCAAACATGTACACAAGCATCCATCTCTTGGTATGGAAACAAATAACTCTCTCCTATATTATTTATCGGTGTGTTTGGAGGGCTAGGTGCTACATAATTGCTTAATAGATCATGAAGATGAAGTCACTATTATACCCAAGTCAATCTGTGATACCATGAAATTGAAATACACCAAAGTTGAGCCTGATATAATACAATTCAATCAAATTCTAGTCAAGATAGTGGAGATAGTTGAAAAAGTGCCAGTACTACTACATGGAATACCAAACTTAGCAACAATTTAGGATGTCATAGTAGTAGATGTGCCTCCTAAATTTGGAATGAGTTTATCCAAAAGTTTCTTGATGCAAATAGGAGGATACGTGGAACAAGATCATGCCCATATAGTTGTGTCATGCATTAAAAATTGGTCCAAAATTATGGTGAAAAAATTAGACTATTTTACATTCAATGATATGGAGAACACAAGGTAAATTTGGCTAAAGAAGTCCACAAGCTAGCTAAGGTGGAGGTAGTTGATTGTATGTAGGATGAGCAAAGGCTAATCAAAAGTGAAATCTTCTTAAAGAGTCCCTATATAGCACTTTTTTTAGGCATGAAAAATGGGTATAATCTACAAACCAACTATAATGCACTACAATATATGGCCAATGGTATGTTCCAACAAACATGCCAAAAAATTCTAGGAAATAAATTAGAAAATTGACTCTTGATATAAGAAACTTCAGCACTACATCACCAACCAAAGAGCTTTATGTACATTGGAAATCTCTAATTACCAGCTAGTACTCTGGCACATAGACCAATGTACATAGAAGAGGCAATTAATGACTCATACGCTTAGAAAGAATTCTCATCATTGGTTTTCTATACCATTTTCCAAGTAAATATGGAAACTGATGTAGGCTTAAAGTCAATATTATGGTAGAATTTTGACAAAATAAGCTACTTGTCCCAAGACAAATATCATAGAGAAAAGCATAAATTTGGTACTATTTGGTTGGGACACTGTATATTCTAATGCAATATCTAAAGACCAAGCATCATTAGTGTGCAGAGATACCAAAAATTTTGTGTAAATAAATAAAAGTTGTTTAACTTGAGAATAAGGCAATTAGTCGAAGGGATAGTAGAAAGTCTTGGGAGGCATGCAGGGCATATTGCATGTTGCAACAAATAATGAGGAATTATGATTCAACGACACAACAATATTATTTCTTGAAAGTAAAATACTGTCAAGCTTAGAAAAAGAGGATTAACAAGGTAAGTCAAATGGTGACTTATTCAAAAGGAAAAGCCTATATAAAGGGGGGTGCCCTTCTCAGCATCAAATCACTCTTGAGGAAGAATTTTTCCTCGAGGGTATATGGTGGATAGGCCTTAGTAAAAGGTACAAAAGTAAATAAAGAATGCATCCAAGAAGAATTTGTAATTGACTCTAAAAATGCCTATGCCTAGAGGAGTTGATAGCACATTAAAGACAAAGGATGGTCAATCTTAGCCTTCCTGGTGTTAGCTAAGGTTGACATGTTAATTGATGGCAGTCCAATAACAATATTGATGTTAGCTAAAACCATCCTAGTGTTAGCTAAGGTTGACATGTTAATTGATGATAGCCTAACAACAATCTCGATGTTAGCTAAAACCATCCTGGTGTTAGGTAAATTATCCTGATGTTTGCTAGAGCTGCTTCTCCATTGAAAATGTCTACATTCCTCTTGATCTATGATGAAGTACAATAAAAATAGCCACAATCTTTAGGTAATTAGTTTTTGCTCTTTCTCAAGAACACCAAAATTATTCTAAGAGAGCGAAGTCCAAGGACAAAAGAGAAGAAAATAAAAGGCATAAATTGAAAGGTTGATAATGTTGGAAAGCCTACAAGTGCTTTATTATCAATAAGCTTGTCAAGAAAGAATGACCATTTGTAGGCCTTTCTTCAATTTGTGGAATATGTCAAGATAGAGTAGGAACAAGAAAGAGCAAAAATTCTAAAGAACTTTATTATTTAGAGGAGAGATGCTTACCCTTTTTTGTTGTCTTGGTGTTTGAGGTCAATATACCAAATACCAAGAAGGTAAAAAGGTAAAGGAAATATTGAAGCAAACAACTTAATGAAATAAGGAAAATGCAAAAATGTACATTGTGCAAGTATGTTTTCTCATATTTTCCTTGTTCTCTTCATATCCTTTCATCACCCTTTATGCTTCATCAATATTCTTCTCACTACTCACTCCAAGACCTCCAATAATTCAAATTCATCTTATTCATTGTTTCCTGTATGCCTCAAATCATCCCCTAAAATTTGCATCTTTTACCATTTTTCCAACTCCATAGCCCAATGGAAAGGCTAGATAGATTCTTCCTTTGCTAAAAACTGAAGTCATTTCAAACCAGTGCAAATTTATATAGAGAAGACATCTCAGTACCTCAGCTATGAAAGCATATGTCAACTACCATCACAAAAATAACAATATTGGTAAGAAATGTTATCAAATGATATCATGACACATGTGAGGTGATATCACCCATATGATATCATGACACATGTAAGGTGATATCACCCAAGTATATGGATGATAAGTGACATCAATAAATGAAGGTTGAATAGGTAGACACCATCCCAAGTGATGAGCATCAGAAATGCTCATATTTTGTATACATTTTCTTGATCATTATGTGACTGTATAATAAGGATTGCATACTTTTATGAATGATTATATAAATATTTGATGAAATTATGCGTGTTATCTAATTCAAGTGTTTTCAGTGTGTTTTTGTAAAATTGCAGTTGATTTAGTTAGATTTGGATCAGTCGAGGTCTTTTTATGGACCTAGCACTTTGTTTCTTTCGAGGTCAATGCAGAAAATATAGGCGCCTTCCTCTTCCAGGAAGGCACAAAACGTAAGTAGACACCTTCCTCTTCCAGGAAGGCACCAAGTGTAAGTAGGCACCTTCCTCTTCCAGGAAGGCACCAAGGAAAGACAAGCGCCTTCCTCTCCCAGGAAGGTGTTGGCAATTTTGGGTACCTTGAGTACATTGCATTTGCTCAAGTGAATTAGTTGTCATTGATGTCAAGAAGCTTTTGAAAGAATTTGATTTGATGTAAAAATAATGTGTTTTGTTGAAGGTTCGGCTTGACAGGTTCGAAAGAAGGTAAGTTGAAAAAGTGTCGGGACATCGCGACATGTCGCATTTTCGAGACTTAGGCAGGAGAGAGAAAGATTTTTGAAAAACTGTCGCGATTTCGTGACATGTTGGCAGAGAAAGAGAGCAAGGTGGAAAGTGTCACGATTTCGCGACATGTCGCATTTTCGCGACTCGGAAAGTGCAGGAAGGCAAAGAAGGAAAAGTGTCACGATTTCGCGACATAATGCAAGGAAGGTTGTATGGACGAAAAAGTGTCACGATTTCGCGACATGATGCAGAAGGGAGAGTCCGCAGTGTGAACTATCACGATTTCACGACAAGTTAGAAGAGAGAAAAGTATCTCGAAAAGTGTCACGATTTCGCGACATGCTGCAAAAGACTAAGTGAGGACTGTCGCGATTTTGTGACATGCTACAAAAGACTAAGTGAGGACTGTCGCGATTTCGTGACATGCTGAAAAGCTCAAAGTGAGAACTGTCGTGATTTCATGACATGCAGCAAAAGGAAGAGGCTAAAATGAGAAGCGTCACGATTTCGCAACAGGCTACAAAGAAGTTGTACGGATGCAGAAAGTGTCACGATTTCACGACAGGTTGAAGAGAAAGCTTGCGAATGCAGAAAGTGTCACGATTTCACGACAGGTTGAGATGGCAGCTTGCAGTTGGAGAAAGTGTCACGATTTCGTGATAGAAATAGTTAGCAAGTCTTCAATAGAAGAAGCGTCATGATTTCACGACGAATTCAAGAAGGAAGAGCTCGAAGGCAAAAGCGTCATGATTTCGTGACATGTTCCAGTTTCACGGGTATAAGGCAGAGAGAAGCTCAAGGCAGCGAAAGTGTCACGATTTCGTGACATGTTCCATTTTCGCTAGTGCAAGCCTAGAAGAAGACCAAGAAGACTAAAGTGTCGTGATTTCATGATAGGAGTGATGATGACATCAGCAAAGACAGAAGTGTCGCGATTTCGTGACAAGAACGTAGTCAAGGCAGACAAAAGCAAAAGTGTCACGATATCGCGACAATAGCCAAACGAAAGTGTACGGCAGTAAAAAAGTCACGATATCGTGACATGTTGTGGTTTCGCAGTAGAAGCTACTGAACCACAGAGGCGGTTGAAGTCGACAGAGTTAAAATTGGGCTGACAAAGATTAGGGCGTGCAGCCGACGGAGTTAGGGTTTGCATTTGCATAACAGCCGACTAAGACCAAGGTTTAGATCTTGATTATGTTAGTATAAAAGGAGGGCTATTTGAAGAGAATAAGCATCGATCGAAGTGTGCGTTTGAAGTGCGATATTCATAGATAGAGTGTGGGGGAGAAGTTCGATCATCCAAAAGCAGAGTGTGCGAAGACTATGCTGTTGTGATTACGCAGAGGTGCATAAGTTGATGTTTGATGGAGTGCTGCTGTGTTTGCGCAGTCAGTGCAAAAGTTGGTTTCGACCAAATGCGGCTGTAATGTAACGAAAAGAGATTTGAGGACAGACTTGTGCCGGATCGAAGGACTGTGTTTGGTGCGGACCGGAGAAAGAGGAAGAGGACGAATTGTGCGGACCGAAGGACTGTGTTTGGTGCGAATCGGAGAAAAATATAGAGGACATTTGTGCTAGATCGAAGGATCGTGTTTAGTGCATTTTCGAGGACCAGCTTTGAGGTGATAGAGTTGAGGATAGAGGTCTCCAACCGGAGCGGGGAAGACAGGTGTCTTCAGTGGATAGAGTTCCACTTACTAAGGGCAGCGGAGGCGAGAGGTATTCTAGAGGATCACCGACCAGAGCAGAGTTAGGGGATTGGTGTCTCCTTTGGGTTGGTACCCATAAACATTGTAATCGGGAAAGGTTTTCCCAGATTTGGTTGATAAAATTTTAGTGAAAATTTTATTCGTGGAGTAGCCCACCTTGGGTGAACCACATAAATTGTTGTGTCTCTATTGTGGATGGTGTTTTCTATATTGCTTTGATTTTTGCTTGATCATCGCTTTCTATACACTGCATAATATTGTATTAAAAGTTAAGTTGAAGGAAAAAGTTAAAAGTGGTCTTATACTGTTCACCCCCCCTCTCAGTATAAGCTTGTGTTCTTCAATTGGTATCAGAGCGGGTTCCTTCGGAAATTTTAATAGCTTGAAGGAAAAGCTTGATAAGAACACAATGGATTATTCAAGTGGAAATGCAGCACCTATTCTTGATGGATCAGATTTTGGTCTTTGGAGTGCAAGGATGAAGGTTCATCTAATGGCACTGGGGAATGAGGTGTGGGAAGTGATTGAAGATGGGTATACTATTCCTGTAAATGGTCCATATACTAAAGAAGATAGGCTTCTACATCACAACAATTCAAAAGCAATGAATGCAATCTTGAAAGGCTTATAGAAAGCGGATCTCACCAAAGTAATTCACCGCAAGACAACTAGTGAAATGTGGAAACAGATTGCGGGTGGTTCATATAGGTGATGCAAATGTCAGAAAGGCCAAGTTGAGACATTTCAAAGGTATGTTTGAACAACTCAAGATGAATGATGATGAAAATATTAGTGACTACATGCTTCGCATGGATGAGGTTGTTAACTCCATGAAAGACTTAGGTCTTGAACTTGCTAAAAATGATGTTTGTGATAAAATCTTAAGATCTCTTCCTAATAGATTCAGTGAAAAGATTTTTGCTATTGAGGAAGCTAAAGATTTGGATAAGCTGAAAATGGATGAGCTTCATAGCATTCTTGCAGCATTTGAGTTGAGAACTCAGGTGAAGGTTGATGTCAAGAAAGAGGCAGCTCTCAAGGCTACCAAGAAATCTAAGGGTAAATGACTTCAAGAGAGTGATGAGTCTTCTAGTGATGAAGAGGCATATTACAACAAGAAAGGCAAGATATCTAGAAAGCACAAAAGCATGAAAAATATAAGATGCTTCAATTGTGGAAAGTTCGGTCATTATGCTACTGATCGTATCTGTTTCCAAGAATGAAAGTGATGAAGAGAAACAGGATGTTAAGAGCAAGGATTCGAAAAGCACAGGTATTATAGAAAGAACAAAGATGAGCACAAGCAATCAAGGAAAGAGGTATTCACACAAGAACAAGAAGAGTTTCTACCTAGACAAAGCAAGTAAGTGTTCTAGCAATGATAGTGAAAGCTCTTCAAGTGATGAGGAAAATGAGATGTTGTTCATATCAGAAAAAGAGGAAGAACCGAAACATAGATTCATTATTATGAAATGTCTTAGATGTGGAAATTTTGGTCACCTTGAGGATGACTATACAAATAATGATTTGGTTTCCAGTATGTATAAGGATGCTTCAGAAAACTATCAAGAAGATGCTTGTATGGTTTTTGAAAAAGGTAGCACCTCTAGTGATAAGAAATCTGGAAAAGGCCTTGAGGATTCGGAAAGCAAACAAATAAAAGATCTTGAAAGCAAACTTAATAATGCTCTTAGTGTTTTGAAAAAGGAAAGAAAGAAGAATGATAGACTCAAGGATAAGTTAGATGAATGTTGTATGGAGAGAGACGATCTTATAGAAAGTCTTGACTTCTCTATAGCTAAAACACAGGAACTCAAGGATGAGTTAGAGTCTAAGATTCTTGAGTATAATGAGTTGGAACAGAAAATGGCTTTTTCGGAAGTGGAAACTAAAGAGTACAAGGATAAGCTATACAGGTTTCAAGATAGCTCCAAAAGGGTTAAGTCTCTCATCAAAGGTCAAAGAAATCCAACAGATAAAATAGGTCTTGGTTTTGTTAAGCCGCACAAAGAATAGGTTGGGGAATCTAGCAAGAGATTCCAAAAGGAAGAGAGTTCTGATGAAGAAAGTACTTCAGAACATGAATCCGTGAGTGATCGATGCATAGAAACAGAAAATGAAATTCAGAATGCGAAGAAGAAGTTTTCAGGACCCAAGAGGTCGTATAAAGGAAAATTTCACGACAGATGTTTTGCGTGTTACAGGTTTGGTCACATGGCTGCACATTGCATGTCTCAAATGAAGAAGGTTAACAACAATTTTAGAAGTGGTAATTTCTTCCAAGGGTATTGCTACTCTTGTAATCAGTTTGGGCATAAGGCAATTGTCTACAAGGCTAATATCAAGTTCATGGTTAGTCAGAACAGGTGGATTCAAAGAACAAGTATGCCTAAAAGAAATTACAGTGTTACTTGTTATAAATGCAACAATGCAGGTCACACAGCTAGACAGTGTAGAGCTGATCTTCCAAGGTACAAGAATAGGAACAGTAGCATGATCAGGTCCAAGGATCAAGGCATGAAAAAGGACAGGGATGAGAACAAGAACAAGAACAGTGACAAAAATAGGAATGCGGGCAAAAAGTTCAAGAAAAGGTCGAGCAAGGAAATTATAGACACTGATGATGATCAGTGCCTAATGGGAGTTTTACTCCCACCCCAATTTTAATCTCCTCATGAGGAAGTGGGGGAGGGACTAAGCTAAGAGGCTCATTCTTAGTCCCAAGCCCCAAAGGTGACCCTTTGCCATTGATGACAAAGGGGGAGAGATTTGAGTAAGGGGGAGAGATATGAGTAAGAGGGAGAGCTTCAATGTAAAGAGGAAAGCTTCAAGTCAGGGGGAGCAAAACTTCAATAGGAGATTTTTAGCTGTTAGCACAGTTGGTTTCAGTTTTTGCTCCTGAGACGTGTTTTTAGTAAAGGGTTGCCATCAATGACAAAGGGGGAGATTGTTGGCAATTTTGGGTACCTTGAGTACATTGCATTTGCTCAAGTGAATTAGTTGTCATTGATGTCAAGAAGCTTTTGAAAGAATTTGATTTGATGTAAAAATAATGTGTTTTGTTGAAGGTTCGGCTTGACAGGTTCGAAAGAAGGTAAGTTGAAAAAGTGTCGCGATATCGCGACATGTCGCATTTTCGCGACTTAGGCAGGAGAGAGAAATCTTTTTGAAAAACTGTCACGATTTCGCGACATGTTGGCAGAGAAAGAGAGCAAGGTGGAAAGTGTCACGATTTCGCGACATGTCGCATTTTCGCGACTCGGAAAGTGCAGGAAGGCAAAGAAGGAAAAGTGTCACGATTTCGCGACATAATGCAAGGAAGGTTGTATGGACGAAAAAGTGTCACGATTTCGTGACATGATGCAGAAGGGAGAGTCCGCAGTGTGAATTGTCACGATTTCATGACAAGTTCGAAGAGAGATAAAGTATCTCAAAAAGTGTCACGATTTCGTGACATGCTGCAAAAGACTAAGTGAGGACTGTCGCGATTTTGTGACATGCTGCAAAAGACTAAGTGAGGACTGTCACAATTTCATGACATGCTGAAAAGCTCGAAGTGAGAACTGTCGCGATTTCACGACATGCAGCAAAAGAAAGAGGCTGAAATGAGAAGCATCACGATTTATCAACAGGCTACAAAGAAGTTGTACGGATGCAGAAAGTGTCACGATTTCGCGACAGGTTGAAGAGAAAGCTTGTGAATGCAGAAAGTGTCACGATTTCACGACAGGTTGAGATGGCAGCTTGCAGTTGGAGAAAGTGTCACGATTTCATGACAAAAACAGTTAGCAAGTCTTCAACAGAAGAAGCATCGTGATTTCACGACGAATTCAAGAAGGAAGAGCTCGAAGGCGAAAGCGTCGCGATTTCGTGACATGTTCCAGTTTCGCGGGTATAAGGCAGAGAGAAGCTCAAGGCAGCAAAAGTGTCGCGATTTCGTGACATGTTTCATTTTCGCTAGTGCAAGCCTAGAAGAAGACCAAGAAGACTAAAGTGTCATGATTTCATGACAGGAGTGAAGATGACGTCAGCAAAGACAGAAGTGTCACGATATCGCGATAAGAACGTAGTCAAGGCAGACAAAAGCAAAAGTGTCACGATATCGCGAAAATAGCCAAACAAAAGTGTACGGCTAAAAAAATGTCATGATATCGTGACATGTTGTGGTTTCACGGTAGAAGCTACTGAACCACAGAGGCGGTTGAAGCCGACAGAGTTAAAATTGGGTCGACGAAGATTAGGGCATGCAGCCGACGGAGTTAGGGTTTTGCATTTGCATAACAGCCAACTAAGACCAAGGTTTAGATCTTGATTATGTTAGTATAAAAGGAGGGTTGTTTGAAGAGAATAAGCATCGATCGAAGTGCACGTTTGAAGTGTGATATTCGTAGATAGAGTGCGAGGGAGAAGTTCAATCATCGAAAAGCAGAGTGTGCGAAGACTGTGCTGCTGTGATTGCACAGAGGTGCATAAGTTGATGTTCGATCGAGTGCTGCTGTGTTTGCGCAATCAGTGCAAAAGTTGGTTTCGACCAAATGTGATTGTAACAGAACAAAAAGAGATTTGAGGATAGACTTGTGCTAGATCGAAGGACTGTGTTTGGTGCAGACCAGAGAAAGAGGAAGAGGACAGACTTGTGCCAGACCGAAGGACTGTGTTTGGTGCGGATCAGAGAAAAATATAGAGGACATTTGTGCTAGACCGAAGGACTGTGTTTAGTGCATTTTCGAGGACCAGCTTTGAGGTGATAGAGTTGAGGACAGAGGTCTCCGACGGAGCGGGGAAGACAGGTGTCTTCTGTGGATAGAGTTCCACTTACTAAGGGCAACAGAGGCAAAGGTTTTCTAGAGGATCACCAACCAGAGCAGAGTTAGGGGATTGGTGTCTCCTTTGGGTTGGTACCCATAAACATTGTAATCGGGAAAGGTTTTCCCAGATTTGGTTGATAAAATTTTAGTGAAAATTTTATTCGTGGAGTAGCCCACCTTGGGTGAACCACGTAAATTGCTGTGTCTCTATTGTGGATGGTGTTTTCTGTATTGCTTTGATTTATGCTTGATACTGCTTTCTATACACTGCATAATATTGTATTAAAAGTTAAGTTGAAGGAAAAAGTTAAAAGTGGTCTTATACTGTTCACCCCCCCTCTCAGTATAAGCTTGTGTTCTTCGTGAAGGTGCCAATAGAAGACCAACGCCTTCCTATTCTAGGAAGGCACCAAAGGAAAAGAAGCGCCTTCCTCTCATAATAAAGGCACCTATGGGAAGGTGCCATTAGAAGGCAAGAACCTTTCACTCATAAGGAAGGTGCCACTAGAAGGCAAACGCCTTCCTCCCATAAGGAAGGCACCGACAGGAAGGCGCCACTAGAAGGCAAAGCGCCTTCCTCTCACAGGAAGGCGCCAACAGAAGATAAGCGCCTTCCTCTTCCAGGAAGGCACCCATGGCAATAAGGCACCTTTCGCATAGAGAAGGTGCTCGATATACTCAGGCACCTTTCGCATAGGGAAGGTGCCCCTGTTCTTCACCCGTTGACCAGACAAGCACAACGTGGACAAAAGTGATTGGTGCAGTTCCAACTCTACGTCAAGTAGAGCTAAATTGGGGATTGCACCAACTTATGAGAACGTCCTACCAATGCCAGGTGAAGTACAAACCAATCAACGAACACACCATCGTTAGAACTGAATGCCAGTTTTAGTAGACATCAATTACATTTACCAGACTGTCTTAGTTTAGTCTGGGATCTGGGATGAATCGACTGTTACAACTTCTTTGTAACAGAAGTTCTGCGGGTGTGCTATATAAACACACGCATACCTCTCTGAAGATAGATAAGGGAGATATAGACATAGATATATGGAGAGAGGAGATAGAATATTTTGATTGTAATACTTTGATAATTGTAATATAGTTCTAAGAAGTTCTAAGTGCGTGTTCAGCTGGGAGGAAGCTGCTGGAGCCTGGGCCCACTCCAAGCCAGTATTTCTTCCCCTACTTTTTCTATTTTTTTCTAGATTAGTTTACTGTTTTATAAGATTATTTTTTTTGGTAATTATTATAATATATTAACAGTGGGTTTTTATAGAGGATCCCAAAACCTTATGTACAAAATTAGCCAACTTTCTAATGATGCATCATACCTCTTGGCTGTAACAATAAACCTAAATGAAAATAAAACCATCCTAATGTTGCAGACTTGAAAACAACAAAAGGGATTTTAGGCCTGGAGACCCAACAACAAAAAGAAAATAGGACAGACCCGAGAGAAACCCAAAAATAAGCCAAAAACAAAGAGACAGACACCAAGGACAGCTAATCACGATCCCCAAAACACGTTGGAATGGGCCTTCCAAAAACTGTGCAAGGAAAACATCAGGAAGGGATGTCTGCCCTGGCCAACCTTTCCACCTCGAATGGGAAGTGAGACCGCCACACAATCGGGCACGTGGTCACGAGCCCTTTATTGTCCATGTGGTCAGCCACGCGATTTCCTTCTCTCAAAATATGATTTGCTTTCCATCTACCACGATAGGATAGAAGAGATCTAGCCTCGAGGATGATGTTGTAGACTTTCCAAGATGGATATTTGGTGCCAATAAGGTAATTCATGATGTTGAGTGAGTCACCCTCAATGATAAGAGGTCAGGGATCCTCAGAGAGAATCCGAATACCATTCAGAGCGCCTTGGGCTTCAGCATAGTGATTCATCTGAGATCCCAAATCTTCACAATAGGCCATCACAATATTCCCGTCATGATCACGGACAACCCCACCAGCACCAGCGGGCCCAAGATTCCCCTTAGCCGCTCCATCAAAGTTTAATTTAATCCACCCCACGAGGGGTTTTGTCCACACAACATTCCTTCGACAAGGCCCTTTAACAACCTCTAGAAACGGCCATAGATTCATCATTTTGAGAATAGCTTCTTCGCTTGAAATATGGGGACGGGGACTGGGAACAAAAATAGAATTCTCAATGGCATAAGATAACGCCCTTTGAGAAATAGAAGGGGGCCCTCTAGGAGCTCTGCCAAAGATTCTGGCATTCCTATCTAACCAAATTTTCCAAATTAAATGGTGGAAGGAGGCCTCGAGGAGGAAGCGGAGCTTGGGATTCTTGAAAGGATTAGGCCATTGGTGAAAGCATCTCTAATGTATTGGGGAGAGCACCAAAGGATCTGGAAGGAGGATAGGACAATGCTTAGAACAGAGTGGGAAAATGGGCAATGCAAGAATAAATGATCCCTCGTCTCACAATCTGCTAAACACAAGTAACACCTATTGGGGAAGGCAAAACCTCTCTTGTGAAGGTTGTCAATAGTTAAGGCTTTATTGTGGAAAGCAATCCACACGAAGAAGTTGATTTTAGGAACAACTCCTTTCCTCCAAACAGTATTCCACCTATAGTCCAGAGCAGTCTTGGTGGTGAGAAGCTCATAAGCTGATTTAACAGAGAAATGCCCATCCTCTGTACCACTCCAGATGATCCTGTCATTCCTTCTAGTAGAAGGAATTAAAACTGACTGAAGGATATTATCAAGGAAGGTAACCTCATTATTAAACCCCTCCACAACAGGAAGCTTCCACCGAGGGAAATAGGTGCTCCGATCTATGAAACCTTCCACCCTGAGCTGGGCATTAGGGTTGGTCAAGCTTCTCAGGCCAGCAAGGTCCGCCCTCGACCCAAGGGATTCTTCAGTCGCCCACCTGTCCTTCCAAAAGGAAATGCAGTTGCCATCACCCAAAATCCAGCGGGCTCCCAGACTGATCAAATGCCGGGTTTGGAGCATAGATTTCCAAAAGATCGATGCCACGAAGGATGTTTCAACATCCAAGAAGGGAGTGGGGCCAAGATACTTCATTTTAACCAGTGTAACCCACTCCACCAGGTCACTAGACATAATACTCCAAGCGTGCTTCGCGATTAGAGCCAAATTCATAAGTCTGGATCTTCTCAACCCCAGGCCACCTTGATCTATCCTCGAACACACCTTGTCCTAGGATATAAGGGGAAGTCTAGATTTCTCTTCATTACCAGACCAAAGAAAGGTCCTCTGAATCTTCTCAATCTTGGAGTGGACTGCACTCGAAAGCATGAACACCGACATGAAGTAGGTCGGGATCCCCTGAAGACAGGCTTTGGTAAGGGTGGCTTTCCCAGCTTGCGATAGGAGTTTGCCCTTCCAAGTGCCGAGTTTCCTGTGTAGGCGCTCAAGAATCATGTTCCACATGTCCCCACTAGCCCGTCCGCTATAAGATAGAGGCAACCCTAGATAGGACGTAGGCAGGGAATCAATAGTGCATTCAAGAATTCTAGTAATCCGAATTTGTCTGTGTAGAGGAGTGTTAATAAAGTAAATTTTGCTCTTGATGTAATTGACCTTTTGCCCTGTAGCTTGCTCATAACGAGATAGGATCCTCTTGAGTGACTTGGCTTGAGCAACGGACGCCCTAGTGGAGATGAGGGTGTCATCCACAAATTGCTGATGAGTGACAGGATTAATTCTAGAAGTCGACAAGATGCCAAAAATCTTGTTCTGTCGAAGAGACTCTTTCATGGACCAACTCAGAACCTCCGCCAAAAGAATGAACAGGATGGGAGAAAGAGGATCGCCCTGTCTGAGGCCTCTGGATCTCTGGAAATACCCAGCTGGGGACCCATTGACAAAGATAGAAAAAAGGGAGTGGATCTACAGTTGTAGACAAGGTCAATCCAGTGGGGATGAAATCCGAACTTGAGGAGGGCTGCACACAAAAATTTTTGATCGACACGATCGAAGGCTTTGTTCATGTCAAGCTTAAGAAAAAGAGCAACATTCTTAGAGTGGTAAGTGGAATGAAGGGTCTCATGGACAGTGATAACACCATCAAGAATGTTTCTACCTTTGACAGTGCTTCCCTGACAAGGATCAATCAGGAGGGGGAGGACTGTTTTGAGTCTATTGGCTATAGACTTGGTAAGGATCGTGTAAAAAACATTGCACGAGCTAATGGGCCGATAGTCAGAGAAACTTTTGCAGGAAGGAGACTTAGGAATGAGGGCAAGAAATGTGGAATTGAGTTTTGGGTGGATAGATCTGGACGCTTGGATTACCCGAATAACATCACACACATCCGGGCCCATGACCTCCCACATGACTTGGAAGAATCGGGGGGGGAAACCATTGGGCCTAGGGGCCTTATCTAGTTGCATGGAGAATAAAGCTTCCTTAATCTCAGACGAGGAAAAAGGTTCTAGAAGTTTCATGCTTACCTCATGGGGAACTTTAGTCAGAAAATTGGCGAGCATAGATTTATGGACCTGGAGGTTGCTATCCAGAGGAGAGCCAAGAAAATCCTGAAAGAAATTAACTGCTTCGCTCCCGATTTCCTCAATATCCCCGGTAATGTGCCCATCCTTACAAGTCACTTCTCTGATCTTGTTGGCCCCCCCGTGCCTTATAGTAGACGCGTGAAAAAATCTCGTGTTGGAATCTCCATTCTTCAACCACAGGTCACGAGATTTCTGGCACCAGAATGTTTCCTCCCTAGCGAGAATAGAATGAAAGTCCACCAAAAGTCTCTGCTCTTCCTCCTTGAGACCCTCAGTGTAACCTTCGATAGCCATCCTTTCCTCCACAACCTTCAGGTTCTCAACGATGGATTTTTTGGACTCAAAAATGTTGCCAAAAACCTCTTTGTTCCAAATCTTTAGTTTTTCTTTGACCATTTTGAGCTTTAAAGCCACTCTCTTAGGAGCGCTTCCTACCACCTTTAATTGCCACCACCCTGAAACCAATCCTTTGAAGTCTTTGTGGGAAATCCACATGGATTCGAATCTGAAAGGGGTCATAAAAATAAGCCCATCATTCACCTCCAAGAAAATAGGGTTATGGTCAGACCCAATCCTTGGAAGAGCCAAAAGGATAGCTCTGCCAAGGATGGGAATGGCTTCTGGGGAAATGAAGAATCTATCAAGTTTGACTTGAATCAAACCGCCCCCAATCCTTCTGTTACTCCAAGTGAAGGAAGACCCTTTGAGTTCGATGTCAAGCAGTCCATTAGCAGAGACAAAATCTCTGAAATCTTCCAAGCTATGGCTAGAGTGGTCAGACCCTCCTTTTTTCTTCGAAGGATGAAGGGGACAATTGAAGTCACCCCCTAAAACCCAGGGAAAGTTGCTAAAATTCTCCCTCATCAGAGAGATAGATTTCCACATTTTTGCTCTCTCTGTGGTAGAATTTGAAGCATAAACGTTGGACAAAATCCAGGAAAAATTGGAGGTTTTGGACTGGAACAATACATTGATGATTCTGTTGGAATTTGACAACGAGCTGCCCTCAAACCTTGAAGGGTCCCACAGAACCATGAGTCCTCCCACTGTTCCCATTGTAGGGCTGGATAGACAATTTGCCTTGGCCCAAATGGCCTTCGCCACTTTGTCAGAGGAGATAGCATCAAGCTTGGTCTCTTGCAAAATAAGGATAGAAGGGTTAATCCTCCTATGGAGATCAGCCACTAACCTTCACTTGGCTGCACCGTTTAGTCCTCTCACATTCCATGAGAGGACTTTCATCTAGATAGTTTGAAGTTTTTCTTGCCTCCCATTCCTTGTTGAGGGGGAGGTTTTGATGCATGTGCTTCGTTCGACTGTGTGTCACAGTCATCCAGAACCAACAAATGTTGGGTTCCATTTGCAACGTCAGTTGCAGTCTCTTTGTCTCGCCTTTCCTTGTTAGGAGGATGGCCCTGCTTCCTCTCACTACCAAAATCCACACTTTGCTTTCGGATCCTCGTATTCCAGGGGCTAATGTGACCGGACTGTTCACCCCTCCTTCCTAAGAGGTAATCTTCTAGCAGCATCTATGATTGACTGAAATCGGGATGACCCGTATCTTGGAGCAGAGGAACAACTTGAGTCAAAACTTGGGAAGGTGTCCGTTCCATCTCTTCCTGCGGTTCACTTTCCAAGTGGGAGTCTGCTTCTTGTTGGTTGTCAGCCTCAAGATGCTCGGGGTCCGATTGGAGAGAGGGATTCTATTCAGGCTGAGAGAGTCCACCACAATATCTAGAGGGGCCTGGGGATCCATGGCCCTTCGCATCTGGGAGATGTGGTTGCTTTGCCTGATCTTCCTTGTGCTCTAGGGGGTTGTCGTTTTCACGTTTCTGTTTTTCCCAGTTTTTGAAGAGGACACTAGGACTGGAGCTGCCCTTGGGACCGACACTGGGTGCAGAAAGCTGGTCTATTTTCATAGACAATTGCTTGTTTATGAAGAATGGTACCTCCAAACCGAAGAGTGATGGAAGTTGGGAGTTTTGCCTCCAAATCTGCCAGAATGCAAAATCGGGCCTGGACGAACCTTGTTCGAGCTCGGGTGGGAGGGTCAATGGTGACCAACTCCCCAATGGAACGTGCAATACCTCTTATGACATTTTCATGCTAGCCAAAGAGGGGAAGATTCGGGAGCCTAACCCATATTGGGGCAATGTTGATGTTCTGGGTCTCAGGACTGAAATCCATGTCCCACTTCCTAAGAAATAAACTTCTGCGGCCCAAAAACCATGGCCTGCCAGCCAAAATTTTATAGTAATCCTCCTTATTATTCAATCTAATGGCAAAAAAACCTTGGGATAGGGCCACCAGCTCCAAATGGCCATAAGTCCTCCATTTTCTTACTGCCCATTTTCGGATAGTTTCCATGTCGGGACGACCTCCAATGAATTTACCTATTAGGGTAAATTTCTCAAACTCCATGAAGCTTGAAAGAACTTCTGCCGGGATGTCCAGCTCATCCCCAACCAAAAACAACTCTTTGGTAAAAAACCCATTTAAGGTTTCTGAGGCCACTGCCTGGGCATAAGACTTTTGAGCCCCACAACCCCATTTGTCTGGTGGGTCCTTACCTCGACCAATACCGTTGCCAGCCCGATCATCTTCAATGGGCCCGGGCATTTTCGCTCCATCGGATTCTTGATGCCCTCTGATTGCTCCACTGCGTCCAAGAACCAAACCGCTGCCGCTCCCGATCTCCCCTGCAAAATTCCCGCCCATCGACATCCTCCGCTCTTCCGTCTGTTGAGACCTCATCCAACCTAGGATAGTTCACTGTTTTATAAGATTGTTTATCACATAGATATTTCCAGTATTTGCAGTAGGTTCATTTCCAGGAATGTGTGGATATTTCCTTTCTGTAGATTTAATCATTTTTACGTAAATTATTGAGGAGTGCGTGAATGATTGACAACCATTTGAAACACCCCCCAATAGTAGAACTAGCGGACTCATATCAAGTGGTATTGTAAGCAATCTTATTCAGACCCTTTGCAAGTTTACGAAGCCCCATGGTTGATAAATTAAATGCACGGGCATGTGACAAAAGTAGGAAAAAAGTTAACCTTGTTTGGCCCGCAACATTTTGGCACCGCTGTCGGGGAAGCATCTCAACTAGATTATTTAAAATACTTGGAAACCTTCCATCTGACCTTGTATGAGTTCTTCGAGAAGAAGAGGACCTGACGGTCGATATATAAAAACCAATCCATAAGAACCTGAGTCAGCTGAGCATTTTGAATTTGAATTAGACTCGCTCGACCCACCTCCAGCAATCCATTGGAGTGAGGAGCCGCACTTTGTGCAAATTGTCTCCTCATCTCATCAACGTGGGGAAGAACAAATCATCACAAATACCCTATTTAATAGGACACCCTTGGAGGAAGACCTATTGTGGAAATTTGTAGAAGATCGAACGATAACATCAAACAACCTTAGAGCCTTGAATCAGAAAGTATTAAACGACCATAAGGCCATAAACACTGCATTAGAGACCACATTTCCTGAAAAAATGGTTGACAATGAAGAAGTCTCATCTGGCTTTAGTTTCCCGATTTAGGAAGGAGTAGGAGATACCAAAATGAAAAACATATCCCCTGCTCACCTTCCGACCTTCGGAGGATACCCAACTGAGGATCCCGACCTATTTTTATTTAAGTTTGATGTCTTATGCAGGTCTGTGGACTACAAATCTGATACGCAAAAGCTGAAACTCTTTCCTTCCATGTTAGACGATGCAGCTCTACGGTGGTTCATCGGTTTGGGAGACAAACACATTGCCACTTGGGATCAAATGAAGAGGCTCTTTTTAGAGCAATACCAAGATTTTGGGAGAGCAAGAGATTACCATAGAAGAGGTCCTGAGCATGATGCAGAAAGAAGATGAGTCTCTCGAGGAATACTAGGAGAGATTCAACTTCAATCTTCAATGATCTCCTCACACGAGACTATCTGATAAGTCCCTCAAAAGCATATTTCCAAGAGGACTTACCAATGATTCACTAGAGGCTCTTAACATGATCTCTGGAGGTGACGTTTACCAGCACGCTATGGAAGACATCCGACAACTATACTAGAACTACTCAAGAAGGAGAGGCAAGACCGCTTCTAGAACCATGAAAGCAACTGCTTCAGTCACGAAGACAAAAATAGGTAACATGCTGGAATATTTAAAGAATGAAATGCTCTCGTCTCTAGCATTGCATATGGATATGCTGTTGTTAGAGAAGAAGAAGCAAGAAAAAAAAGCAACATTGGCTTTTTCTATCCAAAATGCAGAGGGAAGCATGCAAAGAATGCATTCTCGGAGAACAAAGTCAAAGTATGCACAGTTTGTAGGCTGAACCATAAAACCTGATTGTGTCCGCAACTACCCAGTAATCAGGAGGATGCTGAAAGCACAGATGCCTATTTTATAGGCAATCCAAAGAGTTGGCCACAACCCCCTACGAGGAATATGCCAACCGAAATACCATCATATGGAGGAGGACCATACATGCACCAAGGTATGCCTCAACCACCTAACATGGGGTGGTGGGGGCCATCACCCTAGTCTAATGCACCCCCAACAACATTCCCAAACCAGCAGCCATGGATGCCATATCCATATCTTGGGCAACAGTGGAGAGGCCACACTTCATGGAATCAGGCTCCATAGAACGTAGCACCAGCTCACCCCCAATAGAACTTACCAGTGTTTCCAGTAGTAAGACCTGCGTAGCTACCCGCACAACTAACGACAAATCCAAATAATAGGGTAAACCAGCCAACATACAACGTGGAGGATGAGATGTATCTGATGTACCATATTCAGCTTAGGTTTGGTAGATAGCTAGGAGTAGGAACGCCTCCACTGGTAGAAGAGGAGGAAGAGGTAGAAACACCTCTTGTAGAAGAGGTGATAAAAGAAATGCCTGAGAGAGCAAAGACTCCATTTCCCAATTGACTGTAATAACAGAGGAAAGTAACGCAGTCAAAGTTCGATATCTTGTCTAGCTTGAAGAACCTCACCGTGACAATCCCATTATTTCAAGCCATCCGAGATGTTTCGATATATACCAAGGCGATAAGAGAGATGTGTCTAAGGAAGCCAAGACAAAGAGCAACCCATACTATCAATGTCATGGGTAAACTAGCAGATTTTATGATGGGCAAAACGTGCCATCCAAAGTATGCAGACCCGGGTAGCCCGGTGCTGACTGTAAAAATTGAGGGACATTCCCTATCCAATACATTGGTCGATCTCGGAGCAGCCATCAATGTAATACCTCAGGAGACCATGCAGAGGCTATAGCTCATGAACCTAAAACCCACTACGAAAGTGCTGCAGCTGGCCGATCGATCGATTGTGGCACCAGAAGGAATGTTGGAAGATGTAATAGTAACAGTCAATGCATGGGAATACCCAACCAAATTTTTAGTCCTGCAATCTAAAACCAGGCTGGGTGGTTACCCGCTCATCTTTTGAAGGCCATGGCTAGCAACATATGATGCCTACATCAGCTACCGGGATGGGTTGATGACCATCTTTGATGGACAAAATGTTAAAATATTGACTATTTCACCCCTAGATCAATCCATCGACTCAGTAAGGGAACCCATGTTGATCGAGCATGAAAATCCTGAGATGTCCATGATCCAGTTGATGATGACATTGGATGAGTTGGCAGAAGAATACGAGGATGGCACTATTGTGGAGTTCCTCCATAGGGAGTCCTCTATCTCTGCACCTAGATCACCATTGGCTGGAGCCCAAGATCACCACATTTAGCAAATACACGTCAGTCCAGGAAGAACATTGAATGTCAACAGTAGGTTGAATCCTACACAATTGACGAAAGTAGAAGAGCTCCTGGCTAGACACCAGCAGGCATTTGCATGGGATTACATAGATATGCAGGGCATCAGACCAGAAATCTGTACCCATCGTATATACCTCGATGATCAAGCAACTCCAAGCAGGCAACCACATAGAAGAATGAATCCGACAATGAAAGACATTTTCAAGGAAGAACTGCAAAAACTCTTGACTACCGGATTCATCTATATGATTTTTGACAGTGAATGGGTATCACCGTTAGTAGTAGTCCCTAAAAAAATGAGAAGTGGCGAATCTGTGTGGACTACAAAGCATTAAACAAAGCGACCAAGAAGGACCACTTCCCGCTCTCGTTCATTGATCAAGTCTTGGATACACTCTCGGGGAAGAAGTATTTCTCCTTCTTGGATGGATTCAGTGGATACAATCAGATCCAGATAGGAGATCATCAGGATAAGACAACGTTCACCTGCCCATGGGGAACATTTGCCTATCGGGTATTACCTTTCGGATTGTGCAACGCACCTGTAACCTTTCAAAGGGTGGCACTTAGCATATTTTTAGACATGATGGGAGATGCGGTCGAAGTATACATGGATGACTTCATCATCTATGGAGAAACATTTGATGAAGCAATGACAAACTTAGAAAGAGTGCTCGAAAGAAGCAAGGAAAACAATTTGTCCCTGAGCAACAAGAAATGCTTTATGATGATGCAAGAAGGCATTGTACTGGGACACCACCTCTCTGCAAAAGGAATAAAGGTTGATAAAAGAAAAATTGAGGTCATCAGAGACCTACCCTGCCCCAGAACACAGAGAGAGGTGAGGAGTTTTCTTGGATCATCTGGGTACTATCGGTGATTTATCGACGAATTCAACAAAATTACAAAACCACTGCACACTCTATTATCTAAGGATGTGGAGTTCAATTGGACGGAAGACTACGAGGAAGCATTTCAGTTGCTCAAAGAGAAATTGATATCCGCACTGGTTCTGAGAGGACCAAATTGGGCCATACTATTCCATATCTACTGTGATGCATCCAACAATGTGATTGGAGCAGTCCTCGGATAGAAGGATGGCAAAGAATTTTACGCCATATATTATGTCAGCAAAAACTTGGCAGGAGCCAAGCTCAACTACACGGTGACAGAGGAGTTCCTTGTAGTTGGGCACGCCATAAACAAATTCCGCAATTATATCATTAGGTATAAGGTAATTATCCACACAGACCATGCAGCTATCAAATACTTGATGAGCAAGCCAACCATTGGTGAAAGAATTATCAGGTGGCTCCTGTTACTGCAGGAATTCGACATCACAATAGTCGATAAACTAGGCAAGGACAAAGTCATAGAAGATTTTCTATCCATATTGATACTAGCAGACCATGCAGTAGTGGAAGACCAATTTTTGAACGAGCATTTGTTCACCATTAGTGAGCAAGTCCCGTGGTACGTAGATATAGTCAATTACTTGGCCACTGGAAGAACCTCACCTGCTCTCTCTTTTTGAGAAAAGCAGGCAGTCATAGAGAAAAGCGCATCATTCTTATGGGTTGATGGCCTCATGTTCAAAAGAGAATGTGACCAGATTATAAGGAGATGCGTAGCAGAGCAGGAGTTCTCAGAAGTACTCAAAGCATATCACGACGAACCATACGGAGGACACTTTGCAGGGAAATGAACTGCCTATAAAATCCTACAAGCTGGGTACTTTTGGCCCACTCTATTCAAGGATGCGACTGCGTACACCAGCAAGTGTGATGAATGCCAAAGAATGGGCAGACCAACCCATCGAGATGAAATGCCCCTCTAACCTCAAGTACACCTGGAACCCTTTGATAAGTGGGGTATGGACTTCGTGGGACCAATTAATCCACCTTCAATAGAGAGGAGGTTTATTTTGGTCTGTACATATTATGTCACCAAATGGGTTGAGGTTCAAGCGTTGAGAGATTCAAAAGAAAGAATAGTCACCGATTTCTTATTTGCTCACATATTTACATGATTTGGGGTCCCTAGAGAGATAACAACAGACCAGGGGCCTTAATTTACCTCCAGATTGATCAAGGAGCTAATGGAGCAATACAGAGTTCGACATAATAAAACTACACCCTACCATCCGTAGGAAAATGGGCAAGTGGAAGTGACGAACAGGGAAATAGAGAACATCCTGACGAAGACCGTGTAGCAACATAGAAAATATTGGGCTACACGATTGCCAAAGGCAGTCTAGGCATATAATACCACGTGGAAATCCACCATAGGATTCACACCCTTCCAACTGGTCTATGGGAAGAGTGTGATGATGCCCATTGAATTTGAAATCAAGACATTGAGAATGGCTTTAGAGTTGAACTTGAGCTTGGATGATGCTCAAGAAGAAAGGATTCAATAGCTCGATCAGCTGGAAAAAATCTAAATGGAAGCTCTACAGAGAATAAAAATCATACAGAAGCAAAGAAAGCGGTGGCATGATCGCCACATTAAACTGAAGCAGTTTTAAGAAGGAGAATGGGTGCTGTTGTACGATTCTTGGTTCCAGGAAAGAAAAGGTAAATTAATGCAAAGATGTATGGGACCGTATGAGGTGGTAGAGCTCATCAGGAACGGGGTAGTGTGCATTAGAACAATTGACAACAACAACACCGTGTTAAGGGTTAATGGCCACCGACTGCGTCCCTATAACACATCTGAAACCTTGCAGGTGGAATCCAGGATAGACATGGGGGAGACACCATCTTGTTAGACCGAACTCTCAACAGGCAAAACGGTGGGCATGGAGATGCTCACAAAAATTAGTTAACTTAGTTTTTTTCTTACAGTGTGTTTTGTAGGGACGACGTCCGCATGCAAGCTGCAGGCATCCTAACCCAGGGACTAATAGGCATGAAATGCGTCTAAATGCCTTTATTTTTCTTTCTTTTCATTTACTTTTTGTAGGTGGAGGACCTGACAGCACGAGGAATAGGTATCTAGGAAACTAGGCCTGATTTGGCTTAGCATTCTGACACCGACACTCGTAGGTAGAAGTTGAGGCAACGTGAAGCAAGATAGAGAAGGCTTGATCACCCTTTCCCAGTCAAACACAACATGATTGCCGAGAATAAGGCACCTTCCACATCGAGAAGGCACAAAAGAAGGTGCCTTCCTTATAAAGAAGGTGCCCAGCAGAAGGTGCCTTCTATATGAAGAAGGTGCCTTCCTTATAAAGAAGGCGCCCACCAAAAGAAGGCGCCTTCCGTATGAAGAAGGCACCTCGCTAGAATAAGGCACCTTCCTTATAAAGAAGGCACCCAACTAGAAGAAGGTGCCTTCCTTATAAAGAAGGTGCCCCACCAGAAGAAGGCACCTTCCTTATAAGAAGGCGTGCACACTAAATATATATATATATATATATATATATATATATATATATAGGCACCTTCCGTGGCTAGAAGGCACCATACAAAAAAAAAAAAAAGGTGCCTTCCACATCGGGAAGGTGCATCCAGCTAGAGGTGCCTTCCACATCGAGAAGGCACATGCATCAAGAGGTGCCTTCCACATCGGGAAGGCGCATATAGACCGAGGTGCCTTCCACATCGAGAAGGAACATGCAAACAGAGGCGCCTTCCACATCGAGAAGGTGCATGCAGATGGAGGCACCTTCCACATCGAGAAGGCGCATACAGACCGAGGTGCCTTCCACATCGAGAAGGTGCATGCAGACCGATGTGGCTTCCACATCGGGAAGGCGCACCCATTCATAAGCACCTTTTGTAGCAGGAAGGTGCCATCATCAAGAAGGCACCTTCCACCACCGAAAGGCGCATCCAATCAGAAGCACCTTCCACATGGGGAAGGTACCAAAGAGCGTCTTTCACGTATAGCCAGCACTTACGCCTCCCGAACACCTAGATCAGAACAAAATCATCACATGAACGAACGGCACCAGATGACCATACCCCTCCCCCATGTCACAAATTAGTGAATCAACGCTCTTCACGATGCCTGAAACACCGAATAAGGTACGTGCATGCTAATTCAAATTTTTATATAATTATTTATAAAATATGCAGTATCGAAAAAGATACCGTCGTCATAAAGATCATATCCCCCCATAGCCAGAACCGCTTGCCAATGATATGGCACCTTCCATAATTGCTAGGGTTAGGCGCCTTCCCTATAATAAGGCACCTTCCTGAAGAAGGAAGCACAGAAAAATAGCAATAGTAAGGGAAGGCGCCATGTGAGGAAGGTAGAAGAATCACGCAGTGAAGAAGAATGAACCAGGTGATACGGACGGAATCAGGAGGGTAGTGAAGATACAATTCGAGGCCAAGGAATGGCTCGAATACTATACCCTGGTTAGTTAGGGCCAGGATATGGAGGCAGCCAAGGATTTCACTGCCTCCTTGAGGGGTGACGTAGCTCAGGTGCGAGGGGTAGAAATTCTAGTCACCCCTGAATTCATCTCATAGGTGACTGTATTGCCCCTCACAGGGGAATGCGTATACAAAGGCAGACTTCTGAAGCCGTACACCGAAGTGCTACTTCCAGGGGAAAGTGTGCATATAGACAAGGAGGGGCTACCCAAAAATAGCCTTCCTATGAATCTAAGGAAGATATTCGAGCAGGTTGCTCGATTCTTCACATGCACCGAGAAATATACCCATCTGCACGCCAACCATGTGTAGTTTCTCAATCACCTGGTGCATGGAAGGAGGTTGAACATGACCTTCTACCTGGTGAATGCTCTGAAGGACGAAGCGACTTGGTACCAGAAGGGAGCATCGTCTGCCTTAGCCCACCATGGATTGATATCAGCATTGGTTCGCCATGCAGAAGCGTAGAGGCATAACCCCGACGCAGAGGGAGATGGCGACCAAGAAAGGCAACAAGATGCTGTTGTTGAAATAGGGCAAGAAGAGGGAAGCCCTACAGAGGAAATGGCGAGTATCAAGCAATTGGAATTTCCATATCTCACAGAAGAAAGAGGGTAGTCACTAGTGCCCGAAAACACAGAAGAAAGAGGACATTCCCTAGTGCCCAAGCGTAAGGAGGAAGGAGCACCACTTATTAGTAGCGAGGTCAAGTATCGACCGAGAGAACCAGTCCCCAGGAGGAAATGCCTACGGTGACTCCTCTCGACAGAAGAAGAACAGAGTGACCCGAAAGTCGACGTTGCAGCCCAAACCCTCCGAGAATTGACAAATCGGAGCCCACAAGATGCATGGACTTCTGAGAGCAATGACCAGGTCAACGCGGCCTTGGAGGAGGTGCTCGAATGGCAAACCAATTGCTGGATGGCCCAAAAAATTTTGGAGGACTGCCAGAACAAGCATATAGGGGAGTTGAAAGAATGAGACAAATAGATCTCCCAACTCCAGCAGTTGGTCCAACAGTGCGGGAGGAAAACCAGCTACTCCAAGATAGGGTAATAGGAAGAAGGGATGCGTTGACCCAAACTAACTGGGTGAAACAAATCCCGACGAATTCTCCCACATATGCAAAATGAGTATTCTCTTCAAAAGAAATTCGATCGGATGCCCGACAAAGCAGCCTGAAGGTAGGGGAGAATTCCTCTATTTTTGAAAGTGAATGGGAGAGAAGTCCCACAATACCCCTTGTCATTGTCCTGAGTGATACAGAGCAGGACGAGGGCCTCCAGCAGCAGACAAGACTAAAGGATAAGGAGGAACTCCCCAGACCTGAGGAAGGAAGAGAAGGACTTGAGGGGTCGGCACAGGACAAATAGGAAGACGAAGGAGCACCCCTAGGGATGACAACACAGAGTGAAGAGAATGCTCCAGGGTAGGCCCCTCAGAGCGAGAAGACGTTTGCCAAGGAGAAATGGAAAACCCCTATTCAAGCCACCATATTTTTTGCAGAGGCCAGAGGAAAAGGGCTCAGGACAACTCGAAATAAGGCGAAGGAGACATTCACTAAGCCAGAAGAGGATGAATGGGATATGCAGCCATTCGTAGAAAGGTGAGAACAATTCAAACGACTGCTCAAAGAGATGACAGTAGCCAAGGAGACCAGGAAGGCAACCTCGAGGATGCAAGGGGACATTGGTATCTACGTCAATCCGACAGAGGATAGCCAGTTCTAGGATATTTACGGGTCATCCCAAGGATGACCCTCCATGATGAGGAGGTATTTGGAATGATGGGGGGTATATGGCCCCAAATTAGAGGTCGCTGCCATTGCAAAGGAGAATGCAGGGCTCACTCCTGAAGCAACTAGATTATACAAAGCCCAAGTGGTTCATTCTAGTAGGGATAATTCAGATATCCCTCTAGCAACGGTTAGACCTCTAGACGCTGACCTCTGGCAAGATACAGAAGCTGCATTCCAGTCAACAGAGACAACGTTGGCTAGATCACCGTCGATAGTGGCTAGAACAAGGAAAGGACAGTCGACAGCCACACCCTCAGCTCTGCGTAGGAAAAGAAGAGCCACACCTTCAGATGCCAACACGTAGAAGATGCAGACTCGGGCCGTAGGTACAGCCAAATCCTCCAAGAAATGACAATGATGAGGGGTCAACAGGGCTACCTACAGTTTTGATGCCATGAGGGCGTGGCATATGTTAGGCGTGGGGGGATGATGAGCATCAGAAATGCTCATATTTTATATACATTTTCTTGATCATTATGCGGCTGTATAATAAGGATTGCATACTTTTATGAATGATTATATAAATATTTGATGAAATTATGCATGTTATCTAATTCAAGTGTTTTCAATGTGTTTTTGTGAAATTTCAATTGATTTAGTTAGATTTGGATCAATCGAGGTCTTTTTATGGACCTGGAACTTTGTTTCTTTCGGGGTCAATCCAGAAAAGATAGGCGCCTTCCTCTTCCAGGAAGGTGCCAAATGTAAGTAGGCGCCTTCCTCTTCTAGGAAGGTGCCAAGCATAAGTAGGCGCCTTCCTCTTCCAGGAAGGCACCAAGGAAAGACAAGCGCCTTCCTCTCCCAGGAAGGTTCCAATAGAAGGTCAGCACCTTCCTCTTCCAGGAAGGCATCAAAGGAAAAGAAGCGCCTTCCTCTCATAAGGAAGGTACCGATGGGAAGGCACCACTAGAAGGTAAGTGCCTTCTGCTCGTAAGGAAGGTGCCACTAGAAGGCAAGCGCCTTCCTCCCATAAGGAAGGCGCCGACAGGAAGGCGCCACTAGAAGGCAAAGCGCCTTCCTATCACAGGAAGGCACCAACAGAAGATAAGTGCCTTCCTCTTCCAGGAATGCGCCCATGGCAATAAGGCACCATTCACATAGATAAGGCACTCGATATACTCAGGCACCTTTTGCATAGGGAAGGCAACCCTGTTCTTTGCTCGTTGACCAGACAAGCACGACGTGGACAAAAGCGACTGGTGCAGTTCCAACTCTACGTCAAGTAGAGCAAAATTGGGGATTGTACCAACTTATGGGAACATCCTACCAATTATAGGCAAAGCACAAACCAATCAGCGAACACGCCACCATTAGAACCGAATGCCAGTTTTAGTAGACATCGATTACATTTACCAGACTGCCTTAGTTTAGTCTGGGATGAATCGACTGTTACAACTTCTTTGTAACAGAAGTTCTGCGGGTGTGCTATATAAACACACGCAGACCTCTCTGAAGATATATAGGGAGATATAGACATAGATATATAGAGAGAGGAGATAGAATATTTTGATTGTAATACTTTGATAATTGTAATACAGTTCTAAGAAGTTCTAAGTGCATGTTCATCTAGGAGGAAGCTGCTGGAGCCTGGGCCCACTCCAAGCCAGTATTTCTTCCCCTAATTTTTTTGTTTTTTTTCTAGATTAGTTTACTATTTTATAAGATTGTTTATCGCATCGATATTTCCAGTATTTGCAGTAGGTTCATTTCTAGGAATGTGTGGATATTTCCTTTTTGTAGATTTAATCGTTTTTACGTAAATTATTGAGGAGTGTTGACAACCGTTTGAAATACCCCCCAATAGTAGGACTAGCGGACTCATCTCAAGTGGTATTGTAAGCAATCTTATTCAGACCCTTTGCAAGTTTACGAAGCTCCCTGGTTGATAAATTAAATGCACGGGCATGTGACAAAAGTAGGAAAAAAGTTAACCTTGTTTGGCCCGCAACACCAAGTTGCTAGTCATACACCATGATAGATAGATAATGAAAGTGAGCATGAGTTGTAATAGAAAAATACCTGTGATGGCAAGATATAATTGGTTGAATGTAAAAATATGATAAGGAGCTAGATCTTCACATGAGGGATGGGAACTGTTAAAGTAGTGCCAAATTTAACAAAGACCAATTCAATTCATCATCCAATTATCACCAACATCTGCAAGAGTTATAAAATAAATGCAAGACTAAGTTATACATAAAGTTTTCTTTTGTGCTAGAGTGATCTAGAGCAGGCATGCATACTATTGAAGCAACAACTTATTGTGTGGTTGTCAACATTATTGAAGAATGCTACCTTCACAATTTTGTAAACAAGAAAGGAGAAGGTGAAATAGTCTCAAGCACCTAAAATATTTTTCTAAAGTAGTTTGCATGGGTGAATGCTTACCTAAGGATATTTATCTGGATCTAAAATAAAAATTAGTTGTGGAGGATTATCATATGGTATTCAGTTTTGTAAGAGATGTTGGTAGTCAGGTACCTCCCTATTTTGTCCTTTCTCTTCCTCTTGTCAAGTTTCCCTCATATTTTTGTATCTATTTCTTGCATCTTCAAGTCATTTGCCTCCTCATTCATATCTGCACCTTGTCTATCTCAATATCTCTCCATCATTTCTAGCTTTCCTATTTCCTAACATTTGTGCTTTTCTTACTTCTTGTAGTTTTCTTATCGTTCCCCTGTACCATTCACCTCTCTAATAATTTTCCCACTCTTTAAGTCTTTGTAAGCATCAACCTTATACTTTCCTAGGATAACTTTCCATTTAGGCTCTATAGCACTTTCTATATTTTGTAGGCGAATAGGATGCATTTTGAATAGGGATATCTTCTAACACGTGTTTTAGAAGCCTTGTTATAGTTACAGAGTACACTAACCTCCCTTACATCTCCAATTTTTTACATCAATTCCCTATTCTAAAATTCTTGTATTTCCCATAAATTTAAGCTTCGCCTTCCCCTCATAACTTTATGTTCTATTAGATTGTCTTCTAGATCTTCATTCTACTACTTACTTCATTATCTCACACATAAGGCTTACTAGGTTCTCCATTTTTACAAGAAAAAATCCTCAAAAGTCGCCAATAATGTAGGTAGGTTTCACCATCTACATCCACAATCCTTACACACAAACTAGGTTGTTATTTTATTTAAGCCTCGTTGTCATTTTTCTAAGGCGGTAGCACAACAATCACACTCAACATCTTTCAAGGTACAAGTTAAGCATTGGACCAGACTCCTAAAGCAGATTGTGCTACAAAGATAAGGTAAAAGAATATCTAACAAATTGTAGAACAATTCAATACTAAAAATGCATGGCCAAATTTGGCTAGGATAGGTAGTAGGGAAACAAGCAAAAGAGCTAGATTAAAAATAATTCTAAGGTATTAAAATTTGATATAGAAAAGCAAGGGACAAGACTTTCTGAGAGTTTGGCATCCAAAGCAACCAAGTCTCAAATATTAGACTAAAATTTTTGCCAAGTATAAAAGATGGTCAAACTTTTGAAGTGCTAACATCAGCAAAGATGTGAATAAAGTCTAGCATTTGATACAATAGATTAAATTTTTTGGCCAAGTGTTAATAAATATTTGATGTTTGACATCAAGGCAAATCCTTGATCGATACAAAAATCAGACTAAGTATCAAAGAGTACCAAACATTTAAAAGTGTTGATGTCATTGAAGGAGCATAAAAGTCTGGAATAATGAAAGTTAGTGTCGGATAGAAACTTTTTTAAAGACATGAAGCTCAATAGGGAAGCATTGAGTCTCAAGGCTAATATCTAGTATTTGACACTATGTATAAACAAAAGCGACTAAGTGTGAAAGATGGCCAAAGTCTAAAATCAATGATGTCATCAAGGTAAGCAAAAAAGTCTAGCTTTCAATAAAGATAAAGTAAAATTTGGTTAAGTATGAGAAAAGGGTTAGATTTTTAAAGCAACTCACATCATCAATAGGGCTAAAGCATCTGACACTAAGAAATAGCTATCGTATTGAAATTCAGCCAAGGCAAATAGTCCAACACAAAGTAGCATATTACATTACCATATCTTGTAAAAGGCCTTCAGACTTGTCCTAGTCAACAAAATTTGTACATGCTAATCAATTGCCCAACATCATTGCTATCAAAAACCTCAATGACTAAGAGTTACTACATCATATACCTGTCCTTGCATAGTTAGCTCAATGCAACAAAAAGGAGTGGAGAAAAGTAAACTAGTTAAAAAGTGCCCAAAATTTGACTACCAACATTCAAATCAAATTTGTAGGAGAAATTTAGGCCATACACGTCAAAAAAACATGCTTAAAGCAGTTGAGCATGGCTGAACCAAAAGCAAAAACCACCTCTTGCACCTGCTTTGATAGGCTTGTAGTCCATTTTGAAAGCAATCATGCTAAACTAACTAAATGCAAATGTAAAACTATATATACTTGAATGTAACCTATTCAAAGGGTCGACTCTTTAGCATTTACAATTGCATAAAGTATATGACGGAATGCTATATGCTTATTAATGAAAATTGAAGTTTTTTTTGGCCTCATGTTAATTCCCATTTTGGTATTTCTCTTAAAATTGAATAAATAGTGTATTCTATTTAGAGTTATATAACTATATGGATTTCTCCTTGGATTACTATTAATTCAATTCCTAGAATGCTTAACTGTGTGCATTTATTTGATTAATATTTTATAATGTTTAATGATGGTCGGTCTATTAGGTAGTTCAATCTAGTTAAGGGAATGAGACTCTCATACACTTGTGTCTCTTGATGTTGCTAAATCCTGGCCATCATAACTTCTATATTCTTACCCTACATATTTCTTACTTTTGTTTGCAACCCCTTTTGTTACTTTAGCTAGTATCATAGGAACTGATCTACTCTAAAGGTTGATCCAAAAGCTATTTTGGGTCTTTTAATCGTGGCCAAGGTCTTGAGGGTGCAACTCATCCACTTAAAATTTTAAACTAAGAGTTAGCTCATCTTCCACTTGTTTGATCATAATTGGATTTTAGTTGAGTATCTCATACTTATTAAGATATGTTTGACTTAAGATATGCAAGGTGCACTTTAGCACACTTTGCCCCTAAGGAACTGGGTCACCACTAAGATCTTGAATTTCATATTCTATATCTAAATTGCCTTTATGACCAATAAATATCTTTATTTCATTAGTGAGGATAGGTGCTTCATGGGTGTAGCAAGTGTTGAGGCTCTTTTCAATGATATTTTCTTGACCAATCTACTTTTTTGCCTCATTTACAATGCCTAATATTTACTCTCTATATTTCCTCTTAAGGACCCCTTTTCACCTAGTGAGGGAATGACTAATGGACATCAAGGGTAAGGTGATCCCTCATAGTGTGGATTACCTTAGATAATTTTGATGATATTGGAGGAAAGATTATCATTGCACTTATAGTGAGCAATGGACCTAGAAGATGAGGATACCAATTTGACATGGTGACGTGGATGATGGTATGAATCAGGTGGTAAACTATGATAAGAGGGGTTGAGACGATGATACATGGGGTGAAACAATGGAACTTATAGTGTGGGAGACCAAACTATGGGTGGAGGAGAATTCAATAGTTGGTATGGTGGTGTGAATGATAATAGGGAAAGTTAGAGTGGATATGGTGTGAGAGATGGAACTACATCTTGAACAAGAAAACTTGCTAGTGACCTTAAGACTCGAGTTATACTAAGGTGATATAGGTGTAACATAAGAAGTTAACATGATTAGAGAAGTGAAAGTAGAATAAATAAGAGGGAAAGAGAGAATAGATATGGGAATAGAAGAAATGGGAGTATAATTGAAGTGAATATGACTGTGGGAAATATGGGGGAAGTAATTCATACTTCTAGATCAGACTTTCACTCTTAACATTATTTTCCTTATATATAAAATATATTCTCTTTCACATACATTCTCTTCAAATTTATCTATCATTTATGCCTATTTTTATCCTTCATTTCCTTGAGACACCAAAGATATCATCGACCAAATCATTTTTGCCAACCTTCATGTTGATAATCATTTTGTGACTACATTGTCATCAACGCCTATCTTAGAATATATCTTATTTATTAAGCTATGAATTCAAAATGGAAGAAAACTCCTACCTACCATAAAATTAATATAGATCTTAGGCATTGACTTACTATCATCTTATTCTTGGGTTGGCATCTCATATTATCAACCTTAGGAAATAAATAATTGGGATATCTTCAACCAATATTAAAATAAAGAGATGGAAATAAATTGGAACTCAAGTGTCTCTTGTGATATTTTTTCTCAAGTGAGATGGGGATTTCTCTTTCTTATTCATCTTCCTTTTTTTGAAAAAGAAATTGAAGAAGAGGAAATTAAAAAAATGAATTTACAAATATAAATGATAATTTCACTAAGTGAAAGACAATCCCATTCATAGGCTCAGAAAATAACTACCCACCCTTCTGATGTTGATGTTCCACATTAATATTTTCCAACACCTATGTAAACATAGTAAGTTGAATAACATTAATGATAGCATGGAGGGAATTTTCTTGAGATATTCCCTAATTTAGAGCCTTGTGAATGTTTTTCGGAGATAGTATGCTTCATCAAAATAGTCAATACCATGGGTGCATCTAAAATTTGGGCAAATAAAAAAATATTTTCTTCCATTATTTCTTTTTGACTCATCTCTTAATGCTAACTATCTTGAAAGTGATACCTCCTTTTAACTCTAAAGTGGTTGGGATTATGGATGGGTGTTAGAATTTCTAAAATCATGATAGAATACTTACTTTTTATCTCATCCCATAATAGATTTTGATGTTGACTATTGGTTTGGTCCCCCATATTTATGCAACCAGGCAACATAGCATTACTTAGCAATTAGGATCCTTTTATTAATGTTCCTCAACTAACTCAATTTCATATTTTAAAGCATCAGACTGTTGGAATATAAATTTTACCCTGGTTGTATTTCCCAATATTATAGGAAAATACCACATTTATAGAATCATAGCCTCTTTGTTACTCAATCTGAACTATTTATATATAATCACTTGAACAATGTTAGGAGTCATAGGGGAATCCTTCTTTATTTGTTAACTAGTATTTGATTTTAGGATTTCATTTTCAAAGAGGAATACTTTTTCACATAAGGGCCCCTATTAGATTTCTTTAAATATTGCAAAACTAAATTTCTTCAATATGAATTTGTATGTTTCGTACTTTTGCTCAATTTCTTCGTTTATTTTGTCTATTGTCTAGTATCAATACCAACTCTAGTATAAATACTTCATGTTCTTCTTGCAAACTTGCCTCTACTTCTTCAATAGGATCTTCTTCCTCTAAATAAAAATTAAATGTCTCATATTCTTGAAGACTTGTTAATGCTACAAGGTCATGTTTATTAGTTAGGTTCCTAATTAATTGTTAGGAGGCTTTAATAAGACTTCATTAGAATAGGTTATTTTATTGTGTAATTTCATTTCATGTAATATGGATTTGGGAACCCTAACCCTAATCTCAATTTTCTCAATATATAATTCCATAACACAAAGGGAGAGATGTTATTTTTCATTCTCTCCATTGTCAAAAATCTTTTCATTTTTTTCTTTGTTTCATGTGGTTGAGCTTGGGCACATAGCATTGATCCTTGCTACAAGTGGTATCAGAGCTTAGATGCTTACCCCTCCCACAACCAAGCTTGGAGAAGCATTACATTCACCTCCCCTCCTCCTCTACAAATTTATGTGTTGAGTTGAAGGAGAGCATGAGGATGTTGCATGAGGTTTCATAAAACCTCCATAGATTTTATTTTTATTGCAGATATTAGCTTGTATCTCTATTTGTAGGTATCCAAAATCTGGATTTGATTGAGTTTGATGACCTCTGTGTAAACTGACCATGTTTGTTTTTTACACAACCATATAGTATCCAATATCCAAATCTAATGGAGTTCGATGGCCTCTGTGTAAATTAATTGTGTTTGTTTTTACATAGCCATACAGTCAAATCGGCCTCTATGTAAACTGATCATATTTTTTTTATAGTACAATAGGCTTTTAGCTTCTGCATTGTACTTGTATAAGTGGCTTAGAAAATTTTCTACATTACTTTTAGTTAACTTATAGCCCTCATTTGTAAAATTGATTCCACTTGGATAGTGAGAAAGGTCTAGTGGATCACACCTAACATACATACTACCACATTAGAATTGTAGTAGCACTCCATTTGCACTCCAAGTCTATTTTTAGTTTTCATTTGCTTTCTTTCATTGCAAATTGATTCACATATTTGCATCATCTCTAAAAGGAATGCATCCAGTGACTCATTTCATAGCCTAGCCTCGTGATAGGATGCCACTTGCTTGGTGGTGGTAAATCCGTATTAAAGGCCCTATGAGTCAAAGCTAGAGTGGACTTAACAAGAATACACAGTGAATGGTGTTAGACATACCCATGAACCTTTGGAAAGGGATCATCCTTTCTCCTATGACTGGAAAAATAAAAACTTTTAATCAAGATTAAAATTAAGTTAGTCCAATATTTGTCATAGTTGTAGAATAGAGTACATACTTCTCTTCAGCGAGTATATCACTAACCACAGTAAATTGGGTGAGGACTGGTAGGACTTTATTTCCATCATGACTTGGATTTCATCATCAAGCATATATATATGGGAATCCAAATGAAGGCCTTAATTTGAGATAATATCATTATACCTCTCCAAATTTCAACACCTCACCTACTTGTAGTTATAATATTGAGATTACTAGTTTTGCACATCTCACACTTTGATATTCAGTTATGTAACGTAGTATTGGAGATATTGGCTTGCAAATTCATCTTTTGGAGATATAGCTTGTACATTCATCTGTAGTATCTTAGTTTGGGCTACACATATTTTTTTAGCACTTTATATTTAGCCACATCATCATTCTATTGCATTAGGACCCGTAGCCACATGTACAAATTCATCATTTGTAAAAGAGATTCCACTTGGATGGTGAGAAAGGTCTAGTGGATCACATTCATTCATTATCATCACTTAGCTCTTATTTACTAGCACATTTTGCTTCACTTAGTCATATGTTCCTTGTTCACACCTTGACACACCTCTTTTAGGTCTTTGTAGTGTCACAATTCATAATGAATTCCAACTTCAAACAAAATGTTGGATGTACCATCAAAGGTAAGGATATTAGGGATCAATGGTTCATAGGCCTTAAGATAGCTACAAAATATGAGAACCTATGGTGCAACCATCAGGATGCAAATCCTACACCACCCACATATGTTGCTATGATAAAAAATGGTAGATATATGATGATCGAATTCATGCCGACATCCTACTTGTCACAGAATATCACCTTCATAATTTGATTGATGAAGCCAAGCATGACACAACATGATCAGTTCTCGAAGTCTTCAAGAAAAACTTTGATACCAAATCTAACCTAGAATTTTTTTATCTTGTCCTCAAGATGAATCAAACAAAGATGCAAAAAAGACACTCTAGTTCCACCATTAAACTCCTTCACCCTATTAAATAGGTCATTGATAAAGACTTTAAAAATCAATGTATCACATGGGCTTTCCTCATTCAGTCATGTCTTCACATTCAAGACTACAAAAAATTGCTTACCAGTTTATCAGCTAGTAGAACCTTAAAAACACTCAACTTTGAAGTCTTAGCATTAAATTTCATTGAACTTGAAAAAAACTTTGACACAAACTTCACCAGTTTTGACCCTAGTGACTCATCCTTTCAAGTGGATGAAGATGCAATTTTTTCAAATATTTAATGTAAAAAAAGTCATGGCTAAGGCTATGGTCGAGGCAAAGGTAAAGGAAAAGGATACTGTTTTAAAAATGGTAAACATGAACACTCATGATATCAAACTATTCAAGGACAATACAATCAAGGAGAAAAAAAACAACCTAGTACCTCTCAAGGAATTATCAACTCAAATATCGTGTGCAAATGTTGTAATAAAAAAGGGCACTCTACCACTGATTGCCAAACTACCACACACAAGATCAAGCAGTTTCAAAAGCACATTGCACATAATATAAATAAATATGACTCTGATCTAGACATCTTCCAAAGTTCTCAATTTGTGTATACCCATATCATCAGCACATGAGCACCTATATCACCATTTGTTGACCATCCCAAAACATTCATTGAGGCACATTCATGATATGTTGGCTATGACATTTCTCATTCCACATCACAACCCATTGGAGTTTCCCACAACGTAGCCTCCATTAGCAATTCATGGATCATGGATACTAGATCCACCTAACACATGACTTCCAACAAGGACTTCTTTGAAGAATTCAACTTGTAAGTACTTGGTGTAGTTCACATGGTTGAAAAATCCTCTCAATCAGTTGAAGGAGTTGTAACCATTTGATTGAAACTTCATAGATTACCTGATTTTTGGCTATTTGATGTTCTCTACATCTCTGCTCTAAAGAAAAATTTGTTGTAACTATCAACACTCGTTTGTCGTGGATTTGATCTGAGTGTCACTACCAAATACAAAATTCTTCAAGTCCTTCATCCACCCTCCAAAATAGTGGTCATGACCGATTTCTTAGATGACAAACTCATCAGACTTGCTGGACATCCTGCTTTTGAAGTTCACATTACCAAAGCTAACATGGCACTTAATGCCACCCTGAATCCTAAGAAAATTTTTGTTGATGTATTATGGCATGCTCACATGGATCATGTCAAACTTAACTAATTGAAACAAATGGAGCCCACCATCAGGGGACTACCACACTTCTCTTCTAAACCCATCAAATGTGAAGCATGCATCATTGCCAAATCCTCTCAATAGCCTTTTCCAAAGAGTCAATGGAAGTACACATAAATATTGGAGCTAGTTCACTTAGAAATTTGTGGGCCAATGTCTATCCCCTCATTAAAATGCAAAAGGTATTACATCACCTTCATCTATGACTTCTCAAAGAAGTTATGGATCAACTTTTTGGAGAAGTCTAAAGATTTTGAATTTTTCAAAGCTTTCAAGGCTCGCACAAAATGAGAATCAGATTGTAGAATCAAGACCTTTAAGAGTGATAATGGTGGTAAGTACACCTAAAATGAATTCACATAGCACTTATCCTCACATGGGATCAAACATCAATTGATAATACCAAGTACACCTCAACAAAATGATATTATCGAGCACATGAATAGGACAATCATGAGCATTGTCTATGCCCTTCTTATCTACAAAAATGTGCCTCCATATCTTTAGGTCAAAGCTGCTTGTACTACTATGCATGTACTCAACATAGTGAATCCCTCAAAACTCGACCCATCACCTTATGAAAAATGGAATAGACACCCCCCACCATCAGCCACTTTAGAATATTTGGCTCCATTTGTTATGCTCATATTATTTCAAAGCACAAAAACAAACTTGAATCTTGAGCTATTAAAGGCATATTTATTGGATACCCTATGGATAAAAAGGGATACAAGGTATTCATTACTTCACACCAAAAAGTGATTGTGACATGTGATGTTGTGTTTGTAGAAACTGAAGAACAACTGGTTACATTGGATACTAGGGGATACAATCTTTAGCCTAGATCAAAAGATGCTAACATATATGATGTTGAAATTCTAGCCTTTGGAGGGGAGATTTTAAAAAGTTACTCAAAACTCTAGAATCTATAAATCAACCCACAATTTTGAAGGAACCAAACTGTGATACTAATTAGATGTTTGTATCTTCTGCACCTACCCCTTCATACAATAATGTTGATCATGGTAAAAGTATTATTTCACATTCGTATTTGTTATCATCCTCCATACATGATAAAAAAATTGAGGTAGGTGAGACATCCACACTACTCCCCACTCAAGGAATTCGTGAAGCTCACCAACTCTTAAAGGATATCAAACTAGATGAAGTGGAAAAAATGGGTATAAGAGGTGCCCTCAAAGCAAGAGTGCATGAATCATTACTTATTGAATTGGAACCTACAAAACTGCACCTCGCTCTAAATAATGAATCTCTCACGTACCAAGAAGTTGTCAAACATGTAGCTTGGAGATATTCAATGAACTAGGAATATGAACCTCTAATCAAAAATAGTACTTGGGAGTTAGTCAATATACCAATTTGAAGAAAGGTAATTTGAAACACATGGATGTACAAAAACAAGTATAAATCAGATGGCACCCTTGACAAACACAATGCAATATTAGTGGCTAAAGGCTTCACACAAAAGCAAGGTATTGACTACACCGAGATATTTGCACCTATCACAAAATAACGTAAAATTGGGACTCTTGTAGCCTTAGCTGCATAGCAAAGTTGGAAGATTCATCAATTAGATGTAAATACTACTTTCTTTAATGGTAAATTAGAAGAAGAAATATACATGGCATAGCCAAAATATTTTGATATTGCAAGACAAGAGCACAAGGTATGCAGACTCAAAAAGTCTTTATAGATATTGAAGCAAGCCCCTTGCGCTCAGTTCAACAAGTTGTCAGATCGGATGAAGCAACTTGAGTTTGAAGTGTGTAATTACCAAGACATTAATGCAACACTATTTATTAGACACAAAAAATACAAATTCACATGCCTCATAGTCTTTGTGGATGGCATGCTTCTAATAGGTAACGATAAAAACATCATCAACACAGTGAAAAAGGACCTTGCAAAGACTTTTGATATATCTGATATAGGATTGATGAAATTCTATTTGGGTATAGAAGTAACTCAAGAAAATGATAAAATATTCTTGACCCAAGATAAATACATCAATGATCTTCTGGAGAAGTTTCAACTCAAATATGCATACCCTGTGACAACACCAATGGAATCAAATCTAAAACTCACCACAAATGATGACACACCAAAGGCATATGCAACACTCTACAAAAGGTTGTTTGGTAGTCTCATCTATGTTACTAACACAAAACTTGACATCACTTATGTAGTGAGGATTCTGACAAGGTACATGACCAAGCCAAAGGAGAGTCATTGGCATGCAACAATAAGAGTGTTAAGGTACCTAAAGATAACCCACAATTATGGCCTACTATATAAAAACAATGCAAATTTTAAACTCATTGCATACACAGACTTAGACTTTGCAGGAGATAAATACACTAGGAGATCTACATCTGGGTACTTGATGTTTCTTGGCTCAGCACCAATTTCATGGAGATCAAAGTGACAAAAGACTATAGAATATTCTTTAGTAGAAGTCGAATATATTACTACAATTGAGACAAGCAAAGAAGTGGTATGGTTGAGAAAGCTATTACACACTCTCGATATCACTCAAAAACGTCCCATAAGACTGCATGTGGACAATCAATAAATAATCCAAATGGCTAAGAATTCTGTGTTTCACAATAGAACCAAACACATCATTACACAAGTCCATAGGATATGAGAACTTATTCAAGATGGCATAATACAAATGCACTATTGTCCAAAAATAGATAAAATTACTAACATTTTCACCAAGCCACTCCATAGGGTGAAATTTGAACATTTCAAACAATATATAGGCTTGAGAGCCTCTATATCTCCTTGATAATGGAGATGCAAAAGGACCAGTAAGGCTAATGCTTATTCGTAAAACCACCTTCGTGTGGGTGGAAAGTATTGGTCGATCTCTGCTCTATCCCATTCATGAAAACTCCTTGTGGGTGTGAAAGGATAAGGGTTGTACTAGTTTTGGAAAATCAAAACCTATGAAAATCTGAAAGGGCATGGGGGATGACCAAAAAATACATGAAGACCCAACGGATTGGAGCCACATTTATGGATAATTAGCTAATCGGCTACACAAAGAGCCACCTAAGCCACTCATCTACTAAAATAAAATGACCTTCTACCATTAAGGGGGGATTGAAGATATGTTAATGCTACAAGGTCATTTTTATTAGTTAGGTTCCTAATTAATTGTTATGAGGCTTTAATAAGATCTCATTAGAATAGGTTATTTTAATGTGTTATGTCATATCATGTTTATTTGAATTTCATGTAATATGGATTTGGGAACCCTAACCCTAATATCATTTATATCATTATCTAATTCCGTAACACAAAGGGAGAGATGTTTCTCTCCATTATTATTTTTCTAATCTAAGGTGCTTTAGGTGTTGAATGGATTTGAATATCATACAAAATTATAGGAACTTGATAATTGTCTTTTGAAATTTCCTCTTTAAAGAAGTAAAATTCCTTCATTAATCGGGATTAACATATTTATTCTTTAAATTTTATAGTGTTTCCTTCTTCATATTTTGGGCTAATTCCTCTTTCATTACTCTCAGATACACCAATTCACCATTTGAGGGAAGTACCAATGCCCCATGGTTTGATTATGAATTTGACTTTATCTCCTCCTTGAGCATGATAACCTCAAAGGGAAAATCAAATCCCTTATATTTTGACTAATTTTTTGCTCCTATCACAGACTAAATACCTCATATTATTCTATAGCATTTGATTTCTTATTTAAGAAAGGATAAAATATTTCATGATCCTCTTCATCCTTTGATTCCTTATCTTCCAAATCCTTGTTTTCAACATAAGTCTTTCCATAGACTATAGGACACATGCCCCTTGATGGAATAATGGGGGTTACTCTATAGGAGTCATCGATTGATTGTTATTTGAATCTTCCCTTATCATATTAGGTCCTCTTTCTCTCTAAAGAGAGTATGATTCATAGGGATTACGTTGAGTACACTCTAGAGGAGTTGTTAATTTCCTAAAATGAGGATTATTCACTACTACACTTTAGGTAGGAAGATAATAATCTCTCATTTTAAGTGCTCTAGGTATTACATAAGCTTGAATCACATTGAATTGAGATGCAATCACTTAATTTATGATTGGTTGGTTTATCATCAATTGACTAATAACAATGGAGTAATTTACCACTTGTTAATTCATTGCTTGGGCATGGTGGATTTCCATAGTATAATTTGTCAGAGCATGATCCATTTTACAAGGCATCAGATATTTGAATTTATATTTCCCATGCTATTATGCACCTAATTAATCATTGACATCTATCCCTATTGGAGTGCTCTAGCCAAATGGAACTCATTATAGGCCAAAACTTATTCAAGGGTGGGAAAGAGTAGGTCTTGCTATTGATTTGTTGTCCATCAAGACTCTTAATTGGTGAATTACATGTTTTATTTTATTTTTATGAATTTTGCAACTCTCCTCTTTAAATTCATAATCTTGTTCCCTTGACCATTTAAGGACTACAAGAATGCCCTTATGCTAGTAATTTATTTTGAAATTCTTGCATGTACTACAAATCTTTAGAAACCTATTCATGTTGTGTACCACCTGTTCCTAATGGGTTTGACAAAATAAGCCAAATATTTTTATTGCACAAACACCATTGGATTTCGTTGTTGAATCAAATGATGCTAGTGAGGTGCTTGTCCATAATGCATATTCCCACACAACATTTGGTATGTAGATTGTCTTGTTGGAGTATATGTTGGTAGTTGTTGAGGACATTAAACCAATTGTTAATTTATGCAACTTTGGAAGTTGTAATCACCACTTATTGTTGTTGTTATTGCATGAAATATTTCCTTGGTAGTTGGATCTGATACACCTATTGCAAACCCGAATTTTGTATTATCTAACAAGCATACATGTTTGGCTACGGGTTTTGTAGAAATTGTTGTTAACCTTGGGGAATTTGCATGTATTGGAGTAATTGAGGATTCTAAATCCATGACATACTTTACATCATCTAAGGATTACATTTTAGATGAGCCTCCATAATGTTTCTTGAAGCTTAAATATGTCAAAGACAAGATTTTTTAAAATAAAAAAGCACCTCTATTTTTGAGAGTGAATTGTTCACTTATTTTTCCTAATATCGGTTTTATCATTGGCAAGTGAATCACTTTGTTAGGAGTGAATCACTCATTTTTTGCAAAAAATATCTTCATTTTTGGAAAACTGCTCTTTTTCAAGGATTAGACAATTTGCTTTTTGAAATTGGGTGATTCACTACTCTAATACTTAGTGAGATTTTCACTTTTCTTCAAAGTAGGAAAATCACTTGGTAGATGAAGTGAACCATTTGTTCAACAGAAACTTAGAAAATTTTCTTCAAACTTGGTGAATCACTCTTTACAACTATTAAATATGAAGTGATACATTAATTTTATTCAACCCATAAAATTTTTGTTTGATGTATTCATAAGCCTCTATCCTTCCATGTAGTACCTACATGGATTGAGTTTTGGGGTTGAAAACTTGAAAATTCTAAAAATTTAGACAATGAAGCAAATTACTCCAAAAATGAAACTTGGAAAAGTTGACAAAGAGGGGATCTAAGCGAATCACTCTAATTCTAAGTGAATTGTTGGATTTTTAAGCCTTTCTACCACAAAATATCATAGGTCCCAATATAAAATAACCATAATATGAAAGGCCAAAATATCAATAATGAAGAGTAGAATATCTATGAGAAAATTAATATGTATATCAAGGTCTATATAAAAAATAAAATAGCATTCGTTTATATATTGAAATATGAATGTAAATGGATTTTCATTCATGAACTATGCATGAAGAAAACTTACAATATTAATTGCTCAAAAATCTGTATACAATATTTATTCCTTTTTCCTCTTACAATCAGATAATGATATGAATATCAAATCTTCATTACTTTCTCATGGAGCTTTGTCTCCATAATATAGCCATAGTAATGTGACTCTTAAATTACTTTTATATTGCTCTCCGGATGAGAAGTCCCATGACTCTTGTCTTATCATCTTGCCACTCGTATACTAGATGGACACTTGGCTCTAAGACACTTGCACACATCTACATGACTCTTACACTTCTACATGCAATCCTAATCTAGGACACTTGTGTACATTCTCAAATTACATATTTTAACTCTTACATACAAGACACTTGTGCACATTATATAAATCTACACTTGCACTCTAACTTACATGACACTTGTGCATTTCCTGCACATTGCACTCTTACATGACACTTGTGCATTTCTTGCACATTGACACTTACATGAAAGGGGAAATATAAATCACACTTTAAACTATAGACTCAACCCTAATCTATTACATATTTACAATTGTACCATGAAGGTACTATGGGGATGAATTAGCATGTACCAAATAATGTAATAGTCCTCAACACCTCCTTGTATTACATTATTTTGTTATTGAAGACTTTTGTCTTCATATTGATCTTCATATTTGTTTCAATATTCAAGTGACCTTGCATTGTTCATGAACCTCTATTTCTCTGGAATCTTCTTTGTCATCTTAAATATTAGGTTCATCCATTTCTTATGTTTGTAGAAAAATTTTTGACTATGTTGGATCCAATTCCTTATATCTTGTCCTTCTCAAAACTCAAGTAATTCATCATTAACTTCATCTTGAGATAGACATTCAAAACTATCTTGAGATCATCTAATTAAATCATGAAAATATATTCTATTTTTTATTGAAACTGTAGCTTCAATTTTGTTTTGATACTTGATGATGCATTTGCTATGTTCATTTGTGTATTGAATTCAATTGATCTTCCATTCTCAACCAATTTAGTAACTGAAATAAGATTGGTTGATAGTCCAAGAACATACAAAATATTCTCTAGCACAAAATTTGAAAAAGACATGCTAGGTATTACTATACCAGTTCCTTGAACTTGATATATCTTATCATTTACAATTTTTAGAGAGATATTATCTCTAACTTCTAAAGATTCAAACCAATATAAGTTTCTAGTCATATGATGACTAGCTCCTGAGTCTATGTACCAAACATATTTTTTCATTTGAAAATTTTGATGAGACTCAAGTGATATTATCTTACATCTTTTTTTTTTTTTGATAGTTATAAGTGTTTGTATTTATAGCGGCTTTTAACAAGGATCCCAAAACCTGATTACATAAGTAATGGGCCTAGGGCATCAATCCCTTGAAACTGAACACCAAAACAGAAATCCTGCCCAGCGGTAACAGTAAGCATGAAACAATCCCTCTTAGCGAGAAACAAACAAATAAGAAATAAAGTAGTTTTGGAGATCCCGCCCAGCAGGGAGTAGCCAAAAACCACCATCGAGAAGATCCCACCCAGCAGGAAGCACAGAAAAACCGTTACAATAAAATCCCACCTCGCGGGAAGCAGTCAAAACCACCACAAACAGTCCCGCCTAGCGGGAAGCAACAGGGAAATCCCGCCATCCGGGAAACCAGCAGAAAAGAAAGGATCCCGCCTCGCAGGAAAACCGGCGGATTTGGCGGATCCCGCCTTGTGGAGAAACCATCCCGCCCACCGGTAAAACATTCAGTTCAGCGAGAGCCATCCTGTAGGAAGCCGACAGCCAGCAAAGAGAGGATCCAGCCCATCAAGAAGTGACCAGAGAGTTGCACCATAAGGAACCCGCCTCGGGAAAACAAAAGAGGATCCCAGCAGCAGGGACCAAGAATCCCGTCCAAGCACAGAGCCCGTCGAGGGACCAAGAATCCCGTCCAAGCACAGAGCCCGCCGAGGATTCACAAGAAAAAGGGGGAAGCTGTCCAAACCCTAAATCGTCACCTCCACCGCACCGAGAAACGTAGGGGACCAGATCCACGCGAATAACCTGCAAAAAAACCCCAGGGGGAAGCCTGAGGGAAAAAGGGAAGGGATCCCCAACCAAACAGGGATCCCTGGGAAGCACCGATCCGAAAAAACAACCAAGGAAACCCCTAGCCGACCGGGAGGGGCGCAGATAGTGGAGAAGGATCTCCCCCAGGAGATCATCTGCAAACAACCACTCCCCGGGAGGGATGACCTGGGTTGAGCCAGGGACTGGGCAGGAACCAGGAGCCATGGGAGGGGGGAGCAGGGGAGGGACCAGAGCCCTCCCCTCTCTACTTTCTTCCCTATATTATCTTACATATTTGATAAGAGTTTTGAAGAACTCTTTTATGATGTTGCCCATTGTATTCAAAAGATTGTTTTTGATACAAATTTTGTTTTTGAACTTTTCCTCTCATAAAGTATGGTTTTGCATTTTGATAATGTCTCCTATGTTGAAAAGTTCCTCTTTGCCATTTATCCATTTTGTGTTTTTAAGTATAAATCCTTACATCTTCTAAGTTCAAATAATAATTCAAATATAAATTTTGTAAATTTTAAAATTTTTAAACTTTTGATGTATAAAACCTTTTAACTCCCTAATTTGATTTGCAAAATTTCAAACTTCAAAAAAACTCCAAATTCCAAAAATTCAAAGTTTTCTCAAAATTTCTAAAAACTTTAAAAATCTTCTAAATATCTCAAAACCTTAAAGTTTTAAAAGTCACACCAAATAGAAAATTTTAAAGTGCACAAGTTAAAAACCTTAGCTTATAAATTATAAATCCCACTATTTTGTGCTAAATTTAAATTTACTTACTCCAAAAGTAATTATGATTTGCACTAGAAATAACAACAATTACCTAAGAATTCATTAGTGATAAAACAATTGTTCTCATTTGTAACGCTTAACGTTCCTCCTTTAGTGCTCAAACCACATGCATGTTTCTTTGGCTCGTCCATTCATTTCCTTCAACTTATTTTGTGCTGACGACTTGGCATATTTATTCCTCTAGTTCCTTCAATTGGAGAGTACTCAGGTGACTTCATTTCACCTTCAAGTATTTTAGGTTCCTTCGACTAGATTGTTTTCAGGTGCCTTCACTTCTTCTCAGGCCGAATTTTTCTTAGACGACTTTGCTTCAAATTTAAGCGTGTCTAGATCATGCAAATAGGTGTTAGATCACCTTTAGACCACATTTTTTCACTGGTGATCCAATGCTTTGTTGGATTATGGCTCTTCTTACTAGATTCTAGTCCTGTTTGCTTCACCAGTTCATTATACCTTGCTAAAAACTAGTTTACATAGCTTCTATAGAAAACAAGTTTACTTTTTGGTCTGCATAGCTTATTTTCTCTATATTGTCTGACTAGGCCTTCACTTATGTACTATGTTGGCTCTGTATTCAATGCTAGCCTTTTGTGTTGACTGCACTATTGGTTGATTGACCCTCTTGTTATATTAGCTTCTTATGTTGGCCAAATGTCCTATCCTTCTACATTAACCTCTTATGTTGGTCGGATAGCCTATCCTTCTGCTATAATATCTTGGGCCTCTTTCCTCTACCTTAGATTCTTAGGCCACTTTCTTCTATATTTATCTCTTGGACCTTTCTCTTAAATATGGGCCTCTTGGGCCTTTCTCTTCTATATTGTCCTCTTGGACATTTTTCTTCTATATTGGATTCTTGGGCCATTCTCTTCTATATTGGCCTCTTGGACCTTTCTTTTCTCTATTACAAAAAAATTCTACCTTGAATAACCTGCTTCAAAAAAGTGATCCATGACCAAGACTAAAATTATGTGTAGATATTCAATCAACCTAGTTCTTAAATGTATTATGAGAAGATACTTCCCTTTTTTATACTCTGTTATATTTTGATTCTATCTTCAAATATGTCAAGGTCAATTTGACTTGATTTTTTTTTTTGTCCTACTGCTTCTCCTCTTTACTTTCTTATCTATGCTTTCTACTTCTTCTTTCTGTTCTTCATCTTAAGGAGCTTTGAATACTTCTTAATTTTTTGTAACTTTTAATTATTCTATTGCTTAAATTCTCTCTGTACTTTCTTTCTTCTCTTTCTACTTTACTCCTCTCTATTCTCTTTCTTCTTCTTCTATTCTCTGTTTCTACTCTTTCTGCTTTGCTCTTCTCTTTATTCTCTTTCTGTTATTAGAAACTGAATTTCTTCTCTATCTTTTATAGGAATATTTTTAACCTCTATAGCTAAAATTCTCTATTGTCAATATGAAATATTTAATTTCTTAGGTCACACCCAAGAATGTAATATAATTCTCCTCCTTACTAGAGAACCCAATATCAATATCAGGGTGGTTCTTTTCCTAAATGACCAACTTTTCTTCTGAGTTGGTTCTGCCTCAATATTCAATTTGAAATCTTCAAACTTCAAACTTATATCTTCAACTTTTCTTTGAGTTGGCTTCCTTTATCAAATGTCCAACTTTTCTCCTAAGTTGACCATCTTCTTTAATATAGTTGAGTCCTAGTCTTCATTGATTTTCCTTCAACCAAGTGGAAAGACCCTAGCCTATAAATTAGGGTGATTGAATCCTATTCCTCAAATTCTACTCAATAAGACCTCTAAAAAATTAGAGTCCATGTTTGCACTGCCTTATAAGTGGATAGACTCTAAATTAAATTTATCAAAAGTGGACAAAGTTTATTTATAATGGTGGCTAATAAATAACTCTATCAAAATGGACAGAGTTAAGTGGTAGCTCTGATACCAATGTTAGATTTTTAAGCATCACTACCACAAAATAACATGGGTCCCAATATAAAATAGCCATAATATTAGTCAAAATATCAATAATGAAGAGTAGAATATATATGAGCAAATTAATATGTATATGAAGGCCTATATAATAAATCAAATAACATTCATTTATATACTAAAATATAAATGTAAATAGCCTATGTTATTCATAAACTATGCATGAAGAAAACTGACAATATTAATTGTTCAAAAATGTGTATACAAGCTTTATTCATTTTCTTCCTCTTACAATCAGATAATGATATGAATACCAGATCTTCATTGCTTTCTCATGGATCATTATCTCCATAATATAGCCATAGTAATGTGACTATTTAAGTGCTTGTCTATTACTATCCATATGAAAAGTTCCATGACTCTTGGCTTTTCATCTTTCCACTTGCATACTAGATGGACACTTGACTCTAAGACACTTGCACACATCTACATGAATCTTACACTTCTACATGCACTCATAATCTAGGACACTTGTACACATCCTCACATTACATATTTGTACTCTTACATACAAGATACTTGTGCACATTATCTCAATCTACATTTGCACTCTAACTTACATGACACTTGTGCATTTCCTGCACATTGCACTCTTACATGACACTTGTGCATTTCCTACACATTGAAACTTACATGAAAGGGAAATATAAATCACACTCTAAACTATAGACTCAATCCTAATCAATTACATATTTTTAATTGTACCATGAGGGTACCATGGGGGTACATTAGCATGCACCAAATAATGTAATATTCCTCAACACGAATCACTCCATTATGAGGTTTTAGAAATATCTTTGATCTTCCTGAGCAAATTGCTTCATAGACTTTGGGGGAATAGCTCTTGAAACTTAACTTGAAAAGGTTTTACTCTTTGAGTGGTTTACTTGCTAACTTGGAGTGAATCACTAATTGATGTGGAGTAAAATGCTCAATAGATATGACTTGAATATTTACTAGATAATTGACCTCAAATGGGGCAAATCACTCCAATTTTGGAGCTAATTACTTCTCAAGTGAAGACTTGGAAAATAGTTTCTAAAATCTATAAAATTTCTTTTTGCCTATGGCGAAAGTAATATAGGTACCAAAATCAAGAAATTTTACCAATTTGGAGGCCATCTTGCCTGCTTTGCAATTTTTTTAGAATTATGAGGTTTTTAATAGAGTTGCCATTCACAAAGAACCTGTAAAATTGAATGCAAAAAGTAAAATATATGTAAAATTAAAGTTCAAATTAGAAATAAGCATGATCTCATCATGGAAATCAAGCACTTGGTCCCACCAAGTATACTAGAAACATGTTGAATATAAAAAAACATATCTTACTTTTTATGTGCCCATAATTGTGTTTCAACAAATTGGAAGAAAGGGACAAGTCCCTCTCAACCTCTGGATTCAGGCCATATCCCCACAATACTTGCTAATTATAATTAATCTAAGATAATTGTATCAAAGTAAATACATGAAATTAAAGTAGAAAAAGTAAAATATATAAATTTAAATGCACAAAAGTAAATTGTGAAGTTTAAGATGCAAGAGATCAAAAGTAAATACAACCATAACCATAGCAAGAAAAGTTTGTGATCAATAAACATATGAGAAAATTTAATACCAATAATGGATTATATGCTTATGAAATGAAAATAAAAAATAATTACAAGAGAAAAAATGGTATTTCCATAATCATCATGCATTTCACAATCCAAGAGGGTAGTTCCATTAATGAAAAGCAAAAGTTCTCATCAAATTTTCATTGATTTAAGAGGAAAGATAAATTATAATGTGGGGCCCATTAATTGTAGCTTTGTTTTTATCAAATCCAAAAGATATTTACAATGGAGCCCAAGACTCCTATTTATAGGAAGAATTCACCCTTGAGTTACCTTAAGTGAGAAACTCTTACTCCTAGTAAAAGTAAAAATTTAGAGGCATTTGTAGCAAAAGGATTCTAAATGGCTTAGAATCCTTCTAAGATGAGTTATAGATCTATAAAAGACAAAAATTTAATTTCTAATAGATCCTTGTTAGCATCCATGCACACTTGTCTTGCTTGGCTTATTGATGAGAAAATCACTCTAGGATGAGGGAGCAAATTGCTCCACTTTTGGAGTGAATCACTCTTGTTGGAATGAATCACTTATTTGTTGCAGTGAATCACTTATTTTTTGGAAAGAATCACTCCTCCTCGGATACCTAGCCAAAATTTTACCAATTTTGCAAACTTTGTTGTTTTACAATGTTGCCTCTAGGCCTATAAAATTCACTTTCCTATCTTTCATGGATAATTCCTTAGAAAAATTAGTATTGAAATATGTGTTGGTTAAGCTTCTCTTGAGGCCACAAATGAATTCTTATTATCTTTACCCTTTGGGCCCATGTAAACCTCGAAAAAGGTATTTTTGTATTTTATTAATATTTTATTCCTGAAGATTGGTCTCATAACCTTGACCTAAAGACAACATGTAATTGTGTATAAATATCCTTCCTATCAAATGCAATTGGAGTGTATGACATCTCATTTTTTAAATAAGATAGTGTGCAATATTTTAATGCATTGCTTCATATCTATATAGGTTTAAAAATCACTAAGTTGAGATATCATGAACTCAAACCAAAAGAGTAAGTGAGAAAAGCATGATGTCAAATTTGTCATTTATTTATTAGCAATTGAACAATAATGATTAGTGAATGTATTTATGTAATTTATCATTTATTTATTAGCTATTGAACAATAATTATTAGTGAATGTATTTATGTGATTTTAACACTCAACAATATATTGAAAATTAAATTCATTATACCCAAATATAAACGCTAGTGATTATATTAAACACTATAAATGTATGGGTCCATAAGTCTTTTATGCATCACACAAACTTTGGTTAAATTTACTATACTAGTAGTCAAACACCATAAATTAATGCATTTGTAGAGATAAAAGGGTGTCAATACATTAACTTATAATATATATATATATATATATATATATATATATATATATATATATATATATATGTATGTGTGTGTGTGTGTGTAATGTTATTAGGGGATACAAATGTCAACAAATGGGGAAACCATAATATAATACTTAATAGTATACCTTTTCCTTTTTTCTTTTTAAAAAACCATCCAATGTGATCTAATACATAATAGTATAACAATATCATTGGTATTATATATAATACCAATGATATTGTTATACTATTATGTATTATATCACATTGGATGGTTTTTTAAAAAGAAAAAAGGAAAAGGTATACTATTAAGTATTATATTATGGTTTCCCCATTTGTTGACATTTGTATCCCCTAATAACATTACACATATACTATGTTAGAATACAAAAAATCCCTTGCAATTAAAGTAACAAGGGCTTGCACCATATTTTTTGTTTGAAGGTCCCTTGACATACATACCATATGATATTGAAAGACTTTCATGTACCGATGTACCAATTTGCATCACTAACATATCTTTATATTTGGTTTATTATTATTTTCTTTTAGGTTATGGTTGAAAAGGGCTCAAAGAGTGGGATTAGATTGGCTCAATTATTAGTTTATCTCTCTTAACAAAAGTTATGACTTCAATTTATATATGCAATAAGTGTACCTATTGTCTCTATGGTGTAAAATTCATTACTATGTATTTCTTTGTGTATTCTACACCTCTTTCACCTATTGAAAACTTAGCGATGCACAAGCATTTGTGAAAAGGGATTACACTTTCATTGTGAAATGAGTTTATGAATGATTTTTAAGTTGCACTATGTTCCACTTTAAATTGTGCAACATTGACATTTTGATATTAGATCCATTATCAAGGCATATAATGCTAGAGTTATTCCTCAATGATCAGTTTCATTCCAATATATGAAATTCCATATATGTTAAATAGAAACATGACACAACAAAAAAAATCGTACCTTTCATTGATAATTTGATTTGGTAGTGGAATCTAAAATTTTAGCTATCCTAAATAGAAACATGGTGCAACCAAAAAACTCATATACTTTATAGAAAATTATTTCATGTCAATGAATTATGTAACCAAATATTTTTTATGTCTTGTAGCATATTATTGACTTCTTCGTATATTAGTGTTAAACATATTGACAATACTCAAATTGCCATAAGCCTTGTCAAATAATCAAAGCTCAATGAAGTAAGAAATTGAAACAAAATATTATTTGGAGGATTTAAAAATAGCACAAGTCACAATTCTTATAAGCAAGAACTTAGCGATGAAGATGAACTTCATAACCATCTTGTTGGTTAACAACTCGCATAGATAAACATTTATGTCAAAGTGCATATTATTGAGTGTTAGATATATCAAATAGGTGGTCAAATTGAGGGGATAGTTTAACTTTTTAAGGGGTATTTATATGGATTTATATCCTTTCAATTGAATTCAAAAACATGGGTATGCTAAAATCTCGAGGAACCAAACTATTTGATATAAATTATTATATTAATTAAACTTTAGGTTTAATTAAATTTGATTGCATATGTTTTAATTAATTAAATTTTGTTAGGCTCTAAAAAATTATCAGGCTTTATCATTCGAATGTTGTAAGGCCTTATCTTATGCATTGCTCCAGTATAGACAATTCCTTGTCTCTTTCTTAGACATCGCCTCTTGTTTTATCATCTGCATTGTGCAATTTTTTTTTAGACCAAGCTTGTTGATATTAGTTGCTTATTTTCTCAAGCGCCATTCACTTTGCAGATCTTCGAAAACCCGTAAAACATATAGTGGCTTTGTTTCAATGAAGTTTTCAAGTTTGACCTATAAACCCACCCTACCTTGGTGCCTTGTTGCACAACAAGGATTTTCTATTGTTCGCCACAAGGAGGACATACAAGACATTCCACATACAACACATGGACACTCCAAGACATACCCCATGACCTCCATGTTGCAACTTCTATGGACATGATTGTAGGAAGAATCATCGATGTTTAATATTTTCTTTAACCATCTCAACTCTTTATCCCACATGGATTGTGGGAAATACATTTTAGCCTTTATTATGTTTCTTTTCTCTTTTGATATATGCACATTATAAAAGGTAGAGAACCATATAAAATTTTTAAAATAACAACATATTCCATCAAATATTTCATGGTAATATTCCCTAATGCTTCAAGTTGTAAAGGGAAAAATATTTCCCTTATTTTTGTGTTGCCCAATGAGCCTCATTTTTTCTCATAAATTGAGGCACCTCTCTAGTCACAAGTATAGGCCTATATATACTCGTTGGAAATATTTTTTTGAGCCCACTTTAATGGAATCAATATTTGTAAGTTTTGTGAAGACCTGATTATGATAAGAAAGCATCAAAGTTTGGGTGGCCCGTCTTCTAGCTCTTGTGCTCTTCAAGATTTTCTCCTCCTCTTTTGTATAGGGAGGAATTATAGGGATTATTATATTAATTAAACTTTAGGTTTTAACTATAAATTTAATTAATTACATTTTAATTAAATTTTTTCAGACTCTAAAAACGTTGTCAAACTTTATCCTGTAAATGTTGTCAGGCCTATCTTGTTGTTAGGCCTTATATTTTTCTCTACTCCTAGTTTTGGGCCAATGGCTTTGCCCAACCATGGTTTTGGAAATGCTTATAAATATGTTTGATATCAATAAAAATTTATAATTTCTAAGGTAGAATTGATCCTCATCACTATTCCATAGTTTTAACCCTTTGATAAATGTATAAATGCAACAAAAAAAGGAGAATAGAAATTGAATCCTTATGTTATTCACCCTATACAATTTAGACTAAATTCAATAGAGACTTCAATGGAAACCATGAAAAAGAAGGGGTTATAGGATTTATCAAGGATGGGAGTAAGAGTCTTAAAAGGGCTTATTATATAGTGAATATAATAGCAAAATTTTGGTACTTATGTTTCCAAAGAAAGATAATATATACAAATTAGATATAGGAACTATTATTTAATCATTGAATAATAAACTCTTTAAAAAAATAGATCTTTCATAGTTGGATGTTAATAGTAATCCTAGGAGATGTCTAGAACAAGATCAACTCCTTTGCACATGTCACTTTTATCCCATTTAAATGCATGAAAAATTTATTGCTAATTTAGAATAGCTAACCATGCATTAAACTCTATTTATTTTTACATTTTGATAATTGAGGATTTTGTTTCAAGCAATAATAAGGTACTATAGCAAGAGAATCCCATAGAGACTTCCACCCCCATTAGTAACCATATAAAACAACTATATAGATGAAACACCTTAGCAACTCACAAGTCTTGTATGGTAAGCATACTTTAAGACTAAGGATGGAGCAAGAAAAGAAAACATTTATTTTTCTCTTACTTAGCATTTTATGGTATAAAAAGGTGATGATCCTCAATTTATCTATATTTCTTATTGTTAGTTTTCTAGTCTTAATTGTAAAATATTGTTTTATGACGTCATAGAATCATGGGGATAATATGATTGTAAATGAGGAGATCATACTAGTTAAGAAAATAATATTAAATGCAAAACTAGGATTCAAGTTAATACCCTCTTAAAATTTGAGCCTACAAGAAAAGTTGAAAATTCAAGGATTAAGGATTTGTAAGAGATTTTAAGATCAATAGTACTAGGAAAGTATGTATGGAAAAGTATTTTCTCGATAACTGACAATTTATAGTGACTCTATAAGAACAATAATTTGAAGTCTATGTGATGTTGTGATTAAAGAGATGAAGGACCATAAGCTTTCCTATTTATTATCAAATATACTTGTCAAGAACAAGCCCTCAAAATTAGGAGAGGGTATTTGAACCTCAATAAGATCTTGAGAAATAAAAATGAATAGGGATCCATGCTGATGGAAAAAATATTAGATTGGCTAAAAATAAGTAATTCCTAGTCATTTGTCTATTTTGAACTGATATAGGATTTGGTGGTAATAACACAATGAGGAAAGGTCATAAGATTAAATGTAATACTAACACAAGTTAAAATGGTATAGATTTGAGTGAAAAGAAGAGCATTTATTGGATAGCACATTATATCTTATCATATATCATCATTTTGAATGCGATCATGGCTTAAGAACCCACATTAAGATGCATAGAAATGATACCTTGTCTCACAAGATGAAGGTAAGTATGCAAAAAAGTGTTACCTCGTAAAAGTTATCCCTTTATAGAGGTATGGTATCTCTAGGATTTTGTACGATGATATCTATTAAAGGTTTCTCGTTATGGTCATGGGTAATACGATTTAATGAAATTTTAACTTAGTATTAGCAATAATAATAATAATAAAGGTTATTGAATCTTTGGTTTTTTTTTTCCCAAGATTAATGGTTTCTAAGTTTAATAAGGTATTTTGGATAATTGACATATAAATAAAATAATATTTGATTATGGAAATATATACAAATTTTAAAACTTGCTCCCATCCCTGGGCAACCGACTACCTTTAACACTTAGCATCCAACTTTGGCGAGTAATGTTTGATATTGTTATACAAGTAAAGAACTTAAATCAACCCATATTGGCTTAACAAAATAAATAAATTAAGAAACATTGAAAATACAACTTTGACATATAAAGAAAATAATATTTAATTATGGAAATATATACAACTTTTAAAACTTGCTCTCATCCTTGGGTAATCAACTACCTTTAACACTTAGCATTCAACTTTTGCGATTAATGTTTGATATTGTTATACAAGTAAAGAACAAAAATCAACCCATATTGGCTTAACAAAATAAATAAATTAAGAATTAAAGAAATTACAAGTAGAAGCAATTACTGATTTTTCGAAAAAAAATAAAAATTATATGCTAATTTGGTATGTTTGCTTTACCTTTACCCATGACGATTGAGCTAAAAACAATATGTGGTTTTCTAAATATATTGAGCTTGCCCTATAGCCTTCTATTAGAAAATAAATAAATAAACTAGCAATGAAAAGGTAGTTATCTACAATTCTAACTTTAGAAACTCTTATAGTTTAGTATATTATTCTTGTTTCAAGTTAGGCTATAATATCTATACCTAACAATATGAATAAATATATTAATAAAAACATATAAACATAAAGTTAAAAATAAATTACATTTGCTCTTAAGATGTTGAATATACAATTTTAGGACAAGAATCTTGCTTTAGACTATTAACCAAAGGAATGTTGATGCCTTAGGGATGACCTCAAGTGACCAAACATTCTTTTAAAATAAATCATTGGGAGTAGAAAATTATAATTGCTCTAAATCCTTATATCACAACTTGATAGAGTATCCACTATCTTTTTCTAGATTCCAAACCAACTCATTAGTCTACATATAAATAGGCTAATATAGTTCTTGAAGCATCTTTTGAAGCTCATCTACTATTTTTTTGAGGTCCTCTCCTTCAATAAGGTTGCTAATAGAGATCCTTATATTAGTATAGTTTTTTTTCTTTGGATCTTTACAACTTAAACATGCTTGAGCCAATGATTGTCAATTTTGAACCAAAAATAAGAGAACAAGACTTCAACCAATCATCAAACCAAAAATTTGATGCATCCCCCATATTGAATCATCATTTAATATGTTTATTGATCGATTGAAAACTATTTTATATGAAGTTCCATGTTGAAAATCCTTTAGACAACATTCATTTCCTTAGTACTTTCATTGCATCAAAAGAACCTATATATTTTGAAGTAACATTTTACACCAACTCTTTTCTTGATATTTGAAAAATATGCAACCAAGCTTTGTCCCTAAGGTGCCTTGTTAGGGTGGAATGAGAAAACTACCTCCTATAACTCCTCCATAAATATCTTCCTCAAGCTTTCATTTTGCTCTTACATGACAATTGATAAAAATTCTTGTAAAAGCTTACCTTGAGCCTCCTTGTCTTGCTTAACTTCTAATAGAATGTCTTTAAAATAGTTCTTCCATATGAATTTGAAATATTTTTTATTCAATGAAAAGATAAATCCATTTTGACTATAGCATGTTTTTTTTGTATTTTTATCCCCTTGCTTAAGCCATCTCTCCTTATATTTTTTAGGACCAATATGGTTTTTCCTTTTTTAATACATTATGATAATTAGAATGTAATTGTTTTTCTTGCATATAAGTATCTGGTTCATTCCATTGATTTCTATTGTCTCTTGTAAATTGTTGAACTTGAATTTAATTTCTTCTTTTAATATAAATATCTTATCAAAATATTTGGCATTCAAAATCTTCATTTGCTCCTTTATACATTTATTTTAAATAAACACACACACACACACACACACACACACACACACACACACACACATGATCCTTCAAACCTTGAATCATTCGACCATAACGTAATCATTTGGAAGTAATTAGGGTCTTAGAACCACATGATTTGAAATAAAACTGGATTTGGATGACCATTATTAAGTAGATCACATCTTAAGATGTTGGGTTTATGATTTGATCTTGCTTGCAACAAAAAGTCCAAAGAGATTGATACTTTATTGCATCTATTTATTAAATAGTAAAAAAAAATCAATTTCTTTGTTATATGAGTTTGTCCACTACATCCATTATCCCACGTATATTGAATGACTTGTAGAAATAACATCCCAAAGACCATTTGAATTGACAAATAAAGCAAAATATTTCATTTATTTAGACTATCTTGGAGTACCACCCATATTTTTCGAAGGAGATAGAGCTGCATTGAAGTCCGCCCTCCAAGAATGCAATAAACCACAATTATGAATTATAATTAAATTTGAAAAAAATAAATTTAAGTTCTTCCAACATCTTTCACAAGGAGTAACTATAGTTGAAGCATATACATTTATAGCTCCAGCTTTGATATTGTCCTCTTTTCTAAAAAAATATCAATAACACAATTAATTTTTTGCTTTTAGCATTTGTCCTATATTGTTATAAAAGCTCTGAGAACTCTTATAAAAGAAATTATTAGAAAATCCCCTATCCAAATATTTTTGAATATATCCTTACATTCCATATTACTTACTTTTTATTTCTTGTATTAAAATAACTCAAGGCTATAACAACCTATTAATTGCTTAGTGACATTTTTTTAAGGTTTTTATTCATTCCCCTAGTATTCCACGATACTATTTCTATCATTTTTTTTTTGTGGACTTAGCCCCACTTCTTGTTAACACTTGTGATATTTATTTTTGTTCTTCCACATCGATATCACTTTGAATATCCTTTTCTCTTTGTTCTTGCTTTGCTCTCCTTTTGTCCATTCCCACCAGTATTTTCATTGTCATCAATTTCTTCTATTTTTCCTTACTATTCATAATGAGACTTAGCTTTTGTAGGATTATGGTACTCTAGAGAATCTAAAATGCAAGGAAACTCATACACACTTTCTTCTTTATGTTGCCTTCAAAATCTTGAAGTATAAGGCTGACCCTCCATAATAATTACTTTCTTGTGTTACATTGAAAATCCTAAATGTTGCCTTGGAAACCCTAAATCTTAAGGTCGATCCTAGATAGTAATTACTTTATTATATTGTTTTAAAAAAATTAATGTACCATGGAATAAATTATACATATTCTTATTACAAGGAGAAAATGAAGATGATTTACTTGGATTAAATTTAACCTCTTATGCCTCCTTTTGTTTCACAATTTGTCTTTGGATCTTTCTTGGCACCTTTAATTCCTTCTGAATTTAAACTTGCAAATTATACTTCCTTATCATTTTTTTCTTCTAATGGTCGATTCAAATAAACCATAATGGTCTTCTCCATATGATGATGCAAATGGGCCTTATTTGCCACTTTCCTAGGAGTGGAAAATCCTTGATCTAATCCAACTTATACTATATTATGATCTCTTTACTTCATCTTGAAGGTTGTCTCATGTTCAAAATTTTTTGCCTCTTTCTTCATCTCTAGTCTTATAACATTTGTAGCATTAGAATGCAATGTGTTCATAATACACTTATTGATTCCATTAACTTGATTCAAATTTAATGTTAATGTATTGTGATAAGGGTTGTGAAATATCTATGGCAACAAATATCCAGGAATATTCAACACATATTTGCTCCTTAGTAGTTGGTCCCTCCTAGATGAATTTCCCTAGAGTATTGTTAATATTATTGGAAACCTCCTTGATAGAAGTTCAAAAATCCTGATCCACATCAGAAGCCTTTGAATAGTTTTTGTCTCAATATAATTTTTCACTAATGCATATCTCCACCTAAACCGTGGGCCTTCACCCATTATCTTATCACTAATTTCGAACTAGAGACGATGATGAGGAAAGATCCTTTTGAAAGAAAATTCATGGAGTAATTATCAATCCCCATGGTCTATAACACAATGCATCTATCCACCTAAACCATGAGCCTTCACCCATTTTTTTATCACTAATTTCAAACTAAATACAATAATAAGGAATTCAATCCCCTCTTCCTCTTGATCCAATTTTTCGTCTGTAAAAATCTTGGTCAATATCCATGAAACTTACACATCAATCCTTTGTTTATAATCACTTTTGGTGTAAAATTTGTTGCTTACATAGGGTTTGCTATAGATTTGTTATTCCTTTTATCCCCAACTAGTGCATCTATACTTCCATCTAGGGCATCCTTACTTCTATTTAGGACTTTTAAAAAATAATTTTGTTGCATGCTACTTAGCTTTTCCTTATAAGAATCTTTCATTTTGTAAATTTCTCTGGATATTTGGAACAAGAAAAGGTGAGGCTCACCCCTTACTTATGCTCATTACTTGCTCACATGCATTCATTTCCACTCTTCCCCAAATACCTAAAAGAAAAAAGGTAATGCTCCCTCCTTGCTTCTCACAAAACTCTCTTAAATAGTTTTTTATTAATAATTATTGACATAAGTTACTAGATTGAATCAGCTTTACCTTTTACTAATTATGTTTTATTATTTTCATAATACTTTAGAGATGCATTTACCTTTAAAAATCTATAAATTAAATTACTTACAATTAAAAACTACAATATCATCCACTTCATGTACAACATAATAGTTTAACGTGTTAAAAGCTTATATATCTATGATATCTTTGTATATTAAAGAATAAAAAAATCATGATTCTTTTACTAACCAACTATTTTAGAACTTGATTATATGTTTCCTTTTTATGTTTATAAGTGGTATTAATTTTGTATAAATTAATTTGATCTTAAAAATTGAAATAGTTTTTGCTTTTATTCATTATGTTCTTTTTAGAATTTGTAAAGTGATTTTATGATGTATTTAACATAAAAAAAATTCATAATAAAATAAATAATTAAATAACTTTTAAGGTCTAACATTAAAATTTAAGTCCAACGTTATGCATATCACACCAACCCATACTCCTTTGGATATAACAAATAAATAAACATTAAAAATTAAAAATATATTATAAAACTTATCAGTTATATATATATATATATAAGTATTTTAATTCTTAAAAAAAAACATGTCTTTATATGCTACACATTTTTTTTTACAAACTATTGCAATGAATTATTTTTTACATACTTTTTAATACATAAAATTGTTTTTAAGATGATTTATACCAATATAAACTTACAAGGAAAATGAAAGAATGTAAGTAATAAAGAAGTAATAATTTATTTCCGAGAGATGAAAAATAAATTAGAAATTTAGAAAATATAAAAAGTAAATAGTTATAGTGGATCAAACTCTTAATTTTTTTTTTTTTTTAAATAGTGAAAAATTTAGAAAATATAAAAAGTAAATAGTTATAGTGGATCAAACTCTTAACTTTTTTTTTAAATAGTGGGGAATAACCCTTTGCCCCCCACCTCTTTAAATGTTTACTTCGAGTGAAGGGTTTGGGATTGGAACCACCAACCTCACGCTGACAAACACTCAAGTGAAACCAATCAGTCTACTACCTTTGCACAAATTCTTAATTTGATGCTATAGATATAAATATAGTTACTTAACCAATGACCAGATTAAAAAGCATGACAAGTTGTCTGTTGTATGCGTTATTCAGTTGTACAACCAATAATAACTTAAAAATAGATTTGTTATAACAACAAGATCTAAATTGCTTTTTTATTTTATTTAATATTTCAACTAAATTGGAAGGGTTGTTTGACCAATATAATATGTGATCAATTTATTTATTATTACACATATGAAAGACCCAATAAGTTTTTACTTGATTCTTTCATTAGAACTGGTAACTAAATGCATGGCATTCCAGTGAGGTTGTCAATGGTCTCTTTTATAATAATGACTAGTGATGTAGATTATCGTTGATAAAATTAGAATTAGATCGAAAGTGACATGAAAGAATCAAGAAAATTTGAGAATCAGCAAAAAAAAAAAGGGGAAAATTTGTTTAAAAAAAACAAAGATGCAATTTTTTATTGAATTTTTTTCAAGCATATCATAATTTTTTGGAAAAAAATTGACAAAATTTGGGATTTCGATGCAATTTTAATCGACAGCCCTATTGAATATTAAAAAATCGGATCGGATCAAGGATTAAGTCAAGAGTTTCGTAACTATGATGCAAATAACTCTAAATGATATAGTTCCTTTGTATGGTGGTCTTCCTTATTGTACGACAATATAATTGTATGTCAATGCTTGAATTATACTACAATCTAGTTGTATGGTAGTCTGATTGTACAATAAATTTAATGTATGGCAGTTTAATTGTTTGGAAGATCCAAATTTACAGTGGAGATTTTTCCCATTGATCGCCACTCTTGTGTATTGAACAACATGATTCAAATGACAAAATTTCCTTCTTCAATTGGATGATGTTTTGGGTTGGTAATAATGGTATCCTTGATGGTAAGGCTCCTCCAACTTGAACGACTACCAAAACATTTAGTTGAACAATGCTCAAGTATTTCCTCCATTTTAATGGTGTTTTAATCTTTAAGTGAACAATAATCACACATTCATTGATGAAAACCTTCTGGTTCGTCAACAATTTCTCTCTTGGTCAACATATTTCCATCAACATCCATGCCCTCCTTTTGTTGAGATGATGTTGGATTCTTGCTCTGAATCATCACTGTGTTCAAAGGATCCTCTACACCGGAGGATGACACCTTGGCTCAAACTTTAACCATGTTTTGATTTCTCTCGCAAACTATCCTACACACATTCAAATGTCACAAGTCTACAACACATACCAATTCTAACAATATAAAGCATTTGCCATTTACACAAAGCACGATATATATTGAAGTTAGAATGTATATTTATTTTTCATTATTATGTTGAACAAACATAACAGAATATATGGTGATTTAGATTGGTGAATGCAAAGTTCTTTTTATCTCCTTCTTCCTTTCGGACATTTCATCTTGAGTCTCTCTTTCTCTTATTCCTTTATGCTCCCCCTATGTCTGTTTCACTCCCTCTTATATTTTTTTATTTGTTCTGGCCTCTTCACTTTTGATTTTGTGGTTACATAAATGATTTATCAACTGTTTAAATTGATAAAAATTTATATGTTAGATGCCCTTCATCTTTTTTTCCAAGTAAGAGAAATGTTTCATGAGCGAAAGCTCATGAACATTTTTCGAAATCTGTAACCGAGATGCCATGCTTAGCAATCTCGGAAGCATTCATCCATGTTGTTGCTTCAACTGGTTGGTTCTTCCACTTGACCAGATATTCATAATATACCTTGCTTCTCGTCCTCTTGGCCACTCTAGAGTCTATCACTACCTCTATTTCATCCCGTTCCTTTTCTAGGAGTTGCGCTATCCATTCTTCTGTTGGAAAATTGGTGGTGAAGTCTCTACCTGTGGATTTGTTATAATATGGATACAAATTTGCCACATTAAAAATTGGTGAGATGTCTACTCCTTCTAGGAGTTCAATTTCATAGGCATTGGCTGCAAACTTCTTCAAGACCTTACAAGGTCCAATCTTCTTCCAATTGAGCTTGTTGTAAGTGCCCTTTGGGAATCTTTCCTTTCGCAAATGTGCCAAAACCAAGTCTCCAACCTAGAATTCTTGTGTTTGACGCTTGAGGTCAGCATGTTGCTTGTATTTCATGGCATTCTTCTCCAAATCAACTTTCACTTCTCGATGTAAATCATGCATATAATCAACAAAGTCCTCTGCTATAGCACTAGGTCTTTGCAAATCAGTTGTACTCCGCAACTCATCCACTCCTCTTGGACAAATTCCATACACAATTTGGAATGGACTCTTGGTTGTACTTCTATTTATTGAATTGTTATATGCAAATTTTGCTTGTGCCAATATGGTATCCCACAACTTTGGCTTCTTGCCAACTAGCACCATAGCAAATTCCCAAGGCTTCTGTTCACAACTTCGGTTTGTCCATCTGTTTGCGGGTGATAAGCTGAACTAAAGCTCAATTTTGTACCCAACTTCTTCCACAAGGTATGCCAAAAGTGACCTACAAACTTTGCATCTCTATCTGACACAATGCTTTTTGGCAAACCATGCAGTCTTACAACTTCTCGAAAGAACAAATCAGCAATATGAGTAGCATCATTCATTTTCCTACAAGGTATGAAATGTGCCATCTTCGAAAATCTATCAACAACAAAAAATTGAATCATTCCCCTTTTGTGTTCAAGGCAATCCAAGGACAAAGTCCATACTTATGTCCTCCCATGGCCTTTCTAGTATCGGTAATGGTTGATACAACCCAATGTTCTAACTCTTTCCCTTTGCATGTTGAAAAACTCAAAACTGCACAAATCTTCTTACATTCGTACTTATTCATGGCCAATAATAGCTTTCACAAAGTTGTTTCAAAGTTTTATCTATTCCAAAATGTCCAGCTAGTCCTCCACTATGTTTTTCTCTTATCAAGTTCTCCCTCATTGAGCTTTGTGGTATGCATAATTGTTGTCCCTTGAATAATAATCCTTCTTGGATAAAATAATCCATCCATGGTATTCTATCTCCTATAGTAGGGTCATTGCAAGTTGCCCAAGCTTCCTTGAAGTCCAAATCATCAACATAAAGCTCTTTCATAGCATCAAAACCTACCACTTCAATCTTCATTGCATTCATCAACAAGTTTCTTCTACTCAAAGCATCAACTACCCTATTTGAACTACCACTTCTATGCTTCAAAACAAATGAGTAACTTTGAAGATACTCCACCCATTTCATATGTCTTTGGTTCAACTTGCCTTGATTGTTAATGAATTGCAAAGCATGATGATCTGTAAACAACACAAATTCCTTTGGTAATAGATAATGTCTCCACTTCTTGAGTGCTTGCACAATGGCATAAAACTCTTGATCATAAACTGAATATTTCTTCTTAGCCTCATTCAACTTCTCATTAAAATAAGCAATAGGTCTACCTTCTTGACTCAAAACTCCTCCAATGGTTATCCCACTAGCATCACAATCTACTTGGAAAACCTTGTTAAAGTCTAGCAATGCTAAAATTAGTTGCTCCATGACTTTCTCCTTCAAGATTTGAAAGCTCCTTTCTACTACACTCATCCATTTGAACTCATGTCTACCTCCTTTCATCATTTCTATGATTGGAGCACAAATTCCACTAAAATTTCTGATGAACTTTCTATAAAAACTTGCCAAACCATGAAAACTTTTAGCTTCAAACATACTCCTTGGCGATGACCACTCCACAATAGCCTTCACCTTTGTTGGATCCATTTGCAAACCATCCTTGGATATGACAAAACCCAAGTATACCAATTCCTTCTTCATAAAACTACATTTCTTCAAATTAATCAACAATTGTTCCTCCTTCAACTTTTGCAAAACTAACCTCAAATGCATTAGGTGTTCTTCCTTCATCTTGCTAAACACCAAAATATCATCCAAGTAAACCACCACAAACTTACCAAGAAAAGGCTTCAAGACTTCATTCATCAACCTCATAAAAGTACTAGGTGCATTTGTCAACCCAAATGGCATAACTAGCCATTCATACAATCCCTCTTTGGTCTTAAACATAGTCTTCCACTCATCTCCTTCTCTGATTCGAATTTGATGATAACCACTCTTCAAATCAATCTTTGTGAAGTACTCTGCTCCACTCAAACAATCCATCAAGTCATCCATACGAGGTAATGGAAACCTATATTTTATTATGATCTTATTGATTGCTCAAGAGTCTATGCACATACACCATTCTCCTCCTTTCTTGGGTGCTAGTACAACTGGTACTACACATGGGCTCAAGCTCTCCCTAATCAACCCCTTGTCCAATAGCTCTTGGACTTGTCTCTTCATCTCTTCATTCTCCATAGGTGTCATCCTATAAGCTGCCTTGTTTGGCAAACTTGATCCAGGTATGAAGTCTATTTGATGACTAATGCTTCTCATAGGTGGTAACCCATCGAGTAATTCTTCTGAAAGAATCTCAGCATATTCTTTCAACAAATCCTTCACTTCAGGTGGAATGTCATCCATCTTATTCATTATCCCATCTTCCATGGGTTTAGCAATGAAAGCAAAACATGCTTCCCCTTTCTTCATCTCCTTCAAGAATTTTTTGGAGATCAAGCAAACTTTAGAATTGTTGCCCACCTCTTTTCCTTTGTCCTTCAATGGACTCAATGCATAACTTTTGCCATCCTTGACAATTGAATAAGTGTTCAGTCTACCATCATGTATTGCTTTTCTATCAAATTGCCATGGTCTCCCCAACAAAATATGACATGCATCCATCGGCATGATGTCACATAGAATTGCATCCTTATAAGAACCAATTTGGAAATTTACCATACATTGTTTGGTTACCAAAATTTGGTGTCCATTTTGTAACCACGATACTTTGTATGGATTTGGATGCTCCATCCTCTTCAAACCAAGTTTCTCTACCATCTTTGTTGACACTAAGTTTTCGATGCTTCCACTATCCACAATCACCTTACAACATTTACCTCCTAATTTACAAATTGTCCTGAATAAGTTCCTTCTTTGCTCAGGTTCATGCACCTCCTTTGTTGGTTTCAACAATACCCTTTTCATCATAAGGGATTCTCCTTGTTCTGGTTCCTCCATGTGCTTTGGTGAGGCTACACTTTCTTCATCTGCTTGTGTAATATGGCTACGGGCTTCCTTTCCATGCCCGTTGGTTTGTTGTGCTTGAGGGTATTCATATGCTCAATGGCCAACTTCTCCACATCTATAACAATTTTTGGGGAATCCTCTACCATAACCTCCTCTTCCTCTTGAGAAATCTTTGTTTTCTCTATTATTATGAGAAGTACTAGCTTCTCCCTCCTGCCTTTGTTGTCCTCTTCCATGAGAGGATCATCCTCTTCCTCTAGCATTATTTTGTTGCCTTTGCAACAACTTTTCCTTTGCCTTGAGTGCATACTGATATGCCTCTTCAACAGTTCTGATTCGAATCATACCAATCTCATCTTGTATGGACAATCTTAGTCCATTTATGTATCTTGCCACTTTCTCCTCATCATCTTCAATATGACCTACTCTTATGGTCAATTTATAGAACTCTTTCGTATATTCTTTTACTCCCAACTCCTTTTGCTTGAGGTTTTGGAGTCTTCTAAACAATCCAATTTGATAATCCATAGGTAAAAACTTAGATTTCAACTTGGACACAAACTTTTCCCAAGTTTGGATTTTATCCTTCCCCTTTCGTTGTCTCTCAGTTTGGACATGATCCCACCAAATCGAAGCATGTCCCTTCAACCTCGTACATGCAAATTTGACCCACTTTGGATCCTCCATAGATTCATAATCGAAGAATCTCTCCATGTTTGTTATCCAATCAATCAACTCTTTTGGGTTTAAACTTCCATTAAAATTGGGAGTATCCATCTTTGGCTTACGTCCCATATTTGAGATTGCCCAAATCAATCATTGCTCTAGTTCTTCTCCTTGCTCTTCATCTCGAGCTTTCACGTGACCAATTTCCTCCTCTTCACTATCACTAATCTCCTCAAGATGAATGCCTCTCCTTTGGGTAGTCTCAATTGCATCTAACCTGGTAGTGATTCCTCTCAGCATTTTTACTATATCCGCAAGTGGGAGTCCCAGACCACATGGTCTTCCTCTTCCTCATTGTGCCATCTTCCTCTAGTACGTATCGCAACCAGCTTCGATACCAAAAATAATGATACAATTCCTGTGTACGACAATGCTCAAATTATACTGCAATCTAGTTGTATGACATTTTGATTGTATAACACATTTAATGTACAACATTTCCTTTGTTTAGGTCCAACTATATAGTGAAGATTTTTCCCATTGATCGCCACTCTCATGTGTACGGCTATTTGAATACTTTCAACTTTGAACAACACGATTCGAACGACAATTCTTCCTTCTTCGATTGAACAATGTTCCATTTTGGTAAGAATGATATTCTTACTCGACGACAAGTCTCCTCCAAGTCAAACAACTACCAAAACGTTCAGTTGAATAGTGCTCAATTATTTTCTCCATTCCAATGGTGTTTTAATCTTTAAGTGAACGCTAATCACATGTTCATTGATGAAACCCTTCTGGTTTGTTAGCAATTTCTCTCTTGGCCAACATACTTCCATCAACGTCCATACCCTCCTTTTGTTGAGACGATGTTGGATTCTTGCTCCGAATCACCACAGAGTTTGAAAGATCTCTGCACCCAAGGATGATGCCTTGGCTCAAACTTTAACCACGTTTTGACCTCTCACAAACTATGTCCTGCACACACTCAAATGTTGCAAGTCGACAACATATACCAATTCTAACAATATAAAGCATCTGACATTTACACAAAGGAGTTAAAACGTATATTTATTTCATTATTATGTCGAACAAACATAACAAACTCAATGGCAATTTAGAGTGGTGAATGCAGAGTTCTTTTGAGTTTAGTATTATTTTTGTTAGGAGGTGAAGTCAATATATAGATCTCCAATGTTCTTTAGCAGCAAGGTGTATGGTGATGCAGTTACAGTCATATCCCCACGTGTCAAATTTTATTGGCGCTCGTACAACCATAATTTTGGGCGTCCATACATCCGTAATGCCTTTGGGTGTTAGTACGTTGTGAGAGGCAGCGAACAGTTTTCTGGAAGCAAATAGTTTTCGGAAGAGGAAGCGAACAATTTTTTGGAAGAGGAAGCGAACATTTTTTTGGAGTTTTCCTTTTTTTCGAAAAGGAAGCGAACTTTTGTTTTTCTATAAAAGGGAATGTCCCCTTGCATGTAAATGTTGATTGAATATAATTTTGCCGAAATCAATAAAAGATCAAGTTGTTATTGCCCCATGGTTTTTCTTGCACATTGCAGGTTTTCCATGTAAAATCTGTGTTACTATTTTTTCTGCATTATTGTGTTTTCTGCTTGCATATAATTTTGATAATTTCTAACATTTGGTATTAAAGCCTAGGGTTTTATGCGAGTGGGAGCTACAACAATGACTGGAAATGTAACCAAGTTTGAGATTGAAAAGTTTGATGGCAGGAACTTCACCCTATCAAAGATGAAGGTGGAGGATTCAAAATGACCAAGCCCTAGCCTTGAAAGGGGTCGTGAGTAAACCAAGTAGCATGAAAGATGAGGAGTGGGCAACGCTGGATAGGAAGGCGGTTTCTACAATCTATCTATGCCTAGCAGACTTCGTCTTGTTCAATGTTGTTGAAGAAAAGACCGCAAAAGCCCTTTGGAAGAAGCTTGAAAATTTGTATGAAACAAAATCTGCAACAAATAAGGTTTTTCTAAAAATTACAGCCTAAGGATGAAGGAGGGTTCATCTATGGCAGATCACTTGAATGAGTTTAATACCCTTATCAATAAACTGGTTTCAGTTAATGTGAAGATGGAGGATGAGGACAAAACTATCACCCTACTTTGTTCCCTCCCGGAGACTTGGGATTATTTGGTGATGACCATCAACAATTTATCATCAAGAATTCTAAAATTTAATGATGTGGTAGCCACTTTGTTGGCAGAAGAGTTGAGGCAAAAAAACGTCTCTAGAACCCTCAACCAATGAATCCCAAGCTGTGAGAGGTCAATCTTTCAAGAGGAGTCAACAAGGTAGACCATAGTCCAGATCTAAGTCTAAAGGATGCAATTTAAAAGGGAAGTGTTGGCATTGTGGGAAGCGAAGGCACTCAAAGGACTGTTGGTAGCTAAAAAAGGAGAAAAATGGTGAAAAGCAATTTCAGCCATCAGCTAAGGCCAATACAGTAAATTCTGAAGAGACGACAACACGTGAGGCTTTTTGTATCAACAACAACAAATTTGTTTTATATACCCGGGTTTTGGACTCGGGTGCATCTTTCCACGTCTCCTCACAGACTGGTTTGACAAATATCAACCATATAGTGGTGGGATGGTCTACTTAGGTGATGATCACCCTTTAGAAATTGTGGGAAGAGGGGACATAAGGATCAAGTTGGACGATGGTAGAGAAAGGATGTTATGTGATGTACGACATGTGCCTGATTTGTGGAAGAATTTGCTCTCAATCAAGATGATGGATAAGCTAGGGTATTCTATCACTTTTGGTAAAAACTAAACTAAAGGAGCCCTTAGAGCAGCAAGTAGAACATCAAGTAGAGTAGCCACAATAGTCATAAGACCAAAAGCCACAATCAACAAATTATTGGGTTAGAAGATCTACACGTCCACAAAAGTGTCCGGAAAGGTACTCTCATGTTTATCAGTCCTCTTTTGCTTTGTTAACTGATGATGGTGAGCCTAGTTTATTTTAGGAAGCTAAAGAGTCTAAGAATGCAAAAAAGTGGAGGAAATCGAGCCACTTCGCAAGAATAAAACGTGGGAACTTGTGGATCTCCCACCTAGAAGAAATGTTGTTGGAAACAAGTGGATTTACAAAGTAAAGAAAAACAACGATGGGTTGTTGGAATGCTATAAAGCTCGCTTGGTGGCAAAAGGCTATGTGCAAAAGTCAGGTATAGACTAATGAAATTTTTTCTCCAATTGTGAAGATGACTACTGTTAGAGTTTTACTTGCACTTGTAGCAACACAGGATTTAGAAATGGAGCAACTTAATGTAAAGACTGCTTTCCTGCATGGTGATCTTGAGGAGGAGATTTATATGGATCAGCCTAAGGGCTATGAAGAAAGAGGCAAAGAGCATTTGGTTTGCAAACTGAAGAAATCTATGTATGGGTTGAAATAGGCACCAAGGATGTGGTACAGAAAATTTGACATCTTAATGAAGAGCCAAGGTTTCAACAAGAGTGAAGTTGGCCATTGTGGATACTATAAGAGGTTTGATGATAACAGTTTTATTATTTTATTGTTGTATGTTGATGATATGCTGGTTACAAGCCCCAGCATAAAGAAAATCATTGATCTTAAGGCTCAGTTGGCTAGGACATTTGAAATGAAGGATTTAGGAGAAGCAACCCAAATTTTAGGAATGAAGATACACAAGGACAGAAAAGGAAGAAAGACTTGGTTAAGTCAGAAGTAATATATAGAAAAGATTCTGCAGCGCTTCAATATGCAGAATGCAAAACCAATTATACCCCACTTCTTTCACACTTAAAATTGTCTTCCAACCAGTGTCCTAGAACAGAAGCAGAGAAGACAAGCATGTCTCGTGTACGGTATTCATCAGCAGTAGGAAGCCTCATGTATGCCATGGTGAGCACCAGACCGGATATTGCCCAAGCAGAAGGAGTAGTCAGCCGATACATGGCAAATCCTGGTAAGGAGCATTGAAATGCGATGAAGTGGATATTCAGATATTTAAGAGGCACTTAAGATGTTGCTATTTACTACGGATCAGATTTTCAAGTTAAATGTTTTGTGGATTCTAATTATGGTGGAGATAGAGATGGGAGAAAGTCCACTACAGAATATACTTTCACTCTTGCTGGTGGAGTTGTGAGTTGGGCTTCTAAGTTACAGTTTGTGGTGGCTTTATCAACCACTGAAGCAGAATATATTGCAGCAACTCATGCCAACAAAGAGACAATTTGGCTAGAGTGACTATTGGGTGACTTCAAGGTAATGCAGGGGAAAATTACGTTGCATTGTGATAGCCAAAGTGCTATTCAACTAGTGAAGAACCCAACATTTCATGATTGCACGAAACACATTGATGTCAAGTACCACTTTATAAAAAATGTGATGGAAGAAAGTAGGATCTTGTTGCAGAAAATTGACACTGAAGTGAATCCTGCAGATATGCTTACAAATTCGGTCAAGACAGATAAGTTTGAGTGGTGCATAACTTCTTTGGGCTTACTGAAAATGTGATAAAGGCAACATTGGGCAATTAGCACTTAGATGGAAAAACATAGGCAAAGAATTCATGTATATCGACTTCAAGTGGAAGAATGTTAGGAGGTGAAGTCAATATCCAGATCTCCATTGTTCATAAGCAGCATGGTGCAGTTACAGTCTCATCCCCACGTGCACCCGTACAACCATAATTCTGGGTGTCCATACATCCGTAATGCCTTTGGGCATCCGTACGTTGTGAGAGGCAGCGAACAGTTTTATGGAAGCGAACAGTTTCTGGAAGAGGAAGCAAACATTTTTTTGGAAGAGGAAGTGAACAATTTTTTGGAGTTTTCCTTTTTCAAAAAAGAAAGGAACAACTTTTGTTTTTCTATAAAAGGGAATGTCCCCTTGCATGTAACTGTTGATTGAATGTAATTTTGCCGAAATCAATAAAAGATCAAGTTGTCATTGCCCCGTGGTTTTTCTTGCACATTGCAAGATTTCCATGTAAAATCTGTGTTACTATTTTTTCAGCGTCAGTGTTTTCTGCTTGCATATAATTTTGATAATTTCTAACAATTTTGCTTGTATTAATCAAATACGCATGAATCACTTTGGTCCTTACGCACTGCATAACTATCAATGTATCTCAGGTACTTTTGTGAATTCATCTCTCCATGTAGAGAATAAATATTAAATATAATGAGTGATGTATATGATGTACACGTAGAGAATAAATATAACTAGAACAAATGATTTGAGGTTAAATATTTTTTTTTTTTTAGTGAAGATTCAAACTGTGATAAATTCACTCAAAGCAAGCCTTGTCTAAATGCTGAAAATTTGTACCCTTCTATCAACTTACTCCATGGCTCATATCAACACAAAAACATCGATGCACATGGACTCAATAATTACACACATAATATGGATGATAGGTCCAGAGGCACACATACCATGAACCAATTTCTGTTGTAGTACGTACATGATTCATGAATTTATGGATAATGTCCTCATAATTTTGATGCATTAGGTTTTATTCATAAAAATGAACCAATTTCTGTTGTAGTACGTACATGATTCATGAATTTATGGATAATGTCCTGATAATTTTGATGCACTAGGTTTTATTCATAAAAATGAACCAATTTCTGTTGTAGTACGTACATGATTCATGAATTTATGGATAATGTCCTGATAATTTTGATGCATTTGCTTTTATTCATAAAAATGAACCAATTTCTGTTGTAGTACGTACATGATTCATGAATTTATAGATAATGTCCTGATAATTTTGCTGCATTAGGTTTTGTTCATAAAAACATCAATATACAAGGGAAAAAAAGAGTAACCTATGTTTACTCAACAACACTATCATATGCATGCATTAGACCACCATGGATGCTTCTGTTAATGGGAAACTTACTATGGCATTGCATCATGGAATACTTCGCACTGGGATGCCTTACCTAGATGGTAAATATAAGAGGATGTAAAATTCAACGTTGCAGGTAGACATGAATTTAACAAAATGAACCACGACTACTGTTTGCAACTGCTCCATAATGTCCACACTTGCATCTTAAATCCCATGGTCGAATTTGATTAAAGGAATCCATGGAATTGACAGGTAGTTGTTGCATGCATAAATGGTAAAAAAAAATTTCACATATAATTACATTTAGCAGAATACTTGAGCCTCTCAAATATTTAGATTGTCAATTCAGCACTATAATCCCAGCTATCTATGCAACAGCAATTGCATTTGACTCATTATTGACCTTCCAATCTTTATTCAAGTCTGCTGGAACTTCATCAAGATTCAACTTCGGCTCCAGATCAATAAATTCATTTGATTTGCTAGCCAGATGTGCAATGCTTACCCTTCCTTGCCTCTTGATGTAGTCTGCAACAAATTTCATTTCTTCTAAAGAAATATATATGTACTTCCCTCTGTCATCCATAACACCATAAAGCCGACCTGGCAAATTACACATTCCAACAGTAAAACAATTGCTTTCATATACTGACATCAGCAATTCATATTAACAAAATAGAGGTAAGTTTACAACATAATCATTTCTCACAAAGAAAATCCAGCCTATTACTGAATTCTTTATTCGACTTACCCATTTTTTCCAAGGACAATATTCGGTTAATACAGTCCTGCAAAAGAATAAGCAAGATAATACAATGAGTGATCATGAAGTGTCTCAAACATTATTGCATAAGCTGGAACTTCACAGATCTAAAACAGTATAATATCATTTAACAATTTGCAAAAGATTAATGTCTAATTTTCAGCTCTTCGACAGAAAGCAGCAGAAAGAATCAAAACATTATTAGAGGAAAGAGTTGGAACTTCTCAGATGTAAAACAGTATAATATCATTTAACAATTTGCAAAAGATTAATGTCTAATTTTCAGCTCTTTGACAGAAAGCAGCAGACAATCAAAACATTATTAGAGGAAAGGGTTAAAAGAATGGTTACCAAGAATGGGAGACATTCAGATACAACATACCAAATATTCATTAAGTTCCAAACATAGTTGCAAAACTTCAATTATTGACTTTTCTTAAAATATGACTTGCCAAGTCAGCCTGTTTCCAGTTCCTCATTTTGGATTTTACCAGTCCAGATAATTAAAAAATAATAAATTTGGATACCGTTCTAATAGCCATGATCAATTTATAGTTTCATGTTTGATTACTAGATTTTTGGCTTTATAGTTTCCTTGCTGCATGTCTAACCATGGTCAATTTATACTTTCATGTTTGATTACTAGATTTTTGGCTTTATAGTTCCCTTGCTGCATGTCTCATGATAACCTAGTTAAGAAAGAGTGCAGGAAACATGCTTATTGCCACCCTTTTATTTGTATTTTATGTAATATTCTTAAAGTAACGCAATCACAGACATCATAGTTACTAGATTTGGCAAATTTTACCAAAAACATCAGAATTTTGGAAATTTTATAACTAATACAAACAAATTCTTTGAACATAATCGGATAAAGCATGTCAATGGCATATAAGATTAAAAAGTAGGTGAACCTTTGCATAATTCATTTCCAGATCTACTTGACTACCTCTTTTATCTATAAAAACTAAAACTTGAAAAAGGCATTTGTGTTGGACCAGCAAAGGGTGCTGCACAAATTGTATTAACAAGAAATGATACACTTATACAATCAAGATGCAGTCAGTTGTCATAACCACCTATAACCAACTCACATATATGGGTCTAACCGTTATGACTTGTCTAACACCGTTTACTACTCCTACCATTCCCCCCTCATTACATCCTGTTCTATAAAGGGGCAGGAAGTCTGTTAACTGCACTCGGACAAACTCAATTGTACATCACATCGTGCATGCCACATCATGCTTTACAATTTGGAGCACTTCCTCAATCTTGATCACAATTATGGAGCATACATCCAAATACAAAAAATCTATTACAATTAGACGAGTTGGATTAGCCAACTAAGTGAATAGTGTATTCACATCCTGAAGCAAGGCATTGGGCCTATACTTCTTGCGATCACAAACTTCAAATCTCAATCTTCAAACTATCAAGGCAACAACTCCTCACCTAGTACAAACATCGAAAAACATCTTGAAGTGTCGCGTTAAGCAATTACTTCACAAAGCATCTCCGGTAGATAATGCATTCATCATCTGTATCAGACATATTTGGTTATATATCCATCCTTCCATAGGAACAAAAAATATATCGAATGCGTAGGGCTCAAAGGAGCGTTAAGACAACTGTACATAAGTCAATAATTTGCAAAAAATATGTGCAAAATGATTTTTTTTTTATCAAGTGGCATTAGCTCAACCGGTTAGATTCCTCAATATTTAAAGAGGAGACCAAGGCTCAAATGCCAAGTGATACATAGATAATATCGAAGCTTTGTTGTAATACCACTATGTGGTGATGATGTAATACGGGTTGGGCCCGTTTCAATCCCATATAACCAATTGAAAAAAAAAATGTTTCTTTTCTTTTTTAAATTAGGTTTTAACTGGGTCCTCAAACCAGTTACAATATCCCCCATATTGGGTGTCACTAATCATTCTATACAACCCTTTTTTGGTGCCGTTGAGATTTGAGCTTTGGTGTGGGCTGCATCATCCATATGTCTCAACCATTGAACCAAGGCCTCATTGGCAATATTTGTGCAAAATGTTACATGTTTTGAAGACGTCCCAATCCATTATCAAATCCTTCACAATCATCTCAATTATACTGTATGATGCAAATATATAAAAACCGTCAAATTATCCCTAAAACAAAGAATATGGAATAAAGCAATATGCATTTCCTAAAAGAAATGCTCTCCTTCAAGCAGGATCTTTCTCAAGAACACCTCAACATTCTCTAGAAGTCAACACATTCTGCATGCTTCACAACATTTAGAGGACAAATGCATTATATCAATAACAAAAAAAAAAAAAAATACCCACAATGCATGTGGTATAATGGATTCAGTTAAAGCATTTCCCCTCGTATTTGCTGAGCTGATGGCATGATGATGTAAGTAGACTATTTGACACCACTTGACACATACCACCTCCAACAATGTGTCCAATCCCAATTATTAGTGGGTAACGACCTGAAATCACGATCCATCACACATTATTCAGGATGTTGGATTTTAGGATAAATTGGAAAAAAAATTGAACAATGTTCTAAAGTTGATCTTTTTGATCTAACAGCTCTCACATAGCAATCTTTTAGGGTTCTTTAGGATGTCTTAGTTCTACATACAACGAATCCAACTGTCTCAACCTAACTTCTTTCTTCATCACAATAAATCTGTGTTTTAACTTCTTTCTTCATCACAATAAATCTGTGTTTTAACGCCAAATGTCTCAACCTAACTTCAACACACTCTGAATTGAATTTCCTTCTCATCGACCAACACCCACGCTTTCACTCAAACGACTTTCAATGAACACTATTAGATGATCCTTAATCATGCAAAACAACTAGACAATGATTGTTGTCTTTTTAGACAAACCTACAACACTAAATTTGTTGTGAATATTATGTCATGCAAAACAACTAGACAACAATTGTTGTCTTTTTCGACGAACCTAAAACGCTAAATTTGTTGTGAATATTATGTCATGCTAACATATTCACCTTATAGTTATGAAGGTTGAGGGAAGTTGAAAAGTAGTGAGACTCCCAACCTTGTACCTTTTTTATTACACATACATATACTTCTATCACATCAATGCAAAGGTGGATCGTAGAGTTCAAATCTATTATGCATTTCTAATATTTGGTATCAAAGCAAGTTGATATCAAAATGAAAGTTCGACTTGTGAAGGTGATCGAGTTGCCGAGGAGGAGACACCTCTCAAAGTTCGTGAAAGTGTGTTGCCACTACAGAATCAAGAAAGGAGTAGACACAAGTTCAAGCGAGGAGAAAACCTTGCCAATTGGAGAAGAAAAAGTTCTTTTTTATTGTTGTTTGTGTTTGCAGGTGTTGAAAGCATTAATTTAATCTCAAAGGCGTTGTAGTCATCCGAAAAAGATTCAGTTCATGCCGGAAGAGTTGTCGTCACGAAATTGATTGTTGTCGTCTAAAGGGGGAAAAAAAAAACGTACTATCATTTGGTGCAAGGAATGTGTCGTCTGTTTTAAAAAAAATGAAAAAAATAATGATCTATCTGTTGCACTAGAGTTAGAATGTGTTGGCAATCATCAACTTGGTATCTTGTTGCCCTAGTTCGAGCCGGAGATGCACAGGAGTAGAGCAAGATAAAAATCATGTGTAGGGGCTGTCTAGAAAATATTGTCCTCTGAAGTTGCCATCTGGAAGAGTCATCAGGAGTTGTCGTCCAAAGAAAGGGTTGTTTGAAGTGAAGTTTGGCCTTGTCGTCTGTTGACTAAGTTGTCTAGCAACAAGGTCGTTTGACGATGCATGAGGACCGTCCATTGTGAAGTTGTCTAATCAATGCATGGTCCGTCTAAAAGTTAACTTCTAGTGAAGTGTTGTCAACTAAAGGCTTGTGCCACAAATTTAAAAATAAAAATAGATAAAAAAGAGCACATGTTACCCACAGTTTATCGGGAGGAAAATGTTGTGCATGATCTAATGTATACAAAGAACACACCGTCAAAAAATGAAAAGGAGGCAGCAATATATTTAAATAACTAACAAAAAATAAAACCCCACATGCTTCATGGAAAGGCTCTTCGAAGCCTTTAAAAACTATTTTTATTTTTATTGTTACTAAATGTAGGCGACAAGACTTTATCCTAGAATGTTGACGGAATATTCCAAGAATATTCCTGAAAGATTCAAGTTGGGAGGAAAAGAACTCAAACCAATGGACCTGATTTTTTGCCTAGCAAGGCCTCGCTCTTGCTATTAGAGGCATTAATAATTACATGAGTATAGGCTTATATATACTCGCTGGAAAGCTCTTTTCGAGTCCATTCCAATCAAAGATTTTTTTTGCGGTTTCATGAAGATTTGCGATGGCTATTAATGCCCCAAATATGTTGTTGCCTTATTCACAGTTGTTGAAAGGTGACAACTATTTCGCATGGAAGATGAAGTTGAAGATTCACCTAGAGTTTGAAGATTTTTGGGGAGTGGTATCTAGCACTATACAAAGACATGACACTGATCGAAATGAACAAAGAAAGTTCGATAAAGCTGATCAGAAAGCTACAATGATCATAATGTTTGATGCGATTGATGAGACCCAACCGTACATTCGTGATGTTGTAACCGCAAAGGATGCATGGGACAAACTCAATACAATGTTCAAGTCCAAGAACCAAAATCAAATTCTACACCTATAGAGCCAATTGCATTGCTTGAAGATGAAGAGTGGTGAGAAGTTGGAAGGCTTTCTACAACGGATTGCTGAGTTGCGCGCCTTGCTACAAGCATTAGGCGAAACCATAAGTAAAGATATGCTTGTTCCAATAGTGCTATGTGCATTGCCAACAACATTCAACGTTTTGTTAACAACTTTGAACGTTACTGTAGTACCTCGACACTACCTTCACAAAATTTATATACTTTTGAAGCAAGCAATAGCAGAGGAGAACAAGACAACAAGAAATCCTTCAAAATCTCAAAATTTAGAAGAGTTTTAGAAGAAATGCATTCCACTCAAGGAACCTGCCGATTGGCTCCACTCACTAATGCAAGCGATTCGCTCAACAAAGCGAGCAAATTGCTCGTCAAAGCAAGCAAATCGCTCATCCAGAAAGCAACATTTTTGTCATTTTGTGCCACACTAAACATTTTTGGAGCCTTCTAAGCCTATTAGAGGCATGTAACATTTGGAGGTGCAACAATTTGCTAAGGTTGCCCCCAAATCTTTTACTTTTACTGGGAGCAATTGTTTCTCACTCCAAGTAACTCAAGGCTAGGCAACAATTTGCTAAATTTACCCCCAAATCTTTTACTTTTATTAGAAGCAATTGTTTCTCACCCCAAGTAACTCAAGGGTAAACTCTTATTATAAATAGGGGCCTAGGGCCCTCATTGTAAACATCTTTTGGCCATGAGAATTCAAAGCTACTTTGTGAAACCCACATTGTGCTTTGTACTCATGAGATTGTAAGAAATTGGCAAGTCCTTTGCATCCCATTAGAGGCACCGCCTCGTGGTTTGTTAAGTGCACAATGGTTGGGTACTGCCCTTCTAGCCCATCTTGTCATTTGCTTATCAATTTCATAATCAAATGAATGGGTAAACATTGATGTTATTCGAGTTCTCATGTGTTGATTGATCACATGTTATTCTCGCTACTATGTTACAATCGTAGTTGCTTTCATCTCTTGCACTCTAAACTTCAAGCATCTACTTTCTACACTTTATTTTATGCATTTTAATTCCGCACTTCAAATTTCCGTATTTACTTTGATGTGTGTGCATTTAATTAGTTTAGATTAGATTTAAAACGAGGACAGCAGGGAGCCAGCCTAAATCCGTAGGTTGGGTGAAGCCTACGACAAACCCTTCCATCCTTGTTCAGACTTGGATTTGGAGGTGCAACAACTAAAATAGCAATCAGTTTAATTCCCCGAATCAACATAGTTTTTGGCACGCCTGGTGGGACAATCCCCATTTTCACGTTTTTTCCTTGATTTTTGCACCCAAAAACACATCCGTCGTGGATGAAGCGATTGGCTCTAAATCGGGAATTTTTTTCTCAAAGTAAGACTGAAGAAGCAATTCACTCAATTTTTAAGCAAAGTTCATATTGTCATAAAAGTGTTAAGCAAATTGCTCATTTTCACCTGCATTTCCAAAAGGGCTGAAAATCAAGTGATTCGCCTGATTTTCAGGTCTAAACCCAGTTTTACCTAAGATTTCACCTATTTTCAAATTTTGTGCTTATATCTTACAAGTACTTTGCCGACGGCGACTCCAAATTGAACCTTAAAAAACTAAATTTTCTGCGAAGACGACTTCAGCAACGACTGAAACAAACTCAAACCTGACCTCATATATACATCTGCCATAGGAAAATGTGCTTAAGTTTTTGAGTCAAATCTGCACAAGTTTGAGGCAACAAACAATTCGCGCGATCTAGCAAGCGATCTGCTTGACAAAGTGTGAAAACAGACAGAAATCTTCTAGCATGTGATTCGCTCTAAGCAATCTGCCAGGACAAATTCCTTCCTCTGCAAAATTTTTCTAAATCCCACCAGAAAAGGAAGTCGCTCAATAAAGCAAGCGATTCGCTTGTCTTTTCGAGCGAATTGCTAATTTGTTTTTGTCTACACAGTGAGCAAATCACTCAAAACTGCAAGCAAATCGCTCTAATTGACAATTTACTGGAAAACTGCATATTGGAAGCGAATCACCCAAAATTGTAAGCAAACAGATCCATTTTGCGAGCAAATCGCTCGAAATAGGCAAATTTTGCGAATTTCTGATTTTTTAATATTTTGATCCCGATTTTTCAGATTCTAACCCCAGGACTATGTTTTTGCAGGTACAAGCACATAAATATGCGATCCAAAGCTCAGAAAGCTGGAAAAGAGCACCAATCAGTGGAAATAGTCGCACTTCATAGGAAAAATGCAAAAGAAAAAAGGAAAGAACAAACTGCCGCTTTAGTGCATCAAGAAAAAGAGTTTGAAGAACTTCCAATGACTAATCCCATCTTGTCCAAAGGGAAGAGCCCAATCGCTGACCAAGTCAAGTTTTGGAATGATGCCTCCTCAAACGAGTTATCTAAACCAACAAATGAGTTATTCTACCACCTTAATCAAACCAACATGGTCTAATACTATAACTCACACCAATCCTCTGTATCAAGTACCGGTAGATGTGAATAATCTCATGAATAACTCGCTCTTCACACAACATTTCTACAATGGGCCTCCACAAATAATCTCACGAATAACGAACTTGTTTGTTTGCGTAGATGTCTTTGACCTGTACAAACACCTTCACCTATGCACATACATTAGCCTACACAAGGAGGCAACACCCTAATCTTCTTCCTATATAAAGGAAGGCGACCCTCGACAAACCATCTTTTTATCAATGCATTTGATGGATCCTCCTCTAGATGAGAGAACAACTCATTCAACCTTCGGTTATAAGACCGAACAAACTTTCTCACCTTGCTCCACCTTATAGATTTCCACATTGACCTCATTGTCTTTTCATAACAATTTAAATTCCTTTAAGAATGTTTCCCATAACACCTCGCAGGTCCGGTAATTGCCCTCTCCACTATTCAAGTCCATGGCGATTCCACATAGTGTCGCAAGGAATAACCTCCTCAATCCGCTCCTTTCATCTTCCCATTGGCCTTCCACATCGTGAGGATTTTACGATGTCTAAATGCATCTCGTATTCCACCACCATAAAACATGAGACACTAATGCATTATGCAAAAATTGGTCATTATGACTACTTAATTCAGCATAAACAATGGTTGTTTGCGTAACTCACTCTAGTCACGCATCTTCAGACACAGCACACCATAATTGTTTGTAGGACTCCAATCCCACACACCATTAAACGTGCCAACCTGCAGTTGTGATGTTGGACTCCCATCATACTCACCATCAAGCACACCAACCTAAAATTACTCAAGTGTTGAACCCTCGTCACGTGCACTATCTAACACACCATATTGCAATTGCTTTGATATCAAACTCCCATCCCATTCACCATCAAACACACCAACCTGCAATTACTCCAATGTCAGAATCTCATCTCGCTAATTACTGAACACACCAACTTGCAGATGCTTTGGTGTCAAACTCTTTCCATGTGCATTGTGCAATGCACAACTCATTTCAAACACAATCATTCTTTCTTGCAGAACCAAGTTTTCTCCTTGTCAGACTTGTCATCACTTTGCACTTCATCACATCTTATGTTGCCACACACCTTCGATGATCATTTTGTCATCATGCACACCATTGCACTTTGCATCATCACACACACCTTCAAGACACCCTTCATCATTAGTATGACCTCTGTCATCATGCGTGCCTTTGTCATAAACACCTTTGTCGATTGAGTGCGCGTCTTGGCAAACTTGTTTGTCTACGCAGATGCCTATGCTTAAGCAAAATTGTTCATTTGCACAGACGTCTTTGCTTGCACGAATGTCTTCACCTATGCACATGTCTTCACTTGCGCATACCTTTTCCCCGATGCACATGTCTTCGCCTTTGCGAACTTGTTCAATCGGAAACACGTCTTTGACTATGCCCACATCTTTGTCACTTGGCCCTTCATTGACATCAACAAACAAGCCTCCATCACTTTTTGTTGCAAAGTCCAATTTTCCCTCCTTCCAAGAGGGCAATGGCACATTGAGACAACATTGTTCGTTGATTTCATTGTTGTCATTGCATACCTTTTCAAGTAATATGCTTGTCACAACTCCATGTCACCAAGTTCGACCCAACTTTGTATAGGCAGTGGCACCAAAATGTATATATAGAATACAGCATGCTATAATTTAATTCCATTATAAATATATAAACAAAGGTACACAATGGGAATAACTTACAAACACATTATGTATCCTGCACAACCTAGTTTTTTGCAATATAGTATGGTCTAGTCAAGTGACATTCATAGACTTGGCTTGACTAGCAGCATCCAACATCATACCTCAACAAACAACTCAGCCACTAACAAGCACCCTTGACATCTCCCATGTAGATATGTACCTATAGGTATCACAAGACCTTCAGGTGGTTGGCAACTGCCTACCTACCACCAAACTACTCCTATACATGAAAACATCAAAAATTCCCCATAATATTACATTACATTATTACAAACAATTCGATTGATGCATACACACACAACACTACATGACAACACTTGCATATGACAGTTCTATTTATAGATATCACGAATACATTGCACAAGCATCCATGCATGCATGTTCATGCGCTCGTGCATTCATGCAAACCTGCACTCATGCAGATGTGACATTCGTCAATTCATCTAGCTATAATGTGCCCCATTCAAATTAAAATTAATATCATTCTTCTAGTAGAGATCACATATAACCTTAGTTTAGATTCATAAGGAGACAATCATTAACAACTACATAATTAGATAACAAGATAAATACAACACCCAAGTTTCAACTAAACCACACATGAAAATGACAAACCTAGAGAACCAGGCTCCACCACATAATTATATGATCAATTGAATACACTAATATTGGTCTTTTCTAACAGAATACATTTAAATTCTATTTTATGTTTATAATCTATATATCAAATTATGTTAGTAGCTCAGTTAGCTGATAGAAAGGGACATATATGAAACATTACAAACTCCTATCTGAGCCTCTACACATGTTCATGTGCATGTAAATGTAAGCTTAAATACAAACCTGAGTACGAAGCTTGAACTCTGCAGCAAGGTCTTCTAAAAAGACACATTTATTTTTCTGCACATTACAGAAAAATGTCAGAGATTCCATAGGTAGTTAAAGTCCAAAATTTTAGAAGCTTTCTATCCAAACATTTAAGGATCCATCAGAAGAGTTTCCCTCTGTTACAGAGTCAAAACATGTCAAATGTATCTGTTTCAATTTATCTTTAATACCTTATGACATGTTCAAAAATCTGCATATGAAATGCAACATTGCAATGGAAGGCTCTCAGCATTTAGAGTAGAGGTCTCAAAATGGCTTTATATATAGACTGTACTTAATAATCGAATATAAATTAAAAAACGAAATCAAATATAAACTAAAACATGTGATCTGTAGTCCAAGAGGTTTGGGGCAAACAGTAGAGAACGAGTTCCACATCATCAATTAGCGTTACAATCTGTGCGTGAACCTTAACATTTATCAAATAGCATCAGTTCAAGTGGTTAAAATCATTAAATTTCAAGAAAGAGACCCAGGTCCAAAGCTTGTCAGTTACAAATATGTGATTTGTTGAAATAACGTGGTTATGCCGTCAAGATGTAATATGGTTGGGACCTGTGTTAATCCTATACAACCAATTTATAAAAAGAAATTTTAATTTAAAAAAAAAATGTGATAGGTGACTTTTGCTAGCCTTTTTTGTGGTGGCTAGGAATTAACTATCAGAGCAACTAGTTTATATTTGTCAACCACTGTGATCACTTAGATAATAACCTAATATGGCTACTAGTTTTCCTAATAAGCATAAAACACAATTTTAATAGTCATTGAAATGTCGGTTAAGAAATTTGTGTTATTCACCTTAAGCCAGACCCAGTGAGCCATATCCAAGATGTCGTTGTATTTTACAGCCATAATGGATATTCCTAGCTGTTCCCAGGACTCTTTGTTGAGATCAACACACCACTGGAGTTGTCCCAGGGATAGCTGAGGTTCCCCTTTATTCAGGCATTATGATAATATGCTTGCATGAATCAATTGGGCAAGTTATTTGTAATTTTTACTTCTTTCTATGCCTACAATATCTACGGATTTCAATAATGTTTGAACAGTTTCTAATGTACTTAAATCTATTATATTAAAAGCTCAAAAAGTTTCAGGGGATTATTCTTTATAGTCTGCACACACTATTGGAGATAGTAGCTGTTGTCACATTTTGCACGGGGTGCAATGTTTTCAATTTTTGTAAGAGAGCTGCTCTTCCCTTTCCCTCTTCCTCTCTTTCCCCTTCCTCTTCTCCCCCTTTCTCTCTCTTCCCTACATTCTCATTCTTCCCTCTTTCTCTTGAGCCCCTCAGTCAAATCTCAAAAATGACAGCAGTTGCCCTGAAAAATGGCTAAGTGTCAGGGCGCAATCCGACTTCGCAGCGAAGTCGGAGTGCGCCCTCCAGTTGGAGCGCAGCAGGAGTGCAAAGTGCGCAGTGTGACAGAATCAGCCAGAAGAACAAGTGTTCCAAGGCAACCCGACTTCGCAGCGAAGTCGGAGTGCGCCCTGCTTTCTGGGCGCACTTGGTAAGCAAGCTGGCAGGAAAATGACTAAGTGTCGGGGCGCAACCCGACTTCGCAGCGAAGTCGGAGTGCGCCCCTTTCCAGGGCGAAGTCCGTACAGCAGGGTAAATCAGCTTCCACCGGTGCGCAACCCGACTTCGCAGCGAAGTCGGAGTGCGCCCTTTGACCGGTGCGCAGTAGGGAGACAAACTCAGAAGTTGACTAAGGCATGAAGGCCTCCCCGACTGCGCTGTTTTTCACCTGCGCAACCCGACGGCGCTCTGATCCTGGGCGAAGTTGGATAAACTGCCTTTCAAGGCAGACACGTGTCAAGCAGCATCATCCGACAAGTGTCCAACTTTGGGATCCGAGCCGAGACGTGCCGAGCACAAGGACAAGCATGGGATGCACTACTTATGCCAGCCACCGCCTTTAAAGCTGATTGGAGGTTCTACCTGCTTCAGCTACCCGCATTCCCGCCGATGAGAAGTTCTACCTAACGCGCTGCCACGTATCTGTACAGCCTTCAGGGAGACCATGCCGCGAGAGTACAGTCCAGCCTCGACAAAGGTCAAGCATCGCAGCTCCGCGGCTGCTTTTGTCGCCTAATGTTTGACTGGGACTTTGTGCCCATAAATGTAATCGGGGGTTCTCAGGCTATAAATAGCCACCACATTTTCATTGTAAAGTGGTGGAAGGGGAATGTCTGTTAGGGAACCATTGTAGCTGTGCTTCTGCCTTTTAATATAATACATACACTTGGTGCTGTTATACTGTTTTTATTTTGTATGTTGCCTCTCCTTGACATTTCTGCCTTACGTTTTCCTGTGTCATGGCTTGTTGATTCACTTCAGCATTTGGTGGTCAGGTATTCCTGAGGTGCATAAATCAGAGGATATATAGGGCAAACGATTAGTGGCAGTTTTCTGGTTATGTTTTGTGTTATAGTGTTGTTAGTAGTGGTGATTGATGCGTTGCCGTACTGTTAGTTCCTTGGAGGGAATGTCTGTTAGGGAACCATTGTAGCTGTGCTTCCGGCCCTTAACACAAAACATATACCCGATTCTGTTCTACTGATTGGTGACAACATCCATAGTGGTGTGTTATGGTTATATTGGTGTTAGTAGTGGTGATTGATGCGTTGTCGCATCGTTAGTTCCCCCCACCCAACTCCAATCTAATTTGGAATCCCTTTCTGCATTTTTATCTCTTTCCCTGCACTCTTATCTTGAACCTCAAAACCCCAAAGGAAGCCGGCCTTCTCCGGAGATTGGCACGGAAGGCATTCCTTCCTTCCGGCCTTTCAATGTTGGTTTGCGGGTCCTAGGGCGCAATAGCAACAAATCCTTTCCTCATGGCGGATTCGTGACCAACAGTTTCTGGCACGCCCGGTGGGACAAGGAAGTTTCCCACCCCCAAACAGAATCGAAGCACCGGTGTTCGCTTCATTGCTGTTCAAAATCATAACACCTGGCGACTCGCACGAACATATCCTCTGAGTCCGAAAGACCGGTCCTAGCACCTTCATGCAAACGAGAAGGTGGCGAGCAAGGGATCCGAGAAACCCGCCTGCCTTTTACGAACTAGACATCAACGCTCGAGGCGAAGTTGTCAGGCTGGCTGATCAACAAGCTCGTGTCGACGAAGCCGAGGCTGAAATCCGAGAAGAAGCCGAAGCCGAGGTCGAAGGAGCCGAGAACGAAATAGAAGAGGCCGAGGAAGAAGAGGAATCTACATCCTCGGAAGGTACCGACACTGAGTATACAACCGACGGAGGAGAAGAAGAAGAAATGGCTGCCCAGCAGCAGAATGATGATGATCTCTTCCCGGCGGTGGACTCCTACGGGGCCCTTGGCCCCGGTCGGACAGCAAGCCGTGCCCCCGCCGCCTTAAAGTCCATCCCTACATACGACGGCTACGGCAAGACGGCGTACGAGCACATCCAGGACATCCTTGCCCTGGCTGCATTGCACTCCATTATCGATGAAAGTGTGAAGACCCGTCTGCTGGCCCTTTCCCTAAGGGGAAAGCTTCTCTACTGGTGGAGATCGCCGCGTAGGGATCTATCACAGTAGTGGCCCCGACTCGCCGTAAGGCTCGTGAAAGGATGCAACGAGTCCGCTGACCCCACTTCTTTGCTGCATCAGGTCCAAAGTATCCAGAGACACCCCCAAGAGGAGGTGTCTGACTTTAACATCAGGTTTGCGAGATCCTGGAAACGGGTACCTCGTGAACTTCGGCCTTCACTGGCATGGCTGCTCACTACTACCTGAGATCCTTCAACTCAGACATATGCCTGGCCGCCGAAGATTGCCAGAATAGACTCGTTTCCTGCTCTGTACGATGCTGCCCAGCAAGCCGAAGCGGATATCATTTCCATCGGCAGACTCCCGTCCAGAGTGCAGGAACCCATTTGTCCCGACTTCCCTGCATCCCAATATCCGTCGCCTTCGGTGGTGCGCCGTCCACATCGTGGCAAGCAACCCCAAGAAGCAATGGAATCCGGCGCCGGTCGTAACTCCTTACGGCCCGCCGCAGATACATTATCCTCACCCGCCTCCTCCTCCGCATTTTCCAAAGACTCCCTCGCTCCCCGCAAGTACGCACCTTATTCCAATCCTCCTCCATTAGCCGCATTGCCTCCACCGGCACAATTGCCGCCTCCCTGACAATAACATTCGTAACACAATCCTCCAGGAGGTACGGGCTTTGGCCTCAGGTTATCATGCCATGTCCAATGACATGACCGCTCTGAAGAAGAAGCAGGCCCAGATGGACCTCGCTCCTAGGAGGCCATATCCGCCCCCGGCGCTGACAAAAGACAGGCCTCCAGAACAACAACTGCAGAGGCGTCCGCCTCCGAGAAATGCTGCTATCGAAGACCAACCTGGTCCTTCCGACCAGGTCAACTGGTGCACTACGTGCAACGACCCGCATTCGGAGGAAGACTGCACACTGCACCAGCACTACATCCAGACTTTGGCCGGCAGCGCCATAGAGGACGATGAACTCTACATGATCCTGGACGGCGAAGCCAACTTTGCCCTCCCAGAGGAAAATCTAGTGCCGCCCGCCAAGGAAGAAAAGAAAACCGCAGATGCCGCCAAGCCTCTCGCAAGTGTATACCAGAAGAGAAAAGGCGCAGCCCGGCGGGCTGCCACCATACAAGCGGCCGTGGCCCTACACACCCCAGGAGAAGGCATCCAAAGACAAAGCTCCAGCCAAGCCTCCTCCGGTAAAGGCAGCCCCTATTCCAGCCAAGCCTCCTATAGCAAAAGCTCCAGTTCCGGCTAAAGCTCTAGAACCTCAGCCTCCATCTGAAACCAAAGAACAAGCCCAGGAGAAGTAGAAGTACCCGTCTTTGACCAAGAGACAGAGAGTTGAGGCCACCCAGCAGTACCGGACGAAGTATGAGCCGGCAAAAGAAGCGAAGGAGCTAGCACCTCGGGCTACAGCATAGTAGACGAGTTAAAAAGAACACCCGCTAGAATCAGCATGTACGATGCTCTTCTCGCTCCCGTGCCAGGTGGATCTCGCCGCAGGAATCTCTCGAAAAACATGAAAAACGGCAAGCAGATACAGCCCGCTGTCCTGGTTCAACCTCTGACAGTCTCAGCCACTGGGAAGAACAGACCGCCTCCCTTCTATCTGTCTTTACGGATGCAAGGGCACATAGTACACAACTGCATGGTGGACTCTGGCGCTTCCACGACTGTTATGCCGAAAGCCGTCTGTGACGAGATCGGGATGGAGTACACAAGGAGCAGCCAAGGCGTGCTGCAACTAGACGGCACCCCTGTCAAGACAGTTGGTGTCATAAAAGACATCCCTATTCGGCTGCATAAGGCTCTCGACATCGTGGTCATCCAAGAGGTCGTGGTTGTTGACCTCGGCTCCCTACTTCGGCATGTGTCTCTCCCGGGAGTTCACTCGCGAGTCGGGCGGGTACCTGTCTCTAGACTACTCACACATGGAAGTGCCCTTCAAAGGAAGAAGAGTGAGAATCTTTAATGAGAAGCCTTCCACCTTCCTAGTAGAGAAGATACCCGGAGAAGAGTTGGACTGCATGGTCCAACTGACTGAGGAAGAACTGGTGACGGTAGAGCTGACGGAGCAAGCCCTCGAAGTGCTACAGCTCGAAGATGAGTTCTCTTTGCGGGATTTCAATGCCGTAATTGAGACACAAGCAGGGCTTTACACCATTGTACAGCCCGAGAGGCTTGACAAGTCAGCTGAAAAGGAAGTGGGACCTCCACCTGAGAAGCTGTGGAAGCTTTTCTTTGACGGCGCGCGATGCAAAAATGGCGCCGGTGCAGGGTGCTTCCGGTTTCTCCGACCGGGATCCGTAAGGACTATACCTACAGAGCTGGCCCGGAGTTGCACTAACAACTCGGCGGAGTACGAAGCCCTGTGCTTGGGATTGTGAAAGGCGGAGAGGTCGGGGATTAAACACCTGCAGATCTTTGGAGATTCGGAGCCGGTGTGTCACCATGTTACGAACAAGTGCGCCTCCAAAAAGCACTATCTCAAGGCATACCGCAACCGGGTGTGGGACCTGATGGAGTCGTTTGACTCGTTGAATGTCAAGGCGATATCACGCGAGAAAAACAAGCACGCTGACATTCTCGGCGTCTGTTGGAGCCAGTGCACGTTCCGGCCGACGACGTTGTCCGTAAACCGAAGCCGGTTCGCACTATTTACAGTGCCTTCTGTGCTTGATAAGGACACCCACTGGCAGGTGTTCGATTGTGACGAGGAGATCGTCACATTTTTGGTAAATGAAGCATGTTCAATCGAGAGTAGAGACCCTGATGACGAGCAATATGAGGGGTTGATACAGTTGAAAAATAATCATGTCCCAAAAGGACTGATTACATTGGAGAGTCTATTTGATCGTAATGACAGAGCTATATCTCATAGGATCAAAGTAGACCCGAAGCAAGTATGCCGACCTGGAACTCGAACCCGGTAAAACCATCAAGGTCGGGACAGACCGCACTTCGGAGGAACTTGAGCGGATCAGATCACCGTGCCAAGAGTTCCCCGACATCGTGGCCTCGTGCTACGAGGATTTGAAGGGGTATGACAGAGATGTAATCCAAAGATACCATTGAGCTAGAGGATGGCGCCAAGCCGTTCCGGCGAGGCGGAGGGCCGTAAATCCGAAAATCGAGGCCATGATGAAAGCCGAGCTCCCCGAAGATGCTCGAGGCCAAAATCATCTACCCCATCAAACATTCATCCCGGGTTGCGAATTTGGTGCCCGTGAGGAAGAAGAATGGCGACATCCATCTCTGTGTCGATTTCATAAACTTGAATCAGGCCTCCCTCAAGGACCATTATCCGCTTCCCCAAATTGATCAGATTCTCCACATCGTTGCCGGAGCCCAGAGATTCTCACTCCTAGACGGATTTTCCGGCTACAACCAGATTTGGGTCAAGGATGAGGACCAAGGATAAAACGGCGTTCACCACCAAATGGGGGACGTTCGCCTATCGCCGCATGCCTTTCGGCTTATCCAATGCCGGTGCCACATTCCAAAGGGCCATGGACCCGGCCTTCCGAGAGCCGCTCAATAAGATCATTGTCATCTACCTTGATGACATGACCGTTTTCTCTCACCAAAGAGGGGATCATGTTTCCCACCCGCGGCAAATATTTGAGAGGTGTCGAGAATTCGGCATTTCTATAAACCCGAAGAAGTCTGTCTTCGCGGTAAAAGAAGGTAAGCTGCTGGGACATGTCATCTCCAAGAGAGGCCTCGCCATTGACCCCGATAGAGCATAAGCCCTCCTTCGCTTGCCAGCCCCAATTGATAAAAAAGGGCTGCAGTCCTTCTTCGGCCAGATTAACTTCGTGCGGAAGTTCATCCTGGACTTCGCACAGTGATCAAGCCTATGGCCGAACTGCTGAAAAAAGATACAACTTACGAATGGACCGATGAGAGAGAGCAAGCCTTCGAGGAAATCAAGGCTCGAATTGCGCAAGCTCCGGTGTTGATAAACCCGGACTACTCCAAGGACTTCATCCTCTACGCGGTGGGAGAACCGGAAAGTTACGCCGCAGTCCTGAATCAAAAAGGAGATGATGGCGAGGAGCGCCCCATAGCGTTCCTCGAGCCAAGTGATTCAGCCGCATGAAGAAAAGTACAACTTTATAGAGCGGCAGTGTTCACGCTGTCATGAAATCGCTCCGAAGTTCGTGCACTTTGTCTCCCAGAGCAAAACGACTGTCTTTGTGATTCACCCGGACGTTCGAAGCTTCATCATACAAGGGGAGCCGGGTCACAAGAGAGCAGGATGGATTGCAAAAATCCAGGAGTTCGACATCGAAGTGCGGCCCACCAAGCTTATCGTAGGCCGAGCCTTGTGTCGGAGCTGGCCCGAAGCGCTGTAGCCGGCATCTCCGCCTGTAAGTGGGAGGACACAGCAACAAGCATCAACCTGGCCAACTCCTTATCGGAGGGGAGTGACTGGACAGATGAACTGGTGAGATATTTCTGCACCGGAAGATGTCCAGATCACCTGAACGCCTCACAACGAAGGAGGTTTCGGCTAGGTGCACTCAAGTACACTCTTCGCCCCGAGGGGCTTTACTTCAAAAACATTGACGGCATCCTGTTGCGGTGCGTCAGGAAATCAGACCATCCAGTGGTCCTCGGAGATTTTCATTCCGGGATGCCTGGAGGTCATCATTCTGCAAGGCCTACGGCCTTGAAAATAATTAGAGCCGGGTACTATTGGCCCACTCTATTTACGTACGCTTATGCGGTCTGCTCCAAGTGTGATCAATGCCAGAGGTTTGTCGGCGTAAACGGAAAAGCACCCCCGCCCCTTCAACCGATTCAAAGCCGAGACTCCGTTCCAAAGAATGGGGTCTAGACTTCATTGGGGTGATTTCGCCTAATTCCTCTGCCGGACACAAGTTTATTCTTACAGCCACCGATTACTTCACACGGTGGGCAGAGGCGATCCCAACCAAAAACGCGGACCAAGAAACGGTCATCGGGTTCCTTGAAAGCCTGATTACCCGCTTCGGGGTTCCAGAGTCAATTGTAACGGACAATGGTCCGGGGTTCGCAGGCGCTGTACTCACGGAGTACACCGGCAAACTTGGCATTTATCACAAGATGTCTTCTAATTACTACCCGCAGGGGAATGGCCTTGCCGAGTCTACTAACAAGAACCTCCTGAAGATCATCAGAAGGACCATTGAAAGGAACAAGCGGACTTGGCATTCACTTCTGAACCGGGCGCTGTGGGCGGACAGAGTTTCGTTCAAGACGTCCATTAAAACGTCCCCCTATGCGCTCGTCTATGGCAAAGAGGCTGTCATGCCATCCCACATTGAAATCCCCGCTCTCTGGATGTTGGACGAAGAGAGAAGCAGCGGAGATCCGGTGGATGACAGACTGTGCCAACTCCTGCAGTTGGAGGAAGACAGGGAAAAAGCATACCAGGCCTTCACCAAGCATGTTGAAGCCACTCAAGGCTGGTTTGCGAAAGGCACCACTGCCCGAGTTTTTGAAATCGGGGACCTGGTGCCAAAGTGGGACTCATTAAAGGCGAAGCCGGGCAACCACGGAAAATTCGATGCCCTCTGGGAGGGCCCTTATCAGATCGCCCGAGTGAACCAGCTCAACGCTTACATACTTCGGGATATGGAGGGTCAGCTCCTACCTATTCCCGTTAACGGGTTCCACTTGAAAATATATCGCTGTTGAAGGTGTCCCAACCGGCCCTTCCATGTACAAATTTCCCTTCTGCTATTTTAAATTTCAGCATGTACAGTTTTCAGCTTTCAGTTTTTCCAGTTTAAATAAGCCCAAGTCGGACAAAAGGAGAAAGCTCTGACTTCGCAGCGAAATCAGGGGTCGCCCCTGAAAAAGAGCGAAGTTCGTAAAAGGAGACTGCCCAAGAAAACAGTAAAAATCTGCTAAGTCCGGTGCGCAACCCGACTTCGCAGCGAAGTCGGGCTGCGCACCACCCAAAGGGCGCAGTTGGAGAAAGAGCATCAAAAGGGAGTTAATTGTTCGGACTGCGCCGACTTTCAAGGCGAAGTCCGACTCCGCGCGTTTGGGCGAGCCGTGTTTCGCGCAAAGTATGAGTGCGCCCGTTTTCCGGTGCAGCTCGAGTGGTCCACCAAAGAAAAGAGCAAAGGTAGAAGTGACTAGGCGAAAGTCGGACTGCGCCCAAGATTCGGCGAGTTCGAGCTGCGCCCATCCAAGGGCGCAGCTGGGAAGTGAAAGCAACAGAAAAGAAGCAAGTGTCTGTTCGGACTGCGCCCAATTTTGGGGCGAAGTCCGATCACGCGGGCGAAATCGGATTGCGCCCAATTTTGGGGCGAAGTCCGATTGCGCCCTGTTTCCTGGGCGCAGCTTGGATGGTTTCAAAAAATAAATAAATAAATAAAAATTAATACTCCAAGTGTGGGCCCGTGGCGCGCAACGGCCCGTGAAGGTTGGGTTTCCGAACCAAAAGGGTTTTGCCTCGAGCAAGCGTGCCCGGATTGTGGCGATGACGTCGCCCATGGCGCAGCGTTCAAAGTCAAATTTAATGATTGCGCAACCTTCAAGGAAAACGCAATCAAGGAGGCATGGCGCGGTAACCAGGGTACATCTTTCAAGACGTTCTCCTGCGCAGACACCAAAAAACATAACGTCTTCACTAGCCGGCCGACCTACCCCCTCCTGCGCACCATTAATGACGCTGTCATTATCATTAAAAGGAGGTCTGGTGCACCCAGACATGCCAAATCGTGCAGATTATTCCTGTGACTGCGAAATCTTGTGCAGACGTCCAGAGGTCATAATTATTGTTGTTTCGAAGGAATGGACAAAGGAAAGTTGCCAATGCCAATGCAATCCAGCGAAGGGCGCGAAAGTGGAGATTCCCCGCAGTCAAATGCTTTCAGGAGTGAGACGCCGCAGGATCAAAAGTCAAAATCCCGGACAAAGAAAGTACAGCGTGGGCAAGCCCCACCACCACCGGTTAATTACCTGTCTGGGTACAAGGACGGCTCGTTTTCCATGAGCCTTACTAAACTGCGGATAAATGTGGAAAATTGGGCTGATAAAGTTTCGCCCTCTCACCATTTCGGGGCTGCGTACAAGTCGAACCTTCATCGGTTCTTGTGCCCTCCTGTCCACCTATGCCCGGAGCTGGTCGACATCATTGTCAGACATTACAGGCCAGCTACCCGGCAAATTTGCAACTGCAGCGGAAAACCCTTGTTCGCACTCCGCAGAGAGACCGTCCAGCCGGCCTTCGCCCCGGGGTTGCAATATGACTCCAGCACGATTGTTAAAAGGATAAATCTTGGCGAGCAAGCGGGGCGCTTTACGCATACAAAAAAGATGAGGGATTTCCTCAACTCGTAGCCGAACGCCCCGCTCGCACCGGACAATGGCCAACCGGCCCCATACCCCTGGAAAGGTTTCAAAATAAATACATATACACCATCCTGGCGTGGGTCCTCTGCTGCGACTCTGACGAGCTGGTACGGCCGTACCAGCTAGCGCTGGCAGAATGTCTCCTATGCGGAGAATCTTATGAACCAGCAGCGCAGAAAAGTGGGAAGCGCCCGATCTTCTTCGATGGAAGGACTGGCTTGCATACGCCATTCACTCCAGCTCGGTGAAGCTACGAAAAGCGACCAACTGAATTTCGATTCAGTTCCTTCTTGGCTTGGCTATGTTTGTATCACTTGCACTCCCGTATGCCGATCCCTAACCTGAAGAAGGTAAATGAGAAGGGAGAGCCACAACCCGTCTATGAATGGACGGATGACCTATACCGGAAAGGGTCTTATTACAAGTTCAACTTCAACTTTCTGGGGCTTGGTCATGTCAGTCTTCAACGATGGTGAGATCCCTCGCCCCCCGCAGAAATGACAAACTATTTGCTGAATCACAAGCTCGGGGACGTTTTTAGACCGACGCAGGGGATCGTGGTTAGAATCTACGGATTCAAGGGCAAGCCTCATCTGCTGCCCTACCGGTGCACGGATCATCAGTTTGGGATGGAGGTTGCGCGGCAGATGGATTACGTTGAAGAGGAGTTCGGCCAGGGAAAGAAAAAGGGCCATATCTTTCAATATCCTCTTTCCTGGGCGAACGTCGAAATATCAGAGATAGGACAGCATGTCTATCTCGAGCGGGAGCTCTATGACATTGGCCTGATTCTGCTGCCGCAACGCTGGAAGTACGACCCATACGGGATAAGGGGAAAGTTTGCACATATCTGCCCCCGGGCGGATATAATCGAAGACAGATGCGATGTGGTCCATGTTGACCTCGACTGGGAGATTGACTTGATGGAAGCATGGCCTCCGTGGCAGGAGTTTTACTGCGAGGAGGTAGCATATGACCCCGAGCGAAACCCGGACCACAAGTTCACTTCTCCGGGATTTAAGAAACTCATCACCAAACTGGCAGGCCTTAACTGGCCAAAAGAAAAAGTTGTTGAATGCTGGAAGATGAGGTGCCGCACGCAGCACGATAAATCCATCAGGAGGAATCTGGCCGTTGATGATGATTTTTCAGCTCTATATGACCAAGGACATTGGCAACTGGCGGCCTTTCGCATTCCGAGATTACGTTCCCCGAGGTCCCTTCGAGGGTTATAAAGGGGGGTCTTCCTCCCAACAGTTGTACACTTTTACAACTGCCGCTAAGGGCCCAAGCAGATATCCAAGTGGACCCAATGCAGCCTGTTGCTTCCAAGGTGGTGCCCGAAAAGGCGCAAAAATCAGCCAAGTCAACGCCCGAGGTGGCTCCTCAGGCACAAAAGACGCCAGCACCACCAGCGAGCGGACCGGCCGCGGCAGATCTTCTGCAAGTCAAACCCCGGTACAAGTTTACCGTGGGAACATCAGCGCCCGCTGCACCTACTTCATCTCCTTCTTCCAAACCAGCCATTGCTCCAGAAGAGAAAAAGAGGAAGAGAGTTGATAGGGTCAGGCGACCTAGCCTGACGGTGCAACAGTCAGTCGCAGAGCCGCAGCCGCGTCCAGCCGCTCCAGAGGTTGTTTCTCTGGATAGTCCTGAGCCAGCCGCCGGAACCAGAACCGCAGACATTCATCCAGCATCGGCTCAGGCGGAGCCCGCAGGTACGTCCGCTGCCCCGCTCCCTCAGATCTCATCTGGCCCTACTCCGACTCCATCTCCCGCTCAATCCGAGCAAGCCGTGGCCGCATCTTCCTCCCCATCTCCACAGCCTTCTAGCGGCCACCATTCTTTCGACTAGTTTGCTCAGGACCCCAACGCCTTCCTATCCCTGAGTCAAACCCCAAACCCTTCACCCGTGGTTAGTGCCGAAGCTGCGCGTTCACCGCTGCATCCATCGCCTCAGCCGCTTGAAACCCTTCCAGCATCAACCGCTCCGCTCTCCGCTCCCCGGCCGCCCTCAAAAGCGGCCGCTCCTTCCAAAGTCCTTCCGGTTTCTCCTATTTCCCTGTTCGCAGGAGAGATGTCACAGCAGAACCCTAGGCTGGGGGAACCGGACTTCATGGACGATCTCCAGAACACGGACGATTTGCCTCTGGCAGCAAGAGCCGTAGAATATCCTATCTCCTTTCTCCAAAACTTGAAGCGGAGGAGACCTGAGGAGATTGCCGCCCCGATAAAGCGCACCAAGTTTGACTTCGAGAGGAGAGTGCTCACGACAGAAAAGATAACTCCAAAAGTGAAGAAGCCTCTCCGGGAAATGACCAGGGCGGACTACGAGCTTCAGAGAAAGGAGAAGAGCTTTGACGATATCCACCAGCAATACGAGATTCATGGAATCCTTCGTAAAGCGGATAATCTCCTTGTCAAAAATCTGGAGGAACAGGAAGAGCTTTTCCGGTTGCAGGACAAAACAAGACAGCTTGAAGAGGACCTGTCTAGGTCCACTGAGCACTGGAATCGGCGCAGCGAGAAATAGATGAATTAAAAGCCCAGCTGGCCGCTTCTCAGCAAGAAGCCGCAACGGAAAAGCAGGCAGCCCTGGAGCAGATTTCTCAGCTCCAGGAGTCTTTGAAGCAGGCGCAGTCGCAATCTGCAGAGAAAGCATCTCAAGCGACGGTCTTTTCAAAGAGCAAAGTTAAGGAGATGCGGGCTGATCTGCTGCGGGGATGCAAGCCCCACATGAATAAAGCCATGTCGGTCTTGGATTTCGCATCCAGGATCCAAGAAGTTTCTGCCCAGGGAAAGCCTGTGGTAGAGGAGGCCGAACGCCAGGCGAAGCAATGGCTGGACCTGGCGATAAAACTTCAAGAACACGAGCGCGATGGCCTCCAATTCTCCCCCATGTCCTCATTCGCTACAGAATGGGCAGATGCAAGGGTAACCTTGCATAAGTATTTTAAGAAAACAGAAGAGGTGAGAGTTGCCAGACGAATGCTGGATGCATTCGAACATGAAAGAGACATTTGTATGGCTCCCCTTCACGCTCTCTCTGAACTAGGGTGCCCGGGCTATGTTGAGAATGGTGAGTTTCTCACCCATGAGCAGGTGAAAGAGAATTGGCTGTCCTTTGAGGCAGATACAACTGAAATCGATAGCTGGACCGAGCCAATTCAAGAAAGTCAAGTCACCAAGATGGTGTCCAAGTGCTGCAAGATCAGCTCCTACTTCCAGGAGCTGGGAAAGAGATACCTCACCATCGACTTGCACACGGTCGCTGCATTCCACGCAGCGTTAGAAGAAGTTGCTGACCGCCGACCCTTCGAGCCAGAAGCCTGGGGCCAAGCCCAGGCAGCATACAAGCGCATCTGCGAGGCAGAAGCCGACGCCGGAGAGCATTCGGAAGGCGAATCCGAGGAGGCAGCTACGGGAAGTGGATCTGAAGAACAGTTGCCGCGAGGGGAACGGCCAGAGCAGCAGAAGGCAGGGGAAGTAAGTTCCTCTGCACCCAATGGATGAAGGCATGGATTCTTTGCGCCGAGGCGAGCTCGACACCCCGCGAGCCGCCAGAAATGTTGTCACATTTTGCACGGGGTGCAATGTTTTCAATTTTTGTAAGAGAGCTGCTCTTCCCTTTCCCTCTTCCTCTCTTTCCCCTTCCTCTTCTCCCCCTTTCTCTCTCTTCCCTACATTCTCATTCTTCCCTCTTTCTCTTGAGCCCCTCAGCCAAATCTCAAAAATGACAGCAGCTGCCCTGAAAAATGGCTAAGTGTCAGGGCGCAATCCGACTTCGCAGCGAAGTCGGAGTGCGCCCTCCAGTTGGAGCGCAGCAGGAGTGCAAAGTGCGCAGTGTGACAGAATCAGCCAGAAGAACAAGTGTTCAGGGCGCAATCCGACTTCGCAGCGAAGTCGGAGTGCGCCCTGCTTTCTGGGCGCACTTGGTAAGCAGGCTGGCAGGAAAAATGACTAAGTGCTGGGGCGCAACCCGACTTCGCAGCGAAGTCGGAGTGCGCCCCCTTTCCAGGGCGAAGTCCGTACAGCAGTGTAAATCAGCTTCCACCGGTGCGCAACCCGACTTCGCAGCGAAGTCGGAGTGCGCCCTTTGACCGGTGCGCAGTAGGGAGACAAACTCGAAAAGTTGACTAAGGCATGAAAGGCCTCCCCAACTGCGCTGTTTTTCACCTGCGCAACCCGACAGCGCTCAGATCCTGGGCGAAGTTGGATAAACTGCCTTTCAAGGCAGACACGTGTCAAGCAACATCATCCGACAAGTGTCCAACTTTGGGATCCGAGCCAAGACGTGCCGAGCACAAGGACAAGCATGGGATGCACTACTTATGCCAGCTACCGCCTTTAAAGCCGATTGGAGGTTCTACCTGCTTCAGCTACCCGCATTCCTGCCGATGAGAAGTTCTACCTAACGCGCTGCCACGTATCTGTACAGCCTTCAGGGAGACCATGCTGCGGAGTACACCTCGCCCGACAAAGGTCAGCATCGCCAGCTCCGCGGCTGCTTTTGTCGCCTAATGTTTGACTGGGACTTTGTGCCCATAAATGTAATCGGGGGTTCTCAGGCTATAAATAGCCACCACGTTTTCATTGTAAGGTGGTGGAAGGGGAATGTCTGTTAGGGAACCATTGTAGCTGTGCTTCTGCCTTTTAATATAATACATACACTTGGTGCTGTTATACTGTTTTTATTTTGTATGCTGCCTCTCCTTGACATTTCTGCCTTACGTTTTCCTGTGTCATGGCTTGTTGATTCACTTCAGCATTTGGTGGTCAGGTATTCCCGAGGTGCATAAATTAAAGGATATATAGGGCAAACGATTAGTGGCAGTTTTCTGGTTATGTTTTGTGTTATAGTGTTGTTAGTAGTGGTGATTGATGCGTTGCCGTACTGTTAGTTCCTTGGAGGGAATGTCTGTTAGGGAACCATTGTAGCTGTGCTTCTGGCTCTTAACACAAAACATATACCTGACTCTGTTCTACTGATTAGTGACAGCATCCATAGTGGTGTGTTATGGTTATATTGGTGTTAGTAGTGGTGATTGATGCGTTGCCGTACTGTTAGTTCCCCCCACCCAACTCCAATCTAATTTGGAATCCCTTTCGCATTTTTATCTCTTTCCCTGCACTCTTATCTTGAACCTCAAAACCCCACAGGAAGCCGGCCTTCTCCGGAGATTGGCACGGAAGGCATTCCTTCCTTCCGGCCTTTCAATGTTGGTTTGCGGGTCCTAGGGCGCAATAGCAACAAATCCTTTCCTCATGGCGGATTCGTAACCAACAGTAGCATTCCCCACAGACCCAGTGCACAGAACCATCTTTTAAAATATTTTCTAATGGTGGAATAAAATATCTTCTTAAAGCCATCGAGCATATTTGATGCAAGGCATCATAATTCTGACTTGATGCGAAGGGGATAAGCAGCAATGCACACTTCTTAAACTATATATCTGAAAACTTACATCAATCCTACAGACACTTTGGAGACCTTATGCACTTGTTAAAGCCTTAGATTCAGAGACAATTACTCAATACACTTTTTAAGGAAATATAATAGATCTATGTCTTTTAGATATCTACTTTTGTCTCCTATGTTGCATGAAATGCCTCTAAGGGGGCTGTTTCATCTCTCAAATGTTTCTTAAATGGATTTATATACAAACAAATATAAAAAAATGTTTCAAAAAACTTCAAAACACTAGAGGGTATCCAAAAAGGTCCTGAAAATGACAACCATTTCTGAGACGTTTTCAGATACATCCTCTGACACTTCTGGGCTCCAAGTCATTTCAAGATATTTAGGTCTCAGATTCATAGACACCTGCTCAATACACTTTTGAAAGCAATATAAGAGATCTATGTCTCAGATGCCAAAACGAGTATTGCATACCCTAGAGAGGAGCCACTATTGGATGGAGTGGGCAGAACTAAATGATTCAGAGCCAACTTTGCGGAAAGATGTGCAATTTAAATATCAACAAATAAGTCAGTCCAATAGTGGTTGTTCAACGTTCAAGCAGGAATCTACTAGTTACCAATTGAAGAAAACAATAAGATGATGCAGGCAGGGAATCATCCATCACCAGACGGCAGCAGAATAAACGAAATGTCATCTTTACATATAAAGGTATAGACTTAAAGGAAGATTGTAAAACAAACGATAGAAATTGCCAATAGTGAATAGGGTGGATTAAGATAATGCAAACTCGGAAACAAGGTCCAAAAATAGCCCATTAGAAATACATGATTTGCATCACGACAATGTGGCATGTGGGACAGAAAATAGTGCACTCCTCCGAATTAACTTATTAAGTAAAAAGAGACTGCCAAGGATATATAGCTAACAGTTGAGAAATTTATTGAGAACTATTCCTTACACACAAAGGAATGTAGAACTGTGTTGCCCTCCCTATTATGTGCCATCTGCTCTTGAAGTCCTCTTTAAATTTCAATATTTTCCAAATCTGTTAAATATGTGGTTAGGCACACTGCATCAGTTGCCCTCCCTATTATGTGCCATCTGCTCTTGAAGTCCTCTTTAAGTTTCAATATTTTCCAAATCTGTTAAATATGTGGTTAGGCACACTGCATTTGCTGAAAAACAAAATCAAGCCTTGTCAAAGCAGGACACATTATTATGGTTGTGACATTCATTCAAGAATAAGTTACTAAAGACCTATATACATCTTTGTCATATCCATCTCCAAGATATCAGATACATATCCAATATGCATTGTACACACCCGTTTTTTGGGGTCATGACCAGATACTTCATTTGGTTGGAGTTCATCAAGCACTTTTCAAAGGCAATTTGGCCACAAACAGGTTCTCAAAAGATTCAAAAATGAGTTTCAAGGGCAATCGGCAGGGTTCCCTTATAAATGGGAAGGTTCCCCAAGCCACCCAGTAGGGTTAGCATGGACAGCTACAAGGAATTCTTTGATGAATTCACAAGGTTCCCACAATCTTCAGCTGACTACCAAACAAAAGGGGGCAGGTATCACCTAGAAAATGGGCCTTAAGAAATGTGTAGAAAAGGTTTTTAAAGCTCCATAACATCTGGGGACTTTCAAGAACATAAAAGACATTAGTTACAACGTGGTGAAATGAATCAAATCCATGATATTTGGCATCTGAGCAAAACCACGGAATGGGAAGGTTCCCCCTTTTAGTAGCATACACCCCATGACATGGCTCAATGCATGAGTCTCAAGTTTAAGCAGTGGTTATAGATTTCTCAATACAAAAAATGATAATGGTTGAATTCACACTTCAACTTTTCAATGCTTGGTCTTATACCTTCTCCCAGGCAAATCATTTGTCCATAGAGAACATGTAATAGTGTTGGTATCTTGGAGGAAATGGATATAATTTGAACAACAATTAGCTTGCTTCAAAAAAAAATTGAGCTTTCATGATACAAGAAGGTGGCCATTTCAAAATAGCCTTTGTTTTGGTTGGATCAATGTTGTGTTCACCTCCACCGAAAACAAACCAATGCTCTTCCCGTAAGTCATTATTAAAAAAATGTCATCAAGATGAACAATAATAGGCTAACCAATGAATGGGTGAAAGACATCATTCATTGTCCTCATGAATATGGATGATGCAGTGCATAGGCACAATGGAGATGCTAACCACTCATAGAAACCTTGCTTAGTCTTGAATGTAGTTTTCCATTAAGATTTGGTTAGATGATCAATGTTTTGTTCAATCCTAGTCAATCTCTACTCAACTAAACTTAGATGTGGATCTCTACCTCTAAAAATTGTAGTCTCTGACTCTCTATTTTTATGCCTTCCATATTATGTCTCCTTGGACAAATGCTCCTTAACTTTGTTCTTTTCCCTTCATAGAACCCCACAATCTACATTTTACTTTGCCATATAGAGTTTGATATGAAATCCCTACATAGAATTTATCAAAAAACTAATAATGAATTTCAGACTTCTACTACTACTACTAGTTCAATCTATGATTACAAGCCCAACTCTAGTGTGTTACCCTGCTCTAAAAGCTTAAATTCAGCCACATCATCCATGATAAATCACAAACAAAACAAAATGCCTTAATAATAAACAATATAACACACACGACAATGTGTAAATCCATGATTTATCACAAAAAAAACAAAATACCTTAATAATCAACAATAACACACGCAAGAATGTTTAGACACCATGGTCATGTTGAGAACCTTGGAAAGGAAGAAAATACGATGGGGAAAACATGAGTTCTACTTTATTGCTTTATATACAGTGCATGATTGCAAGGCAAAATGCATATATTACAGGTTCTGGAGTATTCCCACACAATCATCATACCTTACTAGCCCGATTTAATGTGCTAACCTGATCTATAAGCTTAAATTCATCCACATAATCCATGATTAATCACAAACAAAATAGAACACCTTAATAATCAACAATTACACACATGCAACGATGTGTAGACATCATGGTCATGTTGAGGAACCTTGGATAAGGAGAAAACACGATAAGGAAAACTTGAGTTCTACTTTATTGCTTTATACACAATGAATGATTGCAAGGCACAATGAGTGTATTAGACGTTTTGGAGTATTCCTACACTATCCTCATACCTTAAAGATGTTTACAACATCTAACTGTTTTCCTTGCTCGAAAGCTATTCTCTGCTATCCAGAAGCCAATTGAATCTTCTGCTTTTTGGCTGCTACTTAGTTGGATTCACCATCTTGGTATACTTCCTACTTTTTTATATCCATATTGCAAAATAGAAAAAAATGGTGAAAATCGCCAATTATTTAACGTCAGTGATTTTTTATTCAAAAAGCAAGGGGAAATTCCAAAAAGTTGGGGGAAAGTCTTGAAACAGAAAAATATCACAAGGATTTGTACTATTAAACAAAAGGAAAAAACAAGAAAATTTTTGTTACTTTTTAATCAAATGGCATGAGCTCAACCAGTTAAATTCCTCCATTTTCAGGGTGAAGACCCAAGTTCAAATGTTGCCAAGCGATGCATGCATAATTGCCAAGATGTTATAATACCACTATGTGGTCATGATGTGATATAGGGCTCGTTTCAATCCCATACAACCAATCAAAAAAATATATCATTACTTTCTGAATTATGCTATTTTTTCTTATAAAAGCCAATCCGATCATTTCCAGGCCTTGCAAATAAATTGTCAATCATATTTTTATCTTTCTTTTTATTCAACTCTTCTTTACAGCCTGTGTGGGACTGATGGTAAAGGCTTGGGTACCCCAAATCGGAGGTCCAAGGATCGGATCCAAAAAGGTGTAGGGAATGTACACCCTGCGGATAGCACAGCAAGAGTGCCTCCTCCTACAGATGTTGGACCCAGGGGAGTATGAGGTGGTTTAATATGTGTAATGTTCATGAACCTTAATTTTAACTTAGCCCGCTTGTTAGGAAAGTAGTTAAGCATGTAGGCCCCATGTGTATCTAGATGATTGCAACAATAGTCCATGTCTACCAAGAAATACATGGAATTTTCCAAAAAAGCAAACTAGTCTATTTCTGAATTTGGCACCTGCTCCTGACCGTGGACCGCCAATCTAGAGATTGCTCAGCCAAAAATCACCAAACTGCTCCCCACACATTTGATGTGAAAATAAAAGTTGGCCATAATGACCATGAGCATGAGGGAAGTTATCAAAGAATTATGCTAAATTTCATTTCACGTGCATATTTTTTGGTTGATCTTTTCATTTCTCACTTATTAGTTTAAACAAAAACAAATAAATTATATCAACTTGATTTTTTAACCAAAATAGAGAATCAACAAGATCAATATTCATAAAGGGAAATTTTTATAGAAACCTACTTTAGGTAATTTAAGGTGTCGAAAGCTTTAATGATATAAGAGTTGACTTTTAAGATGGAATACCTAAGGCACTCATCTCAAAACTTGATCAAAGAATCCAGATCTATTTATTAATTCACAACAAGGACTAATATTGAAAGGCTTACATTAGGGCTTATAATATCAAGTTCACGAGTAAGGAAATGTTTACTTTTTTCCTCTATTTCCGACCTACTACTAGAGTGTCCTTAGAGATAAGAAAATTTTATTAATGTCACATATGGCCAAAGTAGGCCAATGGTACTCAATTGGAAAGAGCTGTTATAATGCACTGTAGTAATAAAAAAGTACCAAGAAATTAAGCTAAACTACAGTAAATAATCTATAGAAAAAAGGGAAATTTTGTACTTATTTATTATTTATGAGGATATAGAAAGAAATATGCATTTCAGGATTTCCCTTAGAATAGCATTCGAAGATAGTGTGCATTCTAAACACACAGGCATTCATACATAGTAGATGCCGCCATATCCACACTGTATTGTATCCTGGGGACCAAGAAAAACAGCTACATCTGGACAAATATTCCTATGCATCTCAACAGAAAGGAGTCCACTCTAGAATCATATTGGAAAAAACAACTCTTAAATCTTCTTCCAAGTAACTTGGATCTTTTGCCTGCTTGTATAGATAGTTCTACTCAATAGATCAACCATACATTGAAGATAGGTGACTTACCACACTGGCAGAAGCATCCTGCATGTACATCCAAAATGTGAATGATAGAGATTGCTGAGTGTTATACATAACAAGATGATATATGCCTCACAGCAAATGAGAGATGATGCACTTCAAATAACTAGAACAATGCTTGCTATAGACTTTGAAAGGCCACAAACCAAGGGAAACACAGCTTATGGCTAAGTTGTTGGGTATCAAAAGCCTCCTATCTTGACGAAAAAAGATCAATCCCAGAAAAAGGACCATATATTGGATGCATACTTTGCACAAAGTGAAAGGAAGAAAAGAAAGTTGCACGTGCAAAATCTGTTGGCTTATTAACCAGATTATCACAGGTCCCAATATCCATGATCTTGAGTAGTCTCGAATATAAGAGCAATTACTATATTAAATGACCAAAATAAAGAACTTAACACTCATAACAATAACAATACCATGAATAGAATGGCCAAAATCATTTATGCAATAACATGAAAAAAACTTACAGTATATTGCTCAATACATACAAGCTTCAATATATTCAATACTTGAATTCAATACATTTTATGAAGCTTTATCTCCATAATATACATTTGAAATATGACTCTTGGACTCTTTGACTATTGCTCTCCTCACACATCTGGGAGATGCATCTTTTCCTATTCCATACATAAAGTTTCTTATCTTGCCACTTGTATACATGACTCTTTATTTTCTTGCACATGACACTTGTGCACATCCTAACATAAATATAAATCATTCCCCTAAACTATAGACTCAAATGTTATTCTAATGTACCATGAGGTACATTTACAATTCTACCAAATAATGTAATATTCTCTAACACCCCCTTTATTACATTATTTGGTATAAGACACTATTGATGTGCATAGATAATTCTGAAATATTTGATACTTGTTTCGACCAAGAGCTTTTGTAAAAATATTTGCAATCTGTTCTTCAGTAGGAACATGTTTTATCTGAATATGATGATATTGAACATGATCTCTAATAAAGTGACATTGTGCTTCAATATGCTTTGTTCTTTCATGGATCACAGGATTTTTGATTAATTTAAGAACTCCTTGATTGTCACAGTTTAGTAGTGTTGGTGTTCTTTGAATTCCCATATTAGCCAAAATATATTGTAACCAAAGAGCCTCACATACTGCATCTCTAGCTGCACAATATTCTGCCTCAGTAGATGAAAGTGTCACTGTATGCTGTTTTTTACTATACCAAAAAATGGGTCCTGACCCGAGGTAGAATACATATCCTGATGTTGATTTTCTATCATCTATTGACCCAGCATAGTCTGAATCTGAATATCCCTGCAAGTAAAAATTATCATATTTTTTGTAACTTACTCCATACTCTATAGTCTTGCTGATATATTGTAAAATTCTTTTTGTGCCTTTCCAATGGCATTCTTTGGGCTCTTGCATAAATCTGAAGAGATAATTTACAGCAAAAACAATATCAGGTCTGGTATTTATTAAATATAAAAGAATTCCAATTAGTTGTCTATACATGGTAGCAGAAACCAAAGATGCATTATCATATCTTAACATTGTAATCCTTGTTCCATAGGTGTGTCTTTCGGTTTGCAATTTGCCATTCTGTATTTTGCAAGTACTGATTTTGCATACTTTGTCTATGTTATTGTGATGCTGTTTTCATTTTGACAAATTTCTAAACCAAGATAGTAATGTAGTAATCCTAGATATGCCCTTTCAAAATCCTTTTTTACTTCTATTAGAACCTTTGAACTTCTTGTGATTACTATATCATCAACATATACTATAAGAATTCCTCTTTCTGATCCAACCTCTTTTGTATAGTTATATGAATTTGATGTACTTCTTTTGAAATTATGCTACAGCAGATGATTATTAATTTTTATGTACCATGCTCTTGGTGCTTGCTTTAATCCATATAAAGATTTGTTCAGTTTACAAACTTTATGTTCCTACCCTTTGATAACAAAACCTTTTGGCTGAGACATATATACCTCTTCTTCAAGATCACCATTGAGAAATTCACTCTTGACATCCACTCGATGAAGTTTCCATCCAAATTGATATGCTAGTGCACAGATTGTTCGAATTGTCGTCATTGTTGTAGGGGCAAAAGTTTCTTCATAATCAATTCCTTCTGTTTAAGTATATCCTTTTGCAACTAATCGTGCTTTGTATTTGTTGAGAGATCCATTTGCTTTATACTTTATCTTGTAAATCCATTTACAACCTACCACTTTCTTTCCTTGTGGTAAATTAACTAGATCCCATGTTTTATTTTTCATTAATGCTACATATTCTGTATTCATGGCTGTCTTCCATTCTGATAGTCTTATGGCATCTTGAGTAGTTATCAATTCTACTATTGAACTTATTAATCCCATATTTGTTCTTGTCATGCTGCGATTTTGGGGTCTCGTAGTAGTAAGATCTGGCATCTGTTCTAGCCTTGAGTCCTTAAGTGTATCTCTGTACCATCTTGGTGCTATAGTGACTTTTGAGTTTTCTATTGGCTCATTTTATATATCTGATTCTGATTCTCCATTTGGTGAGAACTCTTCGTCTGAAAAATTTATGATAGGTCTTGCATCAACCTTTTGTTCTTCAACAAAATTCTTGTTTCTTTCATCAAAAATTACATCTTTGCTTACATGAATTTTCTTTGTAATTGGATCAATTATTCTATATCCTGTTGAATCATCATCATACCCAAGAAATATCTCGCAAAATGTTTTATCATCTAATTTTGTCCTTCTTTGTTTTGGAACATGTACATATGCTTTAAACCCAAGAAATCTTAGATGTTCTATTGAAAGTTTTCGTCCTGACCATACTTCTCTATAAGTAACATTTTTGAGAATTTTTGTGGGTGATCTATGTTGTATATATATAGCAGTTTTAACAGCTTCTGCCCAATATTGACGATCATGGTGAGCTTCTTTTAGCATGTAACGAACCATTTCATATAATAGAACGATTTCTTCTTTCAGCAATGCCATTTTGTTGAGGAGAATATGCAGTAGTAAGTTGTCTTTTTATACCTTCTGATTTTAGAAAAGATTCAAATTCTCTTGATAGAAATTCACCACCCCTATCTGAGCAAATATTTTTAATTGATTTTCTTGATTCTTTTTCCACCAATTGCTTAAATTGTTTAAAGCAACCAAAAGCTTTAGATTTAAATTTCATAAAATACACCCACATTTTTCTAGAGTAATCATCAACAAATAAATGAAAATATCTATGTCCACCAAGACTAGTAGTATTCATTGGTCCACATAAATCTGTATATATTAACTCTAAAGGCCCATGTGCTCTACAGTTACCAAGTTCAAAAGGTATTCTATGTTGTTTTCCTGCAAGACATTCTGGACATACTATAGATTCCCATGAAAGTTTAGGTAATCCTTCAAACCATTTTATATTTATTCATTTCATTTAAAGAAGATGCGCTTATAAGCCCTAACCTTTTATGCCAAAGGTCTTTTGTTTCTGAAATTTTTTCTGACAACACTACATTTGGTAATGTATCTAGGGCAAATAGACCATTTTTGTATAATCCCAAGGCTCTAAGTCTTCCTTGTTTAGTAATAAGGCATTTCTTCTTGTTGTTAATGACTCTGAATTCAACCACTAAATTTTGATCCATTAATTGAGATACTGAAAGAAGAGCAGTTAATCTATAAGATTTAGCAATGTAGAACAAGCACATTATTCCATTATATTCATAATGAATATTTATACAATGTATGTGCACACCCTTTTAATAATGTCTTTACAATAAATAGACTAATGCATTATTTCTAACATTTCCCCCCTATAATACATTAGGTGGGATAATGTATTATGTTATTGCTTCGAGATTCTTGGTTGAGCTGTTCTTGCTTAGGTAAATACCTATAGGTCCGCCTTTGGGTCTATCGCCTCTCGGTCTGTCTCTGGGCATTTTGCCTCTGGGTCGTTTTGCCTCTGGGTCTGCCTCTCGGCCATTTGCCTCTGGATCTACCTCTCGGTCGTTTGTCGTTGGGTCGTCCTTTAGGTCTAAGCAAAGTAAGGTATGTTCCCCCCTAAAGGGAAAACACGGTGGATAGTTGCTCCTGATGAACAAGAGCAAAATCCTCAGTTTCCTCCTCGTCGTCAGTATTGGCAATATTCCCTTGTTGTTGGTGTTGTGGTCGGCGTTGGTTCCATTCTCCCTGGTTCTTAGGAGGTGGTCCTCTTTGCGTAGGATTCTTGTTACTCGAATCTCCCTGAGTAAAAGTATTATACCAACATTCGTGTAAGTCATGGCCCTTTTTACCACAAATCAAACAACTTTTCTTCGACTTGTTGGGATTTTGGTTGCCTTTTCCTTGGTGGAATGACATCGTGCCCATCTGATTCGTTATCATGGCTTGCTCTTCTTCATTTGAGTTCTCATGGAACGCTTCCTCTTGTTGCAATAGGTTGACCAATTCTTCAAAATCTGGCTTCTGCTTCAGGATGTTCAAGGATGTCATAAAGGTGTGATACGACTCCGGGAGTGCTCTCAGGACAATGGGTACAAGGAGCTTATCTTCCACAATCTCTCCTAGTGCTTATAGGGAGGCACGGAGCGTAGCTACGCGAAGAAGAAATGATTCCAATTTTTCGCCACCTTTCAACTTTAGAGTGTGCAAATGTCCTTGAAGATGAAGAATTTGATTCTGGTTCTTGGACTCATACACTTGCTGCAACTTCGTCCATACTTTAGTAGAAGTCTTAGCATCCCGAACATGTGGTTGGACATTGTCCGAGATACCAAGTAGAAGAATCATACGGGCCTTGCGGTTCCAGTGATCAAATGTCTCCTGATCCTTGCCAGTTGTCTATGGACGTTGCTCAGTCCCAGGAACAATCTCCCATAAGCCTTTGAATTCAAGAATGGCTTGAATCTTTGTTTTCCAGGCCGCATAATTGTCACCTTTGAGGACTTGAGAATTGGAGAGCAGAATTTTGGGAGCAGTTGATATCGCCATTTCACTTGGGCAGAATATTTACTGTCACCCTTCTTTTTTTTCTTTTTTTAATTAAATTTATAAATATTAAATATATAAAGTTAGTAACTTTATAGTAGTTACTATTTAGTATAACTTTATATTATTTAATATTATAATTAATATTAGTTATTATTATAAAGTTTTAATATAACTTTATATTATTTAATATATATTGAATATAAAGTTTAAATATAACTTTATGTCTGCACTGCCTTCTTATAAAGTAATTTATAAGAAGGCAGTGCAGAGTTATAAGAAGGATTTGTCACTATATCTTAATTGTGATAGGATGTCACAATTAAGATACAGTAGAAATAAGTCAGAAGGCTTTGAGCCTATTCCTGCCAAAATTGTAGATGTCCTTAGTCCTGAAGAATGGGAAGTCTCTCTTCCTAAAGATGTGGTGGACATGCAGGAAGAAAAAATGAAAGAAATGACATCTCAGAATAGGATATTGGATAAGAGATCAGACTCAATGAGAATTGCTATACCCGCTAAAAAAGAGCAGATAGATACAAGAAGGGCCATACAAATCCAAAGAATGAAAGAACAAGGGTTAGAAATCCCTCTTGATTTGAAACCATTATATCCCCGAAGGGATAAGGAAATCAGACCACTTGACAGTCCCATTGGAGTCAGTGAGTTTGGTGAAACTTCTGAAATTAGGGTAATCACCCTGGTATCCCAAGAATTGAATTGGGAAGGAGAAACAAATGAAACCAAGAAAATTGGTTCTGTAGAAATCCAATCCACTCCAACAAAGTGGAGATGGCCATTTGAAAAGTCTGCCTACAACACAGTCTTTGAATACAACCAGAGACCAGTGTATGTCCCCTGTCTGCCAAAATATTATGTTGAAAACGAAGAAGGGATAAAGTCTGCAGACCCTGTCAGAAAAACATTAAATCATATGACAGAATGGATGGCTTGCGCTCAAAGAAATATTGATGGATTTGAGCAATTGTTCAGAAGAGAGTTGGCAGATGTTGAAGCTTCTCTAAATGAAAGAGAAGAAGAAAATAGAAAAATAATTTCTATGTTAAATGTTTTGGCTGACAAGATCAATGAATCCAATGCCCAAGCAGAATATAAAAGATGGAGATCTGAGTGGAAAGATCAGCCAGCCAAGCCAGCAACTCATGTAGTTTTGGATAAAGGAAAATCAAAGCAGAAAGATTCAAGATTTGAAGAACTTAGCTTTGATCCCATAGCTCCTAATGAGTTCGGAATAACTGGTATTGGTTGCAAAATAAGTATGGTTAAACAAGAACCAGATGACTCTGATGATTCTTTTGCTGATCCTTATATCCCAGAAGAAAGGATAACAAGGAAGATTGATAAAAGTTACTTCATGCATATAATGAAAAGAATGAACTCTACATGGAAAGACAGAAATGATGACTATAAGCCATCAATGGCAGAATGGTCACAATTTAAAGATGCAGAGTTTCAGTGGATGTGAGCAATGGGTGACAGCGCTCAAACAATCAGGAAGGATCAACAGAGGTACACTTATGAGCCTAATTTTGAGATCAGAGTTGGTGAGATCAGTGACAAGAAGACAGAAGGCAGCAGGCCCAGTCCCACACAAGGACATTTTTCTACAGGCAAGACACAGGCTCCTGAGTCTGTATATCAAGAAAATTTCATATATCTTGACCTTGATAAGATACCCTTCTCAGAAAGAAGAGAAAAGATAAAGGTCTTTATGGCTCATCATAAGAATATGAATGAGTTAAGAATATATCCAGAGGAGAAGACTGTCCAAGCATGCACTGGATATTTCCTTGGCCTTGTTAGGTCATGGTGGGAAAGGAGACCTTATATTCTTGTGAATAATGTAGAAACAGCAATTTCTACATTCCAACAGTTAGAACATGTGCTCTTAAGCACATTCACAATTGCAGAAGCAGATCAAGAATTAGTCTTGAAGGAGTCTTTCTACTCTCAGAAATGCTGCAATTATGAAATAAAAGATTATTTGTACAATATGGAAGTAATGGCTTACAGAGCCAAGATTGATGGAGATGAATCAGCCAAGACTTATTTGATTCAGAAACTTCCAAGCAATTATCCTGACACTATCTGGCAGAAATTGAAAGATCAGAACAGAAGTCTTAAGGATATCAATTTTACACAGTTGTGTGCTTTTATTGTTGCTATTATTCAAGAAAAATGTAATGATCAGGAGCTTAGCAGAAAAATGCAAAAGTATGGGATAAGGTGCCCTGATATCATTAAGAAAGATCTCCTAGGATTGCAGGTTTGCAAAGGAGAAAAGAAATACAGAAAGAAATCCAAGTATGAGAAGTATAAGAAAGAAAAGAGTTCAAGTTGCAGAGATTGTAAGAAAGATAAAAAGAAATCATTCAAAAGATTTAAGGGTTTTATAAAGGGACCAAGAAAACCAAAAACCCCAGTGTGTTATTTCTGCAATAAAAGGGGACATATTGCTTCAGACTGCAAAATGAGAAATCAGTCGAAGAAAGGTAAGAAGGTAAGAACTCTTGAGACTGAAGGTTTCGCTTACTATGAGTGTGATGAATTTGAACCTCTTAGCAATGAAATTGTATTTACTCTCAGAGAACTTGGATTAGAATCAGATGATGAATATGTTTACAGTAGTTCAGAAGAACTACTTGAGGAAAGCAGCTCAGAAGAACTATCTGAAGAAGTTAGACAATATGAAATAAGAAATGATACCAGTCCCTATATTAAGGTGACAGTCTGTCTGGGAAATAGTGAAACTCAGTATGATGCTATGATAGACACTGGTGCAGTTGTGAACCTTGCCAGAGAAGGTATCTTTCCTAAAAGATACACTAAGGATTATACTGGAGGACAAGTTAAAGCAGTAACCTTGCCAGAGTTTTGTCAGCTCAAAATCCTTCCACTTACCAAGAATGCAGAGTTTTGTCAGCGGAAGGATTTTGTAGATACTATTAAGAAGAATTGCAGAGTAGTAGCAGAAGCGTGATGCTAAGTAGATGGTATGACTATCTCTGAGTTCTTAGATGCTTTGTTCAATCAGTTTTCATTTGATCGCCTAAGGAGAATTGGAATTGTTATTCTGCTTACAATAGTCGTTATTGGTATCATATTCATAGTAAAGGGTTTATTAAGCCATAGTAGTCAGTGAATGGCGCTGTTCGCCTTCGATCTGTGTTGTGAAAAATATTGTATGTGGTGTTGTTATTGTGATTGTTGCTATAGCTATTAAAGCCATCAGGCTGTTAGAATCATATCTGTCTAAAGCCGTATGCTCTACAGACTGCAACACTCTGTTGACCTCTCTGTATCAGAAAGCTTAACCAGATCTTGGTTCCACAATACAGCATAAGCTCTGTGTTAAAGGTCACTGTGATAAACAGTTTAATCCCACGGCAAGTCTGAAAGAACTTGCGACACAGTTATAATGGCTGATAAAGATCCCAGATTAGGTCCTTTACTTCCAGCTTGTTTTATGTATGGTTTGTTGCCTTTAGCTAGTAGCATGGCTCCTGGTTCGACATCTGCATTAGCAAGAACCTTCTCTAGAAAACCCTCAAGCTCAAATACTGAAATGATGATAGGGTCCAGCAGAGAAGATACCCCATATCTTGTCAATGATGCAATGGTAGAACTAGATGTTGATAAAGATTTTGGTACATATGAATCTATCATAGAAGAAGAAATACCAGAGCATTCTCCCTCTGATTTCTATGACAAAAAAGAAGAGAAAAAGGCTATCAAAAAACAAGAAGCTAAAAAGAAGTTATCTCTAGCTAGTTTGCCAGCAAAGATTCTACCCGTCACTATACACTCCCCATGTCAAGCAAATATATGACAGAGCAGAAACAGTTGTGAAGGTAACAAAAGTAAATGGGCACAATGATCTTCCACTGTTTGGTCTAAACCAAATACAGAGAGTTCTGCAACTCTCCAGAGAAGCTGGATTTCATTATATCCATTTTGGAGCCATCAAGATAAAACTCATACCTCACTTCAGGGAAGGCATAGGTGTCACTACACTATGCTCGCTGTTTGATGTCCGCCATACGGATATTGAAGACAGCATTACAGCTCAGGGCCGCATAGCCCTTGACAGAGGCCCCTAGTATGGGATAGCTATCCCTAACTTTTGCATGCCTCTGTATGATGGAAGAAGTTTTGATTGATGGGCCACTATGTGGAAAATTGGCCTAAAGACAGAAGGCTCAACCCTTAAAGAAGGAGAGTCTCTTTTAAGTTTGGGTTTTGAATTTTATTTTCAGTTAACCAACACTACTGTACCTATCAAATTGAAGGAGTATGGTGATAGGATGTCACAGTTAAGATACAGTAGAAATAAGTCAGAAGGCTTTGAGCCTATTCCTGCCAAAATTGTAGATGTCCTTAGTCCTGAAGAATGGGAAGTCTCTCTTCCTAAAGATGTGGTGGACATGCAGGAAGAAAAAATGAAAGAAATGACATCTCAGAATAGGATTTTGGATAAGAGATCAGACTCAATGAGAATTGCTATACCCGCTAAAAAAGAGCAGATAGATACAAGAAGGGCCATACAAATCCAAAGAATGAAAGAACAAGGGTTTGAAATCCCTCTTGATTTGAAACCATTATATCCCCGAAGGGATAAGGAAATCAGACCACTTGACAGTCCCATTGGAGTCAGTGAGTTTGGTGAAACTTCTAAAATTAGGGTAATCACCCTGGTATCCCAAGAATTGAATTGGGAAGGAGAAACAAATGAAACCAAGAAAATTGGTTCTGTAGAAATCCAATCCACTCCAACAAATTGGAGATGGCCATTTGAAAAGTCTGCCTACAACACAGTCTTTGAATACAACCAGAGACCAGTGTATGTCCCCTGTCTGCCAAAATATTATGTTGAAAACGAAGAAGGGATAGAGTCTGCAAACCCTGTCAGAAAAACATTAAATCATATGACGGAATGGATGGCTTGCGCTCAAAGAAATATTGATGGATTTGAGCAATTGTTCAGAAGAGAGCTGGCAGATGTTGAAGCTTCTCTAAATGAAAGAGAAGAAGAAAATAGAAAAATAATTTCTATGTTAAATGTTTTGGCTGACAAGATCAATGAATCCAATGCCCAAGCAGAATATAAAAGATGGAGATCTGAGTGGAAAGATCAGCCAGCCAAGCCAGCAACTCATGTAGTTTTGGATAAAGGAAAATCAAAGCAGAAAGATTCAAGATTTGAAAACTTAGCTTTGATCCCATAGCTCCTAATGAGTTGGGAATAACTGGTATTGGTTACAAAATAAGTATGGTTAAACAAGAACCAGATGACTCTGATGATTCTTTTGCTGATCCTTATATCCCAGAAGAAAGGATAACAAGGAAGATTGATAAAAGTTACTTCATGCATATAATGAAAAGAATGAACTCTACATGGAAAGACAGAAATGATGACTATAAGCCATCAATGGCAGAATGGTCACAATTTAAAGATGCAGAGTTTCAGTGGATGCGAGCAATGGGTGACAGCGCTCAAACAATCAGGAAGGATCAACAGAGGTACACTTATGAGCCTAATTTTGAGATCAGAGTTGATGAGATCAGTGACAAGAAGACAGAAGGCAGCAGGCCTAGTCCCACACAAGGACATTTTCTACAGGCAAGACACAGGCTCCTGAGTCTGTATATCAAGAAAATTTCATATATCTTGACCTTGATAAGATACCCTTCTCAGAAAGAAGAGAAAAGATAAAGGTCTTTATGGCTCATCATAAGAATATGAATGAGTTAAGAATATATCCAGAGGAGAAGACTGTCCAAGCATCCACTGGATATTTCCTTGGACTTGTTAGGTCATGGTGGGAAAGGAGACCTTATATTCTTGTGAATAATGTAGAAACAGCAATTTCTACATTCCAACAGTTAGAACATGTGCTCTTAAGCACATTCACAATTGCAGAAGCAGATCAAGAATTAGTCTTGAAGAAGTCTTTCTACTCTCAGAAATGCTGCAATTATGAAATAAAAGATTACTTGTACAATATGGAAGTAATGGCTTACAGAGCCAAGATTGATGGAGATGAATCAGCCAAGACCTATTTAATTCAGAAACTTCCAAGCAATTATCCTGACACTATCTGGCAGAAATTGAAAGATCATAACAGAAGTCTTAAGGATATCAATTTTACACAGTTGTGTGCTTTTATTGTTGCTATTATTCAAGAAAAATGTAATGATCAGGAGCTTAGCAGGAAAATGCAAAAGCATGGGATAAGGTGCCCTGATATCATTAAGAAAGATCTCCTAGGATTGCAGGTTTGCAAAGGAGAAAAGAAATACAGAAAGAAATCCAAGTATGAGAAGTATAAGAAAGAAAAGAGTTCAAGTTGCAGAGATTGTAAGAAAGATAAAAAGAAATCATTCAAAAGATTTAAGGGTTTTATAAAGGGACCAAGAAAACCAAAAACCCCAGTGTGTTATTTCTGCAATAAAAGGGGACATATTGCTTCAGACTGCAAAATGAGAAATCAGTCGAAGAAAGGTAAGAAGGTAAGAACTCTTGAGACTGAAGGTTTCGCTTACTATGAGTGTGATGAATTTGAACCTCTTAGCAATGAAATTTTATTTACTCTCAGAGAACTTGGATTAGAATCAGATGATGAATATGTTTACAGTAGTTCAGAAGAACTACTTGAGGAAAGCAGCTCAGAAGAACTATCTGAAGAAGTTAGACAATATGAAATAAGAAATGATACCAGTCCCTATATTAAGGTAACAGTCTGTCTGGGAAATAGTGAAACTCAGTATGATGCTATGATAGACACTGGTGCAGTTGTGAACCTTGCCAGAGAAGATATCTTTCCTAAAAGATACACTAAGGATTATATTGGAGGACAAGTTAAAGCAGTTGGAGGAGGAGAATTGCCAATCAAGAAGTATAGCAAAGATTGTGAATTAAAGATTGGTACAAAAGTTTATCCAGCTGAGTTTATAATCCTCAATGGAGCAAACTGTGACTTAATCCTAGGTATGAATTTTCTGAGCAGATTAAAAACATATTCTTTCTCACAATATGAATTTGTGTTTGATGGAACTACTGTTCCTTTAGAAAAAAGACCATACAGAATGACTGGTTTGCCAAATCCCTATGTTAATGTTATTTTTATTGATGGGATCCCATATAACGATGAAGAACTTGAAAATTCTTTCAGTACTGCAAATTTATTATGTGATTCAAAGTTGCAAGAATCTCAAGGGTCTTCATATAATCAGATCAGTGCATATCAAGATGTTAGAATTCCGCATTCATCAACCAGAGGTAGAATCTTAGCTGGCAAAACTTCTGAAATTCGGGTAATCACCCTGGTATCCCAAGAATTGAATTGGGAAGGAGAAACAAATGAAACCAAGAAAATTGGTTCTGTAGAAATCCAATCCACTCCAACAAAGTGGAGATGGCCATTTGAAAAGTCTGCCTACAACACAGTCTTTGAATACAACCAGAGACCAGTGTATGTCCCCTGTCTGCCAAAATATTATGTTGAAAACGAAGAAGGGATAAAGTCTGCAGACCCTGTCAGAAAAACATTAAATCATATGATAGAATGGATGGCTTGCGCTCAAAGAAACATTGATGGATTTGAGCAATTGTTCAGAAGAGAGTTGGCAGATGTTGAAGCTTCTCTAAATGAAAGAGAAGAAGAAAATAGAAAAATAATTTCTATGTTAAATGTTTTGGCTGACAAGATCAATGAATCCAATGCCCAAGCAGAATATAAAAGATGGAGATCTGAGTGGAAAGATCAGCCAGCCAAGCCAGCAACTCATGTAGTTTTTGGATAAAGGAAAATCAAAGCAGAAAGATTCAAGATTTGAAAAACTTAGCTTTGATCCCATAGCTCCTAATGAGTTGGGAATAACTGGTATTGGTTACAAAATAAGTATGGTTAAACAAGAACCAGATGACTCTGATGATTCTTTTGCTGATCCTTATATCCCAGAAGAAAGGATAACAAGGAAGATTGATAAAAGTTACTTCATGCATATAATGAAAAGAATGAACTCTACATGGAAAGACAGAAATGATGACTATAAGCCATCAATGGCAGAATGGTCACAATTTAAAGATGCAGAGTTTCAGTGGATGCGAGCAATGGGTGACAGCACTCAAACAATCAGGAAGGATCAACAGAGGTACACTTATGAGCCTGATTTTGAGATCAGAGTTGGTGAGATCAGTGACAAGAAGACAGAAGGCAGCAGGCCCAGTCCCACACAAGGACATTTTTCTACAGGCAAGACACAGGCTCCTGAGTCTGTATATCAAGACAATTTCATATATCTTGACCTTGATAAGATACCCTTCTCAGAAAGAAGAGAAAAGATAAAGGTCTTTATGGCTCATCATAAGAATATGAATGAGTTAAGAATATATCCAGAGGAGAAGACTGTCCAAGCATGCATTGGATATTTCCTTGGCCTTGTTAGGTCATGGTGGGAAAGGAGACCTTATATTCTTGTGAATAATGTAGAAACAACAATTTCTACATTCCAACAGTTAGAACATGTGCTCTTAAGCACATTCACAATTGCAGAAGCAGATCAAGAATTAGTCTTGAAGAAGTCTTTCTACTCTCAGAAATGCTGCAATTATGAAATAAAAGATTATTTGTACAATATGGAAGTAATGGCTTACAGAGCCAAGATTGATGGAGATGAATCAGCCAAGACCTATTTAATTCAGAAACTTCCAAGCAATTATCCTGACACTATCTGGCAGAAATTGAAAGATCATAACAGAAGTCTTAAGGATATCAATTTTACACAGTTGTGTGCTTTTATTGTTGCTATTATTCAAGAAAAATGTAATGATCAGGAGCTTAGCAGGAAAATGCAAAAGCATGGGATAAGGTGCCCTGATATCATTAAGAAAGATCTCCTAGGATTGCAGGTTTGCAAAGGAGAAAAGAAATACAGAAAGAAATCCAAGTATGAGAAGTATAAGAAAGAAAAGAGTTCAAGTTGCAGAGATTGTAAGAAAGATAAAAAGAAATCATTCAAAAGATTTAAGGGTTTTATAAAGGGACCAAGAAAACCAAAAACCCCAGTGTGTTATTTCTGCAATAAAAGGGGACATATTGCTTCAGACTGCAAAATGAGAAATCAGTCGAAGAAAGGTAAGAAGGTAAGAACTCTTGAGACAGAAGGTTTCGCTTACTATGAGTGTGATGAATTTGAACCTCTTAGCAATGAAATTGTATTTACTCTCAGAGAACTTGGATTAGAATCAGATGATGAATATGTTTACAGTAGTTCAGAAAAACTACTTGAGGAAAGCAGCTCAGAAGAACTATCTGAAGAAGTTAGACAATATGAAATAAGAAATGATACCAGTCCCTATATTAAGGTAACAGTCTGTCTGGGAAATAGTGAAACTCAGTATGATGCTATGATAGACACTGGTGCAGTTGTGAACCTTGCCAGAGAAGGTATCTTTCCTAAAAGATACACTAAGGATTATACTGGAGGACAAGTTAAAGCAGTTGGAGGAGGAGAATTGCCAATCAAGAAGTATAGCAAAGATTGTGAATTAAAGATTGGTACAAAAGTTTATCCAGCTGAGTTTATAATCCTCAATGGAGCAAACTGTGACTTAATCCTAGGTATGAATTTTCTGAGCAGATTAAAAACATATTCTTTCTCACAATATGAATTTGTGTTTGATGGAACTACTGTTCCTTTAGAAAAAAGACCATACAGAATGACTGGTTTGCCAGATCCCTATGTTAATGTTATTTTTATTGATGGGATCCCATATAACGATGAAGAACTTGAAAAATCTTTCAGTACTGCAAATTTATTATGTGATTCAAAGTTGCAAGAATCTCAAGGGTCTTCATATAATCAGATCAGTGCATATCAAGATGCTAGAATTCCGCATTCATCAACCAGAGGTAAAAGTTCTGTTTTCAAGTTCTTCATCGTTATATGGGATCCCATCAATAAAAATAACATTAACATAGGGATCTGGCAAACCAGTCATTCTGTATGGTCTTTTTTCTGTATAGTCATGCTCTGATACCATATAAGATTTAGCAATGTAGAACAAGCACATTCTTCCATTATATTCATAATGAATATTTATACAATGTATGTGGGTAGTCCAAAGGGACACACCCTTTTAATAATGTCTTTACAATAATTAGACTAATGCATTATTTCTAACATAATCCAGGTACATACAATGCATTGTTAATTATGCCTTTTCCCTTTGATACGTTGATTGAAATATCTCCTTTTCCCTTTGATACGTTGATTGAAATATCTCCTACTCCTTTGACCTCATAAGTCATATTGTCTGCTACAAAAACTAGTTTTTCACATTTTTCTTGTAGAGTTTTGAACCATTGTTTATTTCCAGTCATATGTCGACCTGCCCCTGAATCAATATACCAATGATTCATGATTAATTTCCTTTTTGGAGTAGTATTCCTTATTTCTCCAACTTTTTAATAAGTCTGCAATTTTAAAAAAATTCTAAAACTTTTTGAAGTAGAAGACCTTGTGTCTCCCTAATAATTTAATAAATTTGCAAATTCTCCTAATCAATTTTTCAAATATAAAATTTTCAAATTTTTCAAAAAAAAATATTTGAAGTTGAAAACCTTTTGACTCCCTAATTATTAATCAGTAATTTTCTACTTTCCAACTAGTTTAGAAGTCAAAGCCTTTTCCCTCTAATTATACTTTATAAAATTCAATAAAGTTTAATTTGATTTTTAAACTTTATTAAACTCCAAATATTAAATAATGTGCCAATATTAGGTTTTTAAAAACGTTATAACTCTAATATTCAAAAAATATAAAGGCGCCTAATATATCGCTCTTACCTTGGTTCACGCGTTGGACAGTCAATTCTCTTATGCTCTTGTCAGGGCGTTATGGCAGGTTCATCTCCAAGCAATTGATACGATATACTGTGCAGGTCCAAGAAAACGTTACAGCAGTAAATGCTCCGGCCTATGATGCTTTGTCTTCCTTCAAAGGCTTATTCTCCCTTTGCTTCAGACTTTATTCTGCTCTTCCTTTCCCTCGGCTCGCTGCAATACGGATAATTACACACAGTTATTTCTTCAATTTGTTGTTGCTCCTCTACAGGCGCTTCTCCACTGCTTCGACTGCTCACTCTTCCTTTTGACTGGTTATATGGGTTGGTCTTACGCAGATGCTACTAAACTCTCGACTGGCTGTCTTCGCAGGTGCAACTGATCCTTTTTTGCTATGAAACCAATAAACCATTTTTTAGGCTTTCTTCTTAATGCTTCTGCTCACGGCTGAGAAGTCAATCGGTCTCTATTTTGGTGCTCTTCTATAATGCTAGAACTGGACTGAACCCAACATCTTAAACTCCTTTAAGACGCTCACTTTCTGCTGCACTTCTTCTCAAGCTCAAACGTTCTTCAAAAAATGCTGCTCCTAAGGTGCTTTCGGACTATGTCAGGCGCTCATTCCAGTAAGACACGCAAAAAATATTTCTTCAAATAAATATTCACACCAAGGTTAAACTTGATGCTAGCATAAAATATTAACTCCTCAAATTTGGGTGGAGTATGGTGGTAGCTCTAATACCATTGTTGGCTTTTTAGCCATATTATCATAGGTCCCAATATCTAGGATCTTGAGTAGTCTCAAATATAAGAGCAATTACTATATTAAATGACCAAAATAAAGAATATAACATTCATAACAATAACAATATTATGAATAGAATGACCAAAATCATTCAAGCAATAACATGAAGAAAACATACAGTCTATTGCTCAATACATAAGAGCTTTAATATATTCAATACTTGAATTCAATACATTTTATGGAGCTTTATCTCCATAATATACATTTGAAAGATGACTCTTTGACTATTGCTCTCCTCACACATCTGGGAGATGCACATTTTCCTATTCCACACATAAAGTTTCTTATCTTGCCACTTGTATACCTGACTCCTTATTTTCTTGCACATGACACTTATGCACATCCTAACCTAAATATAAATCATTCCCCTAAACTATAGACTCAAATCCTATTCTAATGTACCATAAGGTACATTTACAATTCTACCAAATAATGTAATATTCTTTAACAAAATCCTTAGTAAATTAGTCTCAACAGAATTGCAAGGAAACTACAAAGAACTTTAAAGCCTAGAAAAGAAAGTTGTGATACATTTTCAAACACCCAGCAAATGGGTGTTATATATTAATGCTTCGAATGATTGCATTATGGTAGTGATGGGTATTTAAGTACATTATAACAAACCCTCAAACAACCTTGCAACTATCTTGTCCTATACTACTTGCATGTACCTTGTAAGGGGTGGTTATACCCACTTGACTCCTCACATGATCTATGATGTAATAACTCCTAACATACCCCCCCTTGTTACATCATAGTCAAAAGATCTATTTTGCTTATGACCAAAAAATAATGTCTAGGGTGATGATGGAATTTGAGAGGAATTCCTAACTCCTAACAAACCCCCCCTTGTTACATCAATACTCAATGCTTGAAGTGTGTTTCTTCAATGTCTTCAAGTGAAGCATGTGTTACCATGCATCCAATGTCACTTGTTGAATTGATTGTCTGCTGATTTTTGTCTTGTGTATGGTGGAATGAAAGTTGTGTAAGGCTTCTTTTGCTGTTTTCCCTTTCTCTGCTTTTCATTGTGATCAAGTCCTGGATTCTTTCCAAGTTCTCCTTTTATCATAAGATACATAGAATGTATATTTCGAATGCAATCTCTAGCAATTTTGCGTACTTGTTTTAGTCCTTTGAATGATCCCATAGATGCCACAGTTTTTCCTTGAACTAGAATGTAGCAACCTGTCAATTGCTCTGTGGTCCTTAGAGTTGAGCCATTTGGGCCCAGTAGTTGTCTCCATCTAACAAATCTGCCTTTATCACGAATTATGTCATCAATATTGATGATATCACAATGCATATTATCATTCAATATCTTGATTGGTTGTAGTGCCGGTACACTTCTTGACAATAGTCTTGTGAGATCCTAGGCTTTGATAATGATGTAGGGATCTCTTGTTCGAATTGCAAAGATACATAATCTTCTTTCAACAAGATTCAATTTGCAAGCTATCCCATGCTTCTTCAATGCTTTCTTCACAATAGGCCATTCATCCTACAGATGCTTTTCTCTATAGTTGGAAAAGTGAGTAAAAATGAATTACTTTTGAACGTATCATCTTCGTTCCAGAATGTATTGAACTTCCTTGCCTTAGAGGTATCCCATGGCTTATGCTTGTAATAGTTCCCTTTATATCCAAGCATTGCCTCTTGTTGGTTCCTTGGCTTGAAGTGATCAATCGATGGAACTCTCCTTGTATGATGATTTGGATGCTTCCAAGTTTCTCGACCTGTCATATGTTTGGGATTATACCAAGCATTATTGTGTTATCTAAAATGTGCTTGTGCAACAAACACATGTTCTTCTTCTTCTTTAACTTCTTCTTCTTTAACTTGATGTTCTTCGGCTACATTGTTTTGTTATGCCTTTCTCCAACTTTGATTTTGTTGTTCTGAAGATGACTTATTTTGTTGTTGGTTCATCTCTCGTGAAGGTGATCCATTTTTTAATGGAATGTGCCAACAATCCTTCATGATGTGTCCATTTCTTCCACAATGTTCACACATCTTTTGCGTGTTGAAAGTACTCCTTTGAGAATCATTTCTTTGATTCTGAAATCTTTAAAAATTGTTTCTTTGTTGGAAGCATTGTGGAGGTCTCATGCCTCTTCTAAATGGTTGCTTCCCTCTTTGACTTGTAACTAGTAATTGTTCTTCTTCTATAGTATGCGAGGCCTCTACTTTCTAAAGTAGGTTCACTAGCTTCTCAAAGCTTGGTGTTTGCTCAGTAATATTTAGTGTAGTCACAAAAACATTATACTTTGTTGGAAGTGATCTCAAAATAATAGGAACTAACATTTCATCATATACCTAAGTTCCTAGTGCTTGCAATGATGCTCACAATTATGCTATTCTCCTTGTAAATGATTCCAACTTTTCTCCACTCTCCATCTTCAAAAAATGGAGTTGGCCCTAGAGGAATAGAATCTGACTTTGATTCTTGGCTTCAAATATTGTTTTCAACTTCTCCCATGCATTCTTGGTTGTGGTTGTATCCCTAATGTATGCTTGGACCTCATCTGCTACTCCGAACATGATGATGAGTCTTGACTTTCTATCTGCCTTATCAAACTTTGTTAGATCTTCTCTTCTCCTTCTATAGTAGTACAGGTAGTGTTTCTATCTACTACTTGCCAAACTTCCTCAAACTAAGTTGTGTTATGAGTTTGGTCTTCCAGGCAGTATAATTGTTTCCCCTCAACGATTGGGAATTTAGCAACAAAAACTTTGGTGCTCCATTAGCCATAGTAAACTCTTACAAAATTCAAATATTCTTCTTTTTATTGAGTTTGCCTCGAAAAGCTCTTTTCGACGAGTATATATATGTATGTATACTCGAATTTCAAATGATGCTTCAAAAATGAGAGAGAATTGTGTCTTGCCGAGTGGAGGGAATGCTTCTTCCTCTTCGAAATATTTCTTGGAATATTCCCTTCTCTTTTTCACCTTTTTCAGATTTGACCATGTGTACTCTTTCCTTTTATCCACATGTAACTTTCCAATTGGTTTTATTTGACTTTTGACCTAGTTTGTAAATCTTCCACATGGGCACTTCACCTTTAACCACGTGTTTTCCTATTGGATTATTTCCAACCTTTGAATTTTATGGCGGGAAACTTTTATAAGTGCTTTGATATTTTTGAATGTTGCGCTCTTTCGCTACTGGCCATCTGACACAATTTCCTTTCAGTGACAATGTCTATTTTTGGTCTCCTTGTGGGAACGCTTGCAGTTGTTGATCATTCCGGTTGTTTAGCTCAGTCACGAGTATTTTCCTTGACGTTTGCGATGTTGTTTATTTTTTAGTTTTTAATTGTTGAATGACCTTCTCAGCGAAGGCTATTGAAATACTGTCACCTGAGCTTATTGTCCTTCCTTCTGTTTTTGTCTCCTTTGGAGATTCTATCTCTTTTTGCCTTTCAACCTGTCTTTTGCCCTAGTTGATGCCTTTCTACCGTACAGGTTTCAGCTTCTCTCCCGTTTCGGTGTCAACTCCTTTCACTAGGCGAGATGGCTTCATAAGCGCTTATAATAGCATTTGTAATCCTTTGGTTCTTGGTGGTTTGAATTGAGAGCGCTTCTTTCTTCAAAGGACTTGTTTACAAGTTTCACACTGCCCTCTCTCGCGAACATCTTGACATCTCTTTTATATGCATCTCTTTTCACGAAGTTCCTACTCCCGTTTTGGGAAATGGATTCCTTTATTTGTAAAGTTTCTTCACACAACTTCACAAGATTTCAATGCTTTCCAAAAATAAGTTTGTTTGCTAGTTCCAACTGCAATTCACGGAGCTTCAATTCTTCAAACGTTCCTACTTTTGTTTTGCGAGGCTGATTTAACCTGTTCTTTTTTGTCTTTTTCTCAATATAACGTAGTGCTTCTTCTTGTCACAGGGTTCTTCCCTTCTATATACTATTCATTCTAGTGCTCGTTCCAGTCGGAACGTTTTTTTCGATGCTTTTGAAAAAGCAAACTGGTTCTCCCGTTCTTTCTTTTGCTTCTCTATTCAAATGTTGAAGCGACTTTTCAAAAGACTAATTGTTAGAAATTTTTATTTCTTTCCTCCTTTGCATCTATGCAATCTCTTTATGAAACTTAAGCTTCTCTTTGTGCCTTAACACATTCTCTTGGAACGTTTTATAATGTTGTAAATGACTTTGATGGGCTATAATTTTAGCCTTATATATTTTAAATCTTCTTTTGAATGTGCCTTTCAAATGGCTTCAATATAATCTTCAAAAAAGGAGCTTCAATCTACTTCAATATAATTTTCCATATTTTAAATCTTCTTCAATCTACTTTTGAATGCCTTTCAAATGGCTTCAATATAATTTTCAAAAAAGGAGCTTCTATGGCTTCCTTTTCTTAAAACCTTTAAAGGAGCTTCAAAATGGCTTCCTTCTTACTTGCTAAGCTTGCCCTGGTTGTTTCAGGCTTTATGACCTTTGGTCTTAAACAGGGATTGAAACCCTTTTAGTTCTTTGAGAGGCTTTTTGCCTATGGCTGGGTTTTTTCACCTTGAAACTTCTTAAATGTGTTGTGGAATTTTCCTTCACAATCACAATTTTATACAGGGTAATTTTACCTTTGAAACCTCTTATCTCAAACTTGAAATTTTTCTCAAACAGAGTGCACCTTTGGCTTTCTCTGTGTCGGAGGATCAGAAGGAGAATTCTTTCTTCCTTCTACCTGCTCTAATACCACATGTTAGATCTTAATGCTTTGAATGATTGTATTATGATAGTGAAGGGTATTTAAGTACATAGGATGCCTAATTTAGGCATAACAAACCCTCAAACAACCTTGCAACTATCTTGTCCTATACTACATGCATGTACCTTGTGAGGGGTGGTTATACCACTTGACTTCTCACATGGTCTATGATGTAATAACTCCCAACAATGGGAGCACTTTCAATCTGTAGTAATGAAAACAACATTTTTTCTCTGTATGTAGATTGCCTCAACAAGCCAAGGACCGAAATCTTCTCATTCAAACCTCTTTGGATTAGCATGAGCAATGGCATCTGAGTCAGGAAGCTCTGGAAAAGAAAAATGGAGACAGAAGGACCATTCAAATCATGAAGCTACAGAGGGTTAAAGCGAAGAGACCTGAATGTCCATTCTTCCAAGGACATAGAAGCCACAGATAGGGAATATGATTTTGAATTTGGATGCTTTAAGGTTCAATCCGCAGATTCCCACAGTCGTCAAAGAGAAATTGTTTGAGGTGACTTTAGGCCGAGATGACTAGCGTTAAGTGTGTAAGGTCAACATGGCAAATCATGACTACCTATGTATTGTATATACTATAAATAAAGAAGAAGAAAAAAACCAGAAGATGGTGATCTTCATTTTTCTTCTTCTTCATAACACTCTTTGTTCTCAGAAATGCCAAACTAGCGAGCATTGCACCACATATAATGTTTTCAGTAATTACTCAAGTTTGGAAAGTTCCATTTTCAACTTGATTTCATTTCAGAAGCTTCTGTCCTACCATTTCAAGCAACCTAGCTATTTTATCATTATGCTTGATTGGAAGACACACAGGTTTGTCGTGATCATAACAATGTCGTCCAGCTAGGATTCAAGTGAAGTTGCTTAGTGGAAAGGACACGAGCAATCCTGCATTCGAACACTGTCTATTCAATCTATTCAAAATATACTTATTCATCTCAATTTTTTGGGCATCAAAAATTGGCAAGCAAGCATCATAGAAGCTTGAAATAACTTTATCATATTATTGCCAACTACTGAGCCTCACCAGCAGCTAATAAACTAGTTGCTGCAAGACAGAATATGTCTTGTGAGCATGGACAAATGGATGGCTCTACTCAATCAAATTGCTTACAATAAAAGGGGAAATAAAACTGAGAAATCACCTTGATATACTCAACAAAATCAAAGAGCAGCCCTTGACCACCATCCTGCATTTCCTCTCCTGTTCCTTCTGTTTCCACTGAGAAGACATCTTTCCATTTCTCAAATTCTGCATTTAGAGCTTCTTCCTCTTTTGCTTTTTGTGCTCTTGCTTCTTCTTCCTAAATCACCACCAACAAAATTATATTGAGGTATGTTGCTAGATGTTTAAACATCTTTGCTCAGACTAGATGTTAATGAATTTTTCAGAAACTATAATGAAAATGAGTAGTACCTTCCTTCGCTCCTCAGCTTCACGTTGCTCATCTTTTTGATGGCGCATTTCAGCATACCTATCTTGTTTCGTTCTTCGAATCTCACGTGCTCCTTCTTCTGCCTGATAATAAGTGCTCAAAAAAATCATAAAATAGTTTTGTCCTCGGTATTAAACATAAAAGAAAAAACTAAGAAACAAATTTGATCTGCAACAAAACCATCAGACATACACAAACATAATAGTTTCTACTACCAGATGTAATCCAAATGCATCACTTATATATGGTTATCTGTAATCAGCAGCAAAAAGAAACAATTAACACCTGTCTCTGGGCTTCCCTCTCTTGCCTTTTCATTTCCTTCTTCTTAGAAGACTTTGGAGCATAATACTCTGCTTCTGGTTCCTCTTCACCATCCTCATCTAGCACGTCTGAAATGTAGAAATAGCATTGTTTCAGCGACAACAATCAAAATCCAAAAAAAAACTAGAAAAGATGTCTAATTCTAACCCAAATATATTTGCCAACAATATAAGCACCCTCTAGAAGTTCCTAAAATCACTGATATCCACAAACAAAAAAATAGTAGTATCACTAACAATGCAAGAATCCTGTGCAAGCCATTGTGGATTAACAGTAAATGAGATGCACTCATATGACCATGACTCAAGTTCAAATCCCTGCATTGTGATGGATACTCCCGTGTTAAGGCCAACTGTAATAATACAGTTTGTTGTAATACCATGATAATGTGGTTCATTGAAAGGGGGGAGGGGGGGGGGCATTGAAACCCCATGTAACCAATTAAAAGAAAAATGCTCCAGTCCTAAAACCTAGGGTGAGGAACAAAGTATGCCCATCACCAAAACTATTAAGAGATAGGCAGCATTTGATGTTCATTGCCAGCATCCTATCAGGAAATAAGCTTGATAATTCATGGACACGAGTAACTCGCTCTATGGCTATCCATGATTATGGTAGTTCTCCAATGCATGCCATTCTAATTGGCTTCCTCTCTCTGGTAGGTCTCCAAAACAGTAACCTGTCTAAAATAAGCTTGCAAAGCAAGTCATCCTGACTGAAGGAAAATACACATCATGAAAGTAGAAGAGGGAATTCTTAGCTTAGATTCCACACATTATCCCTTGATGCCAATGTGCAATACAGTCTTTACGATGCAATCCAAAATTCATAATTTGGATTCCTCTTAAAGAACCAACTGATCCTAATCTGAAATCATATACAATTCAGCTTTATCTACAGCTTTAAAATAAATGGAGTTTAGAAATCTTGTGAAATTCTGGATCTATATAGAATTGTGTAACATATATAGACTGGAAACAATTTGGTTTCCCTCTCCTCATATTAGCAAGGAAAACACAAAGTTCCAGTCAAATGGTGTGATAATCACCTCAAATTCTGTTGCATGAAATCGCTTTGAGAGGTGTCAATGTATTTCAGGTGAAAATGAATTATACAAAGATGGCCGAAATGCAGCTCTTAAATGGATGTAACTAAGGCATAGTACTAATTCTCTTAATCCAAGACAAGAGAAAAGATATGTCATATACATGTTCCAACTCTTCACCATTTTCACGTTCTCTCTCTATGGTTAATAAATGACTATATGTGCATATGATCACAGGTTGTTCACTATTCTTAAGTTCCTCTAGTCTAGCAAACATTTTGTGAGGAGAGGCCCAACCCTCTGATTGAACCAACAGAATTTTGTTTTTTTCACATCATCAGCAGCAACATTCCCAATCATGACAATTTTTGAGTTATAGGGTACTTGTTCACAACTGTCTTTAAACAAGCATTACTAATCATATCACAAAAGAGGAAAGAACTTTTAGACACTATGAAGGTGGCAACTAGAAAAAAATTACCATGTTTTGAGGTCATAAATTGTTTAGGCACTTGTGAATTTGAGATCAGAAGCTTCTATTAATTGTCTTCCTCTTGTATATCTTAGGATTGTGTAACAAGTGCTGAGATTTTTTATAGTGTTCTGACATGCTTTTTGAACTTGTAGTGATCCACCTGCAACACTTTTTATTCCTTTGTGTCTGTCACACTTAACAGGTATTTTGATAGACCTGGACTGTACTCTTCAATTCTTCATATTTGAAAGTGACAGCTTATTATGAATGTGATGTAGCTTTGAGACATTTATATGGCACATGCAACTAGCAACTTTGATTCCTTTCTGCCTTTCGCACTCATGATTAACACGTATTTTCAAAGACAGATTGTAATCTTAATATTTGCAGGTGGTACAGCTTATCACAAATGTGACGTAGCCTTGGGAGTTTTTGTTACATTCCAAACATAGCCATCGGCTATGTTTCCAGGGAAGCAATTATTTGATATTTATATGTTATGATTTAATATGTTTTCATTATTCATCTATCATCGATTATTCTAATCATTTGCGATTTCGCACATTGCTTTAACGGCGGGGATCTGCCCTCCTTGAGTGGCAAAGCATTATACTTGATTTCAATAATTGATTTGCATTCGGCTCTTATTCCCGATGGTTCATATTTGCTATATTATATTTCTGTTGATGCTTGTGTAAATTAGTGCAATTGAAATTAAGGTCAAAGGGAGCCTGTAGGCAAACCCTTCCATGTGGTATCAGGTTAGGCGATCTCTCGAGGCTGGGTGGACATATCGGTTTCAGTTTTGATTGCGCAATCCCCACTTACGTCACTTCCAACGCTCACACACATTCAACGCAGTAGCTCGCAAGCGTAGGAATCCAACAAACACTCTTCGGAAAAGCAAATTCACGTCATCAAAGTAGCTTAATTCCTAGCGAAGTGAACGCGTGCATCACGCGAGCGCAAAACCGAGGCAGGCTGGCAGTTAATTTGGGCAAGCCCAACAATTTCATTAAACACGTCTACTCGTCACAGCGTCTTCACGCAGGGAGAGTCACAGTCTATCAGCAGCTCGTTCATAATCTCCGAAAACCCTGCGCAGGCGAGATTCCATTGAAACGCCAGAGGATTTAGACGCCAAAACGGTAGAAGTATCGCCGAAGCAGGCAATCGTCTCTGGACCAATCAAAAGAAAGTATTAAAATGCGTTTTGGGTGGGAAACTTAAGGTTAGCGCACATTTTTTATAATATTTTTTATATTTTTTTTTAGTGTCCTCAGGGATTTATCCCACATTCGTTGTAGGGGGAGCAAAAAACCGGTTCAAATAACGCAGGTCGCGTTTATTGAAGCGTGACCTCGGTCACGCTAGTAGCTTCCTTCGCGCCTTTGTGGTCCTTCCGATCTCCAGGTCCCACGTGCTAGTCGTCCGTCGGTTCTTCTAGCTCCACATGTCTACCGTTGTTTCGTTCCTCTTGCCCACCTGTTTGGTCCCTCCTCTCGTTCCTCCTGCCCACCTGTCTAGTCCCTCCTCTCGAGAGTCCTCGCCTAGCGTGTCCACCGCCAGTCACGTGTGGTCTCGTGTCTCCCACGTGTCGGGTCCTCGTCTGAGTTGTCCCGTGTGTTGTGTCGTGTTGTGTCAGGTCCTCGTCTGAGCTGTCCAGCGTGTCGTGTTGTGTCTTCTGAGCTATCCCTCGTCTCAAGTGTGTTCTCCCGTGTGTCCTCTCCGTTTGGGTCCCACTGTCCCACGTGTCCGAGCCAGCTGTCAGCGCCAGCTGTCATCCGTGCCAGTGTCTTCAAAAAGTTGCTAAAAGTCGTCAAAAAAAGTTGCTAAAAGTCGTCGAAAAGTCGTTCAAAAGTCGTCGAAACGCTGCTAACCAAAAATAATTGCAAGGAGATCTATCACATCCACATCGTAGTTGGAGCAACATTAAGAGCAGAAATTAAACCAAATTTTTTGCCCCAAATCATCAACATTTTGCAGAATCAAAGGCAATTACTGTACTAGCGCATGAGCGAAAAGTGGAAAAAAGGGTCAAACGGGCGACTATCAAGTTCTGAGGATCCAAACGAGCAAAGTTTGGAATCACCAAGAAGACCTCGTAGAAACAAAAGGTACACAAAATTCTTCTTCCCCTATAGGAATTGTTAGCTATAACCCGGGTCATCCATTGATTAACAAAATGACATCCAATACCTCCCCAAACTCCTCCCAAGAGAACATCACTTAAGTAGAAATAGGATGTCCCAAGATCTCTGATGAGACCTTACTCCGCTTAGTAGATAGTATTAATAACATGACTACCAACTTCAACCAACTATTCACCAGACAAGCCCAACCAAACCCTCCTAGTCCAAACCACTGGAGTACTGAGCATCAATACGAAGACTATACACACCACAAAGGTACCAATGGTCATTCCCCAAATCCCAATAGCCAAAGAAATAATGAGGATATGGGAAATGTAGAAGTCTTTGATCGACAAAGGGGTTCTGGCAGACCTTCCCAAAATCGCAACTATAGACAAGAGAATAATGAGGACCAAGATAGGCACAATGCTTACCATCAAAGGGGTCCTACTGGAGTCAATTTCCCATGCATTGATATGCCCACTTTTGAGGGTCATGATCCACGTGGGTGGATAGCCAAAATGGAAGGCATTTTGGAATTATATCAATTCCGTGAGGCGGAAAAAGTCCCTTTTGCTGCAACCAGGTTGGGCACTGAAGCTTATCAATGGTTTACATGGTACAAACGCGAGAATGACAACCGGGCTCTCTTTTGGGATAATTTTAGGGATGCCTTTCTTCACAGATTTGACGAAGGTCCCACAACTTCCTACACAATGCGACTATTATCACTTAAACAGACAGGATCGGTAGGGGACTATATCTCGAAATTTACTAGTATGCTTCACTATGCAAAAGACTTACAACTAGAGGTGGTGGTAGCGGCTTTTAGAAATGGATTGAAAGAGAACATTAAAGTCGAAGTGGACTTACAAAATCCATCCAAAATAGATGAGTGTATAAGGATTGCCAAGTTGGCAGAGAAGAAGGTGCAAATGGCGACATCCATACGATGTGATTCCTATGGTCAACCTCAATATCACAACAACTCTTTTCGCAGAAATGATCAACCATCAAGATATTTTTGCTATAAATGTCGCAATCACCATCCAAAATATCAGGAATGTGTTCCACGACAGAGCTTTCAAATTGAATATGCTGACAAGGAAGATGAAGAAATAGAGGAGAACAACTCACCTGATAATTCCCTAGACGATGACCAAATTGAACACAAGGTGGTTGTAGATGGGGAAGATACTATGGCAATTTCAGTACATGCTCTTATGGGGTCATCAACTCACCATACAATCAAAGTAGAAGGATTCATTCAACTAAAGAAGGTAACTGTATTAATTGATTCAGGAAGTACTCACAACTTTATTGACACAAGGCTTGCCAAGGCATTAAACTTGCACATCAACTCCTCCAATCAAGATAAATTTCAAGTTAGAATTGCAAGTGGGAGTAGCGCTCAATGTATAGGTAAAACATCTTCAATTTCATTACAAATGGGAAGTTATACTTGGCAGGGTCCTCTTTTTGTTATGAATTTAGGGAATTCAGAAGTTATCTTGGGAGTCGCATGGTTAGAACAAATGGAAAACACGGTCGGTTTTAATTACAAGAAGCGCTTTGTTGAATGGAAAGAAAATGGGAAGACCATTCGCCTCCAAGGAATTCCAACACCTCCATCAAAGATAGTAAGTTCGCACAACATGGAAAAAATAGTAAGCAAAGGTAGTTATGGATTCGACGCTCAAATTAATTGTATGGAAATGCAAGCACAAGATACACCGAAAGTCCAATCCGAAGATCTACAAAACATTGTGGCGAATTGTGATAAGGTCTTCCAAGAACCAAAGGGACTACCTCCCAAAAGATCCCACGACCATGCCAGACGATGTCTCAAAAAGGTGATCGACCTGAAAGTGAAATCTCAGTCAAAATTACCAATACTAGATGCAGACGGGCGTATATATCTCCAAGGGGAAGCCATTCTACAAAGCAAAACACACGTACTGAAATCTCGTCACATCCAAGAATTTCTCATCAAATGGTAGGGTCTACCAGAAGAAGAGGCTACTTGGGAACCTGAAAGTATTTTCCAGACATTTCCAGCTTTGAGGACAAAGCTTTCCGAGGAGGGGAGTCATGTTACATTCCAAACATAGTCGTCGGCTATGTTTCCAAGGAAGCAATTATTTGATATTTATATGTTATAATTTAATATGTTTTCATTATTCATATCTCATCGATTATTCTAATAATTTGCGATTTCGCAAATTGCCTTCACAGCGAGGATCTGCCCTCCTTGAGTGGCGAAGCATTATACTTGATTTCATTAATTGATTTGCATTCGGCTCTTATTCCTGGTGGTTCATATTTGCTATATTATATTTCTGTTGATGCTTGTGTACATTAGTGCAATTGAAATTAAGGTCGAAGGGAGCCTGTAGGCAAACCCTTCCAGTTTTATATGGCATTTGCTATAGATGATTATGGGTATATTTTCACATGTAAAAGAAATTAAATTAAATAAAAAGGTGAATTTCTACGTTCCAGCATAGCCAGCACACCAAGGTTTGCAGGTTTGATATGACATGTTTTACTCACTCATTTTAAAAAATTGTTCAAAGAGCAATCACTTATTTGCAGTATTCTGGTCATCTTAGAATATTGTACCTGGATTCATTTGTTTAACTTGTATCTTGGATATGTGTGAGATACAGGTATTCTTGACAAGACCATAGAAGGTCCCAAATATAACCATCACCTTGGGGTTGTGAACAAGTCAGCATTCAACACAAGCTATAATTACATCAGATTCCTACATTGGTGAAGATAAACATTAAAAGAAATGGTGTATTAATGACCCAACATTTCACTGGGAGCTAAAACATTTGCAAGAACATGTCCATAAATCTTAACTTTAAGCATTTCACTAAAAATGCATATGTCCAACTTTAAAATTAAAGTGCCTGGAACCCATAATACCACACATATGATTTTGAAATTTGCAAGACTTCTCAGTCATGTTGAATCAAAAACTCAACACTCAATAAAATGGATAATGTAAGAAGTGAGATGAGTTTGAAGCTGCACACTTCAAATGAAGGTCATAAAATCTTTCACATGGAGCCTTCTTCATCAGAAGAAATGAGAGTTTCAATCCTGAAGACGTGAAGAGCTCCTTGCTCCCCTCCACCACTCTCACAATGTTCTGGTCCACCCTTCTTACCAGAAAATCTCATTTCTGATTTTAATTCCAAGGCTCATGTTTCTTATGCTAGATTTTTGTATGATGTTCCCAATGAACCTGCCATCCATGTGTCATCCACCCTCTCAACTTGTCACTTATTTTCCACAAGGGATATTCTGGCAGCTATTTGGAAATTATGTACTAGTAAGGCAGTTGACTGTGAGGGGTTCCAGGCTGAGTTCCTCAAATATGGCATGGGTTCTCTTGCATTTCCTATTGTTGTTATTCAATTTATTCAATGAGGTTGGTTGCACTAGATTTCATTTTACATGGTCTCAACACATCGTCCATCCCATTTACAAATCAAAAGACAACCCCAATCTGAGCAACTACAAGACAATCATGATTCGGCACACATTTGCCAAATTTTATGCCACGATGTTTGGATATGTGGCTTTCTGAATGTTGGAAGTAGCAGAACCTAAGACCAAGGGGAAAAGCAGATTTTCAGAAGGATTTTCTAGCTATTGACCACATTTTCACCCTCCAGGCCATTAGTGGAGGCTTGTAAAAGGTCTTCTAGAATCTTTGTTGCTTTGTGGTTGTTAGAAAGCTTTTGACTCTATATCTAGGCACTTACTCCTGCACAATCTGAATAACACCAACATTCCAAATTCCGTTATCATTGTCATCTTGAGTCTTATGCCCTTGGGGATGGTTGATTTTGTACCTCATTCTAGATTACCATAGGAGTCATGGAAGGTTGTCCTCAATAGCCTACTCTCTTTGGAACAAGAAAGGAAAGTAGTTTTGAATGTCCACGAGGCCGTATGCAATATGGAACGATGTTGTTTATCCAATATGTGTTAAGCCAACCAAACTCTGGTTAATAGAGTTTGATGTACAACTCTACTCCCTTTCATATTTGAACCTTGGACCTCCTATTTGGAGTGCCAAAGTCTTCATCGTCATGCCCATTTGAGGTGTATAGTGAAGGCCACAATGAAGAATTCCCCCAATCGCATAGTCATACTAATGATGGTTCACATTACACCATGTTTTCTTTGCTATATTACTTTTCACAGATAACATGGTTCTCCTCACACATCCAAAGATACCCTTTATTCAATTTCGCAAGATTAAACAAATTGTTGTTAACCTTAGCAAAACTAAGGTTATGATCTTCAACACATCCAAAGATGGTCTTTCTCCATTTTGATTCTCCTATAAAGGAGATCCTGTGGAGATAACGACCTACTCTTATTTGGGAGTCCAATTTACCAGCTTCCAAGGCACTTATTTGGAAGGATTATGCTACATTATATGTTCTTGAGTGTCAATGCTACTACACATACTGTCAAGATATACCTTCAAAGATGCATCTTTTTACCATCATTATTACGCCCACCATTCTTTATGGATCTTTGGGGCCCCAAATACGTGGAGTGGTCTCAATTGGAGATGATTCAAACACTCATGCTTTGATGTGTGGGTCATTGAAAATGGAAAATATCACAATGTATGGTTCAAAATGTATATGCTAATGAAACTCGTCGGTTTGAAGGTATCTTCACACTCGCCTTCTACCTTATATAGGCTCCAATGAATGCAAGATTAGCCTCTAGCCGTAACAAATATCCATATTTGACTAAATGCTCTTCAAAGAAGATTTAATTCATTGGGTTCTACTAGCGTCAACTTTGCTACTAGGAGGATGTCCAACTTACTCTTTCCATCCATTGGCATCTTCATTAATCAACTTCCAAACCTTAATTACTCTTTGAATGCCCCTTCTCACCTAATTCCTAAGAAAGATGAAATTCTTAAAACCATTCAAGAGGACATTTATAGACAATACATCCAAGCCAATTGGATTTATCCTTCACATCCCTTCAATCATAAGTTAACATTTTATACAAAACATTACTTGCAAATTAGAGATGGTAGCATTACTTGACGCTGCTATCGCAAACACCTTGGAAAATTGAGACTTCTTATCAGTTGCAAGTTGAGACAAACAATCACATTCCTCACAAAGGCAAGGTTTGTCTCCTTTGCCACATCTATGAAGCAGAAGATAAAGGTAATCTTATTATCAGGTGCCTTCTCTACTATGCAATCAAGGAGAAGTATTATTGTTTATTTTATGACTAAGGGAGGTCACTCTCCACTTCCTTTTGTTACTTTGATCCAAACATTTCAAGTTTTTTTTGCATGAGATATTTACTCTCAGACACAAAGCCTTTCCAAGAACTCCTAGGTCGACTAGGTTGATTACAAGGAATGAAGCACCCTTTGAGTATGTCAATAACACACAATGTCAAGGATATATTTGTATGATGACACTCTTCCATGCAAGTTGCATATTATTAGTTTTCTATCCAATCCTAGTGTGTTGACCTTATATGTTAGGCGGGGTTTTGAGGGGAAGTACACCTCTCGTCGTGCATATCACCCAACCAGGATTTCTCAACTCTGAGTACTTCCCTTTGAAGATACATTTGTTCTTGCAATGGTCCTTTTGGTCAAGTGGATGACTCCAACTCTTCTATCTGTTAGCTTTTGGAGCCTTAAACATAAACGAAATGCATTCACAAGTATAGAAATAAACATGCAATGATACAACTATGACAATAGCAAAAAACCATGCATAAAAATATGATAGAAAACTTGATACAAAGCTCTAGAAATGCTCATATAGAAAGCTCACGAAAATTACAATGCTCTTCTCATGGAGTTTGCAACTCCTCCATGATAGCAAAATGGAGCTACATTGTGCCTACTACTACTCTCACCTATGCACTACACAACTTGTCTCTCAATCACTCACAATGAGGTCTTTATATAGAAAGATAGATTACTTGCCTCTCACTTAACCCTAAGACTCATGTACATGTGGACTACATGCACATTTACATCATTGCACATTCTAAAACTTGTGCATTTATTGAATAACTCTAATAAACTATTTATCTCCTAATATAATCCTAACCTAAATATGTACCCATGAAGGTACATTAGTAAATAACTAAATGATGTAATAGCCATATTTTCCAACACCCCCCTGTATTACATTATTTGGTTTAGAAGACTTTAATATGAACTTGTCTCTTAAATAGTCTTCATCTTGATTTTGAAACTCATGTTGTCCTTTCCTGCTTGTCTCTATCTTTGAGTCTTCAATCTTCCTCTAGTAGACTAATGTCTGGATCATAATCCTAGAACCTATGTTGTTCATCCTTGCTCTCTTCAATCTGCTTTTCTTTCTCTACGGTAGTTTGAGGATGAAATTGGTGTTGCGCACAAAAACGTTTCACTGTCTCCTTCGAATTGAATGATTTTTAGTGTTTCCTTGATTATTGTCTGTCTTGGAATTTGTGTAACCTGCCTCCTTCAAAGATGTTTCAGTTGCAAACGAATACAAGCTAGTGTAAGTGTTTCTCTATCTCTCACGCGGCGCGTATTAATCTTCACTCGCTTTGTCTTCAATGTTTGATGCTCAGTTTTCTTTGATTTGTTCCTTCTTGCAGTTAGATTCCACTCAACGCTTGGATCTCTTGGCGCTTGGTATCTTTTAACACTCCTTTTTGTTTCTGCAGCGCTCAACCAATTAGCCAATTAGCTTTTACACCTGTAACGTTCACTAACATTGCTGCTTACTTTTATCCAGGCGACAACCTTTTTGCATGTGCCTGCCCAAAACGTGATTGTGTCCCCCAACTATTGCTCACCTCTGACTTCTCATAACTATTCTCAGGTAGATTTGTGTAATGCAATCAGTAGGATAGTCCAAAAAGACTTGCATTCAAAAAATATGTGATTATCTTCCTCCTTTAATATATTCTTTCTAACGTTTATATTCTTTCTGCTAGTAACACCTGTGAAATTTCTACAACCTGTCACTTTCCTCCTGCTGTAGATGTTACACTATCAACCATTCATTATTCTTCCCACTTTGGATCTGTCAAACATTGTAATAATCATGCTGAATTTAATTTGTTATGTCTAACGTTGTTCAGACTACACTGTTACTGCAAACTCCTCATAAGTTACTCTTCTGTTTCTCTCGGTATTCACCTTTGTCTTCACCAAAGTTTCCCTGGGCACATCTGCGTAGAGGCTCTTTGTGACAACGTTGTTCTACACAACCAATGGCTAACACCACTATTCTATTCCGGTTGCAGTGACTTTGATGTATACAGTACTACCGTTTTTTTCGTTGGTACTCTCTTCAAGGAACATTTGCAAGAACCGAATGCACTATGCTTCTTTCACTAATTAAAAATATATATTTTTACTTTAGTCCAATACTACTTATATCTCCCAGTATTAAATCATTCCAAAAATTAAATTATCTTAATTCTCCAAAAAAAATCTTTATCAAGCCTTATTGCTCCGAATATATATTCATACTCTAAAAAAATAAATTTTAACTTCTACGTATTCCCTCTGACGAATGTGAAATCACTTGTTCACCAGTTGACCCCTGTCCGTCACTGGTTTGCGCGTTATTCTCCATTGTCGATGTTGTATTCGCAGTGTTCGCTGTGTTATGCGCTCACCCGAATCTGCAATCACTCGTGCTTGATTTCAAATACTTGTGCTCTTTACGATGACGACATTAAGTTCTTCAATGCTGACCTTCGTTCCTCCTTGTGACGGTCTTCTTGATCTTTTAATGCTGCTCCTATCTCATTGGCCATCAATGTGTATGACTGTTACTTGAATAACCTTGGTCTGCCAACTCTTATCTGTTGTGTGTGCTATGCTTCGATGTATTTGAGCTAGTCTGAGCACTTAATGAGTGGCTTAACTAAACTCCCTTGATCTCTGTGGTGCTAGACTTTGTGAATGCACCTTAAAGATCTCCTTTGCCTTTAGATTGACGTCGCTTTCAAGCGTTGCTCCGGTGCTTTCTTTTCCCCTTGACCAACGGCTAAATTCTTAATGTGCATCTGACCTTCTCGATGGATATGCTCTCCTTCAACTTTGATATCTTGATCTTCACACTTCTGATTAAGGTGGCAACAGAGCCGTTTTCGCTTCTTTAATGCTCCTTGAACTATATATGATTGTCTTCGTTGTATGCCTCTTTATGACTGTCACCAATGATAAGTAATGAGAATGTAACAGCTATCTTCTAAGACGTCCAATATTTCAATTAATCGTGTTCCTTCTGTGGGCAATAATGTTTGTCTTCCTCCTTCAGCGGCGCTCAATCAAACAGACTTCCCTTGGAGCTCAACGTGGGTCCCTTGGTGCACAACGTTAGTTATTAGGGTTCTTCGTTTTCCTTGTTGTCACTTAGCTTTTGATCCCTACAGCTATTTCGTGGGATGCTTGAAAGAACGATGCGTTGGTGATAGTATGCTTCTGACGCGTGTAACGATAACGGCTCCTTCCTTTGATAAATGTAATGTTGTCCGCTTAAAATATCACTGTCTACTATTTGCACAGGTTTGAATGTAACGGCCTTCCTTCGTGATTGTCACTGCTGGCACTTCGTCAGATGTCTACTTAACTTTTACTCTAATAATAACTTCTCTTAGCGGATGATTCCCAACTACCTCCAAACGGCTACCAATGTCGTATACTTGTATGCTATCAATCTGTTACCTGCATTCGTAGACTTCCCTTGTATGCTATCAATCTGTTACCTGCATTCGTAGACTTCCAATGGTGGAATAATGTTTGGTGCTACCTTTCCTTTCTACCCTTTTCGTTTCAGTAGACGTAGTGTCGTTTTCTCTCAACTAGACAATACTGCGCTTCGTATCCTCTTGATTAACTAAGAAATGATGTTTCGTCTCCCAATGTCTCTACACTGCCTGTAGTTCGTTTTCAGGTCAATGTTGATCAAGGGGATGTTATGTATAGCTTACATTCTTCACCCTATTGTCTCATTTTACAGCAATCTTAGTTCTCCTTTGTTGCCTGCAACTTGTATGTAGGTTTACTCTTGCTTGGCTTGGCTACGTAAATGGCTCTCTCGGTGACTTTCAATTTGTGCTCTCTTATGGCACCTTTAATCTTGTGTTGTATTGATCTCTATCTTGATGCTATGCAAACGTAGAGTAGATGTTTGCCCCCCTGTGCTCTTTAAACCGAGCCTCTTGTCTTCTTAAAATGCAGGCTTCAACTTCCTTTGCTGAATGATATATTTTGAAGCCAATGTTTCCTTCTATCCTTTGGTAATCCTTCTTTGCTTGGTTATTCTTTCACTTATAAATCCAAGCTACTCAATGTAATATTTTTCACTCTATCTAATGCAAGTATAGTCTTCTTTTGTTTAGAATGAGCAATAGAATGTTGATACGTTTCTTTCTCTCGAAATATACCTAACTTCTAATTTTTTTCTATGTGCAGGTTTGCTTCTTGTAAACTATAAATTCTGCACTATTTTGAAGACTTGAAATGAAACTATTCTATGCAACTCTTTGATCCTTTGAAAACGGTGCTTGATAAACCTTAATATGAAACCAAATATAAAAGCTCAACTAATGAACTTTTGCACCTTATTGTTGCATACCTTTTTCTCTCGTAGATGATGAAGATAGTGGTGATTCAAGTCACCTCAATGGCTGCCCTTTTGTGGATGATTTTGCAGCTCTTCTATGCTGTCCAAAAACAGCTCTTTGCTCACCTTTTTGCAGCTTCAATATCTTATCAACATGCTGCTCTAAACTCTGATTTGGTGGCTCCAAAACTTCTTCAGAATGTACTTCTGGAATCTGATTTTTAGCAGTCACTAACACTGCCCATATTTTCTGAAATTTTCAGCACCAAGCAATCTTCACTGTTACTTCTAATTTCTTTGATTTGCTACCATTTTCGCTGTCCCCGAACTCTGTATTTTGCAGCTCTAAGTGCTGTTAATATGCTGCCCTTTTCTTTGTCTTCAAATCTGAAAATTTTCCAGATTGTAAGGCAGTCAATACCGTCACTAAAATATTGTCCTTGAATCCCAAAAATTTGATAGGATTCTCCCCAAATCGCAGCAAGTGCAACAAGTGCAAGCTCTATAGGCAAGTCTCGATTTATAATTGATCCAAAAGCCCCACTATGGAAATGTCACTATGTTAGAGCAGATTCTAGAAGGTAAGGGCTACGTATGAATTTGTAATACATGCAATATTTGCTATAGCAGCTCATACAGCCTAGTGAAAGCTCATTTGTGTGCCATACCTGGCCAAGGCATCAGATCTTGCCCAGGGTCAAAAGATGCACCAATGCCAACATTTGTGATCATGCAATATATAAAAGAACAAGAAGACATAGATGCTTTAGCTGCCTTACAATCAGGTCATCCTTTGGCAAAGAAAGGATCTTGATCGAAGAAGCCACCTAGTACCCCACCTCATGCTGGCAGCCCAATTGTGGTTGCACCCCATCCATTTTCAGCCACACCTTCCACACGTGAAGAGGATTCTTCTCTTTCACGGAAAAGAGCAAAAGAACTGTTGGAGAAGGCATTCCAAAATAAATCTAGGGACATTATAGATCAAATGATTGCGCGTTGTGTGTATGCCAACGGCTTGTCATTCAATGTGGTTAGATCACCATATTGGCAAGATATGGTGAAAGCCATTAATGAGGCTCCAAAAGGGTACCAAGGCCCAGGTTATGAGAAGGTGCGCACCACTTTGTTAACAAAAGAAAAAAAATTGTAGATCCATTGGAGCACGTCAGAGATTCATGGGTTGAAACGGGGTTGTCCATCGTTTTTTATGGATGGAAAGATACAAAAAATCGTCCTTTGATAAATGTCATTGCAATAACCCCCAAGGGGGCAATTTTTTTTTAGAGCAGTTGATTCTGAAGGGCAACTGAAAGATGCCCAATTCATTGCTAACATTTTGATTGAAGCAATCGAATCGATGGACTCTCAAAACATTGTCCAAGTCATAACGGACAATGCCAAAAACTGTAAAGCAGCGAGGATGTTGGTGGAGGCAAGGTACGAGCATATATTTTGGACACCTTGTGTTGTCCATTCACTCAACTTAATGTTGCAAAAGTTGGGGAATCAAATTGAATGGATAAAAGAAATTTATGTCGAGGCCGAAGACATTCAAATGTTTGTGACAAACCATCACATGTCGCAAGCTATCTTCAGGCAATTCTCAAACTTGGAGGTGTTAAAGGTAAGAATTTTGTATGATTATGTTTAGTTTGTTTTAAATTTTGAAAACATTTTTGTTTTATTGTTTTATTTTTTATACTAGGTTGTTGAGACTTGATTTGCCTCGCACACAGTCGTCTTGAGGCGACTTGTGCAAGTGTAAGAGGCATTGCAAAATATGGTTAGTAGTAACCTTTGGAGTATATGGTAGCAGTCAAGCACTGAGAAGGCACAAAAAAAAAAATATTGATCCTCAATGATGATTGGTGGGTCGTGTTGATTACTTGCTCAGTTTCACTGAGCCTATATAAGTATGATCCAATTCGTAGACATGGATTAGCCATGTTTACGAGAGGTATATGATGGAATCGACTCAATGATTGAGAAGATCAAAGCCATCATCAATGCAAAAGAGCAAGATCCCCTTAAGACATTTTTCAAACAAGTGCAGTCATTTCTAATTGAGTGATGGAACAAAACGACGACTCCGTTGCATCTCCTTGCCTTCGCATTGAGTTCCAGATTTTATAGCAGTGAAATCTTTTCTTTGCCTGGTAGAGTGGCACCATATAAAGATATTGAAGTTAGTGAAGGGTACAAGGTAGCATTCAAAAGGCTCTTTCCCGATCCTGAGATTGAGGACAGTTTTAGCTGAGTTCGCGAACTTCATTTCCTCTACAGGGCATAGCCTTAGTTTTTGTCGTGACAAATACAAGAAGGATGCCCATATGTGGCAGTATTTGCATGGGCAAACAACCCCAACCTTGCAATCTCTTGCAATCAAAATATTATCAAAGGTCTGATTTTAAATTTTAAAATTTATATTTATATTTTCTACATTTTGAACTCTATTTTTATGGGTATAATTTCAATTTTTTATTTTGCATTGGTTTTGAAAAAATTTCACTTAGTGATTTTTTTAATAGGTTGTGAGTTTCTTCATCCGAGTGGAACTGGAGTACTTACTCTTTTATCCACTCGCAGAAGCGCAACAAGCTGGCAGCAAAAAAGGCTGAGGAGTTGGTCTACGTGCATTCCAACTTGCACCTTTTATCACACATGCAATTAGACTACAAGGAAGGGCCAACAAAGCATTGGGATGTTAGGGTAGAAGATGTTGATTTAGATGCTTCCCACTCCCATCAGTTATTACTTGGCATAGAGGCTTTGGCTTCGCCAAGCCAACCGAGTGGTGTTGGTGCTAGTGCCAGTGTGAGTGGGATTGCTAGTGCTAGTGTTACTGCTATTGCTTGTGGTTCTAATGAACCACATGTTGATGTTGATGCTTCCGATGAAGACATTGAAGAGGAATATGATGATATTTAAGTTCAATTTGTAAATGTTGATTTAGTAATTAATATATGATTTTTATTAATTTTTGTACAGCCAAACCCAAAATGAACCCAAGACAAAAAAAAAAATTGCCCTACCGATGAACCGGGTTCTTCGAACCCGGACCCGAAACCAAAATGAACCGGTAACTAAGCTTAAAAACTTAAAGGTAAAAACTTAAAACAAACGCACTCATTCAGCAGTGAAGAAGAAGAAGAGCAACAGCAAGGTTAGCGATAGCAGGCAGCAACAAATCCAAGTTTGTTTTGAGGTTTCCCAATTTTCATTACCTCATCCAAGTCTCTTTTGAAATTTTCATATTTTTCTTTCAACATTCAACATGAGCAGCAATGAATCAGACTCATTTAACATTCATATGGAGGGGGAACCGGAAAACCAAAGTGAAAATCAAAATCAAAATATTCATGCTGCTAGGGATTCTGCCTCTACTATCCAACCTCAAACTTCCTAAGGGGGCGGCACTACTTCTAGTTTTGAATGTCCATCACCATTATTAAAAGAATATGCCAAGGGTCCATTCAATATTAAAAAACCTTTCCTGCAATTTGTAACTAACCATGACCAAAGGAAAAAAAAATGGGGGCTCAAGAACATGGTTGTGTAATTTTTGTAAAACTGAGTTTAAGGGCAGCTATACTAGGGTTGCATCTCATCACACTGATAAAGCAGGAACAGGGGTTAGGGCTTGCAAAAAAATGACCCAGGTACAAGTGTCTGAAGCCAATAGGCTTGTGCAAGAGGCCAAATTTAGAGATTTAGGCATGCCTTTCCCTAAAGCTGGCCAATCATCTAGAGGTGACTTTGGAGCCTCCTCAAAACAGCCACAAGAATCAACCCAAACCTCTAGTATGCCACCGTTGCCCTCAAAGAAAAAAGGAAATGTAAGTGAGATGTTTAATGTGCAAGCAAGAGAGGAAGCAAATGATGTTGTAGCACAATTATTTTTTGCACATGGGCTTCCTTTCCATATTGCATGTTCCCCCTATTTCAAGGAAACATTAAAAAAAATAGCCAAGGCAAGGCCTTCATATCCAACGCCTAGAGAAACTAAGCTTCGTACCTCTCTCTTGGACAAACAATATTCCAAATGCAGTTTGGTTATGGAGCAGATGAGGAACACATGGTTGACGAATGGATGTTCTATCATCATGGATGGGTGGACTAACATTTGTCAACGTCCACTCATCAATATCATTGTCACATGTTCAGCAGGTCTTTATTTTCTTCAAGCCATTGATTGCATAGGGAAAAGAAAGGATGTCGAGTTCCAGTACCTCCTGTTGAAGGAGGCTATTGAGGAGGTTGAACCCTCCAATGTTGTACAAGTAATCAATTTGACAATTTCCGTTTTTCTTTTGAAAATCAAAATCTATATGGTTGTGTAAATGAGACCATTTTTGTTGTGTAAATTATTATAAATTTTTTTGTTGTACACTACAGGTAGTTACAGATGCAGCCCCTATTTGTCAGCGTGCGGGGCAAATGGTAAAATATTCATATAGACATTTTTTGGACCCTGTGTTGTGTTCATGCATTGAAGGACATTGCGAGGATAGATTGGGTGAGGGCTATGGTTGCAGAAGCCAAAGACTTGCAAATGTTCATTTGCAACCATCACACTTCCTTAGCCCTCTTTCGGTCCTTCTCAAAGGAGTTCATCAAACCAAAAGATACTAGCTACACCACCTACTTCATTTTATTGAAGAGGATGATGAGGTGCAAGATGCTTTGCAATCTATGGTAGTATGCACGGAGTGGAAGAGGTGGCCGGAATCAAGGACAGAGGAGGGAAAGAAAATCAAAGAGAAAGTATTAGAAGCTAGTTGGTGGACTCAAGCCAAGTAAGAAATGTTGAAGTTAAGATTTGGTTCATATTTATTTTTTTTTGTTTATGCTTCATTGATTTATTATTTCTGATTTTTCATTTTTTTTTTTTTGGTAGGTAAAAAAACTTTATTTACTGATCGGGTTGAAGGGTCCCATCCCTATTACATAGGACATACACAGTGTCGATAATACAAAAACGAACCAGTTTTGAAAACAAAATTTGAGGGTCCAACCGTTCCAACATAGGCAACACAAAAAAAAACAGTCAACCAGAATAGAGCTAAACAAAAACTCATACAATCACCGGCTTTTTCCATGCCTAAGACTGTCTTCCCAGGGCTACTGGGAAGCCTCTTTCCCATCCTGATGATCAACTTCTTTCTGGAAAGGGCCAAAGAGGGCCTCGAGAACGTCAGGGAGCTCCTGAACTTTGTTGATGGCGTTGGACAGGCTGGTTCCGGCCTCCCTGATGATGTTGGCTGCTGACTTCAAGAGGTCCACTGTTTTGTTGATGCGAGAAAGGGTTGCCACGCGCAACACGTCTTCAGTAGTTCTGGACGCTTCTTCGTCCTCGTCGATGATGACCTCAAGGATCTGTTCTTAAGCGCTCGCGTTCTTTGTCTGCAGTCGACGGGACTTCCTGCTTTTCTGAGAGGGGCGGACTGATATCCGCTTGCTTCTCAGGGGCTTGTCGGAGGGGCGACGATCAGAAGGAGTAGAAGTCTTGGGAGTGAGAGCCGGGGGAGAAAACTTCTTGTCGCTGGGACGCACGGGGGAAGGGGAGATCGAGGGGGACCCGGTGGGGGACGCCGACTTCTGAGAGGAATCTGTAGAAGCGGGGGAATGGGGGGAGTTATCCTTGTCCTTGCGAAGGGAAGTAGAAGAAGGTTCAAGGTTGGGGGATCAATCAGGGATGTCGCCAGAAACCTGGTGCGCAAGGGCATGCTTGAAATGGACCGGAGAAGGGGGCTTGGAGGACATGCTAATTCTGAGATTGGTGATGGTGATGCGGATGGACCGGAGAAGGAAGTCCGGGAAATTCATTGGTTTGACATCGCGAAGGTGGTTCACAAAAGCTAGGTGATAAGCACGCAAAGGACGGTTGGGATTATCGACAGCGATGTATTGAATGACAGGGACAACGGCATTGTCCCAAGGCCTGGGAAGAGACGAGCGCAACACACCCCCCTTCTCCCACTCCAAATCTTTCCCCTTATCGGGGAAGTGCTCTAGTTCTTCTTTGAAATTGTGCCTATCTCTACGAACACTTCTACCAGCCGAAGATAAACCAAAAATTTCAGCGATAGAGTGGACACTTACCTCAAACTTAAGGCCACAAACCTGAACTTCACCATCATTCCAAGTACTGACGAAATCCTTGGTCACTTGCTCATCCACGCCGGTGAACAGCTTAAAGAAAGGGGTGAATTTCTTAGCTTCAAGTAAAGCTTCAACCCCTGCCTCAAGCTGAATATTTAGGGGCTCCATAATGATCTTCGCAATAGAGGGTTACACTGTCTTTTGCAAAGCCAAATGGAGGTTCTCAAGCGAGTGCACAAAGAAAGAACTGGGCTTAGGTTAAAAAACCTAATCTTGAAGCGGGCGTGACAGGCTATCACCCCGAAAAACCGAAGAGGAAAAGGGAGCACAGGGAACGAAAAGCGGAGAAACCAAACCTGAAAGGAGAGGGGGGACAAACGGAGAAGGCGGCGCATGAAGCAGGCGAGGGAGGAAAAAGATGACGGTGGCAAGAGGTCACCACAGGGAGAGGGAAAACGAGGATGAGGGAACGGAGGCACATCGGGAGCGGAGGCGGCGGTGGGTAACTGGTCAAGATGACACGATCAGAGCAACCCACACGGGTGGTTGTACAGGCGAACCATCGGAGAATAATGGATGTAAGTGGTTTCCCGATGATCATGGTGTTAAGAGAACACTTGTCTGGCGTTGAAGGAACGCCTTTGTGGCTGCTAAAGCTGTCGTTTGCGAAAATCCTTAGATTTTTTCTGGTGTTGTGAAGAAACACCTTAGGTGTTAATGAAACACCATTTTGGCAGCTAGTGCTACTCTTTACGAATGCACCTTGCATCATGATTGGCTGCCATGCGGACTTCCTAGGGGAAGACATCTTCCCAAATGATCAGGCTATCTTGATTGGTCGTTGAGTTGGCCAAGAGATCTGCCACCTTATTTGCTTCTCTGAAAACGTGGGTGATCACGTTTTGAGGACGCTGCCGGAGGGAAGTCTAGCAGTCTTGGATTATGTTGTGTATGTTCCAACCCCCATTGTTGTTGTTGTTGATATGATTAACCACGATGAGTGAGTCACCTTCGAAAATGATTGGGTTATTCATGGTTTTGTTGATCTGAATACACCTCCAGAGAGCCCGAGCTTCCGCGTAGTTGTTAGTTTGAATCCCCACATTTTTTGCGAAGGCCAAAATGATGTTGCCTATATGGTCCCTGAAAACTCCTTCGGCCCCCGCATCTCCCGGATTGCCTTTGGAAGACCCATCAAAATTGGCCTTGAGCCAACCGGGAGGGGGGGTCCATTTGGCGTCACTCCTGGAGCTGGTAGGATTTTGGGGTCTGGAATACTCAATGGGAATCTGTGCAGGGAGTGATGTTGGCATTTTCCACAGCAAAGGTCAAGGCAAGGGAATGCATTTTTAATATTATTTTTAGTTTATTGTAAGGACATTGTGTCTTTTGTTGCCCCAATTGTTGCAATCATCAGATATGCTGATACAGATGCTCCTAATCTAGGAGAGATCTATGAGACTTTTGACAGCATGTTAGGGGAGATCCATAATTATTAGTCTATGAGGCCAACATTAGACCTATTATACAGAGGAGGTGGGATAGAATGAACACCCCCCTTCATATGGCAGCATATGCAGTAAACCCAAAGTGGTATGAGCCTAGGCCTGAGAGTGCAGCTCCCTATAAAGATCCAAAGGTGAGACAAGGGTTTTTGAGTGTCGTTAAAAATATATATATGGAGGAAGGCTCAAAACATAGAGATGAATGGCTCTAATTTGTGAATCTTACGGGCCCTTGCTTCAGCCAACCAAAGTGTATAGAGGATAGAGCTACCATTGCCCAAAAAAATCCCATTGGATGGTGGCAGCTATATGGGGATGACAAACCTAACTTGCAACATTTTGCTATTAGGTTTCTTTCACAGGTTGCTAGTTCCTCTGTTGTTGAGAGGAATTGGTCCACATACAGCTTAATCCACAATGTGAGGAGGAACAGGCTTACCTCTCGCAGAGCGAAGAAGCTAGTTGTAGTGCCTAGCTCTCTTCGCCTTGGTGAGAGAATTAAGCCAAAGTACAGGCAATCTCTAGCTACATAATGGGATGTTGATCCAAAGGATGCAAGACTGACTGATGAGGATGAGGATCAGGAGGGGATTGTTGGAGTTCCATTGGAGGCTCTTCACTCAGATGATGAGGGCAGCTCATCAGATACAGATTCTGATAGTGATAGCCCAGTAGAAGTTCCATAGGAATGAGACTATTTAGTATTTTTGTTGTAAACTCTTTTTGTTATAAATGAGCATTGAGACTATTAGTATTTCACTATTTTGTTTTATTTTTGTTCTCTTTGTATTTCACTCTTTTTGTTGTAACTTGTAAATGAGCATTTATCTTTGCAACTATTTTTCATTTTTGTTGTGTAGAATTTGTAAATTATTCTAGATTTCTAAAACATTTCATACTATTATACCAGTCATCCCCTAAAATCGGCCTACCGTCCCCCAGTCATCCCCTAAAATCGGCCTACCGTCCCCCAGTCATCCCCTAAAATCGGCCTGTCGTCCCCCCGTCCCCCAAGCTCGTGGAACCTTGCTTTCTTTCCTAGCATTCCATTTCCTAATACTGTAACTAAAACTTAATGAACTTGCAAGAAAAGAAAAGGATCTTGATTCTATAATGTAGGCAAAAATACAAGCAGCCTACGTTGACATGAAATGAGTTAAAACAGAAATGGAGTTGAGGGTTGACGTTATATCATTAGAACCTAGGCTTCAAGGCAAAAGGCACACCAAAATCTTGTGCTCAATAATATGAATAAGGATCAATTTGGACCGGATTCTGATAGTCATGGCGTCCACAGCTCCCTTTGCAACTACGGTCTCTGCGGGCGGGATTTCCCAGGCCCCTTCTGGGGATCTGGAGCAAGGCGAGATCCCCCCTCGGAGGATGCTCCCACGAACCCCGACCCGGACCCGGGCGGGATGACCTACCTGGAGAAGGTAATGGGGACGGCAAAACCCAGCCCCTCTGGTAACCCTAACCACCCCCCGTGATCACTAATGGGGAAAACATGGTTCTTCCAGTCTCTCTCATGGCAGACAAACTCTCTTCAGAATCCCTCTCCCTGGTCGGCAAGTTTGTGGGAGGGAGACCTGACATGGAATCCATAAGAAGATGGGCCAGATTCAAATGGCGCACAGCAGGGAGCCTCCAGATTGTGGCCCTCTCACGGGGTTTCTTCCTGATATGCTTAAATAACCAGAATGACTATGCCCGAATCCTCACCGGGGGACCCTGGTTCTATGGGAGGAAAAGTCTGTTTGTGACAAAATGGAAGCAAGATTTCAATCCCCAGACTCAGGATATCAATATTGCTCCAATATGGGTTCGCCTCCCTGATCTCCCCATCCAGTTTTTCCACGAAGATATCCTGGGATGGATTGGAACGTACATTGGGGACCTGGTCGCTCTTGACCCTGCAACTAAAGCCCGGTCCCGCATGGCCTATGCTCGAATTTGTGTCAATGCCAACCTTGCTTCCCAACTTCCTACCCGCCTAAACCTCATCTATGGGGATTTCCACTGGTGTCAAGCTATTGAGTACGAAAACAAACCAGCATTCTGCATCGAATGCAAAACCCAGGGACACCTTCGAGCCCATTGCCCATCCCTCAAGCCCCAGCAGGAAGCACCTAGCACAAAGGCTCCCCCCCTCCTCAGCAATACCAGACGGGAGAGCGCAACGACCGATCCAGAGGACCCGGGAACCGCAGATCGAACAACGAAAAAGGGAAGCAGGCCGCTATCCAGGACCCTCCGTCCACCAACCCTTCTTTAGATGCAGGCCAGGTATGCTCCATGTTTGCTTTTCCCAATATATTTGGGCCTTTAAATGGTTCTGATGATGAAGTTCTTCTCCCTGGATCCATTCCCATGCATCAACCCTCCACCCTTCCCCACCCCCATCCCTCTCCCTCCAGATCTGGGCCTTCCATCCCCAATGTCTCCTCCCCATCCCCCCGTCCCAGCCCGATCCTCTTCTGGAACCCTTGCTGGAGATCAACCCTCTTCCCCACTCTGGAGTTGCTTACCCCTCGGAAGAACCCCTATCCCCAACTGAATCCAACCCCGAATCCCAGGAGGATGCTTTCAGTCCCACCCATTCCAGAACGGACATCAGCTCTATCATCACCAGAAGCAGGAAAGGCCCCATTGATACAGGGGGTGAAAGAAAAAGAGGTCGACCCACCACCTATGAGCAAAGCAAGAAAGACACGGACGACCAGGTTGCCAATGGAGTGCAGCTAACCCTCAGTTCAGCCTTGTTCACTCAGGCAAAGGATGAGACGAAAAATCCCAAACCTCCCTCTATCTCAAGCAAGGGAGGCAAGAAACCTGCCAAAATATCTAAATGAAGATCCTCTCCTGGAACATCAGAGGGCTTAACAACATGAGCAAACAAAGGTTAGCTCGAACCACCAGGAAAGAGTACAAACCCTCTATACTCATCCTTCAAGAAACAAAAACCGACGCTGACAGAACTCACAGCGTAGTCCAAAAAATTTGGAAGACCGGACAATGGGCCTCATCCCCAGCGGAGGGATCTATTGGAGGTCTACTGTGTCTTTGGGACCCTAATAAGGTGGAAGGCAAAGTCATCTCCAGCTCCAAAAAACCTTAAACATAATGTTCTATTGCAAAGAAAACAAATTCACGTGGGTGTTGTCTAACATCTACGCCCCAAATAATCCTATGGAAAGATTCAACATGTGGAAGTCCTTGTCCCTCATGAAGGATGCCTTTTCCCACCTCCCATGGATGATAGCAAGGGATTTCAATTCTCCTCTCTTCCATTCTGACAAGAAAGGGGGAGTATCCTCCCCATCCAAAAGCATTGTAGACTTTCAGGCCTTTGTCGTCGAAAATGAACTCATGGACATTCAAATTCGTGGCCACCAATTCACTTGGAGCAACAAGAGAGCGGGCGCCGAGCATATTCAGGTTAAGCTGGACCGGTTTTTTCTCTCCCAACAGGCCATTCCCCTGTTTGGAGACACATCCCTGATCCCCCTTCCCAAAATAGGCTCTGATCACTCCCCCCTCCTTCTGGAATCAAATAAGGCTCCATCCTTCTCAACCCCTTTCAGGTTCGAGAATATGTGGATCCAACATCCGGATTTGAAACAAAGGATTGAAGACTGGTGGCAGACCCCTGTCTCTGGTTCAGCTATTTTCAAAGTATCCCACAAACTCAAGATCATAAAAGAAAACCTGAAAACTTGGAACAGGGAAGTATTTGGGGATATTTTCGATCTCAAGGCAAAAACGTTAAGTAAACTCAAAGATCTAGAGCAACAAACTCAGCATGATCAGTGGACCCACCAGCTCAGGGAAGAAGAAAGGCAGTTGCTCGCCGAATATCATAACATCCTAGCCAAGGAAGAGACCTTCTGGCGCCAAAAATCCCGAGCCCTTTGGCTCAAGCAGGGGGATGCCAATACTAGATTCTTCCATGCTTCTACTCTGCGAAATAGAAGCACAAACAAAATCAAAGAACTTACCTTGAGGGATGGCTCTGTCACTCAAGACATCATCAAGATCTGGGAAGAAGCCTCCACCTTCTTCAACAACATCATGGGCTCTAAAAATCCCTCCAATATTGCAGCCCAGGAAGCCCTGCTAGAAAATATCCCTCCCTTGGTTACCCTTGAGATGAACAAATCCTTGATCCAACCCCTCTCTGAGAAAGAAATCAAAAGTGCTTTGTTCTCCATGAAAGCTGATAAGGCTCCTGGGCCTGATGGGTTTCCCCCTAGGTTTTTTCAGACCTTCTGGGACATAGTGGGGAAGGAGGTGAGTGATGCCATCATGGAGCTTCAGAAAACCAAAACCATCCCTCGAGGAACTAATTCCACTTTCATTGCCCTGGTTCCTAAAAGCCCCCAATGCAAATCCATGAATGACTTCAGACCAATAAGCCTATGCAACATCCTTTACAAGATCCTAACCAAATCCCTAGCTCTCAGGCTTAAGAAGATCCTCCCCTCCATCATTGATCCGTGCCAGGGAAGCTCTGTAGAAGGCAGATCAATCACTGATAGCATCATATCTCTTCATGAAACCCTCCATTCATCCAAGTGCAACAAGAAAGCGACCATGTTTCTGAAACTGGACATCAACAAAGCTTTTGATCGGGTGGATAGGGCTTTTCTCCTCAAAGTGCTAGCTCGATTCGGCTTCCACACAGAATGGGTTCATCTCATCAAAGGCTGCATCACCTCACCGTGGTTCTCAGTTTTAGTCAATGGGTCTGCTGCAGGTTATTTCCCTAGCCTCAGAGGGATCAGGCAGGGAGATCCCCTGTCCCCCTTTCTTTTCATCATCTTGGCCGAATCCCTGGGCAGAGCTTTCAAACAGGTCGTGGCTTCGGGATGCATGTCAGGTATCAAAGCTTCTTCCAACTCTCCCCCCTTGTCTCACCAGCAGTTTGTTGACGATACTATTGTTGCAACATCGGCCTCCGTTGTCCAAGCTAAATCCATCAAAGGGATCCTTGATACCTACGCATCTGCTGCAGGGCAAGAAATCAACTATCTCAAGAGTAAGTGTTACTTCCTGAACACACCAGGTAACAAGCAGTGGAAAATTGCTTGAATCCTCCAATGTTGCATCGCTGCCCTCCCCACCTCCTACCTGGGACTCCCACTGTTCACCATGAACCCGAAGGAATCTATGTGGGACAATGTTATTGAGAGGATCAACCGCAAGCTTGCTGCTTGGAAGGGCTCCCTCCTTTCCCAAGCAGCCAAAGCAACCCTCACCTTGGCAGTCCTCCAAAGCATCCCGGTCTATTTCATGTTAGTCTTCAAAGCTCCTGCCTCTGTTCATTCCAAAATCGAGCAAATTCAAAAAAGGTTTCTTTGGGCCGGCCCAGAAAACTCGAGAAAATTCCACCTTGTCAGTTGGGACAAAGTATGCCAGCCCAGGGACCAGGGGGGACTTGGTATGAGAAGATCAACAAACATAAATATTGCCTTACTGGCAAAACAGGCCTGGAAGTTGTTCACCAACTATAAAGCAGATTGGGTCACTATTGTCCAAAGCAAATATCTCAAAAACTTACCCCTAATGGACAACAACATCCCTACCAATGGATCAGCCTTTTGGCGGGGTGTTATCCAAGCGAAACCTCTTATCATGAGAGGGACACGATGGCAGCTAGGCACAGGTGCATCTATTAAATTTTGGGAAGACACATGGTTGAAAGACAAACCCCTCAAGGATCTGCCTGAGGTGTCCAGACTTAGACCAAGTCTCGAAAGGAGATGGGGAAGCAAAGTGGCGAACTACATGGATAGAGGCACATGGAAGATTCCCCTAGAAGACAACGAGCACCTCTTGCGGGCCGGCAAGACTCTGTCCAAGATGCTTAGAACCACCATTATCCCTACCATAGTCTCCCCAGATTACCCAATCTGGGCGGGAACTGACAGTGGGGATTTCACGGTCAAGTCTACCCACTCCATGTTAGTCAAATCCCGGGTTCCCACTATTCCGTTCAAGTTAGCTTGGGTTAAACGCCTTGTCCCAAAAATTGGGTTCTTTGCCTGGACAACCATTCAAAACAAGGTCCTCACCACTGATAATCTTATGAAAAGAGGGATCCCTGTCCCCAACAGATGCCACCTCTGTCTGTCCAACTGGGAATCCGTTGACCACCTCCTTTTAGAGTGTGAGTTCACTAGGGACGGCTTAGATCACATGTTCACCACCTTTCAAATCCATTGGGCCCGCCCCAACTCCCTCCTGGACATGTTCATCCAATGGCCTGCTCCCTTCAGAAATCCCAAAGTAGCTTTCCTATGGAAAATTTGCCTCCACCACTTCATTTGGCAAGTTTGGCTCGAACACAATCGTAGGGTCTTCTCAACCGCCTTTTACAACTCCACCTCCATAGCCATTAAAGCCATTTCATACGCCTCTAAAAACTCCCATCTTATCCCATGGCCCAGATCCCCCTTAAGCAAGAATGAGGCTGACATCATCAATTCCCTCAACATCCCCCTTCCCACCTTATCCCCCCCTCGACCCATCCCAGGACCAAAGCTCGTTGGATCCCCCTCCTGAGGGATGGGTAAAGTTGAACTTCGATGGCGCATCGAAAGGGAATCCCGGTCTGGTCGGGGCAGGGAGAGTGATCAGGGATCACAGAGGAAAGATGGTTATGGCTTTTGCAGAGAATCTTCATCATCAAACCAACAATATGGCCGAGGCGTGGGCCCTGTGGCGAAGTCTTCACCTCATCAAGGGGTCATGTGTCAAGATCCATGTTGAAGGGGACTCTCTTAATATCATTGGTTACCTAATCTCCAACAAAGCCCCTCCATGGAATATCAGATCCCTTATCCAAGAAAGCAGGAAGTTGTTAAACCAGCATTGCCAGGTGGAAGCCAGTCATACATACAGGGAAGCCAATCGGCTTGCGGACAGGCTGGCCAACATGGGCTTAGGACAAACACCCACATCACCGTGTGGCAAGACTCCTTCCCGCCATATGTCCTCCAAGTTGAGGTGTCGGACAGCCACGACAGGTACTCCAAATCCATCCACGCTAACCAATGATTTATTTTTTCAATATTGTGCAGGATCTGCTTCGGGCGTCCCATTGTCCGAGAGCCTTGCGATGTGTGCTCCAACACCCCTTGATGATTGGTTGCTCCATCGTAATCCATCAAAGTCATCATGCAAAGTCAAAATGCGGGTTTCCATCCGCGGTGTCCCAACGCTCTCTGCCAGCTCCCTCTGCCACGTTTCCAGCCGCACCTCCTTTCCCTTCCACGCCCCTACCCACGTCTGCAGACCTTGCCCAAGTTATCACCTCTGCCCGTGCGGATATGGTCCCTAGGCTTCCCCTCAATCCTCGCCATCCTCGGCGTGGCATCCCCCCGTCCACCTGTCACCCATCCGCGAGGCTCGGCATGAGCTGCTCGCCTCCCCCGATCTATTTAATTCCCCACTCTAGCCTAGTCCGCGACACTCCCCTCTGCAAGTCTGTTCTGTGGGCCTCCTCCATCACCTCTCTTCCTGTCCCCACCACCGCCACCATGGCCTACCTTGAACCGAGCTCTCTCCAGCTGGACACCCTGGCGTCTGCTTACCTGCAGGGCGCCCAACTCACCACCCTGTTATCGAAATTCCGTGGAGCTGAGGAAGACATCACGAAGGACTTTGTTCGCACGTGGTCGAACGACCATGTCTGTGTCAGGAACCTGCGCTTTAAGGTCACTCCGGAGCTGATTGGCGAGATTGCAGAGCTGTCGGTCGGTGGGCGTCTTGTCCGCCGTGACAAACACTGCTGGGAACCTAAATTGGAAGGTTTCCCCAACTACCAAAACTTCTTGTGGGATGGCCATGCCCTGGACCGTCAATCCCTTCCTCCCCCATTCCCCGCTGTTGCCATTCCCCTCATTCAGTACTTAGCCTGTGATGATCCCAACAAGCCTATGGCCAGCTTCCACCTTGCCCTTGTCAACCATGTCCGGGGATACAAACCCATGAACATTCCTGGGTTCCTTTATCGATCCATGCGTCTCTCTGTAGCCGCTGCTCGCAAGAAAAGTGCCCCCTTGCCCACCAGGGGTTGTTCGTTGTTATTTTCTATCACGTTCTGGCTAATCCCCCCATTGCGGCTACCCCCTTGCAATCTTCCCCCCCTTCTCCCAAACCCCCCAAAGCCCTGCTCACTCAATGTCTAGTGAGCTTATGGCCAGCGATGGAGTTCCCAGCACCCCGGCCTCCGGGAAAGGCGTTGTTGTTGCTTCCCCGTCCATTCCATCCCCTTCCCCTTCCAAACCCATCCCCTCCCCTCCCGCCCCCACTCCTTCCCCTTCCAAACCAACCCCTTCCCCTTCCAAACCCATCCCGTCCCCATCCAAACCCACCCCTCCCGCCAACAAGAAGCCTTCTTTGGGAAAACGTAAAGCTAAAATTGAAGAAGCGGCCACCCCTGTTCGCAGGTCGTCCAGGGCTAAGAAGCCCAAAACGGAATCCAGTCAGAATTCTCCTCTGGAGATTGAAGACCTCAGCGGGGACTCGGCCCCCACATCTGGCATCTCCAACCGTCTCACCCGGATGTTTCTCCGGAGCTTCATCATCGCTTTCGAAAGCGCGAGTGCCGCCCTGAAGCACGCCCTCCAGCAGTGTGTTGACCAACCTGAAGAGGACATCACGGAGGTCGACCCTTGATCTGCTATGGGTCTGTCTGTTTTTGTTAAGAGGTTTTATGGGAATTATTGATGCAATTTTTGGTGATGTCTGTTTTTGTGTTTGGCTAACCGCTTGGTTGGGTCTCCCTGTGTCAGCCCCTGCGAGGGCCCTAGCGATTATCTATGGGTTATTTTTGTTTAGCTTTAGCAGCCCCTGCGAGGGCAAGCACCACCTGATTACCGGATTTTACATCCCCTGCGAGGGAATTTTGGCAATTGTATCCCCTACGCGGGATTGGTTAGAATGGTGTAGACTGATCCCTCATGGCAGAGGATTATGCAACATGAATGCACTTCAACTTGATGAAGTTTTTGTATATCTGGGGTTGGGACCCAGTTAAAACCCTCTGAAACAAAACTCCAACTTACCAAAAAAAAAGGATCAATTTGGACCAAAGAAAAATGAGAGTTATATATGTGTACCGGAATGGAAAAGGAGTTTTAAATTATTGATAGCATTTATTATTAGAAAAAAAATTGTTAAAGGACCTTATGCTATAAATATGGCATATGTCTAATCAAAATTTCCACAAGAGAAGAATGGTCTTCACATTTACTTATCTAGTCTCCTCTCTTTTCGATTTAATTGTTGTTCCATTTTCCCTCTATCGATTTAACAAAAGGATAGGGGTCAAAAGAAGGAAAAAATAGGTAAGCAATTACATTACCACTCATAAGCTGAAAGTCTACAAAGAAATGTCAAAATTCTAGAGGCTTTCTTAAGGTGACAAAAATTCCTCATAGACATTCATGTATCTTTAAAATATTTAAACAGTTCTCATCGAATTGCAAATGCATCAAAATATGTGTACATATGCTTTATTATAGATAAAGAAATATGAATAAATTCAAGTCTTGTGGACTTTCTTATCTCAAAATGCAGTATGAGACATTAATTAGTTATCTTTTACATAATCAAATTCATATTTTCAAAGGAAAATGCATGGATTGTGACAAGTCTGTAGGGGCATGATTTGATAAACCTTCTGAAGTAAAAGCTGAAGACGAAGTACTTGCGACAGTACGCCTCCGCATACGCCCACGAGTTCCAGCCTGCCTTACTGGAGGATGAGGAACCTGTATTTCCAGTTTATTTCAGTATACATGAAATTTAAACAATTATTAATTTTATGAATGACAGGATCCTTCCAAATTCTTAAAATTTTGGAATCAGAAAATCAAGAAGTAATGTTCAGATTTAGAAAACTCAAAAATGCAATGGAACACCATCCACTTCCATAAATACATGGAGAATGAAACTTTGTTAAACTACCCGATATGTCTCATTAAATACAATTCTTAGTAGTAAAGAAACACACATCTACACACACAAGAAGTAAAACCATGAAGCATTCATTCAAAAAAAGATGAGGAATATATTTCTACTACTTGCAGCTTCAACTTTCTGGCAGGTCTCATTGCTTATAGAGACAGATCATAGATTGTACCAGCCTTCCTATTGCTTATTCACAGGATGGGGAGGGTTTTGATGGAAGAAAAATGAATATAAAATTCTAGATAATTTTGTTCAAAGATTAACATATGTGTTGTAAGTGAAAAGTTCCATATCCTATACCAAGGTTAAAATTTCATGAGTAAACTTTAACATTTTATCAAAAAGCTCAACCAATTAAATTCTAAAAAAAAAACTTAAAAACCTAAGTTCAAATATTACCTGGACAAAACTATTAATTCCATATAACCAATTAAAAGTAAATAAATTGGAAATATCAACAAGAGTAGTTGTTTTGGGTATACCCAACAGAAGACAATTTTAAAAGTAAATCGATGTTTCTTGCCCAGCCCGCAAATACAAGGACATGCAGCATCAGCGAATATATTTGACCTAAATTAACAATTTTATCACTTTTTCTTTTCCTTCCCCGAGGGCATGGGAATTGATGTTTATAACAGCGCATCCACCCGAATTCCCGTAATATAATGAATCAGATTCCATTACAAAAAATAAAGGCAAAATTTATTTGACCTCATTTTGATCTTCCTGTTCGTGTTCATGTTGGCCAATAGATCGGCGTCGCCAAAGCAGCAGAGGAAACAAAGCCAGCACCAGCAGCATGCTCACCACCGCTATCAAGACCTCCATTTCTCTGAATTAAATTCAAAAACCTATTTGGAAATTGCAATGGCTTTGCACATGCGATTCTGAATCGAATTAAAAACGGAAAATTGTAACCAGTAACGATTGCGGTTGTTACACAGTCAAATATTTTACAGACATGGAACGCGAGTTTCAGCCAACACGGTAGAAGTAAAGGGGTAAACGTGACGAATATCCAAAACAAAATGTTTGAGTAAAACATAAAAATATGCTATGAAAGATCAGGGAAAGCGAGGGTCATTGAGTAAGTCCTTTGTGAGTCTTTTATTTGAAATTTTATATAGCTTTCATTCATTCTTTTATGGAGGTTTTATGGAGGTCTAAGTTCAAGTGGTGAGGTAGTGAGTGTGTGGTCATTAAAAAATCAGTTAAGTGAACAAAGACAAAAAAAAATTACTATATAAAATGATTTCTTAATAAATTATTAATAAAATATTTTTATGAAAATTAATATTTATAAAAGTTATTTAGTCTATGGAATTATATAAAAAATTTGTGAATTATATTATATAAAACACCTTATAAAAATATTTTTATGTAGAGGGGAATAGTTAAGTGAATAAAAACAAAAAAAAATCTTACTACATAAAATGATTTTTTAATAAATTATTAATAAAATATTTTTATGAAAATTAATATTTATAAAAGTTATGTAGTTTATGAATTATATAAAACACCTTCTAAAAATTAATAAAATATTTTTATGGAAATTAATATTTACAGGGTCAAATCACATTGCCTTTGGTCGTAGCGTCAAATCATGGAGCTACCATTATAACCCCTACCTCGCCTCGGTAAACATGGCTCGGAGTGAGGGAGACCCTCGGTGGCTCGGGGTTGGTACCGCCATCATCAAGCTGGCGCACACTCAACGGATTCTAGTCAGACTACTACCTTTGCCCTAGAGTGGGCATGCCCGCAAGGTTTGAACCTAGGTCTCCTCTTAGTAAGTGCCCAATGTCTTACCAATCCACCTATAAAAGTTATTTAGTCTATGAATTATATAAAACATTTTCTAAAAATATTTTTGGGATCCTAGTGGGTGTGTGTACCCACCCACTTTTTGCATGATTAAGTTGTATTTTTAATATAATATAACTTATTTCATTTAAAAAATAAAATAAAATAAAATAAAGAAATAAATATATATATTTATGTATAGAGAAATGATAACACCTTTATCGAATAGTGGAACAAATGCGGTCACTATAAAACCTAGTCAAGTATGGAAAATGAAGTCAACGAGACCCTCAACCCTTGAACCGAACTAGGACAATTAGTAAGTATAGCATTGTGTTGTACTTACTCCCCACCCCCACCCTCATTTGATTTGAGGGTGGGGGTCGGGAGTAAGTATAGCAATTGTGATGTACTTACTCGGTGGTGGGGGTGGGGAGCAAGTACAACATATGTTGTACTTGCTCCCCACCCCCAACCTCATGTTGTACTTGCTCCCCACCCCCACCCTCAAATCAGGGGGTGGGGAGTAAGTATAGCAATTGTGATGTACTTACTCGGTGGTGGGGGTGGGGAGTAAGTACATCACAATTGTTGTACTTACTCTAAGTACATCACAATTGTTGTACTTAGTCGCCACCCCACCCTCATTTCAAATGAGGGTGGGGGTGGGGAGTAAGTACAACATGTGTTGTACTTACTCACCACCCCCACCCTCACCCTCACCCTCATTTGATTTGAGGATGGGGTTGCGGAGTAAGTACAACACAATGTTGTACTTACTCCCCACCCCCACCACCCCCACCCCATTGTGTTGTACTTACTCTCGACCCCCACCCTCAAATCAAATGAGGGCTCCACCCTCAAATCAAATGAAGGTGGGGGGTAATCAAATGAGGGGTGGGGGTGGGGAGTAAGTACAACATTGTGTTGTACTTACTCCCCATCCCCACCCTCAAATTATGTTGTACTTACTCCCCACCCCCACCACCCCCACCCCCCACACCCTCACCCTCAAATCAAATGATGTTGTACTTACTCCCCACCCCCACCCTCATTTGATTTACATGATGTACTTACTCCCCACACTTGCCCTCGTTGTACTTACTCCCTAAGGGTGGGGGGTGGGGAGTAAGTACAACAATCCGAGGGTGGGGTGGGGAGTAAGATAAAGACATGTACTTACTCCCCACCCCCACCCTCATTTGATTTGATGGTGGGGGTGGGGAGTGAGTACGATGAGGGCGAGGGTGGGGGTGGGGAGTAAGGAGTAAGTACAACGAGGGCGAGGGCGAGGGTGGGGGTGGGGAGTAAGTACGACGAGGGCGAGGGCGAGGGTGGGGAGTAAGTACAGCACCCCCACCCTTATTTGATTTGAGGGTCGGTGGTGGGGAGTAAGTACAACATGTGCACCCTCATTTGATTTGAGGTCGGTGGTGGGGAGTAAGTACAACATGTGTTGTACTTACTCCCCACCCCACCCTCGCCTCGCTGTGCTTACTCCCCACCCCCACCTTCGCCCTCGTTGTACTTACTCCTTACTCCCCACCCCCCACCCCCACCATCAAATCAAATGAGGGTGGGGGTGGGGAGTAAGTACATCATGTGTTGTACTTAAGGGTGGGGGTGGGGAGTAAGTACATGAGGGTGGGGGTGGGGAGTAAGTACAGCGAGGGCAAGGGTGGGGGTGGGGAGTAAGTACAACATTCTACCCTCATTTGAGGGTGGGGGGTGGGGAGTAAGTACGACGAGGGCAAGGGTGGGGGTGAAGAGTAAGTACAACATTCCACCCTCGGGGTGGGAGTGGGGAGTAAGTACAACATTCCACCCTCATTTGAGGGTGGGGGTGGGGAGTAAGTACGGCGAGGGCAAGGGTGGGGGTGGGGAGTAAGTACAACATTCTACCCTCATTTGAGGGTGGGGGTGGGGAGTAAGTACGGCGAGGGCAAGGGTGGGGGTGAGGAGTAAGTACAACATTCCACCCTCGGGGTGGGGGTGAGGAGTAAGTACAAGATTCCACCCTTACCTCGGGGTGGGGGTGGGGAGTAAGTACAACATTCCACCCTCATTTGAGGGGTGGGGGGTGGGGAGTAAGTACAACGAGGGCAAGGGTGGGGGTGGGGAGTAAGTACAACATTCTACCCTCATTTGAGGGTGGGGGTCGGGGAGTAAGTACGAGCGAGGGCAAGGGTGGGGGTGAGGAGTAAGTACAACATTCCACCCTCAGGGTGGGGGTGAGGAGTAAGAACAACATTCCACCCTTATTTTGAGGGTGGGGGTGGGGAGTAAGTACAGCGAGGGCAAGGGTGGGGGGTGAGGAGTAAGTACAACATTCCACCCTCGGGGTGGGGGTGAGGAGTAAGTACGAGCATTCCACCCTTATTTAAGGGTGGAATGTTGTACTTACTCCTCACCCCCACCCTGAGGGTGGAATGTTGTACTTACTCCTCACCCCCACCCTTGCCCTCACTGTACTTACTCCTCACCCCCCACCTTGAGGGTGGAATGTTGTACTTACTCTTCACCCCCACCCTTGCCCTCGTCGTACTTACTCCCCACCCCCACCCTCAAATGAGGGTGGAATGTTGTACTTACTCCCCCACCCCACCCTTGCCCTCGAATGTTGTACTTACTCCTCACCCCCACCCTCAAATGAGGGTGGAATGTTGTACTTACTCCCCACCCCACCCTTGCCCTCGTTGTACTTACTCCCCACCTCCACCCTCAAATGAAGGTGGAATGTTGTACTTACTCCCCACCCCCACCCTTGCCCTCGTTGTACTTACTCCCCACCCCCACCCTCAAATGAGGGTGGAATGTTGTACTTACTCCCCACCCCCACCCTTGCCCTCGCTGTACTTACTCCCCACCCCCACCCTTGCCTTCGTTGTACCCCCACCCTTCACCCCCACCCTCAAATGAGGGTGGAAATGAGGGTGGGGTGGGGAGTAATTTCATTTGAGGGTGGAGGTGGGGAGTAAGTTCATTTGAGGGTTGGGGTGGGGAGTAAGTACAACATTATGAGGGTGGGGGTGGGGAGTAAGTACAACAATATGTTGTATTTACTCTCATCCTCATAATTTTGTATTTACTTCCCACCCCCACCGTCACCCTCATTTGATGGTGGGGGTGGAGAGTAAGTACAACATTTCCCACCCTCATTTAAGGGTGGAGGTGGGGAGTAAGTACAACATTGTGTTGTACTTACTCCCCACCCCATATTGTACTTACTCCCCACCCCCACCCTCAATTGTGTTGTACTTACTCGCCACCCCCACCCTCATTAGGGGAGTAAGTACATCACAATGTTGTACAACACAATGTTGTACTTACTCTCCACCCCCACAAATGAGGGTGGGGGTGGGGAGTAAGTACAACATGGGGGTGGGGAGTAAGTACAACCCATGCTTGTACTTACTCCTTATGTGTTGTACTTACTCCCCACCCCCATGTTGTGTTGTACTTACTCCCCACCCCCATGTTGTACTTACACCCCACCCCCACACTCGTGTGTTGTACTTACTCTCCACGCCCATGCTTGTACTTACTCCTTATGTGTTGTACTTACTCCCCACCCCCATGTTGTACTTACTCCCCACCTCGAGGAGTAAGTACAACACAATATTGTACTTACTCCCCCACACCCACAAATGAGGGTGGGGGTGGGGGAGTAAGTACAAGCATGGGGCTAAGGAGTAAGTACAACACACAAGGAGTAAGTACAGCATGGGGGTGGGGAGGTGGGGGGTGGGGGAGTAAGTACAACATGGGGGTGGGGGAGGTGGGGGGTGGGGAGTAAGTACAACATTGTGTGTTGTACTTACTCCCCACCCCCACCCTCATGTTGTACTTACTCCCCACCCCCACCCTCAATGTTGTACTTACTCCTCACCCCCACCCTCATTTGAGGGGAGTAAGTACAACACAATGTTGTACTTACTCCCCACCCCCACAAATGAGGGTGGGGGTTGGGAGTAAGTACAACATGGGGGTGGGAAGTAAGTACAACACATAAGGAGTAAGTACAACATGGGGGTGGGGAGTAAGTACAACACACACCCACAAATTAGGGTGGGGGTGGGGAGTAAGTACAACATGGAGGTGGGAAGTAAGTACAACACACAAGGAGTAAGTATAGCATGGGGGTGGGGGAGTAAGTATAAGTACAACACACAAGGAGTAAGTACAACATGGGGGTGGGGAGTAAGTACAACACACACCCACAAATTAGGGTGGGGGGTGGGGGTGGGGAGTAAGTACAACATGGGGGTGGGAAGTAAGTACAACACACAAGGAGTAAGTATAGCATGGGGGGTACTTACTCCCCACCCCCATGCTATACTTACTCCTTGTGTGTTGTACTTACTTCCCACCCCCATGTTGTACTTACTCCCCACCCCCATGTTGTACTTACTTCCCACAAATTAGGGTGGGGGTGGGGAGTAAGTACAGAGATGGGGGTGGGAAGTAAGTACAACACACAAGGAGTAAGTACAGCATGGGGGTGGGGAGTAAGTACATTGTACTTACTCCCCACCCCCATGCTGTACTTACTCTTGTGTGTTGTACTTACTTCCCACCCCCATGCTGTACTTACTCCCCACCCGAGGGTGGGAAATGAGGGAGGGGGTGGGGATCAAGTACAACATTGTCTTGTACTTACTCCAAATGAGGGTGGGGGTGGGGAGTAAGTACAACACAATTGAGGGTGGGGGTGGAGAGTAAGTACAACATTGCACAATTGAGGGTGGGGTGGGGAGTAAGTACAACATTATATTGTACTTACTCCCTATAAGTACAATACAATGTTGTACTTACTCCCCACACCCACTCTCATTAAGTACAACACGGGGTGGGGAGTAAGTACAACACAATTGAGGGTGGTGGTGGGGAGTAAGTACAACACAATGTTGTACTTACTCCCCGCCCCCACCCTCATTAAGTACGGGGAGTAAGTACAATACAATGTTGTACTTACTCCTCACCCCCACCCTCATTAAGTACAACACGGGGTGGGGAGTAAGTACAACATAATTGAGGGTGGGGGTGGGGAGTAAGTACAACACAATGTTGTACTTACTCCCCACCCCCACCCTCATTAAGTACGGGGAGTAAGTACAATACAATGTTGTACTTACTCCCCACCCCCACCCTCAATTGTGTTGTAATTACTCCCCACCCCGTGTTAAGTTCAAATGAGGGCAGGAAATGAGGGTGGGGGTGGGGAGTAAGTACAACACAATGTTGTACTTACTCCCCACCCCGAGGGTGGGGGGTGGGGAGTAAGTACAACATTGTGTTGTACTTACTCCCCACATACCCCCACCCTCATTTGAGGGTGGCGGTGGGGAGTAAGTACAACACAATGTTGTACTTACTAGTTGTCCTAGTTCGGTTCAAGGGTTGAGGGTCTCGTTGACTTCATTTTCCATACCTTACTAGGTTTTATAGTGACTGCATTTGTTCCTCTATTCGATAAAGGTGTTACCATTTCTCTCTCTCTATATATATATATGTGTATTTATTTATTTTATTTTTTAAATGAAATAAGTTATATTATATTAAAAATACAACTTAATCATGCAAAAAGTGGGTGGGTACGCACACCCACTAGGATCCCAAAAATATTTTTAGAAAATGTTTTATATAATTCATAGACTAAATAACTTTTATAGGTGGATTGGTAAGACATTGGGCACTTACTAAGAGGAGACCTAGGTTCAAACCTCGCGGGCATGCCCACTTTAGGGCAAAGGTAGTAGTCTGACTAGAATCCGTTGAGTGTGCGCTAGCTTGATGACGACGGTACCAACCCCAAGCCACCGAGGGTCTCCCTCACTCCGAGCCATGTTTACCGAGGCGAGGTAGGGGTTATAATGGTAGCTCCATGATTTGACGCTACGACCGAAGGCAATGTAATTTGACCCTGTAAATATTTTTTTTTGGTATAAGGTAGAGGTGGTTATAAGGTCCACAAACCTTTTACAAAGTCAAAATGGGCTGGTTCTAGCATCAAGCCCGTATAATCAAAATACAAAATGGATCTTTCTAAGACTCACATTAAGCCATACTTAGAGTCCACAATCCTATACTTGTCGCTTGACTATTCGAGATAAAACAAAACCCAAACAACACCTAGCACTTACTAACACTAGGTTGTTGTACTCGTACACTTGTCACCTCCCGGGCCCCAACAAATGGGATGCCTTTTTTGCCTAATTCCATCTCGTCGGATTACTCATCATCAGCCCCTCTGATCTCCTGATGCTCTAACAGGTTTGATCTTAGCTCTTCTCTAGCAACCAACACCAATAGTTCTTGAGGGAAGTTATCCTTCCAAATTTGCATCTCCCCAACGAAAACTGCAATATTTGCCATTAGATCCGCCGCTTGGTTCCCTTCTCTGAAGGTGTGTTGGATTCGGGCATTAACCAAATGAGATTTATGAATCTTTGCTTCTAGGATAAGCTCCAATATGGTCCAGCTGGGGTCTTTATCCTCCTTAATTGCCTTGATTATATTAAGCTAATCCCCTTCAAAGATAACTTCCTTATAACCCTCAAGTCCGGCAATTCTCATTGCCTCGCATGCGAGCTCGGGCTTCGCAAAATGATTTGTTTGAGTTCCCAAAGGCTCCGCAAAGGCAAGGACCACTTTTCCTTCCTCATTTCTCAAAACTCCTCCCTGCTCCCGTAGCCCCGGATTTCCTTTAGCCGCTCCCGTCAAAATTAAACTTAACCCACTTTTGTGTGGGGGTATCCACTTGACACCATCCCGTGGGTTGGTTGTAATGTCTAGGTCTGGAAGTTCCTCTCCCCAGTTCCGCAAAATCCTCCTTTCCCTTAGAGACATGGTCTCATTTTTGAAGAAGAAAGTTTTCCAGTTTTCTTTCAAAGCTCTGATTATTTTATTACCACATAACCCGGGATCTTTCTTACGTCCTTTAAATACTCTCTTATTTCTCTCATTCCATATCCCCCATAAAAAATGGGGTAAGTCGAGCTTCCGAGCCAAGTCAAAAGCTTTGCCCGAAGGGGGAAGCCCACCGTATGCGAAGTCGGACATGCTATTTGGACAGACCCAATCTATATGAAATTTGGACAGATCATTTGGAAGACTCGTACAAGAAAAATCACAAGTTAGAAATATATGACTTACTGATTCTATTGCTTTCTCACACAAGATACATCGATTGATGAATTGGAAACCTCTCCTTTGCAGATTATCATCTGTCGGGATCTTATTTTGAACCGCCAACCAAAAGAAGAAAGCTATTTTTGGGGTTAAATTATTTAACCAAATAACGAAGTCGAAGTCCGACCATTGAATCCCGAGTGGATTAACTTATAGGCGATTTTATCTGAATAGATCCCACTTGTAGTTTTTCCCCAAATCGCCTTGTCTCTTCCTCCCCAGGAATGATCAGGAACACCCTTAAAGCATCATTGAGTTTGGTTAGGGCCACCTTCTCTTGCTCTGACAGATTATGAACTGTGATTTTCTTCCAAGAAGAATTTTCTGTGCTACAGACAATAAAATCACCTACTTTTCCTCCCATTTCCTTCGAAAGTTTATGTTGGAGGACCCGAAGGTCTAAGTTATCTTTCAGAGGGGCCTCTTCCAACCACGGGTCTTTCCAAAAGTCCACTTGTCTTCCATTACCAATTCTCCATCCGATGCCTTTCCCGACTACCTCCCGACATTCGAGCAAACAATTCCAAAAATAGGATCCTCTAGGAAGATTGTCGACTTTCGAGAAGTCCCGATTATTTCCGATATATTTTGCCTTAAGAAGTTTTACCCATCCCAATTGATCATTATTGATAAATCTCCATACCTGTTTGCCAATCGTAGCTTGATTCAATTCTTTCATTCTCTTTAACCCCGAGCCCCTCGATCCTTGCTTGCACACACCGATTCCATGCTACCAACGAAATTCTCTTTCTCTCCTCCGAACCCGACCACAAGAAGTTGCGTTGAATTAGCTCCAATGTAGCTCGGACCTTTGGAGGCATTCTAAATAGAGACATGCGATAAATTGGAATGCTCGTAAAGTAGTTTGAACTAATAAGGCTTTTCTCGCGGAGTCGAGAAGGTCTGCCCTTCCACCCTGCTAACTTTTTGGAGATCCTGTCAATGACTGAGTTCCACAAAGTAGCCTTCATTCTTCCTTCGAACATAGGCATGCCTAGATAAGTTGTTGGTAGAAGCTCCTTTCCACAACCGAAGAGGTTAGCTATTCTTTCCTCCCTCCCACCAGGCGTGTTAAAGAAATAGATGCTACTCTTCTTATAGTTTATGTACTTCATCTCGTCTGTCTCATACTTGGTTAGAATTCTCTTCAACTTCCTAGCTTGAGGCACCGAGGCTTTGGACACAATGATTGTATCATCCACAAACCGTTGGTGAGACACCGCCCTCGCTCGTTGAGGCTGGTTTAAAACCTTCCAATTGACCATCTGCCACCGTTGCTGAAATGTTCCTACCCAATGCTTCCGCTAAAATAATAAACAAGTATGGAGACAAATGATCTCCTTGTCGCAACCCCCTTTCACTCTTAAAGTAACTGGAGGGTGACCCATTCACCATGACAGAAAATCTTGTAGTAGAGATACAACTAAAAATCAACTTAATCCATCGGGGACAGAAACCAAACTTACCCAAAATCTTGGTGAGGAACCGCCATGAGACCCGGTCGTAGGCTTTATTCATATCAAGCTTTAGTAACATACCGGCTTCCTTACTAGTCACCATTGAATGAATAACCTCATGAATTGTGATGATACCATCCAATATTTGTCGCCCTTTCACAAAGCCACCTTGGTTCATATCAATGATGAAAGGAAGGATAACCTTCAACCTATTGGCGATTGTTTTTGTGAGAATCTTCATCAGAGTGTTACATAAACTGATAGGGCGAAAACTGGAAAATTCCATTGCTCCCACTAGTTTAGGGATGAGAACTAAAAAAGTAGCATTAACTCCTTCTGGGATTTCCCTGTCCTTTTGAGCCTCAATTATAGCTTCCACTACATCATTGCCTAGGATATCCCAAAACTTCTGGAAGAAAGGCGTAGGGAAGCCATCCGGTCCTGGGGAGTTGTTACCATCCATGTCAAAAATGACCTTCTTGATTTCCTCCTTTGTGAAAGGACTAAGTAAGAATCCATTAAGATTATCAGTTACGAGGGTGGAATGGCTGCCAACAGAGAGTCCTCTTCTTCAATAGTCGAATTTACATCTTCTAGCAACGATTTAAAGTACTCAACCGCTTCCCTCCTTATGTCTTCCATATCTTTGGTGTTAGACCCATCGGCCATCTTGATCTCCTTAATTTTGTTAGTACTCCCGTGGCGAAGAGTAGAGACATGGAAGAACTTTGTATTTCTGTCACCCTCCTTTAACCAACGCAATCTGGATTTCTGCCTCCAAAAGGTTTCTTCAAATCCTAGCATCGTGTGGTATTCGGCTAACAGCTCCCTCTCCTGGTTTCTCAGATCCTCTGTAAGCTGCTCTGACTTCAACTTCTCCTGTAGTTCATTGATCTTGTCTTTTAGTTCTGCATTTTTAACAAAAATATTGCCAAAGGAAGTTTTGTTCCACTCTCTAATGTTAGCCTTCACATTCCTTAGTTTACATGCCACTTGGGCCAGTTTCGAACCATTATACTTTTTGTCCCACCATTGGGCAACCAGATCCTTGAGATCCTGATGTTGGAACCACATAAGTTCGAATCGAAAGGGTCTGATGTATCTTTTCTTAGAGTCCTCCCCTGTTTCCCACAGAATTGGGTTGTGATCGGACCCGATTCTTGGGAGTGCCGTTAATGAAGAGTCCCCAAACCTCTCCAGTCATTCTTGAGAAAGAAGAAACCTATCTAATCTTATCCGAATTTGGTTTTCCTTCAATCTTTTGTTAGACCATGTATAGGAGAATCTACGCAAGTCCACATCCATCAGCTCATGTTGCTCAACAAAATCTCTAAACTCGTAGATATCAGCAGTTATTCTTTGAGAGCCCCCCAATTTATCTACAGGATTAAGGTAGCAATTGAAATCCCCCGCCACAATCCAAGGGTAGTTGGGGACCGTCTCCCTCAATTCAGCTAGCTGACTCCAAAGAACCCTTCTCAGTCCCTCGTCTAACCGGAGCATATACATTCGTTAAGATCCACTCTTCCTGTGTGGTTTTATCCACACATAAGAGACAAATAAACCAACTAGACATCGGAATCACTCTACTATCAATCACATTTTTGTTCCACATAACCAAGTAACCCTCCTCGTTGTTCTAGTGGCCTCTTGGCCTACTACTTCGACTTCTCGCCAAGTCCTATTCTTAAAAGGAATAACTCTACTCTCCTCCATTTTAGTTTCTTGCAGTAAAATCATATCCGGTTTGTGTTCTTGTCTAAGAGCATACAAAGCTCTTATTTTTGCAGGATTACTCCCACGAATATTCCATGAAAGGATCTTCATTTATGGGCTTTGGATCCTCGAGCCTTCGCCCCAAAGAGCAATATTGCTTGAGTGCCATCGACCACTCCTCGCTCGCTTCTTTCTCGCCTTAAGGCAGACATTGCTAGGTTTCCCTCTTCCTACCGAACCATATCCCCATACATCCGCTCTAGGTTGAAGTTCCTTGGGATTCACTTGGCTTCTAGTAACCATCTTGGGTAGGTCGGTCTTGGTATTTGGGGTAACAATCGGCTTTCCAGGTTAACCGGTCTTTTTGACAGTGGAGATGATTCCGTGCTCTTAGCTTCTTGATTAGTAGATTCTTTTTCCCTGCTTTGGGGTTACACCGATCTTGGTGGTTCACCTCTTCCTCCCCGAGTATCCTTGCTCGTATTATTAGTTTCCTGCTCCTTCCTCTCGATTTTTCTCCTCTAAATCCTTCTCTTGAGTCTCCTCTACCTCGGATTCCACTTCTTGGTCTGTCCATTTGATCTCCCTTCAAATGATTTAATGCATCAAACCTGTTCTCCACTGGGATGTTGATCTCCTTGGAATTTCTTCCCATAAATTCCTCTGCAGTACATGGGACCACTTCCACCGAGCCTCCATAGGCCTCCCGTATCACCCAATCAAACTTACTTGCCCCGGGCGTTGATTTATGGGGTTCTTTCCTTTGTGATTTGGCTCCGAGGCTTGCTGTATCATCTTAGGAGCAAGTTGAGCTTGAGGGTTCCCATCAAAGGGACCAGCTCCCCGGTGAGAGGGTTTTGGGGCATAGGAATTTTTGGGAGGAGGGTTAAAACGTTGCCTCTTGCTTACAATAGGGCGAACAGTGTCTCTGATATTCGGATTTCGAGCTCCACGTCCTTGAGGCCCAGATTGGGTAGGAATGGAGATCTCTGGGGGAGGGATATTATTCTGGGTTTGAGGATCAAGTATTTTGGAGTGGGGGCTGGTTCTTGGAAATGCAGTGGATACCCTGGTGCCCTACCTTCCCACAAACACTACACTTAAAAGACATATTTTCATATTCAAATACCTGAGTATGAAGGCCAAACATAGACGACAAAATAATGGATTTAGGGAGCTCTTTACTCAGGTCCGCCAACACACACATGCGAGCAGACAGGAGTCTTGTTTTGCTCAAGGTTGCAGGATCAATAGCTATTAGTTCTCCAATCTCTGTAGCTATCCCGGCCAATATTTGTTCGTTCCGGAAAAGCAGGAGGTAATCCTGGCATCTTAACCCAAATAGGAGCCAAATCCAAGCACTCGAGTCCGGGGTTGAAATCGAGGGACCAACGCTTCAGATACAAGCCCCTTTTCCCAAAAAACCAAGGACCTCCTTGGAGAGTCCTTTCCATGTCCTGTTCACATTGAAATGTCACCAAAAGAAAACTCTTGGGTAAAGCCTTAATCATCATACCGGCCCTTGGCCGCCATTTTTGGATGGCCCATCTCCTTATGACTTCCAATTCCGGCCTCGCCCCCATAAATTTAGCCACCATAGATGTTCTGCCCTCCATAGCCACATGCTGAGCTAAGGAATCGGGACGTGCAACCTACCATTGACAGATTTTAGATTAAAACAAGAGTCGGATAATTTTTGCTTACCGCGAAGAGCATTAAGATATGAAGGTCTCCAGTTGCCAAGTTTCTCTTTGTCTCCTTCTTGGGTCTTCCTTTGATCCTGACGCATAGAGTCCTGGTCCCCCTCAGAGAAATCTTCAACCGCATCCGCCCAACGCCCTTGGACCGGTTCCAATAGAACTTCCTTGTCCACATCCTCCGCCCGGGGCTCGCTATCTCGCCGAGCCCCCCACCGCCGCGTCTCGTCGATCCGCCCTCCGAAGTCCCACACCTAGGGTTTGACGCCCCTAGACCTCTCGCTCCTCCTCCTTGCTGCTCCATCCGTCACAACTTGTTGCCTCCAAAATCTGACCCTGTAAATATTAATTTCCATAAAAATATTTTATTAATTTTTAGAAGGTGTTTTATATAATTCATAAACTAAATAACTTTTATAAATATTAATTTTCATAAAAATATTTTATTAATAATTTATTAAAAAATCATTTTATGTAGTAAGATTTTTTTTGTCTTTATTCACTTAACTATTCCCCTCTACATTAAAAATATTTTTATAAGGTGTTTTATATAATATAATTCACAAACTTTTTATATAATTAATAGACTAAATAACTTTTATAAATATTAATTTTCATAAAAATATTTTATTAATAATTTGTTAAAAAATCATTTTATGTAGTAAATTTTTTTTTGTCTTTGTTCACTTAACTGATTCCCCTCTGCATAAAAATATTTTTTTAAGGTGTTTTATATAATATAATTCACAAACTTTTTATTTTCACACATAAATAAATGTTTTATTTTTTCAGATTTGGTTAGTGTGAGAAATCTTCGTGGTATCCTCATTTCATCATGACCTTTCATCAGCGTTGACATCTCCATCTCACCATGACCTTTCATAAGGAAAGAGTTGAATTTATCAATAAGAAATTTAATATGCAGTCACACACGTCACGGTTTGAACTTTGGATCTCTCGAAGAAGAGCCAAGCCAAAGCCCGATCTAAGACTATTCTTCCAAGACTTATAAATATTAATTTTGATAAAAAAGTATCTTATTATTAATTTATTAAAAATCATTTTATGCAGTAAAAATTTATTTTTTTATATCTTTGTTAATAAGGGTTAGGTGGATTGGTAATTGTCTGTGTGGCCAGACACTTACCAAAAAGAGACCTAGGTTCAAACCTCAGGGGCATGCATGCTGCAAAAGTAGTAGTTTGATCTGAATCTTATGAGTGCGCGTCAGACAGACGACGATAGTACGAATCCTAAAATATCGATGGTCCCCTCACATCGGATTATTGTAATACGAATCCTGAAAGATCGATGGTCCCCCTCACATCGAGTCAACAATAACGAGGTGGTATATGCTTGTTGGGAGCAGCTCCTGTGGTCCTGTACTTAACAATTACTAAAAATAGCAAGGATATAACCAACTCCCCTCTCTATATATATATTAAAAAATTATAAAATAAAATTTTAATATTTTTTACAGTTATAGTTCTACAATTTAGGGTTTCTAGTTTATTTTGCTATATATTCACCCTTTCAGGGGTTTCGTTCTATAAAGGGGTGTTGAATAATGGCGTTACCTGTTTATCCACCTTTTTTTGTTTGTAGAAATGTATTTTGTTTTTTAATATAATGTTTTTTACATTAAAAAAAATTAAAATATTTTAAAATTTGTTATAATATAATTTTTTTTTTCAAAGTAAAGAAAGCATTTTCAAAATGAGAAGAATCTTTAAAAAAAAATTGTCCCAGGGGACAGTGCAATGGTTTGGGCTTTGGTTCTTCTTGGGGAGGTCCAAGGTTCAAACCGTGGTGTGGGTGAGTATGTGAAGGGGTGGGTGTGTTCATCAAAAGAAAATTAAATCCACTTTAATATATAAAATTGAAATTAAAATGAAGTTATGTAATGGACGATATGGGCGAGTGCGCGAGGGGTGGGGGTGGGTGTGGGTGTGTGTTAAATTTCCTATTGATAAGCATAGCCCTCGGCTTTTACGAGGGGTCATGGTTGGAAGGTGACTGCGGGTCATGGTTGGAAGGTGACTGCTCAGCCCTTTGTGTTGGTCGTAAAGGTTTCTCACACTAACCAAATAAAAAAATAAAGTTATGTAATAATTTGATATCTTTTATTTATATTTATTTATTTATATATATTATATATATAACTACATTGAATTTTAGTTGGAGTCAATTTTATGTATAGGTATTATTAACAAGTTATTTTATTCAGAGAATTAAATCCACATTCATATATAAAATTGAAATGAAGTCAACTAGAGAGGAGTAATATACTCCCACACCTCCAAAGATAAAATTGCAACCGTGACACCCCCTTCAGACACCCCCTTCAAATGTTATTTTGTCCTTCATATAAAATTCAAACTTTATTTCGCACATTCACGTGTGTGGTCTACCAACAAGGATGCCACTTGCATTATCGGTGATGAGACCCAAGTTCAACCCCCATGATAGATGTGTATAAGAAATATTGATTAGAAAAATACTTAATTTGTCACCCTTCAACCTTGAGGTTCATTTAAATGGTAACTTAAAATTTATTATTAAAAAGCTAATTCATATAATATAATAAAGTTATTAAATAAATAAGACTAAAAATTAAAAAATCTACTCTCACACCACAAGAGATCAAAATTATAACCTTTAGAGTGAGTGTGAGCAGGAGTAGTATCACTTTTTTATTTTAGAAAGTGAGTTATAAATACAAGCAAGAAGCAAGTATAAGTAGGAAGGAAGGGCAAGCAAGGAGCGAGCATTAGATTTTCTTGTTTTAAATCTTTAAGAAAATAGAAAAACTAAAGAATTCTTATGAAGAAAATCTATATAGCATACCCTCACACCACCACCAGAGATCAAAATTATAACTTTTAGAGTGAGTGTGAGCTAGGAGTAGCATCACTTTTTCTTATATTAGAAAGTGAGTTATTAATACAAGCAAGAAGCAAGGGCAAGTAGGAGCGAGCATCAAATTTTCTTGTTCTAAATCTTTAGGAAAATAAAAAAACTAAAGAATTCTTATAAAGAAAATCTAGGTAGCATGGATTGAAATTCATAACTAAAAATATGGATGCCTCGATTAGGGATAATGGGAAGAATGAATCTATGTCAAACCCAATCTAGGTATCAAATATTACACAAATAGTGATTATCAAGAATGAGATGATCGAGCATGACATAATGGTTTTTAAAAGCAGAGGGTTAATGTGTAAGTTCGATTGATATTACCAAGGTTTTCCAAAGATTCAAAATTAGATCAAGTGGAATTGGGGATTGAATTTAAAATACTCTGACTTTTCTTTTGAAAATAACTTTCCCTCATCATCTTCTTGTTAGAGTTAAAGTGCACTATGCCTTCACCTTGACACTTGTCAGTTTCTCTTGACAAGTGTCATGTGTTTCATATAGGCCTTATGCCTATATATTGTAACCATTTTTATCAATAAAATAATCCCTTCAGTTTCACTCCCAACATTTGGTATCAGAGCGGTGAGATCCGCCTGTGGGGTTTGAGTATGGAGTTAGGGAGTATGCTCTCCACTCATTGAGTGGATTAGAAACCAGAAGCTCCCTTTTTTTTTTGGGTTTAGTTTCCCCTCTTGTGATCCATGTGAGAGCAATTTTTTTAGGAAAAGTCTAAGTTAAAGGGGGAAATAGATTTTTTTTATGAGCTTTGAAGCAAATTTTGTAGGCGTTTGAACCTCGCGACAATAAGATGCGGCCCCTTGGAAGAGCTCGTGGAGAGATTCATGGTGGTGTTCTTCACTAAGTCTGTGGTTAAAGACCCAACCCCATCGATGTTCATCGCGGCATCCTTGGTGTCTTCAGATAACAGAGGAATGCCAAAAATTTTCCATGGTGGCATCCCTGACATGTCAGAGCGCTCGCTGAATACGAACGTCTGTCCAAGGAGCGCTCACTGAATTCGTCTAACCGGATCAGTGAAATCCTTAACATACACCATCCGCCCTACGATCAGAAGGCTACCCGATTGTTCCAACGAATCCTAAAATTTCTCACAGACGAAATCGCTTCGATCTCAAATCGAAAGCAGAAGCGTCAGCAGGTTCAGTATCCCGATGAGATTGTTGCTGCAACCGACCATTTTTTATTCCTATCATCGACGATGGGATATGGCTGTCGAACCACGATAGCTCCGACTGCGAGAAGTTTCTGGATAAGCCGGTGATCGTTCTCAGCGTTTTCCTTCTACTCGTCTCCCTCGCGGGTTTGGTGGGCGCCTGCTACAAAAACTCGTTGCTTCCGCTATTTTACAATTAACAACTTATTTATCCTTAAATTATCTCGGTGTTTCCCGCCGAAACGTGTAATGCGAGGAATGCGATTGTGGTGAGGAGTGACTGACTTGAGCTACATCGCATCTACGAAGGAATGGAATGGTTTTCCATCATAACTAAAGCAAATCTTGTGTTCTGTAATTTGGCTAGGAGGGCATCTGTGTGGAAGGCATTGTCTAAGGAGATTATTGCAGCTTCCTTTAATGTAGATGAGAAGACAGAGGAGATATTTCGTTCTAAACGATCTCAAGAAGCTGTATTCTTCCCTCCTCCCAAGTGAGTACTATGCATCATTTCGAATAAGCTCTACAGGCCATGAATAAGCATTAGAAAACCAAACAAGAACAAAGCTTCACCGCTTTCTTTGATTTTCTCAGAGGCTATCTTTCGTAGAACCGTCAAATTCTTCATCCTTCCCTTGACCGAATCCACCTTCCCTAAAGACCGTATTATGCCATTCTTGGTTTTCTGGTTATGGTCCGGTTCTTCGACAGTTTTGAGGAGTTTGTAACGGCCCTGGGGAGTACTTGAGTTGGAGGGCGCGTCGAAAAAGTGGCCCCACATAATAGGCCCCATCTGTGGTGCAGTCCACGGGGATGTTGTTGGACAGGCACATACATCTCTAAGTCAAGGAGCAGTCCTAACTGGCATTCAGTTAAGGGCACTACGGAGTACAATGAATTGCATGGTCTAGTGAAGGCCAGTGTAGATCTGTGGGTGTTGCTGAAAATTGGCGGTCAATCAAAATAAAAAATAAAAAAGCGAAGGTGGGCCCAATAACTATCACCAAAATTTTGTAAAACTCCAAAGTTAAGCAATACATTCGAGAGTAGCACTCGGATGGGTGGTTATTTGGGAAGTTTCGGAGCCACACACATTTAGAAGGTCTTTGTTTATTACCTTCTTAAAGCATCAAATTGTACCCGACTATAGGGTTATTTATAGTCGTTGGAAAGAGAATTTCTAGAGGGATCCATTGGTGCAATTATTTTTCAGTTTTGAGACCTTTTACTCAACTGAATTTTGACTTGAAGTTGATATTGTAAACAGAGTGCATTTTCGCTTGCATCCGACACTCTTGGTTGATAATTTGGTAAAAATTGTGAGGAGTCAATTTCTAAGTCTTTAGGGGAAAATTATGCCAAGTCATTCATTGAATTTGGCAAGTTTGAAGGCAATCTTGTAAAAGGAGGCATTGATATTGTCTCATATTTTTGGAGGCACATTTGGGGCTAATTTTTTTTTAGCCAAATACAAATCATCAACTTAAGGGGTGATTTAGGGCCCCTTGTCCCTTGTCGGTGGATTCATTTTGTGGCACTCTCTTGGCCACTAGGTGTTTGTTGCTTGCATCTTCTATTTTGGCTTTGTATACATTTTATGCTTGCTATCACCCTTGCATGACTTTGGGTTTTATAATTGTAATCAAGTGTAGTTCCAATTCATACACACTTGACACTAAGCCATATACAAGCAAGCAAACACATACAAGCATTTTCAGAAATAATACATTGGCACATTGATTGTAATAATTCTACAAAAAGCAAGCATCACACTTTTATAACCACCTATGTTCCACGTATCAACTTCTTAAAATACTTATAGTCTCCCTCATGTAAGGGCGGGTATATTGAGTAGTTTGGTATAAAGGTCTGGCAGGTTATTCCCTTTTAGAATTGCCTATGTTCCACGTATCAACTGCTCAAATACTTACAGTCTCCCTCACGTAAGGGCGGGTATATTGAGAAGTTTGGTATAAAGGTCTAGAAAATTTCTAATTCTTACTCTCTTTGGATAGAAAAAGGCACTTATGTTCAACTTAACCCTCCCACTATTGGAATCTCTTGAAGATTCAGAGTGGAAAAACTAGGCGAACCCTCCTCTGGATCTTCAGCAATGTACCCTAGATTTTTTTGAGGGATCTAATTTGGCATTTGTCGTTCTTACTTCATCCTTTGTTGAGTTCCCTTTTCTTTTGATCCTTTTCTAAATCATGGCTACTACAAATCTATTAAGTGGACTTACAAAGAAACTTGAAGGAGCACAAACTTTTGCAAATTGGAAGTATGAGATGGAGTCAATATTAATGATGAATGACATGTGGGACTTTGTGAGAGATAGGCAGGATAATGAAGACCCACTCACTGCACCTACAGACCCTAAAGAAAAAGCATAATTTGAGAAGAATTCCAACATAGCTTTAAGTTTAATCAAGCTAGCTACAGGAATTCAATGCAGAGAAACTATAAGGGATGCAAAAACACCTAAACAAGCATGGGATGCTCTCAATAGATTGTTTGATAGGCCAAGTCAAGATAATATTTTGTATCTCAAACAAAAATTGCACAATCTATGTATGAAATGCTCACTTACCGATTATCTTATGGAAGTGAAGGCTATTAAAAATGATTTCTTAGTCATTGGTAAAACCCTAGATGATAATGAATTAATTCCAATAATGTTGCATGGTCTTCCTTCAAAGTTTCACTCCTATGCTACCATGTTAGACTTGAGTGGTAAAACAATTAATTCAAAACTTGAGGATATTGAGATCCTACTTAAGAAGCATGAGCAAGCCCTAATCAAAGATGAAGAAATTGAAGCCACATCAGTAGCTTTTGCCACCAAGGCAACATTATAGCCTAAAAAAAACATGGGTCAAAGTCAACATAATCAAAATCAAAGGGGTAGACAACACCAGAGATACACACAGTACTAGCAGCAGCCAAATCAACAGTACCATCAGCAACCACGTCAGCAACAGTACCAGCAGCAGCCACAACAACAACAGTACCAGCAGTAGCAAAGATGGCAAACAAGACCTCAAGGGGGTCAAAACAACAATCAACAAGGGTGTGAATATTGTGGAAAATGGAATCATAATATTGCTAATTGTTATCAAAGGCAAAGAGAACAGGGAGAACCACAAAATAATAATATGAACACATTGTATGTAGCCAACCAAGTTAATGTTGAAGATAAAGAATGTTGGTATATTGATTCTGGAGCAACAAAGCACATGACAGGAAGGAAATATTGGTTGACCAAGTTTCAGCCCACATCAAATCAATTCATTACTTTTGGTGATGAAAGTGCTCTACCCATTGAAGGTGTTGGGGAGGCACCACTTACTTTGCATGATGGTAATAATGTTCTTGCAACAGATGTTTTGTATGTGCCTGGTCTTAAAAGGAGTCTTCTTTCTATTGGACAACTTACATATAAGGGCTATAATGTCTATTTTGAAAAAGAAAAATGCTACATTAAGGAACCCAATGGCAATTTCAAGGCCATGGGAGTGAAAAAGGATGGTGTTTACTACCTCCTTACAAAATCTGTAACACAAACATCTTTGCATACAACAACTACTTTCTCTTTGGAGTACATGTGGCATGAAATATTGGGACATTTAAATTTTAGTAATCTTCAAATGATGGCTACAAAAGGATTAGTTAAAGGACTCCCACATCTTAAGGAGTCAAAATATTTTTGTGAGCCATGTGTAATAGCCAAACACCATAGGCAACCATTTGAAATGGGAAAGGCTTGGAGAGCTAATAGACCTTTGCAATTGATTCATTCAGACATTTGTGGCCCAATGTCTGTTCAATCTTATACTGGGGCAAAATACTACATCACTTTCATTGATGATTACAGCAGAAAGGTATGGATCTACCTAATTTAATATAAGTGGCAAGCCCTTGATAAGTTCAAAGAATTCATCGCACTTGTTGAAAGAGAAAGTGGCTATCAAATCTCCACCTTAAGATCGAGATAATGGTGGAGAATATGTCTCCAATGAATTCTTTAATTTTTGTAAGTATCATGGGATAAGGAGGCAATTCACAACCCCTTATACCCCACAACAAAATGGAGTTGTTGAGAGGATGAATCAAACAATCACAAATAGGGCAAAATCAATGTTACATGCTGCTATATTACCTAACTCATTTTGGGGAGAAGTTGTTCTTACTACTGCATACTTGACTAATAGGTCATACACAAAGGCCTTACATGAAAGAACACCTAAAGAAGCATGGAGTGGAAGAACACCCTATGTGGGCCATTTGAGAATATTTGGATGTGATGCCTATGCTCATATTCCTCATAAGAAAAGGAAGAAGTTTGATGATAAGAGCCAAAAATGCATCTTTGTTGGCTATAGTGATAGTGCCAATGCATATAAATTATATGAGCCTATTTCCAAGAAAATCATTTTATCTAGGGATGTTACCTTTCATGAGTATCCTCCATCTAATCCTCCTAAAACCCCCACCTTAGAAATAACTAATGAAATAGTTGCTCCATTCATGCACACAATATCATCTAGTTCTTCCCCTTCACTCATAAATCAAGAAATTCATCCACAAGAAGAACTTCCTACAAATGATCCATGTCCTCCATCTCCTCCTCATAATGATCAAGTAACAACATCAAATCCTTTACCCAAGTGGGTTCAAGCCACAATAGATGAAGCCCAAAATCATTTGCCCACCTATACGGGTAAAAGGCCTTCAACCCTAAGACACCAAGTGAATTATGCCCTAATGGCCAAAGTCCTTAGCCAACCTGAACCTTCTAATGTCAAAGAAGCACTTGGTGATCCTAAATGGGTTCATGCCATGGATCAGGAATTGGATTCCATTGAAAGGAATCACACTTGGGAGTTAGTTGATTTACCCAAAGGAAAATATACCATAGGCACAAAATGGGTATACAAAGCAAAATATAAAGCAGATGGCTCACTAGATCACTACAAGGCTCACCTAGTAGCTCAAGGCTATAAGAAACAAGAGGGAATTGATTATGAGGAGACCTTTGCTCCGGTGGCTAAGATGACTACAATCAGGACAATTATTGCTATGGCAACTCAAAAACATTGGCCAATATATCAAATGGATGTCAAAAGTGCATTTCTAAATGGTCATTTGAAGGAGGAAGTGTATGTGAAACAACCACCAGGGTACATAGTTGAAGGCCAAAACAACAAAGTCCTCAGATTAAAGAAATCTCTATATGGGTTGAAGCAAGCACCCCGAGCTTGGTATGCAAATATTGACTCCTATTTCCTCAACCTTGGTTTCACTAGATCTACAGCAGAATCTACTCTCTATGTGAAACATTGGAGGAACCGCATCATTTTGATTACATTGTATGTGGATGATCTCCTCATTACAGGTGATGACATAGAAGGAATAAGGTTGCTCAAGGAGGACTTATGCAAGAACTTTGAGATGACAGATTTAGGCCTCCTCCACTATTGCTTAGGAATAGAGGTATGGCAACAACCTGGTAAGATTTTTATCTCACGGGCTAAGTACATTCAGTCTATTTTGGAGAGGTTTCACATGGAGGAGTGTAAGCCCTCTCTAACTCCCATGGAAACTAGATTGAAATTGCTAAATAATGATGAAGAAGAAAGGGTTGATGGTACACTTTACAGGCAACTAGTTGGAAGTTTGATCTACTTAACTTCAACTAGACCAGATATTTGCTATTTAGTTGGTCTTATTTCCAGATTCATGCAGGATCCTAAGAAGAGCCATTGGATAGCAGCTAAGAGGATTGTGAGATTCCTAAAGGCCACACCTCATCATGGCCTTATGTATAAATCAAGTGATAATTTTTCTTTGATTGGATACACAAATTCAGATTGGGCCGATTGTCCTGAAACCAGAAGATCTACATCAGGTTATTGCTTTCAATTAGGCCAAGGCTCTATTTCATGGAGCACAAAGAAGCAGCACACGGTTTCACTATCTTAGCAAAAGCAGAATATAGAGCAGCAGTTGAGGCAACTAAGGAGGCAATATGGTTGAGGCAATTAATTTAGGATATTGGGCTATTCATACATGGTCCAACATATATATATTGTGACAATCAAAGTACCATCAAGATGACCAAGAATCCAGTTTTCCATGCTAGAAAAAAGCACATTGAGATCCATCATCACTTCATTAGAGAAATGGTCCAAGAAGATATTATACACATGAAGTATGTACCAACTCAATATCAAGTAGCAGACATATTCACCAAGTCACTTGGGAAAGACAAGTTTTCTCAGTTTAGTAATTTTCTATATCTATGTAAAAGAAGTCAACATTAAGGAGGAATGTTATCTAATGTTGACTTATTTTTTAGGATAGTGCACATTAAGGGGGAATGTTAGAGTTAAAGTGCACTATGCCTTCACCTTGACACTTGTCAGTTTCTCTTGACAAGTGTCATGTGTTGAATATAGGCTTATGCCTATATATTGTAACCACTTTTATCAATGATATTAATCCCCTTAAGTTTCAGTCCTAACACTTCTCTAGTGCGTAAATCAAGGATAAAATAATAATTGGTGGTCCATGGTTTAGGAGCAAAGATGAATCATATTTGAGACCATGTAGTGAGAATTTTTCTATGAGGATGGAATTTGTTAAGACTTGTAGTGTGCATTAGGCTTTTTGGACTTCTATATTAGCTTATTAATAAGGGGGTTTTGAGCAATATTAGTAATACTCTAATGGAATTCATCCAAGACGGATCAAATACTAAGGAACAAAGGCATGTTGTATAACCTTGATATTTGTTGTCATGAATAATAAAAACCTTAAGATTAAATTTGAATCAAGAGAATGGTATCAATAAGTGGATTATAAAAATATTTCCTTCTAATGTCACAAATGTTATGATACTAGACATATAGAAATAGATTAAAAGTGAAAACGGTGGAGAAAGAGACAAAATAAATAAAGCATGAGATAAACTTTAATGTGAAGCAAGGAGATCATACCATATAGATTAGATCAAGGATTTTCCACTCCTAGAAAAGTGACAAATAAATCCCCTTTACATAATCAAATTGCAAAGGCTATTATTGTTTACTTGGATCAATCATTAGAATAAACAAAGGATACAAGGGATGAGGAAGTACAATGAATAAATTCAAATTCAATAAGAATTAAAGGTGCAAAGGAAGATGAGGAGGAAAATTCTAAAGCAAATGAGGTGAAAAAGGTCAAGATTAATCTAATAGGTCATCTTAATTTACCTCAAGTAATATGGAATCCTCTCCTTACAATATAAATGAAAGCAATATAAAGTGTATCCCTTACACTTCAAGGTTTTAAGAGCAACATAATAAAGAAATGAGTGTGGAGGATATCCATAGAAATTTAGGGTTTTTAGGGAAGCATAAGAAAGTAATTAATGTTGGAGAATATTATATTATTTGGTACATGATAATGTAACCTTATGGTACCTTTTATGGTATGAATGTAAATATATAATAGATTATGGTTTATGTCTATAGTTTAGATGAGTGATTTATACTTCCCTTTTATTTTAAGTGTTTATGTGCAAGATATGCACAAGTGTCATGTAAGAGTGCAATGTGCAACATATGCATAAGTGTCATGTAAATCAAAGTGCAAGTGTATATTGAGAGAATGTGCACGTGTCATGTATATAAGTGTGAAAATATGTAATGTGAGGATGTGCACAAGTGTCTTGTATTAGGAGTGCATGTAGGAGAGTAAGAGTCATGTAGAAGTGTGCAAGTGTCATAGATTTAAAGTATGCATGTAAGAAGAGAGTGAAGAGTCTAGTATACAAGTGGAAAGATGAGAAGCCAAAGGTCAAGAATAAGAAAGGTTACATCTCCCGGATATGTGAGGAGTGTAGTAGACAAGTATTGAAGAGTCACATTACCATGTCTATATTATGGAGACAAAGCTCCATATAATGGAATAAAAAATGGTTTGTAGCGATCACCACATCAAGCATTGATAATAAAGCTTGTATACATATTTTGAGCAATTTTATTGTAAGTTTTCTTCATGCATGTACATGAATGATTATGGTCATTTGTATTTATATTTGATATTATAGTGAATGTTATTTTATTTATATTGGCCTAGATATATATTTGATTGCTCATATATATTTAATTCTACTCTTGATTATTGATATTTTGACCTATAATATTGTGGCTTAATTATATTGAGACCTGTAATATTTTGAGATAGTTAGGCTTAAAAGTCAATAATTAATATGGAGGATTATTCTTACACTTTAGAGTTTCTATGACAACATTTAGAGTTTTTAGAGTAGCATAAGAGAGAAATCAATATACACAGTCATCCTTATACTAGAGGGTTTTTAAGGCAGCATAAATAAGTGTTTGTAAGTCTATTCCTTGCATTTAAGATTATTTAGGAAAAAATAAACCTTTAGAAGATAAGTTTTACTATGAATAGTATGGAAAAATAAAAAACATTGATGAAAATAGAAGTGTTGATGGGAATAGAAAAAGAAAAGGAAGACCCTCAAATCAAGAATGAATACGAAGGAATCTCAAAGGGATATTGATTTGGGAAACCTAAAAAATATTTGTAGGTGGTAACGAGAAGTAGGGCTAAGGCCATAAATAAAAATAAAAAGTTATGATGGAAATGGTATCGTAGAATATCATGGGTATGAATAAGACCCTTAGAAAGAGTTTTTTTGGTTGGATAATAAGGGGTTGTATTCAGATCTCCCACCCTTGAAAAATTACAACTCTCTTTTTTAGAGCTTGAGAGTTTACAAATAGATGTACTTCTCATCTCAGTTGCTATAAACTTACATCATAATATAGATAATGGGACACCTTTTAAGAATAAAGATGTTAATAAATTTTGTACTAAATATAAAATTCAACGTAAGTGGTCTACTCCTTATTATTGTCAAGGGAATGTTGAAGCTAAAGCCTCTAATAAATCTTTTGATATCCTTAAGAATTTGGTCAATAATATTGACCACAAATGGTATCTTCAACTCTACCTTGTTTTATGGGCCTATTGTACCAATGTACGTACGCCTACAGGTGCAACCCTGTATGTTCTAGTCTATGGGATCGAGGTCATTTTTCCTTTTGAGATAGAGGTCCATATTTGCATATCTTGTTGCAAGACACCTCAGATAGCAATGAATATCACCTCACTCGTTTAAACCAATTAGATTTGCTTTATGAAAAGTGCATTCATGCCTTAGAGCATCTTCGAGCTTATCAAAATAAGCTCAAGCATTCCTACACTAAGAAAGTATGCAATTGTTCTTTCAAAGTAGGGGACCTTGTCCTCAAAGAAAATCAAAAGAATACCAATGCTTAAACCAATTTAAAAGGTAATTTTGAGCCTAATTGGTTAGGTCCCTTTGTCATTATGGACAAGTTTGGCTTAATACCCTATAGTCTAGCAACCTTAGATGGAAAGGATATTAAAGAACCCATGAATATTATGCATCTCAAGAGATATTATGCATGATTGTGTGATTGCTCACTTGCATCATGGTCTTATCTAGATATTTTAGAATTTGGAGAAGGGGTTGAGATATTGTTAATCACATCTCCAACCAACAGTCACCAATCATTGAACCATTTTATTTTCAACACCTCAGCTGCTTCTTTGAGTTTTCTTAATGTTCAACGAACCAATTCTAGTTCATCGTATTTCAATTCCACTACTTCTACCAGATTCCTCAAAATCCCTATTATGCCAACTTGCATTGACTTGCTTGATCATGCTACATATTGATTATCATGTATGCATAATTGTTTAGCATATTTTGTATAATATGTAGCTCCTTGTATTTTTTCTTGAAATGCACTACATTTCTTCTTGACATTTATATATGCACATCTATTTGCTTACTCATATATATTCTCAAGTATTTCACAATGAGGTAATGATGACAACTAGTCAGGGTAGCTCACATGCATTGCACTTACACTAGGTCACTGATACTTAGCAAATCCTAAAACCTAGGACATTGTCTTTACTTTTACCTACCAAGATGCTATGGTTATCCTATTTACATATATAAGGGTAATTCTATGCTAGTGGGATTTGTTTCTTCGCATTCACATTTTTGCTTGTATTCATCAATTAGCACACCATCCCTTGCTCTAATCATCCCTCTCTTCTTTTATATGTCTAATATCTTTAGCATTGTGATCATAAAGTATGTATTAAATTAATGAATCATACCTTTCCTCTTGTATAGGAACAATTGCATCTTTTTGAAACCAATATCTCTCGCCTTCAAGTATTCTTTATGATCATAATCTCACTATTTGTTTCTTCACTTTATTGCTCTCTTCTTTTACCGCATCTCTAGGCTCCCTTGCCATACAAATTGAGATAATTTTTCTTCTTCAACCAATACCTTAAAACAATTGTTTCATGTTCCTAGGGCATAGTTAGGTGTGAAATTTCTGCCTTGCTTCTTCCTCCTCTTCTAACAACACTAGGAAATTTGGATTCTGCAAATGTTAAATAAATAGTTAGTATATGCATTTGTCATCCCTATATCACTAGATTTTTTATGGCTAGTGGATCCAATGTCTCCCTTTGGTATTACATATGCTTCTTCACTCAACCTTATTTCTATTGTTCTCAAATATTTTATTGGCTTGTTGTATCGGGTGGTGGATCATGGCTCATTGTTCTATGGCTTATGTATATGCTCATTTGTTGCATTTATATCTATCATAGGATGATGATGCTAGGATTCATCACCCTATTCTTCACGTAGTCATTATATCCCTTTACTTTTCTTCTCATTGCATATCCCTTGACCTTGAAAGCATATATATATTTCCAATTTTTACCAAGTCAATAGATATACACTCATCTTATTTCTTCTTTTTGAATAGCTCCCAATTAACTTGGGGATCTATATTATTATATTTTTAACATAAGTATGTGTCACACTCCACTTATCTAGAGTTTTAATAGGGCACCTTTCTCAATTGGTTGCAATATGATTGGGAATCACCTCTTCCTCTTTTCTATAACACTACATGACCATCTTCCAACCCTCATTTTCTTCATCTATTTTCTTCTTCTTGCACATATTTTGATCATATTTTCTAAACACTATTACAATTTCCTAAGGTTTTATTGATCCAACACTCTTAACTTGCTATATGATCAATAAAACGAAAGGTACACTATGGTAGTATATATGGAGATGATCACTTGATCTCTATTTCTCTTGCCACCCTTGTTAACATTTTGGTTGTCAAGGGATGCTCGTAGGATAGGCTAGATACCACATTAATATCATTTTATGGTGATCATACGACCATTAATTATTCTACAAGAATCTCTTGGCTATCAAGATGTTAACTAGGAAAAATTCTTTCTTTTTTTCTTCTAATGCTCTCAAGCTGATAAGAGCATGGTGATAAGGCATACTTACCTCTCAATATTTGTCTCATATCGTGTAATGCTCTATTATCATCTATCTTGCCTTCATCTCTTGTTTACCCTTTTCACATGGTTACTTATTTTCATATCATCACCTTTTCATTCATTCTTATCACAAATGAGGGAATAAGGGTAGGATATACTCGCTTCTTGGCATTTATGTATAACCACATAAATGTTAGGTTGTTGGATATCCTGTTAGCATATCTCATTTTCCTTTTTCATGATTGCTTCTATATATCATGCATTCCAAAATATTGGAAGCCATTACCTCCCATGATTGATTTTCATCTTTATGAAAATATATCTAGTGAAGTTGGTGGATTTCAACTGCCAGGACCCCTTTCACACACCACCTCTTATTTGCATATATTTTCTTCTATGATCATTGCTCATATCAACCTTTAAGGGTCATCGCAAGTTTCTTTGTATGTGTTTATACATATTTTTGTAAACATCTTGTACATATGTTTGTATACTCCTTATACATATTTTTGTATATTATTGTACATAGCACAACCACATAGACCTTAATCAGTCATCTTTTGCTCACTTTTAGATCTTAATTGGTCATTGCTCATATAGGTCTTTATTGGTCATTGATCATCTTAGGTCTTAACTGGTCGATTTCCATTGTACATAGCTACTATATTGTATACACATATATGCATATAGATATTAACTATTCATTGCTCACTTTAGACCTTAACCGGTCACTGAGTATATAGACCTTCACTGGTCACTAACCATATTAGGCCTTAACTAGTTGTGGACCATTGTACATAGTTATATATAGGTCTTTATGACCACTACATATATATATATATATATATATATATATATATATATATATATATGTATGTATGTATGTATATATCAAGTCATACTTGGACCCCCTATATTATTTTCTTTTGGATTACATCGGTCTTGATCACATTGATCCTAGGTGATCTACGTTGATCATGGTCATGTCACCTAAGCCCCTCTTCATCTCCTTCTTGTCCACCTTGCACTTCTATTGACCTATTTATATTCTCGTCTTCTTAATTTTCTTTATTTCTCTTCTCTCTCTTAATCATTCTTCCATCATGTCTCAAATCACCATCATTAACTTAACTAAACAATTAAGAGCACTAAAATATAATAAATCTCAAATAAATAAATTCATCAACCAATTTGTAACCATAATCAACAAGAAACTTCATGTCATAAGAATATCAAAGTAGTGCATCCTTTCTAGTGTGCTAGTGTTCCACAATCTAAAATTGGTACACTTGTACATCCTCTTCATCCCTCTCTAGGAAGTATGCCATTATCAAAATTGGCACGTCATTTCTACTCTCCCTAAGCCTACGAGCTTGACTCACCCACTCCTCCTACTAGTGGTGGTCTTGATGGTGATATGTCAACAAACTGTGAGATGGTCCTCATTTGCATCCTTGAGTAGCTCCTACTTCGAGATCAGTGAGATGGTGGCAATGGTTTTCTATGTCCTATAGAAATGGCCTAGTGATATATCATATGGTATTAAATAGCCTACTCCCTAGTTGCTTGTAGATCCTACCATGCCTATGACAACTCATCTTGTAGCACTCTCATTGTTTGATCCTATTGGTTATCTGTAATGATAGCCATGTCATCTACTCTAGCCTACTACCTCTCCTGATATAGCCTTACCACCTCCCCCCATAGTTGGTTAGCCTCTATCCTTGTCATGTCCTACTTTGTAGCTAGCCAGTCCCTACTGATCACTACATTATCCTACTCTACAATTATTTGGTCAATCATCCTCCTTTTCTCTATTAGCCTATGGGCCCAATCTACTAGAATGTAGTTCCTCTCCATTATCAACCCAACCACCTCTACCTTTGGTTGATTCATTGCAGCTCTTAGGGCATCCCTCTCCATCATAGGGTCCTCCTAACCCATTGTCTCATTAGGTTCCACCTCTATAGCCATGGGAACCACTTTGATGTCTTCCTCTCTACCCAGTGAGACTATCACAAAAATCCACTCTAGTTGTTATGAGGATCACAATCTTCACTTCCAAGTGTGTTTATCTTGGTTTCCCTACCCTTATCTTCCTCCTCTTCTTCGATCAATGTGATGATTGCTACTATTCTTATAACATGCTTGGGCTCATGACGTGGTACCTCTAGATATATACTATAGGGGAGATCCTTACTGGAATGATAGATCGATACAAGAATCTATATCCTAGGGCCACTTTGACATTACCCATGTCTATATTTATGAATAGAGGATCATCCCTATCCTCCTCTACAAATCTAGTGGAATATCGTCACCCACCCACTTCTATTGGGTCTCTGGTCACTCTCATGTACCAGATGTCACCCATCTCCAGTCTTTGTTACCAACCTGAACTACCTTTACACCCAATCAAAATAGTGTAGCTATCACTCATCCTAGTCTATGATAACCCTATGGATCCATAAAATTTATGCCAACTCCACCATGTCCTCTACTCATCCTAAGATCACCTTGTTTCATATCAACTCGTCTACCACCCTACGTGCCAATGCTAAGGAGCCAACAAAAATTTTCTAACTACACTCAAAGTGGTGACCTATCGGTACATCGTTGACCTCTCTTTATCATAGATGACCCCTAGTAATCCTTGTAGCCTCCTAACTACTAGGTTCTCCCAACACCAAATCTATAGCATGGTCTTGCATGCAAAACCATAACCCTTCTTGTACATGATATTATACAATGTTCTATAAAAGTGTGCAAGGACTAGTGGCCCCCATGCAAACTATGTTTGGTTTTCCCACATGTTTTTGATCACTTTGCCTAAACACCATGATGAGTGTCATTTACTAGTGTAGCATAGCATCAATCATGCCACCAAAACACTTAGCATGCATGTTAGGTCTGAGACTCCATAGCAGTTGATCATCTCATCAACATAGATCCCTCTACTCTTGACCTTATGATATGGGTCTATGGATAACCTTTGTAGTGTCTCCATCTACCTTGAGGTCCTGACCTCCCTACCTCTAATAGGCACATGCAAAATCTACCACACATCCTCTAATATGACGGTAGCCCCTCCCATCGAAAGCCTAAAAGTCAAGGACTCAAGATACCACTACTTAATGAGTGTTATCATCATGTCCCTATCACACTCTACCCTAGGCATTTGTGAGATGGAATAATTCCACTACATCTATCACACCCTTGTTTGTTGCTATGATCTCCCCCACCAATGGCTCTAGTGTCCTCACTCGCCACTCTTGATATTCTAAGACATCTAACTGTAAAATTTAAACTAGTTTTTATTAGTCTTAAGCATCATCCAAAAAAATTAAATTAATCATCACTTAAAACATTAAATAACATCATCTCCTTCATCCTAAATCTCATCTCTCTTTTCATTCTCCCATTTCTCTCTCACCTTTTCTTCTTTCTTTCTTTCTTTTGTGATATCATACCCCATTTTAATGGACATGAAATCATGAAATCATGCCCTAATTTAATGGAACACAATTTTGCTCATTGTTGGATGCAACGATATCATAGATAACCCTACAATATCATAGTCAGTGATATCGTGGGAAGACCCATGATATCGCACCATCTTCCATGATAATTTTCATTCAAAAATCTTTAAAAAATAAAAAAACATACAATCTAAGCATAATCTACTCCTAATCCTAGCCTATCAAGAAGGCTTCAATGTATCTCTTATCTCTTGTACCTAGTGCTTTAGCATCACCCGATAACATCATCTCTTCTCCAAAGCTCCTTTCTCCTCTTCTCATATAGTAAAAATGATTTTGTTTTTATACATCCCTTCCTTTTTACCTCTCCATTTTCTCTTATCACTCATTTGTTTCCTCATAATTTTTCCTTGCTTCTATTTTGAGTTCTTTTATGAAGTTTTACCTTCCCTCTAAAACTTGAGGGGGTACCCCAACTTGGGGGTCTTGATGTGATCAATACCTCGTAAAGAATGCAAAGCTTTCAAAGTGTTCAAAATCATACTATTTTTGCACCATCCCTTAGCCAAAACCTTCTACCCCTTTTAGAGTCATTTTCCTTGAGCTTGAAGGTATCTACAACTTTATTTCATGCATTTATTATACCATAAATGCATCAAAGAGGGGGAAAATGTAGACACCTAAAATTGACCCATCCAAATGGATCAATTTTCCCTTAGATGCCTAAGTAACCCTTGAAAATTGCTAAAATTCAATTTAGCACCCCCTAAGCCTTAGTTCCTAAGGTTTTTCCCTTTTAGTGATATCACTCCCCTCCCAGACAAATTGTGATATCGCGTTTTAGCCATTTCTTGCTCAGTTTTCAAAAACCAACATGTACCACTTGATGTGACCCCTATGATTATGTCAGTGATATCATGATCATCTAAGATCAACCATGATATCGCTTCCCTAAGGCAAGGACTCCAAATTATGGATTATCTACCCTCTTTGGGATTTTAGCCATTTATGAAACCATCCCTTGGATCTCCCTACCCTGTTGTAGACTCCTAGGTACCTCCCCCTTGGCTTGGGTGAATTTCAAGTTCACCCACCTCCTCATCCTTGCCATCAATGCCTTTATCTCCCCTCCTCCATGCCAATATTTCTATAAATTAAGACTTTGGACCTTCTTTTCTATCAACCTCTTTTATGGTAAAGAAACTCTTGTAATTTGAAGACTCAAAGTTCTAATTCATTTGTAGCATTTGCTTTAAGGAGACTTTGAAGGTATCTACTTGCTCAACTTGAGGGGAATAACTCCTATCTTGGGTTGTTATCTTTCTCTCTTTGGCTTTTTCCCTTTTGCTATACTTTTGTTGCTTTTTTTCTTGTTATTTAATGTTTATACCTTATTTCTCTTGCTAATATTACCCTAAGAGGATTGTGCAGTTATAGATATACCCTTAGGACTTACTCCCTTCACCTTCAAAACCTTTGTAAGCTCACATCTTGTAGGGATTTTGACTTGGCCTTTTACATAGGGTGATATCGCGGTCTATCCTTAACAAGTGTTATTTCACTTTATGCAAGGTTAGGGGTAAGTTATACATCTATTTTACAGCCTTCAATAATCCTTTGTCTCTACCTTTGTTTTTCCTCCCCTTTGTCATTGATTTAACTTAATTTTAGACCCCTTATTGCCCTTTGTTCTCCCTTTTAGTTTTAGCAGAGCAATATCACAATAGATCTATACAAAAAGTTATTTTAGCCCAAGAAGTCTCTTAGCCACTTACACCCTATCCCTCCATTGTTAAACTTATTTACTAATCTAAAAATATTTCCCTAAACTCTCCTTTAATCTTAAAGTATCAAAATTGCCCCTATCATTTTCTTATCTCTCATCTGCAATGATATCATAGTCAACTCTTATGGGCCATGTTATCATTTTAACCACCAAATATTTTGTCTACCTTGTTAGATGGTTCCTAGATCATCTCTATGTTCTATGCAATATCATGCTCTCTACTTACAAAGTGTGATTTCTCTCTACAAATCAAGGTCACTTATCTTTTTATGCAAATTTCTTGGTCATCTCTAGGACCTTGGGGGTCTTACTGACAGACCAACAAGCTTTGCTTATCTTTCATCCATAGTAGATCCCTAATTTGTAATCTCTCTCTTTCAAGTTTTTCATCTTTTATAGGTATCACAAAATCATGGTTGGTGATTTTGAGGTGCGAAGGTGAACTTGTAGTCTAGTTGTATCAAGCATGATATCACCTTAGACTCTGAATTAGGTATTTTCCTTTTAATTTTTATTTGCATTTCTTCAAAAGATTGTTTCTTGTCATTTTTTTGTCTTATGTTCTCTATAAATTTCATAGAAAGAAAATTTAAAAAAACTTCTAGTTTTGAGTTTATCTTAGGTTTTTAATTCACAAAATTAAAGGAGTTTAAAAGAACTTAGTTCATCTTGATTCATTTACCTTTTCTTACCTTTTTAGGCATTAAAATACAAATTGCATATAGTCACACCAAACTAGAATATTTTTTTGTGCATTCTTTGTCCTCTTGCTTGAAGAAAAATATTTACTTTCCTGTAACATATGAATAGTTCTCATTCAAAGAGAAGTTCATCATAGGTTAGCCTTGTTTCATATATTCTTTGGCCTATGCATTTAGTTTAAAAGTTATTTTAGCATTCTAGTCACAAAAACCAAAACTTAGGTGTTTTTCAATATACATAGTAAACAAAAGGATTTGGAGTGAATCCATAAAACACTCATGGTGAACCACTCAAACCCAAACATACCATTGAGGTGAGGATAACCTACAAGGATTTTAGTCCTTGTGAATCTGCTTGGATTTTCATGGACCTCCTCATATCTAAGTAATCTTCAAGACTCTCATCCTCATTTTGCTTTATCCTAAATAGTTCTTCCTTCCAATCCCTGACACAACAATACTCTTAATATTTGTTTTTGGAAAGATTTTTTCCATATCATCCTAGCTACATATTCATTTTGGAGCTAACCCCATGAACCATCACATAGCTGCATCTTTGAGCATGGAAGGAAACAATTTAACTTTACAATTATTAGGTGTATAGTCATAGGTTTGATATATAATATTAAATTCAACCAGGAACTAGTTTGGGTCCTCTACAGTAGTTCTCCTAAATATAGATAGATTTGAAGGAGAAATATTTTTCGTTTGAGCTTACACATTGGGGTCTAACCAGATAGGATATGTAAACGTTTTAACACAATTACTAGTTTCCCCTTGTGTGTTTCTCTGCCTATCTCTTGGATTTTTTCACCTTGCCAGTCTCTTTTCTTTTTATCTTCCCACAAAATATTATAGAGTTGTTTGTATTATCAAATATTTCTAAATTGAAGACATGGACCACTATCAAGTTCTTCAAATTCAAGGAATCCTTTAGAGCCTACATTTGATGATGATTGTTCACTAGTGCTTTCCTCGTCTAGTTGCAATAGATTGTTTGGAGGCTCAATTATGGGTATATGATATTCTTATGCAATCTCTAAGTATTATTATTTTTTCCCTATTGCATGTTGAGATTATTTTTTATAAACCTCCCTTTGTTATCTCTAGGTCTATTCATGCATTCAAAGAAAATTTCCCCTAATTACCTCTACCTTTCCTTATCAACACCACTAGCTTAACTTAGCTTTAATTGACTAGTCTCCTATCGGATAAGGTGCTTAGTAAGGACACTAGGTACCTCAAGTTGTAATATTGGATTTTAATTCATCCTAGTTGAACACTTATATAAGAATGACCAACAAGGAGATGTGATATCTCTATGAATAATAAATTTCTAAGTATAATTTTGTAATATTGGATGTTTAACCTAACAATTCCCAGCAGCACCATGATCCCTAACAATGACAAAAAAAAGTGATGGGTGCCATTAAACAACACTTTGATTGAATCACTTTTAATTTTTCAAATCTGGGGTGGTTTCCAAAGGTTATATGTGCTAGGAGAGGTCCTAAAATAAGGTTAGTGGTAGGGGCTTTCTATTATGCACATATGATGGAAAATAAAGCATCTTATCATTCTAAACTTGGAAAGTGAAAGAAAGAACTTATAATGAAAGATGTACATATTAAATTAATGAATCTTAATTATAATATGGAAGAAAAAATACTATAATTGAATTAAACTAATATTAATCAAAAATAAAAGATAACAACTAGAATAAAACTTAATTAAACTATTGAACATTAATCTATTTATCCACATGGTAAAAATTTAGAAAAGAGAACGATCAAACATAATCAATCTTTTAGAAATGCATGGCTTACAACACAATGTGATACAGTGGAAAAACAATGAATATTTTAAGACGACATACACAACTTATAATTTAGTAGAAATCAAAACAATAATGGATGAGTAAACACAAATATGAATGATAACATGGCATACCTACAAAAAATAATGCATTAGTCCTTTTCCTCCACATCAAAGTGGGTCAAAGCTCGTCAATGGTAGAAAAGGTTTCTAACTCAGCACACGAGTAAAATTTTGGAAATCTCTATTACTCTAATCAATATCTATACAGAGAGTTATTACACAAACAAAATGCAAAACAATTCTTAACGCATTAATAATTTGAAAGAAAATTACAATCGACTATCAACCTCTAGATGATCACAAATGCCCTTATTTATATTTGGATATTATAATAGATTCTCAATTATCAACAAACTATTTAGTTTTCCAAGTTGTTAGCTAAGGAGGATAATAATGTATTGGTATTAACAAGGATCTAAATTTTTCTCTATTTATCTACAAAGGATTGTCCTGTTCGGTTGCACATCTGAGAATGGAATATTTGTTGAATTAGATAGTCACTCCCTATTATGGTCATTTGGGATTAAATGACCTTACAATCATCATAAGAACTACACTCATCAAACTTGGTGATGCCAATTGAGTAGTTATCATATCATTGTTATGTGCATGGTCATGTTGAGAAATACCATCTACATCCCTTGGAAATTGCATCGTTGTGAGCCCTGTGAGCCCTCTATAGTCAACGGTCATATGCACATGCATTTTGTCCATAGTCACCCACCTTTGTCTTTCATTGCTAGCTTGAAGCCTTGTCTTCTAGTGCTAACATAATACCCCATGCTTACCATGAGTCCATCGTAGTGCCAAGTGTCGTTAGGATCCATGAGCTGGATGTTAGCAAGGAATAGCCCATCTTGCGCTCTTAATTGTTCAATGTATCTAGGGTTTGAATACATATGACTAAAATTCTCCCCTGCTAACTCCTACAAAATAACAATATAATTTTCAATGCCAAACATCCAACAATTAGATGCAAAAAATATATTCTCCTTATTTACCATGCTTTTGAATTATTTAGGTGGAATGTGATGTTACCATAGGAGAAGATAACACAAAAAAGAGGTTCAAAACTATAATTAAATGAGGCAATTGAGTGCCTCATCAATATCAAGTGATGATCAAGACATAAAATGGAGACAACGTCAGTAGATGTTGGGCCCTAATGGTTCAATGATAAAGGCTATTAAACACTTGATAGGATGCTATATTCACATTCAAGAAAAAATGGTGGCAACTATGGGATCATTTAAGGGGTTGAAACAAGTATGTAGAATTGCTAAATATTGTATTCAAAACATACATCATATTTATCATATCAAATAACTCATGATAAAAGGGGAACTTGCAAATAATCTAGAGCTTATTAAAGAAAATTGTGATAGGAGAAATGGAAAGCAGAAGAAGGTGAAGAAGCCTTACACAACTTTCTTCCCATCACATGCAAGACAAAAATTGGTGATCAATCAATTCAATAGTCAACACATGATGCATAATAGCACATCCTTCACATGAAAACATTGGAGAAGACACATATTCTATACATTGAATAAGTATTTAGTGTGTTTTTTGGAGTTCATAATCGATGGAACCCAACACTCCTAAGTATTATAGTATAAAGTCTACATTGATGGAGGAAATTTTTTAGGATCCCATACTAACCCTTAATGTAATAACTTCCATGATGTAATAATTCCTAGAGAACGTGGGTAGTACCCATGATTAATATTTTGTAATGTTCTAAGTTTTAGCTTATGTAGTGCCTATGACAAATGACACCCTTTTTATGTAACACATGGTAGATAGGTTATGTAAGGTGGACTTGTGCATGTAATTCGAGTGGCATTGTGCATGTAATTCGAGTGGCACTATGCATGTAATTCGGGTGGCATTATGCATGTAATCTAGGTGGCAGTTTGCATGTAAGCCAACCATAGAATGGAACTCTTTAAATACCCGAGAAGGCTCCAATGTATTCATCATTTTACAAGTTAATGAAGTGTTGAAGGAGGTTGCCCCCTCGAAGAGGCCTGTGATTCTATCTTATTGTGAGATTGTTCTTTTATGTAAATTTATGTTATAATGTGTATTTTGTTCTGAATATTAATGTGATGTTTATGTGAGTTTATTTCCAAGCAATTGTGTGAGTGTATTTATTTGAGTTTAATTTATAGTAGGATCCTAACAAGTGGTATCAGAGCGCTTTCTAGGGCCAATTTTTGTTGTAACAGTAACGATTCTTGCCTGTTAGGTATAATTCCCTGTTATTTTTGTGTAAATTTTTTTTACTATTATAAAAAAAAAAAAAAAGAGACCAGTAAAAAAAAAAACAATTTTTAGTTGAGTAGGTAGAAACCCTGTGCTGGGGGTTTTAAAATATCATGAAGGATTTGTCGTTATTGGCTAAGCTAGATAGCCCATACAACATCTAGTGAAGTGAGGGGTGATCAGGCTCCAATACCCAGGCCTCAGATAGAACTCGTGCACGGACTTGAGCCCCCACGTATATTCGGGTATATCGAGAGACCATCTAGGTTCAATAAAATTTTAGCCATTAGGAATATTTTTGGCCTTTTATTACCCATAGTCTACGAGACACAACATCCCGGACGATTACCCTATCGTATTGTCAGAAAGGCAGGTAGTGTGGTCAAGGGTATGTGTGGAATCCTCCTTGGGTAGTGACCTGAAATATTGGTCCGAGCACTATTGTTCATCACTGCGGTATAATAGAGGGCCTATGGGTGGTACATACTCCTTTGCCTAGTATTCCTTGGTTTTGTTAAAACTCCAACCTGCAACAAAATCACAAACCAAAACTCCCTGTTCGTAAACCTACATTCCAAATCCCCAAAAGTGAGCATATGAGAAAGGAATCCTCTACCAAAAAATAGCATAAATTGCATGAATTCGGGATAGAATATGAGGGTGACAGTTAAGTTGATAGTTTGGAGAATAACAGTTAGATTTATAGTGGTAGTAACAGTCAGGTCAGATAAGTCAGCATAGTCAGGTCAAAAATTACAGTTTTTAGTGTCAGAACATAACTGTCATAACAGTAACCTACACAATACAAAGAATCTTCAGGCTAGTGAGGTAAGCAGTGTCAGAGAGACTATCAGGTTTGATCCAAACATTGAGCGAGTGATCAGATACCAATTATAGATAGTGCTCTAGTACCCAACTTTTGCACTATAGCTCAGAATCCAAATTTGTAAACACCGTTAGACTCGGTAAAAAAAAGAAGTCTGGGGTGCCAAAAAGTAGTGTTGTGAGATATAGCTCATTGTGACCACCTCTTAGAGCTTATCCTTTTGATATATAGAACCGAAGCATCTTTTTGGACACTTACTAAAAATAGTAAGCCCTAAAACTTAATTCCATTTTTAGTAATTGGTCACAAAAGGTTCCAAAATGGCCTAAGGTACCCGTGCACATCAAAAAGAGCTAGAACAGATGGACTCCTTAACAAAAGCTATTAAGAACTTGAACTTGGCAATTCTCTCCATAAGGGAAGAGGTTCAAGGTCTTCGTCTAGATCATGACGCCACTAGCGCTCGCTTAGAATAAACATTGACAGAAGTGGGTAGCAAGCTACAGAAGGGACCACTCAAAACAAAACACCAGGCTCAAAGTTCTACAAGGAATGACCATGACTTATCCTTTAAAATGCCAAAATTGGACTTCCCTAAATTTAATGGGAAGGATGTTGATGGGTGGTTATGTAGGGTTGATCAATTCTTTAGACTTCATAATGTTCCCATATATCATCGAGTTCAGATGGATTCCTTCAACTTGGAATCTAAGGCTCTACACTGGTTCCAGTGGTTACGTAATTCCAACCCAAATATCTCTTGGGAGGACTTTGAGTCCCAACTACTCACCCGATTTGGACCTAGTGAGTATGAGGACTTTATAGGGGCCTTGACCAAACTACAACAAACATCCTCAGTCCATGACTACCAAACTCAATTTGAAAAATTGGCCAATAAGACAAGAGGATTGAAGGAAGGGTTCTTCATGAGTTGTTTATCAGTGGGTTAAAAGGGGATATCCAAGCCGAAGTAAAGATTTTGAAACCACAGTCCATGATGGAAGCTATCAGTTTGGCCCGTTTGGCCGAATCTAAACTCTCAGCCCAAAGGTGCCCACCGAGGTTTCCTCAAAACCGACCTTCATTTCCTTCTCGAGCCCAAAATTTAGTTGATAGTAAACCTGCTACACCCAAGTGACTGACTACAGAGGAGATGGATGCACATCGTGCCCAAGGATTATGTTATAATTATGATGAAAAGTTTTTTAAAGGACATAAGTGTGCAAACAAAAAATTGTTCTTGATAGATGTTGAGAAACCTGCTAACACTGACCAAAGTGATGAGGATGAGGACCCTCCTGAAACACCTTCTCCACAAGAAGAAGATACATAGGAGCCTGAGGCAGAGATTTTAGTCCATGCTCTTGCAGGCATTACTACTCCACAAACCATGAAAGTTGTGGGATTTTTCAAGGGTCAACGTCTTACCATCCTTATTGATTTAGGAAGCACACAACTTCGTTGATCCTTGAGTTGCTAAGCGGGCAAATTGCTATATCCACACTTGTAATTCATTCGAGGTCATGGTAGCCAATGGGGGAACATTACCTTGTAAAGGAAAATGTTGTAATGTCAAGATCAATATAGGGGACTATGAACTCAAGCATGACATGTTTACCCTCCAATTGGGAGGATGTGATATTGTTTTGGGATCTCAATGGTTGAGTACATTGGGCACTATCAATTGGAACTTCACAAAACTTTGGATGCAATTCTCCCAAAATGGATAGACACACTTACTCAAGGGCTCCCCTGTAGGAACACCTCACCTCATTAGTTCAAATTGTATGGAGAAAATGCTAAATAAATCATCACGTGGGGTCATTGCACAACTCTTCTCCATTCAACCATCAACTTCTCTAATGGTTGAAACCCCATCAGACCTACAACTAGTTCTACACAAACATGATGATGTCTTTACGGAACCAACTACACTACCACCGCGTCGCTCTCACGACCATGCTATTCCATTGCTCCTAGGTGGCGCACCACCAAATATCAGATCATATAGGTACCCTCATTCCATGAAATCAAAACTGGAAAATCTGGTATAGGAATTACTCAAGGCTTGTGTCATCCGGCCTAGTACTAGCCCCTACTCCTCGCCAGTCTTACTTGTTCCCAAGAAATATGGCTCATGGAACCTATGTATTGACTACCAAAAACTCAACAAGACTACGGTCAAGGATAAATTTCCTATTCCAGTGGTTGATGAATTACTTGATGAACTACATGGGACCATGTATTTCACCAAGCTTGATCTTCGCTCTGGGTACTATCAGATCTAGCTCAAGGATGAGGACATTCCCAAAACTGTATTTCGCACTCATGAAGGTCATTATGAATTCTTGGTAATGTCATTTGGTCTCACAAATGCTCCTTCTACATTCCAAAGTCTTATGAACAACATCTTTCGGCTCTTTCTATGGAAGTTCATCCTTGTATTCTTCGATGACATCTTTAATTACAGGCGCACATGTGAAGAGCACCTCAATCATGTGGATCAAACTTTACAGTTGTTGGCAACCCATCGCATTTTTACCCAAAAGTCCAAGTGTTCCTTTGGTCTAACTGAAGTAGAGTATCTGGGACACATTGTCTCATAGGATGGCGTCAAGGTTGACCCTAAGAAGATTCAAGCAGTTCAAGAGTGGCCGAAACCTAGCACCCTCAAGGGACTTCGAGTATTTTTAGGGCTTACGGGCTATTATTGTAAATTTTTTTGCAATTATGGGAAAATAGTTGCCCCCCTCACCTCCATGTTGAAGAAAGATTCCTTCACTTGGACAGGGCTTGCTGACCAAGCCTTCATTGAACTCAAGCATGCTATGACCACCACTCCCGTTTTAGCCATGCCAGATTTCTCTAAACCATTTGTCATTGAAAGTGATGCTTCTGGTCATGGTATTGGGGCAATATTGATGCAAGAAGGATGACCTATGGATTTTACTAGCAAGGAACTCTCTGATCGTAATTTGGGGAGATCCACATATGCTAAGAAAATGTTGGCCATATTACATGCAGTCATGCATTGGCGACCTTACCTCATTGGGCATCACTTCTCCATAAAAACCGACCACCAAAGTCTCAAATATTTTTTGGAACAAAGAGTTGCCACACCCGACAAACAAAAGTGGGTGTCTAAACTCATGGGCTATGATTATGATATCACCTACAAAAAGAGAAAGGAGAATATTGTGGTTGATGTTCTTTCTTGCCAAATTGAGACCATAACTATGTTGTGTGCCATTTTAGCACTACTCCCTCAATGGATTGATTCCTTGCGTCAAGAAGCACGTCAGGATGCAGATTTACAAATGTTGGTAGCCTCACTAATGGATGATCCAGATTCTGCACCAGGGTATAGTTGGAATGGCCATGATCTGCGCTACCATCAACATTTGGTTCTGCCTCATAAGTCCCCACTTCGAGAGCTCCTCATGAAGGAATTGCATGCCACTCCCTCTGCAGGCCATTCAGGGTTCCTTAAAACATATGAGTGACTCAAGCGCACCTTCTTTTGGAAAGGTATGAAACGTGACATCCGCTCTTTTGTTGCTGCCTGTGACACATGTCAAAGGATGAAAGGTGAAACAGTGCACTCTTCGGGAACTCTTCAACCACTTCCTATAAAATCGCAACCAAACTCACACCATTTGAGGCAGTTTACGGGTGCCTTCCACCTACACCTTCCTCCTACATTCCTGGCAGCGCCAAGGTCTAGGTCATCGATAATACTCTGAGTCAACACATCGAGGTCCTTCACCAACTTAAGCAGAATTTGAACATGGCCCAGAATTGGATGCACCAACAAGCTGATCAACATCGTTCTGAATGTAGTTTTGATGTAAGTGATATGGTCTTCCTTCGCTTGCAACCGTACAAACAATCATCCCTACAACTCCGTAGGTGTCAGAAGCTTGCTGCAAAATACTATGGTCCTTACCAGGTTCTACAAAGGATTGGTCCCACAACTTATAAATTGGCTCTCCCACCTACTTCCAAGCTTCATCACGTTTTTCATGTTTCCTATCTCAAAAAAGTTGTGGGCACACAGGTACAGGTTCAATCAACACTTCCTGAATTGGATGAAGAAGGCTCCATCTTACTTGAACCTAAGCAATTGTTGGATCGTCGAACTCGCACTCTTTGCAACCGTACAATTATAGAGGTCCTTGTTCGGTGGCGGGGGCTTCAACTTGAAGATGCTACATGGGAGTCTCTCCACCAACTCAACCGTTTCCTCATTTCAGATGAAGATAAAGCTTCTTCAATGGGAAGGACATGTTAGGATCTCATCCTAACCCTTAATGTAATAACTCCATGATGTAATAATTCCTAGAGAACGTGGGTAGTACCCATGATTAATATTTTGTAATGTTCTAAGTTTTAGCTTATGTAGTGCCTATGACAAATGGAACCCTTTTTTTGTAACACATGGTAGATAGGTTATGTAAGGTGGCCTTGTGCATGTAATTCAAGTGGCATTGTGCATGTAATTTGAGTGGCACTATGCATGTAATTCGGGCGGCATTATACATGTAATCCAGGTGGTATTTTGCATGTAAGCCAACCATGGAAGGGAAATCTTTAAATACCCGAGAAGGCACCAATGTATTCATATTTTTACAAGTTAATGAAGTGTTTAAGGAGGTTGCCCCCTCAAAGAGGCCTACGATTCTATCTTATTGTGAGATTGTTCCTTTATGCAAATTTTTGTTATAATGTGTATTTTGTTTCGAATATTTATGTGAGTTTATTTCCAAGAAATTGTGTGAGAGTGTGTTTATTTGAGTTTAATTTATAGTAGGATCCTAATATAATTTCTCTCTCAAAGTTCCAACATCATCCTAGAACATTTCATCAAGTTAGAAGCCAAAGAGATAAAGTTAGAATCCAATATCCATAGCAAGATCTACAATCTAGAGTGAGAGCCAAGTCCTAAAGACAGAGCTAGAGCTAAGACTATGATGTATGTTAGGAATTACTACATCATAGCCCATATGACAATATGAGTGGTATAACCATCCATCACAAGGACTATGCATACACTATAGGACAAGGGTAGTTTCCAGTTTAATAAGAGGTTTGTTATGCCATATTTGGGCATCCATTGTATTTAAATATTTACCATTTCATAATGTAGATCATCGAATCATTGAACTTTAACTATAAAATTCTAGCAAATGCTATCATATGCTTTGTGATATCTAATTTCATAAGAATAACTAGTTTTTTCATGGAATTAAGAGAATGTATGGCCTCTTATGCAATTATTACACTATCAAGATTTTGTTTACCATGAAACCTTATCCCTTTGAGATAATACAACCTATTCAATATATTTTCCATAATTTTTAAAATGATCTTATAAATCATATTACAAAGGCTTATTGGGTGAAAATTATCAAAATATATCATCTTGTCTTTGTTAGGGACCAATTTAATAAAGGTGGAATTGATATAACTTATTATAGCCTCCCTTTTCTAGGCCTCTTCAACCAAATCCAATATATCACTTTCAATAAATCCTAAATTTTTGGAAAAAAATTATAGGAAATTTATCGATGTTGGTGTCTTGTTAGGATAGAAAGAAAAAACTACTTGGTGTAGCTCCTCCATATATATCTTCTTCATCAAGTTTTCATTTTGTTCCTATGTGATAATTGATGGAATATTTTGTAAAATCTTACCTTGTGCCTCCTTATCTTGTCCAACATTTGATGAAATATCTTTAAAATAATTAATTGCTTCCTTCCTTAAATTTTCTTCTTGCTAATATTTATTTCATCTAGAGTTAAAATATTTTTGATGCAACAAAATTTTTTATTTTTATTGTAGCATGAAATAATTTGGTATTTCTATCTCCTTCCTTGATCCACCACTCTCTTGATTTTTGTAACCAATATGACTCCTTTTTCAATACATTATGATAATTAGAAAGTAATTATTATTTTTTTACATAAGAATGTTATTCCATTCCATTTATTTCTACTATCTCTTATGAATATTTGAGCTTATGCTACAAAAAAATGTATCATTCTAAATATTCATTTTCCCCTTTATATATTTCATCTTGTGAATAAACCTATACATACAATAATCCTTCAAATTTTGCTTCATCCCACCATAACATAGGAAGAAACTAGGGACTTGGAGCAATATAAATTGAAATCAAAATGAATTTTGATGATCATTATCGAGTAAATTACAACTCAAGGATGGACTTGTGATATGATCCTAATCACAATAAAAAAATCAAAGAGATTGTTTACTTTGTTTGCAACCATATCCTGAAAAATAAAAATCCAATAACACTTATTTGGTTGGTTTGGCAACCTCCGGCATTATTTGTTTTGCAGTGTTATATAACCTACACAATTCAATAAAGAATTTGATCCACTAATTTGTCGTTGAGACACCTGGATGGAGGTGATCAACATATCAAATGAAGAAGGTAAATCTCTCATCACAAGCGAAATGAGAAGCTTTTCGTCCACAGTATCTCCCAAAGAATTCAATTTCTCTTTCAATTCAGACACTCTGCACGTAAAAGAGTTCAATTGTTTCACCCTGTCTCAAACTCGAGTTATGAAGTTGTTGTTGAAGATGAAGAATGGTTGAATCATTCTTTCCCTCATAGATGGTTCTAAGGGCATCCCATGCCTCTTTACCACTTGCTTTGTCAGCTATATGAGGTTGCACTTCATCTGAAACAACAAACAAAATGAGCACCTTTGCTCGACTATCTTTCTTGTCAAAAGCTATCTGATCTGCGGAAGGACCTGTGGATCCTGCTGTTGGTGAAGGCCTAGTTGTTGCTCCAGTAACAATATCCCACAAATCTTCCATTTGGAGAATTGCCTTCATCTTATGTTTCCATGGTGTATAATTTGGACCTTTCAATAACTGATGAGGATCAGTCATCAACTTTGCAACAGTGGCCATAGTGAAGGTTCCTTATATCACCAATTGGTCCCCCTTTCGATATACCTTTTTGCTAGGTCGTTATACCGTACAAAATACCCGCCCTTACGTGAGGGAAACTATAGGTATTTAGAAATATCAACAAAAATCACCCGCCCTTACGTGAGGGAGACTATAGGTGAGTTTTAGAGATCATACGATACGTGGAACATAAGCGGTACTGAAAGGGAATCACCTTGTTGATGGCACCTACCATAGAAGATTCTTCTCATGCGTGGGGCGTAACTTCCCCTAAACACTATGAAGAATACTTCGTCAGGATTTACGCCTAAACACAAGTGCGATAAAGGGTAGTGGATGGAGTAAAAAAAATGCAAAAATGGCTAACTTATCTCTCCCCGACGATTTATAGAGAACAAGCTCAGACGTCGTTGTAGCAGCTATATTAGGCAACGAATACAGTAGCCAAATCACGACAGCTTTACCTGTAAGTGCTGGCCAGAGGTATCACAAATACCGAACGCTGCAGTGCAATAAATTGCACGGATGGGTTTTAATTATTTCGGGGACTTAGGGAGTGTTTTGATTTTAATTTTTAATGTTATAGTGCAAAAATTAAATATGCAACATACAACAAAAAAAATGCCCACAAGAATAACCCACAAGGTGTCGGACACAGCCGAAAATGCACCTTTTACAATTCGCCAAATTGCTTTTTCAGAAAATTACTCACATTCCCCCTTTGATTTTTTGAAAAAATATCCCCCCTTAAAAAAAATCTCTTTAACAAAGCATTTTAATAATTATTATATATTTAAAATTAAAATAAATAATTTTAATTTATATAGTTTTAAAACTTATGAAAAAATAAATTAAAATTAAATTTTAATTTATAAAGTTTAAAAACTATAAAAAATAAATTAAAATTAAAAATTTTAATTAAAAATAATAATAATTAAATAAAACCTTTGAAAAAAAATTTACACCTTGGGGGGAAGTCCGCAGGATTTGAACCCCCGACCTGCAGGCTCCCAGAGCCTTACTGCACAGCTCACTGCCAAGTGAGCTAGCGGGCTGATCCGTTTGGAATAGTGGAGCTCCTCCCTTTTCAACACCCGAATGCTCCTCTTCCTCTGCTGCGGCCTCCGGTTGCTTGGTCGTGCCGCTGCTGCTTCGCGACTTCTTCTTCTTCTTTTTTTTTCGAAAAATTGTTCTGTGTTTTTTTTTTTTCGAAAAATTTCGTCGGGGGGGAACGCCGCGTTCCGCATTCAACGGGGGGGGCTCCTCCCTTCTCTGCGCAGTACGAGCGTCCTCCCTCCTCTGCCCAGTCCGCACGTGGCTCCCGCGACACAGCGCACCGAGCAGCGCTAGACGGGGGGGGTGCCGTCGGCCTCCCCGCGCTAGACGTCGCGGGACGTCAACTCCCTACGCAGCACGAACGTCAGCATCCGCGCAAGCGAGGGGGGGCGTTGGGGAGCGCATGCGCGTAATGCGCATCGCGCAACCTCCAACGTGGGGGGGCGCATTGGGGAGCGCGCACGCGTAATGCGCGTCGCGCATCCTCCAACGAGGGGGGAGCCGCAGTGCTTCCCTCCTCTACGGACTGGGAAGGGGGGGCAGCGGACGTCTGCGTCCGCAATGCTTCCCTCCTTCACTGCGGGCCGGGCAGCGGAAGGGAGGTGTGGGGCGTGCGCGGCGTCCTATAGGGATGCCTGCGCTGCGTCCTGCACTCTCTTTTTTTTTTCTCTCCCTCAGCACGCGACAGAAAAAAATTGCACTGCTGGAAAAAAAAATTGCGTTCAGAAGATAACGCACAGCAAATTTTTTTTTTTTTCAGATAGCTTCCTCCGCCTTCAGCCTCTCCCTTCACGTCACTGGCTCTGATGCCATGAAATGAAAAACGGATCAAATTCTTTATTGAATTGTGCAGGTTATATAACACTGCAAAACAAATAATGCCGGAGGTTGCCAAACCAACCAGCGACAATAGCAATTTGTTATAACGAAATAACAAATGCACTACAGGACAAATAATGAAATATAGTACGCTAACAGTTAGCACCTATGATATATGTTTCTACTTTTCAAATTGATATCTCTTTAAGTTTCATTTTCTCTTTATTCTTGCTTTGAAGGTCTTCCTCTCCTTTTTCCATTCCCACCAACACTTTCATCTTCATCAATTATTCAATGTTTCTATATTGTTCATAATGAAACTTATCTTCTAAATATTTATGTTGCCCTAGAGAATCTGAAATGCAAGGAATAGCCTTACAAACACTTTATTTTTTATATTGCCTTGAAACCCTAAAGTACAAGGATGATCTTGTATAATAATTATTTGTTTCCACTTCCTTATAAACCCTAAATTTCCAAGGATATCTCCATATGCATTTCTTTATTATGCTACTCTTGAAACCCTAAAGTGCAAGGGATACACTCTATATTACTTTTATTTTTATTGCAAAGAGAGGATTTTGTACTACTTGAAAAAAATGAAGATGATTTACCTAGATTAAACTTGACCTCTTTTGCCTCCTTTGCTTTAAAATTTGCCTCCTTGTCTTCATTTGTACCTTTAAATCCTTAATTTCAACTTGCACATAGTACTTCCTCATCCCTTATGCCATTTTTTCTTCTAATGGTTGATTTGAGTAAATTGTAATGGGCTTTGTCCTTTGTAAATGTAGAGGGGATTTCTTTACCACTTTCTTAGGAGTCGAAAATGATCTCCTTGCTTCATATTAATATTTCTCATTCCCAAAAATTTCCATATTTTTTCCTATTGTTTTCACTTTGAAATCTTTCACCATGTGTCTAGTCACATAACATTGGTGATATCAAAGTATAATATTTTCATAATCAGCTTGTTGATCTCATTCTCTTGATTCAAATTTATTCCTAATTAATTGTGGCAAAGGTTTCTAAATACCCATTGCAACACATATTTTGGTCTATATAGCATGCCTTCACTCTTAGTAGTTGGTCATTTTTTGATAGACTCTTGTACAGTATTACCAATATTCTTAAAAACCTCCTTAATGATAAGCTAATATGGAAGCCCAAAATCCTAATCCACACTAGAAGCCTTTAAATAGAAATTTTCTCTAGAAAATACCTTGATAGGGTCTATCATAGATTCTCTCTTTCTCTTATCCTCGATTAAGGCATACTTACTTCTCGTAAGGACTTTCAAAATAACTTTCTTGCCATGGTATCTAGATTTTCTTGACTATAATCCTTTAGTTTTTAAATCTTCCCTAAGATCTAGAATAAGAAAAAAAATGATGCTCACTCCTTGCTCACACTTTGCTTCTTGCTCCCACTTGTTTCCTATTGGCCCTTGCAACATTTGCTTGATTTCTAAAACAATAAAAGGGTGAGACTCACTCTTGGCTTGCACTTGCTCCTGGCTCACACTCACTCCCACCTCTGATTTTAGTAGATAAGGCTTACTTTAGATGTTAATGTTTATTTTATATTTTATAATTTCTTTTTACATTTTATATAGACAAACAATTATTATTTTTTTAGAAAAAAGGGGTTTTGCTAGAGTCCCCCACCCTTGAAAATTTATAACTCTCCCATTTATATCTTTAGAGATTACAAAAATATTCAATTCTTATCTCAATTGAGTTTCTATAGCTAGATACTTACATTTATTTTCATAAAAAGTTTGAATTTTTTATTTTCATTTTCTAGATCTTCAATTTTCTATGTAAATAAAAATATTCCAATATTCAACATCCTTCTTCTTTACATTTTTCTACAATAGCCTTCACAATACCAAAAATCCACCTCAATTGTCTATGCACTGCAACTTCGTAGAGTAATATATCTAAAACTTCTTGTTATCATGGCCCACTTTACCAGATCTAGATTGTTAGTTTCCTTCTTGAAACATAAGTGCAACCACAAGAACTATAATAAATAGTTTATATAAAAACACATTAATGTTGTAAAATAAAACAAATATTACCTTTGAAAAATATTAGAGTAAATCTTAATCATTATTTGCTTTAGATAGTCAACATTTGTTGTCAACTTTACCTAAACTTACTACTTCCTATAACCATGGAAAAGAGAATTTAACCCCTCTATTGGCTAGCATATATGCACATTTGTTCTCTTCCCTTAATGTATGTGTAAACCTAGTTTCTTCAACCTCTATAGCAAGATATTGTATTTCCACAGTGATCTCTTGTATATTCCATGGAGTCTTTGCTTTCCTCAAAATTGCATTTATTACTACAAGTGAATCACCTTCCATCCATACTTTGTTTCGTTTCTTTTGTCTACATATTATTAACCCTTTCAAAGCCACCCAAGCTTCAGCTTCATTATTCGTCTTAAGTTCACTATTAAAAGTGTAATGCAATGAAATCTCACCCCTATTATTTCTAATTATTCCTCCTCCTGTTGTTGGTCTCCACTTTATATTATTTGCCTTCCTTTTGTTTCTCTGCACCCAACATCATAATTCCATTTGATGACTTGAATCCATCTATAAAGGCTCTCTACTTCAATATTAGGGATTGGGTGAGTTGATAGAGTTGGTTTAGACTCCTTTATGGCTAAACAAATATTCTTTTTCATTACCTCTAATTGTTTTCCTTTACTTTAAATATTCTTATGTTCCTTTTCAACCATACAGTCCAAAGTATTATATCTTTCAATGTATCCCAAATTATCTATAATGCCTCACTTTTAAAAGTAATCTACTATTTCTGTAACCATTCTTCAATTCTTCCATTCATCACCATGCATTTACCAAACATATTAGGAATCCATTGCCATAGTTACCGATCTATTGAATAGTGTCCCAAGAGATGGTCTATACTCTCCTCCTCCTTTATACATAGAACGCATTGTGAAAACCACTTTTCATAGGATTATCCCAAGATAAAATCTATTCTATGACCTACTAGCCATACAAATATTTTGACTTTTGAAATGCTCAAGCTATCCCAAATATCTCTCCATATTCTTGTGGTATTCCTATTTTATTGGTGCTTTATATTATATCCACTTTTTGTTGTGTATTCTCCTAAGCTATTCAACTCCTAAATCAGGTTATTCTTGACTACCCTTAACATAATCACTATTGTTATCTTTCTACTCAATTGCCTCCTAGCAATAATGTTTGGTATAGTTTTAAAAGAATCTTCTTTCCATTTGTATCTTTCGTCCTTGTACATAATGTTTTAAACCCTATCACCATATTTATATTGAAGTAATCCCATCCATGGTTTCAAAATTGGATCTAGATTGAGTGGTTTTTAATAACACCAATTATCCATTCAAATATAATTTTTTTCTCCAGTTCCCACAACCCATATTAGAACTTTAATCACTAGATCGTTCCATAGAGCAGAACCATTTGGTAGTGAGAATGTAGTAAAGATTAAGCTTGAGTCATTAAGCTCAATGTACTTACTTAGAAGAATTCTTGCCCATTTTATTTGACTCTCTTTGTACAATCTCCAAATTACTTTTCTCCTTAGAGCTAAGTTTGCATTCGTAAGAACTCTTAAACTAAGACCTCTCCTAGTTTTATCATCACATACCTTGCTCCATTTCACTAAAGGAAAATTAATTTTATCATGTAATCTTAAACCACAAAAATGACCTCATAATATAGATTAATATTTTTTCTATCGATTTTGGCATAATATACAAGGATATATAATATGTTGAAATGACCTGTAAGACTAATTTAATTATCTACACTCTTCCTACTAACAATAACCATCTACCTTTCCATGTCGGTAGTTTATTATAAATTTTACTTATAACTAGATTCTATAATTATATCCTCATTCTCCCCTTAAATAAGGGCATCCCTAGATATGTTGTTGGAAAATTTACCTCCTCCATTTGAAGTAACCTGCATATCCCTACTTTGATTCTAGACGGAGTGTTTAGGAAGTAAATTTTGGATTTTGCCTTATTAAATTTATGCCTTGATGCTCTTTCATATTCCTTTAATAACTTATTCAAAGCTTTGGCCTCATTTTTTTCTGCCCTCCCAAAAAGGGTTGTATCAACTACAAATTGTTGATGGATGATGTTATTACTAGCCTTAAGTTTACTTATTATCTCATCTTTATATGCCTTCTTCAAGTTCCTTCCCAATATCTTTGTCATAACAATTAATAGATATTGTGATAGAGAATTTCCCTATCTAAGACCCCTCTTGGCTTTTAATGATTCTATTACTAGCCCATTAACCAACATTGAATATAATACTGTAGAGACAAGCTTTAATTCATCTGACCCATTTCTTTCCAATCTAAACTTTTCTAATATAGCAACAAGAAAATCCTTTTTAACCCTATCATAGGCTTTATTTATATCAAGTTTTAAGATCATTGCTCTCTCTTTTCTAGAAGTTATTGAATGCATTACTTCATGAGTTACTATGATCCCATCCAGAATTTGTCGTCCTTTCACAAATCCTCCTTGCTTTTTTAAAATAATTTTGTCTAAAAGTGGTCTTAACCAATTTGCCATCACTTTGGATCTTATCTTATATGTCATATTACATAGTCTTATGGACCTAAATGAATCAAACAATTTTGCATCCTTCTTTTTTGGAATTAGGGTAAGATATGTTGCATTTATTTTATTACCCTAGATTGTTCCACTACCACCAATAAAGAATCATTTATTATTTCTCAGTTATGTTGATAGAATGTTGCAAAGAGTCCATCTGGACCTAAGTATTAATCCTTATCAAAAGAGAAAAGAGTTTAATGAACTTATTCTAGTGTAATAGGGTCCATTAGTTTGCTATTGTCTTCATCTATTAAAACTTAAGGTACTTCTTGCAGTAGTTTCTCATTTAGAAATTTAATGTCCTCTATTCCTATAATATTCTAGTACAAAATCCTTACTTCCTTTTTTATTTTGCTCTAGTCTTCAATACAAAATCCTTCTATTGATTTAATTCTACTAATTTTGTAAGTTGATCTCTCTACTATTGCCATCCTATAAAAAAATGGTGTTTTTGTCTCCTTTTAATCAAGTTTATCTCGATTTTAATCTCCTAAAATTCTCTTCCTTACTCAAAATAATATTAATTTCACTAAGCAACTCCCTTTCCTCTGAGCTTGGATTATTTTTCTCAAGTTTTTAGAATGTTGAAAGTTTCTCTTTTAGTTCTTTCTTCTAAAAAATGTTTTTGAAAGTGTTCTTGTTCCATTATTTTAATCTAGATGTCATTGATTTGATTTGTTTTGGAAGTATATACAGTCCATTATTTTATGAAGAATTCCATGTATGTGCTATCATATCAACAAATTGAGGATGGTCTTCCCACATCTGCTCATATTTAAAATATGATATTTTTTAATTCTCTTAACACCATTTTAACTCTTATTGGCTAGTGATATGAACCATTCTTTGTCAATGTATTAATTTTAGCACAAGTGCCTTCATCTAGCCAATAATTTGAGAGTATGCATCTATCTAATTTTTCTACTATCTGGTTCTATCCTATCCTATTGTTGGTCCATGTATAGTTGTTCATATAAAACTCAACATCCCAAAAATTATTGTTTTGAATAAAAGCTAAGAAATCTCTCATATTTTGGGTTATTTTTCCAATTCCCTAAATTTTTTCATCCATCTTGGTTATGGCATTAAAATCTTCTATAGTCATGAATTGGGTTTCTTGGTCTTTAATTCTCATAAAGTCTTCAATCCCACTCCATACTTTTAATCTGCCTGACTAAGTTTTAGGTCCATAGATATTGATAAGGATGAAATGAATATCTACAAAGTAGTATATGACTAATGAGGCTATCCAATGCCTAGTTTTATGAATAGTTTCATAAGAAGTTCTAACTAGATTCCAAAATGTTAAAATTCCTCCTGTCGCTCCTTCAGACTCCATAGCATCCCATTCATATCTTGCCCATACTGCTTTCATAGTTTTGGAAACTTCTTCCTTTGTAATTTTAGTTTCCCTGGATATAGAATATCAGACTTATTACTTAGACAAAGGTCCCTAATACATCTCTACTTTGAGGGAGAATTAGAACCCCTTATATTCTATGAGATGGTAAGAATATCTCATTAGGGGCTATTGGTCGTGCCTGTGAATTACCAATATCAAATTGATATTTAGTAAAGAGAAGTTCAACCAACTTAGATTGTGTTCCTTTCTCTATGTTTGCTCTTGCTTCCTTGGCTCTTGCTTGATAATTTGAAGGTTTTCCTATTTTTTCCTTGCCTATATTGAGAGTAGGTCTCTATTCCTCAATATTATTTCACAACTTTCCTTTTCATTAAATTTATCTTCTCTTGATTCTGCTAAGGAAGCTTTTGACTTATTGTTCTCATTTTTTGGTATTTCTTTGTTGATGGTAGAGGTATTAACATCTAACATTTTATTTTCTCTACCACTTTACTTCTCTTGAATGGTGCATGAACCTTCAAGAGAGTGTTCTAAATATGATGAGGTACATTCCTTAGATTTAGCAAAAATGTTCATCCCTAAATCAGGATCATACTGACTAGACAATTCCTTGTTAATATTCTAATCTTGTTGTACCATATCCTCTAAGCTTTGATTTGTTTTTTCTTCATAGGCTAAAACTTCAAAATAATTGGTATTTCTTCCAATATCTTTACTTATTGATCTCCATTGTTTATTTACTTTCATCTATATGGACCTATTTTTTGGAAGTTGAAAACCATTTACATCCATATCCATTTGTAAGTTTTTCTTCTGATTTTCTACATATGTTTCTATTGGACTCTTCTTAGGGCATGATCTCTCAATATGCCCCACCTCATGACATCTTCTACATCTAATATATATGTTTTCATAATCCATGGTTTGGATCCACAACTTACTACCATACTTAAGAATGATTGATTTTGGTAAAGATTTACTGATATCAATCATGACCAATCTTTGGGCATATATAGCCAAGAATCCATATTTTATAGTTTCTAAAATCTCAAGGAATTCTCCCATAGTCTTTCCTATTTCCTTGGAGGTATCCATTTTGTAGAACTTAATAGGTAACCCATACATCTTGAATCATACTAGTACTAGGGATAAATTTATGTTTCAAGTGTGTAATGTCCCCTCTCTAGCCAGTCAACAGTTGTGTGCAAGATTAGCCTACTCTCGGGTTCTCGTAGGCTAATGAGAGTGTGTGGGAGCCTATTGGGGGTGTGTTCGATGCTTGGAGATATTTCTTGTTGCCAGTTTTTAGGTCTTGGGGTGATTTTGGGATGTTTTGAACCTTACTATTTTTAGTAAGTCGATTCACTTTGGAATCTTACGAAACGGGTGTTGGGTTTGAAGCATCCTCCAAATGGGTATCCATTTCTATCCTCACTTGGTGATCTTGTTAGGTGAGGATCAAAATATTAATATTTTTTGTGAGGGTGAGTTATCGTAAAGTTAAATTTAATATTTAACTTTAATTGTTTATTAAATGTGCTTTTTGGGCCTAACGGGGACATAAGTTTTTTTTTTAAAAAGGGCCAATTGATATAACATGTTTTTGGGCACCCATTTTTGAGGGAAAAAGAGTTTAAAAATGAAATTAATTTAAATTTAAGTTAATGAGGCCAAAAGTGGTGTGAGTTTTTGGAGGATGATATAAAAGCTACTTTTTCTTCTTTTCTAGGGATTCTGGTATGCACAATTTTGTCTAAAATTTGGAGATTGTCCTGTCAAAGGATTTTAAGCTTCTTGAGAATGAAAACCCTCTTGAAGAACCTCATATTCGAGTGTGAAATATCACTCCTGGGTGGTTACAGAGGTAGCTTCACACAGAGGTTTTCATTAAGATTCAACAGAGACAGATTCAAAGCTTCCTGTAAATATTTTGGTTTGATTTTTGTGTTGTGTGCAAAAGGGAAGGGTGTGTTTGCTTCATATTTATTATTTTCATTGTTGCAACATATTTTTCAGTCTATTCCTTGTTGGGCCGTATATTTTATGGGTTTTTTAAGACCCGAGTTTGTCCCTATAGCTTTCTTTGGAGACGGTAGTGCGATTTGATCTATTATTTATTTTTGTGTAGCAGCTTCTACAACTTATTTTTGTTGGGTTGTACCATTCTGGGGTTTACCCAAAACCCCAAGTGCTTCTTTTGCTTTTTTTAGAGCCGACAGGGTAATTCGGGCAACTGGGTGTTAGAGATTTCACATTGGATTTTGTATGAGCCTCAAGAATTTGATGCTGAGTTGTGTGTTGCAGACCTTGTTACTGTACACACCTGATTTGTGCAATTTGTACCATTCTTGATTGTTCCAACATAGTGGCACAAGGTCCCGATTTCACTAGTTTTGCTTTCAAAAAGGTTTTTGCTTCTAGGCAGTCTATATTGCAGCTTGTTGGGTCTCATGCCCATATCTATGTACTTTTGAAACCCTCCTAGTCTTTTATGAGAATAAATTTCAGAATTTCCTTATTTTGTGTCTTTTCATTTCCAATCCAGCATTTTCTTTATTTCTCAATTGCAAGCAAAAACCAAACAAAGGCACAAAATATCAAAAAGCAAAAAATATCAATCTAAAAAGCAAAGCAAATTCATAGGCAATAAATTTTCAAAGTTACAAAGGGGGTGGGACATTACAAGGTGCAAAGACTTCACATCAATAGGTAAGGAAGAGTCTTGCTCTTTCCATAAACCAAGGACCCCCTTTCAAGATTTAGTCTCTTTCCTCCTTGGAACAAAAAATGATTAGGAAGAAACCTTGGGAAGAAAGGATAGACTCACTCCTAGAGACTTCCAACTCCTATCAATCCATTTTATTAGAGTTAAAACCCCTGGCCAAGACCCATTAAATATACAAATGACCTCTTATCTTTGACCAACAAGTATCTCTGCTCTATGAGATCCTCCCTAACTTCTGCTACTAGGGATGACTATGAGGATTTAGTTATAAATCGATCCATGGGAAGGAAACTATAACTCAAAATCTACTAAAACTTACTAGTATATCCTATAGCAATTATATTATTTGAAAATCTTAAAATAGAAAACATCTATAGATGGAGTCAAGTCATCAAATGAAATTATGATGTTAGGTACAAAAATAAGGCAAAGAATATAAAGTGGAAACCACTAGAAGTGGAGTTGGTTAAATTAAATTTTGATGGAACATCTAAAAGAAATCCATGAACAATAGGAGGAATAATTAGAAATAATGGGGGAGATATTTTGTCTCTTTACGCTTACAATAGTGGATTTAAGACAAATAATGAAGTTGAAGCTTGGGTGGCTCTAAAAGGGTTAAAAATATGCAAAAAATTATGAAATGGAATAGAGTATGGATGGAAGGTGATTCATTAATAGTTATAAATGTAATTTTGAGGAAAGCAAAGGCTTCATGGAACATACAAGAGATAATTGTGAAAATACAAGACCTTGCTACTAAGTTTGAAGAAATTAGGTTTACACATACATTAAGGGAAGGAAACAAATGTGTAGATAGGTTATCCAATAGAGGGGTTTTAATTGAGGATCATGAATTTAAATTCTCTTTTCCATGGCTAAAGGAAATCGTAATCTTAGCTAAAACTGACAAGAAAATGTTGTCCGTCTAAACCAAATAATGCTTATGATTTATTTTAATGTTTTCCATTGGTAATATTTACTTTATTTATAACATTATTGCATTTTCATATAAACTATTTATTACAATTCTTGTGATTGCACTTATACTTTAGGAAGGAAACTAGCAATTTAGATCTGGTAAAGTGGACTATGATAACATGAAGTTTTGAAAATATTACTCTACTAAGATGTAATGCATAGATATTAGAGGTGGAGTTTTGGTACCATGAAGACTATTGTAGAAAAATGTCAAGAAAATGGATGTTGAAATTTGGAATATTTGTATTCATAGAAAATTGAAGAAGATCCAAAAAATGAAAATTAAGAATTCATACTTTTTATGAAAAATGATGTAGGTATCTAGCTATAGTAACTCAATTGAGAAAAGAATTGAATTTGTTTGTAAAATCTCAAGCTCTAAAAGAGAGAGTTGTGATTTTTCAAGGGTGGGGGACCCATGTACAACCCCTTGTTCTCCAACAATAAATAAATAAATAAATAAATAAATAAATATATATATATATATATATATATATATATAATTTGAAAATAAACCTATAATAATTTGCATGCATAACTTCTAAGATAATAAAGAGATAAATGAACTTAATTGAAAAATTTCATGTTTAGACATAATGTCATGCCTTGTTGATGCCCTAGCCCTCCATTGCTCCTCCCATCATCCAAACCTTGCTTGAAAAATATCTGCAATTTCGTTTCCTACAACTTGAAAATTTGACAGTACCCTTGTTTTGGATGGTTGACTTCATAGGGCCGTATATCCCTCAATACTAGTTGTAATCTTTATATGGCCACTATTTTAAAGCTCTTCAAATTTTGCACAAATTGGTCCAAGAATCATTTGAATCGAACAACCCTTCACAAATATATGGCTCCTAAAAAATTAAACATTTTTTAGAAAAATTTACCCTAATGCTACCCTTGATATGATTTTTTTATTATTCATGGGTTAACTATAGAGTAAAGGCTAATTTAAGGGTTTTTACCCATCCTTGGAGCTTTGTCGAAAGTTGTGCAAATTTTAATATTTTGGCCCATCCTTCGAGCTATGCCAGAAGTTATGCTAATTTTAGGGTTTTAAGCTCATGGGTTTGAAAATTTGATTTTATTATTGCATATCATAATAGCTTAGAGTGGTTTATGCAACCTAAATGCAATGAGAATTGGTGGGTGCATGCAACCTAGATGCAGTTCTTTACCCCCGCATGCAGGCTCAAGAGTCCATATTGTCTAGTTTCAAGGCTTCTTTTGTGCATGCAGTGTGAGATTTTGGTCAAACATTTCATTGTGGTGTAAAGGTTTTCAGTTGCAAAGGAAGGTATTGTTCATATTCATCCTTTTGTGTGTGTGTGTGTGGCTTTCTCTCTTTTCGATGGTAGCCTCTTCAAGGGGCCTACCACCTCCCTCTTTTCAAGATGTGGTGCAGAACAAAGGTACTAAAGGAGAAATTGGGAGCTCTTCGAGAGGTATTAAGCATGCAACTATTAAAGAGGTAAAAAGACAAGATATCACACAACCCTTAGCCCTCAATAAATACCTAGAAAAACTATAGAGTTACTATGATTTAATGTAAAACCGAAATCCTTTCAACAAGAAATTTCCTATTTATCTGAGCAAGAATTAAATTACCACTTAACAAGTTTCTGGTCGATGGAGCAAGATATACAAAATTGGATAAGAGAAGTTTGGAAACCAAAGGGAGATGTAGAACTTAAACTTTGTCCTAAAGGCTTCTTCATAGCCGTTTTTAGTTGCTTGGAGGATAAGGAGAGGTTTCAAGATGGAGGTCCTTACTTCATGGTAAGGTAGGTCTTTTTGTGTAGAACTGGACCATAGGTTTTTATCCCAACAAAGAAAATCCAACCAAAGTCTTGATTTAGGTACAGTTGTATGCTCTCCCTCTGGAATGAGGAAACCTTGAAAGGAATTGGAAACACAATTGGAGAATATGTAGGAATATCCAAAGTAACTAAAGAGGCTCGTGTAACTACCTTTTCTTGAATTGATCTCTATGTAGACCTATTGCGCTCTCTTTCAAAGGCAATTATGAATGGATCCAAGACCTAGATTATGAGAATGTGCCCTTTCGATGTAGATTTTTCCATGCTCATGGCCATATCCTATGGAATTGTCTTACCCTTAAGCAAAAAGTGGAGGAGATAGAGAAAAAGAAGGGTCCAATAGGGAAGAAGGAAGAATGACAGTCTCCAAACTTGGCAAACAAAAAGGATAATTAGGTGTGGCAGAAGAAAGGAGAACAAAAAATCAACAAACAAATAAATTTGTGGTTCTATAAGAGACAAACCAAAATATAGAGGAATTCATGCATATCCCTCGATATGAACGTGAATAGACAAATAAGGAAGTAAGTAAGGGGAAAACACAATAGAAATTCTTGTTGAGCAGTCAATGAAAGATCCTGAAAATCCATAGGAAGGGGATTTATTCCAGAGGAATCCCCAGATAAGGTTGAGCCACAAAGATACTTCGTTGCATGCTAATGAGCCTATTCAGCGTGAAGATACTTTGTTGGATGTTAATTCAACTACAAATATACTCTGATGGAATACCCAGTGAAAGTTCCTTGGACCCTCCCTTGAAGGGGGCTTGTCAATTAGAAAAGAAGGAGATTGGCCAAACCCTTCTGCAACAAAGACCTATTCCTAAAAATGTGGTAACCTCTACCTCAAACCCCTCCTTAATTTCTAATGTAAATGTTCTATTGTCCCTTTCAATTATAGCATCTTGCAGACCTCGAATCTTGAAGGAAATAAAAAAGAGGACAATGAAGAAGTGAAGAGGAGGAAAAAATCAAAAGACTTTGAGAACCTCTCCCCTAGTTCTCTGTGTTTGGGACGAAAGTCTACCTCACATGCCAAAAGAAAGACAAACAAATTAATTCAGTTGAGAGGAAGGAAATCTTTAGCCAATGAGGGTGCTACTAGCGCTAGTCATGGTGAAAGCAGACTAGAGTAAGCCTTCTGACTGTTGCAATTTGCATGAGCCTTGAGTATTTGATTTTTTGTTGACCTTTTTATCTGGTACATGCACGGCTTGTTTGGCTGATTTACTTTGGGCTAGGCATGCTCTTTGAGTGTGCCAAAGGGGGCAGGCCAGGTGTGAGCCCTGGGTGATTTTGACACAACAAATACCCCTGCCTCCTTGGGACTTACCCGAAAAGGGTGATTTCTAAAAAAAAAACTATAGAGTAAATCCTTAATATATTTAGAAAGTGATAGCTAATAACTCTACTCCTCTTGTTTTTAGCTTATAACATTTCTATTTTAATTTCACTTTAGTACTTAATTTTCATTGTTGTATTATGTATGTTAGTAAATAATCCCACATTCAACTAGTTAAATCTTTAACGGTTTAGGAAACCTACCACTTGCTAAACTCTTTTTCAATAGGTTAGTAAACTTAGAAGTAAAATCCCAAACTTTACATCAATAGCAGGCCTCCTTGTTTTAATTGGATTTATGTGAGGTTTTTATTCTTATAACCACTTTCTAATAAGAGACATATCCATGTTTTATTCTACTCTAATGTATTATTAAGATGTATATTTTTATAGATGCTATAATATAATATGATCATTTTTTTCATTCTCACGGAAGATAAAATTCTTTCTCATCTAATAAAGATGTTATTAAAAACTACCTTTAAAATGAAATTAAATTGTTCCACTCAAATATATTATTAAGATCTATATTTTTATAGATGTTATAATATAATATGATTTTTTTTTATCATACAAAAAGATAAATTTCTTTCTCATCCTTTATTATTTAAAGATATTGAAAACTACCTTTAAAATGAAACTAAAATAAATCTTTCACTTTTAATCTTATATACATATATTTAATTAAAACAATAAACTTTATCCTAAGTTAAGGTCAGCTTTCTGGGGCAACCACTCAACCTAAGATGGATGGTCTGGCTTGCCGCAAAAATTTGCTTTTTCATGCTGTTCCCACTCCATATAGTTCACGATCATCACAAGCTCGATGTCTTCACGGCAGTTTTTTTCGATCTATAGACGGTGGTTGTCACATGCTCGCAGGCTTCAGATCTATAGTTGGCGGTCGTCACAAGCTCAATGTCTTCACTTCCACATACAACTTTTTTTTCTGTTCCACAACCCTCACCCATGAAGGATACAACACCTGATGTAAAGCCATCATCGATGGAATTGGCAATTCCTATGGAGGAAGCAAAATCTGAGGATCCTTCCCCTTCTATGCGGTTTCAATATTCCACAATCCTCGACAAAGGAAAACAAATGGAGACAGTTTACCTAAAAAACGATTTCACCTATTCAGACCTTGGTGGGTGAGTGCCAAACCCAACAGTTTCAACAGCTTTAAAGCGTTGACATTTCTTGAACAGAAGCAGAGCAGGACAATGAAGTTTCAACGAAACAACCAATCTTTACATTTGATATTGAGGGTTGTAAGTCTACTTGGAAAGATTTACTTACACAAGCGCTGACGAAACCAACCACTCTTTGAGTTATAGTCGTTTTTTTTTTTGTTTTCTCAAACCACACTAGTTTAATTTCTTGCATAGCCTTTGGGATGTACTTTCCTACGAACTACTTTTTTGTGAATTTGTATTTTTATTTTTTTAATAAAATTAAATCATTTTTTAAAAACTATAAACTTAACAATATACAAATATAACTTATTAAAAAATTATACAAATATGATTTATTTTATTCATAAAAATTTACATTTATTATAATTAAAAATAATAATAATATGTAAAATATGTATATATTTCAGTTGACCACAAAATAATATTACAACATACAATACAACCTAATACCCATTGAATATAAACAATTATTTTCCAATTAATTTGATGTTTATAAATTTGTTGTGTAAATTTTTTTTTAATCGTAGTATCAAATCATGGTGCTACCACTGTAACGCCTATCTCGCCTTGGTAAACACGATTCAGAGTCAAATCATGGTGTTACCACTATAACCCCGATTCAGAGTCAAATCATGGTGTTACCACTATAACCCCTATCTCGCCTTGGTAAACACGATTCGGAGTGAGGGACCCCAATGACTGGTACCACCGTCATCTGACTCACACTCAACATGCCCCCAAAGTTTGAACCTAGGTCTCCTCTTGATAAGTGTCCAATGTTTTACCAATCCACTAACCCTCCCAAACAATTCTTAGTATAACATAGCCCAAAAACAGGCATCTAAAATATAAATCTATATTTCGCCACATTAAGCTCAGGCTCAAATATTTTGTGAGTACTCTCTTCGTCATGTTCCCTTGTGATTGCGAGTTGGTCCTTGATACGGTCGTCTTCCTAATCGGAAACCTCCAAACGAACCCGTTTCCCGTTTAAAATGCATTTTATTGAAACAGCTTTTACCTTTTCGAAGTTTATACATGTGACCATTGGTACTTTTCGGTGTCATTTTTATTTAAAATATTAAAAAATTCAGGTTAAATATGTTAGGTCTTAGTTTTAGATATGCTAAATTGTATGAGATCAATGAAAATTTACAATGTTCACAATTCAAATCAAAATAATATATAATTAAAGTTTTTGAGTTTTTCATTAAAATTAGGAACAGTGCCTGCTCAGTGCCGTTTGCTCGAGATTTGGACAATTCCTTTACTTTTACCTCTTTCCTATATAAAAGAAATGTCTTGACGAGGATAAGTTTGCTCCAGGTTTAGACAATCCCTTTACCTTCTTTACCTCTTCCCTGTGTAAAAAATTATCTCGAAGCAGATAGATAAGGTTTCTGAAATTGATCTATAACTGTCTCATCTCACGAAGGAAAACTTGCAAGTAAAGAATATAAACCTGGGTTTTGAAAATTTATGAATTTGACTTATAAATAAATAAAAGTCTAATTTTAGTTTTCCAAAATGTAAACTTTCAACCTCTCAGAGCCTAAAAGCATCTATTTACATTGATTTTTTTTCAAAAGTTTTGATTGCAAATAGAAAGAAAAGGGACTCAGGTTCAATTTGGTCCATAACCTCCTTCCTAAACGACAATTGTCGTTCGTCGTGTATCTGTCGGTCAAAGAAGTCGATTATTTACCAGAGTTTGTAACATGATTGGAAAGTCCCTATCTTAATAGTAAGGACACCAATTCAAACAATTTACAATTTTACAATCAATAGCTCTTCGTAAAGTGGACTATGGAAATAATGTTCGATATTGTAATAGAATTCATACTCTCCAGGTTATATGCTGAGTTATTGATAGGGCAGCACTCGGTTATATCAATATTTCTTTCTGAAAACTCACCCAGAAATCTGTTAACCTCTTAGCTATGGCGGAGACTATTTTGTGGCACTGGCTGGGTTGCCATGCCACTTCAAATGCCTTCTTAAAAAATAGGTGAAGCCGTCCGAATGGCCGGACATTCGATCAGTTCTATTCAGCATCACCTCTCACCTTTATCATCGTATTTAACTTGTCTCCCATGATGGAGGATGTCCTAGAAGTAAACCTAAACAAAGACAATACTCTTAACTGCTGACCCAAATTGTCTCAATTACATCTATGCGTACTAATCTCTTGAACCTAAAGGAACAAGCACAGGCTGCTCATGACTCTTAAAGCAGTTTGGATGAAATCACCTTCTTCTCACTTATTTAGTCTTAGCTGCTTCATGTTTCATAAAACTTTTCCAGTTACTGTAGACTCCGGATTTGATCCTTTGTTTTATCCGTTAAGGATACCACAAAACCCTTATACAATCACATTAGTATCTATGGACGGAGTCTTGTCTTCGACAAAAGAAAGCCAATATGAGACCCAGTTGAACCTACGGATAAAACATATAACTCAAAGTACGACACTCTTGTCTTTCGGAAGGAATTCTGAACCCTTGGATCAAATAAAAGAAATAAAATAAAATAAAGTACTTCTTTTCAAAGGACTAAAATCTTTGGAGCACATCAAACAACTAATGGAAAGGCCCTATTTTCATCGACTTTGGGGAAGTTTTAATTGAAAATGAAAAGAAAAGGGGCCATTCTTTCAGCTGTTTAGTTTGCTCCAAAAATCTTTAAGCTACTTCCGATCTTCAGCTTTAGCTTCCACAATATGGGTTCCTTGGTCTCCTCCAAACTGCACCTGGCTGCAATTATATACTATATTTGGATTAAAAGCATGTATATTTGATGAAACTTGATGTTCAACATGCTGAGAGACAGAACCAGGCTGCAAAGACTTCATATTACTGTCACTATTTTTGGGTTTAAGCGAAGGTATATTATGAATTATTTGCTGAAAGTTTTAATTCACTTCGAGTTTGGAAAACATTATATAAGAAAAATCTACATAAAAAATGGCAGTTTTCGAAGAGACGAGGTGAATGAACATGTGAGCATCATAGTCATCAACAGGCATGCTCCTAGTCTTCTTGTTAGATATTTCTTCATTTGTTTTCATTGTATTTAAAATATCACTGTCTGCATATACAAGTAATATGTAGAGCATCTTAGACAAGGCCAAGAAAACAAATGATCCCATCCAAAACCTAACAAATGTATCGTCTGACACAAGATCATGTAAGAAACTGTAAGCAAGTAGCCCACTCCAACTCGGCAATCAAGTTTCAAGAGAGAGTGGTATTCTCCTCAAGAGCCACCATTTACCTGCCCCTTTCAATTTTGGAAAATAATTCATGCATTATGTAACCTGATAACGAATATACAATAATTTAATAATTAGGAGCTACCAGAGTGTAGCAAAACTTAACATATAGTCGTTTTAAATGAAGCCTGACCTACACTGTGCATAAAGCAAAGAACCTAGATTGCTTCCAAAAAAATTTCAGCCATCCATAAACAAACTTGATATGTTACAATCAACCAAAGCCCTCTCTCCATCAGCTGCCTAGAATAAACCTGAGCTAAATTTCAAAATGGCATACACCCATGCCTATCACCTCTGCTATCAGTACCATGATATTTAAGTAAAGTGGATTTCCAAATCACAAAAAAGACAGGGCAGTAGCAAATTATACAATTTGGTTGCCCAACTATGACCAATACCTCCAGCAGGCGGGGCGGTCTTTGGAGACCAGTAAAATGCGAGATCCAGAATAATCAAATGATGGGCAATACAAATCATCCGGTCCTATAACTTCTCGCATTCCTTTTGTTCTCAAATGATCACTAGTCCCATCCTCATTGCACGCATCAAAGATAAACAATCCATTTCCATTAACAGCCATTACCAAGTTCATATTCAATGAACCCCAGACTTGAGCTACAGAGAACTGTTCAAAGTGGGCATTGGACTCAGGGAATGTGTACACGCAGACAGGCTTTCCTTTCCGGATGGACCATTGATGTACCCTACATCGAACAGGCACCTTTGAAGAGAACCTTGTGTTTACAACCCCGGCGAAAATGGAATCACCACGAGCAAATATAGACTGTCCATTCTCCCCAAATGTAGGGATTTTGAGACCCACTCCGGAAGACACACGAAAGTCACAAACACAAACTGCATCTTGAGTGCAAAAGACTCCATCATTGCCTTCTGCTTCTGAAGAACTTATTCTGCATGAACATGACCAGAAAATTTATAATAACTTATCAAAACTAATGCCTCAGGTGAATGTTTTAACAAAAAAATCGGCTAAAGGTCCTCAATATCATACCTCTGTCTTACTCCACCATTGCACTCGGCATCTGTGTTATGCACATGAAGAGCTGAAACCTTTCTACCCGGGAAAGAAACACAATGCAAAGGTCGAGGGTCCAGAGAATTGACATCCCAGAGACTAATAGCTTCAGTTTCTGCTACAACTACCTTGCCCTTGTTTCTCCATTGCAGTGGACTAGAGTAATTCATGTTCATTACGTTTCTCTGGGTCTCCCAATTCATGACATGATCACCATCACGGATGTCATAAACACTTACCATCTTCTGAGAAGTGGCAGTACCCACCAAAAGTGGTCCACACGGCCTGTACCACCAATGCTGATTTTCAGGCACAACATTTGCAAATGTAGAATTTCTTCCCAACACAGTCCTCTCCGTGAGAGCAGAGGAAAAAGATCGGGTTGGACAACCAAAGACCTCCTCTTCAGTATGAAATGCCACAATCTCTTTGTTATAGAAGTCCCATGAACAGAAGCCTGAGTCCAATGTACTACCCGCAGATGCTGCCACAACATATTTACCAGCTCGGCCGTCTGGACCGGCAGCCCTAATCAACCAGCAGTCACCCCATATGTTTGGAGAGAGCCCATGTGGAGCTTTGTATTCAGCTTTCTCCTAATCAAGATATAAAGAACGTTAAGAAGCCTCAAAACATAAATTCTCAGGCACCCTTTTATTTAAAAGCCCCCAAGAAACACTATAAATTGTTGTAACCCAAATATCTACCAAAAAATCAAGATATTCATTCACTAGACTACAGAATTTGATAAATAAAGTAAATCATACCTCAGAATTAGCAATGTCATGAAAAGAACAGGCCCCATCATCATGAGCAAGCAAAATAGATTCTCCCTCGGAAACAAACCAACCTGCAGTAGACGTCTTATGGCCAATCTGGTTCAAACGATCAAGGGGGGCTTCTTCAATTTCTTCCGTTATGCATGCACACGGTTGGTTGTTTTCCTGATCATCCAATTCCAGCTCCTCATCGCACTCAAGAACGGGTTCATTTTCATCGTTGCTAATCTCCTTTACAGAACCCCTGTCACTAGATGCAGTACCGGAACTTCCATTCTCACTCCCATTCCCATTGGAGATTGGCTGAGCCACACCGGGCCTTATTCCACTGCCTTCAAGACTAGTATAACCCGATTCAGTAGATTTTAACTCCGTGTTCTTATCATCTGATGAATTACCATGCTTCTGACTCAGTGCACTCAAAAACTCCGCAGCAATCGGATCCTCATCAATGGGGCTCAGTGGAGCATTCTCAAGGGAAGACACATTTTCATTCTGATTCTGATTTGGGGGTTGGTCATGCAAATCTCCATTGGGCTTGAGAGCCGTGAGTTGAACAGATGACCGGCTTCTCAGCAACTTTTGATGGGGGAAAAACCTGTCTTCCCATTCCTGACGATTCAAGCGTTTCACTGGGTTTTTCTCAGATGCTACAACATTATCATTAGAGGGTTCCTGCGCCTCATTTTCAACAGAAATGCTTCTCTTTTCAATCACATCCGAAGGAAGAGAAGGAACAGAGGCATAACTCTCTTGCAGAATTATCTTTCCAAGCTGGGGCTTGGCCACCTCAGCTTCAGCCTGGGCTTTGTTCTCCATAAACTCAACGTCGTCCGCTGCTGACGTGGCGGTCATGGCCCTCTCGATCTCGTTTATCTTAAGCTGAATGTCGAGAGCATGGTCTTGGAGCTCTCGGTCTTGTTGGCATCCAACATCTCCTTGGTCTTCCTAAGCTCAGAGGCGATCTGGTTCACTCTGCCCTCCAGAAAAGCGAGCCATTCATGCAATTTGCTTGGGAAGCCATTACCCTCCTTTCCACTGGAACCCTCCTTCTCAGTGCTCGTATTCCTCACCGAGTTCGATCCCAGGATTTTCTTCTCCTGGGAATGTTCTGGCTTTTTAGTCGCTTCAGCAACCGTACCGGGGTTCGACCTCGCGTCTCCCAGACATTCAATCCCGTCGTGAGAGGCCGAGATGGCCGACGTGGGTTTCAGGGAGACCCGCGAGCGGCGCTCTCGCTGCATGTCAGAAATGATGCGCGAAATGGAGGATTCCGAAGATTTCTTACCATTTTCGCCGATGCCGTTATTGGAGGGCAGAGAGGAAGTGGACCACCTCAGATTTGTGCCCTCTTCCTTGGCGATTTTCCTTGGCCTGCCGGGGTTTCGAACCCCGGACCTGGTGGTTTGCCTGGGCTTGACGGTTTTTGGAGGGCTCTTATGCGCTGAGCTGGCAGAGTCAAGGGAAGAGTTATTATTATTGTTGGTGGTGGCGGCGGTTCTGACGGACAGTGCTCGGCCTCTGGAGACGCTGCGGGGCGGCGCCGCCTCTTTCCCATTCTTCCTGCTCTGAGGCGGGGGTGGATTTTCTTTCTGGCATTCGGCGGATTGGCGGCGATTTGTGAAGGGTTTTGAGTGATGAGGAGCGATTGCAGCGCTTGTATGAGGCGGAGACGCACAGGTGGGTGAAGGACCCACCCTTGTTTTCGCCCCGCCGCCGCCGCTCCGCTCCTTTTTCTTCCTAACCAGAGACATTTTTTCTTCTACAGATTGAACCCAGTAAAGGTTACGATTTTGCGTTTACAGAAATTTCCAGGAGGAGATAGAAAGGAAATTGGGAATGCGTGTGATCTGAATTTTGAAATGATAAATGGGGGGAATGGAGGGGGAGGGATCCGCGCCGGATTGTCCAAATTTGAATTTTGAGTTAATTTTTTTATGTTTTAGCGGAGATTCGTACGCGGATAGTTGACATTGTCAGCGATGTGACCGTGCGCGTGACTGTTGAGGAAATCTGTAGGCTGTAGCTCTATATGGATTGTAAAAGTCTGTTAACTGCTGACGGAAAGACACGAGGGAAAGGCAAATGATTGAGAATCCTATAGCCGTGCCCGGTGCCGGAAAGTGTTTTTGTCTCGCATTGTTCGCCTTTTGGGGCTAGAGGAATTCTGACTAACCTGCTGGAAAGGAGGGAGAAATCTGGGGAATGTTATTGGCCTTCTTATCTATTTTGGCTGGTATAACCATTGATTAAATAAACAGCATTTTTATAAGGTAAAGTTCATTAAATTTACATGCTGATTGTTTTTGAGAAATTCAAACATTTATTATCTATAGCTAATACCTTGTTTTGATTATATAAAAGTGGTACAGTGATTTATTGTAGCAATTTAAATTTAATGTATAATTATATATTTTTTTAAATATATAGTTAAATAAAATTATAGTCATTCACAAATACTTACTATTTGTTTTATTGTTACTATCTTCTTTTCTTTTTTTTTTTCAAGGTCATTATTTTACACATGTTTTAATTATTATTTAAAAAAAAAAAAAATTATAATTTAATTTTAATAATATTTTGAAATATTTAATAAAAACAATCTTATTGTATTACATAATAATTATATGGAGGTAAATCATTGAAAGAGGAAATTAATTTTAGATTGTAAGAGGAGGCAGGAGCGGAGCAAAGCAGGAGCAGAGGCAGCGGAGAAAAAAAAAAGCGGGAGCGGAGGCAGGAATGGAGCAAAGCGGGAGCGGAGGCAGGTGCAATTTCTGCAAACATGATTCTCATTCTGGAGGTGGGAAACAGGGTTTCCAAACCCCTGGAAGCTGTGAGGCTCAAGGAGGGAACAAGCAAGGTTCGAAGCAAGCCGAGGAAGAGCAGGTGGACGAGTGACAAGGACACCGAGGGTTTTAAAAAATTAGAGGGACACGAACCCCCTGATATTATTTTTGATAAGAAGGCCCACATCAAGAATTCCGAGGGCAATAAGTCTTTTGCACAGGCCCTTAAAAGTGGCAATAGGGTTTCCTTACATTCCTTACCACCTCTCACTCCCAATGGGCAGAAGGTATCCGTGTCTGAAAGCGTAATGGCAGACTTTATATCGATGGAAAATTTTTCTTTGGTAGGAAAATTCATAGGGGGCAGGCCGGATATTGAAACGATTCGACGATGGGCATCCTTGAAGTGGAAGACTTATGGACACATGGAGATTATTGCATTATCAAGGGGGTTTTTTGCGGTACGCCTTAACAATAGTGAAGATGCTAGTCGTATTCTAACAGGAGGACCTTGGTTCTTGGGCCGAAGAAGTCTTTTTCTTAGGAGATGGGTTGAGGATTTTGACCCAGAAAAGCAGAGCATAAACTTTGCCCCCATTTGGGTCCGTCTCCCAAATCTCCCGTTTCATTGGTGGCATGAGTATTTTCTTCAGGGTATTGCCAAGACCATAGGGGATTTGGTGGCCATTGACAATCCAACCCTTGCACGCACCAGAATGACGCATGCTAGGATTTGTGTAAATGCAAACCTAGAATCTGAGCTTCCTACTCATGTGGAGTTAGAATATGGAAATAAAACAAGATTACAGGTCATTGAATATGAAAATAGACCGGCATTTTGCTCTGACTGTAATATTCAAGGCCATCTCAAAGGACAATGCTCTTTTTTGAGAAGCCAACAAACCCTTCCTAGGAATAATGATTCCAAGCGGCGATCTTTCAGAAATAATGGCAAATACACAGGGATGTACAGGGTTAAAGATCCAAATGTTGAAAAGGCAAAGGCCTCCGGTTTGGGGCAAATGGAGAATGAGGTTGAGCTTCACATGGACAATGGTAAGGACAAGCAAATTGCTACATCACAAACTCGACCAACAAAAGGTATGCTCTCCTTTCGAAAATCTAAATAAATTTAACATTTTGGCTGAAAACCAAATAATTACAGAGGAAAATCAGAATGAAGGGTCTAATGTTGAGGATATAATTCTTCTTGGTCTCCCTGCTTACCTTGACTCCCCAACCAAATCTGGACCTTCCAATCCTCCTCCTGTTGGTCATAAAGAATGCCCTAATGATGAGTCTTTTTACGCCCCAGAAAGAGAAAAAGTGCTTTCAGAGTTAATCAGCCCTTCCAAGCGACATTTTTCACCTTTGTCTTTGTCCCAATCCAGAGAAGGGGTTTCCAGCACTGTTATCCAACAGGTTACCCAAACCAAATTTAGCCTGAAACAGACTAGAAGCTCAATGAAGTCCCCCATGATTGACTGTGGAGGTGAGAAAAAAAAGGGAAGAAAGTCAAATGCCCAGCAATGGAAAGAAGAGGTCCAAGATGAGATAGCTAATGGAATTCAGACTACTATGTTTCCATCAACTGGAAATCATCCCTTTGAAGAGAACAAAATTCTTAAGCCCCCTCAAGTCCAAGGCAGGGGAAGAGGAAAAAACTTTAAAAGTTCCAAATGAAGATCATATCCTGGAATGTAAGGGGGCTCAATGGCCTTCCTAAACAGCGGTTAGTCAAATATTTAAGAAGAGATTTTGATCCCACTATTCTTATTTTGCAAGAAACTAAAGTCGATGAAGTTTTGTCTAGAAAAATTGCCCTCAATATATGGAAAAATGGAGAAGCAATTTTTTGCAAAGCCAATGGAACCTCAGGTGGTCTTCTTTGTATCTGGAATCCAGGGAAGGTGGAAGGCAAGGTTATTCAATTAGGGGAAAGGGTAATGAGCATTATTTTTAAGGATAAGGTTAGTGACCTTTCTTGGATATTAACAAATGTGTACGCCCCTAATTCTATATCTGGGAGAGCTGATCTATGGAATTTACTCAGTCATTTCAAGGAAGCTTTTCGGGATATCCCATGGATAGTGGCGGGGGACTTTAATACCCCTCTTTACCCCTCTGATAAAAAAGGGGGAGTAGGAATTCCAACAAGAAGTATGGAGGACTTTCAAGATTTCATCAACAACAACAATTTATTGGATGTCAAATTAAAAAATGCTAAATTTACTTGGAGCAATAGGAGGTCCGGAAATCAACTCATAATGGAAAAGCTTGATAGGTTTTTTTGTCACAGGATGCAATACAATCTTTTGGGGATGCAAATCTGTTGTCCTTGCCTCGCATTGGGTCTGACCACAACCCGATTTTACTTGAAATTGAAGAGACTCCAAAATTCAAAAGGCCTTTTAGGTTTGAATCTATGTGGATGCACCACCCTGATCTCAGAGACAGAATTTCTCAGTGGTGGCAGCATTCTTGTCAGGGCAGGCCTTCATTCAGATTAGCACAGAAACTTAAAGTGGTGAAAGAAAATCTAAGGATCTGGAATAAAGAAATTTTTGGAAATATTTTTGAAAACAAGAAAGTCATCTCTGAAAGGTTATCAACCATTGAGAAAAAACTTGAAGAGGGATTGCCGGACCCTTCCCTACGAGCAGATGAAAAGAAAGCCCTTGCTTGAGTACCATAATGTTTTAGCTCGCGAGGAGACTTTTTGGCGGCAAAAGTCTAGAGCTACCTGGCTAAAAGAAGGTGATGCCAACACAAGATTTTTTCATGCATCTACCTTAAGGAACAGAAGCCACAATAGAATTAAAGAACTTGTTAGAGATGATGGATCATCCCTTTCTAGTCCTAATGAGATCAGAAATGAAGCAGTTTCCTATTTTCAGAATCTTTTAGGAGAAGAACATTTCAGTTCTGCCTTAGCTTCGAAATCAATGCTTTACCATATTCCTCATTTAATTTTTGATGACTTGAATGGGGAGTTAATTAAGCCTTTCACGGATGAAGAAATCAAAGAGGCCCTCTTCTCAATGAACCCTGGTAAAGCTTCAGGTCCAGACGGGTTTTCACCTCGTTTTTTCAAGCTTTTTGGGATATTGTAGGTTTTGATGTATGTGCTACTATCAAGGAATTTCAGTCCACAAAGCATATTCCGAGAAGTTTTAACTCCACTTTTATTGCTTTAATCCCAAAGATTCCTACTCCTAGATCTATGATGGATTTTAGACCTATTAGCCTTTGTAATGTTGTTTATAAAATTTTGACCAAGGCGATTGCAAATAGAATGAGGAAGATCCTTCCTATGTTTATTGATGTTTGTCAAGGCAGTTCAGTCCCTGGAAGGTCCATCCTTGATGGTGTCATAACAGTTCATGAAGCCCTCCATTCGGTAGTCCAGACTAAAAAACCTGCTTTTGCTCTCAAGCTGGATATGAACAAGGCTTATGACCGCATAAACTGGAGTTTTGTCTCTGCCATTCTTCAGAAATTTGGTTTTCATCATGAATGGATCAAGCTTTTGGAAGGATGTTTTATGAAACCTTGGTTTTCGATCCTTGTTAATGGTGCTCCTGCTGGATACTTTCAAAGTAAAAGGGGCCTAAGGCAAGGTGACCCTATCTCTCCCATGTTGTTTATCATTGTGGTGAAGCCCTTGGGAGGACAATCAAAGCTGCTGTAATATTGGTCTTATTTCAGGAATTAAAGCATCATCACAAACACGAGCGATTACACATGAACAGTTTGTGGATGATACTTTGTTGTTAACTCTTGCATCGGTTTTTGAGGCTAAGGTCATAAAACATATTCTAGAGCTATATGAGGATGCTTCGGGGCAAAAGGTAAATTTTTCAAAGAGTAAAATTTATTTCTTTAACACTCCCATTCGGAGGCGATTAAGATTGCTAGGATTCTTGGATGCTCGGTGTCTACTCTTCCATCCACATACTTAGGCCTTCCTTTATTTACGAGTGAGAGCTACTGATTCCATGTGGACTAATGTAATTGAAAGAATTCAGAGGAAGCTAGCTGGATGGAAAGGGAATTTGTTATCTCAAGTTGGCAAGGCAGTTCTCACCAGGTTTTCCATTCAAAGCATCCCTGTCTACTTTCTCTCTTTTTTTAAAGCTCCTACAAGTGTCTACACTAAAATTGAACAGATCCAGAAGAGGTTCCTATGGAGTGGTTCTGAATCTAAGCAGCGCTTTCACTTGGTGTCCTGGGATAGGGTTTGCAAACCAAGGGAGTTTGGAGGTATTGGGCTAAGGAGAATACAACATTTAAACATGGCCCTCCTGGCCAAACAAGCATGGCGTCTTCTGACAAATGCAAATGTAGAATGGATTACTATAATAGGAAGAAAGTATTTGCAAGAAACTAAATTTTTAAGTTATTCCTTTCCTCCCAGGGGATCAATTTTTTGGAAATCAATCCTTCAAACTAAAAACTTGCTAAGCAAAGGGCTACGTTGGAAGCTGGGAAATGGAAGAAACATTGATTTATGGGACCACAAATGGTTAAAGGACTATCCCCTCTCTGCAGACCCCATCCTTTCAACCCTTAGAGCTTGGACAATTGAAGTTTTTGGTACCAAAGTTGCAGATTTTATTACTTTGTCAAACAATAGAAGGGTTTGGAAGCCAATAATGAACAATGATCTACCGAGGGCATCAATAATACTGGAGAATGAATTAAGGCAGTCTTTACTCCCTTACGGCATTCTTGAGGACCGAGCTTATCCGGGAAGCTTCGGACAATGGGGAATTTTCTGTCAAGAGCGCTTATCCGATGCTTATTGATAATGATGAACCTACTTTCCCTCACTTGGAAGTTTGGCCCAAAAGCATTGTTCGGAAGGTTGGGTTTTTTGCATGGTGGCCATCCAAAATAAGATCCTCACCATGGATAACTTAATAAAAAGAGGTGTGATTGTTGTTAATAGGTGTTATCTTTGTATGTATGAGTGGGAGTCTATTGATCATTTGTTTCTGTATTGTAATTTTTCTGTCTCAATCTTGTTAGGTCTGTTACAAGTGTTTCATATTTATTGGGTCCATCCTCAGTCCATTTTTGACTTATTTGTCCAGTGGCCTTCTCCCTTTTTGAATAGGCGTCTTAGGTATATGTGGAAGATCTGCCTTCATCACTACTTGTGGCAGATATGGTTGGAAAGGAATCGTCGGGCCTTCTTGGATAAGGTTTCTCAGTCATCCTCTGTCTGTCAAAAATTTTAGTATATGCTAATGAGAATGCTTGTTTAGTGCCTGCGGCATCTAGACCTCCAAATCCTTTTGAAGCTTCATTAGGCCAGTCATTAAACTTACCTCTCACTGATGGCCTCAATCATCCTCAAGTCTGTCCTAGAACCATGATCACATGGACCCCACCCCCCCTAGGGTGGATTAAGTTAAATTTTGATGGGGCATCTAGGGGCAACCCAGGTGAAGCTAGGGCTGGTGGCTTACTTAGAGACCACAAGGGTGAGGTGCTTGTAGCTTTTGTTGAACATCTTGGAGCTCAAACTAACAATGTGGCTGAAGCGAGGGCAGTTTGGAGGAGCCTCAAGGTGGCAGAGAATTATCAAGGGAAACTGTTGGTGGAAGGTGATTCTCTTATTATTATAAATCTTCTAAAGAACACTAAGAGAGCTCCTTGGAGATTTGATGACTACATCCACGAAGCAAGGGCTCTAATTCATGATCGACCTGAGGCCATAATTTTGCATACCTTCTGGGAAGCAAACATGGCAGTGATAAGTCGGCAAATGAAGGCATTGTAGGAGCAAATTTGATCACGTGGACTGAAAATATTCCTCATGCAGTCTCAATGGTGATAGATAATGAAAAATTTTAGATTGGAAGGCTCAAAGTGGATTTTGTCTTTGTTAGTTCTATTTTGCGTCTTTCTTTTCTGATGGCCATAATATTAGGCTTCCATAGTTTAGTTTGGTTGTATTCTGTTGGAAGAGTAGGTCTTGGCCCTTTTTGTTGTCAATTTAAACTTTTAGGGCTTGGCCTTTGTCCAGTTGGTCAGTGGACCCTATTTTGTAAAATGGTTTTGGGTCAACCAGTTAAAACCCGGTGTTAATTATAAATATTCTCTTACTTACCAAAAAAAATAATTATATGGAGGTATTATTGGTGTTTCATTTTGATTATTTTAGTTTGAATTAAGAGGAGGGAGATCCTCGTTACTAGAATGTGGTCCTAGTTGTACTATGTTGTAGTTCACATTACTTTAATTATATTGGAGCAAGATATATATATATATATATATATATATATATTTTTTTTTTTCTATTAATTTCTATTTTCATCTTTATTCAGTCTTTTTTTTTTTTTCTTGAGGAGAACGTTTACAAATTACATCAACAACCACCCTCAAGGGGTTTAGCACAAGACCACTTAAGAAACAACCACCATCTTAGTCACTAGGGCAACTGCCTTTGGCATCTTTATTCAGTCTTTACTCTTTATCCACCTCATTTTGTTTTTAAGCTTAGATAGTTAGCAACATACTATTGTAATGTTCCAGTTAATGAATTAATATAATCTTAGTTTTTTTCAATCTTTTTTTTAATATGAGATTGAAACAATCTATAAGGGCGCTCAAATTTTAATATAAATATTTAATTTAAACAATCATCAATTACCATTTTTATAGTTAAATTGTATTCATGTATCTCTTCTTAAGATTCAAGCTTGTCTTTGAGGAATTTAATTGATTGAACTAATGCTATTTGATTATGTTTTTTTAGGAATCTAATTAATGGAGCTAATACCATTTGATTATGTTTTTTAAGAATTTAATTGATTGAACTAATGTCATCTAATTATATTTTTTAAATTTTAATATAAATATGTATGCAATAGTGTGGGTTTTGTGAGATATATATATATATATATATATATATATATATATATATAACAACCCAGGTGTTGTAGGTGACTTGGAGAGGAGAGGGCAATCCTCCAAGGGAGGTCCCGGGTTCGAATCTCCACCCTACCAAAAATTTGAATTGGGTATCCAAAATCCAGTTGATAATGTTGGTGCGGGCAGGGCGTGCGACTCCCGAGTGACTTTGACGGTGTAGAACCCCTTGTTCGGGTCTTTCAGACTAAGGTGACCCCAAAAGGGTTTTTTCGCTTAAAATATATATATATATATATATATATATATATATATATATATATATATATATATATATATATATATATATATATATATATATATATAATTTAAATAATTATTAATTACCATTTTTATTATTAATTTGTATCACCCATATTTATTACTTTATTCAATATAAATAAAAAATAATTATTTAAATTATAATTATTCTTAGTTAGTTATTAATTATTTAGTTAAGTTGTTTTCTTCAACTTTTAAGGAGATAATTAGGTTTGAATCTTTCTAGGAGATGTATTAAGTTGTAACACCACTATTTCATCATAATATAATATGGGTGAGGCTTGGATGTCTTGGGAGAGAGAATGCAAAGGTTAGGGGTTTGGTTTTTCTTCAAAGGTTTTTTAGGGTGCAAACCGTGACATGTGTGTGGTTGTGTGTTAATCATCTATTGTGAGTAGCTCTCAGCCTTAGCCTTATAAGCGGTCATGGTCGGTCCTATGTGTCAGGGTGTGTCAGGGTTTATCATGTTACCCAAATTCAAAAAAATAATTTTTTTTTAATTGGTTACATGGGATTGAAACAACCCTACTCATGTTACACCATCAACATGCAGTGATATTACTACCTACTTATAAATCTATGTATCATGTAGCAAGATTCAAACAAAATCTAATTGGCTAAATTAATGTCATTTGATAACTTAAAAAAATATATATATTATTATTTAAATTTTTTATTTTAAACTAGGTTTTTAAAATTCAAATATCTAATCCTTTGGGGATAGCGCAACGGTTCGGACTTTAACTTTTCTTCAAGAAGTCCAAGGATCAAACTGTGGCATGGGCGAGTGTGGGAGGGGGTGGGTGTGTGTATGACTGTGTGTTTAACCCCTATTGATAAGCTTAGCTCTCACCCTTATTAGAGGTCATGGTTGGGATGGGGATGCCTAGCATATCACTACTTGATAAATCTATGTATCATGTAGCAAGATTCAAACAAAATATAATTGGTTGAATTAGTGTCATTTGATAACTTAAAAAATAATATTAGAACTAGGTTTCTAAAATTCAAATATCTAGTCTTTGGGAGATAGTGCAACGCTTTGGCTTTTCTTTGGGAGGTCCAAGGTTCAAACTGTGGCATGGGCGAGTGTGAGAGGGGGTGGGTGTATGTATGACAATGTGTTTAACCTCTACTGATAAGCTCAACTCTCACCATTATTAGAGATCATGGTTGGGATGGAGATGTCTAGCCTTGTGTTTAACCCCTACTAATAAGCTCAACTCTCATCATTATTAGAGGTCATGGTTGGGATGGGGATGCCTAGCCTTAAGCGTCAATAAGGTTTCTCATATTATCCTCAATAAATAAAAAAAATCAAATATCTCAAATTAATTGGGTGTGTGTATGGTTGTGTGTTTGTCAATAAGGTTTCTCATATTATCCTCAATAAATAAAAAAAATCAAATATCTCAAATTAATTGGGTGTGTATGGTTGTGTGTTTGACCCCTATTGATAAGCTCATCTCTCACCATTATTAAAGGTTATGGTTGGGAGGGATAGGGATGCTTAGCCCTCAGCGCCGGTTGTAAGGGTTTTTCACATTAACCTCAATAAATAAAAAAATCAAATATCTCAAATTAATTTTAATTGTTATTAATTGTTATGATTATATTTAATTATTATATTTGTATATAATTTTAAATAAACAAATCAAATATCTCAAATTAATTTAAATTGTTATTAATTGTTATGATTGTCATTATTTACTAGATTTGTATATAGTTTTAATTTATCCTTGATTATTATCTCATTTAATGAAATAATTTTAATTACATCCATCATACTAAAATAGTCTATGGAACCAAGAGTTTTAATACAAAATCGTGATGGTGTACAACTCTACTCCCTTTATGGATTCAAACCTTAGATCTCTTATTCAGAATTACAAAGTTTAGTAACATCTAGGAAAAAATTCACATTCCATGACAAAATGTTTTTGGGTTGACAAAATATTTTTGGGTCTCCACTACTATTGTTGTGCAAAAGAGACATATTCATTCTAACCATATCTCTTGAGGAATTGTCCATCTCCTAGTTTCTCATCTGAGATGGTATAATTGGATCTTAGTTGGACTATAAGCATTTTTTTTTCCATTTAATCTTTTTCATCTATGTACTTCTTTTGTCTATGTTTATAGTTTGGGTTGAACTTGTTGATGTATAATTGTTTTTTCCTTTCCAATTTTTTCGTCCATACGACAAGTCTAGTTTTTTTCCTCTCACGTACTATTTAATTTCTTTGTTGGAGTTTGAGATATCATGAAATTTAATGCTCTATTTTTCATTTATTTGTTGTTTAGTTTCATCCATGTGTTTGGTAACTTGCTATCTTCCATTCTTTGTGTTTTCTTTAGGTTTTCCAATAGCCTTATCATAGCTTTTGTTTCTAGTAGAAAAGTCATTGTTTCAGCAAGGAAAATCTCTTATGGAATTGATGCTTTAATTCTAAAATTATTTGTAATTAGTTGCTTTTGAATTCTTTTATTTATCTCCATTTCATTTAAAATTCTATGTGTTGCTAGTTCACACCTCACACTTATATAGCACCACTAGAATAACTAATAACCTAAAAAGGACCCTAATGGTTTTCCAATCCCACAACTCTATTTTTATCCCTATTTAGCAATGATAAGAGTGTTTATCTTATTTGTATTAGTGTCATCTTGCATATTCCCCAATTGAGTTTGCTTTGGAACTACCTCTTAAGGATATTTTCAAATAAAATATATGGTTGTTTTTGCTCTCTCCAAGTAGAGAAGACCATAATTTTAGTCTTGTTAGTGTTTATGTGCATCCTAACTTTTTAAAAATATATATAATATATAAAAGAGAAGTAATGAGGTACCAAAAAAGCGAGAGGTAAGTCATTAGATTAAGAGGTTATTACCGTTGTCGCAATAGATTGTGGTTGATCCATCATCATCGTCGCCTGATGACAGCTGAAGACTCATCTGCAATTTTGATGAAAGCTCAAACTATGAAGGAGGTAAGCATTCCTCTTTCTTACATTTAAATTTTCTTTGGAAGAAGTTTTTCTGTTGTAATCATGAAGTGCATTCAATGAAGCTAGGATTTACAAAGTGAAGCACAAAGGAATTAAATTGAAGGGATGAAAGGATTTACTTTGCTAGGGAGAAATATTTCTATGCATGTGAACAATAGTTTGAAGAATTTTGTTGGCTAGAATTACAAAGTGCACGCATTAAAGCTAGGTTTACAAGTGAAGCATAATGAAAATTAAAAAACACAAGTGACAACATTTTATTTTTCTTGAAACTAGAATGTGCTTAGATCTATTCATGTGAATAAAATGAAGGTGGGTCCAATACTCGACTTATATCTTAAAAAAAATGACACAAGAAGCATCATCATTTTTTTTAAACCGAAGTGCGCTCAGATCTATTCAAGTGAAGAAAATGAAGGCTGGACAACTTACTTTCTAGATTCGAAGCATACAAAAGGTGAAAGAAGTTACTTTGACATGGAGGAATATTTTTGTGCATGTGAATGGTTGTTTGAAGAAGTTTATCGGTTGGAATCATGAAGTTCATGCAACAAAGCTAGGGTTTGCAAAAGGAAAATATTAACTTTTGTTTTTATTTGTTTTTTTAAAATAGTAGTATTGTCTAGGAAATTGGTTTCTTATTTTGATGGAGATTGAAGAGGAATGTTTGGAATTCTCAAAGGACCCCTTTGAGGGGTAACACATCTTTTCAACTCCAAGGGCCAAGGGTCCCATTTCTAGACAAGACTTGGAAGTTGAGAACTAAGGGTCCTTAGGTTTTTCGAGTGGCCATAATAATATTGCAGGCTATAAAAATTTAGTGGACAAAGGGGAGTCTATGTTAAAAGGTTCATATCAGGTTGGTTTTCCTATTGACTGCTCACTCTCAGGTGTCTTAAAATGCTCTACTTAAGTTATGGGTCTAATGAATGAGCAAGTATTTCACTACAGGGAAGAAAAACTTCAGCAAGCTCCAAACAATCCAAACTCACTTTGTTTAATAGAGTTTCCTTTTTTTGGTTTTAGTTTTATTGGTAAAAGTCTTGATTTAGAGGTCCTATGTGGAGTGGGTCCAAAATTTCAATCAACACAGACTACAACTCCAATTACTAAAGTGTGTAAGGCACATAAAGTGGTTAAAAAGAGAAGGTCAAAGATCATAATGGTACTTAGGGAATACAAGGATGGAACGAGTTTTGGAGTTTTGGGAGAATACCCTTATTGGAAAGTTTCATGGATGTCAAAAAGCTGATAAAACACTAAATAAGTGGTTGTAGAAGGTATGGGTCCCAATTTTAGGATATGGATCAATTTTTCACTTACTTGACGGAGGATGGATAGGTTTCCTTTTTCTATATGAGGAAGATGCACATAAAATTTTGGGAGGTCGTTGGTATTGGGGGCCTTTTTTTTTAGTTTTGAAGGCTTGGACAACTTGCTTTGATCTTAGGACTAAAGTTACTAGGAGAATCCCAATCTAGGTAAAAGTTACAGGTCTGCCAATGGAGTTATGGTCAAAAAGAGCTTTGAAAGATATTGGAGATTCATTAGGTAAAACCTTGAATATAGATATTTATTCAAATCTAGTGTTTTTTGGTTTGTAGCTAAGGTTTTGGTTGAGATGGATATCATTGAAGGCTTACTAGATTGTATGGATATAGTTGTGGAGAATACAATTCATAATAAAATCTTGGACTATTTGAAGATTCCTTTTAGATATGTTCATTGTCATTTTTATGGACATATTGCTAAGAAATGTTCTCAATATTTCAAAAAGAAACTATGGAGGAGAAAACAAATGACTAGTGGGGATTTCAAGTCAGTTAACAACAATCAAGAGATACCTATTTTTTAGAGCTCAATAGTGCTCCATGATTTGGCACAAACAAACAAAAAGAATGGTGTTGAACCTAGAACCAAAACTCTAGAGAAGGAGGAAGAAATTTTGGGCCTACCTTTGTCTCCATTTCATTATTCACAAGTTGTTAGAGAAGGAGACAAAGTCATAAAGAAAACTATGAAAGGATTGGAACCCGATACTATTAAGTTTGTTGGTCAATCATCTAAGATTTATGAAAATTATTGTCTAATACATGTGGAGAATAATCTGAACATAGGTAATAAAGAAGTTTGTACACTTTCTTATGAATCTTCGAAGAGAAGTTCCAAGGACAAGGAATTTTCTAGGATTTTGGATGATGGATCGACAACCTCAAACACATTGAATAAGGATTGTGATCCAAATATTATTGCTATTGGGGGAAGTCTTTTTGACCTATCGGGTGAATATTCTAGGGCGGTATCTATTTTAGGATATGGTTTGGAGAAGGGCTCCTCTTGCAGATATTTGTTACATTCTAGGAAAAGGGAATATGAGTTAAGAACTTGTACAGTTATTGGAAGGTTAGGGTTAGATCTATACCTTATAAAGGAATCTTCCACTTCTTTAGCAAGTAGCAATTATTTTTATTTCGTGCATAGGAGAAGGCTTTGAGGGATATTAATCAAGGTAAACAAAAATCTATCAAAGGGATCCTTAGAGCAGGACAAAACCCCTCTAAGATGTTTAAATGATCTTGTTATCCCTTAATATCTGAGGTCTTGGTAGTCCCTCTAAAAGACTTGCCTTAGCTAGGTTGGTGGAAATTCATAATTCGAATGTTATCCTTCTACAAGAAACCATGGGTGCAAGTACAAAAGTCATTGAAAGGTTAATTAAATTGCTTAGGGATTGGAAGTTTTTGGCTCTAGATGCTATAAAAATTTAGAGGGTGTTTTGACTCGCTAAAGAACTCAATATCATTAATTAATTCTTCCTTTATGGTTTCAAGCTTGTGGGTAGAGTTCTTTTTTAAAGACTTATATTTGAGGTTGTTAGTTATCAATTGTTATGGTCTCGATGAAGATAGGTAGGTCTTTTGGGATGATTTTTCTCCCAAAGGTGTGTTAGGGATGAAATAGTTATCATTGGTGGTGACTTAAATTTTACTATGAATATAAGTGAGGTATGGGAAGAATCTATAAGGCTTGATAGAGTTGCAAATTACTTCAGACATAAGATTGAAGAAGTTGGTTTAATTGATTTGGAACCAATAAAATTAATGCCTATGTGGAGAAATAATAGAGTTGGAGAAGTTGGGATCTTAAAGAGGTTGGATAGATTTTTGATCTCAGAGTCATTATACAATGAAATATGCATAAAACAATCATGGGTTGAGACTGGAGATGGCTCAAATCATTCTCTCATACTTCTTCAATTAGAAATTCAAGAGGTAAAACTTACCAGTCCTTTTAAGCTCAATCCAATTTGGTTAGAGGAAGAAGATTTTCAACAACTAATTAAAAAAGAATGGATTGGCTATGACCAAAGTTCCAAGTCATCGACGAGTTTTTGTTAGAGTTTAGCTTAAGTATCTACTAGGATATTTTTCCTTTTAGCATATTTTCTTTCTTTTTTGGTCTCTAGTTTTGTATGGTTGAGATCTATTTAGTTTGTTATGATCCGATGGCTCATATTGTTCTCACTTGCTTATTTAAGCAAGGCTATTCCACTCATTAATGTAATCAGTTCTTGAGCTTCTCTTCATTGTTTCTTGTGGTGCTTTGCAAATCTTGCTCTAGGGTTTTCTCTTCATGGTACCAGAGTTGGATAGATTCTTTTGCAAGCATTCAAGAAATTTCTAATTTTTTTGCAGGTTTGAAGACATTGAAGGAACCTTCCACATTGATCAAATTTGCTTCCAACTGCTCAAGATCGACTTCAACAAGCTTCAACATTGCGAAAGTGTGGATCTCACCTTTTAGAGTTTGGCCATCGTATGCTCTCACCTCACCTCTTTTTCTTGGGGATCTTGGTGATCAGAAAGTGGTTCCAAACCTTTGCTGTAGGTCCCTCTTTTCAGACTCAAGTCGTGGCTTTTTCACTGCAAACCTGCGACCTTGTAGTTTTCTGGAGAATCAACTTCTGGAGGATGTTTCTCCCTCTTTCGGAATCAGTTTTTGGTCAATTTTTTTTTTATATTGACTGATTTTTCGAGGGCTTTGCATTGGTGTAGTCAGATCTATAGTTTGGTTTATGTGTTTTTCAAAAAACTACAATTTTTTGAACTGCAAACCGGTGATCCTATTGTAGTTTTTTTGGACAATCAACTTCTGGAGGTCCTTTCTCCCTCTTTCGAAATCAGTTTTCGATCAATTTTTTTTTTATCTTGACTAATTTTTCGAGGGCTTAACATCGGTGCATTCAGAATTCAGATCTGGTGGTGATATATTTTCAAAATTTTTTTCCTCATTGTAGTGTATTTAAAAAAAAATGTTTTTTCAGTGGGGGGCATTTCTTTCCGTTTTGAGTGCAGTTTTTTCATTGTGGAGCAGATTTTGAGCTTTTTTTCAGTAAAATTGGTTGTAAGCCTGAATTATAAAGGCATTTTTGGGGGGGGAATTTCTTTGTAAAGAAGGTAATAAATTTTTTGGGTGGGGGGTTTGATTGTAGGTGCGGATTTTTGCACCATTTGTGTTGTTTGGCTCTCTTAATATTTGCAAGATGAATCCTACAACAACAATGGAACCACTCACACCACATAATTACCATACATGGAGACCACGTATGCTCAATCTAATTGCACAAAAAGGACTATCTCACCTACTTGAAGAAATACAACCTGAATTCACAAAAGACTATGAAAAATTTGTTCACAAGGGCAAAATGTATGAAGCAATGGGTCTAATCAACATGAATGTAAGTGAAAGTTTGTGGTTTCACCTAGAAGGATGTACAACTCCTTTTGAGAGTTGGGACAAATTGGAGAAATTATTTGGTAAAATTGATCACATAAGATCCATGCAACTTGATGCAGAACTCACAACCTTGTCTCCTGATGATTTCCCCACCATTGTTGACTATCTCACAAAATTCAAAGAACTCTTGACACAGTTGAAGGGAAGTGGCAAAAAGAAAACTGAAGAGGAATGTGTGTATCACATTTTGGCAAAACTAAGGGGGCCCTTTCAAATATTTACCTCCACTTTTCTCTCCACCATGGATGCTCTTGGTGACCAATTCACATTGCCCTCTTTGGAAGAGTTTTGTGATAGACTTACTCGGGAAGAAATGAAGCTTTCCACTCTTGAGTCTTCTACCTCTTCATCTAAGGCCTTAGTAGCATCCAATTCTAAAGGCAAAGGCAAGTTTAAACCTAAGCCTAAAACCACTTCATCTCCTTCACAAGAAAGTCCTAAAGAATCTAAACCTAAAGAGTCTTCCAAGAAAAAGGATAAGTCTCCTATCACTTGTACCTATTGTGGAAAGAGTGGTCATGCTGCAACCAAATATTGGAAGAAGTTGCAAGACTTAGAAGATGCCATGAAGAAACATAAAATTGATGTTCCCAAAGAACATGGTAGGGCTTTGAATGTCCAAGGAAGATCCACTAAGTCTTCTTCACACAATTGGGTTTTGGATTCTGGTGCTACACATCATATGACCTCTACTAAGGAGTCCTTTGCCTCTCTTTGTTCGAGTTCTACCTCTAGCATTGAAGTTGGAGATTCATATTTCATTCCTGTCAAAGGGAAAGGTGATATTTTGATTGATGGTGGTCGCATCAATGATGCCCTTTATGTTCCAGATATTTCCACCAATCTCCTCTCTATCTATCAAATTTGCACCTCTGGGAAGGGAAAGACTATTTTGTTCACACCTCAAGGAGCTAAAATTAGAAGTTTGTTGGAACCTGATTCACTTATTGCACAAGGGGTTGTTGATCATAGTGCAAGACTATATTATTTTGAGGGCTTTGATGATACTTCTTTAGGTACATGCCTTGTTTCTCATGCAGACTCTGAGAGCAAACTTTGGCATGAGAGATTTGGTCATCTCAATTATAGATACTTGAGGGAGTTGAACAATCATGATATGGTTGTTGGTTTGCCTAAGGTTTCTTGTCTTGATGGTGTTTGTCCTGGTTGTGCACTTGGGAAACAACACCAAGACCCATTTCCCAAAGGCAAATCCCATAGAGCATCCTCACCCTTGGAGCTAATTCACAGTGATTTGATGGTCTTCCCACATCCCTCTTTCAATGGAGCTAAGTATGCATTGACCTTCATAGATGATTTCTCAAGACGTACTTGGGTATATTTTCTCAAGTACAAAAGTGATGTTTTTTCTCACTTCAAAGTCTTCAAGGCTTTGGTTGAGAATCAGGCTTCATGTTGCATCAAGAAGCTTCGCACAGATAATGGGGGGGAGTATTTCAGTAAATAATTTTTAGACTTCCTTGCTACACATGGCATTGTTCATCAACATTCTATCCCATACACACCACAACAGAATGGTGTGGTTGAGAGGAAGAACCAAACTTTGAAGGAGATGGCTAATTGCATGATGCACTCTAGGGATTTGCCCCCTATTTTTTGGGTTGAGGTAGTTAATTATGCAAATTACATTCAGAATCACACACCCCATAGAGCTCTTGATCATATGACTCTAGAGGAGGCTTGGTCTAGCTCCAAGCCTGATGTCTCATTTTTTTGAGTCTTTGGGAGTCATGCTTGGGCCTATATTCTAAAGAGGAAAAGAAAGACTTTGGATAGGAAGAACAATCAACTTGTTTTTATTGGCTATTGCGAGGATATGAAGGCTTATAGACTCCTTGATCCTGATACACATGATGTCCTTTTCCACACACATGTTCAGTTTGATGAGCACCTTCTTCCTCATGATCCTAGTCCACCTTCTTCTTCTTCTTCTGCACTCGATGATTCTCATGATCCTTCCTTTTTTTATCTGATTGAGGACCATTCTGATATAGAGCCTACTATTGAGGATCCTACACCAACTGCCACTATTCCTACCACCATGCCTAGATGGGCCCGCACCACAGTTGAGGAGGCAACACCTTTCATCAAAGATCTTCCACCTTCTAGACATGCTCATTCCTCGGGTATTGGCCTTGTTTGTCAATCAGTTTTTGGTGATCCACAATATTTTTCACAGGCTCATGGGATACAGGAGTGGGATGATGCCATGGTAGCTGAGTATTCTTCTTTGATGAAGAATCACACTTGGGATCTTGTTTCTCTTCCTAAGGGAAGAAAGTTGGTTCATTGTAAGTGGGTTTACCGAACCAAGTATGCAACAGATGGGTCCATTGACAAGTACAAAGTCCACTTGGTGGCTAAGGGTTTCTCACAAGTTGAGGGTGTTGATTACACTGACACCTTTGCTCCTATCACCAAGATGGATTTTGTTCGGCTTGTACTTGCACTTGTTGCATCCCAGGCATGGCCTATTTTTTAGATGGATGTGAAGAGTGCCTTCTTGCATGGAGACTTGTAGGAAGAGATATATATGGAGTAGCCTACTAGTTTTGTTCAGGATTCTTCCCTTGTTTGTAGACTAAAGAGGTCACTCTATGGTCTCAAACAAGCTCCTCGAGCTTGGTATGAGAAGATGGATTCCTTCCTTCTCTCCACTAGATTTGTTCGTTGTGATTTTGATGCTACAGTTTATATTTGGTGAGATGGAGAGGACATCACCATTCTTGTTCTCTATGTTGATGATTTGCTTCTCACTGGTAGCTCCACTTCTCACATTCAGACTATTCAACACTCTCTTTCTAAGAGATTTGAGATGGTCGATTTGGGATTGGCTCATTACTTCCTTGGATTTTAGATCACTCAGACAGATTCAGGGATTTCATTATGTCAGTAAAAGTATACATTGGATCTTCTTCAACGGTTCAGGATGGCTGATTGCAAGCCATCATCTATGCCATTCCAGTCTGGGGTTACTTTGACTTCCTCCTGCACTTCACCTCTTTGTGATGCTACTCTGTATAGACAGTTAGTAGGGAGTCTTTTGTATCTCACTCATACTCACCCTGATATTTCCTATGTTGTTGGTTTGATCTCTCAATTTTCCCAGGCCCCTCATAACAGTCATTGGCAGGTAGCCAAGCAGATTCTTCGATATTTGCGAGGCACTACACACTTTGGTTTGCTCTATGGTAGAGGTTCTATAGAGTTGGTGGGATACACTGATTCAGATTGGGTAGGTTCAGTTGATGACAGACGTTCCACCTCCAGCTATGTTTTTTATCTTGGTTCTTCTCCTATTTCTTGGTCATGCAAGAAGCAGCAGGCTATTGCATTATCATCTACAGAGGTAGAGTACAGGGTAGCTATTACAACCAGTCAGGAGGCTCTTTGGCTTCATTATTATTGGTAGAGTTTGGTTTCTCCTAGGATCAACCTACAGTACTTTGGTGTGACAACCAGAGTACCATTCATATTTCTCGCAATCCTGTTGAGCATCAACATACCAAGCACATTGAGATCCACATGCACTTCATTCGACAACACATTCAAGATGGAGTCCTCAGCTTGGAGTACATTTTGACTCAGCAACAAATTGTAGATATCTTCATGAAACCTTTTGCTTCACCTCGCTACATTGAGTTGCGTGGGTTGCTTGGGGTGACAAAAGTTGTCCTTGGGGGTGTTGATGAGGACATATTCCTCTCCATCCTCCTTCTCCTTCTTCTCTCTTCTTCTTCTTTCTCTATTGGCAGATGGTTTTTTCCCATGTGGTTTTTTCATCATCTTTCCAACAAAGTTTTCTGGTCATATTGTACATGAGTACCTGATCAGGCCTTGTTGCTGGGACTCATATCTATGGATATGCCACTTGTTTTGGATTTTTTTTTTTCCACTACCTCCTAGTATCACTTAAGGGGGGGTGTTAGAGTTTAGCTTAAGTATCTACTAGGATATTTTTCCTTTTAGCATATTTTATTTCTTTTTTGGTCTCTAGTTTTGTATGGCTAAGATCTATTTAGTTTGTTATGATCCGATGGCTCATATTGTTCTCACTTGCTTATTTAAGCAAGGCTATTCCACTCATTAATGTAATCAGTTCTTGAGCTTCTCTTCATTGTTTCTTGTGGTGCTTTGCAAATCTTGCTCTAGGGTTTTCTATTCAGTTTTTTATTTGCTACTGCTTTAAAAAATTAAAAGGAGTTGTGTCATCTTAGATTGCAGTTAAAAAGGAGAGTATGGATAGGATCTTAAGTTGGTGGAGAAGGAAATCATAGAACTTCATAAAAATAATGAGGCTGGTTTGTTTAAATAGGAGGAGAAAACATGAGTGGTTGAACTAGAAATTAAGAAGATTAAATTCTTGGAATAAAGGGAGGTTGAATGGAGAATGAAAAGTAGAGTTGTATGGTTAAAAAAAGGGTATAAAAATACTAAGTTTTTTCATAATTATGCTAATCATAAGAAGAAGGTTAACACTATCTGGGAGATGCAAAATGAAGAAGGGGTCCTCGTTAGGATTTTTTCTGAGTTAGAGGATTTGGGAGTAAAAAGTTTTCAATCTATCTATAAAGAACATAACAGAATCAATATTGGGGAAATTTTAAAGTTAACTACTTTTTTTCCCAGTTTTGTGATAGAGGAGGATAATCAGTTACTTATGAAGGAGGTCACAAAGGAAGAACTAAAAGTTATTCCGAATTCTTTCAAAAAGGATAAAATTCCAAGGTTTGATGGATGGCTTGTGGAGTTTTTCCTACTTTTCTATGATCTTGTTGAGGAGTATTTTCTTAAAGTAATAGAAGAATTTAGGTTGAGTGGTTAGGTTTGTGGGGTTTTTAACTCCACTTTTTTAGCTTTGATTCTCAAAAAGAGAAGCCTAAAACCTTTCATGAATTTAGACCTATTTTATTGTGTAACTATATCTATAAAACCATTGCAAATATTATGGTTGTTAGATTGAAGAAGATTTTCTCTGAAGTTATTTCCTAGGAACAATTTGGGTTTATAACAGGTAGACAAATTTTTGAAGCCATAGGAGTTGCACAAGAGGGTCTTCACTCTATTAAAACTAAAAATCTTCCTGCAATGGTCCTTAAACTAGATCTATCTAAAGCTTATGATAGAACTAGTTGGTTGTATCTCAGATTGATTCTCTTGCATGTGGGTTTTAACTATCCAGTAGTAAAGTGGATTATGGGATGCATTTCTTATGTATCTTTTGTTGTTCTTATCAATGGATAAACTTACAAATTCTTTAGACCCTCAAGAGGACTAAGACATGGATGTTCTTTATCTCCTTTACTATTTTTGTTGGTTGTTTAAGGATTGAGTAGAGGTATTTTGGATGCAAACAGGACATGATCCTTATCTAGGATCAAAGTGGGGGTCCTTTATTTATATTATTTATTATTTGTTGATGATGTATTATTGTTCACAAATGGTATTTTAAGGGAAGCTAGAAAGTTGAGAGAAATCTTGGACACTTACAATATTGATACCAACATAGAGATAATTTTTCAAAAATCTTCTATTTTATTTAATGGTCTAGAGTAGGAGACTAAACAGGGTCTAATAATTTTTTTTACTTTTAATCTCTTATATTTCCAAGAAGGCTTTAAGTATCTAGGTTTTGTATTGAAGCCAAATACTTACAGGAAGAGAGATTAGGGATGGCTTTTAGAGAATATTGAAGTTAGAATTAACCATTGGTGTAATAGATGGTTGTCTATTGGTGGGAGATTAACACTTGTAAAGTTAGTTCTTGAGGCAATTCCTATGTTTTGGCACTCCTTGGCCTTCATTCCCAAAGGAGTTCTAGAGAAAATAAGAAAACACTACTTCATATTTCTTTGGACTAGACATAAGGAACATGAAGGCATTCCTTTAGTTAAGTGGTAGAGTATTGCTAGGCCAAAGGAGGAAGGTGGTTGGGGACTTAAAAATATTCATATTTTTTGTTCTCTTTTGGAAACAAAAAGTTTATGGAGGATTTTGACCAAAGAAGGATTATGGAAGAAGATTATTGAACAAAAGTATGTTCATCCAAGGACTTTTATGGATTGGATCAGAAGGCCACAAAAAAGCATTAAAATTTTTTCCATCCAATGGAAGGCACTACTACAGGCCTTTCCTATGATTGGAAAATATTTGACTTGAAAAGTGGGAAACAGTGAACAAGTTAGAATAGGGGATGATTCTATTTTAGGTTGTAGAGAAAACATTTTATTACCAACAACTATGATAAGTTCTTTACAAGATAAGGGTTTTTAATTTCTTCATCAGGTGGGAAAATCATATTCTTCAAGTCTTTGGACCCAATATTGGAAGTAGGCTCAGGTCTTGGGTCTTTTTGATGAGCAAGTTGTTTTGTGGAAGTCTTACACTGATAGTCTTAGTAAGAGTCATATCAAGATGAGAGCTAAAACAAATACTATTGCCTGAGCATACAACAAATATTGGGGTCAGTACATGGCTAGAATTGGTTACAAAGCAAGGTTTGAATCTCATCCTCAAGGGTCTACTTGGTGGTAGAAGCAGATTTGGAAATTATCTGCCCCAAAAAAGATAATTATTTTCATGTGGTTAGCTTTGAGAAATAAGATTTTGACTTGGGAAGTTTTATAGAGGAGAAGCATATCAGGTCCAACTATTTGTATGCTATGTCAGTCAGAGGAGGAAAATATCACACATTTGTTAAACAAATACCCATTTTATCAATAGGTTTGGTTAGAAGCTAAAAATATAACTAGAGTACAAAATATTTGGGAAGGAGAAACAATGGAGGTATGCTTAAGACAATGGTTTTTGAAAAAAGAGCTAAAATAGTTTCTTTCTTTACCATGTCTTATATGTTGGGGTATATGGTTGACACAAAATGCAACTATTTTTGAAGGGAAGTTAATACCACCATTTCAAGTCATATTTCAGGTGAGGACTTTGGTCTCAATCAATAAAGGGTCTGGCAAACATAAGAAACCTTGACAAGTGGACAATTTGTTCATTGAAAGTTTCAACCATGGGTTTTTTTATGGGACCAATTAGAGATAGTTGGCATTTAGTAGGGCGAAAGGCATTTTGTACTTCTCAAATACCCACTATATCAAATTTAAAGTAGATCTTGGGATAGGTTCCAACAATTTTGTTGAGTTTCAAGCGTTGAGATTGCTAATGAAGTGTGTTGCAGAGAGAAATGTGAAAAAATTATAATTTTTTTGAGATTCTACTCTAGTCATCAATTGGATGAATAGATCTACTCAATTAAAAAATAATCTGCTTAGACTAGTGGGATATGAACTATTTGAGGCAATTTCTATTTTTGAAAATATATCTTTTAATCATGTTTATAGGGAATTAAATCAAGAAGCAAATAAGGTATCAAAAGAATATCAACATATTCTAGAAGGTTTCTTGAAAATGGGAGAGAACAAGGATGGAGTTTCTTATTTCACCCACTTATCACACCGCTAGTTTCTATGCTACCTCTGGGTTTTTACCATGGAATTTTTCATTTGATTAGAACTTTATAGCAGATTTTAACTATTTCTTTTCTTTATGCTGGTTTCCTTTTCATTGATTTCTATCCAGGTTTTGGACATGGAGGTTATTTGGATGATTAAGTATTGATATATAAGGATATTTATCCTTATTATCCCCATGTTATTTTGAAGATGGGTTTTTTCCTCTCCGATTTGCCTCGATTGTAATTATATTTTGACTTCTAGTAATATGATTTTATCTGGGTCTTTGTTTGTGCCAAGGCACATGAGAGGTGTATTTTTTTTTCATTCTTGAAATAAAATTACGATTTTTTTCTTGTAAAAAAAAAGAGAAGTATTAAATTTATAATTAATATAGTTTGATAAGGACAACACATTGGTTAGGGCTTTGGCCTCTCTTTGGGAGGTCCAATGTTTAAACCATGACATATCCAAAAGAGGATAGGTTGGATGGTAGTGACTAAGTTTTTACCCGTTAGCTACCACAGTTTGATGCCCTAGAGGGTCGGGGGTCCCGTTGAATTCATCTAACCCAATGGGCTAGGGTTCCCCTATGTACTAGAAAATATTAATTCATAATTTAATATTAATTATTAATATTTTTTGTTTTGGCAAATAGTTCCTAATTTACTTAGGATTGTCCACCTCACACACATAAAATCAAACCTAGATCCTCATCCTAGCAAGTGGTCCATACTTATCATTAGATATGTATAAGTTGATGATTAATTATTATTTTATTTTTTTATGTATTATGAAACAAGGATATGTCACAATTCCTCAACCCTTAGTAGTCCATCAAGAATATGTCACAATTCCTCAACCCTTAGTAGTTCATGTATCCTTTCATTCAAAATTTTAGTTAAAAATAAGTAAAGTCACCAATCATATATAAAGTTATTTTTTAATAAGCTAAAGTTTTGGTATCTTACATTGTTGAGATTCTAGCTTTTAATAAAAACTTTTTCAATAACTTTTGTCTTGTAAATCTTGTAATCAAATAACTCAATTTGAAACATTGACCTAATTAATAAATATTTTTGGTTGATAGCTAATTAAGCTATCAAATTTTTGGTTTGGAGTCTTCTTAATGGTTTAATTTAAATATGATGTAGCTTGTACGAGAAGGTTAACACTTTCTTGTAAAGAAATGTGATTTTAAATCTTGATTGCCAATAATTTACTTACCACCAAATATATACCACTCACAAAATCCTGATAATTTTATCTCTACTTACCAGTTTAGACAATTTGCCCTACACTATTGTCATCCTCTCAAACCTTGAGTTTGTTAAAAAAGTAAGCAAATTTTGCTCTCTATAAAACTTTATGCACCCAAGCATTTGGGGCTAGAAAATATGAGATGTTGGGATTATACATGCAGTGCGTGTGGATTTTGTTATTTGGCATTGCAGTGCTTCTACTACCTATGTATATATTTGTCATCCATGTCTTGAAGCTTTTAGGATAATTTGTTGATATTGATGAATCAATGGGGTCCAAGTCAATCCAGTTTATTACTTCACATTTTTTTATACACACTCATTTTTCTTGTGTAGAGATATCTATAGTCCTAGTTGAAATTATGGTAATTGTGTGGACCACTGCAACCAATATTTTAAATTATATGGACCGTTACAACTAATTTTATATTTTGTGTCTTCTTAAACTAGTTTGTTATCACCAAATTAGACATAGGATTGATTGGCATAGCAATAACACTCAATTTAATGCAATGGCTATATGTAATTGCTCAATATATTTATGCTCTATATAGAGGTTGTCTACTAACATGGATGGGAGTGTTTAAACATGCATTATTCTTCTCTTATCTATGGGCTTTTGTGAAGATTTTTGTTGAATCTATTATTATTCTATGATTTGTTGCACAACTCAACTATAGGAAATTTATTAGTGCATTGGAGTGCATTGCTTGCTGTGTTGTCAGTTTGGTTGCACCTTTGTTTTGTGGTCCTTTCTTGTTTGACCTCTTTTAGTGGTACGTCTTGTTTTGTTTTTTAATTCTTAAATTAAGCTTATTAATACTTTTGGTGCATAGCTTAAGGTGATAATAGAGAAGTATTAAAGTATTGATTTGAACTTTAATTTAATTATTGAAAGAACCTTAGAGTAAGTGTACTAAAGGTTATTTATTTGAAAGAACCATAGAGTAAATGTTCTTTTGATTATTTATTTGAAAGAAAACTTAGAGTAAATGGATTCATGGAACCTTTGGTAAGATGAATGATGCTTTTGGTTTTGAAATAGAAAAATAATGTTTTTGAGACTCTTGTGAGTTAGAGAATCATTATAAATAGAAGTGTGGGTTAGAGAATCTTGTAATGTTTTTGAATGTATGATTTTTATTTTGAAAGAGAAACTTAAATAATATTTTTTGAGACTCTGGTGACGGATGGAGCAGCAAGGAGGAGGAGCGAGAGGTCTAGGGGCATCAAACCCTAGGTGTGGGACTTCAGAGGGCAAATCAGCAGACGCGGCAGGTGGGGGCTCTGGCAAGATAGCAGGCCCCCAAGCGGAGGATGTGGACAAGGAAGTTCTATTGGAACCGGTCCAAGGGCGTTGGGCGGATGCGGTTGAAGATTTCTCTGAGGGGGACCAGGACTCTATGCGTAAGGATCAAAGGAAGACCCAAGAAGGAGACAAAGAGAAACATGGCAACTGGAGACCTTCATATCTTAATGCTCTTTGCGGTAAGCAAAAATTATCCGACTCTTGTTTTAATCTAAAATCTGTCAATGGTAGGTTGCACGTCCCGGATTCCTTAGCTCAGCATGTGGCTATGGAGGGCAGAACATCTCTGGTGGTTAAATTTATGGGGGTGAGGCCAGACATGGAAGTCATAAGGATATGGGCCATCCAAAAATGGCAGCCAAGTGCCGGTATGATGATTAAGGCTTTACCCAAGAATTTTCTTTTGGTGACATTTCAATGTGAACAGGACATGGAAAGGACTCTCCAAGGAGGTCCTTGGTTTTTTGGGAAAAGGGGCTTGTATCTGAAGCGTTGGTCCCCCGATTTCAACCCCCAGACTCAGGTGCTGGATTTGGCTCCTATTTGGGTTAAGATGCCGGGATTACCTCTACTTTTCTGGAATGAACAAATCTTGGCTGGGATAGCTACAGAGATTGGAGAACTAATAGCTATTGATCCTGCAACCTTGAGCAAAACAAGACTCCTGTCTGCTCGCATGTGTGTGTTGGCGGACCTGAGTAAAGAGCTCCCTAAATCCATTATTTTGTCGTCTATGTTTGGCCTTCATACTCAGGTCTTTGAATATGAAAATATGTCTTTTAAGTGTAGTGTTTGTGGGAAGGTAGGGCACCAGGGTATCCACTGCATTTCCAAGAACCAGCCCCCACTCCAAAATACCGATCCTCAAACTCGAATAATATCCCTCCCCGTAGATCTCCATTCCTACCCAACCCGGGCCTCAAGGACGTGGAGCTCAAAATCCGAATATCAGAGACCCTGTTCGCCCTATTGTAAGCAAGAGGCAACGTTTTAACCCTCCTCCAAAAAATTCCTATGCCCCGAAACCCTCTCACAGGGGAGCTAGTCCCTTTGATGGGAACCCTCAAGCTCAACCTGCTCCTAAGATGATACAGCAAGCCTCAGAGCCAAATCACAAAGGAAAGAACCCCATAGATCAACGCCCTGGGGCAAGTAAGTTTGATTGGGTGATACGGGAGGCCTATGGAGGCTCGGTGGAAGTGGTCCCATGTAATGCAGAGGAATTTATGGGAAGAAATTCCAAGGAGATCAACATACCAGTGGAGAACAGTTTTGATGCATTAAATCATTTGAAGGGAGATCGGATGGACAGCCAAGAAGTGGAATCTGAGGTAGAGGAGACTCAAGAGAAGGATTTAGAGGAGAAAAATCAAAGGAAGGAGTAGGAAACTAATAATACATGCAAGGATACTCAGGAGGAAGAGGTGAACCACCAAGATCAGTGTAACCCCAAAGCAGGGAAAAAAGAATCTACTAATCAAGAAGCTAAGAGCACGGAATCATCTCCACTGTCAAAAAGACCAGTTAACCTAGAAAGCCAGATTGTTACCACAAAGACCAAGACTGACCTACCCAAGATGGTTACTAGAAGCCAAGTGAATCCCAAGGAACTTCAAACTAGAGCGGATGTATGGGGATATGGTTCGGTAGGAAGAGGGAAACCTAGCAATGCTGCCTTAAGGCAGAAAGAAGCAGAGCGAGGAGTGGCTGATGGCACTCAAGCAGTATTGCTCTTTGGGGCGAAGGCTCGAGGATCCAAAGCCCATAAATGAAGATTATTTCATGGAATATTCATGGGAGTAATCCTGCAAAAATAAGAGCTTTGTATGCTCTTAGACAAGAACACAAACCGGATATGATTTTACTGCAAGAAACTAAAATGGAGGAGAGTAGAGTTATTCCTTTTAAGAATAGGACTTGGCGAGAAGTTGAAGTAGTAGGCCAAGAGGCCACTGGAACAGCAGGAGGGTTACTTGTTATGTGGAACAAAAATGTGATTGATAGTAGAGTGATTTTGATGTCTAGTTGGTTTATTTGTCTCTTATGTGTGGATAAAACCACGCAGGAAGAGTGGATCTTAACGAATGTATATGCTCCAATTAGACAGGGACTGAGAAGGGTTCTTTGGAGTCAGCTAGCTGAATTGAGGGAGACGGTCCCCAACTACCCTTGGATTGTGGCGGGGGATTTCAATTGCTACCTTAATCCTGTAGATAAATTGGGGGGCTCTCAAAGAATAACTGCCGATATCTACGAGTTTAGAGATTTTGTTGAGCAACATGAGCTGATGGATGTGGACCTGCGTAGATTCTCCTATACATGGTCTAACAAAAGATTGAAGGAAAACCAAATTCAGATAAGATTAGATAGGTTTCTTCTTTCTCAAGAATGCCTGGAGAGGTTTGGGGACTCTTCATTAACGACACTCCCAAGAATCGGGTCTGATCACAACCCAATTCTGTGGGAAACAGGGGAGGACTCTAAGAAAAGATACATCAGACCCTTTCGATTCGAACTTATGTGGTTCCAACATCAGGATCTCAAGGATCTGGTTGCCCAATGGTGGGACAAAAAGTATAATGGTTCGAAACTAGCCCAAGTGGCATGTAAACTAAGGAATGTGAAGGCTAATATTAGAGAGTGGAACAAAACTTCCTTTGGCAATATTTTTGTTAAAAAGGCGGAACTAAAATACAATATCAATGAACTATGGGAGAAGTTGAAGTCAGAGCAGCTTACAGAGGATCTGAGAAACCAGGAGAGGGAGCTATTAGCCGAATACCACACGATGCTAGGATTTGAAGAAACCTTTTGGAGGCAGAAATCCAGACTGCGTTGGTTAAAGGAGGGTGACAGAAATACAAAGTTCTTCCATGTCTCTACTCTTCGCCATAGGAGTACTAACAAAATTAAGGAGATCAAGATGGCCGATGGGTCTAACACCAAAGATATGGAAGACATAAGGAGGGAAGCGGTTGAGTACTTTAAATCGTTGCTAGAAGATGTAAATCCGACTATTGAAGAAGAGGACTCTCTCGTTGGCAGCCATTCCACCCCTCGTAACAGATAATCTTAATGGATTCTTACTTAGTACTTTCACAAAGGAGGAAATAAAGAAGGTCATTTTTGACATGGATGGTAACAGCTCCCCAGGACCGGATGGCTTCCCTGCAGCTTTCTTCCGGAAGTTTTGGGATATCCTAGGCAATGATGTAGTGGAAGCTATAATTGAGGCTCAAAAGGACATGGAAATCCCAGAAGGAGTTAATGCTACTTTTTTAGTCCTCATCCCTAAACTAGTGGGAGCAATGGAATTTTCCAGTTTTCGCCCTATCAGTTTATGTAACACTCTGATGAAGATTCTCACAAAAACAAATCGCCAATAGGCTGAAGGTTATCCTTCCTTTCATCATTGATATGAACCAAGGTGGCTTTGTGAAAGGGTGACAAATATTGGATGGTATCATCACAATTCATGAGGTTATTCATTCAATGGTGACTAGTAAGGAAGCAGGTATGTTACTAAAGCTTGATATGAATAAAGCCTACGATCGGGTCTCATGGCGGTTCCTCACCAAGATTTTGGGTAAGTTTGGTTTTTGTCCCCAGTGGATTAAGTTGATTTTTAGTTGTATCTCTACCACAAGATTTTCTCGTCATGGTGAATGGGTCACCCTCCGGTTACTTTAAGAGTGAAAGGGGGTTGCGACAAGGAGATCCTTTGTCTCCATACTTGTTTATTATTTTAGCGGAAGCATTGGGTAGGAACATTTCAGCAGCGGTGGCAGATGGTCAATTGGAAGGTTTTAAACCAGCCTCAACAGCAGAGCAGTGTCTCACCAACAGTTTGTGGATGATACAATCATTGTGTCCTAAGCCTCGGTGCCTCAAGCTAGGAAGTTGAAGAGAATTCTAACCAAGTATGAGACAGAAGCAGGAAAGTACATAAACTATAAGAAGAGTAGCATCTATTTCTTTAACATGCCTGGTGGGAGGGAGGAAAGAATAGCTAACCTCTTCGGTTGTGGAAAGGAGCTTATACCAACAACTTATCTAGGCATGCCTATGTTTGAAGGAAGAATGAAGGCTACATTGTGGAACTCAGTCATTGACAGGATCTCCAAAAAGTTAGCAGGGTGGAAGGGCAGCCTTCTCGGCTCCGCGAGAAAAGCCTTATTAGTTCAAACTACTTTACAAAGCATTCCAATTTCTCGCATGTCTCTATTTAGAATGCCTGCAAAGGTTCGAGCTACATTGGAGCTAATTCAACGCAACTTCTTGTGGTCAGGTTCAGAGGAGAGAAAGAGAATTTCGTTGGTAGCATGGAATCAGGTGTGTGCAAGCAAGGATCAGGGGGGCCTGGGGTTAAAGAGAATGAAAGAAATGAATCAAGCTCTGATTGGCAAACAGGTATGGAGATTTATCAATAATGATCAATTGGGATGGGTAAAACTTCTTAAGGCAAAATATATCAGAAATAATCAGGACTTCCTGAAAGCCGATAATCTTCCTAGAGGATCCTATTTTTGGAATTGTTTGCTCGAATGTCGGGAGGTAGTCAGGAAAGGCATCAGATGGAGAATTGGTAATGGAAGACAAGTGGAATTTTGGAAAGACCCGTGGTTGGAAGAGGCCCCTCTGAAAGATAACTTAGACCTTCAGGTCCTCCAACATAAACTTTCGAAGGAAATGGGAGGAAAAGTAGGGGATTTTATTGCTGTAGCACAAGAAACTTCTTCTTGGAAGAAAATCACAGTTCATAATCTGTCAAAGTAAGAGAAGGTGGCCCTAACCAAACTCAATGATGCTTTAAGGGTGTTCCCGATCATTCCTGGGGGAGGAAGAGACAAGGCGATTTGGGGCAAAACTACAAGTGGGATCTATTCGATAAAAACCGCCTATAAGTTAATCCACTCGGGATTCAATGGTCGGACTCCGACTTACGTTATTTGGTTAAATAATTTAACCCCAAAAATAGCTTTCTTCTTTTGGTTGGCAGTTCAAAATAATATCCTGACAACAGATAATCTGCAAAGGAGAGGTTTCCAATTCATCAATCGATGTATCTTGTGTGAGAAAGAAATAGAATCTGTAAGTCATATATTTCTAACTTGTGATTTTTCTTGTACAGTCTTCCAAATGATCCTGTCCAAATTTCATATAGATTGGGTCTGTCCAAATAGCATGTCTGACTTCTGCATACAGTGGGCTTCCCCCTTCCGGGCAAAGCTTTTGACTTGGCTCTAGAAGCTCAGCTTACCCCATTTTTTATGGGGGATATGGAATGAGAGAAATAAGAGAGTATTTAAAGGACGTAAGAAAGATCCCAGGTTATGTGGTAATAAAATAATCAGAGCTTTGAAAGAAAACTGGAAAACTTTCTTCTTCAAAAATGAGACCATGTCTCTAAGGGAAAGGAGGATTTTGCGGAACCGGGGAGAGGAACTTCCGGACCTAGACATTACAACCAACCCACGGGATGGTGTCAAGTGGATACCCCCCACACAAAAGTGGGTTAAGTTTAATTTTGACGGGGCAGCTAAAGGAAATCCGGGGCTGCGGGAGCGGGAGGAGTTTTGAGAAATGAGGAAGGAAAAGTGGTCCTTGCCTTTGCAGAGCCTTTGGGAACTCAAACAAATCATTTTGCGAAGCCCGAGCTCGCATGCGAGCAATGAGAATTGCCGGACTTGAGGGTTATAAGGAAGTTATCTTTGAAGGGGATTCGCTTAATATAATCAAGGCAATTAAGGAGGATAAAGACCCCACTTGGACCATATTGGAGCTTATCCTAGAAGCAAAGATTCATAAATCTCATTTGGTTAATGCCCGAATCCAACACACCTTCGAGAGAAGGGAACCAGAGCGGTGGATCTAATGGCAAATATTGCGGTTTCTGTTGGGGAGATGCAAATTTGGAAGGATAACTTCCCTCAAGAACTATTGGTGTTGGTTGCTAGAGAAGAGCTAAGATCAAACCTGTTAGAGCATCAAGAGATTAGAGGGGCTGATGATGAGTAATATGACAGATGGAATTAGGTAGAAAAGGCATCCCATTTGTTGGGGCCTGGGAGGTGACAAGTGTACAGTACAACAACCTAGTGTTAGTAAGTGCTAGGTGTTGTTTGGTTTTTGTTTTATCCCGAATAGTCAAGCGATAAGTATAGGACTGTGGACTCTAAGTATGGCTTAATGTGAGTCTTAGAAAGATCCATTTTGTATTTTGATTATACGGGCTTGATGCTAGAACCAGCCCATTTTGACTTTGTAAAAGGTTTGTGGACCTTATAACCACCTCTACCTTATACCAAATTTTTTTTTTTTTTTTGAGACTCTTGTGATAGTTAAGGAATCAATGGATTAATGCATGTTGGTTTTGAAAGAGAAAACTACTATTTTATTCTTGAGACTTGTGATAGTTAAGGAATCAATGGACTATTGCATGTAGGTTTTGAAAGAGAAACTACTAAATGATTTTTGAGACTTGAGATAGTTAAGAAATCATTTTAAGAGAAGTATGGGATTCTCTTTATTTCAAATTGGTTTATTGTATGTGAGTTTTGAAAAGGAAACTAATATAATGATTCTTGAGACTTTTATGGGTTAAGGGATCATTATAAAGAGAAGAAGGATTATCTTCTTATAGCTTTCTTATGTTATGTGCATGGTTTTTTGTAAAATAGAACATGGCATGATTTAAGTTGCATTGCATGAAGAGTTGTTTTGATCTCTAAGTATACCTCCTAAAACTGTGGGTGGTTCTCCATCATAAAGAGGTTTACTAACTTGCGGTTGGATCGAGGATAATTGTGAATGGTTTCATAGAACTTCAAATGTTTAGGAGTTATGGAAATTAAAGGCTCTGTAATGATTGAGTTGAAAAATAAGTTTTGTATATTTGATTATTGTACAAACTGAGAGATTATGTTGCTTAATGACAACTTGGATTTTTGTACTTTATGTGATTTTGAGTAATCTCTTTGGATAACTATTATTGAGTTCTATCAACTATTGAAAATGCATGTTTATAATAGAGATATAGGTTATCTTGTTTATGCATTAATGTTGTTAGAAAGTATTTGATATTCAAGCTCTTGATAAATGCATAGTTTGGCTTATGGTTAAGAGGAATATTTATTATGCTTTTCAAATGTGATGGATTATGTATTTTTTATTATGCTAAGTGCATTGTTTAGCTACTTGGTAAATGTTGTAATGTTATCTATCCTTCGGGTGGGTAGAACTTCCTCTTATAAACCATAGAACCCAATCCTAGAAGGAGTTGCATGAATGCAATATCCAAGTAGATGTGAGTCCTAGGAGTTGTGAGAATGTAATAGCTAGGATATCATAAACTTGGAAGGAGTTGTGTGTATACAATAACCAAGGTACTTGTAAGTAGTCTCACGTAGAACGAGTAGGACCGAGTGTGTGGTAAAATCTATTCATAAGATAATAGTGGTGATTCCTCTATCATGTAGGATTAGGAGATCATGTTAGTTGTCATCGAAGTGGAAATGACCTTAGTTAACCCATGGATGTGTGGTAACTAAGGCTACATGCCTATTAACCTATCTAGGTGGAGCTAGAGTTAGGTTAGGGAATATGCGTCCCCCTTTAAGTGTTATGGGCCTTAAAGGGTAATTTCTATGCTATGGTCACATGGTCCTATATTGAGGAGGGTATAGGAAAGGTGGGGGAACCACTTATGGTATCCTTCTAAATATGTAGGTTTAGTAAGGTGAATCCCAAAAATTATAGGAGTTGGCCCCTCCTATCCATTGAGTGTCATATATAGTGACTTGGAACTCAAAGGTGGTGAAGCATTGCATGCTAATATAATTATAGTAAAGGTGTCTCTCTTGAGAGCCTTCAATTTGTAAGTGCTCTTTTTTTTTTGTTGGTAGATTTTGGGTTGTTACAACCACACATCCAAAATATTTTTAATGGCATAATTAAAACAAACTTCCAACTAGAATGGATAATTGACCTAGTCATACCATTGTAAAAAAATCAAGATGCCTTGCCGAAGCCCATGGTGTGTTGAAAGGGTTGCAGGTCATATCGAATGATCCTAGGCCTTTAATTATTGAAGGCGATTCTCTAAACATTATCAACTACCTTTGTGGCTCCAAAGACCCATCATGGCGGGTCCTGAATATCATCCTCGAGGCTAGGATGCTCCTCTCTCGACATGCCAGGTGGGAGGCGGGGCACATCTACAGAGAAGGTAACCGGGTGGCGGATCACTTGGCCAACAAAGGACTGATGACCACGTGCCCGGTTGTTTGGCGTTCTCGTTTCCCAACCGAGGTGGACAGTTTGGCCAAGGAAGATATTCCCTCATGATGAAGAATTTGTATCATAGGTCTTCTCCCAAAGTTTGTTGATATATTGTCTTCGGCTATTATTCTGTTTTAATGTATTTCAAGATCAATATTTCCAGGATCGTCCGCGTCTTCTGGGCCCTCGGGCATTTTGTATTTCTCTGTATTTTTTACGAACTGCTCTATTTACCCAGCCATCCAGCATGAAATATATTTTAGCAAGGCTGATTTTGTACATAAGGTTTTGGGATCCTTTATAAAAACCCACAATTAATCTATTATTATAATTACCAAAAAAAAAAATCAATATGCCAAAAATCCTTCAAATTACCACACCATCATGTTTAATCCTCTTTTTACAAAAAATTTGGTAGCATGGTACAAAGAAAAATCAGTCAGTGGATAAAAAATCAAGCAAATATGGCAATAGAGCAAAGAGGCTTTAGACCAAAGTGCTCAACAATAGATCATTGCATTACTTTAAGTCACCTATTAAAAAGGATAGAGAATGAAAAAGAGAATGAAAAAGGAGAAGTTTATTGTTGCTTTTAGAAAGTATTTTGACATGATACCTAGAGGTAAATTATGGAAAAGAATAGAAGAAACTGACATACCAACCAACTATAGAGTTAACTATACATAGACATTATGAGCAATTGGTGGCAAAAATTCAAAACTCCAAAAAGACTATTAAAGTGTTTTAGGAGTGGTATTAGGGTGAAACAAGGTTGTTCATTGTCACCTATATTATTCAACCTTTATATTGAAAATTTGGAGGAATAGGTAGAAAGGATGGGAGGAGAGGTGTTGAATTGTTATAAAATTCAATATCCCTAGTCTTAAACTTCCACATTGGTACATTGTCCTTGATAAATTTAATCCAATTGGTTGCAATATTTTAAAAAATTATTTACACAGTATCATTGGTCATTCTATATTCCCCTTGATAGTTCCCATCCAATAGAAGTGTCATTGGTTCGTTTAATCCTTCATGCATAAATTTGAATTTGCTCCCTCAACCTTTTTAGTGTGCCTATTGTTGAACTTCATGCATATTTTTGAATCATCCACCACCCACGTTAATCTACTACCTAAAGTTAATATATGCTATTCATAATTATTAATTTCCATATCTATAAGTTGAGCACTTTTCACATCACCCATGGTCCATGTCAATCCATACATCATAAGTCGATCAAATCCAAAAATAAAATTCCAAGTGAATCTCTCCTTTGAATTGTCAAAGCACATCATTGCTTATAAAGGATTTAAATTCCACTATAATCTATGATTTGTATTAATTCTCACATCATCAACCATCTAAGCCAATTTATGGTTTACACTCATTCCCATGCTATCATCATTTGTGTTTCGTAATTGCCCATAGAAAGCATCAAAGTCCTTGGTTTAATGTGCCTTCACCAAGAAAAATCAATGACTTACAAGGAAAAATAAATGGCCTATATTACATGATGAAAAAATACCCAAGCACAAAGAATTGATTTATTGCCATGTGGTTGAATCTACCAAAAGAATCAATGGTCTATGTTAATCCAGCTATGCATATGGATGGCTTAGAATAAGTTAAAGTCAAACCATGCTTTTCAGAGTTAGTCACTACCACATCTATCACTTGTAGTGTTCCATGTGTTCTCCATCCAATAAAGTTTATAGCAACCCTGATTATGCGTAGTGTGCAGACAAAGATCAACGACCCACCTTAATCCCAAGAGGAGATCTATGACCTACAAAATTAGACTTGGTGCTTCATTAACTATTAACAACAGTCTATCTAACATGCAACACTCAACATATCATAAAAAGATTCTAAGTCATCCATAGTTGAATGACTCATCAAAGGAGATCAACAACTCACATTCACAAAAAGGTCTTCATCAACGATCACAGTTTGTCACTCCAAGAAGAGCCACATGTAAGAAGAGGGACAAACATTAAAAAATACTTGTTTTACTTGATGGATATTTAACAACTGAGATCAATTTTTTTGGGTCACTCAAATGATTGTGATTGATTGAATATATTGAGGTGGATGATTCAAATTAAATGTGATAAATTTGTGATAGACATGTTCAATAGACTGTAAAATTCCATGTGGAAAGGGGATATGTAGCACAAATAATTAAGATTAAAATATTAGCATAGGTCAACAAGATATGATGAATAACAAAGGCCCATGTGGTAAAAGGACAAATCAGTCCACACATTTTATTGGCCATACCAATAAGATCTATGGTTTGTATGAAATAACAAAGAAAAATTAATGGTGGAGATCTAATGCCACATGGTTAAGCCATGCAAAGAGCCTTACCAAATACAATCAATGACCCACATTGATAGAAAAAATATATCAATGTTTAAGATCCACCCTCAAAGTAGACACGTGGAAAGTGTCGACGATCAAAGGTTGGGAAATGTTAAAACACACCCATGACCTGGATTCATTAGTAAGATAGCAGTGTCATACCCCACCTTGGCAAGACTTTTTTCCTGATAGACTATTACTAAAAAATGACTAACCGATGCTTATTTTTGATGCTTTGAATGACTATGCATTGTATATAATGATTTATCTTCATAGAATATGGTACTGCTAATGTTTTGTCAATGTGCAATGCCAGGTACATCCATGGGTGGAAGAGGTAGAATCGACCACTAAGAATGGAGTACTTGAAAAGGAAAGTGATGATGTATACAGCTCAGGGTAACATGAATGGCTACCCTCATATAGGTGTGCATTATTGCTTTTAAGGGTGATCATCGACAATCCGACGACCAAGAGCTAAATTTGGTAGCCTAGAAGCTATCATAAATCCTTTAGCTAGGATAGGTGACTAGGTTGACGATAGATCCCCCCTTTTTTTGATGCACCTGATTGCTCAATTTGTTTACATGTCTACTATGTGCAAAAGGTATTGGTTAAGAGACACTTTAAGAAAAAGGATTAATGGATATAGAGGATCCATTATCTAAAATCCGCTTAAAATACCATGTTGATGCTTGATATTAGCATGGGTATTTTATTTAAATAATAAAAGGGTTTTATTTAAATAGAATGTTTGTATTTTATTTAAATAATAAAAGGTTTTTATTTAAATAGAATGTTTGTATTTTATTTAAATAATAAAAGGTTTTTATTAAATAGATTATATGTATTATGTTTATTTATTTTAAATGAAAGAAATATATATTTTCAAAAAAAAATAAAAAATGAAAAATGAAAAAGTTTCATTTCAAATCAAGAAAGGCTTTTATTTAAAATAGAATGATCTTTTGAGATGAGATATTGAAGAGATTTTACAGAAACATATTCTAGAAATAAAGCAGAAAAGTAACTAAAGAAAGAATAACACCATTCAATGCACATATGACACACAAGATTTACCCTGGTTCACCCAATTTGGGCTAGTCCAGCAAACAAGAGTCTATCCTCCTTGATATATTATTCTCTCTCTTGTCACTAAAATGGGACATTACAATAATTATATAAGGAAACTCTTACAACCCTAAACCACCAAGTGGTATTAGGGTACCGTGGATACAACACCGTGGGCTAAACCACCCACACCCACTAACCACCCACCAATCGTGGGAATCTCGGGGGTCGCTCCAAAAGTAGCGATAAAAGTAGGTGAAAAATTTTGACGTCGGCTTCGATCGCTTTCATCATATCCGAGGGTGCCCCTCTACACACCCCAAGCCATCACCTATTACGTAAGCACCTTTACTATAGCCGGGGGTCCTTGGGGGCCTCCGGCCCCCCCGGACCCCCCCTACCCGTCATATTTTGTGCTGTAGTTCCTGTCGTACAATTCTTTTCCAACAAAGAATGAGACACATCCAACATTATCCCACTTGTTGAATACTTTGCCAGACCCATTTCAATTGTATAGAATCTAAACTTTTCAGTGCTTACAGCCTTGGTTAAAGCATCTGCAACATTTTCCTTGGTGTCTACCTTTTCCAGCAACACTTTCTTCTGTTCAAGCATGTCCTTGTAGAAATGGAACTTTGTATCAATGTGCTTTGTTCTTGAATGGTAAGCGGTGGTTCTTTGCCAAAAATATGGCACTTTGACTCGTCACAGCTTTATCTTCACGACTCCTTGAAAGAACCCAATTTCAGCACATAGTCTTTGCAACGATACAACTTCCTTACTTGCATCAGTGGCTGCCATATACTCAATTTCAGTAGTTGAAAGAGCAACAACAGTCTGCCTCTTGCTCATCCAACTAATGGCCCCTCCAAACAAATTGAATACATAAGCACTAGTAGATCTTCTCCTGTCTAGATCTCCAACACAATCTGCATCAACAAACCCTTCTATATCCAATTGTCTATTTTCTTTACCTGTACCCTCATAGCATATTGTAAAATCAGAGGTGCCACGCAAATATCCGAAAACCCTTTTCACGACAGTCCAATGCTCTTTACCAGGTTTAGACATATATTTACTCAAGACTCCCACTGCATGGGCAATGTTTGCTCTAGTACAAACCATGGCATACATTAAACTACCTACAACATTTGCATAAGGAATATGTGACATTTCCTCTACCTCTTCTTCTATTTTTGGACATTGTTCAACAAACAATTTTTCACCTAAAGAAATAGGTACCTTCATCGGTTTGCAATCCTGCATATTGAACCTTTTCAACACTGTCTCAACATACTTTTTCTGATCCAGCCACAACTTTCTGTTACAGCGATCTCTTTTTATTTGCATACCCAATATAAAATTTGTAGGGCCAAGATCCTTCATGTCAAACTACGATGCCTGAGACTTTACTTCCCTGACTAGTTTCTTGCTATTTCCAATTAGTAACATGTCATCAACATAAAGAACTATAATGACAATTACATTACCAATTTTCTTTGAATACACACAGTGATCAGCATTGCTACGAACAAAACCAATTTCTAAAACATAAGTATCAAATTTTTGGTACCACATTCTAGGTGATTGTTTCAGTCCATACAATGATTTCTTTAACTTACATACCAGATCCTCCTTTCCCACAATAGTGACACCTTCAGGCTACCTCATATAGATTTCTTCCTCCAAATCTCCATGAAGGAATGCAGTTTTCACATCCATATGTTCTATTTCAAGATCAAATGCAGCAACCACAACTAACATAAATCTAATTGATGTTAGCTTTGCAACGGGAGAAAAAACTTCACCATAATCAATTCCTTCAACCTAGGAAAAACCTTTAGCAACCAGGCGAGCTTTATATTTCTCCACTTTACCTTCAGCATTTTGCTTCTTCTTAAAGATCCACTTGCAACCTATTGCTTTCCTACCACTTGGTAATTTCCTTAAATCCCATGTTCTGTTCTTTTTCAGGGACATCATTTCCTCATCCATGGCCTCTTCCCAACGGTTTGCCTCTCCAGAATTAACGGCTTCTCTAACTCGTTCTAGGATCTTCATCGGTAACAAATAGTACAAAAGAAGTAGGAAAAGCGGATGGACTCGTACCTTTCGAGTTGCTTCCTTTCTCGTGTTGATCTCCTTAACACAGTGTATGAACCTCTTCTTCATCCTCTTCCGGATCCTCACCTGTATGCTCCTCTTCCATATCCTCATATGTATGCTCCTCTTCCAGATCCTCTACTGTCTGATAGTTTTCCATGAGATCAAATTGGACCGTTCCAGGTTCCTCTTCTGTAACTACCTTCCTGGAATCACTGATCATCTCCCTAAACATCACATCTCTACTATACACTGTACTTTTAGCTTTTGGATTCCAAAGCTTATATCCTTTAACACCATATTTATAACCAATAAAGATACATTTAACAACCTTATTATCTAGATTACTTCTTTTCTCCTTTGGAATATGCATGTATGCATCACAGCCAAAAACTCTGAGATGTGAAATAGATGGTTTCTTACCAAATAGAGCTTCAAATGGAGTTTGATTCGGCAATGCTGATGTAGGTGACCGATTTCGCAAGTAGCATGCCGCACTCATCGCTTTTACCTGAATTCCTATGCCAAACCTGCACCACTGAGCATACTTCTAGCATTCTCCATCAGTGATCTGTTCAATCTCTCTACAACTCTATTCTGTTGAGGAGTATATGGAGTAGTCTTCTATCTTGCAATACCACATTGCTTACAAAATTTCTCAAATATATTAGAACAATATTCCCCTCCATTATCAGACCTCAACACCTTAATCCTTTTATCAGTTTGATTCTCAACAAGTGCTTTAAATTCCTTAAAATTTTCAAACACTTCATATTTGCTCTTAAGAAAGTAAATCCATGCATATCTTGAAAAATCATCAACAAAGGAAGCATAATACCGTGATTTTCCAAGATACGACATAGGAACAAGACCAAAAATATCACTGTGGATCAAATCTAGTACCCCACTAGATCTTGTGGCACCAGATGGAAAACTAACCCGATTTTGTTTACCATAAATACAATGTTCATAGAACTCGGAAGACATTGAGTAATTAGGGATACCATGAACCATACCTTTTGTGTATAGGGTACGCAATCCATTTTCTCCAATATGTCCCATCCTTTGATGTTAGAGTGTTGAGCTTTTATCAGAATCAACCTCAGGAACAGTTGATCTATTGCACTCATTTGTCATAGTGCTTCCCAATAGCTTATACAATGTTCCAATCTGAACTCCCCTTGCCAACACCATTGATCCACAAACCATTTTGCATGAATCCCTACCAAAACCGACATTCATTGCTGCATCGGCCATTTTGCTTACCGAAATAAAATTTCTAGCAAGTCCCAGAATATGCATCACACCTGGTAGGGTCTTAACCCTACCATCCTCCGACAAAATTTTCACTCTTCCACGACCCATGATTCTGAGTGGTGAATCATCTCCCAATAGTACCTCCCGTCCATCATATCTTTCATATTCACTGAACCACCCTCTATGAGGAGTCATATGAAAAGAGGCACCAGTATCAATCAACCAATCATTTTTATCTGATCATGTGGAGAACGATGAGTAGGATGCCAGATATACATCCCCTGCTTCATCAATGGATTTATTCATCTCTCGTGGAAGTCGATTCATCGGACTTTTTCCAGACTCAACTTTCTTTGATCTGCAATCCTTCTTCATATGACCAGAGCTTGCCACAATTCCAACATTTTCTCTCAAACTTCCCCCGAGACTTGGATCTACCTTTAGACTTAGACCTATCACCATATCTAGATTTGTCCTTCTCCTTGGCATGCCCTCTCACCGTTAGGGCTTCCTTAGATGTGCCCTCCATGGCTTTTCTCCTCATATCCTCGGATAATAGAGATGCCACTATATCTTCAAACTTCAATGTGGATGAAGTTGTACTACCAATTGCTACTACTAAGTTATCCCAGGAATCTGGTAAAGAGCATAACAAAGTAATGCATTTATCTTCCTCACTCAACTTAATTTCTATAGATGTTAGTTGACTTATCACTGTATTGAATGCATTCAGATGATCTGCAACCGAATCCCCGTCATGCATCCTAAGATTGTATAGTTTCTTTTTGAGGAATAATTTGTTCACTAGGGACTTCGATTGATACAAAGCCCCTAACCTCTCCAAGATATCCTTTGCTGTAGCTTCTCCCAAAACATTGATGAGCATCGAATCTGCAAGACACAGTCGAATCAGACTCCTTGCTTTTCGATTCATCTTCTCCCAATCTTCATCGAAAGTACCCGTAGGTTTTGTTTTTTCTAAAATAGCAACCCACTGATCTCTGTCCACGAGCATATCTTCCATCTTTAACTTCCATAGCTCAAAACTTTTGTCGTCAAATTTCTCGATCTCTATCCTTGAATGATTTCCTGACATTTTTTCTTCAAACTCCTGCGTAACTCCCACTCCAGAATAGGTTTCCTCTCACTCCTAGAAACCCTAGATCTTCTTCAAATGGATTTAAACCCTAGCAATAAAGGCATCCCCCTATGGCTAATAACCTGGCTCTGATACCAAATGAAAAGATTTTACGTAAAACATATTTTAGAAATAAAGCAGAAAAGTAACTAAAGAAAGAATAACACCATTCAATGCACATATGACACACAAGATTTACCCTGGTTCACCCAATTTGGGCTAGTCCAGCAAACAAGAGTCTATCCTTCTTGATATATTATTCTCTCTCTTGTCACTAAAATGGGACATTACAATAATTATATAAGGAAACTCTTACAACCCTAAACCACCAAGTGGTATTAGGGTACCATGGATACAACACTGTGGGCTAAACCACCCACACCCACTAACCACCCACCAACCGTGGGAATCCCGGGGGTCACTCCAAAAGTAGCGATAAAAGTAGGTGAAAAATTTTGGCGCTGGCTTCGTCGGCTTCGATCGCTTTCACCGTATCTGAGGGCGCCCCCCTACGCACCCCGAGCCATCACCTATTACGTAAGCACCTTTATCGTAGGCGGGGGTCCTTGGGGGCCTCCGGCCCCCCGGACCCCCCCTACCCGTCATATTTTGCGCTGTAGTGCCTGTCGTACAATTATTTTTCGACAAAGAATGAGACACATCTAACATATATTTTAAACTAGGAAAATAGTTTTAAATTAAATATATCTCCCAACCAAAGATAAAAATGCCTTTACTCGTGGTAGTTGGCATTTATTTTGAATGAAAGACTTAGGGGTAAAGTGGATGGAGACTTTTGTTAAGAAGGGGATGGGACTTTGTCATGGGCGACACAAAAATTTAGCTATGAGAAGGAAAATGGAGGCTTCAACAAGGACAAAGTGACTGAGCAATGGAGCAAGCGACTGAGGAAGGTAAGCAAATCAGGTGGAACCTTTTAATATAGGCTACAACTTGGTTTAATTAAATTTTTTTTAGGTGCCCTTGGAAACCCCTTGTGTTGGGTGGAGCTAGCCCATAAAACACCCTCCTATAGCCTCAATTTGGCTGGCAAAGCTGCCCATTCGAGCAATGCCGCTAGCCAAAGTTTGGCTACCTTGACCATCGATGGTGGTATGGTATCAAGGGGAGAGCAATATCCCCTATACCTATCATGCACCCATAGTGGGATGCATGTGGGATTTCTATATGACTCCTTAAAACTTTTGGTAATTGCCTATATCTGTTGAAATCGACCTTCACCAGCAAAATTGCTAGTCTCTATCAAAACTAACCTTCGTTAGCAAAATCGTGTCTTTATTGAAACCACCAATCACCTTGGAAACTGTCTATATTTTTTGAAACCACCAACCACCTTGGAAATTGCCTATATTTGTTGAAACCACCAACCACCTTGGAAAACACCTATCCACCATAAATGGACATAGACCATTATGCTATCTTGCAAGCATTGAAGGCCTTGCAAGCCACCCCACAACAAATGTGGGATAAAGCTTGGCAAGCGCATTGGACGCCAAGCATTATCCCACATATGCTATGGAAAGGTACACAATCTATATATAAGGATCACAACGCTATAAGGCTTGTAAGCTAAGTGCAGTGGGCACTTGGCAAGCATGTGTGTTAGTGCTTGGCAAGTCATCAAACCTGCATGTCGACCCTAGTTTCAAGATGATCGTTGCACCTCATGTTGTTTGGTTAGTTTACCTGTTGGATGTTTGTTGCTTGGTTTAGCCCATGGATGATTAAAACCCCTTTTAAATTCTCTCGCCTATGTAATCCTACTATCTAGCTAAAGGGTAGGGTAACCCGCTTCTCTTGTTGGAATCGACTTTCATTTCAGGTTGAATTAAAGAAAGGCTGATAGCATGACCTTCCTTAACAAAAATATGAATGGGTTTAATAGATTGACCAAGCTTTATTGAATTAAAGAATGATTAAATTCTTTATTGAATTAAAATAAGTATTAAAGGGTTTATTGAATTAAAAAATATTTGATTTTATGAAAATGAAGTATGTTTTTATGAAAATGAAGTATGTTTGATTTTTATGAAATTGAAGTGTGTTTGAGATAGATGTTTTTAAGTATTTAATTAATTAGGGTTTATGGGGCCTTAATTAGTTAAAGAAATTTATGTTTTAAGTATTTAATTAATTAGGGTTTATGGGGCCTTAATTAGTTAAAGAAATGGATGTTTTAAGTATTTAATTAATTAGGTTTTATGAGGCCTTAATTAGTTAAATAAATGGATGTTTAAAGTATTTAATTAATTAGGGTTTATGGGGTCTTAATTAGTTAAAGAAATAGATTTTTTAAGTATTTAATTAATTAGGGTTTATGGGGCCTTAATTAGCTACAAAAATGAATGTTTTAAGTATTTAATTAGTTAGGGTTATGGGGCCTTAATTAGTTAAAGAAATGGAAGTTTTCTTTCAAGTATTTGATTGATCTAAAGGATGGATTTTATGTTAGAACATGAACCTTTGATTGATAAAGGGATGGTATACTAAATTACTCATGTTTAATAGATGACTTTCCTTTGATATCAAGTGAATGATTCATAAAGATGTATTGGTGATTGTATAGTTGCAATTTGGAATATGAAATTATAAATGCATTAGATTAATGAATCATCTAGTAGATGCATGCTTCATAGATCCATGAGTTGTCTTGATCCCTTACTATCATCAATTGAGAGATGAACAAACAAGAAGGACCAAGGAGGACACCTGAGAACTAGACAATATCTTTGATCTATGTTGGGGTAAAGACTTTATGTAGAAACCTTCTATTGATATAATGATGTAATGATTTATTCTTTAAAAGTATGGATTACTCCTACCATACTTGAACTATGTAATGAGTTGTTAATGAATGGATATGTATCTCTTGTTGTTTGTTTAAAGAGGTAACTTGATTTTACAGATATACAAGATTTTTAAATACTTATGCTTTAGTTAGATTTGATCTCTCTTTAAGCATATATTATTTTCAATGTTTCCTTTAGTTGTTATTTCTATGCTTGATTTTATTAGATAGTCATGGTAATTATCCTCCTGTGTTTTGCAGGATATTGAATGTTAAAAAAATTAAATAAGCTAGATAAATTAGCATGGTATGGAGATGGACATATCCTAAATAGATTTTAGAAAGAACGTTATTTTTTTGGAAGAGAGAACAAGCAAATTTAAATATTAGTATAGCTTATATATATTTGTAAATTGTGCATATACCAAATGGGATAAAGATATCTCTTTTGAATATGTGCTACTTATTGTTAAAAAAAAACATAGCCCCTTTAGTTAAATTTTTGGGTTGTTACATTTGGTATCAGAGTTCTAGGTACGAAGGACTAGATCTTCATGGAATGTGCTAGGATTTGTGTATCTACCTATGTAGGCCTTGCTTAGTTCTTAAGCCAAAGTTGAGAAGGCCCAAAATTCCTACTTGCTAGAAATCTAAAGGGGATTAATCCCATAAGTAGTTAAGTATGATGTGACACCTTACGTAGTAAGTGTGGCCATTGACATTAGAATTACATAATAGTTTAGAGTACCACCCCAGTTAGAGTGAGGGAAATTTTAGCAAGAGAACTTTTTTTTTAGTTAGATTAGCAATATAGTTCAAGGTGAAGTTGTAACCTAATCTACTACTCTTTATTGGTTGTGATCAAAATAAATGGCACCAAGAACAAGAGGAGGGAAGTCCACTCCCTCAAATAAATGAACCCCTCAAAACGAGATTAAGGGGAAGGCCAAGGTTGAAATCTCAAGGAGTTTGAGCAAGGAGGTAAAGAACCATGCTGCTACTATATCCTTATTATAAAAATAGATAAACCAAAAAAAGAGCTATAAAATCAATAGAAAGAGCAGATAAATCAACTCAAACTAGCAAATAACACCTACCTACATTTTGTAAACCCACCCAAGGAATATTGACGATCCCTAAAGAAGGAAAAGGGTGTTGAACTGAGGAAATGGGAACCCACTCGGCTTAAAAGAAGCATATCTAAGCCAGGATATGAAGGGAACCAAGGATAATTAAAACCACCTCAAGTAAAATAATTTGGGAAGCAGGTTGGGGAAAAATACTTAGGCCCCAAGGAAGGTTGCTAATGGTGTGGGGGTCAAGATTATGTAGTTGCTTGCCCAAGTAAGGCAAAACTGGGTATGTTGACAAAAGGAGTAAACCCTGAGATGCATGCCATCCAAAAAAATTAGATCAGGAGCAACACAACCACCCATTGATCTGGGAATGTAAATTATTTTTCTCCCCTCTAAGAAAGTTGTTTTAGCTATATATAGTTTTGTTTATGTATTATTCTATGTCTTCTATACTAGCCAGGGATATATCAAAAAGATCAAGATATTTGGCACAAGGGTGAAAGGTTGAGTATTGTTCTGGGTAAACCTACTTAGTGGATCAATGTTTCCCTATGGTGGAAATTACCTTAACCAATGGTTCAATTGAAGGATATTTGTATGTAGCACCACTACATGCATTTGATGTTATCTTAGGTATGGATTGGTTACAACGTCATAAAGCCTTAATCAACTTTCAGGATAGATGGATAGAATTTTTAGAAAGAAGTAATGGGAGAATAAGAATCCATAGCGAGAAAGGATAATTCAAACCCCAACTGCTATCTGCTATGCAACTGAAGAAGGCCCTTAAAAAGGGAGGGATGGTTTATGTGGTAAAAACTCAATGAAGTCAAGGAGGAACAAAAGAATGAAGTGTTTGAAAAGCATCCAATCATACAAGAATTTAAATATATATTTCCTAAAGATCTAACCGAACTTCCTCCTGTACATGAGTTTGACTTCACTATTGAGTTGATGCCAAGAGTTGAACCTATTCACAGAGCTCCTTACATAATGAACCCTATAGAGATGCAAGAATTGAAAGTACAACTTCAAGGGTTGTTGGAAAAAGGGTTGATAAAGCCTAGTGTGTCACCATGGGGTGCACCGATGCTCTTCATTAAGAAGAAATATGGTTTGCTATGACTATATATTGACTATAGAATGCTCAACAAAGTGACCATTAAAAATAGGTATCCTCTACCTAGGATTGAAGACCTGTTCAATCAATTGAAAGACACCACAATTTTTACGAAGACTGACTTAAATCTAGGATACCATCAACTAAGAAGATGTGGGGAGGATACTCATAAAACAATATTCAAAACCAGATACAAGCACTATGAATTTATAGTCTTGCCCTTTGGGTTGACTAATGCCCAGTTGCATTCATGAATCTAATGAACAACGTATTAAGAAGGCATTTGGATCAGTTTATCCTTGTGTTTTTTTATGACACCCTAATCTATTTGTAGACACCTAAAACGTGTCATGTCGAGGGAAACTACTCATATGGACATGCTACAAGACCATATGGAGGATCTTGGATAGACTCCAAGATAGAGCAGTGGTTATAACCACTCAATTTATGCTCCTTGGCCTAATCAGTTTGAACCATAGCCCAGACATACGGTTTATAGGCTGAACCGCGGCTGAGACCTGCGATTTAAGTCTAGACCGTAGCTGTGACCTATGGTTTAACTAAAGTTTAGTTGGCCTTCAATCCGAGCCAAATCAGTTTGAACGATCATTTATTCTAGAAGAAGGTGGTTAGAGGGCGGAAGCTTCTAATCCAACTGTCCTAACCACCCCTTCTTGATCTTGGCTTCTCCATGAAGCCACCCCTAGCCCTTGTGTAGTCCTATAAGTATCCCTCAGAATTAGGGCAATTAAGAGAGAGAGCATTGGAGATTTGAGCAGTGAAGCCCTATCGCATTGTACACTCAACTGAGTATACTAAGAGAGAGCTATTGTACTTATCCCCTACCTACTTGCCAAGATTCATGATGAATTGCATTATTGATGCCCTAGGAACCTAGGAGAGCCAAGAAACACATATTTGGGCAAATGAAGGCCCTTCCCAGTGAATCAACTGCCAAATCAGTCTGAGGATACTAAAGGTGACCATTGAAAATCAATTTGGACAAGGAGGTCAAGCCCACTACCCTTGGAATTGAGGGCAAACCTATCATATTGCTAACTACGGCTTTCAGCCACGATTTACAGTGTAGACCGCTCATTAGAGCTATGGTTTGCAGCAGAGGTATCACCACATTACCCTTTTCATTTTTGTCCAGTTAATTAGCTTAGATTAGCTATTTTCATGGTTTAATTGCAGTATAGCAGACTTCTAACCGGTAGAATTAGGTTAGATTAGTTTCTTTATGTTAAGCATAGAATATGACATAAATGATTTCTTTATGCATGTTTATGCTTTATCTTACATAATTGATCCATGCATAGTGTAGCTGCTATCTTTATTTACGCTATTATATGAATCTTGATGCAATTAACATAGTTTAGAAGCACTTTTCATGTTTTCTTGATTATACATGCTTAATGGTGTCTTTATGCAATTTTCCTAAAAGGGCCTCATCATGAGAGGCTGCCTATCTTTTTTGACACTTCTATGTTGTTTCTTGACCGTAGGGAACAATTTCAAAGAAGAACCAACCATCAACTTCCTTCCTCAACATGAAGAAGAGGGCACCTCCACCCTAGAGTAGTTTGTGACCAAGTGAAAAGCACTATTAGTGCGCCTACCCTATTGAGGGCTTTGGCATTGTATTAATCGTATCGTCATTTGGGTGACCCTAAGAGGGGCATGATTGTAACCGAGATTCTTTATAAATATTAATACAAGAAAATCTATTTTTGTTGAATCTATGCAATCTTGTTATTTTATGCTTTGAATGAATGAATACGACATAGTATAGTAGATGGGTGCACGCTTTTTGGTTGGGTCAGAAGGCGATCATGATGAAACTCCATAATTCTAGCATATGACTATGTTTTTTGGTTTTTGTGACTTGCAGGTACAGATCGCAGCTACTAGCTACAGGTAAAAAATTGAACCGTAGGTTCAACCCGCGGGCCACAGTCATAACCGCAACCCAGACCTGTGGTTTCTAGCAGACATAGCAGACAACAAAGAGATAAAGCTAAATTAGATGAGGATTTGAGGTCGGACCTACTTCTCACTCTCTGTAATTTTTTTGTCTCTATGTTTTTTCCAGAAAGCTAAATTTTGAATGTAAGAAACTAAGAAAGAAAAGGAAATGAAGTAGGTCTTAGTTGCATTTATCTTTCATGCCATTAGAAAGGCACTGCTAGGAATAGCAGATCTCTGATTGTAATCCGCCCTAGAATCCAACGTTCTTGATAGAATTTGTGTGAATGGTTTGCATGTGTGAAGCCCAATTAGTGGCCAATTATCATCATAATGTGCGTAGGCTTAAAGAGCATCTAGAATAACTTGCATTTTTTTGAATTTGAAATGTTATTTCATTTTCATAGCATTTAGAAAATGAGCATGAATGCTATATGATGCTTTTTTTCTATGTACATTAAAACGAACCACACACACCACTTGGCACTTAAACGCTAGTGAGTTGGGCTTAACATCCAACCACTAGTAGGGTTCAACGACGATGGACATAACTTCCATCCGTTGGCCCAAATCTCACAAAATTTTTGGATACTAGACCAATACCAGGTTCGAGAACCATTCGTACCTTGGGAAATTTACATGTATTCTTTTCGAAGGGTATAACACTGACTGGGAGAAAATGGGTGAGGATCTGGGAGGACCTATGCTCCCTAACCGTGTGTGGGCTTCATTACCACACATTATAGGTTGGATTACATGACTTGGAGTTCATAGCCAAGTTGTCGAGCTACGAGTGTACAAGTGAAAGCCATTAAAATGAGAATAAAATCCAACAAGTTTTGCAAAACATGATAAGAGTTTCTACACTGATACAACAAATTTTGAAAACACATCAAACAGTTTAGGACTCACTTTCAAAATTTAAAATGAGATAATAATTATTGTATACTTTGTTTGCTTAATAATAATACATCTAGACGCTAGGTACACAATGGTGGATACATGAGGTGGTCGACAAAGGTCCAAAGCCAATGTCGATGACCGACCCCTAACCAATTCACAATAGTACGTGTCAATTCCTCAACCACATGAGTGAATCGAACATCATTCGGCTAGCATTAGAGGAGATAACTTGATACAAGGGGAGCCTATAGAGAAAACCCCAGATAGAGGAGCTTTAGTACACTCCTCTAGGCATAGGATAGAACAGGAAGCCTTCCAACATGAGGGTGTTCTACTTGAGAGCCATTATCGAGACCGCAATGCATGGTGCCCCTACGTACTAAGTCCACTGGAGGATCCATGGCTCCACCTTCTGAGTATAGGACTAGAGATCTGCCTATTCAATGGTAGGTAGAGAGGCTCGCTACCAAGCATAGGTCTAACCATACTCCCATGTGTGGTCCACCATGCAATATCACCATTGATATATCAAAGGTGGGAGATAATGGCACATCGTCACATGAGTGATGGCGGTCTAGGTAGCTAGAGGGTCTAGGTAGCATTTTAGAGCAGCTAGGCTGCAAGCCTTTCACTCCACCCACTCGTGCCCCAAGTGAGCATAGCGTGAGTGTCATTCGCACTACTAGATAACATGGAGAGACTTCTAAGCACCCTCATGTCACACACCCACTATTTGTACATGGTGGTTCATAGTATAGGACACAATAGGAGGCCAATGTCATCTTCACAGATAGAGGCAAAGGTACAACACATCAATTTGATGGGTACAAAACCCATAAGGTCACTCGTACAGAGCAGGGATACCAGAGGTCTCCCACGATCGATCAGATCGATAGGTCACATTGACTGGTATCGGAGCAAAAATGCCAACTCCAAGATCAATTGGAGGATGCTCGCCTAGAGAGACAACACATTGAAGATGAAAATCTTCAAGCGTAGAGGCTCATTAGACAAAGGCTATATGAGCAGCGCATGCGCGAAGAGCGTATCCTTGCCTAGAAGGAATGCGTGGAGCAGGAGGATAGGTTAGCTAGGGCTGGCCTATATCCTCAAGATGAACATACAGAGTGTGTATATAGAAAGGTTTTATCTCAAGCCAATATGCATCAAGAGCAAAGATACGCTCGTACTCATGCTAATGCTGAACAGAGAGAGTGGCCACCACTACTCGATAATAGAAGGTAGAGGCAGCATGAATAAGCATCGAGAGATGGATACGAGCAAGAATATCCTAAGAGCTCTCAAGTTGAGGAGGAGGAAGAGCAACACCCTCCATCTTGTACGAGGAAGACAATACCTCCTAAGCCACCTCCATGTCAACTTAGGGAGGAGGAATTTTTGTCTTTAGAGGCCTATAAGGCCTTATCCAAGAAGATCAAAGCCATCAAGAGATAAGGCATGACTATTCAAAAGTTGACATTAAGAAAAATCCATAACGAGCCTTTGGATCCTTCGGTGCCTACTCTGGCTTACCCTGAGCATTTCGATATGCCCAGGTTGGACAAGTTTAAGGGTGATGAAGATGCACAGGAACATGTCACGAGCTTTCTAGATGCTTGTTTTCAGATAGCAAACAATGATGCATTGTTGTTGCATACTTTTATCATGAAACTTTCCAGTCTAGCCTGAGAGTGGTTCAATAAGCTAAAGAAACATAACATAATCGGTTTTGAGCAATTATCTGATGTCTTTCTTGAACGCTATTCCTTTGGAGTCAAGAAACAAACCAATAGAGCAATATGGAAAGAGATGGAAAGAGATGATGAGCCAATAGAGCAATATGGAAAGAGATGGAGGAGACTAATGGTAAAGTTGCCATTCCCTATTCCTGCCATAGAGTTAACCTGAATGTTTACAAAGATTTGTGCCAAGCACATCTCGTTACTGCTACAGTTGTAGCAGTATCCTACATTCGAAGAGGCTTTGGCGCAAGCCAAGGTGATTGAGGACATCAAGTTGCAGGAAGGCAACTTGAAGCTCAAGAATAGGAGAGAGGGACAAAATAAGAGTACCATAAAACAATAGGGCAAGCATGCCCATGTGAATCAAGTGGTGTTGAATCTTCAAAGGGAGAACAAGGGGCAACAAAAATAGAATTATCAGGCCCAACCTCCCCCTGCGCAATATGAAAAATGCAACAATAATTATAAGGGCAAGAACAAAGATCAACGCCCACCTCACCAGTTCACATCATTAATGGAATCATTGAAATTGATTTTCCATCAACTGTGCGAGGCCAAGGCAATTAGATTACCTGAAGTCAAGATGATAGACCCCAATAAACCCAAACCAAAGGGGTACCAAGAAGATTTGTTTTGCAATTTTCATCGAATGAAAGGCCATGACATCGAGGTGTGCTGGTATTTCAAACACATGGTGCAAAATATGATTGAAAAAGGTGAGCTTGTAGTGCCACACAACCCACAAGTTCCTGATAATAAAAATATGGGGATTTAAAAAACCCCTTGCCAAATTATGAGGCGCCTTGAAACAACGTTGGTCAAGTCAACCAGGTGCGAGTCGAACCACCTACCCAGGGGTTTGTAGGCATGGTCAATGTTGTCACTAGGCATGGGAGATATGAACAACAAAATCAATCTCGTGCTCCCATTAAAATACAAGCCACGCCTAATCAGCATCCGATGATGAATATTATAGGCCCACAAACAAGACCGGTGGTGACCATAAGGAGCAGGTTGGTCCAAAACCTGCAGACAACTCCTACGAAGTTGCCAATATATGAATTAATATAGCAGTCCCCTAGGCACAGGGAGACTCTTATGGATATTTTGAGGTCCATTGAAGTATAGTCCCAAGATGCATAGACATTTACTAATTTTGTGGGACATGTACAACAGTGTTAGGAACCGATGATCCAATTTTATGATCATGAGATAAGGATAGTTTCTACAACTACGGTCGATCCACCGTTGCACATAATTGCATGTGTTAATCACATGCCATTTAAAAGGTTCTTGATTGATACTGGCTCATCGATCAACATAATAACGACCAAGACATTGATTCCTTTAAAGCTACCTAAATAACACATTGTGCCAACTACATTTACATTGAGAGCGTTTAACGACACACTATGTTTGACTGTCGACACAATTATCCTACCCATGCAGGTAGGTTTGAAGACCATTTTACTAATGTGTCATGTGATAAAAGGGGACATGTAGTACAACATTTAACTCGATAGGCCTTGGATTCATGAAATGCATTGTGTCCCCTCGATACTGCATTAGTGCATGAAATATATTCACGAGGAACAGGTTCACGTAGTGGCATCAGACGAAGAGCCATTTAAGTTCATGAACCTAGCAGATTTGACTGGGGGTTTCATACTTGTCATCGTTGCCAATAAATAAAACAAGAGGTAAACCAATGATACGTGCTCAACCAATGCCATCTGTGTCACATAGATCAGAGCACACCACTGCCACTTACTTGAAACCGTTAGTATCAATAATGTTTCGGGATGACAAAAAGTTGAAGGCAAAAGTGGAGAAGAAAGAGAAAGAGCGTGAGTCTAATCCAATCACCAAGGAGGTTCCCATTCCCATGGAAGTTGAGGAACCCCATGATAAAGATGAGGAGGCACCTCAGCCCGCCTCACCTGCATCTTTAGCAGGGTCATCCACACTGCGAGTGACGGTACATCTCACTAACACCAGATTAGGCAAGTACCTTGTGCAGAATGTGACCTTCGAATCAATTCTAAAGACTGCATAAGAGATGAGATGACCATCTGCTCATCATTACCTGGTTGGATCGATGGTTACACTAGGAGAGCCACCTAACCAGATTAACTTCATCTATGCGGGGCTAGACCAGTTTCCAACACGAGAGCCCATGGATGAAGATGTTGAGGAACCTTTCACGATAAATGCTCATTATTTTTCCAATCCAGAGTATACCATGTGTATTTTTGAGCTATTTCATTGGAATGGATATGGCCTTGGTCTCTTTGAACAAGGAAGGAGGACTCCGTTGGAACCTCGTTATCAGTTAGTCACTAATAGGTTCAATTTAGGGTTACAGATACAGGGGAAGGACGATTTGCTCGTAGCATCCCTAGATCGTCTGTACCTCAGTATGGCGGATGATGTGGATTTTAATCCATATCATCCGGATCCTTCCAAATTATGGAGGAATCACCCTATTAGATTTATCATCACCCCTGAGCCACTCAAAGATCATTATGAAGGGCTCCTTGAGTAGACCGAGACAAAAGTGAACCTTAGAGATCACCTGGGACACCAAACCCGTGATGCAGTTAATGACACAGATGTGTAGGGGCATAACCCCATTACTACAGGTGGTCTCGAGCTACGAGATATTTGTAACAAAGATGGAGTGGAGTCCACCTTCGATATGAGTGGACCAGGTTATGACGTAGACGAAGAATCCTCGAACGATTATGAATCCAGGGATGAAGTCGAAGGTGCCTATGAGAGGCCCTAGAATGCACGTCATTTATTGCCTACTAAGTCAGTACAGGTTATCGAAGAGATCCTCCCTAACATTGATCATTCATAGAAAGAGATCGAGCCAATTTTATTGGCAGTGTCGTACATAAGGTATAATTATCCGATTTTTCTAGATAGCGATGATAACATACAAGAAGTAAGATTCATGGGGCCTCATTTGGAGGATCGCCCTCCAGGAGTGGGGGTAAATGAAGGATTCTATTATGACAGTGATGAAGAAGATGAGCTAGAGAGGGCCTACCTTGGTCCTCCTTATTTGCGTTATTGTCATCAACCCATCGACATTGATGAGGTCTATTGGCAGCTACATGTTGGTTTGCGTTTGAGAGCAAGACGGTTAAACCTGGATCAAATCCATCGGTTGGTCAATCCTCTTTTGTCAACCTACATGGAGCTCCGTGAGCCAAATGATCCTATTTTGCATTCACTACATAGGGAGGATCCGATTGTTTGCAGTCCTCATAGGGAAGACCTTTTTGTGCTTGTGCCATTAGAGCCAGATCGTGGGTATGAGGACTATGTAGATTTTGTAGAGGTTAGTCCGTGTGGTCCTGGAGATCAATTCCATTCCATAAACATGGTCTCCATTAATTTGACCACTCCACTCCATAATCCAGCAGATCCATCCAAACCATTGTATCTTAACAAATATGTTATCGACTGGGATCACGCTGATTCACCCATTGAACCTGAGGATTTCTTCCCCAACGAAGAAATGTTGCAACCTTTCCATTTTGCACTAAGCTATGCATATGATGTTTATCATGTCGAAAATACTTCCAATGTGGAATCGATCAACCCGACTGATGACATCCATCTGATTCTTATGCCTCACCAACTTAAGGAGGGATTGTATATGTCGGTAGAGGAAACCTTTGAGGTGGATATCAGTAATGATCCCACCAGTACAAATAAGGTTAAATTTGGATAGAGTCTCATTCCAGATGAGCGGGCCACCCTCATCCCTCTGCTGAAAGAGAGACCAAATTTGTTTGCTTGGACGTACAAGGATATGCCAGGTCTAGACCCGAAATTGGTTACGCATAACCTTTCACTAGATCTGACGAAGAAGCCGGTCAAGCAAAAGCTTAGAAAAATATACCCAACAGTAGCCTTAATGGTGAAAGATGAGCTACAAAAGCTGTTGGATGTGGAATTTGTGATCTCCATTGATTAACCAGAATGGGTGTCCAACATGGTACCCGTGGGAAAACTAGAAGGAAGAATCTGTATTTGCATGGATTTTAGAGACCTGAATAAGGCAACACCCAAAGATTCATTTTAATTGCCCAATATTGATGCTCTCGTAGATGCAACTACAGGTCAGGAAATGCTCTCCTTAATGGATGATTTTTTGGGTTACAATCAAATTTGGATAAAACCCAAAGATCAACATAAAACCGTGTTTATAATGCCATGGGGAACGTTTTTCTACAAAGTTATGCCATTCGGCATCAAAAACATTGGTGCCACATATTAGTGGGCCATGAAATACATTTTTCATGACTATATGCACAAAATTCTTGAAGATCATATTGATGACTTGTTAGCCAAGTCATTGCTATGAGAAGAACATGCAGAGGTCTTAAGGAAAGTCTTCGATTTCCTGATAGAGCACAATGTCAGGCTAAATCCTAAGAAGTGCGTATTTGGCATAACTTATGGAAAATTACTAGGGTTCATCGTCTCTAATAAAGTCATCAAAGTAGACCCAACGAAGGTCAAGGTCATTTTGGAAATGCGTCCTCCCACCAATATTAAGGAATTAAGGAGCCTTAAGGGCAAAGTAGCGTCGATAAAGTGATTTATCGCCCAACTATCAGATAAATGTCGACCCATGAATCGACTGCTACATAAGGGGGTCCCATTCAACTGGGACGAGGACTGCAAGGCAGCCTTCGTTGAAATAAAGCAATACCTGGCGATGTCGCCAATGCTAGCTCCACCAAGGCCATAAGTGCCTTTTCTATTATATATATAGGCAACTAACTTTGCACTGGGAACCATGTTAGCCCAAAAGAATGTGCAAGGCAAAGAACATGCCATATATTATATTAGTCGAACCTTGGTGAGCTATGAGCTCGGGTATGCATATGTGGAAAAATTGTGTTTAGCAGTAGTGTTCTCTACAAAGAAATTGTGACATTATATGCTAAGTCATATGATGTATGTTATATCCAAACATAATATTTTGTAGTACATGATGAATAAGACTTATCACAATATGCGTACTGCAAAGTGGATCATGCTATTGATGGAATTCAATCTGGAATTCATAAGACAAAATTCCATTAAGGAACAGGTCATAGCAGATCAATTAGCTGAGGCACCACTGTCAAACAGTAGGCCTCTAACAATCGAGCTTTTGAATGATGTAGTCTTCATCATATCTGAAGCTCTCAAACCTGAAGAACCAGAGAACAATGCTGATATGACTTTATTCTTTGATGGTTTGAAGTACGAACAAGGAGGTGGTGCCAGAATAGTGTTCTTCACACAGTAAGGAGCTCCAATGCCCTTCGTCGTTCAAGTTGGATTTTTCATGCACCAATAACAACGCTGAGTATGAAGCCCTAATGCTGGGCTTCCACACAACTGTTACCATAAATATTAAGAGATTGAACATCTTTGGAAACTTTTTGCTCATAGTAAATCAAGTCAAGGGGCTTTTTAGTGTCGATGTCCCATACTAAAAGCCTATAAAGATCTGGTTGACACATATTTGGTCAAATTTGAATGGTATGACATTGGGGCAATCCCTCAATCATCAAATAGGTTTACAGACACCATGGCATATTTGGGATCTTTAATCCCTCAGAATCTATTTGCTGATTTCACTACCATCTATGTCAAGATGCTATCGCATCCAACAACAGAGCGTAAAGGCTATGATAACAAAGAATCGGTCAACATGATCAGTGTAGAATCAAGAGTTGAATGGTTCTGTAAAGGTGAAGACTTGCTTAAGAAGGCACCCTGGGGGTCATTAACCTCTCAGAGTCTTATAGGGAGTGGTACTACCATTCACCACAGGGTTGTTTCCAAGTCTACATTTGCAAAGGTAAATATGTAGGGGAGCAAGTCGACTTAGCAATCGAAGCTAAGATTTATCAAAATTGGATGTCGTAAATTAAAGACTTCCTAAATATTAGTATAATCCCAGAGGGATTACCACGTGCCGCGAAGCACACATTTAAACAGAAAGTGGCCAAATATATCTTAATAGGAGACATATTGTACCGACGAGGCTATGATGGAGTTCTCCTTCATTGCTTAGAGGCCCAAGAGGCATCATGGGTGATTTTGCAAGCCCATGACGGTACGTGCGGTGGCCATTTCAGCGACATGGCCATCATCAAGCGCATCCTTTGAATGGGCTACTATTGGTCCATTATGGAGAAGGAGTGCAATGTGTATGTCAAGAAATGTATTAAATGCCAGCATCATGCTAATCTTATGCAATTTCCATCGTAGTCCTTAAAGTCCATTCAAGCAGCTTGGCCATTTGCTTAGTGGGGACTAGATCTTATAGGCAAGATATCTCCTCCGTCATCGGGTCGACATACATTCATAATCACAGCTACTGGGTATTTTACAAAGTGGGTGGAAGCAATACCCTTAACAATGATAATGAGAGCTCGTATAACAGAGTTTATACTGGAGCATATCATAAGTCGTTTTGGGATTCCATACAAAATAATATCGGATAATGGAATGTCTTTTAAGAACAAAACTATGAGAGCTTTGCCATATAAATATATAATCAAACACAATTTTGTGACTCCATACTATCCGTAAGAAAATGGGAAAGTTGAGGCTTCAAATAAGACAGTGGTGGCCATCTTGAAAAATATGGTACATGAAAACCACAAAGACTGGCATATCCAACTGCCCCTTGCGTTATGGGCTTACAAGACTAGTATTCAGACGCCCACTAGGGCAACACCATTCTCACTAGTATATGGTGCTAAGGCCATTATGCCCTTGGAATTAGAAATTCCAATGCTACACGTTGTATTGAAAGAGTTCATCGATGATGACATTGCACGGGAAGCTCGACTGTATCACCTGATGCTACTTGATGAACGTCACGTGAATGCCCTGGAGCATCTCCATGTATATGAGCGACTAAAATGAGCTTACAATATCAAAGTCCACCAGAGAGACATTGAAGTTGGGGATATTTTCTTAAAAGATAACCAAAAAAACTCTAATTTGCCGCTAGATATGCGATACAAATTCATGGCTAATTGGCTAGGACCCTACATCATATCTAAAAATATTGGTCTGGGTACCTATCGCCTAACATTGCTAGGGGTGTCAAAGATCCTGAACCTTTCAACATCATCCATCTTAAGGCTTTTTATGCTTGAAGAGCATAGTAAAAGGCTCTGAGAGTTGCTTGTAACTGCTCGGTCATCCTAAAAAGCTCCAAACACTCTCATCAATGGTTTGGTCAATCAAAAAGCTCCAAAGGCATCTGTAAGCCCTTTGGTCAACCTCAAAAGCTTTGAGGGTTTGGTCAAAACCGCTTGGTCATCCCAAAAGTCTCCAAGGGTTCCTAAAACCGCTTGGTCATGTCAGTTAAAAACCTCGAGGACTTGCTTATAATCACTCGGTCATCCTAAAAAGCTCCAAAGGCATCTGTCAGTCCTTTGGTCAAATTCAAAAGGCACCAAGAGCTTCTGAATAACTGCTTGGTCAACCCAAAGGCTCCAAGGATTCTCAGAATTGCTTGGTCATCCCAAAACTCCCCAAAGGTACCCATAATCCCTTTGGTCAATCCTAAAATCTCCAAGGATTCTTAAAAATCGCTTGGTCAATCTAAAGGCTCCAAAGGCATGTACTCACTGTTTGGTCAATTATGAGGCTCAAAACCCAAAAAAATTATAAAATCAATAAAATCCAAAGAAAATTGGTAAAGCATGAAATCCAAAAACATTTGCATTTGCATTATGCATTTTTTATTTGCATTCACACATGCATTCACTGCATCGCATTGCATATAGGTATTCGTCATCTATTGCATTCCGTGGTAGGAGGGATTATGTTTGTCAGTCTTACAAATGACACCACGTTTATGTTTAAATCATGCATCTCTACATTTATCATGATCCATCATTCATGTGAGTAATTATGTTTTTCAACACAACCTATAATGTTGCTATGGATATATACTAGGGTTTTTCGGTCACTCAGCCATACCTAGTGATCTTATCAAGAGTTGGTAGAAAGCTTGCTTTGCTTTTGTAGCTAAGGTTCAGTTAGTATAGCCTTTAGCATATAAGAAGCCTATCACTAATCAAAAAATTTAAACAATACTAACAAGGACTAGGGGAAGAGGAAAGCAACGAAGTAGGATCAGGTATCCTGAAGCGAAAAGAGTTATTCTTACTTATCCCTCTATGCAGACGGTATGGGAAATATTGGCAGTTGGCAAAAGGATAGGTTAGTTCCCTATTCAGAATCCCCTGCTTACGATAAAATGAGCAATATCCCCAAGAGATATCCCACATCAATCCTCATGATTGATACCCTAGATCGATATCATAGATCGACTCCCCAGAGTGATATCCCATATTGATATCATAAGATCGATATTCTCAATCAATATACCAGAAATAATTTTCCCAAGTAAATACCCCCAAAGGAAATTTTCTGAAGAAAATTATCAAATGTAAATACCGAAAAGTGAAGATCGAGTGAAGATCATAAAACATGCTTAAATCAAAGTTCAAAGTGAAGATCAAATGAATATCATAAATTAAAAGTTCGAGCGGAGATCAAATGAAGATCCAAAATCCAGTTCGAAGAGAGATCAAATGAAGATCCAAAGACAGTTCAAAATGAAGATGGAATCGACTCCCTTGCTTCACTACATATGAGCAAGTATCTCAAAAATTGAAGGATAGAAAGGAATGATCCTGAATCCTTGGAATTATCGGTACTACTGTACCTTATGCATGACAATATGTCTGATGCATTAGCACCTCACTTATGAACAAGACCAATATTTGAATATGGAAGAGCTAGCTTTAGGTGTCCTGCATTGCCTAGTGGCTTAGTCCAACTAAAATCTAAACTTGGGATTGGATAAGACATTTGTGGAGCCCCTATATTAGAAATGGGATGAAATAATCCCACCTGACATTGGGGAATGCTCGTGTCTTATCTTAAAATAATCATGTGCACACACAGGGATAATGAACAATTAGGGCCTATCCTAGCAAAATCCTTTTATCTCAAAAGTCTAGTGTGGTTAGTATGCAAATTTTGATAAGTCTATTAGGGTGTTTGAGTCTCATGGAAAACCTCAAAAATTTCTCCCATAGCAACAAAATATCAAATATCGCAACCATATAAATCATCAAATTGCAAAGTATCAAATCCATAATACATCATTATATAAAGCACAATCAACATATAGGATATATACCGGATGGATATTAGCAATAATATTTAGACGACCACTTACTATATTGTGCATATTGTTAAAATTTTGTAGAAGAAAATCGAATGACACATTATATCATTCACATCATAACATTGCATACCATTTCATGTCATATATGGGTGATTAATTGATTAAATTCTTATCTTAAGGATTTTCAATTACATTCATGATTTTTATACATTTTGTGGTGTCATCCATTAGATTGATAAAAATATCTGCATTTATTCCTTATGTTTTAAGTGATTAAAGCATACAGGTTCATTTACATTAGATTAGCATTGTGTAAATAAATCATTACATACATTAATACATACAATAAAGCAATATCAAATATGCGTTAATAAAAACATTGCATCCATATGCATCCATCATAAAACACACATATAAGCATCTAGATCACTGCATACCATCATCATAAATTACATAGCTATCTAGTGCATGACATCATACATCGCATCATATAGCATTAGCATAACATAAGCATTGCATCCATGTGCATCACATAAACATAAAATCAAAAATAAATGAGTACACAATAATGAGCCATAAAATGATCAGTCATATCATATATAAATATATGTCTTAGAGTACATCGAGAGTACAAAAATACCCGTAGGCTACAACTGTGTAGGTCCTCGACCTTACACTCAAAAATGGTACAATACATATATAAGAAAATATGTACTAAGGAGGGCCTGCAACCCCAACCTGCGAATCATCGCCTATATCCCTATGGCTCTTGTGAGAGCTGGCTTCGTGTGTGCTAGAAGATTGGTGAGTCCTCTCGGTCCTATGAGTCCAGTGGCTGGAACTCGTTAAGGATTGCCCTATAGTCCTGGTCCTGGTCCTTTGTGACCTCGCAACCTACCTATCCTTTGAAACCTATAAATCCCTCAGCTCGATGAAGCCCTCTAGCTGAGAGATACGAGCTGCCCTCACATCCAATCGATCATTTCTCTCCTCTACGAGATAAGTGAGCCACGTGATCTCTGCCATAGGATCCACACCTATGAATAGTGGAGCGATTGGAGATCTCATGACAACCTAAGAGGATGAAGGGTCTCCCCTTTGTAGCCTAAGCAGGTCCCTCTCTACAACTACCTCATCTCGTTGTGCCACTACTACATCACGGGAACTAGTGAGCTCCTGGACCTGAGCCTCTACCATTGTAGCTCACTCTGTGAAACTAGTGATCTCCTCCTATGCCTTAGCTAGCTACCTATCTCGGTCAGATAGCTTTGCATCTAGAGTGGTGATAGTGGTGTCTTGCTCTCGTTGCTAAGTCTAATATCTACCAAACTAAATCTACAAGTCAGCAACTTGAGCTAAGAGTAGCCTCTCTACACTATCAGGAGGAAGCTCGCCCTACTTTGGAGCCTCATCATCTAGGTCATCCCTGGGAGCCTTCTAGACAGTAGCCTTTGTGCCCCATCCACCATCTATCCGTTGGCACACCTTATGTCCGTCAGGATCCACCGCTGCCTCTGCCTAATCATCAACTCTTCCCAGAGGCCCTGATCCATGCCATTGTAGCATCGACCACCATCCATCATATGCTGGAGTGGTAGCAGCCTGGTCAACTCCAGTGTCTTAGAAATCATCTAGCTCATCCCTTAGATCCGAAGGCCGGATCCATGGAAGATGTGTCTCTAAATCCAAGTGCTTGTAGACAAAGGGGATCTCTGGAATGTCCTACACGAGGTCAAACTACTGTAGGATGCAAGAATAAAATTGGTACTCTATAATCTCGATCTTTTGGTCGAGTAGCCATCTGTCTCGATGAGCCTGTCGAAGCCACTCATTGGCCTTAATCTAGTCAGGGAACTCCATGTAAGGCTACCACTTGATATCATCAGGCTGAGTCCTACAAATTGTGTGATATAATGTTGGACATCACCAGCATGGGTCCTACTCCTGAACCCCTCCTCCTATCGAGGCCATCAGGTGGCATAGCACTGGTGAGCATCGTCTATCTTCATGATATGCAGTGGAAGATCCCCAAGATGCTCTATCTTGATATGCTACCAGTCCCAAATCTAAAGAAGCAAGCTATAGATGATCCCCTAATGAATCCATTCTATCATCTGGTATAGCTCTCTATACAACTGGCAGAGTAGGGTGCTACCCCAGGCCAGTCGTAGTGGCCGACGGATGGTGCTCTGAACAACCCTATGGACAGTGGCTAGGAGGTTCCAGGGAATCCTCATGCCTAAGGAGTCTGGAAGGACTACTTGCAACACCAGGTGCATAAATATGACCTCATGTACGGAGAAGACATTCTTCCCCTACCAATAGCCTATATGGACTCCTCCATGATAAATATCGCGCTGAGCCTCCTCGCTCTGGGTGCCGAAGATAGCATAAAAAATGGATTCCTTAGTCCCAAAAGTAGAATATACGATGGCCTTGTCATCAATGGGGATCCTAAAGATCCTGTAGACATCCTCCAGGGTAACTGTCATTTCACCTGTAGGCAGGTGAAATGTGTTGGTCCACACATTCCAATGCCGAGCCAATGTAGTCAAGTAGGCTTGATCTACCCTTATCGTGGGCAGATCCAACACGTAGCCAAAGCTGACAACTTTGAACTATTCCCATTATTTGAGAGTGAGCTCTCCATGAAGAGTCTTAAGGATGTCAGGATCTCGAGCTCTAGAGGTCAACCTCTGAAATAGAAAACATTTAAAAATGTCCTAAAAATCATCAAAAACTTCCAAAAACTGATAAAATTGCAAAAAAATGTCATCATGCAGGCCTAAAATTAAAAAATGTCACTCAGACAGGTCAAAAATGTATTAAAAGACATTAATTGCTTATTAAAACTTAGAAAAATTAAAAATTTGATAATTTTTTCTAAAGTTTACGAATCGCGGGTCAACCCTGCGATCCGCATGCCGTCAAAAATTGATCGTTGGGATTTTAAATGCTGACCGCAGCTAGAAGCTATGGTTCCTAATTGATCAATTGGGAACCGTAGCTAAAGTGATTGGAGATCTCATGAGTACACAATAATGAGCCATAAAATGATCAGTCATATCATATACAAATATATGTCTTAGAGTAAATCGAGAGTACAAAAATACCCGTAGGCTACAACTGTGTAGGTCCTCGACCTTACACTCAAAAATGGTACAATACATATATAAGAAAATATGTACTAAGGAGGGCCTGCAACCCCAACCTACGAATCATCGCCTATATCTCTATGGCTCTTGTGAGAGCTGGCTTCGTGTGTGCTAGAAGATTGGTGAGTCCTCTCGGTCCTATGAGTCCAGTGGCTGGAACTCGTTAAGGATTGCCCTATAGTCCTGGTCCTGGTCCTTTGTGACCTCGCAACCTACCTATCCTTTGAAACCTATAAATCCCTCAGCTCGATGAAGCCCTCTAGCTAAGAGATACGAGCTGCCCTCACATCCAATCGATCATTTCTCTCCTCTACAAGATAAGTGAGCCACCTGATATCTGCCATAGGATCCACACCTATGAATAGTGGAGCGATTGGAGATCTCATGACAACCTAAGAGGATGAAGGGTCTCCCATTTGTAGCCTAAGCAGGTCCCTCTCTACAACTACCTCATCTCGTTGTGCCACTACTACATCACGGGAACTAGTGAGCTCCTGGACCTGAGCCTCTACCACTGTAGCTCACTCTGTGAAACTAGTGATCTCCTCCTATGCCTTAGCTAGCTACCTATCTCGGTCAGCTAGCTTTGCATCTAGAGTGGTGATAGTGGTGTCTTACTCTCGTTGCTAAGTCTGTTATCTACCTAACTAAATCTACAAGTCAGAAACTTGAGCTAAGAGTAGTCCCTCTACACTATCAGTAGGAACCTCGCCCTCCTTTGGAGCCTCATCATCTAGGTCATCCCTGGGAGCCTTCTAGACAGTAGCCTTTGTGCCCCATCCACCATCTATCCGTTGGCACACCTTATGTCCGTTAGGATCCACCGCTGCCTCTGCCTAATCATCAACTCTTCCCAGAGGCCCTGATCCATGCCATCGTAGCATCGACCACCATCCATCATATGCTGGAGTGGTAGCAGCCTGGTCAACTCCAGTGTCTTAGAAATCATCTAGCTCATCCCTTAGATCCGAAGGCCGGATCCATGGAAGATGTGTCTCTAAATCCAAGTGCCTGTAGACAAAGGGGATCTCTGGAATGTCCTACACAAGGTCAAACTACTGTAGGATGCAAGAATAAAATTGGTACTCTATAATCTCGATCTTTTGGTCGAGTAGCCATCTGTCTCGATGAGCCTGTCGAAGCCACTCATTGGCCTTAATCTAGTCAGGGAACTCCATGTAAGGCTACCACTTGATATCATCAGGCTGAGTCCTACAAATTGTGTGATATAATGTTGGACATCACCAGCATGGGTCCTACTCCTAAACCCCTCCTCCTATCGAGGCCATCAGGTGGCATAGCACTGGTGAGCATCGTCTATCTTCATGATATGCAGTGGAAGCTCCCCAAGATGCTCTATCTTGATATGTTGCCAGTCCCAAATCTAAAGAAGCATGCTATAGCTGATCCCCTAATGAATCCATTCTATCATCTGGTATAGCTCTCTATACAACTGGCAGAGTAGGGTGCTACCCCAGGCCAGTCGTAGTGGCCGACGGATGGTGCTCTGAACAACCCTATGGACAGTGGCTAGGAGGTTCCAGGGAATCCTCATGCCTAAGGAGTCTGGAAGGACTACTTGCAACACCAGGTGCATAAATATGACCTCATGTACGGAGAAGACATTCTTCCCCTACCAATAGCCTATATGGACTCCTCCATGATAAATATCGCGCTGAGCCTCCTCGCTCTGGGTGTCGAAGATAGCATAAAAAATGGATTCCTTAGTCCCAAAAGTAGAATATACGATGGCCTTGTCATCAATGGGGATCCTAAAGATCCTGTAGACATCCTCCAGGGTAACTGTCATTTCACCTGTAGGCAGGTGAAATGTGTTGGTCCACACATTCCAATGCCGAGCCAATGCAGTCAAGTAGGCTTGATCTACCCTTATCGTGGGCAGATCCAGCACGTAGCCAAAGCTGACAACTTTGAACTATTCCCATTATTTGAGAGTGAGCTCTCCATGAAGAGTCTTAAGGATGTCAGGATCTCGAGCTCTAGAGGTCAACCTCTGAAATAGAAAACATTTAAAAATGTCCTAAAAATCATCAAAAACTTCCAAAAACTGATAAAATTGCAAAAACATGTCATCATGCAGGCCTAAAATTAAAAAATGTCACTCAGACAGGTCAAAAATGCATTAAAAGACATTAATTGCTTATTAAAACTTAGAAAAATTAAAAATTTGATAATTTTTTTCAAAAGTTTACGAATCGCGAGTCAACCCTGCGATCCGCATGCCGTCAAAAATTGATCGTTGGGATTTTAAATGCTGACCGCAGCTAGAAGCTATGGTTCCTAATTGATCAATTGGGAACCGTAGCTGGTACCTATGGTCCCCAATTGATAAATTGGGAACCATAGCTGGTACCTGCGGTCTCCGATTGAGATCCCACCCGGTTTAATACTACGGCCAAAAATGAAAAAAATTAAAAAAAGCAATCCTAAGCTACCCTAGCCTAAGGTGTGGTTCATTGCCAACAATTTAGTGTGATTGATTAACCAATTACTTAATTTGGTTCATTTTATTGGTAATGGATGTGAGGTTTTGGTTTCGAATTACCTTGCCCTCACCTCATCCACTGTGACTAGAAGAAGCTTGCCCGCGCTCTGCCATTGTGCTGTGGGTAGGAGTGAATGTGAAGTTTGGTAGGGTTGCAAGTCAGTTTCTTAGTTGTCACTATAAAAGCTCCAAATTGCAAGTCGTTGTCAGGGAATAATGAGAGAAATTTTAAAATTGGGCTTTTTATAAGCTTTTCATATTTCGTGTGGACTGCAGGCCCTAGTTGTGGTTTCCAAAATTGCAAATGGGAACCGCAGGCCCTAGCTGCGGTTTGCAATTGGCAAACAATTTAATAAAATCTCACCATGGGAAGGCTTTAAATGATAAATCAATAAATCCCAGTGGATCAGAATTCAATAAAAGCAATCAATTTGGAAATTTGGTGATAATCAAGCATCGGGATCCAATTAAAAACAAAATATCTGGCTGAGATTATAAATTACATTCAATCGAGGTCGTCGCTATGACAATCCTTTCATGGAGCGACGCACCTCCCATCCAAATAAATAAACTCAATTTACAATTCAAAACATTAAAAAAAAAATCAAATAATTAAGAACACCAAATGCACCTCGTATTCAGTAATTTACCCTATACACTTGGCTATTGCAGTGACTTGTGATCCATGCAATCCGACAAGATGAGTAAATTACCATAAGGACATTTGAGGTAAAATTATCATCGCTAATTTGATATGTTTCTTTTCAATCCCTAAGAAGGCCTTCACGGCTGGACTGCTCCATGGGAACGAAGCTTTTCATGTCATGTCTTCTATGACATATTTTAGCAAATCATCGATAATTTGATTCAACACAAATCTAATTGGATTTGTATCAATTGGATTCCCTAAGATGACTATTGTAGCCCGACTACTCCATGGGATAGAAATGTGCAAATACTATTAATAGTTGGAATCAAAAGCTGAACTAGGCCTAGCCAAAGCATTAATTTGCTCAAATCTAAATTTATTCAGATCATCCATGGTGGTCAAGTGACATTGTCGCTTTAATAATTATCATTACTCTCATTGACTCATCGCTTGAGGGGGTAGTCATAATATCAAATCATAATAAAAATCAACAGAAGATCCTTGAAATCGTAGATCCCTTGATCTTGTCAAAATTACGTTTGTCCTTGCAAATCATTGTCAACAACTATCATAATCTTACCCCTTTGCTTGGGGAAAATAGAAAATATGATAATTTGTTTGTATCTTGTCTCCTTTCAGTTATATAGGCCTAAATCCTATTGTAGCATCAAACGCTACCCGAATGACTGATGGCAAGTGTGAGATTTTCAAGTTTAAGACTCCAAAGAGTTGGAAGCAATTGTTTTAGGATGCGCGTCCTTTTGCAGGACCTAGGACATCTAATGTTGATCCGACTAATGATCATCATAGAACCTTTGACATCATTTTAGAAGGTCTATTTTTTCTCAATGTTGTTCGATCTCACAATGCATCTCAAAAGAGGCATTTGTAGACACCTAAAATGCGTCATGTCGAGGGTTACTACTCATATGGACATGCTACAAGGCCATATGGAGGATCTTGGATAGACTCCAAGATAGAGTAGTAACCACTCAATTTGGGCTCCTTGGCCTAATCAATCTGAACCGTAGCCTAGACCTATGGTTTACAAGCTGAACCATGACTGAGACCTATGGTTTACAGTCTAGACCGCAACTGTGACCTATGATTTTAACTGAAGTTTAGTTGGCCTTCAATCCAAGCCAAATCAGTTTGAACGACCATTGTTCTAGAAGAAGGTGGTTATAGGGCAGAAGCTTCCAATCCAATTGTCCTAACCACCCCTTCTTGATCTTGGCTTCTCCATGAAGCCACCCCTAGCCCTTGGGTAGTCCTATAAGTACCCCTTAGAATTAGGGCAATTAAGAGAGAGAGCATTGGAGATTTGAGCAACGAAGCCCCATCGAATTGTACACTCAACTAAGTATACTAAGAGAGAGCTATTGTACTTATCCCCTACCTACTTACCAAGATTCATGATGAATTGCATTATGTATACCCTAGGAGCCTAGGAGAGCCAAGAAATGCATATTCAGGCAAACAAAGGCCCTTCACAATGAATCAACTACCAAATCAGTCTGAGGACACTAAAGGTGACCATTGAACATCAATTTGGACAAGGAGGTCAAGCCCACTACCCTTGGAATTGAGGATCAACCTATTATATTGCTAACCACAACTTTCAGCTACGATTTACAGTGCAGACCGCTCATCAGAGCTATAGTTTGCAGTAGAGGTATCAACACCTTACCCTTTTCATTTTTGTCTGGTTAATTAGCTTAGATTAGCTATTTTCATGGTTTAATTACAATATAGCAGACTTCTAACCGATAGAATTAGGTTATATTGGTTCCTTTATGTTAAGCATAGAATAGGACATAAATGGATTCTTTATGCACGTTTATGCTTTATCTTATATAATTAATCCATGCATAGTGTAGCTGCTATCTTTATTTATGCTATTATATTAATATTGATGCAATTAACATAGTTTAGAAGCACTTTTCATTTTTTCTTGATTATACATGCTTAATGGTGTCTTCATGCAATTTTCCTAAAAGGGCCTCATCATGAGAGGTTGCCTATATTTTTCACACTTCTATGTTGTTTCTTGACCGCAGGGAACGGTTTCAAAGGAGAACCAACCATCAAATTCCTTCCTCAATGCGAAGAAGAGGGCACCTCCACCCTAGAGCAGTTTGTGACCAAGTGAAAAACACTATTAGTGTGCCTACCCTATTGAGGGCTTTGGTATTACATTAATCGTATCGTCATTTGGGTGACCTTAAGAGGGGCATGATTGTAACCGAGATTCTTTATAAATATTAATACAAGAAAATCTATTTTTGTTGAATCTATGCAATCTTGTCATTTTATGCTTTGAATGAATGAATACAACATAGTACAGTAGATGGGTGCACGCTTTTTGGTTGGGTCACTATTCTAAAGATAAGAAAGAACATGACAGACACCTCAAGATCATGTTGGAATTGTTAAGGGAAAATCAACTCTATAGAAATTTGGTAAAGAGTGTTTTTTATGTCTTAGAAGTAGGACACATAATATATGTCGAGGGAATCACAGTAGATCCAAAAAATATAGAGGTCATATTGAATTGGCCACCACCTACCAATGTGATAGAGATAATAAGCTTTATGGGTATGACAAACTATTATAGATGGTATGTGAAGGATTACTCCAAGATAGCCATTGTGATAACCAACCTATAGAAGAAGGGAAGGAGTTTAAGTGGACCAAGCAGTGTGAGATTGCTTTTGCATTACTTAAGTAAAACTCACCACAACACCAATACTCAAGATTCTAAATCTGTAGGAAAATTTTGTAGTGTGCACTGATGCATCACTAAAGGAATTAGGAGGAGTATTGTCTTAGGATGATTCAATCATAACATATACGTCAAGAAATATTAAGAAGCATGAAGTAAACTATGCTACACATGACTTAGAGTTGGTAGTAGTTGTCCATGCTCTAAAGAGCTGGCATCATTACCTAGTAGAGATACCTTTTGAGATACAAATCGACCATCCAAGCTTAAGGTACATATTCACCCAACCTATCCTCAACATAAGACAAAGAAGGTGGGTTGAGTTCTTAGCTGAGTTCAACTTTGATATTGAATACATTAAAGGGAAAGAAAATAAGGTGGCTGATGCCTTAAGCAGAAGAAGCTACATAGTAGCCTTGACCCGAAGTCGTATAGATATTATTGACCAAATCAGGAAAATGCAATCTCAAGATGAGTATTGCAAAGAAATTCAGGTCAAAATGAGCAGAAATCCAAATAAAAAAGGAATTTTGTTCCAAAAATGACCTTTTGTGCTATAAAGATAGGGTCGTCATGCCAAAAATGGGTGACTTAAGAAGGCTAATAAGACAAGAAGCACACTGAAATCCTTAGTATACCCATCCAAGAGGTGACAAGATGAGGGAGAATATGAAAAATGTCTTCTTTTGGATAAGAATGAAGGACATCACCAACTTTGTGGCTCGGTGCTTAGAGTCCCAGAAGGTGAAGGCTGAACGTAAAAATCCTGTAGGGCAATTGTATCCACATGATATAGCTATGCAAAAATAGTAGGTTATATCTATGGACTTCATAGTAGGTTTACCCAAGACTAGGTATCAAAATGATGCAATCCTAGTAGTAGTCGATAAATTAACTAAGGTTGCACATTTCATAACAGGAAATATCAAATATGATGCTAAGGTAGTGGCTAATAGATTTACCAAGGAGATATTTAGGTTTCATGGGTTTCCTAAAATGATAATTTTAGATAGAGATTCTAGATTCATTTCTAAATTTTGGAAATCCCTACATCATGTAGTAGGTACAAAACTAAATATAAGCTTTGTATATCACCCTAAGATTGATGGTCAAACTGAAAGGGTAAAATAAGTACTAGAAGATATGCTTTACATGTACTGCATAGATCAAAAATCTAGGTGGTAAGACTATCTACATATTTTTGAGTTTGCTTACAACAATGTACATAACTCTTCTTTTGGTATGGTCCCATTCGATGCCTTGTATGGAAAGAGATGTAGGACACCATTGTCATGGGATAATTTAGAGGATCAAGTTATGATTGGACCTAATATGGTCAAATAAATGGAGAGTCAACTTAAGATAATTAGGCAAAGGCTTCAAGAAGTCGTTGACCATTAGAAAAGCTACACTGATCTAAAGAGGACACCAAGAGAATACTCTATAAAAGGAAAGATGTTCTTAAGGGTCAAACCAATAAAAAGTGCAGTCAAATCCACAAAGCTAGATCCTCGATTTGTTGGACCCTTTGAGATCACTGAGAAGATCAACCTAGTTGCATACAAACTCGTCTTGCTGCCTAACCTATCAAATATCCATAATACCTTCCACATATCCTTGCTTAGAAAGTATGTTGCTAACCCTGATAATGTGTGAGATGTTTCTAAACTACAAATGATAAACCCCGAGGCTATTGAAGTGATGCTAGTGAAGATTATAGAATTTTGCTCCAAGTCCTTGGGGAAACAGGTTCTAGAACAATGTAAGGTTCAATGGGACTAATATTATAAAAGGAGTGCCACTTGGGAGAAAGTGGATGATATGAAGAAATATTTTCTCTTTTTATTTGAAAAATTGTAATAACATTTTTATGATAGGAAACTCATGGGACTGAGTTTAACCCAAAGGGGATAGTATGTCATACCCCACCTTGGTAGGACTTTTTTCCTGATAGACTATGTACTAAAAAATGACTAACTGATGCTTAGTTTTGATGCTTTGAATGACTATGCATTGTTTATAATGATTTATCTTCGTAGAATATGGTACTGCTAATGTTTTGTCAATGTGCAACACCAAGTACATCCATGGGTGGAAGAGGTAGAATCGACCATTGAGAACAAAGTACTTGAAAAGGAAAGTGATAATTTAGACAACTTAGGGTAACATGAATGGCTACCCTCATATAGGTATGATTTATTTCTTTTTAGGGTGATCATCAGCAATCTAGCCACCTCGATCCAAAGTTGGTAGCCTAGAATCTATCATAAATCCTTCAGCTAAGACAAGTGACTAGGTTGACGATAGGGCCCCTACCTTATTTTTATGCACCTGATTGCTTGATTTATTTACATGTCTGTAGTGTGCAAAAAGGATTGGTTAAGAGACACCTTTGGAAAAAGGACTAATGGATATAGAGGATCCATTATCTAGAATCCACTTAAAATACCATGTTGATGCTTGATATTAGCATGGGTATTTTATTTGAATAATAAAAGTTTTTTTTATTGGTAAAAAGGGGTTTTGAAAGGATCCCGTAACCTTTTACAAGAGGAGAAGGTTGGGAGAAGATATCCCAACCACAAAATAGTTGAAGAAATAGACTCTCTGTGGGCTATTGGAGAAAAATAGCTAAAACAAAGAAAGAGAAGCCCACGCAGGAGCAAGAGAGAAAGCCACACCACCTGAGAAGATAAGCCCTCACAGGGGTAGCAAGGAAAACCTCGAAGGTAAACACAAAAATAAAAAGGGTTTTTTCATAAAGGAAAAAAACCTCACACCCAAAATAAAAGGGTTTTCCCACATAGGAGAAAATCTCAAACATAGAAGGCCATCCACAAATGAATTAGGACTATTCATAAGAAAAACAAGACCATCCATAAAGATGAAATAGGACCATTCGCCAACCGAAATAGGACCATCTGCATAGGGATCAGGACCAATTGAAAACCACACATGACCATCTACAAGTGAAATAGGACCATCCATAAAGGAACAGGGACCAACCAAAAACTAGCATAAGACCATCCACACAATAGTCCAGGTCCATCCACAAACCAAACTAAACCATCCACAAAAGCTCCCATGCAAACTCCCAGAGAAGAAGGTGAAGCACAATCGAAGAAAAACCATGGAAGGATGATGCCCATATCAGCAAGAAATCCTAATCCTACCACTGACGAAGAAACCACGAAATCCTTCCACCATACGTGGTCCCCCCCAAGACCAAAAAATATGAGAAGGAATCCAGCAAAAACCCCTGGACACGAGCATCGAAATGCCATCCATAAGAAACACTCAATTGTAAAATTAAGGTCTCCCCAAGCCTAGAAAAGGTAGTGAGTGACCACCCTGGCAAGTTGAACAAAATAATACATCCAATGGAAACCCTAAAATGCCAGCCATGAACCACAAACAATGAAAAACTCTCAACTAGGAATAAAAGGGGTCTCCCCCAAGCCTAAAAACTAGTGAAAGGCCATCCTAGCAAGCAAAACAAGAAAAAAAATCCACCAGAAACCCTAAGCCACCAGCCACGTAACACAAACCATGGGAAACACTTAGTTGAGAACAATTAGGGCCTCCCCCAAGCCCAAAAACCAGTGAATGACCTTCCTGAGAAGCAAAATAAAAAAAATTAGATCCACTCCGAAGCAAAGCCAACCCCCACATCGATACCACAAACTAGGTTTGTCCTTACATGCAACATCACCCAAGAAGACTTCCTGTAACACCTCAAGAATAAGTAGAGAAAGCCTTGGAGACCCTCCAAGCACCAAGTAGTGATAGGAAGGGTAAGAAACTATAGGAAAACTAGGAGTCTAGGAGATCTTCCTGGAAAATTGCAACACAACAAAAGATCCGCTAGAATACCCTAGGAAGAGCTGAGGAGAGAGCCTCCCATCCATAACTATAGGTCTATTTCTCTTGCACTGGGGCATCTTCTAAGCACTCTCTGAATCCACAAAAAGAAAAAAGATTTGCCTCCTCTTACCTGGAACACCTCAGGAAGAAGCAAAAAAGGGTTTGGATACCCTCTAGGCACCAAGAAACAACAGGAAGGGCCAAAAACCCTAGGATAACTAGGATATCTGCTTGGAAAAACACAACAAAGTAAGATACCCACCCGAGAGCCCTAGGAAGAGCCAAAGATGGAGCAAGAAGATGAAGAGGTGACCTCCCGCCTATAGCGAGGGGTCTCTTGCTCCCGTGTCGGGGCATATCTTGAGCATGCTACGGATCCACCAGAAGAAAAAGAGATCTACCTCCTCTTTCCTGGAACACCATAGGAAGGAGTAGAAACGACCATGGAGACCCTCTAAGCACCAGGCAGTGACAGGAAGGGTCATAAACCCTTGGAAGACAAGGAGATCTACATGGGATTCCACAAAATAGTAGGAGATCCGCCTGAAAGCCCTAGGAGGAGCCCAATAGGGAGAGAGAAAGCGAACGAGTGACCTTTCGCCCAGAGCGGGAGGTCACCCCTCATCTCAATATCCTGGGAATTGTATGAATAATAAAAGATTTTTATTTAAATAGAATGTTTGTATTTTATTTAAATAATAAAAGGTTTTTATTTAAATAGAATATTTGTATTTTATTTAAATAATAAAATATTTTTATTTAAATAGAATATTTATATTTTATTTAAATAATAAAAGGTTTTTATTTAAAGGTTCAATCCCCACAACGGATGTGTATAAGAAGTATTACTAAAAAAAAGAATATTTATATTTTATTTAAATAATAAAAGGTTTTTATTAAATAGAATGTATGTATTATGTTTCTTTATTTTAAATGAAAGAAATATTTTATTTAAAAAAAAATGAAAAATGAAAAAGTTCCATTTCAAACCAAGAAAGATATTTATTTAAAATAGAAGGATATTCTAAGATGAGATATTTCAAACTGGGAAAATAGTTTTAAATTAAATATATCTCCCAACCTAAGATAACAATGCCTTTACTTGTGGTAGTTATCATTTATTTTGAATGAAAGACTTAGGGGTAAAGTGGATGGAGACTTTTGTTAAGAAGGGGAGGGGCCTTTGTCATGGGGGATGCAAAAATTGGCTATGACAAGGAAAGGGAGGCTTAAACAAGGAAAAAGTGACTGAGTAATGAAACAAGCGGTCGAGGAAACTTGGTTTAATTAAAGTTTAGTTAAAATAGACTGTAACTTTATTTAATTAAATTTTTTAGGGGGCCTTGGAAACCCCTCATGTCAAATGGAGTTGACCCACAGAGCGGCTCCCTGTAGCCTCAATTTGGTTGGTGAAGCCACCCATTTGAGCAGTACCACTAGCCAAAGTTTGGCTACCTTGACCATCAATGGTGGTTTGGTATCAAGGGGAGGACAATATCCCCTATACCTCTCACACACACATAATGGAATGCATGTGGGATTTTCTATCTGACTCCTTAAAACTTTTGGTAATCATCTATATCTATCAAAACTAACCTTTGCCAGCAAAACTGGTTATCTCTGTCAAAATCGACCTTTGCCAACAAAATTGCTTGTCTCTGTTGAAACCACCAACTGCCTTGGAAATCACCTGTCTTTGTTGAAACCACTAAATGCCTTAGAAACTATCTATCTTTGTTGAAACCACCAACCACCTTGGAAACCACCTATCCACCATCAATGGACATAGACCATTATGTGGCTTGCAAACTTTGAAGGTCTTGTAAACCACCCAAGAGTGAATGTAGGATAAATATTGTCAAGCACCTTGGTCCTTAAGCCTTATCCCACATACGCTATGGAAAGGTGCACAACCTACATATATAGGCCAAAATTCCACAAGGCTTGTAAGCCAAGCATGATGGACGCTTGGTGAGCTGTACAGCCTGTATGTCAACCTTAGTTTCAAGATGACCATTGCATCTATTGTTGTTTTATTAGTTGACTTGATGGGTGTCTGTTTCTTGGTTTAGCCTATGAACGATTAAAAGCCCTTTTAAATTCTCCTACATGTGTAACCCTGCTGTCTAGCTAAATGGTAAGGTAACCCGCTTATTTTTTTGGAACCGACTTTATTTTTTGGTTGAATTAAAGAAATATTAACAACCAGACCTTTCTTAATGAAAGTATGAATGGGTTTAATAGATTCAACATGCTTTATTGAATTAAAGAATGATTAAATACTTTATTGAATTAAAAGAATGATTATAGATTTTTTTATTAGTAAAAAGGGTTTTGAAAGGGTCCCGTAACCTTTAAAAAAAAAGAGATAGGAGATGCTCTCCTAAACAAAAAGTAACCAACAACACCAAGGACCCTCTACGGGCCATCAAGAGAAACCACAAAAAGGATAAGAAGACCTATATAGGGGCTATAAGAAGACCCATATAGGGGCTATAGAGAAAACCTTAAGAGGCTGTAGAAGAAACCCATTCAAGGGCAGACAAGGAACGAAACAACAATAAACATGCTTCTCGATAAAATGATTAAAGGATTTATTGAATTAAAGAATGTTTGATTTTATGAAAATGAAGTATGTTTGTTTTTATGAAAATGAAGTATATTTTTTATGAAATTGAAGTGTGTTTGAGATGGATGTTTTAAGCATTTAATAAATTAGGGTTTATAGGGCCTTAATTAGTTAAAAAAATGGATGTTTTAAGTATTTAATTAATTAGGGTTTATGGGGTCTTAATTAGTTAAAGAAATGGATGTTTTAAGTATTTAATTAATTAGGGTTTATGGGGCCTTAATTAGTTAAAGAAATGGGTGTTTAAATTATTTAATTAATTAAGGTTTATGTGACCCTAATTAGTTAAAGAAATAAATTTTTTAAGTATTTAATTAATTAGGGTTTATTGGACCTTAATTAGTTATAGAAATGAATGTTTTAAGTATTTAATTCATTAGTGTTTATGGGGCCTTAATTAGTTATAAAAATGGATGTTTTAAGTATTTAATTAATTAGGATTTATGGTAGTTAAAGAAATGGATGTTTTAAGTATTTAATTAATTAGGGTTTATGGGGCCTTAATTAGTTAAAGAAATGAATGTTTTAAGTATTTAATTAATTAGGGTTTATGGGGCCTTAATTAGTTAAAGAAATGGATGTTTTAAGTATTTAATTAATTAGGGTTTATGGGGCCTTAATAATTAATTGATTAAACAACCTATAATTAAATATAAGCAAAGTACTTTATTAAACATAATAATCAAATTACTTAATTAAACAACCTATAATTAAATATAAGCAAAGTATTTTATTAAACATAATAATCAAATTACTTAATTAAACAACCTATAATTAAATATAGGCAAAGTAATTTATTAAACATAATAATCAAAGTACTTAATTAAACAACCTATAATTAAATATAGGTAAAGTACTTTATTAAACATAATAATCAAAGTACTTAATTAAACAATCTATAATTAAATATAGGCAAAGTACTCTTTTAAGCATAATAATCAAAGTACTTAATTAAACAACCTATACTTAAATATAGGCAAAGTACTCTATTAAACATAATAATCAAAGTACTTAATTAAACAATCTATAATTAAATATAGGCAAAGTACTCTATTAAACATAATAATCAAAGTACTTAATTAAACAACCTATTATTAAATATAGACAAAGTACTTTATTAAACATAATAATCAAAGTACTTAATTAAACAACCTATAATTAAATATAGGCAAAGTACTTATAAGCATGATGCTCGAATAAATAAAATAAAAATCAAGCACTTATAAACTAAGCACTTGACTAAACAACAAAAAATAAGGGTCAAGCGCTCAATTAATCTTCACATAAATCAAGCACTGAACATAAAGGTTATAAAATTAGTTAAACCTTGAAAGATTAAAAGCCCAAAGAAGTGTGTGCTCTAAAAAGCCCTAACATAACTCCTTGAGACAAATTATGCCTAGGTCAATGTGCAGGAAGGAGGAAACAAAATCTGGTTGATCTGCACATAAACTGACACAAGGGAAGAGGGAAAAATCACCAACATAATGATGACACTCAAAAAGGCTCCTAGATCAATATGCCTTCACCCAAAATAAAAGCAACAAAGCGAATGCCTACAACAAAAAAAAGAATTTCTTAACATACTGAGCAAAGGATTAGTCTACGCTACAGGTAAAAAGGAGGACCAAATCTAAAACATCAAACTCAACCAGCAAAGCAATGATAGACTCCACTATATAAGGGTAGACTAACTCTTAAGAGCACATGAAAAAATAAGCATGGATCAAACAACACACATGCCTCACAGATAAATATATGAATAGAAATAACAAGGAAATCAAGCTTCTACCAAAGCCAAGCAACAACCAAATTAAAGCAAATCCCAACATACAAAATGATAACAAAGAGCCACATTTTTTGAGCTTCCTTTACGTCTTCTCTGGTTCTACAAAGTGTTGTTTTAGATCTGCTCCTCTCTGCCCAAGTAGTCCACAACTTCTTGTCATTTGATCCACCACCCAACACATTCTTCACCTCAAAATACCATCTTATGGAGCAAGGGGAATCTCGACATGCCTTCATTGCATGGAGCATTCAAAATAAACACTCAAGAATATGTTTCCTCTCAAGACCTGTGCACACCACCTCGATCCTCATTCAAGAGCTACTCACACATAATATGGTGGTCTAGTCAATAATTAAACTTTTTTGGAAAAATATAGTCTAGACCATTTTTGCTAGTTATTTAACTAAATTAAACCAAACATTAGAAAATAAACTTTAATTCTAAATTTTAGGAATTATTCAAAGCCATCCTTTGATTTATTTTCATAATTCAAAAATTAATATCAAAAGTTGATTAATACTTCATGAATCTAAGGTATAATTCAATCCATATCTAACATGCCACAACTAAGCATAAATGTACTCCCACAATGTTCCACATAATTATTTTATCCTTAAGTAGGTGATCCCTTTTAAGATAGAATAATGCTATCACCAACCTATTTTAAGGAGACTCATTGCATGTAACATTTTGATCTAATGGTGTGAACATAGAATTAAGCAAAAATTATATGCCTCTACATGAAAGGTAATTATCCATGTCACCTTGAGATGTCAATGAACAAGTCATCATCATCATTTTCCTAAATATCTCTCTTTGTAGGTGGTTCACCCATATGGTCCCACCAAAGAGAGCACCTGGTCCTGCACCCATAAATACATCAGCAGTACCATATTATAAACTTAAAAGATATCATAAAATGAAGTTATACCATAATATAAACACATCAACACGTAGCTTACTATCCATAACAAGCTTTGCCAAGGAATACTAAAGTCAACTAACAACTTTAGATTCTTTAGATATGTGATTAATAAATACCACCTATATGTACTCTTATGTCACTAATAATTCTTTTGTATCTTTAGGTTATAGGATATTGATATATCCAAGTCATCTACTACATAGAGCATCTTTCTTATATCTCTCTCTTTTATGTAGAATACCTTTTCAATCCACTAAGGAAGTTGAAAACTTCTCCCTAAAGGGTCATATCTCTCAATACATGTCTAGGGCAACTTCATACTTATGATCCTAGGCTCATTGCCATCCTTGTTGTCCACATGGAAATTATGATCCATGAATTAATATGAGTCTTTAATTTGAACCTCAATAGGGTTTTCTTCCTAACCTACCTGATGGGGTGCATGTAATTCCCCTCTTCAATCCTTTGGTAGGCATCACCATATAGTTCTTTGGGTCTTTGAGGGTAAGGAAAGCCTTGTCTCTTTTTTCTTACCACTCTTATTATTCGACCTAATTCATAATATTTCTTACTCTTCTAGGAGTATGGGCATGGAAAGGTGGAGTGGACGTGGATGGAGCATTAGTAGTGGAAGGTAATGCATGCTTTGGACAAAGATAGACTACAAAAGGCTAAAGTGGTATCCATGATGGTTGAGGATAGTAGATGAAAAAATAGAGATGAAGGTGAAATTTTAGAAGGATGAAAGATTCATAGTTTGGAAAACTAGAGAAATTTGCTCATAAATTAAAATAATTTGCTTAATTTTAGGGCACTTAAAAAATTCTAATGGTTGGAGTGATTTGGTCACTATTATATCCAATTCACTTTCTAAAGTAAGGAATTCACTTACTTTGAGGTAGTTGGAGGATTTTAATGTAAAGCAAGTGATTCACTTTCTAATTTGAGTGGTTTTCTCTTCAAAGAGATGATAAATAATCTATGCACTTGGTCTAGTTCATTTCATAAGCATTAAGTAATTTTATTTAATTTTACAAGCAAACTGCTAGTGCAAGGACTTCACAACTTTTGTGTTGACCAAAATACATGGTGGACTCCCATAGAATTTTACCAAGTGTTCCACATGGTAGAATCAAGGTAGACATTTGATGGATCTCAAATCTATTGATTGCTCCTAAAACGTAGAGTGAATTGCTAACCATGGCCAAGCTACCATTCATGTGATTTTCTAACCTTAAAGTGTGTTTTCAAAAATGGGGGCTAGTATGATGTAGAGGGCTTTAAAATACCCCATGCTACATGGGTCATGAATCAAATTTGCTTTCACTTCATATGGAATCATTTGGGATGGAAATTCAATTCAAAGGGGTTAATTTCTCTCTTGCATAGTTCCTCCATGGTGGGATTCCTTGGTGAGTGGGCCACTCACTTTTTATAACTTATTTTCTTATGAAAGAGATAATGAGTGGATCACTCACTTTTTACGAGTGATATTCTTGTGAAAGAGAGCAATATTTTCTTTCTTGAAAATTATTTTTTAAACATCAATTGTATGACATGTCACATAAGAGCATATGCCAACCAAACCTACAAATTAAGAGAGAATAATAATAAAAAAATAATGAATCCAAATTTTAGGAGAAACAAAATGATTAAAATAATATTTTGAGAAGAAATAGGGAAAAATATTTTTGAATAATAGTTTCTAAAAGGAAAATATAATATAATTACTTATTTACATATTATTTTGGTTGAATTTTTATTGCTATATTGAGTGAGGGTGCTACCCATTCACAAAAATTGACAACATCCTCCCATCCATGGTCGCAAGTTTGTAGTCATTTAGGTTTATGATCTTCAAAATTTTATAGGTCCCACTCCATAGGGATTCAAACTTTTGGGGTTCCCTTAGTTTTTCTTGGTCTTCATCCAATTTGAATATGAGATCTCCTTATTTATAGTCCATCTCTATGGCTTGCATTTTAAAACAATATTTGATAGACTCTTGGTGCTACACTATTCTTTGGAAAGATTTTTCTCTTTCTTCCTATAATTCTAGTATTTCATTTAGTTGTGCCTATATGGGATCGATGCCAATGTCTTCCAATTCAAGTTGATGCAACATTTTGAGGGAAGGGGGTTCCAGATTGATTAATAACATGGTCTCTTTCCCATAGACTATCTTTCAGGACAATAATATAGTAGATGCTTTTGATGTCATTAAATATGCCCATGGAATATTATGTATCATCCTATGTTAGGCCCTTTGTGAAATAAAAATGGTTATCTTTAAAATCCTCATGATAATTTTTTTAGTTGATTTAACTAACCCATTGCCCTAGGGGTAGTAGTTGGAATATCTTAAGGAAGAATTGGTATTCTAGAAAAAATTAATCACCTTATCCACCTTGAAATAGGTGGAATTATCTATAACTATGGAATATGGAGCCTTGAATCTAGTTATGATATATTCTAACTATTGAACCACTATTTTATAATAAGCCAGTTTGGCTAGGACTGCTTCAACCCATTTAGAGAAGTAATATGTAGTGGTGAGGATCCATCCATGTCCTACACTTGACAGTGAGTTTTTTTTTCCTATGATGTCTAGAACTCATTATTGGAATGATTCATTCATAATGATGAATTTTAGAGGCATCAATGCTCTTATCTTCTTTTCTTTTAACATGTAGTAAGATCTATAATATTTGATCCATTAGTAGCAATTAACAAAGGTGGTAGGCCAACAATAACCAATCCTTAAGATTGTGTGAGCTATGATAGGTGTAGAATAATGCATTTCAACATCATGATAATATTTGATTAAATCCTCTATCCTTTCTTATTTAATGTAGTGCAACAAGACACCATCAAGCTAATAATAATATGTTTTTTTTTTTCTAAATTGAGCTCTCTTCTTGGTTTTAATACCTTTTGATACCTATCTTGTGGCCATATATCTAAATATATTTCCCATAAAACCCATTCTATCATCCACGTCTATTTCCTCTACCAAATAAATATAAAATCTATAGGCTATCATGGCTAAGATTTCACTTAATACCCTTCCCTTGATGAGCTTGTTGGGTTTAATTTCAATGTCAAAATCTTGAATTTTATTGATCCACCTAATTTTATTCTCTTCTAAATCATCATGAAGTATCACAAATCAGATATTAGAGTATACTATGAAGATAATAGTTTTGCTTTGTAATGGTACCGAAACTTCTTTGGAGCTTTTATGATGGCGAACACTTATTTTTGAAAAATGGTGTATCTTTATTCATAGTTGTGAAGGGATTAAATAATGAATGAGATAGATTCTACTCATATTTATCATTATTTTAGCTTAAGATAATGATGATGCTTTCATCTATACCAAACACATATAGCCTAAAATCTTTGTAAAAAAATGGGTTGATCAAGACTGGGGATCTAGTGATGGTATCTTTAACATCTTGAAAATCCTTCTTTCCTTCATCAATACTTTCTAGGGAAGCATCCTCTTTAATATTTTGGCAATAGGTTTGACCATATAGGAAATATTTATAAGAAATTTAGCAATAAACTAGATTTCACATATGAATGACCTATTTCCTTGATGGAAGAGGGCATTGGGAGATCTTCATGATCTTTGTTTCATTAGGGTCTATGCCAAACCTTATTTTGACTACATGACCAATTAGTTTACCTTATTGGACCATAAAAATATACTTCTTGGGATTAAGAAAGATATTGACTCTCCACACATCTATAAGAATGTCTTGAGATGTCCAGTGTGCTTACTATTATCTTTGGAATATATAGTTAGGTCATAAAGGTATATGAGAATTATCTCACCCATAATTCCAACAAATTCTATGTCCATAGATCTTTAGAAAATTTCTCCTATATCTCTTTATATGTTTGTGTTTATGGGAAAAGGGGATATCTCATACAATTACACAAATTAATACAAGATAAACCAAAGATGATTAAACTAAGATAATATAACAATAAAATTATAACAGGACTGAAAACTATCTTAATCCAAGCATAAATAAAGTAGAGCAATCAAGAATAAACTACACTAATATTATCCACAAAATGCAAAACTAGGTCTAATCCTAATGGAGTAAAATAAATTACTTGATGCCTAGGAAATAAAGGACCTATTATTTAGAAACTAAACATGATAAACAAATCATTCCTATCCTATACTACTTGCAACATCATCACAATGAATAAATATATTTCACATATGGGATCACAAAGGGTTTTACCTACCTTTGAAATTGACCCATAAATGAAAACTAGTGATCTTTGGCTACAAATCCTAGTAGAGCATCCCATCCTTCCCATGAAAGATAATGAACTAGTGATTGATGGTTTTGGTTGCATATACAAGGATTATATAGAGAAATGGGTGTGTGATGCAAAAATAATAGAGAAAAGAAGCTTGGAAGTAGTGTTAGGAGTAAAAATTATCAACTAAATACATGGTTTTTGATAGCCGAATGAATGAAATTTCATAACTAAATGAATGATGAGAAAATGAGGAGGTGAAAGAGTAATTATAGGAGTTTCTTTCTTTTTAAGGATATAAAATCCAAATATTCAGTCTAGATGACATGCCATTTAAACCCTAGGTGAAAAACATGCTAAAAGCATGACAAATTAAAAACCCTAAAAATAGTCAGATGATCAAGCTCCCTACTTAAAGTGGTGGTCTTGGCATTATTGATTTTAGGACATGTGATTTAGGGGACGTGTATCAAAACATTCCTTAATTATGACTCTATCCTTATTTTTGGGTTTTGGAAAATTGAGATGATAATATTATCAAGAAAGGGTGGTGGAAATGTGATAAATGAATGAGGAAAAGGAACTAAAAGCATTGGGTAACATGGTTTGCTATCATCCTACTTAAGGACTAAAAATATTCTTCCACCCCTATCCCATATATAGGAGGATGAAACTCTCCACCGTTTGTATAGTCAATTATTAGTGCTCTATTTACAAATACATATTATCCCTTCCTAAGGGTCATAGGTGACACAACAAGGGATAACCAATCATGATTCCTTTTTTGGAAAAGAAAAGAAAAATATCAATATGTGATAGCTGAAGAAACACAAATAAAAATTCTATACTATGGAAAAAAAATAGATTTTTTGTAATTTTTGATTCTATTGTCTATGTAAAAATGTAAGTTATTTGAAATGAACAATAGAAATAAATACAAAAACATAACCAAAAATACAAAAGTAGAGAAAAATATACTTGATACTTACCTATATGTGTCCCTAAAAGTTTTAGCTAGAAGAAGTTGATTTTTACTTGCCCTAAGTGGTTCAAATTGAATTTATCTATTGAAACCCCCAAAGCACTAAAAAATTCTAGTTAAGAGTGAAACGAGCAAAAAATAAGTATGTCGGTGAGTTTGCAGCATGCCAAGATCCATAGAAGCACTTATTGATTTTGATATATATATGAGATTTTTCTTTCATTATAGAATCTATTTTATCTATGTGATTGAATTTGATTACTAATTTCCATGGCATTTGCATATGATTTATGTAGTATTTGATGACATGCCTATAATTGCTTGATATATACTTAAGATTTGTGTAGCATTCAGTGATATGTCACTATTTATATGAAACTTACATAGGATTCATGTAGCATTTGACAACATGCCATTTTAGAATTTGTATGTATGACTTGAGTAGAATTTAATGTCATGCATCAAAGAGATAGCACATATGATTTATATAGAATCAATGATGTGGTTTATAAAATAGTACCTCCTTCTAGGATTAGCCATGCATGGGGTGGTATGTCACTCAGACATACCATTGAAGTAGACAGACAACGTGCGGTATTCAACAAGTATCAAGTACCAATAAACACTCTTGTCACTACAACAGGGAATACTGGGAGAAACAAACCTATACCATGTACAAACACAAGTATTTGACCCTAATCCTAAAAGAAATTACAAGACAAACATAGATGAACACTATGGTAGTCAATCATGTCCACCCACTACTGTGGGGTGAACCAAAGGATGCCAACCTATGCCACAAAGGATATGCAAATATATGTCCATGTTGCCACATTAAACCCATTATAAGTTTTTTTATAATGGGCTCTATCTAACCCTTTGTTTTTTTCTCTTATCTGCTATTTTATGTTTTATGTTTTATTATTTTATTTTCAATAAAAATCCACAAGGTAGTTCTGAATTTTTCATTAAGTCTAGCCTCACATACATGGAGGAAAATTTTATTTTAATGATGATTTTGAAAACTTTACCAAGTGTTTATAGTAAAAATCTTGTAAAGGAAAATGTTCACAAAGACTTGGGCCTTCTGTCAAACAAAGTTCGTCTTGTAGTAGAACTCAATACTATGGATATGAGAGATCCTAAGGAGAAGGCACTATATTCATTGGAAAAACTTCCACCAGAAGAGATTCTTTTGATGGGAATAAATATATTGGTAGAGGGGAATTTCACTAAAAGATAATGTTTCTCAAGCAGATATTGGGGATGCAAACATTGAAGAAGTGGGTACTAGAGCGGTAGAAATCAAAGTCAAAGAACCATATGATAGTGATAGGGTTTTAATTAAAGAATAATAGTACAAAGTGAATGTCCGAAGTACTTTAGACAAGATGATTAAATCTACAAAGAAGTTTTCTCTAATTTTTTCCCAAAAATAGTTCATAGACCCAATGTTTAACAATGAAAAGATGCATGGCTATATCAATGGATTTATCTCCATTAAGTCATCACTTGAGGAGAAGTTTGCAACTATCAATTTTAGTTTTCGATGCATTTCAATTTATGATAATGATATGATTTAAAAATCTTTTTTTAGATGGAGATAGTGGTTATATTAACTAACTTGGTAGTTGTTTAACTACCTTTTAGTCTCTCTATTTTAGGGAATAATACAAAATGTTCAAGGTTCAATTCATAGTTCTTTTATTGTCAAAAAAATTCAAAACAAAAAAGACTTGAATGTTATTATTTTTCTTTCATGTTTATAGCTATAATTATGATTCAACCTTAGTCAGGATCATTTCATATTTTCTTGCATGTTTATAGCTAGAATTATGATTCAAGCTCAACCATGATCATTTTAAATTTTATTGTGAAAAGGTATTTTCTTTGTTTCATGAATATGAATGTTTTCCATTTGCATGAAATCTAAAGTAAACCCTCAATGAATGGGTTTTAATGCTTGCTAGTTTAAAAATAATTTATTAATATTATTTATATGATTTAAGAATTTGATAAATAAGCTATGATATATGGATTTCTAATGGTTTTTGGTCTAATTAGCTGCCTTTGAAAGTAAGTAGTTGATTAATAAACTAGGATATGGGTATTTCTAATCGCTTTTGGTTAATATACTTGCTCTTTTAAGTGAGAAAACAACTAGTACTTTGAACTTGAGGGTTATAAAACCCCTTGTCTATTGCCTACATAAGAATTAATAAATAATTTTTGGCAACTTTATTGGGGAGCAAATGGTTCTACTTGGACAAGCCCCCATTAAACAACCTAATCTAGCTAATCCTTGGTCATCACAGATAGACATTGTTGAAGAATTAAGGATAGCTATTTGGTAGAATTTGGAAGGAGTACCTTTAGAATTACCTATGAATGGTCAACATCTCAAGAATTTTTATGAGTAATAGGTACTTCCCATGTTGTACATATATTTTTAGTTTTATGTATGCTCATTTTATTTATTTATTTATTTCACCTACAATTGCTTGATCATATTTATGCTATAGAAATTGTTGAGAAAGTAAATAGATTTCAATGACTCATTATGGTGCTATAGAAAATTGATCATGCTTGAATTCATCTTAGAAAATTTATTTACTTAAAATTATCAATTGCCAAAGTAGAGAAAAGTTAATTGAATATCCATGATGTGAATAGGTTAATGGTGTTGTTTTCACCAAAATGCTTTGACTAATACTTTTATGGATATCTCAAGGGTATATCAATATTTGCACCCCTTGGTATTAAAGCTAAAAAAAAGAATACTTCAAGCTATTATAATATCTATTGGACCTATAGATGCTCATATGGAAGTGAAGCAAGGCAACTCTAAGGTGAGATGCAAAATATCCAAAACTTGAGTGACTAAAATCAAAGGAAAATTTGGGCATTAAGGTTGATGAAGTATTACTATACTAAATTTCTTAAATTTTTGAATCTTTCATCCTTCTACTTTTGTAATTAATAACTTAATGTTCTTACAATCAAATATTGAGTTCAAATATTATCATGTTTCCCCTGATAAGTTGCTAGAATGTTGCCACATTAAACCCATTATAATTTTTTTATAATAGGATTCAACTTATCCTTTGGTTTTTCTTATGTACTATTTTATGTTTTATGTTTAATTATTTTTTATTTTTAAAAAAAAACCCCAAGGTAATTTTAAAATTTTCATAAAGTCTAGCCTTGCATACATGGAGGAAAATTTTATTTTAATGATGATTTAATTTTTTTATCGTATTGATAGTGAAACAATTATGGAGGAAAATGTTTACAAGGACTTGGGCCTTCTGTCGATTAGAGTCCATTTTGTAGATCTCAATACTATATATGGGAGAGATCCTAAGGGAAAGACACGTTCTATAGATGGGAGAGATCCACTAGTGTATATATATATATATATATATATATATATATATATATAAAGTTATTTAAACTTAAATTTTCATTATAAAAATGTATGTCATATCAATTTAATGTATTTAGGAAGAAGACTAAACATTTTAAAGACATATCAATACAATGTTTCTACAAAAATTCTAAAATACTAGATATACAAAGAATAAATATATCAATTTGATGTTTCTATGAAGACCAAAGAATGTTATTGTTTTGACATGACATGTAGAACATGGTAGGTGGATGGGTGACCTGTTATTTGAAAGGTTGTTTAAGGAGGGGATATTCTTGTCTTTTTCCTCATAAGGTTCCCATGTTGTTTGCATGAAGTTTCTCTCTACCTACCTGCCCATATGATAATACTCTTTTTAGTGTTGCCCAGGGTAGTAAGATGACATCATTGGAAGAGATTCTTTTGATGGGAATAAAATACCAACAAAGGATATTACTGCTAAAAGATAATATTTTCCAAGTGGATATCATGGAAGTGATTATTAAAGAAGTGGATACTAAAATTATGAAAAACAAAATCAAAGAACCACATGATAGTGATAAGGTTTTAATTAAATAAGAGCAATACAAAGTGAATGTCCATAATGCTTTAGACAAGATGATTAAGTTGATTAAATCTACAAAGAAATTTTCTTTTGAATATTTCCAAATATGGTACATAGACTTGATGTTAAACAATGAAAAGATGCATGATATCTCAACAGGTTTATTGATGTGGGAAACACTCTTAATAGACAACACAAAATGGCACAAATGAAAACTTACAATTGCATTAATCAAAAACATATTTATAGGCATGTCTGCCTTTACAATTCAGCATTTAATATGCACGATCCATGTGAGTATTAAATGCAATATCATACTAATCCCTATCATTCCTCCCCATTAAGGAAGCATTGGTCCCCAATGCGTACAAGTGTGGAAGAGAAATATGGGTAGCTGAAGAGTGTCGGGTACAACCAAAAATGCACTCTTATTACAAAAAGAAGACCCAAAATGGTGAAGTTGAATAGGTCTTCATAAAACTAAAATATGGCACTGGATCTGAGTCTGGCTTAGAAAACGCTCTCCAATGATTGTAAACACTGCTATACCGACGAATAGCTGAAATGGGTCCCAAAAATTGGCAGAAGAAAGCAACAACTGAAATGTCGGAGAAGATGTAGTAGAAGATGCCTCGAACCACGTGCCAAATGGAAAATTTAATTGTTGTGGTCTTTAAGACAAGCGGGCATGCATTGAATTGGTTGAGCCGTGCATTAATGGTTATGGAAAATATTAAATTAAATTAAAAAAATATTTAATTTAATTTAATAAATTCATGGTTAATTGTGGGCCACTTGCATTAAATTATTGGTGGACCGGGACAACGGTCAAGTGGATAGTATTTGGCTTGCATTAAATTATTGGTGATCGGGACAACGATCAAGACTAAAGGTGGGGTGATATGCATTTAATGGGTGGAGAAAAATTAAATTATATTAAAAATAATATAATTTAATTTATGGTTGAAAATTGAATGTGGGTTTTAATGGAGTGGTGCAAGGGTGGAGAAAAATTAAATTATATTAAAAAATAATATAATTTAATTTATGGTTGAAAATTGAATGGAGTGGTGCACGCTTTTAATGAAAATGGCCAAAATGAATATGTATTTGGTGGTCGTTGGAGGATGGAAGCGGGAAAATTAAAAATGGGTATTTAAAAATTAAATTAAATTAAAAATTAATTTAATTTAATTTATGGAATGGTGGAGGCCATGGTGGATCATGGGTATGCGAAATCGAGTGGTAGAAATGAAAATGGCATGAGAGATGGTGAAAATTCTAGGCTGGTGGCGGCTTCGATAAAGGAAACACAACGAAAAGACAAATATTGTTAGAAACATGCGATCTGCAATGACGACGCACAGGAGGAGCCGGTAAATCGACTATGAAGAAAATGACAACGAAGGTAGTGGGTTTGAATAGTGAACATGAAGTGGCAAATCGGTGACAAAAATCATGGCCAAAATATTGCACGATATGACCAAGAAAAGTTGTAGATCGATGCTGTAAATGTTAAAAAATGGTAGAAAACACAAGTGGTCAATATGATCTACAGGAAATGAGAACAGCGGTGGTGGAGGCCATGGATCAATGTCATAGAGCCCATCAAACATCAAGCAAAAAAAGGGTGTGTACATCAATGGCAACAATAGTGGAGGTGGATCACGACAAACAAACTCAGGTGGTGGTGGCCAAATGCGACAATGATTGTTGTGATAAAGAGTAGCATAGAATCCGGTAGCAAGATGTAGTAGATCACACGAAGTAACCATTAAAAACCATGTAGGAGGTATAGAGTCACCAAGGACGATGGCATGAAAACCATATGAAATGGATCAACGTTCGAAATCAGGAGATCATCGCCAAGAGGAACAAGCAGATCATGAAGTGCAGCAGGCATGATGACAACAATAGCACAAAATAACTTGGTCTTCAATAGCAACGATATCTGAAGATCTTGGATATGCAACATCTGGAGGGGATTGATCTGCATTAGGAGTTTCAAAGGAGCTCAAATCCGCATTAGGAGCCACATCATCTAGTGGAAAGATGCTAGGTATATCACCTAGAGACCCTGGTTCAAATCCAGGTGTGGCTACAAATTCTTCAAGTTCTAGATCAGGGGTGGAATCTTGATCTTCTTCAATGATATCTTCCTCAACAATGGTAATCATTTCTTGAAGCTGCTAAAAATTGGCTTTCATTTTAGCACAAAATTATTGAAATTTTATGGTGAAGTCGATAATTTAAATGGTCGACATTATGAATGATGGTCACGAACAAAGTTTGCATCACAAACAATGATTTATTTGCAAAATAGGAGTTGAAGGTTGGAGTCAGAGGGACCCCAACTGAGAGTTTTCATGAATGGAAGTGCACGAAGGTGTCTACGAAAGGAAAAGAATGTTCACCCAAAGCCAAGATCCGTTGGTGGTTTTCTCATTCCTATTTTGAACTAGATTGGCCTAGAGGAAGAGGATACTCACCTATCCAATGCTCAACTCTGATACCAATGATGTGGGAAACACTCTTAATAGATGACACGAAATGGCACAAATGAAAACTTACAATTGCATTAATCAAAAACATATTTATAGGCATGTCTGCCTTTACAATTCAACATTTAATATGCATGATCCGTGTGAGTATTAAATGCAATATCATACTAATCCCTATTATTTATCTCCATTTATTCATTAATTGAGGAGAAGTTTACAACCGTCACTTTTTATTTCCAATGTATTTTAAATTATGATAATGAAATGATTCAAAGTCCTTCCATTAGATGGAGGTAATTGTTATATTAACTAATAAGTTGGTTGTTTAATTACCTTTTAAAATATCTATTTTTAGGGAGAAAGAATTATTCAAGGTTCAATTTAGACTTCATTTACATTCAAAAAAGTTCAAAATAAAAAATACTTAAAAATACTATTATCTTTTCTTGTATGTTTATAGCTAGAATTCTATTACAAGCTCAACCTAGATTGTTTTAACTTTTCTTGTGAGAAGGTATTTTATTTATTTCATGAATGTGAATGTTTTCCATTTACATGAAATCTAAAGTAAACTCTTAGTGAATGGGTTTTAATGTTTGCTAGTTTAAAACTTATTTATTGATATGTTTTATATGATTCAAGTGTTTGATGAATGAGTCGTAATATGTGGATTTCTAATTGTTATTGGTCCAATTACCTACCTTCAAAAGTAAGTAGTTGATGAATGAAATAGAATATGTGTATTTCTAATTGCTATCGATAAAATAACTAATCAAAGATGGGCTAGATGTTAGCATATGATGTTGATCATGTGTCTTCTACAACTATTCATTATATTTTCTAGCTGCACATTTCAACATTTTTAATAGTTTTTGTTATGTTACCTTTTTTGTTATTTGTTTTCAATGATGAATTTGGCTATTTTTTCTGACCAAGAGAAGAAAAAGTAGAACCTATTTTAATACAATATAGTGGCTACACTTTGGATGCACTTTTATAGCAGTTTGATTGTAATTTTTCATTGCATATTGGCTGCACTTTTATAGTAGGTTGGCTGTTTTTTTATGGTGTATTGGATAAAGTTTAATGGCAAAGATTTATCTTTTTTAGTGAGAAGATCATCCAAGTTTAATGCTATTTTATAGCAAAATTTTTAATATGATAGCAATTTTTTTTATGACTGCAATATTTTTAAATTTAGCAAATTAAATTATCTTCTTGGATTTAGAGAAAAGTAGGGTAACTTTCTCTCATTTTCTACATTTGGTATCAGAGCCTTGGTAGATCAAAATATGGGTTGAAGTTTTTTGTTGGTGTTCTTTCTCACAATTGAACATGGCCAACACTAATTCACTTCCAATACCAGAATTTAATGGAGTTGATTATGAATATTGGAGTATTAAAATGAGAACCTTGTTGATAGGAAAGGATTTATGGAAAATTGTAGAGGACTGGTTATGAAGAACCTATGATTGGCCCTTATAACAAATGCAAAAACAATAAAAGATGCATGGAAGGCCCTATAGGAGGGATATCAAGGTAGTGACTAGGTGAAGGTTGTTAAATTGCAAACCCTAAAAAGAGAATTTGAGAATCTTAGAATACAAGCAACAAAAGGAGTTAGTGACTATTGTGTGAGAGTTAAGGATGTGGTAAATAAAATGGCCACATTGGGAGAACACATGGATAGAGAGACTATAGTAAATAAGGTCTTAAGAACATTGACACCGAGGTGGAACAATGTTGCAATCATCATAGAAGAAAGCAAGGATTTGAAAACCCTTGAGTTTGATAGCTTGGTTGGTTCTCTTATGTCTCATGAGGAGAGACTTAGAGATGCCTTTGAAGATGAAGAAAAAGTATTTGCTTCCAAGTTGAATATTTTTAGGAATGAAGGAGCAAGCACCACCAATCAAAGTTATTGGCAAGACCAAGGAAGAGGCCAAAGTTCAAATTCACCAAGAGGAAGAGGAGGAAGAAGAGGAGCTTCAACAACAAGAGGAAGAGGTAAATTTAACAAGAGAAATGTACAATGCTACCATTGTAAGAGGTATGGTCATTATGAAAAATATTGTAGAATTAAGGCAACTAATGAAGGAAGAAGAGAAAATTTTGTTAATGAAGAAGAACATGCATCACCAAGTCATTTGTTCATGTCATGTGACAAAGAAGAAACCAGCCCACAAGAAGTTTGGTACTTGGATTTAGGCTGCTCCAACCACATGTCTGGCAACAACAATGTGTTTTCTACCATGGATGAGAGCTTCAAGAGCAAAATCAAACTTGGAGACAACAAATCTCTTGATGTTGCTGCTAAAGGAGTAATGGAGGTCAACACAAGTGAGGGTAAGAAATACATAAATGATATCTATTATACACCATATTTGAAACATAATTTGCTAAGTGTTGGGAAGCTCTGTGAAAAAATTATAGGGTGGTTTTTGACAATAAACAATGCATTATTTATGATAAGAATCAGGGCAATAGAGTTGTCACTATTGTTCCAATGTCTAGGAATAGGATGTTTCCTATGAAATTTGGAAAAGATAGCAATAGTCTTGCAAATGTTGCATATGAAGATAAAAGTTGGTTGTGGCATCTTAGATATGGCCACTTGAATTTTTAGAGTTTGAAGTTTCTTACTTCATAGGATTTAGTTCATGGTTTACCTAATATTCAAGAGCACAAGGAAGTGTGTGATGGTTGTGCTAGGGGAAAACACACAAGAGAAAAGTTCTATAAAGGAAAAGCATGGAGAGCATATCATCCACTTCAACTAATACATTTTGACATATGTGGCCCAATGCAAACAAAGAGTATGGGTAAGTCATCATACTTTATTACTTTCATTGATGATTACTCAAGGAAGTGTTGGGTATATTTTTTGAAACATAAAGATGAAGCACTTAATGCTTTTATGAAGTTTAAAGCACTTGTAGAGAATGAAAGTGGATGCAAAATAAAATGTTTAAGGACTGATCGAGGTGGAGAATTTTGTTCTAATCAGTTTATGAGTTTTTGTGACAAGTTTGGGATAAAAAGGAAGCTAACTATAACTTATACTCCACAACAAAATGGGGTAGTAGAGAGGAAGAACCACACCATTGTTGAAATGACAAGAAGTATGTTGTAGACAAAAGGTTTGAGTAATATTTTTTGGGGTGAGGTAGTTGCTACAACTGTATATATCCTCAATAGGATCCCTACAAAAGCACTCCACAAAATGACCCCATATGAAAGATGGTATGGTTTGAAGCCTAATGTCACTCATTTTAAAGTTTTTGGTTGTTTGGTTTATGTTCATGTTGATTAGCTTAGGAGAAAGCTTGATGCTAAGAGTGAAGCATGCATATTTGTTGGATATAGTGAAGAAAGTAAAGGGTATAGACTCTATAATCCCATCACTCATAAATTTGTTTCAAGAGATGTTATTTTTGATGAAGGGGGAGTTTTTGGTCAGCAAAAGGATCATGTTAGTAAACCCCAAAGTGTTGATAATGGTGATATAGTTGATATTAACCCCATTAGTTAACCAATTTCTCAAGAAGATTAACCAACCATCCCTTCATCAAGTTCTACAAGCAATAAAGGCAAGAGGATTTTAACATCTCATCCTCCTAGCCAAATGCTAGATACAAACTTTGAAAAAGACTCACAAGGAGCTATGCTCATGAAGTTGATCATGAAGAAGACCCAATAGGTGAGGTTATAAATTATGCATTGTTATCACAATCAGATTTTGAACCTTCTTATTTTGAAGAAGCATGTACTAACAATGTTTGGGTGCAATCCATGAAGGAGGAAATGGATTCAATCCATAAGAATGATACATGGGAACTTGTAGAGTTTCAAAAGGGAAAGAAATGTATTGGTACAAAGTGGGTCTACAAAACCAAATTCAAAAGTGATGGTAGTCTTGACAAGCACAAGGTAAGGCTAGTGGTAAAAGGCTATACTCAAAAGTATGACATTGACTATGAGGAGAGATCCTTAGGATGTTGATATCTTTGGCAGCCCAAAAAAGTGGAGCATTTATCATTTAGATGTGAAGAGTGCTTTCTTGAATGGATACTTAGAGGAGGAGGTTTATGTTCAACAACCTCAAGGTTTTGAAGTTCAAGGTAAAGAGGGCTATGTCTACAAATTGAAGAAGGCCTTGTATGGCCTTAAACAAGCTCCAAGGGTATGGTATGCCCATATTGATGGCTACTTTCAAGAAAGAGGATTCATGAGAAGTAAGAGTGAGCCCACTCTTTACTTCAAAAAGGAAGGTAATAACATTCTTCTTGTTTGCCTATATGTTGATGATTTGATCTACATGAGTAGTTGTTCTAACATGAAAGATGAGTTTAAAAGTGCCATGATGAAAGAGTTTGAAATGATAGACTTAGGGCTGATGCAATACTTCCTTGGAATGGAAGTGCATCAGAGTAAAGATCAGATTTTTGTATGTCAAGCAAAGTATGCTAGGGACATGATGAAAAATTTCAAATTGGAAGATTGCAAACTAGTTTCTACTCCAATTGCTCATGGAGTAGTTTTATGTAGAGAAGATGGAGCCAATAAAGTAAATTATACAACCTATAGAAAAATAGTTGGGAGCTTAATGTTTCTAACTCATACAAGACTAGATATTGCATATGTCATGTCTCTCATTTCTAGATACATGAGTGAACCTTCTGAGTTGCACATGAAGGCATCCAAAAGGATTCTAAGGTATGTAAAAGGTACAATAGATTTTGGGATTCATTATTATGCTTCTAACAAATTTAAGTTGGCTGGTTATAGTGATTCAGATTGGGGTGGAAGCTTGGATGACCGAAAGTCAACATCTAATAATTGCTTCACACTAGGTTCAGGGCTGATTACATGGAGTTCCAAGAAGTAAAGTTCCATTGCACTCTCTTCAATGAAAGCTGAATATATTACAACTACATCAACAAGTGCTCAAGCTCTTTGGCTTTGGCTTCAAAACATCTTAGAAGAAATTGGAGAAAAATAAACTTAGCCAACAACAATATTTTGTGATAACATGAGTACCATAAAGTTAGCCAAGAATCCAGTTCACCACAGAAAATCAAAGCACTTTGATTTGAAATATCATTTCATAAGAGACATGGTACAGAAGAAAGAAGTTGAATTGAAGTATTTGAATACTTATGAACAACTTGTTGATATATTCACCAAAGGAGTAGCAAAGACTCAATTTATAAAGCTTCATGATCAAATTGTTTCTTTGCTTAGCATCAAGGGGGAGAATGTTGGCATATGATGTTGACCATGTGCCTTCTACAACTATTCATGATATTTTTCCAGCCACACATTTCAATGATTTTAACTATTTATGTTATGTTACATTTTTAGTTATATGTTTTCCATGATGTATTCGACTATTGTTGCTAAAAATAAGAAGAAAAAGTAGAGCCTATTTTGATACAATGTAGTGGCCGCACTTTGGCTGCACTTTTATAGTAGTTTGGCTGCAATTTTTCATGGCATATTGGCTGCACTTTAATAGTAGGTTGGCTGTTTTTTTTTATGGTGTATTGGCTGCATTTTTATTGCACACTGGCTAAAAATTTAATACCAAATATTTGTTTATTTTTGGTGAGAAGATCATCTAAGTTTAAAGCTATTTTGTAGCTGCATATTTATATGATAGCATTTTTTTTTATGAGTGCAATATTTTTAAATTTAACAAATTGAATTCTCTTCTTGGCTTTAGATAAAAACAAGACAACTTTTTCTTATTTTCTATACTAGACACACATTATAGTGCACCTTAGGGGAGGGACATCCCATGAAAGATAAACTCATCATTCCCCTACTATAATGAGGTTCATCACTATAATATCTGGTCAAGCACATTGTTTAACAAGTCATACTTACCACCATAGTGACACCAAAATTATTAATTGATTAGAAAGTTTATGTAATTTTTATTACAAGAATATGTAAAAGAGATGCTGCCTTGGTGTTTCAATCACATACCATATAGATGATGGCATGGGTTGAACTAAGGTGGTTTATTTATAGCACTTAAAGTAGGGTACAAACATAGGGAATAATTTGAAGACACCATGGTGTCCCTTACTAAAAGAGTGACACCATGGTTAAGAGAGGTAAATAAAGTACAAACAAAGTTAGCAATAATAAATGCCAAGTAATAGGAAAAATACTTAGCAAAGGAAAAAAACACAAGAAATGAATGAAAATAAGGTATACCATAGATGAACAACTAGAGCAACCAAGATCACCACTGTAAGGGGTGGTCATTGTTAGGAAAGTGAAAACTACTCAAAACACAAACAAACAAGCCAAAATCGACATAAGACATAGGAAAACCTAGCTGATTGAGATCACCACTTAATGTGGTGGTCATAGTAAAAAGAGGAAGATATGGTAGGAAAAATATGAATATGTTCCAAACTAAAGAATGTACAAGATTAATAATTACAAATAAATAGTCAAAGCAAAAAATAAGGCACCGAAGTCAACAGATAAACTAGGAAAACACAAATACTATACAAATGGGTTGGAAGAGGCTATGCATAAAATATTTAATATGCATGAATTTGGTAGGTTCATCCAACTAAACTCCATCCATTATTTGAAATTTCATTGCCTCAGGCCCAAACAACTCTTTGAAAATATATGGACCAAGACATTTTTTATAAGCTTGCACTTATGCTTCATATGCACATTATCTAGTGTGAGGACAAGGTCCTCAACTTTGCAATTATTATGGAATACTTTTTTCTTATATTATTTGGAAACACGACTCTTATATACTATTATTCTCAAGAGCATGTAGACACCTTTCATTAAGAGTAGTAAGTTTGGCAAGATGAGCCTTGTGATACTCTCGATGGTACTTATAATGATCCAACTTTTTTTTAAAAGAAACATACAAAGAAGACAATTCAATTTCAAGTGGAAAAATAACCTCATGACCATGGACAAAAGAAATAGGGGTTGCTCATCTAGATAATTGAATACTAGTGCAATACACCCATAATGCAAGATATAACTTTAAGTGTTAATATTTCTTTGATTCTTTAACTATTTTTTCAAAACATTTACCAAAATATTATTTCTAGACTCAACTTGATTCCCTTGTGGATAGCAATGCATGGAAAAATGGTGCTGAATCCTTAACTAAAAAGTTAATTCTTGCATTTCATTATTTGTAAAAGAAGTACCTCTATTTAAAATGAGAGTAGATGAGACACCAAAATGATACACAATTTATTTAAATATAAATTTTGATACAATGAGGGATATTTGATTTGTTAGTGGCATAATTTTGACTCATTTTATAAAATATTATGTGGTTGTGATGATAAAATTGTGCGCGTCTAAATAATAGGAGAAATAGGTCCTACAAGTTCAAGGCCCCAAGTGGAAAAAGGCCAAGGAGACTCAATTGGATGAAGAAGTTGGGTAAAGGCATGGATTTTATCCTTTGTAGAACTAACACTTATCTCAAGATTTGGTATACTTATTTGCATTAGCTTCCATTGTTGGCTAGAAGTAACCCATTATTATCAATTTATGATTTATGAAATTCCCCTCCATAGTTGCAACTATAAACATCAAATAGAGATTTGGGTACCTTAGCCTCTACAAGGCATCATAAAAGAACCCCATTAAAATTACAATAGTTCAAAAATTGATTGAGAACAACATATCAAAATGATCTCTTATAGATGTGAGTCTACTACTTAGCATTAGCCATGGGTGGGTAGGATTGAAATCAATAAAGCATAAAATATTGCCATACCATAAATCACCAAGACCGATTTGGTGATCAATAGTATTAACATAGATTGTATGCACATCCACCTGGCCATAGGTGATAGAAATCATGGGTTCATCATGAAAATTTACCATTAAATTAATTTTAATAATGTTTTTATATGGAATGAATTTACTAATCAAAGTGGGAAGGGATTCAACCTTAACATTTCCCCCTTAGGGAATGCCTAATGGAAAAGGACTTGAAAGCATTAATTAAATTTGTATCCACCTAATGGTAAGAGATAAAATGGGGAGCTTTGATAACATATTCACTAGAGATATGGTGAATATTGAATTACCATTAAATTAATTTAATAAAGTTTTTATATGGAATGAATTTACTAATCAAAGTGGGAAGGGATTCAACCTTAACATTTCCCCCTTAGGGAATGCCTAATGGAAAAGGACTTGAAAGCATTAATTAAATTTGTATCCACCTAATGGTAAGAGATAAAATGGGGAGCTTTGATAACATATTCACTAGAGATATGGTGAATCACAATTTAAGAGTTTCCTAACACTTTGATGCATTTAACATTCATACGTTGGGTAGTTAGGAGTCCTAGGATTAAAACCTCATCTTCTACAACATTATTAGTAACAAAAAAAATATTTAGGTGGAAGGCCATACAATTAGCTAGTCCATTTGGAGACTTGAGAAAGATACTATCTCCTACCATAAAAACATTTCTTGCTCCATCAAAGTGAAGGATCTAGGTTTTAGGGTGGATGTCCTCATTGGATTCTTGGGAATGGAAAGACGTGCTAGCTTTGGATTTAGCCTTAGTTTTATGATGCATCTCAATAGGTTCATGAGACTCTAAGAGGGATTTTTTCTACTTAGTAATTTCAATAAGGAATAGGCTCCTGAATAAGGCTAGAGGCAATAGAGGAAGTTAATATGACAAAGTCATGAGGAGCATAAGATATGGCCATATATCCTCATTACACAATGCCTCCTCTAAGGGTTTTTGTACTAGGTTAGGAGTTGCTACCAATTTATTAGCAATTACCTAAGATTTAATAGCTTTTTATGTAATAATATGGATATCAAAATTTTGCATCACAATGATCCATTTTCCATATCGAGTGTCACTAGGAAGATAAATATTTTGTAGTAGATATCTCAAGGGCTAGTTTTAATGCCCATATAAGTAGTCTAATACAACATATATTGTCATAAATTTTCACATGTGAAGTAGATGACCAAGTAGTATCTTTCCATAGGAGTGTATTGGTTTTTTTCTAAAAGTATTATTCGACTAATATAGTACATGCCATTCTCCTTATTTGTTATCATCTTGTTGAGTATGGACCACTCCTAAGGAGACCTAAATAGATGAGATATACAATTAAAAAACTTATCTGGGTTGGGTGGACAATGAGTTGGGGGCTGTAAAAGAAATTTATTGAATTCAAGGAAGGCCTTATTACAACATTCATTTTAGTTAAATTCAATATATTTTTTAAGTAAGTGATTTAATGAATAAAATTTAAAAGCTAACTTAGGAATGAACCACCTAATGGCTCAAAGCTCCCCCAATAAGAATTTGACATATTTAGCTATCCAAGGGTGAGACATAGCATTGATAGCTTTGATTTTGTCCTAATTGACATCTATGCCCCTATGAGACACCATAAATCCTAGTAGCTTACCACTAGTAACACCAAATATACACTTCTTGGGATGAAGTCTAACCTTATAGTGATGTAATCACTCAAGTATGATATGAAGGGGGTGGTATTCCTACTTTCCAAAATTACCCAATAGGTGATATACATAAGATTCTAGTATCTTTCCTCTCAAGTCATGAAAGACTGTTGTCATAGCCCGTTGATAAGTAGCACCAATATTTGTCAACCCAAAAGACATGATAACATAACAGAATGTGCCATAGGGTGTAGTAAAAGCTATATTAGTTTGATCCATAGGGGTAATATAAATTTGGTTATACCTTGAATATCTATCCACAAGGTAAAATATTTCATATGCTATGGTAGAATCACCAATAACATCAATTGAGGGCAAAGAAAAATTATCCTTTAAACAAGCAAGATTGATATTTCTAAAAATATAGCAAATTCAGATAAGATGTTTTCTTTATTTTTCATATATACAATGTTAGATATCCATCTCATATAGTCAACATGTCTTACAAATTAACATCTAGCAACTTTTAGATTTTAATTTTGTATAGGTTCTGAATGAGGGGATAAAACCTTCTTTATTTTTGTTAAATGGGTGCAATATCGTCATAAGTAAAAATATTATGGATAACCAAATACTCATTCATTTCAAGCATGTTATAATATTCTCAAGCAAAGACATCCCTATACCCCTTAATTAAGGTAGTAAATGTGGCTTACTCTTAAATGGATAATCTAGCCCTAAAATATGAGTTGTTTCTCGGGGGTACCTATGTTAACATCGATAGTAGGCTTAGCATTCATGACATTACCTTATTCAAAATGGTTTGGAGTAAGGGGAAGATTCCATAACTTAAAATTAATCTCAACTTGGCAACCATAATCAAACCACTTATACCTCCCCCAGTTACAATTGGGTTCTTGAAGGAACCATCACTTATAATGTTGTTGGGGGATTCTTTCCTCTCTTGTGTATAAGAACTCTTGAATAGCTTCATAATTGGGAAATGATAGGAGAAAGAGAACACTATAAAGATTTAAAATTTTTGGTTCTTCTACATGCCCCTTGCCCCTGATTCTAGAAAGTATGTGAGCATGTGAATGAGTATTGATAAAAATAGGAATATGTTTATTAGAGTATGGTGTTACTTGCTTATAAAATTTCATTAAAGCCTTAATGACAAACCTAGTTTTTAATTCAATAAAGAACTTAGATTTGATTAAATTTATTTCCAAAGAAGAGGGTAAAGGATTAATTAGAGTATCAAGCCATTTCTTAGATAGCCTATTAGAGTAGAAAAATGTTTTCAAACCTAAAAATAGGCTATTAGGGACATTAGAAAACACTTGGACATTCACTAGTTTCCTTAAATCAGATAAATTTAGGATCACCACATTAAAGGATGATCTTTGTAGTAGATAAGTTTCATAAAAAAGGTAAATATTCTAGGCACAATAGGGGTTCTACAGTACACACAATCACCAAAGCCTAATTAAACAGTAGGAAAAGGCCTAGAAACAACTAAAAGATCAACACTAACTAGGATCACTGCTTTTTGTGGAAATATTGGTCCTACTAAACAAACTTTAACAAAAGGTGAACCAATAGTGGGTTTTGGTTTAGAACAAGTTAATAAAGTACAAAAATTAATATCTATAGACATAGAGCAACCCATTGGTATATATTTATAGCACTTTTAAAACTAATAGGTGTCAACCTTTATTAAATGCCTAGACAAGGGAATAATTATTCTTTCACTTATCCTATGCAAAGGTTTTGATATTGAGATAGTAGAAATATTAGTTGTTCTATGACTATCTAGCCTAGCTTACTAGTTACTTCATTTAGCATTCTTAAGCATATAATAAGCAAACAAATTATTTCTATCCATTTCACAAAAAAGTATACCAAATTTATTATTATCATCATATAAAATAGGAACTTCCATTTAACCTACTTGATATGCCCCAAACCCACCTCAAGTGGTAGAAGGAAAATTATCAGTTCTAATTTTAAAGTATTGGTTAAAAGCACTATTTGTATCACTATTAGTTTCCTCATCCATGCTATCATTATCTACATAATATATTACTTGTTTGAATTTGGTAGCTTTGTCATGGGCTTTATGTAATTTGGCCAACCATTGGTAAAATAACATAGGATTTTATCTTTGTTTGGGTTTCAACAATGGTGGCATTTTTCAACTACCTATTTAGGAAGGGGATAGTAACATCCATGTTAGGTTTATCATCTTTATTTTAATATTTCTCTTGGGGAAATTTTAGACAAAACTTAGAATACCTCTTGTATAACTTCCTTCTAGAATTTCACTAAGGCTTATGTTCATAAATGAGAAATTTTTATGTTAAATATATAGAAAGAATTAAAAACTATCATGAATTGTAGGATAAGGATATAAAGGATCCAAATATTCTTATATAGTGAAAAAATTATCATTATAGACATACTTAACTACTTGACAAGTAGAGGAAGCCATGGCTCTCATCTTACTAGTCCAAGGTATACCCAATATTATGTTATAGTTGGTCTAAAAATCAAACACTATAAAATTCACTTTTACTGCTTTACATCCATCTAAAATAGGCAACCAATTGCACCCTATAGGATCTTATGTATTTCAATTATAAGCATAGCAATGACTTTTAGTATAGATGATATTTTATCTAGTAATCTTTAGTTTATCTATCAGGGATGATGACTAACACATGTACCACTTCTTTTATAAACAAAAGGTCTATGGACTACCATATTGCTATAAACAACTATTATCATTAATGCCATATCATCAACCCTCACTAAATGATCAATGATAATCATATTTCTCAAGGTAAATTTTATAACCAAATGAAGGCTAGTATGTGCATCAATGTAAATATTTTCTCTATGAGATTGATTATATTGCACTTCATAAGACCGTAAAATGGTGGGAATAATTTTAGCAATCCTTGGTTTAGACATCTCCATCTTATCTAGTAAATATCTTAAAATTTGTCATTGATAGGGAGATGTCCTAAGTTATTCTAAGTATGTAACCTTGCAAAGGGTTGTACATAGCTCTTCAATAATATCCCATGATTTTGTGTTGCTCATGACTAGTTTTAGCAGTGATTCTTTAGCTTGGGTAACAACTTATTTCTATTCTATTATGGTGCCAAGACTGCTACTTTAAGTCGTGATTATGATATTTTAGAATTTTTGGGAATGGTAGGTTCCATAGACTAGGTTAATGACTTATTAGGAATGGTTTCTACATTTTTTTAGATGTTTCTATGTTTGTACTAGTTCCTAAAAGACCAAAGGAGTATTTGGAATCTTATAAATAATGGTAGGATTAACCATTACATGAATAGGTTATTTTTATTTATCCTCTTTAGAAGATTTTTTTTTTTTTGTATTGAGGTGAACTTCTAGTAATAACAAAAATTTAATGTTATAAATATGCAAATATTTCTCTTTCAACCTCTTCAATATTGACATATAAGGGACATTCAATTGAATACAAATTTATTATCCGTTTTTTCTAGGTTGGGCAAAGTCTTGGTTAACTTGGAAGCATTTTGAGAATTGCTAGGTCTAGGATTTTTATTTTGGGAGTAATTACCACTTTTATTTTGATAATTTTGATTCCCTCCTTGATTACCTTGATTAGAGTTATATCTTTGATTTTGATAATTTTGATGACAACGCTGATTAAACCCTTAACCTTGATTTTCATGCACTCCTTGCTATTGATTAGGAGCTTGTTCATTTTTTGGGAATGGGGTGTTATATATACCTAACATTTGATTGCAAGGATGGTTAAATATCTTCTAGGGACTTATTTTACTTTCATTCAATAAACTAATCCTATTATTATTGACTTTATTACTGTTAAAGTTAGGACTACAGTCACACTTAAGGCAAAATTTACACAAGTTTGCACAAATAGGATTATCATGACCATAGGTTCTATGTAAAAAACAAAAATTATTAGGATCATGCCATATAAATGCTTCAAACCTATCATTGAAATGATAGTTATTAAGATTAGGTGGTGAGAATATCTTAAAAATATATCCATGTATCCATTGAGGCATCATATTCTAAGATTTTGGACATCCCCAAATTTAATTAATATATGCATAGGTGTAGACACAAAAAATTGACCCACTTTCAGTGGGCAATCTTCCTTAGAGCCCCTAAGAGGTCCCTAACCCCTGCCCAAGGCAAGGGAGGGCCTCTTTTCCCCTACCTTGCCTCCCTTAGCCTTTTTAGCGAAATCGCGCCCGGTTGCGATGGGGCACGATTTCGTAGAAGCGATATCGCGCCCCATTGGCACGGGGTATGATTTTGCTATTTTAGGGTTTTAATTATTAAAACCTAGGTTTAAACCTTTTCTAGCATGTTTTGCATCGGCCTGTGTTGTTTTTCCACTCTTTTCACCTTGATTTTCATCTATAAAAGGAGGGGTTAATCTCACTCTTTTAACACGATGATTTTTGGACACACAATTACCAAGCTCAAAATTCTTATGATTGATTTATGCTCGCATTTTGCTTTTGCTTTGCTTCCTATTTCTTCTACAAGCTAACCCCGAAGTGCGAATTTTAGATTTGATCTTCTACTGCATTGATTGGATTGTTGTTTGGGTTGGTGGATTCATGTTGTGGTTTGGATGGAGAAAGAGTGCCTATTCGGATACTTTGATCTCCTCTGTCTGCTTTTGCATCATCCATCAAGTTTTGTGTGCTTTATTTCTATATTTATTTTATGTGCTGCATTCATATTTTATTTTTTGCCTATCTTCAATGAAATCATGCCTGGTATTAATGGGGTATGACTTCACTTATCCCTAAATTAGGGTAAAATTTTTGCAGAAGTGAAATCACACTTGATCAAGATAGGAGCAGACTTCACTACTGCGTTATCATGCCCACTTCAAGTGAGGCATGATTTCTCCTAGGAGTAAATTGGGGGTAATTTTTGGTTTCTAAAAATTTAGATAGGTTCCTTACTACATCTAGATCATATTAGCATACTTCATTTTTTATTTCTCTACTATTGCATTATTATTTTATGATTAATTCTCCAAAGGTCAATTTTTGCTTTTATTTTCAAAGGTCATCTAAAGGACCTAGGGGGCTTGACTGCTATGCCTCCAAGCATTACTATACAATGGCCTAAGTAGGCCCCCTAACGCTGATCACATTTTTTTAGTGTTTCTTAAGTTATCTTGTAGAAACAGGTATTTTTGATATCATTGGACAAGAGGTAGAAAAGGCTAGGATCAACCACCGGTCAAGATAAGTGTTCTATTTGTTCTATTGGTTATAAATCTGATTTGAATATCCATTATAGGCATCTAAAAAGTGAAAAGCATATAGTGTGCATCTAGGGTTAATATTGTGCATTTATCTTGTGCCCTTGCTTTAAAGGTTTTCTAGATAAAACCCTAGGTTAGCAAACATTCAAAGAAAGAATCATATTAGGTTAGCTCTTGTATTCTTGCATTCTATTTTTTGCATTGTCCTTTATCTTTCATAGCATAGATCTAGAAAGGCCAAACTTAGGTGATTGCTTGAAATTGAACACATCAAACATCCTAAAAATCTTGAGGACTTGGAGCGAGTCCTTAAACCATTCCTGGTGAACCCATCCCCCTAGCACCGAGTGTAGAGAACAACATACCCTCACGGTTCACCCCATAAGGCTTTCTATCTTATGGATCTAACCTTTTTAGGAATTGTACATGGTAGGGCAATTTTTCCCCTCTACATATTTGGTGAACCCGACGTGAACACCTCCTTTCTTTTGAAAACTCTAAGCAAGATCATTAATTCTATTTGAAAACTCTTAAATAGATTAAAATCTATGTGTTAGTGTTTTCCCCTAACTATTTTCACTACTTCTAATGGCTCCCTTCCTTAGAAGTTAGAGGAAACAATTAGAATCTGATTATGTTCCTTTGGAAGATGATCATATTGATAGGGAAGACCCTAATGTAGGTCTAGAAGAGCAAGAAGAGGTAGATATGGAAACTGAGACCAATCTTGATCCTTATGCTGGACCCAATGGTAGCTTTGTCTTTTCATCATTTGATCATATTTGGGAATTCATGAAAGCTCATAAGGAGAAGCTATTGGAATATGTAGAACGAGAAGCTCATCTTGAAAAAGAGGATGCTACTCCTTCTCCTCCCATTAGGTCTCCTATGCTTAATCATGATAATCCTACATCTCAATCTATGCATCTCAATAATCTGAAGAACCAAGTGACTTGTGCTACTACTAATACCACCAATGTTGGAAGGAATCTGCAAGTCCCTCTAACTAGTAGTGGCACACAAAATTACTTTCAATTTCCTCCTTCATCTTCTAATGTCAACACTATTGCTTCTGTTCCACCAAATGTTAGTTTTCCATTCTCACAAAGTGCCACATATAACCAAAGTATCCAAAACTTGAATCAAACATCAAGACTTCAACATACATATAATTCTCCTTTGGGAAGCCTAGGAAACATACACAATAACAATCCAAAAATGCAAAATTTGGAAAATATGGTGAATCAGTTGGTTTCAAGGATGGATATGATTCAGCCTTCAAGGTTTACATACAGTTATAAGGAAATGTGTAGTCAGCCATTGGATCCTATTGTTGTTGCTAGACCTTATCCCAAGCATTTTCCTATGCTAGTTTTACCAATCTATAAAGGGATAGAAGATCCAATAGAGCATCTAAGAGGATTCAAGATAGCTTACCATGATCTTGTTTATGATGATATGCTTCTATTGAAAATATTTCCAAAGAGTCTTGCTGGAGTTGCATTAGAATGGTATTATCGGTTGCCCAACTATTCTTTAAAGAGCTTTGAGAAGACTGCAAAGATGTTTGTTCATCAATTTAGTGCTTATATTGAAAAGGAAGTGACAATGAGAGATCTATATGATCTAAAGCAAAGTAAGGAAGAAAGTTTTTTAGAATTTTTAGCTCGTTGGAGAAGTTTAGTTGGTCGATTAAGACAACCTATGTCTCAGAAAGATATGCTTGATATATTCATTGGTAATTTACAAGAACATATATCTTATGCATTAGAAACTACTACTGTCACATCTCTTGATCAAGCAATTGAGTTAGCCAGAAAAGTGGAACAAGCTCTCATTAGAAGAGGTCAACTTAAGACTAAAGAAGAAAAGCCTACTAAGTCTCAACATAAGAATAAGCATACAGGAGGTGATAGTGATAGTAGGCCTATTAATAATGTCACTAACAGCCTACAAAATATTGTACTTCAGAAACCTCCTCAAAGGAATTTTACCAGACTTAATATACCTATGGAAGTAGTTTTGAAGCAACTATTAGAAGCTAAGGCAATTGAACTACCTCCTATAAGACAACCAGATACTACAACTCATTGGTATAAGGTAGGTCAATATTGCACATATCACAGAGTAGAAGGACATTGGACAAACTCTTGTAAGAAGTTGAAGCATGTGGTTCAAGATTTGATTGATGCAGGATGCATTGATTTAGGAAATTCCTAAACTTCAAGTAATCAGGCTCCTACTCAACAAGCTCCAACGACAAATCAAGATATGGGGATATTCAAGGATCCATTACCAAAGCATGATCAACAAGCAGCCAATCAGGTGGCTCATCAAGATGATTCTCCATGCCATAATAATGTGGTTGGTATGGTTGGGGTAACTACAAGGAAACAAGCTCAAAATCAATAGAATCAGCAAGGATAGAGTTCAGCACCGTAGCCCAGTTCAGTTTTGAAGGAGAATCAGAGAAAAGATTCAGCTACAAGAATTCCACCTATAGTGTTGAGACCACAACCATAGATTTCATTTGATCTTCAGAAATAGTTAGCTAATACTCCAGAAAAAATATCAGTTTTAGAACTTTTGCAGACTTCTCCTGATCATAGAAATGCTTTAATGGAATTTTTAAAACAACAATCTATTTCTTCAAACATTGCCCCTGATGCCATAGTTGATGCCATAGGTTCTTTTGGGATACATCATGTCTCATTCTCAGATGATGATAAACCTTCCTCAAACTTACATGGAGATTCATCACTTTACATCACTGCACTTATTGGGGATACCCTTATCAAGCGAGTTTTGATTGATAATGGCTCATCCCTCAACTTGTGTACATATCAATTCTTTCAAAAATTTGGATTAAAAGAGGAATATTTAACAAAATATGATATCATTATTAAAGCTTTCAACAATAAGTCCCAAGAGGTCTGTGGTCTTATATCTCTTCCATTAAAGGTGGGGCCTAGGATATTGGATACTTTGTTTTATGTGGTTCATTGTCCTACATCCTTTAATCTTCTTCTTGGGTGACCTTGGATTCATGCAATGAAGGTCGTCCCTTCTACTTTTCATCAATATCTCAAATTTGAATTCAAGAATCAAGTTGTCACCATTCCGGGTGATCCTCGACCATTTGAATTTTATTCAAATATAGAGTTAGCTCAATCTAAATCTTACTCTTATCCTTCTATTTCTTCAACAATTTCTCCATGTTCCTCATCTCAAATTTTAGAGCATCTTCAAAATTTAAAAGTGAGTGAGGAACGTAAACCCCATTCTTCATCCTTGGATCATGATAATCAGTTTCTTCAAGAGCCTCTTCTGGATCTAGCCAAGCTACCACCATCACCTCGAACTATGGGTTTACCCCATAAGAAGGGTGATGTTGTACACATTGGCACATGTACCTTTGTCTTCGGAGGGACTGCCTTCGAAGAAAATATTCATGGTAGCAACCCATCTCCTAGTGAGCGCTCTTTTGCTCAATGTTATCTCACTAATGATTATCCCCTTCCTAAGCAGATCCTATCTAGTATGGGATATGCAGGTAAAGGATTGGGACCACAACAGAAAGGTATTCAAGAACCTTTGGATGTTGAGATTTGGCCTGGGAGATGTGGTATAGGTTTTATACCTAATAAAAATCAACCTTTGCCTTTTGAGGATGATGACCATCTTATGACTTATGCAGAATATATAGAATATCAAAATATGATAATAGCTGAAAATAAAAGTGTTAATTTTGCTTCTCCTCCAAAGCTAATGTCTTGTAATATGATTGATTCTATTTGTTCTAAAAATAACATTACTTCTATGCAAGAGAGTGGTGGATCTTTATATAATGTTTGTTTTGCTAAAAATAATGGTGTTGTTAGAAAATGTAGTGATTATCGTGCCATGGATGTCAAGAGAAGAGCCCTAGAGGAACTTTCCCATGATTTTTATCATCGATAAAATGCACTCCTTGGGGATATCTTCGATCCGACACCCCATGGCACGCTCATTTATTTTAATAAGATGAATGGTGCATTTAGATTTTGCATTGATTTCAATTATGTATAAAAAAATTATCATGTAGTTGCATTTGCATTTCCATTGCATCCACCTGCTTGCTCATATTGCATTGTTGCTTGTCATCCTTGCATGATTGCTTGACATCTAAAGAACACCTTGCATGTTTGCCTATCATAATTGCATGATTGATTGTTCATGACTGCTTGCTCATATAGATTTTTGGGGATTTTGCGACAATGGCATGTGATGATACCTAGTTAGGACATAGCTCACATGCATTGCACTTCTCACTAGGACTATGATGCCTAGCAAGATCCCCCTAGGGACTCTTCCCTTCCTTCTTCTTATGATTGCTTCTTCTCCTTCTCTCGATTTCTTTGTCATAATAATGCTTTCATTCACAAAGTCTTTTTAAGATCCCTATCTGGGATAGCACTTGCATACTATTTATCTACATATTACACCCCACATGGGATACTTATACATCCTAGTGGGTATTGCATTGTCTACGATCTTCTATCGGGTCATACTCTCTTTTGACTCAGTAGGCTTAACACCCCATTACAGGATAAGCTCCTTGGTCAGTTTTAGTAGACCTCAACATACATCCTAGTGGGTAAACACCTCATAGCAGTCAATAAGGGAGCAACCACCCATAGCGGGTCAGACTCCACACATATTTTTACACTACTGCAAGTGCTAAACCTATAGCGGGTCTAGCTCTCTTTCTGAAATGATCTATGGTATCTAACTACACTAGTTCCTCACAACCTATGCTAGTTCCATACTATGGGTCGTTAGTTCTTCTCCTTTTCAGATGGTTGACCTTTGGATCCCTTCTTCTTCTTCTTCCTCTTCTTCTTCTTCTTCTCCCTCTTTTTCTCTCTTCTTCTTTCTTCTCCTTTTTTTTTTGATTTTCTCCTTCGTCCTTCTCCTTCTTCTCATTTCTTTCCTTTTGCATCCATCCATTTTCATATAGTTTGCATTAAGATAGTTTGCATACATGAAAACACATAAATAAAACATTACACATATTACACATACAATAAAACAACAAAAGTAGCTATATATTACTCGAGAGAAAAAGAGTACATCATCATCATGTCAGGTTGGTGTACCATAATCCAGACTCGGTACACTCAACCTAGGGATGCACACCACAATCCAAAAATTGGTGCATCATCCCGATCCCCAGTCCTCTCTCTCTCCTAGCTCTAAGAGCCAGCTCCCTCTAGTCCACCCTGAGGAGGAGGCAACCTAGGTTGTGACACGGACTATCATGATACCGATGTCATCCATGATCGAGACCATGATATACTCACTAACTATAAGGATGGAGGAAGTGGTATCCTCTAACCTGGTGGGACAACTACATAGTAAGCCATCTCATAAAACATAGCCCACTGAAGGGCTATCTCCAACCTCTCTCCCATCCACCACAACTCCACCTGAAGAAGTTGCACCGCACCTCCTACCTGGCTGCTCCCAATGATAGCCATCCCCTCTACCCTAGCTCTCTAGTGCTCTCCATCTAGATGAGCCATCTCCCCTAGAGTTGACTGATCTCTACCCAAGCCACATCCCTCTCAACCTCTATGATGCTCAACGAACTTCATAGTCCCTCTAGCCTCTTGGCCCTATCCTCCTGGACCTGGGCCATCTAGCTCTATAGAGAAGCTACCTGTGCTCATAGCTCCTCTATCTCCCTCCTCTCCTAGCTCTCACCACCACTACTGTAGATGTAGAGGCCTCTCCAAGATATCTGATCTATAGCCTCCCTATCTATGTGGGGGTATCTCTCACCCCCCTCTCCAATCCCTACTGCCTGGATGGCCTCCTCTACCACCAGGATCTAAACATGAGTCAACCTCTATCTCAGAGTGGTAGGAGCCTATTATACCCTCTCTATGGCTCGATGAGCTACCTCTTAGAATGCTCATTGCATGCCCAAGTCCATCACCTAGTGCCTCTATATCAATACTAGTAGGGAGATCCTTTGGGGCACAACTCCTCTATACCACTACTTATACTCGATAACCACTCCTACATCATCCACCCTCAGGTCAACATAAGGAGGATCATCCATATCCTCCTCGACCCATCTAGTGAGGTCTGGCTCACCTCCCACCCCTACTGGATCCCGAGTCACCCTCGATACCAGTAGTCCCCTAGGTCTAGGACTCCCTATAAAATCTTAAACTATCAAAGGACTCAATCAAATCTGAAGACCTTCAACTCCCCCTTCTTTGACCTCAACCACCTAATCCTCCATATCCTAGCTAGCTCTATCCTATCCTCAACCCACCCAAGGTGAAGCCACCATGGCCACCAGATGAGCTTCACCTCCCAAAGCTCATCAATCACCCACCTCGCTAGTGGTAGGTTCCCTGCATAGGCCCTCATGGTCCTCTCTAGGGACCTCAACCACCTATATGCTTGTTGGTCACTCTGAGCTAGGTAGTGGGCCTAGTAGTGCCTCCAATCTCCGTACCATGATGTGCTCCCAGCACCACACCTAGAGCAATGTCATACATACCAATCTTGTATGCCACTTATACACGATATTGTACAACATCATGTATAGGTGGGCCAACACATATGGGCCCCATGCGAATCGAACCTCCTGATCACGCATGTCTACCACTACTCCCACCATCACCCATGGTAAGTGTCACCTACTAGTATGGCACATCAGTAGCCCAGCCACAACCCCATAGAGCATGATGGTCAAAGGATCTACCCCATAGCGGCCCACTAGATCATCGACTGATATGGTGCTCTCTCACACCTAGTGGGTAAAACCTATCGAGAACCACTATAGTGTGGCCACCCATCCTCATGCTCCATAAACTACTATCCCTCTGATAGGGATCCGCAAGATCTACCACACATCCTCCAATGTGATGGTGAGCTCTCCTATGGGTAACCAAAAAGTAGAGGACTTCAGGTACCACCTCTCTACTAGGGCTATCAGCATAGCCCTATCTATCTCAATGTGAGGCATCCTCGCTAGGTGGTCTAGCCCCACTACCTCTAGTCGATCCCTCTCTACCTATCCTAGTGCATCCAACTCTACTACAAGAGCTCCTACCCTCCACTCTCGACTCTCGAGGATACCTAGCTACATCCATAGAAAAATAAAATAAAATCAGTTTCATAAATTAAATTCAAATAAAAATAATAAAATCTATAATTTCAAATCAAAGCACAAAGTTGATCATAATTTTGTAATTCGCACTTCGTAGTTGCTTGTTTTCCCTCTTTTTCCTCCTATGTTTTTTTTTGCTTTTCTTTTTTCTTTTTTAGTTTTTGGTGAAATCGCCCATTCTAAATCATGCCCTCCATTTTAGGAGATACGATTTCATGAAATCGCACTTGATTTTATCCAGTGCAATTTCATCACACTCCATCTAAAACAAAATCATGGATGAGCCACAAAATCATGCCCAGATCGAGCGCAAATATCATCATAAAAAATGGTAAAATTTCAAAAATCCCTAGATCCTATCCTCAAATTCATGAAAAATAAAGAAAAATTTGCATGAGGGAGAAATTTGGTACTTACCCACTCTCATGCCCCAACTTCACCCCTCATGACCATTACTCGATGAACTGGTAACACCATTTCCTTTTCTCCTCAAAGCCCTTTCTCTACCAATGTATGGTAAAAATGAATTAGGGTTTTACCCTTTTTCACCCTTTTTAAACCCTAGTTGTTACCCTTATTTTTCTTCGATTTTCATTCTTTCTCTCTCTTTCTTCCTCTACATCAGTTCTTTTGAGTTTTTATGAGATATGTCATCTTCATAAAAACTCGAGGGGGCACCCTAGCCTATAGAGGCATTAATATCCCTAATGCCTCGATTTGTATGCAAAACAAGAAAGTGTCTAGAATGACACCATTTTTGCACCACCCCTTTCTTCTAAACTGGCCATCCCATTTTTTCTTGTTGTCTTCTTCTAGTGAGTGTGCCTACATCCTTTCTTTGATGCATTTACTTGGCCTTAAATGCATCAAAGAGGGGGCAAAATGTAGACACAAAAAATTGACCCACTTTTAGTGGGTAATCTTCCTTAGAGCCCCTAAGAGGTCCCTAACCCTTGCCCTAGGCAAGGGAGGGCCTCTTTTCCCCTACCTTGCCTCCTTTAGCCTTTTTAGTGAAATCGCACCCGATTGCGATGGGGTGCAATTTTGCAAAAGTGATATCGCACCCCATCGGCACGGGGTACGATTTTGCTATTTTAGGGTTTTAATTATTAAAACCTAGGTTTAAACCTTTTCTAGCATGTTTTGCGTTGGCTTGTGTTGTTTTCTCACTCTTTTCACCCTGATTTTCATCTATAAAAGGAGGGGTTAATCTCACTCTTTTAAAATGATGATTTTGGACACACGATTACCAAGCTCGAAATTCTTATGATTGATTTATGCTCATATTTTGCTTTTGCTCTGCTTCCTGTTTCTTCTGCAAGCTAACCCCAAAGTGCGAATTTTGGATTTGATCTTCTACTGCATTGATTGGATTGTTGTGTGGTTTGGTGGATTCGTGTTGTGGTTCGAAAGGAGAAAGAGTGCCTATCCGGATACTTCGATATCCTCTGTCTTCTTCTGCATCATCCATCAGGTTATGTGTGCTTTATTTCTGTATTTATTTTATGTGTTGCATTCATATTTTATTTTTTGCCTGTCTTCAGTGAAATCACGCCTGGTATTAATGGGGTGCGACTTCGCTTACCCTATATTAGGGCAAAATATTCGTAGAAGTGAAATCACACCCTATCTAGATAGGATGCGACTTTGCTATTGTATTATCACACCCGCCTCAATCAAGGCATGATTTTGCTCAAGAGTAAATCGGGGATAATTTCTAGTTAGATAGGTTACTTACTGCATCTAGATCATATTAGCATACTTCATTTTCTATTTCTCTTCTGTTGCATTATTGTTTTATGATTAAATCTCCAAAGGTCAATTTTTGCTTTTGTTTTCAAAGGTCATCTAAAGGACCTAGGGGGCTTGACTGTTGCGCCTCCAAGCATTACTATACAGTGGCCTAAGTAGGCCCCCTAATGCTGATCACATTTTTTTTAGTGTTTCCTAAGTTATCTTGCAGAAATAGGTATTTTTGATATCATTGGACAAGAGGCAGAAAAGGCTAGGATCAACCACCGGTCAAGATAAGTGTTCTATTTGTTCTATTGGTTATAAATCTGATTTGAATATCCATTATAGGCATCTAAAAAGTGAAAAGCATATAGTGTGCATCTAGGGTTAATATTGTGCATTTATCTTGTGCCCTTGCTTTAAAGATTTTTTGGATAAAACCCTAGGTTAGCAAACATTCAAAGAAAGAATCATATTAGGTTAGCTATTGTATTCTTGCATTCTATTTTCTACATTGTCCTTTATATTTCATAGCATAGATCTAGAAAGGCCAAACTTAGGTGATTGCTTGAAACTGAACACATCAAACATCCTGAAAATCCTGAGGACTTGGAGCGAGTCCTTAAACCGTTCCTGGTGAACCCATCCCCCTAGCACCGAGTGTAGAGAACAACATACCCCCGCGGTTCACCCCATAAGGCTTTCTATCTTGTGGATCCAACCTTTTGGGAATTGTACGTGGTAGGGTAGTTTTCCCCCTCTACAATAGGATCACCAACTATATATAACTTATGAGAGGTACTATGGATAGCTATGTTTCAAATCCCATCCCCTACAATATTTTTGTTAGGGTTTTCAGGTTTCAAGGATTTTTGTCTTCCTTCTTTAACCAATGATTAAGAATGTTAACAAAACATATAACTTTGTCAAGGGAAGGCAAGACAAAAGGATTGAGTTCCTAGATTTTAGCTTGAACAGAGGGCCTAAGTTTATTTAAAAATATTACTATAATAGCCTCTTTAGTTAAATTTATACTTGCATGACATTTAAGCCTTTCCCATATTTTATGAAAATCAATAACAAATTCATTAGGGCCTTGTTTTGTATTTACAAAAAAATCCATTGCTTCAATTACAATCATGTCATCATAAAATTATTATTTTAACTTTTTGATAGAAGTATATAGGGAGTCAATGGAATGTTTAGGTAAGGATGAAAACTAATCAAGAGCATTTCCTATCAAAACACTAGTCATCAATTTTTAGTAAAGCCTTTTCATTCTGTAGCCAATCCCTATAATATGCCATACACTTATTAATAAATATTTGGGATTTATTATTCCATAATAAAATAACTTAGATACATGCCTAGGTATGTCTATATCTTCCATACTAGGGGTTAGTTATTGACTTTTATATATCCTTAATGTTGGATGAGTTGATACAAATAAAGCCTCTCTAGGATTGGCTAGGGGAGGTCGAGGAGGAGGATTGGGTTAAAATACCAAATGAGGGATAATAACTTGTACTATAGGGTTTCTATTAGCACTTCAAAATTAAGTAATATTTATGACCAAATCCTATATATTTTTGGATGTTTCTCTCATATAAGCCTCCATTTTTATCCTAGAAGCCTCCATTTGTTTTTTAGTATCACACTTCTAACTATATAGCTAGTAAGTCAAATATTCCTTAAGGGTCATCATGTATGTAGCTAATTTATCATCATAAGGGTTAGAATGAGTATTATATTTTAGGGAAGTCCATTCTACATGCATCATTCATGTGCATGTATATTTTTTTGCGATCACCATATTCAATGACAATCTTGGTTTTGCCTTGAGATCATTATGAAGGGGTGATCTTGGTTTAATGCAATGTTCATCATTGCTACATAAAATATAAGCTCCTTATGATTTTTAAGACCCTATGATAATTCTATAATATTTTCAAATTCAATATTAGGGTCTTTTTCTTCTTCAAAATTAGAATCTGTATCTATCCAGTCCTTAATTTGAAGTTCATTATCATGATTAAGCATAAAAGGATGAACAATATAATTTGGATGGGTAATGGATAGTGGAAGGTCCTCTTCTATTTCTAAGGAATTAGGGATAAACTTCTTCTTAGACCTAGTATTCATTCCAATTCCATTGGGATAAGTAGGATGAACCATAAGGGTAAGCAAAAATCCTACTTAAGAGCAACTAGAGTTTTACCAAAATATTCCACCCTTAAACAAGAAAAATACTAAAAAACCCTCATAGCAAAATAAAACTAGATTTTTGGGGTATCCCTAAGATAAAGGAAATTCTATGGAAATATTATTTAGCTTACAACAAAAAAAGGATGCTAATACCAAACCTACGGTAACAAACTTACTAAACCCTAGGGGCTAAAAAATAGAAAGAAAAACCTCAAAAGGTAGTTTCACATTGGGTTCACAAAAATGCTTGTGGGAAAAATGGGATAGTACTCATGTTAATACAAGATAGATCAAAGATGATTAAACTAATATAGTATAACAATAAATCCACAATCAACGATAAAAACTATCTTTATCCAAACATAAATAAAGTAGAGCAAGCAAGAATGAACTACACTACAATTATCCATAAATGCAAACTAGAACATCCCATAATCCTCTATGGAAGGTAGTGAACTAATGGTTGATGAATTTAGTTACACGTACAAATACAAGAGAGAGAAAGAGAGAAAGAGGTGCATGATGTTGTAACAATAAAGGTAATAATATTGGAAGAAATGTTAGTAGTAAAAATCAAGTGAATATATAGTTTTTGATAACTAAATGAATGGTGAAAAATTAGATGAAAGGGGTATTTGTAGGAGATGAAATTAAATAACTTTTCCTTTGGAGTTGACTATTTCTTCTTCCTTTTTAGGGTCATAAAACCCAAACCGTCGGTCCAAATGATATGCTATGTAAACCCTAGTTGTAAAAACATTCTAGAATCATGATTATGTATTAAAAACCTAAAAATAATTGAATGGACCATATCCAAAATTAAAGTGATAATCTTGGCATTATAAATTTGAGGACATGCACTTTGGGAGACGCATGTCAAAATGTCCCTTAATCATAACTCTATCTTTAATTTTGGGCTTTAAAAAATCAAGAGGAAAAAATATCAAGAAAGGGTGGAAAAAAATCATAAATGCATGAGAAAAAGGAACTAAAACCATTTGCCAACATGGTCCACTATAATACTACCTAAGGACTAATAAAGTTAGTCCCCCTATGAATAACACAAGCTTATAATGAGAGGGGGGTGAACAATATAAGATAATTTTTTTTACTTTTCAAACTAGTATTATCCAATATTATCAATTGTAATAATGAAACAATACATAGATCATCACACACATAAGAGACACAGATTTAACGTAGTTCACCCAATGTGGGCTACGTCCACAGAGAAAAAATTTCTTATAAATTTTTCTCAACAAAACTCTTAGAAACCAATTACCTATTACAATGTTTATGGACAACAACCCAAAAGAGACACCAATACCCTATGTTCAAGTTTGTGGACCTCTATCCATAGGAGACATAAATCCCCTTTGCTCTGATTTGTTTACAAAACCTGTTCAACTCTGTTCACAACTCTGCTCAAACCTATTCACAACTCTGTTCAAACCTGTTCACAACTCTGTTCAAACCTGCTCACAACTCTGCTCAAATTTGCTCACAAAAACCTGCTCATAAACCTAATCAAATATTCTCATAAACCTACTCAAATATTCTCATAAAACCTTCTCAAATATGCTCATAAAACCTGCTCAAATATGCTCATAACATTTCCAATTCTTGCATACAAACAATGCTCAAATCCAAACATGAACAACATACAAATTTACTTCACAAATCTGATCTATAATTTTTGCACTTTCATTTCAGATTCACCCAAAGCAATGCACACCTTTGTTCTCAAACCCTAGCACATATATTTCCAATTTCAATCAAGGTAATGCACAAATACTATCAACTTCAATCAATCACTAATGCACATCAAATCAATCCTTATATCTCCACCATATGATATCAAAAATATTTTTCTTAAACAAAACCACCTTGAGAAAGGAATCAAATCACCATACCTCTAAGGCTACCTTGATGATAATCTTCTATGTGTATTGACTTCTCAAAACCTATCTTAAAATAATTTCCCTTTCTTTTACCACTTCAAAAATAGGTTAGCAAATCTCCTTTTCAAATCATCCACATTAAAACCCTTCTCAAAATATGTGCACAATAAGGCTTGAAAATAATACTTTATAAATTCTTTTAGTCTCACAATATAAAGCTTGTAATCATGACTAAACCCACAAATTTCCTTTTCTAAGATGTGCTAAAAATACAAACAATAATAGTCACAAATACACCTTATTTCTCCTTTCTAGAACATGCAAAATTACAGATCACAATAATCATAAACACACCTTATCTCTCCTCTCTAAAGATGCAAGGTCACAACTTTCAAATAATACCCAAAACACCTTATGTCTATTTACCTCATGCAAACATTACAATATTAAATAATAATCCTTATTACACCTTATGACTCCCTTTAAATAAAATTCAATACAAAGTATTTTACCCCCTTTATATTCAACATGCACAACGAACGATTTTCCTTTAATAAAAAAATTTAATCAAAAATTTATTCATACATTTCACCAAGTGCACGATTTTCCTTTCCGGCCACCAAGCACACTATTTTCCTTTCTCACCTTGCAAAAATAGTGCTCGCCAAATTTGACCCTGTGACCTCCTACCTCATGGTGCCCTAGCGCTAGCTAGGCATCCAATTGGGCTACCCTAGTGGGTAGTCACCTCCATGCAACACGATGACTTGATGGTCTTCCCCTTTCGATCAAAATATTTTCTCCTTGCTACCAAGAAAAACAAGACCCACCGAATTTGACCCTGTGACCTCCTTGTTCCTAGTGCCTTAGCACTAGCTCAGTGACCAACTAGGCTAGCCACCTAGTTGAGATAAACACTACAACACTTCACCTTTATACTCAGATCATTGTTTCACCAAAAATTGTGTCCTCTTCCTTTTGCAATTCACCGATTTTAGTGCACGAGGAGAAATCAAATATTTCGCTCAAAAATATTAGTCTGCCAATCGATTTTGGTGGTGTATTTATATCTTTTAGCCTTCCTCTTCAATGACGTCGGTGCACATGGGTTTTTTGAATTTCCTTTGCTCTAAATTATTTTTGGCACCTTGTCTTTTTAAACCTTCTTGATATTATAATAATTTAAATCTAAATATTTAAATATTATAACTTTTGCCTTAAAAACTTTGTCCTCCATAAAAAATTTTGCTTCAAGCATTTACAAATATTTTCATTATAATATTTAAATATTATAATTCTTTTCTTTTAAACCTTGGCCTTGTCTTCTCTTTTAAACCTTTCTTTTTATTTTAAACCTTTGGCTTGCCTTCTCTTTTAAACCTTTGGCCCAATCCACTTTGTTCCAAGTAACTCTTAAACCTCTTTGTTCTTCTTTATAATATTTAAAATAAATATTATAAATCTTTTCTTTTCAACAATTTTCCTTGCTTTTAGATATACCTTGCCTTGAAGAATATTTATGCTTTGAATACCATGCAACCTTTTGACATCAATCCTTTGAAATCAATGACAACTCTTGACATCAATCCTTTGAAATCAATGACAACTCAATATGCTCAATATTTTCAACACCCTATCCCATATATAGGAGGATGTGACTCTCCACCACCTACAAAGTTAGCTATTAGTGTTATTTTCATAAATATAGTTTGATGGACCAAATGAAATTCTTCGATATGTGAAGGTCCCCTATTTTGTGGTATGTTATATTATATTGGTCATAGTATTTGACTTAGATCTAATTATACCCTAAGAAATCATTAAGGAGAGATGCCATCTATTACCCAACCACCTTTTGTAGAATTTTATCTATGGTAGGAAAAGTATAGTCGTCCTTTAATCAAGCTTGGTTTAGGTTCCTAAAATCAACTCATAATATTATATCACCTTTTTTATTACACAATAACTAGATTTATAAACCTGGGTAGAGTGTTTGATTAGGAATAACCTAGGCCTATAGGATCTTAAAATTTTCTTTTTTATTACTACCTCAATTTTAGGATTCACCAGTTGTTGCTTTATCTAAATGGTTTAGCACTTGGTTCCTAGTGTATTATAAGATTTTTTAGTCATAGACCTTGTGATATTTATATGACCATGAAATTATACCATTATGATTACCATAAAGTCCTTTGAAAAGGCATCCTTCCTATTGAATGCAATCCTTTCCCAGTAATAGGTTCTTTCTGTTAGACACTTTGATAGGATATGAGGAGGATTCCACCTTGAGGCTCATTTTTCTTCTACTATCATTTGAGTTAAATAGGCTATATAGAGTGAGCAAAATTTTAGGTAACAAATTTATTTTTAGTTGCATGACTCCATCATTGATGTCATCACCATTTTAGGTAACATTATTCTCTTCATATTGGGCTTCTTTGATTAGGAATTTTATGATAAGTTCATCATTGTAAAAGACCTACTAATGATAAAAATTATTAGGGATGGTTGGCCTAAAGACTACTTCTAATCATTTAGGTTTATCCACATGTTCATTGTGGGGTCAAATATAGCTTCCATACCTTCCAACTCATCTACCTTGGCATTCAAATCTATAGAAATTGCTTTGACATCATATGTGTCAAAAGTTTCTAGTCAATCCTAGACTCGATGCTTACATGCCTTTAGATACTTATTCTTTGTGGAAAATTAAGAATTAACCTAATTTACAATTGTTTTAGAGTCACTATATACTTTAGGTATTTAATTCATAAATTCTTGGACGTCCTCAAGGTGATCCAAAAGTGCCTCTTACTCTTCCACATTGTTAGTATAATTGAACAACAATTTACATTTGAAATGATTTTGTGCATCCTATAGGTCAATGAAATGAAATCTATGATCCATTTTTGGTTATAGTGCCATTATGACCTTTGAGATCGTAGAGAAGATTAGTCCGGTTGCATACCGACTTGCATTACCACCTAATATGTCCAAAATCCATGACACCTTCCACATATCCTTGCTTAGCAAATATGTTGCTGACCCTGAATATGTGTGGGATGTTTCTAAATTGCAGATGGCAAATATGGAGGCCATTGAAGTACTACCGATGAAGATCCTTGAGTTTCGATCCAAATATCTATGAAATCAGACTCTCGATCAATGTAAGGTCCAGTGGGACCAGTTCTCTTAGAAGAATTCCACTTGGGAGAAAGTGGAGGTTATGCAAAAACATTTTCCATTTTTGTTTGAAGTTATATGATGTAATAATTATATTTTCTGCTTAACAACAAAAGGAAAACTGGAAACACTGAAGATGATATTTAGTTCTAGTGGGGGAGGATTTCATGACCCTCCCTAACTGACTTTAAGGCACACGAAAACAATGTATTAATCGAAGATGTGGTGATACTTAATTTTAACAATTGAACCAACTATGTGATGTTTAGTTGATTTATAAGGGCATGTTATTGCTAACATATTGCCAAGTATGCAGGATCAAGTACACTCATAGGTGGAACATGCAGAGTTACCCACCAAAAATGAGGGTACCAAAGATCAGGGGAAATGATGATTAAGGTACTCGAAGGTAACATGGATATATACTTTCATATAGGCATGCATTGACGGAAGGGATAATCATCAATACTCGATCACCTGGAGCTTGAGTTTATAGCCTAGTAGCTATCGTAAAATATCTGGCTAAGATAGGTGATTGAATTGATGGAAAGACTCCCTCTATGGTTAATTGTGTAAATGTGTTTGTTTTCTACTACATCATAACTTGAGTAGTTTGATTATTTAGCTCCTATTTAAGAACCACTGCAAGATGATTATATATGCTTAATATTAATTGGTGTATTAAAAATAAATGAAAACAAAGTATTATTTTTGTAAAAGAGAACAAATTAAGTTATATGCTGAATTTAGATGATTTTGAATTAATTGATGAACTTTAGGAAAATGATGATTGGCTCATTAGAGCTCATTTGTAAACTTCATTTGCAAGTAATTAAGGAGTTTTCATTTTAATTAATTAAAAATGGATATTTTAATTAATAGTGGTTATAATCCATTTGAGATTAATTAAAAGTGATTATTTTAATGATAAGAGAAGATTCATTAAAAAGTTTAATTAATTAAGAATAAATTGAAAGAGGACCTTTCTTTTAAATGAAATAATAATAGATATATTATAAAAGTATATTATAAATATCTTAGATTATAATATATTATAAATATCCTTATTATTTTAAAATATATGTTGTGATCCCACATCCCTACATGGTGCAACCTAAGGTAAGGCCTGCAATGCTTAAACTTGCCAAAGAAGGAAAACATGAGGGAAATGCACAAGGGATAGGAGATGGGAATTAAAGAGAAGGCGATGGTGCAAGCTTCGAGAAGGTGGTGGATGGGCCACCAAGGTGAGGGGGCACGTAAGGAGGAGGAGAACGGGAGGAAGAAATAAGGGAAGGTGAAGAGAAATAGAAGGGAGAAATAGAGGAGGGAGGCGAAGGCAGAGGACAATAAGCACACCATAAGCTGAAAGGGAGGCATCAAAGCTCATCGGGCGTACATCTTAGCAGGTTGGGTTATTCTAAGCTATGTTTGGTGTTGTTTAAATATGTTTTTGTAATGTCTTCCTTTGCTTGGAAAGTGATGTGCGTTGTGTTTGGTGTAGAACCTCTGTGAGTGGGGAAAACTAGATGTTTTTGTAATGTCTTCCTTTGCTTGGAAAGCATTGTGCGTTGTGTTTGGTGTAGAACCTCCATGAGTGGGGAAAACCAAACATTTTTGTAATGTCTTCCTTTGCTTGGAAAGCGATGTGTGATGTGTTAGTGTGGAACCTCCGTGAGTAGGGAAGACCCAGATGTTGTGAAATGCCATCCTTTGCTTGGAAAAGTGTTGTACACTATTTTTGTGTGGAACCTTCGTGAGAGGGGAGAACCAGATGTTTGAAATACCAAAATTTCTTAGAAATCACTGTGTGTTGTACTTGCTTGGTGCACTGTGTTTGATTCAGAGACCTTGGCACCATTAGAGAGCACTATATTTTACCAGTGCAGTAGAGAGTGATGTTAATGCTCTGTTTACGTTGGAACAACTCAACAAATTAAAATGTATTGTCTGGTAGAAGAAACCCATGGGTTGGGGAGTGCAGGTTGAGAAAACCAGGTTCACCATGGATGTTCGGTGTGCCTTGTAAGGCGTAACATTATCTGTATATGGGCTACATAAAAGAGCCATAGTCGTTGAAGGTTGTAAATTATAGTTTTAATTTATTTAAGGGAACCTTTAATTATATATGTGAACCATATATTGGGATTTAATTAAACGGGACTTTGATTTATATGTAAATCATATGTTAGGGTTTAATTAAATAGACCTTTGAATATATATGAGATATATAAATTAGGACCTTTGATTATATATATAATATGTTAGGTTTAATTAAACGGGACTTTGATTTATATGTAAATCATATGTTAGGGTTTAATTAAATGGACCTTTGATTATATATGTGAGACATATATTGGGACCCTTGATTTATATGGATTTAATGTATTAGGACCTTTGATTATATATATATATATATATATATATATATATATATATATATATATATATATATATATATATATATATATATATATATATCCACATATATTGGGATTTAATTAAATGGAACTTTGATTTATATGTAAATCATGTGTTAGGGTTTAATTAAATAGACCTTTGAATATATGTGAGATATATGTATTAGGACCTTTGATTTTATATATGTGAAACACATAATAGGTTTTAATTAAATGGACCTTTGATTTATATGTGAACCATATATTGGGATTTAATTAAATAGACCTTTGATTTATGTGTGAAACATCTAGTAGGTTTTAATTAAATGGACCTTTGATTTATTTGTGAACCATATATTGGGATTTAATTAAATAGACATTTGATTTATGTGTGAAACATATAGTAGGTTTTAATTATATGGACCTTTCATTTATGTGTGAAACATATAGTAGGTTTTAATTAAATGGACCTTTGATTTATATGTGAACCATATATTGGGATTTAATTAAATGGACCTTTGATTTACATGAGATATATAATGGGTTTTATTTAAGGTAACCTTTGATTTATATGGGATATCTAAATGTTAGGTTTTGATTGAAAAGGAACCTTGAATCTTAGGGAAATATGTGAAAGGTTTATTTAAATAGAACCCTTGGATTGTTGATTATCTTAGGAGTTTTTAAATGGAATGAGATGTGGATTTATTCTTTAAGCTAAAGTTATGGGGCTTTGGTTTAGGGAATGAAGAATAATTTTTCTAAAGGTTAAGGGTATGGGACTTTAATGCTTAAGGATATGAATGAAATAAAATTAAGTTAGACCTTAATCTAAGTAATAGCATGTTTGGATGACTCTCCAAGGGGATTTGGGAGAGGTGAAAATAAAAGTAAGGTTTCTTTTATGATGTCCATTATGCATTAGATGGTTAGAGACTTGATGGAATATTGTATAGTTGCAATTTGGCATAGTAGATAGATAGATGCATTTAAAGGTATGCCTATCCTGAACCATGAGTATCATGATCCCCTACTACCCTTAAGAACCAAAGGTAAGCAAGGGGAAGAAAGGAATTAAATGGAAACAAAGAATAGGAATGGCATATTACGTTGATTTACTTATTTTCCATAGATTATAATTGTGGGGAGATATCCCTAATGTAGTTAATGTGATACCTTTGAGTAGGAAAGGTTTATTATGTAAGTAAAGTTGACGTATTCGTTATTGGGTTGTTGAAATTAATTTTACTATATTTATACATTTGATTATGCCATGTATTAGATTATATTTTAGAGTTAATCTTGCTTCATTTCTCTATTATTGTTTGATTATTTTATGATGTGGAAGCATAAATGTATTATTATGTGATTGCTTGATGATAGGGAATCTAGTGTAGAGTTCTAGGGTGAACTCAGAGGTAACCTAAGGGAATTGAGATCACCTTAGGGTGAACATAGGAGGACCTAAGGGAATTGAGACCCCCTTAGGGAGATAGAGGACTAAGTAGGAAGAGATTACATCTAAGTTAAGATAGCTCGTTGTGGAGACAAGATGGATAGCTTAACTTGTGGTACTCGTAGCATACCTACATATAAGGATTTGTGTATGGTATGGAGATGCGTGTACACCTTCAGTGGACTGAGGGTGATAAGTATAGCTCATCAAGGATGATGAAATAGATGGGCTTATCCATAGTAACACATTATACGCATACACAAATGGATTTGTGTTAGGGTAACTTGTGATATGTAACTTCCAGGGAAACTTAGGAGAATGAAACTTTAGGTTTTTCTAGTGGATTAGGGGTCATGAAGTTTTCATGTACCTCTCTCCTTAGCGGAAAAAAAAAAAAAAATTTTATTTTTATTTTTGTATTTTTCTTCTGTTTGTGTGCTTTTGGGTCATTACATTGAGTCCTGCAATGCATAGCCCTATGACCAAACCTGTTACATGAAAAATAATTGTATTTGAATAAGTCTTGTCTTGAACCCACTGGTATTTTAGTCCTTTCTTTTCTATGATGATCCATGTTCCTTATTTGTGCATTGTTTCCTTTCTTGGTGAAGTTTCTATTTTTCAACTTATTCTCATAAGTATCAATTGCTCCTTCACTCCCTTCTTCTGAGTATTCTTCCTATTTGGATCTTGAGATTGATGCTTATTCTTGTTTATCTTGTCCTTCTTCAAAACCAAGTCATGTTTTATTAGATGAAGGTATTTGTGCATTGATAATCTTATCCATAGTTTTTGAAATTTTCTAAAACCTGTGTAGCTTGTCCTTAGACTCTTCCATTTCCTTCCTTAGAGAAACTACCTTTTGTTCTAATCTCTCACATTCTAAGACTTTTACTTCTAAATTTTATTTAAATCTCTTTGTATTAGATATTGAGTTTTTCAGATCTTGTATAAGCTTTCATTTCTCTTCATCACATTCTTGAAATTAGACTTGAATCTTGAATTCTGCTCTCTAACATTTTTCAATTATTTTAGAGCAAAAATAAGTTCAGCTTCTAGATCTACTACTCCTTCCTCTTCATTTTTTGATTCTTTCTCTATTTCATTATCTTCGAGAGCATCTTCATATTTTTTAGATTTATTTTCAATAGGATCACTTCCTTCATCTTCTATTGCCAAAAATAGAATTTCTTCTTCTTCACTATCTGAGGATATTTCATCACTATCACTTGAAACCTTACTTGTGTTGTTTGCATAAAAATTCTTCTTATACCTTTGAAAAAACTTCTTTTCATGCTTGTTTTGTCCATACCTGTATTTATTTTTATACCTGGATTTTCTTGCTTCCTTTCTCTTATGATCTTGTTTCTCTTCACTGCTACTACTTCTAGATTTTGGATAGTTAGATGCATAGTGATCATATTTACCATAATTGAAATGCTTAACTATTTTTGTACCTTTGTGATTTCTTGAGTCCTTGTTCCTTCTGCCATAGTTTGCTTCTTCATCACTGGATGACTCATCACTTGAATTTGGCTTCTTATCTTTTGTCTTCTTTGCTACTTTGAAGGTTACCTCTTTCTTGGAAATAGGATCCTTTACTATTCTCATATTATAAGCTGTGAGAGTTCCATGTAACTCATACATAGTCAAAGTTTCAATATCTCTTATTTCTTCTATGGCTAAAACCTTTCCATAATACCTCATAGGAAGTGACCTTAAAAAATTTTGAGCGACATCAAATTCTTCTATTTTAAACCCAAGTCCTTGCATGGTATTACAAACCTCATCCACACGAAGTAAGTATGCAACAATGCCTTCCTATTATTTCATCTTCAAGTCTTCAAATGTCTTCTTGTGATTTTGCAATTTTGTCATTTTGACCTTTTTGTCTCCCTCATATGTTTGCTTCAATTTTTCCCGAATTTCCTTTGTTGATTCATAATGCATAACTTTTACAAACTTTGATTCATGTAAACCACTTAATATTGTATTCATAGCCTTGGCTTAGCATTATTATGATACCAATGTGACCAAGAGAATGAGTTCTATTAAATAAAATGATAATTTGCATTAACCAAACTTAGGAGCAAAGCCTAGTATTTAAATAGGTTACAAAATAGTAATTCAAACTATAATCCTGATATCCATGCTAACCAACGCGACATAGGAGGTAGAGAGTTTGGTTTAGGTTTGTTAACCTAAGATATTTAGGAATTAACCATAATTTACCATTAGATATTTGAAACAGTAAATATCTACATGGTAGAAAGTATTAAAGTAAATGTAATAATCAACCTATGTAGTATAATGTAATATACTACCTATTTTACCCTAATAAGGATTAGCTATAGGTGTAAATCCATCCTCAATTGCTTTCCATATCTCATATCCTTGTACCATCAAGTAAGTCTTCATTATTATGCTCCAGAAAGTATAATTGTTCCCATAAAATAATGGTGCATTATTTTATAAAGATCCACTCTGATATGCCATTTGTGTTCTTGTACACTCTTACTTCAAGCTGTTAAACTCTTTCGAAGGAACCCACTCTGATACCAATTGAAGAACACAAGATTTTACTGATAGGGGGGGTGAACATTATAAGATCAACTTTCACTTTTCTTTCCCAAATAATATTATCCAATATTATCAATGGCAATATCAATAGTAGTGATCAAAGCAATGCATTAATCATCACACACAATAGAGACATAAATTTAACGTGGTTCACACAATGTGGGCTACTCCATGGAGAAAATATTTCTACTAAATTTTCTCAACAAATATCCTTGGAATCAATTCTCTATTACAATATTTATGGACCTCTATCCAAAGGAGACACCAATCCCCTATGCTCTAATTTGTAGATCTCTCTCCACAGGAGAACTATTTCTCCTTTTCTCTGATTCGTGGAATTTGATCCAGGATAACTCTATATCCTCAACTGGTTCATGGATCTCTCCATAAAAGAACTCTATCTTTCCAGCTAGTTCACAAATAACACTCCATAGGAGAACTATTTTATCTTGCTCTGGTTCATGGAAATATATCCACAGGAGAAATCTTTCCCCTTGCTCTGGCTGGTGATATTCTAGAAGACTTCTACCTCTAGTGCACTGGCTTGTGGATCTCTCTCCACATAAGACCTCTATCCTCTTTACTCTGTCACCTCCAATTCTTGCTCTTAGCTCTATCTCAAATATGTACCAAACTCTATCCCAAGTCTAGTACAAATATTCTCTAACTCTTCTCATAGATCTGCTCATAAATCTACACTAAACTTTATCCCAAATATATCCTTAAGTTTTAACACAAAGCTTGATTAAATCACCAATCAAACCTACTTAGATCTTCCCCAAGACTTAACACAAAGCTTGAACAAATCCCTAATCAACTCTTCTTAGATCTGCCCCAAGCCTTAACACAAAGCTTGAACAAGTCAACCAACCAACTTTGCTTAGATCTCCCCCAAGCCTTAACACAAAGCTTGAACAAATCAACCAACCAAATTTGCTTAGATCTCCCCCAAGCCTTAACACAAAGCTTGAACAAATCAATCAATCAACTCCTCCCTTAATGCTATTTCAAGTCTTCACAAGACTTTCTCAAATTTACCTTCAAGTCCTCTCAAGAACATTCTCAATTTGATATCAAGTCTTTCACCAAGACTTGCTCAAATTTAAATTCAAGTCCTCTCAAGAACTTGCTCAAATCTACCTTCAAGTCCTCTCAAGAACTTGCTCAAATCTGCTCTCAAGTCTTCACCAAGACTTCCTCAAATCTACCTTCAGGTCCTCTCAGGAACTTGTTCAAATATGCCTTCAAGTGCTCTCAAGAACTTGCTCAAATTGCTTTAACATATGCTCAAATATGTTCTAACATATGCTCAAAATAGCTCACAAAATATGCTCAATCAATCTCAAATATTCATAACAATGCTATCAAATGCTTTGTCTAATCTTCAAAGTAATTCATTTAACTTGAAGTAGTTTAGACATATTCTATCCAGAATTTGTTTAACCTTTGGAGTATATAGAGAATGATGTACTCTATCAAAACTCAATATGTTCTACTCAATAATTAAGTCTGTTGCTTCCATATGTCTTACTTTTATTGCTCTTTTAAAGATAGATTCAATATAGCATATGACACAAATCTTTCTGATCTACACTTTCGCTTTCACTAATTTGTTTTCTAATGTCAGGGTTATGCATAAGGGGTTAGCCCCAAAATGTATTTATAAAAATTTAGCGAATTAGTTTCAAAATCCAAGAGAATAGTATCGAAATGCATGTATAAAGTTAACTATTATTAGGAGTAATGTTGGAAATTTAAACTTAAAATGGTCAAATTATTATAAAATTGGGGCGAATCAACCCCCTCCAAAAAATTGCACCCAAAATGTTTTGGCTAATGGGCCTTGGTCAAGGGTCCCAAATATTAGCCAATTCCAAATTTCAAAAATCCTAATTTTAGCCAATTGGATATAAATAGCCACTATGCATAACCTTGTCTAATGTTTACACATTCACTTTTAATATCACTCAGAACCAATGCTCAATAAGTTTCACTCAATCATTCAACCCATGAAACACAACTTGCTCACAAACCCTAAACAAGTATTTTCATACTTCTTCAAACAAAGAGCACAATGTGGGTCTCAAACCCTAACTCAAATAATTCTCAATCTCTATCCCAAATGTTCTCTAAACATTAAAAAATGAAGCATATAAGAGTCACTCAAATATTTCCAACAATGCTTATCAAACAATCCTTTTCACTCCACGTTATCTTTCACAATATTTCAAAAAAGAGATGATGTGCCTATACCTCTTTGCTTTGATGAAGATATATCTTCAAAACCTGTCTTACTTACAATCAAATCCTTTTGTGTCAATTCAAGGTTAGATAACAATAGTCTATCTCAAGATATCCACATGAATATTCACCTCAAAAATTATTTCACCATACAAAGATTTATAAAATGCCAAACCACTTATACACCTTATTACTCATATCTTTGCCAATAAATTTCATCAACAAGAGTTACCAATCATATAAAAAAAATTCTCACATACACCTTATATCTCCTTTAAAAATAAAGCACTTAAATAAATTCAAAACATTACTTACTAACCCTTATGACTCCCAAATAAGAGCATACACAATAATATTTATTCAACCCTCATAAATTTCAAATCATGGCAGTAAAAAAACTTTATTCAAACCTTATAACTCCCAACTATGGCAATAATAAAAGTTTTATTTAAACCTTATAACTCCCAACTATGGAAAATACACATACCTTAATAAAAAATTAAAGCTTCCACAATTGCTACCACCATCACTCGAACTCGTGATCTCCTGGACCTGCATGCCCTAACACAAGGGCCACCACCGTGTGGGCTATGCTGACCACATGAATTAAAGAGCACACACTCCTTAATATACTTCTTCGCTAGTGTGAAATTCAAAATGTTTGCACCCAAAAGAAACTTCCGTGCAGATTGAACTTGTGCTTTATGCCTCCTATGTCATTGTGCAAGCCTTTCTTGCTAGCTCGACTGCCACCACACACAAGTAGGGACACACCCCGTTCACACTTTGACTTATATTCTACACCAGGATTTGCACTATCTTTTTCTTATTTCCTCCTCCTCATTGATCATGCAAGGCTATTACTTCGGGGGATTTTCTCCTTTGAATTGCACCAAGGCATAGGCTAAACTTAGACTTATTAATACACATGCCCAACTTATTATTTGACGTTGGCTTCTTTTTGTAATTTTAATTTTGGTATTTCAAATTATTATATTTAATTATAATGATTTAAATCTTAAAGGATTTAAATATTATAATTTAAATATTTAAAACCTTTTGGGTTTTTCTTTTTAGAGATAACCTTGCCATCATTAATAAATATTTTAACCTTTGCTAAATTACCACCAAGATAGTTTATTGCCACCATTAATAAATATTTTATCCTTTGCCAAATTACCACCAAGGTAATTTATAAATCCTTTTTCAAATATTATTGTCAAACCCTAGAAAACTAGGGAAAAATTGGATGTTAGGTTTTTTGAGGGGGTCCATTTGGTCACAAGGAAATCTAGTGATTTATTATTACTCATTTGACCCTAAGGAAAAACCCCAATCACAAGTTATCAAAAAATTTATCTTAAAGAGGAAGGAGCCGAGATAAGTCCCAATAGTCAAAACTTGTGCAAAATCGATTCTCTTTCTTTTTCAAATCTTCCTAGAACTCAAAAGGCATTATACAACTCATAAAGTAGTTACCCATCCAAAACCTTTAGTAAAATATTATGAAGAATCTAAAATCCACAAAAATACTAATTCTAATATATTAAATAAAGATTCTATTATTTTAGACTCTCTAATCTCCTCATATGATAACCTTAATAAATAGCATTAAGACATCATTAATGAATTATTCAATAAATTTCTTAATAATGATAAAGAGAAAATAACCCCCAAAGCTCTTAGTCATACAATATATTTTTCACAAGAACATAAAGACATAATCATTGAATTCTTTAATCAAATACCTAATCATAATCAAAATGTGACCACCTTAGAATCCCCTAATCACATAATATATTCCTCACAAGAACATGAAGTTATCATCCATGAATTCCTTAGTAGTTAAACCATCAATAATGATGAAAAGAAAATAACTCCTAAATCCCTCAATCATATGACAACCTTTTCACAAGAACACAAAGATATAATAATTTATTTTATTAATAATATTAATGATAAATAAGATAATCCCCTAATTGAAGACTCCCTTAAGTATTTCCTTTAAGAATCAAATTCCAATAAATTACCCTCTTGTTATACTCGCATTAAAAATGATAACAATAAATAAAACATGTCCTTAAGGAAATATTCCCTTAAGGATTGATCTAATCCTATTTTCTCACAAGATACAATAAACCTCGATGCTTTGGAATCTAATACTATCAATAATATTGTTGAAAACATTATAGCCCAAGGTACTCAACCATCAATACACCATCATTCCTTATCTCATGATGAACTCTTGGGAGATAACATAAGTTGCTCCTTATATAAAAATCCAACATGGTATGTGCCCCCAATTTAGATATACCTCCTAATTATTTAATCCCTCATTATTTCATTAACACTTATCCTAATTCCATTAGTGCAAATGTGAGTCTTGCTCAAACCTTTATTTCTTCTACCACTTGTTCTACATTTATCAAAAAAATTAATCCAAAAAATTTAGGGATTAGTCATAGGATATCACATTTGATACCATCGCTTCCACCATATCAATATTATCCTTGTGATAGTTCACAATCTCATTTAGTCTTACATCAAGTACTTTCAAATCCATTTCTCCTTGAATATCAAGATATAAGTTCTAGACTAGAAAAATTTGAAAGGCAAGACTCTAAATTGGAACAACCAGGGAAACAAGTGGCCCCCATACAAAAATCATATTCCAAACCTAAGTATTCTTATGGAGACTTTTTAAATCAACCACTAGATCCCATCATAGTTAGCCATCCCTTTCCTCCTAACTTGAAAACACCTAAACTTCAAATATATGAAGGAAATAAAGATCCTATCAAGCACCTTAGGTTTTTTCAAATCACATGTACTAACATTGAACATGATGAAATATTGTTACTCAAAAATTTCCTTAAAAGCCTTAGAGGCTCTTCCTTGAAATGGAATTTCCAATTACCAAGGCAATATTGAAGTACTTTACCAAATTATTCATCAAAAAATTCTCCATTTACATAGAAGAAAAGCTCACACTTAATAACATTCTTGAACTTAAACAAGCTCAAGATGAGAATCTTGTTGACTTCCTAGCCAAGTGGAAAACTTTGGTATGGAGGCTTCGATTTGTCCCTCCACTAGAGGATCTTTTAATATATTTTTAAGAAACATTAATGACCAACCATCCTTCCACCTAGAAATATCTAATGCATCATCCTAAAAAGATTCCATAGAAATAGCTAGGAAAGTAGAAACCACCCTCTATAGAAAGGGACAATTGAAAAATAACTCTTGGGGAAGTAGAGCAATATTTCCCTTACTCTCTAGAGTGTTCTAGTTTGTTTACTTTACCTCTTCAAGTTACCAGGAAATATTCTTCACAAAATCAAGCAAATCCAATGTTCCTTCCTCTAGTCCGGCTCGGAGGAGAAGAAAAGGTTTTTGTTGGTAGCGTGGGACCAAGTGTGTAGTAGAAAATAATATGAGGGTCTAGGATTGAGGACATTAAAAATCATGAAAAAAGCACTTGTCGCTAAGTAAGGATGGAGATTGGTCTAGAAAAATAACATAAAATAGGTGTAAATTTTTAATATCAAATATCTTGGTATTGATGGGAAATTCCTATTTGATCATATTCCCTCTCATGGTTTTGCTTTTTGGTTGTGTATCACCAAAATTCGTGCTAATATTTTGAAGGGGGGAATATGGGTAATGGGGAATGGTTATAGCATTAAATTCCAATGATATCCATGAATTGCTAATAATCCACTAGAGTCCTACCCAAGACCAAGTCTAGTGGAACCTATTACTAGCCATGTATTTGGCTCAAAGGTGTGTGAATTCATTGAACTCATCAATGGTCAAAAATAATGGAAATCCTTTGCCATACCTAGGTTGTCACAAGCTAAAAAGAAGACTTTATATTCCCTATCTGAACTCCTAATTATACAAGTTTTTTAAACAGAGATGCTCCAGACAAGTTGGTTTGGGACTTAGAGAGTGATGGGCTATTTTTAGTTAGATTGACTTGCTTTCTTTTGTATGGGATCACTGATCCTTTGTTCCTGGCCTGCAAGATTTGGCTTAAGGGTCTTACCCCTAAAATTAACATTTTTTGGTTTGCGATCCAGGGTAAGGTTCTCACATTAGATAATCTATAGAAGAGAGGTATGCCTCTTCTGAATAGATGCTACCCGTGTGGCCTCGTGGAGGAATCCCCGATGCATATTTTGTCTAGGTGCCCTTTTTCTTATGAGGCCTTGTATTTCTTTCTATATTTAGTGGGAGTTGCCTGGGTGTCCCTCTTTTCCTTGAACGATTTGGTGGAGCAATGTATTTTCCCCTTTTCTTCACCTCATCTCTGCTCCTTTTGGACCTTAGGTTTACCCCATATTATGTGGTGCATTTGGAAGGAGAGAAATTATTGGGCCTTAAAAAACTCTTCTTGATTAGTAGAGTCTATGGATTAGTGTGCCTTAGTTGACACGGTTAAGAATGTGTTAAAACTTTCTATAGAAGGAGTTTTAGCCCTATACAAAGAGAAATAGTTGGAGTTATCTCTTGGTTTCAAAGCTCAATTGATTGCCCTGCCCCATCCAGGGCCCAATGCTAGAAGTAGTACTGTTTGGGAACCCCCTCGATGGATGGATTATGTTGAATTTAGATGGTGCATCTAAAGGTAATTCTAGGTTATATGGAGTGGGAGGTATATTTAAAATTTTGCACTCATTGTCTAGTCCATACTATCCTAGAGAAAATGGGAAGGAGTAAGCAACAAACAAAGTCTTGGTATCTACTTTGTATAAAACCTATGGAATAGAAGGAGTAGATTGGGAGGAAAGGCTACCATCTATTTTGTGGGCATATAGAACAAATTTTAAACCAACAACAGAGCATACACCTTTCTAGTTGATGTATGGATAAGAGGCAGTGGTGCCAATTGAATTCTTGATACCAAGTTTGAGAGTTGCAGTGGAGCATCGCTTGGGTGATCAAGAAAGTTTGGAAGAGTGATTGACAACACTGATCAAGTTAGATGAAAGAAGAGTCATGGCACAATGGGTAATTGAGGTAGCTCAGAAAAGAAGGAATTCGTGGCATGACAAACACTTGAGGAAGTTAGAACTTAGTCCGGGTGACTTGGTTCTAAAGTTTAATGGAAAGCGGGAAATCAAGCCTGGTAAGTTGAAAATTTATGGCTTGGTCCCTACAAAGTGGTAGAAGTAATGAATAATGGAGCAGTCAAGTTGCAAAACTTGAATGGGATGGAGGTACCCGACATTGTAAATGGCTCAAAGTTGAAGCCTTACAAAGTACAATGCTTATTCATTTCTTCAGAAGAGATCAAACGAAGAAGATGAGCAGAAGCTCAATAGAGGACTCAAGGTGAGCAAGGTCCATCACAAGAAGAGCCTGACACGGGACTCGCACACTTATTCATAGAAGGGGAGGAGACAAGACCAACCATAGAACAACAGGAGTTGGCACCTCGACCCGGAGAAAGAAGAAGATTGTGGGTGCATGTCAGATTTGTGGATGGGACCGAACAAGTAATAGAGGAAGATGAAGAGTGGATTCCTCCAAATGAGAGGGGATATCAGGAGATAGTATTATTACCTAGAAATAGGGGAAGGCAAGAAGAAGCACCCCAAGTAAATAGGAACATGATGTATCCTCGGGTGGAGCATAGAGAACTACCCCAACAAGCTGAAGGATGAAGAAGGATACGATTAACAGTATGATATGAGGATAGAGTGGACACTTTTGAAATGGAAGTTCCAGAAGAGAATAGGAATGAGACCATCGATGAAGAATTGGCTGGACTTACTCCATTAGCTCAGATAGGGCTATTACAATAGAGAATGCGACTGTAGACTCAACAACTACAAGAGGAATATCAGACGTTGCGAGGTCATAATGCAAGGTTGAGAGAACAAACCATCCAAGAATTGGATAGCACAATACGAAGGTTGGATGAACAAAGAACAACTAGGCTACAAGAACTAGAAGGGGAAGTTGAGGATAATGAGGGGATAACTCCAAGGAGTGGTATAAGAAATGATGGTGCAAGCACAAGTTCACAAGTACCACCAAGTGATCCACCAATGATGAATGAAGATGCAGAGATGCTGTGGTGAGACATTGAGGAAGCAACCACATCACCTGAATCACAAGGTAATGCACGGGTGGATTTGAGTGACTCCAATGATGAAGGAATGCCTTGGCTAGTAAGGGAACCTAGCACAAAAAGTAGTGATGATGATGATTTCCCGGGGAGACCCTAGAATCCTCAAGATGACCATGATCCCCTAGCATGTACAACAACACATCGACAACTAGGGAGATCACAAGAGCATCAAACCAACCTTGATCCGCAAGCATATATAATAGCCCATCGATAGTTAAGAAGACAAAGGAGAGAAGTAAGGAGATTGGAGAGACTGATGAATTTGCCAATAGATTGGGTGGAACAGAGAGAAGATAATCGGAACGACTCAAGTTCTGAGATAGATTTTTTTGATGCATATAGAGAGATCTTGGCAACCTCATCTCCACAAAGATGCTTCGAGGAAAGAATATGGAGATGTCACTTAGTACATGTAGATCATAGAATCAGAGCACTACGATAATTATCACCAAGTGCAAGATGAAGTAGAAGTCCACTAGCCAACATTGAGTTGGTAGAGATAACTCCTGATAACCAAGCAATGGGAGGAAGGAATAGACAAGGACCCCTAAGGCTTCAGCCAGGAAGGGGAGGAGGTATTCGACCATGGAATGAATGAGGACAAGGTGATGTTACAATTAGAGGAGGAAGAGGACGAGGAAGGTTTTGACCCCCTACTCCTAGATGGTTGGGAGATGCACCCTTAGCATGTTTGAACTGGACAAGGAATCTGTAGGGTATACCATGGATGAGAGGGATCTTACCAAACCCCACAAGGTAGTATCCATTGGGACAACCACCCCTAATCCAATGAGGACCTCGAAGAGTGGTAGGTGGTAGAGGATTACTCCAAGAAAGGGAGGAATCACCACTGGCATAGAGAAGCCCGATGTCAAGAGGAATAGGATGGGGAAGACACTCGCGTGGTAGAGGCCTTGTTGGTAGAGGAAGAGTGCATTTTGTAGATGAAAGAAACCAGGGACAACAAAGGATCTGATCGCCAAGTCTGGAGCAAGAATTGATCCGAGGAGATAGGCGGAGAAGTCGCTCGAATGATAGTAGAGTAGTAAGGACACCGCTACCAAGGGATCAATCACCTACATGACAAGAGGAAGGGACACCAGGTGAAGATACTCCAACTTGCAATTGTACAATCCCAAATTGTACACATGGTAGTGGAAGGCCAGGGAACTCGATAACATCACAAGTGGAGATGAATCACCCTAGAGAGCAAGTGGCACCAGATGACACAATCACTCGGAATGTCATGGTCGAACCTCCAAGAGAAGAATCATATGGGATCGTACAAGTGAATGTCACTGTGCGATTCCCATGATGGTAAGTGTAAATAGGTTAGGAAAAGAAAAAGAATAAAAAATGAAAAAATAAAAATAAAATGCCTTAGTTGTGAAAATCCCTCGGGACGCAATTAAGAAGGAAGTGGGTTGAAAACCAGAAATGGCGACCTCTTCAAGAGAGAGAAAATAGAAAAATTCTCTAAGTGATAGATCGTACAAGTCAAATTTAAAGTTGAAAAAGCATAAGTGGGAGATCGTACAAGCAAAAATGGAAAAAGTACATGTAGAATCATACAAGGAGGCATGTTGTATGATTTAGATCGTACAATGTATGATTCTAGGTGCAATTGTATGATTTTCAACCATCGCATTTAATGTTCGCATGTGTGGAATGATGTGTTGTCAAAAAAGCACGAGAAAAAGTTAAAATCGCATGGGAAAGCGATGAGTTGTCAATCATCCGGGCAAGGAAGATGAAAAGACATGCAAAGTGGTGCAATTTCAAATTTGGAGCGGTTAGGGTTTGAGAACAATTTAAATACAAGGCTAACCTTAGCAATTTTACAAACCGTACAAGGAGGAATTCAAAATTTTTAGGAGAACGAAGGTGAAAAGCATGCAACTGAATGGAATCGACTGCATGGGCATTAAAATTCATCAGTGAACTGCAATATTGCATGACCCATTTCTAAATTTGCACCAGGGAGACTTTTTGCATTCAAGAAAATCGAACCAGAGAAGAAAAGCAAGGGTTTCGACTCCATTAAAAGTAGATTTCGAGTTCAGTTGAAGGAAAACGAGGGTTTGCAGTAGAAGGCATCCAAGCATGAACTAGATTGGGGAAAAATGTACACCAGGGTTCGAGGAAGTTGTGGATTGGAGCCGGAGTAGAGAAATTGCAGGAGAAAGAATATTACAAACCCTAATCTGATAAAAGTGGCCAAAAACAAACTAGAGAAGATAGAGAGAAGGAAGGAGAAGACCGTACAACCCTGCTAAATAGCCAAGAAATTTTGTTTTTGGAGGTAAATTGTGCCAAGTGGTGAAAAATTGAAGAATTGCTCTGAAATGGCACTGAAAAGATAGATCGGGACATTTCGGCAACTGGGTCGATGAGAAATCATGGAGGAGAAGTGAAAAATGTGATTTTTAGGTGAACAAGGGTTTCAAAGGATGTATTGTATGATTTGGAGGGTAGATTGTATGATCTCAAGAAAATATTGTACGATTTCAGGTAAATTTGGGGTTGTTTTAAGCTTTTTGAGCAAATCATATGGAATCATACGAAAGTGTATGGATTCGATGAAGGGGAGCAGCTAGATAGGGATATTGTATGGAGTGGTATGACCCTATACATTTTTGTGCAACATTTGTACGATTTGTAGAATATTGAATAGTTTGAAGCAATTACGAAGATTGTACGATCTAGAGGTGGTTGTTGATCTGGAAACCATACAAGAGCAAGTTGAAGAGCATATTGTATGATTTATAGTAGATTGTATGATTTCTAGAACACTTCTAATTGTAGAATAGGTGATGTTCAAGTAGCAAGCTGACCGGAGGAATGGTAGGAAAATGATTTCAGTCAAAGAGTTCGGATACCGATTAAGAAGAATTGCAGCCAATAGGGTGGAACGGTCACCAGGACCCCTGCACAAGAGAGAGTCACATCCATGGCAATACCAAGGGTGATAGTTTTAGTCCCATGGTTGGTGTGGTACTCGTCCTTGGAGGAGAGGAGGATACAGGCCATGGAGAGGGCAGAGGTATTGGAGGGCTGATCGAAGAAGGACACCACCAAGATTTTGAGAGGAGGAAATGGCACAAGAGAGGATCCCGAGGAGGGAGTTGAGAAGTGAAGTACATTACCTAGATCTCGATGAGGATCTAAGTAGTGAACCTGAGGAGAGCCAGGTTGAGATAACGAGCATATCATTCATACAACATGGAGGAGAGACATGCAGGAAGTGGTGGAGTAATGAAGAAAACAAGAACCACCCATGGAGGACACAGTTTGAGAAGGTTGGTGTAGCTGTAATAGCACAAGTGCCACCACACCAGAAGACCTTCTTCTACAATTATCTATTGCAGATGGTTCAGGCGTATAATCCTGTAACTAGAATTACCTATGTCAATGTGGGCAAGCGGTCGATGAAAATAGAAGTCACAACAGAGGCATTCAAGAAAACATTTGGATTTCCAGCATATGGCATGGAGGTAGTTAAGAAGTTGGTTGATCCGATTGAGACACATCGCATCATCACTTCACTTACCAATGTGAAATCATTGATCGATGCAAAGATCTTGGGTGTAGGGACTCGAGGAATTAAATAGAGCTAGTTGAAAGGGAAATATTGGCCATGTGCTATGAATACTATGATGGCTCGACTATTAGGGGATACATGAGCCATAGAGATGCCAATATAGATGGCTCAGTATGTGGAGGGTATCACCAAAGGAATCAGGTATGATTGGGGTACCTATCTAGAGAAAAAGATGCATGAAGTACTGACAAAGAGGCCTAAGAATTTTGGGATGACTTTCCATGCTATTGGATTGTTATTAAATGTTGTTATAGAGATGGAAATCCACTTTCTAGGTTTGATAGAACCTAGGAATGTTGAGGTAGGACAACCAACCATTTTGAGGTGGGCAAAGTCAGTACCGATTCAGAAGGAGACTCTAGAGAAGTCTCGAACAAAGAAAGAATAGCAAGCCACTATAGTACAGGAGGATACTTCCTTGAAGGAGGAGGTACACCATCGAAGGAAAAGGCCTAGGTAGTTGGAACCTGAACTAGAGCAACAAGCACTTCAACAATGATAGTAGGAGCAATCATCAATTCAAGAAAGGGAGGAAATTATGGGGAGGCAATCCAGCCCAGTATGAGTAAGAACAAGGAGACAACGGGAAATAATGGTAAATAATATCATTCCAAAAAATAAGTCGAGCTTATATAGAAGAATCAGCAAGAAGAAGAACAATCAGACTCAGAGAAGCTGGATTTGCATGATTGGAATTGGATAGGAGTAGAAGAGATGGTGGAATCCCCACAGATTTTATAGCATGATGAATTTGAAATTTTGGACTCTTCAAAAATGTTGGAGGATACAGAAGTGAGGCAAATAGCATAGGAAGTAGCAGCCACTACTCAGGAGGAAAAAGAGAAAGTCGAGGTGAGAGTGGAAGCCTCAGAGGAAGAGTCTAGAGAAAAGAAGAAGCCTCACTTCAAATTCATGATGGGAGGAGGTTTGAATCAAAATAATCAAAGTGATGCACAAGAAGAGATGAAGGCATCACAGGAACAAGAAGAACCTATTGTTGAACAAGTCATAGCAATGGAAATCCAATAGAATCAGGAAGAAGAGCAGGTGATAGAAGAACAACAAGTGGGCTTGATTGAACAAAAAGAAGCCCAAGAATCGATAGAACAACAACAATCTCAATAGGATATTGTGAATGTGGAAGAAGATGTGGAGGTGGAGAGGACTATGGAATAGACTCCACCATGAGAAAAGATAAACATAGAAAGAGCACTAATAGAGCTTGGGGGAAGCTTTAGCCACCACATGGAAGAAGAGGAAGAATGAACTCCTACAGATGAAGAACTACAAAGGATGCAAACAAGTTATCTCTTAGAGGTACCGTAGTTTGCAAAAAATGAAATTGAGGAGGATGCAAAAAGGGTAGAATACCAGGTGGAACACTTCTTCTCTTAGATAGGCAATGCCATGGCTAGCACCAAATTATAATTTTGTATTGGATGCATGGGAGAGTTGAAGTTGTGGGAAGAACAAGTGTTTATCGAGTTGGAGAAGATCATAGAATGGGTGAGCAGTGAGGAGCGTACAAGGAAAATTATGGATATTCATGTACAACACCCATGGAAGTTACCCAGGGAAGAGGTAACAACGATGTTGGGAAGAGATGACTTGCTAGATGGAGTGAGAACCAATTACAGGCAACATCCGAGGTTGTACCTAGATAGAGCCAATTATTCGACTTGTCCCATGAATACAGTGGAGTTGGAACATAAGAGGGTCACTACGGGATTGGCTATCACTCTGAGGAAGTTGAACTTCCTAACACATTGGATAGAGTGGTTGAGCATAGGATTGGAGTAGATCTATCAGCTCAAGGAAGCTCAGAAAGAGGAGACAGAGGCCACTCAAAAAGAAATGATTGCAATGGAGGAAGAATTGCAGAAGAGTAAGGTTACGATAGAAGAGAAATTAAAGAAATTGGAAGAAGAACTGCTAAGTAACAGGGCTGATTTTGAGGCTAGAATTAGTTCGCTTGAAGAGGAGAAGCGATAGGTCTCACAAATGGTAGAAGATAAGATTAAGGAGTTGGAAGCTCAACTCAGAGTAAAGGATGAACAACTAAAAATGTAGTTGGTCGAGAAATATGAGCAACTGGAAATGTAGGCTAAGAAGATAGAAGAGCTCACATAGGATAATAAATGGTATAATGATATAGTCCTAGATAAGCAAGTGCAATTGAGTGCTAAGGAAGAGATTGTTCATGCTTTGGAGGTAGATATTAATCACCATATGTAGACCATTATAGATAAGAATGAAGAATTACAAGTAGCAACTCGAACAGAAGCACATTTGTAGGAGAAGCTGAAGAAGAGTGCCATTGATCATGAAAAACAATTGAGGGAACTCCTGAAGACTGTCGAAGAGAAAGCCAATCAACATGGGATGAAAGTAGTAGAAATGGGCAACTACGTAGCCAAGTTGAAGAATCAACGTATAATTCTTCACACCTAGGTGGAAGACCTAAAATTTGTAGTCACGGATTATGAGGTACAACTAAAATAGAAATATGAGTCGGTGAGGACACCGACCAAAGTAAAAGGGAGGGCAGATGTAGGCAACAAATCCACCTCCCAAAGAAGAAGTGACAAGAGGATTTGCCTAGTTTGACAATTTTGACAAGTTTTGTAAATCGTACAGGTAGGAGTAAACCATACAACCTAAAGGGCAAACCATACAATGTGCAATGAAATGAAATGAAATGCACGGGAAATGCAATTTAAGTTGTAATTGCACATGAATTTGATAAATAAGGTGTTTAGACTTAGTAAAAGTCATAATTATGCATTCCATTATGCATGGGTAGTTGTGAATAATGAATTTCCTTAGGAACCACTTTGGAATGGCCTAGGCAACATTATATAAGGCCCCCTTTTCATTTTTGATAGTCTGGTTAGTCTGGGAATGCTAGGAGTTTTGGCTATGTTTTGATGTGAAGTGTTGTTGCATATCTATGATTGTTGGATATATTTAGTGATTGTATGACATTGTTGAGTAGTAATGAAGAATAATCACAATTCATAGTTTTCTCTCATGTATTGTATGATCCTAGAATGGTAGAATAGTATTTTATAGTTTATCTCTATTGCATGTACTTCTTTTTGGTTGTTATTGCTACTTAATGCATTGCTATGGAGGAATTGGATTAAACCAGCACTGGTGTGGACCTGATGAATGATATGTGATGATGATGATATCAAGGAAGATGTATTGAAGGCTATTGTATGATTTTTGGATGTTGCCATTGGAGATAGAACTCTCTCAAACCCTGATAATGTAACTTGCATGTTGGTAGAAATAGGATTAATTGCCATATTAAATCCTTACAAAACTTATCTGAGAGAGATTGGTCTAGGAGAATATCCAATTTGGCACTTGGTTGTACCTTTTTTTTGTACAAATCGTACACCAGAGCTCTTACAAATCGTACAGAAGGAACTTACCTGATTTGGTAGTTTATGCGATTGAGGAAAACTTACCCGATTTGGTAGCATTGGGAAATCGAACAGTTTAGTTACAAAACTGTGTACGAAAGCTTGCAAAACCAAATCTGAAAGATTGGATGAGTGTGAAATCATACAAGCTCCATCACTGTATGATTTGGGATCGTACAGTGGTACGATTTGGGTTCCGTACAAGCTATTTTGTTGTCGCAAATTGATAGTTGTAAAGACTGTACGATTGTACGATTTGGTCCATCGATTGGGAATAGCAAATTGATCATTCTAAGCCCTTGGAAACCACCTCCCCACTGGGAATACTGCACCCCTATGCTTAAAATATCAGAGTTGGTTACAACCACTATTTTTAGTAACTGGCCAACGTAGGGTTCAAACCATAGGAACTGCTCCCAACAAACCTATTAATCTCATTCTCGTTGACCCGATATGAGATGGGGATCAAAATTTTCTTAGGTTTCGTATTTTCATCGTCGATCTAGCATGCACTTAGAGGATTTTGAGTAGACTACTACCTTTGCAAAGGGTTGGCTTCCCTCCTAAGGTTTGAACCTTGGTCTATTCTTGGTAAGTGCCCAGCCACACCCGCACTTACCAATCCACCTAGCCCTTGGGGTGACAAAATTAAATATTTATATAGAAGATATCTATGGAGGAGCTCCATGAAGCAATTTTCTTTTTCCATCCTAACAAGGCACCTAGATCTGACAGATTTCTTGTAATTTTCTTTCAAAATATTTGGTATTTATTGAAGAGTGATATGTTATATGCAGTTGAAGAGGCCCAAAAAAGGAAGGCTATAATATGTGAGATCAATGCTACTTTTATCACCTTGTTCCCAAGAACGATGACACAAAATATTTTGATAATTTTCATCAAATAAGCCTTTGTAATATGATTTAAAAGATCATTTCAAAAATTATGGCGAACAGGTTGAAGGGTATTCTAGGGTGTCTTATCTCAGAGGAACAAGGTGGATTTGTTCATGGTAAACAAATTCTTGATGGTATATTATTGCACAAGAGGCCATACATTCTCTTAATTCCATGAAAAAACTAGGCATGCTTTTGAAATTAGATATGAACAAAGGATATGATAGGGTTTCCTAGAATTTTCTATATGTTATGCTTAGAAAGTTTGGATTTGATTATAGTTGGTGTAAGTGGATTAAATGTTTTTATAACACTCCAAAATTTTCTATTTTGATCAATGGCTCTCATGATAGGTACTTCAAGTAATCTTGTGGACTTCATCAAGGTGATCCTCTTTCTCCTTATCTATTCATTATTCTAGAAAAAAAACTAGGGAGAGTCTTTCCAAAGGCAAAAATGGAAGTAAAAATCAAGGGTATTCAAGTTGCAAAAAATGGTCCCTTTGAATCTCATCTCTAATTTGTTGATGATACTTTCTTTTGGGCCATCCCTCAGTCAATGAGACCATACAGTTTAAATCAATATTATCATGTTATGATAAGGTTACTAGACAGTTGATAAATAATATTGCCCTAGATTTACAACAAATTATTGTGAATATTTTAGGGTTTAAATTTGAAAAAATTTCATCAACCTACTTGGGTATTCCTTTGTCTGATAAAGGAAATAAAATGGAGCTTTGGATCTCTTTTTTGGATAGAATGAAAGCTTGCTTAGCAGGTTGGAAAGTTCTTAACCATGGCAGGAAGGCTACAACTCATAAAGACTACTTTGCAATCCATTCCTATTTATATGATGTCACTTTCAAGACCGCCAACAGGTATTGCATCAGAAATTTATAATATTCAAAGAGGTTTTCTATGGAAATGTTGTGAGGAAAAATTTAGGTTTCCTCTTTATAAGTGGGATGGGGTTTGCAAAGGAAAGAATATTGGAGGAGCAAGCTTATGGAATTTCAGACTTATGAATTTGGCATTAGGAGCAAAGCTTGGGCGGAGATTGTTTAGAGATCACATAAAGAATTGGGTAAAAATATTACTTCAAAAATATATAGGTTCTCTTGATACAATGAAATTGTTTAGGAAAGGAACTCTATCCAAAGGATTGTCAACATGGAACTTCATATAAGAGAGTTTGCAATTGCTAAAGAAACATATTAGATGAGCAGTCAATGAGGGGATTTATTCAAATTTTTGGTTCGATGCTTGGTTGAAGCCTTATCCTCTTATCTTAGACTCAAAATAGAAACTAATGGCTCAAGCATGCCTAGCATGTAAAGGTCCAAAGGTCAAAGATTATATTATTATAAGCAAAAACTCTAGATAATTGATTTTTTTTAGTAACTTGGTTGAAGGAGAGGAAGTCAAACAAATTGCAAATGAACTTCAAAAGATGCTTCAAGAATTTTGTTTGTCAATTTTTACACGAAAAGATGAGTTGGTTTGGAATTTATCAAAGGATGGTGGATACTCGGTCAAGTTGCGATATGAGGATTTAGAACGATGAAAATTTCCTTCTCCTAAAGACTTTCCTTGGAAGAATGTTTGGTCATTGGGGGCTTTCCCTAAGGCCTCAACATTTCTTTAGTTAGTAGTTCAAATCAATATTCTCACGGGAGAGAGTCTAAAAAGAAGAGGATATTATGGACCCTTCATACGTGCCTTGTGTGATAAGGATTTAGAAAAATCAAACCATTTACTTCATTCTTCGTTTGCTCACACCATTTAAGGTTATCTTTTTAAAATATGAAATTATATTGGGTAGCTCCATCAACATTTGTGTGAGAAGAATTTAGAAACTTTAACCATTTACTTCTTCATTGGTCGTTTTTTCACACCATTTGGGGTTATTTTTTTTAAATAAGAAATTATATTGGGTAGCTTAATCAACAATGAAAGAGTTGATAAAATGTTGGATAAATTGTTTCAAAGCTAAAGCATTATGTATTCTTTGGAGAATTGGCCCTGCCATTATTTTTTGGAATTTATGGATTGAAAGGAGTATTAGATTTAAAAAAAAAAATATATCGAAATCATGCCCACGTTTGGAACCGTATTAGTTACTTTCTTGTAGAATGTCTACAAATATGGTGCTCATCATGAGAAGTCTCAATTGCAAAAAAGAGGTGCTAATAATTTGACTACAAGATTTGAACATACATGAGTCATCTTTGACAACGAAATTAAAACAAAGGATCTACTTCGATCTATGGTAAAATAGAAATGTCCAAAAATTGAGTTTATCAAAATTAATTTTGATGGTGCTTCTAAAGGAAATCTAGGAAAAGTTGGTGGAGGTGGTGTTTTTAAAAATAGTGAAGGCAAAATTCTCCTTACTTATTCAAAATCATATGAAACTTTAACTAACAACTATGCAAAGTCTAGGGCACTTCTTGCATGGATTAAAATTGCAATAGAAAAAATATGGAAATATATTTCAATTAAAGACTCATAAATTATCATTAATGCTATGGATATAAATAATATTATTGTTGATGTTCATCATATATTACTAGAGACAATCTATTGGCAGTGACCATATTTACAGAGAAGGAAATCGGGTAGCAGATAAATTAATGACTTACAATGTTGATCTTCATCCCAGTAAAATTCAAAATATAGAAGGCAATTGCCCAAATGAGATTTTATGTCTTAATCAAAATGATGTCAAGAAGTTGATTGTGGAAACATAGCACTTGGAAGTTGAAAAATATATTTAAAAGAAAAATAAAAATAAAAAACATGATAAAAATATATGCTACAACAAATATAATATTTTAGTATTTTGATAAAAATGGCTCCCAATAAAATCCACATATTACTTATTATATATTAAAAAACACTAAGGTGATGTTAATAGCCTAGAGGGTTTACCTTTAAACCAAAAAAATGGATAGCACATCAACTTAAAGTCTGGCCTTAGTATTTACTTTATACTAATAAAGCTTCTTTCATAAATAATTTATTTTAAGTATACTAGTAAATTGTTTTATTATTTTATAATTTAAAAAAATATATCTTTTATAAGTGAATTGGAAATACTCAATTATAACATAATTTTATATAAATACTTCAATCTAAAAGAAAAAAGCGTTTAAATTTTGTAAAATTATGTTAAATTATCTTGTTAAGTTTATAGTTAAGGTGATGTACATGGTTCAATCACATATAATAATTATTTTATATAAATACTTCAATCTAAAAGAAAAAAGCAACTATAGTTTAAATTTTGTAAAATTATGTTAAATTAACTTGTTAAGTTTATAGTTACGGGTATATGGGTGATGTACATGGTTATAGTTACGGGTATATGGGTGATGTACATGGTTATAGTTACGGGTATATGGGTGATGTACATGGTTCAATCATGTATAATTAATAATTTGGTATTGTTAAATAAATTATATTCTAAAGTCAAAGTTGTCTTATGTAATACTATTTTAAATTAAATTTGTTGTAATACCATCCTATAGTTATAGGCAGGTATGGGTGGTGCAGGTATGGGTGGTGCAGGTATGGGTGGTGCATGACTCAATCCCATATAATCAATTTAAAAACTATTATTATAATAAATTATTAATTAAATGATATTAATTAAATAAATTATATTCTAAAATCAAAGTTATCCATATAAACAAAATAGATTCTTAGATTCCTTAATAAATTATATTCTAAAATCAAAGTTATCCATATAAACAAAATAGATTCCTAGATTCCTTATTTGAATCTTGTTAAATGATACTCAATTTCAACCCATATGATATAACTAAAATAAAAATGTATAAAATTTCAACCCCAATGAAAATGAGATTCTTAATAAAAAAGAAATTTGAATCTTTTTAAATGATACTCAATTTCAACCCATATGATATAACTAAAATGAAAATGTATAAATAATATTAAAAACATTATTTCCTAAGATTTTTAATAAGGGAGAAACTTATGTATAAATAATATTAAAAACATTATTTCCTAAGATTTTTAATAAGGAAGAAACTTAAATTTGAATCTTGTTAAATGATACTTAATTTTAAAATATATAAATAAAATGAAAATATATAAAAAGAAAAAATATTTTAATTTTACCAAACATATACTATACTAAACTGAAAAAACATTTTAATTTTACCAAACATATACCAAACGTTTAATTTTACCAAACATATACCAAACGTTTAATTTTACCAAACATATACCAAACTATCTTACCTGCCAGCAATTGGTAAATTTCAAAATCAAGGCAATCAAACCAAGATGTAAATATATTACTAGTCAATGTACATCGAACAATATACAGTTTGCAAAACTGAGATTCGTCGCATGCGCTCGTCGGCCTTTCTGTCCTGCTAAACACAAAAGAGAAGGCAAGCACTGGCTACCAGGTCAGATCTAGCCTTCCTCTCCAAAAACCGGTTGGTCTATCATGTCTATCTTCAGTAATAATAAAAACCTTAGCGCCGTCACTCCCTCCTTATCTCTATTATCTTTATAGCAGATAACTACAAATTACAGCAGCAAGAAACAGAAGATCGAGTCTGATGAATTCCATCTTGCCTACTGATACTGATTCTTCCCCTGGCCTGATCCTGCTGTTATCGACCGCCATAGCCTCCGGAAGAGACAAACCGTAACAGGATTTCACATTCAGATAGAACATCCTCTCAATTTCAAAATCATAAGTACACAAGCCAGAATTGCCTTCTAACTGAAGCCTTCTCCCCATCTTCCTTACGAAATCGGCAGAGAAGGGCAGCGATCCAATTAGCCGATTGTTGCTCAGGTTCATGTGATAAATCTGGGGCATTCTGCCAAATTGGGCGGGAACGAAACCCTCAAGCCCGTTGTTGTCGAGGGCCAAGTAATTGAGCTCTTTCATGGCGCCCATGGAAGTCGGGATCCTACCAACAAGCTGCGCAGATGACAATCCCAGACTTCTCAATTTTCCGCTTGCTTCCCACCCGTCCGGTATAACTCCCCCCAGCAGGTTCCGGCTGAGATGAAGATCCAGCAACCGTGGCATCCTTGCCAGGAACGACGGAACACCGCCGGAAAAGTTGTTGTGGCTCAAATCCAGCAATTCCACGGCCCGGGCGTGCGCCAGGCTCGCAGGAATGGCGCCCTCCAAGGCGTTAAAGCTCACATCCATCTTCGCCATCGAAGCAAGCTGCCCGAATTCCGGCACTAATTGTCCCACCAGCGCGTTCCTACTCAAATCCAATACGACCAAATTCTTCAGCGCCGCGACGGTGGCCGGAATCCTCTCTGTAAATCCACTCCTTTGGAGAACCAGTTCCCGCAGGCCATCCAAATTTCCGATCTCGGCGGGGATGGGTCCAGCCATTTTCGTTCCGGAAATTATGAGACGTTTAAGCCCCGTGAGCATCCCTACCTGCGGAGACAGATGGCCCTCCAGCGCGGGGTTATCGACGAAAACAAGATGCTCCACGCTTTGCAGGGCATTCCAGAGATAGTGAGGAATTTGTGCCCTAAATTGCACGAAGCATCTGTAGAAGAAGAGCTTCCGGACATAGGGAATGAGGGCGAGGTAGGGGCTGAAGGAGGCGTTCTTACCGCAGGGAGGATTGTTTGCGGAATCGGCCACCCACCCCAGATTGAGTTCAACGATGTGCCATCTCCCGTCGTTGGCTTCCCAGTCGCACACCACGCCATGAGGGCCGCCGGTGCAGAGATTATTGGGATACAGAGTTCTCCACTGGATCTCTGAGTTAACGGCTTCCAGCACCTTGTAAACCGCTTCCTCTTCTCCGCTGTTCAGCGCCGGCTCTGCGTAATCATCACCCGCCGCGCAGATGGCCATGGCCGTGGCCAACACAAGACAAACAAGTTGTGTATGCAGAGCCAGAGCCATTTCTTTGCGCTTGGAGGACGACAGACTGATTGGAAGCAAATCGAAATGGAGGTGATATATCGATTTTGGAGTTGAGTTCATTCTCCACGAACTCAGCACGCGCCAGCCATGCAATTGGAGTTGTGGAAGGCAAAGGCAGCGCCGCCGAAGATGATGGGAGTCATGTTGGCCTGTGATGAGCGATTATTACTCGGACGGCGTCGCGGGGGCGGGAGGGAAGAGAGGACAGAGTGGGCGAGCAGATGTGACGGGAAGAAATTGAGCGAAGGGTAAAGTTTAGAGGATGGAGAATTCGGAGTGGTGGGGATTCGGGAAGGCTTAGTTGGATCAGACGTGCAACGAAACAGTTAAAACTTGAAATGCGGTCCGCATACAGGCGTGCAGTGGGGTAAGCGGCACCTCAGTGCAGGGAGAAAGTGGAGGCGGATGAAAGTACGGTGTAGACATGGGGATTATCATAACTTTATACAATAATTTTCTGTTTATTGTTTTCCGTGGTCTCTCGGATATACTAATAAATGGGATGTGGGTTTAAATGTGAGTGGATTATCATAATTTTATTATAATAATTTGGTTATAGTTTAGTTGGTCTCTTAACATTTTTTTAGATTAAGGTTATATTTGCATGTGAAAGAAGATATTTGACCATAAAATCTCTCGAGAGTTTTAAGCAACCTACTGCCTCCCTTACACGATAACTCTCAACCTACTGCCTCCCTTACACGATAATTGGTCTCCCAACATGACCCAAATACTAAGAAACAAATTTATTAATCTTTAACATAATAATAAAATAAAATATTAGTATCATGTGATTTAACCTACAAGTGTGAGTGGCCACCAGTTTCACCTTTTTCTTCTTTTAGAAAGCAAGCTCATGTTGTGAGCAAGAAACAAAGTAAATGCAAGGAGTTAGCATGACTTCTACTTCTAGATTCAAGGAGAAATTTAAAAAGTATAAAGGCTTCTTTGTAAATAAAATTTAGTGTGATGAGTAAGAAATAAAGTAAAAGCAAGGTAATAAGAAAGTTTAAAGAATTTTGTTGAGCAAGGTGCAGCAACAGTATTGTCATTGTTGTCAACACAGTTAGACAGATCGGTTGATGCAGTGGACAGGAGTTAAGAGGTTCTTCAGAGTATGTACAGTGATTTTCCAAAAGATCGAAGTGGCCCATATGCTAAAAATCAAAAGAAAATCACAAGGAAGAAAACTGTCGCGATATCGCGACATGTTGAGCAAGAAAGAAAAACTGTCGCGATATCGCGACATGTTGAGCAAGAAAGAAAAACTGTCGCGATATCGCGACATGTTGAGAAGAAAGAAAAACTGTCGTGATTTCATGACATGTTCGGAAAGAAAGAAAAACTGTCACGATTTCGCGACATGTTCGAAGAGAAAGCGCAAGCAAGAAAAACTGTCACGATTTCGTGACATGTTCGAAGAGAAAGCGCAAGCAAGAAAAACTGTCACGATTTCGTGACATGTTCGAAGAGAAAGCGCAAGCAAGAAAAACTGTCGCGATTTCGTGACATGTTCGAAGAGAAAGCGCAAGCAAGAAAAAGTGTCGCGATTTCGTGACATGTTGGAAGAGAAAAAGGCAAGTAGAAAAGTGTCACGATTTCGTGACATATTGCAAGAGAGATAGTACGAAAGAAAAAGTGTCACGATTTCATGACATGTTGGAAGAGAAAAAGGCAAGTAGAAAAAGTGTCACGATTTCACGACATATTGCAAGAGAGATTGTACGGAAGAAAAAGTGTCACGATTTCATGACATATTGCAAGAGAGAGAGTCCGAAAGAAAAAGTGTCACGATTTCGTGACATATTGCAAGAGAGATTGTACGGAAGAAAAAGTGTCACGATTTCATGACATATTGCAAGAGAGAGAGTCTGAAAGAAAAAGTGTCACGATATCATGACATATTGCAAGAGAGATGAAAGAAAAAGTGTCACGATTTCGCGACATATTGCAAGAGAAAGAGCAAGGAGAAAAGTGTCACGATATCGTGACATGTCACAGTTTCGTGACCCGAAGGCAAGAGAAAGAGCAAAGGAGAAAAAGTGTCACGATATCGCGACATGTCACGTTTTCATGACCCGAAGGCAAGAGAAAGAGCAAAGGAGAGAAAGTGTCGCGATATCGCGACATGTCGCATTTTCACGACTAAAGGAGGAGAGAGAAAGTAAGAAGGTAGAAGTGTCACGATATCACGACAAAAGTAAAGAGGAAGAGTACGGAGGCAAAAGTGTCACGATATCGTGACATCTTGTGTTTTCAAGGTACAAGCCAAGAAAGTAGCAAGGAGGCGAAAGTGTCACGATATCGTGACATGTTGTGTTTTCATGGGTACAAGCCAAGAAAAGAAGCAAGGAGGCGAAAGTGTCACGATATCGCGACATGTTGTGTTTTTGCGGGCAAAAGCCGAGAAGAGGACAAAGAGGCAGAAGTGTCACGATTTCACGACAGGTCACTTTGGCACGAGCTAAGAAGAGAACCCAACCAAAATAAGATATGTGATAGTTAACTAAAGTTATACGACAGTTATAGGGTCATTGTAGAAGAAAATCATGCAACTAAAATAAGAAGAGTTAACTGAAGTCGATACGACAGTTACAAGTGCAGTTACAGAGAAAAATCATGCAACTAAAATAAGAACAATGAACTAAAGTCGAATGACAATTACGAGGCCGATTATGGAGTGAAATCATCGAGCGACGGTTAAACTGAAAGTCATCGATCGAAGACCAAACAAAGAGCCATAACTATTAATAGGCTGCATGAGAGAATACTGTGTGATAAAGGAGTTACATATAGAAGTTTCTATTAATAAGTTGCATGCAAAAATATGGAAGTTAAAAATAGAGTCAGAACTTTGTTATAAAAGGAGGTCTACATGGAGAATTACAGTGCTAAGAAAAAGAGTGAAAGTGCTACAAAAAGAGGGTTGGAAGAGTGTCATAAGAGAGCGTTAAGTAGAGCCGTGAGAGCCGTAAGAGTGTAGTAAGAAGCGCAACAAGAGGGCCATAAAAGTGTAGTAAGCAGAGCCTTAAGTGTGTGTGGTGTTTTGGTGAATAGCGAGAGAGGTTGGGTTAGCAATAGACCAGTCAGGGTCTTGTATAAGCGAAGGCATTTTTATGTCAATCTTATAGTTTCAAAATTGCAGTCCAAGTTGGTGCTTGGAATTAGGGGTTGGTGCTCCTTTCTATTGGTGCAGATAAATTAGGGGTTGGTGCTCCTTTCTGTTGGTGCAGATAAATCAGGGGTTGGTGCTCCTTCCAGTGGGTGCTGGTAAATTGATTGTAAAATTGGTATTTTGCAAAGGTTGGATTTGGATGGGAGTCCAAACAGTCAATTTTTGAGGAGTAGCCAAATCGGTGAACCTCGGTACATCTTGTGTTGTGTGATGCTCTCTTGTTATATTTGCTTTATGTGGTTTTAAGTTTTCATTGTTTTGGCTTTAAGAGTTGAAGTTTTTAAGTTTTAAAGAGCCACACTGATTCACCCCCCCTCTCAGTGTCATTGTGAGACTAACAATTGGTATCAGAGCCAAGTTCTTGAACAAAGCTTAACCAGCTAGGGTGATCTTGGATTAGTACGCAATGGCAGGTGGTGAAGGCTTCTCATCAAACAAAGCACCATTGTTGGACGGAACTAATTACACATTTTGGAAACTCAGGATGCAGACATATCTTTGTGCTTTGGGATACGACATTTGGGATTCGAGTAGACAGTGGATACACAATACCCACCACTCCTCCAACCGATGCTGTCGGTAAGAAACTGTTTGAGAATAACTCTAAAGCAAAGAATGCTATCATGTGCGGTTTAGTGGACAACGAACTGATAAATATTATGAGTTGTAAAATGGCAAAAGACATGTGGGACAAACTAAGGAGCATTCATGAAGGAGACGACAAGATCAAGGAGGCCAAGTTACAAACGCATCGAGCTCAGTTCAAAGCATTAAAGATGAATGACGATGAGAACATAGAGGCATACATGCTGAGAGTTAATGGAATCATTAATGCGATTAGAGGACTCGACGAGGAAATGGAAGATGCTGTCATCATGAAAAAGGTACTAAGATCTCTTCCCCAAAGATTTGATTCTAAAGTTTCAGCAATAGAAGAAGCTAAAGATCTAAATACTTTTAGTATGGATGAGATGCATGGTTCTTTGACTGCATATGAGATGAGAATAGGAAAATCTAAACCCACAGACAGAGAAGCTGCTTTTAAAGCCCATAAAAATATGAAAGCAAAACAAGAATCCGAGGAAGAAGAGACATCAGATGAAATGGAAGCAAACTTTGTTCGAAAACTAAAAATGGGAAAAGGAAAATACAGAGGAAAGTTACCATTTAAATGTTTCAATTGTGGAGGCATTGGGCATCTTGCAACTAAATGTCCACTTAATGAGAAGAACATAAGTGATGAAGGATCGCACCAAGAAAGAAGTGACTGGAAGAACAAAACAAATTTTAGAAAAGGCAACTTCAAGAAGAAAAGTTTCATCTCCAAGAATGTCAGTTCATCAGAAGACAATTGCAGTGAGGATTCTGAAGAGGAAACAGGTGAAGTTCTTTATATGGCACTCAAAGAAGAAAAAATAGAAAAAGAACAAGTATGTGATGAAAACCTAGAGGTTGAAGTAGATCTAGAAGGTGAGTTGATCGCTGCACTTGAAGAGTTGGGTTTAGAAAGGAAAAAGAACAAAATACTGTCCAAGAAGTTGGAAGAATATGGGGATAATATTGAAGATCTCTTCTTACAAATTCATAAAGCCAAGAAAATAGAAGAAGCCTTGAAGTCACAGATCAATGAGAAAGAGATTGTTTGCTGCAAACAAGAAGAGGAGATTGTTTTATTGAGGAAACAACTAGAAGAGGCCAATACAAATCTCAAATTTGAGAAGAGCACAGAGCTGCTAGATAAAATGATAAGGCAACAAAGAAGCCCCATGTGTAAGCTTGGTCTTGGATGTGAAGCTGAACAACCTTCATCTTCTAAATCTGCAGAGAAGAAGAAATCCACTGCTGAAGGATCAAAGCAAGAAAAGCTTGAAGCTGAATCCTCAAAAGGAAGAAAATCTCAAAGGAGATCTACAACAAAGCAACCACAACAAAAGAGGTTCTATCACTCTCACTTTATTCATAATAATGCTTTTAATGGCTATTGTTTTAGATGCAACCATTATGGTCACAAGGCAATTTATTGTGGATTGAATAATAGATCAAAGAGTTATGTCTGGTAGAAATACATCTCGTTATTCCGGTTGAACACCATGTGCAATGTTTTAAATGTAATGGTCATGGGCACATAGCAAGGTCTTGTCCAAGAACTTTTGTATCTAATCTAAGGCAAGACAGTAGATTTCATCAGACGCAAAGAATGCAACACAGACAGGGAAGAAATCATGTGCATCAAAGAAAGGAAAATAATCATCCATCAAGGATGTACAAGAGACAACCACCCAAGAGAAATGTTCAAGTTCACGAAAAGGTTCAAAATAGGGATGCAGTTGAAAACCTTCAGCCTAAGTTCAAGAAATATTGGAGAAAGAAAGAAGAGAGGAAATCGTGTCTCCTTGGACTGAAGGAGATTACTCCTCTATTGCACTAAGCAGCTCCAGGTAGCACATCCTCAGGGGGAGCAATGTTAAAGTTTTATTTTAATGCTCCTATGTATTTGTGTGGTTATCTCGAGGATGAAAGGAAAGTAGTCGGGGAGTTGTCGTATAGTTGTCAAAATGTGTTTCAGTTCATGTAGATGTTTGTGGAGATAGTATCAAACTGATGTGCTTCAGCAGAACAACATGGTGAACAACTAGGTTTTCGATGCAAAAGATGATAGGCATTATCTGAGATAGAACATGCAGCACAGGTCGACGTGTCATGGAAGCATAAGCTGGCAGGTGCTGGTTTTGAAGCCTGTAACATTCCCAATCTATAGATAAAATAGAATCCATGTTGTGAGTGGGAAGGCGTGCGTTTCTTAACCAAAAATACAACACATCATTTGGTATAAGAGAGCATTAATTTTCTCTAAAGAAGTAGCAGTTATCAAAGAGATGCCAGAGTCAAAGCAAACAGTGGCACTAGCACCCAGTTGGTCAAGAGTGCAAATTGGCACATGCAAGGCAAAGACATTGAGTAGCCCTGACATATGCCCTAGCAAGAAGCAGAATACCGAGTGTTGATGACTACGCGTAGATTGAGGTTCCAATGCTAGATGTAACGGTCCACTATCAATACCTGCATAGGTGATGAAAACATTCATGGCAGCCATTAGAAACCAGAGACATTGAGCTGCACAACTGATGCGAGGCAAAGTCGTCAGTCACGGAGGAGATGGCAGTCAAAAGGTTGAAGAAATTACGCGCAGGCTCCTGGAGAGTCGATCATTTTTAATTTGGGAGTAACTTTTGCATAGCTGAAAGTTGAGTGTTGATCATACTATACTAAATAAGTAAAAGCAAGGTACAACAGGAATTCTAATATGATGAGCAAAGATTAGAGTTCTTATCCAAGAAGACTTTATGATAGAAAGAGTACCAGTGGAGGTGCATTCTATCTTGGAGACAGGTTGGTCGCATGGAACAGTAAGAAACAAGAGTCAGTTTCCTTATCCACAGCAGAGGTAGAATATATTGCAGCAACAGTGTGTTGTACGTAGGAGAAAGTTGCGAAAGGTGAGGTTAAGTTGGATTTTGCTCCAACAAGTAGCAAATATCTTCACAAAACCATTGCCCAAGGAAGTCTTTGAGTATCTTCACAATAAATTGGGAGTGGTCACATTTCCCAAGAACTGACTAGCTATCGGGACCACATTCTCAGGGGGAGCATTTATATATTTGATTATATTTTTGCTCATGTTTGTAATTTTTGCTAACTGTAATAATTTGTGCCTGAGAATGTTGTGCATGGACTCAGGGGGAGTCTGCAGCAGCCCTTTGGTATTATTGTCAAAGGGGGAGAAGAATTACAGGAAATTGCATGTGTGTTGCCAACAATTCCAAAGGGGGAGATTGTTGAGCAAGGTGCAGCAACAGTATTGTCATTGTTGTCAACACAGTCAGACAGATCGGTTGATGCAGTGGACAGGAGTTAAGAGGTTCTTCAGAGTATGTACAGTGATTTTCCAAAAGATCGAAGTGGCCCATATGCTAAAAATCAAAAGAAAATCACAAGGAAGAAAACTGTCGTGATATCGCGACATGTTGAGCAAGAAAGAAAAACTGTCACGATATCGCGACATGTTGAGCAAGAAAGAAAAACTGTCGTGATATCACGACATGTTGAGAAGAAAGAAAAACTATCGCGATTTCATGACATGTTCGAAAAGAAAGCGCAAGCAAGAAAAACTATCACGATTTTGCGACATGTTCGAAGAGAAAGCGCAAGCAAGAAAATCTGTCATGATTTCACGACATGTTCGAAGAGAAAGCGCAAGCAAGAAAAACTGTCACGATTTCATGACATGTTCGAAGAGAAAGCGCAAGCAAGAAAAATTGTCACGATTTCATGACATGTTCCAAGAGAGATAGGAAGAAAAAGTGTCACGATTTCATGACATGTTGGAAGAGAAAAAGGCAAGTAGAAAAAGTGTCACGATTTCGTGACATATTGCAAGAGAGATTGTACGGAAGAAAAAGTGTCACGATTTCGTGACATATTGCAAGAGAGAGAGTCCAAAAGAAAAAGTGTCACGATTTCATGACATATTGCAAGAGAGATTGTACGGAAGAAAAAGTGTCACGATTTCATGACATATTGCAAGAGAGAGTCCAAAAGAAAAAGTGTCATGATTTCGCGACATATTGCAAGAGAGATAGTAGAAGAAAAGTGTCACGATTTCGTGACATATTGCAAGAGAGAGAGTCTGAGAGAAAAGTGTCACGATATCGCGACATGTCGTGTTTTCACAACCGAAGGCAAGAGAAAGAGCAAAGGAGAAAAAGTGTCACGATATCGTGACATGTCACGTTTTCACGACCCGAAGGCAAGAGAAAGAGCAAAGGAGAAAAAGTGTCACGATATCGTGACATGTCGCATTTTCACGACTAAAGGAGGAGAGAGAAAGTAAGAAGGCAGAAGTGTCGCGATATCATGACAAAAGTAAAGAGGAAGAGTAACGAAGGCGAAAGTGTCACGATATCGTGACATGTTGTGTTTTCATGGGTACAAGCCAAGAAAGTAGCAAGGAGGCAAAAGTGTCGCGATATCGCGACATTTGTGTTTTCACGGTACAAGCCAAGAAAAGAAGCAAGGAGGCGAAAGTGTCACGATATCGCGACATGTGTTTTCATGGGCAAAACCGAGAAGAGGACAAAGAGGCGAAGTGTCACGATTTCATGACAGGTCACTTTGGCATGAGCTAAGAAGAGAACCCAACCGAAATAAGATATGTGACAGTTAACTAAAGTTATACAACAGTTACAAGGGCCGTTGTAGAAGAAAATCATGCAGCTAAAATAAGAAGAGTTAACTGAAGTCAATACGTCAGTTACAGGTGTAGTTACAGAGAAAAATCATGCAACTAAAATAAGAACATGAACTAAAGTCGAACGATACAGGCATTACGAGTGAAATCATCGACGAGGTTAAACTGAAAGTCATCAGTCGAAGACCAAACAAAGAGCCATAACTATTAATAGGATGCATGAGAGAATACTATGTGATAAAGGAGTTACATATAGAAGTTTCTATTAATAAGTTGCATGCAAAAATATGGAAGTTAAAAATAGAGTCAGAACTTTGTTATAAAAGGAGGTCTACGTGGAGAATTACAGTGCTGAAAAAGAGTGAAAGTGCTGCAAAAAGAGGGTTGGAAGAGTGTCGTAAGAGAGCGTTTAGCAGAGCCGTGAGAGCCGTAAGAGTGTAGTAAGAAGCGCAGCAAGAGGGCTGTAAGAGGGCCATAAAAGTGCAGTAAGCAGAGCCTTAAGTGTGTGTGATGTTTTGGTGAATAGCGAGAGAGGTTGGGTTAGCAATAGACCAGTCAGGGTCTTGTATAAGCGAAGGCATTTTTATGTCAATCTTATAGTTTCAAAATTGTAGTCCAAGTTGGTGCTTGGCATTAGGGGTTGGTGCTCCTTTCTGTTGGTGCAGATAAATTAGGGGTTGGTGCTCCTTTCTGTTGGTGCAGATAAATTAGGGGTTGGTGCTCCTTCCAGTGGGTGCTGGTAAATTGATTGTAAAATTGGTATTTTGCAAAGGCTGGATTTGGATGGGAGTCCAAACAGTCAATTTTTGAGGAGTAGCCAAAACTGGTGAACCTCGGTACATCTTGTGTTGTGTGATGCTCTCTTGTTATATTTGCTTTATGTGGTTTTAAGTTTTCATTGTTTTGGCTTTAAGAGTTGAAGTTTTTAAGTTTTAAAGAGCCACACTGATTCACCCCCCTCTCAGTGTCATTGTGAGACTAACAAGTTTTTGTAAAGAAAATTTAAGTAGCAAGGTAGAAAGGCATTTTTCAAAGTTTTTATTGAAAGTATGAATGTTTTAGTTAGGGATAAGAGGAAAAATGAATTTATAAAAAACCTTAAGTAGAGATTTTACATCATAAGTTATAATCATTGATGAGATAATCAAACATAATATAATGGTTCCTAAAAGCATAGAGTTAATATGTAAGTTTCACGAATGTTTGGCTATTTTTTTGGAGATTCAAAATTGGATCATGTGGAAGTGGGGATTGAATTCAAAATACTCCATTACTTTTTGTCCAAAAGCATTCTTCTTAATATCTTCTTTAATTCACAAATCAAGGATAACATAATGGATCTGCATTTGATGTCATAAATGTTCTAAGATTGGACACATGTCAAGAGATTGAAAAGTTAAAAATTATGGAGAAAGGGATGGAAATTTTTGGGTAGGATACAAACTTGAATATGAAGCAATAAAATCATATTACAATAGAAGCTAAGTCAAATCAAGGATTTTCCACTCCCAAGAAAGTGGAAAAAATCTCCTTTAGATCATCAAATAGAAATGGTCATTATAGTTTATTCAAATCAACCATTAGAATAAAAAATTAACACAAGGAATGAGGAGGTACAATGCAAAAGAGGTCAAGATTAATCCAGTAAAGCATCTTCATTTTCCCCAAGTAGCATAAAATCCACTCCTTGTAATAAAAATGAAACTAGTATAGAGTGTATGTGTTGTACTTTAAAAAAATGCATATGGAGGATATTAATAGAAATTTAGGATTTTTGGGGTAGCATAAGAAATTAATTACTATGGAGGACCATCCTTGTACTTTAAGGTTTTGGGGGAAACATAAAGAAGAAAATAATTATGAGGTTATTCCTTGTATTTTAAATTCTCTAGGGTACTATAAATCTTTAGAGTCTAAGTCTCATTATGAATGGCCTAAAAAAATAAAAGAGATCAATGAAGATGAAAGTGTTGTTAGGAATGAAAAAAGGAGAGGAAGGTTGTAAAAGCAAGAACAAAGAGAAAAGGAAACTTAAAGGGATATTGATTTGGTAAGCCAAAAACAAATATCACAAGTTTTAATAAGAAGTGGAAATATTTCAAAATATTTGTTACAATCCATTAAGATTGAATACTAATTCAGAGAATGGGACCAATAAGTGGATTATGAAAGCATTGTATTCTAATGCTACAAATGCTATGAGATTGGATACATGGCAAGAAATTGCAAAGTAAATATTATGGAGAAAGAGAAAATATTTTGGTTATGAAATAAAATTCAAGGTAAAGCAAGGAGATTATATTGTAATTGAAGTTATCATGTCCTTATATTTTAGGGATTCCAAGGAACGTAAAGAAGAAAGTGATTTTGAGGTTATTTCTTGCACCTAAGATCCTTTAGAAAAAAATTAACCTTTAGATGTTAAATCTCACTATGGATAGTATGAAAAAAATCAAAGACATTGATGAAAATGAAAGTGTTTGTGGGAATGAAAAAAGGAGAGGAAGACCCAAGAATAAAAAATAGAGAGAAAAGAAAACTTAGAGGAATATTGATATAGGAAAACAAAAGCAAATATCTCAAGTGTTAATAAGAAATGGGACTAACCCCAAAATAAAGAGAAAAAGTGATGATAAAAGTGATATCTTGGAATATTAGGGGTATGAATAAGACCTCAAGAAGAGAGGTAATAAGAAATTGGCAGGTTATTATAGCCAACATATTTATATAGAAGGAAACTAAATATTAGATATTTTAGCCATTTGTGGTGTTGATCTTTGTCTTGCCAAAATTCAAATTATAGAAGGAAAATGGTTGAGTAAAATTTTATCTCTTAATGAAAGTGATATCAAGGAGATGATTTAAAAATCATAGCAGGCTAAGGAAAATGAAGAATATATTTGACAAAAAGGCAAGTAAGATATGGTTTAATAAACCTAAGAGCAATGTAATTTAGCATAATGATGCTTTGTTATTTTCATAGAAGTGGCCCTTAATAGAAGCCACCCATAGCTTATAAAAAATAGATTAATTATCAATTTTAATAAAAATAATATAATCATGTTTAATATTTCACACCATGAGGGCTTCCTCTACAAGGGTTTCACTCTCGCTTTGACTTCGACACTCTAAAACCCTTTGAGTGGGAGGTCTCCTTTCTCCCATTCTGGATCTGGCTGCTAGTCATGTTTAGTTTCTCTATCGTTTTTCGTGAGCATGGTATTTTGCTTGTTGAGGGTCTTACTGGTATGTTCTACTCTCTTATGGGTTTGATATTATCACTCTTATCTAGGGTAGAGGGTTGAATGCTGACCCAAACCTGTAGGGGTGATCCTGGGCCATTATAATATAGTGGAAAATTATGGTTGTTGATCCCTTGGTTGGCTATCGCTCTGGTTTGTGGGTGTGTTGGGTGGTTGTGTTTCTTGGGTTGTTTTCTAGTTTTGGGGACTGAGTTGGATTGTGCAACATTTCTTTTGGGTTTGATAGTTTCATGTTTTTTATGGCTTTCCAGGAAGAGGAAAGAGCCATCTATTGACCCAAACCTACTGGGTTGAGCTTGGTATGATGTTTGGCTGTAAAAATATGATGGAGTTCCCTTGGTTGGCTTTGGATCTGATGGCTTGGCTGCTCTAGTTGGATGGTGCTTGGATGGATCTGTTGCTAGGGTTCTCTACCAGTAGTGGGTTCATGGTTGGTTTGTACCGCTTTCTTCTAGGTTTGGTAATTTATTGCTATATCTAGCTATTTTTGGAAGACATGGCAAAATACCGACCCAAACCAGTTGGGTGAAAGTGGGTTGTTATGCTGCAGTGGTTTTTAGCTTTTAGCCCCATGTCTCTGGTGGGTTTCCTAGCTTCGACGGTCTGCAGAGATCTCTTTCTTCAGTTTCAGCAATGGTGGCGTGTTTGATCCCAGGGTTCTAAGGCTTATTTTTTTGGTATCTTACCCTTCTCCCTCTCAGGTGTGGTGTAGAATGTTGCTATCTCATTTTTATTGTACCTAAGAGTGATTGTTATTGAAACTTTTTTGGTTGGATCCAACGAGATTTGCGGGTTTCATGGAATTTCTTGTGCAGATCTCCTATATGGTTTTTATGCTATGGTTTTTGTTGGTCGGTATTTCTAGTTTTGTTTTCTTAAACCGACTATTCTCATGAGGGGTTCTCCTATTATGTGCTTTGTTGGATATATTTTTTGATTGTGATGATAGGATTCCTCTTGGTTTGGGCAGTTTTGATTTGTAAATTTATTTTTATTTGGTATCATTTTCATTATTCTATTGTTTTTATCCATTGCTTTAGATTTAGAGCACACGGTGGTTTGACCATGGGACAATCTCTTGTATTTTCTTGATAAAAATCTGTGACTTATTTGCTAGGAGGTTGTTTCATTGGATTTTTGGGTTTGATTTGTCGAATCCATCTATATTTCTTGATGTCTTATTGCTAGATCTAAGGGTTGAGGGTGCATTTCAAAAACGTACTTGTAATAGGTTTGGAGACCCTTTTAAAACCCCTTCTACTATCAATAAAAAAAATAATTAAATAATAAATATGTATTTCTAAATTATTATATACATTAAAATATTTCCACATCAATCATAAATTATTTTTTGTATTATTAGTATTGAAAATATATTAATATTAAAAAAGTTAATTAAAATATATCACTACAGATAACAAACTTGTATATTTTTAACATCACTCAAAAGGTACAAAAAAAGTGAGATTTTTTTGGAAGCTTTAAAATTAAACCATAATATAAAGATATTCTTTTCAATAGCTAGAATTGTCAAAAATGCTTGATCTTCTTATATAGAAGTTCTTATTCATTTTTTAGTATGATACTAGCACATTCAAACTTTAAATTCTCCTATGTAACCAAAAAAAAAAAAAATCTTTAAATTCTCCTACAAAGTGGTTTCAACATGAAAAAATGAGGTGGATCAATTTAATCAATTAATAACCAATTCTACTAGTTGGCAGGTAATAAAATTAAGGAATAAATAATAGTGTTTTAAATATATGATAGAATTAAAATAATAATATGATAATTATTGTAAAAATTAATAATAGAGTCCACATCATCTCCTTTCTTGCTAAAACTTCATACATCTATGTTTCAATGCTAACAATTTTTAATAAAACTGAGCTAAAATTTGAAGAATTATAGCCTTGAAATGAGGAAGATTATTTTTATAAGTAGCTATGATCATCTTAATAAGTTCACACATGTAAGAATTTTAATAGTATTCCTATAGACTCAAAGTGGCCATAACCTTAATTGCATGAGTATAATTCTTGTTGATGATATAGTACAATTATTGTCAATGATATAAATTTCATAATGTAATGTTTCACTTAATTTTGCATGCATCATGTAATTATAAACTTTTATTATGACCCTATTATTTCATTTGGCTGATTCAATTTATTGAAGGGTTTAATAAATGATGAACTAATAAGTAATTTCATGATAGAGGAGAAAATATTGAGACTCATTATGAGTGTACTCTTTGTCGTAAGTGATTCTTAGTAGCCTGATATTTTTTATTCTAATTCTTCACCAAAACATTGAAGGAATTGAACTTTACAAATCTCAATCCTTGGAATTGATGGTGTAAAAGTAAAGAAAGCTAATAAGGTATCGTTTGAGGTAATAAAAATATATATTCAATATAATGGATCAAGTATTCCACAAGATGAAAATGTAACCATAGGTATATGCTTTAAGGGTTGAGATGCGCATTGATATTTTACCTTAGGAAAGGAATCTAAGTCATGCCTTTCTAATGCACCTACCTCACATAATTTGTTAGGCAAATCAATCAATATGCATAAATCATATAAAATATGACTAGTGTTCCTTGAGGACCCAAAATTATTATCTTTGAAACATTGATGCCATACCTTTGTAGCATCATCAACCTTATCCACCATAGCAAAAAAAACTTCTATATATATATATATCATTGCAATATCTGAAAGCAACTATCTTAAAATTAGCATCAATATATTTGATCAACCATCAAGATAGCCAAAAATCCACCTTTTTATTAGTGTTCATGATGCAATAAACAAGAAAATATTTGGTCCTAATAGGACACAAATTTATCCAATAGTGGAGAAATCAATAGTAATAATTCCACATGTGGAAACTTATGTCTAAATAATTGTTGATTAAAACTCCCTCTAAGATGTGTTATTTATTATATTCAAAATGATATAGTGGTGCTTAGTTATGTGCATTATAGCTCTAGAATTTATAATCCATTATTAAGATCAAGAAGAGATTGATAGGTTGAATGCATAATATTATGTGCACTATGAAAAGTGTCACCATCTTTGTCATAATATACTAAAGGTATTATATCACATTCATATCACTTGGAAAATAATTTAATTTTTTGAACTCTACTCCTATGACACTCAATTGACCTTCCTTCTTGTAATTCTACTAAATTAGTTTATCTAATTTTTTCTTAAAAGTTCTTCTACCTATTATGTTTTGGGTTTTCTAAAATATTGTTGGAATATTTTGGAGCATCTTTTGAATGTTCTTGAACATTATTTTGAGTCTCTTCTATATTTTTCAAAGTTATCTAGTGTTGGTTGATATGAGTGAACACTTCATCAATGAGAGGATCTAGTCTTTGAAAACTATGAGGTTTAAGTGATAAAATGATGTAAAAAACATAAAAATGAGAGATATAATATCAATACCAATGTTTGTATACTTATAATTATCATTTGATTTTCCCTCTTCATCAATAATACTAGGTATTAACTACTTGATCCAATTGATATATTTCTTTGCACTATCAATATCTAGCTTCAAAGTGCCAAGAGCTTATGTGGAATTATATTTCCCTAACACTTTCTAAAATATATCCTAAAGTTATTAGGTTGTTTGAAGTATTTGGTTTAAATAATAAACTTTAGATCCATATAAAAAAATATATGAAACTCATTAGTATTATCCTTATTTATCTGCATGGTCTCTTTCTTCTCAGAAATGTTGTTAGAGGATGAATTATAGTATCTATATAAATCATAAATTTTCTAAGAATGGAAACTACATGGTATTATGACACACTTAAGTGTCATTTTATTTTTGTAAATCATGTAAAAAGGTTATTTATAAGAAACTATTCCATGCTCATAGATGATCCAAGCATGGGACTTTATTGGAGAATGGTGTGAAAAATGAGGAAGTCATGGAGGGCCTTTAACTTATCAGATCCATAATATATCACCTATCACTTTAAGGATAGGGTATTTTTGAACCTAAGACTATGTTTGTTGGATTAATTTGAGAAAACCTACATTTCTCCATAAGATTCTTTGCTTGACTGCCTTAAAACTTTAATATTTTTTTTGAAAAAAATGAAAAAAGCTTGCATTAAAACAAATTTCAGTTACAAGAGGGAGAAAGGGCATCCCAACCAAGAGAAAAGAGACCAGAAGAACAAAGGGCACGAAAACGCGACAAGTCGCGAAAACGTGACAAGTCACGAAATCGCGACACCAAACTTAACAACCGCCGCGCCATAACAACCAGTCGCGAAAACGTGACATGTCGTGAAATCGTGACATGTCGTGACATCGCGACAAAAAAGCGCCGAGGCCACAACACTCAAAAAATGTCGCGAAATCGCGACAGCACAGCACCAAGGCACCCAAACGCCAAAAACGTCGCGAAATCGTGACGAGAAAGCCAGAAGGCACCTGCTCCCCAAAATTGTCGCGAAATCACGACGAGATCACCTTTAAACAGCAACTTTGAGAAAATGTCGCGATATCGCGATGACTTTTCCTTGAAGCCCCAGTTGGCCGGAAGTGTAGCGAAATCGCGACAAGAATTCCAATGGGTGCCCCTTCCGCAAAAGTGTCGCGAAATCACGATATATTCTCCCCCATGGTGCCCTTTTCTTAAACTAGTCGCGAAATCGCGACGTTTATCCTTCATGCAGTTTATTCTCCAGAACTGTCGCGAAATCGCTACAAGTTTGCCCCTTTGCTTCACTTCCTTAAAAATGTCGCGAAATCGCGACAGGTTATCCTTTGAGAAGCTTTTCACAAAAAATGTCGCGATATCGCGACGGTTTTTCCACTTAACGTAATTTTGCTCAAAACGTCGCGAAATCGCTACAGGAATGCCCCTTTGCGTCCTTTCCTCAAAAAAGGCACGAAATCGCGACAAATTTTCCTTAGAGTAGCTTTTCACAAAAATTGTCGCGATATCGCAACCCTTAAAACTTTAATATTACCTCAACTATAAATGCATGAAACAAATGCAACAAACTAATCCTATGAACTAAGTACTTTTTAGTTTGATGAATAAAATAAGAGAAGTAGGGTTTAAGAGAAATGAAACCAAATAGTCATATATGTAATTCAATTTCCAATGGATGTAAGCCTATGGATGAATCCCTAATACTGCTAAACATTGATTTATTCTTTCTCTTTCCCTCTTGTCCTTTAATGAATAAATATGAAAATAAAGAACCACAAATAGAAATATAGAACAAATAGAAAATAGAATGTTAAAAAAAAAAAAATTAGATCACAATATTTTACTTCTTTCTACCTCAATGGTAGAATAATTGTCAATGCTATTGCTATTTGGTGGTGCATTTGCTAAAGATTTCCTATTCTCTAAAATCTACAAGACAAAAAAAAAAAAACCAAACTAGTATTAGAGAGGTCCACCTAGATTGGTGGAGAATAAGAAACTTCCTTGATCACCATCAAACGCCTATTGAGGAAAGAGAAAAATAAATGTTGAAACTTAAGTGATGGTAGTTCATATTAGTGGCAAAAGCATTAGTAGGGAGCGATAAAATTGTTGTCACTTCTACAAGTTGGTGACACTTTGAATTCTTGATAACAAACTTAATATTTTTATCCTACGACATCTTTGCCTACAAGTACCATAAGGTGGATCTATGGGGGAAGACCCATTTTACCTACAATGAATTTAATGAGAGTTCCTAAATAGTAAATGCAAGGATGTTGGTGGAATGATAAAATAAACTAATTAAACAATAACAAGGTGTAGCTACACTAAATTTGATAACAAAATGATAGAAAACAATTGCTTGTTATAAAAGATGAGGATAAAAATAATGATGAAAAAAATAGATATGATATTAGTAGACAATGACAAAATAACAAATGATATTAATTGATTTAAAAAAAAATAGTAATGAGATTAATAGTAAGTGATAAATGAACAAAACAAAATTAATGAACAATAGTAAAAAGAAGAACAACAAGATTAATAGACAATGGTAAAATACAAACAATATAATAGAAATGATAAAATTTTGAAGGGTGGAGAGACACAACCAAGTGACTACCAATGGGCTAGCAACCTCAAAACCCTACCAGATATTCTATGGCATAGCAAGGAGGTGATGACTTGTTTTTGTTGGAGAGAAGATCACCAATGAAGTCTATAGAGAGCCAATAGTTGTATTCATAGATTCTCACTATCACAAGATGACATGTAGAGGTTGACTCTAGTAGAGTCCTCATTATCCAAGGTGTGGGCAAGGGGTGATACCAATAATGTTCTCATTATTAAAAAGTGCTATATTTAGAAATGATTTTGATAAAGCTTCGTTATTAGGAAAGAGATGTATTTTTTTTGTTTTAATTTACATGGTGGAATCGATAGCCATCACGAATCCGGGAAGGCTATCCAACTTTTTATGGCCGCCATAGTATTCTACGTTGTCCGCCCAGAAGCCGCCACATAGATCTTCACGCATTCCGCCCCTATAACCACCATGCCACAATAATTTTAAACCTTTTATGCCACTAAAAGCACCAAGAAAGGGACAAGCGTTCAGTCCGTGAGGCCCGAGATTTGAACCTTGGACCTCTGCCCCCTTATAGGGTTTGGATGAACCAATTGGTCTACACCTCGGACCTAGAAAGAGATGTATTTAGAAAGAATTTTGGAAGAGCTTTACTATCATAATTAGCTCACTTAAGGGTGGTTTTATAGGAATCCAATATCCCCAAGAGAGAATTATAGAAAATATACCAAGATTGACATATAGCTAGGGTGGAATTGTCTACATAGCTTAGTGAGTTCCAAGAACGAAATGTGCTTAGGGTAAAAACGGACACAATTGACATGACAAGTCATTGATTTTATGGGTGATGGTTGGCTTACCTAATAGGCTCTTATTTTTCTATTATTATAGTCAATAGTGCTAGCTTCATAAGCACAAGTAGTGCTAAAGATCTAGTTCTACTTCCAAATGATTTTTGTCAAGCTAAATTGGACGAGAAATGAAAGTTTTGAAAAGCTAGCAAAAGCACTGCCATGCAACTAGAAACACCATTGATGCTACCACTTCGATCCCTAAAATTTTGCTTTTGGATCAATAAATATTGCTAGTTTGAGCTTGAAGATGATTGACTTGATTTGGATGCTTGATCGGGTAACTGATAAATATGGTAAGTTTTGGATACTTAATGATGCACTCAAAATTGTATTTTTATATTTTCCCCTTTTTGATATATTTATCGAATGTATAAATATATCAAATCTGACCTTCATATCCCAATTTTGATATGGATATATTTGATAGAGTTGAGGATTTGTGATGCAATATGAATGATACTTTTGATTTATTGATTATTAATGATAAATTTTTCATTTTGGTAGGATGAAATGATGTCTTTCCCTAGTGTGCCCTATCAAATTTTATGAAAAATAAATTTTGACTAGAGAGATCAATGATTCATGTCGGTGCAATGATAAAAAACTGAGGAAAAGTAATATAAAATAGCCAGGATGATGGAGTAAAAAGGCTATGGGGGCTTAAAAATAAAATTATTTTTATCATAAATGAGAACAATCAAGAGCTTTGGACCCTTGATCTAATAGAAATTTTTTATGTCCTAGTAGGGGAGACCAACACACCATACCAATAGAGTGATATTGTCACTAGTAGAGAGAGCAGAGAAAGTCTAGGTAAAATACTTGAAAATTTTACCAATTTTCAAAAATTTATCTCAAAACGCATACCCAAAGATGAGGGCAATACTTTTGCATAAAGGCAACAATATTATACCAACATTAGTACAAACTGATGGCCACTCTCTTATGCATTAATGATAATTTTACCACCTAAAAATTCTATCACCATCCTAGTAGTATTGTTTCCACCTAGTGGTACTTTTGACACCTAGTGGTGCTTTAAATTAGTTAAATATTTTGACTAATTTTACAAATATTGACAAGACTAATGAGTGATGGGTATGGTTGATTATAGGAGAGACTACAAACCCTATACTACTAAGAGAGTAGGCCCCATGCTTTATAGATGATCTAGGGGATTTTGTATTTTATAGATTATGGTTTATTAGCTATAGTAGGGCTATATAATATAACCTTAATGTCATAGGTAGAGTTTGATAGGGCATTGTTGATTACCCTAGTAGAATGATGGTATTTAGAAACAAATAGCTTCTAGTTTCCCTATGAAGAGATGACCATCACATTTAAGGTCATGTGGTAGATTTTATAGGTGTTGATAAGAGGAGCACCATTGTATATGATCCAATAATAGATGTGGAACCTAGAATGACTTACTAGAGATGTTGATTTCCTAGTCATGAGGTTCAAAATTGACATCAATACCACCTATGCTAGAGTTTTTTTGGACAAACAGATGACAACAATATGCACTAGTATCTAAAGTATTGATATGGGATACCAGTTGGTGACTTATGCACTAAGGCTAAAGTGAGGTATATATTGACATGATAGAGTAGTTGATAGTATTATATTATGGACCCATTATTTTGACTAGGTTGTAACATTCACTACATCCGGTGGTATACTAAGGAGGTAAAGGATTGATAAGTTATATGTTGACTCAGGCATGGGAGCACATAGATATGTTGTGACCATTGGGATTTCCATGGTAGGTGGGGGAACCAAAGGTACTAGTAGCATATAATTGGGCCCACCATCTAGAGGTAAGGTAGGGGGCCTCATAGAGGTATTTTAGGGAGATCCTAGAGGCTAATAAATGGCCTATAAAGGGAGTAGGTAACATGGCATATATATAGACAACACCTAGAATGAGATAAGGATGCCTACCAGTAGGCTATATTTAGGAGGATAAAATGGTTGGTTAGACCATTGTGGTGGCATAGCTCTTTCATTTTGATAGATTGGTCTAATAGTTTGGACTCTAGTAGAATATTCCAATAGGAATAATTTGGTATGAATGAGCCAATGGGTGTAAGGGTTTGAACCATAGCCAAACCTTAATATCTATCTAAAGCCTAAGGCAGATGATCTAGTGATACCAAAACTAGAGAGTTATGATACTAGAGTTAGTATTGGCTACTGGGGGTGCTACTAGACCATCCACCTATTAAGGATAACTATAGTTCACCTAAGAATAAGGGAGGTTATCTAGGGGAGCACATCAAGTGGTCTCACCATTAATGAGGTGATATCATGAGTACTACCAAATAAGGTAGAGGATGATGCTAATAGTAATAGTAGGATGAGTATTGATCATGCCAATAATTATTGTAGGTAAGGATGGTCTTGGTAGATTGTCTTAGTCTAACACAAAGGCAAAGAGGTATGTACTAGCCCAAAAAATGAATAGTCCTTAGGTTGCATTAGTGATGAAATAGTTTGAGAGATGTAGTACAAGTGAAGGTAGTAGATCATATAGTGAAGTAGGATAGGCTTGTCCACCAGACCTTTGTGGTGTAATATAATATCTTGAGTCTAACTATAGAGAGGGATACAATTGTAATAAAGGCCAAAATGGCAAGTGGAGCTAGCAATAGTCAATTCATGTAGATCCTCTTGGACTATATGGCTATGTAGAAGCAATTTTTAATAGAATCGACATGAGTGCAGTTAGAGTTTATGTCTACCCACTACATCACCGACTACATAGTAGTACTAGTGGATCATCAATTACCTTCATCAAATGGATTAAAAATTATGATAATATGGACACATTCATGTTCTATGAATCGATATTCACAGTGGTCCATGAAGATGCCACCATCACCTAGGGAAGGATCAAGAGCATAGACACTAGGTCCTAGATCTATCTATCCTTATGAGTGCTAATTTTATAGGTTCTAGTATGATAGGTGCTAGATTGTATATATATTATGATGTATAGATACATTAGGATTATAAATGGAAATTGACTTATTTTATGATCTTGTGTTAATTGTATGTGATAAATTATTTCTATGTATGATGAAAATTATTTTGATTTATTATAGTTGTTTAATTATATGATGTATTTAGTTTATGTTTGAGGATAAAAATGAGGTGATAGGTTTTGTAATATAATAACTATGATGATATTAGTGCTTTAATTGCTTGAATATGTTTGGATGATAAGGTTGGATGATTAATTTTAAAAAATAATTTTTGATCTTAGATAAGGATGATGTGAATACATGTGTGATTGAGATTGTTAAATAATGTGTCCAAGGGGCCTTTTGATAGTGCCATGAGGGATTGCTATAATACAATATATGATACACATAAAGCTTTTCCCATGGGGATTTTATCTATGGTTAAAATATCATACACATGTACACTTAACAAACCTGATATTCAAGCAAAATATCACAAAAACATATACATACGCATAAATGGGTCTGTAGGAAAAGGCCAAAAAATAGACATAGGCTTCTTTGTATATATAAATGTAGGAAAAAATTTACATAGATTATGCTAGAAGTGGGGGTTCAAAATTACCCACAAGCTGCTTAGGAACCACAACTATTTTTATAGAGAGAAATGAAAGGAAAGCCTACAAATACATGGAATTGTAAACTTGTTGATCCTTTACAAAGCTAATACTACTGCTATTTATAGATTTACAAGGGAGGATTTTCCCTCCAAAATTATTTGTAATTAGATTTGACAATCCCATCTACTTTTCCTTAGGATTTTGATCATTGAATGATGTACTTCCTTGATCATAATGACTGATCAACATAGGACTGTTAGATCCATACTTCTTGAATGCATGCTTGTAATAATAACTGAGGTTATATTCAATTAGATGGTATTAGTCTCCTCAATCGAGCAAGTCATTAATTTGGGATTATATACCCTTATCACTTGATTTGACTCAGTCATTCATGTCCATTTTGTCCTTCAAAATTTCTTGCTGACTGATTAGGAGTTTACTCCATCGCATTTTACTATCACTCAAAAAACTTATAATATTAGGATTTATCTTGAAGACGAGCTTCTTTGGCACTCCTTTGGTCATCTATGAAGACTTTCATTGAATGAAATTTTATAGAAGTCTTAATTGTTGAGAGTTCTTTTGAGCTTGTTATCCATGGACTTAGACAAAACTTCAACCATTGGTTATTAGGATTTTGCCTTAGTCATGAACGGGTAGTGGTGAACCACTACAGGTACAACTAGAGATGTCAATCTCCACCAGTATTATTAACAAGCTTCTTGAATATTTTGATAAGGATTTTTCTAGGGGCTTCAGTTTGACTGTTACCTTGGAGATAGTAAGGAGTGGATCAATTGTGTTGAATCTTGTACTGAGCATTAATTTTTGTATATCCTTGTTCTTAAAAAGTGTTTTATTGTCCAATATTATGACAAAAGGGATACCAATATTATGACAAAAGAGATACCATAATATATAAAAATCTAATTAAGGATGAACTTGGAGACCTAGAATATAGTGGTTAAGTCTAAGGGTATAGCTTTGGACCACTTAGTAAGGTATTTAGTAGCTAATATGATAAACTTATGTCCATAAAAATACATAGGATTTATCTCCCTAATAATGTATATTTACCAAATGGAGAAAGGCTATGGAAATGATAAGGACTGAAGGGCTTGGTATGGGACATGGATAAGATTATCATACCTTTGACACTTATCACATCTTTTGACATAGTCACAAGAGTCCATTTCCATGGAGTTCCAATAATAACCCATTCGTAGGAGCTTCTTAGTGATGGTGAAACTACTAAACTGACCACCACATGATCCATTATAGGTCCTTTTGATTATTTTTTAGGCTTTAGATGAGTCTAAAAACCTAAGAAAAATGCCATCAAGAGTGCAGTAGTATAATATAACACCAATGATGACATGCCTATTAGTTCATTGTTTGGGGTTCTTATGCTCATTGTGGTTCAAACCATCAAGTAATGGGCTATCTTTAAGGTAAGCAAAAATATCCTTGTACCAAGGATCAGGGAATGAAGTTAGTTCTATAAAATAATTCTAAAGGAAGCTAACTAGATTACAAGGTTGATAGCTCCATAATTTTCCAAACAAAAAATAATGTCTGTCTATCATCTAGAAATAAGTGGATAAAGGATGTGGTCGAGGGCATTGCATCAACATGGTTGTTGATAGATCTAGGAATAACATCAAAAATAATTTTATCAAAAGTAGTCATTAGTTTATTGATAACATCTTTGTATGGCTTGAGTTTATTATATTTTGTTTTATAAAGACTATTGGTGTGGTTGATCATAAGTTGGGAGTCCCCAAAGATAGAAAATTTTTTGACCTAAAGAGCTAAAGCTACATGTAGCCCTAAGATAAGAGCTTCAAACTCAATTATATTTTTATTATAAAAAAACTTATGTTTAAAGGATAGAAGGATTAGTTGTTATTATAGGGTGACCAAAAATAAATTCTTCCATTATTCCTTTGACAAAATAGATGTTATTAAAGTATAAATTCCAAGAGTTAGGTTGTTTTACTTCGATATTAAATATGGACTCATTGAGAAAGTCTACCACTAAGGGTTTGTTAGCTTTTAGAGGTGCAAGTACTAATTGGTCAACAATAACTTGACCTTTCATATAATTTTGATTAATAAAATAAATATTAAATTTGCTAATTGCAATGACTCACTTAATAGTATTTACTTAGAGGTGAGATTTAGACATGAGATATTGCAAGGGGTTGACCCTTACAATAATAGAGGTCTTATAGATAAGCATATAGTGTTTAAGGTTTTGAGAGGTAAATACTAGAACTATGCGAAGCTTTTATAAAGGTGTATAGGAAACTTTATATATTGACCAAAGTATGACTAATATAGTAGATAGCTCTTTCCCTATACTGGTCATTGTATTTTTCTAATATATAACCTAATACATAGTCAGTGGCTACTATGTATAAATAATAGGCTTATGGGGATTAGGTGGGACAAGGATAGTAGAGGATAAAAGATAATATTTGAGAGCATCAAAGGTAACTTTGTATTCAAAATCCCATTCAATGTCTTAATATATTTTTAATAAATATTAATGAGAAACCATCCTTCCACCTAGAAATATATAATGCGTCTTCCTCAGAATATGGCATAGAAATAGCTAGGAAAATAGAAACTGCCCTCTATAGGAGGGGACAATTGAAAAATAACTGCTGAGGAAGTAGAGCAATATTTCCCTTACTCTCTAGAGTGTGCTAGTTTATTTCCTTTCCCTCTTCAAGTTACTAGGAAAGATTCTTTACAAAAGCAATCAAATCCATTGTTCCTTCCTCTACTCCAGCTTGGAGGAGAAGAATTTTTTTTTGTTGGTGGCATGGGACCAAGTGTGTAGTAGAAAAGAATATGAGGGTCTAGGATTGAGGAGATTAAAAATCATGAACAAAGCACTTATCATTAAGTAAGAATGGATATTGACCTAGAATGATAACATAAATTGGGTGTAAATTTTGAAGGTCAAATATGGGAACTTCGTATCTGATCATATTCCCTAGCATGGTTTTGCTTTTTGGTTGTGTATCACCAAAAGTCATGCTAATATTTTAAAGGGGGGAATATGGGTAATGGGAAATGGTTAGAGAATTAACTTCTGAAGATATGCATGGATTTATAATCGCTTGCTAGAGTCCTAGCCAAGATCGAGTCTAGTGGAACCTATTACTAGCCATGTATTTGGCTCAAAGGTGTGCGAATTCATTGAACTCATCAATGGTAAAAAATAGTGTAAATCCTTTGCCATATTTACGTTATCATAAGATAAAAACAAGGCTTTCAATTTCTTATCTTATCTCCTAAATATACATATTTTTTAAATAGAGATGCTCTAGAAAAATTGGTTTTGGGATAAGAGAGTGAGAGGCTATTTTCATTTAGATCAACTTACTTTATTTTGGATGGGATCATTGATCCTTGGTTCCTAGCCCATAATATTTGGCTTAACGGTCTTACCCTTAAACTTAAATTTTTTTTGGTTGGTGATCCAGGGTAAGGTTCTCACATTAGATAATATGTAGAAGAGAGGTATACCTCTTCTGAATAGATGCTACCTATATGGCCTCATGGAGGAATCCCCGATGCATATTTTATCTAAGTGCTCCTTTTCTTGTGAGGCCTTATCTTTATTTCTGTATTTAGTGGTATTTTCCTGGGTGTCCCCTTTTTCCTTGAATTATTTGGTGGAGCAATGGATAATTCCCTTTTCTTCACCTCACCTCCACTCCTTTTGGACCTTAGGTTTATCCCATATTCTATGGCACATTTGGAAGGAGAGAAATTATCAGACCTTCAAAAACTCTTCTCAATTAGTAGAGTCTATGGCTCAGTGTACCTTAGTTGAAATAGTTAATAATATGTTGAAACTTCCCCTAGAAGAAGTTTTAGCCCTAGAAAAATAGAAAGAGTTAGAGTCATCTCTTGGTTTCAAAGCTCAACTGATTCCCTTGCCCCATCTAGGGACCAATGCTATAAGTAGTACTATTTGGGAACCCCCCGATGGATGTATTAAGTTGAATTTATATGGTGTATCTAAAGGTAATCCTAGGTTAGATGGAGTGGGAGGTATTATCAAAAAATTAATTGATGATATTTTGATAGCCTTTGCTAAAAATATGGGCTACAAACCAACCATTTCATGAAATCTCAAACTCTTTTCCAAGGTGTTTTGTAGCTTGAGTTAATGGATTATAGGAAGGTTATTATATAAGACATCTCTCTCAATATTATCAACATGTTCAAAGGTTCTTAGCCCCTTCTTGGACCATCACACACCTATTAAAAAAAGCTTAAATATTAACCTAAGCCTTGGAAGAAGTTGTAATAAAGCATGTATTCAGGGAAGGAAACAAATCAATGGACTTTTTGGCCAACGTAGGCCTGTCTCAGGAAAACATTACTATTTGGAAAGAAGAGTTTCTATTTGGCTTGAATAGCATTGACAATGGCATGAGACACTGGTAATTTTATTTGTAGCTCCTACATTGCAAGAAGAAGTTGGGGTTTACTTTACAGGGTCATCAAAAAGAATCAAGTCCAATTTTTAGGCCTAAATTGCCCTCAAAATTTAAATTTGAATTTGAACCTAGTTTACGCTCTCTAGAGGGGGGATTGGAGTCAAGGGTGGTAAAGGCATAGGTGACATATATTATTCACTAATAATGTGAGGAAAATTGAGTGGGATCCAACTAATGTTTTTCATTCATACCACTCATTTACGTTTTTAATATTTGTCTCTTTGCCACTAAGGATAGTGACTCGGGTCTAAGGTGGAGACTTCATGGGTGGAAGATTTTGATTGGTATCAATATCATGTTCAAAACCAAAGAATATGAGAGAAGTAACCATCATTACCTTAGGTGGGTCATTTACCTATGTACATATTTTTATGAGGTGCATGTCAGTATCTCGAGGATAGGTGGAGTAAGATATATTAGGTATCATTTTATGCTTTGGTTGGGCTTCCATTGTGGCATGGGGTCACCTATATAGAAAGACAAATCATGGTCCAAATAAGTTAGGCCAGGGGGAAGGTTTTTTTCCATGATGATTTTGTGCAGGTTGAGGTGGTAGTGTGGCACTCATGCAACGCTTGGGTCTAGCTATTTTTTGTGATCACATGCAGGGAGTTGTATCACTAATCCATGATTATCACCATCCTTCCACTTAGATTAGGGTGCTAGGATTCTATAACATTTATTTCCATGTTTTTAAGTATCTCAATAATCTTTGGAAAGATTACCCTAGTGCTTTTTTCTGTAGTGCAACTCCTAGTGCAAGAGTTAGCATGAAGATGGCATGCAAGCAATTAGCTGCTTTATGTATAGTAGTCCCTGTCATCCCAAATATATTTTTGGTTAGAAAATTGTCCTAATTTATCTACTTCTCAAGTTATTTCATGAGTATCCAAGGCTATAGGATGTCAGAGATGGTCCCAATCACAATCCCCATCAAATTTATTTATTTCCCTCGAGTGATCTGAGTGATCTCCAGTTTCTAGGGGTGGTGGTGCTCTGGTTGGTTGTGGGATTTTTTTCAGAGTCTTAGAACTTTTGTTAGAAGTTCCCTCGTAAGAATGAAATCCTTAATTCTAGAGCCAAGCTCACTAATAGCGGATGAGGATGTTAGGAAAATTCTCAAGAAAGAAAATATTTTCCAATGTCTGATGAAATTCAATGGATATCATAGATATATCGCTAATAATGTGGCCTATTCATGGTGTAATGGGGTGTTCAGTATTAGAACCGTCAAATTTGAAGTTAATATTTCAATTATCACTAAGGTAACATGCTTTCTCATGAATGGATTCATGCATAATAGAGAATAAATTTCTCTTGCCATGGAATCCCAAATATTTTTTGGTTGAGGAAGAAGATCTTGTAAGAATTCAAAATGGGTTTAAGAGAACCTCATTGAAAGCACCCTAGGAAAAAGTGGCATTAGTTGTAATTCAATACTTTACTATTGATGAGAATCAAGAAATTATTAAAAAAAAATCATTTCATGTTTTTGAATCATTTTTATCATAAGAGGTGGATGAGCATCCCTTCATTCCTTTTTCAATCCTTGTCTAGGTCTATGATTAGAGTTTAAAAAAGAGTAGCCCCTGAGACAATCCACTAGGGATTGGTAAAAATTATATTCAACCATGTGGTCAAGTTAAGAGGTCTATCGAGGGAAGACATCCTAAATTCCCTTGTAAGGGTTCTAACCCCTATTGTGGATTACCTAGATTCTTCCAACTCAAAAGACAATGTTTCTATGAGTTATGAAGCTATCAATGGTACCCCAATTTTAGGGTCTAGAGCTAAGGTGAGAGATTCTCCCCCAAAGGAGATGAGAGAAAATAAATGAAAGACTAAGTGATCCCAAGCACCTGGTGGCTAAAAGGGAAAAAATTGGAAAAGCCCCTTTGTGCATCGAATATTTAGATTTAGAGGAATTCACCTAGCTAGACAAGAAAGAAAAGCTAATGTTGGATGTGGGTAGTTCCAAGAAGATGCTAGAACCCCAGGTATAGGATTTGGGTTCTACCCCCAAGTCGCTCAAGCAAACACTTCTAAAGTCACATAAATATCTAATCGACTTCATGCAAATTACTATCTCCTATGTGGAAGAAATCCTAATTCTTGTGGACTAGGAGCAGTGGGAGGTGAAAGACAAAGAAGATGATAATGATGTTAGGCCCAACAAAATGAAAGTTTGATTTTGGATATTCTTGCCTGTGTTTCTATAGAAACTAAAATTCAACACCCAAAAAACCACATCTATCATCCCACCTCAAAATCCAGCATAATAAATCATATATCTAAGTCTCAACTTAGGGATATAAAATCCTTTACATTATCCTATTTTTCAAATTTATTAAATCTAGAAAAATCACCCTAGGATACCCTGCCTACCCACTGGACATGTGTCCTAGACACCCCATCCAACATACTTGTCATATCTCACCCACTATTTTCCCCTTATAGATAGATTTCCAAAATCCATGCCACATCTAATCCACCTTACCTCCCTTGTCCCTTCACACAGGACATGATCCCACATCCACTGCACTTGCAACCACATCACCCCAATTAAGTGAGGCACACTGAGTGACTCACTATAACCGTCCCTTTCACCTGGTAGCCAAGAATTACCACTTGGAAATATAGGCTTTCCACCTTCCACTTCTCTCCAAAACCATAAGGGGCCCATAAAAGCACCCTTACCCCCATAAAACAAAGGCATCTAAATTAAGACACCACCAAGCTGCTGAAATTAAACCACAACCCCAAAGAAAATCATGAGTATAGCCATTTCAGGATCTCAGAGGACCGTTTATCGAAGCATTTTGTGCTTCAACCTGAAACTACTTGTCCATGGTTTCACAGTTAGAACCACACATCCACGATTTTGCAACCACACGTTTGCGGTTCCCAGTATGCCACTGTGTGACCATGGTTTCGTAGAGCCAATAATACAAATAGTAGAGATCAATAAGAGGATTTTTTTTAGCAAGGTTTTAGAGTATTACATCTTCTATAATTTATATTGCATGATTACCAACTTAGATTCTATTTTATGTGTAGCATTGATTTCATTTATTCATATTCAGGTGCTACTAACTCTTCGTTGATTTGAATGTATGTAGGTTATAGGTGATTGGAGAAGGTTGCTAAAGCTAGAGTGGTCCCTTTATGGATACCAAAGCCCACTCACATTAGATTATAGCAAAAAGGACGAAGATCATGATTTATCATGAAGAGTTGGAAGATCCCCGTTCCACCAGAATATTCATTTGTATCAATATAAAGAGAGAATTGTAACATTACCTCCAAACACATTTGGGGTAATTCAAAAATTCATTTGTAAAGATTGTATCATTATATAAATAAAGAAAGAAAATTTGGCAATTCTTATTTCTTTGTGTTGCATTCATTTTATTGCTCAGTTATTTTTTGTTACAGTTTCTACTGGTTAGTGTCATCTTGGTTTTGGGTTGTTCAGTGGGTTCCTCTTCCCCTGCATGGGATACAAATAAAACCACCATGAAATTTCACTACATTAGATCAATCCCCTACTGATGTCCTATAAAAAATTATTGAATCCAATATGTAGAACTCCCACCCATAAAACCTACAAATCCTAATAGAGATAAAGCTTGGTCATCCCATGAACATTATGCTTTATGTCGCATAAATGACCATGCGACTAATAACTATAGAGGCCTTAGAAATATAATTCAAGACTCAATAGATAATGGCTATATTTTTCTTAGTGGTTATGGTTCCCAATATTCTTTATATCAAAATCTTAAAACCTTCCCAGACCAATCACTCCTCCATAGCAAATGGGCAACAAACCACAACTACTACATTGATGTCCCACCTTCATACTAAAGTGTTATGATACTATCACTCTTTTGATTAACCTTTACCATGAAATTATTTTATATCCTTGTCAAATATTGGGTGCATTAAGGTCCTTTCACTTAATCTGATAGGATAAGGATGTTGTAGGGTCCATCCCAAGTGATATTATGCTTTTTCACTTTGGCTACACCATATCTATAAACATATTGAAATAGTTAAGAATCCTTTGCTAGGTCATTACCACCATTTCCATCCATATATCTTTCTGAATGCATGATCATATGACTATTTGCATTGGTTGTTTGTCTACATTGTTGAATTCTATCACAATTTGTTTGCATGAACACTCCCCATCATCTATCTTTTATCAATTTTATCTATTTTAATTCACTTAGCCATCTTTATATTTTTTTGACCTAAACATAAATCATTAATCTCTATCATATCTTTATCAACTTATTACACATTTATTATTGAAAACTACAAAACTCTCTTTTTCATAAGAATATTATCTCCACAATATAATCTTAATCTCCCCCTTTACACATAAGGGCATGAATCAAAACATATTGAAATTATACTTATCATTACAATTCATCAAAAAATCACCCTTTTATGGATACATCAAAGACATATATCGAATACCTATTATTTTTACATATTATATATTTTGAACCTCATAAAGGGATAAAATAAACATCTTCAAATATCACATAAACATTTGTCCAATGATGATTCAATTGAAATATTTAGGAAACTTTATCATGACTTGCAACCCCCTTGTTTTTTGATTAAAGGGGCAATCAATGAAAGGTTCCCCTTGGGAAAAAATATTTTGGAGAACCTCTTTGGGTATAGACATTTGAAATCCCCCTTGGGCACATTCACATGAAATTCCTCCTTGGGATGATAAAAAACAAGAACTCCATTTGGGTAATCACTCAAATATCACATGTTGTATATACATATCTTGTATCATAACAAAATATCATATTAGACACTCCTTATGCACTTTATTAAGGACTAATCATTGTACATATTTCATCTCAAAATATGGTCCAAGCATTTTTGTACATATTTTTCCACTTGGATGCATGATTTGTACATATTTTATATCATATCACATGCTAACTAAGTCCTCTAGGAACATGCTAAGTAAGTCCTCTAGGAGATTCTAACTAAGTCCTTAAGGCACATGCTATCTAAGTCCTCTAGAAAAATGGTAACTAATCCATCTAGGCATATTCTAAGTCCTCTGAGCAATCCCAACTATGCCCCCTAGGTACATGCTAACTAAGTCCTCTAGGCACATGATAACTAAGTCATTCATGCACATGCTAACTAAGTCCTTTGCGCACATGCTAACTAAGTCCTCTAGGTAACACTAAATAAGTCCTCTAGGAAATACTAAGTCCTCTGTTCAATGCTAACTAAGTTCTCCAGGTATATGCTAAGTCCTTTGTAATATCTAACTAAGACCTTTAGGCACATGCTAACTAAGTCCTCTAGGCAATGCTAACTAAGTCTTCTAGGCAATGCTAACTAAGACCTATGGGAAAGCTAAAAGGGTCCTTTGGAAAACTCTCAACACTATCCAAGTGATATTTGTATATATTTTTCTCACTTGGATGCATCATCATTTGAAACACTCTTTAAGTGCTTATCCAATAATTAGGCTCCAAGGCCACCACTTAAGGGTGAATTGATATCAAATCTTGTATATATCTTGTACATATTTTAAATCACCTACCCCTCACTCATGGGGGCATAAAATATAAATAGGTCGATCCAATTATAGATTTTGTTATAATCAATCATGATCCTTATGAACTCATAATATTTTTTCATCATCCCAATGTGAATCGAATTACTTGATTTGATGTTAGCCTCCCCTTTGAAGCCCACGAGAACACACGTTGGAAAGGGTAAATTTTAATGCTTCTTAAAATATAGTTCTATTTATTAATTTAGATCAAATATTTTCATGCCAATGCTCCTCATTAGTCTATAAATAGGCTAGGGGGCATCTATCAATCATATTTTCTCCCTCATATTAACAAAAAGCTTTTGATCAAAGCCTATACAATAGTGGGACATAACTTCCAAGACACACATCACATTGAAACTAATACATCTACAAATATTCTTTATGCATACTTGGCGGCAACTCATACCCCTAAGTTTCTATCAAATAAATCTCATCATTCAGACATACGAAACCATATCCACATTGTATCTTCTCCCAAATTGGGGATTAATATCAAAGCAAATATACAAATCATTATTTTATAATTGTTTACAATCACATCATGTATCATGCATAAACATCACATATCATAGACATTATCATGAGAATTTTGCACTAGATCATGCATAGATATCAAATTTTATTATTTTGGATATTATATCATCTCAGACATTAGATCTCTTCTATATCCTTTGTGGTGCAAACATGAAATTCCTTCATGCTACGCTTCTCACAACATAATATATTAAAGTCCTTTGAGCCATGCTTCTCATAGTGTGATACATTAAAGTATTTTAGGCCATTATTTTCATAGTGTGGGCCATGTAAAGTCCTTTGGTCCATGCTTCTCACAACATGAGACATTAAAGTCCTTCATGTCACACTTCTCATAGTGTGATATATTAAATTCCTTTAGGCCATATAAAGTACTTTGAACTATGCCTATTACAATGTAAGGCATAACTAACAATAACTAATATTACTAATGAAACTATTAACAAAATATATCTCTTTAAACATATTATATATACCTTACCATCATGTCTTAAGTATTCATCTATTATGCAGGTTTTTAGACCACCATTTAAGCATATATTGTTTTTATTCCATCATTTAAGCACTTTTCCATTATCATGTCCCTTAGGCCACCACTTAAAGATGCAATTTTTAAAAATTTCTATACACTTATTCCATCTACGAGTGTTTTTCTAGGCTTAAAACTTAACACCCAAAATGGGATCATAATAGGTGCTTGTTCTTTATTAGGTCCAAATACCCCCACTCAAGCAAATTTAGATCAAAACATACCCTTGAGTTCTTGTCCATAATTAAACTACTTAAGTCACCATTCAATGATAAAATCATATCACCCTTAGTGCTTGTCTTTTATCTCATTTCCTAGACCACCACTTGGGTAAAATTTTTCTCCAAATGTCTATATTATCATAAGATGTCTTCATTTTTATTTTCATATCTAAATAATACCTAATATATTTGTGTCCAATTATTTCTTTTTATTTCTCCTTTTTCCCATTTATTTTATGTTTGTCTAGTCACATCTCATACAAAATAATTTCGCATCACAACAAAACATTACATCAAAAGCTACAATTAATAAATCACCAAATCAACTTCTTTCATAGTCATTTCTTCAATGCAACATATTCAAATATCAACAAATATATTATCAAAATTGGGGTCCCATAACATATTTTTTGATGCATTAATTATATAACAAATACATCAAATAAGGGCAAAATGTAGACACCCAGTTTTGACACGCCTAGTCAACAACATCCTCAATCAAAGCACCAAACAACATATCATCAAAAAAATCCTAAACATAGAAAATTGAATATAAAATTTGGTATATTTCACCAACTCCCATGTCTACTAAAATTATCAATTAACTTGCCTTCATAAGACTCTTAATAAAGCAACATTCTTCATGCCTAAATATGGTCCTAAAGTAAGGTCATGTTTGGGAAACCATTATCCCTAGAAAATTTCATAAAACCTCACAAAAATACGACCATTGATTACGCTCAAGAATATCTTTCCAACAAGTATAGATATGCCTATACTTGGATAAAAATAAATTCCTCAAATTGCAACAAAACTAGCCTCCTATCAAAAATGCCACTCACCATCAAATTTGTTAGTAGTAAATTTGATCAAGTGTGGAAAATTTGAAAAATAGTAGTTTTTAGCCATTTGACTAGTCAACTTGATCATTGGCCAAAATCACTAATCAGATGCAAAAATGCCAATGTTGAATTTGACATTCCGTGGAAAATTTGCAGACATGAGCAAAATATTATGGCATGAGCTAGAAGCACATAAATTCTGCAATTACACTCCCTGCTTAGATAACACATGCCTAAACCACTCCTTAGGCCTATAAGATTCAAATTTTGTTCTTTCCCTAAGGGAATATTTGACCCTATTTCCCTCCTTGATGATCCGTCTAAAAATATTTAAATAGACCCCTTAGGATGGACATTTCATAAGCAATTGGTAATATCCATACTCTACCAAATTTTATCAGGTCATTCTCATTTCTCTCTTCTTTTGCATTTGGGCAAGTAGAGAAAGACAAAGAGGAATTGTGGAAAGGAGGCTATCTTGGTGCAAGGAGGAGGCCTTTCTAGGTAGAAAAAATCTAAATTTTAACTTTTCTTTATTTTCTTCTCCTTGCTTTTGATTTCATTTATTTTCTCTTTATTTTGTCTTGCTAATACTTTGATTTATCTTTGTTGTAGCCACTAATATCTATATTTTTGTTGTTTATGCATCTAATATTTTTTGTAGCATTCTAATAAATTGTTCTTGTGCTTCTCTACTTCATTAGCATAATTTTATTATTTGCTTACATTTCTAACTACTTTGTGTAGATTTGTTTTCTTTATTTTGCTCACTAACCAACTATTTTCCTCTCATTCATGCAATTTCTAGATATTTACTTTGATTTGCTTTCATTTACAATCATATAGGCTCTCTTTTTTTAACATAGTACTAGTTGCAGGTCTAAGCTATGCTCTAATAATCTTATACACATTTTAACACATTATTTTCAGGCTTATGCATATATTTTTATAAGTTCTTTTCACTCTTTTCATGTTAATATTTAAATTTCTATCATGTTAGTACATTGTTCTTATGTTCATTTTGAATTCATACTATTCTTATTTTAAGGAACAATCTTATTCTAATAATTTATATTATAACATTACATTATACTTTGGATATTTTATAGATCCTTAAGAACTATAATCTCTCTAATCCTTGTTGCAAGTTTTCCTTTGACCATAGCAATATCATATACTTTCATCATCTCTTAGCATATAATTTGCATTATCCTAAGCCCAATTAGGATTTGTAGTCTTCTCATTACATTTTATAATCATCCTAGTGCACTTTCCCATAACTTGAAGCATACCTAAATTCTCATTTTAGAGATTCCAAGAAATTGACTATCATTTATCATTAATTTACCATATGCAATTAATCCCATAAACATTGGAAAATTTGTAAGTCACTAAGTTTTTTGTAAATTGTTAAGCCTATATGTCCTAGGATTGGGGTTTTCAACCTATCTATTGATTTTGGTACCATTTGGACCCAATTAGTGTAGCATGTGTGGCAGTATTCCCAATGAGAGGGTGGAGTGATATATTTTAGAATAATATCCTAAATGTTTGTAATGAAATTAAGATAGTTATATAGTTGTACGATTCCAATCATACAACTCTACAAAATGTATAAAAAGTAATTGTAAGGTTATAAAACATACAATGTATGATTGTACAATAACAAACATATAAGAACACTAAATTGTATGATTTACCTAAACGTTCAATCTTCCAAAAAATTTCAATTGATAATTACTCAATCTTATCAAACATGCATTGCAATCATTCAATTGGTAATTAATTTATCTCAACCCAAAATGTAGAATAAGTGTATCCATGTCAAAATGAGATGGTAAAAGGTTTTCTGTATAGTTTGGTGACTTGACTGTATGATTTACCAAACTCTTAGTTGGCCAAAACTACTTAGTACTACAATTTTCCAAATTGGATATCGATTGCATGGGTATTATTGCCAATGGTTGTAAATATCAATTTAACATGATATATCTTCACTATATATTCCTTGCAATAGTTCATGGCTAATTGTATAATCTTTGGATATGCTTATTTGCCACAAATATAGAATCAACAATACTTGCAATAATAATTAAATTCCCTAAAGAGTACAATTTTTGAAAGTATAATTCAATTCCCACACATGCACACATATATTTGATTCAAATGGGATTCATATTGGTCATGGCTTCTATACACAACAATTGTACAATGTAGTAGTGATTCATATTGGTCATGGCTTCTATATACAACAATTGTACAATGTACAATAAGTAAAATGCCCTAATTTTGTCTCACATGTGGCTTCAAATCCTGGGCCCTCTCGGTCTGGACAAAGTTTGGATAAATTAAAAGCCCCGATAAAGGAAGAGGAATGGGATAAGGAGGGTTTTGTTTCGGTAAAAGTCTGAAACAGAGGATGAAGGGCAAAAAAAGACCTTAAGTATAGCCAGCTAGATGCTCTACTCAACCATTTTGAAATATTAGATGATCTTGATCAGTGCATGGAGATACCTGAAACGTCACTACCTGATGCAAATATAACAAGGCTGAATCAGATGTCTCTTCTTGAGGGGGAACTTAAGGAATCAGATCTAGGGGGTTTAAATGAAGAACAAAGGGCTTTGGATATGAGTATAGGGGATATGGTTGGGTCTAGCCCTATAAGGAAAACTATTTTAGAAAGTGGTACAAATTTAGTTATGCCCTGTCCTACTCAAGCACTGATGCAATCATCCTTGGACTGCAAAACTCCTACGGTGTTGGGATTGTAGCAAAAAATAATTAATTTTTTTTTTTCGGATAAGAATATGAAGGTGGGTCGGAAGAAGGACCAAGATAAAATTAAGTTAATGGGGGAGACTTTGGTGGAGTTAGGCTTGGTGAGAAAATTGGATTCCCATTTTTATAACCCCCAAAAATGATTATCCTCTCATGGAATGTAAGGGGGTTGAATAACATCCCCAGATAAAAAGTTGTTCATGATTTGGTTCATGTGCATTCTTTGGATGTGGTATTTATTCAGGAGACTAAATTGGCTATTTATAGTATGTTCAATATTGCTCCCAAGTTGTGGAGAAGGAGGCAATGCCAGTGTATTGGTGCATGTGGATATGTTGGTGGCGTCACTTGTTTATGGGATCCGGTTAAGATATCCCCTCTTACTTGGATTTCTAGTAGATGGTCTATTTCAATGGTCGGGCATGATAATGAATCTGGTGAAATCATCCTACTTACAAATGTGTATGCTCCTATTGATTACAATGGTAAAGTGAATTTGTGGAAGCACATTTGCTTTGTGAGAAGTTTGGTTCCCCTGTACCCATGGATTTTGGCTGGAGACTTCAACTCTATCACTTGTCTAGAGGATAAACGTGGTGGGGTGGACTGTCTTGAGCCTTTTTATTCTATCTTCAGTGCTCATATCCAGGCCCTAAACTTGGTTTACATCAAGCTAGATAATGGGATCTTTACTTGGCACAATAGAAGGTGTGGGGAAGCTTCCATCTCAAAGAGACTGGATAGGTTTTTGATATCCAGTTATTGGATGGGTAATAATAGAGGTGCTAGTTCTGTGATTTTGGAGGGTAGGGGATCTGATCATTGGCCTATCAAACTCTCTAATTTGAAGTTAGGGCTAAAAAATAATCCATCCTTTAAGTTTCAACTTATGTGGCTTCGTGATCCTAAGCTTCATGATTTCATGTGAGGTTGGTGGACCATTGGCAAACCTCCTCATGGCACCACTATGTATTCCTTTATGAAGCGACTACAATTTGTAAAACATAAATTGAAAAGATGGAATAAACTAAAATTTTGGAACCTTTTCTTGGCTAAGCTGGTAGCTCTTAGGAGGATGGAAGAAGCTTCAACGAATATTAGATATCAGGGATTCATGAAGGAGCTTCTTTTTGAGTAATATGAGGCTACGAAAGACCTTGCTGAATGGGAACTGAGGGAAGAAATTTTTTGGAAACAAAAAACTCAAGTAGATTGGCTTCAGGAAGGGGATAGGAACATAACCTTCTTTTATAACTCAGTTAAGGCTCATCGTAATGGTAACCTGATTACATCTCTTATGAATTCTCAGGGTGCCCTACTCTCTTCTTTCAGGGATATTTTAGAAGATACTAAGAGGTATTTTTCCTCTCTCTTCAAGGAGGACTCCCTATCAGATGATGAGAATGAAAAGCTTATTCTAAAATGTATTCCAACGATTTTTTCTAGAGATATGAATGAGCACTTGATGGGTCCAATTTCCCTTGAGGATTTGGAAAATGTTGTATTCAATATGAAAAAGGAAAATCCCCAAGACCAGATGGATTCTCGATTGATTTTTATCAGGAGTTTTGGGATTTAATCAAATTTGATCTTTTGGAGGTGGTCCATGAGTCCCAAAAGAACAAACAGATGCTAAGGACCCTAAATGCTACCTTTGTGGTGCTTATACCCAAAAAAGAGGGAGAAAATTCCTTGGATATGTTCAGGCCTATTGCTCTCTGCAATATTATGTATAAGATCATCACAAAAATTATTGCTGAGAGGTTGAAGATATGGTTGAGCAAAATCATATCTGAGGAGCAAGGAGGGTTTTTTGTTGGTCGACAAATCTTGGATGGGGTTGTTATTGCTACAAAAGTTATTCACTCGATGGAAAATTCTAAGAAGAAAAATATGTTCATTAAGTTGGACATGGCCAAAGCCCATGATCGGGTCAGATGGTCCTTTCTTCAGAAAGTTCTTACTGCTTTTGGATTTGAGGAGGAATGGATTATATGGGTGATGAGTTGTGTTTCTTCTTCATCATTCTATTTTCATGTTAATAATGAGCCATCAAAGCTGTTTGAGGCCTCAAGGGGATTGAGGCAAGGAGATCATTTATCTCCTTATTTGTTTATAATTATGGCGGAAGGGTTGGGAATATTGCTCAAGTCTCAAGTCATGTAGGGTCTCATTCAGGGGTGGAAGTGGGATAGTAGTTTACCACCTCTTTCTCACCTTCAATTTGTTGATGATACTACTTTGTTGGGAGTTGCCACTATCAGGGAAGCTACCAATATTAGATAGTCTCTTGACATATATCTTGGTGCTTCTAGAAAGTTGATTAATGAGGACAAGTCTTCTATTTTCTTCTTCAATACCCCTTCTCTTATTCAAGCCAGGATTGCTCGCATTCTAAGATTCTAGGTTAGGACTCCCCCCTTCATTTATATTGGTATTCCAATTTCATCTCACCCTCTACCTAGATCTTCTTGGCAGTCTATGCTTGATAAGTTTAGAAGGAAGGTGAATCACTAGACTTTCAGATGGCTATCCACTGTAGGTAGAGTGTTGCTTTTAAAATGTGTTGTTCAAGATTTACCCATTTATAGATGTTTTGTACAAATAGCTCCCTCTCACTTCATAAAGGACATGGATTCTTTGTCAAGACAATTTTTATGGTATGGAAAAATTGATCAATATAAATAGAGTTTGGTTAGGTGGGATTCTATATGTAGGCTAGTGCAAGAGAGAGGCCTTGGGTTGCGATAGACAACTCTTTTTAGGCAGGCTTTGACTGTAAAAATTTATTGGAGATGGTGTACCTCTTAAGATCAGATTTGGGCTAAAATATTATCTTGTAAATACTTGAGAGGTATTTCTGAGGCTGAAATCCCTAGAGTCAGCTTGGTTGGGAAAGGTTCAATTATCTGGGACACTCTGAAAAGAGGAGCTAATTTAATCAAGCAGGGTTTGTTCTGGATTTGTAATCAGGGATAAAATACTCTTTTTGGGGAGGATTCTTGGGATGGCCACCCTCCTATCTTGAATAAATATACTAGGTTAAGTTACCTAAGCATTTTTTTATTGGAAGCAGGATGGTCTCATGTGGAGGACTTTAAAAATTCTAGTCTTTTGGAAATATGAAGATGTATAGGTGGAAAGATCCACAAGAATGGCCCCAGGGGGACTAGCCAAGGACAGAGAGTTGCTTGCTCTTATTCTTATGGGAAGACCTTGTTCTTCATTGAGGGATAAAGATATTCTAGCTTGGAACCCTGATCCTAAGGGAACCTACTTGATAGCCTATGGTTATCAGGTTCTTGATAAGCAAAATTATGGGAGTCTTCCTTTCACTTGGTGGAAAAAGGTGTGGAACAAATTTTCCTGGCCAAAATGTAACTTCTTTCTCTGGTTGGTAGCTCGTAATAAATGCCTCACTTGGGATAATGTGAGGAAGAGGGGATTTCAGGGTCCCTCTATTTATGTCCTTTGCAGTAAGAATAAGGATGAATCTTCTCATTTATTTTTCCAATGCTCCTTTGCCAGAGACATTTGGCACCATTGGTGGAGCACCTGGAACCATTCATATTTTCATGTGCTATCCCTGGTGGAGTTTTGGAGTAGTCTGGGCAGACCTACAGCCAAGGCCCCCTTCCTTCGGGTGGCTTGGAATTTGGGCCCTTCTTGCATCATCTGAAAAATTTGGCTCGAACAAAACCGATGCATATTTCAGGGTAGTTATTTGGTTGTTCAATAGATCTGGCAAAGGATCCTGTATATGGTTTAGGAAACCATCCATAGCAAATGTGATGTGGACCCTCTTTTGGATTCTAGGGAGGAGAAGGTACAACAAGCCCTTGGTCTCTTTGGGGATGGTGTGAACTCTTATAGCCCTAGTAGGGTTCCTCAGCTCAGCAAGAAGGTTAGGAGAGATGGTAGGTGGAGGCCACCCCCTAGAGGAGTTTTAAAAATTAATACTGATGGATCGTACAGGGGTAATTCTAGACATGCTGACATTGGCAGTGTTGGGAGAGATTCTATTGGTGGTGTCAGTTTTTTCTTTTCCATTTATAAAGGTGTTCACTCCAACAATTTTATGGAAGCTCTTACAATTCTTGAGGCCTTGCAGAGGGGTTTTTTCTTGGTTGGCATAGGATTATCTATGAGTCTGACTCTCAAATTATGGTTAATATTTTAAATAGTAAAAGGGTGGAGGAAGTTAATTGGAAGTTGGCCATAGTAGCCGTTCAAATTCTTAGAATGAGTGAAGAGTTTGAATTTATATCCTTTGTGTACATTCCAATGGAATGGAATGTGGTTGATGATTACCTGGCCAAAAGGGCTTCTAAGCTACTGGATCCTTCGAGTATCGATAATTGGGAGTCTCCCATCTAGGTAATCTCAATGCCTGTGGGAGTTGATCCACAAGGATGTACAGACTTAATATGGTTTATTCTTGTTGTCTTTTCTGGGTGTCATTCTAGTCTAGTGGTTTTAGCATGTTTGGCCATTTATTTGAGTCCTGGTTGGAAGCTCAGTTGTACTCTATAATCCAGACTTTTTATCAATAAATTTTACCCCTTTATTTAAAACAAAAATAGTGAACCATTATATTCATTCCATGAATTTATCTCCAAAGTATCACATAATCCTTCAACATAAAAATAATATGAATATAGCATGAACCATACATGAATCATCTATGAAAAACCTACAAAACTTATAATATTTGTCTAGGCCATTTCAAAGTGGTTTCTAAGACAACGCACCATTCACAACTACCACCTGTAACTAACATATTTGAACCTTTCTATTCAATTTTTCTAATTTATAATGTAATTTTTATCAAATTATATTTCACATGCATTTCATTTAACTTTATTTTTAACATACTATGTGCATTTAACTCAAAATTGTATAAGAAATCTTATATTATACAGTTTGATTTATTTTTTTAGAAGTAAATTTACTACCTACATCTATCCTCAGCTTTAAATTAGTTGCTGTACCTTCTAACTTCTGATTCTTGCTCTTAATTGGATGGTATTACTTTTGGAGATCTTGGATATACACTTGGAAAATGGCTCGATCATCCTGTAAACTGGTAGCATAGTTACTGAGCTCTAAGTCCTTCAATATGTATTTATTCATCTTATTTTTAGATTTGGCTAGGACTTGCAATAACTTTCTTTCCTGGTCATATGTTACTTTTTTAACTTTTCTACTAAGGCTACCTCTAATCTAGTGATGATGATGAGGAACTTTTTAACTTTTCTACTAAGGCTACCTCTAATCTAGTGATGATGATGAGTTCCTCATTATTGTCTGCAATCACTTGATCCTTATGTTGCAATTCTATATCATGAGCCTGCTATTGTTCTTCCTTCAGTTGAATTGTGGCATTGAATTCTAGAATATTTTTATTATAGTTATCCATATATTTTTTCATTTCTATCATCTTGTGGTCCTTTGGCTACAACTTCCCTTTGTATATTTTTAGTTGATTGTCTTGTTTCATTAATTATTCATGTTTAACTACTACTTGCTCTTCTTAATATTTGATTTGCTAATTATTTAAGTTCAACTGCTCCTCATGTTGCTTAAACTACATAGCATATTTATTTAATGACTCCCCTTTCTCTTGCAATTGCCTCTTTTTATCTTTCACCTATTGCTTTAAGATTTGCCTTTGTTCCTTTTGAAATTTGATCTTATATTAAAAGGCCTATTCCATGATATTCATATCTATCTCTATCTCCTTTTGTTTTGCTTTAGATTCTTTATTGATTTGCTCCAACTCATCTTCTATTGCAACCATTTCTTTGCATGCCACTTCTACTTCTCCACATTGTGTTTCCTTGGCTTGATGCATCTGCTGTAGTCCCAAGGTAAGCCATTCTATGCAATGTGTTAAGAAATTATACTTCCAGAATAGAAAAATAAATTTAGTGGTGCTTTTTAGTATTTTGTCTGTCGTATTCATTGGAAATATTTATATTTTATCCAAATCTAGATATATCTACAAAGGCACTATGTAATTAATCTCTATTTTATCTAATAAATCACCAACTCCTGACATATTCGATACCCTTATTGTTGGTAACTACCATGGTTGTTGTGCATATATTTTTGCTATTTTTCTTGTCTTCATTACACACCCAATCCATTACTTTCTTCATTTTGCTAAACATTCATTCTTTCTAGCATTTCATCTATCCTACACAACCTATCCAAAACTATAATTAGGTGTTCAAAAATATTTTAGATATTTATTTGAAGAAGTGATCCACTCGTTCATCCATATCTTCTTCTTCCCTGTTGGAGATCCCAAATGTAAGCACTTTGATCCAAAAATATGTTCAAAGTCCTTTATTTTCTTCCTATGTTTGGTTATCCTCTTCAAATTCCTCCTATCGAAGATTTTCTCCCCATTCACCTTAACTGGCCTAGTTTTGGTTCCTTTCTATAGCATAATTTGTGTTACATTTAACTCCTCTTGTTATTTTTTTGACCTGATATCTTCTACTTTTGTTACTTTTGTAGTTAGATATTGTTCATGACCTTTTACCTAAACTTATTATTGTAGGTTTTTTTGCTTCTCTACATGATCCTAAGGTGTTGGTACTAGATCAGGTTGTTCTTCTTGTTTCCTCTTATTCTCCTCAATTGAGTTGTGGCTCTTGCCAACTCTCATGATAATTTTGAATTGTGTATTTTTCTTATCCTTCTTCTCTTCTAGTGGTACCACCACTACTTCATTTTATTTTGATCTTGGTGGTGTTGCCACTTTGTCCAACCACTATTTTGCTTCCTCCAACAATTCAAATTCATTGACATCAATCAATGTAGGTGATCCTACTATTGCTTTTGGCTGATTTTATTCCATTGGCAGATTGATGTCCATCAATTCTAGTTCATCTAATATTAGTTATACTTCATTGAATAGGTTGGTGAATGATACATGTTGTTTCTCACTATGTACTAGAAGTTTCTCCTATGCTTTTATTTTCCCTTTTTCCTATTATCGCCACATCTACTAAGGACTTGGTGTAGGTACTTCTGCCTCTTCCTCCTAAGATATTGACTAATGTAGCAACTATTCAAGTGCATTATCTTCTTCATCAAATTTCAACTCCAAATTCATTTACCTTATCCTACTATGATTAACATCTTCCTCTAAAGTACCACTTTCCTCCACCACCACTAGTTCCTTGTGTTTCTCTTAGTTTTTGGTTGTCATAAAGTGGCCTTCTTGATCAGAACTATCTTGACCCATCTCAGGATTGACGGCTTATATTTTTATATATTTATGGGTGTTGGCATTCCATAGAATTGTATGTCGTCCTTAGATAATGCATTAAGAATTATTGTGATCACATGGAATACCATTGAGAAGTTCTTCATCGATCGTTGCAATAGTAATTCGTTCCAAACCAAATACATACCCCAATCATACTGCATGCCCATAGTGATTTCCTCCACATTCTAGTCAATCCTAAATAAAATTTCTAATGATAGCCATGACATCACCACATTAATGGTACAATGGAGTTCTTTTATCTTTAGGTGGCCCTGCTTAATTCCTCATCCTTTGAGACCAAAGAACTTAGTTACAATTCAAGAATTTATAATTGTAAATTTACTTATCAACCTATGTGTATCAATTAGATTGGTGTGTCCCTTATTGATAAGTTGTCCTTCTCATGGTAACCCAAATATTTAGAAAAAAAATTGGTTGAAAATTCAACTTTGAGATGCTGATTTACTAAATGGATGAAGTTGTGGTTCTTATTAGCATCAAATGACTATACAATCTACAACAAATACTTGTTAAAGAATTTTTTGTCAAAGGGAGGTACTTGTTCCAAAATGCTTACACTACATTTCTCCAATGTTGACTTCATCTTGTGATCTTTTGGATGCTCACTCCACCATTTTTGGTAAAATTAACTTGTTGGCTAAGTAAAGGTGATGTCCTTCAATGCCACTTGGTCACTTTCTTCTTCACTTGATAAATCACTAAGATCTTCTAGTGTATTCTGCCTATGAAATTCACTCTAAAGTTCTCTTTGATGTGCCCTTGAGGGTTCCATTTGAGGTTCCCTTAAAAATTTTGGTTGTTATTCCCTTATATCACCACACTAATTACCACATCCTCTCCACGATTCATAACATATTTCTATCCAAGGATTGTAGACATACTATCATCTTGGCTAAAACCTCATCCTTGTCCTTGTAAGGCGTAGGTTATATATTTCCACAATGGAGTTCAAGATCCTCCTTTTTTGGGCCATGAATTCCTTCGATGTAAAGGACCTAGTGTGTGTTCTACTCTGCTTCCTCCAATTCTTCGTATGTGGGCTCAAAAGTTTTGCTTTTCACTCATCCTTCAAAGGCACTCACATTTATCTACTACCACTGTACAAATATTTCCAACCTACTCATGTGTTTCTTCCATGACCTTGTCCCATTTTTATGCCACCTTGTCGAGTGTTGAATGAGATTTTATCTATCTAGAACAAATATCTCCCTACTTCTATTCATCTTAGTCCTTGTTGATGCATTAGTTTTTGTCATGGATTTCCTCTACTAGAACACAATCCCATAAGATTTTGAAAAGGTCCACGCTAAATGATATGTCCTCTTTGTGCATCTCTTATCAAATTTGGAGGTTTATGCCATAAATCATTCTTCTACCTAGGCCATATTAGAGTAGGAAGTTGATTACTTCCTTGTAATATTATGGCCAAAGGATATGATCAATTTTTACCTTGATCCAATTGTCCTAGACATCCTCTATGACCTAACCACCATCCTATGGTACTTGGGATTCCTTGTTGGTGTTTCTATTATCTACTTGACTCTCCCCTTTCCCATGTGTTGGGAGTCATCTCAATGAATTCTATATCGAGAAATTACCCTTCATTATGCTAAGCTCCTAGTAACAGTTATCATAATACTCTTAATATATTATCTAAATGTCGTAATCACCTTATCCATATTATTTCTTTAAAATGATGTTTTGGATCCAAAAAATTAAAGTTTGTACTTGAGTCATAACGGCTAGCATCTCATCATGAGGAACATTCAAGTGACATATTAATTATTTATTGGAGTCTCCTCACTTCCCTTTGTTGTCATCTCAATTGTCGATATGCTACAATATAGGTGTCTACTTCAGGATGAGTTTGGGGTTCTTGTATTCTTGGAAAAAATTCTTCGCTACTACTATCATGACTACTATTCCTAGTCAACAAGGGAATTATTTCATCACTAGAATCACTAGAATACACTTTTCATATTCTTAATTTAGGTGATGTGATATCTTATTCAATCTCTTGCTCAACCATATCTACTACTTCATTTGTAAATGAAATATCTTGTATCGGGCCTATCAGTTCTACTTGTGATCTTTCTTCCATACTAGAACTTTGTATTAATCCCTCCTGATGTCCTTATGATCTCCCATATATGTGTGATACCCCTTGAATTTTTGCATTTTACAATTTTATATCCCTTTGCCTTGTGGTCTAGTGTTCATCAAGCCTGTACATCGTATCATCCAATTATTGGATAATTTATCCATGAAGTCTTACATTATGCTCTTGTAATATCTCATAATCCTCTTGCAATTATTATTCCTGGTTGTGTATCCATTGTTGTATCATACCTATTTGAGATAATGGAGTAAGTTCCATTAATTCCTCATTTTCAATAATTCCTTCATCTGGGTTTGGTATTTCCACATCGAAAGTATCCATTCTATCTAGATACTGGACCGTTAAGCCTTATTCGCCATTCTACTTGGTGGGTAATTCTTGACACTCCAAATGAGCATATATTACTCCTTACAATGGTTGTGAGGCTTCTTGTACCTCTAAGTTTGTTGCTAACGGTTCTATATCTTGAATCCTTCATTCAATGGAATCCACTCTTCCTCTTCTTCAATTCTTTCTGTTCCATTCATGAACCTTACTTGTACTTACATATTTCTTATTTCACTAGGGCAAGGTTCTAATTATTGTTGCTCCACAATTGGTTGTGTTTCCTCTCCTTATACAAATAAATGTGTGATTCCAATATCATCATTCTCTAATGGAGGATTTTGATTATTCTAGATTACTTGTCATTATTTATGAAACTCATCCTATTTCCATTATCTTCGTTCTATCTCATCTAGGGCAATGAAAAATCATTGTGCTTTTTATGGTTTCAACTTTGATTCATTTACAGTCTTGGGTACCATTGTCTCATCTAACTTCTACAATTTCAATACACCATTTTACATTGACTCCACTAATCTAAAGGGACCAAGACATAATGTTTTCAGTTTTCTTCTCTTAATTTCTAGCTTACCATTATACTTCAAGACTACATCATTTTTGAAGAAGCTTGTCATGCCATAAATTTCTTTGATTATGGGCTACTTTAATTTCACATTGTGCCATGGCTCATATTTCATCTAACTTTATCAATGCTTAAAATTTTTCTTCTAAACTTTATTGGTCACCTAAGACATGTTCCATGGTTACCTGCAGACATGTATCAAAATATTTATTGGCACCACGACCTCCTAAGCATACATTAGTTGAAATGGCATATGGTATATTGTAGATTTGAAGGGTTTTCTATATACCCATAGAATAGATGACAAACTCTCCTTTCAATATGTCACTTCTATTCCATAAGTTTTGTATAACATAGAGACCAGGATTTTGTTAGTTTTCTTCACCTACCCATTTGCTCTAGGGTAATATGGACTTGAAAATGAATGTAAAATCTAAAAGTTGATCATCAGTTTCTTGATAAATTCATTGACAAAGTGACCATCCTTGTCACTTGTTATTTTCAATGGAATTTCAAATATTGTAATTACTTGCTCATACAAGAAATGGGTTGTACTTTTTATTGTATTATTTGGTATCATCCTTGCTTCTACGCATTTGGTTAGGTATTATATTGCTACCTTGATGTATCGACACTTTTGCATATGGGTTGTTTTAAGTGGTCTAATAAATCCAAACACTATATCTTAAGTAGTTCTTGAGATTGAGATGGATGTAAAGGTATGAAATCTCAACGTAATGGTTTTCCTTCTCTTTGATAGGTATCACATGCTTGTACATATCCTTTTGCATTGTGGTATAGCATTTGGCCCCATATGTCCTCCTACCATGCCTTCATGAGATTATTTTAATGTTGTTTTTACTTATTATTCCATTACACATCTTCTCAAAATACCATCTACACCTATTTTATACCATAATCCAGCTATCAACTGGAAAGGTGTTGACTTCATTATGACTTTTTTCTTCTTTGCAAATAGGTAATGCCTAAAATTTCGCACTGCATATACCAGTCCCAAAGCCTCTCATTTTGTTGTACTATAGTTCATTTCTACTCTTGATAGTACACAACTTGCAAAATAGATAGGTTGTCTATTGTCCCTCTTGAGCTAACATGCATCCTATTACAAAATTAGATGCATCAACATGAACATGGAACTCTTTATCCCATTTTAGAAATACCAAAATGGGACTACATACGAGCTTTACCTTCAATTCTTCAAAAGCTCCTTGGTGTGCCTTTGTCCAACTAAAGAGAACATTCTTCTTATTTAGATATTCTAATGGTTAGGATGCATCTGCATAATTCTTGATAAACATTTGGTAATACCTTGTGGATCACAAAGTGTTTTTAATGAGCTCATGTGCTGTGGTTCTTCCATGTTTAGAATGACACAAATCTTATAAATATCTAGCTTCAATCCTTCATTGCACACTCTATGTCCCAACTACTTGCCATATGGTACAATAAAGAAACATTTTTCCAAATTCAAGGATATTTGCACATTTCTACATAAACTCATACATTCACAAAGAGTTGGTAGATATTTTGCAATTTTACAATATATAGACCAATCATCTAGGAATGTCTTAAATTTTTTGTTGTTAATTAATCAAATATGTACAAAATAATTTGCTAAAATGTGATCGGGGTATTGCATAGCCCTAATGACATTCTATTATAGGCATAAATTCTATTTTTCATGACAAATGTGGTCTTTAGATTTTCTTCTTTTGCTATGCTAATTTTATTATAGATAAAAAAATCCATCCAAAAATGAGTAAATACCATGTCCTGTTACTTCCACTAGGATAGAATTAGTGAATGGTTTGGAAAAGGGGTTCTTAATCGTTACTGCATTCAGACTATGGAAGTATATATATATATATATATATTTTGCATACTTCTTTCTTCCGTGTGACTACAACAGGTAAGACTAATTGTAATGACCCTCCTCGCATGACCATTTATTATAAATTAATTAATTAATTGCACTTTCCTTTTCCTATAGAGCATGGTACTACTAATGTCCATTGTGTATGCAGGACCAAGTATACACTTTCAACAAATAGGGTTGGTCGACAAAAAAGGTAAGAGGGAAGTGATGATTTGATTCGTGAGTACATGAAAGCTCACACAAATTGCATGTCATATAGGTGCATTGTGGATGTCTTGTATTTTGTGTGTGTTTGCATATTTGTTTGTCATATGATTCTGTAGCGACCTCAGGATGCACGCACCGCTTTACTCTACTTGCAATGTTATTAAAAACCCAAGATGAAATGGAAGACAATGAAAAAAAGCATATAACACAAAAATAACAAATATGGATCTCTTTATTCATATTAAAACTCGGTTACATGTTGGTCCCTCTTAGGGATACCCATTTCGATACAATAAGGTTACAAATAGGTAAAGAGTGCCCCTTTCGTGAAGAGGTGGTGCACTTTCAAAAAGCTTCCCGATTTTGCACACAAAAATGTATGAGGGCTTATAGATGCCTCCTTCTCCAGGGTCTGTTTCCTAGAGGGATCCCTTTTGCTCTCGTATGTCACAGATTTCGTCCGATCAATTTGTGGCCCTGTAAGCAATGAAACAACAACACACGCTTAGATGTCCAATAATGCCTCCCTGGATGAGGTTGTTAGTACTAAATATAGCAAATGAAAGCAAATGCAAATTAGACTAATGATATGGATGCAAACAAATGAAATGATGCTATGCTAATGATATGCTAAAATAATGAATCTAATGTCTAAAACTCTAAGCTAAGCTTGCGGGCCACTGTCCAAGACAGTGGCCGCTAAAGTGACTCTCGTCCTCTTTGATCCAAAGCTATGGACCAAAGCTTGTATCCTAATGTTGAAATAATGGTTGCTATGCTCTCCAATCTATTAGGGATTCATCGTACTTGTGATCTCCAATGGAACTCTCCAAGTCTCAAAAGCTCTCCTCAATGACCAAGCTTGATAAAAGATCAATTCTCTGATAAAAGATCTCTCTTTTTGATCCCTTGGTGCTCTTAGGCTTGCACATTTTATAGTGTGAAACCATAGGTCTATGTCCAAGCCCAAGGAATGAACTTCTCATGAGTAGTGTAAGTTAGCATGAGATGCTTCTTGTCTTTTCTATGTTTGGAAGCCAATTATCTGAAATATAACTGCAAACTTGAGTCTCCTATGCGAACTAGTCATTAGTATGAGAAGCTTTTGTTCTTTGTTTATGTTTGGAATCTAGTTAACTAAAGTCTAAATGCAAACTCAAGTCTCCTATGTGAACTGGTCATGAAAAGGAATGCAAAGTTACTCCCGCTCACCTTTATTGCATGCAGACTACCACTTTTACCCGTGATTAGGCTCGTTTGTTGACAAAACTACTTCTATGGCTTAGCTGCTGTTATCTGTAGTGACTAAGATCTAGTTACTGTCATCTACAATGGCTAAGGTCTGGTCACTCTAAGCTTGAGCAGCTAGGATCTGGATGCTCTTGGCTTGAGCGGCTAGGCTTGGATGGCTTGAAAAGACCCCAAATTAGTGGTGAGAACCACTATTGATGCTTGGAAAGTCTAGGATTATGTCTTATGATCTTATAAATGTGTCTATGTGAGCAGCTCCCCTAAGAATGACATGATTTAGGTGTCTACAGATGCCCATTTTTGTGACACGTTATGTGGAAAACATAACTTTGAGCAAAAATGTAGACTGATATGTTTGTAGGGTGTATGGTGATCAATGGTCTGATCAACGTTGGATGGCCCAATCATGCAATATGGTGCACATCCCTTGAATCATTGCCTCAAAATTTGGAGGACTTAGCTCAGTGGCTTGGGCATATTAAAATGCACTCATTCCTCAAACTCAATCGGGTAGCTTCTGCTGCTACAACAATTTCGATCGGTAGGAGAGCTACAATTAAAGATGTCATGTCTACTTATGTTTCCAGAAAACAAGGGAAATTTATGATTGTTGTATGAAATGATTCATAGGATGTACGTTATTTTGTTATGATCGAGTGATATTTTGTTGATTTTAATTATGATTATGTTGTTTTGAACTACTTCCCCACACAATGAATTGGTGAAGAAATTACAATGAATGAAGCGACAAGTCACTTGACCAATATGACTAATCTGGTTCCTTTCTAGCATTTGTTGCTTTGAATGAGCAATCCCACATCCAAGTGTGATTTTGATTGTTTATCATAATCATCTATCCCTATCTCGAGCGGTCCAGCTATCAATAGCCTTCTTAGGGAGTTAGTATGAGTGATTCTATTTATGTTTAGATTGTATCACTTTGGCTTAATGTTTTTCGTATCATAGGGGAATTAGGATGATCCTTTTGCATCCATGGAGCAGTACGACCATCTTGTTCTTCTTCGAGATTGAGGGGTGGCACATCATAATTCCAAAATGAGTTGTTTTTGCCCCAAGTGGCCTTATGGTTATCTACTCATCTCACCGAAATACATGGAGTGTGAATCGTTGCAATCACCAAGTTGATAGAGTAGGTGACTAAATACGAGACCAACATGAGATTGTGATTTTATGTATTTTTTTGTTATTTTGAATATTCTGATGATCTTAAACCATCAAAGTGTGCATATTTACTATTTTTGTGTGATTTCTCAAGGAGGAAATCTCTTGTTTTGACTTTTGGATCTGGCCGTTGTTAGGTCCAATGACCTCTGAGTTCCCACTTGTCGTTGCTGTCGCCTTGAGCATCCACGAAGTTCAGGCTGTTGATGTCAGTAGCGGCCAAGGCGTAATTAAAGAAATATAAAATTTGCATTTTCTAGGGTTTTACCTTTCATTTTCACTGTTGAAGATTCACTTTTTAGAGCTTTGGTGTGACAGCGTTGATTATGAATTCTGAATATACCTGCATCAAGGACATGGCTGCACAGGGCAAGACATCAAATACTGGAGGAGCCAGAGCTTCTCGGGTATTTCTCTCTTTCGAAACCCTAGCTCTCTCTTCCTTTATTCAGGTAAAACTGCACCTCACTAAGTAATCGGTAAAATAACCTCACTAAATCTGTTTGGCAATGAATCAAAACCTGTAACTAGGTTTTGCTTACTTAATGCTTTTGTGGGTTAGTCCCCAATTTTGATTTTGTTTTTCTGCTAGTGGCTTTAGCCTAGGGTTTTCTAAACTTTCTGTTATTCACCTACTACTTCCATTATAAGCGTGTTTGAACTTAGCTTTGTTTTGATGCCTGAGTGGGAATTTACCTTTAGTTTTTTTGTTTTCCCTTCTTTTTGTATTTGTTTATGTTATTTTGCAATATTTTGATTTTTTTGTTATTGTCTAGCTGAGGGTTCATGGGTTTGTTATGTCATCCCTTGTCCGATATCGCTCAGAGTGGCCAGTTTTGAGCCATTGTGGCTCAGAGCCACTAGGTTTGAACCCCAATGGTAAAAAAATTGACTGTTGGGTCTTGGCCACTGCTGTCTCCAGCGGCCAGTTTTTGGCCACTGTAGGCGACAACTAAATCCCTTAGCCATTTTTTTTGTATTTTTTGCTTTTTATTGAATTTTTGAGATAGCTTTTGATTTTTTTTGAACTATTCTTTAGCTTGCATTGCACTGTAGTCATGTTTCACCTTTTTTTTGCTTTTCTTAGATCCTTACTGCTCGGGCTTGGGACCCGAAGCTCTTGCTTGACCTTCTTCCTCGCTTGGAAAACATAGATTGGGCATGGATCAAGGCTCGTGGGCTCTAGTATGTCACAAGATTACCTCACCTCATATCAGACCAGGCTTATATTACAACTTTGGCTCATCGCTGGGACACTCGGACTAATACCTTCCACATCCCGATCAACAAGATGACCATTACATCGGAGGATGTGTACAGGATCTTATGGATCCCTTTTTATGGGGTGGCTATTGTTTCTTCAGCCACTAATGATCAAGTGGCCGTCTTCACTCGAGTGTTTGGGAGGCATTCTGAGAATGTTCTAAAGGACACCAGGTCTGGGGGAGTGTCTATCATCCGCTGGTATCGATAGTAGGTTTTCATAGCGAGGCATGCAATGCTGTTGATGGTCATCAACAATGTCCTCATCCCAGATTGCTCAGGCTTGAGGTTCCCTTGGAACCTCCTTGCGATGGTTCAAGACCTGATGAACAATGAGGAGCCTATCATATATGCATTGGGTAGGTCTCTATTGGCTTAGTTTTATGAAAATTTGTACCACATCCGTCAGAGGGGTCATGTCAACATCGCTTGCAGTTGGCTTCTATAGGTTTGGGGATGGGAGCACATTCAAGTAGATCGCCCTAAGGGGCTTCCTATTGAGATCATAGCTATGTACGGGAGGATGCAGTGCTACGGTGCTAGATGGGCCAAAGAGAGTGAGGAGCACAAGAGCCACACATTTGTTGGGGAGTTGACTCATTACACTGACACTTTAACTGGACTCCAGGATGGAGATATCATATGGAACCCTTATCATGAGTGTCCTGTTTGGGATGACCCTAATAGCTTTACTGCTAGGATGCGACAGGAGCGATGGGTCATTGGTCGCAAGGTCAACATCCAGGAGCACTTATTCTACTATCAGGTTCTTCATCAGGATGGGATACAGTAGGATGTGCCACTAGTACCATTTTTGTATAAGCGCATCAGAGCAGAGAGAGACCTCCCTCCTTGATAGGTTATAGAGTTGGCTGATGAGGAGGATTCCCCAACTATCGATCCTAGAGTAGCTGGTGGAGTCACAGAGGCATTTGTGCGATGGTGGGGCAACCTAATGTGGTATGGTGAGGGTAGTCTGGGTCAAGAGGATGATGGAGGAGATGGGGCAGACCCAAAAGGATGTAGGGTTTGTGCTAGGACTACGGTGTGGGGCCAGTAGGCAGAGTAGCTGGCAGTGAAGGAGTAGGAGGCTCTTGAGGAGGTAGAGGAGGAGATGGACCCTAGAGAGAGATTATCCTATCAGGCCACAACTACATTATGTAGAGGTCGAGCTCCAGTCGGCCAAGATATAGGTACAATAGCGCTATGCCACCAAAGATCAGAGGGATACTACTATACCTCAGCTGTCAGACCAGATACGAGGTTTGCAGGCCACTTTAGGAGGAGCTACCCATATGCAATTTTTTATTGCTCCTACTACTCTCGAGGATCCTTCGAATGTAGCTCTTATGGGTGATATTAGTCATCTACAAGGTTTGCTAGATGTGAGTGATGTATAAATTACTGAGGACGCAGCCCAAATTATCGCTCTCTCAAGGTAGATCATTATGCTAGGTGCCATCCCTAGGGCGAGGGGAGCCACAGGTGGGTCACAAGTTAGCAGGATTTCTACAACAGGGCAATATTTCATCTGGTCTGGTCATGGGGCCCGACCTCGTACAAAGAGACCAATAGGGTCTAGTTCGCACCATTCTCCCAAAGATACATCCATAAGGGGCGGTGCTGTACGTGGTGTAGACCCAGTATTTTATTGATGATACTCTTGGTTTTGATTCATTTTTAAGGTTAGGCTGACCTATATGACTGTTTCCCATAGGCATTTTTGTATATCCATGGACTTGATACACATAGTTTTATGATATCTTTTCATTATGACTCATTATGTGTATCGTTTATTGCTCATGTTTTTGTTGTTATTTTGTTTTATGATGTGATGCGATGATGGCATTATGATGATTTGATGTATATGTTAGATGATAGATGATATTGTATATGCTTATATGGATGTGTAGATGCTTATATGATTTGATGATGTAATGTGATGTAATTTTATGATGAATGATGAATTCATGATTGTATGCAAATGGATATTGCCTATGTGTTTTATCATGTGCTTTATGATGTGATGATGAAGGATTAATGAATTGTGCTTGTGGATGCGATGTTATTGCTAAATGCATGTTTTAAATTTGATTTAATTTTATGCATATAACTTATGTGATGGGATGGTATAAACGAACCTGTATGCTCTAATCACTTAAAATATACGAAATGCATATGACATTGACAATCTTAATGGGTGATACCACAAAAAGTAAGAAAATAATCATGAATTTAAATAATCACTCTTATCATAAGAATTGATTAAGTATTCATATATGATATGTAATGGTGTGTAATGTATTTTCTTGATAAATTTCTATAAATTAAAAGATATAAAGTAGTCAATGGCCATCTTGATAAGTCTTATATTGCCGTTTCTTTCCTGCCCTGTGATTATCAACCAACCTAAAATTACTAAGACAACTAGGAGCTGTGTTATCTGACATGTGACTGTACCCATTAGTATTTTTTGTATTTCTAAGCAACAACCACCAAGACTGACAAATAAGATAATTTTTACTGTGAGTCCATTTCAAAAAAGAGATGAGAATACTCATAGCCTTCGAACTTACAGTGCCTTCCATGTTGGTAAATTCGACTATCATTCTTGGCATTCTTGTTGAATAAGCTCCTCTAATTCACTCGAGAAATAGTGTTCCCATTTGAAAAGTCCATCACCATCAACACCCAAATTAGCCAGCTTATTAGCAACTTTGTTAGCTCCCCGAAAGATATGTTGGGATTTTATGTCCTGTCTTCCCTGGAAAAGGATCCTAGCCTCTTCAACAATTGTTTTAATCCTCCAAGAAGGTGTTTTCCAATTATTTAGGAGATTTATAACATGCATAGAGTCTCCTTCTACTATCAAATTGCCTTCTAAGTCTTGAGTCATTTGAAGGCCTCTCCACATAGCTCTAGCTTCAGCTTCATTGTTCATCTTTGTTCCCAAATATTTAGAAAACACAAGCATCATATTCCCATTATGATCTCGTACAATGCTACCAGTGCCTACTCTTCCAGGATTGTCCTTAGAAACTCCATCAAAATTAAGCTTAAACCAACCTGTAGGAGGTGGGGACCACTTAAAATTGGCTCTAGGGTTGACTACCCTAGGCATAGACTCATATAACAAGGTTAAGCTTAAATATTGAGCAATCATGGTCTCCTATAGATGAGGTTTATGGCTATAAAAAGGGATAAGGTTCACATTCTTGTTGGCAAAGGATAGGATCCTAGCAATGATAGTTTGATGATCATGGATAGACTCATTAAAGACTCTATGGTTCCTTTCTAACCATGCCTGCCAAAGATAGTGATTGAGACAAATTTTCCACATGTATCTAAGTCTTTGGCTTGAAAAGGGGCAAGGCCACTAGATGAAAAAATCAAGTACAGTGGCTGGTTTAACCCAAGAAATATTGAAGGTCTAAAAAACCCCACTTAGGATAGTCAAGGAAAAAGGGCACTCAAGAAAAATGTGATAAATGGTCTCCCAATTAGCCCTACATAGATAACAACGATTAGTGATACAAATACCTTTACACATCATATTATCAATGGTTAGAATTCTTCCTTGGATAACCAGCCATGAAAAGACTATAATTTTTGGAATTGAATGTTTTATCCAAACTAAATCCTTTTGGAGGAAAAAATCCTTTTTGATTTAACAGTGAACTACCCGTTTTTCATAGAAGCCCAGGTCACTTGATCTTCCTTGGGTATCATGGGGATAAATTGTTGCCCGATAATGTTACAAATATCATTTGATTCTACTTGAAATCCCTGAATCCTTATTTTTTTCCACTTCATTCTGCCTCTATCCTCAACCATATAATCGAAGACTTTTCTGCCAATGAGTTCTTCCGTGATATATATGATTCGAGATAAGTTAGGATATTGTGTTAGTGCTTCGTCCTTAGCCACATATCTTTCCAACAATTTATCCTCTCACCATTGCCTAAAACCCATATTAAACATTTTTTGATGATTTCCTTACAATTGAGAATTGCTTTCCAAAAAGCAGAACCTCTGATTGGAACTAAGTCACTTAGAAATTCCATATTTTGAAGATACTTTCATTTGATGATAGCTGTCTATTCATTTTATTCACCAGAAATTAGGTGCCACTTCTTCTTAGCTAGTAAAGCTAAATTTATATGAGCAATTCTCCTCAAACCTAAGCCCCAATTTTCCCTGGGTCTGCACACTTTGGTCCATCCTACAAGGTGTATCCTTTTTTTCTCCTCTGATCCAGTCCATAAAAATTATTTTTGGAGTTTCTAAATTTTATGGAAAACCTTCACAAGGGCTTTGAAAATGAAGAGGAAATAGACTGGAATGCTTTGAAGAGAGGCCTTAGTGAGGGTCAACTTTCTTGCTTGAGATAGAAGATGACCTTTCCATCCAACAAGTTTTTTTTGAATTCTTTCAATAACCCTGTCCCACATTGACTCTCTTGGAGAACCAATGAAAAGAGGGAGACCATGATATGAAGTGGAGAGGTTTGCTATATCACACCCTAAAATTTTTGCAATCCTTCCTTACCTTTGAATGGGCATGTTCAAGAAATATAACTTGCTTTTACGGAAATTAACTTTTTGACCAACAGTGTCCTCATAGAGTTGCAGGATGTATTTAATTCTTTTGGCCTCAACCATCGATGCATTAGTCAATAGAAGGGTATCATCGATGAATTGTTGGTAAGAAATAGCCCTAGTGAGATATGTTGTCTCTATTCCTGATATTAGCCTTGAACTGCAAGCATTTTTTATGGTTCTGCCTAAAGCTTCTCCCACAATGATGATCCTTATGTTGGACTTGGTTGGACTATACCACTAGGCAATATGGGTTACCTAAGCTAGCTCGTCCACATTCAAATGTTTACACAAATGCATGAAATAATTATGGTAGAAATATCATCATGTGTAAGGATCGCTCATTCCAGTTTTGTACAATGTTGAGAATTCCAAGGATTCAAGCTTTATTCCATTTTTGGCTTCCTTTTGGCTTTGGATATTTGCTCATATGTAGTGATGAAAATCACTGTTTATTTTTTATTTTTCTTTGAGCGAGGATTTTTGTAGTGATGATAATCACTGTTTATTTTGCTCATATGTAGTGATGAAAATCACTATTTATTTTTTATTGATTTTTCTTTGAGCTAGTATTTTTTCTGATTTTCTTATTTGTATATCGGATTATTGCTTTGAAATCTGGATTGTATGCTTGGCTTTTTGAATTTGTACTTTGCTTCAGGATTTTTCTTATTTTTATTTAAGCAAGGGATTTGGATAGGGCAAATCTTGTCCTTTTGCCAATTCTTAGCACCTTTAAACCGGTTGCACAGGGGGATAAGCAAGGAAGATCCTTTTCACTTAAGGTAACCTAGACCGCTTTGCAACTTTCATATTTTCCTTGTACCAACTAGGATTTTCGTGTTTTAATTAGTCACGGTATCTTGAATATCCAAGGCATTATCATAGCTAGACCTTACCTTCTACTAATCATAATTTTTTTCCATAAAAGTTGATAAGATAACTAGGTGTGGTTGATTGACCGAAAAACCTTAGTATATTATGTATAGCAACAAATAGTGGTTGTGTTGAAAAACACAATTACACACATGTGTTGATGGAGGTATGGATTTGAATGATTTTTGTGACAAACTGTGGTATCACTTTTAAGGCTCTTATGACATATGCAATTATAGTGGATATGAAAATGCAATGCAATTATGTGGATGCAAAATGTGAGATGCAATTGTTTTTGTATTTTTGATTTATATGTTGTTTTTGTACTTTTGTTTAATTTTGACCAAAGGGCTTATTTTGCCTTTGGGCCTTTTTGATTTTGACCAAGTAGCATGAAGTATCCTTGGAGCTTTTTATTTTTACCAAGTGGCATGAAGTACCCTTGGAACGTTTTGATTGAAGTTGACCAAGTGGTTTGTATACCCTTGGAGCATTTTGAATTGATTTTGACCAAGTTACACCCTTGGAGCATTTTGATTGAAGTTGACCAAGAAGTTTGAATACCCTTGGAGCGTTTTGGATTGATTTTGACTAAGTGGTATGAATTACCCTTGGAGCCTTTTATTGTATTTTGAAATTTTATGTTCTTATGATTTGTTTTGTGTTTTTGACATATTTGAATTTGTATTTTATGAAATATTTGAATGTTTTTGTATTTTATGAAATATTTGAATGTTTTTGTATTTTATGTGTAGAATGCATTTAAGTGAATTATATTGAGAGGCTTAGGCTCCTCAAAACCATCTAATGATATAAGGCGATATGCTCCAAGCCCAACTCTCTATGAAATCATGTATGGGCCTATCCAGTTTTTCGTGAACTTATCTCGCAGGTGCGGTGACAAATTCAAATTCTGTTGGTTTTCTTTGAGCACTAGATCTCCAACCTTGAATTATCTTAGGTGGACTTTACTATTGTAATATCGTGCAAGGTGATATTTTTAAATGCGAAGATGCTCTAAAGCATTGACTCGAAATTCATCAAGAAGCATCAATTGATCAAGGTGGCCTTGCCATGTGGCATCATCATCTATGAAGTTCTTTAATGTTATGCGTAGAGTCAAAATTTCCAACTCTAGTGGCATGATGGCCTCAGTGCCATATACTAGTGAAAACGGTGTTGCCCCAGTGGGTGTCTATATACTAGTCTTGTATGCCCATAGTGCAAGAGGTAACTACATGTGCCAATCCTTGTGATTGTCTTGCACCGTCTTCTTCAAAATGGAGACTATTATTTTGTTCAAGGATTCTGCTTGCCCGTTTGCTTATGGATAATAAGGCATTGAAAAATTGAACTGAATATGATATTTATTTATTAAAGCACACATTTTTGTTTTTGAAAGATGGCCCATTATTCAATATTATCTTAGAAGGAACCCTAAAACGACTTATGATATTGTGGAGTATAAACTCTGCAATCCTTGGTCCAGTTGTTGATGTTAAGGGGATCACTTCTACCCATTTAGTGAAGTACTATGTGGCTATTATGATTAATGTGTGTTAGCCTGAGGATGAGGGTGAGATCTTCCCAATCAAGTCTAGTCCCCAATATAAGAATGGCCATGCTGTCTAGATGGGTTGCAATGCTTACGATGGCAAGCGCAATAAATTTGCATGATGCTAGCACTTAATGCATTTCTTGACATGGTCACAATAGTCCTTTTCCATGGTGGGCCAATAGTAACCCATTCTTGAGATGCACTTAATGATGGCCATGCCACTGAAATGCCCTCCACATGTGCAGTCGTGAGCTTGCAAAATTTACCAGGATGCTTCCTGGGGCTCAAGACAACGGAGTAATACTCCATCATATCCTCACTTGTAGAGGATTTATCCTAGCAAGATGTCTCTTGTTGATTTTTGTTTGAAAATTCACATTTTAGCATGCAAAAAACCTTGAGGTACTATTCCAAGCTTCAGGAAGTCCCACAGTTGGGAAAGCCAATCTTGATAAGCCACGACTTCTATAGAAAATATGACTTGCTTTTCTTGTATTTTTGAGCTGGTGAACACAGATTGAGGAACAAATCTATGGTGTATGGTTGCACCAAAATCCACAGGTCCTTGGGATATCAAAGACCCCCAAGGTGATTTTTGCAAGAAATCTCTAGCTGCGATGGACCAATCCTGATTTGGCTCGATGTTGATCATGTTGACTGAGTATTGATTGTCAAAAGCTTCACGAGATATTGCTGAGTGTGAAAGAAATTTCACATGAATGGTTGTAAAATCAGAAGATGGATTCTGAGGGATTAAGGATCCCAAAGAGGCCATGGTGTATATAAATCTATTCGACATACGAGGGATTGCCTCAATATCATACCATTCCAATTACACTAGGTAGGTGTCAACAAGTTCCTTGTAAGTTTTTAGGAGTGGCACCTGAATTAGAATAGTCCTTTGACCTGGTTTACTATGAGCAAGGAGTCACCAAAGATATTCAGTCTCTTAATGCCCATTGTTACGACTGTTTGGAGTCCCAGGATCAATGCTTCATACTATTTATTGTTGTTTTTGCACATGAAGTCTAGTTTGAATGATAAGGGCAATGGAGCACCCTATGGTGTGATAAAGATAATTCCTTCTCAGCCCCCTTGTTCACACTTTGAACCATCGAAGAACAATGACATGTCTCTTTATTTATTAGGTTCTTTGAGTTCTGGCAAATATGATAATGCAAATACTACATCATCAAGCAATTCTATGGTGAGAGGCTTGTTATCCTGAAGAGGTGCCTCTGCCAATTAATATGCTATGACTTATCCCTTGATGGAATTTTGGCTTATGAACTCTAGATCGAATTATATCAATAGAATTATCCATTTTACGGTACGTGTATTATGATATGTCTTGCTCATCATGTACTACAAAGGATTTTATTTTGATATGATGTAGGTCGTATGGCTCAACATGTAGTGTCGTAACTTTAGAGTTGCAAATACCATTGCTAAACAGAATTTCTCAACATACGCATATCCTAGCTCATAACTCACCAACGTGCGACTAATGTAATATATGGCTTGCTATTTGTCTTGTGCATTCTTTTGGGCTGAAATGGTGCCCAAAGCAAAATCAGTAGCTGATATATATAGTAAAAATGGTATGTCTGGCCTTGGTGGAGCCAATACTGGTGTTTTTTTCTAGATAAGTTTTGATCTCTGCAAAGGCTTGATGGCATTCTTCATCCCAATGAAAGGGGATCTCCTTGCGTAGCAATCGATTCATAGGTTGAAATTTGTCTGATAATTGTGTGATGAATATTTTTATGGATGTTATCTTGCCTTGTAGGCTCCATAACTTCCTAATGTTGGTAGGGGTGGCCATTTCCAATATAGTCTTTACCTTTGTAGGATCAACTTCGATGTCTCTATTGGATACGATGAATCCCAAAAGCTTGCTGAAAGTTACGCCAAAACATGCACTTCTTAGAATTCAATCAGACATTGTGTTCTATGAGGTGATCAAATACTTGTCTAAGGACTTCAGCATGCTCTTGCCGCAATAGAGACTTGGGCAGTAAGTCATCCATGTAATCCTTCAAGATCTTATGCATATAGTCATGGAATATGTATGGCATGGCCTGCTGATATATGGCACCAAAATTTTTGAAACTGAATGGCATCACTTTATAACAGAATGTCCCCCATGGAGTAATGAAAGTAGTTTTATGTTGATCTTCGGGCTTAATCTAGATATGGTTGTATCCGGAGAAACCATCCATTAGGGAGAGCATCTCATGACCTACGGTTGCATCTACAAGAGCATCTATGTTTGGCAACGGGAATGAATCCTTTGGTGTTGCCCTATTTAAATCTCTAAAATTCATGCAGATACGAACTCTTCCATCAGGTTTCCCCACAGGTACCATGTTTTACACCCACTCCGGGTAGTCAATAGGAACTATGAATACTGCATCCAGTAGTTTATGCAATTCATTCTTCACCATTAAAGCAATGGTTGGATGTATTTTCCTCAGCTTTTGCTTGACTTGCTTCTTCATGGTATCCAATGAAAGGTTGTGAATGAATAACTTTGGATCTATCCCTGACATGTCTTTGTAAGTCCAAGTAAAAATGTTGGGCCTCTATTTGAGAAGAGGAATTAGGATGGCTTGTTCCTCTAGAAATAGACTTTCTCCAAACTTGACTTTTCTCGGTTGGGTAGGATCATTGTTAATGTCCACATCGAAAGTTGCTTCTATAGCCATATGTGTCCCATACTCTAGCTGATGAGGTGTGGGTATCAAATGAATGTTATTGGTAGGATTTACAGGACCTATTGACTCAGGTTCCAAACCAACATGGAAGACGTCATACGCATAACCTGATGCAAAATGGAATGGCTGTAACATATATTCATTGGGGAAGAGGTACTCAGGCTCTATGGGTGAATTAGCATGATCCCAATCAATAGCCTCTATATCAAGATGCAATGATTTGGTAGGATCTGCTATATTATGAAGTGGAGTGGTCAAATCAATGGAGATCATGTTGATGGATGGAATGAAATCTCCAATACCACATGGGTGCAATCTTGTCTCAGGGGTTTCCCTTCCATCATTATGATGAGGTTCTGGAGGAATGGGAATTTTTGGATCTGTCCCATGAGTAGGATGAACAGTAGGATGATTGGGCTCTAATCACTCTCTGAATGTAGGCAGAAGGGGATTGACAATTCGATGAATGACAGCTAGGTCAAGATGTCTCCCCAAAAATTGTAGATGAGGAACTATAGCATGAAGTGCCGCCTCTCTCTCTACTAGCTCATTGACTTGTCGTAAGTGGCGAGGCCCAATATAAGCCATCTCGGTCTCATCCTCAAAGTCATCATCACTTATCCAAAAACCGTTAGCATTTGTATGCGGCCCCAAGACAAGGGGCTCATGTCTTGGCCCTAAGTAGGCCATCTCTATTTCATCTTCATATTCTTTGTCACTTATGAAGAATCCATTTACATTTGTCTCTTGCCCCAAAGTCAAGGGTTGTTGGCTTAAACCTAAGTAGGCTCTTCCTGTCGAGTCTTCTGATTCATAGTCACTTTCCTTTGATGTATACCTACTCTCATCATGGATGGACCATGTGAATATTTGTAAATAGCGGGGCCCCTGGTAGGCTAATCCAAGTTGTGCCTCATCATCACTTACTTCATATCCATTCTCCTCATCCCATGAGTTGTACCCTATTGGGGTGGAATCAATTGAGATGTTTGGATGATAAATTTTTGGTGGTGGTATGTTTACCGTGGACACTTGTCTGTTGATCAAATTTCCCATTCTTAGGGGGTGATAAGGAATGAAATCAATGTCTTCTTCTAACCCTAAGATTAATCTATCCAATGCTGCTACAAGAGAGTCATCTCGACCTCTGATATAGTAGCCTAAGCCAAATATGTCAAAGGGAAGCTTATATTATGGCTTGTATGGCTGCCTACGCCCATGATCATATATGCCAAGGCCATAGCCATGTCAATGGCAACACTCAAAGTAGCTTAGAGAAAACTCGGGGTTAGAGAGGTAATGGAAATTTACCGTGAATAATTCATCACTATCCTCTTCTATATATGAAGACTTATGGGTGTAGTCCAGGCCATCATAGATAAAATTGGTTTGGTTGGGAGGGATCCCAAGTGGAACCACTGTTCCTACTGGTGGCTTCAAGTCCTTAGGCCTTCCCATTTTTTGTGTAAAATCAATGATAGGTGCAAAGGTAATGTTCTACACAAGGTACTCCCTTATGCCTGTGCTTGCCAATTGTATTGATGCATGCGATGTTGATGACCCTACGGATGATACTGACAAAGTGGGGTGATAATCACTATCTTCATATTGATCTTTAAGATCTTCTTCTTCCATAGGACTTGGAATTTTAGCAATGGCTATATTTGGCACTTACTTGGGCCTTTCTTCCTTGACTAAGAGTGCCTTTAGCTTTTGATTGTCTTTTGGTTTTGACATTGATGGTACTTTAGAAGCATTAACTACTTTGAGGGTGCTAGGAGGTGTTGATGTGCATGGGTCTTTTCTTAACCCTTTGTATTCGTTATCCACTTGTGTGGTTGGGGATGAAGGTGCTACATATAGGTGGGTAGAAGGGATTACAAATTTTCCTAGAATTTCCACCTGATTGACGTATTTAAAAGGCTCTTCATCGGCCAGAACCACATAGACTTTGTTTTCATACACATACTTGACACACTGGTGCAAGATCGAAGGCACACACTTCATGGCCCTTATATAAGGATGCCCAAATATGATGTTGTATTGCATAGCTCCTTCACAGGGATGGTCTTATCCCCTAATTTTATGGGTAGGACTATCGTTCCCATAGTATTTCATAAAGCATCATTGAAAGCTATCAATGTGTAAGCTCTTGGAATGATATTGGACTTGGGGATCTTGAGGTACTCTATTGCAGTAGTTGTGATGATGTTTATTGATCAACCTGTATAGACCAAGACCCTCTTGAAATACAAGTCGTTGATTACTGCCACAATGTTTAGCGAAGGGTCTGGTAAAGCAGTAGGAATTGTCTTAATCTCATGATCATAGAATTGAATTACAAGTTCCTGATATTCTTTTACTTGTCCCACAAAGTGAGTGAATGCATTCGTGTCTTGCGGTTGGAGATCAATTGTCCTTAAAATCTCCATTAGAGTCTCCCTATGCTTTGGGGACTGTTGTATGATCTCATAAATGGATAACTTAGCTGGAGTCATATGTAGGTTTTGCTACAATATACTCTAAATAGTCACCACAGGTTGCGTTGGTGGACCTGGAAGGTTGTCTTGCCTTTACCTAGGAGTAGCTGGGATGTTCATGGGAGCTGTAGGTGGTTGTGGTTGACCATACCACCTAGTACTTTTTGCCATGTTAACAATATCAACCATCCCAACGCATCCATGGGTAGGTATGTTAGCTCAAACCTGATTGACTTGGGCCCCTTACTCTCTAGGAACCTCATTATTAGGCAACGGGTTTCTATATATGCTCATGTTTATGCTATCGAGAGCCAGTGGGTTGTCAAATTTGAGTTCTCCTACCTCAATCATGTTTTGCACTTGATGCTTAAAACCAATGCAAGCCTCAATGTCATGCCCTAGTATCCTGTGATAAGGGTAAAATTGATCTTCCCTATATCCTTTTGGCTTAGGATGGTTGGGATCTATAAGAGGTATATCAGGAAATCTGATCCTCCTGGTCTCACTCAACTGATTAAATATTGATTATATTGATTCTATCAAATGCGTGAAATAACAAGGTTGATTGTGTTCTCTATTTCCTCCTTGATTGTTCTTTTGGTCGTAATTGGCTGGCAGGGGATGTGCTTGATAGTTATGGGGTTGTTTTGCATCCCCATCCTTGGGTGTAGCCAATATGACTTGATTGAATGGAGCAGGGTTGGCCTACTTCTTTTTGTACTTGTCATTCTTACCATTCTTATTCCACTCCTTTTTATTTTGGATTTTAATGGTTCCCTCATCTACTTTTATTTCTTCGATGAGCTTAGCCTGTGCCAAAGCTTCCTCAAACAAAGGATACTACTGAAGTTGTAGTAAGAGGGAGATGTGTTTAGAGTAACTTTTGGTGAACATGAGAATGATATCTTCTGTGGGAATGGAGAATGATAATTTTACCATGACTTTTCTTCATCTATTCCCATAATCCCTTACTACCTCATCATCATACTGTTTCAAGTTTGCCAGGTCTGAAAGGTTCACCTTCTTCTTAGCACCAAAGGAGAAACACTTTAAGAATGTGTTTACTAGTTTTTTCAAAATTGGTTATGCTATGCTTAGGTAGTTGGTTGAATCATTGAGTGGTAGCACCTAAAAATGTCATTATAAATATTCTTAGCATGAGAGCGTCATTGTCTTCAAGATGAAAATAGACATTGATAAAATTGGTGACATGCTCTTGTGTATCCTCTTCACCCTTAAACTTTACTAACCTAGGCATCTCAAAGTGCTTAGGATATGGAGGGCTAGGGATTGATGGGCACAATGGTTGGTTGTGTATTTTTCTCAGTGTTGGTGAGTTTCCAACTGCCTCTTGTTTCTCAAAGGTTTTCATATTTTTAGAAATATCTTGAAATGCATTTGATGCATGGATTTCCTCCTCTTGTAGGCCTACCCATAGTGGCAATGGAGGTAACTCTCTATCCATTTGATTCATTCCATTTTCCTCCCTCCTACAAGGGGACTCAAGATTGTGATCCTGATTTGTTGTGTTTGCCCTTCCCCCGCTAGTTGGATTTTGTTCATGATTTTGTGGGGGATTTCATTGTGGGCTATCTTGTCTAGTGCACCTCTCCTTAGGTGAGTTAGTGCATCTTGTTATTTGGTGGTTGCCACCATTTATCTATAAATTATTAAGAGCTATCTACTTAGCCTGCTCTCTTAAACACTGCTCATATTGGTACAAGAGTCTTTCTCTTTGTTTATCTTGTTCGAGAGCTTCCACTAGATCTCGCTCCTTATGTAATGCATTTTATAATCATCATATTCAGTCAATTTACACTATCATAGAGGACTCATGTTTATCTGACTCTGTTCTTGTTGTCTTGACTCACATATTCATCGAGGAGGTTTCTATTGTATCTGTACTCTTGCTAGCTAATGTGACTTGTTTAGTGTACTGTTGAGTATCCCTATGGTCAGACTTTAGGTATATATTGTAGGGTTGCTTTGAGGTACCCCTAGATTGAGTAGAAGTCATAGTATGTGAGCTTCTAGATCCAGAGTTCTCGATAGCTACAATTCTTTGAGTTGGTCATGTAGGAAACCGATCCAACCCGTCTCGTTGTCTTGTTTTCCATGGCTGGTCCCATGGGGTGCCATTCACTCCTATGAGGTCATAGTCTATGGGAATATTTAATGTTGTGTGAAGGGTTTCTTATTTTTGATTCCCATGTCTAGGTGTATCTCTATTTTACTCGCCTTCAGTAGGTAGACCTGTTTCATATGCTTCTTGTGAATCTTGGGGCGTTGCAATTCTTATTTCCCTTCTTGATGAAGAGGTATTTGTGACATGTTTTATCCATGTGGATGGAGATGTAGTAGTCTCATCATACCTATGTGAAGAATGAGTTTTAGAACCTTCTTTATGTCCATGTGAGGAGGAAGCCCTTGAAGCTTCCTCACATCTTTGAGATGTTTCTGTGTGTTTAGAGGAGGCCCTTGAGGTCTCTTCGTACCTCCTTGATGAGGATGGTTGTGAAGCCTCTTTTTGTTTACGTGACTTTGTTCCATGATGTGGTTCCTTACTTGGTGTTTCTCAAGGAGATCCCCCAAGGGTTGAGTTATCACACCTTAGGCTTGCAAAGCTATGTCTCACAGTCTTACAGGTAGGTCATTCAATGTTATTATGACTCTGCCTATGGGTATGAGTTGCTTCAGTATCTCCCTCGGTGTCAAACCGAGGGTGCTTACTTCTTGTTTTGACCATGTTTTCTATGAATTGATATTTTTGTTTGCAATTTAGGAATAACCACACGATACCAAACAAATATTTATCTTGATTATCGATTTAAGTGTACCCTAAACTATTTGGTGTGTTTTTATGTGTTGTTCTTTTGATTTCTTGCTCTTGTTCTTGGATTAAGAATGAGAAGACTCATCCATAGTGACAATAAAGTACACCCATGCCAAACATGATTTTCTCAAAAGAAGCTAGGGTACACCACTGAAGACCCAGTGGGGGGTTCACCTAGCTCTTCCACTCTGAACCAATGATTGTTCCAATAGTGGGAGACAGTTTGAGCACAAGTAACTTAGTATCATTATAAGTAAGTTTCTCAATCCATTTCTAGGAAGCTCTAGGGGGTAAACCAGTGGAAGAAGATGAATTCCAATGTCACTAGACTGAATTAAATGTTGGTGATGAAATCCAACTCCCCAATGTTTAAATGAGACGTGCGTGTGTGGTATTCATTTTAAGCTTGCATGACATAAAGTGCATCATATAGCAGCAATGAATCTTTCCTAGATGCCTAAGTGCAAAAATATGTTTCAATATTCAAAAAAATGCATTAAATACTATGATTTGTATGAGCACACTTTATTTCGTGTAGCTATGACCTCTAGCAAGGCCTTAAAGCAAGAAAACAACATACAATGCCTAGCATGTTGGATTCTAGGGTGAAAGTTTTAGGCATATTTGTTCCTAGTAATGCCTAGTGGAAAATTAAAAGAAGACCTAAGCTATGCAAAATGCTTAATTATTTCTCCTTTTATTCTTTCAATTTCCAAACATAAATGTGCTTTAAGTTACCTATTTTAGAAACACAAAAGCAGATAGAAAGCTGTAAAATATCAGAGAAGCTATACCAAAATTTGATCTAGCTCAAAGAGTCGATGTTTTGACCTCTGCTGCACTCCAGTTTTGGCTTTTGTTGACCAGAGCGACTGGTTCTTGGCCATTGTAGCTCAGAGTGGCTAAAGCTCTATTGGCCGCTGTAGCTCAGAGCTGATAGTTTCTAACTGTTGTAGCTCAGAGCGGCTAGACCTGCACACAAAAATAAGTTTGTATTATGGCAGAAAATAAAAAATTAGTGGAGGTCCCACCGTGATCACCATATGTAGCGACCTCGGGATGCATGCACCACTTTACTCTACTTGCAATGTTATTAAAAACCCAAGATGAAATGGAAGACAATGAAAAAAATCATATAACACAGAAATGACAAATATGGATCTCTTTATTCGTATTAAAACTCGGTTACATATTGGTCCCTCAGAGGGATACCCATTTTTATACAATAAGGTTACAAATACGTAAAGAGTGCCCCTTTCACAAAGATGTGGTGTTCTTTCAAAAAGCTTCCCGGTTTCGCACACAAAATGTATGAGGGCTTATAGATACCTCCTTCTATAGGGTCTATTTCCTATAGGGATCCCTTTTGTTCTCGTATGTCATAGATTTCATTCGATCAACCTGTGGCCCTGTAAGCAATGAAACAACAACACATGCTTAGATGTCCAAGAATGCCTCCTCGGATGAGGTTGTTAGTACTAAATATAGTAAATGAAAGCAAATACAAATTAGACTATTGCTAAGGATGCAAATGAATGAAATGATGCTATGCTAATGATATGCTAAAATAATGAATCTAATGTCTAAAACTCTATTCTAATCCTGCGGGCCACTGTCCAAGATAGCGACCGCTAAAGTGACTCTTTTCCTCTTTGCTCCAAAGCTATGGACCAAAGCTTGTATCTTGATGTTGAAATAATGGTTTCTATGCTCTCCAATCTATCAGGGCTTTGCCATAATCGTGATCTCCAAGGGAACTCTCCAAGTCTCAAAAGCTCTCCTCAATGACCAAGATTGATAAAAGATCAATTCTATGATAAAATATCTCTCTTTTTGATCCCTTGGTGCTCTTAGGCTTGCACATTTTATAATGTGAAACCCTAGGTCTATGTCCAAGCCCTAGGAATGAACTTCTCATGCATAGTGTAAGTTAGTATGAGAGGCTTCTTATCTTTTCTATGTTTGGAAGCCAGTTATCTAAAATATAACTGCCAACTTGAGTCTCCTATGTGAACTGGTCATTAGCATGAGAAGCTTTTGTCCTTTGTTTATGTTTGGAAGCTAGTTAACTAAAGTCTAAATGCAAACTCAAGTATCCTATGTGAACTGGTCATGAAAAGGAATGCAAAATTACTCCCGCTCACCTTTATTGCATGCAGACTACCACTTACGGCCTTGATTAGACCCGTTTGTCGGCAAAACTACTTCTATGGCTTAGCCGCTGTCATCTATAGTGACTAAGATCTGGTCGTTGTTGTCTGCAGCAGCTAAGGTTTGGCCACTCTAAGCTTGAGCGGCTAGGATCTGGCCACTCTTGGCTTGAGCGGCTAGGCTTGGATGGCTTGAAAAGGCCCCATATGAGTGGTGATAACCACTTTTGATGCTTGGAAAGTCCAAGATTATGTCTTATTATCTTATGAATGTGTCTATGTGAGTAGCTCCCCTAAGCATGACATAATTTAGGTGTCTACAGATTATTTTAGTGGTGATGAAAGTATTGTGAACATGGAAGCCACACCTTGCTAAGTTATGTGTTGCATTGAAATATTTATATGATTATTATTTAAAAAATAAAAATAAATATAAAAAGATATATTAAAAAATTTAAGATTAGTATAGGAAAAATAATTCCAATGTTAATCTATGGTCTCGAGTGTATGCATATAAATTGTTGTTCAATACTAAGGTGGTATTTAAAAACATAAATGAAAATGGAACTTTGGATGCCTTACCATAATGATTAGAAGTGTGTGCGGTTGTTTTAAATTTACTCTAGTTTGTTATTATGTGAGGTTTGGAAGTAGTGGAATATTTTTCTTTGCATATCCTGGATGGGGAGAAATATTCGGGTTTTGATTTTATTATTATGATCTGCATGAAGAACTAAGGGGAGATATCTAGCATGAGATCATTGGGTAGATAATTTGATATCGATGAATTGCATGAATTGAGTAGGGGTTTCATTGAGAATAAGTGCTACTGCAAACATCACTTACACGTGTTTTCTATGTTTTTTTCTTTCAAAGAAATATGTGATACTCGTTGAAACGTGAATTTTAGTACTAGATTTTGAATACAAATAGGATTATGTAAACACTGTAAAATGCTTCTAAAAAATACTTCTTTCTATTGTTTGTACTATGGTAGAGATAGCATTAAAGAATAAGTTGATTGTTCCCATTTAAAATTGAGTAATTAAAATGTATGATATTTCGTCGTTGTGTGTGAGTGTGTAGTTTGAAAATTGTGGTAATAAATAAATTGTAATTGCTTTCAAGCTATGAAAGGAATGCAATATTTTGTTGAATTTTTCTATTTGAAAGTGAAATGATTACATTTTACATGTATAAAAGATTGCATGCCATGTAGATGCATACATAGAACTCTGTGAGCCGTATTTGATCCCTTGTAAGAATTATTTAAGACATGAAGCCAGATAATGTTGTACACTTTCCTTCTGTTTGTGATGTGGAGGTTGTGCATCGTTGGATACTGTCCAAAATAAAAACTGGTTTAAATATAAATAGAAGCACTCCTACTATAAAAATTTGCAGCAATAGCATGAATAGCGACATGTGGGTTTACTTATTAAATGTTTACCTATAAGAAAAATATCAAGTTTTAGAATGTGCATTTTTACTATTGGTAGCAAAACAATTTATAGAGTTAAATCTAGGAAAAGCGATGAAGTCTCTATGATAAATGTTTGTGATTGGTTCAATAAATTCTCTTGTACCTCGAAGAGTATGGGCCTTGCTACAACAATATCATTTTATTGTCGAACCAACCATCTTAAGTTTTGAACTTTAGAGCATTGAATGTAACATGGTCGAATGAGATATTAGACATGCATGCAATTGAGATGTTGGATTAATGTATGTAATTGCAAAATGATATATATAACATATCAGTTTTACTTTCGATACAATGATTACTTTAGCTTTAAGACTCTCTAAAACTATGTTTTTTTCATGAAAAAGTATTTACATATTTTGACAAAATTGAAGACGTTAATGACAAGTATTTTATGTGAAACATAGCCATTATGATGTCCCTGGATTACTTTTCATATTAGGTATTTCAGAAATGTGTATGAAACTTTTAAACAAGGGAAAAATTTGTTATTAAATATTAAAATATTTCTATGACATCTTATTAAATCTTGTTTTGATAGAGGAAATATGAGATTAAGTTCAAGCCCGTATTAATCAAAGTATGGAAGGAATTAAACATTAGGGTGTAACCCTCTTGTAAATAGAAATGAACCATTTATTTGTTTCAGTGATCGAGCAATAGTTTAGACAACTTTAAAGTGTGATCACAAAATAGTTACTTTGAGGGGAAGGCATGCATGACATTTTACCTATGAAATTAGAAATTTGTAGAAATGACTTTGGCAAATCACTGACTAAGATGATTATTAGAAAGTACAAAATGATAACAAATAAAGGGAAAAAATTATAATCAATTAATTAGTATAAGTGAAATTGAAGACTGACACCGTATTTATATCTACTTCCTTTCACTCATAAATTGGTACAAGATTAGTTATTTAAAGAATAAATATCAAATATAATTATATAGCTAGAAGAGCTCCTTTAGTAATAAAATAAAATGTAACACCTTATGTCACCGTGAGAAGGCCAATTACTAAATTAATATATCTTAATATGAAGATATATGATTATCGATATTGACAGAAATAAGGTAAGGATTCATATTATGAGTCCATAAAGGAATGGGCTAAGTACGTGGAACTCACTAGAGTAATGAGGATAATTAATAGCAAACATTTTGAAAACCTCCATTAGTCTTCAACAAAGGAATTGATGCATTTATTTACTAAACTAAAGAGAAAGCGCTCACCATAATATTATAATTATATAAAGGGTGGAAGTTAAATTCATTAAGATCTACGTCAATTATTTATTGGTGATGATTGGACATATCCATATTAATATTTTAAAAAGGGACTTAGCTTTTATAGGGTTGTAATAAAACAACTTGATTGTCCTTATTTCATAAATGATTTATTCTTGCTTTTAGGCTAATAATTATAGTTTATTTTATTGGAATAAGATTGAGAAATTCCACAAGATATTTTGAAAACTACCCTAGGGTTTGAACTTTTATTTTGGAAAAAAGGATATATAGGGATTGAATAAAATCAACCTACGTAAATTCTTGCTTAGAAACCTTGAAAACATCTTGTAAGATTAGTTAAAACATTTCAAACTAAAACTCTTAACTCTAGTTCAACTCATAATGAGAAGAGAATAAAACTAATCATCGATAAGGATGAATGAACAAATTATATACCATGATGAGGAAGGGTTAATATATTACTCATGAATGATATGAAATCCCAATGCTATCGAGGTGTGGGTATGCACACAACATGACTCGAGAGCAATTGTTTTTATGACAAAATGGGTCAAAAAAGTGACCTAGTTAGAAATAGTAAAAAGGGATGGTATGGGATGCCACCTTTAGATTGCTACTCAAAAGTACAAGTGATAAGTCCTTGTACCATTTGGCTATAGGGAATAAGTATGAAAAATAAGCTTGTTCTACCATGACATTTGGTATGGGACAATCATCATGAGTCATAATGGACAATGAGATCAAGACCAAGGTCAGGGTATTGATATGGCTCTAGCTAGTTCCAGATATAATGGATAGATAGCTATACACTAGGTATATGTATGCTAACTCCCTTACATATAGTTATTGGAACAAGTCATATGGTTTGTCAAAGGTTCAATATTATAAGGGATGGGGAAGTATGCATCCACCCTCTAGGTGTTATGGGCCCTAGAGGATAACCCTAGCCATGGTTTGACCCTCATACCAAAACAAGAGGATGATAAATGAGACAAGTCAATTCCACATAATGGCACCTTTTACAGAATTTGACCAATATTATCCACTTGGGTGGGTATTTGCAACAGTATTGAAATCCAAAAGTGGTTTGATATGCCTATACTGCTTAAAACTTTATGTTAAAAATTCATTATGTGAAACATAAATGCTATGAACCTGAAAGCACTTTCTATGAACATGAAAGCACTTTTTAGTTTGAAAAAAATAAAATTAGAAAAAAAATTACCTTGAGAAATTGCTTGGCTTATTTTTGTGGTACAACCAGGCGAGTAGACTTAGGTTGTTACACTAATTCATTTGTGGTGACTTTAAAAATAATACCATCTAGCATATTTTCTATTTCAACATTTATCAAAGCTGCATACTTTGGATTCATTCTATAAGATCACCTTCTCATAGACTAAACTCCTAGAATTAATAAAATATTATGAACACATAATTTTGGAGGTACCCCTTTCAAATACTTATAGGTCTAAGAAAAAACATATTTATATTCCAAGAACATTTTGAAAGTTTTTGCTTTCAACACAGGGTCCCAATTGTCTCCGCAATGGATCATTCTTGGTCCATTGTTCATCCTCAAATTTATTTTTAATATCCTAGGTCCTTCATACTTAATATTTTTTGATCTATCTTTGCCTTATACACATTCTCTAGATGTGTTGGTTTTACGTCTATCACTGCATCACCGACTATATACTTTGTGAAGCTTTCTGGAAATGTCCATTTCTCTTATTCATATTCCCTTGTTTTCTTGTTAACTTCTTTTTCATCCTAAACTTATTTAGTCTCCTCTATATTGATATAGAGGCAGTTGGGCTGAAACACTTTGTACTCCTCCATCTACCAATGGAGAAGTCCACTATCTAATTGACTTTCATATTTGCTACATTTCTCTAGGTACAACATTCCTTTCTCATTTGGATCATATTGTTCTTCCTCACCCATAGAACTTATTGAATCATATTTTATGGCTATGTCTTCACTAATTGTTTTTTTTTAGATTAATTATGTATTTGTGATGTCCTTTATTGAATTTAATTCAATCATTTTTCCAATTGTGATTAACTTTGACTAGTCTCATCCATACCCTTCCTTGTAGTGCATCATATGCTAGCTTTTGTATTGTAATCACAATGAAATCCAAGATGAACTCTTGGTCAGCTATTATTATCTTCTAAGCCATAAATACTCCTTTATTTTTGATACCATACTAATAAACACCATATAATTTAATACTAGGTACCCACAAGAATGAAGCCCCTATTTCCTTCCAAGTTTTCTTTGGCAATACATTAATACTAGATCCTCTATCCATAATTACTTGTGTTAATTTGTGCTCTAGTATCTTCATATGAACCAATGTTGATTTCTTTCTAATATCAATAATTAATATTGTTGGATCCATAAAGTAATCCTTCTTCTATGTTTCCTTTAATGGATGAATCTATGCTTCCATTACCATATGGGATTGTAATTCTTCTCCCATTACCTTGTTAATGCTGGTATGAATCCTAGCAAACTATCCAACTTAATTTCTACAGTTGTATTTAAAAATTGTGTTACCAATATTTGCATTATTGCTTTTTCCTCTAAGATGCTTAGATTCTTCAATTCATTTTGTTTTTTTAACCTCATATGTTTAGATTTTTATGTGTCTTTCTCATTTACCTTATATACCTCATGCCATATCTCCTTCTGTTTAGAAGGTTTTAGGTAATTGTCCTTCTTTGTCTAGCTTTGTATCATGAAAAATATATCTTTATCTTTCTTCCTTTCCTATTGGAGGTACATCAATGTCAATAAAATTGACATTTTATGAATTTCTTGTACTCATATTCTTGGTATAGTTAACCTCCTTATGATTACCTGGACCACACCACCAACACATGTGTTACATTATTTTGCACTCTCTCTATTTTTTGAGGAGTAGGAATTTTTTTTGCAAAATGCTCCCACTCTTGGCAATTGTGGCATTGTATGATTGGCATACCTTTTTAATCATACTACAAGAAACTTTGACCTCCTTATCAATTTCCTTGATATGGCCTACCTCCTCTATGATTGTTCATGTAACAAACACTAGTTGCACCTTGTCTACTCCCTTAGACATTTGGTTTTTCCTCACTCTCTTGGATTATCAAAGTATGATGCCTTACCCCTTTTATATTGAATGAACAATCCACTACTTCATACCCTGACACATAATATATATTATAATATACATTCCTAGGACAATTTACATTCATATATCCATAGGTTTTGTAATTGGTACACCACATATCCTTTCGATATCTCCATTTTTATCCCTTAACTTCCTTTAGCATTTTATAAAATTCCTTAAAAAATGATTGGATAGCATTATGCACTTTGCCATTTGCATCACTATCCAAGTTCTCATTCTTAGAATGTCCTAAAATTCCTACTGTCACCTAATTTGAGTCACTTTCAAAGCTTTTTTGCTTTTTATGACACTTCTTCATATGTTGTTGATGGAAATAAATTCATATTTTTGTTTTATTTTGGTAGTAATCCATAAATGAACTATATTATAATGAGTCCATCAATTGGAAATATTTGCATTTTATCCATTAGTTGCTTTAGTCTCTAATTATATGTTGTGACATCCTCATATTTTCCTTGTGTTATGGTATATATTTTAGTTATAATCTTTGTATCATCTCTCAAGGGATGAAATTCATTAATACATTCTTCATAATATTACATAATCAAAAGGTTGGTGTATTATCTCACTTTAGATATCATTCTATCTCTAGTCCCCTTAATATGGAAGGAAATAAATGCAACCATTCATTTGGTTGTCTTATCCCATTTTGTAATGACCCAAAACACACACAAACAGAAAAATACAAAATAGGACAAGTTTTTTTTTTAGGAGAGAGATTCATGAACCAATCATAAACCCCTAACCAAACTAATGTTTACCTAAGGTTTAAATCCCCTAAGTTTTCCTGAAAGCTACATCTCACGAGATACCCTAGCACAAGTCCCATCTGTGTAGGCATAACATGAGTTACTACGAATAAGCCTATCTATCTCATCACTCTTGATGAGTTAGACTTATCACCTTCAGTTCAATCGAAGGTATACACGCATCCCCATACCATACACAAATCATTATGTGTAGGTATGCTACGAGTATTGTGAGTTAAGCTATCCATATCATCTCCATGATGAGCTATCTTAACTCAGATGTAGTCTTTTCGAAACTTAGTCATTAATCTTCCTAAGGGGTTCTCAATTCCCTTAGGCCATCTATGTTCACCCTAAGGGGGTCTTAATTCCCTTAGGTCACCTCTAAGTTCACCCTAGAACTCATAATTAATCTCTTGTCATTTAGCATACCAACAAGCACACATCAAGATACTAAATCTATCCAAACATAATTATTAAACATACAGAGAATACAAGGGGGAAGTAACACTACAAAAAATATCATCAACGAAAAGAGAATCAATTACATAAAGTAACCCATGTGCATCAATAAAATAAAAGCACTTTCTTTACATCCTTAATCAGATAATACATAATAATCATGTATGGCAAATCCTCCATACTTAAAAGAATATTACATCAATTGCATCAGGGATATCTCCCCACAACTCTAATCTATTTGAGTATAAATAAACCAACATAAATACAGTTACCTATATTTTGGTTCCATCGACCTCCTTGCTTCTTATTTGCTATCCACCGATTATTTGGTGGTAGTAGGGGATCAGGGTACTCATGGTTCAGGATAGGCATGCCTTTAAATGCATCTAATATTTACTTTGCCAAATTGCAACTATACAAATGCAATCAAGTTTCCAACCATCTAATGCATAATGGATGTTATAAAAGAGTCAATACTTTTACTTTCACCTCTCAATTACCTTTAGAGAGTCATTCAACATGCACATTTTAGATCTGGATTAACTTCCATCAAATCTTATCATTGTTCCATAAATTAACGCCCCATAACATTAATTCATAAAACAAATCTTTCATTTCCCAAATTAAAGCTACACTACTTCAATTCTAGAAATAAATCATTCCTTTTCATTTTATAAGGTTAGAGCCCCATAACCCTTACCCTATAAAACAATCCTTCCAATATTTTATATTTAAAGCTAAACAACTTTAATTACCATACGAAATGGTTTCCCTTATTTCATAGTTCAAATCCATTCTATAAAATAACCTTTCTTAATATTTGATAAATCCAAACATAACCCACAATCCATTCTATAAAATAACCTTTCATAATATTTGATAAATCCAATCATAAATGATAAATCAAACATAACCCTTATTTCATAGTTCAAATCCATTCTATAAAATAACCTTTCTTAATATTTGATAAATCAAACATAACCCTTATTTCATAGTTCAATCCATTCTATAAAATAACCTTTCTTAATATTTGATAAATCAAACATAACCCTTATTTCATAGTTCAATCCATTCTATAAAATAAAATTTAATAAATCCAATCATAAATGATAAATCAAACATAACCCTTATTTTTAGTTCAATCCATTCTAAAAAATACCTTACTATAATATGGGTTCTCCTATTTCATTGCCCTTCAGACTTCCCTCGATATTCCCGAAGGTATGCTTTATATAGCTATTAAATTATTGCCCTCAATACAACTGGGTGATAGCCTCAAAGTACACAAACCAAACCTGAAAGCTATACATTTAATTATTTAAATAACAAAATAGCCAATAGAGGGGCAGCAAACAAGGTCAACCATGGAGACAGTATTTGAACCACCTACAACTGGCAGTGGCCTCCCCCTTTGCACTGAGCAACTTTGGCACCTACGATGGTCATTAACCAGGTGCCTGGCCATGCGCTTGGCTACCACGCAATAGAAACCCCAAGGCCTTAAAAAGCCCTTGTACCACCAATGTGGTACGAATGCCTAAACACAACTAAAACCCGATGGCCAACTCAAGTTCAATGGTGGAAATGTCGCCTTTGTTGAACGTTACGCACCTGAATTGCCATGCTATCATATGGCATAAAACACATAGTTTAAAGCTAAGGTTTTAGAACTTAGAGAACATGATTTAATCATGTCTCCCAAACTTGAAATAAAACCTGAGCTCAACTTACATTCAATGTTAATACAAGCTACAACATAGCTTTATTGACGAGGAACCCTGCACTAAACATATGCTACTGCCCTCAACAATCTTCGATGAACCAAAGGTCCTAAGGTTTTAGATGCTTGGTAGAAAGCACTCAAACCCATTTACAAGGTCACAGGCTGTGAATCGATCCACGATACGCAGGAGCCATTTGGTGCATTACAATGTCAGGTAAGAGGGTTTTTGATGCTATCTCAAAGAGACTAAACCTACGCAGCATAGCACGCTACAGGCTTGCAAAATGGTGCAACCAAGACCCCTAACAAGGTAACAAACTTCACCAGGTTTTGCAAGGTATTTATAGAGGTATGGGTTTTATTTTTCTAGAGCTCGCTACTCTTTTGTGGTGCCATACAAGGACCAACAAAACAACATAACCCACTCTCCAAAAAGGTAGACTACTATGGTCTCTGGCTAACAATCTATCCAAAACAACAAAGAAAAACAACCTAATCCAAGTTACTCAAAGGTATCCCCTACCTTCATAGTCTTAAAAGGATTCTTATATAAAACATTCATTGTCCAAAGAGAAACAAGATGACTGAGACATAGGAGATAGTTTTCTTACTACTCTCCCCTCATAAGCTGTCGCAAAGCAGCAAAATGTAAGATGCCTTACTAGCTTTAATGAGCAGCATTGAAGGCTTGATCATTCATAGAATGATTATTCAGTATCTAAACTAACATAATACACTCCCTATGCAGATATAACAACAAAACCAAATAGATCAATCTCCAACAGGTTTGCAGATGTATGCTACATAGTTTACAATGATGGCTTATCTAATTTCAAAAGGAAAGATCTGACCTTTTTAAATTTTACCCAAAACAAAGCTCCCTTCTGAATCGTGTCCCTGCAATTCTCCTCCCAGTCTTGCTACCTTCTCCAGCACTCTCCTCCTCTGTTCATGTATTCCACTCTTCTCTCCCCCAATGCCCATTTTGCTATGCACTTCCTCCTAGATAGGTCATCCACTACCCTCATTTTTCCTCAAAGTGCATGCAGCCTCGAGCTCTGTCCACCCTTAATGCTCCCTTTCCATTCTTATCCTTCTTTCTCATGATGGTAAGGTAGGCTTTGCCTTAACTGGTAATAGCTCCATACAGTGGAGATCCCAAAAATAACACATAGTCCTCCTTTAGGCAACGAGAGCGTATTGGCCAAGGATGGATATTTAAAATAGTTTTAAACTGTTTTAATATAATTAAAACCTTTATTTAACATATTTTAAACTAAATGCAATTTCATTGACATTTAGAATATATTTGTTTTGTTTATAAAAATAAACTTCGTTATCATTCCAAGGTAATAATTATTTCATTTAATATAAATGGACTTCCATTCACCTATTTAAATGAAATTTATCCATGAATTTAAAAGAATTTAAATTATCATTTAATTAAAACTTCTTTAATCAAATTAAATGAATTATCATTTATCATTCAAATTTAATCAACTTTTATTTTAATAAAAATGATGTTTTATTACCATTTCAAAATAACGATTTTCTTTTCGCAAAACACATACATATGGCAAAATGCTCTCCTATGGAATTCCAACATTATGCATATTCAAGCCATGATGTAGTAAGTGGTGCAGAGATGAGAAGTCAAATTTTCACAACAACAAAGAGGGCATCTTTCCATCAACCCGTTCACCTATCTCAGCCAAAGGTTTTACGATAGCTTCTAGGCTATCAACTAAGGCTCAAGGTGATCGGTTGTCGATGATTAGCCCTTCTGATTATGCATGCCTATATGAAGGTATCTATCCATGTTACCTCCGAGTACCTAAATCATCATTTCCCCTGATCTTAAGCACCCTCATTTTTGGTGGATGCCTCTGCCTTCTCCACCTACGAGCGTACCTGATCCTGCACACTTGGCAATATGTTAGCAATAACATGCCCTTCTAAATCAGCTAAACATCATATAGTTGGTTTAATCGTTCAAACTAGGTATTACCACATCATAGGTTAATACATTGTTTCTTTGTGCCAAATAGTCCGCTAGGGAGGGTCATGACATCCTCCCCCGCTAGAATTAAACATCGTCCTCGGTGTTTCTAGTTTCTTTTGGTTTTGATAGAAAATAAAAATTATTACATTATATAGCTTCAAACAAAAAGGGAAAATATTTTTGCATAACCTCCACTTTCTCCCAAGTGGCATTTTTCTCAGAAAACTGGTCCCACTGGACCTTACATTGCTCAAGAGTCCGATTTCGCATAGACTTAGAACGAAACTCAAGAATCTTCACTGGTAGTACTTCAATGGCCTCCGGATTTGCCATCTGCAAATTAGAAACATCCCACACATGTTCAGGGTCAGCAACATATTTCCTAAGCAAGGATATGTGGAAGGTGTCATGGATTTTGGATAGATTAGGTGGTAATGCAAGTCGGTATGCAACCGGACTGATCTTTTCCATGATCTCAAAGGGCCCCACAAAACGTGGATCCAACTTCATGGATTTGATAGCACTTTTCTTTGGCTTAACCCTTAAGAACACCTTATCTCCAATAGAATACTCTCTTGGAGTCCTTTTTAGATCTGCATAACTCTTCTACCTATCCGCAACTTCTTTAAGCCTTTGCCTAATTACCTTCAGCTAATCCTCCATTACCCTGACCATTTTTGGTCCAATCACAACTCGGTCTTCTAGGTTGTCCCAAGACAATGGTGTTCTACACTTTCACCCATACAAGGCATCGAAAGGTGCCATCCCTAGTGAGGAGTGATGTCCGTTATTGTAGGTAAACTCTACCAAAGGTAGACAATCTTCCCAATGAGACTTGTGATCCATGCAGTACATGCGAAGCATATCTTCTAGAACTTGGTTTACCTGCTCTGTTTGCCCATCTGTCTCAGGGTGGTATGCTGAACTCATATTCAATTTCATACCAACTGCACTATGTAGGGACTTCCAAAATTTAGAAGTGAATTTGGAGTCTCTATATGAGATAATTACCTCAGGAAATCCATGCAATCGGAATACCTCTTTGAAAAATCTGCTAGCCACCACTTGAGCATCATCCTTGGTATTCCTTGGTATGAAATGGGTAACCTTAGTCAATTTTTCGACCACTACAAATATGGCATCATGTTGGTACCGAGTTTTGGGTAAACCTACTATAAAATCCATGGATATAACCTACCACTTATGTGTAGGTATATCATGCAGATATAGTTTTCCTATAGGATGTTGGTGTTCTGCCTTAACTTTCTGACATTCGAGGCATCGAGCAACAAAATCCATGATGTCCTTCTTCATTCCTACCCAAAAGAAGGTTCTTTTCATGTTTTCTCGCATTTTGGCTCCTCTCGAATGAGCAGAATAGGGAGATCTATGGGCTTCTTGCATTATTAAGTTCCTTAAATCACCCATTTTTGGTATGATGACCCTTCCCTTATAACATAAAAGGTCATATTTCAAACTAAATTCCTTATTTCCTTCAGGATATCTATTCATCTTAACTTGAATTTCCTGGCAATACTCATCCTGAGATTGCTCCTGTCTCACTCGATCCATCAGGTCCATGTGAATTTTAGTTATGGTTGCTATATATTTTCTTCTACTCAAAGCATCAACTACTTTGTTCTCCTTTCCTTTTATGTACTCGATCTTGAAATCATACTCAATGAGAAATTCGACCCATCTCCTTTGTCTCGCATTGAGTATAGGTTGGGTGAATATGTACCATAGACTTTGATGGTCAGTATTTAATTCAAAGGGTCTTCCCACCAAGTAGTGGCACCAAACCTTTAAAGCGTGCACCACTACCACTAGCTCTAAATCATGCATAGCATAATTAACTTCATGCTTCTTGAGCTTCCTTGAAGTATATGCCACTACTGACTCCTCTTGAGAGAGTACCCCTCCTAACCCTTCCAATGATGCATCCGTGCATACTAAAAAGTCCCCTTGTGGGTTGGGAACCTTTAGTATTGGAGCGGTAGTAAGCTTATGCTTTAATAATGCAAAGGCAACTTCACACTTTTCTGACCACTTGAATTCCTTTCCCTTCTTCTGAAGGTTAGTTATTGGTCCAGCTATCTTGGAGTAATATTTTATATAACGTCTGTAGTAGCCCGTTAACCCCATGAAGCTTCGCACTTCAGTCACATTAGTAGGGGGTGGCCAATTTAGGATAGCCTCTATCTTCTCTGGATCCACAACAATTCCTTTTTTGATATGACATGTCCAAGATATCGTACCTCTAGAACATAAAACTCACTCTTAGCCAGATTTCCATATAGTTGATTTCTCCTCAGTAATTCTAACACGATCCTGAGATGTTTATCGTGCTCTTCTCTATCCTGTGAGTATATAAGGATATCATCTAGGAATACCAGGACAAACTGGTCTAAGTGTCTTCTGAACACACTTTTCATTAGGTTCATGAATGCAGTTGGGGTATTAGTCAGTCCAAAGGGTAGAACCATAAACTCATAATGCCCATACCTAGTCTTAAATGTCATCTTGTGAGTGTCTTCCTCACGTATTCTTAACTGGTGATACCCTGATCTCAGATCGATCTTAGTAAACACCTTGGCATATTTTAGTTGGTCAAACAAATCTTCAATCCTAGGTAGAGGATATCGATTCTTGATTGTAGCCTTATTTAGCATCCTGTAATCAATACACAATCTTAAAGAACCATCCTTATTTTTCACGAACAAAACTGGTGCACCCCATGGTGACACACTTGGTTTTATCAAACCCTTCTCTAATAACCCTTGCAATTGGACCTTTAGTTCCTGCATTTCAATAGGATTCATCCTATATGGGGATCTATGAATAGGTTCAACTCCTGTTATAAGATCAATTGTGAAGTCAAATTCCCGTACAAGAGGTAGTCCAGGTAAGTCCTCTGGAAATACATCCTTAAAATCCTATAAAATTGGGTGTTGTCTTAGTACTTCTCTTTTCTTATCATCTTCCACTTCATTAAGTTTTACTACATACACTATTCCTCCTCTCTTTAGGGTCTTTTTCAATTGCATAGCCGACAACATCTAGGGTTTAAACGTCCCTTGTTTGCTATGAATATTTAGTCTCCTCCCACCTTCTTCTGAATACTCAATCCATCGATCTTGAAAATTGACCAAGGCTTTATGAGCTTGTAGCCAATCCATCCCTAGGATCACATCAAAGGCATGTAGGGGAGCTACATATAAACAACATCTCATGGTCCCATTAGATAAAGTGACTTCTGCCATAGGATAACACTGGTTCACCGAGTAGGTCTGCCCAGAACCATACTCAACCTTCCACCCTTGAGCCAAATATCCTGGCCTTTTCGACATAGTCCTTGCTAGACTAGAAGAAATAAAACTATCAGTGGCCCCACTATCTATCAAAATGTTTACTTGTTTATTAAAAACCTTACCTTTCACAAGCAATGGGGTGGCTTGTCCCTCTAGCTTCTGCTTTTCGGTTGCGACATAGATCCGATGTTTCGGTTCCTTTCCTTTTGCATTAGTTGTGCTAGTCCCTACTCGATATGGACACTGATTATAATAATGAGGTCCTCAACAATTATAGCACCCTTCCTTGGGTCCTTGCTATTTTTTAGGTTTTTGATACCCTATCTTAACTGCCAAGGCTAGAGTCTATAACTTCTGTGGTTGAGGTTTGGTACTATTGGGTTTGTTATCCTTCTTTCAAAAGTTCTTTTTGAACTTCTTCTAGTTTCCATTAAACTTCTTCTTAGGATTTTGGGGGTTCTTAGCCTTTCATTCTTGATCGACCTCCCATTTTACATACCCATCACTATTCCTCTTCTTTAGTTCCTATCGATCTTGCTCGGGTAAGGTGTCGTATTTATAACAGAAGTGTGACTCTACTTTCTTTGCTAGGTCATACGCCTTTTGCAATGATTTAGGCTCTTGCATGTCTACATCATGCTTTATCCTAGACTCCAAACCATGAGTGAACTTGTGAACCCACATTTTCTCATTATAAATAGGTACATATTTGAATAATATTACCAAATTTTTGTAGTACACCTCCACTATGCTGGTTCCTTGTTTTAGACTGGCAAATTCCTCAAAATTTAAGGTATAGAAATGCTCTATTAGGAATATTTTCTTAAATATGTTTATAAATTCTTCCCATGGAGTGTCAATAGGTTCAATCTTAGTCTCCTCATAGTGGGTTTCCCACCATTCTAGAGTAGCCCCTTCTAGATTGATCGTGGCCCAAAGTGTTTGGGTTCCTGATGAATAGCCTTTTACCGTAAAGTGAACCTCTACTTCTCTCAGCCATGCTTCCGCTGCATCCCCTTTGCCTTCCCCATAAAACTTGGAGATACTAATGTTTTTCATGTCCCTAGCCATTTCCTTTTCTGCCAAGGCTCTGGCTTGCACTTGTTCTACAGTTAGTCCACTATCTAGACCAACCTCTGAGCCTCTAGCTTGTGAATTTTGGTTCATAGTTGTTTCCAATAATTGTCTTATCTGATCCTGCATAGCAGTGACCGTAGTAGTGAGGTCTTCTACCTCCCTATTGGGGCTTATTGGACCCCTATCCTGGTTTTCTTCTTCGACATTACTTTGTCAAGTTTGCCTAGGTGTAGGCCTCCCTCTTCTAGTCTTAGGTGGCATCTTAACCTAGTTCCATCCAAGAAAGGAAGATTATATTACAGTTTCATCTTAAGTTGTATCTCTAATCCAAGCCATAATACAAAGTTCTCTTACTAGATGCATTAAATAATCTAACTAGGGTAATATCCCAGGCTAGGATGTGTCATTGATACCGAAGCCCATACTAAGGTATCCTAACATCCACTCTCCCTTGGGGTTAATTCCTATCAGATTCTAGAAAATAGGGTATTCTAGATCATCCCAGCTTTAGCCTATACTTTAAGCAAGCCTTCATTGGAAACATCTAATTCCCTTTAGCACACATAGAAGCTCTATACCCTCGTACCTAGAGCTCTGATACCAAATGTAATGACCCAAAACACACACAAACAGAAAAATACAAAAATAGGACAAGTTTTTTTTTTTAGGAGAGAGATTCATGAACCATTCATAAACCCCTAACCAAACTAATGTTTACCTAAGGTTTGAATCCCCTAAGTTTTCCTGAAAGCTACATCTCACGAGGTACCCTAGCACAAGTCCCATCTATGTAGGCATAACATGAGTTACTGCAAATAAGCCTATCTATCTCATCACTCTTGATGAGTTAGACTTATCACCTTTAGTTCAATCGAAGGTATACACGCATCCCCATACCATACACAAATCATTATGTGTAGGTATGCTATGAGTATTGTGAGTTAAGCTATCCATATCATCTCCACGATGAGCTATCTTAACTCAGATGTAGTCTTTTCGAAACTTAGTCATTAATCTTCCTAAGGGGTTCTCAATTCCCTTAGGCCATCTATGTTCACCCTAAGGGGGTCTTAATTCCCTTAGGTCACCTCTAAGTTCACCCTAGAACTCATAATTAATTTTTGTCATTTAGCATACAAACAAGCATACATCAAGATACTAAATCTATCCAAACATAATTATTAAACATACAGAGAATACAAGGAGGAAGTAACACTACAGAGAATATCATCAATGGAAAGAGAATCAATTACATAAAGTAACCCATGTGCATCAATAAAGTAAAAGCACTTTCTCTACATCATTAATCAGTTAATACATAATAATCGTGTATGGCAAATCCTCCATACTTAAAAGAATATTACATCAATTGCATCAAGGATATCTCCCCACAACTCTAATCTATTTGAGCATAAGTAAACCAACATAAATACAGTTACCTATATTTTGGTTCCATCGACCTCCTTGCTCCTTCTTTGCTATCCATCGATTATTTGGTGGTAGTAGGGGATCAAGGTACTCATGGTTCAGGATAGGCATGCCTTTAAATGCATCTAACATTTACTTTACCAAATTGTAACTATACAAATGCAATCAAGTTTCCAACCATCTAATGCATAGTGGATATTATAAAAGAGTCAATACTTTTACTTTCACCTCTCAATTACCTTTAGAGAGTCATTCAACATGCACAATTTAGATCTGGTTTAACTTCCATCAAATCTTATCATTGTTCCATAAATTAACGCCCCATAACATTAATTCATAAAACAAATCTTTCATTTATTAAATTAAAGCTACACTACTTCAATTCTAGAAATAAATCATTCCTTTTCATTTTATAAAGTTAGAGCCCCATAACCCTTAACCTATAAAACAATCCTTCCAATATTTTATATTTAAAGCTTAACAACTTTAATTACCAGACCAAATGGTTTCCCTTATTTCATAGTTCAAAATCCCATTCTATAAAATAACCTTTCATAATATTTGATAAATCCAATTCCATAGAACCATATCCTTTCATAATATTTGATAAATCCAATCTATAAATGATAAATCAAACATAACCCTTATTTCATAGTTCAAATCCATTCTATAAAATAACCTTTCTTAATATTTGATAAATCAAACATAACCCTTATTTCATAGTTCAATCCATTCTATAAAATAATCTTTCATAATATTTGATAAATCCAAACATAATAAAAAAAACCCTTATTTCATAGTTCAATCCATTCTATAAAATAACCTTTCATAATATTTGATAAATCAAACATAACCCTTATTTGTTCTTTCTAAAAAATACCTTACTATAATATGGGTTCTCCTATTTCATTGCCCTTCAGACTTCCCTCGATATTCCCGAAGGTATGCTTTATATAGTTATTTAAATAAAATTATTGTCCTCAATACAATTGGGTGATAGCCTCATAGTACACAAACCAAACCTGAAAGCTATACATATAATTATTTAAATAACAAGACAACCAATAGAGGGGCAGCAAACAAGGTCAACCATGGAGACAGTCTTTAAACCGCCTACAACTGGTAGTGGTCCTCCCTTTATGTAGAGCAACTTTGGCACCTGTGGTGGTCATTAACCAGGTGCCTGGCCATGCGCTTGGCTACCATGCAATAGAAACCCCAAGGCCTTAAAAATCCTACACAACCCTTGTACCACCAATGTGGTACGAATGCCTAAACACAAATGCTTAAACATAAACAAAACCCGATGACCAACTCAAGTTCAATGGTGGAAATGTCACCTTTGCTGAACGTTACGCACCCGAATTGCCACACTGTCATATGGCATAAAACATAGTTTAAAGCTAAGGTTTTAGAACTTAGAGAACATGATTTAATCACATCTCCCAAAATTGAAATAAAACATGAGCTCGGCTTACATTCAACGTTAATACAAGCTACAACATAGCTTTATTGATGAGGAACCCTACACTAAACATAGGCTACTACCCTCAACAATATTCGATGAACCAGAGGTCCTAAGGTTTTAGATGCTCGGTAGAAAGCACTCAAACCCATTTACAAGGTCACAGGCTATGAATCGATCCATGATACATAGGAACCATTTGGTGTGTTACAATGCCAGGTAAGAGGGTTTTCGATGCTATCTCAAAGAGACTAAACCTACGTAGCATAGCACGCTACAAGCTTGCAAAACGGTGCAACCAAGACCTCTAACAAGGTAACGAAACTTCACCAGGTTTTATAAGGTATTTATAGAGGTATGGATTTTATTTTTCTAGAGCTCGCTACTCTTTCGTGGTGCCATACAAGGACCAACAAAATAGCATAACCCACTCTCCAAATAGGTAGACTACTATGGTATTTGGCTAACAATCTATCTGAAACAACAAAGAAAAACAACCTAATCCAAGTTACTCAAAGGTATCCCCTACCTTCATAGTCTTAAAAGGATTCTTATATAAAACATTCATTGTCCAAAGAGAAACAAGATGACTGAGACATAGGAGATAGTTTTCTTACTACTCTCCCCTCATAAGCTATCACAAAGCAATGGAATGTAAGATGCCTTACTGGATTTAATGAGCAGCGTTGAAGGCTTGATCATTCATAGAATGATTATTCAGTCTCTAAACTAACATAATACACTCCCTATGTAGATATAACAGCAAAACCAAATAGATCAATCTCCAACAGGTTCACAGATGTATGCTACATAGTTTACAATGATGGCTTATCTAATTTCAAAAGGAAAGATCTAACCTTTTTAAATTTCACCCAAAACAAAGCTCCCTTTTGAATTGCGTCCCTGCAATTCTCCTCCTAGTATTGCTACCTTCTCCAGTGCTCTCCTCCTTTGTTCACGTATTCTGCTCTTCTCTCTCCAATACCCATTTCCCTATGCGCTTCCTCCAAGATAGGTCATCTTTCACCCTCCTTTTTCCTCAAAGCGCGTGTAGCCTCGAGCTCTGTCCACCCTTAATGCTCCCTTCCATTCTTATCCTTCTTTCTCATGATGGCAAGGTAGGCTTTGCCTTAACTGGTAATAGCTCCATACAGTGGAGATCCCAAAAATAATGCACATAGTCCTCCTTTTGGCAACGAGAGCGTATTGGCCAAGGTTGGATATTTAAAATGGTTTTAAACTATTTTAATATAATTAAAACCTTTTTTTAACATATTTTAAACTAAATGCAATTTCATTGACATTTAGAATATATTTGGTTTGTTTATAAAAATGAACTTCGTTATCATTCCAAGGTAATAATTATTTCATTTAATATAAATGGACTTCCATTCACCTATTTAAATGAAATTTATCCATGAATTTAAAATAATTTAAATTATCATCTAATTAAAACTTCTTTAATCAAATTAAATGAATTATCATTTATCATTCAAATTTAATCAACTTTTATTTTAATAAAAATGATGTTTTATTACCACTTCAAAATAACGATTTTCTTTTCGCAAACACATATACATATGGCAAAATGCTCTCCTATGAAATTCCAACATTATGCTTATTCAAGCCATGATGTAGTAAGTGGTGTAGAAATGAGAAATCAAATTTTCACAACAACAAAGAGGGCATCTTTCCATCAACCCGTTCACCTATCTCAGCCAAAGGTTTTACGATAGCTTCTAGGCTATCAACTAAGGCTCAAGGTGATCGGTTGTCGATGATTAGCCCTTTCGATTATGCATGCCTATATGAAGGTATCTATCCATGTTACCTTTGAGTACCTAAATCATCATTTCCCCTTATCTTAAGCACCCTCATTTTTGGTGGATGCCTCTGCCTTCTCCACCTACGAGCATACCTGATCCTGCACACTTGGCAATATGTTAGCGATAACATGCCCTTCTAAATCAGCTAAACATCATATAGTTGGTTTAATCGTTCAAACTAGGTATTACCACATCATAGGTTAATACATTGTTTCTTTGTGCCAAATAGTCCGCTAGGGAGGGTCATGACACGTTTGCTTTCTAAATGGTGGTGCATGTACCAATATGCCTAACTGGATTCTCCTTTCCTTCCCCTGTAAAGGGTGGGTATTTATATCTTCTTACTCTTGTAGCTACATTAGCCATTGGTAAGATTCCTTCTCCCTTATCACTTGATGAGGATCTCCTTGGAATTTTGGTTTGATTCCTTCCTATAGTGGGGGATTTGTTTTGTTATTCTTCATCATATGTCTTTATCCTTGGTATTTTTTTTATTTAATATTCATATTCCTATTTCTTATGCATCTTCATTCTATGACATCCTTCACTAGCATACCAATTATGGTGTTGGTCTATTTTGTTGAAATATTGCACATCGTTGCTTTGGTGCCTGACTTCCATCCTCTACAACACCCCTTGGAAAACTTCTTGCTACCTCTATTTAGGTGTCACCATCCACTCATCATATCTTTACATTTATTTTACATTGGCATCTTCTCTTATGCTAATGTCTCTTTTGAATCTTGGTCATCCTTATTGTACTCCTTCTATACTCAACAACAATATTTTCCACTTTTCAACATATCCTTCATTAAAAGTCCATACTTGTTCTACTACTAGTTCATCTATTTATTGAGTTATATTGCTCACATTTCCCCTTTGGAAAATCCATGTACTTCTTACTAGTTTTTGCTCCTCTCTATAATCTCATATCCCACATCTTTGTAGACTTGTATCTATTCTTTGTGTTTATTTCCTCCATGCTACTTACTATTTTAGACCCTCACCGTTCTTCTCTACAATGACAACATAGAACCTCAATAATGATAACATTACTAAGTGTGGCAGTATTCTTGGTGAGGAGGATGGGATGATAGATTTTGGATTGATATCCTAATGTTTGTAATGCAATTAAGATAATTGTATGATTCCAATCACACAACTCTACAAAATATACAATAGGTAACTATATGGTTACAAAACATACAATGTAGGATTGTACAGTCACAAACATACAATACAAAAAAATTGTACAATTTCCTAAAATTTTCAATCTACCAAAAATGTTCAATTGATAATTTCTTAATATTATCAATCATGCATTGTAATTATTTAATTAGTAATTAACTTATCTCAACCCAAAATATACAGTAAGTGTATCCATGCCAAAATAAGATGGTAAAAGGTTGACTGTGTAGTTTTGTGACCCAACTATACATTTACCAAACCCTTAGTAGGCCAAAGCTACTTAGCACTACAATTTCACAAATTTCATACCAATTTCATAGGTATTATTGTCAATGGTTGTAAATATCAATTTAAAATGATATATCTTCATTGTATATTCCTTGCAATAGTTCATGGTTGCTTGTACAATTTTTGGATATGCTTATCTACCATGAATATAGAATAAAATATACATACAATAACAATTAAATTCCCTAAAGAGTATAATTTTTGAAAGTAAAATTTAATTCCAGCACATGCACACATAGATTTGATTCAAATGGGATTCATATTTATCAAGGATACTATACACAACAATTGTATAATGCAGTATTATACATAGAAACACACATACTAGAACAATGAACCATTATGTTCATTCCATGAATGTATCTCCAAAGTATCACACAATCCTTCAACATAAAAATAATATGAACATAGCATGAACCATCTACAAACAACCTACAAAAATTGAATTGGGGATCTTATAATACCTATCCAGGCCATTCCAAAGCAGTTCCTGAGATAATGCATCCTTAAGAACTGCCACCCACATCTAACATCTTTTAACCTTTCTATTTAATTTTTCTAAGGTCTACTATAATTTTTATCAAATTACATTTCAAATGCATTTCATTCAATTTGCATTTCATTTTTTATTTTTCACATACTATGTGGATTTAACTCAAAATTGTACAAAAACTCTTATATTGTATGGTTTCATTTATTTTTCTTTTGGGAGGTAGATTTGATGCTTGCAATTAGCTCAAAACCTCTTTCCAAAAATCATCAATTCTTAGTCATAGGTTAAAATTTCCATTCAACACAGTAACTAGTGATTTTGACTCTATGTTTCTACATAGTTAAAATTCATCAATCATTGTCAAATTTATCATTGGCATTTTTTCTTAGCTCTGGTGAATTTAAAAACTTATTTTTCGCTTCCAAATTCAAGGCATATTTTTATTTTTTTATATAGAAAATGGGGCTATATCATTTCTCTACACTTAGACAAGCCCCAAAAAATAGACCTACTTAACTTTTTCCCTTCAAGTTTTGTAGGTTTCAAATTCACCATCTAGTTTCAAAATTGCCAATGGTAAATTTGCTTGACTATGGCAATTTTGCTCAACATTATAAATAGGTACCTCTTTACTACAAATATTTTTTTACTATTTTAATACTATTTTATACCTTCTAATATCTAATTTCTAGTAATTTTGTTTGAAAACACTTTTTTTAATCAATCAAGGAATACTTAAGATGGTTCAAATTATTTTTAAAATCATACTTATTTTGGAAAAAATCAAAGGATCTTAGCATAGATTAAAATTTTTTCCTTTAAAATAAATTATATAATAAATTTGAAGTTATATAGTTACATTTTAGGCTATATTTTTTATTGCATCATTTCTTGTTTACCCTAAAAATAAAAAGTATTTTTAGTAAGGAAATAATTCAAATTGAAAAGGAATTCTAGGATAGGAACCTTGTAATAGTTGCAAGCTTACTATAGTGGTAAGGGCTTTGGCATTTCTATGGGGAGGTCAAAGGTTCAAACCCCACTCAGTATGAATGAACCAAGACCCCTCATAAAAACCTTTGTAAACTCATTAAACAAGTTTACCTTCATAGCATAGTTGGTTATTGAGACATGGCCTCGAGATGAATGGGAGGTCCAGTGTTTGAACTACCTCCTATGTGCCTTCACAACTACAGTTGGTTTTTTGGACATGGTCCTGATATGGATTGGAGGTCCATTGTTTGAACCATCCCCTGTGTTGTCATTACGAAAACAAAAAATCCACTATGTAGTCCTTAGGGGTATACCTAGAGAAGACTGGTGATATAACCAAGGTTGAAGCAGTGGATGTCCTTTCTAACACACATTTACCATGATGGTAGATGGATTCTTGTGAATAAGGTCTAGATGAAACACTTAATCCCCAAAGTAGCTTTCTTATTTTGGTTGGTGGTTAAAAATAAGATCCTTACTATGGACAACTTAATGAAGAGGGGCTTCTCAATACCAAACAAGTGTTCATTATGTGAAAATTCTTGGGAAGAGGTTAGGCATTTATTTTTAGATTACTCCTTCTCTTATGAAGTTATCACTTGTTTGATTGAAAAATTTAGCATGGCTTGGGTTTTTTCAAATTCCATTGTGGATTTATATTTAAGTTGGAAATCACCTTTTAGAAGTAAGATACTATTCACCCTTTGGAATTTTGTTTATCACACTTCATTTGGGGCATTGGGAAATAAATAAATAGAAATATTTTTAAGGGAGAGAAGAAATATGTTTTGTCTATTGTTAGTAGGATATACAATGCAATAAATAAAAATATTATGGCTATAGATATTAGTGATAAATTGGAAGTGATAGGGGAAAAATATATAATGATCAAATAGGGAAAAAATATTATCCTAATCAAAGGAATAATTCCACCAAGATCAGTAGACTTAAAAATAAGTGGAAACCTCCTCCAAAGCAATGGTTGAAGCTGAATTTCAATGGTGCTTCTAAAGGGAATCTAGGAAGTGCATGAGTAGGTGGTGTTATCTAAGATGAAAATGGGCAGGTAATTAGATTTTATGCTGAAAATATTGAATTTCAATCCAACCACTTTGTGGAGACTAGAGCTCTTTTCTTAGGGATTAGATTAGTTGATAATTTGGGAGCAAGAAATTTGGTTATTGAAGAGGACTCCTTAAATATTATAAATTTAATCAAAGAGAACCAAAACTAACATTGGGATATATATGATATGATAAAGGTAATAATAAGGCTTATTATAAAAATGGATAATGTTCAAATAATACATATATACCATGAAGGTAATGTAGTAGGAGATTGGGAAACTAATTTTAGAATCAAGGTGAAAGGATATGTTATGATGGAAAACAAATTTTCCCAAGAACTAATCAATATCACCAATAAAGAAAATATACACACTAAATAATAAGTTCTTGTTGACGAGTGCAGTGGCTACGGTCTCAACAACAAGATATTTTTATGTAGTAGGGTTCCTATTGAGAGGTGTAGTGTGTCACAACCCACCTCGAAGGAACTTTATTAATATGATATTTGTATTATAGTAGTTGGTTTGTAATACTTGATGTATTTGTATCATATTGGTTTCTATAAAAATAAAATAATACTGCGTGCATAGATTAATTGCAAGAATAGGTATTCTCTTAAGTGGAAGACTGACCACCAAGATATGATAAGGGAGATGATGAAAAATACAACTCATCAGGTAAAGCTCTTGCTTTTGTCATCACTAGTTACCTCCCTGATGGCGGTGTTACCTGAGGAATTACTCTAAATTTATTGCCACTCAAAGAAAAAACGGTGATGGGAAACAACGAGCATATGCATCGAGTGCCATTTGTGTGAAATATAGTTGGTTGCATAATTAATTTGCATAAGGGAATTCCACCTTGGAAATGCATAGTTATTAATGATTGACACTTTAATATTTTTAATATATGTTTTTATGCACACAACCTAAGCATTCTCTAGAGTAAATATTAATTGTTTTGAACATGCTTATTTATTTTGGTTTACTCTATTTTGGAAAATAAATTAGGTGGTTTGTTCTTTTATGAACCTATCCAAATTTTATTGGACCAAAATATGAAAATACTACCTTATAAATTAAATAATACATCTTTCCTACACATGGCAATTTTGGGATGGTTGTATTAAGGAGTGAGATTCTCCTCTTATATTTAATAGTTCTCAATATTATCACCCATACTCTCAATAGTATTAGTGCCCTTAGGGTGGGGGACACATGACATATAACCTGCCTATAACTTATCTCTAGGGAATCCCTTTTGTATTAAAATAATATATCTTGGAGAAACTTGCTTGGGAAGGGAAAATATAGAAAATAAATAAAATATTGTAGAGCATCTTCTTGTCAAGGAAATAAAGTATTATAAATAGTCATGGGGATTGAGAAAATGGGCATGCCATGTTTTAGAAAGTTTATAATGAGACTAGGTCGGGAGAAGGAGAAGGACCTTCAAGCACTTTGTCTTGTGGTTTTACAAAAGTTCCAGGTGTGGAAGTTTCCTCTACCTTGACATTTGCTTGATTATTTTGTTCTTCCATGATTGCATGCTGGCCTATGAACTTTATTGTTTATATTAAAGGACTAGGAGATTGCTTGATTATTTTGAATCAAAACCATGTTGACTATTTAGTTGAAATTATGTTGAAGTAATAAAATTTTGAGTTCACTGTTCGAATATTATGTTACGCTGGCATAGTATTATAATTTCCTTTATAAGTTCTTGTGAGTATAGTTTCTTTATTAAACGAATGGTAAAGTGTTGTAACTTGTACATGCCACCCTTGTTGTTGGTATTTTGTTTTTTAAGGATTGGGTATGACCTTATTACTAGCCTCATGTATTGACTCCATATCATCTTCTAAGTAATCGACCGAATAACATAAACTCTCCTTATGTTTTGATGAATAAAAGAAAGCTCAATACTATGATTGTCATAGTCATCATGCCATATATCATTACCAAAGTAAGCTTCTAGCTTTTAACACCTCGCCACAAGCCCATTACCACGGTTGGAAGCCATAGTGGGTCTTCTAAAATTTGTGTGTGATTTGATAACTTTATATGCTGATTACAAATTTATATGAAATGCTAAATAAGCTAAAATTTCTCTCACTGTTGGCTAAATATCTGATACATATATGTCTATAATTTTTACATTTGTAGTTTGGTAGAATTCCTTTGACCTATAGTAAATATCATCCGACTCATATTACAAAATAGTCTATGCACATATATCTTTGGTGGACATAGCACCTTCAAACTGCGCTATACTTCATGCATCATGCTCATCATCACTTGATATGGGGTTTTCCAATCCTTTTGGGTAAAGTAGACAGGATGTCTTGACTTTGTCAGTGTAGATACCCAAGGAAAATTGGTATTAAGTTGCATCAAATCTTGAATGATAGCAACCTCACTATTTGAATAGTCAAGCTTTGAACTACAGTTAAGTCATCACTATAATCCCTATGATATGATTCCAATTGGGCCTCTCTACACTCTCAATATGACACCTATTATGATGCTAGCCAAATTGTATTTTAGTAGAATTCATTCCTCTTGTTCGCCAGTGGAAGAATCATCTTCGAGTGTTTTATAAAGTACCTATGAGTGTGTTGCACAGTTGATTGTCCTCGTCTTGAAGCGATAATCTCTTGGTATAGATAATGCTTACACTGTTCAACACTATCACATAAATTACAGTAGTATTTTCCATAGTGCCAACATGTGTGATACCATATACTGTTAGTGTGTGCTCTCCAAACTACCTCCAAACATGCTCGGGTAACAACCATCACCTGTAGTAGACTATAGGTTAATACCTTTGAAATTCAGATGTTATGGATGGTAATACTTAGATTATAACATAATATCCTTAGCATAGGTAGTGACCTATGATATAATGGATATTCGAGGAGCTATTAGATGTTAGTATTCCACATCCTAACATTACTTATTAATTATTATTTATTACTTTAATTATATATTTCATTATTATTGAAAAGCCATGGTTGAAAAGTCATGATTGAAAAGTCATGACTGAAAGGTCATGATTTAAAAAGTCTATATATATTATATGAGTGGAATCCATATCAAATCATCCATGAAGAATAATATATAATTGTTTATTGAATGCATTGGAGGGACCTTCCTACCAGTTAAACACTTTTTCTTTGTAAAAGTTATTCTTTTAATTTAGATGCTATTTTAATGATTTATTTATTAAAATTGTGCTAGAACCTTCATGGTTCTACCATTTGGTATTAGAGCCATGTGGGACCCAACCATGTGGAAATTTAATAAGGTTCTTCATCAAAATACTACCGTGCGTGAGTATGAAATTTGATTTAAGGATATCACCAAACACAACACAGGGTTGGATGAAGCATTTCTCATATATTGCTTCATAAATAAATTGAAAGAGGAAATTAAAATGGAGGTGATGAAGTTCAAACCCTATACCATGATGCAGACCATTGAATTAGCACAAATAGCAGAAGACAAATTAAATGCTCAACGTGGAATAAGAAGAAATGAACAATATTATAAAAGCAAAAGCATTGAAATTCTTTTTGATAGCATTTGTAATAATTTGGAGTATTTAATAAAAATCCAGGAAAAAGTAGATGCAAGTGGAGAAATCCAAGTTTTAAGAAATGATAAAACCTTCCAAGAAATCTTGAAAATAGATGATAATCCCTCCCAAGAAGCTTCAATTAAATATATACCCGAAGTGATCAATGCCAGCCATACATGCACTCTACAAGACCTACACACACCTTCCTCACCAATAGTAAGTTATCACCACATGACAAAACCTATTTGGAACCAATGCAGAGTGACTACATACTCCTTCTCTGTTGGCTCTACCAAGGAACCACAAAAGGATATGAAAGTGTTACCATCACTTTTGATACATCATTCTAAAGTGTTCTAGGAACCCCAATGGTTGCCCTCCCATCATCATCACAATTATCCTAAGGAAGATTCTACTATTTTTCCTGGCAACCCATCACTAACACTTTGACCTTCAAGATATCTTTGCCTTCGAAAAAGTGACATTAAGATAGTACAAGAACTTGCACAAATTCAATTGGGAAAACAAGCAATGAAGCTCCTTACTTTGAGATTTGAGGACAAAGCTCTTTTTAAGGAGGGTGGCATGTTAGGATCCCACATCCTAACATTACTTATTAATTATTATTTATTACTTTAATTATATATTTCATTATTATTGAAAATCCATGGTTGAAAAGTCATGATTGAAAAGTCATGATTGAAAAAGTCTATATATATGATATGAGATGAAACCATATCAAATCATCAATGAAGAAGAATATATAATTGTTTATTTAATTCATTGGAGGAACCTTCCTACCAGTGAAACAATGATTCTTTATAAAAGTGATTCTTTTAATTTAGATGCTATTTAATGATTTATTTATTAAAATTGTGCTAGAACATTCAGGGTTCTACCATTATATGCTTAAAATAAGTTGTTGATTTTACATTTCTTTTAGAATGTTGAAATATTTTTATGAATAATGGAGAATTATTGAAATTAGGTTATTATATTTAATGTCTTATACAGTATAAAATCTATTGATGATATTTTGAGTTCTCTTAGATTGTTAGATAAACTATTTTTGGAATTTATATAATTTGCATAAGTGAATTTTATAAATGGGGTTAACAACTAGAAGAATAGAAACAACTTCTAGTATTGGAAGGAAGGGATTGGTGTCCATTCCTTGGGAAGAGGTATGGGACTCTTCCCTATGTTTGGAGATAAAACCAAACAAATGATGATTTGGATTGTGTATTAATCCTTACTATGCATGATGTTAAATATGGTTGAATTATTGCTAAAGATGTTCTTTAACATGGGATATGCATATGGCAAATTTATGGTGCATGATTGCATTCAATTATGAGAAGCATGGCTTGCTTGTGTTGCATTGGCATACTCTGCATTCGAGTTGTCTTGATCCCTTACAAATCATCTCTTTCACATCATGAAGATGCAAGAAAACCAGAGAGGAACCATACAACCATTGTTGAAGACTCTTTTACTATACATTCTTCTTATGCTAGTTTTGAGATATTTTCATTGTAATCTTGAAGGGCTGAAATGATGGAGCCAAGCTATGTAATATTTGATGTATTTCTCTTACTTGCTTTTGTATATCAGTAAGGAAGTCTTTTAAATTATGTAATCATCTCAATTAGATGGTAGAAGATGTATGATTTTGGAAAAATGATCAAATGAAAGTATCTTGTGATAAGCTTGTTAGCAATTGTAAATGAATGCTAATGATCATATTTGTAAGTCGAGATTACTTGTATATTTTCTTATTTCAAGTTATGGTAATGTAGGTATAGTGATATTTGGTTGATCATAAGAACCATCTCTTTTGAGTATAGTAGTGTAGAGGGAAATTTATGAGTAATCTACACAACAATGGAAGCAAAACCAAGACTCAAAACATATGAACTAAAACCCACCACCACCAAAATTATCAACACCTTGATGATAAGAAATTATTATAATAATGCTTAAGAGATGAATAACCCAAATTGTATGTAAGTTTCCATAAGGAGCAATAGATTAATGGTTTCTCCTAAGACACTAGCCTTTATTGGTAGTATGGAGAAATGAAGAAAGGTAGTCCTTTGGTGAGGATCATTCTCCTAATTGGTTGGTTTAACCAATATGATGTCCCTTTCCATGTGGTAAATGTATGAAGGGGACATAGCCATTGTATGTTATTATTCATCTACCATTATGGGATGGTGGGATGGTGTTGTAGGTGTTGGTGCTCCTACTTACAATTGGCTTAAAAGGAATTGTAGAAGTTGGTGCTTCTATTTAATTAATCTATTGTGATTTGGACTACTTACTTCTTGATGGGAATATCATTTTTAACTTATTGCAATATGGTCAAAGATGAGCAAAAAAATAAAATTAGTAGACGTGTAGTGACAACTGGGGTTGTTACAGTTGGTATCAGAGCCCAGGCTAACTGATAGATTCTAGATAGATCTAGGTTAGCAAAATATTTGGGGTATGGATCAAAACATGAGCTCCCTAACTCTTGACGATGCATACTTGGTAAGGACTAGGTCAGTTCTTGAGATCACTGGTGTCTGAGTTCCTTTCTCCCATGAGTAGATCCATAGTCGTTCGAAAGTGGAAGAGCTAAGCGAACCCTCCTGTATGGGTTTTAAGTGGTGTACCTTAGAATCTTTTGGGAAACTACTCGGCATCTGTGTCTTTTGACTTACTTATTCCTTATTTCAAGTGTGTATGATCTTCAACTAGAGTTAGAGGAAGAAACTAGGGAATAAACCTAGCGATAATAAATTATTTGGAAAACTATTCTAGTTATCTAGTATTTTGACCTTGGAAAAGAGCAAATATTAATACAACTCTTTACTCTAGGTTAACATGGCAACAAGAATGAGAGGCAAGAAGAAAATAACCTCGCAACAAGCTAGCCCTGATACTCCTGAAGCCAGACAGATGGGAGAAAGTTCTGGAAATTCAAATAAAGAAGTAGAGAACCTTGTTGCTACAGTTTCTGTTATACAAGATCAAATTCAATATATTTTGCAAGCCATAAGTTCTCAGCATAACCCCAACAACAACCAGGAGACAGAAATTCTAGATGTTGAGGTTGGAGAGGATGAAGATCTTAAAGAGTGTGAAAATAGGATCCGTATGAAGAAAGAAATTGGTAATGATCTAAAGTATATTAAAGTGACTAAGTTCATAGGAAAAGGGGGAGAAAATGTAGTTGAGGCATGGTTAGATGAACTTGAACTTCATTTCGCCATAAGAAACTACTCCTCTACAACTAAAACAACATTTTCTCTTTCTCATCTGGGAGAAAGAGGAATTGATTGGTGGAATGCTTATAGCAAGGAACATAAGATCTCACCTAACAAGTTGAAGTGGGAAGTTTTTGTGGAAGATTTTAAGGATAGATTCCTTACAAAGCAATTCTATTTGAATAAGTACCAAGAATTCTTTGCATTTCAACAAGGTTCGCTCTCCATGGAAGAATATTATGAACAATATGTGAGACTCCTTAAGTATGTACCATCTCATAATCAGAACAATGAGATGAAAATACAAAAATTTATCCTAGGAATGAAGCCTTGGATTAGAGATAAAGTAAGCATGCATGTTCAAAAAACTATGCAAGAAGCTTACAATATGGCTCGAAGGAAAGAGTCTACCCAGACTACTAATGAAACTCACAAAAATTCCACAAAATGGTCAAACAAGGGACAGAAGTTTTAGAAAAAGAGAAAGTGGGATAATGGGTAAAATTAGAAAAACAAAGGAAATCCAAAATTTGGGAAGCATAATAATGGTGGCAAGAAGGATTTCAAGAAATAATTTTACCATAGGAATAATAACTACTCCAACAACAATAATAGGGACTTCCAGACTCCTAAACAACCAGCTCCACTACAAGCAGTGGATACCGGGAAGCAGGTTCAGGAAGGAGACTCAAATCCAAAGATAAGATGCTTCAATTGTGGAGGTCCACATTATGCTATTAATTACCCAAAATATGCCAGCACTAGCACAGATAGGCCGAATCACAAGATCTATGCAGTGACAACAATGCAAGACTTGGATGGTCAGGCTATTCCTCTACTTCTGAATGGTAAACTTTTTGATAGAGATGTTAAAATTCTAATTGATAGTGGGGCTACAGATAGTTTTATTTCAAGTAACCTATTAAGGGATATACCCAAAAATCCAGGATCTTTGGCACAAGGGTGGAAAGTTGAGTATGGATCAGGACAGACTTATCATGTCAACCAATGTTTTTCCTCAACTCAAATTACCTTACCCGATGGCTTTACTAGGTGGCATTTATATGTAGCACCCCTACATGCATTTGACATCATCTTGGGAATAGATTGGTTGAAGGCTCATGAAGCCTTGGTAAATTTCCAAGAAATATGGATTGAGTTTACTAATGAAAACAAGGAAAGACAAAGGATATATAGTGAAGCAAGGGAATTTCAACCTAAGCTAATCTCCGCTATGCAGTTGAAGAAAACAATTAGAAAAGGAGGAATGGTTTATGTTGTGAAATTCAAAGAAAAAGAGGAAATTCCAAAGGAAGAAATTATTAACAAATTTCCACTTTTGCAAGAATATCAGGATGTTTTTGTTGATGAGATACCTAGTTTACCACCTAAACAAGAATTTGATTTCACCATAGAACTATTGTCGGGAACTGAGCCTATCCATAGAGCTCCTTATAGAATGAATCCCATCGAGATGCAAGAATTGAAGGTGCAACTTCAAGAGTTGCTTGATAAGGGATTAATAAAACCAAGTGTTTCACCTTGGGGAGCACCCGTCTTATTTGTTAAAAAGAAATATGGTTCATTGAGGCTTTGCATAGATTATAGAATGTTGAACAAGGCAATAGTAAAAAATAGATATCCATTGCCAAGGATTGAAGATCTATTTGATCAGATGAAAAGTGCTTCAATTTTTACCAAAATTGATTTGAAGTTAGGGTATCATCAACTAAGAATCCGAGATGAAGACACACACAAAACCACATTCAAGACTAGATATGGTCACTATGAATTCACAGTCTTACCATTCGGTTTGACCAATGCACCAACAACTTTCATGAATTTGATGAATAGTGTGTTCAGGAATCAGTTGGATCGGTTTGTGTTGATATTCTTGGATGATATTTTGGTTTATTCTCGTAGTCGAGAAGAGCATGATAAGCATTTAAGGATAGTATTAGAGTTGTTAAGGAAAAATCAACTCTATGGAAACTTGTCTAAATGTGAGTTTTATGTTTCTCAAGTGCATTATTTGGGACACATAATATCAACAGATGGAATTGTTGTAGACCCAAAGAAAATAGAAGCTATTTTGAGTTGGCCACCTCCAACAAATGTGTCAGAAGTTAGAAGCTTCATGGGTTTATCAGGCTATTATAGGATATTTGTGAAAGATTACTCCAAAATTGCTTATCCTATAACCAACATTCAAAATAAGGGGAAGGAGTTTAAGTGGACTAAAAAATGTGAAGCAACATTTAATTTTCTTAAACAGAAGCTTACCACAACTCCTATTCTGAAGATTTCGGATCCATATGGAAATTTTTTAGTTTGCACTGATGCTTCATTAGAAGGACTTGGAGGAGTCCTATCTCAAGATGACTCTGTAGTAGCATATGAGTCTAGGAAACTCAAAAAGCACGAAGTTAATTATGCTACTCATGATCTAGAGCTTGCTGTAGTTGTACATGCTTTGAATATTTGGTGACATTATCTGGTGGGTAGACCATTTGAGTTAAGAACCGATCACCAAAGTTTAAGATATATTTTCACTCAACCATTGTTAAATGCTAGACAAAGAAGATGGATGGAATTTCTAGCTGAATATGACTTTGGTATTGAGTATATCAAAGGGAAGGAGAACAAGGTTATCGATGCTTTAAGTAGGAGAAGACATATAGCAGCATTGACTCGTAGTCATGTGGATCTAATGGATCGAGTCAAGAAAATACAATGCTAGGATCCAGAGTGTAGTGAAATTTAGATTAAAATAGAATAAAATTTGAATGAGAATCTAGATTATAGCATAAAGGATGGACTTTTATGCTTTAAGGAATGTGTGGTCATCCTTAAAATGGGTGATCTAAGGAGATTGATTATGCGAGAAGCTCATAACTCACCTTATTCCGCTCATCCTGGAGGAGCTAAGATGAGGGAAAATATGAAAAAGACCTTTTATTGGTCTGGCATGAAGAAAGATATCACCGATTTTGTGGCACGATGTTTGCAGTGTCAGAAGGTGAAAGTTGAACACCAACATCCAGCAGGGAAATTGTTTTCTCATCACATTCCTACTCAAAAATGGCAAGTGATTTCAATGGATTTTATTGTCGGTTTGCCTAAAACAAAATATCAACATGATGCAATTTTTGTGATAGTAGATAAACTCACTAAGGTTGCACACTTTATAGCAGGTAGTACTACAGATGATGTTGTAGTTATTGCCAATAGATTTTCTAAAGAAATTTTTAGGTTGTATGGATTTCCAGAGATGATAATCTCAGACAGGGACTCTAGGTTTACTTCTAAGTTCTGGTAGGCTCTCCATCATGCAATTGGCACCACTTTGAATATTAGTTCTACGTATCATCCAAAAATGGATGGACATACTGAAAGGGTAAACCAAGTTCTAGAAGATATGTTATGCATGTATTGCATGGACCAGAAGTCTCATTGGGAAGACTATTTGTATCTAGTTGAGTTTTCTTATAATAATAGCTATCATTCTTCTTTGAAAATGGCCCCTTTCGAAGCCTTGTATGGAAGACGATGTAGAACACCATTATCATGGGACAATCCTGAGGATCGGGTTGTCATTGGACCAAAAATGGTTAAAATCATGGAGGAGCAACTAGCACTAATCCGAAAAAGGCTCAAAGAAGCCTCAGATAGACAGAAGAGTTATGCAGATTTGAAAAGAACTCCTAGAGAATTCTTTGTGGGTGATAGGGTGTTTCTGAGAGTAAAACCTAAAAAGAGTGCAATTAAATCAACCAAATTGGATCCTAGGTTTGTAGGACCATTTGAGATTATGGAAAAGATAAGTCATGTAGCCTATCGACTTGACTTACCACCTAACCTATCAAATATCCATAACACTTTTCATGTATCCCTACTTAGGAGATATATTGTTGATCCTGATCATGTTTTAGATGTTTCTAATTTGCAGATGGTAGATCCGACAACCTTTGAGGTGAAACCTATGAAGATCTTGGAATTTCATTCCAAGACTATGAGGAAAAGAAATATTGAGCAATGCAAGGTCTAGTGGGACCAATATTCTGAGAAGAATTCCACTTGGGAAAAAGTGGAGGACATGAAAAGACATTTTCCTTATTTATTTGATGATGCTATGTAATAATACAGGTTGAACCATTCACCACTTATGAAAGTGGAAACTAAGCAAACCTTATGTTTTAATGACTGATATGTAATATTGCAGGAAAACATAGAGGACTATGTTTATTCTAAGGGGGGGAGTATGTCACGACCCACCTTGGAGGAACTTTATTAATATGCTATTTGTATTATAATAGTTGGTTTGTAATACTTGATGTATTTGCATTATATTGGTTTCTATCAAAATAAAATGATGTTGCGTGCATTGATTGATTGTAGGAATAGGTATTCTCTTAAGTGGAAGACTGACCACCAAGATATGAGAAGGGAAATGATGACAAAGACAACTCATCAGGTAAAGCTCTTGTTTTTGTCATCACTAGTTACCTCCCTGATGGCGGTGTTACCTGAGGAATTACTCTAAAATTCCTACCACTCAAAGGAAAAACGGTGATGGGAAACAATGAGCATATGCATCGAGTGCTTGTATGCCATTTGTGTGAAATATAGTTGGTTGCATAATTAATTTGCATAAAGGAATTCTACCTTGGAAATGCATATTTATTAATGATTGACATTTTAATATTTTTGAAATATATGTTTTTATGCATACAACTTAAGCATTCTCTAGAGTAGAGATTAATTGTTTTGAACATGCTTATTTATTTTGGTTTACTCTATTTTGGAAAATAAATTGGGTGGTTTGTTCTTTTATGAACTTGTCCAAATTTTATTGGACCAAAATATGAAAAGACTACCTTATAAATTAAATATTACATCTTTCCTACACATGGCAACTTTGGGATGGTTGTACTAAGGGATGAGATCCTCCTCTTATCTTTAATAGTTCCAATACTTATCACCCATGCTCTCAATAGTATTAGTGCCCTTAGGGTGGGGGACACAGGACATATAACCTGCCTATACCTTATCTCTAGGGAATCCCTTTTGTATTAAAATATTATATCCTGAAGAAACTTGCATGTGAAGGGAAAAGAAAGAAAAGTAATAAAATAATGTAGAGCATCTTCTTGTAAGGGAAAGAAAGTGTTATAAATAGCCATGGGGGTTGAGAAAAGGGGCATGCTATGTTTTGGGAAGTTTAGAAGGAGACTAGGTCGAGAGTAGGAGAAGGACCCTCAAGCACTTTGGCTTGTGGTTTTGTGAAAGTTCCAGGTGTGGAAGTTTCCTCTTCCTTGAAATTTTCTTGATTATTTTGTTTTTCCATGATTGCATGTTGGCCTGTGTACTTTATTGTTTATATTAAAGGACTAGGATATTGCTTGATTATTTTGAATCAAAACCATGTTGACTATTTAGTTGAAATTATGTTGAAGTAATAAAATTTTGAGTTGTCTGAATATTCCGGTATGCTGGCATAGTATTATACTTTCCTTTATAAGTTCTTGTGAGTATAGTTTATTTATTAAATGAATGGTAAAGGGTTGTAACTTGTACATGCCACCCTTGTTGTTGGTATTTTGTTTTTAGCCAAAGGTTTGGGTATGACCTTATTACTAGCCTCATGTATCGACTCCATATCATCTTCTAAGTAATCTACCAAATAGCATAGACTCTCCTTATGTTTTGATGAATGATAGAAAGCTCAAGACTGTGACTGTCATAGTCATCATGCCATATATCATTACCAAAGTAAGCTTCTAGATTTTAACACCTCGCCACAAGCCCATTACCACGGTTGAAAGCCATAGTGGATCTTCTAAACTTTGTGTGTGATTTGATAATTTTATATGCTGATTAGAAATATATATGAAATGATAAATAATCTAAAATTTATCTCACTATTGGCTAAATATCTGCTACATATATTTCTATAATTTTTACATTCATAGTTTGGTAGAATTCCTTTGACCTATAGTAAATATCATCCGGGTCATATTACAAAATAGTCTATGCACATATATCTTTGGTGGACATAGCACCTTCAAACTGCGCTATACTTCATTCATCGTGCTCACCATCACTTGATATGGGGTTATCCAATCCATTTGGGCAAATTAGAAAGGATGTTTTGACTTTGTCAGTGTAGATACCCAAGGAAACTTGGTATTAAGTTGCATCAAATATTGAATGATAGAAACCTCATTGTTTGAATAGCCGAGCTCTATACTACAGTCAAGTCATCACTGTAATCCCTATGATATGCTTCCAATGGGCCTCTCTACACTCTTAATATGACACCTATTATGATGTCGGTCAGATCGTATTTTAGTAGAATTCATTCCTCTTGTTTGCCAGTGGAAGAATCATATTCGAGTGTTTTCTAAAGTACCTATGAGTGTGTTGCACAATCGATTGTCCTCATATTGAAGCTATAGTCTCTTGGTATAGATAATGGTTACACTGTTCAGCATTATCACATAAATTACGGTAGTATTTTCCATAGTGCCAACATGTGTGATACCATATATTGTTAGTGTGTGCTCTCCAAACTACCTCCAAACATGCTCGGGTAACAGATGTCACCTGTAGTAGACTATAGGTTAATACCTTTGAAATTGGATGTTATGGATGGTAATCCTTAGATTATAATACAATAGCCTTAGCATAGGTAGTGACCTATGATATAATGGGTATTCGAGGAGCTATTAGATGTTAGGATCCCACATCCTAACATTACTTATTAATTATTATTAATTACTTTAATTATATATTTCATTATTATTGAAAAGTCATGGTTGAAAAGTCATGATTGAAATGTCATGATTGAAAAAGTCTATATATATGATATGAGAGGAATCCATATCAAATCATCCATGAAGAAGAATATATAATTGTTTATTGAATGCATTGGAGGGACCTTCCTACCAGTGAAACAATGATTCTTTATAAAAGTTATTCTTTTAATTTAGATGCTATTTTAATTATTTCTTTATTAAAATTGTGCTATAACCTTAAGGGTCTACCATTTGGTATTAGAGCCATGTGGGACCCAACCATGTGGAAATTGATTAAGGTTCTTCATCAAAATAGTACCGTGCATGAGTATGAAATTCTATTTAAGGATATCACCAAACACAACACATGGTTGGATGAAGCATTTCTCACATATTGCTTCATAAATGAGTTGAAAGAGGAAATTAAAATGGAGGTGATGAAGTTCAAACCCTATACCATGATGCAGACCATTGGATTAGCAAAAATAGCAGAAGACAAATTAAATGCTCAATGTGGAATAAGAAGGAATGAACAAGATTATAAAAGCAAAAGCATTGAAATTATTTTTTATAGCATTTGTAATAAGGTGGAGTATCTAATAAAAACCCAGGCGGAAGCAGATGCAAGTGGAGAAACCCACGTTTTAAGAAATGATAAAACCTCCCAATAAATATTGAAAATAGATGATAATCCTTCCAAACAAGATTCAATTAAATATATACCCGAAGTGATCAATGCCATCCAGACATGCACTCTACAAGACCTACACACACCTTCATCACCAATAGTGAGTTCTCACCACATGACCAAACCTATTTGGAACCAACGCAGAGTGACTACACACTCCTCTATTGGCTCTACCAAGTAACCACAAAAGGATATGAAAAAGTTACCATCACTTTTGATGCATCATTATAAAGTGTTTGAGGAACCCCAATGGTTTCCATCTCATAATCATCACGATTCTCCTAAGGAAGATTCTACTATTTTTTCTGGAAACCCATCACTAACACTTTGACATTCAAGATATCTTTACCTTTCAAAAACTGATATTAAGATAGTACAAGAACTTGCACAAATTCAACTGGTAAAACACGCAATGAAGCTCCTTACTTTGAGCTTTGAGGACAAAGCTCTTTTTAAGGAAGGTGGCATGTTAGGATCCCACATATTAACATTAATTATTACTTATTATTTATCACTTTAATTATATATTTCATTATTATTGAAAATCCATGGTTGAAAAGTCATGATTGAAAATTCATGATTGAAAGGTCATGATTGAAAAAGTCTACATATATGATATGATAGGAATCCACATCAAATCATAAATGAAGAAGAATATATAATTATTTATTTAATGCTTTGGAGGGACCTTCCTACCAGTGAAACAATGATTCTTTTAATTTAGATGCTATTTTAATTATTTATTTATTAAAATTATGCTAGAACCTTTAGGGTTCTACCATTAGATGCTTAAAATAAGTTGTTGATTTTACATTTCTTTTAGAATGTTGAAATATTTTTATGAATTATGGAGAATTATATAAATTAGGTTATTATATTTAATGGCTTATACAGTATGAAATCTATTGATGATATTTTGATTTCACTTAGATTGTTAGATGAACTGTTTATGGAATTTATATAATTTGCATAAGTGAATTTTATAAATGGGGTTAAGAACCAGAAGAATAGAAATAACTTCTAGTATTGGAAGGAAGGGATTGGTGTCCTTTCCTTGGGAAGGGGTATGGGACTCTTCCCTATGTTTGGAGATGAACCAAAAAAATGATGATTTGGATTGTGTATTAATCCTTGCTATGCATAGAGTTAAATATGGTTGCTTTGTTGCTAATGATTTTCTTAACATGTGATATGCATATGGTAAATTTATGGTGCATGATTGCATTCAATTATGGAAAGCATGGCTTGCTTGTGTTGCATTGGCATACTTTGCATTCGAGTTGTCCTGATCCCTTACAATCATCTCTTTCACATCATGAAGATGCAAGAAAACCAGAGAGGAACCGGACAACCATTGTTGAAGACTCTTTTACTATACATTCTGCTTATGCTAGTTTTGAGATATTTTCATTGTAATCTTGAAGGGCTGAAATGATGGAGCCAAGCTATGTAATATTTGATGTATTTCTCTTACTTGCTTTTGTATATTGTAAGGAAGTATTTTAAATGATGTAATCATCTCAATTAGATGGTAGAAGATGTATGATTTTGGAAAAATGATCAAATGAAAGTATCTTGTGATAAGCTTGTTAGCAATTGTAAATGAATGCTAATGATCATATTTGTAAGTCGAGATTACTTGTATAATTGCTTATTTCAAGTTATAGTAATGTATGTATAGTGATATTTGGTTGATCATAAGAACCATCTCTTTTGAGTATAGTAGTGTAGAGGGAAATTTATGAGTAATCTACACAACAATGGAAGCAAAACCAAGACTCAAAACATATGAACTAAAACCCACCACCACCAAAACTGCCAACACCTTGATGATAAGAAATTCTTATAATAATGCTTAAGACGAATAACCCAAATTGTATGTAAGTTTCGTAATGAGCAATAGATTATTGGTTTCTCCTAAGACACTAGCCTTTATTGGTAGTATGGAGAAATGGAGAAAGGAATTCCTTTGGTGAGGGATTGTTCTCCTAATTGGTTGATTAAACCAAAATGATGTCCCTTGCCATGTGGTAAATGTATGAAGGGGACATAGCCATTGTATGTTATTATTCATCTACCATTATGGGATGGTAGGATGGTGTTGTAGGGGTTGGTGCTCCTACTCACAATTGGCTTAAAAGGAATTGTAGAAGTTGGTGCTTCTATTTAATTAATCTATTGCGATTTGGACTACTTACTTCTTGATGGGAAGATCTTGTCTTAGATCATTATTATAACTTTAACTTATCGCAAGGTGGACAAAGATGAGCTTATAAAAAAAAAAAATTAGTAGACGTGTAGTGACAACTGGGGTTGTTACAGTTGGTATCAGAGCTCAGGCTAATTGATAGATTCTAGATAAATCTAGGTTAGAAAAATATTTGGGTATGGATCAAAACATGAGCTCCCTAACTCTTGAAAATGCATACTTGGTAAGGACTAGGTCAGTTCTTGAGATCACTAATGTCTGAGTTCCTTTCTCCCATGAGTAGATCCATAGTCGTTCAAAAGTGGAAGAGCTAAGCGAACCCTCTTATATGGGTTTTAAGTGGTGTACCTTAGACTATTTTGGAAAACTACTCGACATATGTGTCTTTTGACTTACTTATTCCTTATTTCAAGTGTGTATGATCTTCAACTAGAGTTAGAGGAAGAAACTAGGGAATAAACCTAGCGATAATAAATTATTTGGAAAACTATTCTAGTTATCTAGTATTTTGACCTTGGAAAAGAGCAAATATTAATACAACTCTTTACTCCAGGTTAACATGGCAACAAGAATGAGAGGCAAGAAGAAAATAACCTCGCAACAAGCTAGCCCTGATACTCTTGAAGCCAGACAGATGGGAGAAAGTTCTAGAAATTCAAATAAAGAAGTAGAGAACCTTGTTGCTACCATTTCTATTATACAAGATCAAATTCAATAGATTTTGCAAGCCATAAGTTCTCAACATAACCCCAACAACAACCAGGAGATAGAAATTCTAGATGTTGAGGTTAGAGAGGATGAAGATCCTGAAGAACGTGAAAATAGGATCCGTATGAAGAAAGAAATTGGCAATGATCTAAAGTATATTAAAGTGACTAAGTTCATAGGAAAAGGGGGAGAAAATGTAGTTGAGGCATGGATAGAAGAACTTGAACTTCATTTTGCCATAAGAAACTACTCCTCTACAACTAAAACAACATTTGCTCTTTCTCATCTAGGAGAAAGAGGAATTGATTGATGTAATGCTTATAGCAAGGAACATAAGATCTCACCTAACAAGTTGAAGTGGGAAGTTTTTATGGAAGCTTTTAAGGATAGATTCCTTACAAAGCAATTCTATTTGAATAAGTACAAGGAGTTCTTCGTATTTCAACAAGGTTCACTCTCCATGGAAGAATATTATGAACAATATGTGAGACTCCTTAAGTATGTACTATCTCATAATCAGAACAATGAGATGAAAATACAAAAATTTATCCTAGGATTGAAGCCTTGGATTAGAGATAGAGTAAGCATGCATGTTCAAAAAACTATGCAAGAAGCTTACAATATGGCTCGAAGGAAATAAGCTAATCAGTCTACTAATGAAACTCACAACAATTCCACAAAATGGTCAAACAAGGGATAAAAGTTTCAGAAAAAGAGAAAGTGGGATAATGGGAAAAATCAGAAAAACAAAGGAAATCCAAAATTTGGGAAGCATAATAATGGTGGCAAGAAGGATTTCAAGAAATAATTTTACCATAGGAATAATAACTACTCCAACAACAATAATAGGGACTTCCAGACTCCTAAACAACCAACTCCACTACAAGTAGTGGATACCGGGAAGTAGGTTCAGGAAGGAGACTCAAATCCAAAGATAAGATGCTTCAATTATGGAGGTCCACATTATGCTATTAATTGCCCAAAATATGCCAGCACTAGCACAGATAGGCCGAATCACAAGATCTATGCAACAACAACAATGCAAGACTTGGATGGTCAGGCTATTCCTCTACTTTTGAATGGTAAACTTTTTGATAGAGATGTTAAAATTCTAATTGATAGTGGGGCTACAGATAGTTTTATTTCAAGTAACCTATTAAGGGATATACCCAAAAATCTAGGATCTTTGGCACAAGGGTGGAAAGTTGAGTATGGATCAGGATAGACTTATCATGTCAACCAATATTTTTCCTCAACTCAAATTACCTTACCTGATGGCTTTACTAGGTGGCATTTATATGTAGCACCCCTACATGCATTTGACATCATCTTGGGAATAGATTGGTTGAAGGCTCATGAAGCCTTGGTAAATTTCCAAGAAATATGGATTGAGTTTACTAATGAAAACAAGGAAAGACAAAGGATATATAGTGAAGCAAGGGAATTTCAACCTAAGCTAATCTCAGCTATGCAATTGAAGAAAACAATTAGAAAAGGAGGAATGGTTTATGAAGTGAAAATCAAAGAAAAAGAGGAAATTCCAAAGGAAGAACTTATTAACAAATTTCCACTTTTGCAAGAATATCAAGATGTTTTTGTTGATGAGATACCTAGTTTACCACCTAAACGAGAATTTGATTTCACCATAGAACTATTATCGGGAACTGAGCCTATCCATAGAGCTCCTTATAGAATGAATCCCATCGAGATGCAAGAATTGAAGGTGCAACTTCAAGAGTTGCTTGATAAGGGATTAATAAAACCAAGTGTATCACCTTGGGGAGCACCCATCTTATTTGTTAAAAAGAAATATGGATCATTGAGGCTTTGCATAGATTATAGAATGTTGAACAAGGCAACAATAAAAAATAGATATCCATTGCCAAGGATTGAAGATCTATTTGATCAGTTGAAAAGTGCCTCAATTTTTACCAAAATTGATTTGAAGTTAGGGTATCATCAACTAAGAATCCGAGATGAAGACACACACAAAACCACGTTCAAGACTAGATATGGTCACTATGAATTCATAGTCTTACCATTCGGTTTGACTAATGCACCAACAAATTTCATGAATTTGATGAATAGTGTGTTCAGGAATTAGTTGGATCGGTTTGTGTTGATATTCTTGGATGATATTTTGGTTTATTCTCGTAGTCAAGAAGAGCATGATAAGCATTTAAGGATAGTATTAGAGTTGTTAAGGAAAAATCAACTCTATGGAAACTTGTCTAAATGTGAGTTTTATGTTTCTCAAGTGCATTATTTGGGACACATAATATCAGAAGATGGAATTGTTGTAGACCCAAAGAAAATAGAAGCTATTTTGAGTTGGCCACCTCCAACAAATGTGTCAGAAGTTAGAAGCTTCATGGGTTTATCAGGCTATTATAGGAGATTTGTGAAAGATTACTCCAAAATTGCTTATCCTATAACCAACCTTCAAAAGAAGGGGAAAGAGTTTAAGTGGACTGAAAAATGCGAAGCAACATTTAATTTGCTTAAACAGAAGCTTACCACAACTCCTATTCTGAATATACCGGATCCATCTAGAAATTTTTCAGTTTGCACTGATGCTTCATTAGAAGGACTTGGAGGAGTCTTATCTCAAGATGACTCTGTAGTAGCATATGAGTCTAGGAAACTCAAAAAGCACAAAGTTAATTATGCTACTCATGATCTAGAGCTTGCTACAGTTGTACATGCTTTGAATATTTGGTGACATTATCTGGTGGGTAGACCATTTGAGTTAAGAACCGATCACCAAAGTTTAAGATATATTTTCACTCAACCATTGTTAAATGCTAGACAAAGAAGATGGATAGAATTTTTAGCTGAATATGACTTTGGTATTGAGTATATTAAAGGGAAGGAGAACAAGGTCACCGATGCTTTAAGTAGGAGAAGACATATAGCAACATTGACTCGTAGTCATGTGGATCTAATGGATCGAGTCAGGAAAATACAGTGCCAGGATCTAGAGTGTAGTGAAATTCAGATTAAAATAGAATAAAATTTGAATGAGAATCTAGATTATAGCATAAAGGATGGACTTTTATGCTTTAAGGAATATGTGGTCATCCTTAAAATGGGTGATCTAAGGAGATTGATTATGCGAGAAGCTCATAACTCGCCTTATTCTGCTCATCCTGGAGGAGCTAAGATGAGGGAAAATATGAAAAAGACCTTTTATTGGTCTGGCATGAAGAAAGATATCACCGATTTTGTGGCACGATGTCTGCAGTGTCAGAAGGTGAAAGTTGAACACCAACATCCAACAAGGAAATTGTTTTCTCATCACATTCCTACTCAAAAATGGCAAGTGATTTCGATGGATTTTATTGTTGGTTTGCCTAAAACAAAATATCAGCATGATGCAATTTTTGTGATAGTAGATAAACTCACTAAGGTTGCACACTTTATAGCAGGTAGTACTATAGATGATGTTGTAGTTGTTGCCAATAGATTTTCTAAAGAAATTTTTAGGTTGTATGGATTTCGAGAGATGATAATCTTAGACAGGGACTCTAGGTTTACTTCTAAGTTCTAGTAGGCTCTCCATCATGCAATTGGCACCACTTTGAATATTAGTTCTACGTATCATCCAGAAACAGATGGATAGACTAAAAGGGTAAACCAAGTTCTAGAAGATATGTTATGCATGTATTGCATGGACCAGAAGTCTCGTTGGGAAGACTATTTGTATCTGGTTGAGTTTGCTTATAATAATAGCTATCATTCTTCTTTGAAAATGGCCCCTTTCGAAGCCTTGTATGGTAGACGATGCAGAACACCATTATCATGGGATAATCCCGAGGATCGGGTTGTCATTGGACCAAAAATGGTTAAAATCATGGAGGAGAAGCTAGCACTAATCCGAAAAAGGCTCAAAGAAGCCTCGGATAGACAGAAGAGTTATGCAAATTTGAAAAGAACTCCTAGAGAATTCTCTGTGGGTGATAGGGTGTTTCTGAGAGTAAAACCTAAAAAGAGTGCAATTAAATCAACCAAATTGGATCCTAGGTTTGTAGGACCATTTGAGATTGTGGAAAAGATAAGTCATGTAGCCTACCGGCTTGACTTACCACCTAACCTATCAAATATCCATAACACTTTTCATGTATCCCTACTTAGGAGATATATTGTTGATCCTGATCATGTTTTAGATGTTTCTAATTTGCAGATGGCAGATCCGACAACCTTTGAGGTGAAACCTATGAAGATCTTAGAATTTCATTCCAAGACTATGAGGAAAAGAAATATTGAGCAGTGCAAGGTCCAGTGGGACCAATATTCTGAGAAGAATTCCACTTGGGAAAAAGTGGAGGACATGAAAAGACATTTTCCTTATTTATTTGATGATGCTATGTAATAATACAGGTTGAACCATTCACCACTTATGAAAGTGGAAAACTAAGCAAACCTTATGTTTTAATGATTGATATGTAATATTGTAGGCAAACACAGAGGACTATGTTTATTCTAAGGGGGGAGTATGTCATGACCCACCTTGGAGGAACTTTATTAATATGCTATTTGTATTATAATAGTTGGTTTGTAATACTTGATGTATTTGTATTATATTGGTTTCTATCAAAATAAAATGATGTTGCGTGCATTGATTGATTGCAGGAATAGGTATTCTCTTAAGTGGAAGACTGACCACCAAGATATGAGAAGGGAAATGATGACAAAGACAACTCATCAGGTAAAGCTCTTGTTTCTGTCATCACTAGTTACCTCCCTGATGGCGGTGTTACCTGAGGAATTACTCTAAAATTCTTGCCACTCAAAGGAAAAATGGTGATGGGAAACAACGGGCATATGCATCGAGTGCTTGTATGCCATTTGTGTGAAATATAGTTGGTTGCATAATTAATTTGCATAAAGGAATTCTACCTTGGAAATGCATATTTATTAATGATTGACATTTTAATATTTTTGAAATATATGTTTTTATGCATACAACTTAAGCATTCTCTAGAGTAGAGATTAATTGTTTTGAACATGCTTATTTATTTTGGTTTACTCTATTTTGGAAAATAAATTAGGTGGTTTGTTCTTTTATGAACCTGTCCAAATTTTATTGGACCAAAATATGAAAAGACTACCTTATAAATTAAATATTACATCTTTCCTACACATGGCAACTTTGGGATGGTTGTACTAAGGGGTGAGACTCTCCTCTTATCTTTAATAGTTCCAAATATTATCACCCATGCTCTCAATAGTATTAGTGCCCTTAGGGTGGGGGACATAGGACATATAACCAGCCTATACCTTATCTCTAGGGAATCCCTTTTGTATTAAAATATTATATCCTGAAGAAACTTGCATGTGAAGGGAAAAGATAGAAAAGAAATAAAATATTGTAGAGCATCTTCTTGTCGGGGAAAGAAAGTGTTATAAATAGCCATGGGGGTTGAGAAAAAGGGGCATGCTATGTTTTGTGAAGTTTAGAAGGAGGCTAGATCGGGAGTAGGAGAAGGACCTTCAAGCACTTTGTCTTGTGGCTTTGCAAAAATTCCAGGTGTGGAAGTTTCCTCTTCCTTGATGTTTGCTTGATTATTTTGTTCTTCCATGATTGCATGCTGGCCTGTGTACTTTGTTGTTTACATTAAAGGACTAGTATATTGCTTGATTATTTTAAAATAAAATCATGTTGACAATTTAGTTGAAATTATGTTGAAGTAATAAAATTTTGAGCTCATCGTCTGAATATTCCGGTATGCTAGCATAGTATTATACATTACTTTATAAGTTCTTGTGAGTATAGTTTCTTTATTAAACGAATGGTAAAGGGTTGTAACTTGTACATGCCACCCTTGTTGTTGGTATTTTGTTTTTAGACAAAGGTTTGGGTATGACCTTATTACTAGCCTCATGTATCGACTCCATATCATCTTCTAAGTAATCTACCGAATAGCATACACTCTCCTTATGTTTTGATGAATGAAAGAAAGCTAAAGACTGTGATTGTCATAGTCATCATGCCATATATCATTACCAAAGTAAGATTGATTCCAGCTTTTAACACCTCGCCACAAGCCCATTACCACGGTTGGAAGCCATAGTGGGTCTTCTAAACTTTGTGTGTGATTTGATAACTTTATATGTTGATTAGAAATCGATATGAAATGATAAATAAGCTAAAATTCCTCTCACTGTTGGCTAAATATCTGTTACATATGTGTCTATAATTTTTACATTCATAGTTTGGTATAATTCCTTTGACCTATAGTAAAAGTCATCCGGATCATGTTACCAAATAGTCTATGCACATATATCTTTGGTGGACATAGCACCTTCAAACTACGCTATAATTTGTGCATCGTGCTCACCATAACTTGATATGGGGTTATCCAATCCGTTTGGGCAAAGTATAAAGGATGTTCTGACTTTTTCGGTGTAGATACCCAAGGAAACTTGGTATTAAGTTGCATAAAATATTGAATGATAACAACCTCACTATTTGAATAGTCTAGCTCTGAACTGCAGTCAAGTCATCAATGTAATCCCTGTGATATGCTTCCAATTGGACCTCTCTACACTCTCAATCCGACACCTATTATGATGCCAACCATATTGTATTTTAGTAGAATTTTTTCCTCTTGTTTGTTAGTGGAAGAATCGTCTCCGAGTGTTTTTTGAAGTACCTATGAGTGTGTTGCACATTCAATTATCCTTGTATTGAAGTAATAGTCTCTTGGTATAGATAATTCTTACACTGTTCAACACTATGACATAAATTATGGTAGTATTTTTCATAGTTCCACCATGTGTTATATCACATACTATTAGCGTGTTCTCTCCAAACTACCTTCGGATATGCTCGGGTAATAGCCATCACTTGTAGTATACTATAGGTTAATACCTTTGAAATTCAGATGTTATGGATGGTAATCCTTAGATTATAATACAATAGCCTTAGCATAGGTAGTGACCTATGATATAATGGGTATTCGAGGAGCTATTAGATGCTTAAAATAAGTTGTTGATTTTACATTTCTTTTAGAATGTTGAAATATTTTTATGAATTATGGAGAATTATTGAAATTAGGTTATTATATTTAATGGCTTATACAGTATGAAATCTATTGATGATGTTTTGAGTTCACTTATATTGTTAGATGAAATGTTTATGGAATTTATATAATTTGCATAAGTGAATTTTATAAATGGGTATAAGAACTAGAAGAATAGAAATAACTTCTAGTATTGGAAGGAAGGGATTGGTGTCCTTTCCTTGGGAAGGGGTATGGGACTCTTCCCTATGTTTGGTGATGAACCAAACAAATGATGATTTGGATTGTTTATTAATCCTTTCTATGCATATAGTTAAATATGATTGCTTTGTTGCCAATGAATTTCTTAACATGTGATATGCATATGGTAAATTTATGGTGCATGTTTGCATTAAATTATGGAATGCATGGATTGCTTGTGTTTCATTGGTATACTTTGCATTCGAGTTGTCCTAATCCCTTACAAACATATCTTTCACATCATGAAGATGCAAGAAAACCAGAGAGGAACCGGACAACCATTGTTGAAGACTCTTTTACTATACATTCTGCTTATGCTAGTTTTGAGATATTTTTATTGTAATCTTGAAGGGCTGAAATGATGGAGCCAAGCTATGTAATATTTGATGTATTTATCTTATTTGATTTTTTATATCAGCAATGATGCCTTTTAAATGATTTAATCATCCCAATTATATGGTAGAAGATGTATCATTTTGAAAGAATGATCAAATGAAAGTATTTTGTGATAAGCTTGTTAGCAATTGTAAATGAATGCTAATGATCACATTTGTAAGTCGAGATTATTTGTATAATTTATTATTTCAATTTAAATTAAGGTATGTATAGTAATATTTTGTAGATCATAAGAACCATCTATTTTGGGTAATAGTAGTATAGAGGGAATTTATGAGTAATCTACACAACAATGAAAGAAAAAACCAAGACTCAAAACATATGAATTGAAACCCACCACTACCACCAAAACTATCAACACCTTGATGATAAGAAATTATTATAATAATGCTTAAGACGAATAAACCAAATTGTATGTAATTTTTCGTAAGGAGAAATAGACTATTGGTTTCTCCTAAGACATTAGCCTTTATTGGCAGTATGGAGAAATGGAGAAAGAAATTCCTTTGGTGTGGATTGTTCTCCTAATTGGTTGATTAAACCAATATGATGTCCCTTTCCATGTGGTAAATTTATGAAGGGGACATAGCCATTGTATGTTATTATTCATCTACCATTATGGGATGGTAGGATGGAGTTGTAGGGGTTGGTGCTTCTACTTACAAATTGGCTTAAATGAAATTGTAGAAATTGGTGCTTCTATTTAATTAGTCTATTGCAATTCAGATTACTTACTTATGGATGGGAATATCTTGTCTTATACAATTATTTTAACTTTAACTTATCGCAATATGGGCAAAGATGAGCAAAAAAAAAAATTAGTAGACGTGTAGTGACAACATGGGTTGTTACATAGTGGCTATGGTTTTTATGGAAAGATACTATTCTATGGTAGGGTTCCTATTGAGGTATGTAGTGGCTATAGTCTTGATGATAAGATACTATTTTTTGGGTTCTTGTTGAAGGGTGCAGGAGCTACGGTCTTGGTATCAGGATAGTGTTTTATGGTAGGGTTCCTATTAAGGGGTGTAGCAACTACAATCTCGATGATAGGATATTATTCCATGGTAGGGTTCTTGTTGAGGGGTGTAGTAGCTACAGTGTCAACCACATGATACTATCTATGTATACAAATAGAAATTTAAAAACACTATTATGTAAAATAAGAGTTAAAGTGTGGAAGAAACCAAATTGAAACTTACTACATTAGCCAAATATGAGGAATAAAATGCAACAATGCCATGTATGCAAAAAAGGAAACACTCAAGATGAAGGTGTGGTTTGATTCTAGGTTGATAAAAAGGAGGGTTTTATTTGGTTCTTCAATTCTCTATCTATGCCCTATTTTTAGTTGGGTGGTTTTAGTGATTGGAATGTTGTCCATAGTCTATCCTAGACTATATCATTTAATATATGGGTTTAATATATGGGTAGTACTTTAGAATATGTGACCTAAATATTGTTATATTTTATATTTTAGAAGGGGCTTATGTGTATATTTTAAATTTGACTTAATTTTATCTCATTTTGATAATTTCATGAGGTGTATTTATATGTTTTGATGAAGTAAAAGGGTTGGGACTCTTTCAAAAACCCCTTATTCCAACCTTATAAAAAAAAGGATATGAACCTTGTCTATTGCATTCTTGTTTGACTATATTTAGCTTACAAGTTTAGTGATCATCTTATTTAAGACTAATCACTTTTATAATAAGAGAATTTTGAGAGACAAAAACTTAGGTGTGTGTTTATTAACTCACAAACACTTCTTGAACTTGAAAATATACATAACAACATAATATTGAACTTTGAGGTAGAGCCTACTTGCATGAAAATAAATTTTATATCTCCTTTGAAAGATACTTGGTGTCTAATCCACGTCACATGGTGCAAGGTTCCAAATATACAAGGATAATGATGATGGAGTGTCACTCTAATAGATCCTATATTTTCCAAAAATAACTGATTCATTAGCATAAATTTTCTAACCTTAGCTTATTGCTAATGAGGACTATTGTGAATAAGAGGTGTTAGAAATAGATTATATTACATCATTTGGGTCATGTAAATGTACCTTCCTAGGTACATACTTTGGACATTAGATTACTTTAGGGGGAATTTATCTAGTTACTTCATGTAATGTAATAAATGCACCAGTGTATATGTGTAAGCTATCTCTTGCATAGCTAGGTAGAGTGTTGGCCAAGGAACTTATCTTCCTATATAAAAAGGGCCTCATTGTAATAAGTAGATATAGAGAATCTTAGAGCATATTCATAAGTAGTAGCATAGTGTTGTGTAGATCACCATATATTGGTGATGGGTGCAATGTAGTCCAGTAGATTTGTTAATGGATTATTTATTTCCTCCATAGCTATATTGTATTCATTTATATTATTTATATTTATAACATATTTCAGTCATCTCACAGATTTACTTTCTTTCATATTATTTTGCATCTTGTGAATGCTATCTCCCATTGCATACTACATCAAAAGCTAACAAGAGGATGTCTTTAACGATCCTCCCTAAGATAGTCCCTTAGACTATCTCATAGAAAGTGAATTTTATTTTGGTGGATCTTTTTTTTAAATTTCTAATATCCCTCTTTCACAACAAATCAATAGTAACAATCTAGAATTAGACCTCACATATCTATAAAGCCTAGTAGTACTGCTATTTCTCCCTTAATTGAAAGATGAATCTTGTATTGTGATTGAGAAAACCATAGACATCAATATTGAGACTCTAGGTGATCCCAAGATCCTTAAGCTAGGTAAGGTCTTAAATCCAACTAAGCATAAGGAATACATCAAGCTCTTATTAAATTTGAGAGACATATTTACTTGGTTCTACATTGATATGCATATCCTTGATCCTTCTCTAGTTTTCCACTATCTAGTCGTCACCCATGGTACAAAATCTATAAATAAAAAATTACATAAAATGCATTCAAGTCATGTTTGTTGTCAAAGAGGATCTCCAAAATCTCATTTATGTTAGTTTAATCAGATTCTTTTATTATTCCAACTAGATTTTTAACATTGTACCTATCACCAAGAAAATAGATAGCATTAGAATATGCAACCACTTTTGGGATACCAACAAAGCATATGCCAATTATGACTTCCCTCTACCCAACATTGACATGATCATCAATTTAACTATAGGATTTATAATGGTATCTCTAATAGATGGGTTTTTAGGTTACAACCAAATAAATATTACCCCTAAGGACCAATCTAAAACACATTTCACCACCTTGTGGATCCCCTATTACCAAGTCATGCCTTTTAGGATGAACAATGTAGGAACTACCTATTCATGGTCCATGGCATACATCTTCTATGAAAAGATGCATGACATCATGAAAGCCTATGTCAATGATATTCTTGGCTAGTATTTAAATTGTAAAAATCATTTTTGAGACTTAAGATGCATATTTGAGTGGTTGAGGGAGTACAAGACATGCTTGAAGCCTTAAAAGTGCATATTTAGGATCATATCAAGAAAAATACTAGGATCAATTGTCTTAATGATGCATTAAAGTTGACCTTAATAAGGTATAAACAATTATTTAAATGTTTCCCCCTAAAATTTTAACCTAGCTTAGGATTCTCCAAGGTAAAATCCAATCCATCCAAAGGTTCATCTCCTAGCTACCTGGGAAGTGTCAACCTTTCACCAAAATTTTAAGGAAGGAGAAGATATATGAATAATAATAGATCCTCTAGTGGGGAAACAAATTGAAGCCTCCATACCAAATATTTCCACTTGGCTAGGAATTCAACAAGATTCTCATCTTGAGCTTGTTTAAGTTTAAGAATGTTATTAAGTGTGAGCTTCTCTTCAATGTAAATGGAGAATTATTTGATGAATAATTTGGTCAAGTACTTCAATATTTTGAGGGGATTCCTTGGTAATTGGAAATTCCATTCCAAGGAAGAGCCTCTAAGGATTTTATAAAAGTTTTGAGTAACAATATTTCATCATGTTCAATGTTAGTATATGTGATTTGAAGAAACCTAAGGTTCTTGATAGGATTTTTATTTTTTTTCATATATTTGAAGTTCAGGTATTTTCAAGTTAGGAGGAAAGGGGTGACTAGATATTATGGAACCTAGTGGTTTATTGAAAAATTATCCATAATATTACTTGGGGTTCTAAGATGATTTTTGGATGGGGATCACTTGTTTCCCTGGTTGTTCCAATTTAGAGTCTTGCATTTCCAATTGTTCTAGTCTAGAACTTATATCTTGATATTCAAGGAGAAGTGGATTTGAAGGTGCTTGATGTAAGACCAAAAGATATTATGAAATATAACAAGGACAATATTGATATGGTATAAGGAATGGTATCAAAGGTGATATCCTATGACTAATCCTTAAATTTTTGGACTAATATTTTTGATAAATGTAGAACTAGTGGAAGAAGAAATAAAGGTTTGTGTTACATTCCAAATATAAATAGTCGTCGGCTATGTTGCACAAATGTATTTTATTTATCATTTACTATGTTAGCTATCCAATGGTTTTTATCATCTAATAAATTTCATTCATTTTGCAATTTTGCAAGAGGACTGCCCTCTTAGTGGCGAGGACTAGCCCTTCTAAAGCTGCTTACTATTATTTTGATTTATTCCAATTCACTTCTATTGTTTCAGTATTATTACTCACTGGATTTTGTGTGTAAAGGTTAAGTATTTTATATTATTGAAGAATATCTATTTCATTGAATAGAAGGGTAGTGATACCATTCCAAGTGGTATCCATATTCTAAACCTATGGGACATCCATTGGTGCTCATTCAGGGTTATGTGATCGCGATGCAATACTGTAACACTGCACACTATTGTGAAGACTCAAAAAATATCCCTATGATTTCTTTGCCATACCATGGTCCAAGCTTGCACCTCAAAACATGTCCATCTGATTGATGTTATCGTGAAAGAGTAAACCGACATCCAAATTAAAATTAATTTTTTTGCATCCTAATCGTAGTAATACACAATGCACTACAGAGGAAAAGACATGTATTTGAAAGGGAAATCAGTCAAGTAATGTCAACCAGACATTTTGTAAGCCATTTAAATCACAACAATGGCCAAAAAAATCATTTACGACTACAAATTTCCTGAAACAAGTATAATTTGGTGGTAATTGCACGTTGTCCAATCATAATTCATGAAAAATCACATATTAAACCTAATACTAAGGTGTGTATTATTTTTAATTTTCATTTTGGGGACATATCCCACACGCAGTGTGGGGAAGGTAGTATAAGGTATAAAAATTATCCGACGCAATTGGTAAAATGTGAATTAGGTCACATACTACCCTATCTCCTTAACGCACATCCACTAATATGTCCAGCCCTCATGATATGTCCTCTTACGTGTCCTTCCTAGTCGATTGTCCTATGTGTCCCATTTCTCCTATGGTCATTCTCCATGTGGGATCTAGCTATATTGTCCCTTGTCTAGCTATCCTATCACCTCTGTGTCCACTTATCATGCATTTAGGTGGTCTACTGTTGCGTCCTGTGTGGTCCCTTGTAGTCCTAAGTCATGTTTATGCCTAAGGATATAGTGTTAGGTCTCGTGTCCATTCACTTCTAGGTTAGTCTTGAGTCATGTCTTGTCCCTAGATCTCATGTCTATTCATTGTTGGGTTAGTCTTGAGTCATATCTTGTCTCACTGTTGGTCAGGGTTGTTTCGTGTACCCAGTACCAGTGTTTCAGTCATCTTCACTATCATGTCCAGTTTCATGTTCACTATCATGTTAGGTGTTGTCATCTAGTGGTCCTATGTCGAGTAGTGGCTCAACGTTAGCTTAGCTATTGGAAAATAGCCAGTGAAGTTCAAATTCAAGAAGTAGTTGGAGCTACTAGTCGTTGAATATTTCGATTTAAATTCAAAACTAGACATTGAAAATACAAATTCAAATCCATGTCATAGTTGGAGAAAAAATTGAAGTGAAAAACCAATCAATTTTTTGTTGAAGTAACAAAAATATTTTGCAAAAATCAAAGGCATAATTGTTAGGTAAGACATACTAACAAGTGCATGAGTGGAAGATGGACCAAAGGACCAAACAGTCGATTAACTAGCTCCGAGAATTCAAATGAAGGAATCTTAAAATCACAAAGAAGACCTCCAAGAAACAAAGGTACACATTATTCTTCCCCTTTACAAATTAATAGTTTCGATCCTGACCATCCATTACTTAACACCATGGCATCCAATCCTTCTTCTACGTCTTCTCATGAGAACCTCACACAAGAAGAAATAGGGAACCCCATTATCACCATCATGGCCATACAAAAATTATTAGATAGTATGAACAACTTGACTGTCAAGGCGACCCAACTAATGGAAAGACAAAGCCAACCAAACCCTCCTATGCCAAATCACCCTCAAAGATACTAGAATTATAAGGATCAGGATGAAGAATTAGTTTATGCACAACAAAGAGGTCATAATGGTCATACCCTGAAGAACACAAGCTTATACTGAGAGGGGGGGGTGAAAAGTATAAGACCACTTTTAACTTTTTCTTTCAAAGCAGCTTTCAATTCAATAACATGTAGCATAAAGATAGCAAAAATCAAAACAATGCACAAAATACAATCCACAAAGTGACACAACAATTTACGTGGTTCACCCAAGGTGGGCTACTCCACGGATAAAAATTTCCTCTAAAAGTTATATCAAAGTCCTCTGGGAATCCTTCCCGATTACAATGTTTATGAGCCTCAGCTCAAGGGAGATACCTTCCCCTAATTCTGCTTTGGATGGTGATCCTCTAGAAGACCTCTACCTCCTCTGCCCTTAGCAAGTGGAACTCTATCCATTGAAGACACCTGTCTTCCCTGCTCTGGCTGGAGATCTCTGTCCTCAACTCTGTCACCGCAAAGCTGGTCCTCAAATTTGCACCAAAACACAGTCCTTCGGTCTGGCACAAATGCTCTCTTCCCCTTCCTCTGATCTGCACCAAACACAATCCTTCGATCTGGCAGAGGTCTATCCTCTTCCTCTATTCTACATAAAATACAGTCCTTCATTATTTTCTTGCCATCACAGCTGCACTCGATAGAACAATGACTCTTGCACTTCTGCGCATTCACAACAGTATCGTCTTCGTGCACTCTATTTCCTTACAGTCTCCTACACTTAGAAGATTCGATGAAATGCACTCTTATACTGCTATCGATCTTCGCACTCTGCTTTTTCGATGAACTTCACTGTCGCACTAAATCTGTGAACCTCACTCTTCGAACACACACTTCGATCGATAATTAAAATTCTTCAAACAACCCTCCTTTTATACCCACTATCTCAAGATTAGAACCTTGATCTTAGTCGGCTGTTTACCCTTTAATTACGTAGGCTGCAAAACCCTGTGCTGTGTCAGCCTAGATTTAACTCTGTCGGCTTCACTGCCTCCCTGTAGCTTCTGGCACAAAACTTCAACATGTCACGATATCGCGACATATTTGCCTGTCGTACACCTTCTATGCTTGCTGTCGCAAAATTGTGACACTACTGCCTTTGTCGACTTCCTTTGTGCTTCTATTGCAAAATCGCAACACCTTTGCCTCTTACTGATGTCATCACACTTCTGTCACGAAATCATGACACTTTAGCTTTCATGGCCTTCCTCTCAGCTTCTGTCACGAATTCGCAACACTTATGAATTTTGCTGACGTCATCTTCACTCTGTCGCGAAATCATGATGCTTTCGTCTTCATGGCCTTCCTCTCAGCTTTTGTCGTGAAATCATGACACTTATGAATTTTGCTGACGTCATCTTCACTCTGTCGCGAAATCGTGACACTTTCTACAACTGCAAGCTGCCAACTCAACCTGTCGCGAAATCGTGACACTTTCTGCATCCGTGCAACTTCTTTGTAGCCTGTCGTGAAATCGTGACGCTTCTGGTTTTTGAATGCTTTCTCCACTGCCTGTCGCAAAATCGTGACACTTCTAGCTTTCGTACGCTTTTCTCCACTGCCTGTCATGAAATCGTGACGCTTCTCCTTTCAGGCTCGTCTCTTTGGTGTAAGTCACGAAATCGTGACAGTTCTCACTTCGAGCTTTTTAGCATGTCGTGAAATCGCGACAGTCCTCAACTTGACCTCTGCAGCATGTCGTGAAAACATGATAGTCCTCACTTGGAACTTTGCATCATGTCACGAAATCACGATAGTTCCTGAATCACTTTCTCTCTCTTCAATCTTGTCGCGAAATCACGACAGTTCACACTGCAGACTTTCTCTTCTGCAACATGTCATGAAATCGTGACATTTTCTTGTCCGTACAGCCTCCTTTGCAGAATGTCATGAAATCATGACACTTTTCTTTCTCTGCCTTCCTGCACTGTTCAAGTCATGAAAATGCGACATGTCACGAAATTGTGATAGTTTTTCCTGCTACGTCTCTGCCTTCCTGCATGTCGCAAAATCATGACAATTTTGCCCAAAATTTCTCTCTCCTCAAACATGTCGCGAGATCATGACAGTTTTGCCAATGCTTTCTCTCTCCTAAAACATGTCACAAAATCATGACAGTTTTGCTAGCACTTTCTCTCTCCTAAAACATGTCACGAAATCGCGACAGTTTTTCCAGCCGCCTGCATACTTTTTCTTACTTGTCTTTTTCTTGATCTTTTTGCAACTGGGTTACCCTGATCTTCTTGGAAACTCACTGTCCATGCTGAAGCCTTCATCAAGACACATTCTTTGACAACAAACCAAATTACTTCAAGACCTTCTTGACATCAATGACAACATCTACACTTAGAGCAAAGGCAATGTACTCAAGGTACCCAAAATTGCCAACAATCTCCCCCTTTGTCATTGATGGCAAACCTTTACTAAAAACACATCTTCAAGAGCCAAAACTGAAATCAATCTCTTTGAGGTTTTGATCCCCCTGACTTGAAGCTTTCCTCTTTACTTGAAGCTCTCCCCCTTACTCATATCTCTCCCCCTTTGTCATCAATGGCAAAGGGTCACCTTTGGGGCTTTGGGACTAAGAATGAGTCTCTTAGCTTAGTCCCTCCCCCACCTCCTATTAAGGTGATTTAAAACAGGGTTGGGAGTGAAACTCCCATTAGACACTCATCATCATCAGTGTCTACAATTTCTTTGTCGGGCCTGCTCTTGAGCTCTTTGTCAATGTTTCTGTTCTTGGCACTTTTCTTGTTCTTGTTCTCATCTCTTTTCTTGTCCACACCTTGATCCTTGGACCTGTTTATACCACTGTTCCTATTCCTGTACCTTGAAAGATCAGCTTTGCATTGACTGGCTGTGTGACCTGCATTATTGCACTTATAGCAAGTAACAATATTATTTCTTTCAGGCATAGTTGTTCTTTGAATCCGCCTGTTCTAACTAACCCAGTTCCTGATATTTGCTTTGCAAAAAATTGCTTTATGCCCAAATTGATTGCAAGAGTAACAATACCCTTGGAAGAAAATACCACTTCTAAAATTATTGTTAACCTTCTTCATTTGAGACATGCAATGTGCAGCCATATGTCCAAACCTGTAACACGTAAAACATCTGTCGTGAAATATTGTTTTAATCGATCTCTTGGGTCCTGAAAACTTCTGTTTCACATTCAGAAATCTGTTTTCTATTTCTGTGCATTCATCACTCACGGAATCATGATCTGAAGTACTTTCTTCATCAGAACTTTCTTCCTTTTGAAATCTCTTGCTAGATTCCCCAACCTGTTTCTTGTGCGGCTCAACAAAATCGAGACCTGTTTTATCTGTTGGATTTCTTTGATTTTTGATGAGAGACTTAACCTTCTTGGAGCTATCCTGAAATCTATAGAGCTTATCCTTGTAATTTTTATTTTCTTCTTTCAAAGAAGCCATTTTCTACTCTAACTCATTATACTCAAGAATCTTAGACTCTAACTCATCCTTGAGTTCCTGTATTTTGGCTATAGAAAAGTCAAGACTTTCTATAAGATCGTCTCTCTCCATACAACATTCATCTAACTTAATATTGAGTCTATCATTCTTCTTTCTTTCCTTTTTCAAAACACTTAGAGCATTATTGAGTTCACATTCAAGATCCTCTATTTGATTGCACTTTGAATTATTAAGTCCTTTTTCAGATTTCTTATCACTAGAGGTGCTACCCTTTTCAAAAACCATACATGCATCTTCCTTATCATTTTTTGAAGCATCCTCATACATACTAGCAACCAATTCATTATTTGTGCAATCATCCTCAAGGTGCCCAAAATTTCCACATCTAAAACATTTCATGACAGTGAATTTATGTTTTGGTTCTTCCTCCTTTTTTGAAATGAACAACATCTCATTTTCATTATCACTGGAAGAGCTTTCACTATCACTGCTAGAACACTTACTTGCTTTGTCCAGATAGAAGCTCTTCTTGTTATTTTGTGAATACCTCTTTCCTTGATTGCTGTGCTCATATTTGTTCTTTTTGTAATACTTGTGCTTTTCAGAATCCTTGCTCTTAACATCCTGTATATCTTCATCACTTTCATTTTTGGAAACAGTACAGTTAGTAGCATAATGACCATACTTTCCACAGTTGAAACATCTTATATTTTTCTTGCTTTTGTGCTTTCTAGAGAACTTGACTTTCTTGCTGTAATATGCTTCTTCCTCACTAGAAGACTCATCACTTTCTAGAATCTGTTTGCCTTTTGATTTCTTGGTAGCTTTGAAAGCTGCCTCTTTCTTTACATCAACTTTCACTTGAGTTCTCAGCTCAAATGCTGCAAGAATACTATGGAGCTCATCCTTTTTCAACTTATCTAAATCTTTGGCTTCCTCAATAGTAGAAATCTTTTCACTAAATCTATTAGGAAGAGATCTTAAAATCTTATCACACACATCATTTTTAGCAAGTTCAAGACCTAAGTCTTTCATGGAGTTCACAATCTCATCCATACGAAGCATGTAGTCACTAATATTTTCATCATCATTCATCTTGATTTGTTCAAACATACCTTTAAAATGTCTCAATTTGGCCTTTCGGACATTTGCATCACCTGTATGAACAACCTGCAATTGTTTCCACATTTCACTAGCTATCTTGCAGTGAATAACTTTGGTAAGATCAGCCTTCTGTAAACCCTTTAGGATTGCATTCATGGCTTTTGAGTTGCTATGATGTAGGAGCCTGTCTTCTTTAGTATAAGGACCATTTGCAGGAATGGTGTACCCATCTTCAATAACTTCCCATACCTCATTACCAAGTGCCATAAGATAAACTCTCATTCTTGCACTCCACAGACCGAAATCTGATCCATCAAGAATAGGTGCTGCATTGCTACCTGAAAAATCCATTGTGTTCTTAACCAGTTCTTCCTTCCAGCTATTAAACCTTTTCGAAGGAACTAGCTCTGATACCAATTGAAGAACACAAGCTTATACTGAGAGGGGGGTGAACAGTATAAGACCAATTTTAACTTTTTCTTTCAAAGTAGCTTTCAATTCAATAACATGTAGCATAAAGATAGCAAAAATAAAAACAATGCACAAAATACAATTCACAAAGTGACACAGCAATTTACACGGTTCACCCAAGGTGGGCTACTCTACGGATAAAAATTTCCTCTAAAAGTTATATTAAAGTCCTCTGGGAATCCTTCTCGATTACAATGTTTATGAGCCTCAGCTCAAAGGAGATACCTTCCCCTAATTTTGCTTTGGCCGGTGATCCTCTAGAAGACCTCTACCTCCTCTCGCCCTTAGCAAGTGGAACTCTATCCATAGAAGACACCTGTCTTCCCTGCTCTGGCTGGAGATCTCTGTCCTCAACTCTATCACCGCAAAGCTGGTCCTCGAATTTGCACCAAAACACAGTCCTTCGATCTGGCACAAATGCCCTCTTCCTCTTCCTCTGATCTACACCAAACACAATCCTTCGGTCTGGCAGAGGTCTGTCCTCTTTCTCTGTTCTGCATAAAATACAGTCCTTCACTATTTTCTTGTCGTTATAGCTGCACTCGATCGAACAACGACCCTTGCACTTCTATGCATTCATAGCAGTATTGTCTTTGCGCACTCTATTTCCTTACAGTCTTCTACACTTAGAAGATTTGATGAAATGCACTCTTATACTGCTATTGATCTCCGCACTCTGCTTTTTTGATGAACTTCACTGTCGCACTAAATCTGCGAACCTCACTCTTCAAACGCACACTTCGATCAATAATTAAAATTCTTCAAACAGCCCTCCTTTTATACCCACTATCTCAATATTAGAACCTTGATCTTAGTTGGCTGTTTACCCTTTAATTACGTCAGCTGCAAAACCCTGTGCTGCATCGGCCTAGATTTAACTCTGTCGGCTTCACTGCCTCCCTGTAGCTTCTGGCACGAAACTTCAACATGTCGCGATATCATGACATCTTTGCCTGCCATACACCTTCTATGCTTGTTGTCATGAAATCGTGACACTACTACCTTTGTCGACTTCCTTTGTGCTTTTGTTGCAAAATCGTGACACCTTTGCCTCTTGCTGACGTCATCACACTTCTGTCGTGAAATCGTGACACTTTAGCTTTCATGGCCTTCCTCTCAGCTTTTATCGCAAAATCGTGACACTTATGAATTTTGCTAATGTCATCTTCACTCTATCGTGAAATCATGACGCTTTCGTCTTCATGGCCTTCCTCTCAGCTTTTGTCGTGAAATCATGACACTTATGAATTTTGCTGACGTCATCTTCACTCTGTCATGAAATTGTGACCCTTTTTGCAACTGCAAGCTGCCAACTCAATCTATCGTGAAATCGTGACACTTTCTGCATCCGTGCAACTTCTTTGTAGCCTGTCATGAAATTGCAACGTTTCTGTCTTTCAAACGCTTTCTCCACTACCTGTCATGAAATTGCGACACTTTTGGCTTCCGTACGCTTTTCTCCACTGCCTGTCACGAAATCGCGACGCTTCTCCTTTTAGGCTCGTCTCTTTGCTGCAAGTCGCGAAATCGTGATAGTTCTCACTTTGAGCTTTTCAGCATGTCACGAAATCGTGACAGTCCTCAACTTGACCTCTGCAGCATGTCGCAAAAATGCGACAGTCCTCACTTGGAACTTTGTATCATGTCACGAAATCGTGACAGTTCCTGAATCACTTTCTCTCTCTTCAATCTTGTCGCAAAATCATGACAGTTCACATTGTAGACTTTATCTTCTACAACATGTCACAAAATCATGACATTTTCTTGTCCATACAGCCTTCTTTGCAGAATGTCATGAAATCGTGACACTTTTCTTTCTCTGCCTTCCTACACTATTCAAGTCGTGAAAATGCGACATGTCACGAAATCATGACAGTTTTGCCTGCTACGTCTCTGCCTTCCTGCATGTCACAAAATCGTGACAGTTTTGCCCGAAATTTCTCTCTCCTCAAACATGTCACGAAATCATGACAGTTTTGCCAGCGCTTTCTCTCTCCTAAAACATGTCACGAAATCGTGACAGTTTTGCCAGTGCTTTCTCTCTCCTGAAACATGTCACGAAATCTCGATAGTTTTTCCAGCCACCTGCATACTTTTTCTTACTTGTCTTTTTCTTGATATTTTTGCAACTGGGTTACCCTGATCTTCTTGGAAAATCACTGTCCATGCTGAAGCCTTCATCAAGACACATTCTTTGACAACAAACCAAATTACTTCAAGACCTTCTTGACATCAATGACAACATCTACACTTAGAGCAAAGGCAATGTACTCAAGGTACCCAAAATTTTCAACATACCCTAAATCACTTCAATGGACAAATGAATAATTAGGATCTAGATAGTGAGGAAGTTTATGAACAACAAAGGGGTCCTACTAGAGATCCCAAAATTGCTTCCATAGACATAGGAATAATGAAAACCAAGATAGAGACGATGCTTACCAACAACCAAGAGGTCCTAATGGGGTCAATTTTCCACACATTGATATTCCCACCTTTGAGGGTCATGATACACGTGGTTGGATATCCAAAATGGAAGGCATTTTAGACTTATAACGAATTCGAGATTTAGAAAAAGTTCCTTTTGCTGCCTACAAACTAGGTACTAAAGATTATCAATGGTTTGTATGGGTCAAACGTGAGAAGGGAAATACCATCTACTAGGATGATTTCACAAAATATTTTATTAACAGATTTGATGAAGGATCCTCATATTCTTACATGGTGCAGTTGTTATCACTTAAGCAAAAAGGATCGATAAGGGATTATATCTCAAAATTCACTAGCCTGCTTTCCTATGCAAGAAACTTACAAATCGATGTGGTGGTATCTACTTTTAGGAATGGGTTGAAAGAGAATATTAAATTGAAGTGGATCTATAAGATCCATCCTCTTTAGATGCCTGTATAAGGATTGCCAATTTGGATGAGAATAAGGTACATATGGGGACATCTACACGACATGATTTCTATGGTCGTCCTCAATACCGCAACAACTATTTTCATAGAAATGATCAACCCTCAAGATATTTCTACTATAAGTGTCATAATCACCATACAAAATATTAGGAATATGTACCGTGATAGAACTTTAAAATTGAATATGCTGACAAGGAAGATGAATAAATAAAGGATACCAGATCACCTGATTGTCCCATTGGCGAAGAATGAATTGAACACGATGAGGTCATAGCTGAGGAAGATACTATGGCAATTTTAGTACATGCTCTTATGGGTATATTAGCTCACAATACAATCAAGGTATCAGAATTCATTCGACAAAGTAAGGTAACGATATTAATTGATTCAAGAAGTACTCACAACTTTATTGACACAAATATTTCCAGGGAATTAAACTTGCACATCAACTCCTCCAATCAAGATAACTTTCAAGTTATAACTACAAATGGGGGAAGTGCTCAATGTATAGGTAAAAAATATTCAATTTTATTACAAATGGGAAGTTATACTTGGCATGGTCCTATTTTTGTTATAAATTTAGGGAATTCAGAATTTATCTTGGGAGTCGCATGGTTAGAACAAATGGAAACCATGATCGATTTTAATTACAAGCAACACTTTCTTGAATAGAAAGAAAATTGAAATACCATTCGCCTCCAAGAAATTCCAACACCTCCATAGAATATAGTAAGTTCGCATAGCATGGAAAAAATATTAATAAAAGGTAGTTACGAAAACATTGCTTAAATTAATTGTATGAAACTAAAAGCACAAGATATGCCAGAAATCCATTCATAATATATACAAAACATTGTGGCCAACTATGAGGAGGTGTTCAAGAAGTTGAGTACCTGGGTCATATAGTTTCTCAGGAAGGTGTTAAAGTGAATCCCAATAAGATAAAGGTAATTCAGGATTGGCCCTTACCTAAAACTATTAATAAACTTCAAGTTTTTTTGTGTCTCACTGGATATTATCGCAAGTTTGTGCATAACTATGGAAAAATTGCAGCTCCTCTCATAGCTCTTACAAAAAGGATGTTTTTCATTGATCAGAAGTAGCCACTCAAGCCTTCGAGGCTCTCAAATAAGCAATGTGTATTACTCTAGTTTTGGTGACTCCGAATTTTCAAAAACCATTTGTAATCGAATGTGATGTTTTAGGAATAGGTATTGGGGCAATATTAATACAAGAAGGTCATCCCTTGGCATTCAAAAGTAAACAACTTTTGGGAATTTTTTTGGGAAGATCTACATATGAAAAAGAAATGTTGGCTATTATAAATGCAGTGGATAAATGGAAACACTACTTAATCAATAACCGTTTCATTATAAAAACCAATCGTAGTAGTCTCAAGAATTTTCTAGAACAATGATTTTCTTATCTAGAACAAAACAAGTGGTTAAAAAAATTGTTGGGATATGATTTCATTATCAAATAAAATAAAGGGAAAGAAAACATATCAGCAGATGCATTATCCAAAAAATATGAAGATGAAGTGGTTATTAATGCTATTTCAGGTCCTTGTTCTCAATGGGTATCTCAACTACAAGAAGAATGGTTGTCCAATAGTGAAACTACTCAAATAATTTAGGATTTGTTGTTGGGTTCATACAATAACCCTATTTTCTCCTATGAAGATAAGATATTAAGAAGGAAGAATCACATTTACATTCCACACACTTCGACAATCAAATAAAGAATTCTAGATGAGTCACATGCTTCTCCGTCAGCAGGACATTCAAGTTTTTGAAAAACTTATATTTGGATTAAACAATATTTTTATTGGAAAGGATTAAAAGTAGAGGTCAAACAATGGGTGGCTAAATGTGAATTATGCCAATGCAATAAGGGCAAAATAGTAAAATCACCAGGGTTGCTTCAACCATTACCCATTCTAGATCATTAGTGGGAATACATTTCCATGGGTTTTATTGAAGGTAATTTTCATGGTATTTAATTGCCTCTCCAAATATGCTCACTTTTAGGCTCTAAAAAATCCATTTTAAGCAAGAAAAGTGGCTAAGGTATTTATAGACTCAATTTTAAAATTGTATGGAATGCCAAAAAAAATTTAAGTGATCGGGATCCCATCTTTACTAGCAAGTTTTGGAAATAATTGTTTCGACTTAGTGGTACCAAATTAAATAAGTCCTTCGCATACCATCCATAAACATATGACCAAATAGAGGTAGTTAACAAATTTTTGGGTACCCACCTAAGATGTTTTGTTCAGGACAAACAATATCAATAGATTCATTGGCTTTCCTTGACAGAATGGTGGTACAACACTTCGTACCATTACTCCATAAAGATATTTCCCTTTGAAGCATTGTATGGAATTAAGCCACCAACAATAGCAAATTATGTACCAATATATTCCAAAGTGGCCCAAGTAGATGATTAGTTTCAACAACGATAGTCAATGCTCGCTATTCTCAAATATAATTTGGCCCAAACACAAAATCGTATGAAGCAGCAACAAGACATACACTGTTTCGAAAGACAATTCAATATTGGTGATATGGAGTTCTTGCGTTTGCAACCATACAAACAATTATTATTGAATATCAAGTCCAGTAAAAAGTTGGTTCCATGATTTTATGGCCCCTAAAAAATTGTGCGTCACATTGGATAAGTGGTATATCAACTAGAGTTGTCTCTCTCATCACGTATACATCCAGTATTTCATGTTTCCTGTATTAAGAAGGTGATCAACCAAAAATTTCAATCTCAATCACAATTACTAGTACTCGATGAAGAAGGGCGTATATATCTCTATCCTGAAGCAATTTAACAGAGCAGAACACACATAATAAGATCTAATCACATCCAAGAATTTCTCATCAAATTGTAGGACCTACCAGAAGAAGATGCTACATGGGATCCTGAAAGTATTTTCCAGATATTTATAGCTTTGAGGACAAATATTTCAGATGAGGGGAGCCATGTTACATTCGAAATATAAATAGTTGTCGGCTATGTTGCACAAATATATTTTATTTATAATTTATTATGTTAGCTATTCAATGGTTTTTCTCATCTAATAAATTTCATTCATTTTGTGATTTCATAAGAGGACTGCCCTCTTAGTGGTGAGGACTATCCCTCCTAAAGTGGATTACTCTTATTCTGATTTATTCCAATTCATTTCTATTGTTTCAGTATTATTACTCACTAGATTTTGTGTGTAAAGGTTAAGTAATTTATATTATTGAAGATCTATTTCATTGAATAGAAGGGTAGTGATACCCTTCCAATTTGAGCAAGACTCACATTTGCACTAATGGAATTAGGATAAGTGGTAATGAAATAATGAGAGATTAAATAATTAGGAGGTATACCTAAATTGGGGGCACATACCATGTTGTATTTTGATATAAGGGGTAACTTATGTTATCTCCCAAGAGTTCATCATGAGATAAGGAATGATGCTATATTGATAATTGAGTACCTTGTGTTATAATATTTTAAAAAATATTATTGATAGGATTAGATTCCAAAGTATTGAGATTTATAGTATCTTGTGAGGGAATAGGATTAGAGCAATCCTTAAGGGAATATTTCCTTAAGGACATGTTTCATTTATTGTTATCAGTTTTAATACGAGTAGAACAAGAGGGTAATTGATTGGAATTTTATCCTTAATGGAAATCCTTAAGGGAGTCTTCCATTAGGGGATCATATTATTTAACATTAATATTATTATTAAAATAAATGATTATATCTACATGTTCTTGTGAAAAGGTTGTCATATGATTGAGGTATTTAGGAGTTATTTTCTTTTCATCATTATTAAGGGTTTAACTACTAAGGAATCCTTGTATGATAACTTCACGTTCTTGTGAGAAAGATATTATGTGATTAGGGTATTCTAAGGTTGTCACATTTTGATTGTGATTAGGTAGCTCATTAAGGAATTCAATTATTATGTCTTTATGTTCTTGTAAAAAATATATTGTATGACTAAGAGCTTTGGGGATATTTTCTCTTTATCATTATTAGGAAATTCATTGAGGAATTCGTTAATGATGTTTTCATGCTATTTATTAAGGTTATCATATGAGGAGATTAGAGAGTTAAAATAATAAAATATTTATTTTATTTATTAGAATTAGTATTTTGTGGATGGTAGATTCTTCATAATCTTTTACTAAATGTTTTGGATGGGTAACTACATTATGAGTTTTAGAATACCTTTTGAGTTCTAGGAATATTTGAAAAGGAAAGATAATTGATTTTGTACAAGTTTTGACTATCATGACTTATCTCGGCTCCTTCATATTTAAGATAAAAGTTTTGATCACTTGTGATTGGGGTTTTTCCTTAGGCTCAAATTATTAATAATAAATCACTACATTTCCTTGTGATCAAATGGACCCCCTCAAAAAACCTAACATCCAAATTTTTCCTAGTTTTGTAGGCTTTGAGAAAAGCACCAAAGTTGTCACAAAAGTGCTATTAGTGATTCTATTCAGACATATAGAAATAGGTATGTCAATTTTGGAACCCTTTTTTTATGCCCTCAATTGATTAATTTATTCTTTTTGTTTCTTTGATTACTATAATTTTTAACATAAACACACCTAATTTGATTCAAAATCAAGGAACACTTAGCATAGTTTCAATTTCATTTTAAAATAACTTAGACAAGAAATCAAAAAGCATATAGTTGCATCTTGGGGTAGTTTTATTTGTTTGCATTCTCTCTTGTTTTCCCTTGAAAGGAAAAATTCCTTTAATTTACTATAAATTATTTAAATTTGAAAAGCATACTAGTTTAGAAACCTTGTTTGATGCATTGTTGCATTCTTGCATCTCCTAATCCTTTGTACTTTCATAGGTGATCTTATTTAGGTTTGGAAACAAAACCCTTAGGTGTATTCCAAATTCATAAAAAATAACATGAACATAAACATATACATGTACATGGAGGTAGGCCAACTTGCGTGAATGTATTCAAGTCATCTTTGGAAAGAGACTCAGGTTATTATCCCATGGGGCAATATGGGACTACACATTACATCAGCAACAAAATATTGAGAAGAAATAATGATGATTTGAGAGATAGATTTATAAATTAGCAAAGACAAACTTTATTATTTTTTATGTCAATTATTGGAAAATAGATGAAAGGTTTAGGGTTAGCTAGTATATGATAGGTCTTGCCCTTGTATTCATTTTTTAAGGCACTAATGAAGAGTTTAAGGTATAACCCATATCTCATAGCTCAATAGCCTCACTAGAAAAATGTTATAGGTTAAGTCACAAGGCATGACATATAATAAAGTATTGAGAGTGCAAATTCAAAATCTAAGGGGTAAGACTATAGTGCCACTAGCCTCATATTTTCCAATATTAAAAGCTCTGCTGACAAGGTCAAATTTCTTCAAATCCTTCTTGGTTATCCTAAAATGGTTGATGAATTTTAGGCTAGAGAAATTGAAACCAGAGCCATTATCAACTAAGATTCACTTGATGAACTTGCAATAGATATAGCTTGTGATGTGTAATCATAAATATCTAGCCAAAGAGGATTGATGAATATCATCCTCATGGAATGATATGGTGGCATGATTAACCTAATAGAGAAGTATTCTAAAAATGAATTGGCTAATCACTCGAATGTGAGTAAGTTGTTTTTTGAGAGAGTGTTATACCAGTCTAGGGCTTAGCCCCCAAGATATAAAGAAAATGTGTAGAGCATGAGGAAGTCACTATGATTGATTTAGTAGCAAGTAAACCTGTAGTTTCTTAAGTGTTCCTTTGGATCGTTCTTACCTTTAATTTTTTTAGATTTAGGTATTTTAAAATTGTAGGAATAAGGATGAGCAACAATAAAGGGTTTGATGGGGTCATTTCAAATCTGGTTGTAGGTGGTATTTTGGGGTTCATAACCACTTGTTCACAATTTTAAAAATTTTATTTTTTTCCTTATGAGTTGTATCTCATCTGGGGATGCTTGTGATGTTTGAATGGTGTAAAATAGAGTGTCAATGAGCGGTGGTTTAGGATGAAAAGTATAGGGGCAATTGTATTATTGTGGGGGTAGGGGTAGATAATAGGGGTAAGGAACTTGGGTATGATGGGTGGCTAAATAGATTGGAACTAAAGAGGTGGGAAGTTGAGGTACCAATGAGTAGTATGAGTGAGAGAGTATTATTGTTATTATGTAGTCCATTGATTTATGGGGGCCATGGAGGGTTGGATTGAAATGGAAGGGACTTAACCCTAAACTAGAGGATTCTGATATTGAGATGGAGGTTGATAGTTTTGGGTGGGAGGAACTTATTGCTAAGGAGGAATTTTTGTTGAGGGATTTGTTGAAGAGGAGGGGTTAAATATTGAAGAATTTTTTATTGAGAAGGTGGAATTGAGGACCAAGAAGGAGGAGAAGTAAATAAATAAGCTTGACTTTAATGAGAAAGAGGAGGAGGTTTATTGGAGGAAGAATATTATCCATAAGGTGGAAAAAATAAATAATTTATCTAATAAGGAACATATGGATGAAAAATAGAAGAATTGGGTTGTATAGTGTGTTGAGTAGAATAGAGATAAGGAGGTTAAAGATAGAGAGGATATTGGTATGAAGAAAGAGGAATATAAGGAGATGGGTGTAAAGGAGGAGGTTGTATAATATGATAAGAAGAAGGAAATAAATAAGTTGGTTAAAGGGAATAATATGATCCATATGCACCAATTTGAAAAGGATTTTGAGGTGGAGGATTTGAAAAAGAGGAAATTACATTGAGAATAGTAGACTCAAAGGGAGGAGTAGAGGGATTGGATATGAGAGAATGCAAATATGTGGGAGTAGGGGGAGTTTGAAAAGGATTTTGTGATGAAGATATGACATTAGGGAAGATATTCGGTAATCATCATGGGAGAGTTGAGTGGTTGACACCATAACCACAATTTTGGAGGTAATGTCTATGTATAGATAATTTTAAGAGAATAAAATCATAACCATAAATAAGGCATTGAGTTAATGTTATAAGAAAGTATGTGGATAATGAGGAGAAGAAGGTAAATATGAGTCATGATAGGAGAGGGAAGGCAAGGGATTTTTGAGTACAATATATGATGTGTGACCAAAGAGTGGTAGGAGGATTCTTTGTGATAGGACTTTGAGGTCATGGTATGTTTTTGGTATTTTACATAATGCTTTATTCATGAGTTAGGGGTGCAAGTTATGCAATATTTCTTGTGTTTACACTATGAAAATAGGTGAAAATATCTTGACATGGAATGGAGGTAGTTTCTTTCAATTGGTTGAGTGGGTTGGTTGGAGGTGAAGATGTAATTTAAGAATATTTTATAGCTAGGTGTTATTGCTCACACGTTTTGCTTTGGGTGAGAAACATGATGAATGGTGAAAGGTTGTGAAACTATGTTGATAGGACAATTATGCCACTAGGGTTGTTTTTGTGTGTTTTTGGTGCTATAAGACTTGTATATGTTATAATGTAGTCAAATGTACCTATTTGTATGATCAAACTGATCACACCCATATGTACAATCCTGTGCAAAATAGGTAACAAAGACAAAAATGTGGGAAAAATGGACACATGAAGTTTTTAGACTATGAATGAGTCTATTCTTTATGTTTTTGTAGTAGTTTTGTTACAAAAACTCAAATAATCAAGTCAAGAATATCACAAAAAACAAGCAAGTTTTTGAATATATTTGTGGGTGTTGTTGTGGTTGTGATACTGGCTAGATATGTAGTTGGTGAATTTGTCAATTTTTGTGATGTTTTTTTTTTTGTTGTATTTTATGATTTTGAAAATCTTAAAATAAATTAAATGGGTGATGGATGTACTCTATGAAGGTACGTCAATGCATGTTTTCCTACAACACCCAAAGGCATGCAAGGGGTAACTATGCAAAAATATATAAATAGCTACTAATGATGGATATGGCTTGGAGAAACCAAAATAGAAGAAAATAGACCTCTTATGAAAGAGGTAGCATTATCTAAGACCTACGTAGGACAAATAGGCTTCTACTTCATCCTTAGGTAGGCTTAGTAAAAAATGATAGTTTATTTCTCACTAATTATGTGTAGCCCTATGAGTAGGGGAATCTAATCCTAACCTACCCTGAGGAGCTCTCAAGGATAGGGAGTTTTATAGTGATGAAGTCAAAAACATGCTCATGGGATCTACTATGGTGTCTAGGGGGTGAGCCAATTGATGGATATGAAAGCCAATGCCATTGGTTTTGATTATGGTTGGTTATGAAGTCCAACCGAACCAAGGTGTGAGAGACATACATGTGTGTGAGTTGTTTTTACTTTGGAAGATAAAATGCAAGAAATAATTTAATCTAAGTAAGCAAGAAAATACATGTTTCAGTTTTTGTGAAAGAAAGTGCTTTTTAGAAAGTAAAGTCTACATTAAGTAAGCATTGAAAGTTATGTTTTGATAAGCAAAGATCTATGTTCGAGGTAAACAAGTAGAAGTTGCTTGATTTTAGTTAGAGCTAAACTAAGATTTGCTTGAAATCAAATCTATTTACGTTGGCCAAGATATATCAATTAGGGCTATGGCCAAATATATTGTAAGAGATTTGTGTATGAGATAGACTAAAATTCATTCTCAGCTCAAAAAGATAAATAAATTTAGATGCTTTATTGGTTCCTTATGCAAATGTGTTTATGCTAATTTAATGCATAAACACCTAAGAAGTACTATTTGCAAAAGGAATTTATAAAATATTCTAAACAAGTGACTAAATGTGATTTTGGTTAATTTTGTAAAGCATTAAAGCAAAAGAGATGCATTTTGTAAAAATACCCAAAGTGATTTGGGGATTTGTTTATACAAACTTATAGAAATTAGGAACAAATATTTAACTTTTGTAAAGAAAATTTACAGTTTTAGCCAAATTCATACAGTTTTTGGTGCTTACCTATGGTCTCCATTCTCTAGAATACTATTTGGATGGTTGTCAAGGTCTGAACTATATGTTAGATTTGATCGTACCTCTCCCTCCAATAAATTTTATCATACTTGTTCGTACGATTGGTAATAGGGATGATTTTTAGATAAAAAAACTAGTGATTTGTAGTTTGTGTTGTAGAAGTGGTTTTTGTAAAGTTACCTACAATAGAGAAATGTAGAAAGTCAAATTTTGTGTAAAAAGTTGCATGTAAATAGGCAATAACCTAAGTTAAAAAATAAGATTCACAATATGGTATACAATTGAGTTTTATGTCATGCAAATATAGATGTAAGGTGAATGATTTTGCCTTGGAGATGCCTTTATATAAGGTGGTTTGGCATAGGAAGGTAAGAGGGAAAGTGAGATAGAAATATCTAAGGGGAAAATATATCCCCCAAATTACGTGCAATAGTGGAGTTGTTATGGACTATGTAGAAACTGGTACCTGGATGTTAGGGACCTAGCTTCTAGAGTGCTTTGTTCAATTGTATGGACCCATACGATTATTTTGATCGTACCCCTCTATACAGACCTAGATCATAGAATAGAAAGGCTTTTGCCTTGGACTTGAAGTATGTTTTAGGGTTTTGGAGGGTTGTATGTTAGTTTTTTGGTACTTGTAACATAAAATAACAACAAATATGTTAGTTAGGTAGTTGAAAAGCTAACAAGAAACATGAAAAATTGGTGGGTCCCACCATGATCACTAGAATGAATGCTATGAAAATGTATTGTTTGCATTAATATGTAAAAGGGTTACAATATTGGTCCTTTTTACAAAATTACCCCATGGGCAACAAATTAAATTTTCCCAAAAATAGAACCCTCTTCCAATGAATGGTTTAACAACTTCCATCGGATACTTAAAAGAAGTGGGATTATTTTGCATGATCCACTATTAGTATAGAAGTTTCTCTAAACCTACACAACCCTAAAAAATGGTTAATAATATTTGGGGGCCTATCTCAATCAAATCCTTTATGATAAAAGGAAAAAAGACCAATTGAAACTAGCCTATTGCATGATGAAAGTGATTGAAAGTGACATAAAATAGTAAACTTACCTAGCTTGCAATTATACTCTAGGGTTTTGGGTTGAAATATTCTCTTGAAGGGGATTATACCCCTGGGTACAAATTTTTTGATCATACCTATTTGTATGATTGTCTTTGTGTTAGCCAGAAAGAAGAAAGTTGTGTTGAAAAGGTCCTTCTAGTGTTTCTATAGCTCCTTCCCATGCCAAATTACCTTCTATACCTACAAATTGGGGGTAGCTTATAAAAAAGAGGGGCTATCAATAAGAACATGTGGGTATTCAAGGTGGTTTATGGTGAGTGATGGTTGACTGCACTTAGAGTTTAAAGGAATTTCTACAGAGTATGGGTATGTGGATATCTAATAAATAGTGAAAATGGCCTTCTATTTAATGAATTGGCCAAGGTTAGGGTAACTAAGGTATCTTGTGAGGTATCCCCTAGGGTGTCCCTTGAGGTGGCATGGAGTTCCATGCCTCATAAATTTATTTGGATGAGAGAATTCCTCACTCATACACATGCAATAAATGGGCATGGGTGAGGCATGAAAGTCTTCTCCATATTATGGCATGGTGGAGGATGACTCATACCTACTTTCAATGCTTTGAATATCTTAATGCAAAATGTCTACAAATGCCATTTATTACATTGAATGCACATGGGAATGTGGAAGGGACCAAGAGTTAAGTTCTAACCATATTTGGGTTGACCATGGGTTTAGGGTTGACCAAGGTGAGGTGGAGGCTAGGCTAGTCAAAAGGGTAGACTAGGTGAGGTGGCCATGGGTTAGGTTGACCATGGGTTTAAGTTTAACTATGATGTGGATTTTGACCAAGGTTAAGTGTAAAATGTGGTTAGGCTAGGGTAAGTTGGGATTAGGTGGAAGGTAGAGTAGTCAAAGGATAGACTAAGATGATGTGTACCTAGGTTAGGCTAAAGGGGTGGTCACATAATGACGAAGGGCTACATGTAGGAGAGGGATTAAGTACAAAAAGGGGGCTTAAGTGGGATGAATAGTTATTTTTGGAAAATTATGCAAATTTTGTAGGTTTTTCAAATTAATCAGTCGTTAGCACTATATAAGGATAAATGTGATATTTGTTGGTTTCTACAAGAATTTAGTGATATGGGACAAAGGATAAGTCTATGCCATACCCAAAAAAACAAGTGCTTCATTAGACAATTAGGCTAAATTCCAACCTGGTGTTCTTATAAGAACCAAGAGAGTGATAGAGAAACATCAAGGACAACATCAACTAGTACCAAATATCCAAAGACAAGGGGTCAACCAAGCCTAGGAGATAGATCAAATATGGATGAGACCACCAATTCCAAAGTAGTTGGTATTAGGACAACTCACATTAGGACTAGTTCAAGCACTTAGCTTCAGCATTGATCACTAAAGGCCTAGCCACTAGGATCCTTCAATGTGGTTGATCATCTTAAGAGGTCCATAATTCATGTGTTGATAAGTGATGTCTTCATCCTCTTGAAGTAGATGAAGTAGCTAGACCAAGCCCTTGAGAGTTAGAAGATCACCAAAAATAAAAAGAAAAATCCATTCTATAATTATCTAATCCTAGCCCTAGTAGGCCCAAGTCACAACCAATCTACCTAACACTCATATGTGGTTATAAGTTCATTCATAATTGCCTAGTGGATTTAGGGGTGAGCACTTTAGTCATGCACAAAAGGGTGGCTAACGTATTATATCTAACATATAAAACATTCAAGCACGAGGGGGTGCAAATAGAAGAGACTCTTATTCCTATTCTTAGTCTTCTCAAAGACTTACAACTCTATTTGTACACATATTCTAATATAACTATTATCCAATAAGTAGTGGTGATTGATCTATCTATGAAATTTTACCTCTACCTTTCTCATGACTTCATTGAAAATATTGAGGGGTACCTCTCCTTATATTGGTCCCACATGTTCTTGAGGACTTGTTATGGGTCCAATATTAAGGTCCCTTTGTAACCTCTCTACATGCATCACATGAAGCATAATTTAGCAAAAAATGTTGAAGGGGAATGGGATTTTATAATCATTGAGGAAGAAGAAATAGGATAAAAAACACTCAAGGACAAAGTATCCACTTGAGTGTCATATGATCAGATGGATGAGTGGGCTAACAACATGTGGGTAATGGATCTATATGGAGAATCCATAATAGTCATACTTGAGGTGTATCCAATAAAAGAAGAGGATATTGATACATAAGAAACTATTGGACATTCCTGTTGAGAAGCAACACACCCCCACTGAAAAATGAGATTCCAATCCTCTTGAAAACTCTGAACTTCCATTTTTGCAGCAGGGACCCTCTTGATAATTTTCAGGTTTTAAATCCAAATTTGCTTGCCTCCTTTTTAAAGTTGTGCTTTTTCTTGCATTCCAATTGTGTTATCCAAGAATTCACTTTTTACATGCTAGAATCATTCATGCACAAACAAAATCTTGCACCGGCACCGAGAAAAATCCGTAAAACAGCTTGCATAAATTCATGAAAAATCAAACTTTCCATTTTTGGTAGTGTCACGATATCGCGACACTTCCATTTTTCGGAAATGTCGCGAAATCGCGACAGGTAAATCAAAAAGCAGCTAAGTCATTTTAGTGTAGCGAAATCGCGACACTTTCCATTTTTGGAAGTGTCGCGATATCGCGACATTTCCATTTTTGGAAAGTGTCGCAAAATCGCTGCCGGTCGGAGGAGAGAGAAAGAAAACGTACGGAAGGGCGCGATTTTGCGACATGTCGCGAAATCGTGACATGTCGCATTTTCGCGGTAGGAGAGAGAAAGTGGGCTGCAGAATGAAAATCGGCTAAGTCGCAAATGTGTCGCAAAATCGCGGTCAACGCGGTCAACGCATGCAGCTACGGGAACTGTCGCGATATCGCGACGTGTTCTATTTTCACGACTGGAAAGGAGAAAAAGTGGCTAAGTCCAAAAGGTGCAGCGCGTCGCTAACATGTCGCAGAATCGCGACTGAAAATCAAGAAGTTGTACGGAGGCCAGGAAGGTCGCGATTTCGTGACATGTCACGAAATCGCGACATGTTGCGAAATCGTGACATGTCACGTTTTCACGGTCGACAGGGGAAGAAGTTGCCGATGCGCTGGGGACGTCGCGATTTCGCGACATGTCACGAAATCGCGACATGTCGCAGAATCGCGATAGGAGAGAGAAAGTCCTAAGTTGACCAGAAGTGCATTCCAATGGGAAACAGAAGGCATCCTGGGGTAGCGACACGTGTCAAAGCGTGAGGCAGACAAACAGAAGCCGACATGCAAGCTTGCTTTAGGGTTTTTAACCTGATTTAATCTATTTTAACCTTTAAAGCTTGGATTTAATGTTTATTAAAGTGCTAATATAATCTTTTTGTCTTTCATGCAGGATTCCATCTGGCACTTACGGGACAACCGGGAAAGGCCATAAAGGCAAAGTTAAAGTGCAGATTTGATCGAGGACCGCCATGCTAGAGGAGAAGATGCCGATGAAAGCATTCAATGACAAATTTATGACAGAATTGATAGCATGAAGATAATTTCAACTCAGGGATGGCTTTACGGAGATCAAATTGATGGAGAAGTGGTGACTCATCCGGCTCACCAACCAGAATTAATGGAGGCATTTATTTGCATCTGCGGATGAATGCAAGTGGCTTTAGATTTTATCTTCTCCATTTATGGCAGCTAACTGCACTGATTTGCGGAGGGGTTAAGTTCTATCTGGACTTTGATTTTAAATAGATTTTTATTGTAAAACCCGGGTCCTAGGGTTTAGATGTGATAATATTTATAGTTATGAGAAGAAGATATTTTTGAAAAGATCAGGGTCTCGTCCCGAGTCTATAAATACTTCTTCTCAATGTAATCGCGGGAAGCGGAGACTTAGAAATAAAAGGCTTATAAGCAATTTCTTGCAAATTTTGTGAAATCCTTTGTTTCTCGGACTTGGAGTTGATGTGCTTTAGCTTTTCTCTGATAGCATGGCCAGGAGCCTAATATTTTGCAGAGTGTGATAAGTGTATCTTCTTTTGTTATCCGTTCCATTTAAAGTTTGTTAGATATATGCCGTGAATCCGCCATTATCAAGTTTAAATATGTCGTTAGGGCTTCAGCTTGTTCTATTGTCTCGCTAGGGGAAATTACAGATTTGAGGTTAAGTTTGTTCTAATTGCTCTGTCTTCACCGTGTGAGCTAGGTCGTCGGTGAAAGATACCAGCTTTAACCAACTGCCCTTGGATTTATAATTTTCTCGCTAGATCTGTTTCACTCGCCTTGTGCTCTTAGTTGAAAGTGATCTTAGACCGACTGGACACTTTCTTCTTTGATTTGTTCTGTTGTGAAGCTCGTAGCATAGATAAGATTGATAGTTTAGGGTTTTACAGCTTGATGTTCGATAAACTTCTCTTTCTCGCCCTACCCTACCCTCTCTTTGATTTTCGGTGAATGATCCATTTTTATTTTCTTTGTTTGTCTTTTATTTAAATCGCTGACCCATGAGAGCTAGATCAAGAATTCAAGTTAAATCCGATTGTAAACAAGTAACAACTTCTCGCAACTACCGAACAAGTTCAAGAACCCCCGTAAGGTAACAGAGCAATCCATATTGAAATCTATTTCAGAAGTGGAAAAGAGTGAATAGCCATTCGACCCAACTCTGTAACTCGCACCTTGGATAACCAGCTAGATCCTAAAGTGAGTGGGATCCGTCCCGTGGGTGTCTCCGATGGCTTCCTGCCCATCCTTTCACGGGGGTGCGTATGAAAGCCGGACCAACACCTAATTGGCGCTAGAAGGAGGGCCTGTTGAACTCAGTTCAAGTATTGTAAGTTTGTGAGTGCTGATTTAAAATTCTGTGGTTAGAGTTTTTGCCTGAACAACAGGACTTAACACCAACATTTTAAAACTGGCCCAGTGAAATCCGGCGTATTGTAAGTTGTCGAGATAGTTTTTAAAATTGCCAGAGAAGACCTCAAGTTAAGAACAATTTTATCTCCACCCGCGCTATCCAATCACAACTCGTAACATCACTGTCAGCCAAGTAATAATGGCAAATTGGTTGGGCCCCACCGCTTTGAACATTCCGGGTATAGCCCATGACTTGCCCAGAAATCCAGAAAGGTACCTCCCTAGGTATAAACATGATGGGACAAGAACTGCAGAAGAACATCTGCTAGCTTTCAAAAATGCTTTAAAATTGTTAAATATACAAAGATGAAGATGTTGTCTGCAGATTGTTCCCGTTCACTCTCCAGGAGGGAGCTTATGACTGGTTTTTAAACCTCACCAAAGAATTCCATTACTAGCCGGGATGATCTAGAGAAAGCTTTTATATCACAATTTGGGGAAGTGATAGACCCCAAGTGTGTTATACCAACAATTTTCCAGCATCAAGAGAGAGTCGGGAGAAACTGTCAGGTCTTTCAATATGAGGTTCCAAAGAGCTTACGGTAGAATGACCGGCCATTACATCCCAAATGCAAATCTGGCCTTAGAAATCTACAAGAATGCATTGGATTCGGTGACCTCTATTTTCCTCAAGAGAGACATTAATATCACAACCCCGACAGGGGCTTATAAAGAAGCCTTAATTCTTGAAAGACAGCTTAGGGCCTCAAATTCTCGAGCAAGTCCTTTGATATCCTATGTTACACGTAACATGCCTATTTCGGACCCCATTCCACATCATGAGTTAGTGCCAACATGTCATGCTCTACCCAAGGAGACTCCGTTAACTCGTGACATCCACTCAAGGATGTGCAAAATATAGAGAAAAGTTCGACAAGTTCAAAGTGGAAGTGCTTGAACCGAACAGCTAGTGATCCGGCACCACCCAAATCGAAGTTTTTCCCCGGTGAGTTAAATTTTCCTAGAGATCAAAGAAATATTGATATTTCTAGTTCACCCAAAAATAGTACAACCAGGGTTTCGGATTCTTTCACTTTTCCCGAAGAGACGAAAGTCTTGTACAGACTCCGGTGGATGAAATGCAAGATTTTCAACAGCTTAAAATGAGACAGCTTATAATTTGAGATGTCGAGTCCGTAACCTAACAATGATCCTTCCTCATCGGAGGATGATGAAAGTGAGATTCAATGTCACTATGCGTAAGTAATCGAAGGAGGATAACATCATTGAGGATATGAGGGAACTTAAAGCCGACATCACCCTCTATGAACTCGCCTCGCATTGTTGAACAAAAGGTTAACTTGATTGAGGCTTACTCTGGACCACCCGTTGAATTTCAAGAAAAGGAGGAAAAGATAGTAAATATGAATGTGGTCAGCCAACTTGGAATTGATGAACTGTCTCAACATAAGCCTGCAACTTCTCAACATAATATCAAAGAAAAGGCTATAAACTGTGTTGATGCAGATATTGGATCTTATAATTTGGCAACTGAAAAGGTGGGAACGGTTACAGCTCTAATCAATCACAACAGTGACAGTTGGATATTGCACATTGATGAGGTTAAATCTAAGCAAGGCTCAGGTGAAAAGGAAAATTGTAAACATTCTGCTAGAGGGATAAAAATTGAAGTCCTGGATATTGAAGCAAGACAACAACCACAAAATGTTCAAGTTGTTAAGAACCAGGGCATACAGATAAAACATGATTTCTTTCAGCTGTCACATAATTTTGAAGATGTGGTGGTCTCGGGTCTCGTCAAGATTTTAAGGTATTTGATCCTCGGGGTTTTTTACATTCAATCCTTTTGAAAGAACTCGCAAACCCTTCAATTAGAAGCATAAACATGTTATCATATGATTTGTTATTATATGATTTGTTTAATTTGAAGGAGTTGCAGATTTGTTTTTCAAATGGGACAGGGAAGACAAGAAACACAAGTCTTTCCCGTGATAGCAAATTTTTGAAGCACAGTCCGGAGTGCATTTCGTCAACAGGACCTGAAAGGTAATTTTTCTAAATTACTTGCACATGGTCAAAAATTTTTTAAGGCACCATTTCTCTGCTTTCCCAACTGCTGCATTTTTTGAGTATGAAGGGAAGTTGTAACATATGTATACATTGTAAGTAAGCTTTCGACTTTTTCGCTTTTATTTCTTTGTCTTTTCGCTTTTAGCTTGTGCGCTTTATTTCTTTTGTCGTTGCTTTTTATTTCCTTTCTTTGTCTTTTTATGTCAGCTTGCTGTTTAAGTCTGTATAGTCTTTTGTTTCAGTTTTATTTGCTTTGTAGTTCTTTTTCTTTGCTGTCTGTACGCTTTGCGCTTTAGTTTATTTCAGTTGCTTTAGTTTATTTCAATGTTGTTGCAGTTTAGCTTTGCTACTGTTTAGTAGTTTTAGTTGCTTTGCTTCAGTTCTTTTAGTTTGTTTCTTTTATTGCCTCGTTCAGCTTTTATTTTCTTCCCTGCATTTCCTTTTCTTTGCTGTCTGTATAGTCTTTTGTTTCAGTTATTTTCTTTGCTGTCTGTTCAGTTTATTTTATTCCCTTTGCCTGTATAGTTTTGTGCTTTAGTCTGTGCAGTTTTTATTTTTGTTTTGCTTTAGAGGCCTGTCTCTGTCCTTGGAGGTCTGTGCAAAGTCCTTCAGCTTTTAAAATCTGTCCTTTAACCTCTGCCTGAGCAATCAATGAAAAGTCAGCCTGCTGAAGATTGTTTTATTCCTAGCTGATCAATCCAGTTTCCATCCCATGCCCATGCTGTTCCAATTGAGATAGTCTGCTTGCACTGAACTGTAGAGCTATTTTGTTATTAAGGACAAAGGTAGAGAGATGATGGGATCTTGTGTCTTACTTGCCACAGCTTGTTTTAATGATAGAAAAACTGCTATGCCGTTTAGTTGGAGGAACTCCCGGGGAATCCAAGAAAAGCTGGTTATGAGAGGGGACTATGGTTCATGCAATTATTTGGGTATCCCCAGAGGCTATCAGTGCCTAGACTGAGACAGTTCCAGATTGATCAAATGATAAAAGAAAATTGTGATTTCCCTAAAAGCATTTCAGATATTGATATATTTCAGAGGGAGAGATAAAAAAAAAAAAGAGAGAGAAAAAAGAAAAAAGAAAAGAATTACATAATGAAGAGGCAGCCAATATTAGATTCTGCCCTACAGTTGTAAATTTGGGTCGTGTAAATCTAAAGGGTAACTCTGTCTAGGCCGTAAAAGGCTAAACTAGTAAACAGAGCTCTACTCGGTTTCCCCTTTTACAATCTAGAAAAGTTGATCACCCAAAGTTCATCATTCAATCCAGTCATCCTTGAAGAAAGTTTTATACCCTTTGTAATTGCACATCAGAAATCTTCCTTGAAGTAATCCAACCTAGTATGTCCTTGGGAAATTTTAACAAACTAGCAGCTAGCAAGTCAATTTATTGTGAAGAATGTCCGTGGCAAGGCATGATGCATGGTCTTTTTGTTTTGAAACCGTAGTCTCGGGTTCTAAAATAGTGCTACTATTTTACCCGTAGATATCGCCATTTGTTGAGAAGCAACACACCCCCACTGAAAAATGCATTCCAATCCTCTTGAAAACCCTGAACTTCCATTTTTGTAGCAGGGACCCTCTTGATAATTTTCAGGTTTTAAATCCAAATTTGCTTGCCTCCTTTTTAAAGTTGTGCTTTTTCTTGCATTCCAGCTGTGTTATCCAAGAATTCACTTTTTACATGCTAGAATCATTCATGCACAAACAAAATCTTGCACCGGTACCGAGAAAAATCCAGAAAACAGTTGCATAAATTCATGAAAAATCAAACTTTCCATTTTTGGTAGTGTCGCGATATCGCGACACTTCCATTTTCGGAAATGTCGCGAAATCGCGACAGGTAAATCAAAAAGCAGCTAAGTCATTTTAGTGTAGCGAAATCGCGACACTTTCCATTTTTGGAAGTGTCGCGATATCGCGACATTTCCATTTTTGGAAAGTGTCGCAAAATCGCTGTCGACCGGAGGAGAGAGAAAGAAAACGTACGGAAGGGCACGATTTTGCGACATGTCACGAAATCGTGACATGTCGCATTTTCACGGTAGGAGAGAGAAAGTGGGCTACAGAATGAAAATCGGCTAAGTCGCAAATGTGTCGCAAAATCGCGGTTGAAAATCAAGAAGTTGTACGGAGGCCAGGAAGGTCGCGATTTCGCGACATGTCGCGTTTTCGCGGCCGACGAGGGAAGAAGTTGCAGATGCGCTGGGACGTCGCGATTTCGCGACATGTCGCGAAATCGCGACAGGAGAGAGAAAGTCCTAAGTTGACCAGAAGTGCATTCCAACGGGAAACAGAAGGCATCCTGGGGTAGCGACACGTGTCAAAGCGTGAGGCAGACAAATAGAAGCCGACATGCAAGCTTGCTTTAGGGTTTTTAACCTGATTTAATCTGTTTTAACTTTTAAAGCTTGGATTTAATGTTTATTAAAGTGCTAATATAATCTTTTTGTCTTTCATGCAGGATTCCATCTGGCACTTACGGGACAACCGGGAAAGGCCATAAAGGCAAAGTTAAAGTGCGGATTTAGTCGAGGACCGCCATGCTAGAGGAGAAGATGCCGGTGAAGGCATTCAATGACAAATTTATTGCAGAATTGATAGCATGAAGACAATTTCAACTCAAGGATGGCTTTGCGGAGATCAAATTGATGGAGAAGTGGTGACTCATCCGGCTCACCAACAGAATTAATGGAGGCATTTATTTGCAGCTGCGGATGAATGCAAGTGGCTTTAGATTTTATCTTCTCCATTTATGGCAACTAACTGCACTGATTTGCCGAAGGGTTAAGTTCTATCCGGACTTTGATTTTAAATGGATTTTTATTGTAAAACCCGGGTCCTAGGGTTTAGATGTGATAATATTTGTAGTTATGAGAAGAAGATATTTCTGAAAAGATCAGGGTCTGTCCCGAGTCTATAAATACTTCTTCTCAATGTAATCGCGGGAGGCGGAGACTTAGAAATAAAAGGCTTATAAGCAATTTCTTGCAAATTTTGTGAAATCCTTTGTTTCTGGACTTGGAGTTGATGTGCTTTAGCTTTTCTGTGATAGCATGGCCAGGAGCCTAATATTTTGCAGAGTGTGATAAGTGTATCTTCTTTTGTTATCCGTTCCATTTAAAGTTTGTTAGATATATGCCGTAAATCTGCCATTATCAAGTTTAAATATGCTGTTAGGCTTCAGTTGTTCTATTGTCTGCTAGGAAAAATTATAGATTTGAGGTTAAGTTTGTTCTAATTGCTCTATCTTCACTGTGTGAGCTAGGCTCGCCGATGAAAGATACCAGCTTTAACCAGCTGCCCTTGGATTTATAATTTTTTGCTAGATCTGTTTCACTCGCCTTGTGCTCTTAGTTGAAAGTGATCTTAGACCGACTGGACACTTTCTTCTTTGATTTGTTCTCGTTGTGAAGCCGATAGCATAGATAAGATTGATAGTTTAGGGTTTTACAGCTTGATGTTTGATAAACTTCTCTTTCTGCCCTACCCTACCCTCTCTTTGCTTTTCGTGAATGATCCATTTTTATTTTCTTTGTTTGTCTTTTATTTAAATCTGCTGACCCATGAGAGCTAGATCAAGAATTCAAGTTAAATCTGATTGTTAACAAGTAACAACTTCTGACAACTACTGAACAAGTTCAGGAACCCCCTGTAAGGTAACAGAGCAGTCCATATTGAAATCTATTCCAGAAGTGGAAAAGAGTGAATAGCCATTCGACCCAACTCTGTAACTCGCACCTTGGATAACCAGCTAGATCCTAAAGTGAGTGGGATCCGTCCCGTGGGTGTCTCCGGCGGCTTCCTGCCCATCCTTTCGTGGGGGTGCGTATGAAAGCCGGACCAACAATTCCCATATCCATCATCTACCAGATCCAAAATTTTGGATCCCCACCTAGCCAAGCTACTAGGATGAACAAAAGTTTGGATAATTTTGGTCTAGACATTACAAATTTTGACGAAGTAGCTCTATAGGTAAGACTAGCATGCACACACACATCATATTGTGTACTATTGTGTAAATAGGTGATGCATAAATAAAAGGTAAAAATTAAAATCACCCATGTAAGGTATTTTTTGGAAGCATGCCACATATGCAAATAAAAGAAGGTTGTATGAAGCAATAGGACTAGTAATTGGAAAAAGTGACTTGAAGCAATCATTCCTTGTTCCAATAATTAGAGGCTTTAGATACATATCCCACAACCAATTAATGATATAATAATAGATAACTATACCATCATTATTATCACATGGGAAGGATTCAAGAGAGATGGAAAATTTAGAGACCTTCAATGATCCATTAGATAGAATTCTATAAAAGGTGGGATTCCCCTTGATACATCTTTGAGAGTCTAGAATTTCTCTCTTGAGTTAAAAAACTTTCAAAATATTTCGTACAGACTCCTCACCCAAATTATAAGGCTACATTTTTTTGGGTTATTTAATTCCTACAAGAAAAATTCCCCTATGAGTCACAAGAACTATAGTGAAATATTCACTATAGTGGGATAGGTCTCTACCCGAAGAGAAGAACAAGCAAAAATTACCACCTAAGTCAACTATATGATGGGACTTGAATCTCCATCCACATACCAATTAGTTGATTTAAAGAGGGCACCAGTAAAGGAGATTCTATACCAAATACTAGAAACATGCTCTAAGCTCCCCTCACCTCGAGGTATTCATCCACCCAGATCAATCTAGAAAGAAATTTTAGATATTTTTATGGTGACTAGGTCCCATCCCATCATCAATAGGAACCCCATAGCCTTCTCAATGATGACTAAGAGATATACCTTGATGATGAGGCCCCCAAGATCTTAGTCCATTAGGACCCACCTGCTTAACAAGTAGAAGGGCCCCAAAATGGAGCCACCCTTCTTTGGTAATTGGGTTGTAAAAATATATATACCTAGGGATAGTTGCTCAGTGGCACAAGTGATATACCAATTAGGGAAACCCAAGGGTCTTGGAAAGAAATAATAAGGAGGATTAGGTGAGTCAAGTAAGGACTTGGTGAGGCCAATTGACCTTGTTGGTCATCATATAGATCCCCCAAAGGCTCAAATGTGAGAGGGGTGAGAAGAGCATGGACAATCCGCTAGGGACAAGAAGCATACCCATAAAATGAGGTCTAGTAGACTATTATGTAAGAAAATATTAAAATAATTAACTATCAAGAGAAATAAGGAAGCAATATAAGAAAAATCTATAAGACTAAGGATCAACAAAAAGTATAGGGAAGAAAATTACCAGAGCAACTAGACCACCATAGGGGAAGTCTCAGACTAAACCAATACAAAATTCTAATGAGCTAGTATGAAAAGGGAGGAATCATTAATATGGGTTGGATATTGAAAAGGTGCAAGCTCTATCCTTAGATACCTCCATTGGCCTCATATCTCCACAATGGGAGTTGAAAGCATTAATGACACCTCCAAAAAGAGGACTATAACACCTGTAGAGGTATTTATAGTGATTTAAATCCTAATCAACTACAAACATCCCAAAAATTATTGATACATAGTCCTCCTAATAAAATAACCAAAAATGATGTCAATGCTCCTACCCATTCCCATGTTGGGGTGAATTTTAAATTTTGCTTGTAAATATTATAAATAGCTACCTTCAATACCAGAAGAAAAGAGTTCAAATTTTTATAGTATCTCACATATGACCTATGGTAGTTCTCTCTCCATTTTTAATTTTGCTTCTCAAACTAAACTCAAGCCTTGGGCTAGCTACATGTATATGTTTTTGAACCTCATTTGATCATATATAAATGCATGTGTATGTGATTAAAATTTATGTTCAATTTAATTGTCATGTTTGGTTCATGTGTTCATTCATCCAACTGAGTTGTGAAAGGAAAATGCATTTTTTTAGTGCATAAACATCATTTCTTGCAATTTATATTTCCAATCATTTATTATTTTCTTCCTTTTTCCTTTTCTTGGAGAAACCTAATAGAAGAGTCTAGAATAAGAGAAATGAGCGTAAGAAAACTACATCAAAATAAGGATCCATCCTTGGTAAAAAATACTTGGAGATCATCTAGAGGAGCCACATCCCATGCTCCCTAGACTTCCTAGGACTGATGCCTTGCATGAGGTACAAGGTAGTGAATACACCCACTCATAGGAGACCAAAGCATCTACAACCATGGGGGGTTATAGCACCCGAGGTGTAAGGGGTGTTTCAAGCCCCCAATATCACTTTATGTGGTGAGCATGATATTTCACCATTTTTGGAAGTGATAATTTCTATAGATTGGTTTGAGGTCTTCTTAAGAATATTTATCATGGTTTTTGTTATTTCTACATTTAAAGCAAGTTCTAGGATGACCAAAGGAGAGTTTGGTATTTTATCAACTATGGTTGGATTGATGATTGCCTAAATAGGTTCTTTTCTCTTATCCTTATTTTTATTTTCCTCATTAGAAGATTACCTCTTTTTGTATTGAGGTACATTTCTAGTAATAGCAAATATTATTTATTCTAAGGATGCAATGGTTTATCTTTGTACCTCCAAGATGTTTATAAAATGAGCCATATTAAATTGACTATAAATATATTCTTTATTTAGACCAGGTTAGACAAATATTTGGTTAACTTGAGAGATATTATAAGAAATGTTAGTTATAGGATTTTAGTTTAAGGAGTAGTTATCATTCTAATTTTGCTTATTTTGACCGTCTCCTTAGTTGCCTTGATTAAAATTATATCCTTAATTTTGATCATTTTGAGGGCCACCTAGATTAAACCCTTGACTTTGATATTGATTTATAACCTATTTTTCATTGGAAGATTGGTGTTCATGGTTGGCAAATGGGGTGTTATAGATTATTAACCTTTGACTACAAGGGTGATTATGCCTTTTTGGAATACTTTATTTCTTTTCATAGAATAAATTGATCCTACATTATTTACTTGATCAATGTTAAAATTAGGAGCAAAAGTTTGTTTAATATAGAATCTACTCAATTCCGTACAAGTAGAATTATCATGGCCAAAATTTCTATGCTAAATGTAAAATTTATTAGGATAATTCCATGTAGGTGTTGTAGTGAGTAATCATTGGCAAGGAAAAGTGGAAGTTTGAGTCGTAGAAAAGAAAATAAGAAAATTTGATCAAAAAATATTTGAATATCAAAGGCAAGGTGCTGAGAGTGAAGGTCATCTAAATAATCAGAATTTTATAAGTCCTAATAAAAAATCAAGGAGTGGAATTTCTGACATGAAGGTACCCAAGACAACAAGTCCTAAAGCTTTAAATTCAAGTGGTTTTTATCTCAAATGATGAGAAAACTTTCTATGACAAAAGCATCTATGCTTAAAATTCAAAAATAATGTGGTGCCTAATATTTGAGGAGTATCATCCTTCCTAAAAATAATATTTTATATTCCCATGAAAGTATAGTAGCAACATGGGATCCATGATAAAAGTAGCTCAAATATACAAAACATTAAATGAAGAGATATTCTATGCCTAGATGATGGGAATATCTAAAAATGGGTAGATGGAAATAAATATGGTAGTTTCTTATCCAAGGGCTCAGGGCCATTTGAAATTCATGACTTCAAATCCAGAGAATCTTAGAAGGGCCAATATATTGAATGATACATGATTCAACATCAAAAGTAGCAGTCACCTTAAAATATTTACATAAGTTTTGTAGGGAAAACCCTCTTGTATTCTATAAATAGTAGTTTTAGATTTGTAAAGGATTGGCAAGTTTGCAATTGTATTATCTTGTAGGATTTCCTTTCATTTATTTTTGTAAAAGTAGTTAGCTATTGAGTGGCTTGAGGGAAATTTTTGATCCTCTACTTTTGGCTCAATATTTGTACGTATTTACTTGCATATACATACGTAAGCATGCATCAACTTTTGGATTAACAATTTGTGGCTCCTTGTAGCCCATTTCTATGTGTATGTATGTGTCTATAAAAGTTTTACCTATTTTAGGTTTTATCAAGTGTATGTATTTATGAGGAGCCTACATCTATTTTTGGATCAGTTATTTGTCATTGGCTCTCTTATGGGACTTGCTTCTTTATGCATACCTATGGTTGGTAACTCTCATTTGTACTTCATTGTGTCAAGGAGAGGAAGTGTTCACAACTAGCACATAGTTTTTAGGCATTTTTTTATAGGAAGATCTTAGTGTATATTTTGGTGCATCACCCCCTTTTTCCTTTTGTTGAGTTATTTCCCTTTTATCTCTTGCACCCATATTTTCCATTGTTGAGTTCAAGTATGCCTAAAAGATCACATATTAACAAGGATTTAGCTTTGTAAAAACCTCTTGGAGGCCCCCAATTGAGCCAAAACCCATGCTCTTGACCATGGATCCACTATGTTGCTCCTAGAAAGGGAAAATTTCCTTACTCGATATAATCAAAGATGATAAAAGTTTAATGGTACTCTTGGTGGTAACCCAATGACATAGAATTGGTGCCACTTTCTAAAATCAAGAAGCTACATTCACTTGGCAATTCTACTATATTATAAAGGACCCATAGGTCCAATATGGTTGCCCTATATCAAGAACTATCCCCTACCTGGGGAGAAAAGAACCCACTACGACCTCTAAAACCATCGACTGTTTAGGAAAAATTCTAGTATCACTACTAGAAATCTTGATTGAATATACTAGAAAAGGCTCTACATCCCCATTAGAGCACCTACAATAAATATTCTTCATTTACCACTTGCACATCACAGAGCAGGATGTGGCCCTTATATTATTGGTGGCTTCACTAAAAGGCAAGTCTCACTAGAAATATAATACTTTATCTCCATATTCAATATCTGACTAGGATTAAGCTTGTTGCCTCAATCATGAATTATGTTAGAGAAGAGGAAGATAGAGTGGAACCTGATTTCGGCACTCCCTCCAAGGATGAATTAGAAAGGAAGATGCAAATCACCCTTATGGAGGTTAAAAAGGAGATCTAAAAACTCCCTAAATAACAAGATAAAATCTCAAAAGGGGCCTTCCATATACATCATGAAGAAGATGAGCCTAAAAATCATTCAAAAGCTAAAAATGTTCATGAGGAAGAGGAAAATTTTGGGTCAAACCTCTTCTACCCCTATGATGGTGAAGCTAGACAATTAGCAAATTCCATCTTGGGCAACAAATCCTATGAAGAGATTAGGCCAGCATGGGCAAATAACCTCTTCATTGATAAGGATAGGAGGATATAAAGAGGCTGAACCAATAGATGAGGACCTCAACCTAATAATGCTAAAAATAGCATCATATTTAGCACCTACCTATTGAGGGTGATAAATCTATTATAAATTCCTAATTTCATTAGGGTGACAATATTTTACCCAATAAATTAGAGAAAAAGGAAAAAGAAAGGACTTGAGTGGCTAGTGAGTGGACTTTTTAACTCCATGATCAATCGATAAATATCACTAATTTAAAACTCTACACATATATATTATATGTGATCTCAGTTTTATGAGATGGAGGAAGTCTTGGCCATTTACAAAATTTCAAAGATGTGGTTTGATTGCTAAAAACTTTCACTTTCATGGGATGTTTTTTTACTCCATGCCCAATGGACTAAGACACCAATTTTTGGGTTCCTTATATTGATTAGGCTAAATATAACCTAATACAATATAGAATTGTAGTGAATACTCACTACACCTCTTTTTTTAGCAAGAAAAAGTGAAAGTTTGAGCCATAGACAAGCAAAGAAGAAACCTTGATAAAAAAAATATTCAACAATGGAAGGGAAGGTTCTAAGAGTAAAGGTTGTCTAGAAGGTTGAATGTTTGTAAATATTGATCAAAAGACAAGGAATGGATGTTCTAACATGAAGGTACTATTGGTCACGAATCTGCCTAAGTATAATAATATGCGCCCTAGACCCGACCAACATTGAACGATCGAAGGAAAGAGATGTCCTTCGGGTCAATCTCAACAAAAGGTTGGTTCCCTTACTATTCTAAGACTGGTATGAAGTTTAGGGAAATAAATTAATGGAAAGGAATGTGAAATAACAAAAATAAATGGAAAATAACTAAAAGAAATGGGAAATATGGCTGTGAGCCAGAGAGATAATGCAAATATGAACTAACAGCTAAATCATCAAATCAAGTTCTAACCAGTATTCATCAGAAAGAATGTAGGAACTAATCACAGATCACAAATATGATTTCTAGTTAACATTTCAACATTCATTTCTTCATAAAAAATTAAATTCAAATGCATAATTTTAACTTATCTAACAAAGGCAATGAATATAGCAAAAATAATAGGCAAAAAAAAATCACATACACGACTGATCCAGGAACTAGAGTCCAAAGTCTCTCGATTGAGGCAGAAGTTAAAACTTAAATATTTTTTTAGCAGAATGTTCCTCCCCATTTTTACATCAATTTTTCTAGTTTTTATAGAGGATTTAACCTCCAAAATTTAATAAGAATTAAATAAAATATAAACCAATCAAATATTGATCACCAGTAATTTTCTCCTCGGCAAAAACAATGAACAAATCAACAAACGTCTTGGGAAGCAACAATCCTTCTTCAATAGAGAGCACCTTGGAACCTAACAAGACTTGTTGGTAGAATTTTAACCTTCATGTCGGTGTCTCAAAAATAAGCACCCACTGTAGTGGACAATGCCTCAGAAATGAATAGAATATTACCAAAGTCAAAGGCAAAGCGAATCAACATTTAATCTTGGTAATTCTTTAGAAATTTTTTTGGAAATATCAGCTTCTTTGCCCCAAGAATTAAATTTACTAGTCCTTGCACTTTTCCAAAAATGATCTGCACTGAAAGTGCCATCAAAAATGATTTTTCCCGGAGGGGAAATGGCAAAGATGATTTTCGCCAAGGCATTGGGGTGAAAAGGAATTTTGCTGAAAATATGGGTGAAAATGGAATTTCAAATTGAAAATGGGATTTCACTGAGAAGTAGGGCAAAAATAGAATTTAATTGGGAAAGGGAGTGAAAATGAATTTTGCTCCAACTTGGGGTGAAAGTGAATTGCGTTGCAAATTTTACTGGATCTGATTTTCGCTATGCCTAGGGGCGAAAATGGGATTTCATTGCAAACAGAGGTCAAACTACCTGAAAGATGATTTCGCTGCGCCTAGGGGTGAAAATGCCCAGAAGATGATTTTATTGGTGAAATTCATTTCATACTTGAGTAGAATTTTAGTGAAATTTTAATGTGGCAAGAATGGACACCAGACCATCGTTTTCGCTCGAAACCAAGCAAAAATGGTATATTGCTGAAGAGAAAGGTGAAATTGACTTTGAACTTTGAAAATGCATGAATTTTAATGAAAACATATTTACTTATTTTTTCTAGCTAAATATTTGAAAGATAGATGTATACCAAAAAACATACCAAAATAAATCAATTAAACCATTAAAAGGTTAAGGAGACCAACGATAATGCACAATTTATTTTTTATACTTAGAATTTTTTATAAAAAAGTTATAGTGTGGCAAAATTGCCAACACTTTTGGCGGCTTTTGGGGTATTCAGCTTGTCTAGATACAATAAACCCTAGACCTTTATCCATTGGGCTCAAATTTCACCCCTGCTTGCTGCATCAGATGGTTCACTTCATTCAACAGCTTCCTTATGCTCTATTTTTTCCTATGTCCGTTCCTCCTACTCCTTGAGATGTGTACTAGTGGTATCATACGCTGCAATTGCCTCAACCCAAGAATATGAATCGAGCATCATAGGATAATGGAGCAAATCAATAATAAAGCACAATGTCTATATTTGGTCCAAGATGATGTGATTGGCTCTTTGGCTTAGCTCTAGCAAGGACGAATTGATGCGAGTGAGCCTCTTCATGAATGAAAATACCTACTTTTTTGTAATTGGTTCTATCTAGCTATAAATATCTGAGGTATCCTCTATGAAATCTCTCCAGACTACCTCCAAATATCACTTAGGAAAAATATCTCCATGATCATCAGTGAAACTTAGGAATCCAGCATCAGCTACGACCTCTAAATAAATGAGCGAAATACAACGCTCCTTCTCATACATATCAAGTAGCTTACGACCTTTTCTAGCCAGATCCGATATGGAAATATAACTACACAATATTATCCAAGCATTAGACCAAGATCGGTCCATCCCACTCATTGGTTTAAATTAGAAGTCAGAATGAGCTAACAATTAAATCTTCAATGTCATCTCCAATTTTGGTTCTAGCTACTCGGCATATTGTAATGTTTCCTTCACCAAATATAATTACTGTTCAAGCCTCTTGAATATACATTAGAACCAAGAGTGCTTTCACTATCTATTTTGTGTAATATCCAGTCAAAATATAGTGACCCTCCTTGATTTTCTCCTTGGAGAAACCCACTGATTGTACTACATTTTTAGCTAAATGATTCTATAAAGTCTCAATTTGGGCAGAGTCAATGCTTGCACTTGATGTTCCGCTCCCTCCCAAGCTTTCTAGTGTTCCTTGGCCGCTTGCCTATATTTTGCAATTTATTTCTCCAAGCCATATACCTTTTGTTGCCAATGCTCTACCTTTGATTTTTTTATTTCCAATTAGGCCTTATGTTCGGCCAAGGTACCTTCCAACTCGACGATCTTTGATTTAGCTTCAAAATTGTTTTTCTTGAAATGCTCGTCATGCAAGTATATCGAGTTCATATCCACCTAAATGTTCCCCATATTTTCCATAGCATAAATTTGTGTAAGGTCCTCTATAATGACTTCATAAGTATAGTCACTTGGAACAATATCTCCTTGGGGCTTTCAGACCTGGGGAATCATTTTCATAGAGTGGGACTCCATAGCTTTAGGGTCAAAAGAGACCTTCAATGTATTTTTTGGATTATGAGCCTCCTTTTACTTATAGTTTTTCAGCCACCATGATGAACTTTGTCAAGCTCTACTGATATTTTCTACAATAGGGTATTCTGGTACAAATTCCATCTCTAACTATGGTAGTGCCTACAACTCTAAAAATAGGGAAAATAGAAAAAGAGTTTTCTGAGATTCTGGTTCAAAAAGAGAAATAGAAATAGGAGCGGTTGACGGAGTGGAAACACAAGGTTTGACTATAGTTACACTCACTCATTAAGGGGTTGGTGTACTTATAGCCATGGGAGAACTAAAAAAAATGGAAGATGAAGGAAGTGAAAATGAATAAAAAATGGATTGGGTGTGGATGCAAAAGATAAAAAGAAAGGGAAATAGAAGGAAAGGGAATAGAAGAAAAATCATTGGTGATCGATGACTGAGAAACGGGGAGTGAAACTAAAATGGAAGGTATGCTATATAGGGGTGAAATGGAAGTGAAAACTATTGAATAGGACACAAAGGTCACCAAATGGTCATGTTCAAGGGAAGAAGATAGAGAACACGTAACTGCAGACTTCGACACCATTTGAGTCGATGATGAGGGCTACTGTTATACTGATTCTTTCTTAGCCTGATCTTCCTCCATATCCTCAATATTTATGATCTCAATATTTTGGCCAAGCTGCTCTTCCTAGGCCAAAGGAATAGTTTTTGAAACACCAAACTATGTGACTCAAACTGTAGAAAGAGAATTTGTGCCAGATGAAGAGAATGCACCAATTCTTGGCTTCTTGGAGATGTTCAAAAAAGGAAGTGCCTCACCCACACTCCTCTTGCATTGAAGCTGTTCTTTCAGTGATGGCTATTTTTCTTCTTCTACAAGTGTCACTTCCTTAGCTATCAATCGCTCTTTTCCAACCATGATCTCTTCGCTATCAGATCTTTGAAATATTTGAGGCACAATTTCAACAAAAGTGATTAGTTGGTACTTGTTACAATGCTCATCATATATATCTAAAAATACCTCATCCATCACCAAGCCATAGGCTGACCTAGTATTTCCTTGGTGGGCCATCATAATCCACCAATTGGTTATTTTCTCTTCAGACCAATCGGGCAACTGATTCTTCATTTTACTAAACAATTTCAAAGGAGGAATCTGGTGCTTGTGGAATCCAAGATTATTTTTGACTTCCATCTCATAGAAATCATGCCATGGAGGAAACAACATCATATTCTCAATGTGCCACTCAATATTGTGCCCTTATGTATTGTTCCTTTGCTGCATAATATCTTCCCTGGGAAAGCAATGAAAACTCTTCGCTTTAATAAACTTTGTTAATAGATCCAAAGGGTTATATTTCTACCATTGGGGCAATTCAACCAAACCAATATCATACAGGGTTTTAGTAATTAGCTCATTCTACCCCACTTGGTTTACTTCAATATCACCAAATTGAAATGGTATGTCACATGTAGCCTGCTTTCCCTTGCTTGAATCATATGTGTCATTGGTGAAGTCACTCTACCAGGCGACCTCCAATGCAAAAATGTGTTCCAAAGTGAAGTATGGAAGGAGGAACGAATTGTTGATAAAGCCAAAAATCCATACCACGATGCCTTGAATTAGCAAGAAGATATAACCTTTCTCATTCATTATGATATCCTCCTTCATCACCCCGACACTCTCACATTCACCAAAAATAAGCTCAAGGGCAGGGCCCAAGAATATATGGTTGAAGTTGTAATAGGAATCCATTCTCAAAAACATTTGAGTCCATAAATAACAAGAAGTTTTCTACCTACTTCATCAATCTACTTCACAACTATAAATAAAAAATATTGGTGCATGTTAAAAAAGAAATACCACACCAAGAACGAATAGTGTATGAATGCCACCTCTTCTCCACTTTGCACCTTCTCCAAGTGTATGTGCATTCTTAAAGCCATGTAATCTACCCAGTAAAAAAAATTGGGTTATTTATCACCTTCATAACATTCAGGGCATAAAAATACACCTGTGAAATACACTACACAAGCGATGCTTGCCATTTATGCATCGTGGAGTCTGAGGGTAGACCAAAAATCCATGCCATCATTAAATACAAGTCTAGGATCTTAAAATATATTAGTGTAGCATAGGGGTGCAGTATTCCTGGGTGGGGAGATGATCTTCTAGGACCAGGAATGATCAATAGACAATTTCCAACTTGGTTACCAAATTGTACCACCGTATAGTTCTCTGAACTACCCTTTGTGATAGTTAAATAACTTGTATGGATGTCAAACTCTCACACTGTACGGTTACAAATCATACAATGGCATGGATTGTATGCTTTTGCACTCAGCCAAACTGATATATTCGGTTTTGGAAGCTGCAGTACATAGTTTTGTAATGGTTCAAGTCGATTTCCTCAAACTACCAAATCGGGTAAGTCAATCCCTATAGTTCAGTTTGCCAAATCGGGTAAGTTGACTTTGTACGATTTATACGGACTCTGGTGTATGATCAACAAAAATTGATGGTACAATCAGGTGCCAAATCAGATGCTCTAATACCTCAATCTCTCTCAGGGATGTTTTGTAAGGTTTTACTATGCCAATTAATCCATTCTTTGGGTTGTGCCAAACATTACAACGGAGCTTGGGAGAGATTCCATTCAACTGATTACATACAAAAATCATAAAATAGGGCTCATAATGTCATTCTCCATATTAATATGCTCATATATCATTCCTAAGGTTCCACCATTGCTAACCTCTATCAAGGAGTTGCAATAATGCATAAAACTAAGCTAAAATATTAACCAAAAAGCACACATACATCAAGATTCCATCATAGATCATCAATCATCATTTCCAAGATCATACACAATGTGTAATGACATATTTCCATTCCATTATAGCATAAATATCATTACAACAAGGTTATTCTATCAATATCTTGCAATAACTCAGATGTAAGTTAGCTATTACAACCAACAAGTACTCTATCCTATCTCTTAGCAACCAAACCTACAAATTTGAAAATGGGGCCTTATATAACATTGCCTAGGTCATTCCAAAGTGGTTCCTAAGGCAATTAGTTATTTACAACTGCCCATGTACAATTGAATTCATTAATTTGGCCTTTTACTAAGTCTAACACCTTAGTTAGCAAATCTATGCATCATTTCACTATGAAATTACATTTCCCATGCATTTGGATGAATTTCAATGTGCCCTGTACGATTTATTGTTGCTTTGTATAGTTTTTCCATCTAGTTGTATAGTTTTCCCCTACCTGTATGGTTTAAAAAACTTGGGCAAACTGTCACTTAGGCCAAAACTTGTCAAAATTGAGCAAATCCATTTTTATCACTTTCTCTTCTTTTGGGAGGTGGATTTGCTGCCTACATCTGCCCTCCCCTTTACTTTGGTCGGTGTCCTCACCGACTCATTCTGCTTCTTCCACTGTGCCTCATATTCTACCACTACAACCTCTAAGTCTTTGAATTATGACTTATACATTTCTCGTTCATTCCTCAACTTGGTTGCATAGCTTCCCATCTCTACTAATTTCACCCCTTGGAAGTTAGCCTTTTCCTCGGTAGTATTTAGGAACTCCATCATCTACTTTTCATGGTTTGAGGTACTCTTTTTCAACCTCTCCTACCAGTGAGCTTCTGCTCGAGCTACCACCTAAAGTTCTTCATTATTTTTTAGTAATGGTCTTCAAGTGATGACTAATATCAACCTCCATAGCTCGAACACTATCTTCCTTGGTTTTCAACTGAGCTTGCTTTTCCAGGACCATCTCATTCAATATTTTATTATCCTTTGTCAAATCCTCTATCTGCTTGGCTTGTGTTGCCATTTGCTCACTCTTCTCAACCAACTGAGCTATCATCTATTCCTCCTTTGCTTTGAGTTGTGCCTCCAACTCCTTAATCCTATCCTCTACCATCTGTGAGATCTATCACTTTTCCTCTTCAAGCATGTTAAGTCTAGATTCAGACTCAGATCTAATGCTTGATAGATCATCCTCTAGTTTCTTTATCTTCTCTTCTATCGTAGCTCTGCTTTTCTATAGTTCTTCTTCCATTACGGCCAATGTATTTTTAGTGGCTGTAGTCTCCTCCTTCTGATTCTCTTTAAGCTGATAGATTTATTCCAATCCTATGCTCAACCACTCTATCTAGTGTATTAGGAAGTTAAAATTCCTTAGGGTGATAGCCAATATAGTAGCAACCCTCTTGTACTCCAACTATTGTATATTTATAGGACAAGTCGGATGATTGGCTCTATCCAAGTACATCCTTGGATCTTTCTAGTAATTTTTTCTCACCCCTTCTAGCAAGTCCTCTCTTCCCAACATTGTTGTTACCTCTTCCCTGGGAAACCTCCATGGATGTTGTGCGTGAATGTCTACAATTCTCCTTGTATGCTTTGCACTATTCACCCATTCTATTATCTTTTCTAACTCGAGAGACACTTGTTCTTCCCACAACTTCAATTCTCCTACATGGCCAATATAAAATTCCAATATGGCACTATTAATAACATGGCCCAACTATGAAAATAAGTGTTCCACCTTATCTTCTATTCCATGTGCCTCCTCCTCAGTTCCAATTCTACCGAACCGTGGTACTTCCAGAAGATAACTAGATTGGATCCCTCATAGTTCTTCCTCTGTAGGAGTCCATACATCTTCCTCGTCCATGTGGTGGCTAGAGCTTCCTCCAAGCTCCTAAAGTGCTCTCTGAGTGTCTATATTTTCTTGAGGTGGAGACTGCTTTACGATATTCTCCTCCTTACTATATTCTATATTTACAACCTCCTATTGAGATTGCTACTTTTCAACTTGTTCTTGGGATTCCTTCTATTCTATAAGACCCACCTATTTTTATTCTATATTTTCTTAGGCTACTTCTTGTTCTATGTTGCCCACTTTTTGTTCTTATGTCACTTCTTCCTCCTAATATTGTTGAATGTTCATTGATGTGACCTACTTAACAACAAGTTCTCCTTTTTCCTGTGAGGCCTCAGTATTTTTTGGTGCATCTCTCTTACTCGAGCCTCCTATCATGAACTTATAATGAGGATTTTTATTGCAATATTCCTTCATAGTGTTTACTCTTAATCCCATTTTATCCTGAGTAGTGGCTATTTTTTCTTGTCCTACCTCAAAATATTTAAAAAATTTACAAGCTTCCATCTGCTCAAATTGTTGAAATATTTGTGAAGATTTCACTATTATTTCTACCTCCATCCAACATAACTCATCCAGTTCCATCTCTTCTGAGTCTAACTATTCTCTTTCTTGTTTGTGTACTTGTGGTTTAGGCTCCTATCCTACTTTTGGAACTGGTTTACTCACCATTATTTCATGTTGCCTCCTTGTTTGTATATGTATTGGGCTTCTTTACCTCTTCTCCCTTTCTTGAATGGATGACTGCTCCTGCTATCATTGCCTAGGTGCTTGTTGTTCTAGCTCCTATTCCAATCATCTAGGCCTTTTTCTCCGATGATGTACATCATCATCTTCCTCCGGAGTAGTATCCTCTTGAGCTCTATGGGTTCGTTGCTCGCTCCTCGTTTGATATCTCTCTGGGTCTCTTTTGCTATTGGTACTGACTTAGCCCATCTCAATATCATCAGCTATCCTCCCCTAATTTCTTGAGGTGGCATCAGACCTAGAAATTGGATCTCTACTTCTGTGACTATATTTAATAACAATCCAATGGCATGGAAAGTCATTCCAAAGTTCTTCGACCTCTTTGTCAGTACCTCGTGCATTTTTCTTTCTAGATAGGTACCCCAATCATACTGAATTCCCTTGGTGATACCTTCTACATACTATTCCATCCACATTGGTATTTTTATGGCCCTTATATCTCCTCTCAATTGAGCCATGAATGTATTCATAGAATATAGCCAATGGTCTCCTTTCAACTAGCTCTGTTTGATTCTATGTGTTCTTGCACCTGAGATCTTTGCCTCAGTTAGTGATGTGACAGTGGTAAGTGTAGTGATAAGGTGGTATACCTCTATTGGATCTACCAATCTCTTTACTACCTCCATACCATATTTTAGTAAGCCAAATGTCTTCCAAAATGTCTCTGCCAAAATATCCACTTTCACCGACCTCTTGCCCACATTGACATAGGTTGTTCTAGTTGTAGGGTTATATGCCTAAACTATCTATAATAGATAGTTATGGAAGAAGGACTTGTGGAATGGTGGAACTTGTGCAATCACTACTACACCAACATCCTCGAACATTTTCCTCTAAGGATGATTCTTATTTATCCCATCACTCCACCACTTCCTACATGTATCGGCTCCATGCTGCACAAATGTAATATTTGTGACTTCAACCTAGCCCTCTTCCTATCCACTACTCATCTCCTTATTGAAATTCACTCCTCATTTACCTCCATGAGGTTCTTTCTTGTGCCATTCTCTCCTTTTGGTGCCTTGGTGGTGTTCTTCTTAGATTAGCCTGCCAATGTCTTCCCCCTCCATGGCCTATATCCTCCTCTCCTCCAAGGATTATTACCACACCAATCATGGGACTAAAACTACCACCCTTGTTGTTGTCATGGGTATGCTTCTCTCTCGTGCAATGGACCTGGTGACCTCTCCACCCTATTGGCTGCAATCCACCTTAACCGATGTCCAAACTCTTCTATTGAGATCATTCCTCTACCATCTCGTCGATTAACTTAACATCCAAACATCACAATTTTTACAATCAAAAGTGTACCAAAAATCGTACGACTTGCTATAAATCATACAATGTATGGTTCTTTGTACCCTTGTATGATTCTTACCTTCACCATCTCCTTCTAGATCGTACACTACTCTTTTTCCCCATAGTGTGATTTTTAGCCCATCAGTCTTCAAACCATCATATCTCCAAATCGTACATCTACAACCTGAAATCGTATAGTATGATAGTACTCCATACGATGTTGCTTTTTGACTACCTTCCCCTTTGGATCTTCTATTTCATACGATTTCTAAAAACTACCTGAAATGGCCTGAAAATCACCCTAAACTATGCTATATTCCTTTGAAATCGTACATTCTTCCCCCAAAATTGTACAGTATAATTTTTCAAACCCTAGGTTGTGAAAAATTCAAAATTTGGCCCCCTTTGTTGAATCTTTCACCAACCCATTTGTCGGATTGCCATGTTCCTCCTTTTTAGTCTTTCTCGGGAGCAATTTTCCAAATCCTCCACCTCTGGTGCAATTTATTTCCACTTGATGAATTTTATGGTTGTACGGACTTCACCTTCCATTCTTTGCTTTTTCCAGCTTTGATTCTTCTATTTCTAGGGTTTAAATCTTCACTTTCCTTGCAATTTCCACTGTCCAATTACAATTTCTCACTTCCCCGAACCCTAATATTTCATTTTCCACCTCTGGGTTTATACTTGGATGTTTTATACCATATACTCTTCGTATTTCTTATTGAACTTTGAATTTTTCTCTTTGATGGAGTAAAACCCTAATTTCCTCTTTCATTCCTTCTCCAGGTTAATTTATCTAAAAATGAAAAGTACTCCTTGGTGCTAATTAAAATGGGTCCATCTAAATCCAAATTGTTGATGAAATTGGCTACCCATATGGTCTTCTCTATTCAACTGCACGCTTTCCACCTTTGTCCTCCTGAAAATTTTGAATTCTCACTTGTACGATTTAATGAAATTGCCAATTCTGCCTTCTATTTAAAGCATTTTGAAAACCCTAACTAAAACCTAAATTATGCCACTTTGCATATTTCCCTTCCATATTGCATGGATGATTGACAACTCATCAAGTTTTTTGAAAAATTTTCTCTTTCCCCCACTTTTTCCTCCAACAACTACTTTTTCCCATGCATGTCGCATTAAATGGGTAGTTGGAAATCGTACAACCTGGCCAACATCATATAGTGTATGATCCAAATCATACAACATGTCATATTGTATGATTTCACATGCCTTTGTGTCGATTTTACTTGTACGATCTCCTAACTCGTGTGATTTCATCCTCAATTCTTACTTGTACGATCTTTATACTTAGAGAAATTTTCAAATTTTCTCTTTCTAAAGAGGCCTTTATTTAGTTTTCAACCACTTCCTTCTTAATTGCGTCTCAAGGGATTTTCACAATTAAGGTACTTGTTTTATTTTTCTTTTTTTTTTTTTTTTTTTTCAATCCTAATCTATTTACACTTACCTTCTTGGCAATCATACAGTGACATTCACTTGTACGATCCCATCAAATTCTTCTCTTGGAGGTTCAAATCTAATGTTCGGAGTGGTTGTGTCACCTGTCGGTAATTGTTCCCTAGGTCGATCCATCTCCACTTGTGATGTTACTGAATTTCTTGGCCTTCCTCTTCCATGTGTACAATTTGGAATTGTACAATTGTAAGTTAGATTATCCTCACCTAGTGTCCTTTCCCCTTGCTGCACAGGTGATTGGTCCCTTGGTAGCGGTGTCCTTACTAATCTACTATCATTTGCCTATCCCCTCATATTACTTATGGCTTAAAACTTGGTGGTCTAGTTCTTAGTTGTCCTATGTTTCTTTCATCTGCAAAGTGTACTCTTCCCCTACTAGTAAGGCTTCTTCCACGCGAGTGCCTCCCCAATACTATTCCTCTTGGCATTGGGTTTCTCTATACAAATGGTGATTCCTCCCTTCTCTAGAGTAATCCTCTACCACCCATTCCTCATTGAGATGGTTTTCCCCATGTACGTCACCTTGTGAGATTTGGTAAGATACCCCTAATTCCTGGTAATCCCCATAGATTCCTTTTCCAGTTCATACAAGCTAAGGGTGTATCTCCTAGCCATATAGGAGTAGGGGGTCAAAATATTCCTCACCCTCTTCCTCCTCTAATTGTAACATCACCTTGTCTTTGTTCATTTCATAGTTGAATACCTCCCCCCTTCCTGGCTGAAGTCTTAGGGGTCTTTCTCTATTTCTTCCTCCCATTGTTCAGATATCAGGAGTTATCTCTACCAACTCAATTTTGGCTAGTGGAATTCTACTTCTTCTTGTACTTGGTGATAGTTGTTGTAGTGCTCTGATTCTATGATCCACACGTGCTAGGTGATATCTCCATATTATTTCTTTGAAGTTTCTCTGTGGTGATGATGTTGCCAAAACTTCTCTATAGGCATCAGAAAAGTCCATCTCAAAACTTGAATGAGTTTGATTCTCTTCTCTCTGCTCTACCCAATTGATTGGCAAATTCATCCTTCTCTCCAATATTTGTACTTCTCTCCTTTATCTTCATAATTATCGATAGGCTATTATATAATCTTACGGTTCAAGGTTGGTTTGATGTCCCTATGTTCTCTCTATTTGTTATTGTATCATTGTACGTGTTGGGGGATCATGGTTACCTCGAGGGTTCTGAGGGTTCCCTAGGTGATTATCTTCATCACTACTTCCTGTACTAGGTTCCATTATGAGCCAAGGTATACCTTCAATAATGGAGTCTATCAAATCCAGTAGTGTATTACATTGTGGTTTGGGTGATGTAGTTACCTCTTCAATATCTCACCACAACATCTCCACATCTTCATTTGTCATAGGTGGATCACTTGGTGGTACCTATGAGCTTGTGCTTATACCCTCATTTCCTCCACTGCTTCTCAGAGTTAATCCTTCAACCTCTTCCAATTCCCTTTCAATATCTTGTAGTCTAGCTACCCTTTGTTCCTCCAACCTACATATCATGCCATCCAATTCCTAGATGATTTGCTCTCTCAACATTGCATTATGACCTCTCAACGTTTGATATTCTTCTTGTAATTATTGAGTCTATAACCGCATCCTTTGTTGTAACAACCCTATCTGAGCCAATGGAGTAAGTCCAACCAATTCCTGATCAATGGTCTCATTCCATTCTCCCTCTGGAACTTCCATTTCAAATGTGTCCACTCTATCTTCATATCGTACTATTAGCCATATCCTTCTTCGACCTTCCATTTGCTGGGGTAGTTCTCTCCGTTCTACCTGAGGATACCTCCTATTTCTATTTACTAGGGTTGCTTCTTCCTACCTTCCCCTATTTCTAGGTAATAGTACTATCTCTTGATGTTCTCTTCCACTTGGGGGAATCCATTCCTCATCTTCTTCTTCAATTCTTTTAGTTCCATCAACAAATCTGACATGTACTCATAATCTTCTTCTTTCTCTAGGATGAGTTACCAACTCTTGTTGTTCTATGGTTGGTCATAGTTCCTCCCCTTCTACAAATAAGTGTGTGAGTCCTATATCAGGATCTTCCTATGATGGATCTAGCTCACTCTGAGCTTCATCTTGAGCTTTTGATCATCTTCATCGTTCAAGTTCTTCTAAAGCAATGAATAAACATTGTACCTTGTAAGGCTTCAACTTTGAGCCATTTACAATATCGGGCACCTATGTCCCATTCAAGTTCTACAACTTGATTGCTCCATTATTCATTACTTCCACTACTTTATAAGGACCAAGCCATAACATCTTCAGCTTACCTGGCTTGATTTCCCTCTTTCCATTAAACTTTAGAACTAAGTCACCCGGACTAAGTTCCAACTTCCTCAAATGTTTGTCATACCATGCCTTCCATATTTTTTGAGCTATCTCAATCACCCATTGCACCATAACTCTTCGTTCATATAACTTGATCAATATTATCATTTGCTCTTCCAAACTTTCTTTATCACCCAAGCGATGCTCTACCACGACTCTCAAACTTGGTATCAAGAATTTGAATGGAACCACTACTTATTGTCCATACATTAATTGGAAAGGTGTATGTTCTATTTTAGGTTTAAAAGTTGTTCTATATACCCATAAAATAGATGGTAGCCTTTCCTCCCAATTTGCTCCCTCTATTCCATAGGTTTTATACAGAGTAGATACTAGGACTTTATTTGTTGCTTCCGCCTGCCCATTCGCTCTGGGATAGTACGGACTAGATAATGAGTGTAAAATATTTAACTCTATCATTAGTATTTGATAATATCATTAACAAAGTTTCCTCCTTGATCACTTATTATCCATAGTGGAATACCAAACCTTGTGATTACCTATTCATACAAGAATCTCATTATGCTCTTCATCGAGTTATCAGGTAATGCTCTTGCTTCTACCCATTTCATCAGGTATTCTATTGCTACTACGATGTATCTACACTTCCTCCATCGAGATGTCTTTAATGGGCCTACGAAGTCCAATCCCCATCATTCAAATAACTCTTGTGGTTATCGATGGGTGTAAGGGCATAAAGTCCCTCTTTACCATCTTTCTTGCTCTTTGGCAAGTGTCGCATGCTTTCACATGCTCCTTCGCATCATTATACAATGTGGGCCACCATAGCCCTACTAGTAATACCTTCCTAGCAGTTGCATCTGGTCCCATATGCCCTCCTACTAAGCATGTGTGAGCCTCTTTCAACGTCGCTTTGACTTCTTCCTCCATCACACATCTTCGTAAGATACCATCACTTCCCATTTTATACAATAATCCTACTATTATCTGGAAGGGTGCTGACTTCATTATTACTTTCTTCTTCTTAGTTGTCATCATTTCTTGTGGCAACTCTCCTATGGATAGATATTGGCCAACCAACTTGTACCATGATGGAACAACATTGATGGTGAATAGTTGTGCATCTAGAAATTCATCAGGAACTCTTGTTCCTATAGGTTCCCCTGATCGTATCCGAGACAACTGGTCTACAATCACATGCTTCTTACCAGGTCTCACCACTACTTGAAATACGAACTCCTGAAGGGTGATGAGCCACCTATTGACTCGTCCTTGTATCATCGGCTTATTTATCAAGTACAATAAGGCTTGGTGATTGACATAGAAGGCAAAGAGATTTGCCAATAGGTAATGCCTAAACTTTTGAACTACATATACAATTCCCAAAGCTTCTCTTTTTGTTGTACTATAATTCCTCTCTGGCATTGACAAAAGGTGACTAGCAAAGAAAATAGGTTGATCTAGCCTAAACTATCCTTCTTGTGCTAAAGCACATCCAATTGCAAAATTGGAAGCATCAATATGGACATGGAATTCCTTATCCTAGTTTGGAAACACCAAAATTGGACTACTCACAAGCTTAGCCTTCAGCTCCTCGAAGGCTCCTTGGTGCTCCTTCATCCATCTAAAAGGAATATTATTTTTCATCAAAGAATATAATGGGTAGGATACATGTGCATAATTCTTGATAAACCTTTGATAGTACCCCATCGATCCAAGGAAGGTTTTGAGTGAACTCACATCAAATGGTTCTTCCATGTGCAATATCACATGGATCTTATCAAGATCTATTTTCAATCCTTCACTGAACACAATGTGTCCCAAAAATTTCCCATATGGTACCATCAGAAAGCATTTCCCTAGATTTAATGATATCTGTGCATTTCTGCACCTACTCATACATTCACTAAGGGTAGGAAGATGTTCCTTGATCTTCCTATAAATGGACCAATCATCCAAAAATGCTTTAAAATTCCCTATTGCCAACTGATCAAATATATATAGTATGATATGTTGGAATGTAGTTGGGGCATTATAGAGCCCAAATAGCATCTGATTGTATGTATAGATGCCATTCTCCACAATGAATGTGGTCTTCAACTTATCCTCATCGACTATACTAATTTGATTGTATCCCGAGAACCCATCCAAAAATGAATAGATCTCGTGTCCTGCGACTTCTTCTAAGATAGAATCTATGAAGGGAATAGGGAAGGGATCCTTAATAGTTACGGCATTGAGACTCCTAAAGTCCATGCATATTCTGATCTTGTCTACTTCCTTCTTCAAGGTGATCACTATAGGTGAGACCCATTCACTGGTCATCACCCTAAAGATGATTCCTACTTCCAGCATCTTTTCTATCTCTGTATTCACTAATGCAACATACTTTGGGTTCATTCTATATGGTCTCCTTCTTACAGGTTGAGCTCCAAGAATTAGCGTAATCTTGTGGACACACAATTCTGGTGGTACTCCTTTCAGGTCCTTATATATCCATGCAAAGACATCCTTATATTCTAAGAATATCTTAAAAGATATCGCTTTAAGTACAAGATTCCAATCGTCACCATAGTGAATCATCCTAGGTTCCTCCTCTATTCCTAGATTGATGTCCACTATCCGAGGTCCTTCATATTTGATATTTTTAGGTTCACTTGTAGCTTTCTCTATAGTATTTGGGTGTGTCAACCTTGTATCAATTTCTGCATCGCCTACTGTATACTCTGCAAAATTTTTTAGAAATGTCCATTTCTCTTTTGCTTCTTTCTTAGGTTCTTGGCTAACTTTCGGTTTGTCTTCTTTTTCCTTGATCTCCTCTGATTCAATACAGAGGTAGTTGGGCTGAAAAATTTTGTACTCCTCCATTTTCCAATGAAGGAGTCCACTATCAGATCTAGCCTCATCTTCTCTACATTCATCCAAGTACAACATTCCTTCTCCATCAGGTTCATGCTCTTCGTCTCCTGAGGAATTTTTTGATTCATCCATCATAGCTACATCCTCACTAACTTTTTGATTAGCTAGATTAATCATATATTTATGTTATCCCTTCTTAAAAGTGATCTAATTCTTCCCCTAGTTGTGATTAACTTTAGCTACTCGTAGCTAGCCTCTCCCCAAGAGAGCATCATATACAAGTTTCTACATTGTAATCACAATGAAATCCAAGATAAATTCTTGGTCAGCTATCACCACTTGTTGTGCGATCAAGACTCCCTTTGTCTCGATGCCATTCTGATCAACACCATATAATCGGAAGCTTGGTGCCCATAGATATGGAGTACCTATTTCTAGCCATGTTCTTTCAGGTAGCACATTGACGTTGGATCCTCCATCCATAATAACTTGTGTCAATTTGTGCCCTAGGATCTCCATATGAACCAATCCAGGTTTCTTTCCCACATCAATCATTAATATAGTTGGATCCATGAACTGATCCTTTCGCTCCTTCTCCTAAATCGGTTGGCTCTACACTTCCATCACCTTATGCGGTTGTATTTCTTCCACCATTGCTTTCTGCAATGCTGGAATAGCTTCCAACAGGTTCGATACTTTAATTTCTACTATGGTATCCAAAACTTGTGCTGCCAGATTTTGCACAACTATCTCCTAGTCTGATGGTTTTCTTAGTTCCTTATCAATTGTTGACTCTACTCGCTTAGTCTTCTCAGCTTCCTCTTGCAATATTTTCTTTGCTACTTGCCAACATTGCTTTTCCTTTGCTGGCTCTGGATACTTATCCTTCTTAGCCTGATTCCTCATCATGGCTAAAACTTCTTGGGTATCCTCCTTAACTTGAGGAACCTCTATGTCCAAATAACTAACATTCTATGGGTTACTCGAACTCACCTATTTTGGACAATTCTCTTCTTTGTGGTTCCCCGGACCACACCATCTACACATATGTGTAGTGCTTACTTATGATGTTTCTTGCCTCTGAGGTGTAGGATAATTTTTTGCAAAATGCCCCCATTCCTAGAAATTGCAACACTGTATGATCGGTCTTCCTTCTGAGTCATACTGCAAATGACTTTGTCCTCCTTGTTGATTACCTTGATTCGGTCTTCCACCTCATCTATTGTTTCTATAACCACAACTCGTTGCTTGTTTCCATCTTCCTTGGGCCTTTGGCTTCTCTTCCTGCTCTTGGATTGACAATATCTATGGATGTACTCTCACATTATACGGACATAGCGTTACCTCATACCCCATTAAATTACAAATGTGGTAGTAGTCATTCCTCGGACACTTCACATTTGTATGGCCTTCCATATTGCATTTCATGCACCACATGTCATTTCTGTCAGGTTTGATATTTTGTTCTTTTATCATCTTATCAAACTCCTTGAAAATGATGCTACTATCCTTTGTATAGTGTCATCTTCTCCACTATCTAAATCATTCAACTTGGGATGAGATAAAATTCTTATATATGTTTATTTTGATTCACTCTCAAAATTATTTGCATGCTTTAGTGCTTCTTCATATGTTTCTGATGGTACTGCCTTCATATTTTTCTTATATTTTGGAAGTAATCCATCTACAAACCACCACTTTACTAGAAGGTCTACCAGAGGCATATGCATCTTATCAACTAATTTCTTTAGTATACGGTTATAGGACTTTACATCCTCATCATATTTTTGCTTTATCACACAAAGTTCTATAACAATGTCTCCATCATCTTTCAAAGGTCAAAATTCCTCAATGAACTTCTCCTTTATCTGGTTCCAAGTCTAAAAATCTATGGTATTTTCTCTCTTCAAATACCAGTCAATTGCCAATCCCCTCAATGTAGCAGGAAATAGAATTACCCAATCCTCTGGTCTATCCACTCCATTTTCTCTCCAAATGGTTATGCAAGTTCCTATGTGTCATGTGGGGTCTTCCTTACCCTCACCTAAAAATGGTGGACATCTCTACTTGGCTGCCCTATTAGCCATCTTAGGAGAGTCATCACTCTCACTTGAGGTGTCTCATGGAATATCTGACTGATTCCTCCTTGGGGGTGTCTTACTCCCATTGTCATCAGAAGTTTCAATTCTAGGTATCTTATTATGTCCCACCACTCGGTGACCAAACTCTCGTGCATCTTCACTTGGTGACCTCCTTCGCTGATGTGAGGGAGATGGTCTTGGTCTTTCCTCCTGAGACCTCACGTCTTGTTGCTCTGGTGCCTGACTCCCATCCTCTGCACTCCCTTGCAACCCTTCTACCACTTTCTTAGGTGTCACCATCCACTCTCCATCATCTTGCACTTTTCCTGTGTCAACCCTTGCCTCTACGCTTGGCGGTTCTACTTCCTCATCTTCTGTCTCTATCAACAATACCTCAAAGTCTCCTTCTTCGGATGTCCAAACTTGCTCTATTTTTAGTTCTTGAGTACTCCGGTCTGAGTTACTTGTGTTTTCTCTCTAATAAATCCTTGTGCTCCTTCTTAATAGAATGTTTTCTCATGCTTCCCATCTCCCATGGCTTCGTGCATCGATGTCTATCATTCACCTCCAATTTTAGTATCCACACTTCATCAATTTGACCCATTTTAACAAAGATGCTAGATTCGATAAGGCAATGATACCAAATGTAGCATAGGGGTGTAGTATTCCTAGGTGGGGAGATGATATTCTAGGACCAATAATTATCAATAGACAATTTCCAACTCGGTTACCAAATTGTACCATCGTATAGTCCTTCGAACTACCCTTTGTGATAGTTAAATAGCTTGTATGGATGTCAAACTCTCATACTATATGGTTAAAAATCATACAGTGGCATGGATTGTACAATTTTACACTCAACAAAACTGACAGATTTAGTTTTGGAAGCTGGCGTACATATTTTTGTAACGGTTCAAGTCGATTTCCTCAAACTACCAAATCGGGTCTGTCGATCCCTATCGTCCAGTTTGCCAAATCAGGTAAGTCAACTTTGTACAATTTGTATGGACTATGGTGTATGATCGACGAAAAATAACAGTACCTTAAGGTTTCAATCAGATGCTCTAATACCTCAATCTCTCTCAAGGATGTTTTGTAAGGTTTTACTATGCCAATTAATCCATTCTTCGGGTTGTGCCAAACATTACAACGGAGCTTGGGAGAGATTCCATTCAACTGATTACGTATAAAAATCATACAGTAAGGGATCATAACATCATTATCCACATTACTATGCTCACAGATCATTCCTCAGGTTCCACCAGTGCTAACCTCTATCAAGGAGTTGCAACAATGCATAAAACTAAGCTAAAACAATAACCAGAAAGCACACATACATCAAGATTCCATCATAGATCATCAATCATCATTTCCAGGATCGTACACAATGTGTAATGACATATTTCCATTCCATTATAGCATAAATGTCATTACAACAAGGTTATTCTGTCAATCTCTTGCAATAACTCAGATGTAAGTTAGCTATTACAACCAACAAGTACTCTATCCTATATCTTAGCAACCAGACCTACAAATTTGAAAATGGGGCCTTATATAATGTTGCCCAGGACATTCCAAAGTGGTTCCTGAGGCAATTAGTTATTTACAACTGCCCATGTACAACTGAATTCATTAATTTGGCCTTTTACTAAGTCTAACACCTTAGTTAGCAAATCTATGTGCCATTTCACTATGAAATTACATTTCCCATGCATTTGGATGAATTTCAATGTGCCTTGTATGATTTGTTGCTGCCTTGTATGGTTTTTCCATCCAGTTGTATGGTTTACCCTACCTGTATGGTTTACAAAACTTGGGCAAACTGTCACTTATGTCAAAACTTGTCAAAATTGAGCAAATCCTTTTTGATCACTTTCTCTTCTTCTGGGAGGTGGATTTGCTACCTACAATTAGAGGCTTTAGCAAAGCCAACAACTATCCAAAATGTGGAGTATTTATCAACTAAATCTCCCTAGACTGGTGCAACGTTACAGTTGAATGATATCTCTCCTCTTGATCCTTGATATTGAGCTTTTTGAAAATTACATATTAAGGAGGTCTGACCACACAAGCGAATGCTTCTTTGACTGCATTGGCTGAAATATTGAACAACCTCTCCCCATTCACATTTTGAATAGCTCTTATAGCAGGATGGTAGAATTTAAAAATTTCCAAAATAAGCTCTAAGTAGACATGAACTAGTGTAGACAGGAACCAAAAAATATGCGTATAGTATGCTATAGTTCGTGAGCTCTCAAGTGTTAAACCTTGTTTTATAGCAAACTCCACATCTTGGTGCAATTCTTCCACACTCTTGTTTGAAATGGCACAATATCCAATTTTTTCCAATGCATCGTAATATGGTTGGAATTTCTCATCTTCATTCCTCTTAGCTTTCTTAGCTTTTTTGCCCACATTAGTTTTTTTCTGTCTTCTTCGATTCTATGGCTTTCTTAACCATTTTTCCCTTGAGAAACTCTACAATATTTTGATAGTTTTGCAATAAAGCAACAATTCAGTGAAGCCAAATAACAGTTCTGCAACACCTCTGAGAGAATACTCTAATTTTTTCTTTGTTTGTAAGCTTCAAGGGTTCACCCTTTTTATAACTCTCGATCTCAACAACCTGATTTAATGCATGTGGTGCACACACCAAATTCGAGCAGATGTGCACCTTGATTCCCCTGCTTGGCACACTTTTTCATAAATTTTTAATGGTCCATTACAACTTGCACAACAAATATTCTTTGAATGTTGTGCCTAGCTACTTTTTTATTTGAAACGCACAATCTAGCTGTCAACAGTTGACCTCGAGAAATGTGATCATCATATTTCTTTCCTTGACATGCGTGACTGGAGTGCCTTTTGGGTGAACTTGTTTTTTTCGTTAGTTTTTGGCACTAAAAAATACCTTTGGGCAGTTTTGCTAGCAAAATTACCTTCAACTTATGCACATAACTGGAGTTTTTCTACCAAAAGTACATGTAGACTAAAATACTTTTTTCGGGTGAACTTGTATTTTCTTATTTTTTTAAAACGTCAACTAGGCAAAAAAGCGTGTGAAATATTTTTCCCCTTTTGAAAATATATTTATTAAACCAACTGGGAGTCTTCACTTAACTGAAGCACTAAAAATGCTTTCTTACATTTTCATTGGCAAAAAAACATCTAGGAGTTCGTTGGAAAAGCAAGGTGAAAAGTAATTCCACCCACTTTTACTCTGAAAATAGCTTTTGCCACTTCATTCTCTAGAAAAAGCATGTGAGTGGGAGTTTCTTGCTGCCAATTTGTGTTTTACTCCAAAAATGGAAGATTGGATGAGCGAAAAGCTTATTTCGGGAGAAATCACCTTTTTTTTTCATCAAACATTTTCACTCCATGCATCGAAAAAGCAAAAATAATTTAATTAATGATGCTAAAAATAACTCTTGATGACTTTTCTATCGAATCAGAGATCTAAACCCTGATTACAAGAGCAAGAAAATTTGCACCTCAGTTGCGGCTAATAGTTCCCATTGCACCTCAAACCCGCGGTGAGGGTTTGGTCCCTGATTTATTATTTTTTAGCATTAGATTTATATTTTCAGTTGTGCAATTAGCTTAATCTAGCATAGATTAACATTTTAGAAAACATTTGACTGATTAATTCTAGGATTTAGTGGTAAATTTACTTCAATTTCCTTGCATTTGTCAATTTAGCATAGTTTCTTGTTATTTCATGCAATTCAAATTTATAATGGCTAATTAGGTTGTTTATTACCTATATTACATGCTTTCTTTCTATGCTTCATAGTAATTGGATGATTTTATGCTAATCATAATATATTTACATGTTTCTTATTGTCTTTATCATTGTTTATGCAAGTTTCCATTAAAAGCCTCATCAAGAGAGGCCATATTTGCATTTAATCCTTTCTTGTTGTTTCTTGAGTGCAGAGTTTACAGGATCCATTCATTTTAAGGCATTCAAGACAACAAATACCTCTTTCATGAGAGAAGAAGGTCACCATTGATCTTGAGCAGTTCATGTATTTTTGGAAAGCTTACTAACTGCACCACCCCCTTGTTTAGAAGGTCTTCAATACTATATTAATTGTATCAACATTGAGTATCCCTAAGAGGGATGTACTTGTAATCAGATTTGACAAAATATTTAATAAAAGAAACATTCTCTTCATGCTTTAATGTTTGATATCAATTGATGCATTAGTTAGGTGTATGATTTCTACAAGGTTACATATTACATGCCAAAAATTAGGACCAAACATGGTAAACTCACAACAGAGAAAGCAAACACAGAAAAAAAGAGGAAAACCCAAAAAAATACCACAAGAAAATGTGAGATAACAAGCAAATGATAAAGGAAAAACCCACAAGCCAAAGGGATCATCCGCAAAAAATATTACTCAAGGAGATAATCCTTGTCGTCGTCATCCTTGTGGGCATTGTACCTGGATTTGGACACCTTCTGAATCTTCATATAATTAATAAGTTTACGCACCCTTAGTAGCATTAATGTGGCCAAGGAGATAATATCGTACAAATTAGTCATCGGGTCAATGTCATCCATGGGTTGAATAGGGAGTGCACCAAGGGATGGGATAACTAAAATATTTTACATTTTGTGAGCCGACAAGGAGAAGTCAAGTGGAGCAACAATTGTAGAAGGGAAGACCAAAATATTTTTACCTTTTTCATCTGATGACTTCATGTGGATCGACCACCTACTAGGAGTCGATGCACCAGCGGAGGAACCTAGCATCAATCTCTGTCTACACTCCTTGCCATAAAAATCCACCTTGACATCAATGGTCTGGCCATCAAGAGCATCATCCAAAATAGCCAAAGGAGAACTCAAGATGGGCTCGGGATTGAGATTCACCATGGGACCTCCTACTTCAATGACCCTTTGATCAGGGTTTTGGTTTATGTAATTGTAAATTATAATATGCAACCCTTAGTGTTTTGAATATGTAGATTTCTCCTTATGGATGTTGTCAATCAAAATTTCCATGAATAAAAAAAAATACTTTGGTATGTTTATGAGCTTGATATCCTTTAGGTAGTTGAGAAATACCATGTGGAAGCTCTGTAGTGGTGAGGATGGTTCATTGATTGTAAGGTACTACATAACAAAAACTAGGGATCTATTCCACAGTGGTGGGAGGTCCTCTCAGATGAAGTCATTATCATTTTTGGTAAAGAAATTTCCTTTATCTCTAAAGAATATCAGTTCATTTGCTATTGAATGTTTATCCTAGTGGATGATCCCATCATTATGAAGTTCTATAATTTTATCCAAGATATCAATTATGACCATGAAAGTGAGATCCCTAAGATACACAATACCACTATCCCATGATTAGATGAAATCCCTTGAAAAAATAGGGTCATACCCCTAGAATTTCTTTAGGAAATTAAGAAGAGCATGTGACCCCATGATTTTCTCCACCATTGGGTCAAGATGCAAGGTATCAGGATTGGTGAGTACCATCAAATCCTTCTTGTGAAAAAACACTAGCACTAGCTCACCCCAAACCCTAAAATGAAACCACTCGATCCACTTATTTTGATTAAACTCGTACGATACCTTTGTAAAAGTGGAATTGCTAGCAATTAAATTATTGGTTACCATGGAATGGATGATGGCTATGCCATCACCTTTGGGATGATAATTTGATCTAGGCCATTTATATGAGATTTTGGTCCTAAAAAACATAACCACATGAGCCTCACCTTGCCCAAGAATGATTGGGTTGACCAACCAAACATTGGGTAAACAATGAGGTACAATAGAGAAAATGAAAATCTATTGAAGAATATTTTTGGAATTAATAACATAGCTTGAAATGGAAGCTTCAGGATGCCAAAGGAATCTTGGGAGTGTGGACCAATGGAAAAACCTCTCATGGCGGTAATGACTCTAAAGGAGGACACTTGTCCGACCACAGGTTTGGAAGAAGCACAGTCGACCATTCACAAGGAGTTGACAATGGTAGCCATGGTTGACAATGAATATAGAGTTACTAAAGTGGCACAAACTACTAGGAGTGACCCGTTTGAAAATGTAGTGGAAACCACTCATAGTGAAAATTATGTGGAAGCCACACACTCTTCCACACATTCCACATGACTTCAAGTTTTGACCAGGTCATAGCAAGTGTAATTTATTTTGAGTATGATCCATTCATGAGTTTAAAACTGGAAAATTCTAGAGGGGATTCATTCATTCAATACCTTATAGTGAATCATTGCCACACAAAGCGATTAAATAATTTTCATCATAAGGAATGAATTTCTCCATAAGAAAAAAAATAAAAAAGATGCATTTTAATGCATAAAGTTCAAGATAATTATCTATAAAGTAATTTTTCATCTTAAAGTAGTTCTAGTAGAGAAATTGGTGTAACTAAAGTCATATATAATAGTATTAGAGGTAATTTTAATTGGCTAAGCATAATTTTTTATAAAATATTCCACCAAATCTAAAAATTTCCTTATCATAGTTGTAGACACCAAATTACAGCCACTAATCCTCCATCCTAACCATCCCACCACCCATTTGTCCACCATACATCCTTCCTGCATTCAAAAGGCCCACTTTAGCCCTTTCCTACCATTTCCTAACCCAATTGGGCTTATTTTAATATTATTTTATATTTAATATTATATTTTGTGTTTATAAACCCAATTAACCACAACCATCTGATCCAATCTAATGTCCACCGTCCATCTTCATTAATCCATGCCACATCTAAAGTGTAATATTAGCCTTAGGATCTGATTAGCCACACAATTAAAAGTGTAAGGCTAAAACCCTAAGAAAACCCTAGGTTGGATTATAAGTAAGGGCATTTGCAAATGCTCAAACCCTAGAACCCTAATATTGGCATGTGCATCCTAAAGAAGTCATTGGCGAAGCCCTAACAAAGTAGAAAGTCATAGAGCCTTGAAAATCCAAATCCCTATCTAGCCATAGGACTTCAACTATTGCAGTCATCCGCACATCCATTATCTATCCCCATCGTAGTACCCATCCATACACCACATTCATCGCATCCTCCATGATCTACTTCTACAGATATACCCTTACCCATAGGCACCCTCCAGAGCTTGCCAAGCTCATTGTATAGCCTATCAAGTGCACACCAGAGCCTTATGTATCTCGCAGGTGCACACCAGAGCCTGCCCTAATCACTAGGTGCATGCCCGAGCCTATTGCTACACATCTGCTGCTACTGGTAAGACAACACATCCATAGATATGCAACAAAACACTGATAAATAGCAAGGTAAATCCCCATTGGTTTTATTTCATTGCATAATATGTAACCTTTTGTATGCCATTTTATTCATTAATAGCTAGGGTTTTATTGGTAACTAAGGGTCTCACTCTGTGGAGCCCTCACAGGTATTTCTAATCCATTTTTTTGTTTGTGTGCATGCAAATCTATAGGTTCTCATTCAACATTGGATAGCTATTGAAGCTAGAGTGGCCTGACATCAAATATCTCAGAAGCCCACTCACTTTGTTGGGAGTGAAGCATGTTGAATACATCATTATTGTAGCTAGGGTTTCGAAGAACCCTAGCATATTGCACACCATTGTATCAAATACTCATTGAGTACAAATTGTATCAAAAGGAGTTTATTAGCTCCCCTCGTTTATTGAATAAAATTATCTATTTTTGTAATCTTGTGTCTCTTTGGGTTATTTGCTTTCTTCATTGTTTAAGTGTCATGTTTTCATCTTCACAAATGGTGATCATGGTGGGACCCCACAAGGGTTTCATTCTTTAAAATTAATCTACCTTGTTGACTTGATTTTATTTCTGTCTGTTACAGGATTTTTAGAAGTGCAGAAGTCATCGATATCGCCGCTAGGGTTTCTGGAGCATTCTGCAGCACTTTCAGAGATTAAGTAGGCATTCGATGGTGACTATAGACAACCACAGGTGATCTAATACGCCTAAATAGGTGCTCTACTATGCCTACGTAGGCATCCAGCCACACCAGACAGTGATTTGAAATAGATCTAAGGCTTCCAAGTAAATCCCATAACCCCAGTTGTCATTTCGTGATTTACGTATTCTATATTTTTTTGTAGTTTTTCACTGTTTCTAGGTTATAAAAAGAACTTAACACTAAGTAATCTAGGAAAGAATCCTTAGCAAATTACATTTAGGGTTTGTGTGCATTTAATTACACAAAATTCATTTCTTGTTCTAAAGTTGTAGATCTAGGTGATTGTTTGCATTTTGAGTGCATATGAAACAGAAAAGCATCCTAGATTTCGCATTTTAGAGTTAAATATCACTTTAATTTTGCATATCTAAATGGGAAAAACATATTGATGCATAAAGTAATCCTGCCCTAGGCTAACCCCTTTGGCAGAGAGGTGGATGAACCCTCTGGTTGCTCTTGTGATTTTAAGGGTGTACTTTGTGCTCTTTAGGTGAAATTTACGTCTTTGTGTTGGCTTATAATTTAGATAAGTAAATTTGGTGATATTAATATTGTTTGCACACCATAGAGAACAAGATATCTAATAAAATTAATCATACACACTTACACAGTTCACAATTTTAACAGTAGTGGTTGGATTTCATCACCAACAATTGCTTGAGATTTAATGATGGTGGCAGTGATTTCCATCCACCAATATCTACCCTAGAAACCATAATACTACCCTCGAGAAAACTTGTTGGAGGTCATTACCAACAAGAATCTCATTGCCCCAACTAGCCTTAGTTTTTACCTTTGTTTTATTTAAACAAGAATTAAGTTACATCAAAACACACAAGCCAAAAATTCTAAAAAGAATCTCACATTAACAAAAGAAAATAATTAATGAACGAGGTAAGCCACACACGGTGAAACCTAGGATTTATTGTTTTATTTACTCTAAATTCTAAAAAAGTTTTTAGTCTGTGTGATTTTGGTAAACTTTAAATATTTGGTTTAACTATTTTATGGTGCTAACGAGATGATAAAAGATGTAATAAATCAAAGTGGTTTAATATAAAACACTTCCCATGATCCCGATACTTCGGTATCCAACCTATCCATTATGGTTCAAACTACTTCGTCTGGATATTCATATCCATCCCTACCTCAAGTAGGAACCCTTCCACACAATGTGGAAACAACCACCACCCACATAGACATGGACAAAGTGAGGGCCATCTACAAGTATTACAACTATGTCTTAGAGCCCCTTAGCCAAGAGGGTTTTGAATAACCTAAATTGGCTACCTCCCACCTTCCCAAGGATATCATAATTTAGGTTACGAATATGGTATGCCTTCTTCCATGAGCCAAATACAACAACATCTAAGTGTTCCAGACACTTACCCCACATCCATCTATTCCAACCCATTATATGAGGAGTATGTTAATGCTACCTCACAAGTTGTCACATCAAACACAACTTGCTCCATGCCCATGTTCTCTCATCCATCATCATCCATCCCTCCATCATCTCATCTAGACACAATGCCCATGCCCTCTCATCCATCATCATCCACCCTTCCATCATCTCATCTAGCCACAACCACATCCTTTGACACATGGTAAAATCAAGAACTCATGGATACATTAGGGCTTATAAATAGGTTGCTCTCATAATGAACAAGAGGAAAACAACCAGCCCACACAGACCCTATGATCCAAGCAATTCCAAATCAACGTCTGCACACCAATCAAAATCTAGCATGGATTTACCAATATTCCATAGTCTCCATTCCTAATCCACTGCAAATCCACACATCAAACATGCCAATTACCATTGCCACCAACCTGCCACACAATCCATTCTTCCATAAACTTCCTCACCAATCATCCCCATATTTTAACCATCAATATTTACCACATACCCAACCCAACTCATTTCATAATACCATGCTAGTCACACCCCAATATCTCCCATCCAGCCCATCAACCAACCACCACATAATCCAAGGCCCTCACATTCTAGTAGAAGATCTTTGATTCTAGGAAATACAAAAGTAAATTGATCAGTTGATGCAAAACTCACCAAGAATAACGAGCCAAAATCTAACCTTAAGCCAAATGATCCATCAACCAATCCACCCTTCGATACCATCACTGCCATATTCGACAAATTTCACGATACCAAAATTTGATAAGTTTAGGGGAACTGAGGATCCGAAGGAGCATGTGAGTTCATTTGTTCATGCATGTTTTTAGATTAGCGATGATAATGCTCTTATGCTTTGAATGTTTCCTCAAACATTAGGGGGAGATGCCATTGAATGGTACAATCAATTGCCTATACATAGTATTTATAATTTTGACCAATTGATGGACTTATTCTTTGAGCGTTTCGCCCTCAATATTAGAAATAAGGTATCATTATTGAACATATATTATTTGAAGCAATGGGATGATGAAACTATCTATGATTTTGGAAATCGTTGGAGGGCAGTCATAACAAAGTTGCCATTATCCCTACCAATGGAAGGAATTATAAAAATTTTCACCAAGATTTGCTTAAAACCCATCTCTTGGATGCTAAAGATAAATACCTATAGAAAATTTGAAGAAGCTTTAGCACAGACTAGTGTCATTGATGAGATAAAAATCCAAGAAGGTGTCATTAAGCCTAAGAAAAAGGAATGGCAAAATAAGGACCACTACCGAAACAATCAATCTGGCAAAACTAAATCCACACAAGCCTCAACGGCTAACACAACTAATCAAGTCAATCAAGTGGTCATGAGCTAGCCTGTAATGGCTCAAAAAATAGTGCAACAACAAATTACTTATCATGTGGTCCCATCATTAACCCCATCACCAATGGTACAAAACATAATGCAAATTATGGAACAACCTACCCGCCGCCAATTCAATCGGCCCCAACGATAATACACTCCCTTAGAGGAGCCATATTCATACATATTTTGAAGGTTGTATGAGACCAATAAATAAGCCTTGCTAGAAATTAGGCCCAATGATCCCACTAAAAGGCCTAAAAGTTTTAGAGAGCACTTGTTTTGCCCATACCATAGGAAAAATGGGCATGATATTGAATCTTGCCATGTTTTCAAGAGAATAGTGCAAGACCTCATAGACCTAGGGGCCATTAACGTGGATAATCCCTTAGCTCCATAAAACCAAAATTTGGGCATATATCAGACACTTCTACCTAACCATGGGGAGGTCCAACATAATGTAGGAGGTAAAAATAAACAAGCACCTCCTAACCAAGTAAATAATGTCCAACAATATCAAAACTTTGTAGGAGCAGTCCATATGGTCACTAGAGGGCAACGACAAAATCAACAAAATATTCAACAACCTTCAAACATACCTCCCATCCAAACCTTGCCAAATCCATCTTCGCCAATCAATCCATCCAATCAGCCCATCCTTCGTCCAATAAGGCCAACAGTAACCCTAACCAACCGGTTAACCACTAGTTTGAAAATGGCATCAACCAAAATTTCTATGTATAATCTTATCAAAAAATCCCCTAGGCATAGAGAAGCTTTAATGTAAATACTCAAGTCAATTGAGTTAGAATCCCAAGACTCTAATGCCTTCAAAAACTTTGTAGGGAGTGTTAGGACATGCATGGACCCATCAATCACCTTCTATGACTTTGAGATAAAGTCAATGAATTATGGTGAGCAAAAATTTATATCTCGAAAACATTCATTTTTCTTCCATAAATTATCAATTCGGTAAGTCCGTAAACTTATGAGTGTCACGCACAGTATATGCCTACAGTGTTGGGGAATGAATCCAGCTGTACCTTATCTAGTTTTGTGGGGGATGTTTGTGTGTTTTCATTTCAACCAAACTAAATAACCAAGTGCAGAAAATTAAATAAATAAATAAAAACTAAATTAAAGTTCCGAAAATAAAGTCCAGAAATAAAATACGATAAAATAAACACACACCTAAATTAAATAAAGCAAGAACTAAAACAATAAACTAATCTACAAAAAACAAATACAAAAATAAATAGGGGAGGACTACTGTAGGGAGTGGGCCCAAGCTCCCGTAGATAGTCCACCCAACTAGCTCCGTAGAGCTTGCTCAAATAAGAGGAATTGCACTCTTAATAAATTTGACAAGAAATAAAATAGAATAATTTCTCCATAAAATTTCCTCCTTATCTCAGGGAAGACCTATGCATTTATACAATGCACAACTTTCCTCTGTTATAAATTTAGGCAAGTTTATTTCAGACTTGTAGTTACAATAGATATGTAATGAATATTGCATCTGTTCAATTATAACAACCATATATTAATTAAAATAGTCACACACTAATTTTCCCCTCTTGTAGGATAAATCAGGCGTGTTCTATTTTATCATAACATAATATATCTGGCAGCAAATAATGGATGCGTTATTATATTTTAATAATATTACATAAAATAGAATGTCTCCCACATTGATCGCTGGAAAAATCATTGCTCTTGGTTCATCCGTGAGCGTGAAAGAATAACGCTCACATTACAAAGGTATCCAGCCAATAAAATAACAGAAGTGTTCATTCTATTTTAGTAATAGTAAATAAAATAAAATATCTCCCTTTTTCTCTTCACATGCAACCTCCTCCTTAGCCCATTGGTCAACCGATCAAAGCTAGCTTGGTCAATCTTGCAAAGTATGGAGGCATGGAGGCACCTTCTTCATGAGGAAGGCACCTACTTTTGTTGGGTGCCTTCCTTATAAGGAAGGTGCCTACTTCTCTGGGCACCTTCCTTGAAGAGGAAGGCACCTACTTCTGTTGGGCGCATTCCTTTAAGAGGAAGACACCTACTTATGTTGGGTGCATTCCTTGAAGAGGAAGGCACCTACTTTTGTTGGGCACCTTATTTATTCGAAAGGTGCCTACTTTTGTTGGGCGCCTTCTTTATTCGAAAGGTGCCTACTTCTATTGGGTACCTTCCTTGAACAGGAAGGCACCTTGTCTCATGCCTTTGTATCTGAAAGTAGAAGTATGCCAGGTCCAAATGGATGTAGACTGGAAAACACCATATTAGTAGCAAAACGTGCATTTATACACAATTCCCACTAAAAACACCAATAAAGCATAATACCAGATTTTCTATCAATTATATGCATAAGTTATATAAAAATGCATCTCACATGCTAATTAAATCAATAATAATACTGCTTAATAGTGTATAAAAATGTACATTTTTGGTGCTCATCAAATTCCAAATCAATAGACCCTCCATTGCACATAATGGCCTTAATAGATAGAAATCCATTCAAAAGAGTACTAATTGATACCGGCTCGTCCATCAATATCATTACTACCACTGCCCTTAGTCACCTCAAATTACCCCCATCCCACATTTCCAAATCATCATTCACCCTCAAAGCATTTAACGATGCTTTGTGCACCACAATTGGCACTGTTGTTTTACCCATAGAAGTAGGGGCTAGAATGTTGCACACAATGTTTCACATCTTGGAAGGAGCCATGGCATATAATATACTCCTTGGTAGACCTTGGATGAGGGAAATGAAATGTGTTCCTTCAATTCTCCACCAATGCTTGAAATATGTTCATGATGGACAAGTCCATTGCATCCCCGTGGATGTCGAACCTTTTAAGTATTGTAATTTCATTTCAAATCCTTATGAATCCATGTTACCTTCCACCCATTTATTCTTGGTGCCATCATTGAATCCATCCACATCATCTCTTAATCCACCTTCTAATCCATCTGCATCCTCTTCTAAGGCTCCCATCCTAGAGGAGCTACCCATCACATCACCTCTTCAAACATCCACTTCTTCTTGTACATGTGGTCACAATTAGTCTACTATTAACACATCGTACATCACATCTACCCCTTATTCTACAACCACTTCTTTTGTTTCATCATTACCCCATCTATCACCATCTAATCCCACACCTCCATCCAACCCCACTCTATCTGTCGATGTTTCACAAGTTGAACTTTTGGACTGTGAAATATTTAATTCACCACCATCCACAACCAACCCAGAACCCTCTGAGTGCCCATCATCAACCACATCAGCCCAAGTCAAAGTCCACATCACCAATCCTGGTATAGGTGAGTACGTGGTCCAAGACGTCACCATCACACCCCTAGCCATTCCCACATCTAAAGATTTTGGACGTCCCCGAGACCGTTCTTTATCCATAGGTGTTTTTTATGACATGAGCGCAGCTCCAAATAGCATTAAATTTGTTTATGGAGGGTTGGATTGCTCAACTGGAGCAAACCCACCCAAAGAACCAAAAGAGCCTAGATGTGCCATCATACCTAATATGGAGGAGTTTCCAGCTCGCTACTTTAACATGTTCAATTGGTAGGGTCAAGGTCTAGGTTCCCATGAGCAAGGGATGCATGATATCTTAGAGGTCCCATATAGAGGTGCCCATGATCGTTTCGGTTTAGGCTATACCCCGTTGTCTTCCACCGCTTCTCTTGAGCAAGCCTTTAAAAAGCTTAGCCTCAATGATGAAGACCACCCCATCCATCCATTACCCTCAACATCCTCACTTGAACAAGCCCTTCAAGAACTTCGCATTGACGAAGTAGACGAGGATGACCCCATCAACTTCTCCTATCCTATCTTTGATTCTGACGATGAAAGTTACGAAGAGTTTGAAGTTATGTCAAATGCTTCTAACGATTTCAAGGAGGAGTCACAACCCATTGTCCCCATCACCCAACAGGAAGAGTTTTACCTCCAAATTTTCCCCCTCCATCATCCCATATTCCGCCTACTTCTTCCACAAGAACAAGCGGACCCACCTGGTAATCCACCTTGAGCCACACACATCAGCCAAGAACTGTAACATATGTACATATTTCAAAAAAAAAATCATCAAAACAATCCAAAAAAAAAAATATGTGTTGCTCTCATATTAATTTCACATCCATTATTATAGGGATAACATGACTCGACATCGATTCAGATTCAATCATTCCATCTACCCATTCATCCAGGCCATCCTTCCATCCGCTAGGTCAATATGAATCCTATTGACTTATTTACCCCACTCCACAATCCATACGATTTGGCTAGGCCAATTCCAATTGACATTAGCCTTATTGACTTGGACTGGATTTCCTCCCCACCCTCCTTTTTGGAGTTCACCCTATCCAAGGAATTGCTAAAGGCTTCAGCCCACTACATTCCTCCTTCACCGCCACCTTCACCTCCGTCACTTTCTATCAACGATCCCGAGGTATTTCAGGCAGAGTTAGACAACGATAAGCAGGAAAAGTTGGATGACATCTTAGATGACATAAATCTGATCCCAACACCACACCAACTTGAGGAAGGCTCACATATGTCCATTGAAGATACCATCGATGTGAACCTTAGTTCAGATCCCGACAACCCCCAAGTTGTCAAACTCGACAAAAGCTTAACACCCGAAGAGCAAGAGCAATTCATTGCTCTCCTCAAGAAAAAGAAAGAAGTGTTTGCATGGTCCTACAAGGATATGCCTGGCCTTGATCCTGACCTTGTGGTCCATAACCTCACCTTACATCCTGACGCCAAGCCGATCAAACAAAAACTTAGGAGAATGCATCCTACCGTGGCCCTCATAGTTAAAGAGGAAATACAAAAGCTATTAGACGTACATTTTATTGTTCCTATTGACTATCCTGAGTGGTTGTCAAACATGGTACCCGTTCGTAAGCCTAACGGGGCGATACACATTTGTAATGACTTTCGAGATCTAAATAAAGCGTGTCCTAAGGATGACTTCCCTCTTCCAAATATTGATACTCTTGTCGACACCTATGCAGGCCATGAAATGCTTTCCCTCATGGATGATTTTTTAGGATACAACCAAATTCGAATCAATCCTGATGACCAGCACAAAACGACATTCACAACACCTTGGGGAACATTTTGTTTTAGGGTTATGCCCTTTGGTCTAAAAAATGTAGGAGCTACTTACCAAAGAGCCATGACCTACATATTTCATGATTACATGCATAAAATCATCGAAGACTATGTAGATGATCTCTTGGCTAAATCTAAAACTCGACAAGAACACATTGATGTCTTGGAAAATATTTTTGATCGACTTCTAGAATACAAGGTGAGGTTAAATCCCAAAAAGTGTGTCTTTGGTGTTACCTCTGGTAAACTTTTAGGATTCATTGTCTCCAAAAGAGGCATTGAAGTGGACCCAAATAAGGTCAAGGCCATCATGGAAATGCCACCCCCTACCAACATCAAGGAATTGCGTAGCTTACAAGGCAAAATTCAATCAATCAAACGTTTCATCGTGCAACTTTTCGATAAGTGTAGGCCATTTAACCACTTGCTACAAAAGGGGGTGTCATTCGTATGGACAGAAGAATGTCAAAAAGCATTTGATGACATCAAGCGATACCTAACTTCACCGCCAGTCTTAACTCCTCCTAGGCTGGGGGTTCCTTTTCATCTATATGTCTCAGCTACAGAGGCTTCTTTAGGGACAATGCTTGCACAAAAAAATGAACAAAATCGAGAGCAAGCAATCTATTACATTAGTCAAACATTGGTGAGTTATGAAACACGATACGCTTACGTAGAAAAACTATGCTTAGCAGTGGTCTTGGCCACTAAGAAACTCTGACATTATATGCTAAGCCAAACAACCTATGTCATAGCTAGAGAAAATCCTCTACGTTACATGATGTCTCACACTTATAACAACACTCGTATCGCTAAATGGATAATGCTCCTCACAGAATTTGATCTCGAATTTATTAGCCAAAAATCCATTAAAGGTCAAGTTATAGCCGATCAACTTGCGGAAGCTCCACTACCTAGTGATCATCCTTTGGTTATTGAGCTCCCAGATGATTCGGTATTTTCAGTCACTAAATTAGAAGAAGATGTCATTTCGAAGGAAGATGTCGATATCACCTTATTCTTTGATGGATCCAAGTGCGAGAAAGGTCAAGGTGCAGGAGTTGTCTTTCATACACCACAAGGGATTCCCATCCCCTTATCATTCAAGTTAGACTTCTCATGCACAAACAACACAGTACAATACGAAGCCTTAATCTTAGGTCTTCAATCAGCTATAGCTATGGGTATTAAGCGTATTCAAATATTTGGGGATTCTCAACTTGTAGTAAAATAGGTAACAGGAGAATACCAATGCAAAGAACCTACCATTAAACTTTATCATGAGGTAGCAATGAAATTGCTCTCAACATTTGAATGGTATGAAATCAACAACTTACCTCATTCGACTAATAGATTTGTAGATGCAATGGCCTCTCTTGGATCCTTGATTCCAAAGAATGACTTAGGAGAGGTACAACCCCTAATAATCTCAACAATCTCTAAAGCAGTCATGGTTCGTGCTGACCCCACAGATGGAAAAGACATTTGCTTTATCCATACGGAGCCATGTGAGTCTTGGTCAAGCCCCATAGTAGCCTTCTTAAAATTTGGAACACTCCCATCAGACATGTCTCGGTCGGCCAAACGTGCTTTCAAGCAAAAAGTAGCCCGTTTTGTTCTCTTGGGTGATGTGTTGTATAAACGAGGTTATGATGGAATCTTGCTTCGTTGTCTCAAACACGGTGAGGCCCAAAGGGCCATACAGGAAGCTCATGATGGTACTTGTGGTGGTCATTTTAGTGGAATGGCCATTGCAAAGCATCTATTACGCATGGGTTATTATTGGCCCACAATGGAGCACGACTGTTGCACCTATGTCAAAAATTGCAAATAATGTCAAACACACACCAATTTAACTCACGTACCATCACAAGCCTTATAGCCTATACAAAGCTTTTGGCCCTTTTCACAATGGGGCCTAGACCTAATTGGAAAAATCTCACCTTCTTCTTCGGGACAACATACATTCATCATTACTGCCACAGAATACTTCACAAAGTGGGTTGAGGCCATACCTCTAACCAAGCACGATAGGACCTCGAATTGTGGATTTCATACTCCATCATATCATCTGTCGCTTTGGCATTCCCTCTAAGATCATCTCGGATAATGGCAAGTCTTTCAAGAATAAGGATGTTCGAGCACTTTGCGAAAAGTATAATATCCAACATAGTTTCTCAACTCCTTATTACCCACAAGCAAATGGACAAGTTGAAGCTACCAATAAGACCTTGATTGCCATTCTTAAGAAACTCATCAAAGAAAATCATAAATATTGGCATACACAAATTCCTTTAGCACTTTGGGCTTATCGAACAAGCATCCGAACGCCAACAGGAGCAACACCATTTTCCTTGGTCTATGGAGCAGAAGCTATTATGCCTCTTGAGCTCGAGATTCCCTCCTTACGAGTTTCCTTGCAAGAATTCATAGATGACGATACAACTAGACAAGCACGACTTGACCAACTCACTCTCCTAGACGAAAGGCGAGTCAACGCACTAGAACATTTAAGAGTTTATCAAGACCGCCTAAAGCGTGCTTACAATGCTAAAGTCCATCTTCGGGAATTTCAAGTAGGGGATCTGGTACTCAAAGAGAACCAAGAGAACACCAATGCTTTGCCACATCTTCATGATAAATTTTACGACCAATTGGTTAGGTCCATATATAGTCACTCAAAAAGTGGGTAATAGTACTTATAGACTTGCCGATCTAGAGGGAATAGAGGAACCCGAACCACTTAATGTTCTACATTTAAAGGCATTCTATTGTTAAAGGTAACACTTTATATGTACATATACATGGCTTTAAAAAAAAAAAATCATTCACATAGGCATTCCCACATTGCATACATTCCATTTGCATTTACATTTAGGCATTTGACATGCATTTTCATTTTTGCATTCATGCATTGTTTCATTCGCATACATTAAATCATACATATTCCATTGCATTGTACAATTTCCATTTGCATATCAACACTCCATTACATTAGGCATATACATTTGCATTCATCCCATCCCATGTTCAATGATATGACATAGTAATGATGATATGGCCATAAACAAAAAGTTAAGTTATACAAATTGGGGGTACCTAGTTTGAAGAAATCATGCAACCCTCACAAAATTCATATGTCAACCACATCATGTGTCAAAAATCATAAGTCCTAGATTTTCAGTCACTCACCCATTACTAGTGTAGCAAGCAACCTCCAAATGGATGTCCGATTTTCTTTAGGACCAAAAACACAATTTATACACTAAGAAAGTCTTGAGCATTGCCAATCAATCACAAAACAATCTTGAACCAATCACATTCCATCACACCTTAAAAACATTATGAGATAGGGGGGCTAGTACCATACTTGGGTAGTACCTTGAGGTGAAGAGGAGATATCCCTTGCTTATCCCATCATGCAACATAGTCCAAAAATAGTGGTTCTCACCACTACCATAATTGATTTCCACAACATAAACATAAAAACATAGAGTAGTAAGGATAGGGTAAAAATTCTCATCACACCTCGGTTGAGAATCCGATTCCCCAAATCTCTATACAAAATTCATAAATAAAATCCCAAACACCCTTGATCCCTAAAGTCGTAAGGATTCGTACTACACGTCCCTGACAAGGATGGGTAGTCATCCCCAAGGCCTAAAATATCAATCCCATTGGACTATGGAGTGAATCTCCACTAGGGCTATAGACGCTTGACTGGCAGTGGAGTAAGCTCATGTGAGGCGACATGTCTCTCCTCCAAAAAGAGAGACCTCTGAACGCACATAAGGACAGGCTAGCCTCAGGTCATATCCATAATAGGTCATGCCTAAATCTACTCATAATGGGTTAATGAACTTCACATGCACACACACTGGTACTTGATTGGATAGGGTCATTGTCATACTCAAGACTTGGTAATTGAACCTCACTCGCACACACATTTGGTCCTAAATAAAGTTAGACAACCTTAGTGAGTTTGATTGATGACACTAGTATGTTTGAGTCTTTGAAACATTTCAATTTTCCATATCTTCTTCCATATATGCTTCCATATCAACATCCATATCTTCTTCCATATCAACATCCATGTCTTCTTCCATATATGCTTCCATATCAACATCCATATCCGCTTCCATATTAACATTCATGTCTTCATTAAGAGACAAGTTGCAAGAGCGCCAACAAATTTGGTACTCCCAATTGCAAAACAATGGACAACAAAAATGGCCAATAAAATTTCTGAACTATAAAAAGATCATTTGAACACTATGCATTCCTCTCATATAGTTTAGATTCATTATACATTTACTTGCATTAATCATCCATAACAAATATCATTTAGATGGCATTAATCATCCACATAAACACCATTCATATACATGACATTTCACATGCATTAATCATCCATATAAGCATTATGCATACACATCATGATTAGCCTACATTAAGCATCAATAAAACATTAAACACAAATTGCATAAAAACACAAAAGCATTCACACAAAATACAACACAAAAGTAAAAGCCATGTATATATATGTATAAATGTTGCATATACAATAAATGCCAAAAAGGCTACAAGGGAGCACCAAGGCTCATATACAAAATAGTGCATCTAAGCACTAAGATAATGTCCATGAGAGGACCCCTGAGACCTAGTAGGAGCCCTAGGCCTCCTACTCTGCCTAGACTCAGTATGCCTAGATGACTCGATTGTAGAAGGAGGATCAGGTAGCGTAATATGGTGATGCATACACAAATCCTCCAAGGAATGTGCATACGCCTCACTAGCTTGTAGACACCACAAGTCCATCTGATGTCGATGCTCCTTAGCCAACATCTCTACCTGAAGCCTCATGACCATCTCCTGATCACTAGCCATAGCTACCACCCGCTCCGCCTCCAGCCATGCTATAGTAGCCAAAGACTCCCTATGAGTCTCAAGCATAGTCTCGTGCTCCTCGTGAAGCTGCTCCAACTCCACCCACAACCTCGCCACCTCCGACATCTCACCCATATCCTCATCATCCTCCCTCTCCTCATCCACCAACCCCATATCTAGAGCCTATTGGGCTGATCCCCTCGACCGCATCTGACTCACTGACCGTTGAGGCCTCGTCCTCTTCGAAGTCATACTCGACTTTGAAATGGCTGCATCATCACCCACAACCTTTGGTACCCACACTGGTTGGGCACCAAACCAAGCCACATACTCCAGAGTCACCCCGACATCATCTACATTGGGGACCTCCAACTGCTCATCATCATCCATAGGCACCCACCATGGCTCTATGCATGGAAGCCCCACCTCATCCCGTCGATGTCGATACAACACCGACTCATCTGGCACATCCTGAGGCAAGCCAAATTGCCTCAACACCCATGAGTACTAAAAGTACTCCACCTCCTCATCTCTTCACCCAATCAACCATCGAGCCTGCCTCACCCGACATAGCTGCTCCCTATCACCATCCCATAGAGCACCTCACCATGGCCTCCATATCACGTCAGCCCGAGTCAACCTCGACCACATATCTCGATACCACTGGCTGGTATGTACCTCTCGACTTGGCTAAACCTCCTCCGCCACTACCCATCGCCTAGCATAAGGCTCCCCCATCTACCATGACTCATAGGGCAACCCCTCTGGTCGAGCCACACCAAAATGCTCCCAAGCCCAACACTATAGGAGGAAGCTGCACCCAATCCCCTTCCTCCTCCTCCACGTCACCTCATATAGCTCTTGATATAACTATGCTAACAATGTAGGAGCCCATGCATACTCTCTTGGGATCAATGAGTAGATCACTCACCAACCCTAATAGGTTCCAAGGGAACCTACAACCAATGCTATTAGGTAGCACTATGTTTGCTAACACAAACATGATCAAGGTTGGGAGCGCATCCAACTCCTTCACCTTGTACATGCTCAGATAGCATATACCTCCATCCCCCATCTGAGCCTCTCGCCATCGATCCCCAAACATCCTCTCCATCTCCACCTTCTTGTCACGTCCAACCACCACATTCTCCCCTTCTACTGGCACCTTGAGGATGCGGTATACATCCTCAAGAGTGACAGTAACCTCCCCAGTCGATAGCTGGAACGTCCCCCTATCAGAATCCCATATCTCTATCAATGATGAGAGATACCCCTCATCCGCCCTCACAACATCCAAACTAGCTACCCCTTCCAAGCCCACCTTCCCCAAAAACTCCCAATCATCATCCGTGAGCTTCTTCCTCATCCCAGGAACAAGAGGAGAGAACCGATGTCGAGGCTCTATGTCCCTCAAATACAACAACAAACATTTTAGCATTAATACTATCACAAAGAGAAAGTGTTTTTAAATATTATCGAGGCAAATGGTGCCTCAACTCCACCAGCAACATTCGATCCCTCCACCACCATAGCTTCCACGCAAATTCCCACTAGCCTCACTAAACTCACAAATCCACTCCACTCCTCAGACACAACTTCTCAAAGTCCAAAACACACAAGTGAGCCTCAAGATTCACTCAGAAAGCTATTTATAGCTTTCCCTAGCGCATTCAAGCGCATGCCTATGCCTGCAAATTCAAAGGCTCACTTGGGTGTCTACAGGCACACCTGCATGCTTGCAGGATACCATAGGCATAGTCAAGTGCCTGGCAACAAAAGGCATAAAGATAAAATCAATCAAAACAGTAGCTTACCTCCTCCAAATTTCACCAAATTTCATCCACACATCATGCACATCATAAAATCAGGTTTTGTAAAAACAAAAATCATTTTGCATGCATAATTTTTGAGAACAAACCAAATCTTCAAAATACACAAATCAAGGCACAAAATACAACAAGACAATCCAAATTTTCACAAAACTAACATCTAATCATCCTACATCATATTCATCATCATCCTACACAATTTATGAAAATCAAAGTTAATTTCATCCATAAATATCTCAGTTTTGTAAAAAAATGAAAAACTACAAGAAGCACAAATTACAAATCATACATCAACTAGCTCTACATTTAGCAAAAGAACAAAATTCATTCATCCAACATATTTCATCATGCTCTTTCAATTCATCAATCATTTCATCCACCATTTGTTTAGTTCATTCAAGCGAACCTCGTATCTAGTAGGTTATTCTATAAACTTGGCGATTGCAGCGATTGTCATCCATGCAATTCGGTAAGATGAATAACCCACAATAAGGACACTTGACCATGATCATCATCATTATCACATCATCAAAGATCACAATCACATTTGGCACCTCACATTTTAGTACAACTTTGCCAAGAACAATTTGCTCAAAGGCGGTCATTGATGCCCTTTTTTGTGGGGTGCGAAAACATGGATAATTAAAATCATGAACAATCATTCATCTGACAATAGTCACAATAAAGGACATATCGGTAGGTTGATTGGTTCCATTGTGGAATTGGTGAAGAAATTTCCATAGTCACTACCCCACCCCTATGTTGACTTAGTCATCATGCATCTCCATACATTGCATACTCAATGACGCCATTGCAACATCTTATTCAACAACATCGAATCATCCCAAAATTTTGGGGCAACCACAATTTGATTATGATTTCCCACAATGGGATACATATTACATGATCATGACATTGGATAAAACCCCTTTCCACCATTGGGGCAAAAATGGTATCACATTTTACATCATTCATATCGTCCACAATCACATGGTATTATACACCAACCCCCATTTCCACCGTTGGGGCAAAAATGGTATCAAAATTCATATCATCCACAATCACATGGTATTATACACCAACCTCCTTTTCCACCGTTAGGGTAAAAATGATATCACATTTTACATCATTCATATCGTCCACAATCACATAACATTTCATTACATCATTCATCACTTGCACAAAATTCTTTTTCAATTGGCTCGTGAGATGCTTCTCATTCACCAATTGAGGGGGTAAGCTACAAAAATTCCAAAAATTCTTTATTCTTTTATCTTCAACATCAGTGCTCAAATCCAACGACAGAGAGAAGTTGCTTCTGTGCCCATAGCCCAAGCAGGTGTCTCGTATTTTTGCACCATATTGTGTTTCACACAACATGGTACAAAAAGGGGCATCTGTAGACACCAAATTATAGCCACTAATCCTCCATCCTAACCATCCCACCACCCACTTGTCCATCATACACCTTTCCCACCTTCAAAAGGCCCACTTTAGCCTTTTCCCACCATTTCCTAACCCAATTGGGCTTATTTTAATATTATTTTATATTTAATATAATATTTTATATTATATTATAATATATTTATTATAAAATATGTATTTATAAACCCAATTAACCACAACCATCTGATCCAATCTAATCTCCACCGTCCATCTTCATTAATCCATGCCACACTTAAAGTACAATCTGAGCCCTAGGATGTGATTTAATCTTAGCCACACGATCTAAAGTGTTGAGCTAAAACCCTAAGAAACCCTAAGGTTGGATTATAAGTAAGGGCATTTGCAAATGCCCAAACCCTGGAACCCTGATATTGTCATGTGCATCCTGAAGAAGTCATTGGCGAAGCCCTAGTGAAGCAAAAAGTGATAGAGCCTTGAAAATCCAAAGCCCTAGCTAGCCATAGGACTTCAACTATTCCAGCCATCCCCACATCCATTCTCCATCACCGTCATAGTCCCCATCCATCCGCCGCATTCATTGCATCCTCCACGATCTATTTCTGCAGATATACCCTTACCCGTAGGCACCCTCTCGAGCTTGCCAAACTCACCGTAGATCCTACCAAGTGCACACCAGAGCCTATTGTATCTTGCAGGTGTGCACTAGAGTCTACTGTAATCACCAGGTGCATGCTCAAGCCTATTTATACACATCTACTACTACTGCTAGGACATCACATCCAAGGATCTGCAACAAAACATTGATAAATAGCAAGGTAAATCCCCATTGGTTTTATTTCATTGTATAATTTGTAGATTTATATATGCCATTTTATTCATTAATAGCTAGGGTTTTATTGGTAACTAAGGGTCTCACTCTATGGAGCCCTCATAGGTATTGCTAATACCCTTGTTTGTTTGTGTGTATGCAGATCTATAGGTTCTCATTCAACATTGGTAATTTGTTGAAGCTAGAGTGGCATGACATTGGATATCTCAGAAGCCCACTCATTCTGTTGGGAGTGAAGCACGTTGAAGACACTTCATTATTGTAGCTAGGGTTTTAGAGAACCCTAGCATCTTGTACATCATTGTATCAAATACTCACTGAGTATAGATTGTATCAAAAGGAGTTTATTAGCTCCCCCCCGTTTATTGAATAAAATTATCTATTTGTGCAATCTTGTGTTTCTTTGGGTTATTTGCTTTCTTTATTGTTTAAGTGTCGTGTTCTTGTCTTCACAATAGTATACATATATTAATTTCATCCATGAAAAGAATGATATTGGTGCAAATAATTGATCTAAGATTTTTGAAAATGATATAGTTATAACACCTTACTTTTACATCTCATAAAATAGAAGAAAGTATGTATTTTTACATGATATAGGTGCATCTTCTAGATGTGGGTTTTTATACAAAATATCCATATCATCCTCAACATAATTAGGTATAACTTACTATGCAAAGAGACCACAAGATGATTATAATTTGGTATGAAGGATATATTTATAGGAAGCGAGATGAGATTCCGGGTTCCTTTCCAAAAGGGAACTAAAAACTTTCATGTGGGTTGGCCTACCTCCATGTACATGTATATGCATATGTTTCAACAAATGTTTTATGTGTTAATTTATAAAACACCTAATGTTATACCTCTAACCTAATAAAAACCACTATGAGCTAAGGTAAAGGATAAAAATAATTCAAGAATACAAGTATGCAAAAAACTATAAACCTAATCTATATGCTTTTTGATTTTTATGGTTACGAGAAAATAAAGAGTTAATTTCTTTCAAGGGAGAACAAGAAATTATGCAAGCATACAAATCTAGCCTAAATACATATAAATACAATTATTATTCTCTATCTAAAGAAGTTTTGAGAGAACTAATTTAAAATAACTATAATGCTCCTTGATAACAAAACTTAAGTGTATTTTATCAAAAGAACACATCAGACAAGAAAATAGAAGAAATATAATTATGAGGCACAAGATCTACTAGGGCACATGAGCTAGGGCACAAGATTTTGAATGGATAGCAACAGTGTGAAGTTTAATTCCATGGAGTTAGGAAATATTACAGGATCCTTTGCGGCATTATAGGGGATGCTAAGAATTTTAGAATTGGAGAAGAGGATGCCGAAGAGGATGGGTTAGAGAATGACAAAAGTGCAAAGTATGTTTATGCCTTAATCGAATGTGTGGAGGGTGCAGGAGGAGAAATCTACCAGCTCAACATCAAAACACCTCTTTTATTTTCTTCACATATTAACTCCACAACAAAATTGGGTTCACTATTACCACCTTACAAGACTCGATTCCTCTTACAATGACTGGTAGGGAAGTTATTATTCTACCTGAAGTCATGGCTCCCTTGATTGTTTTAGGAATCCCTATCACTTGTAGGGAAATTTGTGGGAGCATGGTATGATATCGAGTCTGTTCAGAAATGGGTCTTCATGAAATTGTGGCTTATAGGAAACATGGAACTGGTTACCTATCCCAAGGGGTGTTTAATGATCAAACTAAATAATCCCTAAGATACTAGTTAGATTCTCACTAGAGGGCCCTAGTTTTTTTATCAAAGAAGCCTCTTCCTACACTGTTGGGGAGAAGACTTCGATCCTCAGACCTAGGGCATCAACATGAATTCAATATGGGTTAGATTACCAATATTGCTAGCTCATTTATAGCATACAAGAATACTTAAGGGTATAGCCTAGATAATTAGAGATTTAATTTCCATTGACTCGGTGATAAAATCTAGATCTCACCTTACATATGCCCACATTTGTATAATATATAACCTTAATTTTGAGTTTGCCATGTATGGAGACCTAATCATAGGATAATACTGCAAACGTTAAGCTATCGAATATAGAAATAAACTATCTTTTTGTATTGAGTGCAAAAATCAAGGGCATCTCAAAAATCAATATTCTATGCTTAAGAAAGAGTTGAAGAAGGATGGATTCCAAAGTAGGAATGGATAGAGAAATAAAAAACTGACACACTATATCCAAAAGAATAACCAAGGTGACAAGGGCAAGCAACATCTCCTCTTAGGCAATAACTCAGGTAGCTCCCACTTACGTACATTCATTATTTGCAAATCCTAATCCCTTATTGCCTCTAAAAAACCTTGATACCAACTTAGATGTTGAAGCTATCCATAAAGTTGAGGCAAATGGTTGTGAAGCAAATACATTTGGAGTCACTCCAAGAGCAGAGGATGAAGCCCATGCTAATCCTATCCAAAAATAGATGCCACCCCTAATAGATATTAGTTCCCTAATATAAATTAGTCCCCTAATAGGTCAGGACCATAAGATCTTCTATTGTCCAACGAGCCTCTGAAACTCGTCAATGATTCACCCAATTCTCCTGTTCTTCAAGAATTTCTATATTACCCTAAACAGGTCACAAGGATACAAAAGAAACTAGTTGTTGATGTAGGCAGTGACAAAAAGAAAGGAAGTCCAACTAGTCAAGAAATAATTCACAAGGAAAGTAAAAATTATATCTCTAATGGTGTCCAACCTACTATCATATCATATCTCATAGAATAGTCAGATAATGAAGTCCTAGTAGATAATGGAAAATAATCTAAACCTCCTTCAACCTCTGGCAGGGGGGAGAAAATATTCTTCAATAATTCATAGATGAAGATCCTTTTATGGAATGTGAGAGGCCTCAATGGGCAGTCCAAACAAATATTGGTCAGGTCCACGAGGAAATAAAATAAACCTAGTATCATTTTATTGCAGTAAACTAAAACTAATATGCATAATAGTGATAAAATTGCTAAGTCTATGTGGAAATACAATGCTTTCATTTAAATTCTAGCCCATGGATCGGTCGGTGGCCTCATGTTTTTTTGGAACCCAGATATTGTAGAAGGCAGACTCATCTCCAATTCAAAAAGAATAATCAATATTCTATTTTATAACAAAATACCCAAACTCAATGGATTATGTCAAACATCTATGTTCCCAATGATAAGAGAGATTGTAGGGCCTTATGGAACACTTTAAGAAAAATGAGAAGCAATTTCTAGAACCATCCTTGGATGCTCGTAGGTGATTTCAATAGCCAACTCTATTATTTAGATAAGAAAGGAGGGAACCCCATCACATCTAGGTGCTTTAAAGAATTTGTAGATTTTTGGAATAGAATGAATTCATGGACATTTAGTTAAAAGAGGTAAAATATACTTGAAGTAACTGAAGAATAGGAAACAAACTCATCCAAATGAGGATTGACAGATTCTTGGTGTACAAGGAAGCAATCCAAATTTTTGGTTATGCCACCCTCCACTTTTCTTCCAAAAATTGGATAAGATTATAGATATTTAGTCCTGAAAAAAAATAGGTAAGGCCTAGCCTTCAAAACATCCTTTAGATTTGAATCAATGTGGTTACAACATGAGAGGATTAACAACTACATTTTTTAATGGTGGATTAAGTATTTTTTAGGATCACCCATAGCTCCAATTGGTAAACATTTATGTTTTATAAAAAATAACCCAAAGGTATGGAACACTGAAGTCTTTGGGAATATTTTCCATGCCAAACAAGATATTGTTGATCAGTTGAATGTCATAAAAAGTAATATTCAAAATAGGAGTTTGGGATTTTTTCAACCTCAAGCTCGAATTGCTCTTATACAAAACATTCCAACTCTCATATCCCAAGAGTTCAATGAGAACCTCCTAAAAGCTTTCACCAATAGTGAAATCATAGATGCAATGTTTTGCATGCAACCCATTAAAGCTCCTAGACCTTATGGCTTTCCTCCTAGGTTCTTCCAACACTTCAGGGATATAGTGGACCAAGATATTTTTGCATATATTCTAGATTTCCAATGGAACAAATCATTACCCACGGATGTTAACTCAACTTTATTGGTGCTTGTTCCCAAATCCCATAACAACAAATCCATGTCTAATTTTAGACCAATAAGTCTCTACAATGTCTTTTATAAGCTCATCTCAAATGTCATTGCTAATAGGCTCAAAGAAGCACTCCCAACCATTATATATCATTGCTAAGGGAACTCTGTGTGAGGGATATATATCATTTATGGCATAAGAACAATCCATCAACTCATCCACTCAGTTGCCAAGAGTAAGAAACCTAGTCTTTTCTTGAAATTGACATGAAAAAAGCCTTTGATCAGGTATCCTAGGAATTTATCTTTTTTGTCCTTGCCAAATTTAGATTCCATGATGAGTGGATTGCCCTAATTAAAGAATGTTTAACTTCTACCTAATTTTCTATCCTTGTTAATGGTTTTGATGCATGTTTTTTCAAGAGCTCCATAGGTTTAAGTTAAGGGGACTCACTCTCTCCATTCCTCTTCATAATTATGGTTAAATCCCTTGGGATATCCCTCAAACAAGTGAGCTCTCTTGGTATCTCTTGGTCTTCTCTCCAGCATCAAGCCATGCTCACGGTCCAGGGCTATTACTCACTAGAAATTTGTAGATGATACGATTTTGGCTACCATTTATTTTGTTCCTGAAGCAAAAATAATCAAAACCATATTAAAATTTTATGAAGAAATTGCTGGCTAGAAGGTCAATTTTGACAAGAGCAGAATATTTTTTCTAAACACCCTTGTTTGCAAGCAACAAAACATAGCAATAATATTAGGATGCATCATTTCAAGTCTTCCTTCTATATATCTTGGCATACCCTTGTTTCACTGTAATATGATAGACATAATGTAGAACAATGTTATTAATAGAATTATCAAGAAATTAGGTAGCTGGAAAAATTCCTATTGAGTCAAGCTACCAAGGCAACTCTTGTCCAAGCAAAAATCTAGAGAATTTCGGTCTTCTTCATGTTTGTCTTCAAATTCCTGGCCTCAATATGTCAGAATATTGAGAAAATACAAAGAAAATTTCTTTGGTCTGAGAATGGATATCACAATAGACTACCACTGGTAGATTGGGATAAAGTCTACTCTAAGAAGGATAAAAGTAAACTAGGTTTTAGGAAATTTCACAAAATAAACTTGGCCCTCTTGGCCAAACAGGGATGGATAATTGCCAAAGAAGCTCAAGCCTCATGGATGGATATAATCAGAGGCAAATATCTCTAGCATAATTTCTTCTTGGAAGAATTCCCTATTCCCAGATGATCTCACTTTTGGAAATTGATCATCCATACTAGATAAATTGTCAAAAATACCAAAGTTGGCAACTTGGATCTGGCAAAAATATTAAATTTTGAAAATACTCCTAGCTAAAGGACCATCTACTAATCAACGAGGCAAGTATTGCCATTCTAAAACCTATCATAGACTAACTATTTAGAGACAAAGTGGTTAATTTTATTTCTCAAACATCCAACTGCAGGCAATGGAAAATTATTCCTACCAATAAATTAAATTAAAAATGTTGCAAAAGAAATATCAAAACTACTAAGGGTCCGTGTCATTCCAAGCATCCAGTCTAGAGACACTCATGTATAGAAAATTTGCAAGGGTGGTCAATTCATAGTTAAAACTTCATATCACATTCAAAATCCTCTAGTAGAGTAATGGGCCTATGTAAAGGTTGTTTGGATTAAACACTTTATTCCAAAGGTAAGTTTCTTTTCTTGGCTTACCTCTCAGACTAAAATTTTAACTATTGATAATATCATTAAAAGAGGCATGTACATCACCAATTGTTGTGTTCTCTGTAAGTATAATTTGGAGTCAACCTTTCATTTGTTCTTAGAATATCCATTCTTTGTTGGCATATTGAACTCCCTCTTTTATCTCTTTAGCATTGTGTGGGTTCAACCATCATCCCTTTTTCAATTGTTAGAACAATGGCTAAATCCATTTTGTAATCCCCAACTAAAGTTCATTTAGTCCACTTGTTTGCATCAATACCTATGGAAAGTATGGTTGGAGCATAATAATAGAGTGTTTAACGGTTTGAGAAAAAATACTTGGTTTTTCTTCCACCATGTCATCACTCTTACCTCGAAAAATTACCAACTTGTTTCTATATTCGAAGTACCTAAACCTGGCCTTGAAACTCACTTGTTTAATATGTTCAAGTTTAAGTGCAATCCTTCTGTGGTCTCCCAAACCTGTATTGATAGATATATTATTAAGTGGACTCCTCCTCTGGTTGGTTGGTTAAAAATAAAATTTTATGGTGCGACAAAAGTGAATCCTAAGATGGCCAATGTTGGTGGCATTATAAAAAATTATAGGGGTCAAATAATATTTTCTTATGTGGATAATATTGGAATTCAGTCTAACAACCTTGTAGAAGTGAGAGCCATGTACCAAGGTTTGATTATTATGCATCAGTTTAATTGTGACCACATCATTGTTGAAGGTGATTTCATGATTGCTATCAATTGGCTCAAAAGAAATCAAGTTCCATCATGGATTGTTCAAAATATGATTAATGAATGCAAAATTTTATTGGAAAGGTATGCAAACATCATTATCCAGCATGTGTATATAGAAGGAAATAAAGTAGTAGATTTAATTGCAAACAAAGGGATTATAGAATAATACCTTCACATTTGGTAGGTTGACTTCCCAGTGGAACTTGTGGAGGTAAAATTGAAGAACACAAGCTTATACTGAGATGAAGGGGTGAAAAGTATAAGACCACTTTTTACTTTTATTCTCAAATCAATATTATGCAGTATATAGATAACAATATCAATAGCAGTAATAAAAGAAATATACAAAACACCACACACAATAGAGACACAAATTTTAACGTGGTTCATCCAATGTGGGATACCTCCATAGAGAAAATATTTCTTCTAAATATTTCTCAAATGATCTCTTGGGAATCCTTCCCAAATTACAATGTTTATGGACCTCAGTCCAAAGGAGATGTTGATTCCCTAATCTCAAGTTCATGGATCTCTTCCATAGGATAACTTTTTCCCCTTCGGATCTGGCTAGTGATCTTCTAGAAGACTCTGTATCTATGTTGCACTGACTGGTGGATCTCTATCCACTTGAAGTCTTCTCACTCAGATTTTTTCTTCAATTTTCTTGGTTGTTGGATCTCTATCCACTGAGACTTTGTCCTCTATATTCTGTCACCTCTAAAGCTCTGTCTCAATACTGTACCAAACACAGTTTAGTCGGTCTAGCACAGTTCTACTCAATATATTGCACTAAAAACAATACAATTGGTCTAGTACAATTTTACTCAATAGGTTCACTCAGAACCTACTAAAATATGCTCAATAGGTTCACACAAAACCTGTCCAAATCTACTCAATAGGTTCACACAAAACCTGTCTAAATCTGCTCAACAAATCCTCTCTAGGACTTGCTCAAATATGCTCAATAAGTCCTCTCTTGGACTTGCTCAAATATGCTCAATAAGTCCTCTCTCGGACTTGCTCAAATCTGCTCAATAAGTCCTCTCTTGGACTTGCTCAAATCTGCTAAAATCTATTTAGCAAGCTTTCACAAAAGATTAACTCAAAACAGTCCACAAGCCTTCTCAAAGACTTGTCTCAAATTTGCTTAACAAGCTCACATAGAACTTGTTCAATCTCATAGAATCATAAAGAGAATTGTTAGAGACTCAATATGTTCTATACTCAAAGTACAATCAATATCTCAATTCAATCTCATAGAAGCATAAAGAGAATTTTTAGAGACTCTATATGTTCTATACTCAAATCCCAATCTCAAATTAATAGAAGCATAAAGAGAATTGTTAGAGACTCAATATGTCCTATTCTTAAATCTCAATCTCAACTCAAATCAATATCATAGAACCATAAAGAGAATTTTTAGACTCTATATGTTCTATACTCAAATCCCAATCTCAACTCAATAGAATCATAAAGAGAATTGTTAGAGACTCAATATGTCATATTATTCAATCTCAATCTCAACTCAAATCATAATATATAATATTTTGTTTTATGGAACTTGAACAACCATTTCACACATCCACTTGACTAGGATTAACCAAATCAACTCAACCAATCAACTCAAGGAACAATCCTTCCTCAAAAACCCTAGTCCAAGCGTGTATTAACCAACTCAAAATGTTTTCGACAATGCTCAATTACAAGTTTCACATAACAATGATACTCATGTTATTTTCTAGATCATGTTCAAGTTCATTTCATCATCAATGGGCTTCAACAACAATGCTAATGAAATAAGGTTTAAATACAACTCACAAATAAGAAAACCTTGAAGCATTCAACCAACCATCACTCCAATGATATTTCAGAAATCAACCACCACAAAAAATAAATAGGAGAATGTGCCCATACCTTTTTTATGCCAATATGTTGTCCACAAAATCTGCCACACTTAATCACAACTTTCATTTTCAATATTAATAACGGTTAGTGGTCTTTTAAACAATCACAATAAAAACATAACGTAATTTACACCCTTTTCACTTCAACTTCATAAAAACATCCACCAAAGTCTATTTTAATAAAAACCCTTATTAATAATAACCCACAATTAATCTCTCAAAATAAATTTAACAACAACTCCTTATTTCTCCTAAAATCAATTCTCCATTTCCATCAAAATAAAACATAAATCAAATATGCTTTTGCAATAATAATCACAACCCTAATTATAAATCTTAATTCCCATTAAATACCTTCTAACTCCAAAATTTAGAGCTAATAAAAATTATTAAGGGTAAAAACATAAATACCTCTCAAGGGGATTCAAACCCCTGTCTGCCACACACCACGAGCGTCTTAACCATGACTAAGATTCCAACCGAGCCAAAGTGCTCACTGGAAAAGCAAAGGCCAAAAGGGCCTTTAATATTCCTCTGCCTTCTGCAAAGGACAAAGCACCAAAGCGCTTCCCACATGCTGTCGTCAAGGGGATTCGATCCCTGATATTTACACTGCCCATAGTCTTAGAAAAATCAATACGCCAATGTGCCATGCCTTATACCATGTTTGAGATTTCCAAATCGCTGCACTTTCTTCTCTGCTTCCTTTTCAACAATTCGCACGAGCTCTTTCGAATTCCAAGGCAATTAACACATGAGAGCAAGGATAACTATTTGGTTTAATTGCCACCCCTTTATATTGTGTTTAATAACACTTTGAAGACGTCGGCGGAAATATTAAAATTTATTTGCATGATGATGCCGACGGGAAAATTTCCATTTAAATTTGAATTTAAATTTTAAATAATTAAAATTTAAACCAAACATTAAAACTCAAATAACTCCATCACCGGGGCACCTTTTTCGATGAAACGAAATCCCAATGTGGGTTTTAAGAAAAACCCAAATAAAATATATTGTCCATAGTTTTAAATAAAACCTTTTATTTTCTCTGCCTTGGTTTTCACAAAAACCCTTCATAGATCCTTTGGACATTTATTGCTCTATTGACATCAATGACAACATTTCTTCTTAGGGACTCAAAATGTCTAACAATATCCCCCTTTGTAATTGATGGCAACCCAAATCCTTTTACTGAATACTGATCTTATTTTCTTCTCCCCCTGGGGATTTGCTCTCCTTGGCTCAATGCTCTCTTATATATCAAATCTCTCCTCATATCCAAAAACTCTCCCCATAATACACAAATCTCTCCCCCTTTGAAATTAATGGTAAAGGGTCACCTTTGGGGCTCGAGGCTAAGAAATAAACCTCTTAGCTTAGCCCCTCCCTCACCTCCACATGAGGTGGTTAATTCTAGGGTGGGAGTATTTCTACTTTTCGAAAGCACTGTTCTCTACCTGTCTTTTCATTTTTCTTTTTGTTGAATTCTCTCACTGTTTCTTTCTGAGTCATCATCCCAGTTTTTGTTCCTGTTATTGTTTTCATCCATGTTCCTGTTATTGTACCTATTCTTGTTCTCATTCTTTTCTGAGTCTCTGTTTCTATTCATATTCTTATTTTTGTTCATGTTCATGTTCTTGTTCCTATTCATATTCCTATTCCTGTTCATGTTCATATTCCTGTTCCTATTCATACCTGTTTTTGGAATATTTGCTGTACACCATATTGCTATGTGACCATCATTATTACACTTATAACACTTAATGTTATTATTCCTTGGATGTGCAATAGTATTATTATTTCTCCTGGTGAAGCCATATCCTCTTCTATCATGAATCCTGCAATTTATTGCCTTATGACCAAACTCATTACATGAATAAAAATATCCTTGGAAAAGTTTTTCTCTTTCATATACCTATATTTCATGTGTCCTGCACTGTGAAGCTATGTACCCAAACTTGTGACATGAGAAGCATCTTACATTGAAGCTTCCTTGCCTAGACCTCATTGATATTTTGTTTTGATTGTTATTCCATCTGTATCTTCTTTTTCCATTATCCCTGTTGGACCCACTACAATCTGACTCATCCTTAGAAATTTCACTTTCACTCACATCTGAGAATCCCTCTTCTGAAGTATCTTCTTCTGATGTTGTTTCTTCTTCTTCAATACTTTAAGTAGACTTTGTATTTTCCTATTTCTTTCTAAAATTCAGACCTTTTGAACATGATGTTCTTTGTTGTCCATGAATGAACTTATCCAAGTTCTTAGAGCTATTTATGAAACTCTTCATCTTGATTTTGGAGTCCTGTAAATATTTCTTTAGAGTAGCCACTTCTTGTGCTAACTTCTCACATTCCAAGATTTTTGCTCCTAACTTTTCTTTAAACTTACTTGCCTTGGCCTTTGACTTCTTTATGTCCTCAATGAGCAATAATATTTCTTCATCACATTATTGAAACTAAAATTCAAGCTTAGAGTGTTTCTTTATTATCTTATTCACTGTGTCAAGAGCATATATAAGTTCACCTTTGATATCATAATCATTCTCTATTGAGTAGTCCTCTATTTGTTTGCCTTTGTCCATATCATTTCTTTATTTTGACTTGATTTCTATAGGATCACTCAATTCTTTATCTTCTAAAGCCATTAGAAGATTCTCATTTGATCTATCATGTGCATCTTCAAAATCATCATCACTGAAACTATAACCATCTCTTGTGCAATTATCTTCAAGATGTCCAAATTTACCTCATCTAAAACACTTGAGAATAACTGGAGTCTTTTTCTTAACTTGATATTTTACCTTAACCATGAACAAGACTTTATATCTATCATTGTTTGAAAAGCTAGCATCACTATCAATTTGGTACTTACTTGGATAATCCGCATAGTAGCTTCTCTTTTGCCTTTGGAAGAACTTCTTCCCTTGCTTGTTTTGTCCATCCCTATTTTTTTTTTGGTACCTGTAATTTTCAGATTCCCTGTACTTGTGATCCTATTTTTATTCAGCATTGTTGATATTTGGATCTTTGCATTCTATTGCAAAATTTCCAAACTTGCCATAATTAAAGCATTTGACATATCTCATATCTATTGGTCTTTTGAACCTTTTATATATTCTACCATAGTTATCTTCTTCATAACTAGAAGATTCATTGCTTGATTCTATCTTCTTACCCTTTTTCTTACTGTCCACTTTGAATGCAACTTCTTTTGGAGGAATAGGATATTTTGTTCTTATCTCAAAAGTTGTAAGCATACCAAGAAAAGCATTTCTTGTTAGATTATCACTATCAATTGATGTTTCTATGGCATAAACTTTTTCACTATACCTTTTTGGAAGAGTCCTCAAGATCTTGTTGCAAGCATCAGATTCATCAACCTTCATTCCAAGACCTTTCATCTCATGTATAAGTTCATCAACCTTGTTGAGATAGTCATGAATGCTTTCATCATCACTCATTATTATATTCTCAAATTATCCTTTGAGATTTTTGATATTTGCATTCCTGACACTTTTATCTCCTTCATAGAAGGTTTGCAAGAGTTCCCACATATCTTTTGTTTTTTTGCATTCCATCACCTTCATATATTTTGATCTGCATAATCCTCTTATAATTGCATTTATAGCTCTTGAATTTGCATGCATGAGAAACCTACCTTCCTTATCTATAGGAGGATTAATTTTTGAATTGTACCCAAATTCCACTGCATCCTAAACTTCATTGCCAAGTTCCATAAGGTGAAATCTTATCAGCACACACCAATATAGGAAGTCACTTCCATCAGATACTGGTATTGTATTATGGAAGGCCTCATTATTTTAATCCTTTTCATCCATTGTGTTCTTAGACCGCTTTTACTTCAATACATCAAACTCTTTTGAAGGAACCCACTCTGATACCATTTGAAGAACACAAGCTTATACTAAGAGGGGGGTGAAAAGTATAAGACCACTTTTTACTTTTATTCTCAAATCAATATTATGCAATGTATAGATAGCATTATCAATAGCAGTAATCAAATCAATGTACAAAACACCACACACAATAGAGACATATATTTTAATGTGGTTCACCCAATATGGGCTACCTCCACAGAGAAAATATTTCTTCTAAATATTTCTCAAATGATCTCTTGGGAATCCTTCCAAAATTACAATGTTTATGGACCTCGGTCCAAAGGAGATGTTGATCCCCTAATCTCAAGTTCGTGGATCTCTTCCATAGGAGAACTCTTTCCCATTTTGCTCTGGCTAGTGATCTTCTAGAAGACTTTGTCTCTATGCTGCACTGACTGGTGGATATCTCTCCACTTGAAGACTTCTCACTCAGATATTATCTTCAATTTTCCAAGCTATTGGATCTCTATCCACTGAGACTCTGTACTCTATACTCTATCACCTCCAAAGCTCTATCTCAATACTATACCAAAAATAGTTCAATAGGTCTAGCACAGTTCTGCTCAATATCTTGCACTAAACACAATATAGTCGGTCTAGTACAATTATGCTCAAAAGGTTCACTCAGAACCTGTTAAAATATGCTCAACATATTCACACAAAACCTGTCCAAATCTGCTCAACAGGTTCACACAAAACCTATCTAAATATGCTCAACAAATCCTCTCTAGGACTTGCTCAAATCTGCTCAATAAGTCCTCTCTTGGACTTGCTCAAATCTGCTCAATAAGTCCTCTCTTGGACTTGCTCAAATCTGCTCAATAATTCCTCTCTTGGACTTTCTCAAATTTGCTCAAATCTATTTAGCAAGCTTTCACAAAAGCTTAACTCAAAACATTTCACAAGCCTTCTCAAAGACTTGTCTCAAATCTGCTTAACAAGCTCACCCAGAACTTGTTCAATCTCATAGAATATTAAAGAGAATTGTTAGGGAATCAATATGTTCTATACTAAAAGTACAATCAATATATCAATTCAATATCATAGAAGCATAAAGAGAATTGTTAGAGACTCTATATGTTCTATACTCAAATCCCAATCTCAACTTAATAGAAGCATAAAGAGAATTGTTAGAGACTCAATATGTTCTATTATTAAATCTCAATCTCAAATCAAATCAATCTCATAGAAGCATAAAGATAATTGTTAGAGACTCTATATGTTCTATACTCAAATCCCAATCTCAACTCAATAGAAGCATAAAGAGAATTGTTAGAGACTCAATATGTCTTATTCTTCAATCTCAATATCAACTCAAATCAGAATATAGAATAGTTTGTTTTATGGAACTTGAACAACCATTTCACACATCCACTTGACTAGGCTTAACCACCTCAACTCAACCAATCAACTCAAGGAACAATCCTTCCTCACAAACCCTAGTCCAAGCATGTATTAACCAACTCAAAATATTTTTAACAATTCTCAATCACAAGTTTCACATAACAATGATACTCATGTTCTTTTCTAGATCATGTTCATGTTCATTTCATCATCAACGAGCTTCAACAACAATGCTACAACTCACAAATCAGAAAACCTTGAAGCATTCGACCAACCATCTTCACAAAGGAAACTTCAATTAATCCTTTTCACTCCAATGATATTTTAGAAATCAACCACCACAAACAATCAATAGGAGAATGTGCCCATACCTTTTTGATGCCAATAAGTTGTCCATAAAATCTGCCACACTTAATCATAACTTTCCTTTTCAATATTAATAAGGGTTAGTGGTCTTTTAAATAATCACAATAAAAGCATAACTTAATTTACACCCTTTTCACTCCAACTTCGTAAACACATCCACCAAATTCTATTTTAATAAAAACCCTTATTAAGAATAACCCACAATAAATCTCTCAAAATAACTTTAACAACAACTCCTTATTTCTCCTAAAATCAATTCTCCATTTCCATCAAAATAAAACATAAATCAAATATGCTTTTGCAATAATAATCACAGCCCTCATGATAAAATTTAATTCCCATTAAATACCTTATAACTCCAAACTTTAGAGCTAATAAAAATTATTACAGGCAAAAACATAAATACCTCTCAAGAGGATTCGAACCCCTGTCCGCCACACACCGCGAGCGTCTTAGCCGCGGTTAATATTCCAACCGAGCCAAAGTACTCATTGGAAAAGGAAAGGCCAAAAGGGCCTTTAATCTTCCTCTGTGTGCCACAAAGGACAAAGCACCAAAGCGCTTCCCACACGCTGTCGTCAAGGGGATTTGATCCTTGATATTTGCACTGTCCACAATCTTAGCAAAATCGATACGCCAATGCGCCACGTATCATACCTCGTTTGAGATTTCCAAATCACTGCGCTTTCTTCTCTGCTTCCTTTTCAACAATTCACACGAGCTCTTTCGAATTCCAAGGCAATTAACACACGAGAGCAAGGATAATTATTTGGTTTAATTGCCACCCCTTTATATAGTGTTTAATAACACTTTGAAGATGTCGATGGAAATATTAAAATTGTATTTGCATGATGACGTCGATGGGAAACTTTCCATTTAAATTTGAATTTAAATTTTAAATAATTAAAATTTAAACCAAACATTAAAACTCAAATAACTCCATCATCGGGGCACCTTTTTCAACGAAACGAAATCCCAATGTGGGTTTTAAGAAAAACCTAGATCAAATCTGCTATCCATGGTTTTAAATAAAACCTTTTATTTTCCCTACCTTGGTTTTCATAAAAACCCTTCATAGATCCTTTTGATATTTATTGCTCTACTGACATCAATGACAACATTTCAGCTTAGGGACTCAAAATGTCCAACAAAAACATGGTTATGGAATTTGTTTACTTTAGCAAGTATGGTGGTCCAAGTAAGCCTATTGAACACCAAATGATATTCCCTTGCCTCTGGCCTGAGAGTAATCACTTCCTGTGTGGTATTTTGATTCCTCATGAGAATCTAAGATATAGGTTAATGTCAGATCAAGTGACAGTTATGGTTTCCTATTCTAGTTTGCGTGGTTCATGTTCATGGTTTGCTTGTTTTGACAGTTTCTCTTGTTCATTTTTTGGATTTTCTAGGTTTTTTGGGAACTTCTAAGTTTCCATTTTTGTCATTTTAGATGGTTTGGATGGATTTTCCTAGATGCTTTTTTATTTTTTTTGGCTTTTGGTGTTGATCCTAGTTGGGTTCACACCTGTTTATCTTTGTAAAAGGTTTTGGGTTCTTTCAAAACCTCTCTATAAATAAAAAAATATATCCAAAAACTAAAAAATCTTCTTCTAGAAGGCTATGAAAAAGTGTTAAAACTTTGCAAGAGCACTAACTAGTGCTTTTTTGAAACCTAGCACTTTTTCTAAGACCTACAAAACATAGAAAATATCGATATATTGCTAGATTTAGGGGGCAATTTTGATAATTAGGAAATGTTAGACTATCTGGTTAGACTTATTAGACCCCCTTTTTGTAACACAAATTCAAAAAATTCCTAAAAATTTGAAGGAAAAAGTATGCATGTACAAATGCTAAAATTATTCAAAAGCATTGGGTGGCACTTTTGTTGGATTGTAGAACTTTTGTACTATGTAAAACAAAGAAGAAAAGACACTAGATTTCTAGAAATGTTAGCACTTCTACTCCTACAACTCAAAAATAGGGGTTTAGAATATTTAATTTGATGCAAATTTGCCCTAGATTTTAAGATAAAGTACAAAAGAATGATGAAATCCTAAATGCTAATGTTTAGGGGCTGAAAGAGTTACAAAATTATTTCTATTGAAGTTTAAATTTCATAAAATGTGTGTAGAAAGAAAATGAGGGTGTATGATACTAAGAGTAAGAGGCAATGTCTTGCAAATCCTACAAGTATGCCCTATAAAGGTTACAAGATATGATTAGAGGATACAAATTGAAAGTAAAACTAGATATGGTTGCTTTAAAACTCAAATTAGAACATACTAACATTATATTCAAACAAATATGATGGTGTTATGGGAGTATATAACCAAGCAAGATCCCAAATGCTTATGTAACACTACAAAAGAAAAGTTAAAAGGGCATCCAAATGAATATTAAATACTGCAATTAGAACAAAAATGAGTAGTTATTTATGACAAAACCAAATAAAAAAAAATGTACTGTTATATATAAAATGGAAATATTATGAGAAGCACATATAATGGAATGTATATAAAATAATGCAATGAAATTTAAGAAATGTAACCAAACAAGAATAATATACTATGGGTAAGTTGTAGGTAAGAAAATACAAGTTATAATCATAGTTATATGTTATAAAATGAATAAGAACTACAAAAGTGTTAGATGAATAAATTAGAGTTCTTATAAATACTAAGATGAAAATATATAGGTAATGATTGTAAATGACTTCAAACCAAAATGAAATAACATGAATCAAGTTAGGTAGCTAAAAACAAAATTAGAAATGTGTAAAATTATTTGTTATAAGTATAAAAACAACATGAACAAGCATTAGTAGTTGTAGATTACACCAAATAAAGTGTAAGCCTAGAAATCCTCCTTGATTCAATGCCTCTTTGCCTTGCTTGAATTTCTCAAAAGCTTGCTTGAAGGTATCCAAAGTGAGAGTATGTGAGAAAGCAATAGAGAGAGAGCGAGAATTTTGGTAGAGTTTGGACATCTTTCTAATTCTTGTTGAATGCCTCTCCCATGACCTCTATTTAAAGGTTTTGGAGAGGGATCCTTTGGGAGGGAAGAGATAGGGTTAGAGATATAATTAGGGCAAAAGAAAATTAAAATTTGTAAGCCTATTATGAGTGTGAGCATGATCAGAAGTGAAGTGAATCAATGTGCCTTTGGCTCATGCCTACATGGATTTAGTTCATGCTAGTAAAAGTGTCGAGATTCTATAAAAGCATTGGGGAAGTGCTATTGCACTCATATATTTATTTTGCTTAATTGCATCGCTAATTGATCACATTTTTGAAACTTGAAAACCTTACAAAAATGCTAGAAATGAGCAAAAGCGTTGGGCAATGCTTTTGCAAAATTGTGACACTTTTGCATAGGGATAATTTTAAGTCTAAATTTTATGGATTAGCTTATTTGACTAATGATATAATGTTTAATGCTTTGCATGAGAAGATAGCCACATAGGTGTATCAAAATTGGGTGTCTACATTTTTTTCCTTTTTGATATATTTTTTATATAATAAATGCATCAAAAATATGTAAGAGTCCAATTTTAACACCAAAAATGATTGTAGATATCAAGGGGTGATATATTGAAGAGATGAATGTAATTAATAGATGTCTTCAAGGGATAATTATTATATGGAATAAAGACTAGATTACTTATAATATTTACATAAATCCAAAAAATATAGTTTTACTAGATTCTAACTAGTATCTATTGGGAAGATTTGTTTTATATCATAGGTCAATGAGCCATCTCAAGAAGAATTTGAACTTTTATTTCATTAATTATGTTGCAACTCCCTATTCCTTATATTTGTAAATCAATTTCATCCACCTTTGTTTGTGGAAGGTAAAAATAATGCAAATAGAATCATTTTAAGACACCTTATTCTCAACCATCATGCCTTCCAACTTGTATTCATTTAAGGGAGGAAGAGATAGTTTCAATAATTTAGTCTATAATTTAGATAACTTGGACAAAATTCATAAGGAATAAAATTAAACTTTGACTTATTTTTCACCTTTTCCTTGATGTAAGGATTTGAATATTTCAACCATTGAGTTCAAATTTTATATATTTTCAGTTTTACTTATTTTTTTAAACGGATATTAGTGTCATATATTTTCATTTAAAAAAATAAAATTAGATGCAGGGTGCTCAATTGATATCTTAAAAAATCTACATTTAAGAGTCGATATTTTATTTTATTTAATATGATAAAAAAAATTCTTTCAAATGATGTTTCAAATATTTACCCATTATTATACTTTGATGTTTAATTTTTAGGGTTAATGATTGAAGTTTTTCTAGTTTAATATTTCATTATATTATCCTTTCTAGCCTAAAAGGTTTTACCTCTATATATGACTTGTTTACCCAAGATTTGAACCAAGAGATAATAAAAAGGATAGAGGAAAAAACTATTTCTTAATTTTAAATTTAAATACATAAATATAAAAATGCTTATTAATAAAAAATTAAATTAGATTAGAACTCAATAAGATCCTCACAGAAAATAATATATTCAAAAGAGAGATTATGGTTCCAACTGTTTATGTGCTGTGTAGCAAAGAGATGAGTGTGTGGACCACCTGTTTGGAACTTGTGATTTTTTTGAGATATAGAAGTTAATGTTGTTTGGGTCATTCCAGATTCTCTAATAGAGATTTGGGAACAATGAAACTTGAGAAGTTGTATTTTTCCAGAGTGCGTAGACCACATGTTTGGAACTTGTGATTTTTTTGAGATATCCTAAATATGTTATTGAGAGAATTTAATGTTGTTTGGGTCATTCGAGATTCTCTAATAAAGATTTGAGAAAAACGAAACTTGAGAAGTTGTATTTTTTGGCAAAAATATGTTACACATATTTGTTGGGGGATTTAGTTGGAAAGAAATAGAAAGGTGTTCAAAAATAAAACCAGAGGAATAATTTGGGTTTATGCAAGGATAAGAACAACCCTCTTGGAGGATTGTATTAAAAATATTGTCTGCCAGTAAAATCTTGCAATGATCCTCTATAGAGAAAAATATATCTTAAATATGGAAAAAAATCAATAAGGTGAGACTAGATACTAGATGGGAACATCCTCACAAATATTGGGTAAAAAATAACTTCTATGGGGCTGCGAAAGGCAACCTAGGTCATGATGGTGGTGGGGCCTCATCAGGAATGATAGAGGTCAAGTAGTGGTTGCATATCTGAGATCTAGGAATTACTGCAAATCACCAAGCTGAAGCAAAGGCGATGCTTATGGGCCTCCAAATTGTGGTGAATTTGGATTTTAGTAGAATTGTTCTTTAGGAGGATTCCAAGAATATTATAACTTAAAAATATGAGCTAAATAATTCTAGCATTATCCAAATAATTAAAAATACGAGGACTATTTTTGGAAACCTAGAAGAAAGTTGAATTAAAAATTTATAGAGAAGGAAACAAAGCTGGCAATAAAATGGTGAATATGGTAGTTAAATCTAAGAATTTCAAGGTCTGGTCATACTCCCCATGGAATTGAAAGAGATTATAAGAATTGATAACAAAGTTAGTAGAGAAAGAGGGGTCATACTCCCCATGGAATTGAAAGAGATTATAAGAATTGATAACAAAGTTAGTAGACAAAGAGGGACAGAGCAAAGTAGAATACCTATTGGGATCATGCGATGAAGGATTTGAGCACACTAAATTACATTGCTATCAGTTTGTGAAGCATTGAGCACTCGATAAGCTTTATCAAATAGGAGGATAGCGAGATGGATATTTGTTCAACTTCTTGATAAGCAAGTTTAGTTTAGTCCACGTTTGTTTGTTTTACTAAGATAGGGTTATCTTGCATTTGTCTAATCTTCTCTTGTTTTTCATGTACATCTTTCGAGCTCTTTGTAAAGGGTTGGGATCCTCCAACCCTTTTTTTATCAATAAAAAAAACTAAACTATATTATTTAATTTTCTTCTTTTATTAATTTTCTTTTAATTTAACTAACCTTTCAAATAAATTTATCACTAGTTGTTAGTTGTTTGTTGAAAAATTAATGTTCTCATTTAATACTTGCAAATATAAATTTTCTTTAAACAAAATTATAAGGGAGATGAATACATTTTATTATATGACATATATATGTAGCACCCATAAAAAATCTCAAAATACAAACAAATGCATGCATATCTATATCTATAATTTATTAATTTTGATATGATTAAAAAAATATTTAAATATATATATTTTTAATATGATTAAAAAAAATTGTTGATAAATTTTAATAAAATAAAAGCACAAAAGCAAATCATATTAAAATTTGTATAAGCTAATTTTAAAAATACAAATTTTATAATATATTAAAATGTTTTTTCTTTTATATTTATAAATAAATTCATATATTAGTAAGATTGAGGTTGAGTAAGTTGAAAAAACGTTTTTTTTGAAAGGGTTACTTAGCCATATTAAGCTATTTAATGTCACCTTAAATTAAGTTAATATTAACTACATCAACTATTTATCCTAACCTTGTAAAATTCTTATCTGACTCCAAGAAATGAATCCTTGAAGGAAGAACCTCTTTGGCTTGAAAGACTGACTTTTGGTAATAACAAGAAGAATATAATTGTAGAGTTAAAACTTTTATTGGATTTGATAGTGTTAAATATGCGGTAGAATATGTTAGAGGACAATGTTGTATGTTCTTTCTGTGATCTCAAGCGTTGCTTTCAGAAATGAAATGTATCTGACTCTTCAATTCAGAGTGTCACCACTTTTCAAATTAAATGAAAAGCCATATCTATTAAGTGCATGTAGAGGATGTATTTTCTGATCTGTTGATATCATATAATCTGTGTTGGAAAGCAAGTGAAGTGTATTCCCAGAACCATGTACTCTGTACTTGGAGTTAATCCAACAGCATTCACAATAATCGGGATCTTTGTAGTTTTTCTTTTACTTGCTATGTGCGCATTAAAATGTGTTATGTGCGCATTTAAATGTTTAAAGCTCTGTTGTTAATAAGAAATATTTTATAAAATTCTTTTCATCCATATTGGAATTTAGTCATCTGAACCAAAAATAAATGGTGTTCATATATATGTCGTTCAAAGCTCTGCTGTTAATAAGAAATATTTTATAAAAATATTTTCATCCATCTTGGTATTTAGTTATCTCAACCAAAAATAAATGGTGTTCATATAATGTTTACATGTCGTTATATTACTCTTATTTAAAAGAATTATATATCATCATAATAAAAAAATATTATTGTTGTATTTTTTTCATTTAGTTTATAGGGGTCATGGTCTTTTTATACTGAGGGGTTTGAACTTTGGATCATTTAAAAAGAAGCCAAAGCTTTGAACTTTGGATTTTTCATTTTTTTCATTTAGTTTGAACTTTGGATCTTAACATTGAAGTAATTTATTGTTGTTAAACGGTTTTGAAAAGATCTCGGAACCCTTTACAAAAGGTTTTGATAAGGTTTCCCAACCTTTTTAAAAATATTAATTGAATTCCAAAGAAGAACATAAATGAGATCGATTCCCTTGGTAGGGTTTCCTAACTTTTTAAGATATTCATTGAACTCCAAAGAAGAACATGAGTGAAATCGATTCCCAAAGAATACCACCAGCCTTTTATATTTTGAAATTTAAAATTGAAATCAAACCTTCAAAATTTAAAATTTAAACATTAGAACCTAGCCTTCCGCGACACGATGGAATGAACAAGATCCAAGGATGAAAAAAAACTGGTCAAGAGAAGATTTCTAAGAAGAGCCTCTTTGCCCAAGATAGGAAGCATAGAACTAACTAGGGGCATTCAAACATAATTCAGCCAAACAATCACCTTCCCAAAATAATAAAATTTAAACCTGAAAACCTAAAAAGAATTAGCCAATAGAATCCCAGGGATCTTAGAAAAGAAAGAACCCAAATATAATTAGTCAATAGAATCCCAAGGATGCTCAAAAATAAATAAACATTAGGCCTTTTCACTTAAAAATCTCCCACATCCAAAAGCAACAACCTGAACTATCAATCGAGCAATCCAACAGGTCCAACAAATTTTTGTCCTAATGAGTTATAATCAGATTTAAAAATTAAATTTTAAAAAATCCGCTTGGATCAAAGTGTTCAAGAAATGCCGCTGAAACTCTTTAAATATTTTATAAGAATTTTTTAATATTATTAATTAAATGGGTGTCCAGAAAATACCTTCTAACCATCGATGGTCAAATGGATGTCCATTAGATAATTAAACCGGGGACGGATGGAGCAGCAAGGAGGAGGAGCGAGAGGTCTAGGGGCATCAAACCCTAGGTGTGGGACTTCAGAGGGCAGATCAGCAGACGCGGCAGGTGGGGGCTCTGGCGAGATAGCGAGCCCCCCAGGCGGAGGATGTGGACAAGGAAGTTCTATTGGAACCGGTCCAAGGGCGTTGGGCGGATGCGGTTGAAGATTTCTCTGAGGGGGACCAGGACTCTATGCGTCAGGATCAAAGGAAGACCCAAGAAGGAGACAAAGAGAAACTTGGCAACTGGAGACCTTCATATCTTAATGCTCTTTGCGGTAAGCAAAAATTATCTGACTCTTGTTTTAATCTAAAATTTGTCAATGGTAGGTTGCACGTCCCGGATACCTTAGCTCAGCATGTGGCTATGGAGGGCGTAACATCTTTGGTGGCTAAATTTATGGGGGTGAGGCCGGACATGGAAGTCATAAGGAGATGGGCCATCCAAAAATGGCAGCCAAGGGCCGGTATGATGATTAAGGCTTTACCCAAGAGTTTTCTTTTGGTGACATTTCAATGTGAACAGGACATGGAAAGGACTCTCCAAGGAGGTCCTTGGTTTTTTGGGAAAAGGGGCTTGTATCTCGAAGCGTTGGTCCCCCGATTTCAACCCCTGCACTCGAGTGCTCGGATTTGGCTCCTATTTGGGTTAAGATGCCGGGATTACCTCTCGCTTTTCTAGAACGAACAAATATTGGCTGGGATAGCTACAGAGATTGGAGAACTAATAGCTATTGATCCTGCAACCTTGAGCAAAACAAGACTCTTGTCTGCTCGCATGTGTGTGTTGGCGGACTTGAGTAAAGAGCTCCCTAAATCAATTATTTTGTCGTCTATGTTTGGCCTTCATACTCGTGTTTTTGAATATGAAAATATGTCTTTTAAGTGTAGTGTTTGTGGGAAGGTAGGGCACCGGGGTATCCATCGCATTTCCAAGAACCAGTCCCCACTCCAAAATACCGATCCTCAAACCCGTAATAATTTCCCTCCCCTGCAGATCTCCATTCCTACCCAACCTCGGGCCTCAAGGACGTGGAGCTCGAAATCCGAATATCGTAGACCCTGTTCGCCCTATTGTAAGCAAGAGGCAACGTTTTAACCCCTCCTCCCAAAAATTCCTATGCCCCAAAACCCTCTCTCAGGGGAGCTGGTCCCTTTGATGGGAACCCTCAAGCTCAACCTCTGCTCCTAAGATGATACAAACAAGCCTCGGAGCCAAATCACAAAGGAAAGAACCCCATAGATCAACGCCCGGGGGAAAGTAAGTTTGATTGGGTGATACGGGAGGCCTATGGAGGCTCGGTGGAAGTGGTCCCATGTACTCGCAGAGGAATTTATGGGAAGAAATTCCAAGGAGATCAACATCCCAAAGGAGAACAGCTTTGATGCATTAAATCATTTGAAGGGAGATCGGATGGACAACCAAGAAGTGGAATCCGAGGTAGAGGAGACTCAAGAGAAGGATTTAGAGGAGAAAAATCGGAGGAAGGAGCAGGAAACTAATAATACGAGCAAGGATACTCGGGAGGAAGAGGTGAACCACCAAGATCGGTGTAACCCCAAAGCAGGGAAAAAAGAATCTACTAATCAAGAAGCTAAGAGCACGGAATCATCTCCACCGTCAAAAAGACCAGTTAACCTCGGAAAGCCGATTGTTACCCCAAATACCAAGACCGACCTACCCAAGATGGTTACTAGAAGCCAAGTGAATCCCAAGGTTCAACCTAGAGCGGATGTATGGGGATATGGTTCGGTAGGGAAGAGGGAAACCTAGCAATGCCGCCTTAAGGCGTAAAGAAGCGGAGCGAGGAGTGGCCGATGGCACTCAAGCAAGATTGCTCTTTGGGGCGAAGGCTCGAGGATCCAAAGCCCATAAATGAAGATCCTTTCATGGAATATTCGTGGGAGTAATCCCGCAAAAATAAGAGCTTTGTATGCTCTTAGACAAGAACACAAACCGGATATGATTTTACCGTAAGAAACTAAAATGGAGGAGAGTAGAGTTATTCCTTTTAAGAATAGGACTTGGCGAGAAGTTGAAGTAGTAGGCCAAGAGGCCACCGGAACAGCAGGAGGGTTACTGGTTATGTGGAACAAAAATGTGATTGATAGTAGAGTGATTCTGATGTCTAGTTGGTTTATTTGTCTCTTATGTGTGGATAAAACCACACGGGAAGAGTGGATCTTAACGAATGTATATGCTCCAGATTAGACGAGGGACCGAGAAGGGTTCTTTGGAGTCGCCTAGCTGAATTGAGGGAGACGGTCCCCAACTACCCTTGGATTGTGGCGGGGGATTTCAATTGCTACCTTAATCCCGTAGATAAATTGGGGGGCTCTCAAAGAATAACTCGCCGATATCTACGAGTTTAGAGATTTTGTTGAGCAACATGAGCTGATGGATGTGGACCTACGTAGATTCTCCTATACATGGTCTAACAAAATATTGAAGGAAAACCAAATTCAGATAAGATTAGATAGATTTCTTCTTTCTCAAGAATGCCTGGAGAGGTTTGGGGACTCTTCATTAACGGCACTCCCAAGAATCGGGTCCGATCACAACCCAATTCCGTGGGAAACAGGGGAGGACTCTAAGAAAAGATACATCGGACCCTTTCGATTCGAACTTATGTGGTTCCAACATCGGGATCTCAAGGATCTCGGTTGCCCAATGGTGGGACAAAAAGTATAATGGTTCGAAACTGGCCCAAGTGGCATGTAAACTAAGGAATGTGAAGGCTAACATTAGAGAGTGGAACAAAACTTCCTTTGGCAATATTTTTGTTAAAAAGGCAGAACTAAAAGACAAGATCAATGAACTACAGGAGAAGTTGAAGTCAGAGCAGCTTACAGAGGATCTGAGAAACCAGGAGAGGGAGTCGTTAGCCGAATACCACACGATGCTAGGATTTGAAGAAACCTTTTGGAGGCAGAAATCCAGACTGCGTTGGTTAAAGGAGGGTGACAAAAATACAAAGTTCTTCCATGTCTCTACTCTTCGCCACAGGAGTACTAACAAAATTAAGGAGATCAAGATGGCCGATGGGTCTAACACCAAAGATATGGAAGACATAAGGAGGGAAGCGGTTGAGTACTTTAAATCGTTGCTAGAAGATGTAAATCCGACTATTGAAGAAGAGGACTCTCTCGTTGGCAGCCATTCCACCCCTCGTAATCGATAATCTTAATGGATTCTTACTTAGTCCTTTCACAAAGGAGGAAATCAAGAAGGTCGTTTTTGACATGGATGGTAACGCCTCCCCAAGACCGGATGGCTTCCCTGCAGCTTTCTTCAGAAGTTTTGGGATATCCTAGGCAATGATGTAGTGGAAGCTATAATTGAGGCTCAAAAGGACATGGAAATCCCAGAAGGAGTTAATGCTACTTTTTTAGTTCTCATCCCTAAACTAGTGGGAGCAATGGAATTTTCCAGTTTTCGCCCTATCAGTTTATGTAACACTCTGATGAAGATTCTCACAAAAACAATCGCCAATAGGCTGAAGGTTATCCTTCCTTTCATCATTGATATGAACCAAGGTGGCTTTGTGAAAGGGCGACAAATATTGGATGGTATCATCACAATTCATGAGGTTATTCATTCAATGGTGACTAGTAAGGAAGCGGGTATGTTACTAAAGCTTGATATGAATAAAGCCTACGACCGGGTCTCATGGCGGTTCCTCACCAAGATTTTGGGTAAGTTTGGTTTCTCTCCCCAGTGGATTAAGTTGATTTTTAGTTGTATCTCTACTACAAGATTTTCTCTCATGGTGAATGGGTCACCCTCCGGTTACTTTAAGAGTGAAAGGGGGTTGCGACAAGGAGATCCTTTGTCTCCATACTTGTTTATTATTTTAGCGGAAGCATTGGGTAGGAACATTTCAGCAGCGGTGGCAGATGGTCAATTGGAAGGTTTTAAACCAGCCTCAACAGCAGGGCCAGTGTCTCACCAACAGTTTGTGGATGATACAATCATTGTGTCCAAAGCCTCGGTGCCTCAAGCTAGGAAGTTGAAGAGAATTCTAACCAAGTATGAGACAGAAAGGACAAGACATAAACTATAAGAAGAGTAGCATCTATTTCTTTAACACGCCCGGTGGGAGGGAGGAAAGAATAGCTAACCTCTTCGGTTGTGGAAAGGAGCTTCTACCAAGAACTTATCTAGGCATGCCTATGTTCGAAGGAAGAATGAAGGCTACTTTGTGGAACTCGGTCATTGACAGGATCTCCAAAAAGTTAGCAGGGTGGAAGGGCAGCCTTCTCATCTCCGTAGGAAAATCCTTATTAGTTCAAACTACTTTACGGAGCATTCCAATTTACTACATGTCTCTATTTAGAATGCCCGCAAAGGTCCAAGCTACATTGGAGCAAATTCAACGCAACTTCTTGTGGTCGGTTCGGAGGAGAGAAAGAGAATTTCGTTGGTAGCATGGAATCGGGTGTGTGCAAGCAAGGATCGGGGGGGCCTGGGGTTAAAGAGAATGAAAGAATTGAATCAAGCTCCGATTGGCAAACAGTATGGAGATTTATCAATAATGATCAATTGGGATGGGTAAAACTTCTTAAGGCAAAATATATCGTAAATAATCAGGACTTCCCGAAAGTCGATAATCTTCCTAGAGGATCCTATTTTTGGAATTGTTTGCTCGAATGCTCGGGAGGTAGTCGGGAAAGGCATCGGATGGAGAATTGGTAATGGAAGACAAGTGGACTTTTGGAAAGACCCGTGGTTGGAAGAGGCCCCTCCGAAAGATAACTTAGACCTTCGTGTCCTCCAACATAAACTTTCGAAGGAAATGGGAGGAAAAGTAGGGGATTTTATTGTCAGTAGCACAGAAACTTCTTCTTGGAAGAAAATCACAGCTCATAATCCGTCGAGCAAGAGAAGGTGGCCCTAACCAAACTCAATGATGCTTTAAGGGTGTTCCCGATCATTCCCGGGGGAGGAAGAGACAAGGCGATTTGGGGCAAAACTACAAGTGGGATCTATTCAAGAAAAACCGCCTATAAGTTAATCCACTCAGGATTCAATGGTCGGACTCCGACTTCGTTATTTGGTTAAATAATTTAACCCCAAAAATAGCTTTCTTCTTTTGGTTGGCAGCTCAAAATAAGATCCCGACAACGGATAATCTGCAAAGGAGAGGTTTCCAATTCATCAATCGATGTATCTTGTGTGAGAAAGCAATAGAATCAGTAAGTCATATATTTCTAACTTGTGATTTTTCTTGTACGACTCTTCCAAATGATCCTGTCCAAATTTCATATAGATTGGGTCTGTCCAAATAGCATGTCCGACTTCGCATACAATGGGCTTCCCCCTTCCGGCAAAGCTTTTGACTTGGCTCTGGAAGCTCAACTTACCCCATTTTTTATGGGGGATATGGAATGAGAGAAATAAGAGAGTATTTAAAGGACGTAAGAAAGATCCCAAGTTATGTGGTAATAAAATAATCAGAGCTTTGAAAGAAAACTGGAAAACTTTCTTCTTCAAAAATGAGACCATGTCTCTAAGGGAAAGGAGGATTTTGCGGAACTCGGGGAGAGGAACTTCCGGACCTAGACATTACAACCAACCCACGGGATGGTGTCAAGTGGATACCCCCCACACAAAAGTGGGTTAAGTTTAATTTTGACGGGGCAGCTAAAGGAAATCCGGGGCCTGCAGGAGCAGGAGGAGTTTTGAGAAATGAGGAAGGAAAAGTGGTCCTTGCCTTTGCAGAGCCTTTGGGAACTCAAACAAATCATTTTGCAGAAGCCCGAGCTCGCATGCGAGCAATGAGAATTGCCAGACTTGAGGGTTATAAGGAAGTTATCTTTGAAGGGGATTCGCTTAATATAATCAAGGCAATTAAGGAGGATAAAGACCCCAACTGGACCATATTGGAGCTTATCCTAGAAGCAAAGATTCATAAATCTCATTTGGTTAATGCCCGAATCCAACACACCTTCGAGAGAAGGGAACCAAGCGGCGGATCTAATGGCAAATATTGCGATTCTTCGTTGGGGAGATGCAAATTTGGAAGGATAACTTCCCTCAAGAACTATTGGTGTTGGTTGCTAGAGAAGAGCTAAGATCAAACCTCGTTAGAGCATCGGGAGATCGGAGGGGCCGATGATGAGTAATCCGACGGATGGAATTAGGCGGAAAAGGCATCCCATTTGTCGGGGCCTGGGAGGTGACAAGTGTACAAGACAAAGCAACCTAGTGTTAGTAAGTGCTAGGTGTTGTTTGGTTTTTGTTTTATCCTGAATAGTCAAGCGACAAGTATAGGACCGTGGACTCTAAGTATGGCTTAATGTGAGTCTTAGAAAGATCCATTTTGTATTTTGATTATACGGGCTTGATGCTAGAACCAGCCCATTTTGACTTTGTAAAAGGTTTGTGGACCTTATAACCACCTCTACCTTATACCAAAAAAAAAGTGTTCAAGAATAAATACAATAAACAAAATATTTTCTACCTAACGAGAAAAATGAATCAGAAGATATTCATTGAACTCCAAAGAAGAACATGAGTGAAATCGATTCCCAACGAATACCACCAGCCTTTTATATTTTGAAATTTAAAATTGAAATCAAACCTTCAAAATTTAAAATTTAAACATTAGAACCTAGCCTTCCGCGACACGATGGAATGAACAAGATCCAAGGATGAAAAAAAACTGGTCAAGAGAAGATTTCTAAGAAGAGCCTCTTTGCCCAAGATAGGAAGCATAGAACTAACTAGGGGCATTCAAACATAATTCAGCCAAACAATCACCTTCCCAAAATAATAAAATTTAAACCTGAAAACCTAAAAAGAATTAGCCAATAGAATCCCAGGGATCTTAGAAAAGAAAGAACCCAAATATAATTAGTCAATAGAATCCCAAGGATGCTCAAAAATAAATAAACATTAGGCCTTTTCACTTAAAAATCTCCCACATCCAAAAGCAACAACCTGAACTATCAATCGAGCAATCCAACAGGTCCAACAAATTTTTGTCCTAATGAGTTATAATCAGATTTAAAAATTAAATTTTAAAAAATCCGCTTGGATCAAAGTGTTCAAGAATAAATACAATAAACAAAATATTTTTTACCTAACGAGAAAAATGAATCAGAAGATCTTGTCTTCCAGAGCAATGAATTCATCCAGCAAAACCAGAACCTTGATGTCTAATAGAGGATCATCCGGGTAGAAGGAAATCTATGAATGAAAATATCCACTAGCAACAGAAAACCAACCTGCTTAAGATAGGACTCTAAGATCTGGAATCTTACACCAAGAGGAACCCAATAAATACAGCAGTCCGATATAGGACTGTAGGGTTTTAAAGAAGAGCCCTAGAACTTCAAAAAATTTCAAGAGAGCTAGAAAAATTAACAATATTACCGCTCAGGGAAGAACTGATGCCCTATACAAGGCAGAAGAACCAAAGATTTGTATGAATTTCCAACAAAATGTGCCTAGTAAGGAAGACGAGCCCAAGAACAAAGGCATCCCAATAGCTGGGAGAAAAAACCACCAATCATAATAAAATTACTGGAAAGAGCAACCTCCCATCGAGAAGCGGGAAAGAACTGTCAGCCATAAGATCTATCCAGTCAAAAAAAAAAAGTTGTTGGAAACAATACAAAGAAATACCCAAACCTGCTAGATGAAGGGCCGATAGCAGTACACCAAACACTAGGGATGATAGCATACCTCATCCTCCATTGTAACAAGCATGTGGTCTCCTCCAAGAGTTTAGATCAGGTGGACAAGACCAAAAAATACGAGGAAAAATAGGCTGACCAACACACGCTTCTAGCAAATACTCCTAACAACTTCACTGAACCAAGCAAACCCATCAGACATTGCCATTTCTGGCACAAGCCAAACCCAACAGACATAGAAGGCACAAGGTCTTCCCTTCAGGATTGTGTCAAAGAAGAACAAGACTTAAAAAAATCGAAAAGAGATACCTGACTAACAACAATCCCAAATCGGAAGAGAGAGACTTGACTAACAATTGCAGGTCCAACAAATAATGGCATACTAGGCATCCAGCACCAGAAAATCTTCCACCAAAGTCACTGTGGATGGAAACTCAGTAGGGATCCCTTTCCACATGGGAGAGGGTTTTGGGATGGAGGTTTCACAACAATCATAATTTATTATTTTATTTTATTATAATTAATAATATGTAATTTTTATAAAAATGCAAGTTATTTTTATGTTAACTTCAGTATTGTCATTTATAATTTTAGAACCATGATGTGTATTTATGGAAACATAGAATTTTATATGATGAACTCAATATAACATGATTAAAAAAAAATTAATTATCCAACATTATCAATTATTTAGGTATAGTTTATTTCATAAACAAGAATATTGTATAAGCATGTCCTTCCAATATTATTTTTTTTTGTAAATCCTATCCCTCTTACATAGATCTAATTTTTTTCTCACTTCCTTTCCAAATAAAACTTCTTGAATTTTATTAAATTTTGATTGTATACTTATTAGTAATCTTGAAAGTGACATCACATACATAGGTATAGATTGTAATGTTTATTTTTATATGTTTAGCCTTCTAACCATTTATAAGAACTTTCCTTTCCAACCTACCAAACAATATTTTACTCTATTCAAAATTGAGTCGTAAAGGTCCTTTAACATTTATCAAACAAGGAATATACATATATATTCATAGTAATTTTATAACATTAAACTTTAACACATACACAATAATCAATTGTAAATAAAGAGTAATGTTAATGAAAATTCTAGATTTGATATTATTAATTAAATATCTAGAAACCTTCTTAGAACATGATAATATTCTTTAAAACTCCATGGCCTTACTCACTAAGTTATAACCCAAAAGAAAAACATCATCAACAAATTAAATATGGGGTTCAAAGGGACCATTTTTACAACTTGAATATCTTTCATTTTCCATGGATAAGGTTGTACACTATACTTCAATATAGGTGGTTAAACATTTTAGCCACGTGTCTCATATGGCCTATGGTCTTGTGAACATTAAAAACTACGTTATTTTACCTTACTTTACTTTAATAATAATAAATAGATAAGGAGATAGTGGAACAACCTAGCAAAGTCTATTGGATGATTGGGAATCAATTAATAAAATTATAAAATTTTCGAATGCTATAGTAAAATCTAATCCATTGAGATTGGTAAACATTATCATAAGCTTTATTTGCATAATATTTTACAATCTCCTCGTCAGACTGAACTCTTGTCCCTTTCGTGGTGCTTTTAGTGGCGTAAAAGGTTTAAAATGATTGTGGCATGGTGGTTATAGGTGCGGACTGCGCGAAGATCTGTGTGGCGGCTTCTGGGACGGACATCGCAGAATACTGTGGTGGCTATAAAAGCTGGACAACCTGCCCGGATTCGTTACGGCTACTGATTCCACCATGTAAATTCAAAATATATATATATTTTACAAGCTCACTTGAGTTTCTCATGCAATAGAGAGAATGTATGGTCTCTTGTACAATGATTCTACCATTACAAATTTATTTACCATAGTGAAAACCACCTTATTCATTTGAGATAATATAATCTAAAATTCTTTTCCATCCATTTTCTAGAATTTTTAAAATTATTTTATAAATCATATTGCAAAGGCTTATTGGATAAAAATTATCAAAAATATTATGTTGTTCATGGGAGACCACACAATAAATTATTGAGAAACACTTACTATGACCTATTTTCCTAGCATCTTCAACTATAGTCCATATGTCATTCTTTAATAAATCCTAAAAAGCATTTTTTTTATTAAGTAAGAGAAGGGGTTTTAAAGTGTCCCCAAACCTAATATATATGGGATTAAGAAAGAGCAAGAGATAATGCATCATTCTCAAAGAAAAAAATATTTAAGCAAAAGAACGTATTCATATATAAAACCAATACCAAAATCCCCAAAAGAAAAACAAATTGGGGAAAAAATCTGGCTGCAATACCCAAAGGGAGATTACAAGATACAACAAAGAAGCTCACTACCCTCTGGGGTGACCCCACATACTTAAGGAACACCTCCATATATGCAACCAAAAAAGAGCATGATACCTTGAGAATACAAGGCTCCCAGTCAACTGGCACCCACTATACATGAGGTACCTATAGATGGCACCAAATCCCTGCTAGTAGGAAAACATCAAAAAACAAGAGACTCCAAAAAACATAGAAAATCTCCCCCTAGCATCCTAAACTCCCATAACCAGAACCCACACCTTACCATGATCATACACAATTAAATTCTAAAGAATTTGAGAAAATTTTATCATCCAAACCGTAAGACCTTGTTGTGATAGCCCAATATTCACCATCAAGTTTGCCACTTTGTTTCCTTCACAAAAAAAGTGCTGAATTTGGGCCTCCGATATCAAATGAAATTTTTTTACTGCTTTTTCCATGATATTTGCTATCTTCTAGTGTGGGGTGCAAGACTTCTTTACTATATTAACAATATTTAATGAATCCCCCTCCACTATAACTTTATTAAAACCCAAGGATTCCACCAATAAGAAGTCTTAAAGGAGTGCTTTAGCTTCTACAAATGAGAAGTCTAGATTGAAATATTTAAAGGCACCTAACAGATCCCATTTATTATTTTTGAGTACACCACCTACCGTAGAAATACCCGGGTTCCCCTTAGAAGCACCATGGAAGTTGAGTTTAACCCAACCCGCAAGGGAGGGGACCAAAAAACCAAGGATATCAAATATGGAGGAGGTTGGTCATTAGACATAGTTTGCTAAGGAAAACCAAGCTTGAGCTCTACTGAGGATTCATCAAGGAGCCCACCATATAGATTTGTGATACAAGAGGTCACATTATCCACAGATACCTCAATCACTCTACAAAAAATAGATTCAAGATCATGCTTTGAGTTATTAAAGTCTCTTTGATTACACTCCCACCAAATACTCCAAAATAAATGGAGGAGCATTACCAAATACTCCAAAATAAATGGAGGAGCATTAAGGACTAGAATTTGATCAAGTAACAAGATTTAAAAGGCGAAGTCCATTGCAAACAGACCTTTGAAATAGAATTTGGTAAGACTTAATGAACTCCTAGATATGAAAAAACATGGACTACCATTTTAGCAGAGAAGGGACAACAGAAAAATAGGAGGCATGATTCTGTAGTAGCCTCATACAAATAAAACCTATTGGGTAAACACATACCCCTTATGCAGATATTATCAAGAGTGATATATCTATTCTGTATGGCCAGCCAATAAAATACATTTAATTTGAGGGCCAGATATAAACTTTACCAAGCAGATACCATTGAGAAGAGTTAGAGTCGATGAAGAGGTAGGCTAACTTGACTGAAAATAAGTCGTCACTTTCTCCTTTCCAAATGAGAGAATCCTCGGTTTCATGAGTTTTCAAAACCTGGATCTTGAGTAAATTTGAGATTGTGACCCAAGCGTTAGCTTCCTCCATATTGTAGTTAGAGGTGGGGACTGATTTTGATATTCTCTTGCCTCCCACACTTGTAATAAAATCCTCTACTTTAGACAAGCCAAGTCTATAGGTAAGAGGTTCTACCATTAATAGGTTGGTATCCTGGATTAGTGGGTGCTCAAGGAGCCATGAATCCTGCCAGAAGTAAATGGATTTACCATTCCCCACGATCAACCAAGCGTCAATAGCTAAATATGATCTGAATTTACTAATGCTCTGCTAGAAGGTGGATCCCTCTTGGGGAAGGAGATCAGTGAGCAAACTCTCTGAGTGGATCAAATACTTAGTTGTGATGATTTTTACCTAGTCTTAATTATGATTGATCAGAATTATCTAGGCTTGCTTAAGTATTAGGGCTTCATTCATCAAATGAATGTTGCATAAGACTAACCCACTTTTTTCTTTCCTCGTACAAGCTTGGTTCCAAGAGACCAAGTGGAACTTCTTATGAATTTGAGGTCCTGTCCATAGAAAGGTCTTTTGAATCCTCTCTAATTTGGTCAAAAATTTCACAGGCAATTTAAAAATAGACATAAAATATACTAGAATGCTTTGTAAGATAATTTTGACCAAAATAATTTTACCTGCTTGGATGAGTAAAGCATCTTTCCAATTGGTAACACACCACTATATATATTCAATCGTTGGTTCCCACAAACACTCCTTCATTCTTCCAATGAAAAGAGGTAAGTACAAATATGTGTCAGGAAAGTTAGCAACTCTACAACCAAGAATATTTGCAATATTTTTTTGTTGAGCTTGGGGGGTATTAGAAAAACAATAGGTTTTTGGATAGATTGATTCTTTGACCAGCTGTATTTTTATAGACAGAAAAAATGGACTTCACCTCTCTGGATTGGATAATAGAGGCAATGAGTGACAAGAGTGTGCCATTTGTGAATTGGTAGTGGGAGAGTGAGTCCAAGAAAAGGGTTGGATTGATACCTTTAGTCATAGGAGTATTACAAGAAAAGGATCTCCCCAATGCCTCAACCATGAGAATAAATAGGTAAGGGGAGAGAGAGTCTCCTTGGTGAAGCTCCCTAAAGATTTAGAAGTACCCAGCTGGAGCCCCATTGACCAAAACTCAAATTTTTATAGATGAGACACAAGCCTTAATCAACTTGACCCAGCTCTGGCTAAAATCGAATTTGTCGAGCACCGCAAATAGGAAATCCCAAGATACACGATTTTAAGCTTTGTTCATATCTAAATTGAGAAAAATTCTTGATCTTCCACTTTTCTATGTTGAATGGAGGATTTCATGCACAACCACAAACCCATTCAAAATTTGTCTTCATAGTAGGAAACGACTTCTAGCTTTGTCAATCAATAAGGACATGAATATCTTCAACCTATTAGCCAAGGATTTGGGAAAAGTTTTGTAAATATTATTGCAGATGTTGATAGGCCAAAACTCTCCAAAGTTGTTGGTTTTAGAAAATTTATGGATGAGAACTAGAAATATGGAGTTCACCCCATACAACAATGATATTTCTTGTAAATCAATTATGGTGAAATTATAAAAATATCACTTTTGGTATCCCTATAGATATATTCCTCGTAAATATTTGATTTTATCCTTGTGTGATAATTGATAGAATATTTTGGAAAATATTACCTTGATCCTTCTTGTATTTTTCAAAATTTAATAGAATATCTTTGAAATAATTATGTATTTCCTTCTTTATATATTCTTCTATATTAATAGTTTTTCCATCTAGCATTAAATACTTTTTATTTGATGAAAAGGTAAATCTACATTTTCTATAAACCATCTCTCCCTAGTTTTTTGGTACCAATATGAATCTTCATTTTCTAATATATTATGATAATAAGAAAATAATTGCATGTTTTGTAAAGTTTTTTAGTCCATTCCATTGATTTTTACTATCTCTTATATTTTGGTAAGGTTGAATATAGTTTTCTCTTTTTATTATTTTAATAAAATATATCAAATTCTAAATCCCAATTTTCCTCCTTAGATATTATATCTTTTGAACAAATATTTACACACATGATCCTTCAAGCCTTAGTCCAAAAAAAGTGATGTGCTTCTAGCAGTAAGTATAGTTGGAACGTATATGTCAACAACCACAACTTTGATATCTTTTTCCTTTTCTAGAAAAAGGGATAATAGTCAAACTAATTTTTGCTTCTAGTACCTATCCACAACATCTCATTGTGTTTATCCCATATTATCATAATATTTCTTGAATATCCTATAGAAGTAACTACTAGATAACTTACCCTCTTCCAAAATTTTTAGAAATCCTCTTTAGATTCAATAATACTAATTTGTATTTCTTGTATTAAAATAAATTTGGGAATATAACTACCTATTTATTCAATAATAAATATATTTTTTAAGGATCTTATTCATACTCCTAAAATTATATGACACGCTTTTAATCATCTTTTTTTCTTATTTGTGGGCTTAGCCTCATTTCTTTTTAACCCTTGTGATTTTTTCTTCTACTTCTTTAAATCAATATATATTTGGGTTTTTTTGCTTCGATGATCTACTTCTCATTTTTTAAATTTGTGCTAACACATTTATCCTTAATATATTTTTCATAACAGGACTTATATTTTGTAGGTTTATAATGCCTTAGATAATCTAAAGTGCAAAGAATAACCTCACAAATACTTTTATATTTAGGTTTCACTAGAAATTGTAAAGTGAAAGGGTGAACCACCATAATGATATACTTTCTTATGCTACTCTAAATACCCTAAAGTTTCTTTAAAAACATAAAATTAAAGGATTCTCCTTCATAGTAATTACTTTTTTATGCTAGGCTTAAACCCTAAATTTCCATGAATATGTTGTATATTTATTTCTTTATTATGATCCTCTTGAAACCATAACCTACAAGGAATAACCTTTTTAATGCCTTTATTTTTATTGCATGTAGAATATTTTATACTAGGTAAAAAATGAAAATGACTTATCTAGAATAAGTGTAAACTCATTTGTCTACTTTGATTTAAAATTTATCTTCATATATTTATTAGCACCTATAATTCCATCTAAATTTGAACTTATGTATTGTACTTTCTCAACGCTTTAGTATGTGTATGTTGCATTTAATGGTTGACATGAGTAAACTATAATTGCCTTCTCCATCTGATTATAAAGAGGGCATTTCTTGAACATAATCATCATAGTGGAAAAGTATTGATGTAATTTGGTTTCTATAATAATATCACCTCCTTGGTTCATATCAAGGTTTGTCTCATTCTTCTTTTCCATCATATTTAATCTATAATATTTTAACATGTGTTCGGTCTCGAAACATTTGAGACATCAATCTATAATATTTTTATAATCAACTTGATACTATTCTCTTGATCCAAATTTAATTTTAATAAATTATGGAAAATAATTATGCAACATCCCTTGTATCCTTAGTAGTTGAATCGTATTAGATGAAATCCACTAACACTCTTCAAAACCTCCTTTACGGAAAGATGATGTAAACATATTAAATATCTAAGCTACACTTAAAACCTTTTATTAATATCTATCTCCATAGAATAAGTATTATTGTATGGTTTTAAATGTAATGTATATCTACCCTAAAACCATGGGACAAAATGTGTATCTCTACAAAAATATTGAATTGGAGAGGACGAGGAAATAATTTTAACATAAAAGAAACGAAGTAATTTGAATTCAATTTCCGCTTCCACTTGGTCTAATTTTGGAGCTCAAATATCTTGGCTAGCATCAATTGAACTTATACTACCCCTCTACTTTTAAGAACTATTGTCATGCTCAATCATATAATCCTTAATAGTCAATCCTAGTGTAACATCTACTGCCTATATAGTGTTAATCATATATCCAGTCTTCCTCTTATCCATAACAAGGGTATGCATAGTTGTAGCTAGGAATCCATACTTCATGTTTGGACTTTTAAAAATAAATTTTTTTATAAGAGCCTTTCAATTTTAAAATTTATCCAAATATTTAGAATAATAAAAGGTGGGTCTCACTTGGTGATCACACTTACTACCTACCCATACTTGCATCATGTGTTTCCTATTTTCCATAAATAGCTTAAACAAGAAAATTTAAGGCTCAGTATTGGCTTGAACTTACTCCCATAGTTATTTACTTTTTATATAGTACAAGTAATACTTTATATAAGTTATTTAGGTCCTTATATATATATAGATAGAGTTAATTTTGGGAGGGAAGATAAAGGGTCAAAGATTTAATTAGGATAAAATAATATTTAAATTTTTAGGCCTATTATGAATGTGAGCATGCTTAGGAGTGGGGAATGGAATCAACGTGCCTTTGGCTTGTGCCTACATGGATTTAATTCATGCCAACAAATGCACTAAGATTCTACAAAAGCATGGGGGAAGTATTATTGCACTTAGATAGTGGTTTTGCTAAATTGCATCAGTAGGTGGTCATATTTTTGAAACTAATAAACCTTTCAAAAGTGCTATAAATGAACAAAAGCATTAGGTAATGCTCTTGCATAACTATGATACTTTTCCACAAGGATAGTTTTAAGTCTAAATTTATTGGATTAGCTTAGTTGACTTATGATATAATGTCTAATAATTTTCCTAAGGAGATAGCTACATAGGTGTGTCCAAATTGGGTGTTTATATTGTCCCTCTTTTTGATGTATTTTTTGTATAATAAATGCATAAAAATATGTTGGAGTCCAATTTTAACACCAAAATGATAGTTGATATCAAGGGGTGATATGTTGAAGAGATGATTGCAGGAGATATTATAAATATTTATTATTTATAAATATCATTAATTATTGTATACCTTGTAAATGATGCCCCATGGGTGCCCCGTCGAGTTTTTGATCAAAAACAAAATTTTAAAGGTGAAAATTGATTAGATGGGGCATCAAATAGGATTGAGGTAAGAAAGATAATGGTGAATAGAGGAAAGTTATAAGAGGGATTGGGAGGGTAAAAAATGAGATGGGGAAAAATTGATTCATTTTTACCATACATATTTCTTGATACCAAAAATATTGATTTGAGTACCAAGATTTAATGACCCATTTTAGGGTTAGTACCAACTAAAGAGGATGTCCGATGGGTATGGCCTCAAATCCTAATTTGCTTTTTGGATTTTTGATGCATTTTTTAGTTTCTATTCCAAATGCAATGCGTTTGCTAGGTGGGGCACTATTGCTAATAGTATTTTTATAAATGCCAATGCTTTTATAGGGTAGTACTTTGGAAAATCATTGCACTTTTGTTTTTTTATCACTTTTTTGAGTTCATTGTGTTTTCGCTAATTTTGGATAAAAAAGTAAGGGGAATTATTGAATTCAGGTAGTCTAATATTCTTTTGTGTTTTGTAAGGGTTGAGTGCTCACTTTTTAAGAGAGACATATTAGAGCATTTGATGCAACTTTAGAGATAGTGGATGATGTTGATATAGGAGTCTTAGTGGTGATGAACTTATATGAGGTGGTTATGCCAAAGGTTGATTTTGATCAAGCCTTGCTAACAACTCTATTTGAGAGATGGTATTAAGATATGGATACTTTTTAGTTGTCTACAGGGGAGATATCGGTTACTTTGGAGGATATTTGGAAAATTATCTAAGTGTCAATTAAAGGAGCTCATATTTGTGTTAGGAGTGATGAGATATTATGTATAGAAATCTTAATGGAAGATGGGATATTTTTTAGAGTTAGATTTGAGGTTAGTATTAATGACACTTATTAGAGAGGTCATTTGAATAAATTGTCAATACTCTTATGATAAATAGTATCAAGTATTTTTATGGAAGATACTAGTCAATGATTTCTCTCATGGTAATCGGGAAAGATGATTACCATGTTGTGATATCACTGGGTTGTTTTTGCATGAGGGCCAATGGTCTTGAACATGTTGTATAGGACCCTTCATGAAGTTGTTTATCAAAGTAGAAAGAGCTTGGTTTGTTGCACACTCTTGTAGTTTTAGGTATTGGAGCACCTAGCTATTTAGTGGTCACTGTTATACAGAGGGAAACTATTTCAATGCATTCAAAATCAAGCTAACGCTTAATTCCTAAAATGTGAAGTGCATTAAACGAAAGAGGCAAACTGATTGAAATGAAATACAAGAATTTAGAGAAGTCACAGCCCTTTTATTTAACTCTTTAACCTTGGTTAAAAAATTGCCTCCTCCCTTTTTAGGGGTTAGGAGAGTTAAATAGATTTGGTTACAATCGTGATCAATAATATTTCTTCCGCATGCCCACGTTTGAAATGGGCGGGCCAAAATGTTGCTGCCACTTATGCTGATGAATCCTCGCTTCTTGCTGCTCCTCCTACGTTCAAAGAAACAACAAAGGTGTCAGTAGCACCTGCTACAAATAGGAAAATTTTGTTCTTTAAAATTAACAAAAGATGCATGTAAAAGATTATCGAAATCAGTGAGTAAAATGAATCTAAATCACCTGCAAATATGACAGAGACCAAAAGATCTTACCAGAGGGCCACTGCCATCAAAACAGTCAGCCAATCTACATTCAACTAAAATTCATCCCTGGCCAGGATGAATTCTGCTGTAATTCGTCCCCGGGTGGGACGAATTCGCCTGTGATGAAAAGTCGAAGTGATGCCATCTAAATGTCGAACCTCGAGACCTCCAGAAGATCTACAGATAGAGGGGTTAAGTAATTGGGGCCATTTTGGGATGACCCAGATGGTCGGATTCTCAAAATTTGGCCTCTATCCATGGGAATTCGATGTCGCTACCTGCAAGTTAGTGAGGGCCATAAAATCGACAAAGCATGATAATATTTGATAAATGTCTTCTGAAATCCAGATTGTGAGCTATCTAAACAACATAGAACGTAATGTAGGATAAAAAAGCAATAACAGAATAGACTAAAATGAAACTAACAAAAAGTGTGGGGTGCCCAAATGGGCCGCCCCCGTTAGAACTTGATTTTGACGCCAATCCACTAGGGATGGGCCCAAAATCTCTTGGGATTGTGTTGTCGGAAAATTGGTGGATTGAGGTGGTCAAATTTTGGGTTTGGGTTCGGATCCACGCTTCCAAAAGCCACCCAATAACCTCTCTTGTGAAAGAGATTAATGGATGTAAAAGGGTGAATTGAAAAGGATGCAATAGGGTGTTCAATTTGGTAGCACTTCGTTGCTTGAAAATGCCTCCAACCTCTCCTCTCTTGGGTGGGAAAGTCCACCATTTTATAGACCCAAGGGGTCTCTTTGGAGGGGCATGCAGGGATGCCATGTGGCGGCCATGCCTTCCCAAGATGGAGGAGACTCCTCCCTGACTTGGGCTTCCATGATCGCCCTTGTGACGCCTCTTCCAACCGCCAACCTACCCACCTACACGCGCATGCACGACAGGAGGCATTAATTGACTGTCCTTGGCTGCCACTTGGCGGCATTCTTCTTTTTGCCCGTTAAACCTGGAATTCGTCCTGACCAAAGACGAATTTAGAATTCATTCCTGGGTGAGATGAATCCCAGATAAAATTCATCCCTGGGTGAGACGAATACTGAGCAAAGTGCCTGAATTTGCCAAATTGCTTTTTGACCTTACAAAATTGCTATGAAAGTGGTTAGGACCACTGTTTAACCTCTGAGGGCTACCCTAGGGGCTGTGTGTGTCAAAGCGATCAGTGTTTGCAGTCACAAAATCAGATTGGTGCTGTTTTGGTGTCTACACTAGCGTTAAATACTTTTTATTTGATGAAAAGGTAAATCTACTTTTTCTATAAACCATCTCTCCCTAGTTTTTTGGTACCAATATGAATCTTCATTTTCTAATATATTATGATAATAAGAAAATAATTGCATGTTTTGTAAATTTTTTTAGTCCATTCCATTGATTTTTACTATCTCTTATATTTTGCTAAGGTTGAATATAGTTGTCTCTTTTTATTATTTTAATAAAATATATCAAATTCTAAATCCCAATTTTCCTCCTTAGATATTATATCTTTTGAGCAAATATTTACACACATGATCCTTCAAGCCTTAGTCCATGGCACCACAACATAACAATCTATAATAAATTAGGATCTTGGATCAAGATAGAATGCATTTGTGATCTAATTCTATCTTAGGAGAATGAGTTTATAATTTGATTCTAACACCTAAAAGGATTGTATATTTTATTTCCAACCATGTGCTAGATAAAATGAATCTATTAAGAAAAATGCTAAATGAGTTTACTTAATGCATCTATTATTCCAAATGTATTAAAATATTGAAATAATACCATCTCAAAGCCCATTTGAATTGACAAGTGAAACAAAATCCTCCATTTAATGAAATAGATAACTAGCTCTCCCTTTTTTGTAAGTTATAGAACCATGTTGAAGTTCCCCCAAGAATCCATAGATCACAATTATAAATCATAGTTGAACTTGACCAAAAAAAGTGATGTGCTTCTAGCAATAAGTATAGTTGGAACGTATATGTCAACAACCACAACTTTGATATCTTTTTCCTTTTCTAGAAAAAGGGATAATAGTCAAACTAATTTTTGCTTCTAGTACCTATCCACAACATCTCATTGTGTTTATCCCATATTATCATAATATTTCTTGAATATCCTATAGAAGTAACTACTAGATAACTTCCCATCTTCCAAAAATTTCAGAAATCCTCTTTAGATTCAATAATACTAATTTGTAATTCTTGTATTAAAATAAATTTGGGAATATAACTACCTATTTATTCAATAATAAATATATTTTTTAAGGATCTTATTCATACTCCTAAAATTCTATGACACGCTTTTAATCATCTTTTTTTCTTATTTGTGGGCTTAGCCTCATTTCTTTTTAACACTTGTGATTTTTTCTTCTACTTCTTTAAATCAATATATATTTGGGTTTTTTTGCTTCGATGATCTACTTCTCATTTTTTAAATTTGTTCTAACACATTTATCCTTAATATATTTTTCATAACAGGACTTATATTTTGTAGGTTTATAATGCCTTAGATAATCTAAAGTGCAAAGAATAACCTCACAAATACTTTTATATTTAGGTTTCACTAGAAATTGTAAAGTGAAAGGGTGAACCACCATAATGATATACTTTCTTATGCTACTCTAAATACCCTAAATTTTCTTTAAAAACATAAAATTAAAGGATTATCCTTCATAGTAATTAGTTTTTTATGCTAAGCTTAAACCCTAAATTTCCATGAATATGTTGTATATTTATTTCTTTATTATGATCCTCTTGAAACCATAACCTACAAGGAATAACCTTTTTAATGCCTTTATTTTTATTGCATGTAGAATATTTTATACTAGGTAAAAAATGAAAATGACTTATCTAGAATAAATGTAAACTCATTTGTCTACTTTGATTTAAAATTTATCTTCATATATTTATTAGCACCTATAATTCCATCTAAATTTGAACTTATGCATTGTACTTTCTCAACGCTTTAGTATGTGTATGTTGCATTTAATGGTTGACATGAGTAAACTATAATTGCCTTCTCCATCCGATTATAAAGAGGGCCTTTCTTGAACATAATCATCATAGTGGAAAAGTATTGATGTAATTTTGTTTCTATAATAATATCACCTCCTTGGTTCATATCAAGGTTTGTCTCATTCTTCTTTTCCATCATATTTAATCTATACTATTTTAACATGTGTTCGGTCTCGAAACATTTGAGACATCAATCTATAATATTTTTATAATCAAATTGATACTATTCTCTTGATCCAAATTTAATTTTAATAAATTATGAAAAATAATTATGCAACATCCCTTGTCTCCTTAGTAGTTGAATCGTATTAGATGAAATCCACTAACACTCTTCAAAACCTCCTTTACGGAAAGATGATGTAAAAATATTAAATATCTAAGCTACACTTAAAACCTTTTATTAATATCTATCTCCATAGAATAAGTATTATTGTATGGTTTTAAATGTAATGTATATCTACCCTAAAACCATGGGAGAAAATGTGTATCTCTCCAAAAATATTGAATTGGAGAGAACGAGGAAATAATTTTAACATAAAAGAAACGAAGTAATTTGAATTCAATTTCCGCTTCCACTTGGTCTAATTTTGGAGCTCAAATATCTTGGCTAGTATCAATTGAACTTATATTACCCCTCTACTTTTAAGAACTATTGTCATGCTCAATCATATAATCCTTAATAGTCAATCCTAGTGTAACATCTACTGCCTATATAGTTTTAATCATATATCCAGTCTTCCTCTTATCCCTAACAAGGGTATGCATAGTTATAGCTAGGAATCCATACTTCATGTTTGGACTTTTAAAAATAAATTTTTTTATAAGAGCCTTTCAATTTTAAAATTTATCCAAATATTTAGAATAATAAAATGTGGGTCTCACTTGGTGATCACACTTACTACCTACCCATACTTGCATCATGTGTTTCCTATTTTCCATAAATAGCTTAAACAAGAAAATTTAAGGCTCAGTATTGGCTTGAACTTACTCCCATAGTTATTTACTTTTTATATAGTACAAGTAATACTTTATATAAGTTATTTAGGTCCTTATATATATATATATATATATATATATATATATATATATATATATATATATATAGATAGATAGATAGATAGATAGATAGATAGATAGAGTTACTTTTGGGAGGGAAGAGAAAGGGTCAAAGATTTAATTAGGATAAAATAATATTTAAATTTTTAGGCCTATTATGAATGTGAGCATGCTTAGGAGTGGGGAATGGAATCAACGTGCCTTTGGCTTGTGCCTACATGGATTTAATTCATGCCAACAAATGCACTAAGATTCTACAAAAGCATGGGGGAAGTGTTTTTGCACTTAGATAGTGGTTTTGCTAAATTGCATCAGTAGGTGGTCATATTTTTGGAACTAATAAACCTTCCAAAAGTGCTATAAATGAACAAAAGCATTAGGTAATGCTCTTGCATAACTATGACACTTTTCCACAAGGATAGTTTTAAGTCTAAATTTATTGGATTAGCTTAGTTGACTTATGATATAATTTCTAATAATTTTCCTAAGGAGATAGCTACATAGGTGTGTCCAAATTGGGTGTCTATATTGTCCCTCTTTTTGATGTATTTTTTGTATAATAAATGCATAAAAATATGTTGGAGTCCAATTTTAACACCAAAATGATAGTTGATATCAAGGGGTGATATGTTGAAGAGATGATTGCAGGAGATGTTATAAATATTTATTATTTATAAATATCATTAATTATTGTATACCTTGTAAATGATGCCCCATGGGTGCCCCGTCGAGTTTTTGATCAAAAACAAAATTTTAAAGGTGAAAATTGATTAGATGGGGCATCAAATAGGATTGAGGTAAGAAAGATAATGGTGAATAGAGGAAAGTTCTAAGAGGGATTGGGAGGGTAAAAAATGATATGGGGAAAAATTGATTCATTTTTACCATACATATTTCTTGATACCAAAAATATTGATTTGAGTACCAAGATTCAATGGCCCATTTTAGGGTTAGTACCAACTAAAGAGGATGTCCGATGGGTATGGCCTCAAATCCTAATTTGCTTTTTGGATTTTTGATGCATTTTTAGTTTCTATTCCAAATGCAATGCTTTTGCTAGGTGGGGCACTATTGCTAATAGTATTTTTATAAATGCCAATGCTTTTATAGGGTAGTACTTTGGAAAATCATTGCACTTTTGTTTTTTTATCACTTTTTTGAGTTCATGGTTTTTTCGCTAATTTTGGATAAAAAAGTAAGGGGAATTATTGAATTCAGCTAGTCTAATATTCTTTTGTGTTTTTTAAGGGTTGAGTGCTCACTTTTTAAGAGAGACATATTAGAGCATTTGATGCAACTTTAGAGATAGTGGATGATGTTGATATAGGAGTCTTAGTGGTGATGAACTTATATGAGGTGGTTATGCCAAAGGTTGATTTTGATCAAGCCTTGCTAACAACTCTATTTGAGATATGGTATTAAGATATGGATACTTTTTAGTTGTCTACAGGGGAGATATCGGTTACTTTGGAGGATATTTAGAAAATTATCTAAGTGCCAATTGAAGGAGCTCATATTTGTGTTAGGAGTGATGAGATATTATGTATAGAAATATTAATGGAAGATGGGATATTTTTTAGAGTTAGATTTGAGGTTAGTATTAATGACACTTATTAGAGAGGTCATTTGAATAAATTGTCAATACTCTTATGATAAATAGTATCAAGTATTTTTATGGAAGATACTAGTCAATGATTTCTCTCATGGGAATCGGGAAAGATGATTACCATGTTGTGATATCACTGGGTTGTTTTTGCATGAGGGCCAATGGTCTTGAACATGTTGTATAGGACCCTTCATGAAGTTGTTTATCAAAGTAGAAAGAGCTTGGTTTGTTGCACACTCTTGTAGTTTTAGGTATTGGAGCACGTAGCTATTTAGTGGTCACTGTTATACAGAGGGAAAATATTGGATGTAGAGAGACCTATGGCTTATAGATGGGTTGGAAAAAGCTAAATTAACAAAGGGATACTAATGACAACTCGATAGATGATAGATGATATAACAATCCATGAGGTGACTTGGTAGCCATGGTAGTGTCACTAATAGAGGATGAGTGGAATCTAGCTCAAGTTAGGAGAATTTTATGGTTGATTAATGGTGAGATGGAGTATGAGCTATACTACTTTGATAGAGTGGTCTATTATTTGTTGAGAGTTAATGAATCCTTAATATAGGAGAGACTTGGTTTTGCTAGACAATTTTAAAGATAATTTTTTGTGGGCCACCCAATCTCTTGAGTTTTCCAAAGGTCAATGTTTTTATTAATTAGGTGGAATAATGGATTTTTAAAGGGAACCCAAAATTTTTACAAGAAGGAGTAAAAGGATCCCCAAACCTAAAGAAGAAGAGAAACTCAAAACTAAGAACAAGGAAGATTCAAACTAAGAAGCTAAGAAGCTTAGCAAAGAAGGCCCAAAGACCCTCCCAAATATCAACCTCAACCAATCCAATAGATAGCTTAAAAATCTACATTTAAGAGTCAATATTTTATTTAATATGATAAAAAATTTCCTTTCAAATGATGTTTCAAATATTTTCCCATTATTATACTTTGATGTTTAATTTTTAGTGTTAATGATTGAAAATTTTCTAGTTTAATATTTTATTATCTTATCCTTTCTAGCTAAAAAGGTTTTACCTCTATATATGACTTTTTTACCGAAGAGGTGAACCTAGAGGTAATAGAAAGGAGAGAGGAAAAAACTATTTCTTAATTTTAAATTAAAATACATAAATATAAAAAATGCTTATTAATTAAAAACTAAACTAGATTAGAACTCAATAAGATCCTCACAAAAGATAATATATTCAAAAGAGAGATTGTGGTTCCAACTGTTTATGTGTTGTGTAACAAAGAAGATGAGTGTGTGAACCACTTGTTTGGAACTTGTGATTTTTTTGAGATATCCTAAATATGTTATTGAGAGAATTTAATGTTGCTTGGGTTATTCCAGATTCTCTAATAATGATTTGGGAACAATGACACCTGAGAAGTTGTATTTTTTGGCAAAAATGCATTCCACATATTTGTTGGAGGATTTGGTTGGAAATAAATAGATGAGTGTTCAAAAATAAAACCAAAAGAATAATTTGGTTTTATGCTAGGTTAAGAAAAACCTTCTTGGAGGGTTGTATTAAATAGATTGTTTGCTAGGAAAATCTTGCAATGATCCTCTCTAGAGAAATAGATATTTTAAATATGGTAAAAATCAATAAGGTGAGACTTGATACTAGATGGGAAAGTCCTCACAAATATTGAGCAAAAATTAAATTTGATGGGACTATGAAAGGCAACCCGGGTCATGTTAGTGGTGGGGGTCTCGTTAGGAATAATAGAGGTTAGGTAGTGGTTGCATATGTTGAGGATCTATGAATTACCACAAATCACCAAGCTGAAGCAAGGGTGATGCTTACGGGTCTCCGAATTGTGGTGAATTTGTGTTTTAAGATAATTGTTCTCGAGGGGGATTCCAAGAATATTATAACTTTCCTTCTAAAAGAGGAACTAAATAATTCTAGCCTTTTTCCAAATAATTTCATAAGTGAGGACTATGTTGGAAAAATTAGAAGAAAGTCAAATTAAACATATTTATGGAGGGAAACAAAGCTATCATTAAAATGGTGAATACAGCAGTTAGATATAAGAATTTCAAGATTTGGTCATACGCCCCTATGGAATTGAAAGAGATTATAAGAACTGGAAATGAAACTAGTAGACAAAGAGGGTAGAGCAAAGCAGAATACCTATTGGGATCGTGTGATGAAGGATTTGAGCACACTAAATTACATTGCCATCAACGGTTTCTTTATCGATCATGTGAAACATTGAGCATTGCATAAGCCTTGTTAAATAGGAGGATAGCGAGATGGATATTTTTTAGCTTCTCCATAAGTAAGTTTAGCCCAGGTTTGTTTTTTTTACTAAGATAGGGCTATCTTACATTTTTTTAATCTTCTCTTGATTTTTTACTGTACATCTTTTGAGCTCCTTGTAAAGGGTTGAGGCCCTCCAATCATTTTTTTATCAATACAAAAAAAAACTAGATTATTTATTGTTTCTTATTTTATTTATTTTATTTTATAAAGAGAGAGAGAGAGAGATTTATTTTTGGTAGAGTTTGGACATATTTACAATTCTTGTTGAATGCCTCTCCCATGGCCTCTATTTTAATGTTTTGGAGAGGGATCCTTTGGGAGGGAAGAGAGAGGGCCAAAGATGTAATTAGGGCAAAATAAAATTCAAATTTTTAGACCTATTATGAGTGTGAGCATGCTTAGGAGTGGGGAAGGGAATCAACATGCCTTTGGCTCATGCCTACATGAATTTAATTCATGCCAACAAAAGTACTAAGATTCTAAAAAAACATTGTGGAAGTGTTATTGCACTTAGATGCTGGTTTTGCTTAATTGCATCAGTAGTTGTTCATATTTTTTAAACTAGTGAACCTTCCAAAAGTGCTAGAAATGAGCAAAAGAATTAGGTAATGCTCTTGCATAACTATGGTACTTTTTCACAATTGCAATTTTATGTCAAAAAATTTTAGATTAGCTTATTTGAATGATATAATGTCTAAGGATTTGCCTAAGGAGATAGCTACATAGGTTTATCCAAATTTGGTGTCTACATTTTCCCTCTTTTTGATGTATTTTTTGTATAACAAATGCATAAAAAATATGTTGGAGTCCAATTTTAACACCATAATAAATGTTGATATCAAGGGGTGATATGTTTAAGAGATGATTATAGGAGAAATTATAAATATTTGTGATTGAAAAATTTCATTAATGCATGTATACATTGTAAATGATGCCCCATAGGTGCCCCCTCGAGTTTTGGATAAAAAAATAAAATTAAAGGGGAAATTTGATTATATGGAGCATCAAATTGAAATGAGGGAAGAAAGATAATGTTGAAGAGAAGGAATTAAGAGGATAAAAAAATGAGATGAGTAAAAATTGATTCATTTTTACCATACATATTTATTGATTCCAAAAATGTTGATTTGAGTACCAAGATTCAATGGCCCATTTTAGGGTTAGTACCAACTAAAGAGGATGTTTGATAGGTATGACCTCAAATCCTAATTTGATTTTTGGCTTTTAGATGCATTTTTTAGTTTCCACCCCAAATGCAATGCTTTTGCTGATTGTGGCACTATTGCTAGTGGCATTTTTGTAAATTCCAATACTTTTATAGAGTGGTACTTTGGAAAACCATTGCACTTTTGTTTTTTTATCACTTTTATGAGTTCATGGTGTTTTTGGTAATTTTGGAAAAAAAATAAGGAGAATTATTGAATTTGACTAGTCTATTTTCTTTTGTTTTTTGTAAGGTTTGAGTGCTCACTTTTCAATAGAGATATCCTAGAGATTTTTATGCAAACTTTAGAGATAGTGGATGATGCTGATATAGGAGTCTTAGTGGTGATGAACTTATATCAGGTGGTGGTTATTCCAAAGGTTTATTTTGATAGAGCCTTGATAACAACTCTAGCTAAGAGATGGTGTTAAGATATGAATACTTTTTAGCTATCAATATGGGAGATGACAATTAATTTGAAGGAATTTTAGAAAATTATCGAAGTGCCACTTAAAGGAGTTCATATTTGTGATAGAAGTGATTATGTATGGAACTCTTAATGGAATATAAGATATTTCTTGGAGTTAGATTTAAGGTTAGTATTAATGACACTTATTAGAGAGGTTATTTGGATAAATTTTCAAACCTCTTATGATCAATAATATATATGATTTTTATGGAAGATACTAGTTGATGATTTCTCTCATGGGAATGGGGAAAGATGATTGCCATGCTTTGAGATCACTGGGTTGTTTTTGCTTAGGGGTCAATGGTCTTGAACATGTTGTATAAGACCCTTCATGAAGTTGTTTATCAAAGTAGAAAGAGATTTGTTTGTTGTAAACTCTTGTACATTTGGGTATTGGAGCACCTAGCTATTTAGTGACCATCATTATACAGAGGGAAAATATTGGATCTAGAGAGACCTATGGCTTATAGATGGGTTGGCAAAAGCTAAATTAACAAAGGGATACTAATGACCACTCGATAGGTGGTATCCATGAGTTGAATTATTTATATATATAGATAGATAGAGAGAGAGAGAGAGAGTTAGTTTTGGAAGAGTTTGGACATCTTTCCAATTCTTGTTGAATACCTCTTACATGACCTCTATTTTAAGGTTTTGGATAGGGATCCTTTGGGAGGGAAGAGAGAGGGTTAAAGATGTAATTAGGGCAAAAGAAAATTCAAAATTTTAGTCCTATTATGATTGTGAGCATGCTTAGGAGTGGGGAAGGGAATCAATGTGCCTTTGGCTCGTGCCTACATGGATTTAATTCATGCCAACAAAAGCACTAAGATTCTACAAAAGCATTGGGGAAGTGTTATTGCACTTAGTGGTTTTGCTGAATTGCGTCATTAGTTGGTCATATTTTTGAAACTAGTGAACCTTTTAAAAGTGTTAGAAATGAGCAAAAGCATTAGGTAATGCTCTTGCATAACTATGACACTTTTGTACGAGGGCAGTTTTAAGCCTAAATTTTTTATGCCAGGATAAGAACAACCCTCTTGGACAATTTGATGGGGTATTTGCTTGGAAATAAATAGACGAGTGTTCAAAAATAAAATCAAAGGAATACTTTGGATTTATGCCAAGATAAGAACAACCCTCTTGGAGGATTGTATTAAAAACATTGTTTACCAAGAAAATATTGCAATGATCCTCTCTAGAGAAAAATATATCTTAAATATGAAAAATTAATAAGGTGATACTAGATACTATATGGGAACGTCCTCACAAATATTGAGTAAAAATTAACTTTGATGGGGTTGTGAAATACAACTCAGGTCATGTTGGTGGTGGGGGCCTCATCAAAATTATAGAGGTTAGGTAGTGGTTTCATATGTTAAGGATCTAGAATTACCACAAATCACCAAGTTGAAGAAAGGGTGATGCTTACAGGCCTCTGAATTGTAGTAAATTTTGGTTTTAGAAGAATTGTTCTCGAGGGGAATTCATTTAACACTGCATAAGCCTTGTCGAATAGGAGGATAGTGGAATGGATATTTTTTTAGTTTCTCCATAAACAAGTTTAGCTCAATTTTTTTTTTTTTCTAAGATAGGGCTATCTTGAATTTATCTAATCTTATCTTGTTTTTTTCTTGTAGATATTTTGATCTCTTTATAAAGGGTTAGGACCCTCTACCCATTTTTTTTAACAATACCCACAAAAAAAACTAAACTCCATTTTTTGTTTTTTCTTTGTTTATTGTCTTCTTACGGAATATTTCATTTAAACTTAACTAACCTTTTAATTGAATTTACCACTAGTTCTTAGTTAAAAAATTAACGTTCTCATTTAATAGTTGCAAATATAAAAATTCTTTAAACATAATTATATGGCAAATGAATACTCTATTTTTTTAAAACAAGCTCACTCACACACACAATACGCCCCACAATGGTTTGAATCTGGGTCTTTCGAAAGAAAGCCCTACCCACATGGGTGTCCATGGGGACCACATTTTATTATATAAAATTTAGATGTGGCACCCTTAAAAAAAATCAAAATACAAACAAATGCATGCATATCTATATCTATAAATTATTAATTTTGATACGAGCTAATTGGATAAAGGTGGCTAATTACTGTCGGTACAATACTGGTAATTCAAAGGTTGGTAGATATTGGATCCCTATTGAGGACTGGCCTATTCAAATCCCAGAAAGGCAAAGACAAGATATCCAAGGCATCCTTCATATGAGATCCCTCTCTTGGTCCCATGAAAAAGATTGTTTTGGATGGAACACTACTAAGGGTGAGTATTCGATTGCTCAAGGTTATTTGACCTTATGCCATAATAATCCCAACCATTCATCTGACATATTTTCTCAATTGTGGGCTCAAAATCTCTGGCCTAAGGTGAGGTTCTTTAATTGGATTTTATTGCATTGTAGGGTGCTTACTGGTGAGCAACTTATGAAACATGGTTTTCATGGCCCTTTTAGATGTGAAATGTGTGAAGAGAATGTAGAAAATATCAACCATATTTTTATTGAGTGTACTTTAGCCTCTGAGCTATGGAGGAGAATGGCAACTTTACTTGGCTTACAGTGGTCCAATTTTTTCACTTTTGATCAGCTTTGGAGGGATTGGCCTAATCAAGAGGGTGTTGATCATTTTATTAGGCAGTTAGTTTGGATGGGTTCTACCATTATTCTTTGGAATATTTGGAATGAAAGGAACAACTGAATTTTTAATCAAGATAGGAAGGATATTCACTATATTTGGGAAAATACCATAGCCAACTTAGTTGAATCAGTCCATCATCTCCTTAATCACCCCAAAAACTCCCACCAAAGATGGGAATATTGAAGATTAAACCTTCTAAGGGCAACCAACTTAAAGGGAATGTGAGTATTAGTAAGATGGATAGGACTAGAAATTGGCAACCTCCTCCTAAGGATTTTGGAAAAGTCAATACTGATGGAGCCTCTAGAGGGAACCCTGGAAAAGCCAGTGTGGGAGGAATTGGTAGAATTTCAGATGGCTCCCTAGTTTTTACTTTTGCCGAGAATTTGGGTATTGTTTCCAATAACCTTGCTGAGGGGTATGGTATCCTTAGAGGCCTTTAGGAGGCTACTAAGGTTGGATGGGAAAATGTGTTAGTTGAGTCTGACTCTCAACTTATGATTAATCTCTTGAATACTCCTTCGAAGAATCATAAGGTGGATTGGAGAATAAAAAGGATTATTGAGAAAATTCAGTTAATCCAGATGGGATTTTTGAAAGTTGATTACAATCATGTAGTCAAAGATCAAAACAAGAGTGCTGATGCTTTAGCTAATTTTGCTTTGGACAAAGGTGATCTTACTTGTTATGGCCACCCTCCTATATGGTAGGATTCTCAAATTAGGGAAGCTCTTCTTTCTATCATTTCTTTGGATGGCTCCAGTTCTGAAGGTACCTAGTTTCTTCTTGTTTTTTTTTTTTTGTTTCTCTTTGGTTCATTCAGTTTTTTTAGTTCCCTAGATCATTCTATTATTTATTTTGTTTCCACTGTTGATTCTTGCATTAATAGTCTTCTGGTCTAGATAGGTCATTGTTTTGTTCATTTTTTTTTCTTTTGTCTTCTTTGTTTTTTTGTTTAGTTTTTTAAGGTGGGTGGGTTCTTTTGTTTTGTTTTGTTTTTGTGTTCTTTGTGTTGTTTTTTGTTGTTCTTGTGTTTTTGTTGTTTTTTTTTTTTATGTTTATTGTTATTGTTCTTGTGTTTTTTTCGTTCTTGTTCTTGGGTTTCTCTTTGTTTGTGTTATTTCATTTTTTTATGCGTGAGTGTTTTCTATGTTTTTTGTTTTTGTTTATTGTCTGTTGTTGGTTGTTTTTATTTTTATTTTATTTATTTTATTTTTTAGGTTTTGGTTGTGTTTATTTTTCATGTTTTTTTGGGTTGTGTCTTTGTAGTGTTCTGTTGTTTTTGTCTTGTTTGTGTTTTGTTATGTGGTTCTTGTGTTTTTCTATGTGGTTTGTGTTGTGGTTTCTTTTATCTTATTGTGCATGTTTGGTTGTGCTTTTGGTTTTGACACACTCAAGGAGTTTTTATTTTATTTTATTTTATTATTTTTGTTGTTATTTTCTTTCTTTAATTTGGTTTTGTGTGTTTGTTTGCTCCTTGAGTATGTCAAAGGTGGTAGGCCAGGTACGAGTCCTAGGTGTTTTTGGTGGAATGGATACCCCTGCCTCCTTGGGTCTTACCCGAAAGTGGCATCCCTTTTGGGATGTTTTCCACAAATACAAAAAAAATAAAAAAATAAAAAATAAAAAAATAAAAATTATTAATTTTGATATGATTCAAATTTTATTTAGATATATATTTTTTATTTGATTAAAAGAAATTATAGAATAATTTTAATAAAAAAAAAAAAACAAACCATATTAAAATTTGTATAAGCTAATTTAAAAAATACAAAATTTGTCCTAGGGGGACATCCAATTGTTTTGGGCTTTAACTTAATTTTAATAGCCATCACATCTCATTTGACCTATGGCCTTGTGGACATAAAAAACTATGTTATTTTGCCTTACTTTAATTTAATAATAATAAATAGATAAGGAGATAGTGGAACAACCTAGCAAAGTCTATTGGATGATTGGAAATCAATTGATAAAATTATAAAATTTTGAAATGCTATAGTAAAATCCAATCCATTGAGATTGATAAACATTATCATAAGCTTTATTTACATAATATTTTACAAGCTCACCTGAGTTTCTCATGCAATAGAGAGAATGTATGGTCTCTTGTACAATGATTATACCATTAAAATTGTATTTACCATAATGAAAACGACCTTATTCCTTTGAGATAGCATAATCTAAAATTCTTTTCCATCCATTTTCTAGAATTTCTAAAAATATATTATAAATCATATTCTAAAGGCTTATTGGATAAAAATTACCAAAAATATTATGTTGTTCATGGGATACCACATAATAATTTGATTGAGTAACACTTATTATGACCTATTATCCTAGCCTCTTCAACCATAGTCCATATACCATTCTTTAAGAAATCCTAAAAAGCATTAAAAGAATTTTATATGAATACCATCAATGTTACATACCTTGTTATGGTGAAATTATAAAAATATCACATTTGTCATCCCTATAGAGATATTCCTCGTAAATATTTGATTTTATCCTTGTGTGATAATTGCTAGAATATTTTGGAAAAGCTTACCTTGATCTTTCTTGTATTTTTCAAATTTTAATAGAATATATTTGAAATAATTATTTGTTTCCTTCTTTATATCTCCTTCTAAATAGTTTTTCCATCTAGTGTTAAATACTTTTTATTTGATGAAAAGGAAAATCTATTTTTTTTATAAACCATATCTCCCTAGTTTTTTGGTACCAATATGAATCTTCATTTTTGAAAATATTATGATAATAAGAAAGTAATTTCTTGTGTTATAGATAAGTTTTTTAGTCCATTCCATTTTTTTTACTATCTCTTATATTTTGTTGAGGTTGAATATAATTTTCTCTTTTTATTATTTTACCAAAATATTTCAATTTCGAAATCCTCATTTGCCTCGTTAGATATTTTATCTTTTTGAACAAACATTTACACACATGATCCTATAAGCCTTAGTTCATCGCATCATAACATATCAATCTATAATAAATCAGGATCTTGGATATAGATAGAATACATTTGTGATCTAATTCTATTTTAGGAGAATGTGTTTATGGTTTGACTCTAACACCTAACAAGATTATCTATTTTATTTCCAACCATGTGCTAGAGAAAATAAAACTATTCAAAAAAATTGCTATATGAGTTTACTTAATGCATCTATTATACCAAATATATTGAAATTATGAAATAATACCATCTCAAAGCCCATTTGAATTGACAAGTGAAACAAAATCCTCCATTTAAAAAAAAGAGAGAACTAGCTCTCCCTTTTTTGTAGGTTATAGAACCATGTTGAAGCTCCCCCAAGAATCCATAGATCACAATTATAAATCATAGTTGAACTTGACCAAAAAAAAGTTATGTGCTTCTAGCAGTAAGTATAGTTGGAACTTATTGGTCAATAACCACAAATTTGATATCTTTTTCCTTTCCTACAAAAAAGGATAGTAGTCGAACTAATTATTTCTTCTAGTACCTATCCAAAACATATCATTGTATTTGTGCCATATTGCCATAATATTTCTTGAATATCCTATAGAAGTAACTACTAGATAATTTCCCATATTCCAAAAATTTCAGAAATCCTCTTTAGATTCAATAATACTAATTTTTATTTTTGTATTAAAATAAATTTGGGAATAACTACATATTTATTCAATAATAAGTATTTTTATTTTTTAAGGATATTATTCATATTCCTAACATTCTATGACACACTTTTTATCATCATCTTTGTTTCTTATTTGTGGACTTAGCCTCACTTATTTTTAACACTTGTGATTTTTTCTTCTACTTCTTCAAATAAACATCTATTTGGGTTTTTTTTCCTTCAATGATCTACTTCTCATTCTTTAAATTTGCGCTAATACTTTTATCCTTAAAATATTTTTCATAATGGGACTTATATTTTGTAGGTTTATGATGGATTAGATAATCTAAAGTGCAAAGAATAGCCTCACAAATACTTTTATATTTAGGTTTCACTAGAAATTGTAAAGTGAAAGGGTGAACCACCATAATTATTTACTTTCTTATGCTACTTTAAATACCCTAAAATTTCTCTAAAAACATAAAATCAAAGGATTATCCTGCATAGTAATTACTTTTTTATGCTAGGCTTAAACCCTAAATTTCCATGAATATGTTGTATCTTTATTTATTTATTATACTCCTCTTGAAACCATAACCTACAAGGAAGAACCTTTTTAATGCCTTTATTTTTATTGCATGTAGAAGAATTTATCCTAGGAAAAAAATGAAGATGATTTATCTAGAATAAATGTAAACTCATTTATCTGCTCTAATTTAAAATTTACCTCTATATATTTCTTAGCACTTATAATTCCATCTAAATTTGAACTTATATATTGTACTTTATCAATGCTTTAGCATGTGTATGTTGCATTTAATGGTTGGCATGAGTAAACTATAATTGCCTTCTCCATTTGATTATAAAGAGGGCCTTTCTTGACCATAATCATCATAGTGGAAATTTATTGATGTAATTTGGTTTCTAGAATAATATCATCTCCTTGGTTCATATCAAGGTTTATCTGTTTCCTCTTTTCCATCATCTTTAATCTATAATCTCTTAACATGTGTCTAGTCTCAAAATATTTGAGCCATCAATATGTAATATTTTTATAGTCAACTTGATACTATTCTCTTGATCCAAATTTAATTTTAATAAATTGTAGAAAATAATTATACAAAATCCCTTTTATCTTTAGTAGTTGACCCCTATTAGATGAAATCCACTAACACTCTTCAAAACATCCTTTATGGAAATATGATGTAAAAATATTAAATATCTAAGCTACACTTAAAGCCTTCTAATAATATCTATCTACATAGAATAAGTATTATTGTATGGTTTTAAATGTAATGTATATCTACCCTAAAACCATGGGATAAAATGTGTTATTATCTCTAAAAATATTGAATTGGAGAGGACGAGAAAATTATTTTAAAATAAAATAAATAAAGTAATTTGAATTCAATTCCCGCTTCCACTTGGTCTAATTTTGAAGCTCAAATGTTTTGGCTAGTATCCATTGAACTTGTTTTACCCCTCTACTTTTAAGAACTATTGTCATGCTCAATCATATCACCCTTAATAGTCAATCCTAGTGTAACATCTACTACCTATATAGTGTTAATCATAAATTCAGATCGTCCTCTTATCCCTAACAAGGGTATGCATAGTTGTAGCTAGGAATCCATACTTCAAGTTTGAAATTTTAAAAATTAATTTCTTTATAAGAACTTTTTATTTTTAAAATTAATCCAAATATTTAGAATAATAAAAGGTTTCTCTCACTTGGTGTTCATACTTACTACCTACCCATACTTGCATCATATGCTTCCGATTTTTCTTAAATAGCTTAAACAAGAAAATGTAAGGCTCACTCTTGGCTTGAACATACTCTCATAGTTATTTAGTTTTTTATATAGTACAAGTAATAATTTATACAAGTTCTCATATATATATATATGAGAGAGATACAGAGAGAGAGTTATTTTTGGAAGAGTTTGGATATCTTTCCAATTATTGTTGAATGCCTCTCCCATGGCCTCTATTTTAAGGTTTTGGAGATGGATCCTTTGGGAGGGAGGATAGAGGGTTGAACATGTAATTAGGGAAAAATAAAATTCAAATTTTTAGGCCTATTATGAGTGTGAGCATGCTTAGGAGTGGGGAAGGGAATAAACATGCCTTTGGCTCATGACTGCATGGATTTCATTCATTCCAACAAAAGTACTAAGACTCTACAAAAGCATTGGGGAAGTGTTATTACACTTAGATAGTGGTTTTTCTTAATTGCATCAGTAGTTGGTCATATATTTTAAACTAGTGAACCTTCCAAAAGTGCTTGAAATGAGCAAAAGCATTAGGTAATGGTCTTGCATAACTATGTTACTTTTGCACAAGGGCAGTTTTAAGTCTAAATTTATTGGATTAGCTTATTTTACTGATGATATAATATCTAATAATTTTCCTAAGGAGATAGCTATATAGGTGTGTCCAAATTGGGTATCTATATTTTCCCTCTTTTTGATGTATTTTTTGTATAATAAATGCATAAAAAATATGTTGGAGTCTAATTTTAACACCAGAATGATTGTTGATATCAAGGGGTGATATGTTGAAGCTATGATTATAGGAGATGTTATAAAGATTTATGATTGATAAATATCATTAATGCATGTATACCTTGTAAATGATGTCCCATGGGTGCCCCCTCGAGTTTTGGATCAAAACAAAATTTTAAAGGGGAAACTTGATTAGATGGGGCATAAAATAGGATTGAGGAAAGAAATATAATGGTGAAGAGAGGAAAGTTATAGGAGGGATTGGGAGGGTAAAAAAATGAGATGATTAAAAATTGATTCATTTTTACCATACATATTTGTTGATTCCACAAACATTGATTTGAGTACTAAGATTCAATGGCCTATTTTAGGGTTAGTACCAGCTAAAGAGGATGTCTAACAAGTATAACCTCCAATCCTAATTTGCTTTTTGGTTTTTGATTTATTTTTTAGTTTCCATACCAAATGCAATGCTTTTGCTGGTTGTGGAACTATTGCTAGTGGCATTGTTGTAAATACTAATACTTTTATAGAGTGGTAATTTGGAAAACCATTGCACTTTTGCTTTTTTATCACTTTTATGAGTTCATGGTGTTTTTGCTAATTTTGAACAAAAAGGGAAATTATTGAATTTGTCTAGTCTAATCTTCTTTTGTGTTTTGCAAGGATTGAGTGCTCAATTTTCAAAAGAGATATCCTAGATATTTTGATGTAAATTTATAGATAGTGGATGATGCAGATATCATATTCTTAGAGGTGATGAAGTTATATCAGGAGGTGGTTATGTCTAAGGTTGATTTTGATCAAGCCTTGCTGACAACTCTAGCTAAGAGATGGTATTAAGAGATGAATAGTTTTTAGTTATCGATATGGGATATGATAGTTACTTTGGAGTACATTTGGAAAATTATCTAAGTGCCAATTAAAGGAGCTCATATTTGTGCTAGGAGTTGTTGGAAATATAGCTAGCCATACATTAAAACAAAAATTTGGGTCGTTAGATGACATTTTTAGCATTGTAAAGCATCTCCTCTTAGAGGAGATAAAATAAAATCATAGAGCTTCGAAATTTGTGCAATATGCAAAAACAACGGGCTCAAACGGACACCCAAGTCAAAAGTTATGGCTGAAATACTAAGACATGTAATAAACACCGTCGATGTAGATCCAATGGACTAGGATTAGGGTTTGCTTTGTTTTTTCTTACTTAAGGTAGTTTTAGGGTTTTCTTTTAAGAAGAAGAATTTTGCATTGTGGCAAGTGTGGGAACTCTTCTAGATCCTATGAGGATATTGTAACAGATTATTGAAACTCTGCCAGAATTATTCCAGATAATAATAAGATAATATTTGATCCAATTTTGTTTTATTGTATTATTGTAAATTCTTCATTTGGTATCATAGCGAGGTGATCGAGAAATTGGGTTCGACTAACTATAAAATTTTTGCTCCAATTTTTATAGAAGCTTCTCAGAGATCTCAGTTCGTGCTAAAGGGGGCTATTATGGCCAACAACACCAATTCAATTATGATCCCAAAAGTTGACGGTTTTGACTACAAATATTGGATCATACATATGAGAATGATTCTGAAGGCAAAAGGAGATTGGGCCATCGTTGAAGCTGGATTCACCAAACCAAAATACTGGAGTGCATTTACTGCATATCAAAAGAAGGAGATGCAGGAGAAAGAGAGAAAATAATTTGTCTTTGGATTTCATCTAGTTGGCTCTAGACAAGAGTCTCTTTCCTCGAATTTTTGCCTAGGTTTCAGCTCAAGAAGCTTGGAAGGCATTGAAGGATAATTACCATGGGAGTGCCCAAGTTAAGGAGTGAAGTTGCAAACCTTGCGGAGAGATTTTGAAAATCTCAAACAAGAGGAGAATGAAACTGTAGGATATTACTATGTTCGGGCAAAAACAGTAGTAAATAATATGGCCACACTTGGAGATATCATAGAGAAAAATGTAGTAATTAAAAAAAAATTTCAAAACCTTGACAGAGAAGTTTGACAGTGTAGCCCTTATCATGGAAGAAACAAAAGAACTCTCAAAAATAGATATATTCATTAATTGGCTCTCTCACATATCATGAAGAGAAAATTGCCAAGAGGAAGACGGATAAAGAAGGATGTTCTACAGAGGAAAAAGCTTTTCAGAAAAAGAGAATGATGGAGGAAGAGGTCACAGTAGGGGTTCTAGAGGAAGTGGAAGAGGCTCCTAAAGTGGTAGAGGTCAAGGAATATCTCAAGATTCATACAATGACCAGGCTCATGCTACAAGAGGAGGGTCCAATGTAAGGGAAAGAGGTAGAGGCCAAGATATGAGAAATATGTAGTGTTACAATTGTATCAAATATGACCATTATGAGAGGGATTGTAGGCTGAAAAAATTAGCATATTATGGAGAAGAGGATTCCTATGAGGATGATACTTTGTTTTGTATGATTGAAGAAAAAGTGGAGCAAGCAGCTTTACTCTCTACATAGAATAGCACAAAGGAGACATGGATCCTGGACAGTGGGTGCACAAACCATATGATCGGAAAGAAGGATGTGTTTTCATCTCTTGATTCTTGTTATCAATCCAGTATCAAGCTTGGGGATGAGAAGAGCTTGGAGAAGGTTGCGAAAGGAGAAATGGAGGTTCCTATAAGGAGAAGAAAAATAATGAAGTTTTTAGATTAAGGAGGAGCTCTAGCATTTGTTGGTGTAGAAGGTAAGGACAGGCTATGTCATTTATGGTTTGGGAATTTAAATTATAACAGTTTGAATATGCTTTCACCACTTGTCTATGGGTTGCCAAAATTTGAAGACTCCAAGGAGGTTTGTGAAGGTTGTGCACTTGGCAAACATGCAAGGGGGAAGTTTTCTCATGGTGAAGCATGGAGGGCCCAACATCCATTATAGTTGTTTCATAGTGACATTTGTGTACCAATGCATACATAGAGTATGGGTAAAGCTTCTTACTTTTTGTTTAAAATGAGGTATTGTTGGGTTTATTTTATTAAGCATAAGGATGAGGCATTCAATTGCTTCAAGAATTTTAAGACTCTAGTTGAAAATGAGAGTGGTCATTATATCAAATGTTTGAGGACATATAGAGGAGGTGAGTTATTTTCCCATGAATTTGACGATTTTTGTAGTGAGTTTGGAATTAAAAGGCAGAAAACAAGTCCTTACACACCACAATAGAATGGGGTGGCTGAAAGAAAGAACAAGACTTTGGTGGAGATGGCACGATGCATGATGCAAGAAAAATGTATGAGTAAGTTTTATTGGGCTGAAGCAATTAGGACTGCTAATTACATTCTAAATAGAAGTCCTACTAAGAGTCTTGAGAATATTACCCCTTATGAATGTTGGTACGACAAGAAACCAAATGTAAATCATTTTAGAGTTTTTGGGAGTGTGGATTTTGTGCATGTTAATGGTGAGAATAGGAAGAAGTTGGATGAAAAAAGTGAAAAATGTATTTTTATTGGGTAGAGTGAGAAATCTAAGGCTTACAGGTTCTTTAATCCTATTTCACATAAAATAATTGTATCTAGAGATGCAATTTTTTATGAAGGAAGAAGTTTGGGATCACAAAAATTGTTTGTTGAGGATGTTTTGGGTGAAGATAAGGTCGAACCAAGCCATGTTTTAGTTCAGCCCAACCATGAAAAAGTTTCCAGTTCATCTTTTGCAAGTGCACCTTCAAGTCCAAGAGAAGGTTCTTCCAATAGTTCTCCACCTCCATCACCATCGGCCAAAGGAAAAGGTAAAATATTGTTGAAGTATCACCCAAAATATCAAATTGTTGATAATAATTTCCATAAGAGGGTGAAAAGGAGTCAGCATAAAGAGATGAATGTAGTAATAGAGAGGTTAGATAACCTACATATTTATGGATATGATGACAGTGGAGATCCCAAAGGTGATGTTTTAAACTATGCACTTGTTTCACAAGTTTCTAAAGTTTCAAAAGTTATTGTTGATGATTTTGAGCCTTCATTTTTTGAGCATGCTAGTACTAACAAAGTGTGGATGAAGGCTATGCAAGAAGAAATGCATTCTATTGAAAATAATGATACTTGGGCGTTTTATGATTTGTCCAAGGATAGTAAATGTGTAGGATTCAAGTGGGTCTACAATATCAAGAAGAACAGTGATGGATCCATTGAGAGGTACAAGGCACTATTGGTAGCAAAGGGTTTAACTCAGAAATATGGTTTGGACTATGAGGTAACATTTTCTCCACTAGCAAGGCAAGAAATAGTAAGGATGTTTCTATCATTGGTATCTCATAAAAGGTGGAGGGTTGATGCAGGAGCATCCGAGGGCAGCAAAGCAATCGGGCATCAACCAAAATTTTGTTGTTAATTTTTTTCTAAGTGTTGCAATGTTATTTTTCTAAGTGTTGCAAGTAAAAATATGTGTCGCGATATCGCGACCAAAACTGAAGATAGGGGAGCAGCGGACAAAATGTCACGATTTCATGACATGTCGTGAAATCGTGACCCAAGGCAGGAAAACGGAGGCGCAGAGACCAGAGGTTGCGAAATCGTGACCGCCAAAGGAGAAACGAAGGCATGGGGACCAAAGGTCATGAAATTGCGACCGCCGAAGGAGAAACGAAGGCACGGAGACTAGAGGTCACAAAATCGCGACATGTCACGAAATTGTGATCGCCAAAGGAGAAACGAAGGCACGGAGACCAAAGGTCACGAAATCGTGACATGTCATGATTTTGCTACATGTCACGAAATCATGACCGTCGAAGGAGAAACGAAGGCACGGAGACCAGAGGTCGCGAAATCATGACATGTCGCGATTTCGTGATCGAAATGGCAAAACAGAGGCTGATAGAAAAAATGACGCGATATCGCTACATGTCACGATATCACGGCCAAAACGGAGAGAGAAGGTGCAGAAGAAAAATGGTCATGATATTGCAACATGTCGCGATATCATGACATGTCGTGATATCGAGACCAAACAGAAAGACACACACTTCCAGCTTTCTTAAAGACGTCCCTTCATGCGTGGCAAGTTAGAGGTAGTGAAGCAGCAGTTCCAAAGGAGGATTTCAACGGGCATGTTGGCCACTCACGCAGGATATCTAGAAGACACATTTAAAGCAACTAACAGCAAGCAGCAGATCGAGAAGTAGATTTCATTGGATATGGCAGCCAGTCATGCACCTCACCAAGAGTCTCATCAATGCAACTTTCTAGAATTGTTCCAAGTGGCAATTGTAGATCGTGGGAAGTGGGAAAGCACAGAGGATTGGGACCTCAATAAAAACCCATGGATTGTAATGAGAGGTGGTTGGCAAATGATAGTTTGGCTGTATATTCTTATAAATTTCTTCCAAAGTATCGAATACAAAATCTTGGGCTCTTGTTTTTTGGTTTTTCTGTACTAAGCAAGATCTGTTCTCCACCAAGAAAGGCCGATAGAAAAAATGGCGCGATATCGCGACATGTCGCGATATCGCGGCCAAAACGGAGAGAGAAGGTGCAGAAGGAAAATGGTCGCGATATCGCGACATGTCGCGATATCGCGACCAAACAGAAAGACACGCACTTCCAGCTTTCATAAAGACGTCCCTTCGTGCGCGGCAAGTTAGAGGCAGTGAAGCAGCAGTTCCAAAGGAGGATTTCAACGGGCATGTTGGCCACTCACGTAGGATATCTGGAAGACGCATTTAAAGCAACTAACAACAAGCAACAGATCGAGAAGTAGATTCCGTTGGATATGGCAGCCAGTCGCGCACCTCACCAAGAGTCTCATCAATGCAACTTTCCAGAATTGTTCCAAGTGGCAATTGTAGATCGTGGGAAGTGGGAAAGCACAGAGGATCGGGACCTCAATAAAAACCCATGGATTGTAATGAGAGGGGGTTGGCAAATGGCAGTTTGGTTGTATATTCTTGTAAATTTCTTCCAAAGTATCGAATACAAAATCTTGGGCTCTTGTTTCTCTGGTTTTTCTGTATTAAGCAAGATCTGTTCTCCACCAAGTGGTATCAGAGCCAGTAGTTCCTGAGTGTGTAGCAGATCGCCGGAGGAGAGGCAGTTACACCAGGATCTGTGGAAGGGCTTGGAATCGGGTGAGCAGAATGCCTCCAAGGAGAAATCCTGTTGGTGGGAGAGGCATGGCAGCAGTAGAAGATGTTCGAGCTTTGCAGCGGCAAATGCAAGCTCTGCAAGAAGAAATGCGCAGAAGATTGGAGCCAAGAAGAGACGAAGGTAGTGAAGAGGAAGATGATGAAGAAGAAGACCAACCTGAGGAAGAAGAAGAAGCAGTAGATCCTGCTCAGGCCAGACTATACAAAGCCATATCCCAGATTGGGAAGAGGCCGAAGATGGAGGTTTCCACATATTTCGGGAACCTTGAGCCAGAGGAATTGATCGACTGGATCAACGATCTGGAAGAGTACTTTGAGTACGAAGAGGTTGAGGACCCTGATAGGGTCAGATTCGCAAAGACCAAACTGAAAGGTCATGCTAGCATTTGGTGGAAGGGAGTGCAGCTGGAGCGAAATAAAAGAGGGAAGGAAAGAATAACTAAGTGGGAACGGATGGCAGAAAAGCTAAAGAGGCAGTTCATCCCTGGTGATTATGAGTTAGACCTGCTGAAGAAAATGCAAGGATTGAGGCAATCAAGCAAGTCTGTGAAAGAATACACAGAAGAATTTCATAAAATAATGATTAGAACAGGCCACTCAGAGGCCAACAAGGAGAAGGTAGCCCGTTACATTAATGGGTTACGAGCAAGCATTCAGGAAGAACTAAGTCTAGTCCGGATGACCACCATAGAGGACGCTTACCAATTTGCTTTAAAGGTTGAAGAGAAGCTCAATAGGAGGTTTGAAAACAAGCAAAGAGGAAGAGGTCATGGCGGAAGGACCGACGGAAGGAACAGTGGAAGAAGAAATGAAGAATCTCAAAAAAATGGAGAAAGTAGCAGCAATCAAGAACAAAGGAGAGAAAATACAGACCGCTCCCGTAATCAGAATAATGGTTACCGAGGGGGAAGAGGCCGAGCTGGACGTGGACAAGGAAGAGGAAGGTTCCGAGGGACTTGCTTCCAGTGTGGTGAAGAGGGACATCACCAATATGAATGCCCACAACAGCGAGAAAGAAATAATCGAAGGCCGGAAGGAAATGCCAGAGTAGCAGTCGTGGATGAAGATGCTGGGTCTGAGCATTCTGAAGAAGCTGAGAGAGGAGAAGTAATGATTGCAAGGAGAGTCCTGCTGAATGAAGAGGGAGCTGCAGATCAGAGGAAAAGCTTATTCCGCACAAGGTGTAAATGCGCGGGTAAGATTTGCAACATTATCATTGACAACGGTAGCACAGATAACCTGGTTTCGGAGGGAATGGTTACAAAGCTACAACTGGAGAAAAAGAAACACCCGCATCCATATCGGATTGCGTGGTTGCAGAAAGACCATAAGGTTTTGGTCAATGAACAGTGCCTGGTAAAGTTCAGTATTGGGAATTACCGTGATGAGGTTCTGTGCGACATTCTGCCCATGGATGCGTGCCATTTACTGTTGGGAAGGCCATGGCAGTTTGACAGGAGTGCAGTTCATGATGGCCGTGCCAACACCTATTCCGTGACCAAGAATGGAATGCGTCATAAGCTGAAGCCCCTGAAGGAGGTGGAAGAAAAGGTATGTGGCAGTGCAAGAATTTGCTTGGTTGACGGAAGAAAATTTTTAGATGATTTAAAGCATGAACATATGTGTTATGCATTAATTCCTAGAGTCAGGAATACAGAATGCAAAGATGCCCCAGCAGAAGTCCAAGGTCTGTTGAGGGAATTTCCAGATATCATATCTGATAATGTGCCTGAGGGTTTACCCCCAGTAAGAAAAATCAGTCACCATATTGATTTGGTGCCAGGGTCAAGCTTGCCCAATAAAGTTGCACATAGAATGACACCTGTAGAAACTGAAGAACTAAACAGGCAAGTCCAGGAGTTGCTGGAGAAAGGGTTGATTAGAGAGAGTCTTAGCCCATGTGCAGTACCTACAGTACTAGCACCCAAGAAGGATGGAGAGTGGAGAATGTGCACAGACTCTCGAGCCATCAACAAGATAACAATAAAATACAGATTTCCACTGCCAAGGATGGATGACATAATGGACTGTTTGAGTGGAGCCAAGTACTTCACCAAAATTGACCTCAAGAGTGGTTACCACCAGATCCGTGTCAGGGAAGGAGATGAGTGGAAGACAACCTTCAAGACAAGAGAGGGCTTGTATGAGTGGTTGGTCATGCCATTTGGGCTGTCCAATGCACCAAGTACCTTCATGCGGCTGATGAATGAGGTACTGAAGGAGTTTCTGGGAAAGTTTGTCATTGTTTATTTAGATGATATATTAATATTCAGCAGAACCCTGGAGGAACACCTGATGCACATCAGGAGGGTTTTTGAAAAGCTGCGGGAGGAGCAATTATTAATAAATCTAAAAAAGTGTAATTTTGTCAAGAAAGAGTTAGTATACCTGGGATTTGTAATCTCAGTAGAAGGTCTGAAAATGGACCCAGAGAAGGTGAGGGCTATCATAGAATGGCCTACCCCAAGAAGCACAATAGAGGTAAGATCATTTCATGGTCTAGCCAGCTTTTATAGGAAGTTTATAAGAAACTTCAGCAGCATTTGTGCACCCCTCACAGAAACAATGAGAGGGGATAAGAAAGAGTTCAAGTGGACCTTAGGGGCTGAAAGGAGCTTTGATGCATTAAAGAAAAAGGTCACAGAACAGCCTGTTTTGGCACTTCCAAACTTTAACAAAGTATTTCAGGTCGACTGTGATGCCATTGGTAGTGCAATAGGGGCTGTACTGAGCCAAGAAGGCAGACCTGTAGCTTATTTCAGTGAAAAGCTCAATGATGCTCGAAAAAAGTATTCAGTTTATGACCAAGAATTTTATGCTATAGTTCAGGCTCTGAAGAAGTGGAGGCATTATTTGTTGCCAAAAGAGTTTGTTCTATTTACTGATCATCAGGCATTGCAGTACATCAACAACCAGACAAAACTGAATCAGCGGCACATGAAGTGGGTAGAGTTTCTCCAAAGCTATACCTTTGTGTTAAAGCACAGGAGCGGGAAATCAAACAGAGTTGCAGATGCTTTAAGTAGAAGGCAGAATCTGCTGATTGAAATGACAGTGGAAGTAGTAGGATTCGAAGAACTAAAGGGTCTTTATCCTGAAGATCCTGATTTTGCAGCAGCCTGGACGGCTTGCTTGGCACCTGTTACTGTGGACAGGACAAAATGGTTAGATTTCCTAATCCAAGATGGAATGCTGTTCAAGGGAAGTAAATTATGCATTCCAAGGAGTTCCATGCGGGAGAACTTAATCAAGGAAAAGCACAACGGAGGACTGGTTGGGCATTTTGGTCGGGATAAGACCATTGCCCTGGTGAATGAAAATTACTACTGGCCGCAACTTCAACAAGATGTGAGAAAGTTTGTGCAAAGTTGTAGAATATGCCAGATGGCAAAAGGCGTAAGGCAAAACACAGGATTATACCAGCCGTTACCTGTACCTGAGAGGCCGTGGGAGGACATAAGCATGGATTTTATTCTTGGATTGCCGAGAACACAGAGGGGAAATGACTCTGTATTTGTGGTGGTTGACCGATTCTCCAAAATGGCACATTTTATTCCCTGCCAGAAGACAAGTGATGCAGTTCACATTGCAGGGTTATTTTTCAAGGAAGTGGTACGACTTCACGGTCTACCAAGAAGCATAGTTTTTGACAGAGATACAAAGTTTGTTGGGTATTTCTGGAGAACATTGTGGAAGAAGCTGAAGACAGATCTGAAGTTCAGTTCTGCATACCACCCACAAACTGATGGACAGACAGAGGTGGTAAATAGAAGTCTGGGTAATTTGCTAAGATGCTTGATAGCAGATAAACCCAAGGGATGGGATTTAGTTTTGCCACAGGCGGAATTTGCATACAACAATTCTGTCAATAAGAGCACAAACAAATCTCCATTCCAAATCATATATGGAAACAGTCCGAGAAACGTTTTTGAGCTGAGAAAATTAGATAAAGGAGAAAAGTGCAGTGCAGAGGCTGAGGAATTCGCAAAACAGATGAGAAGCCTGCATGAAGAAGTAAAGAAACAAATTGCAAAAATGAATACTCAGTATAAAGCAAGAGCAGACCAAAAGCGGCGGTTCAAAGAGTTCGAAGTGGGAGATGAAGTCATGGTCCATCTCAGAAAAGAAATATTTCCAGCCAAAACTTACAACAAGTTGAAGATGAAGAAGTTTGGGCCATGCAAAATACTGGAAAAACGGGATTCAAGCAATGCATATGAAGTGGAATTGCCAAGTGGGCTTGACATTTCACCTATTTTTAACATATCTGATTTAGTAGAATACCATGAAGGAGATAGTACAGAGGCACCAAGCACAGAATTGTGGAACATTCCAGCGTCTAGCCCAACCAAAGAAGAGATAGAGGAAATATTAGATACTCGTGAAGGCAGAAGCACAAGGAACAAACAATATTCTGAGTATTTGATCAAGTGGAAAGGCAGACCTATAGAAGATGCAACTTGGTTATCAAAAGCCGAGGTTGACCGCCTGGGTCTTCCTCCCAAAGATCAGAAGTGAGGATCACTTCTCAATCCACCCCGGGTGTCTGATGCAGGAGCATCCGAGGGCAGCAAAGCAATCGGGCATCAACCAAACTTTTGTTGTTAATTTTTTTCTAAGTGTTGCAATGTTATTTTTCTAAGTGTTGCAAGTAAAAATATGTGTCACGATATCGCGACACAAAAGTGTCGCGATATCGCGACCAAAACTGAAGATAGGGGAGCAGCGGACAAAATGTCACGATTTCGTGACATGTCACGAAATCGCGACCCAAGGCAGGAAACCGGAGGCGCAGAGACCAGAGGTCACAAAATCGCGACCGTCGAAGGAGAAACGAAGGCACGGAGACCAAAGGTCATGAAATCGTGACATGTCACGATTTCATGACATGTCACGAAATCATGACCGCCGAAGGAGAAACGAAGGCACGGAGACCAAAGGTCACGAAATCATGACCGCCAAAGGAGAAACGAAGGCACGGAGACCAGAGGTCACGAAATCGTGACATGTCATGAAATCGTGACCGTCGAAGGAGAAACGAAGGCACGGAGACCAGAGGTCGCGAAATCGTGACATGTCGCGATTTCGCGACCGAAACGGCAAAACAGAGGCCGATAGAAAAAATGGCGCGATATCGCGACATGTCGCGATATCGCGGCCAAAACGGAGAGAGAAGGTGCAGAAGAAAAATGGTCGCGATATCACGACATGTCGCGATATCGCGACCAAACAGAAAGACACGCACTTCCAGCTTTCTTAAAGACGTCCCTTCGTGCGCGGCAAGTTAGAGGCAATGAAGCAGCAGTTCCAAAGGAGGATTTCAACGGGCATGTTGGCCACTCACGCAGGATATCTGGAAGACGCATTTAAAGCAACTAACAACAAGCAATAGATCGAGAAGTAGATTCCGTTGGATATGGCAGCCAGTCGCGCACCTCACCAAGAGTCTCATCAATGCAACTTTCCAGAATTGTTCCAAGTGGCAATTGTAGATCGTGGGAAGTGGGAAAGCACAGAGGATCGGGACCTCAATAAAAACCCATGGATTGTAATGAGAGGGGGTTGGAAAATGGCAGTTTGGCTGTATATTCTTGTAAATTTCTTCCAAAGTATTGAATACAAAATCTTGGGCTCTTGTTTTCTGGTTTTTCTGTACTAAGCAAGATCTGTTCTCCACCAAGGGTGCATCATATGGATGTCAAAAGTGCATTTATCAATGGGTATTTATATGAAGAAGTATATGTGGAATAGCCACAAGGTTTTTTTGTCCAAGAAAAAGAAGATCAAGTCTACAGGTTGAAGAAGGCTCTATATGGGCTGAAGCAAGATCGAAGAGCTTGGTATGATAGAATCCATGACTACTTCCTGTAGTGTAATTTTTAAAGGAGTAAGAGTGAACCCACTTTGTACTACAAAAGGGAAGGTAATGATATTCTTATTGTATGCCTTTATGTTGATGATATGTTATTTATGGGGAGTAGTTCTTCTTTGAATGATTCTTTTAAACATGATATGAAGAAGAAGTTTGAGATGTCTAATTTGGGTTTGATGAGTTACTTTCTTGGGATGGAAGTACATCAAACTAGCAATGATATTTTTGTTTGTCAATCCAAATATGTAAGGGATATGATGAAGATATTTGTTTTGAGTGAATGTAAACCTATAGTAACACCCATTGCACATGGGGAGATCTTGAGTTTGGAGGATGGAGCTGAAAGGGAAAAAAAAACAAAGTATTAAAGTATTATTGGTAGCCTTATGTTCCTTTGTAACACTAGGTCAGATATATGCTTTGTTGTTTCATAGTGTTCCAATTATATGGCTAATCCATCACAGTTACATTTGAAGGTAGCAAAGAGGATTTTGAGGTATGTTCGTGGAACAATTGATTATGGGATCCACTACTCATAGGTAAATAATTTTAAGTTAGTGGGATTCGGTGACATTGATTGGGGTAGTAATATTTATGATAGGAAATACATGAGTGGGCATTGTTTTTCTCTTGGTTTGGGTTTGGTGACATGGATTTCCAAGAAATAAGCTACAGTGGTGTTGTCTTCTACTGAAGCAGAGTATATTGCACTTACATCGGTAAGTGCACAAGCATTGTGGCTTCAAAATGTGCTAGGAGATATTAGGGAGAATCAAGAGACTCCAAACACTTTATTTAGTGATAATCAGAGTGCAATTAAGTTGGCACATAATCCTATCCACCATACCAGGTCCAAGAATTTTGACATCAAGTACCACTTCATTCAGGATATGGTAGATAAAGAACAAGTTAAATTGAGGTATTGCTCCAGACACGATCAAGTAGAAAATATTTTTACTAAGGGAGTAGTAAAATCCTAGTTTTTGATGCTAATGGACTTGATAGTCAGTCCCCTTACCAGCAAGGGGAGAATGTTAGAAATTTGGCTAGCCATACATTAAAACAAAAATTCGGACCATTAGATGAAGTTTTTAGCCTTGGAAAGTGTCTCCTCTTAGAGGAGACAAAATTAAATCATAGAGCTTCAAAATCTGTGCAATTTGCAAAACAAATGGGCTCAAACAGACACCCGAGTCAAAAGTTATGGCCAAAATACTAAGACATGTAATAAACACCGTCAATGTAGATCCGACGGATGTGATTTTCTAGGGTTAGGGTTTGCTTTGTTTTTATTACTTAAGGTAGTTTTAGGGTTTTCTTTTAAGAAGAAGAATTTTGCATTGTAGCAAGTGTGTGAGATCTTCCAGAGCCTATGAGGATATTGTAATAGAGTACTGAAACTCTGCCAGAATTATTCTAGATAATAAGAAGATAATATTTTCTCCATTTTTGTTTTATTGTATTATTGTAAATTATTCAGGAGTGATGAGAGATTATGTATGGAACTCTTAATGGGAGATAGGATATTCCTTGGAGTTATATTTGGTGTTAGTATTAGTGATAGTTACTAGAGAGGTCATTTGTATAAATTATAAATCCTATTATGATCAATAGTATCTAGGATTTTTATGTAAGATACTAGTTGATGAGTTATCTCATGAGAATGGAGAAAGATGATTACCATATTGTGAGATCACTAGGTTGTTTTTCCTTGGGTTCCAAAGTAGAAAGATCATTATTTGCTGCACACTATTATAGGTTTGGGTATTGAAGCACCTTGCTATTTAGTGGCCACCATTATACAAAGGAAAAATATTGGATCTAGAGATGCCTATGGCTTATAGATGGGTTGGAAAAATCCAAATTAACCAAGGGATACTAGTGACCCCTTTATAGGTGATAGATGATCTAACAATCCATGAGGTGACTTGGTAGCCATTGTGGGGTCACTAATAGAGGTTGAGTGGGAGCTAGCTTAAGCTAGAAGAATTTGATGGCTGATTAATGGTGAGATAGAGTATCAGATATACTACTTTAATAGAGTGGTCTATCATTTTTTGGGATTCAATGAATCCCCAATATAGGAGAGACTTGGTTTTGCTAAAAAACTTGGGAGATCAAGTTTGGTGGGCCTCCCAATCCCTTGAGTCTTCCAAAGGTCTTTTTTTTTTAATTAGGTGGAAGAATGGATTTTGAAAGGGATCCCAAACCTTTTACAACAAGGAATTTTAAAAGGATCCTCAAACCTAAAGAAGTAGATAAAATCAAAACTAAGAACTAAGGAAGATCCAAACTAAGAAGCTTAGAAAAGAATACCCGAATACCCTCCCAAAGATCAACCTCAACAAAAGACCAAAAAATCCAATGGATAGCTTAAGAAGTCTACATTTAAGAGTCAATATTTTTTTAATATGATTAAAAACTTCCTTTCAAATGATGTTTTAAATATTTTCCCATTATTATACTTTGATGTTTAATTTTTAGTGTTAAATATTGAACTTTTTCTAGTTTAACATTTCATTATATTATCCTTTCTAGCCTAAAATATTTTACCTCTATATATGACTTGCTTACTAAAGAGGTGAACCAAGAGATAATAGCAATGAGAGAGGAAAAACTATTTCTTAATTTTAAATTAAATTATATATAAAAAAAAATGCTTATTAATTAAAAACTAAACTAGATTAGAACTCAATAAGATCCTCACAAAAGATAATATATTCAAAAGATGGATTGTGGTTCCAATATTTTGTGTGTTGTGTAACAAAGAGGATGAGTGCGTGGATCACGTGTTTGGAACTTGTGATTTTTTTGAGATATCCTAAATATGTTATTGAGAGAAGTTAATGTTGCTTGGATCATTCCAGATTCTCTAATAAGGATTTGGGAACAGTGGCACATGAGAAGTATTTTTTTGGCAAAAATGCATTTCATATATTTTTTGGGGGATGGGAGGACTATTTTCTAGCATTTTCCAAATAACTATATATGGGAGGACTATTTTGGGAAACCTATAAGAAATTTGAATTAAACATATTTATAGAAGGAAACAAAGTTATCGATAAAATGGTGAAGATAGATGTTACATTTAAGAATTTCAAGGTTTGGTCATACGCCCCCATGGAATTGAAAAATATTATATGAATTTTTAATGAAGCTAGTAGACAAAGAGGGAAGAGAAAGAAAAATACATATTGGGATCATGCGATGAAGTATTTGAGCACACTAAATTACATTGCTATCAGTGGTTTCTTTATTAGTGAAGTGAAGCATTGAGCATTGCATAAGCCTTGTCGAATAAGAGGATAGTGGGATGTATATTTATTTAGCTTCTCCGTAAGCAATTTTAGCCCAAGTTTGTTTGTTTTACTAAGATAGGGCTATCTTGCATTTGTCTAATCTTCTCTTATTTTTTTCCTGTACATCTTTCGAGCTCTTTGTAAAGGGTTAGGGCCCTCCAACATTTTTTTTATCAATACCAAAAACAAAAAAAACTAAACTTGATTATTTGTTTTTTTCTTATTTTATTTATTTTCTTTTTGTGGAATCTTTCATTTTAACTTAACTAAGTTTTCAATTGAATTTACCACTAGTTGTTAGTTCAAAAATTAAAGTTTTCATTTAATACTTGCAAATATAAAAATTCTCTAAACAAAATTATAAGGAAGATGAATATATTTTATTATATGACATTTAGATGTGGCACCCATAAAAAATATCAAAATACAAATAAATGCATGATATCTATAATTTATTAATTTCAATATGATTAAAAAAATATGTAGATAAATATTTTTTTAATATGATTAAAAGAAATTGTACATAAATTTAAAGAAAATAAAAGTACAAAAAGGAATCATACTAAAATTCGTATAAGCTAATTTTACAAATACAAATTTTATAATATATAAAAATATTTTTTCTTATATATATAATTTTAAATTTTTATGACGTGTATTAGTGAAATTGAGCTGAAGCAAGTTGAAAATAATATATATACATATATTTTTAATTTAAAAAAAGTAGGATTTTTTTTCCCTTTTACATCGATTTAGTCAGATTGAGCTATTTGGTACCACCGAAATTACCTTTTTTTTAAATGTTGGTAAAAATTTATTGAATCAATAAAACCTTACAAGAAATAGAGAATTCCAAAACAATAACCCTTACAAGGGCCATAATAAAGAGACACCCAAAACCACCGAGCACCCGACCAAAAGACACCCAACAAACAACCTCAAAAAGGCATATCCACAACAAGAAAATTAGCAAGATGACGAGAACACTCCAATGGGAGCTGATCCCATTCCCTATCATTCCAATATTCCTGAAACTAAAAAGCCCATTTTGCCAAGAAATCAGCCACCCCATTCCATTCCCTAGGAATATGAACAAAGGAAATAAACTCCAGATGCCAAAAAATTTGAATGATCTACCAAGCCACTAACACGAGCTGCCAATGAACATTAGAAAGTTTATGAGTCTTCAACAAATTAATAATAATCTAAGAGTTCGGCTCACAGATTATCTTCCACCATCCCAGAGCATAACCTTTTTCCAAAGCAAAATGAATAGCAAGGGCCTCCATATAATTATTAGTTTGCTTCCCCTTATAACAAGAGAAAATAAAAAGAGTTGCACCACTCCTATCTAATGCAAGAGCATCCGATGACAGTGTGGGCAATCTCGCATCCTTCAAAATTTTCTTCAAGTACTTGTATTTTGAATTACATTAATTCATTCCCGGGAGGGGAAGTTGTGCGAAGCAGAAGGGGGAAGTTTGTAAAGTTTGTGCGTAAATTGAGTTGGGGTCGCGAAATCGTGACCTCAAAAGGCTTGGCGGGGCTTGAGCCAGTTTTGTCGCGATATCGCGACGTCGTGATATCGCGACGTCGCGATATCGCGACCGTAGTCCAAAGCAGAGGAAGAGAGCGTAAGTTGTCGCGATATCGTGATGTCACGATATCGCGACGTCGTGATATCACGACCGGTTTGCACGACAGAAGAGAGGGTCTTCAATCGTCGTGATATCACGACGGTAATGCAAGGCGAAGGGAAGGAGTTTCGAACGTCGCGATATCGTGACGTCGTGATATCACGGCGGTCTATGAAGAATGGCAGGAAGTTAGAGCTTTGTCGCGATATCGTGACAGGTCGCGATATCGCGGCCAGTTAAGGGCCGACACGTGGCCGGTCTTCCGACAGCCGTGAAAGGTAAAAGGAGATAGAGAACCAGACCAGGGAGGAATAGCGAACGGCCATGCAAGGCCAAATTGTGCCACGTGGCAAACACGTGTGTCAACAGCTATGTTACAACAAAGAGAAAGCACGGTCAGATGGCCGCGTAGAAAAAAAAAAAAAAAAAAGATGGAGAACAGCCACGTGCATTAAAGGAAGTGAACCACCATTTGTAAGTCTTTTTCGACAAAACAGCTGTTTCAGAGCATGGCCGGTATGGAGAAGACGGCAGTGCAGAGTACGGCGGTGGTTGCAGGTCGAGGGAGACCACGAATGCAAACAGCAGTGTAGATCGGGCAGAGATTGCCATTAATGACAAAATTTTGAAAACCCGAGAAGGAGGGAAATTCAAACGGGAAATCTTGTTTGGTGGAGCATTGATTGCTGGGAGGACCGGGGGACCTCGTTAAAGACCCAAATTTTTGTATTAGGGGAAGGACGGCAGACCGGAGAACAGGGGAGTGGTACAGAGGAAGAACAGAGCCAAACTCGGCCATTGTAAAGCCTGCGGGCTGTTCCATTCAAGCCTGTAAAATATATATATATTTTTTTAAATTTTAATGAAAAGGCAAGTTTGATGAAGTGTTGGTTCCCGATGCTCCGTCAGTGGTATCAGAGTAGGAGTTCCTGAGCGTACAACAGATCGCTGAAGGAGAGAGGCAGTTGTACCAGGACGTGTGGGAGGATTTGAGTTTGGGTGAAGATGCCTCCGAGAAGAAACTCGATGGGTGGAAGAGGCATGGCAGTGGAAGATTTCTGGGCATTGCAGCGGTAAGTCCAGGCCCTGCAAGAATAGCTATGCAGAGGACGTGAGCCGAGAAGGGATGCAGACAGTGAGGATGAGGTGGAAGAAGAGAATGAGTTTGAAGAAGAGGAAGAAGATGTAGATCCGGCCCAGGACAAATTGTACAAGGCCATATCCCAGATCGGGAAGAGGCCGAAGTTAGAAGTTCCTACGTATTCCGGGAACTTGAACCCAGAGGAGTTGATAGACTGGGTGAATGATTTAGAAGAATATTTTGAATACAAAGAAGTTGAAGACCCTAACCGGGTCAGATTTGCTAAGACCCGACTGAAGGGTCATGCTAGCATTTGGTGGAAGGGAGTACAGCTGGAATGGAACCAAAGAGGAAAATAACGGATTACCAGGTGGGATAGAATGGTGGAGAAATTAAAAAGATAGTTCATCCTTGTTGACTATGAGCTGGATCTGTTACGTAAAATGCAAAGCTTGAGGCAGATGAACAGAACAGTTCAAGAATACACGGAGGAATTCTATAAAATATCCATCAAGACCGGGCATTTGGAAGCTAGCAAGGAAAAAGTGGCCCGTTACATCAATGGGTTGAGACCGAGTGTGCAGGAGGAGTTGAGCTTGGTTCGGGTAAGCACCATCAAAGATGCTTACCAATTTGCTTTAAACGTTGAATAAAAGTTGAACAGAAGGTTTGACAGCAAGCAAAAAGTGAAAGGACCGGGAGGAAAGAATGGTGGAAAGAAAGAAGGAAAGGAAGAGAAGAAAGAAGAGGAGAGCAGCAGCCGAGGTCAGAAAGAAGAAGATGAAGACCCAAAACCGCAAGTTCAGAATGATAACTACCCGAGAGGAAGAGGTAGATCTGGACGCGGGTATGGAAGAGGAATATTTCATGGAACATGTTTCCATTGTGGAGAAGAAGGACACCGGGCATTTGAGTGCCCACAACACCGAGAAAGGACAAACAAGAGGCCAGTGGGTCCTGCCAGAGCAGTTGTGGCAGTTGAGGATGCTGACTCAGAACATTCTGAAGAAGCTAAAAAAGGGGAAGCCATGATTGTGAGAAGGACCATGCTGGTGGATGAAGACAAGTCAGAGCAAAGGAGAATCCTGTTTCGCACCCGATGCAAGAGTGCAGGCAAAGTTTGTAATGTGATCATCGACAATGGAAGTACAGACAACTTAGTTTCTGAGGAAATGGTTTCTAAGTTGCAGTTGGAAAGAAGGAGGCACCCACATCCATTACCAAATTGCGTGGTTGCGGAAGGACCACAGAGCTTGGGTCCGGGAACAGTGCTTAGTCACGTTCAATATTGGGAGGTACCAGGATGAAGTCCTGTGTGATGTATTCCCCATGGATGCTTGTCATTTGCTGTTGGGCAGGCCATGGCAGTTTGATCGGAGTGCAGTGCATGATGGTCGTGCTAATACTTACTCCTTGGTGAAAGATGGAGTGTGGCACAAGTTGAAGCCGTTGCAGACGGAAGATGAAAAGGTGTGTAGCAATGCCAGAATTTGTCTGGTAGAGGGCAAAAAATCTTGCCCAGAAGCGGGATTTGAGCGAATTGTAAAGGTTGTTGAGTGTTCGGAGATATTACAAGGGATGCAGACCGAACGGCTTAGAAGTGAAGGTCACTTCTCTTGTTACCCCGGGAATCTGATGCAGGAGCATCCGGTGACAGTGTGGGCAATCTCGCATCCTTCAAAATTTTCTTCAAGTACTTGTATTTTGAATTACATTAATTCATTCCCGGGAGGGGAAGTTGTGCGAAGCAGAAGGGGGAAGTTTGTAAAGTTTGTGCGTAAATTGAGTTGGGGTCGCGAAATCGTGACCTCAAAAGGCTTGGCGGGGCTTGAGCCAGTTTTGTCGTGATATCACGACGTCGCGATATTGCGACATCGCGATATCGCGACCGTAGTCCAAAGCAGAGGAAGAGAGCGTAAGTCGTCGCGATATCGTGACCGGTTTGCACGGCAGAAGAGAGGGTCTTCAATCGTCGCGATATCGCGACGGTAATGCAAGGCGAAGGGAAGGAGTTTCGAACGTCGCGATATCACGACGTCGCGATATCGCGACGGTCTATGAAGAATGGCAGGAAGTTAGAGCTTTGTCGCAATATCGCGATAGGTCGTGATATCGTGACCTATCGTGATATCGCGACCAGTTAAGGGCCGACACGTGGCCGGTCTTTCGACAGCCGCGAAAGGTAAAAGGAGATAGAGAACCAGACCAGGGAGGAATAGCGAACGGCCATGCAAGGCCAAATTGTGCCACGTGGCAAACACGTGTGTCAACAGCTGTGTTACAACAAAGAGAAAGCACGGTCAGATGGCCGCGTAGAAAAAAAAAAAAAAAAAGAAGATGGAGAACAGCCGCGTGCATTAAAGGAAGTGAACCACCATTTGTAAGTCTTTTTCGACAAAACAACTGTTTCAGAGCATGGCCGATATGGAGAAGACGGCAGTGCAGAGTACGGCGGTGGTTGCAGGTCGAGGGAGACCACGAATGCAAACAACAGTGTAGATCGGGCAGAGATTGCCATTAATGACAAAATTTTGAAAACCCGGGAAGGAGGGAAATTCAAACTGGAAATCTTGTTTGGTGGAGCATTGATTGCTGGGAGGACCGGGGGACCTCGTTAAAGACCCGAATTTTTGTATTTGGGAAGGACGACGGACCGGAGAACAAGGGAGTGGTACAGAGGAAGAACAGAGCCGAACTCGGCCATTGTAAAGCCTGCGGGCTGTTCCATTCAAGCTTGTAAAATATATATATATATATATATATATATATATTTAATTTTAATGAAAAGGCAAGTTTGATGAAGTGTTGGTTCCCGGTGCTCCGTCACTATCTCTTCCAACACCACCAATACCTGCATACCTAGGATTATCTTTGGAAGAGCCATCAATATTAATCTTAAACACCTCGTGAGGTGGAGGATATCATCTGCAATATATCTACACTTTTTGATTGAGTCCTCTCCTCCCAACCAATAAATAAGGATGAGGGCCATTATCCACTAAACCCAGGTCCTGCATTATCAAAATATCAGACTGCTCCAAAGGAATACTGATCTAAAATTTAGAAGAAACAGTTTCTTGGATCATACCAATAATCCTCTACCAAATTCGATAAACATTTAATTTTATACCTTGAAAAAATCTTTGATTTATTTCAAGCCAAATATGCCATATAATACATGAGGACCCAATAATCCATAAAAATTGAAGAAATAAAGCCTTAGCAGGAGGTCTTTATAAACTCCTCTAGAACTGAACAAGAGAAGAGGCATGAGAACAAGACTATTTCCACACCCTCCATCAAATATACCAAATATTTTGCACAAACGAACATAGTAAGAGCCAATGCCCTAAAGATTCATCATTATTATCACAAAGGAAACACAATTAAGGGCCCTAAAAACCTCCCTTTTGGATATTATTCCAGGTAAGACATATGTTCCTAGTAGCCAACCACAAATGGAAATTGCATTTGGGCCAGGAAAAATTATTCCAAACCCATTTCCACCATGGAAGCTCCTCATCCCCAAAATGCTACCTATCTAAAACATGGTAACCAGAAGCCACTAAGAAAAACCCTCTAAGATCCGGACCCAAAGCTAAAACATCATCATATTATAAATAATAACACTACCTAGTAGCTAAAATATGAGCCAAATCTTCTCTATCATGAATATAACCACTTACTAGACAATCTCTTGGATATTTCCACTGAACTACCTCCACCTGCCCAACTCTTTTGGCAACTTTATAATACATCACCCTGTGCCAACCAATAGCCAAGAAACAATTACATAGCTCGTGAAGATGAGGAAACATAGATAAAATTGTAGGGAAGCCATCCCAAGAATCATGCTGAAAAAGAGCCTTCGAGCCTTTGAGATAAATCTATAACAATCCTTGCTTAACAAGAGTAGTCCCCTTCTTAAGCGTGTTCCAACTCAAAGAGCCTTTACCAAACAAATTGTATCTAGTTAACTCAGAGCCCTCAAACCCAGTAAGGTACTTAAAGAAAATAATATTAGCCTAAGCATGGTATTGATAAATGCACCATCTCCAATAAATCTTGGTCACCAATGCCTGATCAAAAAGAGAAGTTAAACAAAGATCCAAACCACCTTCCTATTTCGGTCTATGAATAGTATTCCACTTAACTAGACTCCATTTTTAAGACTCCAAATTTCTAGCCCATAAAAATCTTCTTGATAGAGATTCAAGCTCATGAATAAAACTAGCAGAAGTGACCTGAATCATGCACCGTAAATACATGAAGCTTGTACCACTAACTTAAGAAGCAAAACTTTTCCAACAAAATAAAGCCACTTAATATTCCAATTAGAGACTTTAGCCTAAAATTTATCCAAAATATTATTCTAGATACCTCGAGGCAGAGGGTCCACAAAAAGAGAATTTCCTAAATAAGTTAAAGGAAGAGCTCCAATATGAAGTTGAATAATATAAGAAATTCTAGCTTGTATAAGAGGATTAGTATTGAAAAATAATATGGAGGATTTCCCCTCGTTTATATTTTTCCCTGAAGCATCCAAATAAATATCCAAATATATAAAATTATTTGCTTCCCTAATACAGGCAAGACCTATCAGAGTAGTATCATCCACAAATTGAAGATGAACATACGCAAGTAACTATTACCCCACCTCCAACCATGAATCAACCCCTAACTGACATGCGATTTGAGAAGCCTACTTAAACTCTCAACCATAATAATAAATAAATAAGGAGACAAAGGATCCTCCTGAAGGAGACCTCTCAAAACCTGAAACAAAGTAGAAGGATCATCATTGATAAGGATAGAATAGGATGGAGATGTAATACAACTCATCACCCAACTAACCCAGTTGGAGTCAAAACCAAAAGCAAGGAGAATTTTACTTAAGAAAGACCATTTAACCCTATCATAAGCTTTAGCCATATCCAATTTTATAAACATAAATTTTTCTTTAGAAATTACCATAGAATGAATGGCATTAGTAGCAATAGCCACACCAAGGATTTATCTATCTGCCATATAAACTCCCTATTCATCATAAATAATCTTACTAAGCCAAGGCTTAAGTCTCTCAATAATCAACTTGGAGATAATTTTGTACACCACATTACATAGTGCAATAGGTCTAAAAATATCCATAGAATTGGCTCCTTCCAGCTTAGGAATAAGTACCAAGAAGGTAGAATTCATAGCTCTCAACATCTGTTTAGTTTTGAAAGACTCTTGCACAACAGACAGAAGATCCAGTTTGATAATCTCCTAAAATTCTTGGAAACATTCCATAGGAAATCCATCAGGCCTCAAGACTTTTCTTTCCTCATCTGGAAAACAATACCCTCCAAATATTTTATTGAAACAGGTCTCATGATCAACTCATTCATCTCAGCAGTGACAACTGAAGGAATACAATCCAAAATACTATTTTCTTCAGCAACCGCTAAGGGAGAATCCTTGAAATACAAAGAGGAAAAAAACATTACAGTCTCCCTTGAAATATCCTAAGCAATAATCAACTAGAACCCAAGAGAAGAAATAAGAGAAGAAATTGCATTACCATACCTTCTAGCTTTAACCGAATTGAAAAAGAAAGCAATATTTTTATCTCCTTCCTATAACCAATCAATCCGAGCCTTTTCTTTCTAATAAATTTCCTCCCTTAATTCCCACTCAGCTAACTCCTTAAGAGCATCACATTCCTATTTAAGAGTCATTTCTATGAGTCCATAATACTAATCTATCTTCTAATAGCATCTAACTTCTCTTGAGTAGCCAACTTAGCCCCAAAAATAGCATCTAACTTCACATACTAGAGACTCTTAACAAAAGAGAACATATCAGTTGCATGAGCAGGCCTACCCTGTAACCACAAAACTCTCATTAAATGATGCTGAGAAGGCTCCCTAAGCTATATTAACTGAAATTTAAAGTAGGGTTTCCTATAAACTCCCTGGCGAATGACATTTAACTTTATAGGCCAATGATCAAAACCTCTCCAATCCAAAATTTTTGAGCTAATTTGCCAATTATTACTGATCCAGCAAGGAGAAACCATAAAATGATCCAATCTCTTAGAAATAGCCTCAGTACCACATCTCCTATTGCTCCAAGTAAATATACCATTACCAGGTTTAATATCCATAAGATTTAAGAAAAGGATATTATCATTAAGGGCCAAAGATGCCTATCCAAGAGAACCCACACCACTTCTTTTCTCCTCCAAACAGGTGATAGCATTAAAGTCTCCAACAACAATCCAAGGATAGTGAGGAGCCATTAACCACACCACTCGAATATGATTCCAAAGATAAATTTTCCCAACAATATCAAAGGGAGCATAAACATTAGTTAATAAGACCACTTCACCAGGCTCCTTACAAGAAGCAACCATAGAGAGAAAATTTTTATTAGAAACCCACCATATAGAAGAGATATTCCGAGGATTTCAAAAGCTAATAATACCTCCAGTACTTCGCTAGGCTCCAATACACTAACATTGACCACGAGGCCACAATTTGGAAGCAATACTAAACAAACAATCAACTGATAATTTTGACTCTTGCAAAAAAATAATATCACGCTTATGCAACTTAATCAACTCACAAATAGTTTTTTTTGATGGATGCTATTCAATACCCTTACATTCCAAGATAAAACTATCATTTATGAGGGGTGGAAAAGTGAGAATCAAATGTCCTAACCAACTCTAACTCAACCAAGGACTCCCCTCAAGTTTAATTTTATCCACATCTTTCTTCCTGCCCACCTTAGAAGACTTTTCAAGTATCCCCTATTTAAAATTATTTTGATGCCATAGAACTCACCTTAGAACCTTTTCCACAACCAGAACCCACAAAATCATCCAAAAACGGATCATCTACCACCATACCATCTTCTTGAATAACCATATTTTCCTCAAAAAAAATAGAAATTTGGTTCCCCTCAATACTTTGTGTCACACAATTCACCAAAAATGGAACAATTGCATTACCCAGAGACTGATTAGTATCCATCTAAGCAATAGATATATCCCTTTGTAGATTAACCCCAACAAGCTGGTCCAAGTCATCCAAAGCATCAAATCTATTATGTAATCCATCAACTTGCCTCTCATTAACGAATCTCTTCAAACCCCTACCTTTATTATGGGACTTAACAGGAATGAAACCCTCCTTATCAGTCCCACTATCCTGCATTGGAGCTTTCCTCTCAATAGATCCATTATCTTGCTTAGGAGCTTTCCCTTTATCTATCCCACTATCCTACTTAGGAGGCTGAGGCTTAGATGACAAATTCCAAAGTAATTTTAGGCATTTTATCTGAAGGTGTCCATATGCGTGACACAAATGATATTGGAACGGAAGGGTTTCATAATACAACTATTGAATCCAATAAGAGGATCCAATAGAAATTTCCATAGAATATGGCATAGGCTTATTTAAATCTATCTCAACACAAAAATGGGCACCAAAAAATACTTTTTCATCCATCGTTTGTTGAGAAGGACCCACTAGCTTCCCCAGAAACAATGCAATCATGTGAAGACTATCGTTCTACTAGCACTCCAGAGGTAACCAAGGGAGCCGAACCCATACTGACACCTACGATGAAATTTCCTCCATATGGTTAAATCCCACATGCCAAGGCTTAATGAACAAGCCAACCTGGTTATAAAATAAGACCCTCCAAAAACTTTATGCTGATCCTCCATGCAAGAGAAAACAACCATGAAAAATTTATTTGCCCCTAGCATGATCTCCATATCTCCAACCGGGTTCCATACTTTTCGAGCCCAAGATTCCAATGAAATGAGAGGGACCCAAATTCCTAAAAAATTGCAAATTAAGGCATGATTAGCCAAGTATTCAACATCCTCTGCAATTGAATCTGGTTGAATCACTAGGACAAGCCTATCCAAAGCCCGTTCTAAAAACCCCAGCCAAAACAGTGCCAACTGGGATTTATGATTTTTCTCTGAATGTATGCCCTGAAGAAGATGATTCGGAGCCCATGAGGGCCTCTTGGAAGGATAATATTTGCTTATCATTCAAATCCCTTCATTCTCTGCAATTTCCATCTCGTATTCTCTGCAATATTCATCGATACCATCGAAATTACCTTGATGTAAGCTACATCAACTATTTGTTCCAACCTTATAACATTATTGTAAAAAAAGAACCATTGAGTTGGCTTAAAAGACTGACTTATGAATATGACAACAAGAATATAATTGTACAGTTAAAACTTTTAATGGATTTGATAGTGTGAAATATGTGGTAGAATATGTTGAACACAATGTTGCATGTTATTTTTGTGATCTCAAGCGTTGCTTTCATAAATGAAATGTATGTAACTCTTCAATTCAGAGCGTCACCACTTTTCAAATTAAATGGAATGCCATATTTATTTGGTGCATGTAGTGGATGTATTTTATGATATGTGTTGATATCATATAATTTGTGTAGCAAAGCAAGTGAAGAGCAATCCGAGAACAAAGCAATCAATTGAATTTAGATCAGATCGATGGACTCGATACTTGGAGTTAATCCAACAACATTCACAATATCGGGATCTGTGTAGTCATTCTTTTACTTGTTATCTGAGCATTAAAATGTTCAAAGCTGTGTTGTTAGTAACAAATATTTTATTAAAAAATTGCATCCATCTTGGAATTTAATTCTTTGAACCAAAAATAAATGGTATTCATATAATGTTTATATGTTGTTCTACTACTCTTATTTAAAAAATATATATCATCAATTATGTTAATAAAATATATTATTGTTGTATTTTTTTTAATGAGTTTACACAAGTTTTTATGAGGAGTTATTTTCCCTTATACTAAGTGGGATTTGAACCTTGAACCTTTCAATAAAAAGCCAAAGCCCATAATTTATTGTTGTATTTTTATTATAATTAATGATATGTAATTTTTATAATCAAATACGAGTTATTTCTATATTAATAAATGATAACTTCAGTATTGTCATTTATAACTTTAGAATCATCATGCGTATTTCTTGAAACATAGAATTTTATATGATGAAGTCAATATAACATGATCTAAAAAATAAAATTAACTATCAACATTGCAAATAATTTAGGTTATGTTCATTTCACAAACAATTTTATTGTTTTAAGTTAACCTTTATATTTCGACCTCATATTTTGATCTTTAAATAATCTTCGTCCATATTTTGTCCCTAGTGCCAAAATCATAAGTCACTATTTTTATAAGCATGTCCTTAAAATATTATTTCTTTATAAATCCTATCCCTCTTACAAAGAGTAGACTTATTTTTTTCTCACTTCCTTTCCAAAAAAACTCCTTGAATATTATTAAATTTTGATGCTATACCTATTAAAAATCTTGAAAGTGACATCACATACATAGGTATAGATTCTAATGTTTATTTTTATATTTTTGACCTTCTAACCATTTATAAAAACTTTCCTTTCAACCTACCAAACAAGATTTTACTCTATCCAAAATTGAGTGGTAAATGTCCATTAACATTTATGAAACAATGAATACACATATATATTCATAGTAATGTTCGAAAATTAAATTATAAAACATACACAATAATCAATTGTAAATAAAGGGTAATGTTAATGAAAAATTCTAGATTTGATATTATTAATCAAATATCTAGAAACCTTTTTAGAACATGATAATATTACTTTAAACTCCATGGCCTTATTAACTAAGTTATAACCCAAAAGAAAAGCATCATCAACAAATTAAAGATGGGGTTCAAAGGGACTATTTTTGCAACTTGAATATCTTTCATTTTCCCTTCAACTTGAGTGGGCCTAATGGTTAAGACTATGATACTTTAAATAGGAAGTTTGTTGTTCAAATCCAAAAGGTATAAGGTTGTACACTTTACTTCAATATAGGTGGTTAAAAATTTTGATAGCCACATCTCTCATATGACCTATGGCCTTGTGGACATTAAAAACTACATTGTTTTATCTTACTTTACTTTAAGAATAATAAATAGATAAGGAGATAGTGGAACAACCTAGCAAAATCTATTGGATTATTGGGAATCAATTGATAAAATGATAATTTTTTTGAATTCTATAGTAAAATCTAATCCATTGAGATTGGTAAACATTATCATAAGCTTTATTTGCATAATATTTTACAATCTCACTTGAGTTTCTCATGCAATAGAGAGAATGTATGGTCTCTTGTACACTGATTATACAATTAAAAATGTATTTACCATAATTACAATAACCTTATTCCTTTGAGATAACATAATCTAAAATTTTTTCCATCTATTTTCCACAGAGAGAGAGGGAGAGAGTTAGTTTTGGTAGAGTTTGAACATCTTTCCATTTCTTGTTGAATACCTCTCCCATGGCCTCTATTTTAAGATTCTGGAGAGGTATCCCTTGGGAGGGAAGAGAGAGGGTCAAAGGTGTAATTAAGGCAAAATAAAATTCAAAATTTTAAGACTATTATGAGTGTGAGCATGCTTAGGAGTGGGGAAGGAAATCAACGTTCCTTTGGCTCGTACCTACATGGATTTAATTCATGCCAACAAAAGTACTAAGATTCTACAAAAGCATTGGGGAAGTGTTATTATGTTTAAATAGTGGTTTTGGTTAATTGCATCAGTAGTTGGTCATATTTTTAAAACTAGTGAACCTTTCAAAAGTGCTAGAAATGAGAAAAAACATTAGGTAATGTTCTTTCATAACTATGGCACTTTTGCACAAGGTTAGTTTTAAGTCTAAATTTATTGGATTAGCTTATTTGACTAATGATATAATATCTAAGGATTTGCCTAAGGAGATAGCTACATAGGTGTGTCCATATTGGGTGTCTATATTTTCCCTCTTTTTGATGTACTTTTTTGTATAATAAATGCATGAAAAATATGTTGGAGTCAAATTTTAACACTAGAATGATTATTGATATCAAAAGGTGATATGCTGAATATATGATTGGAGGAAATGTTATAAATATTTATGATTTATAAATTTCATTAACGCATGTATGCCTTGTAAATGGTGCCCCAACGAGTTTTGGATCAAAAAAAATTAAAGGAGAAACTTGATTATATGGGGTATCAAATAGGACTGAGGGAATAAAATAACAGTGAAGAGAGGAAAGTTATAGGAGGGATTTGGAGTGTAAAAAATGAGATGGGTAAAAATTGATTCATTTTTACCATACATATTTCTTTATACCAAAAATATTGATTTGAGTACCTAGATTCAATGGTCCATTTTAGGGTTAGTACTAGCTAAAGAGGATGTCCAATAAGTATGACCTCAAATCCTAATTTGCTTTTTGGTTTCTTGATGTATTTTTTAGTTTCCACTCCAAATGCAATGCTTTTGCTGGGTGTGGCACTATTGCTAGTGGTATTTTTGTAAATACCAATACTTTTATAGAGTGGTACTTTGGAAAACCATTGCCCTTTTACTTTTTTATCACTTCTATAAGTTCATGGTGTTTTTGCTAATTTTGGATAAAAAGTAAAGTGAATTATTGAATGTGTCCAGTCTAATCTTCTTTTATGTTTTGCAAGGGTTGAGTGCTCACTTTTTAAAAGAGACATCATAGAGCTTTTGATGTAACTTTAGATATAGTGGATGATGTTGATATATGAGTCTTAGTGGTGATGAACTTATATCAGGTGGTGGTTATGCCAAAGGTTGATTTTTATCAAGCCTTACTAAAAACTCTAGCTAAGAGATGGTATTAAGAGATGAATACTTTTTATTTAGTTGCCGATAGGGGATATGATAGTTACTTTCGAGGATATTTGATAAATTATCTAAGTAACAAATAAAGGAGCTCATATTTGTGTTAGGAGTGATGAGATATTATGTATGGAACTCTTAACGATAGATAGGATATTTCTTGGAGTTATATTTGGGGTTAGTATTAATGACACTTATTAGAGAGGTCATTTGAATAAATTGTCAACCCTCTTATGATCCATAGTATCTAGAATTTTGATGTAAGATACTAGTTGATGAGTTCTCTCATGGAAATGGGGAAAGGTGATTACCATGTTGTGACATCATTGGGTTTTTTTCCTTTGGGACCAATGGCCTTGAAATAGTTGTATAGGACCCATCATGAAGTTGTATATCAAAGTAGAAAGAGCTTGGTTTGTTGCACTCTCTTGTAGGTTTGGTTATTGGAGCACCTAGCTATTTAGTGGACACCATTATACAAAGTGAAAATATTTGATCTAGAGAGATCTATGGCTTATATATGGGTTGGGAAACGCTAAAGTAATAAAGGAATGCTAATGACCACTTGATAGGTGATATATTATCTAACAATCCATGAGGTCACTTGGTAGCCATTGTGGGGTCACTAATAGAGGATGAGTAGGATATAGCTAAAGTTAGAAGAATTTGATGGCTGATTAATGATGAGATGGAGTATGAGTTATACTACTTTGATAGAGTGGTCTATCAATTTTTTGGGATTCAATGAATTTCTAAGATAGGAGAGATTTGTTTTGCTAAAAAACTTGAGAGATAAATTTTGGTGGACCTCCCAATCTCTTGAGTTTTCCAAAGGTCGATGTTTTTTTAATTAGGTGGAAGAATATATTTTGAAAGGGATCCCAAACCTTTTACAACAAGGGGTTTTAAAAGGGTTCCCAAACCTAAAGAAGAAGAGAAACTCAAAACTAATAACTAAGGAATATCCGAACTAAGAAGCTAAGAAGCTTATCAAAAAATATGTGAAGACCCTTCCAAAGGTTAACCTCAACCAAATACCAAATAATCCAAACCAATAAGGAGAAAGTGGTGATAATATCAAGGAGATTTAGGATAGATGACCTTAGAGTTGATGTGAGATACAATGGATAGTATATGAGGTTTTATCCTAGGTGAGTAACTTTATTAGGACCACATCTATAGATGACATATGTGATAGAGAATATAGTAAAAATATTGAGATTTCCATCATTGATAGGGAAGAGATGCAACAACATGATGAGTTGCTAGGAGGGTTAGTGAGGCACAAAGGGGGTAGTAGGGAGGAGGATGACAATGGATCTAGTATGCACTCCACTAGACATGGACCATTTTCTCTTGTGTCCCCTATACCTAGAGGGTCTATAGGGGTTAGATCTAGTAGCTCGATAAAGAATGTTACATGGGAAGATATAGAGGCTATGTTTAGGAGCTTCCATGAGCTTAGAGTTCAACTATCTAAAATAGAGGTAGTGAAGTACGAGAAGGTAGTCAAATATTAATAGGAAGTAGAGAGGGTAAGATATAAGTGGGATAAGGCTACAACTTAGGTGACCCAATTATAGGTTGACAATGCCTAGGCTATTGCTAGGTTATAATTGAATTATGCCTAGGAAGTTGATCAAATGCAGGGCAAGATTAACTAGCTCATACGAGAGGGATGTTGTTGTGTATCAAGTAGTAGTTGGGGGTCTAGGTACAAATGCTATATAGCTTGTATTGGGTAGTGTCAGGAATGGGTTACTTAGCTAGAGAGTGATGTAGAGAGGGAATGGATGGAAGTACAAATAACTAATCAAGGGGCTTGGGAGGAGGTAGAGCGAGCCACTCATTATCGATCCCTTTACCATGTGAAAATACCTTCTACATAGAGAGAGTCATTGGCTACATATTCAAGGAACCATACAAGGTCATGATCCAAGACATGATAGTCATAAGGGTATATTGGTTTTTGGCCTCCACCATCACCACAATCAATTAAAATGCTAGGCAATGGGTATATGAGTTCTAGCTATGGAGGTGCTTAGATATTATGGGGGTAAATGCATCAATTTTAGTTCTTTTATGTATTGCCTCTAGAGACTAGGCCAAGTGTACCAATTATTGTTAGTGTGGTACATCAAACCTATGGATATGTAATATGTTAAGGTATTTATATGTATGATATTTATTGTTTCTAATATAATGTTGATTGAAAATTTATTTTGAGATAAAACAAGAATAAATTTATAGTTTAGTTGAATATCATTTCCAATGCATATTGTAGGTTGTATTTGATATATAGAATGACTTATGGTGTGGTTTGAATGCATTGATAGGGATATAATATTATTAGAAAATTTGTTCTTGATAGAAATTATGTGATTGCATGTTGAAAAATGGATGCCTAATTGAGAAATTTAACTTAGTCAAGATACTATAATGGCATTGGGATGGTTGAATAATAATTTGGACAAATTTTGTGAACTTTTGTTAAGGTTTTGTAATTTGTGATAATGGTAAAGAATGAGAAAATTTTAGAAAAGAAAAATTAATTTAAAATTCATAGCTTTCTTGAATGCGACTATAGTATTCCATGTATGAACTATAATGATAATAAAATATTATAGATCACACTCGAGAAGAAAAAAATAAAAACGGTAATATTTTTTGATAAATTAATTTGGGTTTGTGACATTCAATGTATTCACCATTAATTTGATAAACAATAATATCTTTGATAAATTAATTCGGGTTTGGGACATTCAATTTACCACAAGAATGACTCAAAAAATGCAATGTATTGCTATTAAAGGGGTTATAATTCTAAAATATCATTAGAAAAGGGAATATATGCCATCCAAATCTACCAAAATAAGAATTATTTTTTTATACATGACAACTAGATTTGATAAAGGAAATAGAGAGAGATAAAGGGAAATCATAGATGGTGAATAGAACAAAATAAACTAAGAATATTTAACAATGGTTGACAAGAAATTACCTAATACTACTGCCAAAAGAAATATAAGACAATAGATAGCGTTATTTTTTTTTACCCAAAGCGGTGGCCTAGGATCCATGTAATGGACAACTACTTTTTAGTGGGTAAAAGTGTAGTCGAATTATTTTCAAGCAGTGACGTATGAGTTAGATGATAGACAAGTTCTCAGGTTATTTTTGAGTGGATGCTTGTAATCCTATTAATGGATAAGTACTCATATGTGCAAATTATAATCCCATTAATGGGTGGTGGTCTACATGCCATGATGGTGAACAAGCACTATTAGTAAAAAAGATATACCTAGATATAAGATAGTAACATCCTCTATAAGTAGTGGCCTAATAGCCATTATAGATAATAAGTACCTTGAATATGGGAGGGCATGGTTCTGATATATATATATACATACACAAGATACATCATGTCTACACTACATGGGGTATGTTTGAAGGACTTTATTGTATATGTCATAGAGGGTGTGATTGAAGGACTTTAATGGTATACCCAAAGAACTTTAATATATATGCCATAGGGGGTATGATCAAAGGAATTAATATCTATGCCACATGGGGCATGATCAAAGGACTTTAATGTCTATGTTGTAGGGGTTTGCCTAAAGGACTTTAAAGGTTTATTCCATAGGGGCATGTAAAATATCTATAAGTTCTATTATGAAAGTTGAGTAGATTAGCTACCATTCCATATAATATTTCTAATATGTCTACTCAAAATATCTCTATGTATACACCACTTTAGATTATGCAAATGACATAAAAATTGTATTAAGCAATAACTATCAAGTGTATGTAGGTGATAAGGGAAGTGGAAAGGTACAACATAAATTCCTAACTTAATGTCTAAGTAGTGAAATAACTACAAGCATATACTAAAAATAAATATGGACTAATATCATTTGTAAGAAGAGTTAAAGGTAGTAAAAAAGAAAAATTATGAGTTAAAAAAGTAGCTAGACCAATAAAGAAAGGAAATTCAAAAAATAAATGACACTAAAATTAGATAATATCAAATGGTATCTTGCACAAGAAAAAGGACTAGTTGAAGCATTGATTTAGAAATAAAAATCAAGATTTTCAATTTGAATTTGATTACTTAAAGGTAAATATGTAAAATAAAAAAAATAAAAAAGTTGAAGGAATAGGCATGCTAAAAAATGCTAATAAGGATATGGAAAAAATATGATATATTTGGAGGTCAAGGGCTTATTAACACATTAGGTAAAATCCTTTTGGAACTAAATACATATAGAGGCAACATGCTCTAAGGCATATCTCATGTACTTAAAGGAGTGTGAAATATTAATCAACTAGAATTTAACAAAGATATACTAAGTAGAAAATGAGTTGGCATTTGGGATGAGACTTATTGAAGTCTTACAACAACTATACAAAGCATCCAATTCCTAGGTCGAACAATCAAATATAACTCACAAGCGGGCAATGATTGTCCAACTAAAGAATTTACCTAAAAATAGAAAAAACGTAGATGGATGTAAGGTCAATAATTCCCTTAAAATTTTCACGAAGGATATAAAAAAAGAGAATTTCTTATAATTCCTTTAAAAATAATTTTTCTAATTTCTTTTCCAGTCAAGGTGAATTTATCTCCTCTAAATAAGTGGCCAAAATCATTGAGGAAGAAAATTCCAAGATAGACATACTAGATGATAAAAATATATATGAACTTTTAAAAAGGATATCTAAATTGAAATATTTATTAGAGAAAGTAAATAAAGCAGTAAAATAGGGAGAAGACCTTTGAAGGGATGAGTATGAACACCTAGTGTTCTACATAATTTGAAAGTACAATTGGATGTTGACTAGTATATATTATTGAAATTACCACTATCAAATTAAGAAGAAGAAGAATCGCATAATTTTAAACTTTTGGGAAGAATTAATTCTAATTATAAAGACTCCAAGCCTAATAAAAAAGGTAACTATGGGATATATTTCTAATCAATCTTGATATTTCTATGAATCATAAAAAATATGTTAATCCAATTACTAATATTGTATCTACCAAGTGACAAAACCATAGTGGAGGAAAAAGAAGAAAAAAATTATAATGGTCCTACCAAAAATAGAGTGTGAAGTAATGCCAACATAAAGGAGAATTAGACATGACTTCAAAATTTGAACAAGTCATAACAAGTGTGATTTCTAGAGTGTGATCCACTCATGAGTTCAAAATTGGATAAGTCTAGAGGGGATTCATTCACTCATCATATTAAATAGAATCACTATCACACAAAGAGATTAAATCATTGTCATCATAAGGAATGAATCGCTCCATAAGGCAAAAAATTAAAAAAAAGATGTAGTTTAGTGCATAATGTTCAAGATAATTTTTTTTTTTATCTTAAAGTAGCTCCAATGGAGGAATGGTGTAACTAACTCATGTAGAATAGGATTATAGGGAATTTTATTGTCTAAGCATAAGTTTTGTTAAAAGATACCATCGAATTAGAGATTTACTATAAGTAGAATCATTTTACCTTAGTAAAAAATTAAGTGAAACATTTTGTATGAATAAGATCTAATAGCTCATTTATGAGGATCCTTTGGCTACATTTTAAAATACTAAAACAACTCCTTGTGATGAAATATTGATACTAATATCAAATTATAATTAATAAAGAGATTATGCATGGTTTCTATGGATCAACTATGTCCTATGATATCTTGATTAGTCTTTGTATGATTCTTGTGGATTTGATTCCCCACCATCTATTAGTAATTTTGATTTATTATTGTAGATATTCCAAGGATCTAACCACACTAAAGTTATTTATTCACTTCTAAATAATATCATTGGATTAACATTCACATTGCTATGATCAAATGATTGCATTTTATATTTTATTAAATTTTACATTACCTTTTCATATACCTTTTATTACATTGTGTAGATTGTTTGGTTTAGATATGACCTAGATCATTAACCTAGATATTGGGGATTTATTTTGGTCCCCTTCTATGTTAAACTATGATCTCACGAGTGAATATATATTATCAAATAATTTTGCAAGTTAATAATCACATTTCTAAAATGATTCTTTCCACTACCAAGAATATCCTTATCATAGTATACATATAATATTTTCATCAAATAAAATATTTATATTGGTGCAAATAATTTATCTAAGTTTTAAAAATGATAATACTTATAACACCTTATTCTTACACCTCATCAAATATAAGAAAGTATGTTGTTTCACATGACATAGGTGAACCTTCTAGATGTGGGTCTTTATACAAAATGTCCGTCTCATTCTTAACATAATTAGCTAATATTTAACTATCCAAAGAGATCATAGAGTGATTATAATTTGGTATTAAGGAGATATGTTCTATGTCATTTCTAGGATAAGATAAATTCTTTAAGTAATATTTTTTGTTTAAAAAGAATTTAAAAAAATATATTAAAACAAATATTATTTACAAGTTGGGATGAGACTCCTCTTGGCCTTAGCCAACAAGAGCACCTATTTCCTCCTTTTAACTTTCCAATAAAATTCCATAACTCTAAAATCCAAGATCCTAAGGACTAACCATTTTTTATTACAACACTAAAATGATATATGTATTGGAGCCAAATATCCTAAACCATATGTTTGCAATGGTTGTCCAAATTAGCTAAACACTATATTTTTTCACCAACCCACCTAATCCTCTAATCCTCAATAACCATTCCACTATGCCACTAAACCCCTACCTCCTTCTCAATACCTATCTTAGCCAATAAGGATGCTAATTTTTTTTAGCTCTACCCACATAAATAAAAATCACATCATCCAATTTCCCCAATAACTCCTTAATTTGGATGACAAGAATCCTCAAGCTCCATGTATCCAAAGCAAATATCCTCATGCAATCTAAATATCCTACCAATATTTGAGAATAAAATTCTATGATTATCCTCCTATAACCTTGTCTTACTACCCATATAGAAGCAAATTTGATAGTTTTGGCTTCTACTTCATTGTTCATGGCCTTGCCTAGTCTTTGTAATTACCAATAGGACATTGTCCAAATATGATTCCTATAGACCACTTCAATTCCAACTCTACTTGGATTTTCATTTATAGATCCATAAATATTAAATTTGATTGATCCTTTTGGGGGTGTTTTCCAACTAGATTTATCCTACTCTTGATATACTTTGGCTTTATTCTCCACCATCCCTCTATCAGCATGAGTTTCTTATTTAGAATACACTACCATAGTTTCTATGACTTTTCTCCAAATGACCTACTAGATGCCATCCAAGGATGAAAAGGTTTATCTAAACATTCTATCATATCTCTCCAACCATACTTTCTAGGAAATATAATTTAATCCAAGATTCCACTTGATACAAAGAGCTTCAAATTTAAATCTAACCCTCTTCCATCTTTCCCAAGTATTAATCCAATTAAAATCATCATTGGATTATATTTTATAAGATAAAATCCATCATTCCTAGATTTGACACATGAATGAGTACTCAAACATCAAGTGGTCATATGTTTTATCACTTTTTTAGAATAAAACACATTCGGATCGACCAACTATTCCCCTACATCTTAGATTATCAAAATAAAGAAATCCATTGTAGATGATTTTTATCCAACCCTTGGATTTCCAAATATTTCTCCAATTGTCAACTTGATATGCATGAGGAGGAGGTTCTAGAATGACCTTATAATAACCATCCTTCACTATGTAGACTCTAAGGCTCCCATAGCCGCAATATAATTCATCCTCCTCATCTCTACCTATGAGAATTATTTTTGCCAAGATCTTAGCCATGATGGGTGTCAATTTTGGAGGGATTAAAATTGGCCACTCGTCCAACTTCTTAAATTGCTTAAGCCTCTAATACCCTAGTTGTCTAGTTTTGAAATAACTTTCATTTTTTATCCTACCCCTACTTTCCATGGCTATTTTTCTGGTTATAGTTTTATAAATTCAACAATGATAGGTGGGTATTTATCCCCTGAATTTGTCCAAAATTGTACCTTCTCCCCTCTCTCCACTTTCCAAAATAATCCATAATTCACTACATGAATACTAACTTTAAATTCTACATACTAGGGACTCATTACCATCCAAAGGAAAATGAATCACCTTAATCACATTCACATATCCCAAATATTTAGTAGTTAAAACTCTACTAAATAAATAAGTTTGTTGGGATATCCACCTCCAATAAAGCTTTCTAGTAAAAAAATTATTATTTAGATCTAATCTTCTTAGTCCCAAACCTCCCTTTGCCTTGGTATGATTTACTTTTTTCCAATATACTAATTTCTATTTCCTCTCTTCTTTTACTCCCCATAAAATTATTCTAGCCATTTTATCTATCTATTTCTATATGGTATGTGGGGAAACAAGGATAGAAACTTTATAAATTTTCATGGCTTAAATGACTAACTACAAACAAGTTAACCTACCCCCAAAGGTTATGTAGAGTGGAAAAAAAATACATCTAGCAAAGGGAAATGAATTGCACCTATTGATTTAAGCATTCAAAAGTGATATTTAATGTAAACATGATAAGAATATATAAGAAATTGGGTCTTCTTTATATAAACATGTCAAAATCATGGTTACAATGCATCCCCTTGAGGACTCTAAATTGATACAATCATTACAAGGTGTCGAAGGATATAATCCTTTCAACAACTCAGATGCACTTCAAGGCCTTCCTCACACTCATGAATCACCAAAGAGCAGGTTTTTGGTACCGTTGTGATGATCTATATATATTTGAAGTTGTAGCTCCTTCCTTGCACACTGATATACCTAGATCTACACACAAAGAACTCAAATTCATTGATAGCATATGTGATTGAAATAAAATTAAAGATATGTATGCAATAGTGAATATGAAGAGCGCAAAGCATAATAGAGGGTGCAAAATTACTCAAAATGGCACCAAAACTTAGTAAATTGCATATATTCTAATCTGGAAATGATCTATACTAAAAGAGAGATAAAATCAAATGCAAAATCCATGGTCATCCATGAGTTTTATAATTGGGATTGTAAACCGTGCTAGGGTGGGATGACCACCAAACTTGGTGGTTTTTACCTCCAATTATTTTGGGATCTAGTTCAAACTATTCCTAGGGGTGTTGTCATCGAATTTGGTGATATAATTCACTGAAATGGATGGGGTTTGAAATATATTTGTGTATTTGGGATCAATAGGAAACCTTCTTCGATTGATGGATATTTCAAGGATAAACATGTGGTGAAAAGGGGATTGAATCTCAATAGCACTTCATGATGAAATATTGCAAAAGACTCTTCTGAATTGGGTGTATTGGATCCAATTTATAGATCAAGATAGCACAAGTTTTAATGGGAAATATTGGCCATGTGAGGCAAGTGCTACCATTTATCAAAACCTTGCCATGCATTGGGTGGGAGAAACTTCCAATTCAGGCCTCCAATTTGTAGGTTTGTGACTAAATTGATGTGCCCTCAATCTATCATAAATCAATGGGTGGGATAATGGTAAATTTTGATTGCCATTTATCCCACCCTTAGCTTTTTAAGAGTTCAAGGGCTTGGTCATCCCCCCAGGGATGGTTGTTGCTGGCTGTCCCACCCAAGGGTGGTTGTTGGTGGCTATCCCTAGTGGGATGGCCATGAACTGGTGGTCATACCAGTGTGGGGCGACCATGGTTGCATGGCCCAAAACTTTTCAAAAGTGGTAAGGACCACTATTTAACCCCTAATGGTTGCCCAAGGAGGTCATATGGTGCTAATAAGAGCATGTATTGGTAGTCTAATCATATTGACATGATTTTAGTGTCTACAGGTACCCCTTTTTGGGATACGTTGTGTGAAACAAAGTGCGGAGCAAAAATATATGACTAAACTATGAACTAATTAAGGTTATTTAGTAACCTATTCCCCCATAATGGAAGAAGCATACATTCTTGGAATCCTTGCTTTTGACATATTTGAAAATTTTTACTTTGGTAAACCTTTCAACCGCACTGTTCGAACAGGTTTAGGCTTATGGTATACTTGGTCTTGGTTTCTTGTTTTTCTTATAAGCCTATTCTAGGAGTCATCCCAAGGCTTCAAGGATATCAATACTTTATTTTATGGAATTGGTGCTTAATTATGTGCCCCAGTGTGGGCTTGAAATTATCTTTGGCAATAATTCTTTTGAATGCATGCAAGTTGCACTTTTGAGTGTTTGAGTGTTGATTTTGATTATGAATTCGTAATTATGACTACCCCCTAAAGAAATGAGTTGATGAGGGAATGACCAGTAATAAAAGTGACGAGTCACTTGACCAATATGATTTTTGTAGAGTGGAAAAAATGATGCACCTAGAAAAGGGAAATGAAATGCATCTATTGATCTAAGCACTAAAAAAGATATTAATGTAAACATGATAATAAATAAATGAAATAAATTGGGGTCCTATTTATATTAATCAATTTTTCAAATCCATGGTTACAAAACGTCCCCTTGAGGGATCTTAATTGATACAATTCATTACAAGGTGTTGAAAGGATCTAATCTTCTCAAAAACTCAGATGCGCTTCAATGTCTTCGTCGCACTCACGAATTGAAGAGTGGGTTTTGGTACCATTGTGATGATATATCCATCCTTGGACTTGTAGCTCCTTCCTTATGTACTAAGATACCTGGATCTACACACAAAGAACTTAAATTGGTTAATAGCATGTGTGTATTGAAATGAAATAAAAAAGATGAATGCAATAGTGAATATAAAAAGTGCAATAGAAGGTGCAAAACTAATCAAAATTGCACCAAAAATTAGTACCATGCATATATTCTAATATAGACATGATCTATGCTAAAATTGAGATGAGATTATATGCAGAATCCATGGTCATCCCTGGGTGTTCCAATTGGGACTGTTAGAATGAAAATCCTAATAGAATGTGCAAAACTACTCCAAATTGCACCAAATATTAATATGATGCATATAATCTACTCTAGAAATGATTAGTGCTAAAATTGAAATGAAATTGTGTATAGGTTCATGGCCATCCCTGGGTGTTCCAAATATGACTGTTAACCACCCCAGGTGGGGATGGCCACCAAACCTGGTGGTTTTTGCCACCACTTCCTCTGGGATCTGGTTCAAACTACTCCTAGGGGTGTTGTCATCAAATTTGGTGATCTAATTCATAGAAATGGGTGGGTTTTGGAATATATTTGCATATTTTTGGATGACTTGGAAACCTCCTTTGATTGATGAAGATTCCAAGTGAAAAATGCGATGAAAGGAAGAGTGAATCTCATAAGCACTTCGATGTGAAATATTGCAAATACCTCTTTGAAATTGGGTGGATTGACTCCATTTTATAGCTCAAGAGAGCCATAGGTTCGAATGGATAAGTTAGGGCATGTAAGATAAGTGCCACCATTTTTCAAAACCCTGCCATGCATTGGGTGTGAGAAACCTCCAAACTGGGACTCCCATTAGCAAGATTTGATTGAATTAACATACCCCAAAATCTCTCATAAATCAATGGATGGGATAAATTATAGAATTTTCTTGCCATTTGTTTCACCCTTGACTTTTTAAGGGTCCTAGGCCATTTTTGTCCCACCCAGGGATGGTTGCTAGTGGTCATCCTTGGGTGGGATGGCAATGAACTGTGGCTATCTTGGGGTGGGATGACCATCACTACATGGCCCAAAACTTCCCAAAAGTGGGGTAGAACTTCCCAAAAGTGGGGTAGAACTTCCCAAAAGTGGTTATAACCACTATTTAACCCCTGAGGGTTTCCCAAGGGGGCCATATGGTGTTGATAAGAGTGCATCATTGTAGTATAATCGAATTGACATGATTTTAGTGTCTATAGGTGCCCCTTTTTTAGATGCATTATGCTAAACACATCATAGAGCAAAAATAGATGACTAAACTATCAAATAATTAATGTTATTCAACAACCTAACCAACTTTAGATGCCTCCATCATGGAAGAAGTATACATTCTTGGAATCCTTGCTTTTAACATATTTGAAGGATTTGATTTTGGTATACCTTTTAGTTGCACTACAAGGGCATGCCTTAGGTCTTAGACCATACTTGGTCTTGGTTCATTATTTCACTTATAAGCCTATTCTAGGACAAGTTTCCCAAGGCTTCAAGGACACCAAGACTTTGTTTTGTTGAATTGGTGCTGAATTATATGCCCCAGTATGGGCTTGAAATTTTCTTTGGCAATAATTATTTTGAATGTATGCAAGTTGCACTTTTGAGTGTTGATTTTGATTATGAATTCATAATTATGACTACCCCCTCAAGAAATGATTCAATGAGGGAATGACCAATGATGAAAACAACAAGTTGCTTGACCAATATGACTTGATTAGGGTTCCTTCAGCTTTACCCATTGTAAAATTTATCCATTTTGTTAGGATTTTGATGGTTTTGTGGATTTTTCATGGAAGAAATAAAATGCATACCTCATTTTCATGGAGTGGTCCAAATACAATGGCCTTATTAGATATTGAAGTAGATAATTTTCAATTCATCAATGAAAAATTTGGTTCAATATTTACCCATTGTGAATTTTATCAGTTTTGTTATGTTTTTGGTGGTTTTGAGGCCTTTTTCTTTGCCTTTTCTTCTTTTTTTTGGTGTTTTTTGGTGGCCGTACCAGGGTGGTATGGCTGTAAAGTTCATGGTTGTCCTAGGTTGGGACGATCACCAAATTTACCTGTCCTCCCACCCTGGGACGACCATGCTTATTCTAGGTCTTTTTAAGCTCAAATTTGGCAAAATGAGCTCATTTGCACACTTATGACTTGGCAGATTGAGAGGTGAGAAGTAGGAGAGTGATTTTTCAAATTGTAGCACTATCAAAACCATCCCACAATCACCATGAGCTAGCCTCTAGACTCGACGAGCGATGGAGCCGACACGAGATGGGTAAGGGCTGAATTTGCTACTAGACTTTGTTTAATTTGGAAATGTAATTATTTTCAAGTTTGCCAATGAAACACACTAAATATTGGTAAATGAACCTCATTAGTGATAGCATTTAATATTTTGTGCTTTAATTTTGGTTTTTGTGCAATTTTATTGCATTTTTTTGTGTTTTTATAAGTTTTTTGTCTATTTTTGGTGGCCAAGAAGGCCATTTTTTAGCATTTTTGGGATCGTCCCTGGGTGGGACAACTGCCAAGTTGGGGGCCATCCTTGGGTGGGACAGCCATGATTTTGGGTGAAAATTATCCATTTTTTGGGTTTTTTTGTGCAATTTTATTTTATTTTTTTAACCTTTCTTGCCTTTGCCAAGTGATCAAGAGTCGGTATCGATTTTTGACTCTCTTTCAAACTACTAGGGACTTACTAACAGAGGATGACTAGAAATGGCTTGACACCATTGGTATCAAACAAGTGACACGATTAGAGCTAGTTATGGGAGACAGATCCTACCTGATAGCTTTGATAGATCTATGGGACCCTTGCACAAACACCTTCCACTTATTGACTAGGGAGATGACAATGACATTAGAGGATGTATACCAGATTTTGTGTATTTCGATAGAGGGACATCCTATTATGTCTACTCATAAGGATCTTAGAGATATTATTATGCAAAGATCCTTTGGAGAGGATTTGCATGAGGAATTACAAGACTTGCCTAGTGAAGGCATCCTAGTGGAGATATGGTATGAGGCAGAGGTTTTGACTATGAGATATGCCTTGCTGATGACACTTATCTCCAACATGGTACTACCAAACTCATTAGGAGTCAAGTTACCTTGGAACTTTTTGGAGTTGGTGTTTTCATTGGTGGATTGCATCATAGAGAGGCTTTTAGTGATGGCGTGGAGCACTACTTTACTGGTATATCTTTATGATGAGTTGTACGAGATCCATTGCCATGGGTGGAAAGGATTAGGCTGCAAATTTCTATTGTAGGTGTGGGGATGACACCACATTATTGTAGATCGATCATGGGGACTACCTTGGATTGTATAATGCAACGATATGAAATGTAATGCAATACCATATTTTTGTATTTTTGTTATTTTAATGATGGTTTTGGATTTTGATATATATATATATATATATATATATATATATATATATATATATATATATATATATATATATATACATTTGACCAATGGGATTAGTGGATGCCATTGGGGCTTTTTGGGTGACCAAAGGGTTTATAGATACCTTTGGGGCTTTTTGGGTGACCAAAGGGATTATGGGTACCTTTGGGGCTTTTTGGGTGACCAAAGGGATTATGGGTACCTTTGGATATTTTTGGGTGACCAAAGGGTTTATGGGTACCTTTGGGGCTTTTTGATTAACCAAAGGATTTATGAATACCTTTGGGGATTTTTGGGTGACCAAAGGGTTTATAGATACCTTTGGGGATTTTTGGTGACCAAAGGATTTATGGATACCTTTGGGTTTTTTTAGGTGACCAAAGGGTTTATGGGTATCTTTGGGGCTTTTTGGTAGGGTGGAGCACTTTAAGCATGAAATAGCCATAGGTGAAGGATATTCAAGGTTTCAGTCTCCTCACATCCTTCAATAGAAGCTAGGTGATAAGTTCTAGGTCCAATCTGACTAGTAATAATGTATGGACCTAACTAGTTTCCTAAAAATTATCCCATAGATGGGGTGGCAAGTTAGAGTTTTTTGGTTCTCTTTTAGAACAAGGTCACCAACCTAAAATTCTCTAGGATGGACTTTTATGTTACAGTCAAATCTTAAGCTACTCCTGATAAACACATAAGTTCTCAAGAGCATTAACACATCGTTCATCGAGTAAAGTTAATTGGTCTAGGTGAGCCTGCCACGCGATGTCATAATTGATGAACTTTTGCATGGATATTAGTAGTGACAAGATTTCCAACTCTAAAGGCATTATGGCCTCAACACCATATACTAGTGAAAATGGAGTTGCCCTAGTGGGTGTCTAATACACCTTGCCAAGGCCATAACTTTTGCTTTGAGTGTCTGTTTTGCCCCGTTCTTTTTTTAGAATGTACAAAATTGCATGGAGAACCTAAGAAATATGGCCCATATTTTTGCACATAATAAAATGCCTCTAGGGGACCAAAATTAGTTTTTAATGTAATTTTCAGTTTTCACAACTGAAAAAGTTATCATAACTATTAGTGTAGAACTAGAGTGGGGTTTTTATCTTGGGGTAGTGGATATTATTGAATAACGGGTGCATGATTCCATTTTGGATGCCATCCGAGATTTTTTTTGGGTTACTAAAAATAGCAAGTGAGTTGCTAAAAATAGAAAGTGACTAAAAATAGTAAGGGGGTAGCGTAGGCTAGGGTTTTTATTTTGGGGGAGTATAAGGAGTGGGAGACTCTATTGTAAGGGGGATGTGAATTTAGATAATGAAAAGAAGAATTTTTAGGTTTCTTTTACTAGTGTATTTTGTATGATGTTTTATCTTGCAATTTTACCCTTGGAGTCCATTTTCGGTCTCCTGCAGTGAATTTACATCAATTGGTATCAGAGCGGGTGAGATATCACTAGTGGAAAAAAGGATGAATAGAAGAGGGAGAGGGCGAGGGATCTATGCCCAAATGAATAAGCAAATGGAGGATCTGCATGCAAAAATAGCATGGTTGACTGGTGCGATTAATCGCATGGTGGAGGCCCACACCAATGTGGACCTAGATCTAGGATCTGATAATGAGACCGTGGTTGAGGAAGGCAGATCTAAGGATCATGCGAAAGAAGAACCAATTATTTTTGAAAGTAGGTTGATCTGAGCCTTGGAAGGACTTAAAGGAAGCCAAGATGGAATCAAGATCGAGGTTTTTGAGTATGTTGGTGGGTTAAAACCAAAGGAGCTAATCGATTGGGTAAATAGTATGGAGAAGTATTTTGAATGGAGTAATCTGGATGAGGAAAAGAAGGTGAAACTCGCATGCACAAAGTTGAAAGGGTATGCTTTAATTTGGTGGGATCATCTATAGATGGAACGATAGAGGAGAGGAAAAGAAAAGATCAAGGCTTGGGATAATATGAAGAAGAAGTTGCAAGAAAATTTTGTGCCTGTAGACTATTCCCAAACATTATTTTATAGATTTTAGAACCTTCAACAGAAGGACCAAAGCATCGAGGACTACACCAATGAGTTCTACAAGCTATCTATTCATGTGGAGCATAACGAGATCGAAGAGCAAAGGGTTGCGAGGTATGTAAATGGCCTAAGTTATGCTATTCAATATGAGTTGAGTATGCATCGTACCCTTACTATAGAAGATGTGTATCAGATGGCCTTGAGGGCCGAAGAAAAGCATAAGAGGAGTAATTACAGAAGAGGGAAGAAGGGATTGACATCTTCTCCAAATCGGGGGCATGGTGGATCTAGCTCATCAAAGGGAGAACCCTCAAATATAGAGAAACAGGAAGAGACAGAGCAAGGTCGTGGTACCTACCAAAGAGGAAGAGGAAATAGAGGAGGTCGAGGTAATGGGGGAGGTCAAAATGGGAATGGATCATGGAAGCCATATACCTATTTTAGATGTGGTGAGGAAGGTCACAGAGCATTTGAGTGCACCCACTATGATGTTGAAGAGAGGAATCAGGGAGGACAGGCTAGAGTCAACCTGGTTGAGGAAGAGGATGAAACTGAGATAGAAGTTGCTGTAGATATGGGCGATAATCTCATGATAAAGATAATATTTATTGCTCCAAAGAAGGCAAAAATGCAAGCAGATGAGGGTGGTGAGTCCTGGCTACGAACAAATATCTTTCACACGAGATGCACATTGGGAGGAAAGGTATGCAAAGTAATCATTGATGGTGGTAGTTGTGAGAATATGGTCTCTAATGTAATGGTAGATAAAATGAATCTAAAATGTGAGAAGCACCCACACCCCTATCACATTTCATGGATCAAGAAAGGAAATGAGGTGACTATTGATAAGATATGTTTAGTAAAATTCTCAATTGGGAATACTTATAAAGATGAAGTTTGGTGTGACGTGATTCCTATGGATGCCTATCACATACTATTGGGGAGGCCTTGGCAGTATGATAGGAAGATCATCCATGATGGGGGTCGAAATACATACACATTTTGGAAGGATGGTGCCAAGGTAGTATTGTTGCCTCTTCAGGAAGAAGGGTAGAGCAAGAGTTTGCTGACTACGAAGGAGTTTATCATAGAGGCACAAGAATATGGTTGGTGCTATGCATTGATGGCAAAGAAGATAGAGGTAGAGGAGGTTCCTATACCACCAACAACATCCAGGTTGTTGAAGGAGTATGTTGATGTCATACCAGATGAGTTACCTAATGGGTTACCATCGAAGAGGGATATTCAACATCACATTGATCTAATTCTTGGGTCAGTTCTTCTGAACCAGGTAGCCTATCGGTTGAGCCCAACCCAGAATGTAGAGTTGAATAAGCAAGTGACAAAATTGATACAAAAAGGATTAGTAAGGGAGAGCATGAGTCCTTGTGCAACTCCCACTCTGTTAACTCCAAAGAAGGATGGCTCATGGTGGACGTGTGTAGATAGCAGGTCCATAAATAAAATTACTATCAGGTACAAGTTCCCAATACCTAGAGTGGATGATATGATGGATGTCTTAGCAGGGGCTAGCTACTTTAGCAATATTGATCTATGAAGTGGTTATTATCAGATCAGGATTAGAGAGGGGGATGAGTGGAAGACTACTTTCAAAACTCGAGATGGGTTGTACGAGTGGATGGTGATGCCATTCGGGTTATCAAATGCGCCCAGTACCTTTATGCGGTTGATGAACCGAGTGTTGCGGGAATACATTGGTAAGTTTGTGGTTGTCTATTTTGATGATATCTTGATTTTTAGTAAAAGTGAAGAAGAGCACTTGCACCATGTGAGGTTGGTGTTAGAGTTATTACAAAAAGAGAAACTGTATGCTAATTTGAAGAAGTGTATATTTCTTCAAGAAAGTCTAGTGTTTTTGGGCTTTGTAATTTCCAAGGATGGCCTGAAGATGGATGAGGAAAAGGTGAGGGCAATTCTTGAATGGCCTATTCCAAGGAATGTAACAGAGGTGAGAAGTTTCCATGGTTTGGAAACTTTTTATAGGAAGTTCATTAGAAACTTTAGCAACATTCTTGCACCCATAACAGAGTGTACAAAGGGAAAAAACTTTGTATGGATAAAAGCAGCAACTCAAAGTTTTGAACTCTTGAAGAAGAAGGTTTCAGAAGCACTCATGTTGGTATTACCTAATTTTAGCAAAATATTTGAAGTTGACTATGATGCTTCACATGTGGGGATTGGCGCTGTGCTGAGCCAAGAGGGGCAGCCAATAGCATTTTTCAATAAAAAGTTGAATGAGGTAAGGAAGAACTACTCCACTTATGATGTAGAATTTTATGCAATTGTGTAGGCACTGAGGTATTGGTGACATTATTTGTTATCCAAGGAGTTTGCACTGTACACTGACCATGAAGCCTTAAGGTATGTCAATTCTCAGAAGAAATTAAATAGTAGACATGCCAAGTGGGTTTCCTTTTTGCAAGAATACTCATTTGTGTTGAAGCACAAGTTCGGTAAGCAGAATAAGGTTGCTGATGCATTAAGCAGGAGAGTACTATTGGTAACCACCATGGAGAATGCAGTGGTAGGCTTTGAGGGGATTAAGGATTTGTATGAATCTGATGCAGATTTTGGAAGCATTGTACAATAGTACAAAACTCTAAGTTTGGGTGAGGTTGGTCGAATATTTCTTGAGTATGTTATGCAGGATGGCTATCTGTTTAAGGGGAAATAATTGTGCATACCTATTGGTTCCATGCGGGAGAATATCATCCGTGAGCTGCATAGTGGTGGTTTGGTAGGATACTTTGGCGTAGACAAAACAGTTGCTCTTATGGAGGAAAAGTACTATTGGCCAAGGTTGAAGAGATGTAATTCGATTTGTGTCTAGATGTAGAGTGTGCTAGGTGGCTAAAGGTCATGTACAAAATACAGGGTTGTATACGCCCTTACCAGTTCCCCTAGGATCGTGGACCGACCTGAGCATGGATTTTGTGCTAGGGCTACCCCATACTCAATGAGGTAAAGATTCCATTTTTGTTGTAGTAGATAGGTTTTCTAAGATGGCTCATTTTCTTGCTTGCTAGAAAACCAATGATGCAACCAAGATTGTAGTACTTTTTTTGATGAAGTGGTGAGACTGCATGGAGTTCCAAAGGCCATCACTTCAGATCGGGATGTTAAGTTCTTGAGTCATTTTTGGTAGATCATTATGGAAGAAACTGGACACAAAGCTACAGTTCAGTAGTGCTTATCATCCATAGACTGATGGAAAAACCAAGGTCGTGAATTGGATATTGGGCAATCTTCTGAGGTGCATAGTTGGTGAGAAGCCACAACAATGGGATTTAGCCTTGTCGCAAGTAGAATTTGCATATAATAGCTCAGTGAACCGCTCGATAGGCAAATCACTATTTCAAATTATTTATGGCCAAAACCCCAAGGGTGTTCTAGATTTGGTTGAATTACCAATCCATGAGCATGTTAGTGATGATGCAGAAGCATTTGCTAAACATATACAATAATTGTAGGAAGAGATCAAAGACAAGTTGCAGAATAGTAATACTAAGTACAAAAAGGTTGCTGATGTGCACAAATGCATCCAAGTATTCCAGGTTGGGGACATGGTGATGGTTCACCTTTGAAAGGAGCAATTTCCCAAGGGGACATATAATAAATTGAAAATGAAGAAAATTGGCCCTTGTAGAATTCTACAAAAAATGAATGACAATGCTTATAAGGTGGAATTACTAGTTGACCTCGATATTTCACCAGTTTTCAATGTCTCTGATTTGCATGAATTTCATGGTGATATTGCAGTTGTTGAAGAGGCAAACACCATAGCTTGGGAGAAGCAAATCCCTAAGAAGAAGAAGGAATGCATTGCGCAGGTCCTTGATAGGAAAGTGATCACCACACACAATGGAAACTATAGCAAATACTTGGTACAGTGGGAAGGTTTGTCCCAGGATGATAACACTTGGATTTCCAAGGAGGAACTAAAAAGGCTTGACATTGACAAGCTCAAGGTATTTCGTCAACAGAACTCGTAGGAGTTGAGTTCATTTTCAACCAGAGGAGAATGATGCACCTTTCCGAGGCCATAAATTTTGCTCTAAGTGTCCATTTTGCCCCGTTATTTTTTTAGAATGTGCATAATTGCATGGAGAACCTAAGAAAAGTGGCCCATATGTTTACACGCAATAAAATTCCTCTAGGAGGCCCAAAATTAGCTTTTAATGTAATTTTCAATTTTTGCAACTGAAAAGTTATCATAACTATTAGTGTAGAACTAGAGTGGGGTTGCTATCTTGGGGTAGTGGGTATTATTGAATAACGGGTGCATGATTCCATTTTGGATGCCATTCCATTTTTTTTAGGGTTACTAAAAATAACAAGTGAGTTGCTAAAAATAGAAAGTTACTAAAAATAGTAAGGGGGTAGAGTAGGCTAGGGTTTTTATTTTTAGGGGAGTATAAGGAGTGGGAGGCTCTATTTTAAGTGTAACATCCCAATTTTTACCCTACTTTGTGTTTGCATTATATAGCTAAAGTTTTGACTTCATAGAGGTAATTATGAAATAAAAATAGATAAAGTATGCTTGGATAAACTAGGAGAATTTGTTGCTAAATATAAATTGTTAGTGGCATTCAAGGCATTTACTTGGAATATTTCTTTGTCTCCTTAGTTAGTTGAGAAATTAATTGCTAAGATTGGTTTACTTGGTTAATTAAGATCTTTAATTTGTGTTAAGCTTGATTAGTGGACAACATTAAAGAAGCATTAAATCTAGTGCTATTTTGTCCCTAGATTAGTTACAAGTTAATTATGATTAATTAAGTTAATTAATTAATTTCTTAGCAATGAAGAAAATATTAGTTGAAGAATTAGTATGTGTTGGGTTGTGATTGGACCACCTCATTTTCAAAGTCAAAACAACTCTAATTTCTAGATAACATTTATGATGGGCTCATCTTCAACAATTTTTAATAATAAAAAAATGGTTATGGGGGAGGGTGAGCTCCATTATAAATAGAAGCATTTGGGAAGGCATGAAAAAAGTGATATTTGTGGAGTGAGATTAGGAAGTATGTTGTCCAATAGAATTGGACCAAAAACCAAAAGTCTCGTATTTTTGCAAATTGGTTTTGAAAATATAGAGGTTTCTAGGGAGTATGCTCTTCGGGTTTTACTCAGATCAAAAAATAGAAGGACCTCATGATTTACCTTAGTTTCCCTCTTCTCATTACTTTTTTTAAAGAAAAAAAAGGAGCGCATGTGGGACAATGAATTGGGAGACTTGCCAGAGCTTAGGTCAAAGGAAGTTAGCGAAAGATCCAGGTTAAGATTATGAATTCCATATACCCTATAGATAATAAGTATGCTTGATTAAGGAATGAAGAGATAATATAGAAGTAGCCTTATTGTTGTAAGGGATAAAAGGGTTTAATGGAATATAAAGAAAAGCTTTGAGTTTTAGAAGTTTGTTGTTTTGCAATTTATGAGGGTTCTTGTCTAAAACCATGGTTTGCATTAGATTAAAAAAAAAAATGTTCTTCTAAATAATTTAGAGGATTCGAGTTTAATGAACCATTTTATAAAGAAACTCATGAAAATGAATATGACTTGATGTGAGCATGCATGGGTAAGGTAGAAACTTATGTATAGTAGGCACAAGGGCTAAGTATAGGATTTATGGTAAAAAACAATATCTTGATTGTGTTAAATATAGAGTGATCTCAAGTTTTTATTGAAGAAGCCCTATTCTATGATCTTGAGTGTAGGTTTACCTTTAGTAAGAGTGCTCAAGCTCCATTATAGAACTCTCATGCCTTGTGTAGTATGTTTTGGGTAGCCATGTAATAAACCAAGCGATCTGGTTGCGGGATGAGGGACAAGAATCACTCTACTTGTAGATATGAAGGTCATTGGTGATGTTTAGATTCGTTTGCCTTCTAGAGGGGGTATGTCATAAAAAATGTAGATGTTATGGTCGGCATCTTCATTAGAAATTTCTTGTATGATGTATTCTATATGGGACACAATGCATCCTCTGGAAAAACGTTGAAATCTTGGTCATGTTCGGAGAGTGCAAGGGACTTCCAATCCAACTTGGATTGAGTTTTAGAGAGAGTTTACGTGATGTATATCATGTTTGTAAGAAACATAGTCGTTGTCCTATGAAATCCTAAAACAACATTGATTTTTAGTAAATTAAAATCTTAGGGTTATTTCCCTAAATGTATTATGAAAATAATAATAATAAAAATTCTAACAATGACAAACCTTAACTTCCAATGATGAAACCCATCTATGACTCAATTTGCACCACTTGTCACTACCCAGTTGGTTGATTAGGGTTTGATATCCCCATGCACAAATAAAAAATGTGTAGGCATGAGGATTTGGAAAAGATACATGGACAATATCACTAGAAGAATTTAGGAAAGCTACCACCTCGAGTAGCACACTAAGCGCTTAGCCCTTAGGCAAAAGTGCTAGTGCTTAACATATGTCTTCCCTTGTAAAATTAAAATCGATGGGAAGTGTTTTCCTATCAATAGTAATGCTTTAAGGAGGTATGATAAGAGTACAGTTAGAGTATGGGTGGTGAAATGAAACAAGGAGATGTAATAAGGTTTGTGGATAAGAATCATAGACCTAATTTTTGTGATTATCACTTTGAGTATTTTATTTTTTATTAAATAAAAAAAAGTTTAAGTTCACCCAAGGAAAATTTATATGGGTGCCTTTTCCATTTATGGTATTAAGTTTTGAAATGTTCGTGAGGCTATGAATATCTCTAGTGATGAACAATATTAATTAGACACAAAATTGTTTGATGAAATCCAATGCTACATATATATGTATATTTCACAATATAAGAAATTATTTCTAGGTTGAAACTTAGAGTGTCTTACATTAAAGGGAATAATACTTTTTGAAAATATGTGGTAAACATAATTTTGTCTACTCTTAGAGAGTTTGATTGATTATGATGGATGTTTTTTGCCAAATCGAGCAAAAATGTTAGTAAAGGGTTCTTTTGACATTATGAATTTATGTTATGAACAAGGTTGTTTAAATGCTATTTATGGGTGCTTATGTCCTTAGAGTCTTGGTAACATAGATGAAAATAAATATATACAATAGAATATTTTACAAAAAAATGATTCCAATGAATTGTAAAAATAGAATCATGTATATGCAATCATGCATAATTAAGAAATGGAATATTGTGATGGCATAGTCTATTATGGGAGAAAGGGTAATTGGGTTACATTTCTTAGGAAATTATGGGGGTTCTCCATAGCCATGTTAATGGATGCAGTTAGTATAGATTTAAGAGCATGTTTTCTGTGTGATGAATATGGGATGAAAGAAATGGGAAAAGTTTCATTCTTAGGAAAGTATGATATTCCTACTCTTGAATTGTGTTGAATGCTTGATTGATGAAAACATGTTTGCATTCTATGGATTACTACTACATGGAATTTTGTATATTAGATATGCATGTTCATAATTTGGATTATCTTGATCCCGAGTAACCTATCACCTAGTACTGGTTAGACTGAGGCAACTATTCCTGAAGTACCTGATGAAATTGAAAGAGAGTTGAAGACCAGAAGAAGTTGTTATTGTATTCAACTCAATGAGGCTATTTTTGTAACATTAAGAGCTTTTTTGCAAAATAAATTATGTAATAGCTTATAGGAATTTATGATTCATTGAAAAAGGTTCCATAATGTAACTTTCGAATATCTAATTGTATAGGCTATAATCAGTGTAAATCTCTTGAAGTATTATGTTCTAAAGACAAATTGTTTTCCTTATATAATATATATTACTTGAATTCTCAAGTGGATGCTTTGAGTATGAATGGTTAAATTATATCTTTATAATTTTGTAAGTACAAATGTGGAAACGCGGATGAACATAAACATATCAAAGACTAAACAAATGAGATATCTAAATGGTTAATATTCAATGAGATAAAGTGGTAGACAACATATGTCTATGAGAATAAATTGGATGATTCCCTTAAAAAACCATATGGGGTATGGTTGGCTGGTTAAGCACTGCACCTAAAAATATTATATCATTGGAAAACAATGAATAGTCATCAAGGCATACGTTTAAAATTAGATTGAAAAATACCTATGGTTATGTTGAAAGATACCTATGGTTAGGTTGAAATATACCTATGGTTAGGTTGAAATATACCTATGGTTGGAACTAGTTTCACATGGGGTTAAACTTAAAAAGGGAAAACAACGTTCTAGTTGAAATAGACTAGAAAATTCCCACTGATCATCATGGGACATTGGCCACTCCCATACACATGGATAAACTCTGATAAAGTTGATTCATGTGTGGTGCATAGCCTTGGAAACTCATGTGACTACTTATTGAATGGAAAAATGTATAAAAGACTCTCAAACGTATGTAAGTTTAAAATAAAATGATGATGATGGTTAGCTTTGGTTGGGTAATTTAGGGTTATTACATTTGGTATCAAATACTAGATTAGATAGGTGCAAAAATATAATTCTGATGTCCATGTGTAAAGTAAGAAAAGTGAAATGGTGCGGATGTAGAAAATGAACAAGTATTGTCCCCCATGTTGAATCCCTGGTGAATCATATTGGAAGAAATAAATGAACCCTCCAATAACATGGGTCTTAAGAAGTGTACTTGATACTCTTTTTGGGATCGTACTTGCCATTTGAAGCTCTAAATAAAAATTCTTCCTTACTAAGTCAAGATGTTGATACTCAACTTAAGTCATCATATAGAAAGGAGAAATACTTTAGTAAAGCTAGTAGATCTAACAAAAAACTTTAATTAGTATAAGCCTTCGATATAATATTGTGAATTAACATATTTATTTATCCAAGAATTATGCCATCAAAACTTGGAAGTGGAGCAAATATGCCTCCTCAGAGATCTTGGCTAGCTAGTCTTGATAATTTTGGAGAGGATCATATGGGAGAGAGTTCAGGAAACCCTGAGGGGATGGAGAATCTCACAAATCTAGTTTAGAATATGCAAGGTGATATGTCAACCTATAGAGAGCAGTTGACACAACAAAAAAATTTGTTGGAAGTTCTTAGGGAGGAAATTCAGAGAAATAACAATAGGGCACCCGAAGCTCCTACTGAAGCAGTTATGGAAGAACCAAATGATCATGATTAGGCAGTTAGAACTTGTATTAATGCCAAATTAGATAAAGACCTGAAGCATTTTAAGGTTAGAAAATTTTTAGGAAAGGAAAGTGGATATTCTATTGAATCATGGTTAAATAAACTAGCAATTTACTTCTCTATGAGAAATTACTTCTCAACCACAAAGATAGTATTTTTCACAGGACTTGTGATAGAAGCTGGGTTGGAATGGTGGGAAACTTACTGCAAGGATAAATATATAAACATACTTCATTGTTATTGGGATGTATTTGAAAATGAATTTAGAAAGAGATTCCTTACTGAGAAATACTACACCAGAAAGCTAGATGAGTTCACTCAGCTAAAGCAAATGGAGAAGTCAATGGATGTATACTATAGGAACTTCACTAGACTCCTTAAGTAAATTCTAGCTTATGAAAATGATGATAAAATGAAGCTGCATCAATTCCTTCTAGGATTTTATCATCTAATTATGATCTCTATCAACATGTTCAAACCCACCAATTTGGAAATTGCATATGATCTAGCTTATAGAGCAAAGTACAATCACAAAAAGAACAACAACCCCGTCCAAGGATTCAAGAAGAACTACTCAAAACCATAGAAAATAAAGTGAAATAATGAGCCAAATAAAAAGAATAAATAAGGGTTTTAAGTTTGGTAAAAGAAACGATGGGTTGGAAAAAATATTTAAGAAGAATTTTCAGTTTAAGGATATAAACTCTACCAATGTGGAAAAGGCCAAACTCATGAATCAGGTAGAACCAAATCCTACTAAAAGTAAGGAAAAATTAGTTCAAGGTTTGACTTAGAATTCAAAGGTTGGATGCTATGAGTTTGGGGGACCTCCCAATGCCATAAATTGTCCACAGTGTATAGGTTATAACCAAAAGGTAAGCAATAAAGGACACCAGATTTATGTTGCTACTAGAAATCAGAATCTTGATAGACAAGTTACCCCTATGCTCTTATAGGGTAAGGTTTTTGACAAAAATATTAGATTTTTGATATAAAATGGTGCTAAGAATATTTTTATCTCTAGTATTTTTATCAGGGACATGCCAGAGAATCCAAAGTCTTTGGAAAAAGGGTGGAAGATCGAGTATGGTTTTGGACAGACCTACTATGTAGACCAATATTATCCATTGATAGAAATATCCCTATCCACAAATTCTATCACTTGGTAATTCTATGTAGCTCCATTACATGCCTTTGACATAATTTTAGGGGTTGATTGGTTAAAGCACCACAAGGCCTTGGTCAAATTTTAGGAGATATGGATCGAATTCATTGATGAGAACAAGAAGAGGATTAGGTTGTATAGTGAACAAGAGACATTCTAACCTTTTTTAATCTCTTGTATGCAACTTAATAAGGTGATTAGAAAGAAAGGGTTGGTTTACATGGTCAAGGTAAAGGAGGTTAAAAAGGAGGAAATATTTGAGAAATTCTCCATCCTTAAAGAGTTTAAGGATGTATTTACATCTGAAATACCTAAGATGCTCCCTAAGTGAGAATTTGACTTTACTATCGATCTAATACCTGGTACAAAACCTATACATATAGCACCATATAGGATGAAATCTATAGATATGCAAGAGTTGAAAGTGCAACTACAAGAGTTATTGGATAAAGGACTAATTAAGCCAAGTGTGTCTCCCTGGGGTGTACTAGTTTTGTTTATCAAGAAGGATGGATCCTTGATATTATGCATCGATTATAGGATGTTGAATAAAGCTATAGTTAAAAATAGATATCCTTTACCATGAATAGAGGATTTGTTTGATCAACTAAAATGGGCTACTATCTTCTCAAAAATAGACTTGAAGTCTGGTTACCACTAGTTGAGAATCAAAGAAGAAGATACACATAAGACAATATTCAAAACTTGATAAGGACACTATGAGTTCATAGTTTTACCATTTGGGTTAACAAATGCACCCATAGCTTTCATGAACTTAATGAATAGTGTGTTCAAAAAATAGCTGGACAATTTTATCTTGGTATTTTTAGATGATATCTTGGTCTATTATCGTAGCAAGGAGGAGCATGACAAGCATATGAATATAGTACTAAGGGCGTTGAGGGAAAATCAACTATTTGGAAATTTTTTAAAATGCAAATTTTATGTGTCACAAGTACATTACTTGGGACATTTCATATCTACATATGGAATTGCAGTTGATCCTAAGAAGATAGAAGCTATTTTAGATTCACCAACCCCTACAAATGTAATAGAGGTTTGAAGTTTTATGGTTCGATCTAGTTTTTATAGGAGGTTTGTGAAATATTATGCCAAAATAGTCTGTCCTATAACCAATATTAAAATAAAAGGGAAGACATTCCAATGGATAGAAAAATGTGAAACAACATTCCATATACTAAAAATATTATTGACTATCGCTCTTGTGTTATGGATTCTAGATCCTCAAGGTGACTTATCAGTCTGCACCGATGTTTCCTTAGAAGGTTTGGGATATGTTCTATCACAATATGAAGTAGTGATAGATTATGAGTCTAAGAAACTAAATACATGAAGTAAAATATGCAACACATGACTTAGAATTGGTCGTAGTAGTGCATGCCCTAAAATTTTTGTGGCATTACCTGCTAGGAAGACAAATCACCAAAGTCTAAAGTATATTTTCACTCAACCATTTTTTTAATGCACGTCAAAGAAGGTGGATTGAATTTTTAGTAGAGTATGACTTTGGGATTGAATACATAAAAGGTAAATATAATAAGGTGGCCGACACACTAATCATATGAAGGCATATCACTACTTTAACTAGAAGTCATGTGGAATTGATGGATCAGGTTAAGAGAGCTCAAATTTAGGACCCTTATTGTAGGGAAGTACAAGATAAAATAAGGAAGGACCCAAAGATAGCTCAAGATTTTGATTTCAAATATGGATTCCTATGTTTCAAGGAATGGACTGTAAATATGGAAATAAAGGATTTGTGTTGTCTTATCATGAGATAATCTCATATATCCCCTTATTCTGCTCATCCTGGAGGATTTAAGATGAGGGAGAATATGAAGAAAATATTTTATTGGTCGAGGATGAAAAAGGATATTACCAACTTTGTGGCTAAGTATCTAGAATGTCAGAAGGTGAAAGCAGAGCATAAGCATCCAAAAGGCTCAGGGAAGCCTCGAACCACCAAAAGAAATATGTAAACTTGATAAGGACTCCTTTGTAATTTGCCATAGGATACAAGGTTTTCCTAAGATTCAAATCTATGAAAAGTGCAATTAAGTCCACTAAGTTGGATCCTGGATATGTAGGACCATTTGCCATATGGTAAAATATCAATCTTGTTACGTACAGACTCGACTTGCCACCTAACTTGGCAAATATTCACAATTATTTCCATGTGTCCCTACTTAGAAAATATATATTTGATCCTACTCATGTTGTGGATGTTTCTAAGTTGCATATGATGGATCCAACATACATTGAGATCAAGCCTATGAAGATTCTCGAGTTCCACACTAAACAAATGAGGAAACAAAACCTGGAGCAATGTAAGGTCCAATGGGATCTTTACTCTAAGAAAAATACCACTTAGAAAAATGTGGAAGACATGAAAAAATACTTTTCATACTTATTTGAGGACACTGCGTAGTGCCTAATTTTAGTTGAGACTTTGTGATAGCATGATGGACACTTATGCAAATTAAGTAGACTGATGGATTTTATTATGCTATGTATGGATTGAATAAATTTTTATGATGCTTGATGTTACTATGTAAAACTTAAACACGATTATGTAGTATAAGTACTTTATATTTTTAGAACATGATACTGCTAATGTATGTTTATTGCATTTCAAGTCCAGCTACACTCGTCAGGTGGGAGAGGTTGTTCTTCTCATTTGAAATAAGAAGTTTCTCAACCACTAGGAATGGGGAACTAGAAAAATGGAAAGGATGACAAAGACAATTCAGAGAGTATTTAAAAAAAAATTGCCCTCACATCACCATGACTACACTATTGGACCGTGATGTCCTAGACTAGTCTCCTAGTGGAATGGTGATAGTTGACTATCTTAAAAATACCAACCATAGGAAAAACAATAGTGTGGAAATGGGTTTTGCATGATTATCTTGCATAAAATATTGCATGATTTGAATGTGGTTGCAAATATATATATTAGCTCAATGCTCGATTTGTTTTTTTTGTGATGAATGAAATGCAATTGACTAACCTTAGGAACAAAACATAGAGGACTATGTTTAGCCTATTGGAGGAGTATGTAACATCCAAATTTTTACCCTACTTTATGTTTGCATTATATAGCTAAAGGTTTTATTTCATAGAGGTAATTATGAAATAATAGATAAAGTATGCTTGGCTAAACTAGGATAATTTGTTGCTAAATATAAATTGTTAGTGGCATTTAAGGCATTTAATTGGAGTGTTTCTTTGTCTCCTTAGTTGAGAAATTAATTTCTAAGATTGGTTTACTTGGTTAATTAAGATATTTAATTTTTTTTAAGCTTTATTAGTGGAAAATATTAAATAATCATTAAATCTAGTGTTATTTTATCCCTAAATTAGTTACAAGTTAATTGTGATTAATTAAGTTAATTAATTAGTTGCTTAGCAATGAAGAAAATATTAGTTGTAGAATTGGTATGTGTTGGGTTGTGATTGGACCACCTCATTTTCAAAGTCAAAACAACTCCAATTTCTAGATAACATTTATGATGGGCTCATCTTAAACAATTTATACTAATAAAAAAATGGTTATGGGGGGAGGGTGAGTTCCATTATAAATAGAGGTATTTTGGAAGGCATGAAAAAAGTGATATTTGTAGAGTGAGATCAAGGAGTATGCTCTCCAATAGAATTGGATCAGAAACCAAAAGTCTCACATTTTTCACAAATTGGTTTTGGAAATCTAGAGGTTCCTAGGGAGTATGCTCTCCGGGTTTTACTCAGATCAGAAACTAGAAGGGTATCATGATTTACCTTAGTTTTTCTTGCCTTGTTACTTTGTTTAAAGAAAAAAAAGGAGCGTGTGTAGGATAAATAACTTGGATACTTTCCAGAGCTTGGGTCAAAGGAAGTCAATGAAAGATCCAGGTCAATGAAATATCCAGGACAGGAAGTAGGCTTATTTTTGTAAGGGATAAAAGGGTTTAATGGAGTATAAAGAAAAGCTTTGAGTTTTAGAAGTTTATTGTTTTGCAATTTATGAGGGTTCTTGTCTAAAACCATGGTTTGCATTAGATTAAAAAAAAAATGTTCTTATAAATAATTTAGAGGATTCAAGTTTAATGAACCATTTTATCAAGAAACTCACCAAAATGAATATGACTTGATGTGAGCATGCATGGGTAAGGCAGAACCTTACGTATAGTAGGCACAAGGGCTAAGTATAGGATTTATGGTAAAACAAATATCTCTTAATTGTGTTAAAGATAAAATGATCTCAAGTTTTTATTGAAGAAGCCCTATTCTACGATCTTGAGCATAGGTTTACCTTTGGTAAGAGTGCTCAAACTCCATTATAGAACTCTCATGCACTGTGTAGTAAATTTTGGGTAGCCATGTCATAAACCAAGCGATCTGGTTATGGGATGAGGGACAAGAATCACTCTACTTGTAGATATGAAGGCCATTGGTGATGTTTAGACTCATTTGCCATCTAGAGGGTGTATGTCATAAAAAACGTAGATGCTATGTCCGGTGCCTTCATTAGAAATTTATAGAATGACATCTTTCGGATGGGACACAATGCATCCTATGGAAAAATGTTGAAACCCTGGTCCTATTCTGTGAGTGCAAGGGACTTCCAATCCAAATTGGGTTGGATTTTAGAGAGAGTTTACCTTATGCAGATCATGTTCGAAAGAAACGTAGTCGATGTCCCATGAAATCTTAAAATAAAATTGATTTTTAGTAAATTAAAATCTTAGGGTTATTTACCTAAAGGTATTTTGAAAAAAAATAATAATTCTAACAATGACAAATCTTAACTACCAATGATGAAACCCATCTATGACTCAGTTTGCACCACTTGTCACTACCCGGTTGGTTGCTTAGGGTTTGAGATCCTCATGCACGAATGAAATGAATGTAGGCGTGAGGCTTCGAGCAAGATCCGGGGGCCATGTCATCAAAAGGCTTCAGGGAAGCTACCACCTCGAGTAGTATAATAAGCATTTAGCCATTAGGCTAAAGTGCTAGTGCCTAACATAGGTCTTTTCTTGTAAAATTAAAACTGATGGGAAGAATTTTCCTATCCATAGTAAAGCTTTAAGGAGGTATGATAAGAGTATAGTTAGAGTATTGGTGGTGAAATAAAACAAGGAGATGTAACAAGGTTTGTGGATAAGAATCATAGACCTTAGTTTTGTGATTATCACTTTGAGTCTTTTATTTGTTATTAAATAAAATAAAAAAAATTAAGTTCACCCAAGGAAAATTTATATGGGTACCTTGTCCATTTATGATATTAAGTTTTGAAATGTTTGTGAGTCTATGAATATATCTATTCATGAACAATATTAATATGACAAAAAACTATTTGATGAAATCCAATGCTACATATATATGTATATGTCACAATATAAGAAGTTATTTTTAGGTTGAAACTTAGAGTGACTTACATTAAAGGGAATAATCCTTTTTGAAAATATGTGGTAAACATAATTTGGTCTACTATTAGATTGATTATGATGGATGTTTTTGGCCAAATATAGAAAAGATGTTAGTAATGGTTTATTTTGACATTGTGACTTTATGTTATGAACAAGATTGTTTAAATGCTATTTTTGGGTGCTTATGTCCTTAGAGTCTTGGTAACCTAGATGAAAAAATATATACAATAGCATATTTTACAATACTGTGATTCCAATGCATTGTACAAATAGAATCATGTATATGCAATCATGCATAATTAAGAAATGGAATATTGTGATGGCATAGTCTATTATGGGAGAAAGGGTAACTGGGTTGCATTTCTCATGAAATTACGAGGGTTCTTCATAGCCATGTTAATGGTTGCAGTTAGTATATATTTAAGAGCATGTTTCTTGTGTTATGAAATATGGGATGAAAGGAATAGGAAAAGTTTCATTCTTAGGAAAGTATGGGATTTCCTACTCTTGAATTGTGTTGAATGCTTGGTTGATGAAAAACTATTTGCATTCTATGGATTACTACTACATGGTATTTTGTAGATTAGATATGTATGTTCATAATTTGGATTTTCCTGATCCCAAGTAACTTATCACCTAGTCCTAGTTGGACTGAGGCAATTGTTCCTGATGTACCTGATGAACCTGAGAGTTGAAGACCATAAGAAGTTGTTATTGTATTCAACTCAATGAGGCTATTGTTCTAATATTAAGAGATTTCTGTAAATAAAAGTATGTAATAGCTTGTAGGAATTTATGATTCATTGAAAAAGGTTTCATAATGTAACTTACGAATATCTGATTGTATAGGCTATAATCAGTGTAAATCTCTTGAAGTATTATGTTCTAAAAAAAATTGTTTTCCTGATCTAACATATATTACTTAAATTCTCAAGTGGATGCTTTGAGTATGAATGGTTAAATTAGATATTTATAAATGTGGAAACACAAATGAACATAAACATATCAAATACTATACAAATAAGAGATCTAAAAGGTTAATAGTCAATGAGATAGATTTTTAGAAAACATATGTCTATGAAAATCAGTTGGATGATTCCCTCAACAAACCATATGGGGTATGGTTGGATGGTTAAGCATTGCACCTAAAAATATTATATCATTGGAAAATAATGAATAGTCATGTACGCTTAAAGTTAGGTTGAAAAATACCTATGGTTAGGTTGAAATATACCTATGGTTAGGTTGAAAAATACCTATGGTTAGGTTGAAAGATACCTATGGTTGGAACTAGTTTAACATGGGGTTAAACTTAAAAAGGGAAAAGAGAATTCTGGTTAAAAAATACTAGAAAATTAATGTTGATCATCATGGGATACTAGCCACTCTCATACACATGGATAAGCTCTGATAAAATTGATTCCTGTGTGGTGCATAGCCTTGGAAACTCGTGTGACTACTTATTCAATGGAAAAATATATAAAATACTCTCATACGTATGTAAGTTTAAAAAAATGATGACGATGGTTAGTTTTGGTTACATAATTTGGTGTTATTACAGTAAAGGGATGTGAATTCAATTAATTAAAGGAAGCATTTGTAGGTTTCTTTTACTAGTGTATTTTGTATGATGTCTTATCCTGCAATTTTACCCTTGGAGTCTATTATTGGTCTCCTGTAGTGAATTTACATCAGTGTTTGAACACTAGTGCAGTAGGCACAAAAGGCAAGAGGCAATTGATTTAACCAATATTTGTGATTATCCTTAATGATTTTCTTTAAAATGGCAATTACTATTTTGTTTGATGACTCAGATTACCCATTGGCTTGTGGATAATAGGGCGTAGAAAAGTTATGTTGGATGTTATATTTAGCTATTAAAGCATACACATATTTATTCTTCAAAGGTGGCCCATTATCTAAAATTATTTTTGTATGGAATACCAAAATGATAGATGATATTATGTAACATGAAATCCACAATGCAAGACCCAGTCATAGTGGTAAGGGGAATTGCTTCCACCCATTTTGTGAAATATTTGGTGGTCGTAATGATAAACGTGTGACGGCCTGAGGAAGAGGGTGAGATTTTCTCGATTAAGTCAAACCCCCATTGCAAAAAATATCAAACTAATTGAATCAGTTGTAAGGCCTGAGAAGGTATGTGTGTCAAATTAGTGTGGTGTTGACACTTTATACACTTCTTAACATAAGCACAACAATCTTGCTCTAAATCTGGCCAATAATAGCCCATGTGAGGAATGCGCTTTGTGATAGCCATATCGCTGAAATGGCAACCACATGTACCATCATGTGCTTGTACGATTTCCCAAACTATCTCTTGAGGTTCTAAGCAACAAAGGAGGATACCCTTGTAGCTTCAAAAATACAATATATCTCCAACTAAGACATATTTTTCCACTTTTTTTTTAAATGTGCATTTGGTGGCATGCAAAAATCCAGAAGGGATGTTACCAAGATTTAGGTAATATTTTAGCTAGATGGACCAATATTGATTTGAAGAAACCTTAATTGCATGAATTACTTGATCCTTTTGAAGTTATTCTATTGTGAATGTTGATTGGGAAAGAACTTGTAGATATAGTGTTGTGCTGCTATCAAAAGGAGTTTGAGGGAATAAAGTCCCCCAAGCAGTATTATTTAAGTAATTGTGAATTTGAGAGAACTGTTCATGGTAAGTTTCAATTTGAATCATGTGGAATTCTAGCATGGAGTGAAGGTCCTCATGCTTAGTTGTAAATTACAATAGCATTTTGACTTGAATGGTTGTTATATCATCATAAGGGTTCTGTGGGATTAAATATCCTAAGGAGGCCATTGTGTCCGCAAAATGGTTAGATGATTGAAGGAGTGCCTCAATATCATACCATTTGAATTTTTCTAAATTTTTATCTGCAAGAGCTTTGTAGGATTGCAAGATTGGGCATTTACATTAGAATATTCTCTTGACTTGATTCATTATGAGTAAGGAATCACCAAAAATGTTGAGCTTAGTTATTTTCATGGTGATTATTGTTTGAAGGCCTATGAGAAGAGCTTCATACTCAGAATTATTGTTGGTGCACAAGAAATTGAGTTTGAAATAAATGGGTATTAGAACCTCTTGAGGTGTAAAAAACACAATTCCTGCACCACTCCCTTGCTCACACTTAGAACCATAAAAAATAGAGTAATGTCAGCCTGTGTTTTAGGCTCTTCAATATCAGGTGATTTTGACACTTGAAAGATTTCATCATCGGGAAGCTCTATGCTAAGAGGATGATCATCCTAAAGGGGAGCCTTTTTGAGTTGATCGGCGATGCCGTAACCTTTAATTGATTTTTTTTTTGATGAATTTGAGGTCAAATTTTGTCAACAACATAATCCATTTTATCATGCAACTGTTATGGTATGTACAACTCATCATATATTGCAATGGATTCTCTTTAGATACTACATACATGGTATGATTGAGCATATAAAGGTATAAATTTTTAGTGGTAAAAACCACTACTAAGCATAGCTTCTCAACGTATGCATAATTTATTTCGTAACTAAATAGGGTGAGACTAATATAGTAAGTAGCCTATTCTTTGTGCAATTCATTATTTTGGGCCAATATGGTGCCCAATGCAAGCTCAATAGCTGATATGTATAGATAGTATGACACTCTTGGTCAAGGATGAGCCAATATTGGTGATGAATCTATATATTTTTTAATCTCATCAAAGGTGGCTTGACACTCATCATCCCAATTAAATGTGACCCCCTTGTGTAACATTTTTTTCATAGGTCAGCATTTATCCGACAATTATGCTATGAAGCACTTTATGGATGTGACCTTTCCTTGTAGACTCTATAGCTACTTGATAGTATTATGAGGAGGCATTTAAAGTATTGTCTTACCTTTATTTTGATCGACCTCTATGCCTTGTTTAGAACTATGAATCCCAAGATTTTTCTAGATGTGACATCGAAGATGCACTTCTTGGAATTTAGTCTAACATTGTGTTCGATGAGGCAATCGAGGACTTTGTGCAATACATCAATGTGCTCATGGCAGAGTAAATATTTAGCCAATAAGTCATCTATGTAATATTTAATAATTTTATGCATGTAGTCATGGAAGATGTAATTCATAGCTCGTTGGTAGGTAGCGCCAACATTTTTAAGGCCGAAAGACATGACTTTATAACAAAATGTCCCCCAAGGCATTGTAAATATTGTTTTAAGTTGGTCCTCTTGATTAATGTGAATTTGATTATATCCATAGAAACCATCCATTATGGATAACATCTCATGGCCTATCATGGCATCCACCAGTGCATCAATGTTTGGAAAAGGGAATTCATTCTTAGAACTCGCTTTATTTAGATCTCAAAATTCTATGCAGATGTGAATCCTTCCATTGGGTTTCTTGATAGGTACCATATTGGAAACCCATGGTGGATAATCGACTGATAACATAAAATTGGTATCTAATAGTTTTTGCAATTCATCTTTCACCATTAAGGCTACTGTTAGTTTTCTTGACTGGTTTTAAATTTGGATCAATCGTAAGATTATGCGTGACTAAATTTGGATCTAGTACTAGCATATATTTATAAGACCATGCAAAAGCTTCCTTATTCTCTTTTAGAAGAGCTATGAACTCGACTTGCTCAATAAGATATAAGACTTCCCCTAACTTGATAAATTAGGGAGCCTTAGGATCTATATCGATGCCACTATCAATTGTTGACTCAATAGACATATGATATCCCTATTACAACTGGTGTGGAGTAGGGATCAAATGTATATTATCCTATCGGTTTATGTCATTAATTGAAAAATCAAGTTCAACCTCAACGTGAAAAACATTTTGAGTAGGTCTTGGAGAAAAATCAAATGGTTGTAATATTTCATCGCAAGGCCAATACTTTGATGGAGATGACAAAGAATATCCTTGATCAAAGTTAATTACCTCATGATTGATGTGTAATGGCTTTAATGGGTTATTCATATCATGCAATGGTGCACTAAGATCTATAGAAATCATATTAATGGATGGATAATCTTCACTGGATGGGTGATTGGGTCTATTAACAATATGTTGTCACAAGACTTGCGGGGGTGGTTGTTATGGAGGTGGAATGACTAGAGGTGGTCGATGTGGAAGAGGACACACTTGCTCCTCAAGTGGCAGAAGCTATCACCATATGGGACACAGATAGAATTATTATTTATAATACAATGGAATGATCTTCTCATACTCCTCATAAGAACTAGGGGAGTTAATAGGTTCTATGTTGTAATCTGATTCATCATCAATTATCCATTCATAAGGAGGACCTTGGTCCTATTCCTCATTATCGAATGGAAGAGTATGTGAACCTTCACCTTATTCATAAGATCAGGGGAAATCATGAGATATCCCTTGATCTATCATATTTACAGGAAAATAATCCCCTAAAGAGTGGACATGATTAGGATTAGCCTAAGGATAACGTACAAGATCATCCCTATAGTTCAAACCTAGGTGCTCTAAAATTTCTGTGAGGATGTCAAGAGACACAACATTGTTGTGTCCTAATATAGATTTATCATATGGCCTTTGATATTGTGGCTGGAAAGGATTGTGATTACCTTTTTGTACAACCCCAAACCATAGCTATGCCAATGGTAGTGATTAAGATATCGCATGGCAAAGTCGATATTGGACATACAATTGATGTCCTCGAAAAAGGGTTCTTCATCCTCTTATTTCTAAGGATATGGTTCTATGCCATATTCAATACCCCTATATATGAATTTTTTTTTATTGGGAGGCATACCTAGAGGTATGATGGTACCTATAGGAAGATGATGTTATCCCATATTTTGTACTGTCTCAATGGCTGGAACTATTGTAATATTCCTAAGTATTATCCTAAGCTCGTAGTAGCCATATGGAATGTGACTTGTGATGGTGAGGATGGAGGAGATGAAAGTGAGGCTTAAGATGAATTAATTTTTACCTCATGAGGTGGTTCCTAATCTTCTAGACTAGGAATTTCTTTCATGGAAATGGTAGATATGATTGGAGGGATCTTGTTAATAGACCTCTTCGACATGTTCCTCTGTGGAGGATTTAATGAACATGAAGGTATATCTAAAGGTGCCAATGATGATGATGGTATGTAAGAAGGTGGTGATGGATTAATGGAAGGTGATGGTGAAGGATTCAGACCTTGAATGATCATATTTGATTGAAATTCCAAGTGAGTTTATGGTAAGGTCGAATTGGGGTTGTGTTGTATCAAGTTGTAGTATTTGAAGGGCTTAAGGTCTATGGAGATAATGTGTACTTGCCCTTCATAAGTGTACTTCAAAAATTGGTGAGCTATGGATAGCACACACTTCATATTACTAATCTAAGGTCTACCCAACAAGATATTATAGGCCATTGCACCCTCTAATATGTGTCACAATGTTTGTATGGTTTTGCTTCCCACCTAAATAGGTAAGACTATAGTGCCAATCATTGAGCATAGAGTATCATTGAATGCTTAGAGGGTATATGTGGATGCAAAAATATGGGATGTTGGAAGACCTAGATGTTGGAGAGCATGTGTGGTGATGATATTGTTTGAAGAACTAGTATAAATTAGAACTCTTTTTAAGGTGTTCCATTTACACATGCAATGATGTGTAAGGGAGGATCAACTACCTCATTTGATATTAATTTAAATTCATATTCATGAAATGTTATTACTGTCTCTTTGCACTACTGAACGTACCCCAAGAAATTGATAAAGGAGTTAGACTCCTGGGGCTGCAGTTCAATGGACTTAAGTATCTCCATAAGATATTCTCGATGAGGTGGAGACTATTGGATAAGCTCAGAGATAGAGATTCAGGTCGATATTGTTTTTAAGCTTTGAGAAAGCTTAATTTTTATGGTGACCACTAGACGAGATGGAAGGCTTTGCACTGGAGGTGATAGAGGTTGTGACGTAGGGGGAATGTCATTTGAATTTGCAAGTGGTGCAACTTGATTTGTATAATACCTATTTATTGTCGTGATGCTAACCATCCCTATGAACCCTTGTTGAGGGGGTGTTGTATGGACCTCATTTACTTGTTTTTCTTGATTTACCTACACCTCATGAGTGGGAAATGGATCTTTAAAGACACCCATTTGTTGATTATTTGTCACAAGAGGGTTACCAACTTGAATATCATTCCTCTCAATCATGTCTTGTACTAGGTGTTTGCACATCATGCCCATTCTACCTATGGTACTTACAATATAGATCTTCATGATGCCCAATGGAATTTGGTTTATTCGTACTCAGATCTATAGGCTAGATATTAGGTAGAGTAATGGCTTTGGAAACACATAGATTCTCAAATAGGAAATCCATAGACTCAATGAAGGGCGTAAATTTTTACGAAGGATGATGTTGCTAGTTTTGCCCTTAGTTCACCTTAGTGTTGTTATTATAACTTGCAGAAGGAGTTTGGGCCTGATAGTTTACCTTCTGAGGTGGTGTTGGTTGCATAGGCCCTAAAATGCTAATGGAAATTTGATTAACTAATTCCAACTTTGGTTGTGCTAGATTACATTTTATTTTTTTATTCCACTCTTTCTTATGGGGTTTCATGATATCCACCTCTTGAATTTTGATTTATTCAAATGTTCTAGCCTACGCTAGAGCATCTTAAAGATTTTGGTATTGTTGGAGTTGTAGCAATAATGAAATTGGATTTAAAAAACTCTTTGAAAACATGAAATTCAACTTAGACACTGGTAATATGTATGGTAGCTTAGTGAGAAGTGTTCACCACCTGTTACCATAATTTGTGATTGACTCATCTTCATACTACTTCAACCTTATGAGGTCTGTTAAAGTCACCTTTCACTTAGTGTTAAAAGTGAAACGTTCCAGGTATGCATTTGCAAAATTTTCAAAGCTATGGATGTTGTGCCTTGGGATTTGATTGTGCCACTCTATAGTTGGTCTAGAGAGGGTAATAAAAATTATCTTAGACTTAAGACATTGTTATCTTGGATACTGAAGCATTGGTTCATGAACCTAGTAACATGATCTTGTGCATATTTCTCTCCTTGGAATATATCTATCTTGGTCATTTTGAAATGCTCTAGGGGTGAAGGTATTGAGGGGTGAAATGGTTGACTATGAAGCTAGCACAAAGTGGGATTTTGAAACCTAGACCCAACGATCTTGTTTTCTATTGATTCTATGTGCTCAAGAAATGCTTTATATGCATAAGAGGATTTTCTTTCATCTTCTTTTATTTGTCCCCATGGGGGAGTGCAAGGAATGTCAAGAATATGGTGTGGTGGTTGATTTTCATCAACCATACCTCCATAAGGTGATTCCAGATATTCATCTTCTAGTTCAATATCATCGTAGGCTCCATAAGGTGTTTCTTGAATTGTCCTACAAGGAGGAAAAAATTCCTACGAAAGGTAATCTATGTTTGGCCTAGGAGGCAAGTCCTGATTAGACCTAGGAGGTCGAGGAGGCAACATTTGGTTAGGCCTAGGAAGCCTATTTTGATTAAAAGTAAGTTTCCTTTGATGAACCTCCTATCTATGAGTACTTGGGATAGGGACCCTGTTAAGTAAAGTATCTTGGAACAACTCATGGGTTTGTTTTTCAATTATTTGATTTTCTAACTGATGCTACTGATCCAAGCATTGTTTATCCAGCTAAAGCTGATTGAATTGAGCTTGGTGGTTAGCATATATTTTAACAACTTGGTTTACCTTATCAACTATGTGAGGTCTATTATCCCTAGCACTATTGCCATGATGCCTATATTGTTTAGGAGGATATGAAAGATCAACTACGAGCTTCCCTTGATAAAAAGAGATCTTATTCACTTGAGGCTTAGTCCTAAAAAAATTTCTTTATACTCAGTTGGTGCATAAGCACATCGCGCTTGCATTGAATAATGAGACCGAGGATAATAAATATTATCCTTGGGTCTTCCTTAATAAATGATGAAGTGAAAGGCTGAATTTGCTCACCTAGGGTGATGAGTATCATACTCATCTTGGTATTTATATTGTTGAGATCTATTAGGGTGGTTTAAGGGCATAGTGTGATCATTTAGCCCTGCCCATGGTGAATAATATTGATCTTTCATGTATGTGTCTGAGGTAGACCGAGCAAGCATGCAGATGTATGGTATTGCTCTATTTTTTTGTGCCTCAATTCATAGTTGTCATTCTTAAAAAAAGACATGTGAAGTATCTATATCTAGAAAGTATATTCATTTATTAGGAAGAAGACCTGTAGGGTGTCCTGCATAGGGATACCTTGTAGGTTAGATTCCTTATTTGATATTATAGCACTTGGACAAGTAGGAGACCACCAAGGAGGTATAATCATATCCTTAGGATCAAATCAGAGGTGGTATGTCTCCTAGCCTACTCTCCACATCGTTAGTTCTTAAATGGTCTTGGTTGTGAGTGCATACCATAGCTACTTTGTTACAAACTCTACGTGATTCTCTTTTACAAATTTTAATGATGTAGCACACAAGAATAGAAACACATAATAATTCAAGTGTTTATCTATTTTAAAAAATTTATGTGTTCCCTAAAACTTTTTGGTGTGTTTTTATTTATTTTTTGCAAAGAGATCTCTTTTCACATGTTTTTCTTTTGTTGGATGATATTCTCAATGTTAAAAGGATTTCACTTGCATACTCGTAGCTTGAAAACCAGTGATGAAGTATGATAATGTAAACCCACTAAAGTATGGATATGAATCCCATACCCAGTTGGGGAGCATAGTTTCTACCAGTCCTAACCAATATTGATCGTGGGTAGCGATACAATCTTTGAAGAGGAATGCATGCTATTTTCCATAGGTAAGAAGGTTCTTGGAACCGGATTTGGCAAAAAATAGGGTTTATATCATGCGAGGCAATAGGTGGAGATGAATCTCACCATAATTGATATCTATTAGTGGTTGGGGATGAAGTTCCAAATCACTAATGTTCAAATGTGACGTGGTGTGTGTGGTTCCTTTTATACTTACAAAAAAAGTAAAACATAAGAGCACTCAATGATAACTTCACTAAATGCAAAATAACGTTTCACTTTTAGAAGTATTGAATAAATTATGGAACCTACAAAATGCATACCCTATATGTCAACCTAGACATTATGTAGGTCACAATAAATCAAACCACAAAAATGCATTCCTACTTGGTTCTTTTCCAAATTGTTTCTTCTTTTTGTTGTTTTGAGATTAAGAAAAGGTGAAATTTACTTTTCAAGCAAACAAGGAGAAGAAATAAAAGTTGAAATTAACTTTCTCTAAGAAGTAAGAATGTAAATTAAGGTTCAGATACTCATCATGAAACCCTAAGATGATGTTTTTCTATCAATTTGAGTTACAGGTTCTCTATTTGGTGGCCATCCCATAGTAGGATGGTTGCCAATTTGGGGGTCATCCCTGGGTGGGACGACTACCGTGGTCATCCCTGGGTGTTCTAATTAGGAAATCAAGGGTTGTTTCAGGCCAAAAAAACCAAAACCTACAAAATTTTAGAGATAAAAATAGGGTTAAAACTTACCTAAATGAAATAGGATAGGGGTTACACCGTGATAGCCACTGTAGAGTAGAAAAAATGGTGTACATGGCAAAGTGAAATGAAATGCATCTATTGATCTAAGCACTAAAAAAGGCATTAATGTAAGCATGATAAAAAATAAATGAAATAAATGGGGGTCCTCTTTATATTAATTTATTTGTCAAATCCATGGTTACAAAACATCCCCTTGAGGGCTCTTAATTGATACAATTCATTACAAGGTGTCAAAAGGATCTAATCCTCTCAAAGACTCAGATGTGCTTCAATGTCTTCCTCACACTCACAAATTGAAGAGCGGGTTTTGGTACCACTGTGATGATTTATCCATATTCAAACTTGTAGCTCCTTCCTTGTATGCTAAAATACATGGATCTCCACACAAATAACTTAAATTGGTTAATAGCATGTGTGGATTGAAATGAAATAAAAAATATGCATGCAATAGTGAATATAAAAAGTGTAATAGAAGATGCAAAACTAATCAGAATTGCACCAAAGCTTAGTCCCATATATATATTCTAATCTAGACATGATCAAGGCTGAAATTGATATGTTATTATATGCAGAATCAATGGTTATCCCTATGTGTTCCAATTGGGACTGTTAGAATGAAAAACCTAATAGAAGGTGCAAAACTACTCCAAATTGCACCAAATCTTAATATGATGCATATAATCTACTCTAGAAATGATATGTGCTAAAATTGAAATTAAATTGTGTGCAGATTCATGGTCATACCTGGGTGTTCCAATTGTGACTATTAACCATCCCAGGTGGGAATGGCCACCAAACCTAGTGGTTTTACAACCAATTCCTTTGGTATCTGGTTCAAATTACCCTTAGGGGTGTTGTTGTCAAATTTGGTGATCTAATTCATATAAATGGGTGGGTTTTGGAATAGATTTATGTATTTTTGGATGAATTGGAAACCTCCTTTGATTGATGAAGATTCCAAGTGAAAACATGCGATGAAAAGGAGAGTGAATATCGACAGCACTTCATTGCGAAATATTACAAAGACCTCTTTGAAATTGGGTGGATTGACTTCATTTTATGGATCAAGATATCCATAGGGTCAAATGGGAAATTTAGGGCATGCAAGGTAGATGCTACTATTCGTAAAAACCATGCTATGCATTGGGTGTGAGAAACCTCCAAATTGGGCCTCCTATTTATAGGTTTTGATTGAATTGACATGCTCCAAAATATGTCATAAATCAATGGGTAGGATAAATGGTAGAATTTTATTGCCATTTGTTCTGCCCTTGACTTTTTAAGAGTCCTAGGACATGGTCATCCCACCCAAGGATGGTTTCCAGTGGCCATACCTAGGTGTGATGACCATGAACTGTGGTCATCCTAGGGTGGTACGACCATGGCTACATGGCCCAAAACTTCCCAAAAGTGGGGTAGAACTTCTCAAAAGTGGTTAGGACCACTATTTAACCCCTAAGGGTTACCCAAGGGTGTAATATAGTATTGATAAGAGTGCATAATTACAATATTATTAGATTAACGCAATTTTAGTATCTACAACTTGATTAGGTTTCCTTCAAATTTACCTATTGTGAAATTTATCAGTTTTGTTAAAATTTTGGTGGTTTTTGATGATATTTCATGGAATAAAGGAAATGAATACCTCATTATAATGGAGTAGTCTGACCACAATGGCCTTCTTGGGTATTGAAGTGGATAATTTTAAATTCATCAATGAATAATTTGGTTCAAATGGCCTTATGGTAATTTACTCGTCTTGCCATATTGCATGGAGCGCAAGTCACTGCAACGACCAAGTTAATAGGGTAAATAACTAAATACGAGGCTCACTTGAAATTTTTGATGATTATTTTTTTTTTTAATTTTGTGATTTTTTATGATGAGAAAAGATATGCATTTATGTCTACTTCTTGGTTTGCTAATGGAGATTGATTGAAATTTATTAGTTTTGTTAAGATTTTGGTGGTTTTTATATATTTTTCTTTTCTTTTTCCTATGTTTTTTTGGTGTTTTTTGGTGGCCATACTAGGTTGGGATGGCTGTAACATTCATGGTCATCCCAGGGTGGGACTGTCACTAAATTTGGTAATTGTACCACCATAGCGCGGTCATGCTTATTCTAGGGATATTTAAGCTCAAAATTGGTAAAATAAGGATTTTTTGCACACTTCTGACTTGGCATATTGAGAGGTGAGGAGTAGGAGAGTGATTTTACAAAGCGGAGTGTTGTTGAAACCATCCCATAATCACCATGATATAGCCTATAGACTCGATGAACAATGGAGCCAGTGCGAGATGGGTAAGGGCTGAATTTGCGACTATCCTTTGTTAATTTTGAAAATGTAATTATTTTCACATTTGCCAATGAAACACACTAAATCTCAATAAATGAACCTCATTAGTGGTAGCATTTATTATTTTATGCTTTACTTTTTTTTTTTGCATTTTTTTTTGTATTTTTATGAGGTTTTTTTGGTGTTTTTGGTGGCCATCCCTAGGTGGGGAGGCCATTTTTTTAGTATTTTGGGGGCCGTACCTGGGTGGGGCGACCATTGGTGGATACCCCTGGGTGAGATGGCTACCAATTTTTTGGCCATACCTGGATGGTACGATCATTATTTTGAAAGAAAAATATGCCTTTATTTAGGTGGTTTTTTGTTTTTTAAGCTTTCTTACCCCTACCAGGTGATCAAGAGCCAATATCAAATTTTGACTCTCTTTTAAATCACTAGGGACCTACTGACAAAGGATGACTAGGACTGGCTTGATGCCATTGGTCTCAAGTAAGTTATACAGTTAGAACTAGTGATGGGAGGTAGAGCCTATCTAACAGCTTTGATAGATCTGTGGGACCCTCGCACCCTCACCTTCCACTTACTGATCGGGGAGATGATAGTGATGTTAGAGGATGTCTATTGAATTTTGCATATTTTGATAGATGGGCATCCGATTATATCTACTCATCAGGATATTAGAGACACAATTTTGTAGAGGTACTTCTGAGATGATTGGCGTGAGGTATTACAAGACTTACCTAGCGAATGCATCCTAGTGGAGCTATGGTATGATGCAGAGGTATTGACTAGGAGACATGCCTTGCTAATGATGATTATCTCCAAAATTTTACTTCCAAAATCATCAGGAGCCAAGTTCCCTTGGAACCTTTTAGATTTGGCATTTTCACTAATAGAGTGTACCATAGAGAGGTCGTTAGTGATGGTATGGGGTACTACTTTGCTAGCATGGCTTTATAATGAGCTGTACGAGATCCATTGTTGTGGGTAGAAAATATTAGGCTATAAATTTCTATTGCAAGTGTGGGGATGGTAGTACATTGCCATACATTAAACATGGGGACTACTATGGATGATGTAGGAATATCTCATGTAGCAACCCCGAGAACGCACGCATTGGTCCCTTTTCTAAACCCTACTTGCAATGCTATTTAAAATAACCAAGATGAAATGGAAATACAAGAGGAAAAAGCATATAACACAAAATAACAAAATACGGATCTCTTTATTGATATTGAAGCTCGGTTACATGTCGGTACCTCTTAGGGATACCAATTTTTAATACTATAAATTACAAATAGGAAAGGAGTGTCCCTTTCATGAAGAGGTGGTGTGCTTATAAAAGCTTCCTGATAATGTACACAGAAATGTATGAGGGCTTATAGATGCCTTCTTCTCTAGGTCTATTTCCTAGAGGGATCCATTTTGCTCTCATATGTTGCAATCTTCGTCTGTACCTGTGGCCCTGCAAGTAATGAAATAACAACACATATTTAGGTGTCCGAGATTGCCTCCCCGGATGAGGTTGTTAGTAATAAAAGAATGTAGGGGAAATATGATAAAACTATGCCATGAAATCATATAAATCTATGCTAATGATATAAGAACATAAAGAAATAGAATAAAATATGCTATGTCTATCTAAGCTAAGCCTACAGGCCACTGTCCAATATAGCGACCGCTAAATTAAACCTTGCCCTCTTTGCCCCAAAGCTATGGATAAAAGACTATAATCCGATGTTGAAATAGTAGGTGTTATTCTCTTTAATTTGTTAGAACTCTGCTACACGTGATCTCAAAGAGAACTCTTCGAGTATCGAAAGCTCTCGTCAAAAAAATGTCTCTATGATATGATCTCCTGTATGTCCCCTGGTGCTCTTAGGCTTGCACCTTTTATAGTGTGAAACCCTAGGTCTATGTCCAAGCCCTAGAAATGAATTTATCATGCGTAGTGCAAGTTAGCATGAGAAGCTTTTGTCCATTGTCTATGTTTGAAGGCCAGTTAACTAAAATATAACTACCCACTTGAGTCTTCTATGCGAATTGGTTGTTAGCATGAGAATATTTTATCCTTTTTTTATGCTTGGAGGTCAGTTAACTTAAGTCTAAATACAAACTCAAACCTCCCATGTGAACTAGTCATTAAAAGGAATGCAAAGTCACTCCCGCTCACCTTTATTGCATGCAGTCTACCACTTTCGCTTGTGATTAGGCCTATTTGTTAGCAAATTACTTCTTATGGCTTAGTCGCTATCATCTACAACTGCTAATATCTGGCCACTATTGTCTGCAGTGGCTAAGGTCTGACCGCTCTAGGATTGGGCGGCTAGGATATGTCCTCTCTTGGTTTGAGCGGCCAAGATTGAATGGCTTGAAAAGGCCCCAAATGAGTGGTGAGAACCATTTTTGATGCTTGGAAAGTCCAATATTATGTCTTATGTTCTTATGAGTGTGCCTATGTAAGTAACTCCCATAAGCATGACATGATTTAGGTGTCTACAAATGCCCCTTTTTACGACCCGCTATGTGGAAAACATAACGTTGATAAAAAACGTAGACTAATCTGTTTATAGGGTGTATGATGATCAATGGTTTGATCAACGCTGGATGGCCCAATCATGCAAGATGGCATGCATCCCTTGAATAATTGTCTCAACGTTAAGAGGACTTAGCTTAGTGGCTTTTGCATGTTAAATTGCACTCATTCCTCAAACTCAATCGGGTAGCTTCAACTGCTACAACAATTTCGATCGGTAGGAGAGATACAATTGAAGATGTCATGTCTTCTTATGTTCCTAGCAAAAAAAAAAATTTTGTGATTGTTGTATGCAACTATTCATAAGATGAACACAATTTTGTTATGATCAAGTGATATTTTGTTGATTTTGATTATGATTATGTTGAAATTTTGAACTACCTCTTCACATAATGAATTGGTGAAGAAATGACAATGAATGAAGTGACAAGTCGCTTGACCAATATGACTAATCTGGTTCCTTTCTAGCATTTGATACTTTTAATGGGTAATCCCACATCCAAGTGTGATTCCAATTGCTTATGGTAATCATCCATCCATATCTTTAGGAGTGGTCCGACTATCAATATCCTTCTTAGGGAGTTAGGATGAGTGATTCTATTTATGCCTAGATTGTATCACTTTGACTTAATGTTTTTGATGTCATAGGGGAATTAGAATGACCCTTCGCACCCGTGGAGTAGTTCGACCATCTTGATATTCCTCGGGTTTGAAGGGTGACATATCATAATTCCAAAATATGTTGTTTTTTCCCCAAGTGGCCTTATGGTTGCCTAATCATCTCACCAAAATACATGGAGTGCAAATCGCTGCAATCGTCGACTGGCTATAGTAGGTAACTGGATACGAGGCCTACTTGAGATTGTGCTTTTATGTAAATTTTTTTCTATTTTGAACATTCTGATGATTTGAAACCACCAAAGTGTGTTTATTTACTATTTTTGTGGGATCCCTCAAGGATAAAATCCCTTATTCTGTTTTGTGGATCTGGTCGCTATCAGGTCCAATGACTTTTGAGTTCTTTCCTGTGGCTGCTGTCGCCTTGAGCGACCAAGATGTTTGGGCCGCTGACATCAGCAACAACCAATGCATAGTTAAGGAAATATAAAATTTGTAATTTCTAGGGTTTGACCTATCATTTTCATTGTTGAAAATTAATTTTTAGAGCTCTGGTATGACTGCGACGGTTGTGACTTTGGATCTTGCTGGTGCTGAGGACATGGCTATGCGGGGTGAGACATTAGCTACTAGAGGATCCAAAGCTTCTCATGTATTCCTCTCTTCAAAACCCTAGCTCTATTTTTTTTGTCTAAGTAAAACTAAAACTCACTAAGTAATGAGCAAATGAACCTCACTAAACCTGCTGGCAATGAACAAACTCCGTAATTAGGCTTAGGTTCCCTTTTGCTACGGTGGGTTAGTCCCCAATTTTGCTATCTATCAGTGGCTTCAGCCTAGGGTTTTTCAATTTTTTTTAATTATTCACCTACTACCGCAATTTTGGGCATTCTCAAACTTAGCTTAGTTTTGATGTTTTGGTAGGAACATTTGCTTTCTAATTTGTTTGCTTTCCCTTCCTATGTTGTTTTTTTTGAAATTATTTTGTCAATTTTGCAATTTTTTTGGTTTTCTAGCTAAGGGTTCATGGGTTTGCCGTGCCACCCCTTGGTCGTTGTCGCTCAAAGTGGCTAAGCTTGAATCTCAATGGTAAAAAATTTAACCATTGGGCCTTGGCCACTACTACCTCTAGCGGCCAGGTTTCGGCCACTATAGGCAACAACGATTGAAGCTTGAGCCTTATTTTTTGTTTTTTTGACTTTTGAATTTTTTCTTTGCTTGATTAGGTGTAATTTATTCTTCTTTTGCTTAGATTTAGAGTAACTCATACTCTTTTCCACCATTTTATTGTTTATTGTGAATTATGCCTTAGATGCACTGTAGTTATATTTTGTCTTTCTTCTGCTTTGCTTAGATCCTCACCACTCAGGCCCAGGACCCGAAGCTCCTGCTTGACTTGATTCCTGGATTTGATGACACTGATTGGGAGTTGTTTAAGGCCTGTGGGCTATAGTACATCATCAGGTTGCCACATATTATGGTCGACTAGTCTTATCTTACAACCTTGTCCCACCATTGGGACCCGTGGACCAACACTTTCCACCTTCCACCTGACGAGATGACTATCACACCGAAGGACGTTTACAGGGTATTTCGGATCCCATTCGATGGGGTACCCATTGTTTCATTGGACACTAATAATCAGGTGGTCGTCTATGCTTGTGTGTTTGGAGCATGTTCTACATAGGCCCTCTGGGAGACTAGGTCTAGGGGAGTATCTATCAAAGCTTGGTATGATGCTCATGTTTTCATAGCGATGCATGCCGTGTTGCTGATGGTGATCAAAAACATTCTTATCCTAGAATACTCGGGTTTGAGGTTCCCTTGGAACCTCCTAGAGATGGTGCAGGACATACTGGATAGCAAGGAGCCTATCATCTATGCATGGGGTAGATCGCTATTGGCTCAGTGTTACAATGATTTATACCACATTCATCAGCAGGGACATGTCAACATTGCTTGCAATTTGCTCCTACAGGTTTGGGGGTGGGAGCACATTAAGGTAGATTGCCTTAAGGGTCTCTCAGATGATATCACAGTGATTGATACTTGGACATAGTGCTACGCTGCCAGATGGGCTTGGAAGCACGAGGAGCATAAGAGCCACACTTTTGTAGGGGAGCTATTCCACTACACTGATGCTTTCACTAGACTATTTAGCTGGAGATGTCATGTGGTGGCCTTACTATGAGTGTCCTACTTGGGATGATCTAGCTAGTTTTACTGCCAGGACACAACATGAGTGATGGCTCATTGGCTGTAAGGTTGCCATCCAGGAGCATTTCTTCTACTCTCAGGTTCTTTGTCAGTATGGATTGCAGCAAGATGTGCCCTTGATACCATTCTTGTATATGTGCCTCATAGTAGATAAGGACCTACCTCCATGATAGATCATAGAGATTTAAAATAAGGAGGATTCCCTAGCCGTATACCCTATAGTGGTTGGAAGAGTTACATAGGCCTACTCTTAGTGGTGGGGTGATCGTATGTGGCATGGCATCTGTAACCTATGGCACGAGGATGATGGTGAGGGTGATGGCATAGATTTGACAGGATGTAGAGTTTGAGCCAAGACTGAGGTATAGCACCAGATGACAGAGTAGGTGGCAACAAAGGATCCTAACGTTCCTGAGGAGGATGAGGAGTTAGAGCTCGAGGAGAGAGACTCTCCTTTGAGAGCATAGTTGCATGATGTTGAGGCTGAGATTTAGTCCACTAAGATCTAGGTACAATGATGAGATGCTATTATTGAGCAACTCTTAGCATAGATTCAGACTCTGTAGGCTACTATTGGGTATGGCGATGTCAGGATGCAATTTTTTGTTCCTTCTTCTACACCATAGGAGGTTCCAGTGATAGGTTCAAGGGTAGATATGGGATGGCTTTAGTATTTGTTGGATGAGCATGAGGACTGGATCCAGGGACTTACGAATCATGTCACCATCCTTCAAATGAATATCCAGTAGGTGCATGTGGTTCATAGGTCAGCGGGCGCTCTACCTCGAGGCAGTATTCCACCCGTCCTAGCCAGAGGACCCAAACTCGGGTAGAGATACCGATAGGCTCACATCACTCGACTCGTGACACTACCACAAGGGGAGGTGGTACTGGAGGAGGTGATGCAGGGGGCTCAGGACCGGTATTTGACTGATTCTCTACTTGGTTCTTGATCCATTTTTGAGGTCAACTAACCTAGATGACTATAGCCTATGGGAATTTTTTGTATATCCATTGGACTTGACACACATACTTTTATTATAGATTTGCTTTATGACTTATTATGTGTATTGTTTATTGCTTTATTTTTTTGTTATTATTTTGTTTTATGATATGATGCGACGATGGTATTATGATGATTTGATGAATATGCTAGATGATGGATGATATTTGAAGATGCCTAGATGGATATGTAGATGCTTATACGATTTGATGATATGATGCGATGTATTTTGATGATGAATGATGAATTTATGATTTGGTATGCAAATGGATATTGCCTATATGTTTTATAATGTGGTTTATGGATGATTAAAGACTTATTTTTGTGGATGCAAATGTTATTGTTAAATGCATGTTTAATTTTTGCTTTAATTATATGCATCTAACTTATGTGATGGAATGGTATAAATGAACCTGTATGCTCTAATCACTTAAAACATACAAAATGCATATGACATTGACAATATTAATGGGTGATACCACAAAAAGTAAAAATGTAATGAATTTAAATAACCACTCTTATCATAAGAATTGAAATTTAAATAATCACTATTATCGTAAGAATTGATTAAGTATTCATATATGAGATGTAATGGTGTACAATGTTTTTTCTTAATAAGTTTCTATAAATTAAAAGATATAAAGTAGTCAGTAGCCGTCTACATACTATTTCTAATATATATGTGGTATCTGTCATACTATGTTGATACCCCCTAATTTATAGAATCTTATAAATAATATGATGTTGTGAATGATGTATTGATTTGTTGCTATGTAAGAATTTTTGTGGCTTTCTAGAGATTCAAACACTCTAGTTACCCTATCAATGGCTATCTACTTACCACTTAGACTTTTGAAAAGTAAGGTTTTTACCATAGACCTGGTTTTTCATGATCTCTGTGTGTGCATGTGATTGTATATTTTGAGGTAGAACTCAAGCATTTCCTCGGATGTCAAGCAAGATTCTTTCAGCCCATTGTTAAGATCAGGGATCCTCCTCAAGTGTTCATCTCATCCTTATGTTGGACTTAGTTGGACTATACCACTAGGCAATATTTGGTTACCTAAGCTAGTTCATCCACATTCAAAAATTGGTCTACACAAATGCATGAAGCAATTGTAATAGACATATCATCATGCATAAGGAATTCTCCTTCCAGTTTTGTACGATGCTGAGAATTCCATGGATTCAAGCTTTATTCCCTTCTTTTTGGCTTTGGATTTTTGCTCATATGTAGTGATGAAAATCACTGTTTATTTTGACTTGATTCTTTGAGCAAGGAATTTTTTGTAGTGATGATAATCACTCTTTATTTTGCTCATACGTAGTGATGAAAATCACTGTTTATTTTTTATTTATTTTTTTTATCTTGATTTTTTTTTAAATTTTGATTTGTGTATCGGATTATTGCTTTGAAATCTGGACTGTATTCTTGGCCTTTTGAATATGTAATTTACTTTGGTATTTTTGCTTATTTTGATTTAAGCAAGGGATTTTTATAGGGTAAAGCTTGTCCTTTTGCCAATTCTCAACACCTTTAAACCGGTTGCATAGGGGGATAAACAAGGAAGATCCTTTTCACTTAAGGTAACCTAGACCGCTTTGCAGCTTTCATATTTTCCTTGTACCAGCTAGGATTTTAGTGTTTCAATTAGTGATGGGATCTTGAATATCCAAGGCTTTATCACAACTAGGCCTTACCTTCTACTAATCAAATTTGTTTTCCTCAAAATTTGATAATATCACTAGGTGTGGTTGACTAACCAAAAACCCTTATTATTTTATGTATAGCAACAAATAATGGTTGTGTTGAAAAAAACAATTACACACATGTGGATGGAGGTATGGATATGAATTATTTGTGCGACAAACTGTAGTATCACTTTTAAGGCTCTTATGTCATATGCAATTGTAGTGGATATGAAAATGTAAGGCAATGATGTGTGGATGCAAGATGTGAGATGCAATTGTTTTTGTATTTTTGATTTTATGTTGTTTTTGTATTTTGATTAATTTGACCAAAGGGCTTTATTATGCCTTTGGGGATTTTGTTATTTATTTTGACCAAGCAGTTTGAATCATCCTTGGATCCTTTTTGATTGATTTTTGACCAAGCAATATGAATTTCCCTTGGAACCTTTGATTGATTGGATTTGACCAAGCGGTTTGAATTTCCCTTGGAGCCTTTGAATTGATTTTTGACCAAGCGACTTGAATGCCCTTGGAGCCTTTTGAATTGATTTTGACCAAGTGGTATGAATTACCCTTGGAGCCTTTTGAATTGATTTTGACCAAGCGGTATGAATTACCCTTGGAGCCTTTTGAATTGATTGGATTTGACCAAGCGGTATGAATTACCCTTGGAGCATTTTGAATTGATTTTGACCAAGCGATATGAATTACCCTTGGAGATTTTGATTTGATTTTGACCAAGCGATATGAATTACCCTTGGAGCTTTTGATTGTATTTTTAGAATTTTATGTTTTTATGATTTCTCTGTATTTTTGACATATTTGAATGTTTTTGGATTTTATGAAATATTTGAATGTTTTTGGATTTTATGACATATTTGAATGTTTTTGTGTTTTATGGCATATTTGATTTTTTTTGTGTTTTATGTGTAAAATACCTTTAAGTGAATGATATTGAGAGGTTCATGCTCTTCAAAACCATATAATGATATAAGGCGATATGTTCCAGGCCCAACTCTCATTGAAATCATATATGGACCTATCTAGTTTGCTACGAACTTATCTTGCAAACGTGGCAACAGATTCGAATTCTGCTGGTTTTCTTTGAGCACTAGATCTCCAACCTTGAATTCCCTTAGGTGGACATTACTATTGTAAGCTCGCACAAGGCGATCTTGGTAAATATGGAGATGCTCTAAAGCATTGACTTGGCGTTCATCAAGAAGCATCAACTGATCAAGGCTGCCTTGCCACGCAGCTTCATCATCTATGAAGTCTTTTAATGCTATGCGTAGAGTTAGGATTTCCAACTCTACAGGCATGATGGCTTTAGTGCCATATACTAGTGAAAAAGGTGTTGCCCCAATGGGCATCCGTATACAAGTCTTGTATGCCCATAGTGCAAGAGGCAACTGCATGTGCCAATCCTTGTGGTTTTCTTGCACTATCTTCCTCAAAATAGAGACAATTTTTTTGTTTGAGGCTTCTGCTTACCCGTTTGCTTGTGGATCATAAGGCATTGAAAAACTATGCTAAATATGGCATTTATTCATTAAAGCATGCACATTTTTGTTCTTGAAATATGGCCCATTATTATATATTATCTTATAAGGGACCCCAAAATGACATGATATTGTGGAGTATAAAATCAAAAATCCTTGGTCCAGTTGTTGATGTTAAGGGGATCACTTCTACCCATTTAGTGAAGTATTTTGTGGTTGTTATGATAAATGTGTGTTGGCTTGAGGATGGGGGTGAAATTTTCCCAATCAAGTCTAGTCCCCATTGCGAGAATGGCCATGTTGCCTGGATGGGCTGCAAAGCTTGAGATGGTAAGTGCGTTAGGTTTGCATGATGCTGGCACTTACTACATTTCTTGACATACTCACAACAGTAATTTTCCATGGTGGGCCAATAGTAACCCATTCTCAAGATGCGCTTAATGATGACCATGCCACTAAAATGGCCTCCACATGTTCCGTCGTGAGCTTGCGAAACTACCCAAGATGTTTCCTGGGGCTCAAGACAACGGAGCAATACTCCATCATATCCTCATATGTAGAGGATTTATCCTAGGAAAATATATCTTGTTGCTCTCTGCTTGAACATTCATCTTTCAGTATGCGACAAACCTTGAGGTATTATTCCAATCTTCAAGAAGTCCCATAGTTGAGAAAGCCAATCCTGATAGGCCACAACTTCTATATAATATATAGCTTGCTCTTCTTGCATTTCTGAGGTAGTAAACACGAATTAAGGAACAACTCTATGGTATATGGTTGCACCACACTCTATAGGTCCTTGGGAGATCAAATATCCCCAAGTTGCTATTTGTAAGAAATATCTGGCTGCGAAGGACCAATCCTGATTTAGTTCGATGTTGATCATGTTGACTGATTCTTGATTGTTAAAAGCCTCACGATTACTGAGTTTGAAAGCACTTTAAAATGAATGGTTGTAAAATCAATAGATAGATTTTGATGGATTAAGGATCCCAAAGAGGCCATGGTATCTGCAAATATATTTGACGTACGAGGGATTGCCTCGATGTCATACCACTATAGCCAGACTAAGTAGGTGTCAACAAGTTCCTTGTAATTTGTAAGGAGTGGGCACCTGCATTGGAATAGTCCTTTGACCTGGTTTACTATCAACAAGGAGTCACCAAAGATATTCAATCTTTTAATGTCCATCGCTTTGGTTGTTTGGAGTCCCAAGATTAATGCTTCATATTCTGTATTTTTGTTTGTGCATGGGAAGTCTAGTTTAAATTATAAGAGCAATGGAGCACCCTGTGGTGTGATAAAGACAATCTCTGCTCTGTCTCCTTGTTCACACTTAGAACCATCGAAGAACAATGACATGTCTCTTTCTTTCTTAGGTTCTTCAAGTTTTGGCAGATCTGATAATGCAAAGACCGCATCATAACATAATTCTATGGTAAGAGGCATGTTACCCAAAATATGCACCTCTGCTAATTGATCTTCTATGAATTTTCCCTTGATGGAATTTTGGCTTATGAACTCTAGATCAAATTCTATCAATAGCATGATCCACTTTGCGGTATGTGTATTGTGATATGTCTTGCTCATCATGTACTACAAAGGATTTTGTTTTGATATGACATAGGTTGTATGGCTCAACATGTAGTGTCACAACTTTCAAGTTGCAAAGACCACTACTAAACACAACTTTTTGACATACGCATATCCTAGCTCATAACTCATCAAGGTGCGACTAATATAATATATGACTTGCTCTTTGTCTTGTGCATTATTTTGGGCTAACATGGTGCCCAATGCAAAATTAGTAGCTGATATATATAATAAAAATGGTATGTCTAGCCTTGGTGGAGTAAATACTGGCTGTGTTGTCAAATAAGTTTTGATTTCTGCAAAGTCTTGATGGCATTCATCGTCCCAATGAAAGGGGACTTCCTTGCATAGCAACCTGTTCATAGGTCTGCATTTTTTTAATAATTGCGCAATGAATCTTTTGATGGATGCTATATTGCCTTGTAGGCTCCTTAACTCCCTAATTTTGGTAGGGGCAACCATTTACAGTATAGCCTTTACCTTTGTAGGATCTACTTTGATGCCTCTATTGGATACGATAAACCAAAAGCTTTCCATAAGTTACACCAAATACGCACTTCTTAGGATTCAATTGGACATTGTGTTCTATGAGGTGATCGAAGAATTGTCTAAAGACTTTGGCATGATCTTGCTGCAATAGGGACTTGGCTAGTAAGTCATCCATGTAATCTTCCAAGATCTTATGCATATAGTAATGGAATATGTATGTCATGGACTGCTGATATGTAGCACCAACATTTTTGAGACCGAATGGCATCACTTTGTAATAGAATGTTCCCCATGGAGTAATGAAAGTAATTTTATGTTGATCTTCGGGCTTAATCCAGATTTGGTTGTATCCAAAAAAACCATCCATTAGGGAGAGCATTTCATGACCTGTAATTGCATCTACAAGAGCATCTATGTTTGGCAATGGGAATGAATCCTTTGGTGTTACCCTATTTAAATCCCTGAAATCTATGCAGATACGAACTCTTTCGTCAGGTTTCCCTATGGGTACCATGTTCGACACCCACTCAGGATAGTTTATAGGAACTATGAATACTACATCCAATAGTTTTTGTAATTCATTCTTCACCATCAAAGCGACGATTGGATGCATTTTCCTTAGTTTTTGCTTGACTGGCTTCTTCATGGGATCCAATGAAAGGTTGTGAATGACTAACTTTGGATCTATCCCTAGCATGTCTTTGTAAGTCCAAGAAAAAATATTTTGCCTCTCTTTGAGGAAAGGAATTAGGATGGCTTGTTCCTCTGGAGATAGACTTTCTTCGAACTTGACTTTCCTTGGTTAGGTAGGATCATGATGCAGGAGCATCCGAGGGCAGCAAAGCAATCGAGCATCAACCAAAATTTTGTTGTTATTTTTTTCTAAGTAACAAAGTTATTTTTGCTGTTATTTTTCTAAGTGCTACATAGGGTCACGAAATCGTGACCCAAGTCGGAGGAAAGCAAAGTCGAGCCAAAGGGTCACGAAATCGCGACATGTCACGATTTCGCGACATGTCACAAAATCGTGACCCAAACGGAGAAGGCAAGGCCGAGGGACACAAGGGTCACGAAATCATGGCCACTGTAATGGAACCAAGGAACGAGAGAAATGGTCATGAAATCGCGGCCACTGCAACGGAACCAAGGCGCGGGGAGAAATGGTCACGAAATTGCGGCCACTACAGCGGAACCAAGGCGCGGGGAGAAACGGTCACGAAATCGTGGCCACTGTAGCGAAACCAAGGCGCGAGGAAGAAATGGTCACGAAATAGCGTCCACTGCAGCGGAACCAAGGCACGGGGAAGAAATGGTCGCGAAATCGTAGCCACTATAGTGGAACCAAGGCACAGGGAGAAATGGTAGCAAAATCGCGACATGTCATGATTTCATGACATGTCATGAAATCATGGCCACTACAGTGGAACCAAGGCGCGGGGAAGAAATGGTCATGAAATCGCAACATGTCACGATTTCATGACCGAAACGGGAGAACAGAGGCCGATGGGAAAAATGGCGCGATATCGCGACATGTCACGATATCATGGCCAAAATGGAGAGAGAAGGTGCCGAGGAAAATGGTCGCGATATCGCGACATGTCGCGATATCGTGACCAAACAGAAAGACACGCACTTCCAGTTTCATAAAGACGCCCCTTAGTGCGCGGCAAGTTAGAGGCAGTAAAGCAGCAGTTTCAAAGAAGGGTTTCAACGGGCATGTTGGCCACTCTCGCATGAGATCTGGAGACGCATTTACAGCAACAAATAGTAAGCAGCAGATCGAGAAGAAGATTCCGTTGAGGTATGGCAGCCAGTCGCGCACCTCAACTCGAGTCTCATCAATGCAAATTGGGAAAATTGCTCCAAGTGGCGATTGTAGATCGTGGAAAGTGGGGAAGCACAGAGGATGGGGACCTCGATAAAAACCCATGGATTGTAAGGAGAGGGGGTTGGCACACGGCTGTTATGCTGTATATTCATGTAAATTCTTCCAAAGTATTGAATACAAATCTTGGGCTCTTGTTTCTCTGGTTTTCTTTCTTGTTTCTCTGGTTTTTCTGTAGTATACAAGATACATTCTCCGCCAAGTGGTATCAGAGCCAGTAGTTCCTGAGCATACAACATATCGCCGAAGGAGAGGAAGTTGTACCAGGACCTGTGGGAGGGCTTGAGATCGGGTGAACAGAATGCCTCCAAGGAGAAATCCTATTGGTGGGAGAGGCATGGCAACAACAGAAGATGTTCGAGCTTTGTAGCGGCAAATGCAAGCTCTGCAACAAGAAATGCATAGAAGAATGGAGCCAAGAAGAGATGAAGGCAGTGAAGAGGAAGATGATGAAGAAGAAGACCAACCTGAGGAAGAAGAAGAAGCAGTAGATCCTGCTTAGTCCAGACTTTACAAGGCCATATCCCGATTGGGAAGAGGCCAAAAATGGAGGTTTCCACATATTTCGGGAACCTTGATCCAGAAGAATTGATCGACTGGATCAACGACCTGGAAGAGTACTTCGAGTACGAGGAAGTTGAGGATCCTGATAGGGTCAGATTCGCAAAGACCAAACTGAAAGGTCATGCCAACATTTGGTGGAAGGGAGTGCAGCTGGAGCGAAATAAAAGAGGGAAAGAGAGAATAACTAAGTGGAAACGGATGGCAGAAAAGCTAAAGAGGCAGTTCATCCCTGGTGATTATGAGTTAGACCTTCTAAATAAAATGCAAGGGTTGAGACAATCAAGCAAGTCTGTGAAAGAATACACAGAAGAGTTTCATAAAATAATTATTAGAACAGGCCATTCAGAGGCCAACAAGGAGAAGGTAGCCCATTACATTAATGGGTTGCGAGCCAGCATTCAGGAGGAACTAAGTCTAGTCCGGATGACCACCATAGAGGATGCCTACCAATTTGCTTTAAAGGTTGAGGAGAAGCTCAATAGGAGGTTTGAAAACAAGCAAAGAGGAAGAGGTCGAGGCGGAAGGACCGACGGAAGGAACAGTGGAAGAAGAAATGAAGAATCTCAAAAAAATGGAGAAAGTAGCAGTAATCAAGAACAAAGGAGGGAAAATGCAGACCGCCCCCATAATCAGAATAATGGCTACCGAGGGGGAAGAGGCAGAGTTGGACGAGGTCAAGGAAGAGGAAGATTCTGAGGGACTTGCTTCCAGTGTGGTGAAGAGGGACATCACCAGTATGAGTGCCCACAACAGCGAGAAAGAAATAATCGCAGGCCGAAAGGAAATGCCAGAGTAGTAGTCATGGATGAAGATGTTGGGTCTAAGTATTTAGAAGAAGCTGAGAGAGGAGAGGTAATGATTGCAAGGAGAGTCCTACTGAATGAAGAGGGAGCTGTAGGTCAGAGGAAAAGTTTATTTTGCACAAGGTGCAAGTGCGCTGGTAAGATTTGCAACATTATCATTGACAACGGTAGCACAGATAACCTAGTTTCAGAGGGGATGGTTACAAAGCTACAACTGGAGAGAAAGAAACACCCGCATCCATATCGGATCACATGGTTGTAGAAAGACCACAAAGTTTTGGTCAATGAATAGTGCCTGGTGAAGTTCAGTATTGGAAATTACCGTGATGAGGTTCTGTGCGACATTCTGCCCATGGATGCGTGCCACTTGCTGTTGGGAAGGCCGTGGCAGTTTGACAGTGTGCGGTTCATGATGGCCGAGCCAACACCTATTCCGTGACCAAGAATGGAATGCGTCATAAGTTGAAGCCCTCGAAGGAGGTGGAAGAGAAGGTATGTGGCAGTGCAAGAATTTGCTTGGTTGACGAAAGAAAGTTTTTAGATGATTTGAAGCATGAGCATATGTGTTATGCATTAGTTCCTAGAGCCAGGGATACAAAATGCAAAGATGCACCAGCAGAAGTCCAAGAGCTGTTAAAGGAATTTCCAGATATCATATCTGATAATGTGCCTGAGGGTTTACCCCCAGTAAGAAAAATCAGTCACCATATTGATTTGGTGCCAGGGTCAAGCTTGCCAAATAAGGCTGCACATAGAATGACACCTGTAGAAACTGAAGAACTAAACATGCAGGTCCAAGAGTTATTTGAGAAAGGGTTGATTAGGGAGAGTCTTAGCCCATGTGTAGTACCTACAGTACTAGCACCCAAGAAGGATGGAGAGTGGAGAATGTGCATAGACTCTCGAGCCATCAATAAGATAACAATAAAATATAGATTTCCACTGCCAAGGATGGATGACATAATGGACTGTTTGAGTGGAGCCAAGTACTTCACCAAAATTGACCTCAAGAGTGGTTACCACCAGATCCATGTCGTGGAAGGAGATGAGTGGAAGACAACTTTCAAGACAAGAGAGGGCTTGTATGAGTGGTTGGTCATGCCCTTTGGGCTGTCCAATGCACCAAGTACCTTCATGAGGCTAATGAATGAGGTACTGAAAGAGTTTTTGGGAAAATTTGTCATTGTTTACTTAGATGACATATTAATATTCAGAAAAACCCTAGAGGAACACCTGATGCACATTAGGAGGGTTTTTGAAAAGCTACGGGAGGAGCAGTTATTGATAAATCTAAAAAAGTGTAATTTTTTCAAGAGAGAGCTAGTATACCTGGGATTTGTGATCTCAGAAGAAGGTCTAAAAATGGACCCAGAGAAGGTAAGAGCTATCATCGAATGGCCTATTCCAAGAAGCACAACAGAGGTGAGATCCTTTCATGGTCTAGCTAGCTTTTACAATAAGTTTATAAGAAACTTCAGCAGCATTTGTGCACCCCTCACAGAAACAATGAGAGGGGATAAGAAATAATTCAAGTGGACCTTAGGGGCTGAAAGGAGCTTTGATGCATTAAAGAAAAAGGTCACGGAACAGCCTGTTTTGGCACTTCCGGACTTTAACAAAGTATTTCAAGTCGACCGTGATGCCGATGGCAAGGCAATAGGGGTCCGTACTCGAGCCAAGAAGGCAGACACCGTAGCTTATTTCGATGAAAATCTCAATGATGCTCGCAAAAAGTATTCAGCTTTATGACCAAGAATTTTATGCCATAGTGCAAGCTCTGAAGAAGTGGAGGCATTATTTGTTGCCAAAAGAGTTTGTTCTATTTATTGATCATCAGGCATTGCAGTACATCAACAGCCAGACAAAACTGAATCAGCGGCACATGAAATGGGTTGAGTTTCTCCAAAGCTATACCTTTGTATTAAAGCACAGGAGTGGGAAATCAAATAGAGTTGCAGATGCTTTAAGCGTATGCGTAATCTACCGATTGAAATGACAATGGAAGTAGTGGGATTCGAAGAGCTGAAGGGCCTTTATCCTGAAGATCCTAATTTTGCAAAGCACTGGATGGCTTGCTTGGCACCTGTTATTGTGGACAGGACAAAATGGTTGGATTTCTTAATCCAAGATGGAATGCTATTCAAAGGAAGTAAATTATGCATTCCAAGGAGTTCCATGCGGGAGAACTTAATCAAGGAAAAGCACAACGGAGGACTGGCTGGGCATTTTGGTCGAGATAAGACCATTGCCCTGGTAAATGAAAATTACTACTGGCCGCAACTTCAGCAAGATGTGAAAAAGTTTGTGCAAAGTTGCAGAATATGCCAGACGAAAAAAGGCGTAAGGCAAAATATAGGATTATACCAGCCGTTACCTGTACCTGAGAGGCCGTGGGAGGACATAAGCATGGATTTTATTCTTGGATTGCCAAGAACACAGAGGGGAAATGACTCTGTATTTGTGGTAGTTGATAGGTTCTCCAAGATGGCACACTTCATTCCCTACCAAAAAACAAGTGATGCAGTTCACATTGCAGGGTTATTTTTCAAGGAAGTAGTAAGACTGCACGGTCTACCAAGAAGCATAGTTTCTGACAGAGATACCAAATTTGTTGGGTATTTCTGGAGAACATTGTGGAAGAAGCTAAAGATAGATCTGAAGTTCAGTTCTGCATACCACCCGCAAACTGATGGACAGACAGAAGTGGTAAATAGAAGTCTGGGAAATCTGCTAAGATGCTTGATAGCAGATAAACCCAAGGGATGGGATTTAGTTTTGCCACAGGCAGAATTTGCATACAACAATTCTATCAACAAGAGTACAAACAAATCTCCATTCCAAATAATATATGGAAACAGTCCAAGAAATGTTTATGAGCTGAGGAAATTGGATAAAGGAGAAAAGTGTAGTGCGGAGGCAGAGGAATTTGCAAAACAGATGAAAATCCTGCATGAAGAAGTGAGGAAACAGATCACAAGAATGAATACTCAGTATAAAGCAAGAGCAGACCAAAAGAAGTGGTCCAAGGAGTTCAAAGTGGGGGATGAAGTCATGGTGCATCTCCGAAAAGAAAGATTCCTAGCCAAAACTTATAACAAGTTGAAAATGAAGAAATTCGGACCATGCAAAATACTGGAAAAATGGGATTCAGGCAATGCATATAAAGTAGAATTGCCAAGTGGGCTTGACATTTCACCTGTTTTTAACATATCTGATTTAGTAGAGTACCATGAAGGAGATAGTACAGAGGCACCAAGCACTGAATTGTGGAACATTCCAGCGTCTAGCCCAGCCAAAGAAGAAATAGAGGAAATATTAGATACTCGCGAAGGCAAAAGCACAAGGAACAAATAGTATTCTGAGTATTTAATCAAGTGGAAGGGCAGACCCATAGAAGATGCAACTTGGTTGTCGAAAATAGAGGTTGACCGCCTGGGTCTTCCTCCCAAAGATCAGAAGTGAGGATCACTTCTCAATCCACCCCGGGTGTCTGATGCAGGAGCATCCGAGGGTAGCAAAGCAATCGAGCATCAACCAAACTTTTGTTGTTATTTTTTTCTAAGTAACAAAGTTATTTTTGCTGTTATTTTTCTAAGTGCTACATAGGGTCGCGAAATCGTGACATGTCATGATTTCACAACCCAAGTCAGAGGAAAGCAAAGTCGAGCCAAAGGGTCATGAAATCATGACCCAAATGGAGAAGGCAAGGCCGAGGGACACAAGGGTCATGAAATCGTGACATGTCGCAAAATCGTGGCCACTACAGTGGAACCAAGGCGCGAGGAGAAATGGTCATGAAATTGCAGCCACTGCAGCGAAACCAAGGCACGGGGATAAATGGTCACGAAATCATGGCCACTGTAGTGGAACCATGGCACGGGGAAGAAATGGTCGCGAAATCACGACCACTGTAGCGAAACCAAGGTGCGGGGAAGAAATGGTCGCGAAATCGTGGCCACTGTAGTGGAACCAAGGCACGGGGAGAAATGGTCATGAAATTGCGACATGTCACGAAATCGTGGCCACTGTAGTGGAACCAAGGCACGGGGAAGAAACGGTCGCGAAATCGCAACATGTCATGATTTCGCGACCAAAATGGGAGAACAGAGGCCGATGGGAAAAACGACGCGATATCGCGACATGTCGCGATATCACGGCCAAAACGGAGAGAGAAGGTGCCGGGGGAAAATGGTCGCGATATCGCGACATGTCACGATATAGTGACCAAACAGAAAGACACGCACTTCCAGTTTCATAAAGACGCCCCTTAGTGCGCGGTAAGTTAGAGGCAGTAAAGCAACAGTTTCAAAGAAGGGTTTCAACGGGCATGTTGGCCACTCTTGCATGAGATCTGGAGATGCATTTACAACAAAAAATAGTAAGCAGTAGATCAAGAAGAAGATTCCATTGAGGTATGGCAGCCAGTCGCGCACCTCAACTCGAGTCTCATCAATGCAAATTGGGAAAATTGCTCCAAGTGGCGATTGTAGATCGTGGAAAGTGGGGAAGCACAGAGGATCGGGACCTCGATAAAAACCCATGGATTGTAAGGAGAGGGGGTTGGCACATGGCTGTTATGTTGTATATTCATGTAAATTCTTCCAAAGTATTGAATACAAATCTTGGGCTCTTGTTTCTCTATTTTCTTTCTTGTTTCTCTGGTTTTTCTATAGTATGCAAGATACATTCTCCGCCAGATCATCATTGAAGTCCACCATGAAAGTTACTTCTATAGCCATATGTGACCCATCCTCTAGCTGATGAGGCATGGGTATCAAATGAATGTCATCGATAGGATTTACAGGACCTAGTGACTCAGGTTACAAACCAACATGGAAGACGTCATATGTACAACCTGATGCAAAATGGAATGGCTGTAACATCTCTTCTTTGGGGAATAGGTCTTCTGGCTCTATGGGTGAACTAGCATGATCCAAATCAATAGCCTCTACATAAAGACACAATGATTTGATAGGATCTATTGGATTATGAAGTGGAGTGGTCAAATCAATGGAGATCATGTTGATGGATGGGATGAAATCTCCAAGACCACATGGGTGTAATCTTGTCTCAGGGGTTTTCCTTCTATACTCGTGATGAGGTTCTGGGGGAGTGGGAATTTTTGGCTCTGGCCTATGAGTAGGGTGTACAATAGGATCATTGGGCTCTAACTTATCTCTAAATGTAGGCAGAGGGGGATTAATCATCTGATGAATGGGTGCTAGGTCAACAGGTCTCCCCAAAAATCAGAGATGAGGATCTATGGCATGAAGTGCCACCTCTTTATCTACTAGCTCTTTGACTTACTGCAAGTGGTGAGGTCCAAAGATAAGCCATATCAGTCTCATCGTCAAAGTTGTCATCACTTTTTCAAAAAACATTAGCATTGGTATACGGCCCTAAGAAAAGGGGCTCATGTCTTGGCCCCAACTAGGCCATCTCTGTTTCATCTTCATATTCTTTGTCACTTATGAAGAATCCATTTGCATTTGTCTCTTGCCCCAAAGTGAGGGGTTGATGGTTTAGGCCTAAGTAGGCTCTTTCTATTGAGACTTCTAATTCATAGTCACATTAATCTGATGTATATCCACTCTCATAGTGGATGGAGCATGTGAATATTTGCAAATAGCGAGGCCCTTGATAGGCTAATCCAAGTTGTGCCTCATCATCACTTGTCTCATATCCATTCTCCTCATCCCATGAGTTGTACCCTATTGGGGTGGAATCAATTGAGGTGTTTGGATGATAAGTTTTTGGAGGTGGTATGTTTATCGTGATCACTTGTTTGTTCCTCAAATTTGCTATTCTTAAGGGGTGATAAGGAATGAAATAAATGTCTTCTCCCAACCCTATGCTTAATATTTCTAATGCTACTATAAGAGAGTCATCTTGACCTCCGCTATAGTAGCCTAAGCCAAATCTGTTAGAGGGAAGCTGATATAGTGGCTCGTAAGGCCTCCTGTGCCCCTACTCATATATGCCAATGGCAATGCTCGAAGTAGCTTAGATCAAACTCAGTATTAGAGAGGTAATGAACATTGACTATGAATAATTTATCACCATCCCCTTCTATATCTGAAGACTTATGAGTGCAGTCTAGGCCGAAAAAGGCAAAATTGGTTTTTTTGGGAGGGATTCCAAGTGGAAACATCGATCCTACTAGTGGTCTCAAGTATTTAGGCCTCCCTATGTCTTGTGCAGACTCAATGATAGGTGTAAAGGCAATGTTCTACATAATGTACTCCCCTATTCTTGTACTTTCCAAGTGTATTGATGCATGCGATATGGATGACCCCACGGATGATACTGGTGAAGCATGGTGATAATAACTATCTTCATATTGATCTTGAGGATCTTCCTCTTCCATAGGACTTGGTATTTTAGCAATTGCTATAGTTGGCACTTCTTTGGAACTTTCTTCCTTAACTAAGGGGGCCTTTAGCTTCTGATTATCTTTTGGTTTTGACATTGATGGTACTTTAGAAGCATTAACTGTCTTGAGTGCATTATGAGGTGTTGATGTGCATGGGTCTTTTATTACCCCTTTGTATTTGTTATCCCCTTGTGTGGTTGGGGATGAAGGTGCCACATATAGGTGAGTAGAAGGGATCAAGAATTATCCTAGAATTTCCACCTGATTAATGTATTTAAAAGGCTCTTCATCGGCTAGAACCACATAGAATTTGTTTTTGTGCACATACTTGACACATTGGTGCAAGATCGAAGGCACACATTTCATGGCCCTTATCCAAGGGTGCCCTAAGAGGATGTTATATTGCATAGATCCTTCCAAGACATGACACATCATGGGGATGGTCTTGTGCCCCATATTGATGGGTAGGACTATCGTTCCCATAGTATTGCATAAAGCATAATTAAAAGCTCTCAATGTGTAAGATCTTGGAATGATATTGGTCTTGGGTATCTTGAGGTGCTCTATTGGAGTTGTTGTGATGATGTGTATCGATGAACTTGTATCAACCAAAACCCTCTTGAAATGTAAGTCATTTATGGCCACTACAATGTTTAGTATAGGGTCTGGTAAGGCAACATAAACTGTCTTAATTTCATGATCATAGAATCGGATTACAGGTTCCTGATATTCTTGCAATTGTCCCACAAAGTGAGTGAACGCATTCGCATCTTGCGGTTGAAGCTCAATTGTTCTTAAAATCTCAATTAGAGTCTCCCTATGCTTTGGGAACTGTTGTATGATCTCATATATGGATAACATAGCTGGAGTCATCTGTAGGTTTTTCTCCAATCTACTCCAAATAGTTACCACAGGTCTCGTTGGTGGACCTGGAAGGTTGTCTTGCCTTTGCCTAGGGGTAGCTGGGATGTTCATGGGGGTTGCAGGTAGTTGTGATTGACCATACCGCCTAGTCCTTGTTGCTATGTTAACAATATCAACCATCCCAATGTATGTGTGGGTAGGTATGTCAGCTCAAACCTGATTGACTTGGACCCCTTACTATCGAGGGACCTCATGATTGGGCAATGGGTTTCTATATATACCCATGTCTCTATTATCAGGAGTCAGTGGATTGTCAACTTTGAGTTCTCCTACCTCAATCATATTTTGCACTTGATGCTTAAGCTCGACGTAAGCCTCAATGTCATGCCCCAATATCCTGTGATAAGGACAAAATTGATCTTCCCTATATCCTTTTGGCTTAGGATGGTTGGGCTCTATAATAGGTATATTTGAAAATCTGATCCTCCTGGCCTTGCTTAGCTAATTAAATATTGATTGTATTGATTCTATCAGAGGCATGAAATAATGTGGTGGATTGCATTCTCGGTTTCTTCCTTGATTGTTCTTTTTGTCATAGTTGGTCGATGGGGGATGTGCTTGATAGTTCTATGGTTGTTGTGCACCCCCATCCTTGGGTGTAGCCAATACGACTTGATTGACTGGAGTAGGGTTGCCCTGCTTCTGCTTGTACTTGTCATTCTTACCATTCTTGTTCCACTCCTTTTTGTTTCAAAGTTTTCTCTTTGATGAGCTTGGCTTGTGCCAAGGCTTCTTCAAATGAAGGATACTGTTGGAGTTGTAGCAAGAGGGAGATATTTTTAGAACAACTTTTGGTGAACATGCGAATGATATCTTCTGTGGGAATGGAGAATGATAATTTTGCCATGAATTTTTTCATATATTCCCATAATCCATTACTGACTCATCATCATACTATTTCAAGTTAGCCAGGTCCGAAAGGTTCACCTTCTTCTTAGCACCAAAGGAGAAATGCTTCAAGAATGCGTTTACTAGTTGTTCAAAGTTTGTTATGCTATGCTTAAGTAGTTGGTTGAACCATTGAGTGGCAGCACCTGAAAATGTCATTATGAATGTTCTTAGCATGAGAGCGTCATTGTCTTCAAGATGAAAAAATGCATTGATAAAATTGGTGACATGCTCTTGTGCATCCTATTCACCTTTAAACTTTTCTAACCTAGGAATATAAAAGTGCTTAGGATATGGAGGGATAGGGATTTATGCGCACAATGGTTGATTGTGTATCTTGCTCAATTTTTGTGAGTTCCCAGCTGCCTCTTGTTTCTCAAAGGTTTTCATCTTTTCAGCAAGCTCTTGAAATGCCTTTGATGCACGGATTTCCTCCTCTTGTAAGCCTATTTGCATTGGCAATGGAGGTAAATCCCTATCCTTGATTTGTTTCATTTTCCTCCCTTCTATGAGGGGACTCAGGATTGTGATCTTGGTTTTTTGTGTTTGCCTTGCCCCCATTAGTTGGATTTCATTCATGATTTGGTGGGGGGTTTCCTTGTGGGCTATCTTGTATAGTGCACCTTTCCTTAGGTGAGTTTATCACCCCTTAGGCTCGTGGAGCTACGTCTCACGATCTTACAGGTAGGTCATTCAATGTTACTATGACTCCGCCTATGGGCATGAATTACTTCTACCTATCCCTCGGTATCAGACCGAAGGTGCTTACTTCTTGTTTTGACCATTTTATTTTATGAATTGATCTTTTGAGTTGCAATTTAGGAATGACCACACAATACCAAACAAGTGTTTATCTTGATTACCAATTTTAGTGTGCCCTAAAATATTTGGTGTATTTTGATGTGTTGTTCTTTCGATTTATTTGCTCTTGTTCTTGGATTAAGAATGAGAAGAATCATCCATAGTGATAATCAAGTGCACTCATGCCAAACATGATTTTATCAAAATAAGCTAGGGTACACCATTGAAGACCCAATGGAGGGTTCGCCTAGCTCTTCCACTCTGAACCAATGATTGTTCCAACAGTGGGAGACCGTTTGAACACAAGTAACTTAGTGTCACTATAAGTAAGTTTCCAAATCAATTTCTAGGAAGCTCTAGGGGGCAAACCAATGGAAGAAGATGAATTCCAACATCACTGGACTGAATTGAAGGTTGGTGATGAAATACAACTCTCCAATGTTTAAACGAGATGTGTGTGTGTGGTGTTCATTTAAGCTTGTGTATCATAAAGTGCATCATATAGCAGCAATGGATCTTTCCTATATGCCTAAGTACAAAAATACATTTCAATATTTAGAAATATGCATGAACTACTATGATTTGTATGAGCACACTTTATCTCGTGCAACTATGGCCTCTAGCAGGGCCTCAAAGCAAGAAAACAACATACAATATCTAGCACGTTGGATTCTAGGGCAAAATTTTTAGGTATAATCCACTGTTCCTAGAAACACCTAGTGGAAAATTTATAAGAAGATCTAAGATATGCGCAACACTTAATTCTTTCTTCTTTATTATTTCAATTTCCAAACATAAATGTGCTTTAAGTTCTCTATTTTATAAATACATAAGCAGACAAAGAGCTATAAAATATTAGAGAAGCTATACCAACCTTTAATCTAGCTTAGAGAGTTGGTGTTTTGACCTTTACTACTCTCCAGTTCTGGTCGTTGTTGACCAGAGTGGCTGGTTCTTGGTCGTTGTAGCTCAGAGCGACTAAGCTCTATTGGCCATTGTAGCTCAGAGCAGCTATTTTTTAGCCACTGTAGCTTAGAGCAGCTAGACCTGCACATAAAATTAAGTTAGTGTTCTGGCAAAAAATGAAAAATTAGTGGTGGTCCCACCTTGATCGCCATATGTAATGACCTCGAATACGCACGCACCAATCATTTTTCTAAACCCTACTTGCAATGCTATTTAAAATATCCAAGATGAAATGGAAATACAAGAGGAAAAAACATATAACACAAAATAACAAAAAATAGATCTCTTTATTGATATTGAAGCTTGGTTACATGTCGGTCCTTCTTAGGGATACCCATTTTTGATACTATAAATTACAAATAGGCAAGGAGTGTCACTTATGCGAAGATGTGGTGCACTTATAAAATCTTCCTAATTTCGCACACAAAAATGAATGAGGGCTTACAAATGCCTCCTTATCTAGGTATGTTTCCAAGAGGGATTCCTTTTGCTCTCATATGTTACAATATTCATCTGATGTACCTATGGCCCTGCAAGCAATGAAACAACAACACACATTTAGGTGTTTGAGATTGCCTCCCCGAATGAATTTGTTAGTAATCAAAGAATGTAACTAAAATATGATAAAAATATAACATGAAATCATATAAATCTATGCTAATGATATAAGAACATAAAGAAACATAATAAAAGATGCTATGTCTATCTAAGCTAAGTCTGCGGGCCACTGTCCAAGACAACGGTCACTAAAGTAAACCTTACCCTCTTTGCATCAAAGCTATGGGTCAAAGATTATAATATGATATTGAAATAGTAGATGTTATACTCTTCAATTCATCAGAGCTCCGCTATACACGTGATCTCAAAGAGAACTCTCTAAGTCTCGAAAGATCTCTTCAAAAATATGTCTCTCTCTGATATAATCTCCTGTATGTCCCTTGGTGCTCTTAGGATTGCACCTTTTATAGTGTGAAACCCTAGGTCTATATACAAGCCCTAAAAATGAATTTCTCATGCGTAGTGCAAGTTAGCACGAGAATATTTTGTCCATTGTCTATGTTTAGTTAACTAAAATCAAACTACCCACTTGAGTCTTCTATTCAAATTGGTCGTTAGCATGAGAAGCTTTTGTCCTTTGTTTATGATTGGAGGTCAGTTAACTTAAGTCTAAATGTAAACTCAAACCTCCCATGTAAATTGGTCATGAAAAGGAATTCAAAGTCACTCCCACTCATATTTATTGCATGCAGACTGCCACTTTCGCCTGTGATTAGGCCTGTTTGTCAGCAAACTGCTTCTTATGGCTTAGCCATTGTCATCTACAGTGGCTAAGGTCTGGCCGCTCTAGGCTTGAGCTACTAGGATCTGGCCACTCTTGGTTTGAGTAGCCAAGCTTGAATGGATTGAAAAGGCCCCAAATGAGTGGTGAGAACCACTGTTGATGCTTGGAAAGTCCAAGATTATGTCTTATGATTTTATGAGTGTGCCTATGTAAGTAACTCCCCTAAGCATGACATGATTTAGGTGTCTACAACTCATAGATGTGAATATAGGATATGGTATCCTTTGGCAGTGAGACCAAGAGAGGGGTCGGAGCCATCATTATAAAATTATGATTGATCACTATGCAGATTTATTTTCACGACTCAGGGCAGATGAGGTTAACTAGAGACCATACATAGATTGTCCAACATGGCTTGAGGCTGAGTTGTAGCTTCTATGGGTACGATGAGGGATATGGTTAGTTGGTTGACATGAGACCAAGTGATAGTATTTATCATATGCTTGAGTGATATGGTAATTTGGGCTACAACAGGGATTTCCTAGTGATCTAGTGATCTACCAACACTATGCAGATGAGAGGACACTTACTTGGACTATAGTGGAGGTAGTTGGAGAGGAGGTAGATCTTGCAAAGGTTATTTTTGAGAGAGATGATGTTAGGACCATAATAGAGTATGACTCTTGGTAGGTGATGTGCTAGTGGTGAGGGGAGATACTACTAGGAGGTGGTACAAATGTGATGATAGAGGAGGATCACATGGAGGCTCCATATGAGGTTCCAGTTGAGGTTCTAGATGAGGAGGAGCAAAAATTAGATGGGTGACCTGATGAGGAGATAGACTTAGGGAAGTGACATGGGTGTCACTAGACAGATGATGAGTGGATGGATAGCATGGATATGAAGGATCAATAAGAGTATTATGATGAGGATGATTTTGATGAGTAGGGGGTGTAGGCATAGTTGGTAGAACGATATGACACCATTACTGAGCTATAGGGTGAGATGATTAGAGGGAGACAATAGTTGAGAGACTACACAAAGGAGAGGGCTCTCCTACAGGCATAGGTGTATATTTCTCAAGCAAATATTGAGAGGTAGGTAGTAGTGATTGAGAGGTAGGTGACAAAGCTAGCTACTTTTCAATCATAGGTTAGAGTAGGTAGCTCAAGCTAGGGGGTATTGGATAGTGACGATGTAGCTAGGCTATGGGGGCAGGTGACACAACTCCAAAATTTACTAAATGACTACAAAGATCATCATCAAGAGGAGATATCATACACACAATATTTTAAGGATGAGATAGTGTACCTTAGAGGGTACTTACCAACTCATCCTTCTGTTAGTGGATCCTAGCAGAGTAGGAGGAGAGATATAGGGTAATCATCTATGAGGATGGGGGCTCCTAGATCCAAAAGGACAGGGAGGATCAGGTTTAGGAGATCTTAATGAGCGATAGCCAAGGGTGGTGGTGAGAGTCATGGTTTTGGTCCTATGTGACCATGGATTTTGAGACTCTATGGTTATTTTTAGATTTTGGGAGCATGAGATTTGAGGACCCATGTGATTGTAGCCTACGGGAATTTTTTGTATTATGATGTAGCTTTTTACCCCATACATACATACATATATATATGAATTTTTCTATTGTCATCATGTGTTTCATTACTACTTTATTAGATGTATGATATGCTTATGTTTACTTTACTAATGCTTTTATGGATGCTTATCATGGATGCATGTATTGTAATATGATGTTAGTTGATGATATGTACATGTATGTATGCATAATAAAATGGATGATTTGTTAATCTGTACTAATGAATTATGAATACTATTTGACACACTAGATGCTAGCACCATAGACTGTACAAAATTTATCGATTCATTTTTGACGTTATCATAATATTATGTAATGGACTGTGAAAATATGAACTAAAAAACATGTGATAAAATGGTATGGAATGGAATGAATAGTAAGATGTTATAGAATGTCCTTGAGGTTTTCATGAGACTCAAAAACTCTAGTGAACTAGTCAAAAGTTATATATTAACCATGCAATACTTTTTGGAAAGGTATAAATCTACTAGGATGACCAAGATATTTCATATCCCTATGTGTGCATGTGATTTCATTGCTATAATAATGCATAAAGTTACCCTAGTTGTAAATAGGATTTATGTAGCTCATTTGTACTAAAGATCACCCTACGAGTATCATGATCCTGAGTTTTCTACGTAGTTGGATTAGACCATTGGGTAATACAGGCTACCCAAAAGCTAGCTCATATGCAAGCTAACATTGGTATGTACAATAGAAGGTTGCTAATGTGATAGATATATAATCATGTGTAAGGATACCGCCATTGCCAGGCAGGCTTGATGCCACCCAACCTATAATGAGGATCACCTCATGGTTATCAAATGCTAAGAATTCCAGAGATTCAAGTTCAGTACTCCCTTATTTTCTTTTATTTTTGAATTGCTCCAGGGATTTGATCATTTTTATTTTTATGAGCAAGGGATTTTGGTAGTGGTGAGAACCACAATTTATTTTTCTTTTTGCTTTTGTAAGTGGTAAAAACCACTTTTTATTTTGGGAATTTTTTCTTTTGTATTTGTTGCTCTTTGGATACTTGCCCATATTTAGAATGGGGTAAGAGATTTTTATTACTTTGGATAGCAAGGAGCTTGTCATTTTTTCAATTCTAAACATTTTTTAACCATGCACATAGGAGGATGAACAAGATACACTTTTTGCTTAAGGTAACAAGGACCACTTTGTAGGTTTCATATTTCGTTGTGCAAAACTTGGATTTATTAATGTGAGAATGTTTCGGGATTATGACATATTCAAGGTACAATAAAATTACGACTCTACCTTCTAAAAATTAGGATATATTTCTAAAAAATCTAAAAAGAAAACTAGATATTATTAAGTGATCAAAAATCCTAATGACGCCTTATAACAAATGACTAGGTGAAGGGAAACAAACACAAATACGAAAGGTGGGGAATGTGGATGGAAATGATAATTGTAATGTAGACGGGTGTTAATAATGACTTTTGACAAAGTTGATTTTGAAGTATGGCTAGTGTACAAACCTAGTGGTAGACATGTATGAGCAAATCTAGAATGCAAAATACAATGATGGGTATGCTTAATGCAAGTGATTGCATAATAAAGTGATATGAAATGTAATGCATTATTTTTTTTTTGTTATTTTAATGATGTTTTTCGATTTTGATACACACACACACACACGTATATATATATATATATATATATATATATATATATATATATATATATATATATATATATATATATATATATATATATATATATATATATATATTTGACCAATGAGCTTAGTGGATGCCATTGGGGCTTTTTGGGTGACCAAAGGGTTTATGGGTACCCTTGGGGATTTTTGGGTGACCAAAGGGTTTATGGATACCTTCGGGGCCTTTTGGGTGACCAAAGGGATTATGGGTACATTTGGGGCTTTTTGGGTGACCAAAGAGTTTACAGGTACCTTTGGGGATTTTTGGATGTCTAAATGGTTTATGGGTATCTTTGGGACTTTTTGGGTGACCACAGGGTTTATTGGTACCTTTGGAAATAATATCTATGGATGGATGGATGAATAATCTTTTCTGGATGTGTGGTTGGGTCTATTGACAAGAGGTTGTTGCAAGACTTGTAGAGGTGGTTTTTGTGGAGGTGGAATGATAGGAGGTGGTCAATGTGGAAGGGGGTGAGCCTGCTCTTCAAATTATAGAAGCTATTACTATATGGGATATGGTAATAAGAACATACACAGATAGAACTCTTCTTCATCATCCAATGGGATGATATATTCATATTTTTTATCTAAACTAGGGGAGTTAACAGGTGCTACGTCATAATCCAATTTATCATAAGTTTTCCATTCATAAGGGAAACCTTGATCCTCTTCCTCCTTGTTGTATGGAATAGTATGCAGACCTTCACCTTCTTCATAGGATCAAGTGAAATTGTGAGATATCCCTTGATCTATCATAGTTATGGGGAAATAATATCCCAAAGAGTGGACATGATTAGGATTAGCATAAGGATCATGTGTAAGATCATACCTATAGTTTAGAAGCAGGTGCTCTAAAATGTCTCTGAGGACATCGAGAGGTATAGGCTTATTGTGTCCTAAGCTAGATTTATCATATGGCATTTGATATTATGACTGGAAAGGAATATGAGTATCTTGTTCGTACAAACCTATACCATAATCATGCCAATGGCAAAAATGGAGATATCACATGACAAAATTAGGACATATAATTGATGTCCTTAAAAAAGGGTTCTTCATCCTCTTATTTCTAAGGATATGGTTTTGTGCCATATTCAATATCCTGGTATATGAAGTTCATTTGATTGAGAGGTATACCTAGAGGTACGATGGTACCTATGGGAAGGTGAGGCCATCCCATATTCTATATTGTCTCAATGGTTGGAGTTGTTGTAATATTCCTTACTAGGTATTATCCTAAGCCAGTAGTAGCCAAATGGATTATGACTTGTGATTGTGAGGATGGAGGAGACGAAAGCGAGGCTTGAGATGAATCAATGCTTGCATCATGATGTGGTTTCTCATCTACTAGATTAGGAAATTATTCTATGGAAATGGTAGATATGATTGGAGGGATCTCATTAATAGGCCTCTTTGACATGTTCCTCTGCAGATGATTTGATAATGACAAAGCTGTATCTGAAGGTGCAAATGACAAGGATGGTATACAAGAAGATGATAATGGATCAATGGATAGCAATAATGAAGAATTCAAACTTTGAATGGATGCATTTGATTGGAAGTCCAAATGATTTGATGGTAAAGTCAAATAAAGGATGTGTTGTGCTAGGTTGTAGTATTTGAAGGAATTAAGATCTACAAAGACAACATGCACTTGCCCTTCGTGAGTGTACTTAAAACATTAGTGATATATAGATATCACGCATTTCATGTCCCTAATCCAGGGTCTACCTAGTAAGATATTATAGGCCATTGCACCCTCTAAGATGTAACATAATGTTGGTATGGTTTTACATCCCACATAAATAGGTAAGACTATAATGCCAACCGTTGAGCACAAATAATTGTTGAATGCTTGGAGGGTATATGTGAATGCAACAATGTGGGATTTTGGAAGATCTAGGTGTCGTAGAGTAGTCGTGGTGATGATAATGCTTGAAGAACTAGTATCAATTAGAAATATTTTGTAAGGCATTCCATTACACATGCAATGATGTGTAAGGGAGGATAAACCATGTCATTTTATATTGGTTTGAGTTCATGTTCATGAAATGTGATTATTGGATATTTGCACTGCTGAATTTGATCCATGAAATTGATAAAGGAGTTAGACTCATGGGGTTGTAGTTCAATCGACTTAATAATATCCATAAAATATTCTCTATGAGGTGGAGATTGTTAAATAAGCTCATAGATAAATATTCAGGTTGATGTTGTTAGCAAGCTTTAAGCAATATTACTTTTTATGGTGACCACTAGATGAGGTGGAGGGCTTTGCATTAGATGTGGAGGAGGTTGTAACATGGATGGAATGTCATTCAAATTTGTAGGTGGTGGAATTTATTTGGATAATTCTTATTCCTTATCATGATGTTAACCTTATCGACGAACCCTTGTTTAGGGGGTGTCATATGGATCTCGTTTACCTATTTTGCTTAATTTTCCTGCATCTCATGAGTGGGAATGGGTCTTTAAAGATACCCATCTATTGATTATTTATTGCAAGAGGGTTTTCAACTTGAATATAATTCCTATTAATCATACCTTATACTATGTGTTTGAATGAGTAGTATATTTGCACGTCATGCCCATTCTGCCTATGGTACTTATAGTATATATCTTCACAATATCCCTTGGACTTTGGTATATTCGGATCCATAGGCTGGATATCCGATAGAGTAATTTCTTTAGCCGCACATAGATGATTGAATAGGGAATCCATAGACTCAATGAAAGGTGTATATTATCATTGAGATCGATGTTGCTAGTTTTGCCATTGATTCGTCTGAGTGTTGTTATTGTAGTTTGTAGGAAGAGGTTGGGCCTAATAGTTTACTTCTAAGGTAGCGTTGGTTGCACAAGCCCTGGAATGCTAATGGCAACTTGATTAAATACTACTAGATTTGGTTATGCCAGATTGCATTTTGTGTTCTTATTCCAATCTTTCTTATAGGTTTTGCAATTTTCCCTCTTGATTTTTGATTTCTTCGATTATTCTAGCCTGTGCTAGAGCCTCTTCAAGAGTTTTGTATTGTTGGAGTTGTAGTAACAATAAAATTGGCTTTAAAAAACTCTTGGAAAACATGTGAGTTAACTCAAACACATGTAGTAGGTATGGTAGCTTATTGAGAAGAATTCACCACCTGTTACCATAATTTGTTATTGACTTATCATCGTACTGCTTCAACCCTGTGAGGTCAGTCAAAGTTACCTTTGACTTAGAGTTAAAAGTGAAATGTTCTAGGAATGCATCTACAAATTATTCAAAGCTATGGATATTGTACCTTGGGAGTTCATTATACCACTCTACGATTGGGCCAGAGAGGGTAATAAAAAATGTCCTTATAAGTAAGGCATCGTCATCCTGGATATAGAAGCATTGGTTCATAAACCTAGTAACATGCTCTTGTGCACCTTTCTCTCATTTGAATCTATCCAGCTTTGGAATTTTGAAATATTATGGGTATGGAGGGGAAGGTATTTATGGGTGAAGCAGTTGACTACAAAGTTGGTGCAAGGTGGGATTTTGAAGCCTAGATCTAGAGGTCTTGTTTTCTATTATTTCATGATTTCTAGTAATGTTGTATATGCATTAGAGGATTTGATCTCCTCTTATTTTCTTTTTCCCCATAGGGGAGGGCGAGGAATGTCAAGCACATGGTGGTGGTTGAGTGTCATCAACCATACCTCCATAATGTGCTCTAGATATTTCTCTTCTAGTTCAAGATCATCGTAGGCTCTGTAAGGTGTTTCTTGAATTAGCCTACAAGGAGGAACAAATGCCTATGGAAGGTGATCTATGTTTGGCCTAGAAGGAAATTCTTTATTAGGACTAGGATGTCGAAGAGGTAACGTTTGGTTAGGACTAGGAAGCCTATTTTAATTAAACATAGGTTGCCTCTGGTGAACCCCATGTCTATGAGTACCTGAGGTAGGGACCCCATTATGTAAGGTCTCTTAAAATAGATGATGGGTTTGTTGTTCAATTATTTGATTTTATAACTAATGATGATGGTGCAAACATTGTTTATCCAGTCAAAGCTGATTGAATTGATTTTGGCGATTAGAATATATTTTAACAACTTGATTTATTTAATGAGTCGTGCAAGGTCTATTAGCCCTAGCAGTATTGCCATGGGACCTATCTTGTTCAAGAGGATCTGAAATACCAACTACAAGTTTCCCTCAATTGAGAAAGGTCACGTTCACTTATGGATCAATCCTAAACAAATTTTATTTATACTCATATAGCATAGAAGTACATTGTGTTTGCATGGAATAATGATATTGAGGATAATAAAGACTCTCCTCATGTCTTCCTTCATTAATTAGGAAGGAAAGGGATGAATTTTCTCATCTAGGACGATGAGTATCATAATCAACTTGGTACTTATATTGTTGAGACCTATTAGGGTGGTTTAAGGGTGTAATTTGATCATTTGGCCCTGCCTGTGGTGTGTAATATTGATATTTTCCATAGGTGGGCAAGGGAGACCGAGCAAGAACACGGATGCATGGTATCACTCTATTTGTTTGCGCCTCAACACACAGTTGCCATTATTGATAGAAGGCATGTGAATTGTCTATTTCTAGGAACTATGTTCCTTTATTAGGACAAAGACCTATAGCGGTGTCCCACGTAGGGGTCCCTTGTAAGTTAGGTTATTTATTTGAAATTCTAGGGCTTGAGCGAGTAGAAGACTGTCAAGGAGGTATAATCATATCGTTAGGGTTAAATCTGATACAGTATATGTCTCTTTGCCTACTCTCCACAATGTCAACCCTTGAATGGGCTTGGATGTGGGTGCAAACCATAGCTACTTTGTTCCAAACCCTACATGATTATCTCTTTTATAAATTTTAATGATGCAACATTCAAGAATAGAAACACACAATAATACAAGTTTTATCTCTTTTAAATATTTTGCATGTGTTCCCTAAAAATGTTTAGTGTGTTTTTGAATTATTGATATTGTGTCTCTCTTTTTTGTGTTTTGCTTTTGTTGGATGATATTATTTTGTTTAAGGGATTTCACCTGTATACTTGTAGTGACTAAACCTGGTGATGAAATCCAGGTAGCCATACCTATCGAAATATGAAGATGAAACCCATATCTGATTAGGGAGCATAGGTCCTACCAGTCCTCACCCATATTGACCATGGACAATGATACACCCTTTGAAGAGGAATGCATGCTATTTTCCATGGCTAAGACGGTTCTTGGAGTGGCCTTGGCCAAAAATACGGTTCGTATCAACAATCATGTGAGCCAATGTATGGATATGAAGCCCACCATCGTTGGTATCGATTAGTGGTTGGGGATGAAGATCCAAATCACTAATGTTCAAATGTGATGTGGTGTGTGTGGTTCATTTTATACTTTAAAAATTAAAATAAAAATAGCACTCAATGATAACTTCACTAAATGCAAAATAATATTTCACTTTTAGAAGTATTGAATAAATTGTTGAACCTACAAAATGCATGCCCTATATGGCAACCTAACTATTAGGTAGGTCATAAGCAATCAAACCACACAAATGCATTCTTACTTGGTTATTTTCCTATTTTTCATCTTTTTGTTGTTTTTGAGATTAAAAAAAGTGAAATATACTTTTCAAAAAAACAAGGAAAAGAAATAAAAGCTAAATCTAAATTTATCTAAACAAAAAAGATGCACAATAAGATCACGATACTCATCTTGAAAGCCTAAGTTTGTTGTTGTATCTATCAATTTGATCTATAGGCTCCCTATTTGGTGGTCACCCCTGGGTGGGATGACTACCAATTTGAGGGCCATCCTAGGATGGAACAGATATTGTGGCCATCCTTGGGTGTTTCAATTATGAAATCAAGCGCTTTTTCATGCCAGAACGACCAAAACCTACAACATTTCAATGGTAAAAAAAAGTTAAAACTTGTATAAATAAAATGGGACAAGGGTACCACCATGATCACCACTATAGAGTGGAAAAATAGTGCATCTAACAAAGGGAAATGAATTGCACCTATTGATTTAAGCATTCAAAAGAAATATTTAATGTAAATATGATAAAAATATATAACAAATGGGGTCCTTTTTATGTGAATCAACTTGTCGACTTCATAGTTACAATGCATCCCCTTGAGGGCTCTGAACTGATACAATTATTACAAGGTGTCAAAGGATATGATCCTTTCAATGACTTAGATGCACTTCAAGGTCTTCCTCACACTCACATATCACCCAAGAGTGGGTTTTTGGTACCACTATGATGATCTATATGTATTCAGACTTGTAGCTCCTTCCTTGCATGCTGAGATACTTGGATCTACACATAAAGAACTCAAATTCCTTAATAGTATATGTGGATTGAAATGAAATCAAAGAGATGCATGCAATAGTGAATATGAAAAGCAAAAAGCATAATAGAGGGTGCAAAATTATTGAAAATGGCACCAAAACATAGTATATTGCATGTATTCTAATCTAGAAATGATCTATGCTAAAATAGAGATGAAATTAGATACAAAATCCATGGCCATCCTTGGGTGTTACAATTGGTACTATTAACCACCCCAAGGTGGGGCAGCCACCAAACCTGGTGGTTTTTACCTCCAATTCTTCTAGGATCTAGTTCAAACTATTCCTAGGGATGTTGTCATCGAATTTGGTGATCTAATTCACTAAAATGGGTGGGTTTTGAAATAGATTTGCATATTTGGTATCACTAGGAAACCTCATTTTATTGATGGATATTTCAAGGACAAACACATAGTGAAAAGAGGATTGAATATCAATAGCACTTCTTGGAAAAATATTGTAAAAGACTCTTCTAAATTGGGTGGATTGGATCCACTTTATAGCTCAAGGGAGCACAAGGTTAAATGGGTAAGATTTACCATGCGAGGCAAGTGCCCATTTTTCAAAACCTTGCCATGCATTAGGTGGGAGAAACCTCCAAATAAGGCCTCATATTTGCAGGTTTGTGACTAAATTGATGCACTCTCAATCTGTCATAAATCAATAGGTAGGATAAATGGTAAAATTTGATTGTCATTTGTTCTACCCTTGACTTTTTAAGAGTCGAGGGGCTTGGCCATCCCCCCCAGGAGTGGATTTTGGTGGCCATCCCACCTAGGGGTGGTTTTTGGTGGTCGTCCTTGGGTGGGATTACCATGAATTGGTGGTCATCTCGGGGTGGGATGATGATGGCTACATGGCAAAAAAATTCCCAAAAATCGGGAAAAACTTTCCAAAAGTGGTAAAGACCACTATTTAACCCTTGAGGTTTGCCCAAGGAGGCCAAATAGTGTTGATAAGAGCACATATTGGAAGTCTAATTAGATTGACACGATTTTAGTGTCTACAAGTTAACCATTTATGAGACCAATGGCTAATTATTTCTTTGATACAATCCAAAATATTCCTCCAAATATTTATCTTCAATTTTTTTAAATGAAAAGGGCTCCTAAATAGATCATTGGGAGATAAGTTCTTGTGAATCACAAGATCTTTAAATTATGTCATGAAGCCTTTGATCAAGATTGAAGATGACCACTTTGGATTTTTTATCATTTATGACTTGTTTTGTGGCCCTAAGGTAAATATTAAGAGTATCGTTGATCATTATTTCTTCCCTAATGTTGGCCACTCCCACCAATCTTGTTTCATCCACAAACTATAAGTGAATAAAAACCATCTAACCCATATTAATACCTATTATCAATTCTTGTTGTCTTATCCTCAAGATAAGTCTACCCAATCCTTTAGCCAATATGAGAAAAATATAAGGTCAAAAATGATCTCCTTAACGAAGGCGTCGAGGGGATCCAAATGGTTGTGAGTAAAGACCATTTATTAAAAATGAGTATGTCAAAGTAAAGATACAAATAATGACCCATTCAATCCAATCTTGATAAAAATCAAAGGTTGTCATAATTGTTGATAAGAAGCTCCACTCCACCCTATCATAAGCCTCTGACATATCCAATTTTATGAACATTCTTCTAGTCCTAGAATTTTTCAATTAGTGGATTGCATTGTGAGTTAGATCCACACCATCCAAGATCTACTTGTCCTTTATAATACCCCCTTGATCTATGGAAATAATGCTATCTAGGAAAGTTTTTAACCACTCAACCATTACCTTTGTGATTATTTTATATATGACATTACATAAGGTAATAGGTTTATGATTTGAAATATGCACTCCCTCCTATTTTAAAATTGAGACAATGAATGTATGATTTAATGCTTTAAGCATTATTTTACTACCTTTGGACTCCTTTATAACAACTATTACATCCTCCTCCAAGTTGTCCAAGAAAGTCTAAAAAAACTCGATTGGGAAGCCATTTGGACCCGGTGCTTTTCCATAATCATTCCAATTACTATCTTCTTTAGCTCCTCTCTATCAATGGGTTTAATTAGGATCTAATTTTATTATTCAAATATAATAGAGGGTATGACAACAAGAACTTATTTATAAGCCTCTTCATCTTGCACCATAGCTTCCGTAAATAATTTAGCAAAATAACTCATTGAATGGAAATGCATAGATGGGATTGTATAAAAGGAGTGATCATTTTCATCCTAAAGAACTTCTATCTTGTTTGTTTGTCTCCTAGTACAAGCATACCATTGGAAAAACTTGGCGTTTCTATCATGTTCCAATAACCAAGTGGTGTTTTTCATTGTCCTCAACCATATGCAATTCATCATCCTTTTCTTTGAGATACTCTATAATAGTTCCTTCCCTAAAGAGTTTTTGAACCTCATCCTATCTAACCACCAATGGAGCTCTTTAGGCTTCGAAGTATGACTTGTTAGCTTACCTTCATTGTTTTAGTTCATCCTTGACATAATAAATCTACTTGTGGACTCTAAACATTGATGTCCCATATGTTAGTTGTTCCTATTCCCACCATTATGGGATTTTATTTTGAAGTTCATCAGTTTATAACCAAAAGTTTTCAAATTTGATTGGTTTGCAGTGCTACCCTATCTTGATCCCCTTCCAACAAAATGGGAAAGTGATATGAAATTGCACCCTCCAAAACCTAAAATTTTAGATTCCATTTCACAAATACCTTATCTAAAGCCAAAAAATAGTCTAACTTCACCTTCCTACTATGTGCCTTCCTCATATTATTAGTCCAAGTATAGTTGACTCCAAGGCATTTAGTATCCACCAAGTGAAATGCATGGACTTAGGTAGTCATAAGTTGATCCTCTATGTCCAAAACTAATATCCCTCCTTCCTAATCTCTAGATAATAATTTAGCATTAAAATTCCCAAAAATAATCCATTCTAATTCCTCCCTTGATAATCTCATATTATGCACCAAATTCCATTAAATAATTTGACCATCTAGGTTTTGAGCCCCATAGAATCTTGTGATTAAAACCTACTCAACTATCACATTGTTTCTAAAATATTATGTGAGGACACCCTTACAAGGTATATATTCTATTTTCATATATTAAGAGAGTTCCAAAAGGTAATTATCCTCCATTAGGACCCTTTAGTAGCCACTTCCATATGACCATCACCCCTCCAAATTTTATTTACTATTTTATACATGAGATCCATTTATATTTTTATCTCTTGGATAAGCAAAAAAACTATTTTACTTTTCTTTAAGATTATTTGAACAATAGATTGATGGGTTCTACAATTTAAACCCTTAATATTCCATGATTGTATAATCATTGGTTACCTTGAGACCAGTAAGAGTTTTTTGGCCTCGTCAAACCCCTAGTTATTAGTTTATCTCCTTTAGATGCTATCAATTTATTATTTAATTTTCTACCCACTCCTTGAGAGCTAATATTATTTGATCTCTTCTTCACCTAGATTATTCCTCAAGTTGAATTTTCTCTATTTTTCCACTCCCATGATGAAATCCTTTATTATTAGTTACTCGTGATTATGCATTATCAATTCCTCAACAATCTATGATTGTGGTAACTCACTACACTTTATTATCTACTCTACGATAAGAGAAGCCAAAATAGGAGCTTGAACATGGCTATTATTATTTTAATTATTCCCATCAACTTCTTCCATGATTTGTTCTTCTAATTGCTCCACTAGTGTCTTGAATATATTTGAAGGATTTGGTTGTATTTAATCTTTACCATATTTTTAAATTTTCTTTCTTTTAGGTTTTTAAAAACCATTTCCATTTGTTTCTCCACCCTAAGAAATATTGGTTGCTTCTTTATTGGCTATAGATTTACCCTCATGATAAATATTTGATATTCCTAGATGAGCCTCCATTTTTGTGATAATATTTTTTGGGTAGGACCAAGCCAAACACCCATATTTATGGTAAAATATACACTTGAAGAGTAGTACCTCGTAATCTAGTTTCTAAATTGAAGATAGTCCTACAAGTTCAAGTTCCAACTCTATCGGTAAAGGCTGGATGATATCCATTCCCATGCATAATATTACATAAATTATTGTGTTTACTTCTATTATATTTATAGAAACACCAAAATATCTTCCAAGGAAATTATAAATGACTTCCAATACTTTCTCACTCCAAAACTCCATTGGGAGTGCATACAATCATATGCAAATTGGGATAGTAGTGGGTTCAATTCATGAATAAAATTGCACTTTCTAGGGTTGAAAAATAATCCTATTGGACCATGATTTATATATTTTTATTTAAAAGCCTTATTATATTGTCATGTGAGGACAAAAATAAAATAAAATATCCATTGCTAGTAAACCACACCAAGAGGCTCCTAGTTTCACTGAACCCATGAATGCAAAAAATTTAGGGTAGGATGAATACCCATGAATTTATAGATCAAATCAATACTGGGTTTATATAAGACTATTTATTCTACTATACTTTACTCAATGAGGATCTTTGACCTTTATTATAAATATGGAAAGCATCCATTGACTCTTTAAGACATTGATATTTTTCCTACAACTGTAAAGATTTTTTTTAGTGTAATTTTTTGTTCTTCAGTCTCTGTTGAATATTTTTCCTTTAAAAAATCTGCAAATAAACTTTATCTATCTAAGAGAGGATTTGGAGGTGTCCCCATTGGGCCCTTCTAAGGTAGAAAAATTGTCTTTCATTTTGCAACAACTAGAAAGTACTTCGTCTACCCTACCAATATTTTTTATTCTCTTTGATACCACTAATTTAGAATCAACTAACTATGTTAATTCTTTAAGTGATGATTTTATTGCTAAATTAGTACTTTTTATATTATCATCAAACTTATGATTCTATATGCACTTATTTATATGGAAAGGTAGATAATTGTCGGGAATATTATTCTTAATTTATATATAGTTTATCCATATAATTATAAAGAAAAGGCTAGAGAAGCAGAAGAAGAAAAAGCTAGAGAAACCTTGAAGAAGAAAATGCCAAAGAAGCCTTGATCCAAAAAAGAAGGCCATAGAAGCCTTAATTCTGAAGAAAATTTTAGAAAAGAATTCTTGATTCATAAGACAAATCTCCTGATTCATAATAATACTCTAGATAAGATTTTCTAAAGAAGAATCCAGAGAAGATTCCAATAAATAGGATATTAATGATCTCCATCAAAGACTGCAAATTGTAGAATAAAGAGAAAGGACCAGTGAAGTTCCATTCTAGAATCTAAAAGCAGTAAAATCACAGATCTGAGAAGAAGATCCCATCATAAACACTTACAGAAGTATAAGGTTGAAGAAAATTTATTAGCTAGAAGACCTGATAAACTGCAATATATAAGACCTATGAGATATCTCAAGCAAAAAAATAAGGCTTGGAGAGCCTTATTGTAGAGCTCATAGAAGCATCATTAAAAGATTTCCTAGGAGAACTCATTGGAAAAATCCACTACCAAGGAGAAATCTCTTGATAGTGAAGGACTTGGGACAATTGTCACCATCCAACAACAAACCCAAGAGAAGAAGAATTTTTCAAGGAGTGATAAATCTAGAAGAAGAATCTAGTGAAGACGTCATGACATTCAGAATCTTGAGAAGAAGATCTTATTTGAAGTCAGAATTTGATAAAATGAATGAAGGAAAATTTAGATATAATAAGCCTACCAAATATAGGATATTTGGAGATTACCTCTCATAGAAAGAGGGCACAAGTTTAGATAAAGGAGTTCTATGAATCTATAGTAGAATGCAGAATATCACTGGAAGGATCAAGCCAACAAACCTAATGCTCAAGACAAAAAATTTAAGACTACAGTTTGGTGAAGCAGGAAGCTGTTCTAGACATCCAACAAGAAGCTAGGAATTCATCCACTACAAGGCAGCAACTTGGTGAAATAAAACACCAAGATCTACATCTACTACAGAAGCCATTAAAGGTAAGAAACTAGGGTGTAACTAGTTGAACTTAAATTAGGGTTCATTATCAAATTCCATTAAGAACCATATTTTTATTAAAGTTACAAGAAGAAGGGCTCATATTTTAGTATTATAGAAAGTGCAAAAAGGAGAATTCATTTTAAGATATATTTGCACATTAATAGGAGTTGGATATTTTTGAAAGAAATATAATTTTCATCTACCTGTTATCTATCTAGAAAGCAATAAGACTACATCATACAATATTGGTTGTAGTAAAAATTGCAAAATATTTATTACGGGTTCTTTACAAATTACTCCTAATAATTGCAAAATATTATTCAGTGCATTATAATTCATTCTAAGAGTTTATTATCATTAAAAGTGCATTATTGATCCATTAAGCACTATGCCAGTT